>JADMNL010000029.1:86182500-88955000 GCA_016271365.2 Neoceratodus forsteri
CCCCGTTGCCACGACAGCCCAGAAGTGTTTGTGCTGACCTCGTCGCACCCGGCATACACTTACTGTGCCTCTGGGCACTTCTCTACCCGGAGGGCCCATCCGAAGGGTTACGTCGGGTTACCCAGGGTGCAGCAAGAAGGAGCAGCGGATGGGGACAGGGTGTGGTGGCGGTGAGGTGCCAAGGCGGCCCGCAGGAGTGACTGGTTGGGGGCCAGGGAAGAGCATAAAAAAAAATAATAATAATAATCTTAGCCAGCAAAACTGTCTGGCAGTACAGTCTTGTGGTTAAAGTAATGAGCTGTGAATGAGCTCAATACATCCAGCAAATCTGGGTTTGATTCCCACAGCCTCCACTTCCATACTGTGCGACTCTGAGCAAGTCACTTAACCACCCCAGTGCTCCCAGGTCACCCCTGAAAACAGGTAGTTGTGCCTAGTGGGTCTTACCCAGTTACCAAAAGAATAAAAATAATAAGTGTTTTTGCAAGTGCAAACAGTAAGCTCCACCCCTGTCACTGGGCCAGTTCTGCCCCTGAGCACTGCACTCACTTGGTATATTATACAGAAAAGACCAGACACAAGGGGGCACTGTGGAGCCCAAGCAGAGAAGTTGTCTGCAATTTCGGCTCCATAAAACATAATTGTTAAAACTGCTTACTTTTGGACTTTAGAAACTTTTTATATTGGCAAGCTGAGTGGAACCCCAGCGGAGCATTATGGGGAAAATCTAATAAAGGCCAGCAGTCGGGGGAAGGTCGAAAAGAAGTCAGCAAAGGTCTGCAGTAGGCAGGCCCCAACACCCGGTCTGCACAATGTGGCGTTACTGAAGAAGAATCTTCTGAAGAAACTCTACAGTACCTGGGGATTAAATGCAGCAATCTCTCACCTCGTCGACACTAGTGAACCAAAAATTGAACCTCCTGACTGGCCAAATTACCGCAGCAGAGCAAACCGTGGACTGAGGAGGTAAAGAGGCTTTCTGAGACATGTAGAGCTGCCATGGCAATGTGGGCTAAGACACGGCAGCATACCGCACCCGCCTGGAGATCTTGGAAAATCAAGTACGGAGTCAGAATTGAAGACTCCTAGGCCTGACGGAGGGCTCCTCGGAGGACTCTGCCAGGCTTTTTGTAAAAGATTGGCTAATTGACCAATTTCGCTCTCATCTGGATGATCTGAGGACTTCTCTACTGTAAAAGCTACTGTATAACACATAGCAGTAAGCTCGTGCGAGCCCACAAATCTTAATAGTAAATCCTCAACAGCACGGGGACTCAAGACACTCTATTGAACCCAGCCAAAAGATATGGGCAGCTTAGTGCAAATGAGAAGACTGTGCATATCTTCCCAGCTCTCTCATAAGCAACCCATCTCAAGACGTAAAAAATTTGATGGGGTACGTGCAACTCTTCGTGAGCTTAACGTACCTTACACCATTCAGTTTCCTGCAAAGTTGAAAATAATGCATCAAAGCAAATTGTACATTTTCACAGATCCACTCAATGCAGGTAAGTGGGCCTCAAAGATGGCTGCTACAAGCAAGAACGTCCTGGCAACTGAAGAGGCTGAAAATACGACATGACAGACCAAATCTGTATTCTAATATACTTAATATTGTCCTCTAACTAGCTAGTTGTGGGAGGGTTTGAAGGTTACAAGCTCAATTCTTAAATCTTTAGTCCTTAAGGGGTTTTACAGTTTTAGAATACATAAGCATTATTACTAGAGGGGTGAGCACTTCCCTAATTGGGAGTGGTGGTCTTTTGTTCTATATTTGAGACTCTTAACCAAGGTTAACCTCTCTGGTTAGCACACAGCAAAATAAAGTCGTCGTTATAGGTTTAAGGGGTTCACCCAGGCATAACTGTGCCTTATCTTTAGTATTGTTGCTCTACTTATTTAAGCTGAAGTTTAATTGCAACGACTGTTTTATTAAATCAAGATTTTCACATGTAGCTCTATGGTGGTAAATAGCTGTCACTCCACAGAGGGAAGAGTGACCAGTGGGGTACTACAGGGATCAGTGCTGGGACCGGTCCTATTCAACATCTTCATCTGTGACATTGCGCAGGACCTAGAAGGCAGAATTTCACTGTTCGCTGATGACACAAAGCTCTGTAACAGAGTAGACACACCAGAGGGTGTAGACAGAATGAGAAGGGACCTGCAGAAACTTGAAGAATGGTCAGGGGTTTGGCAGTTGAAATTCAATGCAAAGAAGTGCAAGATAATACATGTGGGGCACAAAAACTCGGGCACAATATATCAGTTGGGGGGTGAGGATATAGCATGCATCAAGCGGGAAAGAGATCTTGGGGTTATCATCTCTGATGACCTCAAGGTAGGGAAACAGTGTGACAAGGCAGCAGGTAAAGCAAATAGGATGCTGGGATGCATAGGCAGGGGCATCACCAGCAGGAAAAGGGAGGTCATAATTCCACTATACAAGACACTAGTGAGGCCCCACCTGGAGTACAGTGTACAGTTCTGGAGACCTTACCTATGTAAGGACATAGACAGGGTAGAGAAGGTTCAGAGGAGGGCAACAAAGATGGTGCATGGATTGCATCACAAGTCCTATGAAGACAGGTTGAAGGAACTGAACATGAACTCCCTGGAGGAGGAGGGAGAGGGGGATATGATAGAGACATACAAGTATCTTACAGGGAGGAACAGGGTGCAGGAATACACTATTTTTAAGCGAAAAGATGTTTCAGGACTAGAGGCATGGGATGAAGTTGGAGGGAGGACGATTCAGAGGAAACGTGAGGAAGAATTTCTTCACAGAACGGGTGGTGGACAAGTGGAACACCCTGCCAGAGGAAGTGGTGGGGACTGAAACAATCACAGGATTTAAGAATACATGGGATAGACATAAAGGAATTCTGGAGGTAAGGGGCAACAGACTTCTAGGAAAACAAACTGAACTTACAAGCTCAAATGGGCAGACTGGGTGGGCCATAGGCCCTTATCTGCCGACACTGACTATGTATCTATGTACATGGCATCGTAAGCCTACATAGGTGTTGTACTATATGTCAAACATTTTTGGACTACTGAATTTTGATAAAGTGTCATGTGCTCTTGGGCTACAGTTCCACGCAATATTTTGCTAACATCATTAGGAATTTGAACTCATTGTGGGCCTCTCTTTATGAGATATAAGTAAGGGATATGCCTAACCTGTCTATACGTAGAAATATGTTCCATTTGAAAAGCTACTATGTTGATGTTCCTTACATGGCATGTCTGTATTCTGTACAACTTTTTCTACAGAAGAAATAATACACAAACTCAAAAAAAGAAATGACCAGACACTGCGGGGCTGTTCTGAGGTGCTGTACCTAGCAGTAAGTTAATGTCCCTGCATATTTGGGTTTGGTTTTAAATGATCCTTAATGCTGGAAGTTAGTGTTCCACACTAGGCAAGGCAATTTTATTTATATGGTGCCAAATCCCTGGGGTTCTGGGTGCCTTACATAAAAAAAAGTAACAAGCAAACACATGCAAAACTGTAAATAACATATACTAATCAACAAATATTTAAAACAAATCTCAGAATAATTAAAATAACTAAATTAGCTAATACTACTTGGTTCACAGCACTGAGCACTAGCACCAACATCACAGAATGTCACGGAAACCTAGAAATGAGAAGCAGTAACCAGTGGAGAGGATGACTAGAAGGCAAAAACTAGCACAGTAAAAACAAACACCACCTGGATAGACCACTAAGCACAGCCTGGTCTATATACTGGGCTCCTTGCGACCGATGCCATTGGGCCTACTCTAGATACTTTACAGCACTGCTACATGGCTGGTTATTTTGACTACTTACAGCCCAATGTCAAGCCCTGAGCATCTGTGCACAGAACTCCAACTATTGCAGGATTCTTCATCCTAAAACAGAAATATGAGATGTCAGCAAAGTGGATGGGGTTAAATGCACCAAAAAAAAAAAAACAGCCTAGAAATGTTTTTCTTTTAAAATATAGTATGCTTTATGCGCCCTCTGTACTCGGTCACATCAGCCCTCCACTCAACCCAGCCCCATCACCCACCTTCTTTGTGATTTACCCCAGTTCCAGGTTTTGTTCCCCCACAGGTGAACCCCCCCCAATGGGAAGAGCTGCCGGGGTCAGCCCCAACTTCCGCCCCCAACAGTTTTAGATTCGGTCCTGGAGCAGGAGGTCAGTCAGTGGTGCGGGACCTGCAGCAAGCAGCATCCTGCACAGTCAGAGGCATTTCATAGTTTTCTGCTCCCTACATGGTGCATCCCTCAGACAGCTAGTGTTGGAGCCCACTTGGGAGGGAGCCATCTTAGACCTGGTACTCTCAATCGGGGATCTCAAATTTAGAAGTGGGTAGCCATCTGGGAACAAGTGACCACCGAACAGTGTGGTTCACGATAAACACAGCCGTAGAGTCAAGCCATACAAAAGTGAGAGTACTGGACTTTAGGAAGGCTGACTTTGGGAAAATGGGAGAGTGCCTTAGAAAAGCACTAGCAAACGGGCAAGAAGGAGGGGTGGAGGAACAATGGGGAAGCATCAAAACTGCCATCACAGAGGCAATAAGCCTTTGTGTAAAGCAAATAAATCAAAACGAAGGAAAAAAAACATTATGGTTCTCAAAAGAGGTGGCAGGAAAGGTTAGGGATAAAAAGACAGCATTCAGGAAGTATAAGGAAACAGAATGAGGAGGACAGGGAACTGTACCAGTTAAAGCAAAAGGAACCGGGGAAGGCAGTCAGAATATCAAAAGCTCAAACTGAGGAAAAGATAGCCAACTCCGTTAAGAAGGGGAATAAAACCTTTTAAAGGTACAAAAGAAAACGAAGAAAGACCAAGGGAGGGATAGTGAGGCTTAACAATGGGAGGATGGGTGGGCAGAGGGCGACAGTGAAAAAAGCAGGGATACTGAACAAATAATTATGCTCAGTAGTCACAAAAGAGGGGGGGGTACCTAATCCAATCAACAGAAGTACTCTGGATAGGGGGTTGATACTAGTCCATTCACAGAAGAAAGGGTTCTGAAAGAACTCCTAAAACTGAAGGTGGACAAAGCAATATGCCTTGATGGGATTCACCCCAGAATTCTAAAAGAACTAAGGGGAGAACTAGTGACACCACAGACTACCCTTTTTAACAAATCATAGGAGAATGGTGTGGTACCCAAGGACTGTAGGAGGAAGGATGCGATTCCCCTTCACAAAAGTGGGAGCAAAGCAGAGGCAGGAAACTACAGACCTATTAGTTTGACCTCAGTGCAAGGGAAAATGATGGAATCACTTCTGAAAAAAAACTGTTAAGTACCTAGCGGCCAGCAGGGCACAGGACCCAAGGCAGCATGGATTCACAGCGGGAAGGTCATGTCAGACGAATCTAATAGATTTCTTTGACTGGGTGACCACAGTAGTAGACCAGGGAGGGGCTGTGGACATGGCTTACCTAAACTTTAACCATGTATTTGACACAGTCCCACACAAAAGATTAATAAAGGTAGCCAGCCTGGCAGTGGGTCCCAGGGTGGTAGCCTGGGTACAAATTGGGTGGACAACAGGAAACGGAGGGTAACAGTAAACTGAGTCCACGCCGAAGAAAGGGGGGGGGGGTTACTAGCAGGGTACCGCAGGATTCAGTACTGGGTCTGGTCCTTTTTAATATCTTTATAATTGACATTGCAGAGGGACTGGAAGAAAAAGTATGCCTCTTTACAAATGACACAAAGATCTGCAACAGGGCTGCTACACAATAAGGCGTGGAAAGGATGAGAAGGGACTTGGGAAGGTTGGAGGAATGGTCAAACTTATGGCAGCTTAAATTCAATGCACAGTGCAAAGCAATGCACCTGGGAACCAAAAACCCTGGGGAAGAGTGCACAATGGGCAGGAGGAGGTACCAACAACAAAAAAAATGGAAAGGGACCTGGGGTAGTCATATCAGATGGCCCAAAGGTATGCAAGCAATGTGAGAAGGCAGCAAGGAGGGCTGGGAGGATACTGGGATGTATAGGAAAAGGCACCATTAGTAGAAAAACAGGAAGCTGGTATCCCTCTGTACAGACAGTTAGTGAGACCCCATCTGGAATAATGCGTGCAGTTCTGGAGACCCCATCTCCGCAAGGACATAAGACAGGATGGAGGCAGTCCAGAGGAGGACAAATAAAATGGTGCAGGGTCTGCACCAGAAGCCATACGAAGAGAGACTAAAGAAGCTTAATATGTATACCTCGAGAAAGGAGGGATGGGGGGAGACATGATAGAAACTGTCAAGTACCTCATGGGAATCAAAGCCCAGGAGAGTAGCATCCTTCAGAAAGAAAGATGTGCAAGAAAAATGGGGTACAATTTAAAAGATATTGGGGGGCAGCTCAAGGCAACATGAGGAAGTATTTTTTCACAGAGAGGGTGGACGACGATGGAATTGCCTTCCTGACATCGTGGGGTCAGAAACAGTTAGGAATTCAAGAATGCATGGGACAAAACATAAAGTAATTATAGTGGGGGGGTAGGAGGAAGTAGGCTGTTGGTTAACTAGGATAAGCAGCTTATCCAACAGGTAGGGAAATAGGCAGACTGGGTGGGCCAAGCAGTCCTCATCTGCCTTCAGAGTCTATGTTTATATGTTTCCCCAATCCACGGACATCGGGAGGCCCTGGGCAGACGCACTAACACGTGAAATGTGTGTCAGAGTGCCAAGGTCCTCTTGCCTTGGTTGCAGGCTCCAGCTTGCACTACCACCCATGGTTACCCAGGTGGCAGCATCGCAGTGATGTCTGGGCACCCTCACACCCCTCAGGAGGCGAGCGTTGGCTAGGATGCTCAACCATCCTCCCCTGACCAGCCCTCCATCAACCCTGGCTTGTTCCTGAACCCAGGTCAGGGCCGGCCTCAGCACAGGAATGTTACTCGGGCAACAGAAAATCTAGGATTCAACCACAGACCAAGAGTTATACAAATGAATTCCAAGGGCCATATTACATCCCACAGGCCAACAGCAGTAACAGGAGGAAGACTGCACAGCCCACAGACCTCCCTCTTCCACCAAGGCTTCCTGCTGCAGCGGGTGACCACAGATGGCAGTGCAGGATGAAGCACTAGCCAGGCAGTGAGATCAGGCACGCACCAGCGATGTGGCAGACATTCTGATGCCCACTGCAACATCCCCAAGGGGAAGAAAAGGGTGAACTAAGTAACGCAGCAATTCAAGGTCATACTCATAAGGGATTCTAGGTCTACTGCATCTCCCTCCTGCTTCACAAACAGGAATGAAAACATCAGAAGAAAATAAAAGAGCTAATGTGACACACATCAACAAGCCCACCGGATGCTGCACCACCCTTTCCAGGTGCTCTCGTTACCCTCTCACTCCTCAGATCCTGGCTGTGTTCACTGGCCAGATGGATCCCCATGCCAGAGGAGACCACAATGACTTAGAGGAGGTAAAGTGATTTGGGCCACTTAGATTTTTGATTAGTGCTCAAAGTGGCTACCAAAGAACACCAGATTACTGCTAGCACGATTATTAGGAGTTGACATCACTGGACTGGGCAGATTCTCAATGCAAAATCATGTAATGAGGTAACCACAGGTACCGTGGGACTCCATAGCTGTCCGAGTGCTCAAGGTCCTACCCCTTCCCCAACTGACTCGAGTGCCCTGTGTGTTACTGCATGGCCTGAGGGAATGAAAAAAGAAAAAAAAAAAAAAAACATGTTTAGACTTCCAAGGAATACAAATAATGTAGCTTCCTCCACACTTGTGAAAGCAAGTCAGCATCTAGGAAGTTCTAACCAATTAACATCTACACTCCACTCAATCATGGGCAGCGATGGGAAGGGAGAAAGTTGCTCAACCAACACTTATCAGGAAGAGACAAGAAGGCTTAAAATAATTCGAGACACCATTTTAAGTACGGCGGTATCAGCCGACACAGCTGGTGGCATCAGGGTCTTCCCCCTCAAAGCGGGGAGCAATTTGTACTTTTGATGGATGACACCATTTCCAGTCCACAGCCTCTACACTCCTTAGCGACAGGTCCACAGAGGACAGAAGGAGTTAATGAGGCGACATCACGGAAAACAAGCACCGGTTGCGACAGCTAGGGGTGCACAGTAACTACCCCTCTCATCCCCGGATCCAGGGAGACATCTCAGCCTCCTTGCCGTGTGCAAGATGGGAGCGGCTTTGAAATCGGATCAGAAAGATACTGAAACCTTCGCGGTGCGTAAAGTGGCGCCACGCCCAACTTTTTTTTTTTATCGTAAAACTGGCCGCTCAAAGTTTATGTGCCTGGCTATCCTCTGGGTATCACACGAAAAATGAGGGGCACTTACGTTTCCTCCAGGTGCTTCTCCAGCTCTGCTTCCATCGCACCACTCACCGTCCCAGCCAGTAACGCCGTCAACGCCATTCGACCTCTACGCAACGCCTTCTGCCCACACGTGACAGTGGAAGAGCTTCCGGCATATGTGTATTGGAGAGATGGTCCCGAGACCCCTCGCAATCACGTGATATGACAGGCACTGCCTTCTGGGCATGTGACCGAGACTGAAGCAACAAGCATTTGTCAATGCTCAATGTTTGCTTGCTGGCATTAGCAGTGTAAGTGCAGGAGTTAGGTGCAGTGTAGGAATAGCACTGAAGTCTTGCACTGAGGCCAACTCCACTCTCACTCAGTCTACAGAGATGGACAGTCATTTGGGGTGTGCCTTTGGGTCATCACCCATGATGGTCACAACATTGCACCTCACCCTACCCTGGCTTCAGACACTGAGGAGTGCTGGGGTTTTTGGGCTTCACATTCACCTCATTCCATTAGGAAATACGCTAAAATGGGCGCACTGTAGGAGAATGGGGTGAACTCTGGGGGAAAGGGTCCAAGGTGCACCTTGATGTCTGTCACTGACTGCAGAGTGGGGGTGAAATGGCATGAGCATTACTGTCGACAATACCAAGTCACACCCCTGACGCCTGTCAGTCCCTACAGGGTATGGCATTATGGTCGAAAACCCTAACGCCCTGGGAGTTTCTTGGTATTTTTACTCCAAGTTTTCCACATGGGTTTTTTGTGACCCCACCGCATGAACAGTGACACTTATCAGTTTGTTACGTGAAAGGTGATTTTGCAGAGCGACTGTGCCATTTGGCACCACAGGTGCAAAAACACGTTTCGAACAAGATGTGAAAAGTGACAGGTGTACTGTTCATGAGGAGGTGTAAAAAATGCCATTGTTGAAAATCTGGAGTGAAAATATACAAGAACTGGTGAAGTCACGAGCGTGCGTAGAAACTGTGCAACATACACCCGTAATGTAAGTAGTTTGGAGATTTTTTACAGCAGATTTTCAACATAGGCATTTTTGGACCTCCGCTCATGAACAGTGTCACTGTGATTTTCGTAATCTGTCCCGACCACTAAATTCCCACAGCGACTGCTCTATTCTGCACTGGAAGTGCGAAAAAAAATTTCGGCCAGGGTGTAAAAAATGACAGCTCTACCATTCATAAGGAGGTGTGGAAAAATGTCAATGTCAAAAATCTGGACTGAAAATATAGATTAGTGAATTTATGAAGGTGCGTGGAAATTGCATAATACACACTCATAACACAGTCATTTTATGGACTTTTGTCACCAAATTTTCAACATAGCCATTTTATCACCTCTGCTCATGACCAGTGTCACTGTGATTTCTTAATGTGTCCTGAACATTGATTTCGCACATCGAGCATGCTAATGTGCGCTACAGGTGCGAAAACACATTTTGAGCGAGATATGAAAAATGACAGCTGTACTGTTCATAAGGAGGTGTGGTAAAATGGCAATGTTGAAAATCTGGAGTGAAAATATTAAAAATTCTCAAAGTTACAAGCATGCGTAGGAACTGTGCAACACACCCTTGTAAAACAGTCATTTTGGGGAATTTGTTCACCAAATTTGCAACATAGGGTTTTTGGGGGCCTACCTCACGAACTGTGACACTGTCATTTTGTTACTCGGTCCTGAAAGGTGGTTCCGTGCAGTGACTGCTAAATCACCTTTCGGGACCGAATAACAAAATGACAGTGACTGAGTTCATGAGGTGGGTCCCCAAGAACCTCATGTTGCAAATTTGGTGAAAAAAATCCCCAAAATGGCCCAGATATGACCACAGTTGAAAAAAAAAACATTTATTGCATCATACAACTTACCGGCACTTCTTCAGTTCGCAGTTGGCTTTGAAGAGTGCAGACATGTTACCCGGTCCACCGAAGATCGTCGTGCCAGCCTCAGGAGGTAAGTATGGGGTGGGGGAATGTGGGGAGGTGGGTGCAGGTTGGGGAAGGGGGGGTGAGACAGTCAACGAGGGACCTTTTTTTTTTTTTTACAGGGGTTTTTATGTTTGGCTTTGGCTTCTTTGAAGAGCTTTTTGTTTGTATCGGCTTTTGATTAGTTCTGACTTTGCTGCCTTTTTAACTGTGCTTATATTTTATACCCTATTTATTATTGATGTATATTTTTTATGTATTTGCGCTTTGGCACTTGAAAAGTGCAATATAAATAAATTATGATTTGATCTGATTTGATTTAGACTACGCAGGACTTTTGCCACGCTGGGGTGGGCTCCCAGTGTGGCAGCTGGAAGTTTATTTGGGGGGCCAGTGGAGCTGACGGGGGATTGCGCACCCCCAGTTGGCCATACGGACTTCTGCCACGCTGGGGTGGGCTCCCAGCATGGCGCATGGAACTCTGGTTTTGGGGGGGAACCAGTGGAGTCGACAGGGATTGGGCACCC
This sequence comes from Neoceratodus forsteri, assembly GCA_016271365.2. Lineage (NCBI taxonomy): Eukaryota > Metazoa > Chordata > Ceratodontiformes > Ceratodontidae > Neoceratodus > Neoceratodus forsteri. The sequence continues at coordinate 86,193,277 of JADMNL010000029.1, forward strand.
CAGTCGGCCGTATGGACTTTTGCCACACTGGGGTGGGCTCCCAGTGTGGCACCTGGAAGTCTGTTTGGGGGGGCAGTGGAGCTGACGGTGATTGGGCACCCCCATCGGCCATACGGTGTGCGGGGGGAGCACGTGATCATGCTGGGGTGGGTTCCCTGCATGCTAGTTGGGGGGGGTAGGCAAAAACGGAGCTGTCTATGACAGCTGTACAGATGGAGTGCAGAGTGTAGGCACTTTGCATACTGCCGACGGCAGTATGTAAATTGCCTGCTGACAGCAGTATGCAAATTGCCTACACGTTACCACCGCTGATTGCAGTGGTTTTCTGCTTTCAGCTGTACACCACTGCATCTGAACGGCTGTCATAGACAGCTCCGACATTCATTGGCATGGTGCAGCTGCCCCTGCAAAAGGAAGCAGGGCATTGGAAGTGGGGGAGGCACAGCTACGAAAACTCATATGGTGGCACTGTGTTTCTTGTACATGCATGCAAGCAAACATAAAAATGTTTGAGCGCCCTGAGTGTCCCAACAATGGCAATAAAAGAGAGCTCATTTTTGTTTGTATATTTATGAATTGGTTATCTTATATATTTTTGTAATTTTGTTTTGTAAATCTTATCGGAAAAAAAAAAATATTATAATACAAAATGTGAGTTCTCGGACTCGAAAAATGGCAAAACTGGGACCTCCAGCGAAAAATCTGCTCCATTTTGTAACTATACTTCTTAACATGTCCCCGGCCTGATTAGGAGGGATGTCCCTTTATTTTAACCCTCAAAATTGCTGTTCAGCATAGAAAATCATAGCTCGGCCACTGCCCTTGCTTTACTGCTCTCTGGACATTTTTTTCACCCCGCTCATATGCTCCAAGTTTCCCACATTTTGCTGGAGTCTACAGCATTTTACTGCATCACTCAGACCTCCCACCAGCATTAATAACTGCAGCTTACTGAGCTGTAAGGTCGGGTGTTGTGGGGGTACTTAACAGAAGTGTGTTGTATGTTAAAAGTAAGCTCCAAAATGCACCACAGAGCATCTAAAAACCCCAGAACTTCTGGGGGCCACTCCTGGCATTTATATACCTATTTTTTTCAGCAAATATCCAGCCAAATTACTCAAATTATCCAGCAAAGCTTCAAAGCTCCCTTGGAAGGTATGCCCACTACCTGTTCCCTGCTCCTTTATTAAATACACTTCCTCAGTGATCCCCGCCCTCTGAGGCCTCACATTAGTCAATTACAGCAACTTCTTAAAGGAGTAGTCCACCCAAAACTTGCAAAAAATATATGTTTTGCAGAGTGTTTTAATTTGTATGTGAAGGTCTAGTGTTTCCTACCCTCTGACTGTTATTAAGAGTTTTTGCTAAGTTAGCCTGCTAGCTTTATACTAGTTTTATGACCCCTGGGGATCTTCATCTGAGACAGCTTAATTGTATTCCTTGTTCCCACAGTGCATCTTGTCTCATGTGACAGTGATGTAGTAGAGACCCAATATTCAGCACACACATGCCAAACAAACTAAATATCTTGGAAGCTTTATAAGCTGCACAAAGATTACCAGCAACAAAATTCTTCAGGACAGTAAGACCTCTACTATAAGAGTAGTCACTAAGCTGAATTTTATAGATTTTAAAATATAGCCATCTCTACTTTTGTGAACTGATTGTAAAGCAATGCTTTCTGCTGGATTTATGGACTCTGCTACATCACTATCACATGAGACAAGGTGCATTCTAGGACAAAGAAATACAATTAAGCTGTCTCAGATGGAGATCTCTATGGGTCATAAAACTACCCTAAAGCTAGCAGACTAATTTAGGAAAAACTCTTAATAGCAGACAGAGGGAAGTACACACAACTTAACATACAAATCAAAACACTCTGCACAACATAAGTTTTTTGCACGTTTTGAGTGGACTATCCCTTTCAAGGGGCTCTCCTTTCCTGCAACTTCTTAAAGGGGTGATCTTCTCTCGTGCTCAAATTTAACTGCAAAAATGCTTCATTCAGCATAGGATTTCTACGTATTAGTGTAACTGTCACATACTATAGTTCTCTAAACCCACAAAATTTTCAACACCCAGGCATATTCACAGGCTACCTAAATGTTATACATACTTTTCTAAATGTTTCCCTCCCACTGCCTCTTACCCAACCTGGCCTCTATACTACCATACACTGCTGTACTCACATCGGGTACCAACTGCATCTCTCTCATGGGTTTGCCCTTTCAATTAAAACTATTCTCTATGCTTACTATCACTCCTTGCCTCGCTGTTTGGCCTTGGAGAACAGTTTGAGAAACTGCCCATGCCTCAGGGGCAAAATTAGGCCATTCCAACTACTTCTTAGTGCTATAAAAAATCTCCTGCTGCTACTCATCTGTGCTGGTAACATCAAAATAAACCCCAGGCCCCCCCTCTCCATTCCTGCCCCAGCTGACCTACCTTTACTAAAATGGTTATTTTTGCATTTGAATGCCTGCAGCCTTCTGACAAAGCTTTGATTTTATCAAAACTTGGACCCTCCACTGCTCTCCTGATGTTCTTGTAATCTCCAAAACTAGGCTAAGACCAACCATCCCTGGACTATGAGGTTAACATTCCTTAGTGTAACTTGTTTTGTACTGATAGGAAATCCTGGGAAGGGGTAGTAGCCATCTATTTCCAGGACAACATTACTGCAACTATGGTGGACAAGACTACAGTCCCCAAGGAGTTTGAGTGCCTCATGCTAATAATTCAACCAGCCAAATCAACCTCTAACTGCATTAGTGGGTGCTATAGGCCCCTCCCTCAGCTAGCCTCTCTCTGCTCAAACACTTAAGTGACATACTAGCTACCACCTCATCAGAAGTATCCATAATTGGTGACCTCAACCTTGACTGGCTCGCTCCAGTCTCCTTACCATTGAAAGAATTCTGTCATGCCCATGGACTTACCCAGATCATTAATAAAGCTACCCGCCCAAACACCAAAAACCCAGAGCATAGCTCCCTTCTTGACCTAATCCTTGCAAGCAAGCCTCACCTCTTCTCCCACTCAGGTGTATTCTTTAACAACATCAGCGACCACTGTGCCATTGCATGCATAAGGTTGGTGCAACTCAAAACCTCCTCTTCCTCTAAATACATCCATAAGAGATGCAAATGGAACTTCTGCCCAGATGCTTTTCTCTACGACCTCCAGTATGCTAACTGGCAGCAATTTGACCTCGCACCTTCTGTGGAAGAGGCACATGAGGTGCTTCATGAAATACTCACTGGAACCCTAGACCTCCGTGCCCCAGTTACCAAAAGCAGAATGAAAAGAAAATCCTGTCCCTGGTTCACGGATAACCTAAAGACTGCCTTATGGCATAGGGATGCTCTTTGGAAAACAGCCAGAAAGTCTAAATTGGCCACAGACTGGTCTGCTTTCCGAACTGCAAGGAATTTCTGCACAAAAACTATCAGAGCTGCGAAGTCAAGTTATTTCCGTTCTGAGCTTAACGCATCCACTAACTCTTCTACTAAGTTTTGGAAAACATTAAGGGCAGTAGAAGGCCATAACAGCACTGGCACACTTCCCCACAAAATTTTGACTGGTGGTACTCACACTACAGATAAAAATGAGAGCCTTGACCTCCTTAACAATCACTTTGCCACAACAGGGATGGCTTTTGATAGCTCCCCAGCAAATTCCATCAGGGCACAATTCCTTAGTCAGTCATCTGATTGCCATGATCCAGAATCTATTGACCCTTACCACTCTTTCTCCTTCTGTCCGGTCACCGTCAAACAGGTTGAGAAACTCCTTCTTCAAACTGATACCAAGAAATGTGCAGGTGCTGATATGATTGAGCCTTTCTTCCTAAAGTTGGCCTACTATATTTTGCCTTCCCCCCATTACCCACCTTTTCAGTTTGTCTCTCAGTCAGGGCTCCCTCCCCAAGGTCTGGAAGATGGCCCATGTCATCCCTCTATTCAGATCAGGGCATCCCTGCAACTCGTGAAGTTACTTGAGGTCACTGGTAACTGTAGCAGATAAATGAGTTATCACACAGTCAACCCCCACATATCCCATATATATATACAGTATATATATATATATATATTCTGTATATCTATTGTATCGGGTACTTTGTCATGTTCATATTTGCTTCTCTTTGACTTAGTATAATGTATTTTGTGCCCATCTGGCCCAGATCGTGTCTGAAAAAGGCCATTAGTCAGCTGCACTTACCCACTTATCCAATCAAATCAAAGGGCTGCAGTGCTTAGAAATTAGTTGCAGCAAAGATGGGTCCAACCACTGTGTTAAATCCTGCTGAGACTGCCAATACCACTCACTCCTGTGTGTGGCACCTTACAGGGGCGCACTGCCCCACCTTTTCAAATCTGACCCTTAGAAAGGAAAAATGGGACAGATACGCAAAACATTCATACATGGAATCTGGTTGCTTCAGATAATAAAAACAATATGGAGTGGGAGAAAGCTGCTTAGCCAGAACTTCTATAGACATATAAACAGAATTCACAAGAAGTCAACAAATTTCCCACAAAATACGGAGTGACTAGATTGCATGTGCTAATGTACAAATCTTTAGCAGTAGGGACGGCACAGTAGCCGCAAGGCCAGTAGGTGGGGGTGTTGCTTAGAGCTCAACACTTCCTAGGAATCAACTTGATGTAGGACTTTGATTTGATATTTGCACTGAATTAAAAAGACCAGAATGGCAATGCTGTGAAATCCCAGCCATACCTCTCAACTTTTTATCATCCAGATGTGTGACAAATGAGCAAAATGTGCAGCACATGGTGAAAATATAACATGACAAGCTCAGAAATCTGTGTTTTTTTGTGCACTGATGTTTATAAAGTTTGCTGAAAATCAAGCATTTGATTTGATTTGTTTATTTAAAATCTGGTAAATCCATGAGCATAGAGCCCATTTCATGGGTGCCCAGATAAAACAAAACAAAAAAGAAATCTATAATATACATAACAAATAAATATTAGATAATAACATCTTAAGTAACAACATTAAACAAAGTTACCATTAATATAAATAAAAATAGCAATTAAACGAAAGCAAATCAGTAAATAACAATGAAAACTGTGAGATCATGTGCAATAACAACTCTCAGGCCCCAACAAATAATTTTTTCAGGCCAAATTTAAAACTGGAAACACTCAAAAAAACATCAGCAAGCTTCAATGGCAATGAACTGTAGAAATACAGATGCTGATATAACAATGATCTAGGACCTAGGCTGGAATATGAAAGTAATTATTTTGGGAAGTGCTTGCACATGACAAAGTGGCCCACTACTGAAAAAAAACAATGAAGTGTTTCTGGAACTTTTTTAAGAGCAAGTTTCCTTGCCAGAGTTCCTAAGTGAATCTTAAACCTTTGCTCAAATGTAGGCCAACTGAGTGTATTAAAAAGAACACAAAGATGTGCCACCCTTGTATCGCTAGGTGATAGGGGTTCACCTGGCATGCTGGAGACCTGTGTTCATGCCTGGGTCCAGGACGACAGGAGCGGAGACGGGCAGGTAGGGCTAGGAGCATCCAAGGAATGCTCTCCTCCCCGGGGGGGGAGGGTCAAAGCCAGCACTGCCCTTGAGTTTCTCCTAGTGGCCAGCTACAGCGATGCACTTTGCGGTGTGGGTTACCACACACCACCTGTGCATTCAGCCAGGACCGCAGGCGTGAGGCCCAGGTAGGCGGGGGAAAAAACTTTACAAAATGGTCGCTCAGCCATCCGGATGATGGTGGTCTGCCTTCCTGTTCGCCATGATAGCCCAGAGGAGTTCATGCTGTGTCCTCGCTGCCTCCCAGTGAGGTTTGGATGATGCCTTGAGGCAAGTCTCCCCTCCCGGTCATGACCACGGAGGGGCCCAACAAGGGATACATTGGGTCAACCAGGAGTAGCATGATGAGGGGCAGTGGATGCAAATGTGAGGAGCCCGGTTACAGGGCAGGGCTTGGTCACCTAAAGGAATGGTCAGCCAGGAGGGCTGTGGGGCCAAAAAAAGTTCATTCAAAACCAAAAAACCCACACAAAAAAAACCCACAATGATGTGACTGAGCAAAAAGCTGAGAAGCAGAACTAGCTATCTGGTTACATAAGATCCTAACCTTAGACAGCACACACTCTCTCCAGCAGCAAAATAAAATAAAATACCATAATCAATGATAGGAAGTAAACAACTTTGTGAAAGCAATAATCTAGTGCGGGGAAGCAAAAAAGAATTTAGTCTATATAGAGCTCCCAATCTTTGGTGTACAGTTTTGAAAACTGTCAGAGAGTGTGCTGTCTAAAGCAAGGCCAAAATATTTAAAGTCAGTAACCTGCTCTAGCACATTGCCCTGAATTATTCTTAACTTAGTAGTAAATGAGGTAGACAGTTTTCTTCTTACATTATGAAAAATCATGGATTTGGTTTTAGTGGTATTTGATGCCAAGTTTTATGACGAAAACCATCCCTGCATAGAACTTAAGTCTGCTGTGTCTCTTTCAGATTCACGAAATTAGACCCACTCGTGAAGATCACCATCATCAGCATATAACAGTATACTGTTTGTTTTTTTAAACTTTTGGGAGCGAATTTAGAAACTAAACAAAACAGGTCTCAAAATTGAACCCTGGGGCACACTTACAGTAAATGGGGCAAGCATAATAGATTTTTATGAGTTTCAGGAAGGTAAGAAAGAACAAGAAAAGAAGGCGGCCACTCTGGTTCACCATGGATACAAGGGAGGCAACTAGGGAAAGAAAAAGGGCATTCAAAACATATAAGAAGACCCAGAGGGAGAAGGACAGGGGTATTTACAGAGAGAGGCTGAGGGTGGCAGGGCAGAACATTAGGAGGGCAAAAGCAGAGACAGAAGAGAGAATTGCTAAACAGGCCAAATGGGGGGATAACACTTTTTTCAGGTATGTGGGGGAGAAGAGAAAGGTGAGGCAGGAGATAATACGAGTGAGGGGAGAAGGGGGGTAAAAGTGGAGGGGGACTTTGAGAAAGCAGAGGTGCTTAATTGCTACTTCTGCTCAGTTTTCATGGTGGAGGGAGAGGGAAAGGGACCTGAGTTAAGGGGGAAGGGAGTGGAGGACAAATGGGTAGATCCCAGCCTGTTCAGTGAAGACAGGGTAAAGGAGGAACTAGGAAGGTTGAAGGTGGACAAGGCAATGGGTCCAGACGGCATATGTCCTGAGGTACTCCGGAAAGTAAGGGAGGTGTTGGTAGCACCTCTGATAAAGCTGTTTAACTTGTCCTTAGATACAGAGTGTATGCCTGGGGACTGGAAGAGGGCAGACCTGGTACCACTTCATAAGGGGGGGCAACAGGGAGGAGCTGGAGAATTATCACCCAGTTAGCCTCACCTTGGTGGTGGGTAAGGTGATGGAGGCGCTAATTAAGGAAAGGGTGGTCAACTACCTTGATGACAGTGGGCTGCAGGAAGACAGACAGCATGTCATGCCAGATGAATCTAATAGAGTTTTTTGACTAGGTTATGAGGGTAGTTGATCAGGGGAGGGCGGCAGACATAGCCTATCTGGACTTCAGTAAAGCCTCTGACACTGTCCCTCACAGAAGGGTGGTGAATAAGCTGGAAAGTGTAGGGGTGGGACCAAAAATAACTTGGTGGTTAGAAAGCTGGTTGGAGGGCAGAAGCCAGAAGATGGTGGTGAATAAGGTGCATTCCAGGGAGAAAGGGGTGATGAGTGGGGTGCTTCAGGGGTTGGTGCTGGGCCCCATTCTGTTTAATATCTATATCAGTGATATAGCAGAGGGTCTGGAGGGGAAGGTGTGCCTATTTGCAGATGATACGAAGATCTGCAATAGGGTGGACACCCTGGGAGGGGTGGATGTCATGAGGGAGGACCTGAAGATTCTGGAAGGGCGGTCAGAAATGTGGCAGCTGAAATTTAATGGCAAAAAGTGTACAGCAGTGCACATGGGGCATAAGAACCTGCAAGCCATATACACACTGGGGGGAGGGGAGGAAATTAGTACTACTGGGCAGTAAAGGGATCTGGGGATTATAATTTCAAAAAACTTTAAGGTGGGGAACCAATGCAGCAAGGTGGTGGGCAAGGCAAATAGAATGCTGGCATGCATAGGGAGGGGCATAACAAGCAGAAGGGGGGAGGTGCTGATGCCCCTTTACAAATCCATGGTGAGGCCTCACCTAGAGTATGGGGTTCAGTTTTGGAGACCTCACCTACGCAAGGACATAGACAGGATTGAAACGGTTCATAGAAGGGCAACCAAGATGGTGCAAGGTATACCCAGGAAGTCATATGAGGTGAGATCGAGAGAATTGGATCTGTACCCTTGAGAGACTAGAAGGAAGCGGGGGGGACATGACAGAAACATTTGAGTGTGTGAAAGGGGTTACCAAGGTGAGGAAGGGGATCTTATTTACAAGGAAAGCAAGCGCTAGAACTAGGGGGCACACTCTAGGATTAGAAGGAGGAAGATACCAGGGCAATGTGAGGGAGTATTACTTTATGGAGAGGGTGGTGGAATCCTGGAACAAGCTGTTGGAGGAGGTGGTGTGGGCAGAATTGGTGGAAGGATTCAAAAGAGCATGGGACAGACATAAGGGTTTGTTATCCATGGACCAGCACCCCTGATTGGCCCCCTACCTCGCAGACATTGCTACTTATAGGTACACGTACTAACCTTATGGCACAGGCACTTATCGTATAAGCATAAGTGTCAGGATCTGAGTTTTACTGTATTTTTACTGAGAATCATAATGCCTTTGCTATTTTTCTGATTGTAATACTTGGGATATACTTCTATTTACACCATTGTATAATGATTAGTTACTCAATACTGCCATCTTTAGTGACAGCACAGAACTGTAACGGCATATGTAACTGCAAGTGTCCTTCATGATATACAAGACCCATTGTCTTAGCTATCTGTCACTTTCCATTAGCTCAGCATGCTTTCCCAGGCTAGTGAGAAGTCAGGTCAGATGCCACTGGCCAATTATGTTTTTATATATCTTTTTAGCTGTTGTTATGACAATTATCAGGGGTATAAGACCCTTTGCATTATACCTTCTCTCTGAGAAGAGATGTACTGCTACCTATAGGTAAGAAAGATTGGAAGTATTCTCCCGGTGATCACACTGTTTGGTTGTAAGCCTGCTTTATATATCAGAAATAAATCACTTTTTGTGCTGGACACCACTTGTCTGTCGTTTCTTCACTTTAGTGCAGTTCCAACAAGAACCTGAGAAGGTGATAGTTTTACCATCCCGTTACATTTGGCGACCGTGTGCAGGTTGGAATGTAGAAAGTGAGGATGCCATTCAGTTCCTTGAACTGAATGTCGAGCAGTGTAGTGCATTTTTGCCTACTTGGACCTACTTGTACTTACAGTGATTATTCTCTTACGGACCTGTTCCATCTTGGTTTCGGGCATGGAAGACCCACACCGGACCACTGGTATACTCCCTTTGCAAGTAGCAGCATACCACCTTGGTTCATCGTTTGCCCATGGGGGACCGGAAAGCCGTTGGGTGACGGCACCAAGGATTTGAGTCCAGTCTTTTGACTGCTTTCTTTGTGTGTCTACCCCTTTGTTTGGCATGCCTGAATTGTGCACAGAACTGAGACTCGATGTCTCAAACTATCTTACCTCCCATGGAGGCTGTATTGATTTTTCGCTGGACACAAACTCGGCAGAAGACTCCTTGTTTACAATCTCTGATCAATATCTACAGTTGAAGCAAAAAGCCAAGAAGTACCACACCAAAGGTCTCTTGGTCATGGCTTTACATGCAGCCGTAGAAAGTTTGCTACCACAATGTGCCTTCCTTGAGCTGCAAAATGCTTCTCTAAAAAAAGAGATGGGCTTGCAGGCATCAGAGTTACTGAAAAGGAAACAGAAACTAGCGGAGGAGACACAGTTATTCCTAGATCACAATAACAGACTGTTGCACTATACTGCTCAAGACTCTGAGCGTGATTTGTTTATGTTAAGAGATGACAATGAAAGGTTAAAATATGATAAGAAACAGCTATCTTATTTGAATGACATTTTGAGTGACACGAATGAAACTTTGAGAGAGGATAATGTTGAACTGAAGGAAGAGAATGTAAGGTTGATGTATGAGCTAGACAAAGAGCTTAGGGAGAACATCGAATTGGGTGCCACATACCAAGTATTGCAGCATGAGGTTGAGAAAGGTATTGAGCAGGGCACTTCAAAAGTTTGTCATAAGAAATATAGAGAAAAGATGGCAAGAATGCACCATCAGCGAGAGGTTCTCGCCAGCCATGTAAAAGCCATGAATGGTTTTCAGTACACACCAACTGACATTATGTCATTGAGCGATGACGATTCTGATTACGAGGACACAGGTCACCTCATTATGTCCAAACCCCCTCCCCACAGGGCAGTGGCCTTTACCAGCCATTCCCAAGGTGGTGGTCACATTGGCCCACCTCCTTGTCACATTGGCATTCCCTCTATGCTGCCACACAAAAACAAACATGGCGGCCACCATGATATGGAAGGCCGACCACCTCCGAGTAGGATCCCATTTGCACTGGCTCCCCTTTCCAGGGAAGACAATTCAGAAGTATGCGGCATGATACAGGAGGCCTTCACAAATCTAGCAACATCGGATGGACAGTCATCCATGCAAGAGCGGACTGAGTGCATGTTTGAAAATGCTGTAACCCAGGAACATGCGTTCAAAGAAGTTGCTGATGTAGTGGCGAAAGCTGCCCTTTGCGGTGCTCTGGGTCATGCAGAATTGACTACCATTCCCCATACGCCCACGTCTAATCTCCCACAGATCGCTCACTCTGTTCAGCAAATTGCTTAAGGTATCGGACAGATGAGCCCAACCAACAACTTCAGTTGTCATTTGGAAAAGGTGGGCTCCCTATGCAAGAAGTTTTCTCTCCAACCCGAGTACCAGGTTCAAGTTCTGAGACAGACCATAGAGCCTACCCTCTGGCCAAACTCCCAGAGGCTGTCTGCAACTGCAAGATGCTTGATTACGATGATATCTCACAGGCACTCCTTGCTGCCAATGCCCCAGGCATCATTGGAGCCTACCTGGCCTACGAGGTTAAGCAAAATGTGAAGGAAAGACCAGCGGCTTACCATCAATGGTTGTGGCTTGCCTACGAGGCCAACAAAGGCCTAGCAGGTGAAAACACCAACAAAAATCAAATTGAGTACAAGGATTTGTACATCTGAAACATGACTCCGGCTCTCCAGGAAAAGGTTGAACTCAATGTTTACCCGCAGACTGATATCTTTGATGAGATCCTCACTAAGACGGAGCATGCCTTCCAGGTTTACCTCCGTAACCTAGCTTCCGTTAAAAACCCCAAGGCCACTGCCATCCAAACTCCGATGGCTCAGGGAGCCCCGGCCCAAGTTGCCGTGCTGAACCCTACCCCCACCCACTATATAGTGAAAGGTAAGAATGATAAACAGGAAGCCCCTTCTGATGACAAGCAGTCACACAAGAGGGGAAGCCAGAACTATTAGAATAACTGGAACTACAATGATAACAACAACAACAGGAATTGGAAAAACTCAAATTCCGATGGCAAGTATCATAACGGGCCTAGCTATCGGATTTTAGGGATGATAACGAGACAATCTGGAAACAACTGGAGGAGGCCCATGCTGAAAAGGAGGCCGCATCCACATGTTCCGTGGCAGCTCTGGCACCAGCTAGTAACACCAACCCTTTCTGGCCTTCGGCTACTGAACAACTGAGCAGCCGAAGGAAGAACCCTTTCATGGCATTGGGCACTGGCCAGGCCGATGTGGTGATCCAGGAACCACCAATTGAACAGGCTGAGATCGCGGTCTATACATCACAGGCACAGTATTTGTGTCCTATGAAGTACCGAGAGGAGGCCTAAAGAGCTCCTATAAGCCTCAGGTCGCAGGGACAGGATGATGAAGAAGAATCCAAGAACTGTACTGATTGACAATTACAGGCCCCAGTCCAGACTGTGAGTGACTTGCTTGTCAAAATAAATGGATGGCCATGTGTAAGGGCCACAGTTGGGGGCCGCCAACTAGATGTGCTTCTGGATACAGGAGCAGCCATGTCTGTTCTCCATGATGAGAACCCAGCCACATCTGCCTGGTCTACCAGCTGGAAGACCAGCGCACAGGGTGTAGATGGTACTCAGCTACACACCTATCAATCTGTATGTCTACCTGTGCAGGTAGGCCATTTCAAGACTGATTTTGCCTTCGACCTAAAGGTATTATGTCATCACCCCAGCATACTGGAAATTGATTTCCTTGCACAGCATGGCTGTGTTGTGGACCTAGCCAGCAGGTTATTGCTACAGATCAAGGGACAATATCATGCTGTCACCATACCAGACTCACATGCGGTGGCAGCCATCTCCCATAAAAACAAGTAGTATGACATCATGGCTCTATTCAAAAGTCACAACCTGTTTTCTGAACTTTCACTTTTGTCACAGAAACACCTTGATGTGTTTGCTGTCAACAAATAGGATTGTGGTAGGATGCACACTACCATTGAGATTCCAGGACCTAACCCTGTGAGGCAGAAGCAGTACTGGTTCCCTGCTGAAGACTTACCCTCATTAAGGGAGACCATCCAGTCACTGCTACAACAAGGAGTGATTAGGGCTTGTGTCTCTACTGTCAATTCATCCATTTGGCCTGTGAAAAAGCTGAATGGAACTTGGAGACTCATAGTTGACTACAGGAAACTGAAGTTACCCCCAGCTGTGCCCCAACTGTGGCATCAGCTCCTGATGTGCTGAAGCTGCTGACCCGTGACAAAAAGTGGTTCTCAGCTGTTGACATCTCTAATGGGTTTTGGTTACTCCCATTAGCACAGGAAAGCCAATACACATTTGCCTTTACCTTTGATGGATGCCAGTATACCTGGACCTGTTTGCCACAGGGATTCCATAACAGCCCTTCCCTCTTCCATCTCCACATGATGGATGCCCTGCAGGGGTTTTCCACACCCCAGTGTCTCCTACAGTACATGGATGACTTGCTTTCAGCAACTGCCACAAAAGAACATTTGGCCCTTCGAGATGAATTGCTGAGTCTTCTCAGGAGAGAAGACCTTAAGCTCAATACCTCCAAAGCGCAATTATGTGAAAAAGAGGTCATTTTCCTTGGCCTACATATCACAGACCAAAGGAGAAGCCCAGCTGTCAAGAAGATCCAGGGCTTGCAAGATCTGCCACTTCATACAAGCATGGCAACACTCAGACACTTTCTAGGAATGATAAACTACTTCAGGGACTTCATCCCTGACTTTGCCTTGAAGGCTGCTCCCCTGTATGAACTGCTGAAAAAGAATGTCCCATGGACATGGGGCCCCACACACTGAAGCTGTTACACAGTTTAAACAGGCCTTAGCCTCAGCCCCAGCACTGATAAACCCTAACCCAAGATTACCTTTCCATTTAGAAATTGCCACCTCTGATGAGACCATGCCAGCAGTGCTGGCACAAACGTACAATGGGTATCACAGACCCATTGCCTATGCATCCCAGATGCTATTCCCTGTAGAGAGAAAGTACAGTATCTGTGAAAGGACACTCTTGGCAACCTTTTGGGCTGTCAAGCACTTTCTGTTCATCATTGGGTATGCCCCTGTTATCTTGCATATCTGCCACACCCCAACTAACTTCTTACTCTCAGACAAAGTGAAAGATGGATCAGTCTCTAACACCAGACTAACACACTGGTCTTTGCTTTTGCAGGACAGGGGCATCAAGGTACTGCCTGCTAAAATGCCCTCAATCTTGGCCCATGGCCTACTGTATACAGGCACACCTCACGACTGCGCCCTCCAACCACCTGACCTACCTGATCCAGGACCATTTTTACCAGCCATACCCGAGTTCCTGGAAGATACTACCATGTTTCACATCTTTACAGATGGCTCTGCCTCCTATGTGGATGGACAGCAGGTAGCAGGGCTTGGAGTGCTCATTCTGGATCAGGAAGGTGATTTCAGGCACATTTCTAGGAAATGCACTATCTCCTCACAGTACACCAAACTGGCAGCTGTGGCCTGTGCATTGGAGATCATGCCCCATGGTGACAAGAATGCCATCATTTTTGTAGACTCCAACTGGGTTTGCTCATCACTCACTGAGTTCTTTCCATTTTGGCAAAGGAACAATTTTACATCATCTGATAGTACCCCTGTCAAATATAGGGAACTGTCTGTGTATATACACACCCTGACACAAATGTTTACTCATAAGCTGTACATTCACAAGATAAGGGCTCACTGTAAATCTGACCTTTACCATGAGTTCAATGATCACGCAGACTCACTTGCCAAAGCAGGTGCACGGGGGGAGAGACATGGACAATGACTCACCCACTAGGTGTAGCAGTTATTGTGGCATCTATCATAGCTGCCAGCAAGAAACTGGTACCAGAACCTCCACTGGATCTCTCTGCTGCACAAAAAGCAGATCCCAAAATAAAAGATTTGTTCAAATTCCTAGACAAAGGAACTGAGCAGCCACTGCCTGTTGTCAGTCCATATAAGAGCCACTCAGACAATATACACTTGTCCAGTGATCAGAAGCTCATCTGGTATCACAAACAGGATACAGGTGACAAATTGTGGGTGGCACCACAATCCCTGCGAACCAAATTTATTCATATGGTTCATGACACTTCCACTGGTGAACACCAGGGGACATAAAACACCCTTCAGAGGCTCAAAACTGTCATCTGGTGGCTTGGCATGGCCAAAGATGTAGAACACTATGTGGACAACTGCATAGTGTGTGCTCAGAACAATCCAATTATGGTAAAAAGAAATTCCAAACTGCTTCCCCAAAGGCAGTCTGGATCATGGAATGCAATGCAGATCGATTTCATTGGTGGTAACCTGTGAAGTGGGTACATGAGGAAGGGCGCTGTCCTTTATGGTGACACCTTCCTCACGCAATCCACTCACAGCGATTGACAGGTAGGGCAACCGGATGAGGGGGTGGGTGAACTAGGCGACAGGATGTCACTATACGTACGTGCACGGGGGGTGGGAGCGAGTACGGCGAGTGTGGGCTGGAGGGTGGAGAGGCTGTAGGGGTGGTGCTGCGGTCATTGGTCAAGCTGCGGCATGGCATCGAAGATTGGGCAATGGCTGGGGTGGCTGAGGTACTGGGTTCAGGTCTGTCGCTGGTGCGATTTTTATTGCTCCCGGCTCGAACCTTTTTATTTTTACTACTTTCACCCCCTCCGACATGCACCCCCCTGGAGTTGAGAATCCTTAGGGGGTGGGGATGTGGGGTGCAGGCCCCTCACAGAAAGTAGTAAAATATGTCCTGGCACCATTGTGCTGGTGCGCCAGGGTTGTCAGAGTGCCGAAAATGTGTTCGGCACTCTGACTGAGTGATAACGGCTATCACCTTTAGGCATTCACCATTATCACATAGACCCTTCATTGGCCCTCTTACCAACTCTAGTAAAAACAACAAGTATGCACTTGTTGTCACAGATCTGTTCTCCAAGTGGGTAGAAGCATTCCCCACTAAGAACAACTTGGCAAAGACAACTGCCAAGATCCTGGTAGGTCAGTTGTTCTCCAGGTGGGGTCAACCCTTAAAGGTAGACTCAGACCAGAGAACTAGCTTTACAGCTGAGCTGATGCAACAGAAACTCAAACTTCTTGGAGTTGATCAAAAATGTCACATCTCTTACCACCCTCAATCTTCAGGCCAGGTAGAAAGAGCTAATAGATGCATCAAACAATCTCAAGGATTGGGATTCCCTCTTGCCACTGCTATTGATGGCAATTAGGGGTACACCTGAAGCCACTACTCAGTGTACATGTTATGAGGTTATGACTGGTAGAGCTGTGAGATTACCTGAGCACCTTCTGATTGATCTCCACACCACTACTGCAGATAGAGTATCTGTCAACAAATACGTTGAAAAGCATCATGACAACATCATGAAGACACACCTATTCACTGCCAAGCAGATGGGTAAAGCTCAACAACAAGCTAAAACTTATTTTGACAAGCATATCAAAGAAGTCGACTGGCAAGTTGGAGACCAAGTTATGCTTCTCCAATACAGACAACCCACACATTAATTTGCCAGTAGATGGGAAAGACCCTATCCCATGGTCAACAAACTCAGCCCTGCTGTGTATCAGGTCAGAATACAACAGCAGAAAAAGACTGCTGACAAGTGGTTCCATGCTAACCAACTTAAATTGTATAAAGGTGACTAAGTTTACTTTTCCTAACCCCTTTGGGCGGAATAGTACTTGCACTTAACCAATCCTTTTTGTTTTCTTATAGGTATCAGCAAGATGACTATCTTGCACCCCTTTCTCCTACTAGTGGGACTACTGACTGTGACTGCACTTCCACATAAAGCCCCACATACTCATAAAGAACGTTTGCAACACTTCCTTGGTAAACTTGAACATTCAGCCCCTATCGGTGTACAGATTAATGTTCCCAACAAAATGGTTAAAGTTACTCAATGCTCAGATGCCTTTCTTGATGCTGTAGTGGTTGCGCCAGATAAATTTTTACTCTCCATACAATGGCAAACTGATGCTATGGGCTACACAATCCCTATAGCGTGCCTCTCCAAGGGTACACTGCATGGCTAGCCTAATACTGACATTTCTAAAAATGGTACTCTTTCCATCAGACAGACCACTCCTAGACATACTGGGTAGTACAATCTCACTGCTTTAATAGATCCTGCCTATTGTGACCGCCTCTCTCCAGAGGAGGCAAGTGCTTTCTGTCTTCAAAACTATGCAGCTTCTGAAGCTCTTTGACTTGCCAGTCCCAAGTCAGGAAGAACTGACTGCCTGCCCTCCTCAGGAGGATGGCTCTCCTAGTGGTTTGACTGCCACATCACTACCTGGAGCCCTGATTAATAATGTGCAATTCATGCATGCCCCAGTTATTTTCAATCTCACGTATTGGAATATGGCTGAATTTGGTTTCTGCCACAAAACTAATACCTCCAAATTTTACAGTATGATGCTTACTGATATCATTGCTGCTTATCGAACATGCACAAATAATCCCATAGGTGGACCTCACACCACTGAACATGTTGGAGTCTTTAGACCTGCCCCTAAAGACTATGTTAAATCCAAATCACGTACACGCACCAAGCGGGATGCCACTGACGTAGCTGGTGCAGACGGATCTGTCTCTGGCATAACTGGAGCAGATGGTACCATAACTGGCCTCTTTGGCTCAGGTATGTCCATTTGGAATAGAGCGGGCATCGCTTCCATTAAGGCTCAGACCCTTAAATTTCAACAGACTATTAATAATGATGTAATGCCCCCTATTTTATAAGGTGTAAATTCTCTCAGTAGTGAAGAACGTTATCCTGTGTACAATATGCAAGAGATTGCCCAAGGGTTCAATGATACCTAGCATAAACTTAATTATGAAATGGCCATTGAAATTCAAGCATTCTCATTGGCCACTGATGGTGTGCTAAAGTGTCTAACAACACAGGAATAAGACCAGGCAATACACACTGGGCATTGATATGGGTGATGCTGCCCACAAAGAATGTTCAAAAATGAAATAGCCGCCATCTTGTTTTGTGCCACAAGCGATGCCACCCTTACTGTGAAGTTAACACTCACTCGCACCTCTTAAAGTAAATACACAACCTGCATCATTTCTTAAAACAACAAAAAAAAGCAACTGCCACGATTGCAATAGTCTCATAACCCGCCCGCTCAACACAACACTGCGGTTTAATTACTGCGCGACACAGACGCCGCTTGAGCCCTCCCCCTGTTCCTGGCTGAAAGATACCGAGGAGCAGCCACAGCAGCCAATGCAGCGGTGAGAAACCAATGGTTTCAACCCCCTCCCCACTACTGGAGCCACAGGTGAAGCGCTCACTTGATAACTCACTTAAGTGTGAAGCCAGTCTGCCACGGACTTGCCATTCCCGCTCAGACTGCGGTATTGCCTGATGATGGCAAACAGCAGGATCAACCAGATACTTTTGTCTGTTAAATGAAGGTAGGATCAACCAAATTCTTAAAAAAACAAAACAAGTAGGAGTGCTGCTAGTTGGATAGAGGGTGTGTGTGTGGGGGGGTGTAAGGCTGGTGCCATGACAACTACATGGGGAAAAAGACAGATACGGAATCCTAAACAGGTCAAAAGTTCTCAACTCAAAAAAAATAAAAAAAGGCGGAGGAACTATTTTATTAAAAATGTAAACAAACATTGAACTTTTTCACTATTAAATACTATACATTTTAGCTATCACATACATCTGTATTTTTGATAGCCATTTCATAAGTGCAATAAGCCACTCCAGGGTCTGTGTGTTAGACACTTTAACACACGGCTAGGAGGCTGGACGCACTCGGCCGGTGGCCTCGTGCCTCATTACGCCTCCTAGCTGTGTGTTAAAGTGTCTAACACACACCCTGGAGTGTCTTATTGCTTACTTATCTCATTTTTCAGAATAACTGTGAGGTGGACAAGCAATATATTGGGCATGAAATTCTGTGTTCTGCCTATGGCTCCTATGTTATATCTACTGTTAACACTCTCTTCAGGGATTTGGAATCAGGCAAAATTCCAGATATAATTCATCAGCTCAGATTGGGTAAATGGTATTGCCCACACTGCAAAACCACTGGTTGCATATCTATGTGTTTAAAGAATACTCTAAGCATCTCTATGGCTACTGTTAGAAATATTGGTTATGTTTCTCGGTTTCCTAACCAAGCACCTTGCTATTTCATTAAGTCCTGTTCTATCGAGGATAATATGTTTATTACATTTACTGTGTCTTTACCACGTTTTGATCCTGCTACAGCTGTCTTTGACAAATTAGCCAGCATTTATTCCATAGGCCATCTTGAAAATGACATTTTCCGTGAAAGAACTGAATTACCCTCAATACTCGTTTACCATCAGTTCCTCCAGGCTTGGGTGGCACCCCATACAAACTGTTGTGCAAAGAAAGCTACTATTTCCTGTGCCGATGTGATGTTCTCGATATCGTGAAACCTGTCTGTGGATATGCTCCTGAACCCCTTGACTGGGCACTGATGTTGGGTGATGAATTGCTGTCCAATCTTACTGATGTTGATCCAGATGATGACATCCCTCCTGCTGCATCTTCAGCACAAGACACTGAAACAGCTCCATCTCGAAGCTACCTTGAAGAGGTACATCACTTCACTACACAGCTCACCAACCAGTCATTTTCCTGTCTAGTACATCTACATCAATGGCGAGTGCCCTCCCTGAGAGTTACCTATACGTCTGATGGCCAGTATTGTATTGTTACCAATTATCCCAGCTTCTCATATGGTATTAAGACTTGTCCAGTTACTAAACCTAATTTTTGTTTTACTCCACAGCAAAAAACTGTTATTGGTCACACTGTGATCATGCCTGTTCCTCTCCCTGAACCAGACGTTATTGACACTGATCCCCAGTAGTTGCTTGCCCTGTTTCAATATTTGCCTATTTTTAACATACACATTGATCCCTTGACACTCTCTTTAAGTCTCTTTTAACAAGAAAAGATGCTCATTTAATTTATAATAGTAATAATATTATCAAAGCTACTAATGCACTTAATGACCTCATTCATGATGGTGATTTGAGTCTTGCCATAGGCAACACTTGGCTAGAACTCTCTTTTAAAGTCTTTGTTGTGATTCAAGCATTTTTGATTATCTTTCTTATATTCAGTCTGTGCTGCCTGCGACATACCCTCAGACAACATCGAGAACAACTCGAATTCCTTTACAAGGCTCATAGATTCATATATTCATAGAATCAGGTACATAAGCTACAAGAACCATCGAGGACCTGCCACTTTCTTAATGGACATATCTCCATTTACCCTGACCCAAATGCTTATCCAGTTGGTGCTTAAAACTGATCAGGCTTCCAGCTTCTACTACTTGTGTGGGTAGTCCATTCCATACCTTTACCACCCTTTGGTTAAACCACTTTCCTCCTCTATTTGTTTTATAATTTTCACCCTGCAGTTGTCTGATCATGTACCCTGGCTCCTGACCTCTTCTTTTCTTTCCAAGTTAATCCAGCAGCTTCCTTCAACATTTCATCTTCCATGGATCTAAACACATAGCATAAATCACCCCTCATGCTTCTATATGCCATTGAATATAATCCCAGATTTTGAAGTCTAGTTGTATACTCCTGACCTTTCACTTCTTTGATTTTTTAATCCCTTTCCTCCAATAATACTCTGCACCAAACAAAAGGGAGCTCCATATTCCAGCACAGGTCTCACTATAGATCTATACAAGGGAACCATAACCCTTACACTCATACTTCTGATGTTTCTCAACAAATTTCCTATTATTCTATTTGCTTTACCTATACTCATCTTATTATGCTGATTAAATTCTAAATTATAGGTAATTATTACCCCTTGATCTTTTTCACAATCTGAAACAATGATCTTTTGTGAATCTAATTCATACTGTACTCTAGGATTATTTTGCCCAAAATGCATAATTTTACATTTCAAGATGTTAAACTCCAATCTAGTACTCTGGGCCCAATACCCTAGTTGCATTAATTGTTTCTGAAGGGTGACCACTGCACCCAAGATATTCACTATGGCCCCTATTTTTGCATCATCTGCGTACTTGCACATCCATACCCCTTCTGTTACCTGCATGCCAGAGATCAACACATTGAACAGTTTAGGCCCCAGCACTGAACCCTGAGGGACCCCACTGGCCACCCTCACATCCTCTGACATGTAGCCTCTAATTCGTACTCTGTGGTGTCTGTCACCAAGCCACGATGTAATCCATTTTATAAGCTAACCATCAACACCTTTCTCCTGTAATGTTTTAATCAAAACTCCGTGGGATACGGAGTCTAAGGCCTTTCTATAATCCAGATAGACTACATCTACTGGTAAGCCAGCATCCAGTGCCTGGCTCACTGGTTCAAAAAACTGCAGCAAGTTGGTAGTACAAGATCTTCCCCCTGAGAATCCATGTTGTGTAATGTCCAGATGATTCACAGCTTTAAGATTTGCTTCCAGCATTTCCTCTATAAAACCTTCCATTATCTTACCAATGACTGATGTAATACTTGTAGGTCTATAATTCTCTGGCCTAGTCCTAGCTGCTGCCTTGTGAATTGGAGTGACATTAGCCATCCTCCACTCCTTTATAGTGGCTCCCTCTTGTAAAGATTTATTGTACAATTCTGCCAGGGGAAATGATAATTCCTCAGCAAGTTCCCTCAGAAATGCTGGATGATATCCATCAGGGCCTGGGGATATTCACAAAAGAAGATGAGGAGCAGTTACCTAAACCAGACAATAGAAGCACTCTGGGTAGGGGGGTTGATACTAGTCCATTCACAGAAGAAAGAGTCCTGAAAGAACTCCTAAAACTCAAGGTGGACAAAGCAATGTGGCCTGATGGGATTCACCCCAGAATCCTAAAAGAACTAAGGGGGGACCTAGTGACACCACTGACCACACTTTTTAACAAATCATGGCAGGATGGGGTGGTACCTGAGGACTGGAGGAGGCAGATGTGATTCCCCTTTACAAAGTGGGAGCAAGGCAGAAGCAGGAAACTACAGACCTGTAAGTTTGACCTCAGTGGTAGGAAAATGATGGAATCACTTCTGAAAGAAAGAATTGTTGAGCACCTAGAGGCTAGCGGGCACAGGACCCAAAGCAACATGGATTTACAGCAGGAAGGTCATGTCAGACTAATCTAATTGATTTATTTGACTGGGTGACCAAAGTAATAGACCAGGGAGGGCTGTGGATATGGCCTACCTAGACTTTAGCAAGGCATTTGACACAGCCCGCACAAGATTAATAATCAAAGTTAGCCAGCCTGGGAGTGGGTCCCAGGGTGGTAGCCTAGTAGCAGACTGGCTGCACAACAGGACACAGAAGGTAATAGTGAATGGAACACATTCTGAAGAAAGGGGTTACTAGTGGAGTACCTCAGGGCTCAGTACTGGGTCCAATCCTCTTTAACATCTTTATAAGTGACATTGCAGAGGTCTGAAGGAAAGGTATGCCTCTTTGCAGATGACACAAAGATCTGTAACAGAGTTGATACACAAGAGGATAGAAAAGATGAGAAGGGACTTGGCAAGGTTGGAGGAATGGTCAGACATATGGCAACTTAAATTCAATGCAAAGAAGTGCAAAGTAATGCACCTGGGAAACAAAAACCCAGGAGAAGAGTACACAATAGCAGGGGAGGTACTAACAACAACAAAAATGGAAAGGCACCTGGGAGTAGTCATATCAGATGACCTAAAGGTGGGTAAGCAATGTGAAAAGTCAGTAAGGAGAGCCGGGGGATACTGGGATGCATAGGAAGGGGCATCACAAGTAGAAAAAGGAAGTGATTATCTCTCTATACAGACAGTTGGTGAGACCCCATCTGAGTACTGTGTGCAGTTTTGGAGACCTCATCTACGCAAGGACATAGACAGGATGGAAGCAGTCCAGAGGAGGGCAACTAAAATGGTGCAGGGTCTACATCAGAAACCATATGAAGAGAGACTGGAGAGCTTAATATGTATACCCTTGATGAAAGGAGGGATGGGGACATGATAGAAACGTTCAAGTACCTCAAGGAATCAACAAAGTCCAGGAGGGTAGCATCTTTCAGAAAAAGAGATGTGTAAGAACAAGGGGGCACAGTTTAAAGATAGAGGGGGGACGGCTCAGGGGTAATGTGAGGAAATTATTTTTCACGGAGAGAGTGGTGGATACATGGAACAGCCTTCCTGAGGAGGTCATTGGGTCTAAAACAGTGGGGGAATTCAAACATGCATGGGACAGACACAAAGCAGTTATAGTGGGGGGGGTTGCAGGAAGCAGGCTGTTGGTTAACTAGAATCTGCAGCTTATCCAGTAGGTAGGGAAATGGGCAGACTGGGTGGGCCAAGTGGTCCTTTTCTGCCATCAAAGTCTATGTTTCTATGTTAAACTTCATTAACCTCCTTTTAACCTGTTCTGGTGTGATGACTGGGAGTTGATTATCTCCTTTCTCATTTGTTTTATCTACTTCCCCTATACCCACTTCAATATCTTTGATAGAAATAGTTTGAAGGTAGGCACTCAGAACATTAGCCATCCCCTGCTCATCATTTATTATCTTATCTTGATTTTTTATACCTATTATTTGATTATTATTACTCTTTCTTAAACTCCCCACATAATTATAAAATTCCTTCTTCCCATTATCTTTCTTCACTGCCAAATTTAGCTCCGCTTGTTTCTTTCCCTTTCTGATACTATTCTTGCATCTTTTCACAAGAGCCCTATATTTATCCCATCTCCTAGGTGAGGGTGTCAGTCTGTACTTTTTATATGCCTTATTTTTCTTTTTTATTTGTTTTTGTATATTATATGTCATCCATTTAGGTATTCTACCCTTTGTATTATATTTTTTAATTTCAGGTACACACAACCATATACAATCTTGAAGGACCTCATCTATAATTTGCCATGTTTGTTTCACTGATTTACCTTTCAACACTTTCCAATCGATTATTCCTAACATTCTCTTTATCTTCTTTTAGTCAGCTTTATTATAGTTTTTTATGACTGTTTTCCCCAGAATACTTTGAGCCGTTTCATTTATTTCTGCCCTGACCATATTGTGGTCACTACTACCTAAAGGTTCTATTACTTGGACATTCTTTATATCCTCTTCCATATTAGTCAGAATAAGATCAAGAAGACTCTCTCCTCTAGTATTTTCATTCACCAATTGTTTAAGACAATTTAATTGACATATTCCTACAAATTTCCTTCTAATATCCCCTCAGTCTCCATCGACTCTCAAAGCATTCTGGGGAAATTAAAGTCACCCATTACAACGGTATTACTTGTTATTACGCCACTATCAAGTAAATCAAAAAATGCTTCATTTTCATTTTCTGACAAGCTAGGTGACCTGTAACATATCCCTATTCTTATATTTTTCTTTCCTGTCCAAATAGATAACCATAATTGCTCTACCTTACTCCATGCCATGCTTTTTATATCCAGGATTGTAGCTTTTAGGTTTGAGGATACATATATTCCAACCCCCCCCCCTTTTTCCCTAGTCTAGGTTTATTGAAAAAATCATAACCTTCCACCATATCTATCCAATCATCTTTCCTCAACCAAGTCTCTGTAATGCCGCAAATATCTATACCATCCCTTTTAAGAATATATCTCAATTCATCCGTCTTTTGTTTCACACTCCTAGCAATTATTAATAACAATCTAATACCTTTTCACTTTCCTTCTTATTGTTTACTTTCTTATTAATCCCCTCATTTGCCTCCCCTGTAATCAGTTTAAATATTGTTCAGTATGTTTCCTGAAATATGTCCCAGAACCCTAGATCCACTTCTACTTAAATGTCTACCATCTTTTGCAAAAAAGTGAGTATTTTGTTCAAACTCCTCCCAAATGTTTATACAAGATATATTTTTCATAATACTCCATCTCCTCATCCAATTATTTATTCATTTTATTTTCTGGTTTATTCTATATCCTACTTTCGGAATTGGTAGAATTTCAGAAAAAACAACAGTTGCACTTAATTTCTGCACTGTTTTTCCTATATTCATTAGCTGTAAAAATGTCATCCTCTCTATTCACATACAGGTCATTTGTTCCTCCATAAACTATAATTAAAGGGGTGTCAGTCCCTTTTTTCACCATTTTAGGGATGATATTGTTTATGTTCGCTAGGGTTGCTCCTGGTAGGTATGAGCTGGTTACTATATATTTTAGTCCTTTGGTTGTGTAAGCATCCGTGTATCTTATTATTGAATCCCCTACAATATGTATCCTCTTCCCCTTCTTGTTTGTATCTACATCCGTATTAGAAACCTGATTTCTCTGAGTAGAATCTCCAATACAGTCTTCTCTGTCCTCTGTCTCAACATGATTACTTACAGATTCTTCATCTTGCTCTACATTTAAATCACCCTCATATTGATTTCCTTCTGTTGTCATACTGTTCTGCACTGAAATTTGCCCATTCATTGCTTGCCCTTCCTGACTAACATTTTGATCTGATAACATCTCAAATCTGTTGTTCGCTTTTAATTGAAAAGTCATTGCTCTTCTTCCCTTTTTTTTTTTGTTTTAGTATTTGTTTGCACTTCCCACTCACTGTCCAATTCCTCCCCCTATCATGTTTTCTTTTACTTCTATTACTAGGTTCTTCCTCCTGTGTGCTGTCTCCCATTGTCTCATTTGTTAGGAGGTATTTTAATTGTAGTTCCAAACCAAGGATTTTAGTTTTTAAATCTTTAATCTCTTTGCACTGTTGGCACATGTACTCTGGCTTGTCTATCATTTCCCCTATACTAAACTTCTTACACAATTTACACTTTACTCCAAGTTCACCAGATTTTAATGCCACCATCATAGTCTCCATATTTAAATGTATTTTACCTGCCTACCTTATATTTGTTGATGGTTTTAGGTTTCAGTATAAATCCTTTCCTTTGCATGCTTGTTTCTTTCTAGTCCTGTCCTTCTACCCTGATGTCCCCGCTTAAACACGCGCTCGCTCTAGCGCCGCAATTTATGCACCACAACCCGTAAATGATGCTCAGGTAGCGGGCACACACAGAAGCCAAATATTAAAGTCCTGTATTAAAATACCCTCTGGACTTCACAGAAACTGCAGATACTCACTGCTAGCCCAGGATAGTGTCTCACAATTAAAAATATGAGCAGATGCTGACTCTGTAGTTTTTCCTTCCTCACCAAAAACTACAGGTCACAGTTAACTTCCTGTATTGCCAGTATCCTGCATTGTCTATTTCAGTTTTATTTAAAAAGATGATCTCCAGCACACAGTGTGACATAGACAGCTTGTAAAGATTATTCTTTTACACTACAGAGACACTTTTTATCTGACACTGACCAAGATAACATCTGAGCACTGAAAACAGGTATTTAGAAAGCTAGACAAAATCGAAATATTGTTGTAGGAATTGCACTGTTTTAAACCTTGTTTTGATTTAAAGATGTGTATGTCTTTTGATATAAGAGTTCTGTATTGTATGTTTGACGTATTAGTATATATTTTAGTAAAAACTCTCATTTTAGAGCAAACCTGGTCTGTCTTTGAATTGTTTTCTTTTGCTAAGAAATATTTATAGTTAGCAGACAGCAGACATAGCTTGTATGGTGGTACCAAACTGGAAAGAGAAGCGTTTTAAATCTGAGGTCTTTTATTAAAGTTTTAAAGGGTTCATTTCTGAATACCTGGTTAGGTGCCCGTAGGCAATGATATCTGGCCCCCCGAAGACAGATATATCTAAGCCTGTGCATTGGGTATGCTAGCAAGAGGTTACAGTTTGAATCCCTCCAGAACTGAGACCAAAGGTTGATCTGAACTCACAAAAACAGACAAGAGGGTTACCTTGCCTGTTACACTGTTCACAAGACTGCGCTCAGAGGTTGGCACTTTGGGAGTAGAGGGCCTGACCTGATGAGTGAATTTGTGACAAATTGTTTGGCAGCGGTGGCATAATTTTGGTATCACAAGCTTTATTATTCTGTCAGCTGAGACCGTAGGCTCTCTTGCAAAGAAAGAAAAAGACAGAGTTTTATTTTAAAAAGAAAACAGAACTATATATCACTTGGTGTATAGTCAAGTTCCTACCTATTTTATCTTTTTTCCTAAAGTGCAAAGTCAGAGTAGCAGTAGTTAGGAAGGATGGCGTGCAACTACAGCAGGCACAATGTAGAACAGTTAAAACAGTTGTGCGAGGACAGAGGAGTCCTGTTTGAGGTGACAGCCAAAAAACAGAACCTCATAGAGGCCCTGACAGTAGCAGATACCCAGAGCAGGGAGTCACAGACCATGACTGAAAGGGACCAGACCTCGAGTGTGGCAGAACTAGCAGCCAGTGAGGGGTCCTGAGCCAATGAGGAGGAGGACAGCAGGGCCACTGTCAGTGAAGGGCCACAGCAGCAGGGACGAGTCACCAGTATCCTGAATTTGGAAGTTCTCAGGTTGCAACTTTGGTTGCGCAGGATGGCGCTGGAGTCCCAGGAGAGGAGAGAGCAAGAGAAGCGAGAGGTGGACCGTGAGGCAGAGCGAGAACGTAGACAGGCAGAGCGACAACAGAGGGAGGGAGGCAGACCATGAGGAGCGTGAACGCCAGTGAGATGCAGAGGAGAAGAGAGAACAAGAACACTGAGACACAGACCATGAGGAGCAGGAGCGCCAGAGGCAACATGAGCTGGAGAAGATGCGACTCCAACCAGCGGCACCAGAGCAGGTAAGTGGCTTGGGTTTAACTGGGACTGCAGGATTGGGTTACAAATTGAACTCCAAATTAATAGCTGAGTTTAAGGACGGGGAGGACATGGACGCCTTCTTAAATTCTTTTTAAAAAGTTTGTATTCAGGCTAAAATTCCTAGAGAGTCCTGGAGCTTCCAGTTATCCCCGCTACTTACCGGGAAAGCTTGAGATGCATTGGGTCAAATGGACAATGATGATAGCAATGATTACAGAAAGCTAAAAGCTGCACTGTTAAAAAAGTTTGAATTAACTGCTGAAACATACAGAGCTAAATTCTGTAAACTCAGGAAAAGCCCTGATATGAACTATGAGGAGCTAGCCATGAAACAACATCAGTTTTTAAAATGTTGGTGGGAAGGAATTGAGGCAAATTCTGTTGATATTAGAACAGTTTTATTGGACTTGCCCAGCCGAGCTAAAAACCTGGCTAGAGGATCGAGATCCAAAACAATGCGAGAGGCTGCTGAACTCTTGGACCGCTATGCCAAGAGCAGACCTGCTCTGAGAGCGAATGGGGTGGGCGTGGCAGCTCAGAAAGAGAAAAGCGCACCTTCAGGGCAGCTAAAACCCTCACTGCCTCCACTGAAACCAGTTAGCCCCAGGTTTCAACAAAAAGATTTCTCTGAAGTAAGAAATGCTTGTTGGTTAAGTAAAGAAACTGGGCACATTGCCAGACAGTGTCCAAGAAGGGCAAGCAATAATATGCAAAGTAGTACCAGAAAGGAAGTGGGTTGTTTGTGTATCCCTGGAAGCATGCCAGTGAACATGAGGGAACACATGCACCCAGTCATGGTAAATGGCATACAGACGCAGGGGTTAAGGGACACAGGGGCATCTCTGACATTGGTAAAAGGGGATCTGCTCCAGCCTGGTTAGCTTATACCCAATAAGTACGTGACTGTACAGGACTTTGCAGGTGAAGAGAAAACATTGCCACTGGCCAGTGTTCTCCTGGACTGGGGTGAACAGGGGGAACTGTGCAACAGGTGGCTGTAGCTAAAACGTTAGCAGTAGATGTGATCCTGGGTAACAATCTTCAACAGGGGATGGTATGTGCAGTTACCCGTAGCTAAGCGGCAAGGGAAAATAGCAGTTCCCTGAACCCCACAGAAACCAGTGTGAAAATCACGGAGAGGCTGGTTCCCCAGCCTGTGTCTCCAGATGGGGAGACTAATAAAAAGGGGGTAGAAATGTCCCCAGTAGTGAGTGACCACACAGCTATGGAAGGTTACTCCAAAGAGGGAGGGGTGACCAATTGTCAGAGGGTTAGGATTGACAGTGATCCTGAGGACCCTGACACTAGTGCTAGGGACCCTAGTTTAGCGACTGAAGGGGACTTGTCCCATGCCTTGGGACTGTGTGAGGGGTTTGCAGCTGCTCAGAGGAGTGACCCTAGTTTAGAGAAGCTGAGGGCTTGGGCAGACTCTGAGGGCACACAGGGAGGTGACGGCAGACATAAGATTTATTGGAAAAATGGACTTATATATACACAGGCAGTACAGACAGAGGGAGGGATGCTAGGCAGGCAGCTTGTCATTCCCCAGGGCTATCATAGAAACATAGAGGTTGACGGCAGATAAGGACAGCAAGGCCCATCCAGCCTCATGAGCAGTTGTTCAAATTGCACATGATATTCCCTTGTCTGGTCATCTGGGAATCGCGCACATAATGCAGTGGTTGGCCCAGAATTTCTACTGGCCTAGCTTCACCCAGCAGGTGAAGGAGTATTGCAGGTCTTGTCTCCGGTGCCAAGAAATAGGGAAGGCGGGCAAGAAAACCCAAGCCGCCCTGATCCCTTTGCCCATAGTGGAGGAGCCATTCCAGAGGGTGGGAATAAATATTATGGGTCCTTTAAATACCCCCAGCTCCTCAGGGAAGAGATTCATCCTGACAGTGGTGGATTATGCCACCCGGTACCCAGAGGCAGTTGCCCTATCCTCACTGAGGACAGACAAAGTGGCAGATGTCTTACTTGGGATTTTCTCCCGTATTGGGTTTCCACAGGAGGTAATCACCGATCAAGAGGGTTCTTTCATGTCGGACCTGATGAAATGTTTATGGGAGAAGTGTGGGGTGTTGCAGAGATGCACAACACTGTATCACCTGCAAGCCAATGGGCTTGTGGAACGATTCAATGCTACCCTAAAGTCAATGCACCGGGTGTTTGCTGAACAGCATGGGAGGGACTGGGAGAAATACCTTCCCCACCTACTGCTTGCATACAGAGAGGTGCCCCAAGATTCAACAGGATTTTCTCCCTTCAAACTCTTATATGGATGCCGGGTACGTGGGCCCCCAGACTTAATATGGGAGGACTGAGAAGGCAAGCACACCACCCAGGGAACTCCCATTGTGGATTATGTCCTTAGGTTTAGGGAAAGGCTGAAGGAGCTTATGGGGACAGCCCAGAGCAATCTGGCAGCTGCCCAACAGAAACAAAAGGTGTGGCATGACCACAGAGCCAGAGCTCACTCGTACATGGTGGGTCAGGAAGTCACGGTCCTTATTCCGGTCTGGAAAGACAAGCTGCAAGCTGAGTGGGCAGGACCTTACAAAGTGGTTAGAAAGGTAAATGACGTGAACTACGTTGTGGAGCTACCTGACCGTAGACAGACTGAAAGGATGTACCATGTCAACATGATGAAGCTTTATGCAAACAGGGCTGACATGGTGTTCGCAGTATGTAGTCATGGGGAGGTGACGGACAAAGGAGGCCCCCTTCTGGACTTGCTGGAAGAGAGTAAGCAGGAGTCCTCTTTGGTGGCAGTAAAATTGTCTCCCCAGCTGAACCCAGACCAGGTCCAGAAAGTAAGGGAGGTTTTAGCAGACTTTGCCCCCTTGTTTAACGCCAAGCCTGGACTAATCCCCTTTGTGACACATGATGTGGAGACAGAGACACAGATGCCCATATGGTGAACAGCATATCAGGTGTCAGAGGCTGTCCAAAAGGACATTAGGAGGGAAGTGGAGGAGATGCTGGATTTAGGGGTAATTCAGAGATCCCACAGCCCCTAGGCCTCACCCGTAGTCCTTGTGCCCAAGCCAGATGGCTCAACTCATTTCTGTGTGGACTATCATGGACTGAATGCAGTCACAAAGTCTGACGCCCACCCGATGCCCCGGATGGACGAACTCCTGGACAAGTTGGGAGGGGCTCACCTACCTTATGACTACTGACCTGACCAAGGGGTATTGGCAGGTAGAATTGACAGACAGAGCTAAGGAGAGGTCGGCCTTCATCACTTCGATAGGCTTATTTGAGTTTAAAGTAATGCCTTTCAGAATGAAGAATGCCCCGGCCACTTTCCAAAGGTTAGTGAACCAGGTGTTGAATGGTGCTGAGGAGTACATTGTAGTGTACCTGGATGACATTGCCATCTTCAGTACCAGCTGGAAGGAAAACCTTTCACACCTTAGGGAAGTGCTAGGCAGGATACAGAGGGCTGGGCTCACTGTCAAAGCCGAGAAGTGCCAGGTGGCCATGGGGGAAGTGGCATACCTCGGGCATGTGGTAGGTCAGGGACAGCTCTGTCCTAACCAAATAAAGATAGAGGTGATTCAGGCATGGCCCAGACCAGAAACCCAGAAGCAGGTCAGGAGTTTTCTAGGGACAGCAGGGTACTACAGAAAGTTTATACGTAATTACAGTGCCTTGGCTGCTCCTCTATCTGACCTGACAAAGAAAAAGATGCCAAACAAAATTACCTGGGGCCCAGCCTGTGAGGAAGCCTTTACCAGACTGAAGGAGGCACTGTGCAGTGCTCCTGTTTTGACAAGTCCGGACTACAGCAAAATCTTTATAGTTCAGATGGACGCCTCAGACGTGGGTATTGGGGCAGTACTTAGCCAGACGTCTAACCAAGGGACAGACCACCCGGTAGCATTCCTGAGTCGGAAGCTGCTCCCCAGGGAGCAAACGTACTCCACGGTGGAAAAGGAGTGTCTTGCCATAGTGTAGGCGCTGAAGAAATTAGAGCCATACTTGTATGGGCAGCATTTTGTGGTGCAGACTGATCACAACCCCCTAATTTGGCTGACGTAGATGGGGAAAAACAATGGCAGACTACTAAGATGGAGTCTTGCTTTACAAGGGTATGATCTAAAAATCATACATAGGGCTGGAGCGCAGAACAAAAACTCATATGTGCTGTCTAGGGTCTCTGAGGAGTGAACTGATTTGGGAAGCTCATCCCATGTAGGGGATAGATCCCCCAAATTCAGTCTAGGTGGGGAGGAGTGTGACATAGACAGCCAGTTCTGAGTGCTGTATTGTAATTTTTTAATATAAAATGTATTAATGTCTCTGCTGAAAATTCAAATGCTCTAGGAATGACCTCATTCATTCCTCCCCCAGATTTCAGCTGACAGATGCAGGCCAAGAGAATTGCTGACAGCATGTATCACACACTCAGTTTTTAGAGACAATGTGTTACTTGGAAGACTTTAATCAAGGATCCTGTTTCTCTGAGTTAATTACAGAGTTGTAAAAGTTAACTTTGTTAAGAGGGAAAATTATAAAAAAAAAAGGTTTATTACGTTGAATTGAAAACACAGGTTATTACACAGAGGAGAGAGGTCATAAATGCTCATATGAAGCCTGTGTGAGGAGGGTACAGCATGAGATCAAAGAAAGTGTCATTTGAAACTTGAGTTATGCTAAGGTTGCAGAATTAATACTTTGAAATTACATCCTGTGGTTGAATAGAAATATATATTTTTTAGATATTTTGACAGAGGAGGAGCTGGATGACGTCATACAAAAGGGGTTTGCAAATACTGCTTGTAAAGGTTATTCTTTTACACTACAGAGACACTTTCTATCTGACACTGACCAAGATAACATCTGAGCAATGAAAACAGGTATTTATAAAGCTAGACAAAATCTAAATATTGTAGTTGGAATTGCACTGTTTTAAACCTTGTTTTGTTTTAAAGATCTGTATGTCTTTTGATATAAGAGTTATGTATTGTATATGTTTGACATATTATTATATATTTTAGTAAAAACTCTAATTTTAGAGCAAACCTGGTCTGTCTTTGAATTGTTTTCTTTTGCTAAGAAATATTTATGGTTAGCAGACAGCAGACATAGCTTGTATGGTGGTACCAAACTGGAAAGAGAAGCATTTTAAATCTGAGGTCTTTTATTAAAGTTTTAAAGGGTTTACTTCTGAATACTTGGTTAGGTGCCCATAGGCAAAGATATCTGGCCCCCCGAAGACAGATATATCTGAGCCTGTGCGTTGGGTATGCTAGCAAGAGGTTACAATTTGAATCCCTCCAGAACTGAGACCAAAGTTTGATCCGAACTCACAAAAACAGACAAGAGGGTTATCTTGTCTGTTACACTGTTCACAAGACTGTGCTCAGAGGTTGGCACTTTGAGAGTAGAGGGCCTGACCTGCTGAGTGAATCTGTGACACACAGCATTCGCCCCCACTACCCCCCATCTCTCGGCTTTCGGCCGACGCACAGGTTTAGAGGCAGCAAAGGTTTATGCTGGCACTCGCTCTAGTGCCGCAATTTATGCACCGCAACCCGGAAATGATGCTCGGATAGCGGACACACACAGCAGCTAGATATTAAAGTCCTGTATTAAAATACCCTCTGGACTTCACAGAAACTGCAGCTACTCAATGCTAGCCCAGGATAGTGTCTCACAATTAGACAATATGACCAGATGCTGACTCTGTAGTTTCTCCCTCCTCACCAAAAACTACAGGTCACAGGATAACTTCCTGTATTGCCAGTATCCTCCGATGTCTATTTCAGTTTTATTTAAAAAGATGATCTCCAGCACACAGCATTCGCCCCCACTACCTCCCCCTGTATCTCGGCTTTCACCCGACGCACAGGTTTAGAGGCAGCAAAGGTTTATCATGCATCAGGCCTGTAAACGACCTTTTAGCTCCATCCCTACCAGCTAACTTGGGATCATTGCCCCTTCTGAGGTAACAAGGAGGGAATGTTATGCATGGACCAACACCCCTCATTGGCCACCTACCTCACATACAGTACTACTTATAGGTACACGTACAAACCTTAGGGCACAGGCACTTATCGTATAAGCATAAGTGTCAGGATCTGATTTCTACTATATTTTTACTGAGAATCATAATGGCTTTGCTATTATTCTGATTGTAACACTTGGGAGATACTTCTATTTACACCATTGTATAATGATTAGTTAGGCAATACTGCCATCTTTAGTGATAGTGCAGAACTGTAAAGGCATATGTAACTGCAAGTGTCCTTCATGATATACAAGACCCATTGTCTTAACTATCTGTTACTTTCTGTTAGCTCAGCATGCTTTCCCAGGCTAGTGAGAAGTCAGATCAGATGCCACTGGCCAATTATAATGTTTTTCTATATCTTTTTAGCTGTTGCTATGACAATTATCAGGGGTATAAGGCCCTTTGCATTACACCTTCTCTCTGAGAAGAGTTGTACTGCTACCTATAGGTAAGAAAGATTGGATGTATTCTCCCAGTGATCACACTGTTCAGTTGTAAGCCTGCTTTATATACCAGAAATAAATCACTTTTTGTGCTGGACACCACTTGTCTGTCATTTCTTCAGTTTAATGCAGTTCCAACAAGAACCTGAGAAGGTGATAGTTTTACCATCGCATTACAAGTTTGACCAGTGGGAGGGAGGAAGGGAATGTCCCATGCGAGTAGGGACTAGTAGGGAGGGGGGAAGGGGCAGACTTGATAGGCCAGAATGGTCCTTGTCTGCTGTCAGATTTCTATGATTTTATGATTCTGCTTTAAAGTCTTAGTGGGCAATGTGGAATATCACCTTTTCATGAGAGACAGAGGTTTCTGACAGGTAAAATGCATAACATTCCCCACAGTGTGCGACAGTCGACAGGTATGCTTCTAGTTTACATGATGTCACTTGACTGTGTTTTTCTCTAACAATCACCCAGGAGACAGACATAGTGGCACATGTACCATTTCCATATAATTTTTTTGATTTTCCTTTATTATTAGAGTTAGTGTAGTTAGAGCACCAATTTGGGAACTGGAAGATCACAGTTTCAAACCACACCAGAGCCGAATACTGTGTGACCTTGAAATGTCACTCAAAGAAGGGTTCTGGTCAAAAGTACTAAACTGCAGAATTAGGATCAGCACATCCACAATAAGCCATGTTCCAAAAATGAGACCCCTGTGTTACTTTGCATAAAAGTTATGAGCCATTTTGTAACTCCAGTTTTACTGACTGTTTAAAAACATCTGTTTCAATACAGAGTTACTGATGATGTCAGCTCCACAACTCACAGCCTAGTTCTACCTGACAGCAACCTTATAGTATAGACCTATTGGATATCTCCAAAGTTTAAGAAACTGTAGTTGTAGTAATCATTATAAAAAACCACTGGGAATGGTACAGTGTATGCATTTCCAGAATTTTCAGATGCCTGGTACTATACTTTAGAATGTAGCAAGGAGGTGGTCCGGAATGTAGCAGTGTACATAGCTTTGGAATGTCAAGGTTTTGGGCAATTTCAGAATACTGCAGTGTGGCATGGTCAACATTTTGCAGTGCAGCAGGGATACAATTTCACAGTGCAGTGTGGGCTGTAATTTTGAATTGTGGCTGAGACAACTTCAGAATGTGGAATTTCCACATTTTCGGAATAAGTGACATGCAGTCTTGGAATATGACTAAGACCCGCAATCTTGGAATGTGGCAGGGGCATGATGCTGCAAATTGAAAGGGAAACAATCTCAAAATGTGGGGACATGCAATCTCAGAATGTGCGGAGATGCACAATTTTGGAATATGGTGAGGGCACATCCTTTTGGAAGGAAGAGCGTGCAATCTCAAAATGTGGAGGTGTTGCATAATCTCAGAATGTGGCAGAGACATACAGTCTCAGAATGTGAAAGGGCTGCACATTTAAGAATTTTGTAGGGATGGACAGTCTCGGAATGTGGTGAAGAAGTGCAATTTAGAAATGTAGTGGGGGTGCACACTTTCAGAATGCAGCAGGACACACAATTTTATTTTGAAATCGCGTGTCCCTGCCACATTTCAAATGTGTATGCACACACCAGATTCGAGAGTTGCATATCACCACCACATTCTGACATTGCGTATTCTCACCTCATTTCAACACTGCGTGTCCCTGTAATATTCTGAAACTGTCCATCTCAGCAACATCCTGAAATTGTGTGCATCCTTGCCACACTCCAAAATTGTCACCACCACATTCCAAAACTGTATGTGTCCTGTCAGATTTCAAAACTGTGTGCCCCTGTCATGTTCCAAAATTGTGTGTCACTGCTACATTCTGTAATAGTGGGTTATAGCCACATTCCGAAATTGTGCATCCCTGCCACATTCTGAAATTGCACATGCCCACACAGTTCAAGAATGTGCGTCCCCACTACATTCTAAATTTTCACGTTGCTGCTAAATTCCGAAATTGTGTCCCAGCCATTTTCCAAAACTGTGCATTCCAGCACATTCTAAAATGGTGTATCATCATCACATTCCACAGTTGCATGTGTCCATCGCATTCTGAAAATGTGCTTCCCTGCCATGTTCCTAAATTGCATGCTACCTCCACAAGACAAAATTGTGCATCCACACCACATTTCAAACTTGTGTGTCCCAGATATGTTCCAGAATTGTGTGTCTTTGCATGTTGTGAAACTGTGCATCCACACCACATTGTGAAATTTTCTGTCCCTGCCATATTGCAGAATTGTGTGTCACCACCTTATTCCAGAACTACACATCCCGTCACATTCCAAAAATGCATGTCACTCTCACATTCCAAAATTATGCACCCCCACCACATTCCAAAAATACATCTCTGCTTCATTCCAAAATGGCATGTCCTATCCACATTCCAAAATTGTGCTTCCCCACTAATTCTGAAATTGTGTGTCCCATCCACAGTGCAAAATTGTCACCGCCATATTCTATAATTGTGCATCTCTGTTACATTCAGAAAATGCATGTCTATGCCATGTTGCAAAATTATGCCTCCACGCCACATACCAAAAATGGGTTCCATGTGATAACGGTGATCGCGGAAAGGCGATCACCATTAGTGCAAGTGAACTTCGCCGAAAATCAATTTTTGGCGATGTACACTCCCGGCACACAGCAAAAGGGTGCTGGAGACTTGTGGGTTTCTTTTTATGTGGGGAGCTGTGCCCCCCACACCCCCTACTAAAGGATCCTCAACTCCAGGGGGGGGTGCAAATCAGAAACAAAAAGTCTGGGCGCAACAAAAGGAACGCACGCCTGGAACCAAAGGCAGCACCCTCGCAACTCTAGCCTGCCACCCACCCACCACACCACACCACAGGGCCAGCTCGGCAGCCCGCTGCCGCACTACACCTCATAAATCCATGATGCCTGTTGCACAGCATGCTTATTCCCCCACCATGCGCATGTACATATAGTGACATCCTGTCACTATAGTCACAGACCCCCCTGTCTGGTCACCCTCCCTGCCCAGTAGCCCTGTGGACAGGTGTCACAATTGAGTTACCCTTTTTGAAAGTGCTCAGTCACGGTCACCATTGTCACTGGCTACCCAAAACATGTATGACTCTGCCACATTCCGAAATTGTGTCTCTCTTAAATTCTGAAAGTGCACATCACCAATTGTGTGTCCCTGCCACATTCTAAAATTCAGTAGCCTCACCTCATTGTGAAATTTCATGTTACCACCACATTCCAAAATTGAGCATCTCCACCACGTGGCAAAATTGTACATCCATCCCAGACAGATTACAAAATGACACATCTCTACCACATTTTGCAACTATATGTCCCCACATTCAGCAATTGCATATTTCTGCCACAGCCACATTCAAATAATTTGTGACACTACCATATCCCAAATTTCAGTGTCCCCGGCATATTCCAAAATTGTGTGTCCCAGCTACTTTCTGTGTTCTTGCTGTATTCTAAAAATGTGGCTAGGTGGTATTCTGAAATCTTTTCCCTGTAGTATTCTGAAATTGAGCATAACCTTCCCATTCCAAAGCCAAGTTTGCAGCTGCATTCCAAAACCATCTCTCCACCCACATTCGTACAGTAAGTACCTTTTACCTGCACATTCTTGAAAGGCAAGCCCCATACCCACCCAGTGTCAGCTTTCATACTAACGTACTAAGATGCCAGCAGAGTAGGCCTAAAGGTCTATTGAGTCTGCTCAAAAATCGGCACCCAGCCAAGACACTGTTGCTGCCCCCGCCTCCCCAGTAAATCTCCCTGACCCCATCCGCCACTGGGATTACACCTCCAGATCTGGCATTCCTCATCCTTCATTTACCCTCATACCTGTCCCAGCCCCTCTTGAATCCCTCCACTGTTTCAAAAGCCACCAGTTCCACAGACAGTGCATTCCATGGTTCAACCACCCTCCCAGTAAAATAGTGCCTCCTTTCCTTTTTTGGAGGCTTACTATAACTACAGATCTACAGATTCAGGGTATTAAATAGTTGGTATATCATAGCAAAATGCTATGCATATCAGAGTGTAACTAACCATTTTATGAACTGCATAGCACTAGACTGCTAAACATTTTTTTAATGTTCTTTATTCAGGTTTACACATTTAAAACACTACAAAATTAAAGCTTTTTTAATTTTGCTAATTAGTCTGTGCCATGTGCTATGCATTTTCACAGCTGCTTAGCACTTTCACACGCACAA
This sequence comes from Neoceratodus forsteri, assembly GCA_016271365.2. Taxonomy (NCBI): domain Eukaryota; kingdom Metazoa; phylum Chordata; order Ceratodontiformes; family Ceratodontidae; genus Neoceratodus; species Neoceratodus forsteri. The sequence continues at coordinate 86,231,307 of JADMNL010000029.1, forward strand.
CTGCTAATCAGTATTTCTGGCTTAATTAATACAACCTGCAGATTGATTTAACTTTAGAGAAATAAGTCGTCCAAGGCTGCTGGCAGGGATGTCTAGACTTTGAGTTCTGGAGCTGACGTCAACAGTAGAGTGGCTCTTCTCTGAAACTGGCTTTTTTTTGAACGGACAATGAAATTAGGGCTACAAAATAGCTTATAACTTTTACAAGAAGTAAGTTACAGATCTCATTTTTGCTACGATGCTTACTGTGATTATGCAGATCTTAATTCTGAATTTACTGATATTAAGACATTTTGGCCAGGACTCTTCTTTAACCTCTCACTGCTCCAGTCCACCCACCTGCAGAAATAGATGGTAGCTGGACCCCACTGGAAATGAGATGTTGCAGCTCAGCTGGGCTATCCTGGGTAAATAAATTGTAAAACAAAATGAACTCTGCTTTATTTCTGTAATTTCCTTTTGACAGTGTGGGAGCCCAGTTCATTAAGCAAACTCCAGGCTGTGCCTCTTCATAGGCAGACAGATGCCTCCCTTGCACCAGTTATGTAACAGGCTGCAGTGGTTCTGTTAAGAAGAAAAATAAAGGGCACACATCTGAGGTACCTGTTTTCTTCAGTGTAACTATAAGATCTAACAATGGACTGTTGGGAGGCTGGAGAGCAGCACAGTAGGAGACAGCTTGAGAAAGATTCTAAGTTCTGGGGAACCAGGCGCCTCATGGAGATGATGCAAAAGCTTTATTCAGCTGTTCTAAGTCATGTAGTAGAAACTGGTTTTACGTATCCCAATGTGCTTTATAGTCCAGGACAAGAGATAATGCAGCTATTGTTTTCAGTACCTAGGGCGATTCAGAGAGCACAGAGAGAGATTAGTGGCTGATCATTGGATGGTCAAGTGACTTGCTCAGGGTCACACAGTAAGTGGTGGTTGTTGGATTCAGACATGAGTCTTCAGGTTCACAGTTCTGTGCTCTAGCCATTAGGCCAAACTCCCTTCCCCAAATCAAGTCAAATTTAGAGACAGCCTAGTACGTATCGTACATACTACCTCAAGCCTGCTCCTGGTACACTCATGCACTATAATGGTTCTGTTGCATTATTGCTGTTTTTTACATTTACGTGTTCTTTTGTATGATTTTGGACATGTATTGTAATTTACCCAATGTTTCACTACTGTTTATTGTACAATACTTTGTGTTCCAACTGTTGCATAATCTTACAATGTTGTATTGTTTGTACTACCTACCTACTATTGTAACTGATCATCCTTCACAACCCTATGTAACCCCTCCCTCCAGGTCATACAGTGAGATGAGCAACTTGTTGTTCAGTGTGCCCACCTGGTGAAACATTTCAATAAATAAAATAAATAAATAAAATAAAAGTATTGTGCCCCTTTGCAAAGAATGCTAGCTAGCTAGAGCAAATTCACACACTTCACGTAACGCAGTTTGTTCATCAGACCGTCTCAGAATTTCACACACTTTGAGAAACTAGACTCCATTTTCAAAACTGTGATTTTTTTCAGCTAAAAAATGTGCACTTCTGAAACTGTACAACATAAGACTTCAAATACAGTATTGTGCATTTTGTCTATTTTTGGTGCACCTTTTGCAGAACTGTGCTTTCTAATAAACTGTTGTGTGCAAAAAAAATGAGCACTTTCAAAATTGCCAGATATCAAAATGCAAATAACATGCACAGTCACTGATCAATTTTAATGTACTTTTTATTAAAGGGGAACACCCCTTATTAAAATCCCCACCATGCCTAAAGGTGGAACTGCCCCCAGTTTGGACTGATGTTCAAAAATAAAAGAATTTTTACTTGCTGGGATGTATAAAACATTTACTTGCTCTGGCTGATCCTGCTGCCACCCCCCCCCCCAGCCACACCGTGATATGATGGCAATACAGTCGTTCTGCTGGTATCCTAAAGTCTCTGGTGACTGATGTCAGCAGCAGGGGTCATCAGCAGCGGGAGATTCAAATGATCTCATGTGTCAAGGAGCATTTAAAAGTTTTGATATCCTGGTTGCCATTTCAGCTGCACTAGGAGGCTAAGTATAGATCACTCACTTTATGGAGTTCTCCCCGCCCCAGCCCCCAGCAGGATAAGTCATGGTGCCCTTACCAAACCAAACTTAATCATGTCTTTTACTCTGTCCTACGTGCACAACATTTTACTTCCAATTGTATTTATTTTGTATTTATTTATTTCACCAGGAAAAGGCTGTGTTGAGCAAGCTCATTTACAAGGAGGTCCTGGGTAGGCCGGCATACATGTTTTAAAAAAGCATCGATATGGGATACAGGTATACAAGGCATAGAGTATTGTTTACAAAAGGAGTAATTTCATAGATAATTAAAACTGACATTACTTACTTGTGTATTTTATTTTAGGAGGAAGTTGTAATTTTAGTCCTTGTGGTCCCTCTGCCCATCCAATCCATGTCTGTTCATCAGCCTCTGATTGGTTGGGCCATACCATGGCTAGCAAATTTCGTTGTGTTATGACCCCACACCAGAGGGCTTAACAGAGCCCATTGATGCCCTTTCCTTCTGTTTTACTTTAAATGTGGTAATAAAATATTTTTAAAGTAAACTGATACTCTGGCTCTGGCTGTGGGTCCCCATGAGCAGGGGTCCCCATCAACCACAGGGTTTGTTTGCACCTAACCCCCCCCCCCCAATAGTTAATAAAATACAAGTTATTTTCAGGGACTTGAAAAGAAACTGCAAGTTTGCTTTCAGATCCTCTGTGTTTGTCTTCAGGTGTTCCTATCTGCTGTTGTTTTGTTTTCGGAACTCTGTGTGCTGTAACCTTTCTGGTACCATTGACAGGACTCCCCTAGAAACAAGACGTCTTGCCTCAGTGGTCCTATCCCTAGAAACAAGACATCTTGCCTCAGTGGTCCTATCCAGAATCAACAGTGGTAGCCCCTGGACCTTGGAGACATGCAGTTGGAACCATGATACCTGGGGAGGAGGAGGAGGCGCAGGTGATCACTGATTTTTTCATTTTCATTTCATTTTTTATTTTTATTTTTTTTACAGTTACTATTTATCCCGCCTACTGCCCTACTGGAGCCGCACCATCGGGAGTCACCCATCAAGCCCAGTCTCTGCCGGAGCCTTACCTGTCAGTCCTTGGTCCCTCCATCTTGCCACGGATACCCCTGGGTGGGGTCAGGGTGGTCAGAGTGGGGGCAGACCCCCAAGTCTTGCATGTGTCAGGGTCCATAGGGCTACAGGCAGGCACTGGCACATAGAGACCCCAGCTTGGCGCTCCGTCTTCCCGGCTCCAGTGAGGGTGTTTCCACTTTATCTGTGGGCATTGTAGGCCCTTACATCAAGGCGCGAGCACCGATGTCGGCAATGTCCCCCCCCATAGTCCCTGTGGCTGATTGGTTGCTGACCTACGCCCTCAACCAATCCAGCCCCTGGGATCCCAACTTGCCATCATGCCCCCAGCCTCTGCCACGGGTCGCCACTTGCTGGGATAAAGAACCCTCCCTCCCCAGAGAAGGCGAGCTGTTGTCGGACACTCCAGCCTGGGCAGTATTTGCCATTTCAGTACCATGGGATCGAAGACTATTCGGTCAGTCTTTGTTACTGTCTGTCCCTGATGCTCCTATCATACAGTCACCTTAGTCACCCCTCTGAGCAGGGTCACTAATGAGCCAGTCTAAACAATATGTATAAAAAGAACAGCGTTCATTTTGTGTTTATCCATTTCACCCAGACATGCTCACAGCCACAGACACACACAGTCATTGACATATACAGATGCATACACATGCACTCCACACCTGGCTACTGACACAACTATATGTACTGTACACCTTCAGCCACTGTATTTAACTTTTCTTTAAGTATTTTTATTGAAAGTTCACAGATTACATAAAACAAGGCAGTGTTATCTCAGAGCATTACATGGTTGGACCTCTGCAGTTATTCTTAATATACATTTGGAAATTAAACAAACCACATTCAGAGTGGGACTATACCAGTTTATGTGGCTGTCTCTGAGGCAGATCACATTTGTTCAAACCACTGATGTCTACCGTTTGCAAAAAATTGGTCCTTTGAAGAGGAGGTCCACAGACAGGATGAGAGAATCACCTGGCTCCATAGATAAGCAGGTGATCCAAGTTGCTCCACCTGATAAAGGTAAGCCTCCTTGGGTGTTAGTAGGGTGGCTGAAGGGGGAGTTTAGCAGAGTTTGGCAAACCCAAAGGAAAGGAAATAATACTAGGAACTGGAAAAGGGGACACAGCTGGAGGAACTCGGCACAGCCTGGACAGCCCAGAGGGAAGGCAGAACCCTAGTGACAATAGAAAAGGGTCAACAGCTGGAGGAGCTCCACAGAGTCTGGACAGCCCAGAGGGAAGGCAGCTACCCTAGGGGCAATGGAAAAGGGGCAACTACTAGAGAAACTCAACAGAGCGTGGACATCCCAATGGGAAGGTAGCAACTCTAGGGGCAATAGAAATGAAACAAGTGCTGGAAAAGGTCAACAGAGCCCTAGAAGTCTCAAGAGAAGATTGTGACTTGCAGAGCTGGAAAATAGTGTCTGCAGAAAAGCTTATCAGTCACTGAAGGAAGCCACCAAGGAGTCTTAGGTGAAAGGACATCCTGCGGGCAGTTGGGATTTAGCCAGCCTATTGGCAGAGAGTCCAATTATCAGCAAAGAAGGAACATCCACTACTAACATAAAGAGGAAGCCCATCCTTCAGGTCCACAACTGAGGGAAATGCATCTCTCAAGTTCATTTCTAAGGAAAAGTTATCTCTCAAGTCCATAACCATGGAAAAGGCATCCCTCAGGTCCATGACCAAGGAAAAGGCATCCCTCAGGTCCATAACTGAGAAAAAAAGGCATTCATCAGGTCCATAACCAAGGAAAAGGCATCCCTCAGGTCCATAACCAAGGAAAAGTCATCCCTCAGATCCATAACCTGAGGAAAAGAGACTTGAGAGTATTAAATACAGATGAGTTGTCATTCAGTAGGCATAATCAAGAAATAGTTAAAAAATGCCAGACGTTAACTAGATGTATCCTGAGTAATATCAAGAGCAGAGATAGTGAGATTATAATACCACTTTACACTAGTTTGGTCCAACCCCACTTGGAATATTGCACTCATTTTTGCGCACCTCAGAATACAAAAACTCAGACATTAGTGGAGACGGTCCAAAGAAGGATAACAAAAAAAATCAGCTCAATGAATCATTTAAGTTATAATAACAGACTTCAAAGACTGTATTTATACTCTACACAATATACCAGGAGAGAACTTTGCCTCATCTATAAGTTTATTAATGATCCTTATGCCTTAGGAACAACAGGACTTACAAGACACTTGGGCAGGGACTCTACTAGGTCCCACACACAAAAATTAATAGGAGAGCACTCATTAACAGTTAAAAGGAGTCAATTCTATATGTAACAAGTTGTTACAAAATGGAATACTCTGCCAAAAGAGATAACAGAAAGTAACAGCTTAGCTATATTCAAATGCAAATTGGATTTCTACATGGGAGAAAAAAAGTTTGCATTCCACCCATGAGAGGGTGGCAAGTTCACTAAAGGACCCTGGCTCACTGAACTTGAACCAAATCTATGAACATATGAACCTATGAAAAGGCATCCTTAAGGTCTCTAACCGAGAAAAAGGCATCCCTCAGATCCATAACCAGGGAAAAGTCCTCCCCAGGCCCCTAACTGAGGAAAAGGCATCCCTCAGGTCCAAACTGAGGAGAGGGCCTCCCTCAGGTCTATAACCGAGGAAAAAGCTTCCTTCAGGTCCAAACCAGGGTGAGGCTTCCCTCAGGTCTATAAGCAGGGAAATGACATCCCCCAGGTCCATAAGTGAGGAAAAGGCATCCCTCAGGTCCATAACTGGATTGTTTCCAAACCCTGGTCACCAGCGTGGCATGAGGTGTGGCGTCCAGCGCCTCAACCTCCAGCACCACCAGGCCGGCCTCAGTCAGGTATATTTACAGTACTTTGTATCTAAAACAACATACCCTTAGTATTATTATTACTACAGTTAATATTATTATTATTACTACAGTTAGTATTATTATTACTACAGTTAGGTTCAGTGCACTGAGGGCTGCTCGTTGACTGCTGTGCTGGTGATACAGGTGCAGGAGCAGACTCAGGATGTGCGGCTAGGCTGCCAAGGCTGCTGATGGCAGCATTTCCCAACCCAAGATGTGAATAGAGCCGCTTCGGGCACTGCAGTGACCCATGTGGAGGCCCAGGGAGGTGGTGTCTGAGACTCGTCATAGCTGTGGCAGCACCCTGGAGCTGGGGTAATGGGAGTGCAGGGAATAAAAAACAGGAAAAAAAACCTGAACCAGCAGAATGATGGTGGGGACATACTGGGGCCACACCATGGACCCCACCACCATGCAGCTGGTGGTGGGCTAGTGGGGGCTGGACTGGGTGAGTCCTGCCTGGAAGAGAGTGGTTGTGCCTTGAGTGGGAATGAAATGTACTGTGTAAAAAAAATCAGTAGCAGTATAATAATTTATTAGTAGCCATCTCTGTTGTATTAATACTGATAAGTATTGTAATACAAGCGTAATAATAATTACTCCGCTGTATTAATACTGATAAGTGTTGTAATACAAGTGTAATAATAATTACTCTGCTGTATTAATACTAATAAGTATTGTAATACAAGTGTAATAATAATTACTCTGTTGTAATAATACAGAGACCTGGATTCTTGATTTATTTCCTAGTCAGTGGCAAAGTCTTTCAATTATTTCTTCTCTAAGAACATTTCTGTTTATGTGGGGTTATTATTGAGGCCCCCCCCCCATATTTCTGTAACCCTGGGTGTGGGACATGGTGAAACGCTGCCATGACTACTCAGACTGAGCCCCATTCCTGTTCACTTCAGGTCATTCTAGTATGCGGTAGTTCAGAAAAGGACAGTGCAGGGGCATCTGGGGTCAGAGTTCACAGCAGGACATCAGTGACACAAAGCAGGAAAAAGTGTTCCAAGAGACACCATGGAGTAACATTTATTAACGATGGCAACATAAAGTAGAAGTACAAGATGAATTTGTATTTATATATTGCTTTTCATACACATTGTATCCCACAGTGCTTTACAAGTAATGAGAGAGAGAAAGACTGGTGACTGTAAATGTGTAGCGGCAGCCACAGGCCCCTCTGAAAATGTGACATTGTATCTCAGCTGAGCTATCCAGGGTAAGTATACAGTACAAAAAAAAAGGTGGCTTGAAGGCAGACATCAGAAGTGATGGAAATACCCCCATTAACCCTGGGCTGAAAAATCTATTCATTAAACTGGTAAGCTGCGCTCCAGAGAAAAAAACAATTTCATGAATAAAGTATAACTTGCTCATTAATATAAATCTTCTGTTAGTTGACTTTCATAAAATCAGATATTTATTAATAGTCAGGATAACTATCTTCTTGGCAGCTAAAGTGGCTTAAATCAACTTACAGATATCAGAAAAGTACGAATAATATGAAATTAGGAACCATAACTTAATCAGGAAGTCTCAGTTGGTGAGTAAACCTCATTTTTGGAAGTAATGGCTCCATGTATCATAGGACACACACATATATTTCTACAGAATTGCTAAGTCAATTGAACTGTCTTTTGCAAAGCTAGTTGGGCAGTTTTATTAATTTATTGTTATTTTTAAACTTTCTCCATGGTCCTTCTTTAGAGGAAAACTACCAGAGGCATTCTGAACTGAGACTCCTAAATGAGGCTGTACTATCAAAAAGCTGAAAGATTCTGAACTGTGGCCCCCAAATGTGGCCATAGTGTCAAAGAGTGGAGAGATTCTGAACTGTGGGCCCCAAATGTGGCCATAGTGTCAAAGAACAGAGAGATTCTGAACTATGACCCCAAATGTGGCAATACTGCCAAAAATTGGAGAAATTGTGCACTGTGACCCCCAAATGTGGCCATACTGTCCGAGCTGAGAGATTTTGACAGAGAAACTGATGGTGTCATGGGATACTGGCACTAAGTCTGTCCCCATATCTGCCACAAGTGAGCTAAGGGTTCAAACTCCATGTCTTCCCTTTGGGCTATATCATTGTAACCCCTGGCTATTTTATGAAAAAAAATATATGCACATTCTGACTAAATGAATGAATGCCATTACCTCATGGTCAGAATGTGGCAGCATCTCCTAAGTGTTATAAGTAAGTACACCCTGAAGCTCAAAGGCGGTAAATTTATGGGTACCTTTAGGAGGCTCTTTTCCATCCAGAGGGTGTTGAACCCATGGAACAATGTATCAGTGGAGACAGTGAACATGAAGAGAGCACAACTCTTCAAAGTAGAGCTGGACAAAGTTCTACTTACCATGGGAATCGTGAGGGTACACTGGGTAGTAGAGTGGGGGATGAATTGCAAAGTACCCTGGCTAGTAGGGTGGTTGGGGATTCACAGGGCACCCTGGGAAGTAGGGTGGATGGGGAATCACAGGCTACCCTGGGTAATGGGGGGGGAGAATCATAGGGTACCCTGGGTAGTAGAGGGGGTGGGGAATCACAGGGTACCCTGGGTAGTAGGGTGGGCGAGGAATACCTATAAACTAGTGGGTGTTTACATAGCATACTTGTTAGTCCTGGCTTATGAAGTGGAGAGGGGGGAGACTTGATAGTCCAAGAGTCCCTATTTACCCTAAATTACTGTATTACTATGTACTGTACCCCTCTGATGTCTCTTGTGTCAGCTGAAAGAGACGGTGATGTCTCAGAAGAAACTGAAAAACAGAACATACGTTTTGGATGTTTGCCAGCAGAAGAAGATTGTTTGTTTGATCTAGTCTGCCTGACGCATAGTGCATGCACATAATCTTACATGTTACTCGGCTCCCCATCCTCCCCAGATACCTTAACCCTCCCCATAACTTTACGCCACCCCCTCTTCAAACTATCCACAGATATTGGTTTACCACAACCTCTGGAAATGTATTCCACCTCTCCACCACTTTCTCCATGAAATAAGTGCCTCCTGACATCTTTCAGACCCAACCCAAGGCCAGTTTGCAGCTGTCTCCTCCAACAAAGTTCGGAGTTGATGCATTTCCTGTATTCACTTTCTCTGTTACTTAGAAATCAACATGAAAATGAGATCACAGTCCCCTAAACTTCATTGGCTGTGGCTGCCTTTCTTCACTTGACATCAGGATCCTTTGCTTGCTTGTGAGATTGTGATCATTTCACAGTAACAGACTGTGATGTCACAAGTAGGGAATGGTGCTGTTGGGTGTAGAGAAGTAGCCAGAACAATTCTTCAAATGGACAGTGATGCAGTGTTTAAGTTAGTGGCCTTAGTTGGGGTTTTTTTAGCATTATTTCTTTTATCCTCCTACATGCCCCGTATCTGCCACTTCCTTCAGGCAGCCATGATCCCTGACACCCACCTACTGTCCTTCCCCTGGAACCCTCTGCCTCAGATTGCAGCCAACCCTGGGGTAGCTCGGCGTAACCCCTCGCAGAGTGGGTACCTCTCCTCCGAGGGGGAAGGCACTGGTAGGGCAGCCAGCACACTCTTTCTCTTGGCCCCAGGGTGCTGCTGAGGTGGTCAGGCTCCACGAGAGTCCTTCAGTGGTGTTGGCAGATCATCTGCCGTCATCCTGGCCAATTCATGATGCTTTTCTGGTTCCCCTGAAGTCATGCCGTTTCTTGTAGTGCTCCTGGTCTCCACCGGGGGGGGGCGCTACAGAGCGAGGCATCACCCTAACCCACCCCCCAGGTAGAGAGCAGTCCTTGACACTCAATCCTCTCCCGCCTCATCGCCTCTCTCAGCGACCCAAGTCCATTCCCAACCTGGGTCACCGGCGTGGTTTGAGGTAAAGTGCTACTGCCTCAGCCCTCTGCACCACCGGGCCGGTGGCCGTAGTTTTAAAGAAACCTGTTGACTACATATGAACTGCAGGCTGGCTTGGCAACCATTGCAGCTCTTCCATGAACAACTTTGGAAGGAGAATAGTTTGCAGGGCACAGCTTTGTCAGATTTAAGGGGAATATTTTCAAACTGTACCCATCATAATTTCAAAGCCAACAAAAAAGATTTTTTAAATTAAATATTGCAACATAGAAATGTAAACACTGATGGCAGAAACAAGACCATTGGTCTATCCAGTCTGCCCGTAAAACCTATCATACCGACCCCTTTTGTCAGTATGTTTTTCTGTCAGTGCTATCCACCCCCTTGCTCCCTGTTTTACTATTATTCCTCTGAGTAACTACTAAGTTCTTAACTCTGTCACTACCACGTTTGAAGCATTAATGGTTTTGGGGCCTGTCACCTGTTCTATGGCTCAATCACCCTTTCTGTAAAATAAAACTTTCTGACGTCCCTCCAGAACCTCCCTGCCTACTTGCACTCATGACCTCGTGTTGTAAGTTTGTTACTCCTGTGGAGTAGCTCCTTGCAGTTCACCTTGTTCATTCCTTTTAGAAACTTGAAGGTCCCTATCATATCACCCCTCTCTCGTCTAGTCTCTAGCAAGTACATGTTCAGTGCCCTGAGCCAGTCCTCATAGGATCTGCCCTGCTGGTCCTGAATCATTCTGGTTACTTTCAGTTCACCATCTCTCAGCCTGTCCTTGTCTTTCCTTATGTGAGGACACCAGAACTGGGCACTGTACTCAAGGACAAGCTGCGATCTCACCAGTGATCTATAGAGAGGGAGTAATACCGCCTTCCACCGGATGTCAAAAGCCCTCCCAATACAGCCCAGTATCCTGTTTGCCTTACTGTAGGCCTTCTTACACTATTGTGATTGTTTAGGGAAATCATTTATGATGACACCTGGATTTCTTTCCTCAGAAGTGGTGCTCAACTTAATTCGTTCCATCAGATACTCTGTTCTGGGGGCTCTTGTTCCCTGAATATGTGGTGGGCACAACCTCTTGCCACCATCAAAGGGACTATGGGCTTGTTCCTGTTCACTCAGACCTGAGGGTTGTCTGACTTGCAAGGAGAGGCAGGCATGACTTCAGATGCGACAAAAGGTTCTTTATTACAGGGAAGTGCAAGTGTCACGACAGATTTCATACAAACTAGACCACTGGAGATATGGTAACAGGCAATTAACTCTATAAGGAACATCAAGAATTCTAAACTCTAAAAGATTACTATACTCAAATCAGGTTTCAAGACTAAGACTCTATGACTTCTATGGAACTCTGAAACTAATGTAAGAGTGCAACGGTTCTAAAGGGCTAGTGGTAGTGGATTGTAAACTCTATAGCAATGTCAAAGCACTCTGGACTCTAAGGTACTGACAAAGAATTCTGAAACTCTATAGCAGTGACAAGGAATTCTTAACCTATAGCCATTGCCAGGGGTTACTCTAAGTACAGTCTGGTCAACCTTTGTTGCAGCTGTAAAGGATGATCTGTTAGTTGACTTTCCAAGCAAAGTGGTGCACCATGAAAAGGAACAAATGCACCAAGGTAGGATGAAGACAAGCATTTCCCGGAGGAACTACAAACACTTTACTTCCGATGGAGGGGATCAACAGAGTAAGCTCCTCGTCTCCTGAACTGAAGATTCAATGGCACAGGAAAGGCTGTAAAGGACCACCAGGCCAAATGCATTCCAAGATTCTGATATCAGTTGGAGATTGTAATTCAGTCATTTGGACACAACCTTTGAGTATACACTCTTTTACAAAGGTTCCACGTCAGGATATAAAACAGCAGAGACATAACAAAAACTTGACAGTTAACACAAAACATAAAAGTGCTATGTAATACAGAAAATAGATAAATAATGCATTTGAGTAACCTAGACAACTGAAATTAAACAGCGAAAGGAGATTCCCAATTAGCAATGTACGGCATAGCTGCCCCAGGGGGGCCTGTCAAGGTACAGTATCGGAAAGGGTAGGAGAAAGAAAGGGGGAGAGTGCGAACAAGGGGTAAATTAGAGAGAGAGAGAAAGAGAGAGAGGAGAAAGAGAGAAAGGGACTGGGAGGAGGAGAATATTTAGGGGGAGAGAGGGTGGAAAGAGAAGGTGTTGGGGAGTATGGAGGGGAGGAAGTTGAAGGGAGTTAGAGGGGGGGTGGCAAGGGATGGCAGGTGGGGGTCCAGGGTAGGTAAAACAGGAGGAAAGCTCAGACAGATGAAGGGGGTATCCGGGTTGATGATATGGACTCAGGTAAGGGAGTCAGAGGTGATTAAGAGGGAGTATCCAGGTTGAAGATATGGATTCAGGTAAGACAGTCGCAGGTGTTTGAGTTCAGTAGGTATTGCTTCAGTTCTCTTTTAAAGGACTGAGCATTTGTTGTATTAAGAGCTGCATCAGGGATCTAATTTAGCCATAGTGGAGCTCAGTACATGAAGGTTGTGGCAGACTACTGATCAAGGAACAAGGGACTTCTCTCTTTGCAAGACCCTCTGGGTGTCGGTTGGTATGGAGGTTGTGGTAGACCATTGACAGGGTTTACATGGAACACACACAAAGATTTGTAATCCAGGTTTCTTGAGCTTTTGTCATCCCTGTCTTGCTGCTTTCATCATCCCTGTCTTGCTGTGTTCGTCATTCCTTTCTTTCTGCTTTTGTCGTTTCTGTCTTGCTGCTGTTATCATACCTGAAACATGAAAATCCCCCACACACACTATACATCGGAGTCTGCAACTACTGAGCTGGGATAGCTCCTAGCCTTACTTCTCTTCTTTAATGGGGTAGGGACGTAGCAAAAATGAGTAGCTGAGGAGCATGTCCGAACATTCTCCTAACTCTAGCTAGAACGACCACCCACTTTGTAATCCACAAGGATGAAGATTAAACAGTTCCTTTACAGTTAGGGCCCCAAAACAATCTGGCCGTTCATTTGTAATAGAAGAAAGCACAGTCTCCGCAGTTCATTGTCCAGGGGCAATCATAACACTGGCAGTTCTATGCACTAGGACACCAAATAAAGTTAACAGTTTGGTAGTCGTAGGGCAAAGCACAGAACTGGCAGTTCAGCTGCAAGAGCATAGCACGGAATTGACAATTCAGTTACAAGGGGCAACAACACAGTTCATGTGACAGTTCATTAGGCAAAGAGGTAATAACACCCTGAATTCAATAAGAGAACTATAAGTATCTACCTGGTTTCATCATAAGCTTTCCCCAGCCCCACGGCACTTGTCTGATTGGAGCCACCTTAATGTGTGCCTGAAATAGTTGGACTAGCCCAACTAGACTCTTGTTAAATATTTGCCCTTATTTCCAGGGCCTGCTGGCCCACTCTGGCTTTTAGCTACCTCTATGGGCAGTCTGGAGGTGGGGAATAGGGAACAAGCCCTCCCACCCTTGCAGCCTCGACCACTTTGACTAGCGCCCTGGATGTCAGTTATTTAAATATATCAGTAAATAAATTAATATGGTCCTGTGGCTTTCCTGCCCCTTGCTCCACCTCTTTGATAGCTCTCACACTGCAGAGGAAGGGCCTAATGCCCATGACTTTGCCCTCTAGGTGGACTTTCCTTTCCAACCCCCTTCATGACCTCGGCTGTTTCCCTGGTGCCACCCAGCATCAGATTGCAAACTTGGTGTCCTAATTCTGCTGTGGCAGTTGGCACTTATCTAACAGTGCTGCTGCTGACTCACTGCCCAGTTCCGGGGTAAAGATATGGCTTGGGAAGCTGAAGGAGGGAGGCACTGGAGGCAGGGCCGCGACCACGCTGCCCCATGCTGTTGCTGCTAAGGTGCAACTTCTCCCATCTCTCTCTCTCTTGTCCTGCATGGCTGAAGTTACTCCGGATCCCAACACAGCTCTTCCCATATATGCCATCAAAGAGGGACCAAAGCAACATTTTAATTAATTAAAAAAGACAAAAGGGGATTGACAGAGCCCACACCATGTGGCCGCCAACCATAGGCAAACCAAACTTCTGACTGCAACTGATCGAAGGGAGGGACAGAGTCAACAGACCCGCTACCCAGTCAAGCCTCAGGGTCAGCACTGAACTTCTGTCCACTCCTAATGCCAGTCCCACTAAACTCCTTTCAAAAACTGACCGAACAACTGTCAGGGCCCCTGCTTCTACACACTTTGTTCCAGCACATGAACACCGAGCCCAACTGCTTCTCATATAAAAAAAATAGAATGCCCATGTCCTGGGCAGGAACAGCAGCTCCCAGCACATGACTTGCCCTGCCCTCGTGCTATCTGCTTCCAGAAGGGGGGGGGGATTCCCAAGAAGGCAGCAGCAAGGAAAAGGAAAAAAAATGTTTCATTATATTTTTTAACACAGCCCAGGCTTAGGCTCAGTGCGATGAACTGCTGGGGGAGGGGGATCTTGGGGCACAAACTGTTAACACAAGGCCCCAGACTAGCTACTGGTGCCCTTCTCTTTCTCGAGGCCCCTGTCACGCCATCCTTCCATGATTGCCTCTGGGGGGAGGTTTCTATAAAGCAGTACCAGAGGTCTAGCCAGGAATTTTAAACTTGTACTTGAGAGTTGAAATAACTGTCCCCCCAACACTAACCAAAAGATATGGCGCTCCACCACACATTGTTCAACCCTTTTTTCAGTCAACAATGTGTAGTAAGTCAATTATCCTAATAGAGTCACAACATTTTACCTAGCACACGCTACCAATCAAACAGAAGTTGGCTGGTTTTTAGTTACAATGTTTGGGATAGACTGTCATACGTTTCTGTACCACATCAAGGTAGCCAGCCTTACAGAAGTCTATTTACACCCACACTCATGCATACTTACTCAATTGGGTCACTCATAGTCATGGCCTCTAAGTTTAGCACCCACTTATCTTCCAAAGATCATTCACTAACTCACACTGAAACATCCAAGGAGGGGAAACACAGTTCTTCAGGTACATCAGGCTCTGTTTGTGCTTGTTGCCCTGAACTGAGGCTCATGCTGCCCCTGGATTTTCCAGACTTTACTGTAATCAGCAAAGTGCACTGAGTATGCCTGCCAATACCCATGAGCAGTACTACAGTAGGGCATCAACTCTAGGTCACTACATGTTCATCACCTTGCACATTTTGGCACTGAATTTTGGCTGCCCAACCCTGAATCCCTTCTTCAGACGTTGCAGGTCCCTCTGCATCTCCTTTACCCCCTCCTCACTGTCTACCTTGCCACAGAGCTTCATGTCATCTGTGGAGTGGCACATCTTGTCCTGTATTCCTTCCATGTCGCTGACGGAACATATTGAAAAGGACTGGACCCAAGACTAATCCCTGTGGTACCCCCACTAGTGACCTCTCTCCTAGGATCTGACTCCATTTAGCACTACCCACTGCCATCTCCCTTCCAAGCAACTTCTCAACCATCAAACTGTGTCCTTTGATGCACCCAGATCCTCTAACTTCTTCAACAGCCTTCTGTAAGGCACTGAGTCAAATGCGTTGCTGAAGTCGAAGAGTAAATCCACTGCAAGACCCTCATCCACTGTCCTTGTTATCCAATCAAAGAACCTATCTGGTTAGAATGGCACTTACTTAGTGCCATCTAAACCATGCTGCAGGAATCGCATATGCCTGAATAGCGACAGGGGTAGAATAGTGACTGTTAAATACTGCTACCCCTGTACCTATCCATGCAATGTTAAAAGTGACGTGGAGAAGAGTAAAAAAAATGTGGAAGCTGGCTGAGCTGCTTCTGTGGTGGAGAGGACTATGGGAGAAGCAGCTCAGGCAGCATAGAGTGGGAGACCAGGGTTCTGTTCCTGGTCTCCCGAGTCATGCCTTTTTCACCTTCCCCCCACCTGAAGTGTGTTTGTTTTTTTGGGTACCCCTAAGACAAATGAACCCCCAAGCTTCTACATTTCTGTGCAATCCACACCCTCAGAGTTGGTTATTATGAATAAATGGCAAAAGGGTGGTGGAGCCCCGCAAAATAAATGTACTGTGTATATTTATCAATGGTAGCGGCCTACGGTTGTTGTGTGGTTTCACTGCTACCATTGGTGCTGTTTTTTACTGTGGCATTTTGTAGTGGCACTGTATTTGAGAACACTGTTTATACTGTGTTGTTCTTGAAAGCGCCATTGTTGACATCGCATTGTAACATGCCGTCAAAGAATACTATCATGTTGGTCTGACAAGACCTCCCTGCCACAATCCCATGCTTTTTAATATCCTGGAGCCCGTTTTATTCCAGGTAGTCCACTTGGTCCTTTTTGACTAATGTCTCCATCAGTTTACCCACACTGGAGGTAAGACTAACAGGTCTGTTCTTATCTGGCTGCTCTTTGTCCCCACCCTTGTGTAGCAGAATTACACCCACTACCCTCGAATCTTTCAGAACCATGCCTGTCTGAATAAAGCTATTGAACAGTCCTGCCAGGGGTACAGCTAATTCTGATGCCAGTTCCCTGAGCACCCTCTGATGTATCCTGTCCAGCCCCAGGGCCTTATATATCTTCAGGGCTGCTAGCCCTTTTCTGACCCTTAAACCAATAAATAGTTACTGTCTCATTTCCAGGATTCCCCCTTTCAGTAACATTTATGTAACATGGACCTGCCCAATCTATCATGGTTACATTTGTAGGGTAGTCACTGCACATTCCTGAAGACCTTCTGGAGCCCTTGAGGTCCACCTCTATTCCCTTTGACTCTAAGGAGGCTGGCCTGTGTTCTTTTAGTACAGGGCACAAGCAGGATAAGACAGTAGAGGTTCAGTGTGTGCACCTGAGGCAGTAGTGAACCCCATCCCCCCAAGGAACTGTCCGTTGCCTCTTCTGTAGACAGTAAGATAACCCTCAAACAATGACACAGTACTAAATACCAAAATCCAGCACACAAGGAATAAAATACAAAAACAAACTATTTACAAGGGAGGGGCAAAGGCAGAACAAGGGGACATGAAGGAAAAGTGGATGCAATGGGGACAAATTCTTATGCTTTATGTAATACTTCAACAGTCCCCCACTCCCCTGGCAGTCCCACTTACAAAACGTGACTGCACCCAGCTTGTTCTCCCCAAAGACCTTAGAGAGCGCTCTCTGTGATGCGGTGCATACCTCACCGGGTTGCTGGTAGCTAACCAGTGTGATGATGAGTTGGCATGCTTGCACAACACTTTTTTGACAACTGACAGAAACTGAATGCAAAGGGGCCCCTATATGAAATCCAAACAGGGTTGAGCCAGATGGCCTTGCAGGTCTTCTGCCTGGGCCAATCTAGTAGATGGCAGAGTCCTTCACAGGGCTTCTGCACCCCCCCCAGCTACATAACTAACTACCCTAATAAAATTCCATAGAGTTGCAACTCTGAGGTACTCACAGTACAGGCATTTATAACAGGTATCTTGATGTCCTTGCTGCACATTGGGCATTTGATTGAGCCACTGTGTTGCTAGAGAATTTGGATTACAGGCAGTCTGTTGAATATCCTACACATGGATGAATAAATTGGATGTTTCCAGCAGCATACTCAGTTGTTGAGTGCAGTTCTTTGTGTTTGCATTTCGGTGCTGGACTGGAACTCAGTGATGCATCAGCTTTGGCTGGCACAGATAGGATCTATAGATTCACCCTCTCAATGGCCTTTGACTGGAAGTGCTGTTGTCACCTTCACCTCTCAGGCCTTTCAGCAGTTTACCTCTCAGGCCTTTCATCATCTTCACCTCTAAGGTCCTTCAATATGTTCACCTCTAAAGTCTCTTGTCCACCAAGGGGGGTGGCTGCTGCAGCACACAGCAACATCTTTCCAACCCCTCATTTCAGAGAGATCAGACACCCCCAACCGAGCGCTGGATGAGGGATAGAAACTACTGTGGTACCTCTCTCCTCAGCAAGGGGCCATCTCAGGCTTTAATTTCCCCTCTGCTTCTCCTCTACTCTCATGGTTCCTGTGGAACAGTTGTAGCTTGGGTCCTGCTGAGACCAATGCCTACTCACTGGATCCGATCCCTGTTGGGAACGCTGTGAGGGCAGATGAACCCCCTTCCAACAGATATTTGCCTTTTTACTATTGTGTAAATGAAACACCTCTTTTTAAGATTCTATGGCACATGTATACTTCTTTCAGTCACCACACTCCTGAGAACCTGGCTGGGGCAGTCCTTGAGGTGGCTGTCAGCTGTACAGGCCACCTTCTCAGTTTCTCTCCTCAGCTCTGACTGACCTCAAGCCACCAGCTGTCTCTCTCTTTAGGGATGAAACTTGACCTTTCATTGACCAATTCCCTGTTGCTGGCTTCTTGAGATGGCGTGGGATTGCCCAGCCAATCACGGCACAGTTTGTCTTCTCCCATGATGCATAGCAACCATGTAGTGCACTGTAGTACTTGCCAGTCCAGAGGCCAAGATCATGGGACATTCATGCAGTTGCTTTGTTCTGGCAGGCAGTACAGATGTGACTCCTGCCAGAGTCACTGATACTGCAAGCTGTCTCACCGGTCCCTGCTTTGCAGTCCAATGGGGACAGTAGGATGAAGAAGAAACAATAGCTGCTGGGAGGGAGCCACTGATGGGTCACACACCACCAGGTAAACCCCCATAAAAAGGTGGGGTTTACATTTATACTGCTCTTCGACAAAGGCCTGATGTCCTTCCTAGTGAATACTGAGCCGAAGTAGTTATTCAGAATGACTGCTTTCTGCTTTTCCCCCATTACCATGCCTCCCTCTGTTAGCTTAACAATTCCCCCACCCATCATTCTTTTTTCCCTTCTATACCTGAAAACACTATTTTTCCCTGCCCTTGACACCCTCTGCAGTACACAGTTCTGTGTCTGGTTTTGTATCCCCGACTACCCTCTTGTCTTCTCTAATCCTTACTTGGTACGTCCGCCATTCTTCATCCTCCTGCTGCTCTTTGTATCTGACGAAGGCCTTCTTTTTTGTCCCTCACTGCCTTCCTGAACTTTTCAGAGAACCAGTACTTACCTGAAGCTGGCGGTAGTCCAGAGATATTGATGACTATGTCTGTCCCATATTAATACTACATCGCCACCAGTTTTAGAACCTTGTGATGTCACTGAGGATTAAGCTCTGCCTAGTAACTCTGTAGTCAAGCCTTGTTTAAAAGACCTTTCCGTGGATGTTCCCACTGTGATGGGCTTGGCACATTAACATTCCCCTTTAAGAGGCACATAACACCTTGTCTGTCTGACTGAGTTACTTATAGCCAAGACCACTGATTTACAGCGATTAAAGGAATGAAATTCTGTTTTCCAAACTTGAAATTCCGGGAATTGCACCGGTGATTGTAAGTTTGATTTCCGGATTTTTCTGGGATTCTGCTGTCACTCTTTTAGTATGCATATAAGTAATCAGAATAAAAGAAGGCTTAATATACACAGCATTAAATGAAGCAAAATGAAAATGATACAGGAAGCAATTATAAGAAAAAATACAAATTCTGCAGATTTACTAATCTGGCATAAAATGCCAAATTCCATGAAATTCTTTATTTTTACTGGTTTGCAGGCAGTCCAAATTCCAGATTTTTACTGAGTTTTCCGATAAAAAATGAAAATCAGTGGCCAAGCATTCACTAACAGCTGGGAATAGGGAAGAGCTATACCAGATGAGTTATTCTTAGGACCCTCACTGCTGGGAACAGTGAGGTTACTCCTGGGATTCCCTTAGTGTACATTAAGATAACCTTTGTTCTGCTTACCACCGCATCACCAGATGCTACTATAGTACCCTTTCAATACTTCTAAAGACTTTGTTGTACTTTGCAATGATTTTGCAAACTCTTTCTCTGCAAGGCATTCTGTTACACCTTAACACTTACCAGTTTTTGACGGCTGTTCTATCCTGTTATTCGATGCTTTTCTTGAAACCCTTTGTTGTGCTATGCAGATACACAGCTGCTACATTAACAGGTAAAGACTGGCTCTGCTCTAGATGACAGAGTCACATCAGTCAGACTGATGACCCACTGGAGGCCAGTAAATTGTGGCATTTGGAGAAGAAATATGAGCCCATAAGTCAAACATGATCAATTCCTGTTTAATCTGAGTGAGTGTTTACGGCACAAGCAACTGGGAGTTTTTAGCTGAATATCTAAGACAAACCTTTCTCATTACCCATTAGGGTGACAGGAAAAGCTTTATTAAAACCTGCAGGTTCTCCATCTTCCTGTAAATGTGATTAGTCTCAGGTCATAATGATGGTTACCGGGATATGATGTGATAAGTTCACGCTCTCCATGAAATTAGCTAATGGTGACAAATGTCTGGTAAAGAGACCATCCCAAGATAGATGGCACTCAACACAATTCCGATGGACATATCTTCATAACGGCCATCAGTTCTCTTCTTTGACTGCACTTGAGGCTGTGTGGGCAAGAGGTCAGAGAGCAGATCTATGAATCAGGAGACCCAAGTTCAAATCCTTCTATAAGCACTTACTCTATGGCTGTGAGCGTATGATGTGATTTCTGTTTACTTTATCCTCCGAGCTAAAGACTGGGCAAATGTAGGATCCGACTGTAAATGAGGCATATTCCAGCCAGGCTATCCTGGGAAAACAATACATAATGAAATGAAATTCTGCAGTGCCCTCTCCTGAGATCACAGAGAGCAAAGGCCTTAGAAAAGCCTAATTGTCATGTTTGGGAGGACTCAAAATAGAAAGTAGATGGATAGATAGGAGAATTAAATGAACAATGAAAATATATACAGAATGAATGTGCAGTAAATAGGAACAAGACAGCAGAAAGAGAAGGGGTGGGGGAACAAGAACAAGGATTACTAAGTCCACCAAAAACAAAACCATCAACAACTAGTCTCTTTACTGGAAAAAACTAGACTTGTGAATTATTTATTATTCATAACATAAACTGAATAGGGACTGAGTGTGCAGCACTGACGTCTGTGATACAGATCCCAAACCAAAGCCAGCTAGATCTGTACCCTGCCAGGCTGAAAAAAGAGCTGACAAACTCCTGGTAAAAATTAAAATCAAGTAATTCCTTCTAAGATCATAGAAACATAGAAATATAGGCAATGTCAGCAGACAAAAAGACCAATGGTCCATCCAGTCTGGTCCTCAATAATCTATTTAGGGACCATAATAAAATTTATAACATGAAAAGGGGAAAGTCCAAAAACTGATAGGTGGAAGTGATACCAGATCTGTGATGCCATATATGTGTATCCCTATGGGTCAAAAGTAATCACCAATGTAAAGAACACGTGGTTTCTACTTAATTGGCTAGGTAGGGTGATTAGTAGGATAGCAGTGATTTAGTTACCAGACTGAGAGATCCCACAATTCCCAGGGATTGGATGCTGCTTACACAGCCGGCAACAGGCCTGGTATATATAGAGAATACTGGATGGGCAACTATGCACGACAAGTGAGTTCTGGCACAAAGGGGTTCTGATTCCCTCTGACCTTGAGAGCGAAGCTTGAGAGGTCTGTGGGAATCAGAACCCTGAAGTGGCAGAACACACTGGTTGTGCATAAAGTTGCTGATCCTGTATTTTTTATATAGTATTATGTGAAATGTGCACCTGGCAGTTCTTTCTCTTTCAGAATGAAACTGACTTGTACAGTCTCTAGAGGTTTCAGAATGCTGTTGTACCACAGATGGGTACAGTCACATTCGATGACCTTTGAACTGTGGCACAACAGCATTTTGAAAGGGATAGAATCCTGAACAGAACAATGCTCTACTATACACTATATCAACCATATCCCAATAAATGTGTTTCAGTTTAGAAGCAACGTAATGTACATCAGAGTGTAGTAAATGAATCATTGTTACACAT
Organism: Neoceratodus forsteri; assembly: GCA_016271365.2. Taxonomy (NCBI): domain Eukaryota; kingdom Metazoa; phylum Chordata; order Ceratodontiformes; family Ceratodontidae; genus Neoceratodus; species Neoceratodus forsteri. The sequence continues at coordinate 86,253,022 of JADMNL010000029.1, forward strand.
GCATCCAAAGCATGACAATAATCTATAATGTACCAAACTCTGTTGTGTATTGCTGCTTATAAAATGGGGCAAGAGCTTTTTGCATTCTGATTGGCTGACAGGTACCTTTTGCCATGTCCTTATAAGCACATATTGTGCCAACCAGTACATCTTCAGCCACTGTGGATGCACCACCAAAGAGATCACTGGGCCAGCCTGTACATTTTTTAAAAGTGGCAGCCGGTTCTCGGTGATTCACCGCCCAAGGCTGGATTGTAGGGTTGGGGGTGTAGCCATCTTTTTTAAGACCGAACTGGGCCTTGTGGATGTTCCAGTGGGGACCACCAGATCCTTCAAGTGTATCATGGGTGAAGGTGTAGGTTGCAGGATACTCCTCATTTACCGTCCACCAGGAGATGGGGGTTTATTCCTGCAGGAGATTGCAGACTTCATCATTGACATGGTGTTGGATTCTCCCAGATGGATAATTCTGAGGGACTTCAATACCTGGGTCAATGAACTCTCGCAGTTTGGTCAAAATCTCCTCCAGCTAATGACAATGCTGGGCCTCGCACAGGTAGTTACCTCCTCTACCCATATAGGAGGTCACTCGCTGGATCTGCTGTTCCTCCTGGGGATGGAGATCACTGACGTGGGGGTGGAACCAGTCAGTTGGTCTGACCATCACACCATAGGGTTCAGTTTCAGGGCTCCCCTAAATGGACCTACCCCTTTGGAGATGGTCCGGTACCGCCCTTTAAGGGGAGTTACCCTGGATGGTCTGTCAGCGGTGCTGGACCTATCGGGATTGCTGGGTGAAAGCACAAGTCCAGGGGATCTTGTACAAGCCTATAATAAGGCAGTGGGAGAGGCTTTGGACTTGATTGCTCCTGTTTGTGTTCAACCACTCACTCTTCACCCAAGGACCCCCTGGTATGATGGGTCCTTGAAGGAGTTGAGGAGGGTTGGTTGAAGATTGGAGAGAGCATGGCGGAAATCCGGCCTGGATGCTGACAGGCTTAGATTGATGGAACATTATAAGGGCTATCAATCAGAAATCACCCGAAAGAAGGCAGAATTCCTGTCCAGGGAGATTTCTGCTGCACAGAACCGACCGGCCCAGCTTTTTCAAACTGCTGACAGATTGTGCAATCCAATCTGTCTTCAGTCCGGAAGAGTTTTTTCACAAATTGAGTGTGATGGGCTTGCTCTGTTCTTCGCAGATAAGGTTGCCAGCATCAGGTCCAGAATCAGCCTGGTTCTCTCTACGAGGGGTTGCGGAAGTCAATGGGAGGTGGTGAGCACCCGGTCTGTCTGGATGGATTTCAGCCAACCGGAATTCACGGGCATTATGAAGATTGTCCAGACTTTGCGCCCAATCTGTTATAGTTTGGATCCAGGCCCTACCACCCTTTTAGTGTGTTGTGTAGATGTCATCTGTCCAATCCTAGCTGAAATTGTATGGAGATCCTTGGAGAGGGGAATCTTTCCAGATCCCCTAAAGGAGGCAGTCATTTGACCACTCCTTATAAAACCCTCCTTGGACCCCGTCGATCCAGCTAACTACCGACCTGTCTCTAACCTTCCTTTTGTGGGGAAGGTTATTGAAAAGGTGGTTCCGCTGCAATAGGATGATCACTTGGAAACTCACAATGTCTAGGAAGCTCTCCAGTCTGGTTTTAGGAAGAGGCATAGCACTGAGACTGCCCTCGTTAGGGTATTAATGACCTCCTAATGGCTAGAGATCGTAAGGCTCATACAATCTTGGTCCTTTTTGATCTCTCTGCAGCCTTTGACACTGTGGACCATGAGGTGCTTCTGGAAACCCTGCGGGTCCTTTGTGGACTGTTGGGTACAGTCCTCGAATGGTTTCGATCTTTCCTCGTAGGCAGGTCCCAGAGGGTGGTCACCAGAATTTATTCCTCTGACCCTTCCCCCTGTCCTGTGGGGTACCGCAGGGTTCCATATTGGCACCCATGCTGTTCGCAGTGTATATGCTGCCATTAGGAGATATCATCAGGCGATAAGGCTTGAGTTTTCACTGCTATGCAGATGATACTCAGCTGTATATGTCCTTTGTGCCCTGACAGGAAGATGCGATCCCTGTGCTAAACAACTGCCTCTCCAAGATCAAAGACTAGATGAGCTCTGGTTGGTTGACAGCGAATCCGGATAAGACTGAGGTGTTGCTGGTGGATGCGGGTCACCTGGGGGCGGGTTGTGGAGCTGGGCTCATGTCGGGCCTATGGCTTGATCGTTTTCAGCTCATTACCTCAGATCGGGTGCATAACCTGGGCGTTATTTTTGATGACGGTCTGACCCTGAAGTCTCAGGTGTCAGCGGTGGTCAAATCCTCATTTTACCATATGAGGAATATCGCTCAGGTGAAACACTTGATTCCTCCGGGTGACCTTCCAACACTGATCCATGCCTTCATTACCACCCGTCTTGACTACTGCAATGCCCTCTACCTAGGGCTGTCTGGGGTTGATATACACCGCCTGCAGCTAGTGCAGAATGCTGTGGCCAGGCTGATGACTGGCACCTCCAGGACCAGTCATATTACGCCTGTGCTGCGTGAACTGCACTGGCTGCCAGTTCAGTGGCGGATCACCTATAAGGTAGGCTTGCTTACCTTTAAAGCCCTACATGAACAGGGGCCCAACTACCTGAAAGATCTCCTGACTCCCTACTCCCCCAATCACCCTTTCTGATCCGCCGACAAGGGATTGCTGGAGATTCCAAGGGTTCATCTTAAAACATCTGGAGCTTGTGCCTTTTCATTTGCAGCACCAACCCTGTGGAATTCTCTACCTCTTCAGTTAAGAGAATCCCTGACTGTCAGCAGTTTCAAATCGATGCTGAAAACATATTTATTCTCTTTGGCTTTTCCTAACTAAGTGTTACTCTATCGGCTGATTTTAAAATTTTATTAATACTGTTTTATTGTAATTTATATTGTGTACAGCGCCTTGATTGTGAAAGGCGCTATATAAATAAAGCTTGCTTGCTTGCTTGCTTTAGTGTGATATATAGTCCAAAATGAAGAACCACGCCCAACACTGCAGCTGCACAGCATTATAATATCAAAAATACTCTGCTTTAACGTTTTTAAATAAAAGGTTGAGCTTTGCTGCCTGCAGATGACAAAAAGCTGCCTGTGATCCAACAAGCGTTGCTGGTGCTGACAGTAGACAGCTTTCAAATATGAGCCAAGAACTGTGCTTCCAGCAGTCAGGTAAACATTGTATATGGAAATAAATGCTTTAAATCATGCCAGCTTTTGCCAGCAACACTGAGTGGGCTAGTCGTAACACTGGCAGTCACTCGCTCAAGAATGTCCTGAGAGAAAAATGCCTTGTACGGTGACTACTATAGGACACACTCACTCCCACCAAAGCCGCTCACATTAGAAAAAAAACAGCCAGAAAAATAAAAATGAAATATCTTCTGAAGGATATACATTCTCGAGAGTGTATGTGTGTGTGGGGGGGGAGGCCAGGGGGAACAGAAAGACATTAACTCTCACTAGTGGCTTTTCGTCAGGGACTACTTTTCTATTAAGATATGTTTTTACCACTTTTTCTTTGGAATTTTTACCACTTTTTATTCTATGATTTTTTTAATAGATTTTTTCCTACTGGGGGACCCACTTTACAAGCAGAATAAGACATTTTGTGGTGTGGTTTATGGGCTAAGAGCACATCCCAGGTGCTAAAGGCACTTGGCGCAAGCACCTCCTTACACATGTGGGGTATGCTCCTTATCAGCCCATAAACCACACCTTGTCATATCTTATTCCTTATTTCGATGTGCTTACGCAACTTGGTATGATATGGTCATGTGACTTAGATACATTGTGGCTGTTCGCCTCTCTATCCATGGGATATACCACCCAGTAGGGGTACAACGGCAAGGAACCCTAGAGGAGGGTTCCACTCCTATAGGTGCCACAGGAATGATTCCCTTGGGTAAAGGTAGCTTAGGAAGATGTCCACAGGAAAGAGAGACATGCCGCTGGAGGAGAAAGGGGAGGATGGTGGTGCAATGAAAGAAATGGCCTTTATAAGCCTGATGGGGGAGTGGTTTGTCGCTCCATCCATCGAACTACAGGCATAGCCTTGCAATTCGATGTGCTTATGCAACTTGGCATGATAAGCTTGTGTGACTTAGATACATTGTGGCTGTTCACCTCTCTATCCATGGGATATACCACCCTGTAGGGATACGGCAGTGAGGAACCCTAGAGGAGGGTTCCACCCCTATAGGTGCCGTGGGAATGATTCCCTTGCCTAAAGGTAGGGTAGGAAGATACCCAAAAAGAATACCCAAAAGGGTGTCAAGCATTGAAGAAGGCGAGAAATCAGAAGATATTGAGGACAGGAACAGAGGTCGATAGATGTAGATGGGAAGGACAGGAGAGGAACGGGAGATGATGAGGAATAGTGAGTGGAATGGAAACCTAACACGAGGCAGAAGGGTGAGGCTTCCTAAGGGGAGAGGGAACAGCCGGGGACACCATCCAACTCTGTCCAACAGCGGAACCAAACTACGAAACCTATGAAAGCACTAACCCTATCTAAATATTATGACCATTGGCATGGAGGAGAAGGAAAAAACCCTTTGAGGAGGAAACTTCTGGGGATCCAAGGCCTAGGTCGCCTTCCCTCCAGGCTGAAGGACAGTTTGGTTAATGACGGCTCAGCTACTGTAATTTAGAGTCAAGATCGAAGGAAGAGGAAAAGATTCCAATTTAGAGGAAGCTCTCACTCTGTCCTTCTAACAGGAATGCTGTTGAGGGTTGCAAGCGACGTCTCTGCAACTAGATGCCCAAAAGCAAAGGAGGAGAGAAATGACTGCTGAGGCACTTAGCCAGCCTACACAAGCCTACGAAACAGACCAGGTGAACCAGAGGTGGTCAGATGGAGAATAGCGTAGAGGGTGCCTTCGAACCCACTCAGGCAGCTAAAGGGGCCCCGCTGAGGAGAGCTCCAACCTTCATAGCTGGAAGTCATAAATTCTGCATCCAGAGGTGTCACTGAAATGAGAGACGACTGAAGGCCCACCTGGAGCAAAGACATTCTCACTATGGGCCAGGGAGAAGGACCCCGCGCTGAACTTTGCATGCTCTAGATGTGGACTACATGGGTACAGAGTGAGACCGTCGGCTACAGGCTAGCCCAGAGCCATGGAGTAATGGACATGGAAGGCACATCTCCAAATAGATAGCAGGTTGAGGCGAGGTAGCATAGGATCCATATGAGGGGTATGCTTGATTAGTTGATGTGAATGAGGAGACCGACAGAGAGGTTGGAGTGAGCGAAGGAGACCCCGACATGGGTTCGGAGGAGGCAAGTTGCAGTAGCAACCACAGAAGTGCATGCCAACCGGTCCACTGAGAAGCCAAATCAGGAGGGGAGCGAACATCATGGAGGTAGGAATGAGAAATTCCAGGCAAAGCCAGCAACTGACAGGGGAGGTACTAAGTACCAGGAGTAGGGAGGTTGGAGCTATGAAATCGGAATGGACGAGTGGAGGTTTGAGATGGATATATGACATACTCTGATGGAGGGAAGCCTGAAGGCTGGCATGGAATGACAGAATGGGAATGAACGGTACGAGAGGGAGAAACGATGACGGCCGGGCAAAGCCTGCAGCCCACGATGAGTTGAGAGGTTGAAATGGGAAAAGAAGTAGGTCAAGAACGAATGAACAAAATATAATGATGGAGTGAAAGCCTTGAAGGCAGGAACGGTCAAAGTTATCTATGATGGCAGGTAGGGTATAGGAAGGATGAGGTTCAATAACGATGAGGTTGACAAGGAGTGGAGGATAGATGAGCCGAGTGGTCCAGAATATAGGACTAGGGTAAGAGGAAGATATGAATAGGTACGGTGAAGGCAGAATAGGAAAGCACCCCCCAAAAAAGAAAGCATGGGATGAGGAAAGAGAAGGGTCGAGGGGGCGGAGAAAGGTGGGGCGAGCCAGTACAGAATAAAATAATGGAGGAGAAATAGTTCCACTTGGCAGGAGTCACAAAGCTACGAAGCAAACAGCAAGCTAGAAGAAGGGGACGTGCACGAGCGGGAGACTAGAATGGCTGGGCGAAGCCTGCAGCCAACAAGTGGGGTACGAAGTACCAGGAGAAGAACAAGGTACAATCGAGGGAGGGATGAGGCTGGAGACTAAAGTAGTCTGACAAGGAGAGGAGGAGAATGAGGAGTGAAATGAATAGCACGAGTGGGAGAGATGAGAACAGCTGGGTGAAGCTGGCAGCCAATAGTTGAGGTGCAAGCACTGGGAGTAAAACTAGGGCTAATGGAGGTAGGAGGATCTGTGAAGTTGGCAGGGAGCAGAGGAGGTTCGAGATGAATGGTGACTGACATGGAGAGGAAGGAGATATGAGTTGAGCAGTCCGAAACAAAGGACATGGGGAAGAAAATATGCAAGTAGGGAAAGTAATATTAGGACAAGAAAACTTCCAAAAGAAAGCACAGGGGTGAGGCAGAGGTCCAGAGAGTAGCAAAGAAACTATGTATGGCAGGTTACAGCAATGCAGGGAACTGGTAAAACAGCAATACCTTAGTGAATGGACACGAAAGGTGTGAGATGAGCATTGGTTCCAAAAGAGCTCCCAGGTCACTGTGACAGAGATCCACTGAGAACAGCGCTTGAAAACCAACAGGTGGTCAAGGATCTGTTAGCAAGATGTGCAGAAGGAGGCTGGGCATGCGTGCACCAACCAAAGATGTAGAGTAAAAACTATCTGAAGGGAAGCTCGGTCATGCAAACCTGCGCACTGACAGAGCCAGACAGAGTACACGGGGACTGCTAGAGATGCCAGTCTGAAGTGCACAGAAAGACACGGCTGATTTTGGGTTGCGGAGTCACAAGCAGAAGGTCAATGGAAGGAGTCGCAGGATAATACGAACCAGGCAAAGAACGAGGGAAATAGTTAGGTTTTGTGGAGAAGTGCAATGAGAGAAAATATAGCTGTATGGAGAGAAAGTTCTGAATATGGGCAGTTGCAGTCTCGAGGATCGGAGAAGGTATTGGGGTCGGACACAGAGCAGGAGCACAAAGCAGTCAGGAATGCAGAGTGGGGATGATCAGTAGGCACAGGCACAGAAGATGAGGAATCCATTCTGGGTGCAAATGGAAGGGGAACAAAGAGCAACAATAGGAGCCGGCATGGCTGATCATCACCCAGAAAGAGCAGGCAAGGGTCAGAATGGAGGTAGCAGCAGGAAGGAGGGCCTAAGAAGGAAACCAGCAGGAGACAGGAGCAGAAACGAAACAGAAGAAAACCAGGAAATGGATGAGAGAACAGAGAGGGGATGAACCGGGGGGCACAAAGGAAAGTGACACAACGGGAAGGAAAAACGATGGGGGCAGGGGAGCGAACTGGCAGAATGAGAAAGACAGAGGGAAGAAGATGGAAACAAAATGAGGAATGAGCAGCACAAAATGGCCACCACAGGAGCAGTAGGTGGGGTAGAAAGGAAAAGGGCAATGACACAGCAATGGCAGAGGAATGGGAGATACAGGAAGGGAAGCAAAGAAGAGCGGTGCCTCCAGCCACAACGAAAGAAACGAATCCTGGACTAGCCAGGAGGAGTGGCCTTTACAGGCCTGATGGGGGAGTGGTTTGTTGTTCCGCACATCGAACTACAGGTATAGACTTGCAAATATTACATTGAGAACATTTTACAAGAATCCAAGTACTTTAATTGGCTAAGATACCAGAAAAGCCATGTGATTATTCACCCTTAATTGCACTCCTGTATTAGTTTTCTCTGTCCCAGCCTCATTACGGGCATCATATTAAAGAAGTAATACACCTGCCTGCAAACTATGCTGGAAGCAGCATACCCTGGTCATGACAAGGAAACAAATCTCATCCCTCCTACATACTTGATACCACTGGCAACTGAATTTATAATGAAATGCTGAATGAAATAGAAATGCTATGGACAAAAGTTTTGGATTTTGATTTAAAAACTTTTCTCATCAGGGACTACTTTAGGTCGTAACTGTTAAAAAGAAAAGGTCTCTTATTTTGAAGCATAAAAACATGTTCTGGTCAGTTTTTCAGTATAAACTTCTTTCAGCATGTTATAAGTGTATTAAGTCACTTTAGGGATGTGTAATTATAGGGAATAACTGCACGTTGCTCTTGTGTGTTTTAAGGTACTCAGTGCAAGCTCCTCATGCCTAACAACGCACTTGAGCCATGCAATTATTCCCCCATAATTACACACCCTGGCGTGTCTTATTGATTACTTTTTTTTTTTTTATAGCTGTTTGGCCCCCATCGCCACCTCCCTCCTATTGGTAACGGGGACACATAGGATTTTATCCCCGGTTTTCTCCCCGCCCAAGGCCCTGGCACACAGCCATGCGTGGGCATGAAGGCATGCATGCACACCGTGGCACCAGTTCAGCCCCTTCCACCCACCCATAGCACTGCCACCCCCTACTGCCTACGCTACCCACCGGACCTCCACCTGGTAGAAGCAGAACTACGGGGAGGAGCAACAACCAACCCCCACCACCCCCATGAGAGGAGAGTTGTCTGACTTGCTCGATCCCACTCCTCCTCCCCCCCACGCCGGCACCCTAATGACCCAAGGTCATTCCCAAACCTGGGTCGCCAGCATGGCGTGAGGTAAGGCAACCAGCGCCTCAGCCCTCTGTGCCACTAGGCCAGCCATCTTATTGCTTACTTTAAAAAACAGGGAGATAAAACTGGCAATGATTATAGGCTGGAACATCTCAGATGGCCGTCCATTGATTTTGCTCAACACAAGGTCAGCCTGGTAACTTGACCTCTTCACAAATCAATACACAACCACTGAACCTTCTAAAACTATTTGGCAGTCATTTTATCCCCTTGCTAAAGACTCAGGCACACCACAACACCCAGGAAAAACAAATCTTTTTTCCTGCGTGTTTATTGTTCATAACTCCACCTTCCAAGTTCAGTAAATCCATACTTGCAGGCTGCTGAATTTCACAAATTAATGGTCATCTAGCTGCATAATGCACAGGTTGGCATGTGTTATTGCTTAAGTATACACAAAAACAACGGTCTTATCCTAATGTATTCTCCTAGATTAATTACCATATGATAATTTTGATGCGGACAAATTTAACAAACTCATGAGGCTCTGTTGTAAAAAGATAAGGACATAGCAAATGTTAGACAAAAAGGAACTGCTGGGGCCATAATTTTCACCTCCTGCCATCTTGGCAGCTGCAGCATTTAATATTTTATTTATTTAGTTTTAGTTTTTCTCACCAATATATTATGAGAGCTTGCTGTAATCCTTGATTCACGGGATGTAATACCAGCAGATGTTATGGACCTTGGCGGTTATAGAGTGAAAAGGCAGAAACCTCTGAGAGCCCATGTTCACCGGCATACTTCTTAACTTTGCATCACCCAAATGTGGGAGGACACTGTCCCTCGAAATGTGGGGCACATCATCAGACCATACAGAGAGAAGTCAGTCCTATAAAACTTTGTACTGTCATGTGTTCCAAGTTTGCTGTTCCTCTAGCAACATGCATTAACAATGTTTTTCTCAAGCTTTGTCTCGTTCCCTGACTCGACTGATGCTACCCTCCTCGATCCATATCACTGACCTCCTCATCATGTACTGGCTATCCATCAATAGCCCAGGGACCTGACGGGGTGGGTGGCCTACCATATCAGGGGTACATGGACTTGCAGGGAGGGCTTTTGCTCCAGCTCCTGTTTTTTCTCCCCAGGGGTGCTGCTGTCCAATGATGTGAATATACCTGCATGGTGGCCCACGTGCATGCCAGCTTCCAATGGCTGCTCCTCACCTTGCTATGATCCCACTGTGTTTTATCCTGCACCAGGCAGCAAACGAAAAGCAGAATTCTGTGTCCCTCTTCCCTCAGGGAGGAGAACTGCACCTGGGATACTGAGCCCCTCTCCCCTGACCAGCCCTTGAGTGACCTGAGTTTGTTATTGAACCCGGTCTCCAGCATTGTGAGAAATAGTGCTACTGCTGGGCTAATGAGCGGCTTACATGTAGTGTTTTGTTGTACGATTTTAGTGTAGCATGTGGGACACCTTCTCCATGTGAGACAGAGGGCTTCTGGGGGGTCAAAAAGGGATATTGTTTATAATGTGGGACAGTCAAGAGGTATGGACAGGGGCATTCTGACAGGTAACATGAAGGCCTGTCATCCCTCATAATTTGGGACAGTTGAGATGTACATTCACCAATAGTTTAATCACACTAATGTGTTTTTAATTGGCAGCGTTTCAATTTACATGACTATTTGTTTAAAACAAAAGGCTAAAATATGCCATTTCACCCTAGTCATGTAGGCTATTAAAACCTGTCCTCTGTGAGTGATCAAATGAATGATTTCACAGGTAGAGGTGAGCCCTGACCTTTTTTGTTACCAGGAGTTGCTCCTGAAATCAACTGCTCACTTTAACCAAGAGAGTGTACTCTCAGGGGAGGAACATTAATTAGAAGAGTAATGGGAACAATTAAAAATAGAATTAGTCTTAATTAAAAATAAACGGAGACAGCACGGAGGGATGACCTCATCCAACAAGGTGCAGAGGATTTACATGACAGACAAGGGGAACCTTTACCAGTTGTCAAACTGATATTAAAAAGCTTCAGTATGGTATATTTATAAAAGTATTAAACGCCTCCTTGTTGATTTTTTATATCCCATTACTTTGCTCAGATTAATCCAGTTGCATAACAAGGCCCTGTGCTTGTCCAGTTAGCTAAATAATTTATTAAGAGAACTGGAAACAATTTCCTGTCTCTCAAGTGCCAAGAACCACAGAGATCTTTAGATGTAGGGGCAGACTGATTAATAGGCCAAATATAATTTTGGAAAGTTAGCGGTGTAAGAGGAAGCTGAACAAAACAGAAGAGAAATATCTGGAAGCATAAACTTTTCCACAGCTGCAACAAGAAGGGAAGCCAACATTTTCGAGCTGATAGCACAGGCCGCCAGGTTTGCTAAGCGCTCCATAAAAATGACAAGGAGCACTTATTTGAAACATTGAACATCAATATTGATTACATGCTGGAGTAGCGCAAGACGATGCTGAGCTAGCCAGTTCTCTCCGTCAGAAAGACACAAGGTGGTATTTCTATGCATGCACAAACTCAAGAAGATGGAAGGCTTTGCAGAAATCAGTGTCTGCGGGCACGACAGATTCCCCATTATAGCAAGCTGCAAGCTCTGCTGTTGAGACTTGTTGAGATGCAATCTGCCATGAAAAAGCTGTTCTGGATTTATAGTGTCTGTTGGCATAATTGTGTACAGTTACACGTCTCACACTTTCACAAAATCCAGCTGCCACTCTTCTGACAACTTCTATTTAAAAGTTCTGCCCCTCTCCCAGCTCCTGCTGCTCATTGTCTCCAATCAACCCTCCAGTCTTATAACACTATGTTCTTTATTATAAAACAGGGAAGAAAAAACAAGACCTCAGATTGGTCAGATGTGGTCACATGACCATGCGTTATTCTAGCACAACAGCACAGGTCAGAAGCATGCTGAACCTCATTTCTCAGTGTGTAAAAGACAAATCAGAGGAATGATTGTATAATCACAATAAGGTACTCGAGGCTGTGAATAATCATGACATAGCAGCAGTTCTCAGGTGCATAAGGCACTTGGCATTGCCTCGAGCCTCACTTCCCATACATGCCATTATCCCACAGTAATGCACACCCTATCATGTCTTATTGCTTAAATCTCAAAGTTCCTGTTAGGTTTTCTCCTCTTCTACCTCTCATCCCTCGTCACTACTCCCATCCTGCCATGCCTTCAAAAGCTCAAACATCTGTTCCTTCCTCTCTTCCCAATCCAGGCTTCAGTCAGGCATACTGCTTTCTCCTCCAGACTCCCTGCCCCTCCCCCAACACTGGAATAACCTCCCTCCATTTCTTCCTCTCCAGAATAACCTCCCTCCTTTACTTCCTTTCATTTCTGTCTCTGGGAGCTCTCTATCCACTTCTGCTTCTGTACCTAGTCTGTACCCTTCACTGAGCCCCCTGCAGTACTGCCTTTCCCTCACTGCACAGTGCTGCTCCCCCCCCACCCCATCTCCCTATTGAGAGTTCTCTTATTAGCCATTACCACACCATATCAAGTATATTTTGCCCCATACCTGTAAAGCTTGATTTTTTTTTTTAATTTCTATTTGCAATTGTATTTTCATGTATTTAATGATATGGCAACCCTACCCCTGTCCGTGTTATCACACAAGCATGCACGCATAGAAACACAGAAACATAGAATCTGATGGCAGATAAGGACCGCTTGGCCCACCTAGTCTGCCCATTTCCCTACCTAACGGATAAGCTGCAGATCCTAGTTAATCAACAGCCTACTTCCTCCTACCCCCACCTAGAATTGCCTTATGTCTGTCCCATGCATTCTTGAATTCCCCCACTGCTTTTGACTCTACGACCTCCTCAGGAAGGCTGTTCCATATATCCATAACCTCTCTGTGAAGAAATACTTCCTCACATTACCTCTGAGCGTCCCTCTATCTTCAAATTGTGCCCTTGTTTTGCACATCTTTTTTCTGAAAGATGCTACCCTCTTGGACTTTGTTGATTCCCTTGAGGTATTTGAAAGTTTCTATCATGTCCCCCCCTCCTTTCCTCAAGGCTACACATCTTTAGTTCCTTTAGTCTTTCTTCATATGTCTTCTAATGCAGACCCTGCATCATTTTGGTTGTCCTCCTCTGGACAGCCTCCACCCTGTCTATGTCTTTGCGGAGATGGGGTCTCCAGAACTGTACACAGTACTCTAGATGTGGTTTTACCAACTGTCTGTACAGAGGGCCAACAACTTCCTGTTTTCTACTGGTGATGCTTGTCCCTATGCATCCCAGTATCCCTCAGCCCTTCTTACTGCCTTCTCACATTGCTGGCCCACCTTTAGATCATCTGATATGACTACCCCCAGGTCCCTTTCCATTTTTGTTGTTGTCAGTATCTCACCCCCTATTGTGTATTCTTCCCCTGGGTTTTTGTTTCCCAGGTGCATTACTTTGCACTTCTTTGCATTGAATCTAAGCTGCCATACATTTGACCATTCCTCCAACCTTGCCAAGTCCCTTTTCATCCTTTCCACCCCACCTTGTGTATCAACCCTGTTGCAGATCTTTGTGTCTTCTGCAAAGAGACATACTTTCCCTTCCAGTCCTTCTGCAATGTCACTTATAAAGACATTAAAAAGGACCGGCCCCAATACTGAACCCTGCAGTACCCCACTAGTAACCCTCCTTTCTTCACTGTGGACTCCATTTACTATTATCTGCTGTGTCCTGTTGTCCAGCCAGTGTTTAACCCAGGCTACCAACCTAGGACCCACTCCCAGGCTGGCTAATTTGTTTATTAATCTTTTTGCGGGACTGTGTCAAATGCCTTGCTAAAGTCTAGGTAGGCCATGTCCACAGCCCCTCCCTGGTCTACTGCTTTGGTCACCCAGTCAAAGAAATCAATTAGATTTTTCTGACATGACCTTCCCACTGTGAATCCATGCTGCCTTGGGTCCTGTGCCCCACTGACCTCTAGGTCCTCAACAATTCTTTCCTTCTGAAGTGATTCCATCATTTTTCCTACCACTGAGGTCAAACTGACAGGTCTGTAGTTTCCTGCCTCTGTCTTGCTCCCACTTTTGTGAAGGGGAATCACATCCGCCCTCCTCCAGTCCTCAGGTATCACCCCATCCTCCCATGATTTATTAAAAAGGGTAGTCAATGGTGTTACTAGTTCTTCCCTTAGTTCTTTTAAAATTGGGGAACTCATCAGGCCCCATTGCTTTATCCACCTTCAGTTTTAAGAGTTCTTTCAGAACCCTTTCTTCTATGAAAGGACTAATATTAATCCCCCTATCCAGAGTGCTTCTATTGACCGGATTAGGTATTTCCCCCTGCTTTTCCATTGTGAATACTGAGCAGAAGTATTCATTCAGTATCCCTGCTTTTTCACTGTCACTCTCTGCCTAACCACCTTCCTCTTTGTTCAGCCTCAGTATCCCTGCCTTAGTCTTTCTTTGCTCCCTAATGTACCTATAAAGGTTTTATCCCCTTCTAACCAAGTTGGTTATCTTTCCTCGGTTTGGGCCTTTGCTATTCTGACTGCCTTACCTGCTTCCTTCTGCTTTAACTGGCACAGTTCTCTGTCCTGCTCCTTCTGTGTTTCCTTATACTTCCTGAATGCTATCTTTTTTTCCCTTACCTTCCCCGCCACTTCTTTTGAGAACCATAGTGTTTTTTCCTTTTGTTTTGATTTCTTTATTTGCTTCACACAAAGACTTCTTGCCTCTGTGATGGCGGTTTTGATGTTTCCCCATTGTTGCTCCACCCCACCTTCTTGCCTGTTTGCTAGTGCTTTTCTGAGGCACTCTCCCATTTTGACAAAATCAGCCCTCCTGAAGTCCAGTACCTTCACTTTTGTGTGGCTTGACTCTACAGCTAAGTTTATCGTGAACCACACTGTTTGGTGGTCGATTGTTCCCAGATGGCTGCCCACTTCAAGATCAGAGATCCTCTCTCCATCCCCATTTGAGAGTACAAGGTCTAAGATTGCTCTCTCCTGAGTGGGTTCCAAAACTAGCTGTCTGAGGCATGCCCCCTGTAGGGCACCGAGAATGGCTCTGCTCTTGGATGTGGCTGCAGCAAAGGTGCTCCAGTAAACATCTGGCATATTCAGGTCCCCCATCAGCAATATCTCCCCTTTCTCTGCCATCCCAAGGATGCCTTCTATAATTTCCTTGTCCATTCCTCCCCCTGAGATGAGGGGGTCTGTATACAACCCCTGTGAGGATTGTGGAGCCATTTCCAGTCTCCAGGGTGACCCACAGTGCCTCCTCTCCTCCCTGTTTACCCTTTAGTTCTGTTGCTTTGATCCCTTTCCTTACATATGCGCATGTATATGTACCCCCCACACACACCCCTCATCTGTAAACAAACTATTGCTCACTGCACTTTCCAATCCCAAACTGATTAAATAAAATAAAATTCTCCTTCTTCATGCCACACGTGCCTGACTGGGAATGCAGCTGTGCCCCACAGCTGGATCTCGGAAGGATTAGCTGTAGTGAAGAGAGTAATGGAACATGTCACGTTCATTATTCATGAAAAAAATCATTTTTGCTTGTGTTTCTGACAAACTGGGCTGCAACATAAAGCCATAATGAGAGGGACCCCTGGGGAACCGCTGTGTCCTTTCTACACACAAGCAGGCACCTCGAACAAATACAAACTGTCTGGATGGCCATCTATTTGGAGTCTGATTGTTTAATAATGCTGTTTTGCATTTCCTCACATAAACGGAGCTCCTCAGATTCATGATGCAGGCAAGGTTTAGTGAGCATGGTTGCCCCCATGACCTTGGGATGAGTGGAGCATTTAGGATTTAACAGCTGCTACCCAATCTGTACCAAGGTTGAAGCTGCGGAACAAGCTACAGAGGCACAGGATTCACGGACGCGTTGTTTCACTGGGCAAGAAAACCACAGTGCTTCAATTACAGCTGGTCATCCTCATGAAACATTTCTGTGCTGCTCACTGCGCACGTACTATAACTTCGCAGCTTGCTAATACTACACTCACACTTACTGAAGAAGTCATTAGGAGAAATCTGAAATTCAGTTTTTACTGAAATGCCACACTACCTCTTTATGCAAAGGAAGTCATAATTTAAACCCAGGTCACTATCAGGGAAACTTGTGGCCGAATCTTACCTTGTTCACCCAAACCTTCTCTGAGTGTGAGGCCTCTGTGCTGTGACCCTGTTACCCCAAACCTTCTCATAGCAGCCCACTGGGCTGTGACCCCACCAGCTTTCAAGTTATTGCATCAAGCAACCTGCTTCGATAATATACTAATATACTTGTTCCCTTTTAAATATAGAAGGAGAGCTCTTGTGCTTAAACAATATTTAGTGTGTCAGCAATGTGTGTAGCACCAATTGTGCTATGTTAAGGGGGGTTCTATGTATAAGAAAAGTGCTGTTACACTTCGAAGGGACTTTCTCAGTGTGGTGCAGCTAGGCAGGGCCTCTTGAACTGTGAGTCTGGGTGGCAAAGAGGCTGCAACCTGCAAGTGTGTAGAGCAGAGTGGAGATCAGCTGTGCCTCTCTCTCGCTCTCTCTCATGAGCAGCGAAGGGCAGTTCCTTATTTTTAGATAAAATAATTGGCAGGCGACAAGCACCAGGCTTTACATTTATGGACTTTGCAGCCTTAAATAACGCAGTAAACATGAGAGGGGAAACATAAGTGAGCAGAGAAAATCCCACAGAGTGCGGGGATAAGCACCATGTCACAAGCAAGATATTCCGCAGGCAAGCACCTTAGACTGCAGAACAAATGAAGAAAAAATATAAATAGCTGTACATTGTATTAAAACCCCATGGGGCACAGATAGAGCTCTTGGGACCTTGACTGAGTGGGCAGCCCCCAGTCCTAATTAAAGGGAAAGTCCCCTCAACCTATTCTCTGCATACCTGTGTACAGTAGTTTGTAGGCATGAACAATTTCCCCTCTTGCATCCTCCCTAATTTCATCATAATGTAAATATATATGAAGTTGCTTCATTCTGTTTTGCCCTGTTGTGAAAACCTGTTTGTCTTCATTCCCAAGGTCATGACCCCACTCATGCAAGACATCATGGGAGTTGATGATGAACATATGCACAAGCCAGCTGAAGTTATACTCTCATTCAATTGTGTTACATGTCTTGTTAAGTCCCTGTGTTATATAAAAGCATTGTTTTCTAACTCAGATACACTTAAAATTACAGAAAACAGCAGGGCACTTACTATAACTTGAAAAGTTTCATGGCCAGCATAAGGCAAGAGCATGGGGATTGCAGAGCACAGCAGCAGCACTCACTAATATAGTGTAACTACTGTGGGCTTTAGCACCAAAACATAATATTCCAGGATGCCTTACAAGAGTCAGGTCATGACCTTTGCAATGGAGTCAAGCAGGTTTATACATCAGACTTAGGTACCTTCATTTACATTTAAATCTGGATGAGATTAGGAGGGTACAAAAGAGGCAATCATTGTTCATGCCTACAGACTACACAGAGAAACAGAATAAAAGGCAGAAGGGATGTCCCCTTTAATACAAAAACTGATTTCATTGAAGCCAGAGAGGGTATAGACAGTCACCACAAAAATTAAAACTGCAGGAAAAGTTCACGTTTCTCTGGGAGAATAAATACCCTAAATAATACTGTATTTGCACCGAACTTGGATCACAGGGAGGTCAGAGGGTGTTCTAACACATGTGGATGTTTCAGGGGTCTATGAGAGACCTGAAAAGGAGGGTCAATAGCCCTGGAATGTGCAGTTTCTGCAGTGTAGAGGAAAGGGAATCAGCCAGTTTCACTCGGGAGTGCCACAGAGAAGCAGACTAGGAGAGGTGTTTGGTGCCTGGGCTCAGGTCTCAGACAGTGAGTCATGGGACAGCCTCTGGGTGGAGCTAGGTAAATGAAGCAACTGTGTTTCTAAACAAAGGTGCAACCTTCATATTAAAGTGCTTTACAATACAGAAGATATCATTTGAAAATTATTTTCCCAGAGTTCAGACAGTGGGACATGGTGTTAGGCTTAGACACGCAGACATGGGGAACTTCAGTGAAGAGCAATGTAGAATTCCCTGGATCCAATGTTTGCCAAAAAAATTTAGCAGAAACCCCAAAGGGTCAGGTTAGCAACAAAATATGTGGAAAAGTGCTTGGAGGAACTTTTAAGATATGTCTTAATGTGTCAAACCACAAGTGTACAGTATACGCCATTTTTGCAAAGGAAAACCAGTGGGCAGAGCCTAAAGGACAGTTCCTCAGGAACTTCAACTAGAGCAAAGCCCAGGTAACAGGGGAACCCCCATGTATCCCAGAGTATGAACAGTAGGGCAGTTAGTAAGAACAGGGAAAGTTTAGTTGTTGCCTGCAGCTTTGAAGTACCTGCATTCCAGAGACATTTTTCCAGGAAGATCAGTAACCAGCTTTCAGCAATCCAGTCTCAGAGAAGCGCGGCGCTGTCTGTCTCCAAGGATCATCACCAACAAGCTCCACTGGTCATCTCCAGTGACATCGTCCAGCATCCGAGAAGGACAGCGGTATTGATTTGCACTTTTTAAAAGAAGGAATACCTGCTTACAGGGACATTTGCTAAAGGATATCAACCTCAAGAAACTTAGAGGAGTCACCTGGTTATTAGAAATATTGTTAGCCTGTTATTGCTAATGTGAATGTTTATCAGAATGCTTTAAAATGCATGCTATTGCTACTGTATTGAGTGATAAGAAAGCTATGGCATGATACATATTGTGATACGGTAGTAGGTAGCCAGGTAGGGTATCTGATAGGGGTCAGTGGGCTGGCCTAGGTGGGAACTGTACCAAGCAATCACTGTTATCTGGGAAGGCTTAAGCCTACTGTCACTCAGGGTGTTTTGCAGGTGAGATAGCCTGTGGGAAAAAAATTATTTTATTTATTTATTGAAACATTTGTTGACCGGGATAAGCACACTCCAAGTGCGACCCGGGGGGGGGGGCGGAGGCGAACACTCCAAAACAAATACAGAAGACTTAGTTACAGGCAGTAAATACAACCAGAAATCACCATACAGCAGAGCTTGACAAAACATTTCAGGTCTTTGGGACAAAAAGATCACAGTTATCAGTTATAGCAATTAGTCAAAATTAATGGGTAATTGGCAAACTTGATAGCATTTTCAGGACATGAGACACTGGGAAAACCAGAGTCACTATAATAAGTGCACACAGCAAGGGTTAGATCATTGTAGGAGCTGCGACGTGGAGAACAGAATCACCTGGGACAGCGGCAGGGGGGAGCTGGGAGGAGGCGTAGTTGTGCTTGACAAACAATGTGAGATGACACGCTTCTAATGGCGGGGGTAAGTTTGTTCCATAAGCTTGGGAGCCGGTAGGAGAAAGCAACTTTTCCAGATGATGAGAATGGACGAGGTATAAGAAAAGATCTTTCATTTCTGTGCCTCAGTACATCAGGGGTGTCCAGGGCCAGAGAGAGACTGTCCATCAAGTAGGAGGGTAGCATGTTAAACCAGAATTTAGATATGAGGTTGAGAGAGTCGATATAGCACCTGTGAGACAGCGGGGTAATATCTAGGAGGGAGTATAGATCACAGTGATGCGGTCTAAGGGGTAAGTTGGTAGTGAAGCAGCAAAAAGAGTTTAGGAGGGTGTCTAGTTTGGTTAGGGTGGTTACTGGGGCAGTGCCGTAGACCACATCTGCATAATTGAAAATGGGGAGGATCATTCTGATTAAGATTTGACGTCTGGCAGGAAGTGGGAGAAAGTCTCGGTGCTGGTAGAATATTCCAAGTTTGGGGCCTAGCTTTGAGATGGTTGTGTCTATGTGAGGTGAGAAAGATAAGTGGGGGTCAAGCCAAACCCCCAGGTACTGGTATTTACTGACCCGGTCTAGCGGTGTACCATCTAGGGAAATGATGGAGGAAGGGTGGGAGGATCTGCTGATTTTCTACAATGTGCCAAATAGCATGGATACAGTTTTGGAAGTGATTAATTTTAGTTTAAATAATAAAGTCATTAGTTATGTGATAGAAATTTTAGAGCATAAGTGCACCCCATCAAGTTTGCATTTACACCCTTTTTCTTAGCCCTGGAATGGGGGCGGGTATGTCCCAGGAGACCTGCTGTGTCTAGGGGTTTTCTTTAAGTTTGTCAGGAGTCCCCTTGCACTGCCCTGCATGTAACAGTACACACACGAAGGCCCAGAGTTCACCAGGACACCCAGAGACTCTAATTAGTGTTTCAGCAGTAAACCACAGACACTCAGAAGCTCCTTAGCACTTGTCTTTTCACTGGTAATTAAACTGTAAACAGTCCATTACACTCATTTTCTCTGATCCAAGGATCGCAACGTATTACGGTATAGGTTCAGGCCTTGAATCCCATCTCTGGATTTCTGTACACTTTTTCCCTCCTGTAATGGTCAGAGCTGCTATCAGTTCTCCCGGGGTCCCGGGCTGTATCCCAACCCTGTCACTAGGCTGATACTGGCTCGCTGACTTCATGCACAGCCTCCACCTTGGACACGTTAACCTTGTCTAGTCTCCAGCATTACCCATTTCATCTGACTCCCCAGTTGTTAACACTCTCTGTCCTGTTTCTATATGCATTATGGATGGACCTTTCCATGCCTGCCAGTGGATCATTTTTCCCCACTCTCCTCCCTGCAACATGCTATGTACAGTATTTGTTCGATATGTTTCCAAAACCCACTGACTGGAGGCTAGCAATTTCCCTTTGTGATTTCCATTTCTGTCTCTAGCAGCTGTGCCTTGCTATGTCTGAAGCTCCATTTAATGGCAGCAATACCATGAGGGTGTATATCTCACTGCTGAACTCAGATTCTACAGGGGAGATCATTGGGGATTCCAGTGCCTTCTCCTGTTTGGTAACCCACCAACTCTCCTCATGTTCTAATACATGTACAGGCCCACTTGATTAGATACACACACAGCTGTGTGTACTCTCTTGGCAACCGTGCACCCATCCGCATGGACCCCTTTTCCTGTGGGTCAGTCCAACAGCATGAGAAGATAAACAATAGCAGCTTAACCCCACTCGAGTGTGCTCAGTGTAATGTAGGAGCACCATCCAAAATCAAACACAGGTACCACTGTAACAGACCAACAGAGAAAAGACATAAACAGCCACGGTAGCATATTAAAATGGCGACTGAGGAACGGCGACCTGTGAAGAGGGCAACGGAACCTCAGTGCTGACACTTTTGGGCAACTGGCGGTTCTCCACATCCATGAGGTATACCCCTGGGTTAGTATCCTAAAGAAAGGTGCGGAGTCTAACCCCTGCAAAAGACTTTGTGCAAAGTCGCCAGCGCTAGAGGTTGTGCCCTCTTCATGGTCACCGTTTCCCAGTCACTGTTATGACATGGAACCCCCTGCCACAGACCCACAGACACAGATCTGTGGTGGGGTCTGTCTCACTAATCGATTTCTCCCAGCTATCAGTTTTGTGGCACTTTACAGCACAGAAAACGCACTTTGAAATGATGTAAGTAATAAACATTTTTTTCTATCAATTTATTTCAGTGGTGCTTCAGACCAGCAGCATCACTGCAAAGACACTTAGCTTCTTCCATTCCTATTCATACCCTGGATCTGAATCTTCTACTGTATCTGACTGCCTTTAGTTCTGCTGTAGCCTCTCCTGCCATCTTCAGATGTGATGACGCTTCACAGGCCAGTCTCGGGAGCCCCTCCCCCAACAGGATATCCCTCATTGTCTTTGGGGAAATCATCCACAGGCCAGCCAGTTATCAGGGCTGTTTCTGTTGAGAAGACCCTCCTCGCAGTTCCCCCTACATGCTTCCCCTATATAGGTGACTCTCACCAACGTAACCCCCAAATCCACAGTCCCATTAGCTCTGTCCTCAGTGCCAGGGTTCCCTCCCTGTCTGGTTACCAGGGTCTCACACACCGGGCACTTTCACTTCTGCTTCGTCCAATGCCCCCTCACCGGAGCCCCACTTCCTGGCCAACTTCTGCCCAGATCACATGCCAGCTGTCACATATCTGGCCCTTGGGCACCACAAGGGCAACCTATAAATCTCTTCCAAACACCTCGCCTGTGTAGACCTGCGAGGATAATGCCAGTGTGTCAGCCTCCACTGGCTCGCTTCAGTGAACAACAGCTCCCCCTTCTGTAAGGAGGGGGTTGTTACACAAGCTAAGAGCCATTAAAGTTATTTCTCTTTGCTTGTTCCCCCATTTGAACCCATCATGTCTGGCACCATCAGAACAATCAGTAAAATTACAATTGGCTCATTTGAAATTGTAGTCTGAGTAATTTCTCTGAGGTTGGTTCATTTGTCTCACATGTCCTGTGGTTTCTATTGGTCAGTACAGTACCAGCCCATTCTCAGCCACTCTCAAGCCCTTTCTCCCGGCAAGGGTTTTCCATGGGTCATCTGGTTGGGGTATCCTTGCCGAGTGTACCATTTCACATCTTCTGCACGGCAGATGTGGTGTGGAGGGGGGAGGAGCAAGAATCCCTGTATATAGTACTGGTAATTACAAACCTTCTCTGTGGATTTGCCAGACTGTGACCCTGCCTACCCCAACCTCTTCAGAGACCTCTAGTTTGTGCTCCTGCCCACAACAACATCCTCAGAAGGAACCTGTAGGTTGAGACCCTCTACCTCAACCTTCTCTGTAGGACTTACAGGGCTGTGATTCTGACCCCCCAAACTCATCTGATGGGCCACTGACCTGTCACCCCCCAACCTTTTCTAAGGGAATGGTTGTGCTATCAACCCACCTCTCGCATCCTTCTCCAGTGAAGCAGCCAGTACATATTTCAGCTGTGGTCGTTATCTCATCAGTCAGAGCAGCTGCTTTTTTCATTTTCCACTTACTGCCAAGTAGGAAACACTGTCCCCCGAGCCCTCAGCAAATCTACTTGATATGCCGTCAAACTGTAATTCATTATTTCTTTCAATGAATGAAGAATCAGCAGATCGTTAGAGTAATTACTGACTGGTGTCTGCTCAATATGTTCAGCTATTTATTAACTGCTTAATGAGTTTGGTGGCAGGTCAGAATGACATCTATTTTTTCTTGTGGAGTGTGTACAATTCCCTTTTTGTTACCCCAAAACACTCTACTTATTTAATTATTCATAATGTTATGATGCTACAGAAAGTAATTATTATTGAGTTTGTAACTGGATAACTGAAAGTTGTAAACAGATTTTCAGCATCAATTAAAGGGAAGCAATGCACATTCCATCAATTAAGAGGAGTCTGACATATTTTGACCAGCATATATGTGGTCTTCAAAAACTAGGGACTTCATCTTGGTATGCAGTGAATACTAGCAGTTGTCTGGCATATCGTGCATGCAAGCATCTGTTTATGTAACATAACAGTAGTAACACAGTCTTATTGTGGCAGAATAAGCCTAACTGTCAGTCAGGTCAGTCACCCTGGTGTCATTTGCAGAGGTTGCATACTTAATTTTAACTGTTGGGGGGAGGGTGTCATATTGGAACAGAATAATCTCACTGGTTCATTGACCTGTCCCCGTGGTGTCATTTGCAGAGGAAGCACATCTCACTTTCCTGTTTGAGGGCTCATATTGGGAGAGAATTAGGGTACCTTACTCATCTGGTAAAGGTGACTGTGGGAGTACATCTTTGAGGCACTCCTGACTCCTTACAGACTGGGTTATGTTCACCTGCTAGGCTGCTGATGCACATGTGGTTTAAAAGGTGAACTCTGACCTACGTACTGCCCTGCCCTAGGCTAGCAGAGCTCAGTTAGATAGCTTCCAAAGCTGTATGTGTCAGTTTGGAATATTCTGGCAAGTTTACATGGCTTGTGACATGAAAAATAGAAGCTGACAATGCCATCACTACGTAGTCTAGTTTATTAACTATTGCATGTACTCTAAGGAAAACTGGCCCATACGGCATGCCGGTATATCTAGGGACACCTGAATACCCGAGTTCTTCCCTTTCACGATTTGTCTTTAGTCTGGGCGGGCCCTGGAGTGGCTCAGAGATGCAGTCCCACAATCACCCTTACCAGGTGAGTAAACCATCATTGTGGGGAGTAATCTCTGAGGCACTCCAAACTCCATTTAGACTGGGTACTAAAAGGTAGTACAATTAAGATATGGGATGGTGAGACTGATTGTGACTGGGTGATGGGGAGGTAACCTCATTGAGTATTACTTGGTATTACCTGGTGTTTTAAAGGCAGAAGTAAGCATTGGGAATATGGGGACTGCCTTCACCACACAGTGTGTGTGTGTGTGGGGGGGGATTATCCATCCTTATCGAAGAGGAACTTGTCCAATTCATTTTTAAACTTTCTAACATTTTTAATGTCAACTATGTGCTGTGGAAGGGCATTCCACATTTTACAAGCCCTTATATAAAACAATTGTTCCCTTTATTAGTAAATGCCCATGGGATATGGGGCTGTTTACTATGGCACCTTAGGTTTGTTGGTTTAGTAGCCATGAACAAATTGCAATCCTTAATTAATTCTTTATCCTGGAGGATGTTAAATATCATTAATATGTCTCCTCTCTCTCTCTCTCTCTACGCAATTGCAGATCATATAGGTTTGGCTCTCGGAGTCTATCAGCATCTGGCAAAGTTCTTACTCATGGGACCAGCTTTGTTGCCTTCTCTGGATGTTATCCAATACATTAATGTCCATTCTCAAATATGGGGCCCAGAATGAGGTAGCATAATCCAAATATGGACATATATATGCTTTGTAAAAGGGGATGATACGTGATTCGCTTCTAGTTACAAATGACTTCCGAATGGATCAGAAGAGTCCGTTAGCTATTTGTGCAATCTTTCTACAGTGTTCATGTATGGCTAGATCTTTGTTGATAATAATTCCCAACTCTATCTCAGAGTTCACTAATTTTATTATAGCACCATTCAGCAGATAGTTGTTCATTGTTTTTCCCTAAATGAATGCTAGAGCATTTTTCTATGTTAAATGCCGTTTTATTAGAGTGAGCCCAGTTTTCGATATGTAACAAGTCTGCGGCAAGAATACAAATTTTGGCTTCAGTATCTACTTCAGAGATGATTTTATCAGCAGATTTGCTGATGTTGCTCTTTACTTTAGTTTGGAGGTCACTTATACAAATGCCAAACATTATTGGGCCCAAAACAGACCCCTGTGGAACACCACTAGTAACCTTAAAGAGATTCACCAGCCTCAGCCGTTGCACCCAATATATGGGTGCCTTACCTCAGGAGAATTCTTTCTAGCGCCACATGTCCATAAATGCTGTTATATTTTATTTGTAAAAATGCTTGTAATTTAGTTAAACCGGGTCACAGAGGACTTTCCAGTCTGAGGAGCTGCCCATGCTCTACCCCCACGCTCAGCAAAGTTATGACGTGATGCTACAGAGAGCCCCGGGGCACACTCATTATAGTGAATGGGCAGCAGCTTTCTGAGTGTTTTTTTTTATATTATAATGTTCAGTTTGTGACGAAACATGGGCACTGGTTGACTAGCAAGGCCCTTGGCTAGTGTTGTATGATCTATTAAAAAGTATCATAAGGGGTAAGGTTAAATGCTCTACTATTTCTTTAAGAAAGTTTGTGTTTATGTTGTCTGGCCCATGGGAGGAATTGTTTTTAATGCCTTTATGATCATATTTACTTCCTCAAATGTTAACTGCTGATATATTGTTTCCTTTTTATTGACTGTTTCTTTAACTGGATCTTGGGTAATGAATACTAATCCAAAATATCTGTTCAGGGCATCTGCTACTTCCTTGTGGTCCCATGACTCAAACCCCATTTTCCATAATTGGGCCCAAGCTGTTGTCTTTTTTTGGTTATGATTTATATAGGTGAAGAATGACTTTTGGTTGTCTTTGGATACTGAAAGTCTAAATTCTAATTTTTTTGCTCCTTTTTGATAAGTGATTTTTTTATTATTATTATTTCTGCCTTGTATATAGATTTAGGGCCAGATATTCAAACTGCGCCCAAAAAGTGCGCAACAGCAGGAGCAAGCACAAGTCAATTGCGCACATGCACAATAAATGCGATATTTAAACATGGAGCAAGCCAAATTACGCAACCAGCCAACGTCTGAATATCGCACAACCTGCGCTATAGCGCAACCAGGAAGGGGAAGCTGAGCAGAGACGATACGCCATAGCGCAACAAAGGCAGCCCAGCTGAGCAGTCCAGAGGTGCCATAGCGCAAGCAGAGAGACCCCAGCAGCAAAGCAATGGAACTGCACAACCAGGGGTGTAGGCGGGCCCACCACCCATGCCACCGATGGGCACAGGACACACTGCAGAACCAACAATGTACCCCACACCCCAAGCACAGCATAACTGGGGGAGGGATGGAATAACCACCGGACCATGGGGACAAGCAAACAAAGCACATCCGGCCGTGTTACAGCCAGCACCCCACTGGCAAGCTGGAGACTGCCACACAGGGGCGGACCACCCCAGTGTACAGCAGCCCCCTTGTGCACAGCACACCCTGCACTGTGACCCCAAGACACCACTCCATGAGCAGTGACCAGCACTGCAGGAATCCCCACGCCCCCGCACACTGCAACCTCGTGAACCACAGTACTATACAAGCCAAACCCACCATGAGCACCCAACAGTGGGTGGCAGCACGCAATACTGACTGAAAGCCACACCCACACCAGAGACACCACCCACACACGCACACACATACCCATGACCATACCACCCCAGATGCCATGCACACCACTGCAACCCGAGCACCTATAGCCAGCTGCAAATAAGAGACCACCACAGTATTCATATCAAATATATAAATGTAATAAACCAGAATAAGAAGAACAACAAAACAACTATGTACACATATATACAAAGCAGGGGTGGGGGTATGGGTATAAGGGAGGGGTGGGTAAGGGGCAGGGGTGAACAACCGGGAGAGGGAAGGTGGGGTGAGGTGATGGGCAGCTACTGCCTGCCAGCCTGCCCTCCTGCCACCTGGTGCCGGGCCCGTGGCCTCCTCCTGCACCGCACTCCATGCTGCTGTAGGTCCAAGAGGATGGCAAGAGAGTCAATGGCCACCTGTGTCAGCCGCTGCAGTGTCGTTGCATTTGTCGCAGGATCTGGATACCTAGGACAAGGGATCAGAGTCAATGGCAGTGACAGTCCACATCCCTGAATCCCACCCATCATGCATGGCATACAGCCAAGTGCCCCGCTCCTGTGATGGACTGCACCCACCCACAGTGACCGTGCACAAGACATGCCCAACCAGGCAGCAACAGCCATGTGTACCACTGCACACACACACGCCCATGTCCATCACAGCACAGCCAAGGCTGTCCGGTGACGTGGCTACGTGGTGGGATGCTAGTGCCACCGCCATGTGCCCAGTGCATGCATGGACCACCAGTGATGCACAGACAGACATGCAGTGCCACTGGACAGTGATGACTGTCACATGTTGCGTGCATGGTAGTGTTGTCCATGGATGGTGGCCATGCACCCCCCCCCAGCATGCAATAGCATCCATGATGTAATGACATGCACCCTCATCAAGCTGCTGCTGCTGCTGTGGCCCACCACCTATGCCACCTCTGCCAGCCACCCCAGCACTGCCATTCCATGCCTCAGCCCGGGCCTGCCTCCGCTCCTCCACGCCTGTGGGAGACAAATGAAGAACACATCAGTGAGATCCCAAAGCAGACAGCCCTTGTCCCATTGAGGTGCCTGCCACACAACCAGACCTATACAGCACACACTGCAAACACCTTCACAGCGAACCAAAGCCCAACCCACCCCCATGTGCAGGTCACAGTACACAGTGTCACCCATGCGGACAAAACAGTTGCATACACAGCACACCCACCTGGCCTAGGCACAATGCCCCTCCTGGCACGTGACCTGAGGTG
The DNA here is from genome assembly GCA_016271365.2 of Neoceratodus forsteri. Classification (NCBI taxonomy): domain Eukaryota; kingdom Metazoa; phylum Chordata; order Ceratodontiformes; family Ceratodontidae; genus Neoceratodus; species Neoceratodus forsteri. Next base: position 86,280,515 of record JADMNL010000029.1, read on the forward strand.
CTCCAGCAGTTCGCGCTCCCTCCTGCAGAGGTCACCATACCGGTGCCTGCACTGCTCTGGAGTCCTCCGCCGCCCAGTGGCCTGCTCCAGATTTGTCGCCACCTGCTGCCACACATGGGTGCGGGCCATGTCAGGGTTCTCCCAAACAGTGACCCATGGTGTGGCTCCACCACAGCCACCAGGTTTGCCAACTCCACCGCACTCCACTGGGAGCTCTCCTGCGTGCCATCACTGCAGTTGTATAGTAGGCAATATGGCACTCCGCGGCCTTGATAACCCCGCGATGAAATGTTGCGCAATACAACTCCATCAGTCCCTATCGGCTGTTAAGTATGGCGATTTGGTCCACTCAGCTGTTACCAAACAGCGCGATAGAGCCATAGACATGCCAGACGTACAGCGCCAGTGGGCAAAGGTCGTGCACAAGGTCATGGGTCTGTGGCGCAAGGCCATGCACAGCGCCATCAGACGTCTACACGTCCAACGCGATCGGTCACCTGCGTGCCAGTGCCACAGTGTACTATTGCGCAGGTGTGCCACAGCACTATGTGGTGCCCAGCACTGTAGCATCACTGGCACAATAGTGGCCGTGTCCTGTATTGCTGATCGCGCACAGCACGTCATCAGCGCGGCAGACGCCTGCGTCAGCTTCCTGGGCATGCGCAATGCGGTGTACTACGCAGTCACAGAAATGTGCCATTGGCTCAGCCGGCACAACCGTATTGCGCAAAGCGCAACAGCGCGATATTCAGCCGACATATGCAAATCATCTGATCAGCCATTCAAAGGCGCATTGGCGCGATTTGCATCTCATTTAAGTTGCTCCACTCCTAATTTTCATGCATTGCGCTATAAATGTGCGACAGTGATCTGCGGTGGCCAGAGTCGGTTACTGCAGGTGAGAGGTGAGTTGCATGCTGTGTGATGTTCTGGGCAATGGTCATGGGATAATGTTGTATACTGCACAGTGACAGGTGTCCACTTCCACCCATTCAGACCGACATGGCCGAGCAAGGACTGGGTGAGGAGGATGATGGTGGGCGAAGGAGGAGGCCCAACTTCACGAAATCCGAGACAGAGGCACTGTTCCAGGCCTACCTGGATGAGGAGCCACTACTTAGTGGACGGCGGGGCACCCCTCAGGCCCGTGCTACTGCATGGAAGGGGGTAGCTCGCACCATAAAACCTGCACAGGAAGCCACCAGCTCCGTGCAGGAATGTAAAAAGATGGGACCGACAGGAGGACGGGTGAAAGAAGGTGGCAGCCCTCAGGGTGGCACGCACACACAGGCGGGGGCCGCCAGAGGTGGCACACAGCTGACCCAGTGAGGACCGCCTGGCTGCATCCACAGCGCAGTGCAATCGAGGGCATTCAGGAGGTGGCTTCCAGACAGGTGGAAGCCCATCACTGCATGGTATGACATGGTGGTGGTGGTGGGGGTTTATCCCATGCACTAACATGTTCTCACTTTCTGTTACAGATCCTGTGCGTCTGCAGGGACAGTGGTGGTGGGACCATGCAGTGTGGACATCCAGCAAGACTTGGAGGAGGTCCATCACCTCTGCTGCCAGCCGGCATGCATTACACCAGTGTGCACGCCTGGCTGCCATCTCCGATGTCGGTGAGTCAGGTGTGGGGGGTGCCCATCCTGTGTCACAGCAGTCTGGCATGCAAGCATGCCAGCACGCTGTGACTGTGGCTGTTGCACGAACCTGCACCGTTGATGATGCAAGGACCGCAATGGGCAGTGACACGTGTGTGTCTCATAACGGACACACAGCAGGACAGCACGTGCCCCTGGACCTAGCTGGTTCCAACGTGTGTGCCAGCACGTCAGCACAGTCCCAGGCAGTGCCTGGCAGCACCGGTGGCTGTGCAGATCTCTGGCACTGTTGCGGACACAGCAGTGGAACGACTGGTCCCTGGGGCACAGCAGTTGGAGGGGCAGCAGCAGCAGTCACCCACCAGGTCTGGGGGTACAGGATTCAGCGGTGGCACATGCACACCACCTGTTGACTTGCCCATACCTGGTCCTGGTGAACAGCACCCACCCTCAAGGGTGTTGAGCATCAGGCCCTTCCATACCCTGGGGACAGGTTGCCAGTGGCAGACTACCCGTTAGGCGAGCACACCCGCCTGCTGCGGGCATCAGTACAGCAGCAGATGCGGGTTGCAACGTCCGTGGAGGCACTGTGTGTGGCTGTGGAGCGGCACAGCAGGAACAATGCTTTGATCCTTGCAGAGATGGTCCAGATGCGGATGGATGTGACCACCGCCATTGACAGGTAGACCCAGGCATTGCTCGCTGTCGTGGCCGCATTGGGCACACAGTCACATGCCCCTGTACCACGCACCCCACGCAGTACGCTCTCCACTCCCTGTCCCCGCCAGGCTGACACCCAGCCTGTCGACGCCGGTTCCGCTGGGCATCCCACACCCCTGGTGCAGGTATGTTCAGCATGCTGCAGACCCCTGTGGACAAGGTCGCTCCCAGTGGGACCCTGGTGGTACATCGGTGCCACCTCATGTAGCCCTTGCTCAGCCTGCCAGTGCTGCTGGGTCGCGGCGGGCCACCCACATCCGAGGTGGCCGTGGCACAGTGCCACCTGACTGACCTGTCTCCCAGTGCGGGTCCTGTCTGGTGCTGCCCTGTGTGCAATGTGTCATGGTGGGCAGTGCACTGGTGTGCCCTGCCCAACACGCCCGACACGGACCACCGCACCCACCCGACTGCTGTCCACAGGTGCATGTGCATGATGATGTCTGCATTGTACTATACACCAAGGTGCAAGGGTGCCCAGCATCTGACACACGTACTTGGACAGTCCAGGTGGTGGGGGTGAACTGTGGATCTGTGTGTTTCACATGTCTGTTCCTACTCTGCTGTGTACCTGCCCATGTACGGTTTGTGCCTGGTGTGTGTGTGTGTGTGTGTGTGTGTGTGTGTGTCCATATGGCATGTAACTGTTCACCCCTCCCTGATGGTGTGTTTGTGTGCCTGGACCCTTCCACTCCCCTTGCCATCATTCACCCCTGGTGTGTTACCCTGTGTGCCTGTGGGTTGCGCCTAGACAGTGTTGGTTGCACATGGCCCCATGACTTACCTGTATCGTGCGAAATGCTCCTCCGTGATGGTGTCCCCGTGCAGCTGGGCCTGCCAGATCAGTCGGGGGTCCCGCCGTCCACGGGGGGGCTGCTCATCCCATCATCACGGTGTCACCGGCGTCCCCATCGCTGTCCCCCTCCTTGACCTGTACGGCTATCCCACAGTCTTTGGCCATGTTGTGCAGGATACAACAGGCCAGGAATATCCCACAGGCCTTTGAGGGGCTGTACTGTAGGGCACCGCCGGAGGTGTCTAGGCATCAGAAGCGTGCCTTAAGCACCCCAAACACCCGCTCGATGATGTTGCATGTGGCGGCATGTGCCTCATTATAGCGTTGCTGCGATGGGGTTGTGGGGTGCCGGTAGGGTGTGAGCTGCCAGGGACGGAGTGGGTATCCGCTGTCACCTGTGTGGAGATAGTGTAGTTGAGTATCATTTTCAGGTCCATATTGCCCATAGCCCTGTGTGCCACTACCATGGCACCCATGCCTTTCCCACCCTTGCCCCAACTTTGCAACCCCTACATGCATACTCACCCACTAGATGTCCTGTGGGGATGTCCCCACTCTCGAATCGCTGGCACAGTGCAGATTGGTACCATATGAAGGCATCATGTGCTCCACCAGGGTGTGTGGCACAGACATTGATGATGCACCCACTGGCATCACACACCACCTGGCAGTTGATACTGGTGAACCCCTTCCGGTTTCGGTATGCGGCCCCATCGGGGCCAGGTGGCGTGCGAATAGCCACATGGGTGCAGTCTATCGCCCCTAGCATGCCAGACATACGTGCTATCCTGTGGAACTCCTGAATGTTTGCTGTACGCTCTGCCGCATTGCTGGGGAATTGGATGTACTCCACAGCATGTGGCAACAGTGCACTGAGGAATTGGGTGAGGATGCATGATGTGGCCGACTGTGTTATGCCTGTGGTGTCCCCTGTTGGCCTCTGGAAGGTACCGGTGGCGAGCAGGCACATGCAGGCTGTTACCTTTGTCTCCACTGACAGAGCGTGACTCCGTCGTGAGGGTGCCTGCATCACATCACTGCACAGCTCACAGAGCCGCCACAGTATTGCCCTGTTCAGGCGGTACCGGCCCACAATCTCAACATCCGTGTACAGCTCAAAGCTGATGCGGGCACGGTACTGCCTGTTGGGGGTGTACCACCGATGGGCCCTTCCATGGCCACGTCCCCCTGCAGCATGCCTTCTCACCCCCCTCATTACAGCTTCCATGTGGAAGCTGGCACTGTCCATGTCCCTGGCTTGTGTTCCTCCCCTGGCTGTTGTTGCTCTGTTCCCCCCGCTGTCCTGACTGCTACCTCCACTGCACCGGGTACACCTACTGGCCTCTGCAGTCTGTGGCCCCACACACCTTCCCTTGCCCCTATTTTGTCCTGGGATGTCCCTGGCCTGCCCTCTTTGTCCCTCTTGCCTTGTCTCTCTCCCTGCCTCATGCGGCTTCCCTGTAGCGTTCTTGCACCTCTTCCTTGAGCCTTTTTATTTTGGCTCATTTTCGCCCGTCGTAGCACCTTCGGCGATCCGCTGTTGCGCATTGCGCAAGCCTTTCAATATCGCATTGCGCTCTTTATGCATGGTTCCACCCCCTTCGGTTGCGCATGCCTTCATTTGCATTGCGCTGTTGCTCAGCATGTTTTCGGTAGCGCAACTGCCTCCCGCTGAATATCGCAGAATGGCGCATTTTCGGACTTGCGCTAGCGCAACCCTATTGCGCATGGCGCAACCCTTTTGAATATCTGGCCCTTAGTGTATTCACTTTGCACCTTTTTTAATTTTTTAAATGTTTTTTCTTTCCTCTTTATTTGTGGTGTGAGCCAGGGTGGGATCTTTCCTCTATTGTTCTGGACTTGCTTAAGGAGAATATAAGGTGTCCAATTTCTTGATAATAGATTTCAGCAGATTCCAATACTCATTTGCAGTCAGACTGACCATTTTTTGTTTCCCAGTCATATGACTGAGGGCAGATTTAATACGTTTATAAATGCCTTTTGCATAGTTGTACCAATAACATGGCTGACCTATATGGGTTCTCTGTCTGGCAACATTAAAAGTTATTTAGTTATGGTCACTGTTGGCTAATGGGGACAGGACAGTAAGTTTGGTAATTTCTGAAGCCATATTGGTTAAGACTGTATCAAGTGTGTTTTTGCCACTAGTTGGTTCTATCACTAGCTGCTCTAGTCCCACCATTAGTATGCTATCCAAGAATTGTGACTCCATGCCAGAGCCAGCTGTCAGACACTCCCATTGTATTCCCAGTAGGTTAAAATCACCTACAATCACTATATCAGAAAGACCAGCAAGTTCTGTGAGTTCATTCATTAAAAACTGATCGGCTTCTGGCGGTGAAGTGGAGGGTCTATAGAAGTTCCCTAGGAGTAATTTTCCCATTCTGAGATCTTATCTGAACACATGTGCCTTCTAATTGTGATTCATTGTTAGTATTGAGTTGTATCTCAGCTGACTCTATGGTGCTTCTAACTTAAATGCATACACCCCCACCCTTTCTGTTGTTCCTATTTTTGTGATACAGGCAATACCCAGGAATTCCATTACACTAGTCTGAAGCTTGATCCCACCATGTTTCACTAATTGCTGCTATATCTATTTGCTATCTACCTACCTACATGCACCCCCTGTACTGCCTTCCCATTCTCCTTTCATACACGCCCCTTGCATATTCTTTCTGCCTTAGCCTTTTCCGTATCAACTTAGCTTAAGCTCTAATTCGGCTATTGCATACCTAGTGTCATTCCTAGGAGTATACCTTGCAAACTTTGTGACAATATCACTGTTTTGACATTTCTGTATACTGCTGTTCCTTTCCTGTTGTTTTGTGATTGTATTTACATGTATGTTTCCCTTGTCCTTCACGACTGCTTTGTAAATGAGCTTGTCTCAATGGTGTATTCCTGGTTAAATAAAATTGAATTGAATTGCTGTTGGTTCATAATGACTATCAGTTCTCTTAACTAAATTAAGGCTTCTGGTATTAGTGGCCAGGATTTTATAGCATTTTGCATTTCTGAAAGTTAAATTGCTGTTTAATGAGGGCCGGCCCAGTGGCACAGAGGGTTAAGGCACTGGACACTACACCACGCACCACACCAGCAACCCAGGTTTGGGAACGAGCCCAGGTCATTGAAGGTTGATGAGGGAAGGGTAAGGACATTGATTAGGTGCCAGCCGTCAGCTTTCCTCCTCAGGAGGGTTAAAGAGGGCTTCCTCAGAGTGTGGCTGCCCCTTGGTGAAGGCTGGGTGGCAGCGTTGCATCCAAGGAGCCCTGACACCAGGCCGGGGAGGGTGGAAGGGACTGTCTGCTGGAGCTGCGGTGTGCATGAGTGCCTCCACACGCATGCGTCACTGCTTCCAGGACCTTGGGTAACTAAGGGGTGAAAAGGTGGAAAAATCAGAGGTCGCTTCAGGATGACACCTGTAGGCCAGCTCTGGAGTTCCACTGTGATGCGCACAGCACCAAGAAGTTCCTGAATGACCTTGAGTCAGGTAAGGGTGACAGACAGGAGCAGTGGCCCGCCGTGGGGATAAAGAAACTGTAAAAAAAATTGCTGTTTAATGAACTCAGTTGCCCCTCCTAGTCAGTTTAAACAATTATTTATATATGCGGCAATAGTTTTCCCAAGTTTGGCACTACCCCTTCGGCTTAGGTGTACTGCTCAGCTGAAATAGTTTCTGGTGCCAACAGAAAGTCCAACCTATAATGTCTGGTGAATGTGTGGCTAGTCGACCAAGTTGTGGCTGCACACATCTCCTCTGCTGTGGCAAAGTTTCTCTCAGCCCATAATATGGCTACTGATCAGGTCGAGTGCACTCTGATGTCTTTTGGTGGCTCCATGGACGCTGCTCTGTACGATTCCTGTATCACCTTCTATAACTATGTTGAGATGCTTGATTCAAGGCTGGCACCCCCTTTTATTTTGCCCTTGCATGATCACGAAGCTTCTGTCAGACTGTTCAAAGCCCTCAGCCCTGTCTGGGTATATTGCCTTAACCCTCTTCATACCCAGTCTGTGAAGGGGCAGGTTCTCTGGATTCCCAATTTCAGGCAGTTTAGCTGGTAGTTCTGTTGTCTGCAAAACGTGATACTCTGAGTAGCCCTTTGAGGTAAAAGAAAGTACAGTTCTTAAAGTGATGTGATCGTTGCAGAATACTAAGAGTTCCTTGCATTAAAGTGTGTAGAGCTTACAGGTCCTTTTGGTTGAAACAGATAGGCACTAGAAATACTGTTTTCAGGTTCAACCACATTACATCAGCTGAGACTAAGGGCTCAAATGGTGCAGAGGTCATTGCTTTGAGAACTAGACTGAGGTCCCATGGGGCTGTAATCTGCTTAGTTTTTGGCCTGATATATGCTGCTGCCTTTAGGGTGAATCCCAGGTGCCACACTTCTCACCTGTCCATGTGCTGCTCCAGTTGTTGCCAAGTGTACCTTCATGGAAGATGGGGATAATCCCTTGTCTAGGCTCTCCTGCGGGTATAGTAGGACATCTGGAATGGAGGCTTGGTCTGGTGCTAGTGATTTGTGGCTGCACCATTTGAAGAATATGCTTCACTGTCTCTTGTAGGTGGAAGTTGTTGCCCCATGTCTGGACATGACCATGGTATTGACCACTGCAGGCTGGTAGCCTGCCCTTAACAGTCTCTCCATTTCAAGAGCCAGGCCATTCTGTGGACTGAGATGGAGCACTGGGCCTTGCTGTATAGTATGTTCTGCCTGTATGACTGCATCCACGGATGGTCCAGTGACATGGCCACTACTGTTCCAAGCCACGACCTACATGGCTAGTATGGAGTTATCAGGATGACCCTCACTCTGGAGTGTTGGATCTTCCTCAGGACCTGCAGTATGAGAAGGAAGGGAGGGGAAGATGTACCTTACTCTGAAGAACCAGTCCAGTGATAAGGAGTCCACCCAATGGATTGACTTTCCTTGAATCTGGAGTAGAATTTGTTGACCTGTGCATTTTGTCTGGTGGCCAAGAGATCTATTTCGGCAGGGCCCCATCTCATGTTTATCTGACAGAATATTTGTTGGTTGAGTTGCCATTCTCCTGGGTAGATCTGTTGTCTGCTCAACCAGTCTGTTGTGGTATTGAGCTTCCCTGCTAGGTGAATCGCTGTGATGTGAGATAAGCTGGGCCTTACCTGATTACCAAAGGAAAAAAAAGAAAGTTGACCTGAGCCCAGTTCAGGATGTTTGATGCTTGTCTTTGCATCACCTTGCTCTTTTTTCCTCCCTGCTTCATGATATATGCTACCGTGACTTTGTTGTCAAAGCATATGAGCAGGTCTTGTGGTGAACTGTCTCCTTGAGTTGTAATGGTGTGTTGTAAACTGCATGCATTTCTAGGATGTTCATTGGAAGCTTGATTCTGAACTCATCCATTTCCCTTGGGCTGTCTATTGGCTGGTTGCTGCTCCCCAGCCCACTAAGCTTGCATCTGTGTTTATAGTGATGTCGGTTTGAGCATCTAATGGAGCTTCCTTGTTCAGGTTGTCTTGTTTCATACACCAGGTTAGTGATTTCTTCACTTGGTTGCTCACTGCAATGTTTGCCAAAAGCTCGTGGTCTACCCATGCTCCCTGCTGAATGGCCATTAGCAGTAGCAGTCTTATGTTTCACCAAGCCCAGGGAACTAGATTGATGTGGGAGGCCATTGATCCCAGTACGTGGGAGAGATGCTGCAGAGTTGGTTTCTTGCCTTTCTGGTGGTTGCGTGCCTGGTTTACCATGTCCTGCACTCGTTTCTCCGACAGTTTCAACATACCAAGGCATATGTCTATCAGCACTCCCAGGTTTTCTATCCATTGACTGGGGATAGACTGCTTTTCTCTCTGTTTATCACTCAGCTCTGATTCTCTAGGCATTGAAGGAGAGTCTTTGTCTCCCTGAGTGATTGAGATACTGATCTGTTTTGGATGGGTCAATCATTCAGGTACAGTATTACCTGAATTCCCTGTTCCCTCGTTTTGGCAGCTAGGACCACTGAAACCTAGGTAAAGACCCATGGAGCTGAGGCCAGTCTGAATGGGATAGCTCAGTACTGGAAGTTCTGGCCTATGATGTGGAAGCACAAGTATTTGTGGTGTGAGGGTTTTCTCAGGATGTGAATATATGTGTCCTTCATATCAATAGACATGAGGTAGTCCCCGGTCTTATTGTCCTGAGTGTCGATCTCATAGTTTCCATCTTGAAATGCTTGTGTTGCACAAAGTGATTTAAGAATTTTTAAATCTAGCATGGGCCAAAGCTGTGATTCTGTAGGCATCTGAAGGACAGTCCTGTCTCCCTGAGTCTGAAGTGCCGATCTAGTTCTGATGAGCCAAATGTCCAGCTACAGTATTGCCCAGATTCCCTGCTCCCTTGTTTTGGTGGCTAGGACCACCAAAATCTTGGTGAAGACCCATGCAACTGAGGCCAGTCCAAATGGGAAGGTTTTGTACTGGAAATGCTGGCCCATGATGTGGAAGCACAAGTATATGTGGTGTGAGATCCTCCTTAGGATGTGAAATGTGAACCACAATATGGTGTGGTTCAAGGTGGACAAGGGGATCCAGTCAACCCATATGAAAACAAGAGTCTTAGACTTTAGAAGGGTGGACTTTACCAGAATGGGACTACAGCTAAAGGAAACCCTGCAAATGAGAGGGGTAGGAGGGAACGTGGAGGAAAAATGGGTACACATCAAAGAGGCAATAGTGGGGGTAACAGAACAATGCATCAGGTCTACAGACAAGAGTAAAAGGAGAAGAAAGCCTCTTTGGTTCTCAGGGAAGGGGGTGGCAGAAAAAGTAAGAGCCAAGAGGCTAGCCTTCAGAAAGTATAAGGAGACACAAAGTGAGGAGGACAAGGAGAGGTATCATAAGTGCCTGAGAGAAGCAGAAAAGGCAGTAAGGAGCACTAAAGCACAAATGGAGAAGAGAATAGCTCAGTCGGTTAAAGGGGGAGACAAGGCATTTTTCCGGTACATCAGTGAGAAAAGTGAGTGTGTGTTTGGTGTGTGTTGTGTTTTTGTGTGTTGTGGATATGGTGTGTGTGTGTGTGTTTTTTGTTGTGTTGTGCGTGGTGTGTGTGGAATGTGTTTTGTTATATTTGTTGTGTGTTGTGGTTGTGTGGGGTGTGCAGGTGTGTGCACGTGTGTGTGTGTGGGGGTGGTGGTGTATGTACACACATATGTGTGGGTGGAGCGTGGCATGGGGCAATTGTTATGTGGCTAGGACACTTAGTTTTCACATATAGGGCTGGATATTCAAACTGCGCCCAAAAAGTTCGCAACAGCAGGAGCAAGCGCAAGTCACTTGCGCACATGTGCAATAGGCGCGATATTCAAACATGGAGCAAGCCAAATTGCACAACAAGCCAGCATCTGAATATCACACAACCTGCGCTATAGCACAACCAGGAAGGGGAAGCTGAGCAGAGACGATGCGCTATGGCACAACAAGGGCTGCCCAGCTGAGCAGCCCAGAGGTGCCATAGTGCAAGCAGGGAGCCCCCCAGCAGCAGAGCAATGGAACTGCACAACCAGGGAGGTAGGCAGGGGCCCACCACCCATGCCACAGATGGGCACAGGGACACACTGCAGAACCAACAATGTACCCCCACACCCCAAGCACAGCATAACTGGGGAAGGGATGGAACAGCCATCGGACCATGGGGACAAGCAAACAAAGCACAGCTGAGCCATGGTGCCCAACACACCCACTGGCAAGCTGAGACTGCCACACAAGGAGCGGACCACCCCATGGCACAGCAGCCCCCCATGCACAGCACACCCTGCACCGTGACCCCAAGACACCCCCATGAGCAGTGACCACCACTGGAATCCCCATGCTACACCACCCCCCACTGCCACACTGCAACCTCGTGTACCACAGAACCATACAAGCCAGACCCACCATGAGCCACAGCAGCCTGCACACCCACAGTGGTGTGTGGAAGGCAGCACACTGGATGCAACACAGTGCAGGGCAAACACATACCCATCCCACGGGGACACTAACACAGGGACGCAGTAGTGTGGCAGCCAAGCCCCAGTGTGGGCCCATGAAACTGTGCACACAAGCCTGCAGTCCCTCATGCCACAGGGTGACACCCACCCTGTGCATGAACTGTGGCCCTGTACACCACCAGCAGATGCCTGGATCACAAGTCACAGACAGTGGTGCACAGCCCCTGCAACACACACAAGCTGCAGCATGGAGGTGGGACAGCAACTGCGGAGGCCATAGTGTCACCCGAGGCAAACATGCACCACACCATTGACAGGAGGCAACCCAGCATGGTGATGGTCACAGTGGATGACCTACAGGGACAGCCACCACTGAGAAGGCAGCAGACCTCACAGGCCATAGACATGCAAGGGTGTCAGCTGCACAGGCCAAGGATGGGTTGACAGGGGCACAATGGACACAGAGCAGGCACCATGGACCACTGCACACAGTAATGCAATGCACAGGGAACAACACACACAGCACAAATACCGACTGATGGCCACTCCCACACCAGAGACACTTCCCCACGCACACGCACACACATACCCATGACTGAATCCACCCCAGATGCCATGCACACCACTGCAACTGAGCACCTATAATAGCTAAAAATCAGAGACCACCACAGTATTCATATCAAAATAACTGTATTCCAAAATATAACAACAACAACTATTTACAATTATGTACAAACGTGGGGTGGAGGGACAGGAACAAGGTGGGGGTGAAGTGCAGGGTGAACATATGGGAGAGGAGAGGCGGGGTGTGAGGTTGGTCAAAGGGAGGTTGTCACTCTTCACTGGCGGCCAGCCTGGTCCTCTGCTGCCTGGGGCTGTTGTCTGGGTCACCTCCTCCTCCTCACGCCATGCTGTTGCAGATCCCGAGGATGGCAAGGGACTCCATGTACCAGCACAAGGTCCTGGATGGACCGCTGCATCTGCAGGAGTATCCACACACCTAGGACAAGGGATCAGAGTCAATGGGTGTGACTGTCCATCCCCCTGCAGCCCACCCAGTATGCATGGCAGACAGCCATGTGCCACGCTCCTGTGATGGTGTGCGCCCACCCACAGTGACCGTGTCCACAAGACATGCCCAACCAGGCAGCAACAGCCATGTGTACCACTGCACACACCCACCGCCCATGTCCAGCACAGCACAACCAAAGCCGTACAGTAACATGGCTATGCGGTGAGCAGGCAGTGCCACAGCCATGTGCCCAGTACATGCATGGACCACCATTGACGCACTCCCAGACATGCAGTGGCACTGGACAGTGCTGACTGTCACATGTCACGTGCATGGCAGTGGTGTCCATGGATGGTGGCCATGCCCTGCCCCCACCCTGTCACACAGCATGCTATAGCAATCATGGTGTCATGGCACTCACCCTCATCGGGATGCTGCTGGCGTTGTGGTTGTTCACTGCCACAATCCGGTCCTGCAGCCACCACCCTCCGCTGCTGCTCCATATTCCTCCTCCGCTCAGCCACGCCTGTGGGAGACAAAAGGAGAGAAACACATCAGTACAAACCCAAAGCATATTCCCCCCGCCCCAATGTGTGTGCCCACCCACCCAGCCAGACCCACCCATCCCATACCCTGTAAACACCGCCACAGCCAACCCTAGACCATCCCTCCCCTATGTGCTGGACGCATGAGACAGTGTTACCCATATGGACCATACAAGTGTGTAGACGTATCACCCACCTGGACGAGGCACCACGCCCCTCCTGGCACGCGACCACAGACGTGCCAGTAGCTCCGGCTCCCTCCGTCTCAGGTCCCCATACCAGTGCCTGCACTGTTTGGCCGTTCTCCTGTGGCCAGTGGCCACCTCCAGGTCAGTGGCCACCTCTTCCCAGACCTGGGTCCTGGCCCTGTCCAGTGGCACCTCACCAAAGAGTGGGCCATAGTGTGGCTCCACAGTGGCCACAAGGTTGGCCAGCTCAAGGGCATCCCACTGAGGGGCTCTCCTGCGTGCCATCTCTAATGCTATAGTAGACAATATGGCACTCCGCGGCCAGCTATTACGATGGAAGTGTTGCGCGGTACGCCAGCCCGCATTCCCTATCGGCGCTGTCGGTACAGCGCTGCCATTATCGTGCTGTCACGAACAGCCGATGGCTCTACATGCCAGGCGTACAGGCGCCAGAGGGCAAGGTCGGGCACAAGGTCAAGAGGTCAGTGGCGCAAGGCCACGCTGGCGCCATTGGGCGTCTACACGTTCTGCGAATGGTCACCTGCGTGCCAGTGCCACAGTGGACTATTGGCGCGGTTGTGCCACAGCGTCATTTGGTTCCCAGTGCTGTAGCGCCACTGGCACAATGGTGGCCATGTCCTGAATTGCTGATCGCGCACAGCACGTCATCAGCGGCGAGGCGCCTGTGTAAGCCACCTGGGCATGCGCATGTGGTGTACTACAGTCCGAAATCGCCATTAGCTCAGCCGGCTCAACCGTGATGCATAAAGCGCAACAGCGCGATATTCAGCCGACACATGCAAATCATCTGATCAGCCATTCAAAGCGCGGTGGCGTGATTTGCATCTCGACTGGTCTCCACTCCATAATTTGCATGCATTGCGCTATAAATGTGCGACATTGGGCTGCGCTGGCCAGATTCGGTTACTGCAGGTGAGAGGTGGGTTGCATGCTGTGTGATGTTCTGGACAATGGTCATGGGATAACTCTGTAGACTGCACAGTGACAGGTGTCCACTTCCACCCATACAGACCGACATGACCAAGCAGAGCCAAGGCAAGGGTGAGGATGGTGGGCGGAGGAGGAGGCCCAACTTCACCACGGCAGAGACAGAAGCCCTCTTCCAGGCCTACCTGGAGGAGGAGGAGCCACTACTGAGTGGACGGCGGGGCACCCCTCAGGCCCGTGTGGCTGCATGGGAGGGGGTAGCTCGGGCAGTGAACCTGCACAGAAGCCACCAGCGCTCCATGCAGGAATGCAAAAAGAAGATAGGGACAGACCACAGGAGGGTGAAGGAGAAAGTGTCAGCCCTCAGGGCGGCACGTGCAGGCACAGGCGGGGGCCAGCCAGCGGTGGCGGAGCTGACCCCGGCTGAGGACCGACTGGCTGCATCAATGCAGCGGAGTGCTATTGAGGGCGTACCAGGAGGAAGATTCCAGACAGGTGGAAGCCCATCACTGCACGGTATGACATGGTGGTGGTGTTGGGGGGGGGGAGATTGTTCACATGCACTCACATGTCCTCACTTTCTGTTACAGATCCTATTCGTCTTCAGGGGATGGTGGTGGTAGGTCCAGGCAGTGAGGAAGACCTGCTGGAGTTGGAGGAGGGTCCATCCACCTCTGTCGCCAGCCAGCATGCACTGCACCAGCATGCACGCCTGGCTGCCAACTCTGTTGTTGGTGAGTCAGGTGTGGGGGGTGCACAGCCTGTGTCTCAGCAGTCTGGCATGCAAGCATGCCAGCACGCTGTGACTGTGGCTGTAGCACGTACCTGCACCATTGATGATGCAAGGACTGCAATGGGCAGTGACATGTGTGTCCCATGCGGACACACAGCAGGCCAGCACGTGCCCCTGGGCCTAGCTGGTTCCAACGTGTGTGCCAGCATGTCGGCACAGTCCCAGGCTGTGCCTGTCAGCACCAGTGGGGCAACACCGGTGGCTGTGCAGGTGTCTGGCACTGTTGCGGCCACAGCAGTGGAACGAGTGGTCCCTGGGGCACAGCGGTTGGAGGGGCAGCAGCAGCAGTCACCCACCAGGTCTGGGGGTACAGTGTCCAGTGGTGGCACATGCCCTCCACCCTTTGATATGCCCATTCCTGGTCCTGGTGAACAGCACCCACCCTTAAGGGGTGTTGAGCATCAGGACCTTCCATACCCTGGGGGACAGGATGCCGTTGTGGCACAGTACCCATTTGAAGAGCACACCCGCCTGCTGCGGAAATCAGTACAGCAGCAAAGGCGGGCTGCAACATCCGTGGAGGCATTGTGCGTGGCTGTGGAGTGGCACAGCAGGGACTGTGCTCTGATCCTTGCAGAGATGGTCCATATGCGGATGGATGTGACCACCGCCATTGACAGGCAGACCCAGGCATTGGTCGCTGTTGTGGCTGCATTGGGCACACAAGCAGGTGCCCCTGTACCGCGCACCCCACACAGTACGCTCTCCACTCCCCATTCCCGGTGTCATGCGACACCCAGCCTGTCGATGCCGGGTTCTGCTGTGGGCATCACGAGCACCCCTGGTGCAGGTATGTTTGGCATACTACAGACCCCAGTGCGGACAAGGTCGTGATCGCGCAGTGGGACCCCTGGTGGTACATCGGTGCCACCCATGTAACCCCTGCTCAGCCTGCCAGTGCTGTTGGGTCATGGCGGGGCCACCACACACATCCGGTGATGGCGGTGGAACAGTTAACATGACTGGCCTGTCTCCCAGTGCGGGCCCTGTCTGGTGCTGCCCTGTGTGCAATGTGCGCCATGGTGGGCAGTGCACTGGTGGGTGCCCTGCCCATCACGCCAACACAGGACCACCTGCACCATCCGACTGCTGTCCACAGGTGCGCGTGTGCATGATGATGCCTGCATTGTACTGTACGCAAAAGATTGCAAGGGTGCCCGGCATCTGACACCGCGTACTTGGACAGTACAGGTGGTGGGTGTGGTCTGTGGATCTGTGTGTTTGCCATGTCTGTTCCTGCTCTGCTGTGCACCTGCCCATGTACGCTTTGTGTCTGGTGTGTGTGTGTGTGTGTGTCCATATGACTGTTCACCCTTCCCTGATGGTGTGTTAGTGTGCCTGGTCCCTTCCACTCCCCTTGCCGTCATGCACCCCTGGTGTGTTACTCTGTGTGCCTGTGGGTTGCGCCAGGACAGTGTTGGTTGCACATGGCCCCTTGACTTACCTGTGTCGTGCATAATGCTCCTCCGTGATGGTCTCCCGGTGCAGCTGGGCCTGCCGGATCAGTTGGGGGTCCCGCCGTCCAAGGGGGGGCTGCTCATCACCATCATCACCGGCGCCGCTGGCGTCCCCATCGCTGTCCCCCTCCTCGACCTGAATGGCTATCTCACAGTCTTTGGCCATGTTGTGCAGGATAAAACAGGCCAGGAATATCCCACAGGCCTTTGAGGGGCTGTACTGTAGGGCACCGCCGGAAGTGTCTAGGCATCGGAAGCGTGCCTTGAGCATCCCAAACACCCGCTCGATGATGTTGCGTGTGGCGGCATGCGCCTCATTATAGCGTTGCTGCGATGGGGTCATGGGGCACCGGTATGGTGTGAGCAGCCAGGGACAGAGTGGGTATCCGCTGTCACCTGTGTGGAGATGGTGGAGATGAGTATCATGTTCAGGTCCATATTGCCAATATCCCTGTGTGCCACTACCATAGCTAGGGTTGCCACCTGTCAGGTTTTTTACCTGGTGGTCAGGTTTTCAGGGTCCTTATCAGGTAATCAGGTTTTGCTCTGTGCTGGTCAGGTTTTTGAGCCATTTTGAGTGCTCACATACTTTTGAAACAGATTTTGTAATCTCATTCATTGTTTTAACTACATGTCCAAGTTATAAACAAGTTCTGTTGTCAGTATAGCCTTTTGTTTGTGAAAGTAGTCAACCTGGGAGGTGTAAAGTATGGCCATTAACACCATTAGCACTTACTTAACCTAATATTTTCCACTGTATCTTAAAGTGGCATAGCAGCAAAGCTGTCCCCACCTTTTGTAACACCAACACAGCCAGTTGTCTTCCACTTTCATTTGCTGGTAAACATTTTCATCTCTAACAGAATTCAGGCATTTTAAATGTTTTAAATTATGTTTTTCCTCAAGAAAAAAATGTGGCCACTTCTTTGACTTTGAAATATTACTGTGGACATGAAAAGAAAATGGAGCCAGAAAAATATATAGTACACATTATTAAAAAAAAAGTCTTTATTATGTATTATTATATACCAAGTATACTGTTGTATGCTATTTAAAGTATTTCCCTTGTCTCCCCCCATATCATATCTGTAAATGAGATTTATTGTATCTCTATATGTTTATCTGGTAAACTAATGTTAATAAATCAATAATACATACATAAGTAAATAACTAGGAAGAACTTAGGAAAGTAACTTTAACAGGTACAGTACAGTATCTCAAGATTTTTGTTGAACTGCTTTAAGTGTTGTATTTTATGGATATAACCATTGGCTTTCTAGGAGGAGCAGTGCATGAAGAGTCATGAAAAGGGATGGGGCTGGGGCGGAGCTTAGGATCCGGTTTTTGCCTCATGCAGAGGTGGCAACCCTAACCATAGCACCTGTGGCATTCCCACCCTTGCCCCACATTTGCAATTCCTACATGCGTACTCACCCACTAGATGGCCTGTGGGGATGTCCCCACTCTCGAATCGATGGCACAGTGCGGACTGATACCATATGAAGGCATCATGTGCTCCGCCAGGGTGTGTGGCACAGACATTGATTATGCGCCCAGTGGCATCACACACCACCTGGCAGTTGACACTGGAATAGCCCTTCCTGTTCCTATATGCAGCCCCATCGGGGCCAGGTGGCATGCAAATGGCCACATGGGTGCAGTCTATGGCCCCTAGCATGCCAGGCATACGTGCTACCCTGTGGAACTCCTGCATGTTTGCTGTATGCTCTGCCGCGGTGCTGGGAAATGGATGTGCTCCGCAGCATGTGGCAGCAGTGCGCTGAGGAATTGGGTGAGGATGCGTGGCGTGGCCGACTGTGTGATGCCTGTGGTGTCCCTGTCGGCCTCTGGAAGGTGCCCGTGGTGAGCAGGCACATGCAGGCTGTCACCTTGGTCTCCACCGACAGGCGTGACTCCGTCGTGAGGGTGCCTGCATCACATCACTGCACAGCTCACAGAGCCGCCTCAGTATTGCCCTGTTCAGGCAGTACCGCCCACGATCTCTACATCTGTGTACAGCTCAAAGCTGATGCAGGCACGGTACTGCCTGTTGGGGCGTACCACCGACAGGCCCTTCCACGGCCACGTCCCCCTGCAGCATGCATTCTCACCCCTCTCATTACAGCTTCCATGTGGAAGCTGGCACTGTCCATCTCCCTGGCTTGTGACCCCCACCTGGCTGATGTTGCTCTGTTACCCCCACTGTCCAGACTGCTACCTCCACTGCACCGGGTACCCCCGCTGGCCTCTGCAGCCTATGGCCCACACAACTTCCCTTGCCTGCCCTGTTCTGGACTATCGCTGTCTGTCTCTCTCTGTCTGTCTCCTTGGCATCCTGTAGCGTTCTGCGCTCTTACTTGAGCCTTTTTTTATTTTGGCTCATTTCGCTGTGGCGCACCTTCCGGTTGTTCCGGCTATTGCGCATTGCGCAAACCTTTGAATATCGCATTGCGCTCTTTATGCATGGATCCACCCCCTTCGGTTGCACATGCCTTCATTTGCATTGCGCTGTTGCTCAGCCTGTTTTCAGTGGCGCAACTGCCTCCTGCTGAATATCGCAGAATGGCGCAAATTCGGACTTGCGCATGGCGCAACCCTTTTGAATATCCCACCCATAGTGTGCATTTATTTCCTTCTATTAGTTGCCAGTGGTTGGATTACACACTGTCACATTTTTAACTGCTCATATTAAGATGCATATCTCATTTACTTGGGGGTTCATAAAAGGTGTAATTCCTTTGGGTTTTCATTTAGATTGCTTAGACTGATTCTGTGCATTTTTGTTATACACAGACTCTGTGTTGAAATTTGCACTTATCAGGCTCATTGTCTCGTTTTCTTGGGGGTCCTTGACAAGTATTTTTTATTTGGCACTTACACTTACAAGTGATACTTTCTTGCATCATGTTTATATGTGTAGGTTAATTTGAGGCTTGTTTTCAACTTGCAGTTATACCTAATTTCAGGATTTTGTCTCTCATTATCTGTCCTTTAATATACCAGGACAATTGGAATGTAAGTTGTAAGCTCATCTTACATGTATTAGAGAGAATGCCACCCCAAGGTTTTTTTTTTTTATCACTAGAATGCTTTCTTGGCATACTGAGACATTTTAAAATTTATGTGACAAGAACTCTCTGGCTATAGAGAATTCTTGATAACCTTTGCTCTTCTGAGGCTCCTCAGTTAAAGACATACTGGTGTTAATTAGCTTCTCTGACGTGATCTTCTATTATGTTTTAAATGTATATGTTAAAGCAATAAGAATTATTTCTGCTTTTTCTATATAAACTGGTGTTAATAGGATGGGATATTTGAAAAAACTGCCACAAAGCTTCTGAAGAAGGACCTGGTTGGTTCGAAAGCTAGAGCACTTTGTTCTTTTCTGTAACATCCATGTTGGTCCAATAAAAGGTATCAAATCATTTGTTTCTGGATCGGAAGATAATGGAGGCACACCTCAAGGAAAGAATTGTGGAACACCTGGTAGCCAATTGGCTGGTGGATCGCAGGCAACATGGGTTCTCTGCATGATGATCCTGTCAAACAAATCTGATAGATTTCTTTGGCTGGGTGACAAAAGCAGTAGACCGCGGGGGGGGGGAACAGTAGACATTGCCTACCTTGACTTCAGCAAAGCCTTTGACATGGTCCTGCATAGGAGACTGGGCAACAAGCTAGGCAGCCTGGGGGTGGGACACAAAGTGGTGAACTGGATTGGCAACTGCGTAAGGGAAAGAAAACAGAGCAATGGTAAATGGAACCCAATCAGAGGAAAGGGAGGTGACCAATGTCGTACCTCAGAAGTCAATACTGGGGCCAGTCCTCTTCAGCGTCTTCATAGCAGATGGGCTGGAGGGAAAGGTTTGCCTGTTTGCAGATGACACCAAGATTTGCAACAGGGTAGACACCCCAGAGGGGTGTGGAAAGGATGAGAAGTGACCTGGAATGGTTGGAGAGATGGTCAGGAGCATGGAAGCTAAGGTTTAGTGCAAAGAAATGCAAAATCATGCATGTGGGGAGCAGGAACCCTGGAGCATGCTACAGGATGGGGGGGGAGCTGCTGACAGTAACTAAGGAGGATACAGACTTGGGGGTCATAATCACAGATGACCTGAAAGCCGCTAGGCAGACCGCCAAGGTGGTGGGAAAGGCCAGTGGGATGTTGGGATGCATTGGAAGGGTAATCACAAGCAGAAGGAGGGAGGTGATGGTTCCGCTGTACAAGACTCTGGTAAGATGAAACCTTACCTTGAATTTCTGTGTACAGTTCTAGAGACCACACCTTCGAAAGGACATTGACAAAATAGAGATGGTGCAGAGGAGGGTGACCAAAATGGTAAACAGATTTCATCACAAGCCTTACAAGGAGAGAGTGAGGGACCTACATTTGTACACACTGCAACAGAGGAGGGAGAGAGGTGACATGATAGAAACATTCAAGTACCTCAAGGACATAAACAAGGTGGAAGGGGACAAAATATTTCAGCTCAACAGGAGTGCCAGGACAAGAGGACACAACATGAGATTGAAGGGAGGTGCATAAGGGGAAATAGTAGGAAGTTCTTCTTCACAGAAAGGGTGGTGGATGCATGGAATAGCCTGCCCCAGGAAGTGGTGGCAACCTGTACTGTGGTGGGTTTTTTGCTAATGCCTGTTTTACTCACTGTGTAACTCTAGTTGTTTATGTTACCTAGATGTATTCTCTAGTTTTGCCTCCATTGTAACACTCCCTCTAAATTTTCCTAATGTGAACTGCTCTTTGAATTTATTGTTCCAGTTGTTGCTAACTGCCTGCATTCCTCACTGTGTTCCACCAATTTCATGTGCTGCATCACATGTATGTTTCATTTTGTTTGTTTTAAACTGTCTTCTCCCGGGTCGTGCCTGAAAATAGGCATTGCTATGCCTAGTGCACTCACCCGGTTACCAAAAGCAAATAAATAAATAAAAATAAATAAATAAACATGCATGGGACAGAAACAAAGGAATAACAGACGTAGGAAGAAAAAGCTAAGCCAATGACCAATAAGAGTCACTGGTCGCATTGTGAGCTAGCATAAATGGGCAGACTGGATGGGCTTGGCAGTCCTTATCTGCCTACAGAATCTATGAATCTATAAGTATGCGTCCTTCATGTCGCTAGACATGATGTAGTCCCCCGGCCTTATTGCCGTGAGTGCCGATCTAATGGTTTCCATCTTGAAATGCTTATGTTGCACAGAGCGATTTAAGAATTTTAAGTCTAGCATGGGCTAAAGGTCACCAATCTTCTATGGGACCATAAATAATATGGAATATATTCCCTTGCTGTATTCTTGATGTGGGACCAATACAGTGCCCCTGTTGCTAGAAGGCTGTTTAGTATTTGCTGGATTTTTTTCTAGAGTAGCTTATTTCTTTGAAACTGGGGATGTTATTAGTCAATCTCTGTGCAGGATTTCCACGAGTTTGATAAAGTGTTCTGGTATTATTTCCAGGACCCATTTGTCCTGTGCTATTTGCAGCCATATGTTGTTATCATGCAGTGGTTGTGCCCCTATGTGAGGTACTCTGACTCCTTGGCCACTGGAAGGTAGTCATTGGGAAGACTGTTTAGAGGTGAAGGCATTGCTAATCTGCATCTGCTGTATTGAATGTGACTGTGGAATCTGTTGTTGTTGTGGCCGAGTAAGGGACACAAATTATGGTTTCTGTTGGAATTGGAGTTTGGATGCCTGTCTTGAATATTCATGTTTCTCCTGTACCGTCCCTGGGATGACAGATATGTGATGTGGCCGCCCTTGTGCTTGCCCAAAGACTTGCCATCTTCCTTCACTTTCAGGTACTTGTCCAGCCCTTCCCCAAACAGATGCATGTCCCTAAACGGCAGTTTCTGTAACATGGTTATTGAGTCCGTATCTGCCTCCTACAGTTTTAGCCAAAGTGTTCTTCTGGCCCTGTTGGCTATGTCTGCAGATCTGCATTGACATTCAGCAAATGGACCACCATGTCCACCAGGTACTTCGCTGATTGCATCGACTGTTCCATGAGTATTGCCTCAGCTGATTTCGGAGTGAGTGTTTTGTGGACATCCTGCATCCATGCACATGTGCCCTAGTTGTGTAGATGGCCATGGTGGCAGCTCTAGCCCTGAGGCCAGCCAGCTCAAAGCTCTTGGAGCACCATGCTTTCAGTTTATCCTCTTGCAGACGGTACATTTTGTTCCAGGAATGCCTTCCTGGGATTCTGGGTAGTTCATGCACTTACCACTCCTGAACATTGCTTTGTCTATTGACTCGCAGACTGGAAATGTGTCTGAAACTTTTGTTGCAGGCAGCAGAGAGAGTATCAGTTTTGATTCTGGTGGTGGTGGGGAAGGGAGTCTTGAACCCCACTGTCATCTTTATAGTCTTTACTTGATTAGGGACTTGATCTGGGAAACACATCTTTGCTGTTAAGGATTGGAGGTCATGTTCCATTTCTACATCTCCCTCTAAGTCCTTGTCTGATTCATTCCCCGAGTCTGGGTCATTATCTGGCCGCTGATGAGTGATTGCTAGAGGTTCCCAGGGTTCATTTGAAAACTTCAGGGGCTCTTGCCTTTTCATTTGCAGCACCGACCCTGTGGAACTCTCTACCTCGTTGGTTAAGAGAGTGCCTGACCATCAGTAGCTTTAAAACTATGCTAAAAATGTATTTATTTACTCAGGCTTATCCAGACTGATTTTAAATTATTTATGCTGTTGTTGTTTTTATGTACTGCGGCTCTTGTCTGTACAGCGCCTTGATTTTGAAAGGCGCTTTATAAATAAAGGGTTGTTGTTGTTGTTGCAGGGCTTGGATCTGCACCCGGCTGCAGCCGTACATGTTCAGGTGGAGTGGGATTGCATGATGTAGCTGTTTCTGCCAAGTTTCGCATCATCGCCACCATGACAGAGGATATGGGGAGGAAAGCACTACTGCTCAGTTGTAAGAGCGGTGCAGCTGTCTGAAAAAACAGAACTCTAGGAAAAATCAAAGGAGTGCAGCTCACACAAAGTCATATTATGCTTGGAATTTTGTTATTATATTAATACAAATCGCATGCTGTGCAAATTATGCAACGCCCAGACCAAATTGCACCTGAAGGTCACAGTCCATGGGGGACAGCTGACCAGACTCCCCAACGTTTTGTGTCACACTGACACTTTGATAGAGGGTGGAGTCCGGAAACTGGTATCCTCTTTTAGTGCATTATTTAAAGGTACAGTCACCTAATATCAGGGTACCAAGGATCTCAAAACAGTGCAAATGTCATATACTGAGTTTGGCATGACATATGTCAGTGCAACAGGAAACACTGGGGAGTTTGGTCTGCCACCATCCAGGGGCTCGGGTCGTAGGGTGTATTTTGGTCTGGGCTTTTCATACTTTGCACAGCATGCATATTTGGATTGATATAACACATTTTCCAGACATTATACGGCTTTGTGTGCACTGCATTCCTTTTGTTTTTCCTAGAGAACATCACCACCATGAACAGCTGTTGTGCTTGTACAAGGGTGTTGGTTGCTTACTGGTTCTGTAACAGAAGTGTTGCAGTATCAGGGGAGGGCCAGCTGGAACCTCATTCCTTGGTGGGGAACTAGTATTAGTGTCTTGCAAGGTGTTGGTACAGTCCTTGTTGGTGTCTACCACATCAGAGTGCTTGGATGGACCGTCAGATGAGCATGCAGGGCATAGAGATCCAGGCTGGGATAGCAACAGTGGGATGCTGAATGTGTGGCATTTCTTCACTCTCGCCATGGTGCCTGTGATGTAGAGACATGATGGGAAGAGTGTTTGAGTGCCAGGATGTAACATGCCTGTGTGTAACATAAAGCACATCTTATTGTGGCTGGCCATATTTCTATGCAGCCGGGGCTACATGGAGGGGGTAGCTTTCGGTGTGTGTATTGGCCACCATATGATGTTTAGCGGGATTTCAATATGGCCACCAGAAGTGACGTGATTTGGGTCACTTCCGGTTCATGTAAAGCGTGTCTTAGATGTATTAACATGGCTGCTGGAAGTGATGTGAATTGCTTCACTTCTCGTGGCTGCCAGCCATTTAGGAGCTGTCACACCCTTAAAGGTCAGTGCATTAATGGAGGCCGCCAAGTGGGGAGTTGTCTGCTAGCTGTACAGCAGGAACTCCTATTCAGTATTGCCACTGCAAAGTGTGTCTCCCTCCCGAATAGACTGGGGAGGGGGGGACGCGGCAATGTGACTACCAAAATGACCCTGGAACACTGTGAATGGATTTAAGAGGGGTTGGGACAGGTACAGGGGGAGGGTAAATCTGACCAGGCCCAATACAGGTGGAACATCTGGGACTGGGGACAGTATAACCCAAGGAAGGGGACACCAAAATCGGCCCTCAGTGCGGGTGCTGAAAATCGAGCAGACTTGAGAGACCATTAGACCTATTCTGCTGGCATTTTAGTATGTTAGTATGATATGTGTCAGGTCACTTCCAGCAGCTCCAAGTAGCTCAGAGCAGTAACGTGGTCCATCAGAGTATGAAGAGTAAGTCTGATGGAGGCATAAGAGCCGTGCCAGTTCTGTTGGTGGAATAGTGTTTCCATTCCCATAACCTGGGAAATCAGCGAATCTGGAATCTGGGGGGTGAATTTATTTGAGTCAGCCATTCTATACCATGTTCAAAATGGAACTGGCTGTGCCATGCATGCACGAGCGGGAACACGTCATGACATAGTGACATCATGACACATGTACTTGTCATGTGTAAGTGCTTCAAGAATGCCCGTGAAGAAGCGCAGCTCTGGTAAAGGGACGGGAAGACTCAGGGTAGTAGGAAATGCTGACTCCCAAGATGGTGCACAAGCTAACAGAGCTCGGTCAACAGAAGAAGCCAGAAGGGGAAAGAAGGAAACATATTCAATTCAGTGCTTTAGAGTAACTGGTAATTGCTATTTTTCTTTTAAACTTAGATTGTGGGTGTTTAGTGACACTACACTTTCTTTGTTGTCTTTACTTATAATTGTTTTTGGGCTGTTGAAAATTTAAAACATAGTGGTGGTGTAATTCTGTGCTGCCTTTAATTGCTGCAAATTTTATCTTGGTTTGTCTGACTGCCCTGTAGTTGGGTGAAGGGTGTTAATTGTCTGGCCTCTGACCTCAGCTACGTGATAACTGGAGGTGGGGTTTAGTCAGAGTTAAAGTAGCAAGCAGAGGTTTATTTTCTCAGAAGAAGCCAGAAGGGGAAGGAAGGAAACATATTCAATTCAGTGCTTTAGAGTAACTGGTAATTGCTATTTTCTTTAAACTTAGATTGTGGGCTTTTAGTGACACTATACTTTCTTTGTTGTCTTTACTTATAATTGTTTTTGGGCTGTTGAAAATTTAAAACATAGTGGTGGTGTAATTCTGTGCTGTCTTTAATTGCTGCAAATTTTCGCCCCTCCCTTCCCCAACTCTTAACTATATGCCTGATAAATCTGATTGACAGAGCGAAACACAGGAATAGTAAGGGTGTGAAGTAGGAGAGCATAAGGGAAGAAGCCCACCCTCAGCACAACAAGTGTTTTGACTCATTTATTTATTTATTGGTTTCTTTTTCCTTTAAAAAAAAAATATCTGAGGATTAGTGACAGGATTTTTAGTACAGTAAATTAATAAAAAGAGAACTAGGAGAGCTTCAGTAGCAGACAAGTAGTGGAATTGCAGTATAATGTGGGGAGTGGTGCAATGCAGTGGCTGTGGGGCAGCCATATTCAGGCAGACCTTCTGGACACTGAGGTGCTGCCCTATCTGCATGCATCTCTCTGGACTGCGGGATGAGGTAGCCAGACTCAGAGCGGAAGTAAACTGGGTCAGGAGTACCATCACCCCTATCCAGGGACCACCCATTTCAATGCAGCTGCCTCAAAGGATGCCGAGAACGAGGAGCACTTGGATGACAGTGGGCTCAGGGAGGGTTAGAGCAGTCAGGCAGAGGCACATCCCAGATCCTATTCCACTCAAGAACTCATATGCCACACTGGCAAACGAGGACAACCAAATAGAGGTACCCAGAGAAGTGGAAGGAAAGGATGTGGAGGTTAGCCAAGGAGGTGACCTCAGTGGGAAAGCAGTGGACCCCAGAGGAGGAGGAAGTGAATCCTGGTGGGGGACTCCATCGTAAGAGGGATCCAGCTAGGAACACAGGAGGGAGGACAGGAGGTGAGGTGCCTACCAGGTGCTACGGCATGGAGGGATGGAAGGAAGATCCTGGGGATCACTGGGAAGGCAAGACGGAGGGTGAGCTGGATGTCATTATCCACCTAGGTACTAATGACCTGGCAAATGGGGAGCAAAGGAAGTTCAGGAAGAGTTTAGGAAACTGGGAGGGTCTCAAGCAAGTAGCTACTTCTGTCACTTTCTCAGAAGTACTACCTGTGAGAGGCAAGGGAGAGCATGGAGTGCATGCACCAGGAACTTTAACTCATGGTTGAAGAACTGGTGCTGTGAGGAAGGGTTTGGATTCATTGGTGACTGGGGACCCACCTGGAGGATGGAGGTTTGTTCAAGCCTGACGCCTGCATCCATCCTGGAGAGGAATCCAAGCACTCAATGATAAGTTTAAATGCTACATTGACAAGCATTTAAACTAGCAAAGGGTGGCAGGTCAGCAAGGAGGGTACCTACTTGCTCACCCCCACAGCTAGCAGTGGAACCAGTGAACCAGAGGAGTGGCTATCTCTGCAAAGCAGTGCAAAGATGGAGATTAGTGCCCAAGAGGTGGATAAGCAGAAAAGGGCAAAATTCAGCAGAAGGGCAGACAGCAAGGAGAACCAGGGATAAATGACAACCAAGGAAGGGGCTGGAGTGGAACAGTGAAGCAGTCTAGGAGGTCCAATCATGAAAGCCATGTGCAAATGCCAGGAGCCTTAGCAACAAGATGGAAGATCTGAGGCTGTCATGGTACAGTCAGACCTGGACATTGTGTCCATCACTGAAACCTGGTGTAATGATAACCATGACTGGGAAATGGCCATCCTGGCTACAACATATTCAGAAGAGACAGAGCAGGCAGGAGGGAGGAGGAGGACTGTATGGAAAAATGACATAAGGGCCACAGAGATCCAGGAGGAACAAAATGGGGGAGATACTGTGGGTAAGCTGGAAAGGAAAATGGGGACAGCCATCTGCACAGGTGTGGTCTATAGACCACCAGCCCAGGAGGAAGAAACAGATAGGGAGCTGATGCTAGCCATCCAAGGATGGCAGACAAGAGTGAGGTAGTACTGGTTGGAGACTTCAATATTCCAGACGTGGACTGGAGCATCCAGCAGCAGCAGCATCAACTAGGGCAGATTTATCCTGGACTCCTTCAGGGTGCCTTCCTCAAGCAACTGGTCATGGAACCAACTCGGCAGAAGGCAATACTGGACCTTGTGCTCACAAACAGGGACAGTGTGATGGGGTAACAGTGGGGAGCACCTGGGTAACAGTGACCACAGTCATTGTGGTTTGAAATCACAGAAAGAGCAGAACCAAACCACACAAAAACACGTATCCTGGATTTTAGGGGGCAGACTTTGGGAAAATGGGGAGATACTTGAAAAGAGGCATTAGGGGAATGGGACAGGAATCAGGGGTTGAGGAACAGTGGGTAGTATTTAAAATGGGGATTACAAGAACAACAGAATTATGCATTAAGCAGGTTAGCAGGAGGAAAAGGAAGAGGAGACCATTATGGTTTTCCAAAGAGGTAGCAAAGAAAGTGAAAGCCAAAAAGATTGCATTCAGGCAATACAAAAAGACACAGGCAGAAGGGGATAGGGAGAAGTACCAGGAGAAGCAAAGGGAGGCAGGGAGGTCAGTAATGGAAGCCAAAGCTCAGACAGAAGAACACATTGCAAAATCAGTGGGTAGAGTGGACAAAACCTTTTACAGGTACATAAGAGAAAAAAGAAAGACAAAGGGAGGGATAGTGAGACTGAAGAGGGAGGATGGAGCCACGTGGAGGATGACAACAGTAAAGCTGACATATTGAACAGGTATTTCTGCTCAGTCTTTACTGAGGAAGAGGGGGTAATGGGTCTGAAGGGAGTACAAGGGGTGAGAATGGTGCAGAAATGGACACAAGTCCTTTTACACGAGAAAGGGTCCTGAAGGAACTGGAAGTAATAAGAGTTGATAAAGCAATGGGGCCAGACAGGGTGCACCCCAGGGTCCTTAAAGAACTAAGAGGTGGTGGCTGAACCTCTGGCTATCCTGTTTAGCCGATCACTGGAAACAGGAGGTACCTAAGACTGGAGGACAGCAGATGTAGTCCCCTTATACAAAGTGGGAACAAAGAGGAAGCAGGGAACTACAGACCAGTCAGCCTCACCTCGGTAGTGGGGAAGATCATGGAAGCACTACTGAAGGAGAGATTGGTGGAACATCTGGTTGTCAATGGACTACAGGACCCAAGGCAGCATGGTTTCACCAGGGGAGGTCATGTCAGACCAACCTCGTTGAATTTTTGACTGGGTGACTAGGGAGGTGGATCAGGGAGGGCAGTGGACATGGTCTATCTGGACTTCAGCAAGGCCTTTGACACTGTGCCACATAGAAGACTATTACACAAACTGGGGAATATGGGTGTGGGCAGCACAGTAGTGTGTGGGTAGGTAACTGGCTGGGTGGCAGGACACAGAGGGTGGTGGTAAATGGCTGTCACTCCACAGAGGAAGAGTGACCAGTGGGTACCACAGGGATCAGTGCTGGGACGGTCCTATTCAACATTTTCATCAGTGACATTCGCAGGATCTAGAAGGCAGAATTTCACTGTTCATTGATGACACAAAGCTCTGTAACAGAGTAGACACACCAGAGGTGTAGACAGAATGAGAAGCGACCTGCAGAAACTTGAAGAATGGTCAAGGGTTTGGCAGTTGAAATTCAATGCAAAAAGTGCAAGATAATGCATATGGGGCACAAAAACCCTGGCACAATATATCAGTTGGGGGTGAGGATATAGCATGCACCAAGCAGGAAAGGGATCTTGGGGTTGTCATCTCTGATGACCTCAAGGAATGGAAACAGTGTGACAAGGCAGCAGGTAAAGCAAATAGGATGCTGGGATGTATAGGCAGGGCATCACCAGCAGGAAAAGGAGGTCATAATTCCGCTATGCAAGACACTAGTGAGGCCCCACCTGGGTACAGTGTACAGTTCTGGAGACCATACCTACGTAAGGACATAGACAGGGTGAGAGAAGTTCAGAGGAGGCAACAAAGATGGTGCATGGATTGCATCACAAGTCCTATGAAGACAGGTTGAAGGAACTGAACATGTACTCCCTGGAGGAGAGGAGGGAGAGAGGGATATGATAGAGACATACAAGTATCTTACAGGGAGGAACAGGGTGCAGGAAAACACTATTTTTAAGCGAAAAAGATGTTCCAGGACTAGAGGGCATGGGATGAAGTTGGAGGGAGGACGATTCAGAGAAAACATGAGAAAGAATTTCTTCACAGAACAGGTGGTGGACAAGTGGAACACCCTGCCAGAGGAAGTGGTGGGGGCTGAAACAATCACGGGATTTAAGAATGCATGGGCTAGACATAAAGGAATTCTAGAGGTCAGGGGTAAGGGGCAACAGACTTCTAGGAAAACAAACTGAACTTACAAGCTCAAATGGGCAGACTGGGTGGGCCATAGGCCCTTATCTGCCGACACTGTCTATGTATCTATGTAACACCCGAACTGCAACATGGAGGAGCACTGGAGTGCATCTCAGTAAACAAGACATTTGCCACACAAAAAATCACAGTATCCTGCCTGCTGCAATACAGCCTGCTCAGCAGCCAGCAGGGTATACACCCCCCACAGTAACAAGTCAACAGCGACTGACACTACAGCGACATCAGAGCCAGGTCACTATAGTGTTGGCACTGGACCACGGCACTGTTTTCTGGGGGTCTTGCACCCCCTCCCCTAATCAGCTCTGACTCGGAGTTGATTAGTTTAATTGGGGAGGGTGTGGGGGGCACAGCTCCCCAATTGGGGGGTTCAGGGAGCATTGCCCCTGAAGAAAACATGGGAGGCAGTGACCATCTTTATACCAACCACATATGCAGTTGACATAAAGGCTTCGCTGTAATGTCTGTCAACAAAATTTTTGTCATGCTGGCATCATAGATCCAGCTAGCAGGGGCTCCAGGATACCCATTTAAGTGCAATCTTTATTCCTCAGAGAGTGCTCCACTGGCCACAGTCACATAGCACATAATGTAACCACCCAGTCCCTTGGGGTTAATACAATCCCATCAGTATTAGTGCCAGGCAGGGTACTGGGCAGCCTGTGGGGATATTGTTAAAAACTCCTTACAAGATGACATCACTGTTTACTCAGCTAGGCTGAGCAGAGAATGGATTATGTCATTTAGAATTCTCACAGCAGCATAAGCCACTTTGGAATCAGCTGCTCTGGGGGAGGTTTAGAATGTTGAGATGAGAATCGGTTAGTTGAATCAGCAGTAGTGTGAAGGGGAACTCTGAGCAGCAGCAGTGCTCAGAGTGTGGGGGTGCCTGCCAGTCTCCTGTGAGACTGGATGAAGGACCCCTGGTAGTTTCTTATCCTAGTGTGTGAGACCCAGCAGTACAAGAAGAAGTGGTGGAGACTGTTCGTCTGCAGGACCCCGGTGGGTCATTTTCCACAGAACAATGTGGTTTGGACTGTGTTTCAGTGGGTCCAAGGGGCAGTCACCTGAAGATCCTGAAGAATGTCAACTGTCCAGAGAGAAAGCGTGCACAGTTGAAGCTGTGACAAGCTACCTGTGATGGGAAGAGGATGTTTTCCTTCATGTTTCCATGTCTGTAACAAAAGGACAAACAAAGCCGTGAGTACAGATTCATGGGACTGTTCTTGGGGGTTGGTCTGAGGTGTATGTGCCCAGATATAAGGCTAGAGTGTACCTGTCAGGGCCCTTTTTTCACCACAAACATGTGCTGGATGTTTCCAGTTTCAAGTTTGGGATTCCTTTGCAATCCCGGTGTGTTGGAGGATCCATTTTGGTGTAGCCCAGAAGGAATGGCAGAGACTGGGCATATGGTAGGATTGGATATAACCCCAGTTTGATTCCTCAGTCAGGGCTAACTGGTTCACATATGAGCACCAGGTTAAACTGGGCATGTCAATGGATGTCATCATGCCAGGAGATTGTTTGAAATGTGTTTAAAGTGTGTGGCAACAACCACGGTATACACTTTTTTGGAAAGGGTAAAGTCCAGAGATTCCTAGTACAGAGGGATGGACAGTTCGGATGTGTGTGTGTGAGGAAAAGTTTGTTCTAAAGTGCCCAAACAGTTGTTATTTTGGGAAGAAAACCCTTGTTCCTGTGTAGACAGTACCAAACCTGGGGGACCACCCTGTTCTGCATTTGTTTCCAACTTGGGAGAATAAAGCCATCCTGTACAATCTCATCTTCAGTAGTGGACATTGCATCTGTGCTTCTTGAGTGTGAATTGCTATGGGACCTCCTCAGAAGTTAAACCTAGCATAGTCCTAGCACCTCTCTCCCAGAACCTGGAGTAAATATAAATGTTATTTTGTACCCTAAACCCCCACCCCCTTTAGACTGCCGAGCCAGGTATTTGCCTCAGCACTAGGGGTGATGCCTATTGTTTTTGCCAACTTATGGCCTGTCACCTTGTCTGTGTACAAGTTAAGGGGGTCCCGGTTTCCAGATGCTGCTGTTGGCCAGGGCATGGGTTGTAACTATATAACCGCTGCCCAAGGGGCTAAAAATGTGCACAGGTACCTAAGGCATTGGAGGCGTGCTAAAATAAACACAGCTGGGTGCTCAGTTTGAACAGGCAGAAACAGCAAGCAAGCAGTAGTAAAATTAAAAGGGACAGGACCTTAATTTCTGATCTGATATTCCCAAAGGTTCAAATGTGATTCTGGCTCTTACTAGAACAAGAGACCAGCCAGGAAAGAGCTAGAGAGCAGAAGAAATTAGTGGAAAATGTAAGCAAAGCCTGATTTTACTTGATGTATTAGTCACAAGCCATAAAAAAGTATTTACGTTAATGATTGTGGGTCGGAAACAAGAATTGGCTCAAAATGTATGCTGAATAGCTGCCTAGTCAGATAAACATATGAAACTGAGCTCTGCCAGCCTAGGGCAGGGCAGCAGGTGGGCCAGAGTTCACCTTTGAAGTCACATGTGCATCAGCAGCCAATCATGTGAACATAACCCAGTCTGTAAGGAATTTGGAGTGCCTCAGAGATTACTCCCCACAACTCAATGGTCCATCGGGTCTTTCCCCCTGGTGTCATTTACAGAGGTTGTACACCTCACTGTGCCTGTTTAGAGATCATATTGGGACAAAATTAGTGCAATGGTCCATCAGGTCTGTCCCCTGGTGTCTCATAGTACATCTCCAGTGATGTCTTGTTTCCTCCAGAATTTCTCTAATTCCATTTTGAAAACTGTCCACTGGTGGTACATCTGTGGCCTCTTTAGGCAACCAACCCCACACCTTCATCACCTGTTGTGTTAAGTAATACTAACATCCAACCATACTCTTTCCCCCATACAGTTTGAACCTCTGCCCCTTTGGTCTTGCTTCCTTTTTTTCACCGGATGGCCCCATCAACCAACTCCCAGCCCTGTCACCGAATTGCAGGCTTACCTTTGCCTGGCCTGGGTGCAGCACCTATCTGAGTCGGTTCTCATCTTGCCGCTGGCATTTCCAGCCTCATTTTTCTCCGAGGCCCGGGAGAATGGTGCATCTGTGGCCCCAATGAGCCCTTTTCACCCACCCATTGGCCTAACGCCGGGCACACTGTGACCTGCATTGTCTCCTGGCCTCCACCAGGGGGCAGACATTGCTGAGGGATGCCGCATCCCCCAACCCCGGAGAGGAGAGCTTCCTGCAGGCAGCTCCATCCAGCTCTGCCCCCGTGCCGACATCTAGCGACCCGGGCTTGTTCCCGAACCCGGATCACCGGCGTGGGCCAGCACCTCAGCCCTCTATGACACTGGGCTGGCTGGTCTTGTTTCTTGAGAAACCGCAAATCACCTGCTTCCATCTACCATCTCCATATCCTTAGTATCTTAAACACCCCAATTATGTCTCCCCTCAGCCTTCTTCATTCTAGCAAAAAGAACTGCAACTGATCAGTAGGGAAAAATGGAAACAATTTTTAACCCAGAGAGTGGTAGGGCTGAGGGACAGACTACCAGAGGAGGTGATACAGTAAACACAGACAGTGTTCATGGTTTCAAGACTTGACTCAATAGTTACCTGCAGGGTAGTTACCCTTGGTACCTGTGCTGCACTCTTTCTTCATATTCCATTCCCCCTTGACCACACCCTTTGTACATATGCTCCATTCTCTGTTTGTATTCCATTCCCCCTTGACTAGTACCCTTTGTACCCGTGCTCCAGTCTTTGTTTATATTCCATCCACCCTTGACCAATACCCTTTTCATGTTTACTTCAGTATCTGTTTGTATTCTTCTCCCATGACCAATACCCTTTGTACCTGTGATCCATTCTCTGTCGCACTCCATGTTCATTAATCAGCACCCTTTGTACCTGTGATCCGTTCTCTGGTCGCACTCCATGTTCATTAATCAGTACCCTTTGTACCTGTGATCCGTTCTCTGGTTGCACTCCATGTTCATTAATCAGTACCCTTTGTACCTGTGATCCGTTCTCTGTCACACTCCATGTTCATTAATCAGTACCCTTTGTACCTGTGATCCGTTCTCTGGTCGCACTCCATGTTCATTAATCAGTACCCTTTGTACCTGTGATCCGTTCTCTGGTCGCACTCCATGTTCATTAATCAGTACCCTTTGTACCTGTGATCCGTTCTCAGGTCGCACTCCATGTTCATTAATCAGTACCCTTTGTACCTGTGATCCATTCTCAGGTCGCACTCCATATTCATTAATCAGTACCCTTTGTACCTGTGATCCATTCTCTGTCATCCATTCCCACTTGACCCTTAATCATCCTGGTTGCTCCCCTTCAGTTGTCTTGTTTTATGGCCTTTCTATACTGTGGTGCCCAGAATGCACACACTTTATTTAAAATTAAAAAAATCTGGCAAGAACACGCCAAGCTGTGAACAGCTGCTTTCCAAGTGTGTAATTGGCAGTGGTTTCATAGGGATAACAGTGCCTTACAAGAGTACATTAATTTAACAAAATAATAATACTGTATTACAGCACACGAGGTTAATTGGGAGAGCTTACGCATACCATGGGAGTACAGAACATATAAAAATGTAAAATGTTAAACTACTGTCAGCTAGGGTAGGGGGCAGTCACAGGTAGATCTAGTCAGGTCCCACATTTGCCTGTTGAAATGCAGGATGCAGATGCCTGAGCATGAGAAGGGAGGCGGACTTCATACAGCAGAGTCTCAGAGGAGAGTCTCAGAAGAAAGGGAGTCTCATGAGGAAGGGACTCTCAGAGGAGGAATTTCTACAAGGAATGGAATCTTCAGAGGAAAGGGAGTCTCCACAAGGAAGGGAGTCTCCAGAGGGAAATTTCCAGAGGGAGAAGACTGAAAGACCCTAGAGGAAAGGAATTTTGCAGGGGAAAGCAGCCTGTCCAGCAGGCAGGACATGCCATGGAAGGAGCAGGGGTTTGAGTGACCAAGGGTATAACCAGAGTGGGGGGGGGTCAACATGAGAAGAGAGAACGGGTAGCTGAAGAGAGACAAAATGTCACAAAATGTAGCCTAGCTAAAGTTTTATACTGTGACTGTATCAAATTCCTTATCCATATAGGATGTATCTCAGCACCATGCTGACTTTCTTGATAGTCCCAACACTCTGCTTGGACTTCTTTAGCATCTTTTGAATCTGCTATTGCTCTGGGAGTCTGTAGTTTATACAAAACTAGCATGATATGATCCATCCTTTGCATTTGTGGCAGGTCTTTAGCATTGGAGTTTTGGGCAGCTGCAAACACAGGATCCACTTTTGCTGATATACCCACACAAACTCTCATTGCTGGAGTCAAGTATTAATGTGAGAAATGCCCCAAGATAAAGAAATCTTCAGCTGGATGACAGGACTGCAACCTAATCTCATTTACATGGTGAGAAAGTTTATTCCTCACCCCCAAAGGACACCTAATGCATAACTGGGTTATCAAGGATGATTTTGTGGTTATCAAACACTTTGATTAGACCTAGTGATACTCTGTCCAAGACAAGAAAGGCCAGGGCTCCACTAGCCTCCTCCGCACAATGACCCCTTCAATTCAACTCTCCATTATCTTTTCTCAATTCCATCCAAGCCAGCTGCTCCACATCCAGAACCAGATCTGACTTGTGAGCTCAGCCAAGTCAGCTAAAGAAGCTCCTGTATCTCATGTAATCTAAAAGCCATTTCTTTCTTAACGCAGTTCAAAACACGATTTGTATTCTATGTAATTATTCACAGGCTCCTGACTGACATATCAAAACAAAGAAAATCAGACATCTAGTCACCCCTGCCAGCACTGTATTTCCATAAACAGAAGAAACATTTTTAAACAGTTGAAGATGATTCCTTTTGTTGGAATAAATGTCAATGAAATGTTGTCATTAACATGATGGCAGGTTATGTATTCATTGGATCCAAAGCCGTCAGTGGCTTTGATTTCCCTTGGGACTGCCTGGGACAATCTGGTCATCCCTAAATCCCAACAGTGGTTATGTTTTTATTCATTTAATTTTTTATTTATTTAAAATGTAGTAACCGGGAAAGGCACACTGAGCTGGGGCTCATTTCCAGGTGTGACCGGGGGGGGGTTACATTAGGGAATATCAGGGAGGCAGTATAGCGCAGTGGTCTAAGGCTCTGAGCTGCAAATCTGGTGACATCCAGCAGACCAGACCTGGGTTTGAATCCCACAGCTTCCACTTGCATACTGTGTCACCCTGAGCAAGTCACTTAACTTCCTTGTGCTCCCAGGTTGCTCCTGTAAAAAAACTCTCAGCTTAGTGTGCTATTCCTGGTTAAACAACTAAAAAAAAAAACAAATCATGTACAAAAAACAAAAACAGTAACAAAAATAGAAATAGAAAGATATAAAACACATACATTGGCATGGTTTCTAAGAACAGTGCAAATCGGGTGTTGCCAAGGGAGCAAACAATAAAAATAAGTGACCCTGGCTGGCCGGTGGTGTTGAGGGTTGAGGCGCTGGACGCCACACCTCGCACCATGCTGACGACCCAGGTTCAGGAGTGGACTTGGGTCGCTGGTGGGTTGGCTGGGTGGGAGGTAGGCTTGAGCATCCCATGACAGCTCATCTTCTCCGGGAAGGGAAGAGACTGATGCCCGGGCACTTGCCTGACTCCGAACGGAGACTCGGAGTACTGCAAACCCCAATTCTAGGGGATGGGTGGCTGCTGTACAGCGTGGATGTTGGTGCCTTGTGCCATGATGTCAGAGTGTTACACGCTGTAGGGGAGGGAGAAAAAGAGAAAAGAGTCGCCATTGCCGGGGAGATGGGGATCCAGGAGACGTGCCCACAATGTGCATGTGCCCACCTGATGGACCCGGACCAATGCAACGTAAGTTTTGGGGTGTTAGGGCCCCCACCTTGTCCCCACCTGGGGGTTAAAACCATGACTCCATGGGGTCTAGGGGTCCATTCTGGGCAGGGCGTCAGGCACTGGGATGTCTGCCATGTCTCCCTGATGGGTCGGGGGTGGAAGGCTGGGGATAAGTGAATAAAGAGAGATTTCAAAAGAAAATAAATAAATAAGTGACCCTCTGTAGGTTGCAGTTATATTAGAAGAAGGATAGGTAAAGGAGAAGGGGACGGGGAGAAAGGTGAGATGGGAGAGGGGTACAGGGAGGATTTTACAGCCATCATGCCTTGACCAAATGTCTGTTCTCTGTTTACAGCTGTGACAGTTGTAGAATGAAAAAAGTTATGTAAAATAAAATTGTGTTGTAGAGAATGTAAACCATTTGCCACTTTAAACTAAGCTATGGTTTACTAAGGAAGTGGCAGAGGTGGTGAAGGAAAACTGGGTGATATTCAGGAGAGATATATATAGAGAAACGGAGGGAGGAGGACAGGGAAGTATACCAAGTAAAGGAGATGCAAGCAGAAAAGGCATTGAGGTGAAACAAAGGCGCAGACAGAGAAAAGGAAAGCTAAAGGGGTTGCTAAAGGGGATAAGACTTTCTTCAGATACATAAGTGAAAAAAGGAACGCAGCAGAAGAGGTAGTGAGCAGGGGTTCAGTCAATTTATTTTTTGTGGAAGTCAAATACTTCCATGAGTGAAAATCTGGAAGTCATTCCAATTTTTGGGAAGTCAAAATACTTCCAAGATCCCACAATTTGAAAGCCCGTATTCTAAGAAGGATTGATTTATGGATGTTAATACGAATATTAGTGGTATTTTACAATTTCTTTTAGAAAAATCCATAACTTCTGAGCTTCAGTGCCTTCAGTTTGGGAAGTCATCCAGTTTTGCGTTTTACATTTGGAAGTCAATGACTTCCTTCCTTCCCCTTTATTGTGGAAGTTTTTGCCTTATTTTTGGGAGTCAAATAGTCCCAAAATGGAGTTAACTGAAGCCCTGGTAGTGAGGATTAGAAATGCGAATGGGGAAGACTGCATAGAAGAGGACCAAGAAAAAGCCACCATCCTGAACAGGTACTTTTGCTTAGTCTTCATGGTAGATGGGGGGCAGAGCACCAGGGAGTAGCAGAAACAGTTGGGGGAGGGAGGTGGACACAAGTCCATTTTCAGAGGAAAGAGTCCAGAAGGGAATTGCAGTTCTAAGGTTGACTTGGCAATGGGACCAGACAGGATACACTCAAGAGTACTAAAAGAACTCAGGGAGGTGCTAGCTACCCCACTGACAGCCTCATTTAACAGTTCACTGAAAACAGGTGTGGGTGCCGAGAACTGGAGAAGAGCTGATGTGATCCCTCCACATAGGAGTGGTAGCAGGGAAGAGTAGGGCTAGTGGGATGCTGGGGTGCATAGGGAGGGGTATCTGCAGGAAGAGAAGGGAGCTGGAAGGGAATTGGGTTAGAAACTGGTTATTGGATAGGAGACATAGGGTAGTGATAAATGGCACTCACTATAGTGATGGAAGAGTGACCAGCAGGCACCTCTGAGAGGACATACAGAGGGTGGAGACAGTCCAGATGAGGGCAATTAAAATGGTGCAGGGGTTGCACGAAAAGCCCTTTGAGAAGAGACTAAGGGATTTTAAACTGTACATCCTGGAAGAGAGGAGAGCAAGAGGGGACATGATAGAAACCTAAAAGTATTTCACACACAGGAGTGAACAGGGTGCAGGAGGGGAGTCTCTTTCAAATGAGAGAGTACCAGGAACAGAGGGCATGTGATGAAGCTGAGGGGGGAGTTTAAGAGAGATGTGAAGGAATACTTATTTTCTGAAAGGGTGGTAGATGCCTGGAACAGACTGGTAGCATAAGTGGTGGAGGTGAAAATGGTGGTGGGGGGGGGAGGTTCAAGCATGCCTGGACAGACATAGTGGTACATTAGAAAATAGGCGGGGGGGAGGGGTGCCAGAGACCAGTCAGGATCTGCGGAGACAGACTAGGCAGGGAACATCTGGGCAAACTGGGTGGGCCAAGCAGTCCTTTTCTGCCAACAAATTTATGTTTCTGGGCTGGATTCTCAAAAGGCAGTGGGACTAAGTCCCACACCACAACTCCAGTTGTGGACCAAAATCTCCACAACTGCAGAGATTGGTATTCTCATCCGCAGCAGCTGCAGAAGATGTTATGGCTGATCCCACTGGCTGTAACATTGTTCTGTAGCTGCAGGGACTTCAATGGCAAAGTACCACCCGTAAGCTGCTGTAAATCGTGGAGCCGGTTGTAAAACAGCTCCACTTTTGAGAATACCATAGCTGTGGGAGAAATTGTGGTTCTGCAGGTGGCAACCCACTTGCGCTGAGTTTTTCTGGCAGTCGCAGGATTTCCAATAGTTTTGAGAATCTAGCCCTCTGTTTC
Source organism: Neoceratodus forsteri (assembly GCA_016271365.2). Taxonomy (NCBI): domain Eukaryota; kingdom Metazoa; phylum Chordata; order Ceratodontiformes; family Ceratodontidae; genus Neoceratodus; species Neoceratodus forsteri. Next base: position 86,319,519 of record JADMNL010000029.1, read on the forward strand.
TAGGTACCTCTACCCCTGGGTATGGTCTGAAGACCTCCATCCACATCTGTCCCACTGAATCTGTACCCCGGGTAAGGTCTGAAGACCTCTTCCATATCTGTTCCGCTGTACCTGTACCCCTGGGTATGGTCTGTCTGCCATTGGCAGACAAATGCAGATGGACTTTACTGACCCCTTGAATGGACACATTTTATAGCACATATGCATTCAAAGCGGCCTTACGTTGGTCCAGTGACATCTGCACTAATACATGAGAAAAAAAACTTGGATTCTCATTTCTGTCTGATTGAATTGTGCAATTTTTGATTTTCTGTGGTAGGTGATTTCTGTCAAAAGATAATTTTCCTCAAAAATCTTTAGACCCTTCCAAAACACTAATGGAATAAAGTGATCCCAGTCTCCCTGTACCCCCCTCCCCATATCAAAGAGTACCACCCCATATCAAAGAGGGAAGGAAATGGTTTAAATGTTTAAGGTGAGTTTTCATTAACTTATTGACTCTGAGATGCCATTTTGAATTAAGGTTAAGCAATGGAATCCTCGGACTTCAAAAAGCGCTCTGTTGGAGCCAGTGAGTTAAGGCAGTGAGGAGGAGGGGGTAGAAGATGGAATAAGATGAATCTTCTAATAATGTAGCACAACACCCTCTTAAACCAGTGTGGGGACAAAGAATTTGTGACAAGATTATTTCCTGTTCTGATGCCTGAGTGAAAAGTTCACAAATAAAAGTCATGTCAAATACTGGCGGACAACTTCTGCTCAGGTAATGGAGAACTTAATTTAGGTCAGTCCATGTAGGTAGAACAGAGTAATAATAAACCAGCAGTGGTCCTTGCAAAGGCTACTCAAAAGCTTGGGACATAGACATGTAACTGAAAAGAACTTGGTAGTGCTGCCGAAATCAGAATGAAAATGGTAGACGTTCTGAACCAGGGGTTACAGAATTGCCTCAGGACCAGAGGTTTCTGGGCCTGCCGGCTCCATCTGTGATGAAAAAGATCCTGACTAACAGTAGCCCGAGAGACATGCACACAGACCCCATGAGGAATGAATGAATGAATGAATGGGAAATAAGTGAATGAATGAATGGTTTTATGAAACATCTTTCATACACAATATTCCTCAAAGCACATTACAAAGCAATGAGCTACATGACAGTCACCAACCGGTTAATTCTACACTAAAGTCAAGATGAGGTACACTGAAGTAAATAGTTGTTCTAACAATATCTCCATTGTTAAAGAAGTGTGCAGTAATTATACCCACCAACAGATGGCGCCGTTGAGCATATACAACACATGTTCACTTCTAGTGCACAATGAAGTGCTTGTGTGTTTTCTGTGCTCCTGTTAGTTCTACTGTTACTAGACAACCCAAAGCACTTCAAACCCTGCCCCAACTTGCCACTAAAAGAAAGTACTTGAAACTGAATTTCTCATCACTAGTTTTTGTAACTCTGCCCTTTCCTTTTCTTAGTGACACTGATGGCATTCAGCACTAGTTGGCATCTAGCAGCTCAGATGGCACTTGCAATAGACAGTTCACACACCTGACTGGCAAATCATAATTCTGACAAGCTAGACACTTAAAACCTCTGCCCACAGGAGGCCGCATGTGTAAAGCAGCATCTCTTTTCCCAAATATTTCAGACTTCAGGCGATCTTACCCCTCTTCTGCCAGATCAGGCACATGGGATTCATCCCTGGACAAAGAAGGCATCTCTTTTCCAAGTTTCAGATCCATACTGAGGAGGCACTGCCTGTGTCTGAGCCAGTCCTCTCTCAGTGTCTGAAGATCCAACAGGAATTCCCTGAGCTCAAAGGGCAATTCCAACTTTTCCCACACTGGGCAACACTTTACTTCAACATTCTCATAAGAGGGAGAATGAATTCCCAAGGTTATTCACGGTTGCAGAATTAATTTCTCTCTGACTTCTTCACCCTCCAGGAGGGCATGGATGGTAAATGGCAGTCACCACCACTTGACGCTGCACACCTCTGCCAACACTGGGGCTGGCAGGGCCAGGAGAGAGGAGCGACCTCCCTGAGGCTCCTCAGAGCCAGCCCCACACTCCTCCTCTGCCCTTGGGTGGAAGGCAACTGACTAAAGCCGCAAGATTCCAACAGGGGTTATGCTGCTGTGAGAGTTCCACTCCTTGGAGCCTCTGCCTGGATGATTGGCAGGAGCTGCCTAGGGAGGTCCAGAGGTTACCTAAGCTACTGAACACTTTTAATCTACCAAACCCACTAAAATATCAGTGGTCCTAGTAACCCAGGGGCACCCGGGGGTTACATTTTAAACATAAGAATAGTTTTGAAACTATAAGGTAAAATACTGCTTCCACATTACCACTGTAAAGTAAACCACAGATTTATATCAAAGTTGCTGAATCATTACCAAAGTGTTACCAAAGTCCTTTGAAGAAGACTTGGCATTTTGTGACAACATCATTACAAGACTGCAGGACCAATCTGAATTTGGGGCCAGATCATATGAGTTCTGCTAGTAGCCAGCTCCATTGCTGCAGCCTTTAGTGCACACACCATGCCCGGTAATTGTCAGCCTCACGGGTCATATCATTCAGTTAAGGTGGGAAGTCGTGGGCTTGGGAACACATTGAGTGTGCACCTAGACTCAGTGGCATTTTGGTCCATAAACAGCACTGATACAACACCAGACTTTAGCACTGTCAGATGCCCTCCCCTCACCCCCACTGTTACCTCTCGTCTGTGACTCAGCCAACGCAAGAAGTGACATACAGTGCTTTTGTTGCACACTAACCTGAGTCCCTCGCAAGGCTATCTCAGTATTGCATCTACCAGTACTTATCTGGTAGACAAAGCATGCCTTTTCTAAACTCGGCAGATTTGTAAAAGCTTTTGAAAAACTGATCTGTTGTCTAGGTGTTATCGAACTATGACGAATTCTGCTGCTGTGGATGCCATGGAGCCACTCCTAAGCCCTTCTGAGGAGCACAGATAACTGCAGCACTTTTGTACTCTGTGTGTGTTTAAGCCATTCTCTGAGTAGGTCAGTTGACCTGCTGCCTCCGTCCTGCAGCATTAGAGGGTAGTTCCTGTCAATCATTCTGCCTTCCTGATCTCCTTTGTTCTTTGAGTGAGGAAGTCTATCGTGATGCATTTAATATTTTCAAATGTTGTAACCCTCTTCATTGGGAAACAGAGTGCGCAGCTGATAATACTATTAACGAAATAAATATGAAAATGTCTGAATGCGACATTTTTTGTATGTATGTTTTATTGTTTTGTGGGGTTTGTATGTCAGATTCTGTGCTTTGGTTATGTGGCACTGATATTACCTATTGTTAAAAGGTTGTAGTTTTACATCTGAGAACCTGAACTAAGTCCCACACAAAAGATATCTTGGGAACAAATTCCCACTTTGATTGGCCTGAATGAGGTATGGTAATACTATTTCCTAATAGCCTGGGTGGGTACTTGCTGAGCTGTGAGAACTGCAGCATTCCATGAGCAAAAAGAACAAAAGTGTGTTACTTACATTCTTTTGTTCATTTTGCTCGTGGAATACTACAGTTACATTCATTTGTTCTTTCTGCTCATGGAATACTCACAGCTCAGCAAGTGCCCACCCATAGGAAAAGGCCATTTGTTGTATACAGTTGAAAAAATTCTTTCCTGGCTGAGGTTCTAATGAACTATTTCCTGGTTCTTTGCTTTGAATTGAGCAACAGTTTTTTTTTTGCTTACTATCTCTCCCCCTTGGCGCTGGTCAGCTCCTGCTTCTGGACATCTTCTTTTTCTTCCAGCTGCTGTCTGTTTCGCATCCGTCTCCAAATCGGGCCATCACCTTGCTACCCCCACAGCTTACCCCCCATGGTGGGCTGGTGGGGAGCCCACCAACTCCCCACCAGGACCAGATCCAGTACAGGTGGCGCCCTCGGAGATGGTGCGGTAGTTGGATATCCATCAAGCTGCATGACCTGGCTGCCATTTTCTCCTTTTTCTTTGGCGGCAGAGCGTACTGTGCCGACAGTGGGCGTGTCACGCGTGCATCCACACGTAGCACACCCACTGGCTGCTCCACCTCTATCCCCCACTGTATTGGCCAGGCATGCCAACATCCAGACTCCGCTAGGCATCAGGCAAACACCGGCCCCTGTTCCCAACCCTCCCCAGGAGAGGAGAACTATCCTTTGGATGCCCAGTCCTCTCCCACCCCAGCCGGCCCCCAACGACCCACTTGCACCATGAACATGGGTCGCCGGCATGGCAGGAGGTAAAGCATCACTGCCTCAGCCCTCCACACCACCAGACTGGCTTCAGACCAGGATTTGTGTAAGGTTTAATAACAGGCACTGTTGCCCCATAAACTCCCAAATGATGGCCAGTAGTTCTAACAATGGGCAACAGTCCCACTAAACTAGCACTCGAACCCATTTTCTGAATGTTTTTACAGAATGCATCAGAGTATAGACTATGACCTATTTTGCCTCAGTCCAGTGATGCTGACGAATGCACTTTAAGGTTGCACTTTAGCGGAGACTGATTTCACAGTCTAAAAAGAAATACTCAGGGAAAGAATGTAAAGCCCATGTATACAGAACATATGGACTTATTTTTTATTTATTTACAATTGTTTTGACCAGGAAAGGCATGATAAGCTGTGATAGCTTGTTTATAGGTGTGTCCTGGGGGACGGCTTGCCTGGACTTGTTTTTTATTGATGGGGGAGTGTTGGCCATAACATCAAAGAAATGCCCCCTCTCTTCATTGACAGGGGGGTCACGGGGTCTTTTACTTCCACTTGGACAGTGACCCAAGATGGGCAGAATTGACCTCAGTGTAACGTCTCATGAAAAGTCAGTGTTTGCTCTTTGAGAGATGTGAATGATCAGTTTCTTAACTTACCTAACGTCAAGTCTAAATTTGGAAAGCTAATATTTGGGCACTTATGTGCCTCTTCCTAGGAGTCCTGTCTCTAAAACAACTGCTGCTACAATATGTCTCCTTCTTGGTAGCCCAGGAGGGGGAGACATGCCTGCAGAATCAGACTCCTGGGTCTCATGCGCAAGAACCTACTGGGAAGGGTACTTTAGTGAAGTCAGGCAGGTGGCCTCATTGCTTCTTCTAAGGCCACCTGGCAACTGAGTCTGCAGCACATCCTTCATGCTTCCAGGGTCATCTAGGCCTGGTGGAGGGGGCAGGGGCAGTGATGTATGACCTGAGCCTCACAAGGCATCACAAGGTGGTACAGCAGCTCAGCGAGCTGTGTTCACAGAATGCATTTTAAAAGGCCTGGGCCATCACTTACCAATGTATTTCCCACTCAGATGTCCCCTGAAGAAGAGGTTTTTACCGCAAAGCACCAAGGCTCATCTTCTGATGGTCTGCTACCTTTTACAGTTTATTATTTTGTATGTATAAGATGCACAGTGCACTTCCACAGTCAGGAAATCTGGTTGGAGGGACTGCTTGGCCAGGACTGTCTTGTTTGGCCTTGTATTTGCCAAGTGCCCCGGCTGCACAGTGAGCACTGCTGATTTCATGCCAGCTGTTTTTATCTCTCACTCAGTACCTGCACAGTCTTCCCCAAATGCCAAAGACAGAAAGTGGAAAAGTGGAGGATGGCTGGAGGCCTGACATCTATGGAGCCTTTAGAATTCCTGTCTGGGAAGTATAGCAGGCAGGTAGGATTTCAGAAGAGGGGTTGCACAGGAGGTATACCTGTAGATGGACAAAATCAGAAACCGAAAGTAAAAAATATTGCCTTTCTCAATACACATGAGGAGGACATGGAACATCAAGTGTTGGCATGGCATAAATTAAAAGAGAACAAACTTCCTGTCTTTCATGCGCTGCTGTACAAACTGCTACACCTGAAAATCCAGACTTACAGATAGCTGTGTGGCACAATCATCAGGCCTGCCGGGTCTAGGAACAATGAATGGCAAAGACCATTACAGGAATTGCGTAACATGGAATATGATGGTAACCATAACAGTTCTGTAGATATCCCTCACCACATGGAACTGCCTTTAAACTGATACCGTTGGTCTGTGGTGCATGGAGGAGGGTTGCAGTGGTGATAATACCATCAGAATCTTGGAACTTAAATTCTCTGCTGAATGTCTTAGTGAACAACATTTTTAGGTAGTACAGATCTTTAGGGCACAGTGTTGAAAACATTTGCTTCTGCAATACTGGCACCTGCAGCTCTCCCTATATTTTATATTATCATTTGTACCATATCGAGAAGTTTTTGTGCCCCCCCCCACACACACACACAGGGCAGCATGACTTGCTTTTACCTGTCCCTGGCTGCTAAGAAGACATGGACACCTCATTTGCATGTGAGGCAAGCCAGTTTTGATGAGTACTAGTGTACTCTAAAGGACTGCATGGGCAGATAAAGGAACATGTGTAAGAGGTTAGAAAGTAGATTTGACCAAATAATTTTAATTGTGACTCATTAACCGGAGGTTTGCAGTTCTTCTCTTTCATATACATGAGTCAGTACAGGTCTGAATACTGTCCCCCACCCCGACAATGTTGAGGCAGAGGCAACCATCTGCAGTGCTGGTAATCCAGGTGTGCACCCCAGCACACTGAGTCCTTAACATCACTGTAACAGAAAGCTGAAGAGCCTCATCAGATGCTCTCTTCCTCCTCCTCCTCCTCTAAGGTTGATGGACTGACCTTCCTGCTGTGATGCAACCCCTGGTTGGCCACAGGAAGCAATGCAGCTGGAGGACTGCAGTGGGGAGAGGAGAAAGTGAGCTTGGGGATTGCAGTTGAGAAGAGAATGTGAACTGGGAATTGCAGTGGGGAGAGGAGGGGTGAGCTGTGGGATTGCAGTGGGGAGAGGAGAATGTGAGCTGGGGGATTGCAGTGATGTGAGGAGAATGTAAGCTGGGGGATTGTAGTGGGAAGAAGAAGACGTGGCTGGGAATTGCAGTGAGGAGAACAGGATGTGAGCTGGGGGCTGCAGTAGGGAGAAAAGAACATGAGCCTGGGAACTGGAGTGGGGAAAGAAGAATGTGAGCTGGAGGACTGCAGTGGGGAAAGGAGAATGTGAGGTGGGGATTGTAGTGGAGAGAGGGGAAAGTGAGCTGGGGAACTGCAGTGGACAGAAGATGGTATGAACTGGAAGCCGCATTGGGAAGAGGAGAACGTGAGCTGTGGATTGCAGCAGGGATAGGATAATTTTAGCCTGGGGACTGCAGTGGAGAGACAAGAATATGAGCTGGGGATTGCAGTGGGGACGAGGAGCATGTGAGTTGGGGGATTGCAATGGGGAGAGAAGAATGTGAGCTGGGGATTTCAGTGAGGATAGGAGAACATGAGCTGTGAGACTACAGTGAGGAGAGGAGAACATGAGCTGGAGGAATGCAGTGCAGAGAGGAGAATGTGAGCTTGGGGACTGCACTAGGGAGAGGAAAATGTGGGTTGGGGGATTGCAGTGGGGAAAGGAGAACAAAAGCTGGGGAACTGCAGTGGGGAGAGGTGAACATGAGCTGTGGTACTGCAGTGTGAAGAGAAAGTCAACTGGGGATAGCAGTGGAGAGAGGAAGACATGAGCTGGGGATTGCAGTGGGATAGGATAACATTAGTTGGGGGACTACAGTGGGGATAGGGGAACATGAGCTGGGAGACTGCAGTGGAGAGAGGAGGGTGTGAGCTGGAGGATTGCAGTGAGGAAAGGAGAATGTGAGCCTGTGGATTGCAGTGGGGAGAGGAGAATGTGACCTGGGGGAACTGCAGTGGGGAGAGGAGAACATAAGCTGGGGGACTGCAGTGGGCAAAGAAGCACATGAGTTGAGAATTGCAGTGGGGAGAGGGAACTTAAGCTGGGGGATTGCAGTGAGAAGAGGAGGATGTGAGCTTGGGGAGAGGAGACCACGAGCTGGGGGACTGCAGTGGGGAGAGGAGAATGAGAGCTAGGGGACTGCAGTGGAGAGAAGAGAATGTGAGCTAGAGGATTGCAGTGGGGAGAAGAGGACATGAGCAGTGGGACTGCAGTTGGGAGATGGGAGAGGAGAACATGAGCTGGGGGATTGCAGTGGGGAGAGAGGAGAATGTGGGCCACAGGACTGTAGTGGAGAGAGGAGACTATGAGCTGGGGGATTGCAGTGGGGAGAGGGGAACTTGAGCTGGGCGATTGCAGTGAGGAGAGGAGGATGTGAGCTGGGGGATTGCCATTGGGGAGAGGAGACCGTGAGCTGGGAACCGCAGTGGGGAGAGGAGGACATGAGCTGAGGGACTGCAGTGGAGAGAGGAGACCATGAGCTAGGGGATTGCAGTGGGGAGAGAAGGATATGAGCTGGGGGATTGCAGTGGGGAGAGAAGAATGTGAACTATATGGGACTGCAGTGGAGAGAGGAGAATGTGAGCTGGAGGATTTTAGTGGGAAGAGGGGAATGTGAGCTGATGAATTGCAGTGGGGAGAGGATAACACGAGGGGAGATTGCAGTGGGGAGAGAGAGGAGAGTGTGAGCTAGGGAATTGCAGTGGGGGTGAGGAGAATGTGAGCTGGGAATTGCAGTGGGGAGTGGAGGATGTGAGATGCAGGGCTGAAGCGGGGAGATGAGAACGTGAGCTGGGGGATTACAGAGAGGGTGAGGAGAATGTGTGCTGGGAGACTGCAGTGGGGAGAGAGGAGAATGTGAGCTGGGGGATTGCAGTGAAGAGAGGGGAATGTAAACTGGGGATTGCAGTGGGGAGAGAAGAGAATGTGAGCTGGCGGATTGTTGCAGTGGGGAGAAGAGAATGTGAGCTGGGGGTTGCAGTGGGGAGAGGGGCACATGAGCTGGGGATTGTAGTTGGGAGAGGGGAGAACGCGGGCTGGGGGACTGTAGTGGGGAGAGGAGAACGTAGGCTGAGGGACTGCAGTGAGGAAAGAAGAATGTGAGCTGGGGCATTAAAGTGGAGAGAAAAGAACGTGAATGCAGCAGCAAATGCTGGCATCTCTGCATCCTCATTAGAACTAAAGGAGATAAAAAGAAGTAGGATTTTTTTTTTCTTTTTTTATTCATTGTGGTAAACCTTTAGAACACATGTGCCTTTATAAAAAGGAAAACAGATTAAGACAATACATTACATCTCAATTAGTACTGTATTTACTGTATGTACACTTGTGAAAAAAATATTAATATGTACACTTGTCAAAACCACCAGCATTCAGTAGCAGTCCCCCTTTGCTTAGTACCAATGAACCAGCCTATCTGCATGTCCTTTTGCAGCCAATTGGGAATATTTATTTACACATTTTATTCAGAACATAATGACTAATAAATAATAGTTGCACCAATGAAAGTGGAGTGGTGACCAACATGGGCAGTTTATCAGTAAAAATTGCACAGTTACTTGAAGGAGTTACAAGAACATCACAGCCTAACTGCACGATGTAATAAATGTTTACAATTTCAGGACTGTGATTTTGAATGTGTGTAATTTAAGACTTAAACACTGGAAGATGGTAAGTGATATGACGACAGAGGCGCTTGTTGGTTATGTCCAGTTTGGAATATCCAGGCTCTTTTGGTATCCATCACTGGAAGCTGCAGTGGGCTAGCTTCCCAGTGCCTCAACCAATCTTTCTTAATGGGAACATTTACTGAGCTAATACACTAGTGGCGAAGCAGTCTTTCTTCACATCTACCTTGGAAGGAGTGATTGAGTTAATGAAATGGACAGCGATCTTGCTATAACACCAACACCAGATGAATGGTGACAGCCCGCGGAAGACTAATGGCCACTCCAGCCCCCGGAATCTGCAGAGCCTTGCTATTGCTGATGTCTTACCATATATCACCAGGCAAGGGAGTCGCTAAATTTAATACTATGTACGCACACGAAGAATCATTTATTTAATTCTACAAAACTGTATAGGGAAAATTTTTATGGTTAACCCTTAAACTGAATCCCATCTCTTGTTTTTATCTGATCCCACATTTTCGAGGAAAATGACAAGGTTTTGTTGCCTGGCAGGTTCCCAGGGTCAACAGTCCAGCTAATTTGCATTTTTAAAGTGGCAGTCATTATTTGATCCTAAAGTACATTATCTCATGGGAGCATAGTGTGACTTAAAGGATAAAGCAGCTCTCATGTAGCATACTCCATGGTAGCATAGGAGAGGCTGGTGGGGGTAGCTTTCTGGAAATGATCCATTTAAATCAATGTCTTCTTAACGTAATCAGTATAAATAATGGTATGATGTACTATTTTTATGATGTATTTTATTTAAATAATGAACTACACTTGAGGGAACAGTTTGGTCTTCTGATTACAAAGCAGAACTGGAGACCCAGGTTTGAATACCACAACTGCCACTTACTCATTGTTCAAACATAGAATCTGATAGCACAAAAGGGCAGATGAGCCCATCTCTTCTGCCCAGATGTTCCCTACCTAGTCTGTATCTGCAGACCCTATCTGGTCTCTGTCGACTCTCTCACCTCCTTGCATGCTATCTAATATACCCTCTGTGTCTAGCCCACAAGTCACTGAATCTCCTGTGTGCCTCCTCTCTGTAGTCTTTCAGTATTTTATCTCGGTGCTGTTTTAATCTCCCTGTGTATTAAAAGGGCAGCAATATTCTCTTTCCTCCCTCTCCTGATTTGTAAAGCACTTTGGCACACAGTTTGTATGGATGCCACCATAGTATGAAAAACACAAAGTTCCTTCCTTTTCAAACAAGGTAGGTTTACAATGCATTCGATTAGTAATATAGGACCGTGGTGACAACTAGCTGTACTAATCCAGGCTGTTTTGCTCCGTTCACTGCAACTAAATGATGCTTATTAATACTTCAATTAATAAAATATCCTGCCCAAAGAAAGTAAACAAACAAAAAAAAAACTCCTCCCTCTCTCTTCCATTGATGGCTGACACCACTCCCGCTGCACCTCCCTTCTCTTAATATTCTAGGACCCAATACAATACCACAAAACAAAGGCATGCAGGACCACTCTATGCCACTGTTCAACCTTGCTCCTCTTTGTGTTCCGCACAAAAGGGTTGCAGATCTGCGCAGGCACAATGGTATTGCACCAGGGAAAGGACATGGAAAGGGGTTGCCAAAGGAGATTGAAGGGGGCATCCATGGAGAGAGGGAGAAAGGATGGAGCAGCCATGGAGATGGGATGAGGCAGCCATGGAGATGGGATGGGGCAGCCATGGAGATGGGATGGGGCAGCCATGGAGATGGGATGGGGCAGCCATGGAGATAGGAGGGGCAGGAATGGAGATGGGAGGGGCAGGGATGGAGATGGGAGGGCAGGGATGGAGATGGGAGGGCAGGGATGGAGATGGGAGGCAGGGATGGAGATGGAGGGGCAGGGATGGAGATGGGAGGGGCAGGGATGGAGATGGGAGGGGTAGGGATGGAGATGGGAGGGGCAGGGATGGAGATGGGGCAGGGATGGAGATGGGAGGGGTAGGGATGGAGATGGAAGGGGGTTGCCAGGGAAATAAGAGTGCCAGAATGCGAATGAGTTGCTGGCAATACACAGTGGTTCACTAGCATCCCCGCTCTAGATCGCAAACAACAGCAAGTGCAACCCCCCCCCCCGGAACAGATAGAACTGTTGAAAGCAGACCTACAGGGATCACTGGCTTGTAAGACAGATCAAAACTATTACCTAGCAGCACAGGGATGGGGAGGGATCCACTTGACACCAGGGAGGCTGTTTAACTTAATTTTATTACTCAAAGGATAACTGGACCACCAGAGAGGGCGAACATGAGATAGGTCATTTGGAGTCTGGGGTGCTCCACAAGTGGATCTTCAACTACAGGCATGGGGGGTAGACTGTGGTGGTAATTCCATGTATCCAGAACTCTGCGCACAGCATAACACCATACCACTGATGCAATACCATGAACTGATCCTTGTGCCTGGTGCATTCCACTAAGTCAGGTGGCAGAATCTGGAATACTCCATTTTTTTAAATTTTAAGGGCCACTGGATGCAAGGCCTGTTTACTGTGGGGGCCTGGAAGCAAAAGTGAAATTAAATGACTTGCTCATAGTCACACCGTATTCAAGTGGACGTTGCTGGAATCATACCCAGGTCTCCTAGATGTACCGCGCTCATTGCTCTAACCTCTAGGCTATAATACCAGATAGACAGATAGATACTTTTTGTAGATAGAGAGATAGATAGATAGATGCTGTCTATAGATAGATAGATAGATAGATAGATAGATAGATAGATAGACATATAGACAGATAGATCGATAGATAGATAATCTGTCTTATTTCCCATCAACAAGAAAAACTAATTAGTAAAATACATGTATTTATAGTTAGTATATATATACTTATTTACATAGGTAGGAAAGGCAACACTGGTACAGAGGTACTCTCAAGCCCCTGCCCACTGATTGCCAGCTTAGTGTGTCACAGTAAAGTGTGCTGGTGGAATGGGGACCAATGTTCACCACAAGTGTTCCCCTACCACCCTTTGTGAGTGTGTGTGTAGGGTCCCTGGTTTGGTTTCCTCCTCAGCTTCCTCAGCTCCCTCCTCTCCTGTTCCCCCCCTTCCACCTATTCATTTCAATCCAGTGCACCCCCTTCTCTGCTCGTTCTCCTTCCCTTATACTCAGACCTCAACAGGTCAGTCACCCATCTCCTTTCTACTCCCCTGCCTTTGGTTGAGCCTGCTCTCGTTATCGGCTCTTCCTTCTCCCACCACCGCCACAAAATTTCTGCTCCGTGTCCACACCTGTTCTGCCTGCTTCTCATCATGTTATTAGGCTAGATGTACTGATTCCAACTACACTGCATTGTGTTGCGTACTCACTCACGTACACCTCGCTTGTTTGATATTTTATCGCTGGTTTTGCATCTTGTTTAATTGCTGCTCTGTTACTGCTTCCTCTTTGCACTTTTTGCACTGTCTGCAGTATTGTGTTATTTTAATGTGTTGATTCCGTTTCCCATGCACCCTTCCCCCAGGACAGCTCTGGAAACGAGTGGCCTGTCTCTGCCCAGCAGGCACCACACTAGAAAGTCATGTTGCTGCTGTGCATTCAGCTGGTGCTGCCAAAACCAGATGGACAGCATCTAAATACAAATATCAACGCACTCCAAGTGATAATTGCAGGTGCAAAACTTTTTATTTAATGGCACCTGCCTCAGTTCAGCAGGCCCTTCCTGGTAAAACATTTAAAATAAATAATCTAAATTATTAAGACACTCGGTGCAACAGAAAAGTTTTAAGGGGATATTGTGACTTGTAATGATATGTATGGTTACTGTAACTTTCCTGCCAGCTTCCCCCAGGACTCCTATGAAAAACAAAAGTGTAGTTTTAATGGGACATCTAGGTGTGCAAAACATTTACATAAACATTATCATATTAAAAAGACAAAGAACCTCAGCACAAAAGCACTGAGGCAAGGGTTACATAAAAAGAGCATTGGCAACAAAGCCAGGTTTCCATGCACTACAAAATCACACCTAACCCCATAATGCAAAGTACCATGGGATGTATATGCAAATCACCATGAAAATGTAGGCTGATTTTGCTATAAGCAGGAATGCATGGTGCCAAAGGGCCTCTCCCACAATCTGCAAAGGCTACCCCAGTCAATACTGTTATATGTAAAAGGAAAAGGACCAGCACTTCAGAAGTAATGCTGTGAAACATTTAATGAACTGAAATACACATGAAGGACACAGACAAAAGCTCTAGTAGCACCTCGACCAAACGGTCTTCCAGGGGGGCATGTCAGGCTGTTACAGAAGACCATATTTAAGCAGTACATTTAAAGACATGGTGTCACAAAAAATACACAAGCTCATAATAACAGAGCATAAAAATAACATGGTGATAAAATAATTTGGCAATAGTTAGAAAAAGGGTGTTCTAGGCAATACCTAGACAGTACTGTTTTACGCCTGTACATTACTGGTATGAAATACAAATATTTTTATCTTTTGAATACACTCTGGTTTGCACCCTTACTGAGCACCCCCAACTTCTCCCTGAGCCTAGTAATTCCTTTGGACAATACTGTTTTATGTGTCTGCTCGGTCCCATCTTGTCACACAACTGGCCCTATAGTTGGGTTATTTCAGTAGATTGCAGCATGGCTCTACTTATGAGAATTTTTCCAGGGCCTTATGGATGTAATTTAACATACTAGACATGCTCAATGGTTTCCTAATTACTTTTCAATAAGCCATTTTGAAGTGTTAAGTGTGAATAGCTCTGAGGAGCCCAGGAACCCTTGGTTGCATGGTAAATGCTGGAGGGGAACACCTGGAGCATTATTTGAGCTGAGGGATATGAGAGTGAGAGTCCCAACTGATGGAACTGCCTTAGACTGGGAGAGTTAGGACTCAGCTGCTGGAGTTACCTTGACAAGCAGAATTAGGGCTCAGCTGCTAGAGCTGCCTTAGACAGGGAGAGTCAAGAGTGCAACTGCTGGAGTTACTTTGACAGGGAGAGGTAGTGCTCAGCTGTTGGAGCTACCTTAGATGGGAAGAGTTAGGTCTCAGCTACTAGAGCTGTCTTAGACTGGGAGAGTTAGGCCTCAGCTGCTGGAGTTGCCTTACACAGTGATAGTTAGGACTCAACTGCTACGGCTGCTGTAGGAAGAATTAGGGCTCAGCTGCTGCAGTTACCTTAGTCAGGATGCATTATAGCTCAAATGCTAAAGCTGCCTTAATGGAGAGTAAGCGCTCAACTGCTGGAGTTATCTTAGGCACAGATAGTTAGGGCTCAGCTGCTAAAGTTACCTTAGCAAGGAAGAAGAGCCAGGGCTCAGCTACTGGACGTACCCTAGACAAGGAGAATTAGGGCTCAACTGATAGGGTTGCCTTAGACAGGGAGAGTTAGGGCTCAGCTACTGGAGCTGCTTTAGATGGGGAGAGCTAGGGCTCAGCTGCTGGAAATGTCTTGACTGTGAGAGTTTGGGCTCAGCTGCTGGAGTTACCTTAGATGGGGAGAGTTTGGGCTCAGCTGCTGGAGTTACCTAAATAAAAATGGGCAGACTAGGTAGGCCAAGTGGTCCTTATCTGCCGTCAAAGTCTATGTTTCTATGTTTCTACCTTAGACTTCTTAGAATTAAGGAGAGAACTAGTGACACTGCTGACTACCCTTTTTAACAAATCATGGGAGGATGGTGTGGTACCTGAGGACTGGAGGAAGGTGGATATGATTCCCCTTCACAAATGTGGGAGCAAGACAGAGGCAGGAAACTACAGACCTGTCAGTATGACCTCTGTGGTAGGGAAAGTGATGGAATAACTTCTGAAGGAAAGAACTGTTGAGTACCTAGAGACCAGTGGGGGATGGCTCAGGGGCAATGTAAGAAAGTATTTTTTCACAGAGAGGGTGGTGGACTCATGGAACAGCCTTCTTGAGGAGGTTGTGGGGTCTAAAACTTTGGAAGAATTCAAGAATGCATGGGACAGACATAAGGCAATTTTTGGCTTCATTGGGGACTGGGGAGCCACCTGGAGGGATGCAGACCTATACTGGCGCGATGGTCTGCATCTCTCCAGAGGGGGGAGCCAGGATCCTAGGTGAGAAGTTTAAATGCTTGGTTGGTGAGGATTTAAACTAGCCAAGGGGGGAGGCACTGAAAAGGAGCAGGGAAATCCCAGCCTCCCCCTACAAACACGGTAATTAGTGAGGTAAACACCAAGGAAGAGAAGTCATTAGGGAACAGGACAGAGGTAAATGTAAAAAAAGGCAAAGGCAGCAAGGACAAGTATGGGGCTAAAAGGGGTAAGGCCATCAAAAAGTGGAGGGTGATGAGTACCAATGCCCATAGTCTGTGTAACAAGCTCCCTGAACTAGTGGCCTTGATGGAAGAGGGTTACCTGGATATTGTGGCAGTCACAGAAACATGGTACACAGAGAACCATGACTGGGATGTCAACATACCAGGATACACAATCTACAGGAGGGACAGGGAGGGTAAAAGAGGAGGAGGAGTAGATCTCTATGTAAAGGAAGGGATCAAAGCAACAGAACTAAAGAGTAAACAGGGAGCAGATGAGGCACTCTGGGTCACCCTGGAGACAGGAAATGGCACCACAATCCATGGGGTTGTATACAGACCCCCTTCTCAGGGGGAGGGAATGGACAAGGAAATGATAGAAGGCATCCTTAGAATGGCAGAAAAAGGGGAGATATTGTTGATGGGGGACCTGAACATGCCAGATATTAACTGGAGCACCTTTGCTGCAGGCACATCCAAGAGCAGGGTCATTCTTGATGCCCTACAAGGGGCATGTCTCAGACAGCTAGTATTGGAACCCACTTGGGAGGGAGTAATCTTAGACCTGGTACTCTCAAATGGGGATGGAGAAATAATCTCAGATTTAGAAGTGGGTAGCCATCTGGGAACAAGCGATCACCAAACAGTGTGGTTCACGATAAACACAGCCATACAATCAAGCCATACAAAAGCAAAAGTATTGGACTTTAGGAGGGCTGACATTGGGAAAATGAGAGAGTGCCTCAGAAAAGCACTAGCAAACAGGCAAGAAGGAGGGGTGGAGGAACAATGGGGAGTAATCAAATCAGCCATCACAAAGGCAACAAGCCTTTGTGTAAAGCAAATCAACAAAATACAATGAAGGAAAACCACTATGATTCCCAAAAGAGGTGGCAGGGTAGGTTAAGGAGAAAAGGATAGCATTCAGGAAATATAAGGAAACACAGAAGGAGCAGGACAGAGAACTTTATCAGTTAAAACAGAAAGAGGCAGGGAAGGCATTCAGAATAGCAAAGGCCCAAACCGAGGAAAGGATAGCCAACTCTGTTAAGAAGGGGGATAAGACCATTTATAGGTACATTAGGGAGTGAAGAAAGACCAAAGGAGGGATACTGAGGATTAATAAAGGGGAAGGATTGTGGGCAGAGGGTAACAGTGAAAAAGCAGGGATATTGAATGAATATTTCTGCTCGGTATTCACAAAGGAAGAGGAGGGGAAGGTACCTAAACAAGAGAAACACTCTGAAGACGGGGATCGATACCAATCCATTTATGGAAGAAAGGGTTTGGAAAGAACTAATAAAATTGAAGGTGGACAAAGCAATGGGGCCTGATGGAATTCACCCAAGAATTCTAAAAGAACTAAGGGTAGAACTAGTGACACCGCTGACTACTCTCTTTAACAAATCATGGAAGGATGGGGTGGTACCTGAGGACTGGAGGAGGAGGAGGAGGGTGGATGTGATTCCTCTTCACAAAAGTGAGAGCAGGACAGAGGCAAGAAACTACAGACCAGTTAGTCTGACCTCAGTGGTAGGGAAAATAATGGAATCACCTCTGAAGGAAAGAATTGTTGAGTACCTAGAGGCCAGTGGGGCACAGGACCCAAGGCAGCGTGGATTCATGATGGGAAGGTCGTGTCAGATGAATCTAATAGATTTCTTTGACTGGGTGACCAAAGTAGTAGACCAGGGAGGGGCTGTGGACATGGCCTACCTAGATTTTAGCAAGGCATTTGATACAGTCCCACACAAAAGATTAATACACAAGATAGCCAGCCTTGGAGTGGATCCCAAGGTGGTAACCTGAATAAAAAATTGGCTAGACAACAGGACGCAAAGGGTAGTAGTAAACGGAGTCCACAGTGAAGAAAGGAGGGTTACTAATGGGGTACCGCAGGGTTCAGTACTGGGACTGGTCCTTTTTAATGTCTTTATAAGTGACATTGCAGAGGAACTGGAAGGAAAAGTATGTCTCTTTGCAGACGACACAAAGATCTGCAACAGGGTTGATACACAAAATGGAGTGGAAAGGATGAGAAGGGACTTGGCAAGGTTGGAGGAATGGTCAAATGTATGGCAGCTCAGATTCAATGCGAAGAAGTGCAAGGTAATGCACCTGGGAAACAAAAACCCAGGGGAAGAGTACACAATGGGGGGTGAGATACTGACAACAGTAAAATTGGAAAGGGACCTGGGGGTAATTATATCAGATGACCTAAAGGTGGGCAAGCAATGTGAGAAGGCAGTAAGGAAGGCTGAGGATACTGGATGCATAGGAGAGGCATCAATAGTAGAAACAAGAAGTTGTTATCCTTCTATACAGACAGTTGGTGAGACCCATCTGGAGTACTGTGTGCAGTTCTGGAGACCCCATCTCCACAAAGACATAGACAGAGTGGAGGTTGTCCAGAGGAGGGCAACCACAATGGTGCAGGGTCTGCACCAGAAGACATATGAAGAAAGACTAAAGGAGCTTAATATGTATACCCTTGAGGAAAGAAGGGAGAGAGGGGACATGACAGTAACTTTCAAGTACCTCAAAGGAATCAACAAAGTCCAAGAGGGTAGCATCTTTCAGAAAAAGAGATGTGCAAGAACAAGGGGGCACAATTTGAAGATAGAAGTGGAACGGCTCAGAGGTAATGTGAGGAAGTATTTTTTCACAGAGAGGGTTGTGGATGCATGGAACAGCCTCTCTGAGGAGGGCGTGGAGTCAAGAACAGTGGGGGAATTCAAGAATGCATGGGACAGACATAAGGCAGTCCTAGTGAGGGGTAGGAGTAAGTAAGCTGTTGGTTAACTAGGATCTGCACCTTATCTGTTAGGTAGGAAAATGGGCAGACTAGGTGGGCCAAGTGGTCCTTATCTGCCGTCAAATTCTATGTTTCTATGTTTGTGGGGGGTAGGAAGAAATAGGCTGTTGGTTATATAGGATTTGCAGCTTATCCTGTAGGTAGGGAAATGGGCAGACTAGGTGGGCCAAGCGGTCCTAATCTGCTGTCAAAGTCTATGTTTCTATGTAAGGAGAGTTATGGCTCAGCTGCTGGAGTTACTTTAGACAGGGAGAGTTACGGCTTAGCTGCCGGAGCTACCTTAAAGAGTTAGGGCTCAGCTGCTAGAGTTACCTTAGATAGAGAGTTAGGGCTCAGCTGCTGGAGTTACCTTAGACAGAGAGTTAGGGCTCAGCTGCTGCAGTTGCCTTAGACATGGAGAGTTGGGGCTCAGCTGATGAGCTGCCTTAGACAGGAAGAGTTTGGACTCAGCTGCTGGAGTTACCTTAGACCGGACAAGGTAGGGCTTAGCTGCCGTAGTAGCCTTGACAGGCAGAGTTAGGGCTCAGTTGCTAGAGTTGCCCTAGACGTGGAGAGATAGGGTTCAGCCACTGGATTTACCTTAACAGGATGAGTTAGGGCCCAGCTGCTGGAGTTGTCTTAGATGGGAAGAGTTATAGCTCAACTGCTGGAGATGTCTTAGACTGGGAGAGTTAATGCTTAGCTGCTGGTGATGCCTTAGTGAGATAGAATGATCAGCTGCTGGAGCTATTTTAGTGGGAGTTAGAGCTCAGCTGCGGAAGTTGCCTTGGATGGAAAGTTAAGGCTCAGCTACTGGACTTTCCTTAGACAGGGAGAGTTAGGGCTCAGCTGCTGGAGTTATCTTGTGCAGGCAGCATTGGGGCTCAGATGTTGGAGTTACCTTAGTCTTGGAGAGTAAGGGCTCAGCTGCTGGAGCTGCCTTGGACAAGGAGAGTTAGGGCTCAGTTCCTCAAGTTGCTTTAGACAGGGAGAGTTCGAACTCAACTCCTGGAGTTTTTTTTTTCCAATGGTTTAAACAGGAGAGACACACTAAGCTGAAAGCTTGTTTACAGGTGCGACCTGGGAGCACAGGGAAGTTAAGTGACTTGCTCAGAGTCACACAGTATGCAAGTGGGGCTGTGGGATTCAACCCCAGGTCTCCAGGTTTGCAGCTCAGAGCCTTAAACCACTGTGCTACTGCCTCCCTTAGGCAGGGAGAGTTAGGGCTCAGCTGCTGGAGTTACCTTAGACTGGGAGAGTTAAGGCTCAGCTGCTGGAGTTTCCTTAGACCAGAAGATTAAGGGCTCAGCTGCTAGAGTTTCCTTAAACAGGGAGAGTTAGGGCTCAGCTGCTGGAGTTTCCTTAGACAGGAAGAGTTAGAGTTCAGTTGCTTGAGTTTCCTTAGACCAGGAGAGTAAGGGCTTAGCTGCTGGAGCTGTCTTGCACAGGAAGAGTTAAGGCTCAGCTGCTGGAGTTTCCTTAGACAGGGAGAGTTAGGGCTCAGCAGTTGGAGTTTCCTTAGACAGGGAGAATTAGGGTTCAGCTGTTGGAGTTTCCTTTGTCCAGGAGAGTTATGGCTCAGCTTCTGGAGTTTCCTTAGACTTGGAGATTTAGGGCTCAGCTACCGTAGTTTCCTTAGACTGGGAGAATAAGGGCTCAGCTGCTGGACCTACCTTGGACAGGGAGATTTAGGGCTCAGCTGCTGGAGTTTCCTTAGACAGGGACAGTTAGGGCTCAGCTGCTGGAGTTTCCTTAGACAGAGAGAGTTATGGCTCAACTGCTGGAGTTGCCTTACACGGGGAGAGTTAGGGCTCAGCTCCTGGAGTTGCCTTAGACAGAGAGAGTTAGAGCTCAGCTGCTGGAGTTTCCTTAGACTGGGAGAGTAAGGGCTCAGCTGCTGGAGTTTCCTTAGACAGGGAGAGTTAGGGCTCAGTAGCTTGAGTCTCCTTAGATCGGGAAAGTAAGGGTTTAGTTGCTGGAGCTGTCTTACACAGGAAGAGTTAGGGCTCAGCTGCTGGAGCTACCTTAGACAGGGAGAGTTAGGGCCCAGCTGTTGGAGTTTGCTTAGACCAGGAGAGTTAGGACTCAACTGCTGGAGTTTCCTTAGACAGGGAGATTTAGGACTCAGCTGCTGGAGTTTCCTTAGACAGGGAGCATTAGGGCTCAGCTGCTGGAGTTTCCTTAGACAGAGAGAGTTGGGGCTCAGCTGCTGGAATTACTTTGGACAGAAAGAGTTATGGCTCAGCTGCTGAAGTTGCTTTGCATGGGGAGAGTTAGGGCTCAGCTCCTGGATTTGCCTCAGACAGAGAGAAGAGGTAGGGCTTAGCTGCTGGAGTTAAATTAGAGTGTTAGGGTTCATCTGCTCCGTCAGCCCTTGATAGGAACTAACCATTGAACCTTGAGTCCTAAAGGTGACAGCTCTAACCCTTTAGCTAAAGGGAAATGTTTATCTGCTGAACAGTTTGACTGCACTTTTTACTTTTCCACCATGTCAGCCTTTGTCATCTAGTGGGTGCTTCAGCCACAGTTTCTGGATACTAAAGGACTCATCTACAGCAATGCCTCACAGCAAACAATAAGGGCTAATTAGCAGCCTTAACCAACTGGGGATGCCTCTGGGAAAATGCTTGAAATGGCATAGTATTCTTGTCATATTCCGATCCAGTTTCCTAGTTTATCTTCCACTTATTTTCCGTTACTAAGAAAATGTGTATTAAAACAGAATCCTTGCCATCAGAACTACACGTATTCCTGCTCTACCTGATGTCATAATCTCCTGCTTGTGACATTATATGCATCTGCATGGCAACTAACTGTGAGTCATAAACAGACGATTACAACATTTCATGTCGACAAACAGAAGGAGCAGGTGCAGCCCTCATAGACAGGTCCCAACTGGTCCCCCAGCCACATCCATCACCCTAGACACTCCTCCTCCCCCTGGTGGCAGGTGGGGGCATCCCTACAAAGAACAGACCCAGTCTGGTGGTCCATGCAGTACCTGGGAATATCACTGCAGAACAAAAGTTGGTGGGCATTCACCACCATCAGGAAACAGTTTTACGATCCAAAGATAGATGCTTGCCTTCATTTCATGTCTTCCTTTCCTGCAAACATTCACGTTCAAAGTTGCAAGTGAGTGCAAACTCCACCAAACATGGAGGCTGCATCGCCTGATGTGTTTCACATCTGATTTGATGCTTTATCGGACGGGAAATGCATCGGGTGATGCACCCTCCATGTTAGGTTGGGTCTGCACTTGGCTGCAACTTTGCATGAAATAAAGATATGACACGTAGCAGCTGTCTTTGGATGATCAGCTTGTTTTCTAAGGGTGGTGAGTGCCCAGTTTTTATTCTACAGTTCTGATATAGCACTCTTGCTGTCAGCACCTGTGTCTGAGTGCGGCTATCCTTCAAATGCGCATACCTGGCAATGCTGATGGCAGGTGTCAGTGGCCAAGGTGCATTATGGTGGCAGAGGGGCAGTAGGCATGCCTGAAAGGGATGAGTACCTGAGGGCAGGAGAGTGGGGGTGGGGTATAGACAATGCAAAAGAAAAGCTAAAAATTCTGAATTCAATAAAGATACTTTTTTTGCATTTTTTATCTAAGTGTAATTTATTTTTTATTTATTTATAGGAAGGGGCACTGTGCCATATGCCCTGTTTTCAGCTACACCTGGGAGTATGTTCAAGGATGATAGGTTACACAAATATGGAAGAAATGAAATAGAAAAGAAAATTATTATACAGAGCAAGTGCAGTTAGAGTATCTGTTCAACTACTGCAGATAAACAAAATTCCCTTTGAAATGTTTTTTGTCATGTTAAGACTAGGCTGCAAGGAAGATTATTAGGTAATCTACTTAAGTGGCCAGTTAGCTCAGCTCGTTAGAGAGTGGTGCTGATAATGCCAAGGCCTTGGGTTTCATCTTCATATTGGCCAGAATTTGATTTAGGGGCTGGTAGTATGGCCTATTGGTTAGAATAATGAGTTGTGGATGAGCTTGGCACATTCAGCAGACCTGGGTTTGATTCCCACAACCTCAACTTTAGGGGAAATGATCAAAACATTCAAACACATTAAATGCATTAACAAGGTGAAAGAGACTAACATATTTCAATATAAGAAAAATAGCAGGACAAGAGGACACAGCATGAGATTGGAGGGAGGCCGATTAAGGGGTAATGTTAGGAAGTTCTTTTTCACAGAAAGGGTGGTGGATGCATGGAATGGCCTACCTCGGAAAGTGGTGGCTATGAATACAGTGCAGGGCTTCAAACAGGCATGGGATAGACATAAGGTAGCAATACAGATGAGTATGAATAGATAGGCCATTGACAACAAAGGACGATGGCAAATTTATAAGGTAGAAAAAGAAATGGGAAGACTGGATGGGCCATGTGGTCCTTACCTGCTGTCAACTTCTAACTTATTTACTATGTGACTGAGCCAGTCACTTAACCTCCCAGTGCTCCTGGGCTGTGCCTGTAAACATGCCTTGTGACCAGTGGGTGTTACGTGAGTACCAAAAGAAGTAAAAAAAATTAAAAAAAATATGTGTCCTTTCTTTAGCAATGGATCTAGATTGCTTCACAACTTCTCCTGCAGCCTCCGTGTTATATTTCCTCTAGATTATGTTTATTTACTTATTTGAAAATTGGTGATCAGGAAAGACACATTTAGCCAATGCTCATTTCCAGATGCTATCCGAGGAAGAACCAGGAGAGGCAAATACATAGTGCTGACACAGTACACAGTTAAATGCAGTTACATAGCACTGGCACAGTACACAGTTAAATCCAGTTACACAGCAGTGACACAGTACACAGTTGAATGCAATTACATAGCCATGACATAGTGCACAGTTAAATGCAGTTACATAGCGCTGGCACAGTACACAGTTAAATGCAATTACATATCGCTGGCACAGTACACAGTTAAATGCAATTACATAGCGCTGGCACAGTTCACAGTTAAATACAATTACATAGTGCTGGCACAGTACACAGTTAAATGCAATTACATAATGCTGGCAGAGTTCACAGTTAAATACAATTACATAGTGCTGGCACAGTACACAGTTAAATGCAATTACATAGTGCTGACACAGTACACAGTTAAATGCAATTACATAGCACTGACACAGTACACAGTTAAATGCAGTTACAAAGCACTGGCACAGTTCACAGTTAAATACAAGTACATAGCACTGACACAGCACACAGTTAAATGCAATTACATAGCGCTGACACAGTACACAGTTAAATGCAGTTACAAAGCACTGGCACAGTTCACAGTTAAATACAAGTACATAGCACTGACACAGCACACAGTTAAATGCAATTACATAGCGCTGACACAGTACACAGTTAAATGCAATTACATAGCGCTGACACAGTACACAGTTAAATGCAGTTACAAAGCACTGGCACAGTTCACAGTTAAATACAAGTACATAGCACTGACACAGCACACAGTTAAATGCAATTACATAGCGCTGACACAGTACACAGTTAAATGCAGTTACAAAGCACTGGCACAGTTCACAGTTAAATACAAGTAAATAGCACTGACAGCACACAGTTAAATGCAATTAAATAGCGCTGACACAGTACACAGTTAAATGCAGTTACAAAGCACTGGCACAGTTCACAGTTAAATACAAGTACATAACACTGACACAGCACACAGTTAAATGCAATTACATAGCGCTGACACAGTACACAGTTAAATGCAGTTACAAAGCACTGGCACAGTTCACAGTTAAACACAAGTACATAGCACTGGCACAGTTCACAGTTAAATGCAATTACATAGCACTGGCACAGTACACAGTTAAATGCAGTTACAATGTGCTGGCACAATTCACAGCTAAATGCAATTACAGTACATAGCACTGGCACAGTACACAGTTAAATGCAATTATAGTACATATCACTGGCACAGTTAAATGCAGTTACATAGCGCTGGCACAGTACACAGTTAAATGCAATTACAATGTGCTGGCACAATTCACAGCTAAATGCAATTACAGTACATAGCACTGGCACAGTACACAGTTAAATGCAATTACAGTACATAGCACTGGCACAGTACACAGTTAAATGCAGTTACATAGCGCTGGCACAGTACACAGTTAAATGCAATTACAATGTGCTGGCACAATTCACAGTTAAATGCAATTACAGTACATAGCACTGGCACAGTACACAGTTAAATGCAATTACATAGCACTGGCACAGTACACAGTTAAATGCAATTACAATGTGCTGGCACAATTCACAGCTAAATGCAATTACAGTACATAAGCGCTGGCACAGTACACAGTTAAATGCAATTATAGGTACATAGCACTGGCACAGTACACAGTTAAATGCAGTTACATAGCGCTGGCACAGTACACAAGTTAAATGCAATTACAATGTGCTGGCACAGTTCACAGCTAAATGCAATTACAGTACATAGCACTGGCACAGTACACAGTTAAATGCATATGTACATATCACTGGCACAGTACACAGTTAAATGCAGTTACATAGCGCTGGCACAGTACACAGTTAAATGCAATTACAATGTGCTGGCACAATTCACAGCTAAATGCAATTACAGTACATAGCACTGGCACAGTACACAGTTAAATGCAATTACAATGTGCTGGCACAATTCACAGCTAAATGCAATTATAGTACATAGTGCTGGCACAGTACACAGTTAAATGCAATTACAATGTGCTGGCACAATTCACAGCTAAATGCAATTACAGTACATAGCGCTGGCACAGTACACAGTTAAATGCAATTACATAGCACTGGCACAGTTCACAGTTAAATGCAATTATAGTACATAGCACTGACACAGTACACAGTGAAATGCAGTTACATAGCACTGGCACAGTTCACAGTTAAATGCAATTACATTGCACTGACACAGTACACAGTGAAATGCAGTTACATAGCACTGGCACAGTTCACAGTTAAATGCAATTCCATAGTGCTGGCACAGTACACAGTTAAATGCAATTCCATAGCACTGGTACAGTTCACAGTTAAATGCAATTACATAGCACTGGCACAGTACACAGTTAAATGCAATTACATAGCGCTGACACAGTACACAGTTAAATGCAGTTACAAAGCACTGGCACAGTTCACAGTTAAATACAAGTAAATAGCACTGACAGCACACAGTTAAATGCAATTAAATAGCGCTGACACAGTACACAGTTAAATGCAGTTACAAAGCACTGGCACAGTTCACAGTTAAATACAAGTACATAGCACTGACACAGCACACAGTTAAATGCAATTACATAGCGCTGACACAGTACACAGTTAAATGCAGTTACAAAGCACTGGCACAGTTCACAGTTAAACACAAGTACATAGCACTGGCACAGTTCACAGTTAAATGCAATTACATAGCACTGGCACAGTACACAGTTAAATGCAGTTACAATGTGCTGGCACACCACAGCTAAATGCAATTACAGTACATAGCACTGGCACAGTACACAGTTAAATGCAATTATAGTACATATCACTGGCACAGTCACAGTTAAATGCAGTTACATAAGCGCTGGCACAGTACACAGTTAAATGCAATTACAATGTGCTGGCACAATTCACAGCTAAATGCAATTACAGTACATAGCACTGGCACAGTACACAGTTAAATGCAATTACAGTACATAGCGCTGGCACAGTACACAGTTAAATGCAGTTACATAGCGCTGGCACAGTACACAGTTAAATGCAATTACAATGTGCTGGCACAATTCACAGTTAAATGCAATTACAGTACATAGCACTGGCACAGTACACAGTTAAATGCAATTACATAGCACTGGCACAGTACACAGTTAAATGCAATTACAATGTGCTGGCACAATTCACAGCTAAATGCAATTACAGTACATAGCGCTGGCACAGTACACAGTTAAATGCAATTATAGGTACATAGCACTGGCACAGTACACAGTTAAATGCAGTTACATAGCGCTGGCACAGTACACAGTTAAATGCAATTACAATGTGCTGGCACAATTCACAGCTAAATGCAATTACAGTACATAGCACTGGCACAGTACACAGTTAAATGCAATTATAGTACATATCACTGGCACAGTACACAGTTAAATGCAGTTACATAGCGCTGGCACAGTACACAGTTAAATGCAATTACAATGTGCTGGCACAATTCACAGCTAAATGCAATTACAGTACATAGCACTGGCACAGTACACAGTTAAATGCAATTACAATGTGCTGGCACAATTCACAGCTAAATGCAATTATAGTACATAGTGCTGGCACAGTACACAGTTAAATGCAATTACAATGTGCTGGCACAATTCACAGCTAAATGCAATTACAGTACATAAGCGCTGGCACAGTACACAGTTAAATGCAATTACATAGCACTGGCACAGTTCACAGTTAAATGCAATTATAGTACATAGCACTGACACAGTACACAGTGAAATGCAGTTACATAGCACTGGCACAGTTCACAGTTAAATGCAATTACATTGCACTGACACAGTACACAGTGAAATGCAGTTACATAGCACTGGCACAGTTCACAGTTAAATGCAATTATAGACATAGCACTGGCACAGTACACAGTTAAATGCAGTTACATAGCACTGGCACAGTTCACAGTTAAATGCAATTACATAGCACTGGCACAGTACACAGTTAAATGCAATTACATAGCGCTGACACAGTACACAGTGAAATGCAGTTACATAGCACTGGCACAGTTCACAGTTAAATGCAATTCCATAGTGCTGGCACAGTACACAGTTAAATGCAATTCCATAGCACTGACAGTATACAGTTAAATGCAATTACATAGCACTGACAGTACACAGTTAAATGCAGTTACATAGCATTGACACAGTTCACAGTTAAATGCAATTACATAGTGCTGGCACAGTTCACAGCTAAATGCAATTACAGTACATAGCACTGGCACAGTACACAGTTAAATGCAGTTACATAGCGCTGGCACAGTACACAAATGCAATTACAATGTGCTGGCACAATTCACAGCTAAATGCAATTACAGTACATAGCGCTGGCACAGTACACAGTTAAATGCAATTACATAGCACTGGCACAGTTCACAGTTAAATGCAATTATAGTACATATCACTGACACAGTACACAGTTAAATGCAATTACATAGCACTGACACAGTACACAGTGAAATGCAGTTACATAGCACTGGCACAGTTCACGGTTAAATGCACTTCCATAGTGCTGGCACAGTACACAGTTAAATGCAATTCCATAGCACTGGCACAGTGCACAGTTAAATGCAATTACATAGCACTGGCACAGTTCACAGTTAAATGCAATTATAGTACATATCACTGGCACAGTACATAGTTAAATGCAATTACATAGCACTGACAGTACACAGTTAAATGCAGTTACATAGCATTGGCACAGTTCACAGTTAAATGCAATTACATAGTGCTGGCACAGTTCACAGCTAAATGCAATTACAGTACATAGCACTGGCACAGTACACAGTTAAATGCAATTACATAGCACTGGCACAGTTCACAGTTAAATACAATTACAGTACATAGCGCTGGCACAGTACACAGTTCAATGCAATTACATGCCACTGGCACAGTTCACAGTTAAATGCAATTACAGTACATAGTGCTGGCACAGTACACAGTTAAATGCAATTACATAGCACTGGCATAGTTCACAGTTAAATGCAATTACAGTACATAGCACTGGCACAGTACACAGTTAAATACAATTACACAGCGCTGACACAGTACACAGTTAAATGCAGTTACAAAGCACTGGCACAGTTCACAGTTAAATACAAGTACATAGCACTGACACAGCACACAGTTAAATGCAATTACATAGCGCTGACACAGTACACAGTTAAATGCAGTTACAAAGCACTGGCACAGTTCACAGTTAAATACAAGTACATAGCACTGACACAGCACACAGTTAAATGCAATTACATAGCGCTGACACAGTAAACAGTTAAATGCAGTTACAAAGCACTGGCACAGTTCACAGTTAAATACAAGTACATAGCACTGGCACAGTTCACAGTTAAATGCAATTACATAGCACTGGCACAGTACACAGTTAAATGCAGTTACAATGTGCTGGCACAATTCACAGCTAAATGCAATTACAGTACATAGCACTGGCACAGTACACAGTTAAATGCAATTATAGTACATATCACTGGCACAGTTAAATGCAGTTACATAGCGCTGGCACAGTACACAGTTAAATGCAATTACAATGTGCTGGCACAATTCACAGCTAAATGCAATTACAGTACATAGCACTGGCACAGTACACAGTTAAATGCAATTACAGTACATAGCGCTGGCACAGTACACAGTTAAATGCAGTTACATAGCGCTGGCACAGTACACAGTTAAATGCAATTACAATGTGCTGGCACAATTCACAGTTAAATGCAATTACAGTACATAGCACTGGCACAGTACACAGTTAAATGCAATTACATAGCACTGGCACAGTACACAGTTAAATGCAATTACAATGTGCTGGCACAATTCACAGCTAAATGCAATTACAGTACATAGCGCTGGCACAGTACACAGTTAAATGCAATTATAGGTACATAGCACTGGCATAGTACACAGTTAAATGCAGTTACATAGCGCTGGCACAGTACACAGTTAAATGCAATTACAATGTGCTGGCACAATTCACAGCTAAATGCAATTACAGTACATAGCACTGGCACAGTACACAGTTAAATGCAATTATAGTACATATCACTGGCACAGTACACAGTTAAATGCAGTTACATAGCGCTGGCACAGTACACAGTTAAATGCAATTACAATGTGCTGGCACATCCACAGCTAAATGCAATTACAGTACATAGCACTGGCACAGTACACAGTTAAATGCACTTACAATGTGCTGGCACAATTCACAGCTAAATGCAATTATAGTACATAGTGCTGGCACAGTACACAGTTAAATGCAATTACAATGTGCTGGCACAATTCACAGCTAAATGCAATTACAGTACATAGCGCTGGCACAGTACACAGTTAAATGCAATTACATAGCACTGGCACAGTTCACAGTTAAATGCAATTATAGTACATATCACTGACACAGTACACAGTTAAATGCAGTTACATAGAACTGGCACAGTTCACAGTTAAATACAATTATATAGCGCTGGCACAGTACACAGTTAAATGCAGTTACATAGCACTGACACAGTACACAGTTGAATGCAGTTACAAAGCACTGGCACAGTACACAGTTAAATGCAAGTACAGTACATAGCACTGGCACAGTACACAGTTAAATGCAATTACACAGTGCTGACACAGTACACAGTTAAATGCAGTTACATAGAACTGGCACAGTTCACAGTTAAATACAATTATATAGCGCTGGCACAGTACACAATTAAATGCAGTTACAAAGCACTGGCACAGTTCACAGTTAAATACAATTACATAGCACTGGCACAGTACACAGTTAAATGCAGTTACATAGCACTGACACAGTACACAGTTGAATGCAGTTATATAACGCTGACACAGTACACAGTTAAATGCAGTTACATAGCACTGGCACAGTTCACAGTTAAATGCAATTACAGTACATAGCGCTGGCATAGTACACAGTTAAATGCAATTACATAGTGCTGACACAGTACACAGTTAATTGCAATTACATAGTGCTGACACAGTACACAGTTAAATGCAATTACATAGCACTGACACAGTTCACAGTGACAATAAAGTGGAACAGAGTACATGATTTAAACAGGAGTAAGTGCATTAAGAGCAAGCAGCAAACATCAGGCATTTCAGCCACACCAACACCAGAGAAGGAGGCAACTATAAGGTGGTGGGGCAGCCAGGTAGGGAGGGAGAACAGGAGCACAGAAGCAGGAGGGGGAAGGATGGAATTTCAGCTGGTACTTGAGGGAAACAGAGGAGGTAATGAAATAGAGGAAGGATGGGAGTAGGTTCCAAAGTGAAGGGAGACAACAGGAAAAGGCTGACTGCCCTGCAAGAGAGGAGGGATGAGGAATTGTGAAAGTGTGAGGATCACGAGCGGAGGGAGCAGGAGGCAGAGGGGGTAGAGGAGAGGAGTGAGAAGAGAGAAGGGAACAAGCCAGTATTTGGATATGAATGAGGCACAGTAGTTCTGGTAAAGTAAGGGCAGGGGAAGAATGGATAAGGAGGAGTAGAGTGAGAAATGGTGGGAAGTCGAGGGGAATCAGTAGCAAAATGACAGAAGGTGATACACAGCGTGTCCAGTCTGGCCAGGAAGGTGAAGGTAGTGGTGCCATATATCACGTACATCGTGTGCAATAAATCATCTTTTTACATACACCAGGATATAACTCAACATGAAACTAATGGCCCCGCTCACCTGCTAAAACAGTAAAAGAAATTAATTAAATAATACACTGATTATTTAAATAAAAACTCTAAAGGTTTTGTTGCATACTTTATTGTAAATGGAATATTGTTGGAATTGTTTTTGCATCTTATGTAAAGTTCATTAACTGTTACAGCTGATAATACATTTTTCAAAAACTGAGCTCCACTATTTTTTACTTAAATGTGGAAAGTCCCTATATCTGAGAAAAATGTCTTTATATCAGATTAAAATAACAATGAGACAGTTAGGAGTATATTAGGATCTTAAAAAATGGACTTTTATGAGTCTGAAAACAGTGACTGAATGTAAGGTGGGAATTATGTACATGTACATGCTTTTGTAAAGACATAAAATTGGACTGCCATCCATTTCTCATTGCCACCAGCCAAGATCAAAATGTTGGTAAGATGCTCTTTGGAATTTTCTTTGGATGCGGTCTGGCTACAGGGGACTGAGATGATGGGATGATGGGGTTAAAAATGGCATTCTTTGATGGTGCACTTCAATTACCGAGACATTCCTTCTTTTTTGAGACTATGTCTTTTTGCGCCACAGAATTCTTGTACCTGCGCAGAAGCATTACCCCAGACAGCTGATGGTGGCTCACTTCGGACTGGTGAGCCCTTTTTCGGACTGCTCACAGACGCTATGCTGGCAGTATGACTTTTGACATACAGACAATCATAGCGAAGTTGAGCTACTTTAAATGTTCTTAAAAGTTCATAATAGTTTCTGTTCTTCTCTAGTTGCATTTCTTTATTTCAACTGGGGGCACATTTATTATTAGTGCACACTAGTGGAGGGAGGATTATATGCTAAATGTGTTGTGCTGCTTTTCAGGATCAGACTGTAGTTTAATTCTACATAGATCTGTTAATGAGTGGTCTCAGAGATTTCTCTATCTGTCTGCATATACCTCAATAATCATTAAAGTCCATGTGTAAGTGTTAATCCCTTGGTGCTTGCATAACTGTGTCATTATCTGCCAACCACGTATTTATGTAAATGTTGTCCTCCTTTATCTGAAACATGGAGCCTTTGCAAAAGAGGCTCTGACTCAAAAGTTGTTTTCCAAATGAATACATAAATAAAATAATATTAATGGTCATGGATCGTAATAATTCCGTGTACTCAAAATCCAGTTTATCCCTAAATAGGTTAAAGGGAAGCTGTACCCATATCATAGGGAGTACGATGTTATTGTGCTAATTTGCTTGGTTATCCCTGCTCATGGAAGTAGTGGTCGTCTTGTATATCATACTTGGGTTGATTTATAGAAATTGTAGGGATCCCTCCCCCCCCCCGTGTTGTACTAAGTGATGGGGCATAACAAATCTTGACTGTAACAATGATTTTAACATTTATTTGTCATGTTTGATATATGTAATGTGTCTACCTTTGGGCTAAATGTACTGCATTGGTTACAGTTAAACTAATAAACACAAAGTTAAAAAAAGGAAAAAATTGACTTTTAAGCTGGATATTCTTATATCCGGAGTTCCTATAAGTGGGCTCCACTGTGATATATGTTGAGGTGCAATCCCATGAATTAAATACTTGTTTTGATTATGTGTACTGCTTACGTGTTATTTTTGTGTATCTGTACTAATGCAGAGTGTGTGTGTGTGTGTGTGTGTGCTGTGCATGTGTGTTTACGTAAGGATGTATGTATGTTTTATTTCCTTTCGCACCTTGTGACTCTGTACTTCAATTCATGAGCTGCCAAATAATGTGTGGTTCACAAAGAAATCGCTCTTAGTGGTCAGTGGATTTTGTACATACAGTCCTAGTCTGCAAGTGGCCAAAGCATAATAAATCCCTGCTACTGTAAATGGAAGATGGGTACCGTAAATCACACTATGCATCATTAACACATCCACGTAACTAAAGGTGTGAACAGTACCTTTGGGTAATCCCTCTGATCTCCTGTGTTGTTTTTTTTTCAACAAGTTTTCATTGCAAAGATCTGCCATGATTATAGATTCATGTCTCATCTCTCTATTCTGAGCTCATCTCTCTATTCTGAGCTCATCCCAAGAGCACCACATCACACCATGAGGTACTGAGGGCTGGGAGATTATATACGGAGCCAGGAAGGGCTCCATCTGATTTCTTAGAGAGGGCAGCTGGGAGGAAGGAGAGCATCTCAAGACACTGCCACCCAACCTTGTCGACAAGGGGAAAGCAGAGGGGAAGAAGTTGAAAGAATCCCCACGTAATTATGAAAACTGCATTACAAGCCAGTTTACTTTTGTTGGTATTAACAACCTCAAGATGTGCTGTGATCACTGGGGTAAGTACTGAATCAAGTTTTCTCTGCCTCTTTTCTAATTTTTACACCAAGAGTCAAGAAGCCCAGTCTGTGTATTATGCAGTGCTTTGTAAAGTTAATGATCTCCAAGCACAAGTTTAAAAAATGTGTATGTGCTATGAATGGGTTTATCTTGTCTATCAGGAAAGGTCCCACAGACTTCTAGGAAACCAATAGTGTGGGACTGGTCAGCATTATCATAATATTCTGTTTCTGCTCTGAGCCTCTATGTACATGTATCTAGCATGTTACGTTAATGACAGTAGATCTGATATTTTGGAAAATCTGATGTGATATATCTTAAGAGTAGAACTTGCTGCCACTGTTCTTGTCCCTTGGGATTCTCCTGGAACATAGGTGCTACTCCGAAAAGAGACTGTCCTGCTGTGGAAAATGAAATGCATTGTCTTTACTCCTATATCAGTCTAGATTGTGTAGTTAGAAGTAGGAACCCAAGAAAGGGGACTAAGTTCTGTGTGAGGTCCACTTATCTGGAGCATTTACAAGAGTTAACCCTTTTTGCAATCACAGAACTTAGTACAGACCAGCTCTGTACACAGTAACACATTTTGTGCCCAAAGGTGTCCCTAAAACCACTTTGGGCATCTAAGTGGGGGTAACAAAATTTGTAATCTTATTTTTTTAAAATTTACAAGATCAAAAGGGAGTCAACATATATGCAAGAAATGTACAACTACACATACCCCCATAATGCAGAGATTCATGGGATGTATATGCAAATCACCATGAAAATTTAGGCTGGTTACAATCAACAAAGGCTGAGAACAGATGACGGACACGTGTATGCAAGATTGGCTTACATGTTAGTACATACAGTACATAACTGAATACAAAATAAGGAAACCTTTACAAGTACAGATTTCCTGTAGATGACAGACAGTGAAGTACTTATTTTATGGGGCCTCACAAGTTTAAAAGCAAAACCAGAAAGGAGTCAGATTTGCTCTGTCCAGGACCTGGGGCCAGAGGCTGCCAAGCGTATCTGTTAGACTGAGCAAACTAAATTCCAGTTGTTAGCAAAGGCAGTTTGTTGCTTATCTAATATAAAATGTTAACCTTGTTATACATGCTCAATGACGTCATGTCTGAGCAACTTTCCCCTTTTGTTATCATTATTTATTTATTTATTTATTTATTTAAATAGTTGGCCTGGAAAAGCACACTGAGTGGTACGCTCATTTCCAGGTATGCCCTGGAGAAGTGGAGGTGGGGCAGACATGCTGGACCCAGAGTCCCTTCAAACCTTAAATTAATATTACTGTGTTACACTGTTATGAGGGGAGGCAGTATGGACCCACAGTCCCTCTGACCTTAAATTACTAAGTTACTATGTTATAATGTGGAGGGGAGAATGATGGACCTAGAGCCCCCTTCTGATGTTAAATTACTCTGTTACTGTGTTACACTTTATTTGTGTGTGGAGGGTGGGGACTTGATGGACCTAGAGTCTCTTACAACCTTAAATTACTCTGTTACTGTATTACATGGGGGGGGCAGCAAGATGGCTCGAGGGTTCCTTCAGAACTTAACCCTTAGGCTATCAACAGAATTAGAATGTATAGGAACTCTGGACTGATATATCAGTCTGCGGCCCTCCAAGGGTTAAATTACTATGTTATTTTGTTACACTGTGGGGGGGGGGGTTCATGATGGACATGAAGTCCCTACCAACCTTAAATTATTCTGTTAATATGTTACACTGTGGGGGGAGAGTGCAAGATGGACCGAGTGTCCCTTCAGAACTTAAATTATTGTGTTACTGTGTAACATTGTCGGGCGGGGGGAGACAAGATGGACCTAGAGTCCATTCAGACCATAAATTACTAATGTTACTATGTTACACTGCTGTGGAGGAGGCAGTTTGAACCTATAGTTCCCATAGTGTTGCACTGGAGGAAGGGCATGATAGACTAGAGTCCCTTTTGACCTTGCATTTCTCAGATTACTATGTTACACTGTTGTGGGGGGTGAGGCATGATGGACTAGAATCCCTTCTGACCTTAAATTACTATGCTACTATGTTACACTGTTGTGGGTGCGGACATATTGTACCCACAGTCCCTTCAAACCTTAAATTGATATATTACTATGTTACACTGGAGGAAGGGCATGATGGACCTAGAGTCCCTTTGGATCTTAAATTCTTCCGTTACTATGTTACACTGTAGGGGGCATGATTGACTAGAGTCCCTTTGGACCTCAAATTACTATTTTACACTGTGGAGGGGGGCATGATGGACCTAGAGTCCCTTTCGATCTTAAATTCTTCTGTTACTATGTTACACTGTAGGGGGCATGATTGACTAGAGTCCCTTTGGACCTCAAATTACTATTTTACACTGTGGAGGGGGGCATGATGGACCTAGAGTCCCTTTGGACCTTAAAATACTCTGTTACTATGTGACACTGTAAGGGAGCATGATGGACCTCGAGTCTCTTCAGACCTTAAATTACTCCGTTACTGTGTTATACTGTGTGTTGGGGTGGCGGTGGGGTGCTGATGGTTTAGTGTCCCTTCAGACCTTAAACTACCATGGTACCGTGTTACACTATGGGGGGGGGGCATGATGTCCCTTTGGACCTTAAATTACCATGTTACTATGTTACACTGTGGGAGGCAGGGACATGATGGACCTATAGTCCCTTCTGCCGTTAAATTACTGTGTTGCTATGTTACACTTTTGAGGGGAGGACAGGATGGATCTACAGTCCCTTCGGACCTTAATCTACTATGTTACTATGTTACACTGTTGGGGGGGGGCATAATGGAGATATAGTCCCTTCAGACCTTAAATTACTATGTTACAATGTGGGAGGGGTGGCGCGATTGCACTAGTGTCCCTTTGGACCTTAAACTACTATGTTACACTGGGGGGGGGGCATAATGAACCTAGAGTCCCTTTGGACCTTAAGTTACTATGTTACTATGTTACATTGAGGGAGTGCGTGATGGACCTAAAGTCCCTTTTGACTCTAAATTATTATATCACTATTTCTACACTTTGGGGAGGCATGATGAACCTATTCTAACCTTAGTTACTGTGTTACTATGTTACACTATGGGGAGGGACATGGAGATCTTAAAAAGTCCCCCAGCCTTAAATCACTGTGTTACACTGTGGGGAGTGGGGGACATGATTGACCTAGTGTCACTTCTGATGTTATATTACTGTGTTACAATATACGTTGGGGGAGGGCATGATATACCTAGAGTCCTGACCTTAAATTACCCTTTTGCTGTGTTACTATGAATTTACTTGCACGGCTATATCTCGGCAAAAAAAATATTTTTCAGTAAACTGTTATCCTCATTTTGGTGACCAGGGGCTTTGTAGAGACAATATTGCAGGAGTTATACATCAGCAGAGATTTTTTATTATACAGTATTGTGAAGAACACGCTGCATGTTAAGCAGTGGGAAAGATAGCTAAGGATGTCATCTGGAGGAAAAGAATCTGGTGCCCTTGTGGTGTAGAGTCAGTTCTAAACACAAAACTGAAAAGTGTCTGAGTGCTCAGGCAGATTAAAGCCAGGTCTCGAGTTGCCTTGGTGTTGTAGAATGGGATCGTATTCCAGGTAGGCTGGGTTAAAATTCCAGCTAAGGCACTTCTTTGTTTCTCTCTCTTCTGTTTTGTTTGGGTTCCACATACGTGCACACTGCATCCCTGTGAATGAAATATAGAATAAAGTATAGGTTGGGATGCGTATTGAGAAGTTTACACACACCCGAGGGGTTAGATGCTACATAAAGCCTGAGAGTGAAGTTTGAGGGGTTTATTAAAAGCATCTAACCCCAAGGGTGTGTGTAAACTTCGAGTTTACACACACCGACCCATGTTTTATTTTATATAATTGCTGGGTTTGCCTTCTTCGCCTCAGCAATTATATAAAATGCATGCAGGTTGCTGCGCAGCCCACCTGGTTCGATTTGAGTATCCGGTCTGTAACTTGCGGTGCCGTTTTGAATTGATTTCATTTTTTTCTTTGGGGGGGTGAGCAGTAGAAACAGCTTCTCTTTCCTGTTGAAGATTCTGTTTAAAAATGTAACTTACCACAGAGTCCGATTCCGAGTGGCAGTTAAGGCTTCCGGGGAAAAGCGTGCGGTGAGAGTTCTGAAGGGAAAAGATGCAGTGGGGCATGCACAGAGTGAGGGAAACCGTGTGTGTGTTTGCTATTATAAACGCTCCTTTATAACGGCAAATTACGCCATGGTTTCCCTATGGGAAAAAGGCTAAGCCAGTTATTATAAAGTAATTATCTGTGCAACATCAAGTTGGTGCATTAGAGAAAGAGTAAGAGGCTTCTTGGAGTCCCAGGTTTTGAGTTGCCTTGGTGGTGCAGCTGGTAGTGCAAACAGAATGGTATTCTGGGTGGCCTGGGTTCAAATCCTAGCTAAGGCACTTATTTCTCTTCATTTTTGGGGGGTTCCATATATGTGCACACCACAACCTTGTGAATGGTAAAGCCTGCCTCCCATCTGTCTACTCATCTAATTGTGCATGGACTCAGCCTTGCTCCCCATTCACAGTAAACCTCACCTTTCTTCCCACTTCCCCCATAAGAACACCAGGTGGGGGTAGGACTGCAGGAGAGTGAAGTAATACCAGCTGGGGAAGTACTGCAGGTTAAGTCTGGTCCCCAGCTGTGGAATCCTAGGAATTTCAGTTCTGTTTGAACGGGAATATCTGAATTATATTTTGTTGCTTTATTCCATTTCCCCTTAGAAAGCCCCACCCCACCTTCTATTGGCCATAACCGAGATCACCGTCACTACCCCCTGCAAAACCCCCACAACCCATGCAGCAGGGCCTGGCTCAGCTTGGAGAGGCAAAAGCAGGAGGTCAGAGTTCAGTGTTAATGTGGGAGGGGGCTGAGGAGGCATGGGGTGCTCCTGGATCCAGTGACATGTGCAGCCAATAACAGAGCCCTCATGCATCAAGGAAGCAGTAATTTTAGACACAAACCCCATGAAACCCACTCACCGCCCATACCAAGGCACTCGCAATGCAGCAACTGCCATGGAGCATCTGAGCTATAAGAAAAGCAGCTGACGGTGCCCGGCTGCTGACAACATCAAAGATGCCTCCACACCCTACTGTAGGAGAAGACACTGAAATGGTGGATAGGGTGTAACTCTTCCCATGGATTCTGATAGCGTAACTCTGCAACCTCGAGCTGGAGTTAGAATCGCAGTGCCAATGCATGTTTCCCTGTGGTAGCATAACTGCCAATGCCACTGGGTCAGACTATGGTTATCAGAACCCACTGAAATTCTGGGTTTTGGTTCTGGTCTAGACTGACCTTTTCAGATATTTCTAGGTTTCTAATCTTATTTAGAACTCAGACCCTTTTGTATAAAGGACTGGACCAGAGAGGAAAAAAAGCAGAGATAGCGAGGAGTAAAAAAAAAATCTAGAAACAAAAAAAACCTCACCCTCTCAGCTCAGCTGTAATATTCTGTTTCACTGCACATGCAGAGACGAGAAACACTATATGCCACTCAAACTACAAATGTAAGGAGTCACAACCAATGTGCTGTACAGTAGTCTGGCACAGTGGCATACACAGGTACACGAGTAGCATGTTCTCATATTTAAAATGTCAGCACCACAGTAGCCACATTAAGGTGAATCAGCTCATTTTCAAGAGGGTCCTAGGGTGGCATTTAAAACAGCAGCAACAACTGCAAATTTTACATCAGTTACATTAAATGTACAATTGGCTACACAAGTACAAGAGGTAGGGTTCCATTAATATACATTATTTACACAAGTCCACAGTTACATATACAATTACACAGCATTTGAAGTGGGAATATGGTCTTGTCAATACAAAAGACTGGGATGTGGGCAAGATTTGAGGCATGTTGTGTTAGGTAGCAGGGCGTAACACTTGCAAGCTCACTGGGGTTGTATTCAGTGAAACTACTGACATGGGATAAAAATGCAAACCCACCAGAGTAACCTCATCACACACAACTGATTCCGGTGGCATGGAACCAGTTGTATGTAATGAGGGAACAGAAGATCAGAAACTACTTTGGACCCAGAGCAAGGGACAGGAGAGGGAACAATGTTATAAAGTAACTTCGGGCCTAATCCACGAGTCTGGCCCAGATATGTGAGTTACACATTTGTGGATAGACACGCCAGAGGTGTGATCTACACCCTTGGCCACCCTTCCCCAGACATGGACACCAGCACAGAGCAGCCTTGGTGTGTTCGGGACAGATGAGGAATTGATGATGGGCATCCAATCGGATGCTAGGCTCACTGCAAGAGTGAACCTCTGCATGAAGGAAGGAATTGTGGGATGTGGCAGTCCTCCAGGGACCTGGCCTATCATAAAGTGGCATATTCTATGACAAAAAACAATTCAGAAAATAAAGTGATAGCCCCAGCCCGCCATGCCAGCTTGGAGGGTTTGCAGCAACCAGTGGTGAAGCCTCTGATACAGCCACAACAGAACCCTAGAGATCTGTGTACTACACTAGCTGGCATTATGGGAACTTCCTGAGTTGTGTCAAATAACATTGTTGGCCACTGTACACCACAAATGGGCACAAAATGTGTTTGGGGTTGCATGCATGCACATCCCCACACCATACCTACTCTCTATATCACCGCACATGTAGATGTGCATAAGGCTTCAGGTCAGGTGTGGAGGGGCTACACAGTTTGGCTGGTGGATGGTGGAAAGGCTGTCATGCATATGACCCGATGTAAGGAACAGACTCGGATCACCAGTGGCCAGGGCTGGCAAAGAACTGCCTCTGGCAGCACGAGCCTGTCTGAGGAAAGGACCATGCATGTTCCACTGCCACATTACTTTCTGTGGTGAGATAGTGGAGTTTACTTCTCTCAGGGGTATCACAGCAGTGTACAGTTACTACAGGAATAAGGAAGGGATGGGAGCTGTCTGAAGGAGAGAAATCTGCAGCCACCGGACCGACAGATCTAAAACTCCTGGGCTCCGACCCCAACTACACTGGCCAGATCCTGCTCCTGATGTAGGGGAGGCAGACACCCTGTGATAGCCAATCCAAGGAAAGTATCCATTTTTTAATTTAGCATACTGTTCCCCACTTCTGACTGACCAATCCCATCAGTCCTGACCCCCTCACCTGACCCTATCACCCACCTTCTCCTAGACGTTTCTCAACTCCGATGCACCCTGGTTTGCCCCCTCCAGGGTGGGGCCATAGGGGGTAGACCCTAACCCCCTGACAGAGACTGGGTAGGTCCACTTTGGAGCAAGAGCTGTGGTCAGTGCAGCAGGGCCTATGGTGAGGGGGCAGACATCCTCCTGCTACAATTGGGGATTGTCCACTATTCTGTTCTCTGCCACTAGGACACCGCACTGTCAGTGCATGTGCACGCAGGGCATGTTCGTGTGCTGGAGCTCATTGACGTCCTCCCTTCTGACTTCTGAGCTCTGACTGCACCACCATCTGTCATCACCCAGGTAGCAGTAGTGCAGTGGAGACAGAACTCCCTTCACCCCCAAGTTGAGAGCATCTTCTGGGACACCCAGCTCACCTCCCCTGTCTGGCCCTCTGTTGACCCGTGCCTGTTCCTGAATACAGGTCATCGGCATCGCAAGCAGTAGCATTACTGCTGCGCAGGTGGGCTGGCCCCCAAGGGGAGTGTTCTTTGGAGGACCACGTGCAGAACTGGGGCTTATGAGGGCTGGGAGACCACTGAAGCAACAGCCTGATTTGGGATGCCTGTCAGAGGATGAGAAATGCCTTGACTGAAGGAATAGAAATGCTGG
Source organism: Neoceratodus forsteri (assembly GCA_016271365.2). Classification (NCBI taxonomy): domain Eukaryota; kingdom Metazoa; phylum Chordata; order Ceratodontiformes; family Ceratodontidae; genus Neoceratodus; species Neoceratodus forsteri. The sequence continues at coordinate 86,360,579 of JADMNL010000029.1, forward strand.
TGAACAACCAAAGACTGAGAAATATCTGGAATGGAGGAGCAGAATTCAATGGAATTCATGGTAGCATTTCCTGTGGATACTTTCTGTTTAGGCGGGAACCTGGAAGTACCAATATTCAGGATCTGTCATTTATTGCAGGAATATTAACCCCAGCTAGGTCTGCTTGATGATATAAATAGTAAATCGATACTAGGAAAGCCTTCCAGATGCACGTAATTAAGAGTGTGTGTGTGTGTATACATGTATATATGTGTCTGTACATACGTAAGCATGTGCACATGCATATGTGTGTACTGTATGTATATACATGCATACTGTGTGTCTGTTTTCATGGTCGTGTGTGTGAATATATGTCTGAGACGGCTCCCAGCACCACTTTTAATGAGATCTACTCCTTGTGTTGCATTTTTTCATGGTTTTGGCATCAGTAATGGATGTCTGGGTGTTTCTTTAACATGTCTGCAGATCCTTCATCACAAACCGATGCTGCAGTCACTCATAAATAAGGGAGGAGAACAGAGGCAAAATTCAGATTCAGAAAAGGGTTCAGCTTAACTTTTCAGAAGGTTTGATATCCCTGCTCCATACAGTGGTTAAATTGGGAATATTTAGGTGGGGGAACTCTCACATCTAGATTTTTAGGTGGTGGAACTGTTATTTCTAGGTAATTGAACTCTCCCATAGTGGTCAATGTAGAAAGATGACAGAGGTGGTGGAACTGTCATACAATATTTTAGAGGTGGCGGAAATGAGTTTCTGTAGGCTCCTACCCAATTTAACCCCTGGCTCCGTATATGTAGAATACCATGTGGCTAGCTTGTTTGCACACTTTAGTACTGGGGCTGGTACAGTGCTGAGTCCTGCCATCGCTACAGGGTTTATTGCATATGTACTGTACATAACTACTTTCAGTCCAAAGTGGAGTATATAGCAGATTAAGTTAGCAGTCAACGAAAAACCATCCTGTAACTCTGGAGTTTGTGAAACCAAGGAGTCGGTGGGTCGGGTTCCTAAATGGAAGCACAAGCTGTGCTGTGGGCTTTCAGCAATGCTGTTGCTACAGTTATTACAGGTCTGCCTCTGTTGGGATTGATGGAAAAGTAAACAAACTCTGATCAGAGCTAAAATTGCCGCTATGCAGTACCCTGATAAGGGCTACAGAAATAATGTGTGGCTTTGATCGTAATAAATAACCCTTTGTGGGATCAACCCCTTCCACCTAGATTCACCTGTTCCAAGCCTAGCATGACATTTCTGCACTCACCCAGCTGGGGGTCGAAGCTGGTAGGGCAGAGACCAGTTAGTGTTAAATGAACTGTAAGCATGTGTATGTGTATGTGTGTGTCGGGGGGGGGGGGGCTGTTTGCATTCAGGACCTGTTAGTATTAAACATAGACTTATAGGGCAGGGCAACCAGCAGCAGCTCTATGCCATGGTTCATCGTGGCATTTGCCTTGGTTAAAAAAATGTTGTGCCCCAGTTTGTGTGCCAGTGCAGAGTAACGCCATACAGCAACAAACTCTTGTCCGAACCACACCTGCTGCTAATGCATTAAAGCAATAGGAGATTTATTTATTTCAAAGGTTTTACCAGGAAAGAGATACCGACCTGGTAACAGCTCCTTTCCAGATGAGTCCTGCAGAAAGCAGAAAATAGAAAAGACAACAGATACAAAAATACAGAATATAAAGTTAATAGACATGAAATAAGTATAGCAAATATAAATAGGAAAATTATGCCTAACAATAAAGTGACAAAAATAAGCTACCAAGCACTGAATTGTGGAATGGCCAAAGAACAATTAAATAGTTATTAACTTCACATAAAAACTAGGGGAAATACTGATACTGGGGAAGAGACGTAGAATTAATGTGTGTCTTAGTTGTACGTGAAGTGTTGTGATGTAAAAGTCCAACATTTACACCACAACAGTAGGAAAAACAAAACCACAAACATCAAGGTAATGCAGTGTGCAGTGATCGTGAGTCTGGACATATACCCCCCCCCTTAAATATACACAACAAACACACACACGCATAGCTGTTACAACAGCTGTGCACACAAAGGGTATGAGTGTGATTAACACAATAAGACAGCTGAGCTGGAAGATTTCTTTTTCAGTGGGGTCCTGTTTTTACACATTTTTACAATCTCTTTACTAGAGTTAGCACAGCTAAAATGCAAAATCTCAATTTTACTGGAATCTTGCTTTTATACATTTTTACAATGTAGTTACCCAGGATAGGTCAGTTGACATGCAATATCGCATTTTAAGTGAGTTCCTGATTGTGCCTATTGTTGCAATGTATTTTCCACAATAGTGACCAGCTGAGATGCAGTATCTTGTTTTCAGAGGGATGTTGCTTATGGCAAATGCAAGCAGATATTTACACAATTTGTCATTTCACTAGAAGAGGGGGATTTTATGATGTCAGCATGGGAATACAGAGCTGGTGAGGTGCTCACGTCATAGAGAGTATTCTTTTTTTTTTTTTATGCTTTTTGCGGTACCTGCCCATCAGAAGTATCTGCCCTGCTCATGGACCCCCGGGACCTCCACCTCCAATCATAGCCTGCGCTCTTCCCCCAGTCAACCCTGGCTTGCTCTTGAGGTTGTGGCACCAGCCCTTCATGCCACAATTTTGGTATCTGGTGGGGGGACGTATTGGAGGCTGATGAGAGGCCCAGGGCAGGGCGTCATGAAGATGAGCCAGGCCCAAATTTTTTTCCCCTCTGTAAGCAGGGATGGGGATGTGTAATGACGTCCGGTGTCCGCCCTGCCCCTGAGACATCCAGGCATCGGTGTGCTTGCAGCAACTCAGCCTCTGCTGAGAGTCGCTAGACATTGAGCATACACACCCACCCTCCCCCCAGAGAAGGAGAGAAGTCTAAGGATGCTCGATCCTTCTCCCCCCAGCTGGCCTTCCGACAACCTGGGTCCGTTCCCGAACCTGGGTCGCCAGCGTCGCAAGCGGAAATCCAAATGCTGTGCCGGCAAGCCATAGAGAATATTCTAATATTGTTTACAGTTTATTTACCCAGGACAGTTCAATTGAGTTGCAACATCTACTTTTCAGTGGAATCCTGCATCTACCTGCAGTGTGAAGTACAATAGCCCCGATACAGAACTCTGGAGCACAGTCAGCAACAGTGTTGGTTTAGTATTGACACGTTGACCACAAATACTGTACAATCACAATGCAACAATAAAATAAATTATTGCTAAAGTCAAACTTAGTTACATTAACACAGTACTTTAGCAGGCTGTTTGGTAAGTTGGCCATTAAAGAGAAAGTCGACACATGGAAGAGGCTGTCAGTGTTGGCATTAAAACTAGGACTGCATACAAAAACAGACAGAAATAAATGTGTGTGTGTGTGTGTGTGTGTGTGTAGGGGGTGTTTGTGTGTATGTTGCTCACCAACACTCCCCCCGCTAGCATAAACCCTCTCATTTTTGGAAGTCTCCTTCAAAAGGGGGGCATTCATAATATCAGGTGCAGTTTAAAGCCCTAAAATAACTCACAAAACTGAAAGTGGACAAGGCAATGGGACCGGATGGGATACATTCTGGAATATTAAGGGGGAACTCACGGAGGTGCTGGCAGCACCACTGGCAGCCCTATTCAATGAATCACTCAATAGAGGATTGGTTCTGGAGGACTGAAGGAGGGCAGATGTCGTCCCTCTTCACAAAAGTGGGAGCAGGGAGGAGGCTGGAAACTACTGACCAGTCAGCTTCACCTTAATAGTGGGGAAGATTATGGAATCACTACTAAAAGAAAGGATTCTGGAACACGTTGAATTCAGCAGAGCACAAGATCCGAGACAGCATGGATTCACAGCGGGAAGGTCATGTCAAACAAATCTAATTGACTTCTTTGACTGGGTGACTAAGGTCATGGATCAGGGGTAGCGGTGGATGTGGCCTACCTGGATTTCAGAAAGGCCCTCAATACTGTTCCACATAGAAGACTTGTGAACAAGCAAGGCAGCCTGGGAGTGGGACACAAGGAGGTAAACTGGGTTAGGAACTGGTTGAGTGATGGAAGACAGACGGTCATGGTAAATGGAGCTCAGTCTGAGGAATGGAGGGTGACCAGCGGGGTGCCACAGGGATCAGTCCTGGGGCCAGTCCTGTCTAATGCCTCCATAAGTGACATTGCAGAGGGGCTGGAGGGGAAGGTCTGCCTTTTTGCAGATGACACTAAGATCTGCAACAGAGTGGACGCTCCGGGAGGGGTGGAAAAAATGAAGCGGGACCTAGGTAAACTGGAGGAATGGTCTAGAATGTGGCAGCTGAGATTCAATGCGAAAAAGAGCAAAAGCATGCATCTGGGGTGCAAGAACCCAGGGGAGGATTACATGATGGAATGGGGGGGGGAACTGATGATCACCAAGCAGGAAAGGAATTTGGGGGTAATCATATGTGATGACATAAAGATGGCCAACAATGTACCAAGGCTGTGGGGAGAGCCAGTGGGATGCTGGGGTGCATAGGGAGAGGTATCACCAGCAGAAGAAAAGAGATGGTGATGCCACTGTACAGATCTTTGGTGAGGCCTCATTTGGAATACCGTGTTCAGTTCTGGAGGCCGCAACTCCACAAGGACATAGGCAAGGTGGAGGCAGTTAAAGACAACAAAGATGGTGCAGGACCTGCACCAAAAGTCATATGAGGAGAGACTGGGAGACCTCAGTATGTATACCCTGGAGGACAGGAGAGACAGGAGAGATATGATAAAAACCTACAGATATCTAAAAGGCATAAATAGGGTACCAGAGGGTAGCATCCTTCAAGAAAAGAGATGTCCAGGAACGAGGGGGCATGACACAAGGTTGGAAGGGGGTAGACTAAGGGGTAGCATGCAGAAGTATTTCTTCACAGAAAGGGTGGTGGATGCATGGAATAGACTCCCAGCAGAGGTGGTGGGGAAACACAGTGGGGGAATTCAAGCATGCATGGGACAGGCATGGGAGGTAAAGCCGGAGATCAAGTAGGATGGGTGGCTTTTATAGTAGACAGGGAAAATGGGCAGAGTGGATGGCCCTAACGGTTCTCATCTGCCATCAATTTCTGTTTCTGTGTTTCTAATTATAAGGTACAAGAAAACTATGGAAGGGCAGTAAAAACTATGGTTGGGCTAAGAACAAATGACAGACTGATTGATCAGGGACTGGTTTGGGACATGAGGCACAGACTTCCTGAAATATTTGGGCCCTATTTTACCTCCTGTGACACCTCTGGTTTACTTTAGATTCTGTCCCCAGGATCTCGCTGTCCTCCTACCAGAGCTACTCATGCATGCACTACGCCCCTTTAGTGTCAATTTACACCATCTTGCCATGGACCCACCACTCATGTGCAACCTGCTTGCTCTGATCTCCTGGCAGACAGAACATATAGTGGCCCAGAGGGGGTACTGCTCGGGGGAACTGTTGGAGAAGGCTGATTACATAATTGCTTTATGTTTTTCACAGAGAGAAACTGCCTGGCATCTGACAGGTATGAGCATATTATCTGTGGACTCCAGTGTGGTCTTGGTCAGAGTCACAAGGAGACTGCATCTAATTGTCAACTGAGCCCACACAAACATTAATTTTGTGGTGCCTCCAAGACATGCTTGGCCAAACTGCAGTTGATGTGCTATACAACGGATGAGCTAGGCTGATCCTTGACTGCCCACATGACACCCACCACCATAAACTTTACAGTGGGTTAATCTGACAGTCCCAGGGAAAGAGGGAATGCATGTGATCCTTCTCTCTCTGAAGTGCATTAAAGGCAATGTCTATATATATATATATATATATATATATATATATATTCATTGCAAAACACTTCATCAATCCATCAGATAGGGTTGCTAGCACAGCGAAAAATGTATGGAAATGTAATGTTAGGGTTACTCCCCACCACCACCCTCCACACATCAACAGACATCGGGGTGTGCTGTGAGGTCATCAGACACAACTCTCACCCCGTTCCATGTGTCAGCAAGCTGACATGCTATAGTATAGGAGAATGGGGTGAGTGTTAGGTCTGACGACCCCATGGCACACCCCAATGTCTGTTGGTGTGTGCAGGGTGGGGGAATGGGATGGTAGGTGAGGTGGAATGGTGGGGGGGTAACCCTAACATCACATTTCCATACTTTTGTCACTGTGCTATCAACCCTAACTGATGCATTAACAAAGTTTTTTGCAGTGAATTTCCCTTCTTTTTGAGAAAGTGCAATGTAACTGGTAACTGGCATCTATTTGTGGAAACGTGGGCCCTCTGGGTCCCTTCACATTGCCCATTTTTTGTGTAATGGTATGCCTCTGTGGGAGTGTGGGCCCTCTGGGCCCCGCACTCCCACTTACACATAAGTACAGAGCCATACAGCAGCCCCATAGTACTGAAAAGGAACCCTCATAACACTTATTTGGCAATATCTCAGTAACCGTAGCAACTATGAAAAAAATTCCACTGGAGTTGCAATCATGACTTCAAAACCTCCAAGTGTGCTTAATTGTGGGTAGCAAAAAATCTGTATCTCGAATTGCTTTCGATATACAGGCACCCTAAGGTGCCACAGGCACCACAATGTTATCGTATGAGAAATTTCTCAACTTCGGAACACTGTAGCTATGGGCCTGTGAATGTTTGGGGGCCAAACAACCAAAATGCACATCTGTGGGTCCAGGGCTTGCCATCCTGCAAATTTCAGCCCAAAAGCACAATCCACCTTGGCACAATAAAGTGACAAAGAAAATGACACATGGGACAGTGTTTTGGAGCATTTTCACAACAACATTAATGTTTTCGCAGCACCCCTATTCCTTGTAATAAAATCTTTTCATGCACAAAAAATATGTTGTCCAGCCATCTTTTATTTTGTGCATGGTCATTATCGCACACACAAAAAATGTTTTCGCAAAAACAAAACACCAAAATGGTGGAAAACTTGAAAAACGTATTTCCAGATAACCTGCACAACAACTGATGCCGAGGACAAGTTCCTCAAGGCTCGAATAGGTAAACACAAGTGTTGGTATTTAGCGAGAAGCACTGTTTTTCGATTTACAATTTTTGTTTCTTGCTAACTGACAACCGAATAGCAGCAGCACGAAAACAAAAATCCAGAGCACAAAACCAAAAAAGTTTTCGCTTAAGTTTTCACATCGCCCTTATCAATTTTGCCACAGGCTAAAATGGAACATGAAAAACTTCCATAACTTTTCAACAGATTCATATTTTTTCACCAGATCTTCAAAAGGCACCACCCTGACCCAGACCACATACACAAATGCACATTTAAAGCCAGCCACACACCATTTGCTCTCTGGAGCCTGACAAAGAATTGCACAAAAGTTGAGGATTTTTCACATTTTTGACACTCTGCAGCTCAGCAACTGTACTTCCAACTGGAATGAAACTTTCCATATCCGGAGATCTGTGTTTGGACAGCGTGCATGCAAAGCTTCAAGAACATTGGACAAACAGTTGCAAAGTTATTAAAGTACAAACTTTGGGGTTTGACAAAGAAGTGGCCTGCCAACCCTAACTATGTCTGCACTATTGTGCAGGTAAAATAAATAAATATATATATATATACAGAAGAAGAAGAAGAATCAGTATTTATATAGCGCTTTTCATACAACCAAAGCGCTTTACAAGCAATGCTAGACTGGTAGTGAAGTGACTGAATGTGTGGTGGCGGCCATATTGCATATCATCACCCACACACAGCCTGTATAATTGCATGAACCAGTTTTATGGGAAGGGGAATGTTGGCCAGGACACCGGGAATGTTCCCTACTCTTTTTGCGAAGAGTGCCCTGGGTTCTTTTACTTCCACCTGGACACCCACCAGGACAACACCAGGATGGGCAGAAGGGACCTCGGTTTAACATCTCATCCGGAGGACGGCACACCCCAGCAGTACAGCACCCCCCAATACTGCACTCGGATGCCAGCGATTTTTAGGTGCAAGTCCAATCCCGGTGTGGGACGAGAACCCTCGACCTTCTGGTCCAGAGGCGGATGTGCTACCAACTGAGCCACGCTGACACCTGATATATATATATATATACACACACACACACACACACACACACACACACACACACACACACACACACACACACACACACACACACACACACGGCTTCCATGTAAGATGTGTTCTTAACCCCTGCGCTCTCTACTGGAGTAATCGAGCTGGCAGTTCCCCACATTAACACAATCTGTGAACCCCTCACCTTCTCTCACAGATGCCTGACTGTGTGGAACTCCTGGCTGGAATTCCTAGCCAGGCCAACTGTCCCTTGCACTCTAGTACAAAAGTGATGGACTTCTTCTGGGCAAAAACCTTGCTGTCGCCAATTAAGGGGGAGTAACATATGTAATTGCAACCTCATGCTTACCTCCTCTATATCCCACCTGCACTATGCTTTCACCTCAAAACCATGAACTATACAGTGCCTCAGTAAACTAAACATTTCCTCTGTACCTTGTACCTAGTGCTTTCTGTGTCAGAAACATGCACATCTGTCATCTAAAGCCTACCTTAACAGGACACCATTGCAAACAAGCTCTTTATCCCGAATACAATTGAATTAATTCAGGGTTGGTATGTGGTTATTGAATAAATTGATGCCTTCTGTCAAGTTGTTGATCACACCATTTGAGATTTAAATCAAGCATTTAATAACATAGTTCAGGACTGAATAAGTTCTTGAATTGCAACTGTGAATCATTTCTTATTATTTTCCCAATAATTAGAAAAATCTTGAGCTGTGAACTTCTATGTATGGGCTCATTTTTTGTAGTAAATTTGTTTATGTATTTGTGAATGAAAAATCATGGACTTTACAATCAATATATTTACATAAACATCAGTGGTGAACAGATACAATAAAGAGTATGGTCATTAAATACAACTAAAACCAGTACATGAAGAGAATAAATTCACACCATAAAAGATTCATCAAAGAAAGCCAACAGTGAAAAGAAAAATATTGACTCAAATCCATTGACTGTAGTATCCGTTAAATACAGACAGTTAATAGCTAGCAGAAATGTTGTAAAAAGAGGCCCCATGTTATTTCAAGAGACTCCAGCTTATTTAACAGCATGTGACTAATCCTTTCATTTTTAGCTGTGGTGCCCTTATATTTACACCAACCCTCAATATAGAAACATAGAGTTTGATGGCAGATAAGGACCGCTTGGCCCAACCAGTCTGCCCATTTCCCTACCTAATGGATAAGCTGCAGATCTAGCTAACCAACAGCCTGCTTCTTCCAACCTCCACCCCCTAGAACTGCCTTATGTCTGTCCCATGCATTCTTGAATTCCCCCAGTTTTTGACTCCACAACCTCCTCCGGAAGGCCATTCCATGCATCCACAACCCTCTCTGTGAAAAAATACTTCCTTATATTACCTCTGAGCCGCCCCCATCTTCAAATTGTGCCCCTTGTTCTTGCACACCTATTTTCTGAAAGCTGCTACCCTCTTGGACTTTGCTTATTCCCTTGAGGTACTTGAAAGTTTCTATCATGCCCCCTTTCCTCGAGGCTATACATGTTAAGCTCCTTAAGTCTCTCTCTTCATATGTCTTCCGGTGCAGACCCTGCGCCATTTTAGTTGCCCTCCTCTGAACTGCCTCCATCCTGTTTATGTCTTTGTGGAGATTGGGTCTCCAGAACTGCACGCAGTACTCCAGATGGTGTCTCACCAGCTGTCTGTACAGAGGGATAACAACTTCCTGTTTTCTACTGGTGATGCCTCTCCCTATGCATCCCAGTATCCCCCCAGCCCTCCTTACTGCCCTCTCTCATTGCTTGTCCACCTTTAGGTCATCTGATATGACTACCCCCAGGTCCCTTTCCATTTTTTTGTTGTTAGTATCTCACCTCCCATTGTATACTCTTCCCCTGGGTATTTGTTTCCCAGGTGCATTACCTTGCACTTCTTAGGATTGAATCTAAACTGCCGTACATTTGACCATTCCTCCAACCTTGCCAAGTCCCTTCTCGTTCTTTCCACCCCACCTTGTGTATCAACTCTGTTGCAGATCTTTGTGTCGTCTCCAAAGAGACATACTTTTCCTTCCAGTCCCCCTGCAATGTTGCTTATAAAGACATTGAAGAGGACCAGTCCTAGTACTGAACCCCTGCAGTACCCCACTAGTAACCCCCCTTTCTTCAGAGTTTACTCCATTTACTAGGACCCTCTGTCCTGTTCTCCAGCCAATTCTTTACCCAGGCTACCATCTTGGGACCCACTCCCAGGCTGGCTAACTTGCATATTAATCTTTTGTGTGGGACTGTGTCAAATGCCTTGCTAAAGTCTAGGTAGGCCATGTCCACAGGCCCTCCCTGATCTACTACTTTGGTCATCTATAGAATAGTGCATGGGGAACAGTGCACAATAAGGTTATCTTTCCACCAAGGGGGTTACCATGATGATAAAGTGATGTTGCGAGCGAAGCTCAAGAGATCCCTGTCATCACAGCAACCACCGAGGTGGAAACACAGCCTTTTATGCGTTGTTTCCCGTGCACTATTCTGTGTAGTGTGTGGCATTCAGTTGCACTGACACATGCAGATAAAGAAGAAAGACACTGGCGCCTTCTTTCTTTGCATTTAGAATGGTTTACTGAACAGTGGCTGTCTCAGGTAACACACATCACAGGAAAAAAACAAAAACACTAATTTCTCCCCTTAGCACAAGCATCTCTTAAGTGACTCACTGTTTGAGTTTTTTTTAAGTGCTTACTGACTAGTGTAAAACCCTGTGTGATTCTATACAGTTTCTGTTTAGTTTCTTTTTGAGGTTTCAATTTCAGGAGTGCTGTCAGTTTGCCTTGTGAACTGTTCTTAGTAGCTGATTCTGTCAACAGCAGACATGGCAATCTGGCAGCTCAGATAAAAGCAGTAAACTCAGAGCTGTGTGACGTACCTACTGCAGCACAATGATTTGTCACTCTGCCACAGAAGGTACACCACTACTACAGCAGAATGATCTTTTCGAGTGTATGGGTTTCCATACATAATAAGGGCTCCCCATACACTATAGAGAGGATTAAACCTGTCTTACATTTTGATAGAAGTAAACTTTTTGCACCAAATAGGGCTACCAGTACCCAAAGTTTTTTGTGATTTAAATTAATGATATCTGGAATAATACCTATTATAAACACAGGGTATGAGAGGTATGCATTCTCTAACTGCATCTGAACAGAGAGACTGAATTGATTCTCAGTGTTGTTTCAAGTTGGGACATTTCCAAAATATATGAGATAAATCGGCATGCTGTTAAGCACGTCTCCAGCAGGCTCCATTTGGTAGAAAACCCATGCTCTCTAATTTAAATGGAGAATAATAAAAGTAATTTAACATTTTATATTGCATCAGTCTCCCTTGTATTTCCCAACTGGACAATTTAGCATTGTTCCAAGCGAAGTCTACTCCACAGATGAGATGGAAATATTACATTCTTGCTCCCATTTTTCTTTTGAGGAGCATGTTAGATTGTTGTCAGGTTGTGAGAGGAGCTTCTAAAATACACTAGCCCCTTTCTTTAGCTTAGATATGCTAATAAATTGAGACTGTTTTGAGAAATCAGAGAGCATCAAATTAGAGTCAAGTGTATCAGACAGGGCTACTGCAAGATAATGGCAGGAACAAAAGGAGAACCTATGAAGTCCAAACTTAGCTTTACGTTCATCAGTGGAAAAGAGAATTTGTGATTTCTCATCTAGGACATTAGCCAGCCTTTGAATTCCAAGTTTGCTCCATCCTGGGTCATCTAGTGGCTTATCAATACAGAGGATATACGGATTGTTGCACAGAGGGAGGCCCTTAATTGGAGTAAATTCTGGAGTCAGTTGAGAGAAGGTTCTTCTAAGAGTTTTAATAGACCTTACTATGGAAGGGTTATCTCTAAGTGCCTCAGGGATTATGGAAGAAAATTAAGTCCAGTACTTGATAGGGAGATAACAGTTCAGACTCTACAGAGAACCAAGGTGGAGTATTATATGTCTGGGGTGATTGAGTATATGGAAGCATCTGTTTGGCAAGTAAGGCCCAGTGATACCGCTCCCACCACGGTAAGTATGGGCTCTGTTGACACTGATAACTATAACAGTCAACAGCTATTTCTCCTGAACTACTCTTTTCTGATGGCCCCCACCCAAAGCTGCATCCCTTCTGCAAGTTCTATGTGGATTCAAGGGTAGGGATATTTTTCACTTGGAGATTTCCAAGTAGGTATAGTTATGTTGGACCCTATTCATCCCCAAAAAGGACCAGGCCAACTCAATGTCAGGTAGACTGAGCCACTTATTACATATGTTGTTCAATATACTGCTCAAAAAATGACTAACAGTGTGATTTGGGGGTTGTTTGTGTCCAATTTACTAAACACAGTTGGCAAGTGAATGACCACCGAACAGAAAGATACCACAGGCATCAATTCCTATGGTCCTGCTGCTTAATAGCAGTCTAAAATGTTGTGACTGTCTGTTTTGGGGCTTTATGAGTGATGTAATGGTTATCAACCACAAAGAATGCTGAGTGCAGAATCCTGCCTTTGATTAGTTAACTAGCTGTGCTTATCTCACAGACGATTGACCCCTAGTGTAAACAGAACCCTAGTAGTAGTTCTTACCATGGGGATCAGCATTCAGCAAGCCTAGCCCTAGAATGTAACTATTTATTAACTACTGTATTATCTACAAACATATTCAATTAATAATGATTTACTACTAACGATGTATCATTTTACAAGACCTGGGGCCAGATATTCAAAACTGAGCCCAGTGCGCAAAGTGATTTTGTCCTGTTTGCCCAGGGTCTGCACCTGTGCGCAGTATTCAGAGATGACTTTTGTGTGCACTAACAGGGTTAGTGCACACAAAACAAAATAATGTATATGATGGGCAAAGGGAGGGGTGGGGCCAGGAATACCCCTCAATGCAATATTCAGCGTAGTAGTACTGCACAAAAGGAATAGCACAGACCACGTTGCATAGCACCATTACCGCTTTCAAAACCATGGCTTACTCTGGGCAACCCTAGAGGATGCCAGAGCCACTGTAACCAACAACCAAATTGGTGGTTGGGGAGCACACTCACCCCTGGTGTCTAGTGGCACCCAAGTCCACCGATCACATCCCTGGTATGGTAAAAAAATGTCCCTGGTGCCTAGTGGTCCCCCTCAGTCTGTGATCCCTGACCCCTGTGAAAATAACATACTCCCTGGCATCTAGGATACTTACTGACACTGTCTCTCTGCACTACACCCACTCACACTTTTCCCTGCACTTCTCTCACTCACACTGTCCCTCTGTTACCACTAGACTACCAGGGCATATTATTTAAATTAATAATACCTGTGATCGAGCTTACAGGAGGGAGGGGGGTACCACTAGATTACCAGGGCATGTTTTATATTTCATATTACCCATGATCAGGCTACAGGGAGAGGGTACCACTGGACTACCAGGGACCATACAGGTGCTTGTGGACAGTGTTCTGGGTGGGCGGGTAGCCACCCATGGCTGGCAGCTGCTGTGTTGCACTTTGCAATACAGCTGCCCATCTGTGGGTGGCCAGCATTTGAGCCTTTTTCTTCCGGCTCAACTTTGTGCCACAGTATGCAGCGCATCTAGGGGGTTGTGCCAGCAGATGCATCGCACATCCCAGGCTGAATATTGGGATGTGCCACATATTCATGGGCACTCCCCCTTCAGATGTGCCGCATACATTACCAATGCGCTGCACAAGTCCCCTTTTGAATATTGCACCGGGGCACACTGCAGGGGTTGCACCAGTGCAACTCAGTTGTGACAGGTGCAACCCCTTTGAATATCTGGGCCCTAGAGTCCCAGGGCCTGTGCCTCCACAGTTGGGGCTGCTGCACCATGCTACTCCAAGCCACCAAAGGTGGTGCTTTTGCTGCACCCTGCACTGCCCCAAATGGGCAAGGCAGCTGCAACACGTGCACCTTGTCTCAGTCAGGGCTGCAGTACCCTGATGCTCCTCTGTGTCCTGCCCCACAGTCATAACTTCTGCACCAAGCTGTCCTCAACCCCCTGCCACCACTGTGCCCTGCTGCATCATACAGCCTCTTGACTCCACAGTTAGGGTTGTTGCTCCATGCTGTTCCCTACCACCAGAATCAGAGCCTTTGGTACACTACCCAAGCTGCTCGAAAGAAAAAAACAAACACTTTTGTCTTGTGTTATAGGATGGGGACAGAAGGTAGCAGGGCACAGCAGCCCTTCCTGTGGTGGCATGGGGCTCTAGGGCATAGCAGGCCACATCAGCCTTAAATATGTCAAAATGGTTGCAGGGTGCAGCAGTCTTGGATGTTGTGACAAAGACAGAGGACAGCATCTTGCTGATGCCTCGACCATGTGGCAGGACAAAGGGTGGCATCAGGGTACAGCAGTCCTCACTGTGAGACAGAGTGCATGTAATGCAGTGGCCCTACCCATTTGGGGGCAGTGGAAGTGGGTAGAAGGGGGCAGCAAATGCCCCACCTTTGGTGGCCTTGGGCAGCATGGTGTAGTAGCCCCAGCTGTGGAGACAGAGTCCCTGGGACTCTAGCGCTTAGCACAGCACTGCAGTCCTGTCTGTGGAGACTGGAACAGGGGGTAACAGGTGGCATTGGCCCTGACTGGAGGGGGGCAGTGGGAAGCAGAGTGCAGTAGCCTCAACTGAGGAGCAAGAGACATGGGCATCAGGATGATATATAGTATGTCTAGTTACGCACATGCATGATGTATTTCCACACAGAATCCCTCAGAGAAATGAATTGTGTGAGTTCATACAGTACAGGTTCCTGAAATAGCAAAGTGTGGCAGACACCTGTTTGCCAATCTGACATAACAATGCTGTTCTCACATGAACATATGTATAGAGGCTACATCAAAGACACACTACTTCTGTTGTTTAAACTTTAGATTTCTTTAATATCCATTACACAACCCTGGATTTATATAAGCAAATAACAATACAGAGTTTTATGTGACAGAACTCAGGTGTGATACAGACAGGAGATTTCTCACAAACATTCATTTGTACTACTTCAGTTACCCACTGAAACACAAATGACCAACTCTTTATGAGAACAGAATGCTAGATTGTAACCTAATCTATCTAACCACAAACCAGGTGGTTTAGTAGCACACTTGGAGTAAAGACAATCAGCCCTACAGATTACTCTGACTGGGAAGCTACTACAGACAATTAAGGACTTCATTGCTACAGCAACAGGCTGGGCAGGAATGATGTCATCACTCTCTGATAGGGAAAGGAATATCTTCAGTGTTCTTTACTGTTGTCAGTTACTGCAGAGTACATTAACAGACTCTGATTTACAGAAAACCACAAAACCAAACAGCATGATATTTACAGGAAACACTAATCATGACACAGACTTGAAGTCCTGTGTTATAGTAAATCTGTCAAACATTGGCATTTGATCTTTAAATAAAGAATTGATTGACTGATTGATTGATTGATTGATTGAAATACAACTTCCTAAGTGCACAACAGCATAGCTTTTGAAAAAAAATCATAGTACCCTGTCTGCACTGGTTGACTATACTACACAACTATACAATATGTTGGACATAAGAATGGCTGTGGGATCTAGCTTTATAGATCTCACTAAGGCATTCGACACAGTCAACCACCAACTCCTACTTAACACCCTACTATCCATTGGCCTGTCCCCTAACTTGGTAGCCTGGTTTGCTAGCTATCTCTCCTGCACATCACAATGCTTGTGAATATGCAGACAACTCTCAGAACCAAGGGAAGTGACCCTTGGGGTACCCCAAGGATCCATACTCAGACCCCTGCAATTTAGCCTGTTCATTAATTCCCTACCTTCCACCTGTTCAGCTCACATGGTGCTATATGCCAAGGATGCCATCATCTCGGTATCCGGTAAGAAACTATCCAAAATAACTTTGGATCTCCAAGCTAACTTCCAAATGCTAGAAACACGATTCATACAGAATAAACTCCTGCTCAACTACAAAAAAACCAAAGACATGCTAATCACATCGCCACAGAACAAGCAAAAGTATGGACCACTGTTAATCCAAAGCCACAAAGGGGAAACACAAGAGCAGGTATCCACATTCAAATACCTGGGTATACACATTGACGACACTCTCACCTTCACCTCGCATATTGAACAAGTCATTAAATCTGCAAATTCAAAGTTAGGAGTACTCTACCACCACAGACACACAATGACACCAGATACATTGAAATTGGTCATGTGCAGCACTATATTATCCACTACTGACTATGGGCTGGTGATCTACGGGGCTGGCTCAGACACCACACTGAAAAGAGTCAAAACTCTCCTCTTCAAGGCCTGTAGGTTGGTTCTTGGGGCAGATTACTTGACCCACATGTGCGCACTTTATAATGATACTAGATGGCTCCCACTTCATCTAAGACTAAAATACCAGGCCTGCCTGCTTGGGAAAAAATCAGTACTAGGACTAGCTCCTGATCCCACTGCTAATATTTTCAAATCCACCCTGACCACCAAAAACACTAGAAGAGCAGCCAAGGGTGTGCTACAGGTGCCACTTAAGTGCACTACATTTGCTCAAAGATCACTATCGTACCGTGGACCTATGTGGATAAATAACCTCTCTACCTCCCTTTTAGAAAGTAGTAAACTTGGCACATTTAAAGAGCAGGTGCTTTGTAAGGTGCATATTCTTTTTTTTTATTATCTTCTTTATACACCCTCCAAGCCACCAGCCACCTGGCACCTCAGCCCGGCCACAGACCATGGGCTTCCACCCCCCAAATCAGCTGCAACCCTCCGATACCCTGTGGCTCCCCCCCACAAGGCAGAGCTGCAGTGCTCCCCCTTACAACACCGCAGATATCCGGATAGGTTGGAGGGTCAACCTGGGGGGCTAATTGAAGCTGTGGTGGGCTTCATCAAGGGCAGGCAGCAGCTGTCCTTTTCCTGGTTTTCTAGGGAGGTGGGGATGTGCAATGATACCCTGCATCCACCCACCTCCTGCAGTGCAAGTGCCGGTAGCTGCACTCCACTCCCCTGGTCTCACCAGGGTCCGCTGCACCGGCACTCTCCCCACCTCCCTCCAGAGAAGGACAGCAGTCCACAGGATGCTCTATCCTTCTCCCCCGCCTGCTCCTCCAGTGTTCCGGGTCTGCCCCCAAACCCGGGTTGCCAGTATCGCAAGCAGAAATCCAACCGTTATGCTGACGGGCCAGCTGTAAGGTGCAAATTCTAAAGAATGAAGGTTTGGGGCCTTTAAATACCCCTGCAATCATTCAGTTTGCTTTTATTTGTTTACTTATTTTTCCATCTTTGTATTTGTATTTTGCCACTTGCTAGTGAAAAAAGAGTCCAATGGAGTTCATGTGTGATGATGTCATAAAATCCTTACTAGCAAGGCTGCCAGTGTAGTCCCCTGGGGCACAATAGTCTATGCAACTGTGTACAATGTAGCCTGCAGGTACCACCATGCTCTTCCAGACTGACCTACAGGTGGAGCTATGAGCAGACCCAGCCTGCCCCTGTACTTCCAGACTGACCTACAGGTGGCACTGTGAGCAGACCCAGCCTGCCCCTGTACTTTCAGACTGATCTACAGGTGTAGCTGTGGGACCCTGCAATAACACTGTACAATCTACATGCAAATCAGGCCATAATGAGATGCTAATATGGATGTTTGCCCACCGAATGCCTAAGTATGCTCATTTGCATGTCACTTTTCAATATAGCAAATGTTTGCCCTGGGCAAATGTCCTAGCACTGGGCAAACGTGTTAGCCCTGGGCAAACATTGCGCAAATGTATTTCAACCACTCAAACCTGTCTCAACCATAACACAGTTCTGGTTTATTTGGCCTGCACTGTTGTTTTGTTGCTTGCAGCTGTAGTGCATCCACTTCTTTGCTAGCACACACATTGGCCACGTAGTTCACCTTTACCTTCCTCCATGTCTGTGTGCACTAGGCTGCTGTTTTGGTTTGCACTTCCCGGTTGCTATATTCAGAGCTGTCTTATTTGCTGGGCTATTATTGCACTGCACTCCCAGCCCTGTTTGCATGGCTTCATTTGCACGCTATATTCAGCTGCTTTAGCCCCGGGGCTATTCCTTTGAATATAGCATGCAAATGGTTCTGGGCTAATTTAGCACACTGTGCAGTGCTAATTTTGCCCCGGGGCTAAGTTTTGAATATCTGGTCTCACATGTTATCAAAAAGCACATATTTCTGTTAAATATATAATATTTTGGTGGCAGGAAATGTTATTTCGCCATACAAATTTGAAAATAGATGTGTAGTTTTCCATTGAAATACACTGCCAGCCTTGCTAGTAAGGATTTT
Organism: Neoceratodus forsteri; assembly: GCA_016271365.2. Classification (NCBI taxonomy): domain Eukaryota; kingdom Metazoa; phylum Chordata; order Ceratodontiformes; family Ceratodontidae; genus Neoceratodus; species Neoceratodus forsteri. The sequence continues at coordinate 86,378,971 of JADMNL010000029.1, forward strand.
ATGACATCATCACACAGGGACTCCATTGGACTCTTTTTTCACTAGCAAGTGGCAAAATACAAATACAAAGATGGAAAAGTGAGTAAATAAACAAATAAAAGCAAACTGAATGATTGCAGAGGCATCTAAAGGCCCCAAACCTTCATTCTTTAAGATATGCACCCTTACTAAGCACCTGCTCTTTAAAAGTGGCCTCCACTCCTACCTATCCCTTGAAAACAACTGCTGCTGCACAGTAAATACATGCATTGCCCTAGTGCAACACTAGAGCTCTCTATTTCTCCTATATATTGGCGTATCTTACCCCCTCACTCCATTGACCACTCTCCCCATGCCATGTCTCTCTGCAGAATCATTACCTCCCAACCTCCATAAAATGATGTGCCTCTGTTATACCCATGACAAAGCCTCCTCTGGCTGTGACTATTCCAATGCACTGTACTGAAGCAACCCTTTGAGTTTTCCGGACCTAAGTTGTACTCTGTACCACATTAAATACTGTACCACATTATTGTAGTGCTTCTGTTATCTCACTAGCACTTACGTAACTGAAACTGCCATGTAACCTTATTGTATTTACTGTCCTGTCAACCTGTAACTTTTGTTATAACATGGCATAAATCTGCACACTGACATATTGAGTTTCTACCAGCCTAAATATAACAGGGGGTACTTCACAAACCATGGTCTAATTCCCAAATAGACCATGGTTTGTGATGTAGTACCTTGGTGATCCACCATACGCCAAAAAAGTATACAAGAAAAACCTGCATGCAAATATTTTGCTGTCTCTACTTGTTCTAGTGTATTTCTGACACGGGGTTTTGACATTTTCAAGATTGTTTTATGTTGTAACTGCCTTATAACTTTATGACTTACTAAAGATTCTACATTTAAACTCCACATACACGGTAAATTATGCAGTAACAATATTTCTTTAGAAGTGAACATTTACATACTGTTACAATCACTTGTGATCTACTGCTTTCAAAGCAACTTTAGGTGCAATGCATTGTGGGATCACTGAATAACATTATGTGTTCCAGCACTTCCTTGGTAAATACACAGAATGGTAAAGATGAGCATGCACCTTCTATAACAGAAAACAAAAATAGCAAAGACAGTGAGATAAACAAAGCAAGATGAAACAAAGAGGCTACTTCTATGGGCAAAAAGAAAAATAAAGTGAGAGAAACAAAAGGAAATCAAAGAAAGAGACTAACAATACTAGTCAAAACAAGTATTTGAAAGGAGAGAGCAATAAACGTTATGTTGTTCTATCTCCTGCCGAGCTAAATAATTTAGAGAGCAAAAAAGTGAAGTTAATATTCAGAAAAATAGTATTTGTTCAATAAAGTTTTTTTCAGATTGGCTTAATTCAGTACATTTGGAAAAACAGTGTTGGGTTGCTAGGATTGTTTCACAGCCATGTAAGTTTCTAATACGAGCCACGGCACCCAGAGATGCCATGCTGTGGTAAAAAGTTAAAGTATGTATAAACGTAAGGAGACCCGCACCTGTGCTAAAGGCAGGGAAATATTCCTATAGTAGTCACACATTTAATAAGTCACAATTTCAAAGACTCACCAGCTCAGGCTTCTTCTTTTTAATCACAATAGTATCGTTTAATGAAGAAAATACAACCAGAGCAAATAAATCCAAATGCACATACCACTCCCCACGGCTTGTTCCCACTTCCTGGTAGGTGAGAAAGCTCTGATTGAGTGAAACGCATCAGGTGACCTAGTCATACTACCAGATTTATTTGCTCTGGTTGTATTTTCTTCATTAAACAATACTATTGTGATTACAAAGAAGAAGAAGCCTGAGCTGGTGAGTCTTTGAAATTGAGACTCATTGAATGTGTGGCTACTACGGGAATATTTCCCTGCCTTTAGCAGAGGTGCTGCTCGCCTTATGTTTATACATTGTTTCATAGCCACCTATTGGTCTGCAAAGTAACTGCAGGACAAAACATGAAGATGTACCCTAGCACACTCCCATCATGCAGTGCAACCTGTATCTTGTAATACACACAGATGAAAATCAAAGAACCTAGCGTACAAAGTTAACTGCAAGTTTTTGAAAAGTTTTAAAATATGTTTTGATGTTAGAAAGCTTAACGCTTGTAATGAAAGCTATTTTTGCAAAACTCAAATAGCAGCCAAGATATTTCCAATAGGTGTGTGCCAATTGTTTTGTACTGCATGTACACCATGTTTAACAGCTCAACATAAATCAGTCATACCATCATTGCCATGTTACAAGAGGATTAAGCCACTCAAAAGGATAGAGCTATTGTGAAATTAATCCATGGTGGGGTCATTGGAGCCACTCAGCCAACCTTCCCCCCAACCATGGATTAATTCCACAGTAGACCCATCCTTTCTTATGGCTTAATCCTTACGTAATCAATGTATTGTCCTATCTTTTTGACTTGGAACCTTTGTAAAGGAGCCCCCTGGCTCAAAGGTGTTAATCTCAAACTGTAATTAATAAATAAGGGCTTCAGACTCAAGTGCAGACAACTTGTTTTTAGCAACACCAAATGTGTTATAGAATGTAAATCAGCTACTGTTCTCCTGTTGGTTTCCTGCTGACTGCTGTTCCATTTTGCTCCCCAGGCCTGTGACCGTGACCTCCAATGTGGGTTTGGGACTTGCTGCGCTGCTAGCCTGTGGCTTCGAGGTCTCAGGATGTGCACACCACTAGGGAAGGAGGGAGATGAATGTCACCCATTCAGTCACAAGGTATGCCGTGCAGTCTGTCTCTCTTCAAAGTACTCAGCTTCATTACATAAAATACCTGCCCGATATTAACAAATAACTGCTACATGCAAAACGCATTCAATGGCACAAGTTGATTGTAACAGGGGAAACAAGATACACTTGGTTAATATCAGTAGTTTTTCATACTTTGTGAAATAATCCAAATCAACAAGTTTCCAGTTGCCAGAGGTGTGCAAACGGTTTCAGGGTCTGCTAAACCATGGTGTTTTTAACTGCCCCACAAGGTGTGGAGGGGGGATACAAATCCCACAAAAGGTTGTAAGTGTTTTAAAGTGAACTGCTAGTGTTAGGAAAACCTGGATCTGTAGATCTGTGCAAAAAGTGTCACATGTACTCACAAGGTAAGCTGGTCCCAACTCTGGAGGAGTACATGGGTGTGTGTGTGGGGTTGCTTTTAGCTACTTATCTATGACTAAAGTTTAATAACTGGAGCAACCTTTCAGCTTCCTTGTTGCCTTCATAGAGTGGAGCATAGAGACCAGCTTACTTTGCAAGTTTGTTTGAGAGATACGCTGTAAAACCACTCTTTTCTGCTATGGAGCAGCCTCACTATTGCACATTTGTCAGATCTGAGCAAACATGAATAAATCTACTGCATTCAAGGCAGGTTCCTGTGAGTACAGCTGGTACTACTCATGTAGGTTGCTGTTTCGGTAAGTTGCTGGTAGTATAACTGGTGCTGTTTGAGTAAGTTGCTGGTAGTATAGCTCGTATTGTTTGGGTAGGTTGCTGGCAGTATAGCTGGTACTGTTTGGGTAGGTTGCTGGTAGTATAGCTGGTACTGTTTGGGTAGGTTGCTGGCAGTATAGCTGGTACTCTTTGGGTAGGTTGCTGGCAGTATAGCTGGTACTGTTTGGGTAGGTTGCTTGCAGTATAGCTGGTACTACTTCGGTAGGTTGCTGGCAGTACGTCTGGTGCTGTTTGGGTAGGTTGCTGGCAGTATACCTGGTGCTGTTTCGGTTGGTTGCTGGCAGTATAACTGGTACTGTTTGGGTAGGTTGCTGGCAGTATAGCTGGTGCTATTTGGGTACATTGCTGGCAGTGTAGCTGGTACTGTTTGGGTAGGTTGCTAGCACCATAGCTGGAACTGTTTGTGTAGTTTGTTGGCAGTAAAGCTGGTACTGTTTGGGTAAGTTGATGGCAGTATAGCTGGTACTGTTTGAACAGGTTCCTGGCAGTATAGCTGGCACTGTTTGAGTAGATAATTGGCAGTGTAGCTGGTACTGTTTGGGTAGGTTGCTGGCAGTATAGATAGTGTTGTTTGGGTAGGTTGCTGGCAGTGTAGCTGGTACTGTTTAGGTAGGTTGCTAGTACTATAGCTGGTACTGTTTGGGTAGGTTGTTGGCAGTGTAGCTGGTACTGTTTGGGTAAGTTGCTGGTAGTGTAGCTGATACTGTTTGGGTAGGTTGCTGGCAGTATAACTGGTACTGTTTGGGTAGGTTGCTGGCAGTATAGCTGGTACTGTTTGGGTAGGTTGCTGGCAGTATAGCTGGCACTGTTTGGGTAGATAGTTGGCAGTGTAGCTGGTACTGTTTGGGTATGTTGCTGGCAGTATAGCTGGTGCTGTTTGGGTAGGCTGCTGTCAGTATAGCTGGCACTGTTTAGGTAGGTTGCTATCAGTATAGCTGGTAATGTTTAGGTAAGTTGCTGGCAGTACAGCTGGTACTGTGCATAGGTTGCTGGCAGTATAACTGGTACTGTTTGAGTAGGTTGTTGGCAGAAAAGTTGGCATTGTAGGTTGTTAGCAGTATAGCTAGTGCAGTATGGATAGATTATTAGCAGTATAGCTGGTACTGTTTGGGTAAGTTGCTGGTAGTATAACTGGTGCTGTTTGTGTAGGTTGCTGGCAGTATAACTGATGCTGTATGAGTATGTTGTTAGCAGTATAACTAGTACTGTTTGGGGTAAGTTGCTGGTAGTATTGCTGGTGCTGTTTGGGTAAGTTGCTGGTAGTATAGCTGGTGCTGTTTGAGTAAGTTGCTGGTAGTAGAGCTGGTATTGTTTGGGTAGGTTGCTGAAAGTACAGCTGGTACTGTTTGGGTAGGTTGCTGGTAGTATAGATGGTACTGTTTGCGTAGGTTGCTGGCAGTGTAGCTGGTACTGTTTGGGTAGGTTGCTGGTAGTATAGTTGGTACTCTTTGGATAGGTTGCTGGCAGTATAGCTGGTACTGTTTGGGTAAGTTGCTGGAAGTATAGCTGGTACTGTTTGGGTAGGTTGCTGGCAGTATAGCTGGTACTGTTTGGGTAGGTTGCTTGCAGTATAGCTGGTACTACTTGGGTAGGTTGCTGGCAGTATGGCTGGTGCTGTTTGGGTAGGTTGCTGGCAGTATACCTGGTGCTGTTTGGGTTGGTTGCTGGCAGTATAACTGGTACTGTCTGGGTAGGTTGCTGACAGTATAGCTGGTGCTATTTGGGTACATTGCTGGCAGGGTAGCTGGTACTGTTTGGGTAGGTTGCTAGCACCATAGCTGGTACTGTTTGGGTAGGTTGTTGGCAGTATAGCTGGTACTGCTTGGGTAGGTTGCTGGCAGTGTACCTGGTACTGTTTGGGTAGGTTGCTGGCAGTATAGCCAGTACTGTTTGGGTAGGTTGCTGGTAGTATAGCTGGTATTGATTGGGTAGGTTGCTGGCAGTACAGCCGGTGCTGTTTGTGTAGGTTGCTGGCAGTATAGCTGGTGCTGTTTGGGTAGGTTTTTGGCAGTATAGCTAGTACTGTTTGGGTAGGTTGTTGGCAGTATAGCTGGTATTGATTGGGTAGGTTGCTGGCAGTATAGCTGGTATTGATTGGGTAGGTTGCTGGCAGTATAGCTGGTATTGATAGGGTAGGTTGCTGGCAGTATAGCTGGTATTGATTGGGTAGGTTGCTGGCAGTATAGCTGGTATTGATAGGGTAGGTTGCTGGCAGTATAGCTAGTACTGTTTGCGTAGGTTGCTGGCAGTATAGCTAGCACTGTTTAGCGTGGGTTGCTTGGCAGTATAGCTAGTACTGTTTGGGTAGATTGCTGGCAGTATAGCTGGAATTGATTGGGTAGGTTGTTAGCTGTATAAGCTAGTACTGTTTGTGTAGGCTGCTGGTAGTATAGCTAGTACTGTTTGTGAGGTTGCTGGCAGTATAGCTAGTACTATTTGGGTGGTTGCTGGCGGTATAGCTAGTACTGTTTGGGCAGGTTGCTCGGCAGTATAGCTAGTACTGTTTGGGTAGGTTGCTGGCAGTATAGTTAGTACTGTTTGGGTAGGTTGCTGGCAGTATAGCTAGTACTGTTTGGGTAGGTTGCTGGCAGTATAGCTAGTACTGTTTGGGTAGGTTGCTGGCAGTATAGCTAGTACTGTTTGGGTAGGTTGTTGGCAGTATAGCTGGTATTGATTGGGTAGGTTGCTGGCAGTATAGCTGGTATTGATTGGGTAGGTTGCTGGCAGTATAGCTGGTATTGATAGGGTAGGTTGCTGGCAGTATAGCTGGTATTGATTGGGTAGGTTGCTGGCAGTATAGCTGGTATTGATAGGGTAGGTTGCTGGCAGTATAGCTAGTACTGTTTGCGTAGGTTGCTGACAGTATAGCTAGCACTGTTTGTGTAGGTTGCTGGCAGTATAGCTAGTACTGTTTGGGTAGATTGCTGGCAGTATAGCTGGAATTGATTGGGTAGGTTGTTAGCTGTATAGCTAGTACTGTTTGTGTAGGCTGCTGGTAGTATAGCTAGTACTGTTTGTGTAGGTTGCTGGTAGTATAGCTAGTACTATTTGGGTAGGTTGCTGGCAGTATAGCTAGTACTGTTTGGGTAGGTTGCTGGCAGTATAGCTAGTACTGTTTGGGTAGGTTGCTGGCAGTATAGTTAGTACTGTTTGGGTAGGTTGCTGGCAGTATAGCTAGTACTGTTTGGGTAGGTTGCTGGTAGTATAGCTAGTACTGTTTGGGTAGGTTGCTGGCAGTATAGCTAGTACTGTTTGGGTAGGTTGCTGGCAGTATAGCTAGTACTGTTTGGGTAGGTTGCTGGTAGTATAGCTGGTACTGATTGGGTAGGTTGCTGGCAGTATAGCTGGTGCAGTTTGTGTAGGTTGCTGGCAGTATAGCTGGTGCTGTTTGGGTAGGTTGTTGGCAGTATAGCTGGCACTGTTTGGGTAGATAGTTGGCAGTGTAACTGGTACTGTTTGGGTATGTTGCTGGCAGTATAGCTGGTGCTGTTTGGGTAGGCTGCTGTCAGTATAGCTGGCACTGTTTGGGTAGGTTGCTATCAGTATAGCTGGTAATGTTTAGGTAAGTTGCTGGCAGTACAGCTGGTACTGTGCATAGGTTGCTGGCAGTATAACTGGTACTATTTGAGTAGGTTGTTGGCAGAAAAGTTGGCATTGTAGGTTGTTAGCAGTATAGCTAGTGCAGTATGGATAGATTATTAGCAGTATAGCTGGTACTGTTTGGGTAAGTTGCTGGTAGTATAACTGGTGCTGTTTGTGTAGGTTGCTGGCAGTATAACTGATGCTGTATGAGTATGTTGTTAGCAGTATAACTAGTACTGTTTGGGGTAAGTTGCTGGTAGTATTGCTGGTGCTGTTTGGGTAAGTTGCTGGTAGTATAGCTGGTGCTGTTTGAGTAAGTTGCTGGTAGTAGAGCTGGTATTGTTTGGGTAGGTTGCTGAAAGTATAGCTGGTACTGTTTGGGTAGGTTGCTGGTAGTATAGCTGGTACTGTTTGCGTAGGTTGCTGGCAGTGTAGCTGGTACTGCTTGGGTAGGTTGCTGGTAGTATAGTTGGTACTCTTTGGATAGGTTGCTGGCAGTATAGCTGGTACTGTTTGGGTAAGTTGCTGGAAGTATAGCTGGTACTGTTTGGGTAGGTTGCTGGCAGTATAGCTGGTACTGTTTGGGTAGGTTGCTTGCAGTATAGCTGGTACTACTTGGGTAGGTTGCTGGCAGTATGGCTGGTGCTGTTTGGGTAGGTTGCTGGCAGTATACCTGGTGCTGTTTGGGTTGGTTGCTGGCAGTATAACTGGTACTGTCTGGGTAGGTTGCTGACAGTATAGCTGGTGCTATTTGGGTACATTGCTGGCAGGGTAGCTGGTACTGTTTGAGTAGGTTGCTGGTAGTATAGCTGGAATTGATTGGGTAGGTTGTTAGCAGTATAGTTAGTACTGTTTATGTAGGCTGCTGGTAGTATAGCTAGTACTGTTTGGGTAGGTTCCTGGCAGTATAGCTAGTACTGTTTGGGTAGGTTGCTGGCAGTATAGCTAGTACTGTTTGGGTAGGTTGCTGGCAGTATAGTTAGTACTGTTTGGGTAGGTTGCTGGCAGTATAGCTAGTACTGTTTGGGTAGGTTGCTGGTAGTATAGCTAGTACTGTTTCGGTGGGTTGCTGGCGAGTATAGCTAGTACTGTTTGGGTGGGTTGCTGGCAGTATAGCTAGTACTGTTTGGGTAGGTTGCTGGCAGTATAGCTAGTACTGTTTGGGTAGGTTGCTGGTAGTATAGCTGGTACTGATTGGGTAGGTTGCTGGCAGTATAGCCGGTGCAGTTTGTGTAGGTTGCTGGCAGTATAGTTGGTGCTGTTTGGGTAGGTTGTTGGCAGTATAGCTAGTACTGTTTGGGTAGGTTGTTGGCAGTATAGCTGGTATTTTTTTTTTTTTTTTTTTTGTTGACCGGGTAAGTGCACTAGACAAATCCTGCCTATTTTCAGGCACTACCCGGGGGAGGGGGATACAGATGAATGCCAACTGACCTTGAACCAGATTAAGCTGTTGGTGGTATTTTTAGTGAATGAGGGAAATTTGGCCAGGACATCGGGGAAATTCCCCTACTCTTTTCGATAAGTGCCATGTGATCTTTAACATCCACCTGAACTACCACCAATCCAGGCAGATGGGACCTCGGTTTAACGTCTCATTCAAAAGACGGCACCTCAGAAGTGCAGCACCCCTCTCATGCTGCACTACAGTGTCAGTACTGGGATATTAACCCAAGTGCCAGATGTGGAAACTGAACCCACAGCCCTCTGATTTCCCGGCATCAGAGTTGAGTGTGCTACCTACTGAGCCACTGACACTGCATTGACTGGGTAGGTTGCTGGCAGTATGGCTGGTATTGATTGGGTAGGTTGCTGGCAGTATAGCTGGTGCTGTTTTGGTAGGTTGCTGGCAGCATAGCTGGTTCTGTTTGTGTAGGTTGCTGGTAGTATAGCTGGTACTGTTTGGGTAGGTTGTTGGCAGTATAGCTAGTACTGTTTGGGTAGGTTGCCGGCAGTATAGCTGATATTGATTGGGTAGGTTGCTGGCAGTATAGCTGGTGCTGTTTGGGTAGGTTGCTGGCAGCATAGCTGGTTCTGTTTGTGTACGTTGCTGGTAGTATAGCTGGTACTGTTTGAGTAGGTTGTTGGCAGTATAAGTAGTACTGTTTGGGTAGGTTGCTGGCAGTATAGCTGGTATTGATTGGGTAGGTTGCTGGTAGTATAGCTAGTACTGTTTGGGTAGGTTGGTGGCAGTATAACTAGTACTGTTTGGGTAGGTTGCTGGCAGTATAGCTGGTATTGATTGGGTAGGTTGCTAACAGTATAGCTGGTGCTGTTTGTGTAGGTTATTGGTAGTATAGCTGGTACTGTTTGGGTAGGTTGCTGGCAGTGTAGGTGGTGGAGTTTGGGTAGGTTGCTAACAGTATTGCTGGTACTGTTTGGGTAGATTGCTGGCAGTATAGCTAGTACTGTTTGGGTAGGTTGCTGGCAGTATAGCTGGTACTCTTTGGATAGGTTTTTGGCAGTATAGCTAGTACTGTTTGGGTAGGTTGCTGGCAGTATAGCTGGTATTGATTGGGTAGGTTGCTGGCAGTATAGCTGGTGCTGTTTTGGTAGGTTGCTGGCAGCATAGCTGGTTCTGTTTGTGTAGGTTGCTGGTAGTATAGCTGGTACTGTTTGGGTAGGGTGTTGGCAGTATAGCTGGTACTCGTTTGGGTAGGTTGCTGGCAGTATAGCTGATATTGATTGGGTAGGTTGCTGGCAGTATAGCTGGTGCTGTTTGGGTAGGTTGCTGGCAGCATAGCTGGTTCTGTTTGTGTAGGTTGCTGGTAGTATAGCTGGTGCTGTTTGGGTAGGTTGTTGGCAGTATAAGTAGTACTGTTTGGGTAGGTTGCTGGCAGTATAGCTGGTATTGATTGGCTAGGTTGCTGGCAGTATAGCTGGTGCTGTTTGGGTAGGTTGCTTGCAGCACAGCTGGTATTGATTGGGTAGGTTGCTGGCAGTATAGCTGGTTCTGTTTGTGTAGGTTGCTGGTAGTATAGCTAGTACTGTTTGGGTAGGTTGTTGGCAGTATAACTAGTACTGTTTGGGTAGGTTGCTGGCAGTATAGCTGGTATTGATTGGGTAGGTTGCTAGCAGTATAGCTGGTGCTGTTTGAGTAGGTTGCTTGCAGCATAACTGTTATTGATTGGGTAGGTTGCTGGCAGCATAGCTGGTTCTGTTTGTGTAGGTTATTGGTAGTATAGCTGGTATTGATTGGGTAGGTTGCTGGCAGTATAGCTGGTGCTGTTTTGGTAGGTTGCTGGCAGTATAGCTGATTCTGTTTGTGTAGGTTGCTGGTAGTATAGCTGGTACTGTTTGGGTAGGTTGTTGGCAGTATAGCTAGTACTGTTTGGGTAGGTTGCTGGCAGTATAGCTGATATTGATTGGGTAGGTTGCTGGCAGTATAGCTGGTGCTGTTTGGGTAGGTTGCTGGCAGCATAGCTGGTTCTGTTTGTGTAGGTTGCTGGTAGTATAGCTGGTGCTGTTTGGGTAGGTTGTTGGCAGTATAAGTAGTACTGTTTGGGTAGGTTGCTGGCAGTATAGCTGGTATTGATTGGGTAGGTTGCTGGCAGTATAGCTGGTGCTGTTTGGGTAGGTTGCTGGCAGCATAGCTGGTTCTGTTTGTGTAGGTTGCTGGTAGTATAGCTGGTATTGATTGGGTAGGTTGCTGGCAGTATAGCTGGTGCTGTTTGGGTAGGTTGCTTGCAGCATAGCTGGTATTGATTGGGTAGGTTGCTGGCAGTATAACTGGTTCTGTTTGTGTAGGTTGCTGGTAGTATAGCTAGTACTGTTTGGGTAGGTTGTTGGCAGTATAACTAGTACTGTTTGGGTAGGTTGCTGGCAGTATAGCTGGTATTGATTGGGTAGGTTGCTAGCAGTATAGCTGATGCTGTTTGGGTAGGTTGCTTGCAGCATAACTGGTATTGATTGGGTAGGTTGCTGGCAGCATAGCTGGTTCTGTTTGTGTAGGTTATTGGTAGTATTGCTGGTACTGTTTGGGTAGGTTGCTGGCAGTGTAGGTGGTGCAGTTTGGGTAGGTTGCTAACAGTATTGCTGGTACTGTTTGGGTAGGTTGCTGGCAGTATAGCTGGTGATGTTTGGGTAGGTTGCTGGCAGCATAGCTGGTTCTGTTTGTGTAGGTTGCTGGTAGTATAGCTGGTACTGCTTAGGTAGGTTGCTGGCAGTGTAGTGGTGCTATTTGGGTAGGTTGCTGGCAGCATAGCTGGTACTGTTTGGGCAGGCTGCTGTCAGTGTAGGTGGTGCAGTTTGGGTAGGTTGCTAATGGTATTGCTGGTACTGTTTGGGTAGGTTGCTGACAATATAACTGGTACTGTTTGGGAAGGTTGCTGGAAGCATAGTTAGTACTGTTTGAGTAGGTTCTGATAGTTCAGAAACATAGAAACAGACTTTGATGTCAGATGAGGACCACTTGGCCCACCTAGTCCGCACAGTTCCCTACCTATTGGATAAGTTGCAGATTCTAGTTAACCAACAGCCTACTTCTTCCTACCCACCACCAGAATTGCCTTATGTCTGTCCCATGCATTTTTGAATTCATGGGACAGACATTTTAGCTGGTGCTGTGTGTAGGTTGGTTATGGTATTAGCTGATGTGAGTGTGTAGTTTGGTTACGGTATAGCTTGTGCTGTGTAGGTAGTTTTTGTTACAGTATAGCTGATGCTGTGTGAGTAGGGTTGTTACGGTATAGCTGGTGCTGTGTGGCTAAGTTGGTTACCGTATAGCTGGTGCTGTGTGGGTAGGTTACTTAGGGTATAGCTGCTGATGTGTGTGTAGATTTGTTATGGTATAGCTGATGCTGTGTGTGTATAGGTTGGTTGCAGTATAGCTGATGCTGTGTTGATAGGTTTGTTACAGTATAGCTGGTGCAGTGCAGGTCAGCTGATTACAGTATAGCTTATGCTTTATGGGTAGGTTTGTTACAGTATAGCTTGTGCAGTGTGGGTTAGTTGGTTACAGTATAGCTGATGCTGTGTTGATAGGTTTGTTACAGTATAGCTCTTGCAGAACAGGTTGGTTACAGTATAGCTTGTGCAGTGTGGGTCAGTTGGTTACAGTATAGTTGATAGGTTTGTCACAGTATAGCTCATGCAGAGCAGGTTGGTTGGTTACAGTATAGCTTGTATAGTGTGGGTCAGTTGGTTACAGTATAGTTGATAGGTTTGTTACAGTATAGCTCATGCAGAGCAGGTCAGTTGGTTACAGTATAGCTTGTGCAGTGTGGGTTAGTTGGTTACAGTATAGCTGATGCTGTGTTGATAGGTTTGTTACAGTATAGCTCATGCAGTGCAGGTCGGTTGGTTACAGTATAGCTTGTGCAGTGTGGGCCGATTGGTCACAGTATAGCTGATGCTGTTTAGGTAGGTTTGTTGTGGTATAACTGGTGTTGTGTGGGTAGGTTTGTTACAGTATAGCTTACGCTGTGTAGGCAGGCTGGTTACAGTATAGCTTATGCTGTGTGGGTAGGTTGGCTATGGTATAGCTGGTCTTATGTGGATAAGTTGGTTATGGTACAGTTGGTATTATGTGGCTAAACTGGTTATGGTTTAGGTGTGCTATGTGCATAGGTTGGTTACGGTATAGCTGGTTCTGTGTGAATAGGTTGGTTATGGTTTAGGTGTGCTATTGGTTATTTTATTTGTTGGTAGGTACTGTGTGGGTAGGTTGATTACGGTGCAGCTAGTGCAGTGTGGGTAGGTTGGTTGTGGTATAGCTGGTGCTGTGTGGCAAGTTGGTCACAGTATAGCTGATGCAGTGTTAGTAAGTTGGTTATGATATGGTTGGTACTGTGCGGGTAGACTGGTTATCGTTTAGGTGTGCTGTGTGGGTAGGTTATTTACAGTACAGCTGATGCTGTGCGAGTAGTCTTGTTATGATATAACTGATGCTTTATTACATAACGCATTACTTCTAGTAGCTTCATTTGAAGTCTGAACCATCCATTTTTAAAGGTAACCATTATAAAACAGAAAGACAAGGAGGGCGGTTCCGTGAAAGAGTAGTGAGTAGATGGATCAACTTGCCAAAGGAAGTTGTACAGAGTGGTAACCTGAATACGTTTAAATGGAAAATGGACAGATATCTACTGGAGGGTGGCTTCTCTAGTGTGTTTGGATGAACATGGTGGACAAGCTTGATGGGCATATGCCTACTGTTGTCTGTAGAACCTATGTTATAGCCGATGTTGTGTGGGTAGGTGGTTTACAGTATCGCTGGTACAGTGTGGGTAGGTTGGTTACACAACTGATGCTGTTTTGGTAGATTGATTAGGATATAGCTGATGCTGTGTTAGTAGGTTGGTTACAATCTAACTGATGCTGTGTGGGCAGGTTGGTTACGGTATAGTTGATGGTGTGTGTGGGTAGGTTGGTTTTGGGATAATTGGTGTTGTGTTGGTAGGTTGGTTATGGAATAGCTGATGTGTGGTGGTTCCAGTTATGGTATGGTTGATGCCATGTGGGTGGGTGGGTGGGTTGATTACAGTATAGCTGGTACAGTGTTATGGTAAAGCTGGTACAGTGTGGGTAAGTTGATCACAGAAAGTACAGTTACATAAGAACTTACCGTAACAGTAGATCTTTGAGAGGAGCTCTTGCAGCAGGCTATAACCATTAGGACTAATGCCACAGGCCTTAGGACCCACTGGAAAAAAAACTTAGCTAGCACTACCCAGCAGGGGCCACCCCCAACGTTGGCTCTGCCCTGACATCGGTCATGCCATAAAAGGGGGCGGCTCCTAGCTCCACCTCAGTTCACCCGCTGAGGACCCGTGAACGGACCCCAGCAAGCGAACCAAGTGAAGCTTGCCCCAGTCATGCTGGTAACTCTCCATGGGGAAGGAGGGCGGGAAAGCAGCGCCTGCAGCAAGAGCTCCTCTTGAAGAGCTACAGTTACTGTAAGTTCTTTCGTAACTGTACTATCTTACTTCGAGGGGGAGCTCTTGCAGCAGGCTATAACCATTAGGACCAAATCCCAAGCAGTCCCGCACTAAGGAGGTGACTAGCCCTGGAAGGAGGATGACAGGAACTATAATAACATCATTGCATAAAAAGGCCAGGAGACAGCACATTAGGACAATAGTCCCTGAAGGACTGCCAGGCCAAAACCGGCTCAGTGCCTGGAAGCAATGTCCAGGCTATAATGCCTGATGAAGGTGTGTACTGAACTCCAAGTGGCAGCTGTACAAATGCCTTGGATAGAGACATTTTTTAAGAAGGCAAAAGAGTTAGAAACTCCTCTGGTAGAATGACCTCTAACCATTCCAGGTAGAGGTGTGTTGTACTTGTTGTAACAGAAGACTATGCAGTGGACTAGCCACCGAGATATAGTCTGTTTAGACACTGGTTTACCCAGGTATTGAGGTGCAAAGGCCACAAACAGTTGCCGCTGTGTGCTTGAGGTAGTACCTCAGCACCCTGTGAACATCCAATGTGTGTAAGAGAGCTTCTCCCCTGTTAGAAGGGGTTGAATAATAGACTAGAAGGTCAACCAACTGGTTGAGAGTTAACTCAGAAACCACTTTGGGGAGGAACTTAGGATTTGTTCTGAGAGAAACCCTTTCCCTATAAAAAATTAAATAAGGCTCCTTGCACATCAGGGCCTGAAGCACAGAAACTCTTCGAGCTGAAGTAACAGCAACTAAAAAGGATACCTTCCAGGAAAGATAACGCAGCTCACACTCAGCTGCAGATTCAAAGGACGGGAGAGTAAGCTTCTCTAACACAAAAAGGAGATCCCGGGGGGAATTGGATCCCTAATGGGTGGCCTCAAATATAGAATGCCCCATAAAAGGGTGCAGGTCACATCCAGCTGGGCTAGGTTCTGTCGCCGAAAAGGACGTGATAAGCAGAAATGGCCCACATATGCACCTTAATGGAGGAGTAACTCGAGAGGAGATACTGTAATGCTAAGTTCACTGGACAGGTAAGGGGGTCCAGGTGATGAGACGAAGCACACAAGCAAAAACACTTCTACTTCATAGCATAAGTGGAACGAGTAGAGGGCTTCCTCGCTATAACAAGGACATCTGCCACCACTTGGGAGACCCCATATCTTGATTTAATATATTTGCAGGAGCCATGCATAAAGGTGCAGGAACTTGAGATCTGGATGAACCAGCCTGACCTGATCCTGGGACAGCAATTGCGAGCGTATCAGCAGTGGAATCAGAGGCTCTGACGACAACCGCTGAAGTAGTGGGAACCAAATCTGCAGGATAATCCAAGCCCCCTCGGCCTCTACCTTCAACAAAACTCTCTGAATGAGAGGGAAGGCATAAGGGAATCTCCCTGCCCAACAAAGGGACAACGCGTCTGGACAAAACACACCAGGCACATGCTCTTGCGAGCAAATAAATGGCAGTTTGGTGTTGCATGGAGACACAAAGAGGTCCAACTCTGGATGACCCCAAGTGTCAAAAAGCTGGTCCACTACTGATTGGAGTAGCTCCCACTCATACGCCTTAGACCGAGACCGGCTTAAGCTGTCCACCAAGGCATTTTGGACGCTTGGAACATGAACGGCAGACAGAGAGATGTGATGTTCCAGTGCCCAATACCAGACTCATCGCCTCCCTGTGCAGGGGTTAGAAGTGTGTTCCCCCGTGCTTGTTGATATAGAAAACAACAGCCATGTTGTCCATCTGGCCATTGAGGAGAGAGCCTAGCATTAGGTCCTCCTGAAAGGCCCGTAGGGCATTGAGGACCACCCGCATTTCCAGAACATTGATGTGGAGGTTGCGCTCCTCTGGGGACCAAATGCCCCGAGTCTGGCAGTCCCCTTGGTGAGCCCCCAACTTAAGTCGAAGGCGTCTGTTGTCAGTGTCTGACTTGGCAGCTCCTGTCAAAACAAGATCTCTTTTTCTAAATTAAGGGGGTCCAACCACCAAAGGAGGGTCCTTCTGACTGGCTTGGAGATCCTGACCAGATGGTCGAGACCATCAGAGCTTTGGTCCCACTGCACCCTTAGCATCCACTGTGGGACCCTCATGTGGATGTGGGCCAAGGGAGTTACAGGGATGGCCACCGCCATGTGCCCCAGAAGTCTGAGAAAGGCCCTGGCTTGGACTTGAGGGGTTACAAGAACCAATTGCACCACTTCTCACAGGCAATCTCCCCTTTCCTGAGGGAGGAAGGCCATGAGCTGGACCGTATCCAGGACCACACCTATAAAGACGAGTCTTTGGCTGGGCCCTAGGGATGACTTTGGCAAGTTCAGGGTGATCCCCAACTCTCGGAATAGAGTATAAGTGTCTCCAAGAGCTTGAATGAGGCACATTCTTGACGGGGCTGCCAAGAGCCAATCGTCCAGGTAAGGGAAGACATAATGCCCTTTGTGCCTTAGAGCCACAGCTACAACTGCTAGGCACTTGGTGAAGACCCGAGGAATGGAGGAAAGGCCGAATGGCAGAACCCAAAACTGGTAATGTTCCCCTTGGGAAGTGGAACCTCAGGTACTTCCTGTGAGGTGGAAAGACCCCGATATGCACGTACGCATCTTGCATGGCCAAGGAACACAGCCAGTCTCCTTGGTGCAGCAGAGGAATTAGACCTGGAAGGGTCACCATCCTGAACCTTCAGTATTCTATATAATCGTTTAGGGAGCTGACTTCCAGGATGGGCCAAAGATCCTGAGTTTTCTTTGGAACTAGGAAGAAATGGGAGTAATACCCTTTTCCCTGCTGCTGCAGGGGGACTGGCTCTATTGCCCTTGTTCACAAGAGGGCCTGGATTTCTCCTTCTATGAGAGGTATGTGAGAAGGAGGGTACCTTGAGGACCTTGGTGGTGTCTCTGGGGGGGATTTGAGTGAACTCCAGCGTATGTCCCCTCCTTATGATGTCTAGGACCCAGAGATCCAAAGTGATTTTGCTCCATCCCTCCGGGTGGAAGGAGAAGTGACCCCCTACTGCCTCCCCTTGTGCTTCCTCCAGAGGAGAGGGGGTCAACAGGGAGTCACTGGGCAGAGCTGGGGGTTGGTAGAGAGGTTTGAGAGGACTTTGGACCTTGAAAAGGAGCACCTCCAGGTTGCTGGTTTCCAGCCTTCCTTTTAAATGCCGATTGGTTTCCATGGGTAGGTTGGCCTCAGGACTTGTGAAAAGGCCGTTTACAAAAGTGTTTCTGGTTCCTCTTATACATCTGTTGGATGGACCAGATAGATTTGCCAGACTTCTGGAGATGAGACATAAGGTCCTCAGTCTCTGACCCAAATAGCACGGAACCATGAAACGGAAGGTCTCTGATTCTGGTCTGCAGATCCTGGGAGAATCCTGAGACTCAAAGCCAGGCATGGCACCTTAGGCAGACACCTGACGCTGATGCCCCAGATGCTGTATCTGCAGTGTCATACAAGGCACACACATTGTGGGTGTCTACGACCGAGCCCGATTTGAGAATGTCCAGGAGCTCCATTTTTTTGTGCGGAGTCTGGCAAGGCATTGGCTAGCTCTTGCCCCTTCTCCCATAGAGCATTCTGGTACTGGACCTTATGCATCAGGAAGTTCAGGGAACATATGAAGCAGGTGGATGCAGAGTATACATTTCTGCCCACCTGGTCCAAATAGCGGGACTCCTGATCAGGAGACTGAGAGCTGAGGTGCTTGGGCTGTCGAGATTTGTCATGACAGCCACTATAACTGTAGAGCTGGCCTGAGGGTTTTCCACCAGATAGGGCTTGTCCCTCAGCACTCTATACAGCCTGTCCAATTTTTTGAGAACTGCTGGGACTGTGGATGGATGATTCCAAGTTATCCTGGTAAGGTCTTGGAATGTAGCCACCAAAGGAGGCACTACCAAAGGTTTTGGCTCCTTTTGCCTCAGGTAACGTGCCAGCCTCTGACGTTCCAGATCCAGGTCCTCCATCTCCCATTTGTTGGAGGCCTGGATGTGTCTCATGACGTCCATGAAAGTAGGATCGTCAGGAGCTGAATGGGGTAGTTCCCTATCCTCAGAAGAATCCCCAACTCCTGAAAGGGATGAAGAAGAAGAGGCAGAGAGGCTCCTGAAATGTGAGGAGTCCAAACTGTGCCTGTACGGACTACCCTCCCTAGAGCGTCGGGTACTCCTGGACTGACATCAGTCGTGGGACCGACAACAGAGGGAAGACCGGCGCCTGTCGGGGGACTGGTGTCAGCTAGGAGAGTGAGCCCGCCTAGAGACAGACTTATGGCAGCTGTAGGACTTGTTCTTGGGCCTGGACCAACAACAGCTGGAGGACTGTGAGCGGTGCCATCTGCAGTCCCTGGACCGAGACTGGGATCGAATCACCAGGGGCAAGCGGGACTTAGAAGGCTTACGCCACTTGTCGGGGGTTTTGGAAGGTGACCAGACGGGAAGATCCCCAGTGTCCTGGATGTCCGGTCGGTGGGGAACTGGTGTCAGGTCCTGATTCGGGGTAGCCTCGTCCTTTTTGACTTCGCTCCACCAGAAGGAGAAGAGCTCCTGCAACTCCTCTTTATTAAAAACAGAGGCCGTTGTCCCCTTTGGGGGAATAGGTGAAGCTGGAAGGTCCAGCAGGGCCTTAGGGGAAGACCCCAGAGAAGAGCCCTCCAGAGTGGAAGACTGCAGTACTGGCAATGGTACCTTGACCAGTGCATGCTCACCTTTAGTCATATTGGCCTTAGGCACCATAGCCGGTGCAGGGGCTGGTGTCTTGGCTGGTGTTGGCTTACACTTAGCCGATTTGGAGGAGCGGGATCCAGAAGGGGCCTTAGCCTGAGATTCCCAGTCCTTACCTGATGGTTTACCTGACCCAGGTAAGGCCGTAACCAATGCCTTTTTTGGTGGGGCTGAAGCATGCGCTGAGGTAGAGGCCTTGGCAGAATCCGCCAAGGTAGAAGAGATGCACAGCGGTGTAACCTTCACCTTGGCCAGTTTGTCAGTGACAGCCCCCGCTGGGCCAGCATCTGTGTCTTGGAGGGGGCATCAGGCCTCAACCTTTCCTCATGTCTGGAGTGCTTTGAACGGTTGGAACTGCCCGAGCCAGAAGAGGAGGCCTTTCTATGGGGAGAGTGCGACCTGGACCGCTGGTGGGACCAGCTACAGTCCTTCTCACAGGACTTGTGGGCCTTGTCCCGGTGCTTGCCCTTTCCCCCAGGAGTGGTCTGCAGGACATCCATTTCCTTCTCTAAAAGGTGGGCTTTTAAGGCCTTCAGGTGCTGGATACGAGTCCTGCTGGTGAAGCCCTTGCAGATCTTGCACGAATGAAGGTCGCGGTCTGGTCCCAGACAGAAGACACAGGCTTTGTGGCAGTCCTTGGATGGTATTTGGCAGCCACAGGCACATTTAGTCTTCTTAGGACAGGAGGACAAGACCAACAATGGAGACGACATGCAATGAAGGAAGAATGAAGAAAATGAACTGCAAAACGAGAAAGCAGAGAAAAAATGAATATTTGTCACCAGATTTCACTGAAACTGCTGAAGAACACGCTAAGACTTTCCCAACAAGAGTGGGTCTGTGGCAGGAAAAGAACTGAGGTGGAGCTGGGGGCCGCCTCGTTTTATGGTATGACCGACATCGGGGCAGAGCCGATGTCAGGGGCGGCCCCTGCTGGGTACTGCTAGCTAAGTTTTTTCCAGTGGGTCCTAAGGCCTGGGGCATTAGTCCTAATGGTTATAGCCCACTGCAAGAGCGCCCCTTGAAGTAAGATCAGCTGATGCTGTGTTGGTAGGCTGGTGATGGTATAGCTGGTATAGTGTGTGTAGACTGGTTATGGTATGGCTGGTACAGTGTGGGTAAGTTGGTTACAGAACAGCTGGTACAATGTCAGTAAGTTGGTTACAGAACAGCTGATGCTGTGTTGGTAAGCTGGTGATGGTATAGCTGGTATAGTGTGTGTAGACTGGTTATGGTATAGCTGGTACTGTGTGGGTAGGTTGTTCACAGAACAGATGGTGCTGTGAGACTGTTTGTACTGATCCTAGTAGATGTCCTGCTTTCCTGATAGTTGGCCTCCATGAACATACCCACCATTTTTCTACAAGTGTAGATAAACAATTCAGGCAATCTCCTTTGTACCTTTCCGATATCCAACCTGGTGAAAATACCATGAAGCCTTGTATTTGCATAACAGTTCTTACTGAAAATACTGGAAGGCTTCCTCTTTCTATGCACTTCGACACAGTTGCAAGAACGCTGCCATTTTGGAGCTAAATTACTGTTCTCAAAAACAACAATTTTGTGCAACAAACTGGACTACTGCTTGGAAACTGAAAGATTTTTGTGCAAATATTTTTTTTTATAAAAAAAATTGCACATTATGCAAAGTGTTGATATTTCATAGGAATACATTTGTAGAAATGCACACGTTAATTGTTTTGCAGCTTTATTCCACACCAGGCTCCCTTGTTCACCAGTTATGTGCTGTAACCCCTAGACTGTGCTGCTGCCTCAGCGTATTAATCTCCTTTTCAAGGCAATGACTAATAGTGACTTATTCCTTGACAAATTTTATTTAATTTATTTGTGATTTACTGATTGGTAACCAGGTACAGTGAATTAAGACACAATTCTCTTTTTCAGCCCCGACCCGGAGCAAAGGTAAAACACAGTAACACAAATATTTAGCTGTACACTACAGTATATACAAATATATGGCTGTACCCTAGTGTAAATACAAATATACAGCTGTATACTACAGTATATACAGATGCACAACTTTACTCCATCTAGAGTAAATACAAATATATGGCTGTACACTACAGTAAATATAACTATATGGCCTCACACTATAGCAAATACAAATATAAAGCTGTGCACTACAATAAATACAACTATATGTCTTCACACTGCAGTAAATACAAATATATGGCTGTTCACTATAGTAAATACAAATATACGGCCGTTCAGTACAGTAAATACAGATATATGGGCATACACTACAGTAAATACAAATATACGGCTGTACACTACAGTAAATACAACTTTATGTCTTCACACAGCAGTAAATACAAATATATGGCTGTTCACTACAGTAAATACAAATATACTGCCATACACTACAGTAAATACAAATATACGGTCGTTCAGTACAGTAAATAGAGATATATGGGCATACACTACAGTAAATACAAATATACGGCTGTACACTACAGTAAATACAACTGTATGTCTTCACACTGCAGTAAATACAAATATATGGCTGTTTACTATAGTAAATACAAATATACTGCCATACACTACAGTAAATACAAATATATGGCCGTTCAGTACAGTAAATACAGATATATGGGCATACACTACAGTAAATACAAATATATGTCTTCATACTGCAGTAAATACAAATATATGGCTGTTCACTACAGTAAATACAAATATACTACCATACACTACAGTAAATACAAATATACAGCCGTTCAGTACAGTAAATACAGATATATGGCAATACACTACTGTAAATACAAATATATGGCTGTACACTACAGTAAATACAACTATATGTCTTCACACGGCAGTAAATACAAATATATGGCTGTTCACTATAGTAAATACAAATATACTGCCATACACTACAGTAAATACAAATATACGGCTTTCCACTACAGTAAATACAACTGTATGTCTTCACACAGCAGTAAATACAAATATATGGCTGTTCACTACAGTAAATATAAATATACTGCCATACACTACAGTAAATACAAATATACGGCCGTTCAGTACAGTAAATACAAATATACGGCTGTTCACTATAGTAAATACAAATATACTGCCATACACTACAGTAAATACAAATATACAGCCGTTCAGTACAGTAAATAGAGATATATGGCAATACACTACTGTAAATACAAATATACGGCTGTACACTACAGTAAATACAACTGTATGTCTTCACACGGCAGTAAATACAAATATATGGCTGTTCACTACAGTAAATATAAATATACTGCCATACACTACAGTAAATACAAATATACGGCCGTTCAGTACAGTAAATACAAATATACGGCTGTACACTACAGTAAATACAAATATACTGCCGTACACTACAATAAATAAAATATACGGCTGTACACTACAGTAAATACAAATATACGGCCGTTCAGTACAGTAAATGCAAATATGCCATACACTACAGTAAATACAAATATACGGCTGTACACTACAGTAAATACAACTATATGTCTTCACACTGCAGTAAATACAAATATATGGCTGTGCACTACAGTAAATACAAATATACTGCCATACACTACAGTAAATACAAATATACAGCTGTAAACTACAGTAAATACAACTTTATGTCTTCACACGGCAGTAAATACAAATATATGGCTGTTCACTACAGTAAATACAAATATACTGCCATACACTACAGTAAATACAAATATACGGCCATTCAGTATAGTAAATACAAATATACTGCCATACACTACAGTAAATACAAATATACGGCCGTTCAGTACAGTAAATACAGATATATGGGCATACACTACAGTAAATACAAATATATGTCTTCATACTGCAGTAAATACAAATATATGGCTGTTCACTACAGTAAATACAAATATACTACCATACACTACAGTAAATACAAATATACAGCCGTTCAGTACAGTAAATACAGATATATGGGCATACACTACAGTAAATACAAATATACGGCTGTACACTACAATAAATACAACTATAAGTCTTCACACGGCAGTAAATACAAATATATGGCTGTTCACTATAGTAAATACAAATATACTGCCATACACTACAGTAAATACAAATATACAGCTGTACACTACAGTAAATACAACTGTATGTCTTCACACGGCAGTAAATACAAATATATGGCTGTTCACTACAGTAAATACAAATATATTGCCATACACTACAGTAAATACAAATATACGGCTGTTCAGTACAGTAAATACAAATATACGGCCGTACACTACAGTAAATACAAATATACTGCCATACACTACAGTAAATAAAATATATGGCTGTACACTACAGTAAATACAAATATACGGCCGTACACTACAGTAAATACAAATATACTGCCATACACTACAGTAAATAAAATATACGGCTGTACACTACAGTAAATACACATATACAGCCGTTCAGTACAGTAAATACAAATATAATGCCATACACTACAGTAAATACAAATATACGGCTGTACACTACAGTAAATACAACTATATGTCTTCACACTGCAGTAAATACAAATATATGGCTGTGCACTACAGTAAATACAAATATACTGCCATACACTACAGTAAATACAAATATACGGCCGTTCAGTACAGTAAATACAGATATATGGGCATACACTACAGTAAATACAAATATATTGCCTCACACTACAGTAAATACAAATATATGGCTGTTCACTACAGTAAATACAAATATACTGCCATACACTACAGTAAATACAAATATACGGCCGTTCAGTATAGTAAATACAAATATACTGCCATACACTACAGTAAATACAAATATACGGCCGTACAGTAAATACAAATATACTGCCATACACTACAGTAAATACAAATATACAGCTGTACACTACAGTAAATACAAATATACTGCCATACACTACAGTAAATACAAATATATGGCTGTGCATTACAGTAAATACAAATATACTGCCATACACTACAGTAAATACAAATATACAGCTGTACACTACAGTAAATACAACTATATGTCTTCACACTGCAGTAAATACAAATATATGGCTGTTCACTACAGTAAATATAAATATATGGCTGTACACTACAGTAAATATAAATATATGGCTGTAAATACAAATATACGGCAGCACACTATAGTACATACAAATATATAGCCACACACTAAATACAAATATATGTTTGTATGCTAGTCTAAATATGAATATTATTTATTTCAAAGCTGGTAACTGGGAGAGGCACACTGAGCCGAGGCTCGTTTTTAGGCGAGACCCGGGGAGGGGGGAAGAGGAGGCACAGTACATCAATTCATAGTGTTGAGCAGGTTACAGTAAGACAAGCAAAAATACATAGGTGCAAATCAGAACAGGTTACGAAAATTGCCTGGGTAAGAGGCGCATACATTGGTATAGACTGTCATACAGGAAGCAGCAATGCAAATGAGCAGAAACATGTCTGCCTGGGTAGGAGGCAAGTGCAAGGTACAGGTTTACATACAGTGAGACAGGAATGCAAATGAGCAGGGTTTCCACAAAATAAAGGTGGCTGAGCAAAGTGTGGTGCAAACAATCAAAGTGCTACAAGCTATAGGTGGCTCAAACACATTGCAGGAGTAAGGGGGTAGTTGTTTGGGACTTAGCAGACATGGGACTTAGGCTGAGGGCTAGACAGATTGGAGGCATGAGTAGGGTGGTATATAGCCATACACTAGAGTATACAATTAATGGCTGCAGAGACAAACATTCTACCATCAGTACTGAGAAAGGAAACCACCAGGAAAGCCGAATCACAAT
Organism: Neoceratodus forsteri; assembly: GCA_016271365.2. Classification (NCBI taxonomy): domain Eukaryota; kingdom Metazoa; phylum Chordata; order Ceratodontiformes; family Ceratodontidae; genus Neoceratodus; species Neoceratodus forsteri. The sequence continues at coordinate 86,403,452 of JADMNL010000029.1, forward strand.
ATCCCACTGGGAAGGGTGCAACTGTGGTCCCCCTCCCATAATTCTGGCACTGCTTGTATATTTCATCCCGGAGAGGAGTACCCTGTTCGTACAAAATCATGAGTAGATTGACACTGTGCATTTTAAACTTCTTCCTAATAGAATTATCAGAAACTACAGGTACAGTAGTGTAGCCCCAAGGTCAGTCCTTAATCTCCTATGTCTTTTTATCTTTGCAAAAATAAATTCCCCTTTGAAAAGCCTCTGCAACCACTGATGTTATACAGTTCAATAATAGTGTGACCTCTGTAAAACTGTGCAACACGTCCTCTTAGCCAAACGGGAATTATATGGTTTAGTTAGAATGATGTCCTGTTAGCTAGCTGTTGCTAGCCTTGCTTGTAGAGCAGAAAGCAGTTAACTAAAAGAAGCTACATTTTCTTGTTAATTTAAAACCTATATATCAGCAGGAGTCAGTGTCAGTTAAGATTAAGTAGACAGATAACTTTATTAGAAGTAGAAGGGTCTTATTTAGGGTTAAAAAAAGAAAGAAAAGAAAGAAAGGCAGTGTGTGTTCTATGCAGGGAAAGGTACTGTATCAGGTGACTTTGCTAAACCAGTAGGAGGAAAGAGAGCTTACCTGGGGTGTGGTTTAGACACTAGAAAAGCAGGTGAGTCAAATTACAACTTCCTGTTGCTAGCCTTGCTTGTAGAGCAGAAAGCAGCTAACTAAAAGAAGCTACATTTTCTTGTTAATTTAAAACTTATATCTCAGCAGGAGTCAGTGTCAGTTAAGATTAAGTAAACAGATAACTTTATTAGAAGTAGAAAGGGTCTTATTTAGGGTTAAAAAAAAAAGAAAGAAAGGCAGTGTGTGTTCTGTGCAGGGAAAGGTACTGTATCGGGTGACTTTGCTAAACCAGTAGGAGGAAAGAGAGCTTACCTGGGGGTGTGGTTTAGACACTAGAAAAGCAGGTGAGTCAAATTACAACTTCCTGTTGCTAGCCTTTTTTCTAATTGCCCTCCATCCCACCCAAAGCCAGTTCTACTTTTATAGCCACTGGATTTGACTGTCAACAGGAACTTCCTGTTTGGCAGTAGGAAGGAAAGGATCATAGAGAAACATTGGTTTTGTCAACCCTAAAGTAAAAAAAAGTAGCTCACTCCCCCCAGCTGCTGGTGGTCTGATATTGAGCAAGGAAGAAGGAGGAGGCTACTGAAGAAGATAGGAAGTTGCTGTCCCAGAACAGGAAGAGTCAGAGTTTTAAGGAGAGGAGAGGAGAGAGTAAGCATCCAGAGAAACAGTAGAGAGGACACAAAATAAGACATGATAGGAGTGGTGCAGTGCAATGGCTGTGGGGCGGCAGTGTTCCGGGAGACATTCTGGAGGCTGCGATGCTGCCCTATTTGCAGGCACCTCTCTGGTCTGAGAGAGGAGGTTGCCGGTCTCCAGGCTGACCTGGCTGGGATTAGTGAAACCTCCTCCCCACCCAGGGGCCACCAGGGCCAATGCACTACCTCAAGGTTGCCAAGAAGAAGAGGAGAGGCTGGACGGGGTGGGCTCAAGAGGAGGAAAGGGTGGTGGAACAGAGTTGCATCCCTCCAGCTGTCCTCTCCACAATTCATTCGCTCTTCTGGTGGACAGTGGTTCCTCTATGGAGGCACCTGCAGTGGAGACCAAGGAGGATGCTGGGAACCTTCACAAAGGAGACCCACAGGAGGGTGGCATGGGACCCCACAGGGGAGAAACAACTCCTGGTGGGGGACTCAATCATTGGGGGTAGAAATGGGGGAGGAAGGGGAGAGGGAGGCAAGGTGCCTTCCTGGCGCCACGGCTTGGAGGAACAGGAAGCGAATCCTCAGGATCGTGGAAGGAGCTGCACGAGGGAGGGAGCTGGATGTTATTGTCCACCTAGGGACAAATGACCTGGCTAGGAATGGGATCAGAGCAGTGCAAGAGGAGTTTATAGAGTTGGGAAGGGGCCTTAGACAAGTAGCGCATACTGTAACCTTCTTGGAGGTGCTGCCTGTCTATGGCAAGGGAGATGCTAGGGCACTTCTCACCAGGGAATTCAATGAGTGGTTGAAAAACTGGTGTGGAGCTCAGGGTTTTGGCTTCATTTGGGACTGGGGAGCCACCTGGAGGATGCAGAACTATACTGGTGCGATGGTCTGCATCTGTCGGGGACCAGGATCCTAGGTGAGAAGGTTTAAATGCTTCATTGTGCAGCATTTAAACTAGCCAAGGGGAGGCACTGAAAGGAGCAGGAAACCGAGCCTCCCCACAAAACATGGCGATTAGTGAGGTAAACACCAAGGTACAGAAGTTATTAGGGAGCAGAACAGATTTAAATGTAAAAAAAGGCAAAGGCAATAAGGACAGAAATGGGGCTAAAAGGGGTAAGGCTATCAAAAAGTGGAGGGTGATGAGTACCAATGCCCATAGTCTGTGTAACAAGCTCCCTGAACTAGTGGCCTTAATGGAAGAGGGTTGCCTGGATATTGTGGCAGTCACAGAAACATGGTACACAGAGAACCATGACTGGGATGTCAACATACCAGGATACACAATCTACAGGAGGGACAGGGAGGGTAAGAGAGGAGGAGGGTAGCTCTCTATGTAAAGGAAGGGATCAAATCAACAGAACTAAAGAGTAAACAGGGAGCAGATGAGGCACTTTGGGTCACCCTGGAGACAGGAAATGGCACCACAATCCGTATGGGGGTTGTATGCAGACCCCCATCTCAGGGAGAGGGAATGGACAAGGAAATGATAGAAGGCTTTCTTAGAATGGCAGAAAAAGGGTAGATATTGTTGATGGGGACCTGAATATGCCAGATGTTAACTGGAGCACCTTTGCTGCAGGCACATCCAAGAGCAGGGTCATTCCTGATGCCCTACAGGGGACATGCCTCAGACAGCTAGTATTGGAACCCACTCGGGAGGAGCAATCTTAGACCTGGTACTCTCAAATGGGGATGGAAAAAGAATCTCAGATTTGGAAGTGGGTAGCCATCTGGGAACAAGCGACCACCAAACAGTGTGGTTCACAATAAACACAGCCATACAATCAAGCCATACAAAAGCAAGAGTACTGGACTTTTAGGAGGGCCAACTTTGGGAAAATGAGAGAGTGCCTCAGAAAAGCACTAGCAAACAGGCAAGAAGGAGGGTGGAGGAACAATGGGAGTGATCAAAACAGCCATCACAGAGGCAACAAGCCTTTGTGTAAAGCAAATCAATAAAACTGTGAAGGAAAAAAAAACGCTATGGTTCTCAAAAGAGGTGGCAGGAAGGTTAAGGAGAAAAGGACAGCATTCAGGAAATATAAGGAAACACAAAAGGAGCAGGACAGAGAACTTTATCAGTTAAAGCAGAAAGAGGCTGGGAAGACAGTCAGAATAGCAAAGGCCCAAACTGAGGAAAGGATAGCCAATTCTGTTAAAAAGGGGGATAAGACCTTTTATAGGTACATTAGGAGTGAAGAAAGACCAAAGGAGGGATACTGAAGCTTAATAAAGGGGAGGGAATGTGGGTAGAGGGTGACAGTGAAAAAGCAGGGATACTGAACGAATATTTCTGCTCAGTATTCACAAAGGAAGAGGAGGAGTTACCTAAACCAAACAAGAGAAACACTCTGAAGACGGGGGTCGATACCAGTCCATTTACAGAAGAAAGGGTTCTGAAAGAACTGATAAAATTGAAGGTGGACAAAGCAATGGGGCCTGATGGGATGCACCCAAGAATTCTAAAAGAATAAGGGTAGAACTAGTGACACGCTGACTACTCTCTTTAACAAATCATGGGAGGGATGGGGTGGTACCGAGGACTGGAGGAGGGCAGATGTGATTCCTCTTCACAAAAGTGGGAGCAGGACAGAGGCAGGAAACTACAGACCAGTTAGTTTGACCTCAGTGGTAGGAAAATGATGGAATCATTTCTGAAGGAAAGAATTGTTGAGTACCTAGAGGCCAGTGGGGCACAGGACCCAAGGCAGCATGGATTCATGATGGGAAGGTCATGTCAGACGAATCTAATAGATTTGACTGGGTGACCAAAGTAATAGACCAGGGAGGGGCTGTGGACATGACCTACCTAGATTTTAGCAAGGCATTTGATACAGTCCACACAAAAGATTAATTCACAAGATAGCCAGCCTTGGAGTGGGTCCCAAGGTGGTAGCCTGGATAAAAATTGCTAGACAACAGGGCGCAAAGGGTAGTAGTAAAAGGAATACACAGTGAAGAAAGGAGGGTTACTAGTGGGGTACCGCAGGGTTCAGTACTGGGACCGGTCCTTTTTAATGTCTTTATAAGTGACATTGCAGAGGAACTAGAAGGAAAAGTATGTCTCTTTGCAGATGACACAAAGATCTGCAACAGGGTTGATACACAAGATGGAGTGGAACGGATGAGAAGGGACTTGGCAAGGTTGGAGGAATGGTCAAATGTATGGCAGCTCAGATTCAATGCAAAGTGCAAGGTAATGCACATGGGAAACAAAAACCCAGGGGAAGTGTACACAATGGGGGGTGAGATATTGACAACAGTAAAAACAGAAAGGGACCTGGGGGTAATTATATCAGATGACCTAAAGGTGGGCAAGCAATATGAGAAGGCAGTAAGGAAGGCAGGGGGGATACTGGGAGGCATAGGAAGAGGCAACAATAGTAGAAAACAAGAAGTTGTTATCCCTCTGTACAGACAATTGGTGAGACCCCATCTGGAGTACTGTGTGCAGTTCTGGAGACCCCATCTCCACAAAGACATAGAGTGGAAGCTGTCCAGAGGAGGGCAACCAAATGGTGCAGGGTCTGCACCAGGAGACATCTGAAGAAAGACTAAAGGAGCTTAATATGTATACCCCTAGAGGAAAAGAGGAGAGAGGGATGTGATAGAAACTTTCAAGTACCTCAAGGGAATTAACAAAGTCCAAGAGGGTAGCATCTTCCAGAAAAAGAGATGTGCAAGAACAAGGGGGCACAATTTGAAGATAGAGGGGGACTGCCCAGAGGTAATGTGAGGAAGTATTTTTTCACTGAGAGGGTTGTGGATGCATGGAACAGCCTCCCTGTGGAGGTTGTGGAGTCAAGAACAGTGGGGGACTTCAAGAATGCATGGGACAGGCATAAGGCAGTCCTAGTGGTGGGTAGGAGGAAGTAAGCTGTTGGTTAACTAGGATTTGCAGCTTATCTGTTAGGTAGGAAAATGGGCAGACTAGGTGGGCCAAGAGGTCCTTATCTGCCATCAAATTCTATGTTTCTATGTTTCTGGTCTTATGTACTGACCTCTGGCTCTGATCCATCACCACTATGGTCTGATACATCACTCCCTGGCCCGGCACAGTGTCAATGTCGCAGTCAAAACTGCGCACTGCAACAATGTCATATGCAAAGCAGCATGCAGCAAAATACCATCGGCACAACACGCCGACCAAACCCCAAAAAAGTGCACATTCATTTCCCCCCAGACTAATTACAAATTTTTTTTATTTTAGTCTTTGGTAACCAGGTAAGGCCCATTAGGCACAAGTGCCTGTTTTCAGGGGCGACCTGGGAGCACTGGGGCGGTTAAGTGAGACTTGCTCAGGGTCACACAGTATGCAAGTGAAGGTTGTGAGAATCAGACCCAGGGCTGGTCTGCTGGATGTACCAAGCTCGTTCACAGCTCATTACTCTAACCTCTAGTGCCAGCCCAATTATAATCAACTCCAGGGCATTGTGGACTTTGGGGGGGGGGGAGACTTGGAGCGAGAGCATTTTAATTTTTTATGAAAAAAAAGGTCAAAGCAGAGTGGGACCTGGGGAGAACTGAACCGCAGCCCCAGGTCCCCGACGCTACTGGAGGCAAGTGCTCTAGCCACTCCACCACGGGAGCAGCTCAGCCAGGCACCTCCCCAGCAGCATCCTTCACCTCTTTACTGGTAGCTTACAGCAACAGGGGTAGCGGTTCTTACCGCATGCAGAAAAAAAACCCTGTCACTGTAGAACCATTAGCATTTCTTACAGTGCAGTATTTCATGCATGGTTTTATCCACACTATCTTGACCTGGTACCCCCTGGGCCTTATGTGTCTGCTCACAGGTGTACCATCCTTTGGGTTGTCTTTCAAAAATGAACAAAATAATAAAAAGGATTTACAGAGCTTTGTGATTTGTATATTAGCGACAGAAGCTGTGTGTGTTATCTTTTTACTTGTTTTGGATCCATCCTTATAAGGAACACTTCTGTGACTTCCGGGTTCACCAGTTTCCTTTGAATGGAGCAGTTTTTGCACCAGAGAAAGTCGAGTACCATCTCCTTTGTGAACACTAACTGTGCAATAGTTGTCAAGGAAAAGTGAGGGTATCATCCCCAGGATACTAATACAATCTCCCAGGAGACTGACAGAATGCTCATTATAAAATGATTCCACATGCTCCGAAGGCCATTCTAAATGATAACTAGTCAACATAGCAAGCATTGGCTAATGAAAAGGGAACATTAACTCAACCCTTATCTGGAAATACACTTCTGAGTTGAACCTTGGGGCTACACTACTGTGATTTGCAGGGAGAAACAGAATGCCCTGAACAATATACACAAACAATAATCTTTTCTTCTTCTCAAAGGAGTTTGGAAATGGCCATTCACTGTGAATTTGTGAGTCTTTTCAGAAGCAAAGGTCCGAGGTTGCTGATAGCCAGATATTGATTTCACAAACAGCGCTGAAAGATTTAGTGAATAAAGTTATGTTTTCTGATGGAATTCCTGTCAGTCTCCAGCACTTCTGCCTCAGTGGAGGCATTTAAGAAGGGGCTCTTTAGATGAGTGTTTGATGATGGCTTGGCTATTTGAGTTTCAGGAATCAATTTTTTCTTTTAGTGGGTCGGTGTTTCGAGATAGGATTTTACCACCTCTGCTTTCCTATTGCTATATGTAAAGTGATGCTGTGTTTTTATTTATTTGTAGTTCAGTGTTGATGCGTTATACGTGTATAATTAGCATGTACAGCACTCCGAGCCTTAGGGACTGGGCACTGTAGAAATAAACTTGCCTCTAGCAGTTACGCAATACTTCTCTCAGGGAGTCATTTTATTTAAACCCAGTGCTGGATGGAAATAGTTCTTCCTGCTGTGAGTAATTTTATTAGACTGCAGTCTTCCTGCTGTGTGTAATTTTACTCAAACAGTGTTGGCCTGGCATGTTTTCTCTGCAGTATGTGACTTTACTCGAATGCAGTGTCAGCCTGGTACAGTTCTCCCTGCTGTGTGTAATTTTACTTGAATGCAATGTTCGCCTGGCATAGCACTCCCTGCAGTGTGTAATTTTACTCAAATGCGGTGTCAGCTTGGCACAGTTCTCCCAGCAATGTGTAACTGTACTTGAATGCAGTGTCACCTAGCACAGTTCTCACTACTGTATGTAATTTTACTCAAATGCAGTATTGGCCTGGCACATTTCTATCTGCTGTGTGTAACGTTACTCGACTGCAGTATTGGCCTGGCACTGTTCTACCTGCTGTGTGTAACATTACTCAAATGCAGTATTGGCCTGGCACTGTTCTACCTGCTGTGTGTAACGTTACTCAAATGCAGTACTGGCCTGGCACTGTTCTACCTGCTGTGTGTAACGTTACTCAAATGCAGTACTGGCCTGGCACAGTTCTACCTGCTGTGTGTAACGTTACTCAAATGCAGTACTGGCCTGGCACAGTTCTACCTGCTGTGTGTAACGTTACTCAAATGCAGTACTGGCCTGGCACAGTTCTACCTGCTGTGTGTAACGTTACTCAAATGCAGTACTGGCCTGGCACATTTCTACCCACTGTGTGTAACGTTACTCAAATGCAGTATTGGCCTGGCACATTTCAACCCGCTGTGTGTAACATTACTCAAATGCAGTAGTGGCCTGGCAAAATTCTACCCGCTGTGTGTAACGCTACTCAAATGCAGTATTGGCCTGGCACAGTTCTACCCGCTGTGTGTAATGTTACTCAAATGCAGTATTGGCCTGGCACAGTTCTACCTGCTGTGTGTAACATTACTCAAATGCAGTACTGGCCTGGCACAGTTCTACCTGCTGTGTGTAACATTACTCAAATGCAGTACTGGCCTGGCACAGTTCTCCCTGTGTGTAATATTAATTAAACACAGTATGGGCCTGGAACAGTACGTCACAGGAAGACAAGGGCTCAGAGGCGCTCTCACCTGAGATTTGAGCACAAGGGTCAGGTCCCAAACCAGAACAGGTCTGCAGACCGGAGGGCCATATGCAAAAGGCCCTTCAAGAACTTGCAGACCATGTTCAGCTGGGCCACTGTCTTGTCCCTGACAGGGACACTGAAGGCCAAAATGGTTGATGGGCGAACCACCACTGGAGAATGCTATAATCCAGACTGCAGTAGTTAGGAAGTAGTGCAACACCTTCTGCACAGGGCAAGTGAGGTGGTGCAGAGATGGTGCCTGGCACTGTAGAGCAAAACACTCCAAGGAGCAGGTGTGTTTAGTGGAAAGTTTCCTAGCAGCAAGCAAAATAGCTGAGACCTCAGCTGAGATCTTGTCATGCCAGTCTCATCTATACAGGGCAAGTGATGGGGAGTGTAGCCCGGCACCACACAGTGAAATGCTTCCATTTTAGGGAGTAGCCCGTGGGACATTTCCCAGCAGGATGAAAGCCTAGATGAGACCACGGATGGGATCTGAACAGAGGAACCTCTAAGTCTGCAGGAACCAGGCATGGGTCTTGGAAAAGGATATAAGGAGCCACAAGACCATTTAGAGTAATGGTGCCTTCAGGAAGAGTGATGTAAGAAGACATAAATGGAAGATTAATCAGCGTCTTGACCTAAATGTTATTTATTTTAATATACATCTGATTTTAACTTGACCAACAGTATGTGAAACAAAGTATACATTTTATTTCTTCACATAAGTCTTATTTCTGTCTCTCCTCCAGACAGATCTCCTCACAGTTACTGTTAGGCACTTTCACTTCACACTGCCACTCCCACCAGCCATGGCCAATTTCCACATGCAAATGGGGTGACAGGGCAGGTGGGGCTTGGACTCCATACTGACCTGCCTATATGCACATACTTGTGCAAAGGCTGTGTACCAGTTGTAACCGTGGCCCTGAGACCTGAAAAACCTAAGCCGGAACCCTGGGTGAAGGCACTGGTTGTGAGAATCACCTGTGGCTCAGACTGTCAAAAAAAAAAGGGAGAGCCCCTCAACACAGCAGGATATCCTGTAGGGAATTGTAAAACAATAATCAGGTTGTCAGTAACAGCGAGGTCCGTGACCACTGTGCATGCAGTGACCTTTAAAGAATCCCCAGCTGCATGTGGGGACCTACACCTGGGCTAGGGCCTGGACTGTCCATGTGTACTAGAGCTTGTGACAAGGAATCAGGACAGACTGCTTCACCTCCACTGGCACCGTCCAGACTGCCACTTGTCTGGTGTGGTGTGGTGTGAAGTGTACTCCAGCCTGGCCACTGATGCCGACTTCAGGAGCCAGTTGTCCAGGTGTGGGAAGACATGGAGCTTCTCCCACTGTAGTACCTTGGCTATCATAGTAAAGCATTTGGTAAAGACACAGTGGTGCCACTCACAGTGCAACACAGTAATGCCACAGTATGTCAGGAAATGCTGCAGTATGCTGAAGAGAACAGTGTAATTTGATAGTAATTAAACTCATTTTTACTGCAGGATTTTGTGACATGTCATTTACTGCAAGTTACTGTTTTGCACTGTGGCTGGCTCCGCTATAGTATACGGGTTTTAATCTACAGGATACTCTGATGGAGGGATACACTGTATGTGGGTTGGGGGGGAGGGGGTAATTACCACTGATGCAGTTCCTGAAGGGGTCAGCAGTATTACTGTGGGGGAAGTCACAGTCATACTATGAGTATGGGAGTACTACATGCCAGAGGTGATGATGTTGCCTAAACTGGGTTAGTGAATTTGGAAGTCTGCAATGTCTTCAGAATTAACCAATTCTGAAAAAAAATGTTTCCTTATATGGTAAAAATAAATGCAAAATATACACAAATCTGTGTATAATTGTATTTACAATATTTATTTATTGCATTTTACCAGGAAATTGGACTGGGTCAGAGATCCATTTTCAGCCATGCCTGGGGAAAAGGAGATAACAACAGGTTAACAGTACATCAACAGTTACAGAACGTAACATAGTTAAAACCACTAGTCCCATATAATACAATATGTACATTTTTCATACATTTAAATTGCTGTCTATTTATTCCCTAATAACAAAATACATGAAAGAGTGGAAAATACATGCTATACACGATGCATATATGAACAATATATTGACCATATTAACACATGACTGCAAGCTGGCCCGCTGGTACAGTGGCAGGGGTGCTGCTCATGACTCTTGTGACCTGGGATTGAGCCCAGAAGGAATACTCTCCTCCTGTGGGCAGGGAGGCCAGCAGTCTGTTCTGCTATACTGCTCATGGGTGGCACTGTGGGGATGCATCTGCAGACACTCATGGGTGGGAAGACAGGCTGAATCCGGATCATGCAGCTACACACAGTGGGCCATATTCACTATGGGGCCTGGTATGCACCTACTGGGCTGCGCAACTGCCCGCTGCTTACCCAGCCCCTGCCAGATGCACAGGGCTAGGATTCACAAACCTTAGTTGGTCCGATGTGCGGCTATATACAGTGAAGCCCGCCACAATGAAGTGAAGTGACGCAGGTTTCCTGCATGACAAAGGGGATTAATTCCCATTGAAATTGCACTGTTTGCTGCAGTAACTCTACTGCAGAGTTGGGTTTCATCCTGGTAGGCTTCACTGTAGTTGTATGCATAGTGTGGGGCCAGCTGGGTGGGGGTGAACCTGGACCAGATGGTGGGCTTCCAGACAGCCCCACAGTAGATCACCTGCACCGTAGAAGCAGGGGATCACGGGATACAGTACTCCACATAAAAGCTGGCTTGTCCCCCCCACCTCACCTCGCCAAACAGTTTTCCTCTAGCAGTCGTGCACTCTGCCCTGCAGCTGGCCACATCCCCCCAGCCCTCTGTGGCACAAAAGAGAGCTGGGGTCCGTGGATGTTTGGTGGCATTCTGACATCTGGATGTGAGCCGGGGGGCTGTGCAGCCATTACAGCAGCCCTCTGGCTATCGTAATGGAATCCTCCCCCAAAACCAGCCCAGCAGAGCATAAACACCATTGTGCATGATGCAGACTCTGCCAGCCCTAGGTTAGGATGCCCAAGCCACACTCCCTGTCTGAACTAACCATGCAGTTTACAGGCATGGACAGCTCCATGCAGGGAAGCACAGAGGGCACAGGGTATTTGTGCATCTATGGGTGTCCGCTGGACAAATGGGATGTGCATATCACAATCCTACGTGCTGCATGTCATGCCACATATGGCCATGGGTCCTCCGTGCGTAGGGCCCAGCTTGAGTATACGCTCCTTGGTGTCCTTGCCACCTGCGTCCTGAGGAAGGGAAGAGCATAAGGTAGAAAAACCAAGAAGCCCAATACAGTAACGCTGACTGTCCAGGGCCCTGCTGAGCCCCACTGCTCACTGACCTCCCACACTTTACAGACCTGGGGGGGGGGACCAGCTTCCACCCGGCCAACAGAATTCACCAAGAGAAGAAAAACACCCTTGAGACTGAGAAAGCAACAGTGAAGGAAACAGGTGGAGCTGGGAGGTAGCCAAGCAGAGGGCAGCCCCAGTGATGGGAAAAACATGAATGCAACTCTTTTCTCCTCCAGGTTTACGGTGGTTGGGGAAACATTTTCTGCTATTGAGACCAAGTATTTATTGAAATATGAATGTCTGAGCCACAAAATCCAAATCTAAGCATTTTAAAAATGTTTACTATACTGAGTCTGCAGCACTGACATGAACAAACAGTAACATCATGGATGTAGGGTTTTGTGTGAATGTTCTGATACTGCCTTTCATTTCTCTGTTCAAAGATTCCTTTCTACGGAAAACGCCAACACCACACCTGCCCGTGTCTCCCAGCTCTGACTTGCTCCAAATTTCTGGATGGCAAATACCGATGTTCAATGGATTTGAAAAGCATAGACTTCTAATTCCTGCAGAGAAAGTGAAACAATGACTCTTCCGTACATCATGCATCACTGCGGCATCCATAATGGAGACAAGCTGGCACAGAATGGCTACATTTTTTTTGTTTCTTTCTTTGTATCATTAAATATTATGTTGTTCTTGTAAAGTGAACAAAAGCCGTAGCAGAAAATGGTCAGTGTATTGGCCTAATGTTAGCAAGGGATTGGGGGACTGGCTCTGTGGTATATCAAGCCTCTGCCCAAACCAGACCACGTTGACTGGGCTCTAGAAATCAGAGTCACTGGTAATTCAGCACTGATTATTTTATGTATTTAGTTATTTAAAAATCATAATGGCCTGGGTCGCCCCTGAAAATTGGGCCGTGTCCCAATGGAATTTTACCTCATTAACAAAACACATAAATAAAAATGTTTGATCAGGAAAGGAACACTGAAATATGACTTTTTTCCCAGCTAATTCTGGGGAGGGTTAGATGGACCTGTTTTATTGACAGGGAGAACACTGGCCAGAACAACAGGTCCCTAGATACGTAAACAGACATTTCCAAAAAGGCAGCAGGGACTTCTTTCCCTTATCCTACCTGATTGCCTTTCTTTTACACCCAGAGAGCTGTAAACCTTTGGAACATGTTCCCAAAGGAAGCAGTGCAAGGCGGTACAGCTGAATCCTTTAAACTCAGACTGGATCACTTTTTTTTTTTTACTTGCTGTTTATACTCCCCCTGCTGTACTCCACACCTTTCGGGAGTCACCTATGGCATCTGCCCCCACCCTCTTACCTGGAGCCCAAAGTGGTTGGTCCCCCATGCAGCACTGATTTGCCCCCCCAGGTGGGGATGAGGTGGGACCCATACACCCCGATTTCCTTAGTGTCACCGGGACACCAGTCTGGGACAGGCAGGGGCATTGGGGATCTGTGCCTGGTGCTCCATCTACCGGGAGCACAGCGGAGCCATTTTTTCCTGTGTTCTCATGTATGACGTGCACCCTGACGTCAAGGTGCAAGGGCCGACGTCCATCACGCAGGAGGCCCCTTCTGTGTGGCTTGGGTTTGCTGTACCTCAGGCGTCTGCCTGAAGTCAGCCGAGCACAGAGCCTCAATCTCCTCTCCCTCCCGGAGAAGGCGAGCGGTACTGGGATGCTCAAGCCTCCTACCCCGGCTGGGCCTCCAGCTCCCCGGGCTCATTCCTGAACTCAGGCCACCGGCGTCATGAGCGATAGCGCTACCGCTGCACCGGAAGGCCAGCCGACTGGATCACTTTTGTATGGAGAATCACATTACTGGGTACAGAACTAAATTAAAAAAATTGTGTCGAGGGATAGGTGGCTCATACAGACAAAAAAAAAGGTCAGTGTCAGTGGCTCAGGAGCTTGCACACTCACTTCTGAGGCCAAAAGATCAAAGGCTGTGGGTTCTAGCCCAACATCAGGAACTTAGGGTAGCATCCCAGTACTGACTCTGTGGAGCAGCATGAGGGGGTGCTACACTCCTCAGGTGTTGTCTTTTGGATGAGACGTTAAATCATGGCCACCTCTCCCTGTTCTGGTGGTTGTTTGGGTGGATGTTAAAGATCCCATGGCACTTCTTGAAAGGAATAGGACAATTTCCCCAGAGTCCTGGCCAAATTTCCCACACTCACTAAAAATACCACCAACAGCTTAATCTGGTTCTGTTTCCACAGGTTTCCATCTGTGTGTCTCCTCCTCCTGGGATGAGACTGAAAAGAGGCAGAATTGCCTAATGCTCCCTTCTCGGTGGTGCAAACTGTAAAACCAGTACTGCCCACCAAAAAAACAGCTGCACTTACAACCTCAATCAAGGTCACTGCCAAACTGCAAAATGAGAGACTAGGTCGTGCAACAAATGTGTAATATTCATGATACCAATAAGTGACCAAAGTACAGATGTGCTAAATTACTAGCGAACTCCCCAAGCGATACACATCTCATCTGACGGTGTTTACAGCATTTGGCACTGTAAAGTGATTTATCAAGAGTCTTCACATCGTAGACTGCTTTATCAAGACTTGATAAATCACTTCACAGTATGAAATGTCAATGGGTGAAGTGTGTTTATCACTCTGGGGGTCAACTAGCACTTTAGCACATTCACACTTTGGTCACTTATTGGTATCATGAGTATCAAACATTTGTTTCATGACCTAGTTTCTCATTTTGCTATTTTGGAAGTGACCTTGATTGGGGTTGTGAGTGCAACTCCTTTTTTTTTTGGTGGGCAGGAAAGGTGACTCACTTGGTCACAGAAGTTTCTAAATGGGCTGTTTTCTTCTTCGTAGTGTCAATGTCCATACAAATTACTGGTACCACCTCACATTTCACAATGTTTACAGCTGTACCGTATTATCAACATAGTATTAAATATTCCATATTACACCTCAAAAATTCAAAGCAATTTTCATTTATGACTGGTATCAAAGTTACTCCCACAATACATCAGACCAGACCTTCACAGAGCCTCAGTATCAGACCATTGTGTTTTAAAACATCTCTTGGGCAAAGATATTATCTACATTGTGCAATTAAATTCTGCAACTCACTCCCAAGCTCTGTCCAACAAATTCAATCTGCTTCCATTAAGAATGTACTTAAGAACTATTGGCTTAAAAATTAAAAATGCCAATGTGTTTGTATGTAACTATATATTGTATGATGTACTTGCTGGGTTTAGTATATATTTTGTACATTGATTATTTTACTCAATTATTACTTGTAAACTGTTTGGGATGTATGGTGAATGTATGTGCCCAGGTCCCCCTTGCAAATGGGCATTTGTGCCCTTGGATTCTTAACAGGTTAATACATTTTAAATGAAAACAAACTAATAAGAATAAAATAAACTGCTGCAACTGCCTGGATGGCAAAAATAAATAAATAAAAATATTGAATGCTGCAGCTCCTGGATGGTGAGAGATGAACACTATGGAATTCCCCTGGTCTTTGTTCATCTAGCATTTCCTGTGTTCCTAGGTACCCTGTTTAGTGCCCTTGGTCTTTATTCATCTAGCATTTCCTATGTTCCAATGTTACCTTGTGTAGGGCTCCATCCCTTGTTCATCTAGCATTTCCTATGTTCCTATGTACCCTATGTAGAGCCCTTGGTCTTTGTTCATCTAGCATTTCCTATGTACCCTGTATAGGGCCCTTGGTCTTTGTTCATCTAGCATTTCCTATGTACCCTGTATAGGGCCCTTGGTCTTTGTTCATCTAGCATTTCCTATGTACCCTGTATAGGGCCCTTGGTCTTTTGTTTATCTAGCATTTCCTATGCACCCTATGTATCACCCTTGGTCTTTGTTCAACTAGCATTTCCTATGCACCCTGTGTAGGGTCCCTGGTCTTTGTCTAGCATTTCCTATGTACCCTCTGTATGGCCCTTGGTCTTTGTTCATCTAGCATTTCCTATGCACCCTGTGTAGGGCCCTTGGTCTGTCTTTGTCTAGCATTTCCTCTGTTTCTAGTTACCCTGTGTAGGGCTCTTGGTCTTTGTTCATCTAGCATTTCCTATGTACCCTGTGTATGGTGCTATGGGGCACAGTGGACTTTTTCAGTTTCGTTTAGCATTTCCACCCAAATTAACACTTTTGGGTTTTCCACCTGATGGCTACTGTCATTCATCTGTGCTGGTTACAGGTTTTGGGATAATTTTGCAGTCTATCTGGTCAAGAGAATTGTCCCTGTGTGGTCATAAAAGTGAGATCTTTGTAATGAAATTTTTAATTTTTACCCTTGCTTACTTTACTTTTGGCAAGACAAAGTCTCCCTTCCTTTGTTTTAAGTAAAAGTAAACCTCTACTAAAAAGGAAGCATATTTTAAATAGCCACCGTCCTGACTGTCCTACAATATGTCCAACCACCAATATTCATCCCCCTGATGTCCAAACACCAATATCCATCCCTTTAATACCCACATGATGTTCATCTCCCTTAGATCCAAACCACTGATGTCCACCCCTTGATGTCCTTCCACCTGATGTCCACCCGTATGATGTCAGCCCCTAATGACCTTCCCTCTTATGTCAACCTTTGATGCAAAATGCTTGTTTTATGGCTCATGAAGTTCTTCACCAAAAACAGCTGAAGTACATGCCCCTAAAATCATCTAGTTTGGCTCCACTCCACAAATCCAATTTTTGGAGGAGCCATCCCCAGAATGTTGTCTCATTTAACCAGTCCGAAAAGTGATTGGATAGTGATGTTAAATGTACTGATAATGTGCATAATTTCCACCATAAATCATGGGACCCATACGGTGTTATTCTCATGAATGCTTCACATTTCCTGTAACGGGATCTCATATGTCCCTTGAATGACATGATTGCGTGCTTCTGGTAAGTTGTTAATGTTTTTTGTAACTGTTTAATCCTCAAATGAATCTTCTACTGAATCAATATTTCCAGATTATGAACCATACTGTTACTTACCCATAAACCATGCAAAACAAAAGCAGGGCACGCAAGAGCCATTTAGTTCCACTCAAGAGCCCTGTAAGGAAAGCGTAAGGGAGAATTTCAACAGCTTTTCACCACGTAGGCATAATCCTGGTTATTCACATCAGTATGGGAAAATTCTGAATGTAGGAAATGACCAATGCAAGGATTGCGGCTGCACGATACAAGGTTGTGCACATAATCCTATCGCATCCTTGCATTTTCCTTGCAAAATTGCTGTATTAAACCTGCTTCCATGTCTTGCATTCCATATGCCTGCCATGATCACTGTGCTCTTTATCAGTATGAGAAAACTCAAGAATAGTTTATTTTTAAGGAAAAAGTATAATATCATGATATGTACACTTATTTCTGGAATTCCTATCAGAAACGTCATTGTAAATCTGATGATAAATACAATTTGCCTGCTGGTGGGTCCTTTTCATTTCTTCTTAAATGTGAATTATATACTTTTCATTATACAATAGCAAGGGAAGAATCCTGGGCTCTGATTGGTCAGTGTGTGTGCCTCGGACAGTCATGTTATCCCAGTATAAAATCACTTAATCAAGTTCAGACATACATGACAGTATAACAGTGTTACACATCATGCCACGGCTTGTCTTCCCCTGAACCGAGCTCCTTCAATAACCCTGCAGACCGTAACTGCCATTCTCCTCCTTATACCTCTTCACATACAACCTCACAAGTATAGAAACATAGAATTTGACGGCAGATAAGGACCGCTTGGCCCACCCATTCTGCCCATTTCCCTACCTAATGGATAAGCTGCAGATCCTAGTTAACCAGCAGCCTACTACTTTCTACCCCCACCCCCTAGAATTGCCTTATGACTGTCCCATGCATGCTTGAATTCAACCACTGTTTTTGACTCCACAACCTCCTCCGGAAGGCGTTCCATGCATCCACAACCCTCTCTGTGAAAAAATACTTCCTTACATTACCTCTGAGCCCGCCCCCTCTATCTTCAAATTGTGCCCCCTTGTTCTTGCACACCTCTTTTTTTGAAAGATGCTACCCTCTTGGACTTTGTTGATTCCCTTGAGGTACTTGAAAGTTTCTATCATGTCCCCCCTCTCCCTCCTTTCCTCGAGGCTATACATATTAAGCTCCTTTAGTCTCTCTTCATATGTCTTCTGCTGCAGACCCTGCACCATTTTAGTTGCCCTCCTCTGGACAGCTTCCATCTTGTCTATGTCCTTGCGGAGATTGGGTCTCCAGAACTGCACACAGTACTCCAGATGGGGTCTCACCAACTGTCTGTACAGAGGGATAACAACTTCCTGTTTTCTACTGGTGATGCCTCTCCCTATGCATCCCAGTATCCCCCAGCCCTCCTTACTGCCCTCTCACATTGCTTGCCCACCTTTAAGTCATCCGATATGACTACCCCCAGGTCCCATTCCATTTTTGTTGTTGTTAGTGTCTCACCCCCCCCATTGTGTACTCTTCCCCTGGGTTTTTGTTTCCCAGGTGCATTACCTTGCACTTCTTAGCATTGAATCTAAGCTGCCATACATTTGACCATTCCTCTAACCTTGCCATGTCCCTTCTCATTCTTTCCACCCCACCTTGAGCATCAACTCTGTTGCAGATCTTTGTGTCATCTGCAAAGAGACATACTTTTCCTTCCAGTCCCTCTGCAATGTCACTTATAAAGACATTGAAGAGGACCGGTCCTAATACTGATCCCTGTGGTACCCCACTAGTAACTCCCCTTTCTTCAGAGTGGACTCCAGTTACTATTACCCTCTGTGTCCTATTATCCAGCCAATTCTTTACCCAGGCTATCATCTTGGGACCCACTCCCAGGCTGGCTAACTTGTATATTAATCTTTTGTGTGGGACTGAGTCAAATGCCTTGCTAAAGTCTAGGTAGGCCATGCCCACAGCCCCTCCCTGATCTACTACTTTGGTCACCCAGTCAAAGAAATCCATTAGATTCGTCTGGCATGACCTTCCGCTGTGAATCCATGCTGCCTTGGGTCCTGTGCCCCTCTGGCCTCTAGGTACTCGACAATTCTTTCCTTCAGAAGTGATTCCATCATTTTCCCTATCATTGAGGTTAAACTAACTGGTCTGTAGTTTCCTGCTTCTGCCCTGCTCCCACTTTTGTGAAGGGGAATCACATCTGCCCTCCTCCAGTCCTCAGGTACCACCCCATCCTCCCATGATTTGTTAAAGAGGGTAGTCAGTGGTGTCATTAGTTCTACCCTTAGTTCTTTTAGAATTCTGGAATGAATCCCATCAGTACCCACTGCTTTGTCCACCTTCAGTTTTAAGAGTTCTTTCAGAACCCTTTTTTCTGTAAGTGGACGGCTATCAACTTCTGCATCCAGAGTGTTTCTATTGTTTGTTTTAGGTACCTCCCCCTCTTCATTTGTAAATACTGAGCAAAAATATTTGTTTAATATCTCTGCCTTTTCACCATCACCCTCTGCCCACCACCCTCCCCTTTATTAAGCCTCACTATCCCTCCCTTAGTCTTCCTTCACTCCCTGATGTACCTAAAAAGGTTTATCCCCTCTTAACTAAGTTGGCTATCTTTTCCTCGAGTTCGGGCCTTTGCTGTTCTGACTGCCTTCCCAGCTTCCTTTTGCTTTAACTGATACAATTCTCTGTCCTGCTCCTTCTGTGATTCCTTGTACTTTCTGAATGCTTTCTTTTTCTCTTGAACCTTCACTGCCACCTCCTTTGAGAACCATAGTGGTTTCTTACATCGTTGTTTTATTTGCTTCACACAAAGGCTTGTTACCTCTGTGATGGCAGTTTTTATTATTCCCCATTGTTCTTCCACCCCTCATTCCTGCCCATTTGCTAGTGCATTCCTAAGGCATTCACCCATTTTTTTTTTTTTTTTTTTTAGTTGTTTAACCAGGTATAGCACACTAAGCTGAAAGCTTTTTTACAGGAGCGACCTGGGAGCACAAGGAGGTTAAGTGACTTGCTCAGGGTCACACAGTATGCAAGTGGAAGCTGTGGGATTCAAACCCAGGTCAGGTCTGCTGGATATCACCAAATTTGCAGCTCAGAGCCTTAGACCACTGTGCTATACTGCCTCCTAATTTTGACAAAGTCAGCCCTCCTGAAGTCCAGTACTTTTGCCTTTGTATGGCTTGACTCTATTGCTGTGTTTATTGTGAACCATACCGTTCGATGGTCGCTAGTTCCCAGATGGCTACCCACTTCTACATCTGTGATCCTCTCTCCATCTCCATTTGAGAGAACCAAGTCTAAGATTGCTCCCTCTCGAGTGGGTTCCAATACTAGTTGTCTAAGGCATGCCCCCTGTAGGGCATCTAGAATAACCCCACTCTTAGAAGTGGCTGCTGCAACTGCACTCCAGTTAACATCTGGCATATTCAGATCACCTTTCAGCAATATCTCCCCTTTATCTGCCATTCTAAGTATACTTTCTATCATTTCCTTGTCCATTTCCTCCCCCTGAGATGGGGGTCTGTATAAAACCCCTGTGCAGATTGTGGTGCCATTGCCTGCCTCCAAATTGACCCACAGTGCTTGTTCTCCTCCCTGTTTACCCTTTTGTTCTGTTGCTTTAATTCCTTCCCTTATGTAGAGAGCTGCTACTCCTCCTCTTTTACCCTCCCTGTCCCTCCTGTAGATAGTGTATCCTGGTATGTTTACGTCACAGTCATGGTTCTGTGTGTACCATGTTTCTGTGACTGCCACAATATCCAGAAGTTCCTTCTCCACCAAGGCCACTGATTCAGGAAGCTTATTACCCAGACTACGGCCATTGGTACTCATTGCTCTCCATTTTTGATGGCTTTACCTTCTGTAGCAGCATCCCCCACTGACCTTTCTAGCTTGGTCTTTTTCTCATTTAGTACCCTGTTTTGTAGGGGGAGGCTGGGATTTTCCTGCTGCTTATCAGTGCCTCCCCCCTTGACTAGTTCAAAAGCTTGCCAATGAAGCATTTAAACCGATTGCCCAAAAGACTTGTTCCCTTCTGTCTTCACTCGTAACTGTTTAAAAAAAATGTAGAGAAATTACATCTTCACAGAAAACTTAGACAAAGCCATAACACTGGCTTCTCACTGCCCCAAAGTTCTGGAAGTACGGCCACTGTAGCGTGTGCCCACAACAGTGCCCTGCTAGCTCACCCATGCATGCACCCCTGAGTTCCACAACTAAAAAAGAAATACACATTTAAAACCAAGGCAAATAAATACAAAATAAAACAAAGCCATACCTGTAATTGGCTTTGTCCCCCACAACAGCACCACAGCATCTCCACTCCCCGATCAGCTCGATGGCCAAGCTCCTTGGCTCACATGACAGTGCTGTGATCGGCACGGCAACTGCGCTCCTTCCCTGCCATTATAAATTGCTGCATTCTAAATATATTTCTATTAAAAGCAATAACAAAAAAGAAAAACTGGACCAGCCTGTAGAATGCCACTGTAACACAGAGACAGACTCAGACCTGTGTGTGGTTAGACAATGAAAGCTGTGAGAAGGGAAACAAAAAGCAGAATATAGTGACAGCACCATCTAGGAGCCAAAAGAGAAAATGTGGACTTTTTCCCCCAAAACATATACTTCCACACACACAAAAAAAAAGGCCCCCCAAATAATTTTTTTCTGTTTTCTTCCTTTATTAAAAAATTAGCCACTGTATAATAGCAATAGTGCACTCCAGGGTGTGTGTTGTGCTGATATGTCACTTCTCAGGTGTTGGACGCACTCAGTCTGCGGCCTTGTGCCCAACAAGCCGAGGCGTGATGTTATCCAAGCATGACTCACACACCCTGTTGTGCATTATAGCTTAAGTAGCTGACTAAAACACACACCAGCCATGTTGCACAAATATGTTTACTACTCTAGCAGGACAACATTTTTGAAGAAATCAAGTAATGGCAGCGGTCTTGAATTTATTAACTGAAAACCTGAGAAGAACAAACAGAATTTTTTTTTTTTTTTAAGGGGAACTGTTAGCTCCACAGAAGTGCTGCAGGCCCTATTAATCCCAATTAAGCAAACTTCCACTAAATTTCATTTCTAAAATCACTTACTTGTGCAAAGTAACACTTTTTATCTGGCTGATCCTGTGACACCCTGCCCACCATGACAGCGAATTACTATTCCCAGTGTCTTCTGCGATCAGCCCTCTGAAGGCATACATGACAGGATAAGCCACGAGAGATGCCTGTATGCTTAATAGCTCTACAAAATGGTGTTAGACATTGCATTATAGGGCTTATGCTGCCCACACCAATCAGCTGAAGAAAGTGTGAGCCACAGGAGACTTGTCAACCAGAATCTCAAACTTTGCCCTCTTTAAGAGCACAACACTGATACCACCTACAGTGACAACACTTCTCGCAATATCAGCAGATCAGGGATATGGGAATGCACAACTGGCCCTGGGATTTACCCTTCTCTGCAATATAATAGGGGCTCGTATATATAGGGTTTGGCAAAGCAACAAAGGGGGGGCACAAGTATACAGCAAACTTACAAATAAAAGAATGTCAGTAGCCCCCGAGCTGTCCAAAAATGGGAAACAGGCCTACCATGTGAAATAACATGAACAGCCTGGCACAACTACAGGACAAATGCATATAAATTCTGTGCCAAAATACAAGAACATTTATTTAATATAAAATACTGCACAAGTGGTATCGTACATCAGAAGATTTAAAATCCACTAAGCTACTCCCTCACAATAATTGCTGGAGATGTCAAGGTTCTAAGGCAGATTTGTAGCATATACTGCGGTCATGACCCAACTTATCAGAAGACTGGACAGGAGTGAGAGAACAGAGAAACCCAAATAAATGGTCTCTTACCAGACGCCCCACCATTCTATATTCTGGGGGACAGCTCTCAACTTGTGGAAATTAATTAAGCCCAACAATAATGGGTGCTAGGTACTCTTTTTGTGTGCTAAACGGCTTGTCCTAGTGGGCCGGCAGCAACCATGGGCTCCATGTATCTCTCTGTGGGTGTTAAACCCAGGTAATCTGGCTACTAACGAACAAAATGCATTCTTCACAAAAGACAAGTTGGAACAGTGTTATCTAATTTGGGAACATTCTGCTGCAACCAGAGCAGCAAAAATTAAGTGCATCAGGAAATTTATAGCACTGCCTGCAGGATACCCACAAATAAATTAAAATGTGTTTAAAGAAAGCCGACACAGCAGAATGTAGATCAGATTAAACTGTTTCTTAATTATCACAGTCAATTTGACTGTTTAATTAGTAGTTTTTTGGTAGTAGTTAGTACATAACAGATCTGTTAACATTGCAAATAAGGTTTGACAAAACAAAACTTCAGCTCCGTGATACACTATAGGAATACTGGTAGTAAGCAAAGTCACTGCATTCTCCTGTCTTGGTGATGGAAGTACATAACCTGTGTCAAGACCTATACTGAAAGAGAACTTCATTAAAAAATAAAATATTTATAAAAACTGCAAAAATGGCACAGCAAATTTCATCAGGAAGGATATTTCAAAATACTGGTACAGAAACCACAAAAGCTCAGTCCTCACCACATTTTAAATGCAAAAAAAAAAACCACAAGAATTTGTCAATGCCAAATTTTGCTTGCTGGCATTAGCAGTGGAAGTACAGGAGTTAGACGGATGCAGTATAGGAATGGCAGTGAAGTATTAAACTGACGCTAATTCTTCCCCCACCCTGCAGAGATGGACAGGCATTGGGGTGTGCCTTTGGGTTGTCGCCCATAACGGTCATGACATTTCACCTCGCCCTACCCTGCAGACACTTACAAATGTCAAGGTGTGCTTTGGGGTGTTCAGGCTTTACACTCACCTCATTCCATAAGGAAATATGCTGAAATGGGTGCAATATAGGAAAATGGGGTGAATTCTGGGGCCAAAGGGTCCATGGTGCACCTCGATGCCTGTCACTGGCTGCAGGGTGGGGGTGGAATGGCATAAGCATTACTGTCAACAATCCCAAATCACACCCCTGACGCCTGTCAGTCCCTACAGGGTACGGCGTTATGGTTGAAAACCCTAACGCCCTGGGCGTTGCTTGGTATTTTTACTCCAAGTTTTCAACATGGGCTTTTTGTGACCCCACCACATGAACAGTGACACTATCAGTTTGTTAGCCGAAAGGTGATTTTGTACAGCAACTGCGCCATTTGGCACCACAGGTGCGAAAACACATTTCAAACAGGATGTGAAAAATGACAGCTGTATTGTTCATGAGGAGGTGTAAAAAATGGCAATGTTGAAAATCTGGAGTGAAAATATAAAAAAACTGGTGAAGTCACGAGCGTGTGTAGAAACTGCTCAATGCACACCCGTAATGTAATTAAGTTTGGGGATTTTTTACTGCAGATTTTCAATGCAGGCATTTTGGGACCTCTGCTCATGAACAGTGTCACTGTGATTTTCTTAATCTTAAACATCGATTTCCCACAATGACCACGCTATTCTGCGCTGGAAGTGCGAAAAACAAATTCCGGCCAGGGTGTGAAAAATGACAGCTGTACTTTTCATAAGGAGGTGTGTAAAAATGCCAATGTTGAAAATCTGGACTGAAAATATTACGCATTTGTGAATTTACGATGGTGCGTGGAAATTGTGCAATGCATGCTCGTAACACTGTAATTTTATGGACTTTTGTCACCAAATTTTCAACATAGCCAGTTTAAGACCTCAGCTCATGAACAGTGTCACTTTGATTTTCTTAATCTGTCCTGAACATTGATATGAACATACGAACATATGACATTTGCCAGCAGATAAAGGCCTAGAGGTCTATCAAGTCTGCTCGAATGTGCAGCTAGCACCCTTATTCTGCAGCTGCCCCTCCCTTCCACCCTTCCCTTGTCCTGTCCCATCCTCGTTTGAAGCAGTCCACTGTTCTACTGCATACCACTTCAGCAGGTAACGCATTCCACCCAGCCACCACCCTCTCTGTAATAAAGTGTCTCCTCATCTCCCTCCTGAACCTTCCTCGCTCCAGTCTCATATCATGGCCCCTGGTGGCCCTCCCTTCCCTTACTTTGAACAGCCCCTCTGTACCCATCTTGTTTATTCCTTTCATGTATTTAAAGGTTTCAATCATGTCACCCCTGTCTCTTCTCTCCTCCAGTGAGTACATGTTCAACTCCTTCAACCTCCTCTCGTATGATAAGTCCCCCAGCCCCTTGATCATCTTTGTCGTTCTGCGCTGCACCCCTCCAGTAACTTAATGTCCCTCTTCAGATACGGACGCCAGTACTGCACGCAGTACTCCAGGTGTGGTCTAACTAATGACCTATACAGTGGCAGAATCACCTCCTCCCTCCTCGAGGATATACCCCTTGCAATACAACCCAGCATTTTGTTGGCCTTTGCAGCTGCCTTACTACATTGTGCCAAGTTATTCATTGACCCTGTAATGAGCACACCCAGATCCTTCTCCTCCTCTGTCTGGGCTAGCTGCACTCCCCTAGCTGGTAACTCCTCCTTGGGTTCTGCATCCCAAATGCAGCACCTTGCACTTTGGCATTAAAAGCCCAGTTGCCAGGTGTCGACCAGGTTTCAAGCTTTGCCAGATCATCCTGCAACCCTGCCATCCCCTAGGTCATCCACCACCGCGCCTACCTTGGTATCATCAGCAAACAGACTGATCTTGCTTTTGATGTCCCATGATATGTCTGCAATGAATATCCCAGACAACACTGGTCCCAACACTGAGCCCTGTGGAACACCGCTCGTCACTGCCCTTGGGTGTGAGAGCTCCACCCACCACCACCCTCTGTTGCCTTCCCTGCAGCCAGTTTCCTACCCATTTCACCAGCTTTGCACCCGCCCCTGTGCCTACTAACTTCCTTCCCAGCCTTCCATGTGGCACTGAGTCGAATGCCTTACTGAAGTCCAGATACAGGCCATCCACTTCATGGCCCCTGTCCAGTTGCCTAGTTAGCCAGTCGTAGAACTCGACCAGATTGGTTTGGCAGGATCTGCCACGTATGAAGCCATGCTGTCCTGTAGTCCTCTGGCCTCTAGGAGGGCCACCAGCCTCTCCTTCAGGATAGTCTCCATTAGCTTACCCACGATGGTGGACTACATGTGCGAAAACACATTTTGGGTGAGATGTGAAAAATGACAGCTGTACTGTTTATAAGGAGATGTGGTAAAATGGCAATGTTGAAAATCTGGAGAGAAAATATTACAAATCTGTGAACTTACGAGGGTGCATGGAAATTGTGCAATGTATGCTCATAGCAGTGTTTAATTGACTTTCGCCACCAAATTTTCAACATACAAATGTTAGGACCTCTGCTCGTGAAAAGTGTCACTGTGATGTTTCTTAATCTGTCCCGAAAACTGATTTCCCACAGCTACCGTGCTATTCTGCGCTGGAAGTGCGAAAACACATTTTGGCCAGGATGTGAAAAATGACAACTGTACTGTTCATAAGGAGGTGTGGAAAAATGACAATGCTGACAATCCTGGTGAAAATATTACAGATTCATTGTGAAGTTATGACGTGCCATGGAAACTGCGCAATCTATCATAAAGTTATTTTTTTGAATTTTTTTCACCAACTTTGCAACATAGGCTTTTTGAGAGCCCTCCTCATGAACAGTGGCACTGTTGTTTTGTTAATCAGGCCTGAAAAGTGATTCTACACAATGACTGCAAAATCACCTTTCAGGACCGAATAACGCCATTACAATGACTGAATTCATGAGAAGGCATCCCAATAACCACGTTGAAAATCTGGTTGCAAAATTCTCCAGAACTCCAGGTGCTAGATAGAGCTGTCCCATACCTTATCAGTGGTGGTCACCCTGTCTATACTTGGGTTCCATTCACCTTATCAGTGTATGGCCCTTCTGGATCCAGACTCTGACTCCACATTTTTTCATTTGATCCCCTCACACCTGGTCCAAGGGTCCAAGAGCATGTTGGACTAGCATTGTACCAAGCTGCCTTAGAGGGAAATCACTCCTCTTTCACCTTGCTCTTGGACAGTATTTGCACTGTTTTTTTTGTAACTAATTCCGGGTCGCTCCTGAAAAAGGGACCTTCGGGGCCCAGTGGGCTAACCCGGTTAACAAAATTTTATAAATATAAATAAATAAAATTCCCAAAAATGCCAGAGATATGCACCAAAGTTGAAAAAAAAAAACTATCTGGCACTGAGGGCCATAAAATGAGGATTGTTAAATAATTTTATTAAAATATTCTGATGACTGGCTTACACAGCATCAATTCTGTAAGGTAGGGAAGTCAAGTTACTACATATACAGGGTCACCATGTACTCTTAATATAAGTTTCAAGTTCAAGTTTCCAGTTTATTTGCAGGAAAACACTATTGAATATACTCATTTACAAGGAGGTGCCTCCTAATATAATAATAATAATAATAAAGTGATATAAGCCTTTATGTGATTTATTTTTGACATCTGAAATCACAAGATGTAGCCAATATGTGATTGTATCAGATGTAGTATTACCAGGGGTCAACTCTTCTGCCTATGTTTCTAAGAAACAATTACTTAAAAGCATTGCATACTACAACAAATTTATATTTTTCACAATTCCAGTGGGGCACCACCTGTACTGATCAATACCTCATAGGACTTTTCCCAATTTGTAGATGATCATTTTCAGTTTCCCATTGCAGAGGTAATAGTAAAAGAAATCCAGACTCCTGTTAACTTTTCCACCAGTTGACTGTATATAGAGCTATCTTTTGCATATAACTTCTCTGTCAAGTCACTGGGTAAAATAAAAAATTAAAAAACATTCCTGAAGCCATAATGATCTGTACCGATTGGTCCAGCTGATCAACTGTCCACACTTCCTGCATGTGAGAAACATGCAAGTGGAGTGCTGCACCACTTAGTAATTAAATGAGAATTGTAAATCTCTGGCTCTGTCAGTTCAGAGCTAATCCCCACTGTAAAGAATGCAGTTGTCCCCTCTATGCACATCTGTGTGTGTGTGTGTGTGTGTGTGTGTGTGTGTGTGTGTGTGTGTGTGTCTGTGAGAGACAGAAAGAGAGAGAATGTGGGGGGAGGCAGTGGGAGAGAACAGCTGCAGACTAATGTCTTTACAGAACACAGCTGATCGTGATGCGAGTTTCTTTGAGCATAAAGGTATCTCATCAACTGGCCCTACTGAAGCAATGTGTTTCTTGCACAAGCGTACAAAAAAGAACAAGGCGGCCTTGTCCTGCATAACTGGTGAACTTGCAAGAGGTGTAAACAGCCAGAAGGCCACGAAGATAAGTTGGGCCCAATTCCTTTATTTTTTATTTATTGAGATCTTGTATTAACACCTTTAAGCAGCGCTTTCATAGGTTCCACATCAAGTATGATACAAACAAGAATGCAGATATGTTCCACAGATACAGCAAGAAAGAATTGAAAACTGTCTCCAGGTATACATTCTAAGCACATACAGGGTGCACAGTCAAAACAAAGGCCAACATTTCACTAGGTGATGGTAACATAACACAAGGACACTTGTTTAAAAGGAGAATTCTACAACTAACAACATCGGCAGATAACTGGATTGTGCCCGAGTCAAAGAAAGAAGGAAGGAGGTCTCGTACTAGAAGAGAGGGACAGGGGAGAGAAGAGAAAATGCGGTAAGGAGAAGGCATTCAGAGGTAGGGGAGTAGGATGGGGATAGATAGGGAGGGGAGGGAAAGGAAAGAACAGCCATGTAGTCAAAGTGGAATAAAGGGGAGGAGGGTGGGGGGAAGGAGGGATGGAGGACAGTAGGGAGGAAGAGGTGGTGTAGGTAGGGGGTGATGATAAAGATGTAATTAAGGTGGTAGGGAGAAAAGAAGTATGGAATGACAGAGGGGCAAAAAAGGGAAGAAGAGGTGAAGGGAGGGAGGTGGGGGAAAATAAATAATTTAGACAGGGTAGAAAGCCCATGAAAGTATTAACTTGACCGGGGGCCCCAAGAAATGGACATGAAGCATATCATTTTACTAATCAATAGAGATCACAGAGATTGCAAATGATAGGAGCAAGGTAAAGGCAAATTAGCAGTAGCAGTCACAGGCTGCCAGTGAGATTAGATGCTGATGGAGTTTTTTCTTAAAGGAGCATTGGTTATGTCAGGAGGCAGGGAGCTGTACCACTGCGGAGCTCTGTATGTGAATGCATGTTGTCCAAAGGCAGTCCGGCACCATGGGATTCTAAAAGCCTGTTTGCCAGAGTTTCTGGGTTACATATGGGGAAAGAAGGAACCGCAGTACATGGTAGCAGTCCCAAGGTGACTTTTTGCAAGCAGGCACGATTGGTATTTGAGCCTGCTGTCAAACTGTAACCAACTAACCTGGGCATAAAGATCACAGGTATGTGTCAAGCATGCGGCACCAGTAATAAGGCGGCATGCTTTAAGTCCATTTTGATACGCCGGAGGGCAGTGTCTGTAGGCACAACGTAAATAATACCAGAGTCCATGAGAGAGACCACAGAACCATGGATGGCAGTGTTCAGTGCTTCTGGAGTGAGATTATGTTTGTTCCTGTACAGAACTCAAACACTGGTTAATAGCTTCAGCTGTTCAGTTGATGTGCTGGGTAAAAGACAGGGTAGAGTCAATAGTTATACCCAGGTACTTGAAATGGTGAGCCAGCTCAAGAGGGGAGCCAGTGTCATTAATTATGGTAAGTGGGAAGGTTTTGTGTCTGCTTTGGGAGGTCAAAAACAACATTGTCTTAGTCTTGTTATAATTAAGGATGAGCTTATTATCTGAAGCCACTTCTCTGCAGATGTAAAGGATTGCTAAAGTTGGTCCTGGAGAAGGTGAGGGTCCATGTTGCTGGTAAAAAGTACAGCATCATCAGCATATAGAAGTAGGGCATCAGAAGTTAAAAATAAAACCTTAAAAATCAACCATCCAGTTCAGGAGCAGCCCATGCAACCTGCAGTAGGTGAGATATGATCTGGCATCCTAGTGGGTGTCAGACCCCTTCCCACAGCAGTCCACTCCTGCTGCAATCAGCAGACCTCATTTACAGGTGAGCTCTTTAAGAGTTCATTGCAGTCGTCGAGTCAAGAGGCTACAAATGCTGCAACTAGAGTTCTTAAGCCATCAGGTCCCAGAAAGAAGTAGAGGTCTGTAATTCTTTATGAGAGATTGGATTCATTCTTGACAGCCCATATGTGGGATGCCATGGTGACTCGCAGGCAATGCCACATTCACACAGAATCTTGTCATATTTATTGTATTTGATTTAGAAATGATGGCCCAGAAAAGCACACAGAGCTGGAGATGAATTTCTGGTGCAGCCCCCGGGGAAAGGGAGCATGGGGCAAACACACAGAAATAGGAATTAGATAATGTACAGATTGAAACTGGCTCATATACAAACTGGGTAATAAATAGACAAACTGGGTAATAAACAGATCCAAACTGGGTAATATACAGTTACAAACTGGGTACTAAACAGAAGCACACCAAGCAATAAGCAAACTGGATAATAAGTAGGCAATAATACCCTCCAGGGTGGGTGGTACTGGGCTGTACCAGACCACCCAGAGGCTCAATGAGGCCAGATGGAATAGGTTTAGGGCCTTACAGCCCCTGTAAGGCCCAGTATTGCCCATACCGCCCATCCTGGGGGGCACTACTGCACTTCTAAAATGGGGATTTGCTTCCTACTGTCATAAAAAATGGAAAAAAGAAAGTGTTAAAATGAGGAAAGAAACATTTTATTGTAAAGTAGCCCCTCTACTGGATACTTGCCAGTATACTGCACTGCTGGTATTCATAGCTTTGTCTGGTTTTAAATTATTCTGGTTTTCATAGTTTTGTTTAAAATAATATGTTTTTTAAGGCTCCTCTGACCCTCATTTCCTACCACCTGCCATTAAAAATTGAGCTAGCAGATGGAGAACTGCTTGCTCTTTTATGCAGTACATATCCTGCTTTTGTTTTTGGAGTTTATTTGAATTTTGGTAACCAGGTGGGCCCACTGAGACCATGCAGTCCCTTTTTCAGTGACGACCTGTGGGACACATATAGCAAAATACAACTGATACAAACATCAGATATAACAATGTACAAAGGTTGAAACAGGAGTAACATGGCAATATAGAGACATTCTACGAGCTTATTGAACTAGAAAACAACCATAATAATTGCAGTGAGAATAACAATCAGTATACATATAGATTATTATCCTGAAATATACATAGTTACATGTCCAGAAATGAGACATATTTACAGACAAACATTGTAAAAAGCTTCAGGAATAATATACACTTAGCAAAAAAGAAGTACAATGTGACCGGGATTAGCGAAAGCATAAGCAATGAGGGGATTTAAGGAGGACAGAGTAAGTTCTTGTTTGAAAGGTGACAGGGTTGGGCAGGAGAATACAGACTGGAAGGAGTTCCAGGCCAAGGTGGCAGAATAGGCAAACGCTTATCCGCAAGACAGTGCGGTTTCTGAATTGCTAATAACGGAAGGGAAGCAGATCTGAGCACTTGTTTTGCGGTATACAATACCCCTTAGGCAGGGGGATTAAAGAGATTCACTAGTTTGAAAACAAAGCACAGTGTGAGTTGATCTCCCTGTTGAGCAGCTGTTGTCCCAATCTTGATCGAGAACATAACTGACAAAATAGAGGTCAAGGACACTAGTAAATAAGCAGCAAGGGAATGGTATATGAGTTCTGTGGGTACATTAGAATAGAGAAGGGGTTGCTACTCTTTTTTTTTTTTTTTAACATATTGCATCACGAGTGAAGTGTGCCTGTTCAGGTAAGCACAAGTCCAAAGTGCTACAGGTGTCTATTGCCATTTCATCAGTAAACAGTTTCAAAACAAAATATAAGATCAGCGCATGTGCCAAGAGGCACAAGATCTGAACTTGTAAATGGCACAGTGTTTAGCAGTCATATGTGCTGCGTCAGGGGGGTGTCTGCTCGTTAAGTGAGTAAAAAATAGCTGCCACTTAGGTTTTGAAAATTGTGGGTGTGGCGCATTAATCCCAGTCATCCTGGAAGGGAGCCAGGATCCTCAGGGAGCGGTTTAAATGCTTCATCAGCAAGCATTTAAACTAGATAAGTTGGGTTGCAGAAAAAAATAGGGAGAAACAAACAGCCCCCCCCCCAACCAAATGAAGCAGTCAGTAGAGAGGACCTGAAGTTTGAGAAATCGCCAAAGATACCTAAAGCCAAAATAGGTAGAATGGCAGACAGAAGGCAAAATGGGAGTAAGGATAGAAGGGGTATGGAGGAAAGATATGGGGCTAGGATGGGAGCAATTAAGAAAGGAGGCAGTAAAAATTGGAAGGCCATGTGAACGAATGCCCGCAGCCTGGGAAATAAAATCCTAGGCCTAGTAGCCTTGATAGCGGAGGCGGACCTGAACATTGTTGCTGTTACCGAGATATGGTTCATGGGGAACCACGACTGGGATATAGCCATACCAGGTTACACTCTATTCAGGTGGGGGGGGGGGGACAGTGGCTATCTACATCAGGGAGGGAATCAAAGCAACTGAGGTACAGGGAATGCAGGGAGATGTGGAGGGACTGTGGATCACTCTGGAGGTGGGAAATGGCACTGCCATTCACACTGGTGTGATCTACAGACCTCCTGCAAAAGGGGAAGAGTTGGACAGGGTACTTGTAGAAGACATCCACAGGATGTCAGCTAAGGAGGAGGTGCTGCCAGTGGGAGACTTCAATCTGCTGGATGTTGATTGGGCAACCATTCTGTAGCCACAGCCAGAAGCAGGGACTTCCTGGACACCCTGCGGGGGGGGGGCACCTCAAACAGCTAGTGGCAGAGCCGACCCAAGAGGGAGCGACTTTGGACCTGGTACTCACCGTTGTGGACAGAGTTACAGATGTAAAGGTGGGTAGCCACTTGGGATCAAGCGATCACAGTACAATGTGATTCAATGCAAGTGCAGCAGAGGAGTCAAACCACACAAAAGCAAGGGTCCTGGATTTCAGGTGGGCTGGCTTTGCAACGTTGGGGGATTGTCTTAGGAAAGCACTGCCAGGGAAGAAGAAAGGGGTGGGTAGAGGAACAATGGGAGAATCTTAAAGGAGCCATAGCAGAGGCAACAAGCCTTTGCATTAGGCAACTAAGCAAAACAAAGTGAAAGAAAAAAAAATATGGTTCTCAAGGAAAGTGGGCAAAAACGTAAGGGCAAAAAGGTTGTTATTCAGGAGGTACAAGGAAACACATAGGGAGGAAGACAAGGAATTGTATCTGGAAAAACAGAGGAAGGAGGGTAAAGCAGTCAGGAGTGCAAAGGTGCAAACGGAAGAAAAAATAGCCCAGGCAATAACAAAAGAGGATGAGAACTTTTACAGGTACATTAGTGAAAGGAAAAAGACTAAAGGGAGGAGGGGGAGATTGTGAGGCTAAAAAGGGAGGGAGTGCAAAGGGGGGGGACTGAGGAAAAGCAAGAATCCTGAATAAATATTTTTCTTCAGTATTCACAGAGGAAGTGGAGGGACCACAGTTAGGCGACAAGCACCACTGGATGAGAGGTGGACTCCAGTCCATTTATAGAGGAGCAAGTCCTAAAGGAACTCACAAACCTGAAAGTGGACAAGGAAATCGGGCTTGATGGCATACATCCCAGAGTATTAAGGGAACCCAGGGAGGTGCTGGTAGTACCACTGACAGCCCTGTTCAACAGATCGATGGAAACTGGTGTGGTACCAAAGGATTGGAGGACAGTGATTGTATTCTCTCTCTCCAATGAAGTGGGAACAGGGAGGAGGCTGGCAATTACAGCCCAGTCAGCCTGACCTCAGTGGGGGGGAAACCAATGTAATCACTACTAAAAGAAAGATAGGCGATATATCTTGAATCCAGTGGAACACAGGACCAGAGGCAGCATAGATTCACAGCAGGAAGGTCTTGTCAAACAAATCTGATAGATTTCTTTGACTAGGTGACCAGGGAAGTAGATCAGGGAGGGGAAGTGGATGTGGCCTACATGGATTTCAGCAAGGCCTTTGACACCGTCCCATATAGGAGGCTTGTAAAAAGGCCGGACAGCCTGGGAGTGGGTCCCAGGGTGGTATACGGGGTCATAAATTGGCTGAGCCATAGGACACAGAGGGTGGTGGTGAATGGGGTTCAATCCGAAGAGAGGGGGGTGACCAATGGGGTTCCACAGGGATCAGTCCTCTTTAATGTCTACATAAGCAACACTGCAGAGGGACTGGAAGGGTAGGTATGTCTCTTTGCAAATGACAGGAAGATCTGCAACACAGCTGACACTCTGGGACGGATGGAGAAAATGAGAAGGGACCTAAGCAAGCTAGAGGACTGGTCATGGGTGTGGCAGCTTAGATTCAATGTAAAGAAGCGCAACATCATGCACTTGGGGCACACAAATACAGGGGAGGAATACATGAAGGGAGGGGAGGTACTGGCAGTCACCAAACAGGAAAAGGACCTGAGTGTAATCATATCTAATGACCTAAAAGTTATCAAACAATGTAAGGAAAGCCAGTGGAATGCTAGGGGGGCATAGGAAGGGGTATCTCCAGCAGAAGGAGAGAGGTGGTTATGCCATTGTGCAGAACATTGGTGAGATCTCATCTGGAGTATTGTGTCCCGTTCTGGGGGCTGCATCTCTGGAAGGACATAGACAGGTTGGAGGCAGTACAGAGAAGGGCAACAAAAATGGTGCAGGGGCTGCACCTGACATCCTATGAGGGAAGACTAGAGGACCTTAATATGCACTCCCCAGAAGAGAGGGAGGATATGATAGAGACTTTAAAATACCTCAAGGGTATAAATAAGGTACAAGAGGGTACCATCTTTCAAAAAAAAAAAAAAATGTTCAAGAACATGGGGCCATGATATGAGGATGGTGGGGTAGACTCGGGTAACGTGAGAAAGTATTTTTTTTCCATGGAAATGGTGGTAGATGCATGGAACAGCCTCACAGCAGAGGTTGTGGGGCCAAAAACAGCAGGAGAATTCAAAAATGCATGGGATAGGCATAAAGGAACTCTAGTGACAGAAAAGAGAGGGTAAGCCACAGGTCATGTTGGATCCGCGGTATATGAAACAGGCAGGGAAAATGGGCAGACTAGGTAAGCCAAGTGGCCCTTATCTGCCATTAAATTCTATGTTACTTGTTTTTACCTAGGCACTATTAAGAAACAAACGTATGCCCAGAGCTAGGTGTCAGACAATCAAGAGACAGTATTTTTCAAGCTCACAGCCTGTGGATGTATTATTCTTGGACTTCAGCAAGGCGTTTGACTCTGTCCCCCACAATGGTCTGGTGGAGAAACTGATGGGGTTGGGAGTAGGCCCTTTGATGGTCAGATGGATTGAAAACTGGCTAGCTGGACGCACCCAGAGAGTAGTGGTCGGTGGGGAGCTCTCGAACCCGAGAGAGGTCGGTAGTGGGGTACCGCAGGGCTCGGTCCTGGGTCCGATCCTGTTTAATGCATACATATCGGACATCAGGGAGGGTATAGGGTGTGAAATGAGTCTCTTCGCTGATGACTCCAAGATGAGGGCAATAGTTGATGGGGAAGAGGGAGGTTGGCCCTGCAAGGGGACCTGGACACCCTGGAAAGCTGGGCTCACACATGGAAATTAAATTTCAATATCACCAAGTGCAAGGTGTTACATCTTGGGTGGGGAAACCCTAAACACAGGTACACCCTGGGAGGGGAGACGCTGGAGGCCTCAATAGGGGAAAAAGACCTACGGGTCATGGTGGATGCATGTATGAATAAATCTGAGCAGTGCAGGAGAGCGGCTAGCAAGGCAAACAGGATGTTGGGATGCATCGTAAGGGGGATCACCTCTAGGAGCAGGGAATTGACTCTGCCGCTGTACGGTGGACTGGTTAGACCACACCTTGAGTACTGCATACAGTACTGGAGACCACACTTGAAGAGGGACATAGAGCTCCTGGAGAAGGTACAGAGGAGGGCAACTAAGATGATACGAGGACTAGGGGATCTGACGTATGAGGACAGACTTGAGGAGCTCTGTCTGTTTTCATTGGAGGAGAGGAGAGGAGAGACTGGGGGACATGATTGAGGTCTTCAAGTACCTCAAGGGAATAAACAGGGTAAACAAGGAGGGAATCTTTAGACTAAAGCAGGGAGGTATCACCAGAGGGCATGGTTTGAAGTTGGAAGGTGGAAGGGTGAGGGGGGAGGAAAAGAGGAGGAGGTTTTTCACTGAGAGGGTGGTGGACCCTTGGAATGCACTGCCTGGCGAGCTGGTTCAGAGATCCACAGTGGAGGGCTTCAAGAGAGGGTGGGACAGACACAGAAAGTGGATGTATCAGATGATGGCCTGGCCCAGGGGGGTGGGGATGGATGATAGGGGTTTCTGGAAAACAAGGGGGGGGCCTCGGCACCGAACTAGGGCTCTGAGGTTCGAGCAGACTCGATAGACTGTAAGGCCCAATCTGCTGGCAATTAGTATGTTAGTATTTACAGAACAGAAATACATATTAGGCAATGTATAGGAAAATTAGGCCCCTAAGTGTTGCAGGTGCAATATACAAAACTGCAGAAAAGTAAACTAGGGTAGACCACTCTGAACCACCTACAAAGAATAGGATTAACAGCTGGAGATAGCTGAGAAAAGCCGGGGATTCACTGGTAGATACCAGGGGAAGCAGCAGGAGGGGGGAGACTTCAGGCACAGGATGCCCTGGGAGATGAGGGAGCTCAGTATAAGAACAGGAGTGAACCGTGAACTCATGGAGCAGGGCTTTCAGGTGAGAGAAAAGGAACATGCCTCAAGCTGCCATTTAGTGATGTGACCCGACGGCCCAAGCTGACTAGAAGCAGTTTCATTTTGTTTGCTTTAAGCCAGCCATTCATTCTCTACTCTCACCTTGATGCCAATCGATGTTCTGCACGACAGCATACTGGTTGCGGGCAACTGAGAGGTGGAGCGGTGCGTCATCTGAATAGCAGTGGAATCCTGTTATTTATTTAGTTTCTGTTAACCAGGTAGTGCCCTAGACAAAGTAATTTCCTATTTTCAGGCATGACCTGGGAGATTACAATAGGTAGCAAGATATCAGAATACAGACCGATCACGAACACAATATACAATCAAATGGGTACAGACACAAATCAATTCCAATAGCAACAAACATAAGTATACATTTCCTCTTTCCATCTCCCCCCACCCCCACACGTCGCCAGTCCCACTGCTCCATCTTTACTGTTTGGCTCTCTTCTCTCCTATCGTCTCTCTTCTCCCCTTACTCTCTATGCTCAAGGGACACCTGCACCTTTTCTATTCCTCACCTTTGCTCAGGTATCAGGCAAGCTGCTTCCTCCTACTGGCTCCCTCCTTTGGAAGCTGCTCCTTTCTCCCTCCCATCTATCCCTCCAAACACTAAAACACCTATTAAGGCTCTCTCCTCCCCTCCATGTACCTGTCGCCCCTCTTCCCGATTCCTCGGTTCCCCTTCCCCCAGCCAAAGACTCCTCTTTCTTGGTGTTCCCCGAACTCGTGGACCCATCTGCTCTCTCGAGGGTTAAACTCAACCAAACAAATCTATAAGCTTTTGTACAGCCTATCCATGTACTGTATGAGCCTCTAAGCTCATTTGCAATCTTTGTATATTCACTGTCATATCATTGCCAATTGTGTTTCTGCACTTGTACTTTGTTCTTACTGTACCTCTGATGATCATAACTGCATGTATGCCTACTTCCCCAATGCGCCTCGGTCACACATGCAAACAAACCTCGGATCAGTGTACTTTTCCCATTTATCAAACTTCTAAATAGATACAATACATCAAACCATAGCAGCAAACATACTGAACTGAATTAATACAAACACAACTTTCACTACATATGAAAATTTGGGAAGGGAAGAAAGAGAGTGATAATGAGTCAGGTACACAGAAAGCTACAAAAATTAATCAGTAATAACTGAACAGCCATATTCTCAGTACAAAATACAAGTCTGGGTATATGAACAGATGGGCAACAGAAGCATGCGTTTTTGAAGATGATCTCTGTGATGGCAGCTATGACTAACTCTCCCTCTGCCATCAGCGCCTGTAACTCGCTTGTTTTGTTCCCTAGGCTCCTCACATTCAAGGAGACCACCCTCCAGTATGCGCTCCCCTCAACCTTGCCCATCTGATCATCCTTACTGCCACCCCTGTTGGAATACTCCCCAGAACCTTGCTTCCTGGTATGAGGGGTAGGCTCTTCAGGCTCCCCGGTCTGGAGACCTTGCTCAATTTCCACCTTCTTGCCTCCCCCACCTAGTTTAAATTCACTTTGGTTTCTATGTACTCTCCAGCTTCCATTTTAGGACCCCTGAGCCCTTCCTACTCAAGTGTAACCAGTCCAGGGCATACAGGATTTTGTTGTCCCATGTTCTATCCCACCCCTCCCACCCCAAACGGTCCACATGTCCCCAGCTGTGCATTAAACTCCACTATTCTCTTTCCTTGCAGTACACTCTGGGTACTGGGAGAAGGTCCAGAAGGCAACCTAACTCCCTGCTTCCTCGCATACCTCCCCAGCTCCATGAATCTCTCCTGTACCTCCCCAACTGCATTCCCATGCAAGTCATTTGTGCCCAGGTGCACACTGATATGAGGTTTCTCCCTTTCCCTCCCTGTACCCTTAAGAATAAACTGCCCCCCCCCCCCTTTCTGCTCTCATTTCTGGCATACATTCCACCCAAATGCAACTGTGCATTATAGCCTTACTTCCCCATCTCACCCCTTGGGACCACTTCCATCCCTTAGGACCACTTCCACAAGTTGGTCCAATGGAAAGGAGGCCGCCACTGTGGATGGCACAGATGTACAGCGAGGAGGGGGGAAAACATGAACCTCTCAGAATGCAAAGGTGGCCATTCAAGACAAAGAATCCTAAAGGAAGCCAAGGGAGTTGGAGGCCCAAAAGGAATGACAAAAAGAAGCCAAAAAATTAGATTTTGTGATTTTCTCCCTCCCCGGTTACATAGTCTAGAGATATGCTAAGAAAATGAAGTCATAATGGGACTGGCAACCCTGGGCTCGATTTTCAGCTGGCTGCTAGATCGGAGCACGCTGCACTGATTAATGGCTGCAACAAACTCCGGGTGTGTGAGGGACCCTGCACCCCATTCCAGTAGAAAGTGGATCCCTGTACCAAAGTCCCCAGAGCTGCTGCAGTCACAGTGTTGCGGTAGACAACTGGTGCATCGGAGGGGTTTGATGGGGGGGTCCTGTCAAGCCTCCCTCACCCGGCACAACCCTGGGTCCAGTGGCAACTTTGGGGGAACCCTGCAAGGTCAGGAACCAGAGCAGAGGGACCAGTGGGGGTTGCCAAACAGAGTGGCCAGGGCATGGAGGCTGTGGCAGGGTACAGAGATGGCACCCAACAGAGGTGCCATGGCCAGTTGGACAGAGCCACTTGGACCAGGTAAACTCAACTTTCAACTCAAATTTTATTTTTAAAAAGCGCAAATCAAACATATCTAAGCGCTTGTACAAAAACACAAGAAAAATACAGCAGTTAAAACCATAAATAATTAAAAACATCAGTATCACAATATTCAATAACCCACAATTCATTCACATTCCAAGAAGGCGAGCATAAATAAATGGGTTTTTAAGGCAGATTTAAAGCTCTCTTGTTAGGCACTCCCTTACTGTATCTGATGAGATAGAGTTCCACAAGGTAGGAGCCACAAACACCCTAGCAACAGAGGTCTTTAAACGGACCCTGGGAACCTCTAGCAATCCCTCATCAGCAGAATGGAGTGGGCAGTAAGGACACAGAAGTTCTTGCAGGTAGCGTGGTCCCTGTCCGTGTAGGGCTTTACAGGTCAGCAAACCGACCCTGAAGGTGCCCCGCCACTGAACCGGCAGCCAGTGCAGTCCACGGAGCACAGGTGTGACATGGCAAGACCAGGATAAGCCAGTCAACAGGCTGGCTGTGGCATTCTGCACCAGATGCAAATGGCGGATATCAACCCCCAGGAGCCCTAGGTACAGGGAGTTGCAATAGTCAAGGTGAGAGGTCACAAAGGCATGGACCAGTGCTGGAAGGTCATCAGGCGGGACCAGGTGTTTAATCCGAGCGATATTCTTCAGATGGTAAAATGAGGATTGAACGATGGCCAACACCTGAGATTTAAGGGTCAGTCCACCATCAAAAATAACGCCCAGATTGCGCACCCAGTCAGAGGTCAATAGCAGACTGTCCCCGAGCGAAAGCCCGCCCAGCCAACGATCCCTCAGCCCGATGAGCCGGGTCCACAACCAACACCTTGGTCTTGTCAGGGTTCAACCTCAGCCAGTTGGCACTCATCCAGTCCTGTATTTAACCAAGGCAGTTGTTAAATACAGAGACAGTATCATCCTGGTCGGGCACAGAGGTTTTATATATCAGTGAAAACTCAGCCCATACCGCCTCACAATGTCTCCCAATGGCAGCATATATACAGCGAACAACATGGGTGACAACACAGAGCTCTGCAGGATCCCACATGGCAGGAAGACTTGGTCCGAGGAAAAAATCCCAGACACCACTCTCTGTGACCTGCCCATGAGGAAAGAATGGAACCATCTGAGGACCGTTTCCGACAGTCCACAGATGAACTACAGGTGCTCTAGAAACACACCATGGTCCACAGTATCAAATACCACAGAGAGATCAAGGAGAACCAAGATGGAATGACAAGTCCTCCAATCTCTCGCTATCAGGAGATCATGGAGTAGCTGAACCAGGGCCGTCTTGGTACTATGCCGCTTCTGAAAGCCCGACTGGAGAGGATTATAGATATTATGGATGGTAAGATAAACCTCCAGCTGCAGCACAACTGCCTTTTCAATAACCTTACTCACAAAAGGAAGGTAAGAAACAGGCCTGTAGTTAGCTAGACAATCAGACTCAAAAGAGGGTTTCTTAAGGAGAGGTATTACGACCGCCTCCTTCAGGGTGTCTGGAAACACACCTGTCTCTAATGAACACCCAACTATCTCCGCTAAGACCAGGCCAATGACTTCAACACACCCCACAAGGATGGGAGTTGGGCCTGGGTTCAAACTACAGCAGGTCAGCCACAGACTCTGGAGGATCCTCACAACATCCACGATCGTCAACTGGTCAAAGTCAGATCAGACAAAACATGGCGCAGCAACCTTCCACCGACCAACGCAACTCTCATTGGAACGAGCTGCACAAATTTCAGACCTGATGTCGGCAACCTTATCCATACAAAAAAA
This sequence comes from Neoceratodus forsteri, assembly GCA_016271365.2. Classification (NCBI taxonomy): domain Eukaryota; kingdom Metazoa; phylum Chordata; order Ceratodontiformes; family Ceratodontidae; genus Neoceratodus; species Neoceratodus forsteri. Next base: position 86,444,158 of record JADMNL010000029.1, read on the forward strand.
AAAAAAAAATCGAGAAAACTCGTCACATTTCTCTTATGACAACGCTCTCCAAGACTGGAGACAGGCTGACTTGCACAGTCTGTTCACAGTCCAAAAGAGCTGAGCTGGTCGATTCTGTGCAGCAGTAATTTCCTTGGAAATAAACTCTGCCTTCTTACAGGAGATGAACGATTGATACTCCTTATAATGAGTCATCAGTCTAGGCCTGTCGGCATCAAGGCCGGATTTCCACCAGCATCATTCCAGCCTTCGTCCAACTCGTCTCAACTCCCTCAAGGTCCCATCAAACCAGGGGGACAGAGGGCAAAGAGTGAGTGGGCGAACCCGGACAGGAGCAATGGAACCCAGAGCCTCCACCACAGCCCTATTATAGGCGTGTACTAGATTCTCAGGATCCATGCTTACACTCGGTATGCCCGATAGATCCAGTATTGCCACAAGGCCATCTGGGGGTCAAATCCCTCAAAGGGCGTTACCGAATCATCTCCACAGGGGCAGGCCTACTGGGGAAGCCTGGAAATTGAACCTTATAGAGTGATGGTCAGATCAACCGACTGGCTCCACCACCAGGTCGGAGGTCTCCATCCTCAGCAGGAAGACCAGGTCCAATGAGTGACCACGAATTTGGGTCGCAGAGGTAATAACCTGTGTGAAGCCCAATGAATTCATTAGGAGGAAGTCCTGACCAGATTACGAGAGTTCATCGTCGACCCAGGCATTGAAATCCCCCAGTACCATCTATCTGGGGAATTCCAACACCATATAGACAATGAAGTTCATGGCTTCCTGCAGGAACAACTTCCCGTCCCCAGGTGGACGACAGACAGGAAGAATCCTGCACCAATGATGCACTCAAAAGACCTGGCCTCCCCCACTGGTACATGAACAAGGCCCAATTCCGTTCTAAAACAGATGGCTACACCCCCGCCCCTGCGATCCATCCTTGGGCGGTGTATCACAGAGAACCCCAACGGAAACAGCAGACTCCAAAACACAGCCAACATTCTCGTCCAGCCAGGTCTCAGTGATGCAAGTCAGGTCTGATAACTCAACAAGATCAGCAATCACTGCTGTCTTGTTTTTAATGGACGTGGAACTGCATAACACTGCCCTAGTAGGATGGGCTGCCGAGGCTGGCAGCGCTATTGGCCCACCCACAGTGGAGCCCTTGGGTACGGGGACCAGACAGGGAGGACCCCCCCTCTCTGGAACCCATTTCACCCCACGGTGACCCCTGGACCCAACCACCCCAATCTGTGCACTACGACTGGCACACATGAACCATGTCCCAGACCCCCAGGTGCCACCAGCCCTGGCACCCGTCCCATAGCTGACACGGTCCCAAACAGTGTAGTTGGGCAACAGAATGGCTCCACGTGGCGGGCTGTTTAGCAAGAGAATGTCACAGCGCCCGGGGAATGTACCCATCCAGAGACTACACTTAGTACCCTGTAGCCTATGCCAGCTGCCACATGTCATGGACAGTCAGCAATGGGATGGTTGCCAGTGCTGGTGGCACCTGGGGGTCCAGGATAGGGTTCATATGTGCCCACCATGGTGTACACAGTCCAAGTGGCTCTGTCCAACTGGCCAGGCACCTCTGCCGGGTGCCACCTCTGTACCCAGCCAGTCACCGTCGCCCAGTTTGGCACTCAGTGGTCCCTCTACCCTGGTTCTCAACCTTGCAGGCTGCTCCCCCCCTTTGCCTTCGTCCAGACCACCGGCGCAGAGTCCTTAGACCAGCTCATGGCTGGTCTAACCTCAGCCCCATCATGCAACCATGGCAGGACTTCTAAAATCCCAAATAAGGGGATGCTGCAGCCTCACCGTGGCACAAGCCCCCTTACACCCTGGCACACCACCTCATCTGGTTCAATGGTGGTGCAGGGAAGGGCTCGACGCACGGGATCCTGCTTTCAACGTAGCCTGCGTTAGAAAAATGGGATTGCCGCAACATTTGGCACAAGGTGCCACTTGCGTCAATTCCTTTTGGTGCAGGCATCTTGTGCCAAATTACCACATTTGAAAATCGAACCCCTTGTATTTAGGGCCAGTCTAATAACAATGGAGTTCAATTCAATTCACTTTATTTACTGGGTAAGCACACCCGTTCAATCACTTACAAGATGGATGCTCTTCTGCAAACTCCACCTCACTCCCAAAAGGAGCAGTTACATTAAACAGCACTCAGCATGGTAGGCTGCTGCCAAAGAATAGGGATCTCAATGGTCTAATGAGGGGCCTCTTAAGATTTTCTGGGGATCCCCAAAGGGTCAGATAAGGGGCCCCTTAAGATTTTTTAAAAAACAAACGTACTGGATTCTGTTTGGAGGTGGGCTGCCTATTGGGAAGGGGGTCTTGTTTACTTGCCTAGTACTTGCAGAGGAGGGTGCTGGTGGCAACTAACTTTTTTTTTTAAAGAGGTCTGGGGTGGGGGTAGGAGAAATGTTAGTGGTGTTATGATGGTACAGACAGGGTGTTGGGGGGTGAAGTGAATCCGTTCTGGTACATTTATTCACACCGATACAGGTGCAGATAACATAGTATCCATGTTAATTGATGCAGCACAAGCATGCAGTACTGGAGGGGGTCCTTCAAGCCCTATGGATTATCCAAACATTTCCATATCGTCTCCTATTGCCTAATCACCTCATCTTTCTCACTGTGCTTAAAATGTCAGAGAAAAATAACTAAACCTAATCTTATTTCTGACACTTGACCGTTACAAGGATGCTATTCTGTTATCACAGAATCAATGTAGGCCTTGTTGTGTTTAGTCCCTATGTAGCCTATTTGTCTAACTGCTCGTGGCATTTTGGAAGAGGTGCCCCCGGACTCTAGCTCCTATGTATCCTTCCTGTGTCTACTCATGGCTTTTTGGGGCACTGCATATGAACGGCCCTCCCCGGCCCTAGTCCCCACGTATTCTCTGTGCGTCTGTTCATGGCTTCTTAAGACACTGCGTAACAGCCCGCCCCCAGCTCTAGTCCCTATGTGCCTTCTCTGTGTGTCTGCTCATAGCTTTTTGGGACACTACATATCAAAGGCCCACCCCCAATCTCTAATCCATACTGGGATGGCAGTATAGGTTAGAGTAACAAGCTGTGAATGAGCTTGTTACCGCCAGCAGACCTGGGTTTGATTCCCACAAAAATGTATCCTCCCTGTTTGTCTTGCCATGGCCTTTTGGGACACTGTGCATGAAAGGTCCCTCCCCTCAGTTCTAGTCCTGATTTATCCTCCCTGCAATTCCTCATGGAATTTTGGGACACTGCATATGAAAGGCAGCCCTAGCTCTAGTCCCTATGTATTCTCCTGGTATCTGCTCATGGAATTTTGAGACACTGCGTACGGGAGGCACTGCCTGGCTCGCACAACGGTACAGCAGCAGTGCACTGTGTGGCCGTGTGCAAGAACAGACTCAAGGAGTGGCAGTGGGTGCAAGCCAAGACAGAGACAGCTGCCACTTGGCAGTGCGTCTGAGCAGGGGTGGGTTGGAAGCAGGTTCCATCACTACAGTGAAAACTGCCAGAAGGGCTAGGGAACTCACTCCCCCCACAGGATGTTGTGTGCATGCATAGGCCAATAACTGCACAGCGACACCTGCAGGAAGTTCTAGGGAGTGCACTCCCCCACAGAGGATGCTGTGTCCATTTGTAGGCCAATAATTGCACAGCAACAGCTGCAGGAAGGGCTAGGGAGCACACTCCCCCCACCGGATGGGACAAGCACAAGGCAATCATAGTGGAAAGGAAGGGGGGGTGGAGAAACAGCTGAAGATTAGGTACAGTCTACAGCAATAGTGTAGGAAGGGAGGAATGGGCAGACTGGGTGAGCCAAGTGGTCCTTAGCTGCCATCAAATTCGACATTTCTATGTGCACACATAGGTCAATAACTGAACAGTGACACCTGCGGGAAGGGCTAGGGAGATCACTCCCCCTACACAAGATGCTATGTGCGTAAGCAACAACTGGTTGCTGCCCTGCCAAGTGGGAGAGAGACAATGGAGAAAACAAAAAGTAGTATAAACTCTTATGTACGTCGCGCCTTGGGAGGGCTCATTAGGAAGTTTGGCTTGGGTTTTCAATGCTATGCTGATGATACCCAGCTATACTGTTCCTTTGCTCCAGGAACATCCAACGCAGTCGATGTGCTGAATAACTGCCTTGCTGAGATTAATGACTGGATGGCCTCTAGCTAGCTGCAACTGAACTCCAATAAGACTGAGGTATTGGTGGTGGAGTCGAACAAAGTGCGTGGTAGGATGGCCTCTGAGTCAAAGACTGGACTTGTTCTGGGATCTGTTTCATTGAAGACCTCCTCTAGGGTGCAAAATCTTGGTGTCATTCTGGATAGAGTCTGACTATGGAGGTGCAGATATCCTCCATCATCTGCTCCTGTTTTTCCCCCATCTCAGAAATATCGCCAGGATAAAGCCCCTTGTTCCGCCTCTAGACCTCCCCACTTTGATGCATGCCTTAGTTACATCAAGGCTTGACTACTGTAATGTGCTCTACCTCAGGGTCGCAGGAGGATCTCTCTGCAGACTGCAGCTAGTGCAGAATGCAGCTGCCCACTTACTTACTAGGCAGCCAAAATTTTGCCATATTACACCGGTGTTGCGTGAGCTGCACTGGCTGCCAGTCAGGTGAAGGATCCTCTTTAAGGTGGGTCTTCTCCCCTATAAAGCCCTACACAGTCAGGGCCCTGGTTATCTGTTAGACCTTCTTGTACCTGCTCTCTCTGTTCGCCCCCTCCATTCCTCCTGTGGAGGCCCCTTAGAGATTCCCAGGACGAGGTTGAAATTGGCTGGCGACAGGGCTTTTAGTGTTGTCGCCCCTGTCCTGTGGAATTCGCTGCCCCTCTGGGTTAAGGGAGCCCCTACTTTGGAGGTATTCAGTGCCTGCCTTATGGCCCTATCTTCTCAGGCATTTCTGGATTAAATTATTAATTTATTGATCCGATTTGTTTGTAGTCTTTGCTAATTGATATTTGGTGTACTGTACATGAGTAATGTTTATATGATGCGTTACTATTTTATGTTTTTAATTATCTCTGCGTTTACTGATCTATTTCTGAAAATGTGCTTATCTGTGCAGCGCCCAGAGCCTCCGGGATTAGGCATCTTTAAATAAATTTTGCCTCGTCTTGCCATCTGAATAGGATAAGGAAGACGGAACCCTGGGGAGAGCTTCAGGATGGGGGGTAGGTACTGACGATCACCAAGAAAGAAAGGGACCTGGGGGGTGGGGTTATAAATTCTGATGACTTAAAGGAGTCATAGCAGAGCACAAAGGCTGCAGGAAGGGTCAGTGGCATTCTGGGGTGCAAAGGCAGAGGTATCACTAGCAGAAGGCAGGAAGTGGTGATGCCATTCTATAAAACACTAGTGAGGCCTCACCTAGAGTATTGTGTGCAATTCTGGAGGCCACAACTCTGCAAGAACATTGACAAGGTGGAGGCAGTCCAGAGAAGGGTGACTAAGATGGCACAGGGCTTGCACCACAAAACATATGATGAGAGATTAAAGGACCTCAATATATATTCACTGGAGGAAAAGAGGAAGCGGGGGGGACATGACAAAAACATTCAAGTACCTCAAGGGCATAAACAAGGTGCAGGGGGGAGACAGCTTCCAATGTAGAAGGAATACAAGAACAAGGGGACATGATATGAAATTGGAGGGGAGCAGGTTAAGAGGAGATGTGAGAAAGTTTTTCTTCGCAGAAAGGGTGGTGGACATATTAAACAGTCTGCCACAAGAAGTGGTGGGAGCAAGCACAGTGGGGGTTTAAATATGCCTAGGGGCCGGCCCGGTGGTGTAGAGGGTTGAGGAGCGGGTGCCTTACCTCAAACCACAGCAGCGACCCGGGTTCGGGAACGGACTTGGGTCGCTGGGGGTCGGCAGAGGACGGGAGAGGATCGAGCGTCCCAAGGACTGCTCTCCTCCCCAGGGGGGAGTTAGGGCCATGTCCCTCGCTCTTTAGCGGCCCCTGGTGGAGACCAGGGGCACTACAAGAAGCGGCGCGACAGGGGAAACCCAGAAAAGCGGAAAATGGCATCCGAAATGACCGGATGATTTGCCACCTGGATCCTTCGCCCATGGAACCCCCCTATGAGCCAGGGGAATCCCTATCCAGGCATCAGGGCCGAAGCAAGAATGCCTGAAGGCAATTTCTCCGGAAGAGGGACCCGTCCACGCGGTTACGCCGGGCTACCCTGGTCGGGCTGCGATCTGGGGAAGCTGGCATCAGGGTGGGTTCGGAATGGAGTGGGGGTAGCCTTTGGCAGAAGGCCTGAAGGAGAGGCCGGTCGGACAGAGAGGGGGCGATAAATAAATACAAAAAAAAAATATGCCTGAGACAGACAAAAGGTAACCTTGAGGTGGGAAGGAGTGAACAGACGCTGACCAGATAGGGTCAGAGGCCGCAAACAAGTATAGGGCTTAAGGGCATACTGGATGGGCCTGGCAGTCCTTATCTGCCGACAATTTTCTATGTTTCTATGTGGCCACTGTCACTCTGGAGCCCTGCTCAATGTGTTTCCCGCATGGTGACATTAGTGGACGGTGGGGGTGGGGGGTTATGTGGCAGATGGAGCGGACAGGTTATCAGTAACAAGACTTATGACGGAGCAGTGACAGCTCAGGGATTAAATAGCTGTATGAAAAAAAACATCTCTTCCTTGTGAAATATTCCAGCTGTATGAAAAAAAGAAAATAAAAAATGTATCCCCATTCTTTGTGAAACATTCCAGTGGTAGGAAAAAAAGAAAAAAAACAGATCCCTTGCTCGTGAAACATTCCAGCTGTATGGGAGGGAAAAAATTAAAAAAAAAAAAAAAAAGATCCCTTCCTTGTTAAATATTCCAGCAGCTCTGCCTGGCAAAGCACAAAGGGAAAGTAATAATGTACTGTGCTGCCCCCCTCTGGAAGTTTGCTGGACTGCAAGCTGAATCGATATCAACATTTTCTGGAGATGCCTTCACTCCCTGGCATGGAGCTTTACTATCCGTATCCATCCAAATCAACAAGGACAATGACTCCGGACAGGACTGTAGAATTTGTGGTGCAAACAGAAAGAGAGGTAGCACTTTTAAAAAGAAGAATGAAGTGTTCTTTTTATTTGTGGAGAAACAAAAGGCATAAATTCTAAACAAAACAGTCACATGACTTCTGTATTGGAGATCCTCACATGATTTGGGATGGGGAAGGTAACCTCATCGAGTCAAATAAATAAATAATAGTTCTAAATGCGTTCCGATAAGAAGATTGCAGCCTTGCAGCCGACTTGAATGACATTCTTCAACACGAAATAAACTGGTGCCTGTCAAAAAAAAAAAAAAATAGATTGTAAAGTAAAGCCTGCTTTACATGATATAGCACTGAGCTACTATTCCACAGCACTTGCATCGCTACTTCTTATGCGTCCTTAGCATTCTGAATACCAAGACTTCTCGTTGGGGGGGTGAGTTGTAATTCAAATCCCTCACACAACTAATGTGCCCCTAGTTTCTTCCCATATGCCTTTTTACAGGTACTACAGTTCCTTTTTTCTACCCACGAGGGAATGTAAGTGACTACATCGGCAATCAGCATTGATACCAATCTGCAGTCAGCTGTTGGGGCTATATCAATGACAAGGATGTCACTGCTGCGCTACAGTTGACCCACCCCGGTACCGGTAATGTGAAATCCAGGTCCCCACAAGCATTAGCATTTATTACAGCCACCATGCAGAAGATCTGGTGTGTTGCAGACGTTTTACTTTCATATCAAAAGGTAAAAACAAGAGAGCGCACTGGGTTAAAAAGCCTCCTCAAACCACGGCGACCCGGGTTGGAACGACTCGGGCGCCGGAGGGTCGGCAGGGGAAGGCGAAGGATCGAGCATCCGGAGAACTGCTCTCCTCTCCTGGGGTGGGTTAGGGACACCCATCGCTCTGTAGCGGCCCCCAGTGGAGACCAGGGACAGTGCAGATGCGACGCATGGGAACTGAAGGAAGAAAATACAGAAAAATGGCGCCCCAAACTGCCGGATGATGGCCACTCGGACCAGTGCCTCCTCGGAACTCCGAGAAGCCGACCTGACCTCAGCAGTTCCCAGGGCCAATGCCGAGACCTCCAGGCCATTCCTCCTTGGAAGTAGAGGACCCATCTGAAGGGTTACGTCAGATTACCCTGAGGTGGCTGCGATGTGAGGTCAGGGATTGGCGTCGGAGCCGTGGGGGAGAGCGTCCTTGGCAATGATCTGAAGGAGTGGCAGCAGGGGAGATAAATAGCACAAAAAAGAAACCTCCATGTACAGCAGCTACACAGTCAAAGCCCATGAAATGTTCTTTTAAACAAGGTGCTGGGCTCATACGTAGCTGGAAGCAGTCCAGAGCTGCAGCTAAGTCAGCTGTTTATTGACACTACGCTGCCAGCATTGTATGGAACATTGTGATGTCGTGGAGGAATGAGCTGCGTTTCACCATACATAGTTAGGCACAGCTTGTTAAGACTATGCTGGCCCCTGTACATGATGGTTCCACTTTAAAAGAAAATGAGACCAAGTCTAAGAACTATAAAGCAATGAGCACTGAACGTCTTGCAGGCATAAAGTCAAAGAAAAGTCCAGCCATGACTCCACCTACCAGTTCCGCATCATGCTTCAGTCCAGTGTCATGGTGCTCTAACTCATCGTCACGGAACTTTTTTATTACCTACAGTCAAGAAACACAAGAAGGTACTGTAATTCAACTTTTCAACAGGCCCCAGCTTTGCCAAACACAGTAAAACTAGCTCTTACAAGGTCTCCTGACATGCTTCTGTGCTGGCAACCTGGGATCTAGAACAGACTTGGGAGCCAGGATCCCAGGAGCCAGGGCTGGGGAATGCTGCCATTATGCAATGCTGTCAAGAGGCTATAGCTGATGTCTAAGAGGTGGGTAACAGAAAAATAGAGTTAAAAACAATGTTAGGCTGGCCCGGTGGGTTGAGGCTGAGCCACACCTCATGCCACGCGGCCAACAGCAGGTTGAGAATGGACTTGGGCCACCAGGGTCGGCAGAGGAAAAAGAGGATTGAGCGTCTGGAGGACTGCTCTCCTATCCTGGGGTGGGCTGTAGGGGTTGCCTGGCTATGCAGTGCCCTCCAGTAGAGACTGGAAGTACTACAAGAATGCTGCTGTAGACGGGAAAGGGAAAACGTGAAAAATAGCACCCACGCCGGCCAGATGACGGTGACTCCGCCTCCCCATGCTGTGAAGCCCCGATGATGTATACCCTCACCCAGCAAAGTAGCAAGGGAGTGCCTAGGTGCACTCCAGTATCCCCTCCCGTTGGCCCCGGGCGGGCGGCAAAGGGATACATCCAGGTCAACTGGGCAGTGGGGAGCAGCAGGAGGGCAGAACGGGAGAGGTGGTGGTGAGCGAAGGATGGCGCCTGAAGGAGGGGGTGGCTGGGTGTGGTAAGGCGGGATAAAAAAAGAATACATATAAAAAAAAAAAAAAAAAACACAGCATTGCACCCAGGATGACTTCTGTTGGTGTCCTTGCACCCTGCACTGTAATGGCAGCAGTGGGGCTATGGAAGTCGTCATTTGGGATATGCCCCCGAGACTGAGAACTGGGTTGGCGGTAATGGACGAAAAGCTTAAAGGAAAAAAAACTAGGTCAAAGTAATGAGTGTCTTTTCAGGAGTTGTTAGGGTGAGACCTCTGCAATACGAAGTAGAGTGGTTCTGCTTCCTGAGAGACTTGTCCAGGGACATTTCTATACTGTAAGAGACAGCGTCATGCATCATCTATTAACAGTTTGCCAATTTCTGCATATTCACAGAGGTGGGGTGTGTGAGCATCCAATATCAGAGTGTTGCTGTAACAAGGTATGGAGGGCACTCTGTTGGGGCGCCTAAGGTGTATTAATATCCAATGTCAGAGTTGTGGTGCAACAAATTCTGGAGGACACACAAGAACTGGTACTCCTGTCCATTATGGCAAAATGGAGAAAAACTCTCCTACCAATATATTTGCTAGCTGCAAAAAAAGCAGTCACATGTAAATGGATGTCAGTTCAAATTCCAACTATTGCTGACTGGAGAATGATAGTTATGAACATTTAGCAAATGGAAGAACTGACAGCTTCATTGCATGATCAATCTGATACATTTTCTTTAAGATGGCAAAGATGGCTTTGCTATATGGCACGAATTGACCCAGATTTTGTACCCCAATGTGCTGTCTGGGTTCTCTGGGTGAGGGGGGTCCTTCCACCACAGAGGAGGAGAGAGCGCGTGGAGACACCAGAGAAATATAACCTTGGGCAATCAACACTCTCTCTCCTTGCCTGTTTTTGTTGGATTGCGAAGAGGTCTTGCACCTTTCAAAATGTCTGATGTAAGAGTTCTAGTCTAAATATGGTGATTGAATTGAGTAATCCTACCTATTAACTGGAATAAGAACAATATGGCTGGTTAATTTCAGTCATGTTACTCTAACATTTGAAACCTGCGTGTCTTAGAAAAACTCTTAAAGGAGAAGACTCCTGTATATTTATGATTTGGATACATCTGATGTATTTATTATACATTACATCAAGTACTGTACATATGTCAATAAAAGATCAGCCATGTCTTCTGTTGCAACACATATCTAGAGTTTGAGGCTCTGACACACGGTAGTAAAATGAAAAGCAAGTCTCCATGTACATGCAAATTAGTCACTGTAATACAGCCACTCCCATTCCTTGATGTCACTGCAGCAACAGTACAGAACAAAACATAAGTGTATCAGTGCTGTCTATCCTGATTTTAGTTCAAGTTTGCAATGGCTTAAGATAGTTCTGTCATGAAACTCAAACAGGGAGTGATACTGTAGCCATAATACTGCATGTGTAGAGCAAATAACACATCTAACAGTATTTCATTCATAGGAAACAAAAGCTGTTCCTGTGTACTGCTTATTTCTCTCTGTGAGACAGTTGTAACATGTTGTGGAAAGCAGTAGACTGAATCAGTTAATCAACCAATCGACCAACCAATCAATCAATTAATCAAGCAGTCAATCAGTCACTCTGTAGTGAACCAGGTGAATACCCTTGAGAGGATTAATTTACAAGGTAGGCTTGAGCAGTTTCCCAAAGGATCATACAAGACTGAATTCCTCCTTTGCACAAATTATACACTCCCCTTTCAGCAGCCTGAAAGTGGAGAGCTAGATCACTTACTTTGTAAGGTGTATTTTTTTTACATTTCAAATGCTCCTTGTATCTGGGTTCTGACTGGAAATACCAAGATACAGAATGCATATGACATGGGAGGAATGAGCTAAGCAAATACAGAGCACTACAACCACTGAGACTGATTAATTTCTTTATCTACAACAGCTGAAGTGTAGCATCTGATTTGTGAGTGAATCTACTTCAAATGCTGGCATTACAAGGGGGGGGGGGCTGCCACAGCTTGTTTTCAGTACCTTCAAAGTGAAGTGCTGTAGCTCTCACAGCACTGCTAATGATTCATAATGGGAATGGGGGGCACTGTTAAAGTCATGGACCTGAGGGGCCATTACAGTTCCCAAGGAGGTTAGGGGAACTTGTTATGGGTTAGAGAGTACGGGACTTTAGTAGGATTTGAACCAGAGTTTCCCAGTTCTTAAGCCTGTGCTTTAACCACTAGATTACTATTCTTCCATATGCTGCAACTGATGTTTTCCTGGTAACCTATTCCTTATTATAGCTGAACTCTTTATTGCCTTATGTCAGCCATCCAATCACTGACTGCCTATTTACAAAGAGAAAGGGGCATCTGTGCAAGATTGTGTCACACTGCTGGTGTCAATCAAAACAAAGAACGCCAACACACACAGAACATAATACAACAACTATATAATACCACTTAAGACTCTTGTTGTACCCAGAGTCATTTATTGGCTAAACTGTTTTTCCTAACAGAAACATTAACACAACACATAAAGGCCCTTCCTTATAGGCATACTGTATATACATGTCAAATCAGTGCTAAATCACACTCATATGGTCCTAGTCCCTATTAGACCTGCACTTCAGGATGTGCACAACACTTAGAGTTCCCTCATTACTCAAGTGGGGGACCAAACACTGTGGGTCCCGTTTACTGGTGGAACAGCATTTAGTGCAGCACCATTATCTCCTGCTCTGATGGCAACATCCTCCAGCAGCACTGCTGGTAAAATGGGGGACAAACACATTGATAACTTCTGGGGGCTGTATATTTTTATTTATAATCTAGATTTGGACAGCAGTAGCACTGCTAGGAACTAGAGGAGGAACACAACAGTTACACATAAGGAGTTGGGAAAATATGGGTGTAAAACTATGGGAAACTTCCCCTTTAATAAAAACTAGATTTAAAAAAAAAAAAAAATTGGGGGAGGAGACACTATCCTAGGGATGGGGGGTTCCAAGATGTGACAACATCCAATGTCAGAGCAGTGGTGTAACAAGGTTTGAAGGGCATTATATCCCCGGGGCTGGTGGATGTAACATTATTCAATGACAGAGCAGTGATGTAACAAGGCTTGAAGGCCATTATATTCCCGGGTCTGGTGGATGTAACATTATTCACTGTCAGAGCAGTGGTGTAACAAGGTTTGAAGGCCATTATATCCCGGGAGTGGGGGATGTAACATTATTCAGTGTCAGAGCAGTGGTGTAACAAGGTTTGAAGGCCATTATATCCCCGGGTCTGGAGGATGCAATATTATTCAGTGTCAGAGCAGTGGTGTAACAAGGTTTGAAGGCCATTATATCCCCAGGTGTGGGGGATGTAACATTATTCAGTGACACGGCAGTGCTGTAACAAGATTTGCAGGGCATTATGTCCCCGGGTGTGGGGGATGTAACATTATGCAATGTCAGAGCAGTGGTGTAACAAGGCTTGAAGGGCATTATATCCCCAGGTCTGGGGGATGTAACATTATTCAGTGTCAGAGCAGTGGTGTAACAAGGTTTGATGGGCATTAAATCCCCGGGTCTGGGGGATGCAACATCATTCAGTGTCAGAGCAGTGGTGTAACAACGTTTGAAGAGCATTATATCCCCGGGTGAGGTGGACGCAACATTATGCAATTTCAGAGCAGTGGTGTAACAAGGTTTGAAGGGCATTATGTCCCCGGGTGTGGGGGATGTAACATTATTCAATGTCAGAGCAGTGATCTAACAAGGTTTGAAGGGCATTATATCCCCGGGTGTGGGGGATGTAACATTATTCAATGTCAGAGCAGTGGTGTAACAAGGTTTGAAGGGCATTATATCCCCGGGTGTGGGGATGTAACATTCAGTGTCAGAGCAGTGGTGTAACAAGGTTTGAAGGACATTATATCCCCGGGTGTGGGGGATGTAACATTATGCAATGTCAGAACGGTGGTGTAACAAGGTTTGAAGGGCATTATATCCCCGGGTGTGGGGGATGTAACATTGTTCAGTGTCAGAGCAGTAATGTAACAAGGTTTGAAGGGCATTATATCCCCGGGTGTGGGGGATGTAACACTGTTCAGTGTCAGAGCAGCGATGTAACAAGGTTTGAAGGGCATTATATCCCCGGGTGTGAGGGAATGTAACATTATGCAATGTCAGAGCGGTGATGTAACAAGCTTTCAAGGGCATTATATCCCCGGGTGTGAGGGATGTAACATTATGCAATGTCAGAGCAATGGTGTAACAAGGTTTGAAGGGCATTCTATCCCCAGGTGTGGAGGATGCAAGATTATTCAGTGACAGAGCAGGGGTGTAACAAGGTTTGAAGGGCAATACATCCCCGGGTGTGGGGGATATAACATTATTCAGTGTCTGAGCAGTGGTGTAACAAGGCTTGAAGAGTATTATATCCCCGGGTGTGTGGGATGTAACATTATTCAACGTCTGAGCAGTGGTGTAACAAAGTTTGAAGGGCATTATATCCCCGGGTGTGGGGGATGTAACATTATTCAGTGTCTGAGCAGTGGTGTAACAAGGTTTGAAGAGTATTATATCCCCGGGTGTGTGGGATGTAACATTATTCAATGTCTGAGCAGTGGTGTAACAAGGTTTGAATGGCATTACAGGGTTTTAAATAATTGATTAGCAGTTTTTTGGGGGGGACAATGCTAACTGTACAGAAAATATTTATATAGGTTTTCTAGAAGTGTTATGTTTATTAAACACAGTGAGGCAAGTGCTATGCATTTTCACAATGTTTTAGCACTTTAATGAGCAAAACGCTAATCAATTTTTGGAGTTAAATAAATACCTGCATTATATCCCCAGGTGTGGGGGATGCAAAATTATGCAATGTCAGAGCAGTGGTGTAACAAGGTATGAAGAGCATTATATCCCCGGGTGTGGGAGATATGACATTATTCAGTGTCACAGCAGTGGTGTAACAACGTTTGAAGGGCATTATATCCCCCGGTGAGGGATGTAACATTATGCAATGTCAGAGCAGTCATGTAACAACGTTTGAAAGGCATTATATCCCCGGGTGTGGTGGATGCAACATTATTAAGTGTCAGAGCAGTGGTGTAACAAGGTTTGAAGGGCATTACATCCCCGGGTGTGGGGGATGAAACATTAATCAGTGACAGAGCAGTGGTGTAACAAGGTTTGAAGGGCATTCCATCCCCGGGAGTGGGGGATGTACCATTATGCAATGTCAGAGCGGTGATGTAACAAGGTTTGAAGGGCATTATATCCCCGGGTGTGGGCAATGTAACATTATTCAGTGTCACAGCAGTGGTGTAACAAAGTTTGAAAGGCATTATATCCCCGAGTGTAAGGGATGTACCATTATGCAATGTCAGAGCGGTGATGTAACAAGGTTTGAAGGGCATTATATCCCCGGGAGTGGGGAATGTAACATTATTCAGTGTCAGAGCAGTGGTGTAACAAGGTTTGAAGGGCATTATATCCCCAGGTGTGGGGATGTAACATTATGCAATGTCAGAACGGTGGTGTAACAAGGTATGAAGGGCATTATATCCCCGGGTGTGGAGGATGTAACATTATTCAGTGTCAGAGCAGTGGTGTAACAAGGTTTGAAGGGCATTATATCCCCGGGTGTGAGGGATGTAACATTATGCAATGTCAGAGCGGTGATGTAACAAGCTTTCAAGGGAATTATATCCCCGGGTGTGGAGGATGTAACATTATTCAATGTCACAGCGGAGGTGTAGCAAGGTTTGAAGGGCATTCTATCCCCGGGTGTGAGGGATGTAACATCATGCAATGTCAGAGCGGTGATGTAACAAGCTTTGAAGGGCATTACATCCCCCGGTGTGGGGGATATAACATTATTCAGTGTCAGAGCAGTGGTGTAACAAGGTTTGAAGGGCATTATATCCCCGGCTGTGGAGAATGCAACATTATTCAGTGACACAGCAGTGCTGTAACAAGGTTTGAAGAGCATTATATCCCCGGGTGTGGAGGATGTAACATTATGCAATGTCAGAACGGTGGTGTAACAAGGTTTGAAGGGCATTATATCCCTGGGTGCGGGGGATGTAACATTATTCAACTTCAGAGCAGTGGTTTAACAACATTTGAAGGGCATTATATCCCCGGGTGTGGGGGATGTAACATTATGCAATGTCAGAGCAGTGGTGTAACAAGATTTGAAGGGCAGTATATCCCCGGGTGTGAGGGATATAACATTATGCAATGTCAGAGCGGTGATGTAACAAGGTTTGAAGGCCATTCTATCCCCAGGAGTGGAGAATGTAACATTATACAATGTCAGAGCAGTGGTTTAACAAGCTTTGAAGGGCATTATATCCCCGGGTGTGGAGGAAGCAACATTATTCAGTGTCAAAGCAGTGGTGTAACAAGGTTTGAAGGGCATTCTATCCCCGGGTGCGGAAGATGCAACATTATTCAGTGACAGAGCAGTGGTGTAACAAGGTTTGATGGGCATTATATCCCTGGGTGTGGAAGATGCAACATTATTCAGTGTCAGAGCAGTGGTGTAACAAGGTTTGAAGGGCATTACATCCCCGGGTGTGGGGGATGCAACATTAATCAGTGTCAGAGCAGTGGTGTAACAAGGTTTGAAGGGCATTCCATCCCCGGGTGTGGGGGATGTAACATTATTCAGTGTCAGAGCAGTGCTGTAACAAGGTTTGAAGGGTATTCTATCGCCGGGTGTGGGGGATGTTACATTATTCAGTGTCACAGCAGTGGTGTAACAAAGCTTGAAGGGCATTATATCCCCGAGAGTGAGGGATGTACCATTATGCAATGTCAGAGCGGTGGTGTAACAAGGTATGAAGGACATTATATCCCCGGGTGTGGAGGATGTATCATTATTCAGTGTCAGGGCAGGGGTGTAACAAGGTTTGAAGAGCATTGTGTCCCCGGGTGTGGTGGATGCAACATTATGCAATGTCAAAGCAGTGGTGCAACAAGGTTTGAAGGGCATTATATCCCCGGCTGTGGAGAATGCAACATTATTCAGTGACGTAGCAGTGGTGTAACAAGGTTTGAAGAGCATTATATCCCCGGCTGTGGAAAATGTAACATTATGCAATGTCAGAACGGTGGTGTAACAAGGTTTGAAGGGCATTATATCCCCTGGTGAGGGGGATGTAACATTATGCAATGTCAGAGCAGTGGTGTAACAAAGTTTGAAGGGCATTATATCCCCGAGTGTGGAGCATGTAACATTATTCAATGTCAGAGCAGTTGTGTAACAAGGTTTGAAGGGCATTATATCCCCGGGTGTGAGGGATGAAACATTATGCAATGTCAGAGCGCTGATGTAACAAGGTTTGAAGGCCATTCTATCCCCGGGAGTGGAGGATGTAACATTATACAATGTCAGAGCAGTGGTTTAACAAGCTTTGAAGGGCATATCCCCGGGTGTGGAGGAAGCAACATTATTCAGTGACACAGCAGTGGAGTAACAAGGTTTAAAGGGCATTATATCCCCGGGTGTGGGGGATGTAACATTATTCAGTGTCAGAGCAGTGGTGTAACAAGGTTTGAAGGGCATGATATCCCCGAGTGTGAGGGATGTAACATTATGCAATATCAGAGCGGTGATGTAACAAGGTTTGAAGGGCATGATATCCCCGGGTGTGAGGCATGTAACATTATGCAATGTCACAGCGGTGAAGTAACAAGGTTTGAAGGGCATAATATCCCAGGGTGTGAGGGATGTAACATTATGCAATGTCAGAGCAGTGGAGTAACAAGGTTTGAAGGGCATTATATCCCGGGTGTGGGGGATGTAACATTATTCAGTGTCAGAGCAGTGCTGTAACAACGTTTGAAAGACATTATTTACCCGGGTGAGGGAATATAACATTATGCAATGTGGAGGATGCAACATTATTCAGTGACATAGCAGTGATGTAACAAGGCTTGAATATCATTATATCCCCGGGAGAGGGAGATGTAACATTATTCAGTGTCTGAGCAGTGGTGTGACAAGGTTTGAAGGGCATTCTATCCCCGGGTGTGGAGGATGCAACATTATTCAGTGACAGAGCAGTGGTGTAACAAGGTTTGATGGGCATTATATCCCCGGGTGTGGGGGATGCAACATTATGCAATGTCAGAGCGGTGATGTAACAAGGTTTGAAGGGCATTATGTCCCCGGGTGTGGGGGATGTAACATTATTCAGTGTCAGAGCAGTGGTGTAACAAGGTTTGAAGGGCATTATATCCCCGGGTGTGAGGGATGTAACATTATGCAATGCCAGAGCGGTGATATAACAAGCTTTCAAGGGCATTATATCCCCGGGTGTGGAGGATGTAACATTATTCAATGTCAGAGCGGTGGTATAGCAAGGTTTGAAGGGCATTCTATCCCCGGGTGTGAGGGATATACCATTATGCAATGTCAGAGCGGTGATGTAACAAGGTTTGAAGGGCATTATGTCCCCGGGTGTGGTGGATGTAACATGCAATGTCAGAGCAGTGGTGTAACAAGGTTTGAGGGGCATTATATCCCAGGGTGTGGTGGATGCAACATTATGCAATGTCAGAGCAGTGGTGTAACAAGGTTTGAAGGGCATTATATCCCCGGGAGTGGTGGATATAACATTATGCAATGTCAGAACGGTGGTGTAACAAGGTTTGAAGAGCATTATATCCCCGGGTGTGGGGGATGTAACATTATTCTATGTCAGAGAAGTGGTGTAACAAGGTTTGAAGAGCATTATATCCCCGGGTGTGAGGGATGTAACATTATGCAATATCAGAGCGGTGATGTAACAAGCTTTCAAGGGAATTATATCCCCGGGTGTGGAGGATGTAACATTATTCAATGTCAGAGCAGTTGTGTAACAAGGTTTGAAGGGCATTATATCCCCGGGTGTGAGGGATATAACATTATGCAATGTCAGAGCGGTGATGTAACAAGGTTTGAAGGCCATTCTATCCCCGGGAGTAGGATGTAACATTATACAATGTCAGAGCAGTGGTTTAACAAGCTTTGAAGGGCATTATATCCCCGGGTGTGGAGGAAGCAACATTATTCAGTGACACAGCAGTGGAGTAACAAGGTTTAAAGGGCATTATATCCCCGGGTGTGGGGGATCTAACATTATTCAGTGTCAGAGCAGTGGTGTATCAAGGTTTCAAGACCACTATATCCCAGGGTGAGGAGAATGTAACATTATTCAATGTCAGAGCAGTAGGGTAACAAGGTTTGAATGGCATTATATCCCTGGGTGAGGGGATATATCATTATGCAATGTCAGAGCGGTGGTGTAGCAAGGTTTGAAGGACATGATATCCCCGGGTGTGAGGGATGTAACATTATGCAATGTCACAGCGGTGATGTAACAAGGTTTGAAGGGCATTATATCCTCGGGTATGAGGGATGTAACATTATGCAAGGTCAGAGCGGTGATGTAACAAGGTTTGAAGTGCATTACATCCCCGGGTGTGGAGGATGCAACATTATTCAGTGACACAGCAGTGGTGTAACAAGGTTTGAATGGCATTATATTCCTGGGTGTGGGGGATGCAACATTATGCAATGTCAGAGCAGTGGTGTAACAAGGTTTGAAGACCATTATATCCCAGGGTGAGGAGAATATAACATTATGCAATGTCAGAGCGGTGGTGTAACAAGGTTTGAAGGGCATGATATCCCCGGGTGTGAGGGATGTAACATTATGCAATGTCAGAGCGGTGATGTAACAAGGTGTGAAGAGCATTATATCCCCAGGTGTTTAGGATGCAACATTACTTAGTGACATAACAGTGGTGTAACAAGGTTTGAATGGCATTATATCCCCGGGTGTGGGGGATGCAACATTATGCAATGTCAGAACGGTGGTATAACAAGGTTTGAAGGGCATTATATCCCCGGTTGTGGGGGATGCAACATTATGCAATGTCACAGCAGTGGTGTAACAACGTTTGAAAGGCATTATATACCCGGGTGAGGTTATAGAACATTATGCAATGTGGAGAATGCAACATTATTCAGTGACATAGCAGTGGTGTAACAAGATTTGAATGGCATTATATCCCCGGGAGTGGGAGATGTAACATTATTCAGTGCCTGAGCAGTGGTGTAACAAGGTTTGAGGGGCATTATATCTCCTAGTGTGGTGGATGCAACATTATGCAATGTCAGAGGGTGCTGTAACAAGGTTTGAAGGGCATTATATCCCCTGGTGTTGGGGATGTAACATTATGCAATGTCAGAACGGTGGTGTAACAAGGTTTGAAAGGCATTATACCCCCGGGTGTGGGGGACGTAACATTATTCAGTGTCAGAGCAGTGATGTAACAAGCTTTCAAGGGCATCACATCCCCGGGTGTGAATGATTAACATTATTCAATGTCAGAGCGCTCATGTAACAAGGTTTGAAGGACATTATATCGCCGGGAGTGGGAGATGTAACATTATTCAGTGTCTGAGCAGTGGTGTAACAAGGTTTGAAGGGCATTATATCCCCGGGAGTGGGAGATCTAACATTATTCAGTGTCTGAGCAGTGGTGTAACAAGGTTTGAAGGGCATTATATCCCCGGGTGTGGGGGATGTAACATTATTCAGTGTCTGAGCAGTGGTGTAACAAGGTTTGAAGGGCATTCTATCCCAGGGTGTGGAGGATGCAACATTATTCAGTGACAGAGCAGTGGTGTAACAAGGTTTGATGGGCATTATATCCCCGGGTGTGGGAGATGCAACATTATTCAGTGTCAGAGCAGTGGTGTAACAATGTTTGAAGGGCATTACATCCCCGGGTGTGCGGGATGCAACATTATTCAGTGTCAGAGTAGTGGTGTAACAAGGTTTGAAGGGCATTCCATCCCCGTGTGGGGGGATGTAACATTATTCAGTGTCAGAGCAGTGCTGTAACAAGGTTTGAAGGGCATTCTATCCTCGGGTGTGGGGGATGTAACATTATTCAGCGTCAGAGCAGTGGTGTAACAAAGTTTGAAGGGCATTATATCCCAGAGTCTGAGGGATGTACCATTATGCAATGTCACAGCGGTGATGTAACAAGTTTTGAAGGGCATTAGGTCCCCGTGTGGGGAATGTAACATTATTCAGTGTCAGAGCAGTGGTGTAACAAGGTTTGAAGGGCATTATATCCCCGGGTGTGAGGGATGTAACATTATGAAATGCCAGAGCGGTGATGTAACAAGCTTTCAAGGGCATTATATCCCCGGGTGTGGAGAATGTAACATTATTCAATGTCAGAGCGGTGGTGTAGCAAGGTTTGAAGGGCATTCTATGCCCGGGTGCGAGGGATGTAACATCATGCAATGTCAGAGCGCTGATGTAACAAGGTTTGAAGGGCATTATATCCCCGGGTGTGGGGGATGTAACATTATTCAGTGTCAGAGCAGTGATGGAACAAGGTTTGAAGGGTTTCATATCCCCGGGTCTGGGGGTTGTAACATTATTGAGTGTCAGAGCAGTGACGTAACAAGGTTTGAAGGACATTATATCGCCGGGTGTGGGGGATATAACATTATTCAATGTCAGAGAAGTAACGTAAAAAGGTTTGAGGGGCATTACAACCCCGGGTGTGGGGGATATAACATTATTCAATGTCAGAGCCGTGGTGTAACAAGGCTTGAAGGGCATTATATCCCCGGGTGTGGGGGATGTAACATTATTCAGTGTCAGAGCGGTGGTGTAACAAGGTTTGAAGGGCATTATATCCCTGGGTTTGAGGAAGGAAACATTATGCAATGTCAGAGCGGTGATGTAAGAAGGTTTGAAGGGCATTATATCACCGGGTGAGGGAGATGTAACATTATTGAGTCTCAGAGCAGTGGTGCAACAACGTTTGAAGGGCATTATATCCCCGGGTGTGGGGGATGTAACATTGTTCAGTGTCAGAGCAGTAATGTAACAAGGTTTGAAGGGCATTATATCCCCGGGTGTGGGGGATGTAACACTGTTCAGTGTCAGAGCAGCGATGTAACAAGGTTTGAAGGGCATTATATCCCCGGGTGTGAGGGAATGTAACATTATGCAATGTCAGAGCGGTGATCTAACAAGCTTTCAAGGGCATTATATCCCCGGGTGTGAGGGATGTAACATTATACAATGTCAGAGCAATGGTGTAACAAGGTTTGAAGGGCATTCTATCCCCAGGTGTGGAGGATGCAAGATTATTCAGTGACAGAGCAGGGGTAACAAGGTTTGAAGGGCAATACATCCCCGGGTGTGGGATATAACATTATTCAGTGTCTGAGCAGTGGTGTAACAAGGCTGAAGAGTATTATATCTCGGTGTGTGGGATGTAACATTATTCAACGTCTGAGCAGTGGTGTAACAAAGTTTGAAGGGCATTATATCCCCGGGTGTGGGGGATGTAACATTATTCAGTGTCTGAGCAGTGGTGTAACAAGGTTTGAAGAGTATTATCTCGGTGTGTGGATGTAAACATTATTCAATGTCTGAGCAGTGGTGTAACAAGGTTTGAATGGCATTACAGGGTTTTAAATAATTGATTAGCAGTTTTGGGGGACAATGCTAACTGTACAGAAAATATTTATATAGGTTTTCTAGAAGTGTTATGTTTATTAAACACAGTGAGGCAAGGCTATGCATTTTCACAATGTTTTAGCACTTTAATGAGCAAAAGCAGCTAATCAATTTTTGGAGTTAAATAAATACCTGCATTATATCCTCAGGTGTGTGGGGATGCAAAATTATGCAATGTCAGAGCAGTGTAACAAGGTATGAAGAGCATTATATCCCGGGTGTAGATGTGACATTATTCAGTGTCACAGCAGTGGTAACGTCTTGAAGGCATTATATCCCCGGTGAGGGATGTAACATTATGCAATGTCAGAGCAGTCATGTAACAACGCTTGAAAGGCATTATATCCTCGGGTGTGGTGGATGCAACATTATTAAGTGTCAGAGCAGTGGTGTAACAAGGTTTGAAGGTATTGTCCCTGGGTGTGGGATGAAACATTAATCAGTGACAGAGCAGTGGTGTAACAAGGTTTGAAGGCATTCCATCTCGGGAGTGGGGATATATGATTATGCAATGTCAGAGCGGTGATGTAAAAGGTTTGAAGGTATTATATCCCGGTGTGGGCAATGTAACATTATTCAGTGTCACAGTAGTGGTGTAACAAAGTTTGAAAGGCGTTATATCCCGAGTGTAAGGGATGTACCATTATGCAAATGTCAGAGCGTGATGTAACAAGGTTTTGAGGGGCATTATATCCCGGGAGGGGAATGTACATTATTCAGTGTCAGAGCAGTGGTGTAACAAGGTTTGAAGGGCATTATATCCCCAGGTGTGGGGATGTAACATTATGCAATGTCAGAACGGTGGTGTAACAAGGTTTGAAAGGCATTATATCCCCGGGTGTGGGGGACGTAACATTATTCAGTGTCAGAGCAGTGGTGTAACAAGGTTTGAAGGGCATTATATCCCGGTGAGGTGTACATTATGCAATGTCAGAGCGGTGATGTAACAAGCTTTCGAGAATTATATCCTGGGTGTGGAGGATGTGACATTATTCAATGTCACAGCTGAGGTGTAGCAAGGTTTGAAGGCATTCTATCCTCGGGTGTGAGGGATGTTAACATCATGCAGTCGTCAGAGCGGTGATGTAACAAGCTTTTGAGTACATTACATCTGTGTGGGGGATATAACATTATTCAGTGTCAGAGCAGTGGTGTAACAAGGTTTGAAGGGCATTATATCTGGCTGTGGAGAATGCATATTATTCAGTGACACAGCAGTGCTGTAACAAGGTTGAAGAGCATTATATCCCCGGTGTGGAGGATGTAACGTATGCAATGTCAGAACGGTGGTGTAACAAGGTTTGAAGGGCATTATATCCCTGGGTGCGGGGGTTAACATTATTCAACTTCAGAGCAGTGGTTTAACAACATTTGAAAGGTATTATATCCTCGTGTGGGATGTCAACATTATGCAATGTCAGAGCAGTGGTGTAACAAGATTTAAGGTGGTATATCCTCGGTGTGAGGGATATAACATTATGCAATGTCAGAGCGGTGATGTAACAAGGTTTGCAGGCCATTCTATCCCAGGAGTGAGAATGTAACTATTATACAATGTCAGAGCAGTGGTTTACAAGCTTGAAGGCATTATATCTCGGGTGTGAGGAAGCAAATATTATTCAGTGTCAACAGTGGTGTAACAAGGTTTGAAGGGCATTCTATCTCCGGGTCTGCGGAAGATGCAACATTATTCAGTGACAGAGCAGTGGTGTAACAAGGTTTGATGGGCATTATATCCTGGGTGTGGAAGATGCAACATTATTCAGTGTCAGGAGTTGGTAACAAGGTTTGAAGCGGTTATATATCCCGGGTGTGGGGGATGCAACATTAATCAGTGTCAGAGCAGTGGTGTAATAAGGATTAAGGCATTCTATCCTGGGTGTGGGGATGTAACATTATTCAGTGTCAGAGCAGTGCTGTAACAAGGTTTGAAGGGTATTCTATCGCTGGTGTGGGGGGATGTTACATTATTCAGTGTCACAGCAGTGGTGTAACAAAGCAGGGGCATTATATCCCAGAGTGAGGATGTACCATTATGCAAATGTCTCAGTCTCAGAGCAGTGGTGTAACAAACTTTGAAGGCATTATATCCCGGTCCTAGAAGGCATGAAACATAATGCAATGTCAGAGCGGTGGTGTAACAGGTTTGAAGGGCATTATATCCCGGGTGTGGGAGATGCCAGCATTATTCAGTCTCAGGCAGTGGTGTAAGGTTTGAAAGAGCGGCTATATCCAATTGTGGGGATGTAACATTATACAATGTCAGAGCGGTGGTGTAACAAGCTTTGAAGGCATTATATCCCCGGTGTGAGGATGTAACATTATGCAATGTCAGGCGGTATTATAACAAGGTTTGAAGAATTATATCCCAGGTGTGGAGAATGTAACATTATACAATGTCAGAGCAGTGGTGTAACAACGCTTCGAAAGGCATTATATCCCGGTGTGGAGGATAACATTATTCAATGTCAAACAGTGGTGTAACAAGGTTTGAAGACATTATATCCCGGATGTGAAAGATGTAACAGTATACAATGTCACAACAGATGGTTTAACAAGGTTTGAAGGGCATTATATCCCCGGGTGTGGGGGATGTAACATTATTCAGTGTCACAGCAGTGGTGTAACAAGGTTTGAAGGGCATTATGTCCCCGGGTGTGGGGGATGTAACATTATGCAATGTCAGAGCAGTGGTGTAACAAGCTTTGAAAGGCATTATATCCCCGGGTGTGGGGGATGCAACATTATGCAATGTCAGAACGGTGGTATAACAAGGTTTGAAGGGCATTACATCCCCGGTTGTGGGGGATATAACATTATTCAATGTCAGAACGGTGGTGTAACAAGGTTTGAAGGCCATTATATCCCGAATTGTGCAGGATGTAACATTATACAATGTCAGAGTGGTGATGTAACAAGGTTTGGGCGTATATCCCTAGGTGTGGGGATGCCATTATTCAATGTTAGAAGCGGTGATAACAGGTTTGAAGGGCATTATATCCCGGTGTGAGAGATGTAACATTATGCAATGTCAGGACGGTGATGTAACAAGGTTTGAAGGGCATTATATCCCCCAGGTGTGAGGATGTAACATTATTCAGTGTCAGAGCAGTGGTGTAACTAGGTTTTGAAGGCCATTTATAACTCCAGTGCTGGAAGATGTAACATTATTCAGCATCAGAGCAATTGGGTAGCAAGGTTTTAGAAAGGCATGATATCCCAGGGTGTGGGAGATGTAACATTATTCAGTGCAAAACAGTGGTGTAACAACGTTTGAAGGGCATTATATCCCTGGGTGAGAGGATATAACATTATGCAATGTCAGGCGGTGGTGCTTAACCGGTTTAAGGGCATGATCCCAGTGTGAGGGATGTAGCAACATTATGCAATGTCCAGGCGGGTGATGCAACAAGGTTTGAGGGCATTATATCCACGGGTGTGGGGATGTAACATTATTCAGTGTCAGAGCAGTGGTGTAACAAGGTTTGATGGGCATTACCTATCCCGGGTGGAGGGATACAGCAGTATTCAGTGTCAGGCAGTGGTGTAACAAGGGTTGAAGGGGCATTGCATCCCAGGTGTGGGGGATGCAACAGCATTATTTAGTGTCAGAGCAATTGCTGTAACAAGGTTTCAAGGCATTCAATATCCCGGGTGTGGGGATGTAGCAACATTATTCAGCGTCAGAGCAGTGGTGTAACAAAGTTTGAAGGCATTATGTCCAGAGTCTGAAGTACCATTACTGCAATGTCAGAGCGGGGATGAACAAGTTTGAAGAGGCATTACGCCCTGGTGTGCGGAGATGTAACATTATTCAGTGTCAGGCAGTGGTGGCAACAAGGTTTGAAAGACATTATATCCACAAGTGTAGTGGATAACAGCCTTATTCAGTGTCAGAACAGTGGTGTAACAAGGTTTGAAGGACATTATATCCCGGGTCTGAGGATGTAACATTATGCAATGCCAGAGCGGTGATGGAACAAGATTTAAAGGGCATTATATCCCATGGTGTGGAGGATGTAACATTATGCAGTGTGAGGCGGTGGTGTAACAAGGTTTTGAAGGGCATTATATCCCGGGTGTGGAAGATGTAACATTATACAATGTCAGAGCAGTGGTGTAACAAGGTTTGAAGGGCATTATGTCCTGGATATGGAGAATGCAACATTATTCAGTGACACAGCAATGGTGTAACAAGGTCTGAAAGGGCATTATATCCCAGGTGTGGGGGATGTAACATTATTCAATTTCAGAGCAGGAGGTGGTGTAACAAGGTTTGAAGGGCATTATACCCCGGCTGTGGAGGATGTAACATTATAACAATGTCAGAGCAGTGGTGTAACAAGGTTTGAAGGGCATTATATCCCGGGCGTGTGAGGGATGTAACATTATGCAATGTCAGGCCGGAGGTGATGTAACAAGGTTTGAAGGGCATTTCTATCCCGGGTGTGTAGGACGTAACGATATTCAGTGTCACAACAGTGGGTAGCTCAAGGTTTGAAGGGCATTATGTCCCAGGTGACAGGATGTAACATTATGCAATGTCAAACAGTGATGTAACAAGGTTTGAAAGAGGCATTATATCCCAGTGTGGGGATGCACAGCAGCCCTGCAATGTCAGGAGGAATGGTTGTATAACAAAGTTTTAAAGGGCATTTATATCCCGGGTGTAGAGGGTAAAACATTATTCAATGGCAGAGCAGAAGGTGGCGTAACAAGGTTTGAGGGCATTACATCCCAGGTGTGAGGGATATAACATTATTCAATGTCAGACAGTGAATGTAACAAGCTTTGAAAGGCGACTATATCCCAGGTGTGAGGATGAAACATAATACACAATGTCAGAGCGGTGGTGTCAATAAGGTTTGAAGAGGCATTATATCCCCGACAACGGAGATGTACAACATTATTCAGTCTCAGAGCAGTGGTGTAAAGGTTTGAAGAGCATTATATCCCCGGGTGTGAGGGATGTAACATTATGCAATGTCAGAGCGGTGATGTAACAAGCTTTCAAGGGCATCATATCCCCAGGTGTGAAGGATGTAACATTATTCAATGTCAGAGCGCTCATGTAACAAGGTTTGAAGGGATTATATAAATAATTGGGGAGCATGTAACATGATTCAATGTCAAACGTTGGTGTAACAAGTTGAAGGGCATCATATCCCGGGGTCTGGGGCTTGTAACATTATTAGATGTCAAGTAGTGATATAACAAGGTTTGAAAGGACATTTATATCCCGGATAGTGGGGATGTAACATTATTCAGTGTCAGAGCAGTGGTGTAACAAGGTTTGAAAGAGCATTATATCCCGGGTGTGAGGATGAAACATTATGCAATGTCAGGCGGTGATGTAACAAGGTTTGAAGGGCATTATATCCGGGCGTGGGAGATGTAACGTATTCAGTCTCAAACGGTGGTGTAACAAGCTTTGAAAGAGCGTACTCCCGGGTGTGAGGCATGAAACATAATGCAATATCAGGCGGTGGTGTAACAAGGTTGAAGAGCATTATATCCCGAGAGTAGCCAAAGATGTAACATTATTCAGTCTAGAACAGTGGTGTAAAAAGGTTTGAAGAGCATTATATCCCGGGTGTGGGATGTAACATTATACAATGTCAAGCGGTGTGTAACAAGTTTTGAAGGGCATTGTCCCGGGTGTGAGGATGTAACATTATACAATGTCAAGCGGTGATATAACAAGGTTTGAAAGAATATATCCCAGGTGTGGAGAATGTAACATTATGCAATGTCAGGCAGCAGGTATACACGCTTGAAAGAATTACGATATCCGGTGACGGAGGATATAACATTATTCAATGTCAGAGCAGTGGTGTAACAAGGTTTGAAGGCATTCTATCCCCGGATGTGAGGGATGTAACATTATGCAAAGTCAGAGCAGTGGTTTAACAAGGTTTGAGGCATTATATCCCGAGTGTGGGATGTAACATTATTCAGTGTCACAGCAGTGGTGTAACAAGTTTGAAAGGCATTATGTCCCAGGGTGAAGAGATGATAACATTATGCAATGTCAGAGCAGTGGTGTAACAAGCTTTGAAAGGCATTATATCCCCGGGTGTGGGGGATGCAACATTGTGCAATGTCAGAACGGTGGTATAACAAGGTTTGAAGGGCATTATATCCCCGGGTGTGGGGGTGAAACATTATTCAATGTCAGAGCAGTGACGTAACAAAGTTTGAAGGGCATTATATCCCAGAGTCTGAGGGAAGAACCATTATGCAATGTCAGAGCGGTGATGTAACAAGGTTTGAAGGGCATTATACCCCCGGGTGTGGGGAATGTAACATTATTCAGTGTCAGAGCGGTGGTGTAACACGGTTTGAAGGGCATTAATATCCCGGGGTGGAGGATGTAAAATTATTCAACGTCAGAAACGGTGGTATAACAAGCTTTGAAGGGCATTATGTCCCCGGGTGTGGGGGATCTAACATTATGCAATGTCATAGCAGTGGTGTAACACGGTTTGAAGGGCATTATATCCCAGGGTGTGGAGGATGTAACATTATTTAGTGTCAGAGCAGTGGTGTAACAAGCTTTGAAAGGCATTATATCCCCGGGTGTGAGGGATGAAACATAATGCAATGTCAGAGCGGTGGTGTAACAAGGTTTGAAGGGCATTATATCCCCGGGTGTGGGAGATGTAACATTATTCAGTCTCAGAGCAGTGGTGTAAAAAGGTTTGAAGAGCATTATATCCCCGGGTGTGGGGGATGTAACATTATGCAATGTCAGAGCGGTGATGTAACAAGCTTTCAAGGGCATCATATCCCCAGGTGTGAAGGATGTAACATTATTCAATGTCAGAGCGCTCATGTAACAAGGTTTGAAGGGATTATATCGCCGGGTGGGGAGCATGTAACATGATTCAATGTCAGAGCAGTGGTGTAACAAGGTTTGAAGGCATTATATCCCAGATTGGGGCTTCCTAACATTATTCAGTGTCAGAGTGAAGATGGAACAAGGTTTGAAGGGCATTATATCCCCGGGTGTGAGGGATGTAACATTATTCAGTGTCAGAGCAGTGGTGTAACAAGGTTTGAAGGGCATTATATCCCCGGGTGTGAGGGATGAAACATTATGCAATGTCAGAGCGGTGATGTAACAAGGTTTGAAGGGCATTATATCCCCGGGCGTGGGAGATATAACATTATTCAGTCTCAGAGCAGTGGTGTAACAAGCTTTGAAAGGCATTATATCCCCGGGTGTGAGGCATGAAACATAATGCAATGTCAGAGCGGTGGTGTAACAAGGTTTGAAGGGCATTATATCCCCGGGTGTGGGAGATGTAACATTATTCAGTCTCAGAGCAGTGGTGTAAAAAGGTTTGAAGAGCATTATATCCCCGGGTGTGGGGGATGTAACATTATACAATGTCAGAGCGGTGGTGTAACAAGTTTTGAAGGGCATTATATCCCCGGGTGTGAGGGATGTAACATTATGCAATGTCAGAGCGGTGATATAACAAGGTTTGAAAGGAATTATATCCCCGGGTGTGGAGAATGTAACATTATGCAATGTCAGAGCAGTGGTGTAACAACGCTTGAAAAGCATTATATCCCCGGGTGTGGAGGATGTAACATTATTCAATGTCAGAGCAGTGGTGTAACAAGGTTTGAAGGGCATTCTATCCCCGGATGTGAGGGATGTAACATTATGCAAAGTCAGAGCAGTGGTTTAACAAGGTTTGAAGGGCATTATATCCCCGGGTGTGGGGGATGTAACATTATTCAGTGTCACAGCAGTGGTGTAACAAGGTTTGAAGGGCATTATGTCCCCGGGTGTGGGGGATGTAACATTATGCAATGTCAGAGCAGTGGTGTAACAAGCTTTTGAAGGCATTATATCCCCGGGTGTGGGGGATGCAACATTGTGCAATGTCAGAACGGTGGTATAACAAGGTTTGAAGGGCATTATATCCCCGGGTGTGGGGTGAAACATTATTCAATGTCAGAGCAGTGACGTAACAAAGTTTGAAGGGCATTATATCCCAGAGTCTGAGGGAAGTACCATTATGCAATGTCAGAGCGGTGATGTAACAAGGTTTGAAGGGCATTATACCCCCGGGTGTGGGGAATGTAACATTATTCAGTGTCAGAGCGGTGGTGTAACACGGTTTGAAGGGCATTATATCCCCGGGTGTGGAGGATGTAAAATTATTCAATGTCAGAACGGTGGTGTAACAAGCTTTGAAGGGCATTATGTCCCCGGGTGTGGAGGATCTAACATTATGCAATGTCATAGCAGTGGTGTAACACGGTTTGAAGGGCATTATATCCCAGGGTGTGGAGGATGTAACATTATTTAGTGTCAGAGCAGTGATGTAACAAGGTATGAAGGGCATTATATCCCCGGGTATGGAGAATGCAACATTATTCAGTGACATGGCAGTGGATTAACAAGGTTTGAAGGGCATTATATCCCCGGGTGTGGGGGATGCAACATTATGCAATGTCAGAACGGTGGTATAACAAGGTTTGAGGTGCATTACAACCCCGGTTGTGGGGGATATAACATTATTCAATGTCAGAGCAGTGGTGTAACAAGGTTTGAAGGGCATTATATCCCCGGGTGTGAGGGATGTAACATTATGCAATGTCAGAGTGGTGATGTAACAAGGTTTGAAGGGCATTATATCCCTGGGTGTGGGGGATGTAACATTATTCAATGTTAGAGCGGTGATGTAACAAGGTTTGAAGGGCATTATATCCCCGGGTGTGAGAGATGTAACATTATGCAATGTCAGAGCGGTGATGTAACAAGGTTTGAAGGGCATTATATCCACGGGTGTGGGGGATGTAACATTATTCAGTGTCAGAGCAGTGGTGTAACTAGGTTTGAAGGCCATTATATCCCCGGGTGTGGAGAATGTAACATTATTCAACGTCAGAGCAGTGGGGTAACAAGGTTTGAAAGGCATTATATCCCCGGGTGTGGGAGATGTAACATTATTCAGTGCCAGAGCAGTGGCGTAACAACGTTTGAAGGGCATTATATCCCTGGGTGAGAGGATATAACATTATGCAATGTCATAGCGGTGGTGTAACAAGGTTTAAGGGCATGATATCCCCGAGTGTGAGGGATGTAACATTATGCAATGTCAGAGCGGTGATGTAACAAGGTTTGAAGGGCATTCTATCCCGGGTGTGGGGGATGTAACATTATTCAGCGTCAGAGCAGTGGTGTAACAAAGTTTGAAGGGCATTATATCCCAGAGTCTGAGGGAAGTACCATTATGCAATGTCAGAGCAGTGGTGTAACAAGGTTTGAGGGGCATTATATCCCCGAGTGTGGTGGATGCAACCTTATGCAATGTCAGAGCAGTGGTGTAACAAGGTTTGAAGGGCATTATATCCCCGGGTGTGGGGGATGTAACATTATGCAATGTCAGAGCGGTGGTGTAACAAGGTTTGAAGGGCATTATATCCCCGGGTGGGGGGATGTAACATTATTCAGTGTCAGAGCAGTGGTGTAACAAGGTTTGAAGGACATTATATCCCCGGGTCTGAGGGATGTAACATTATGCAATGCCAGAGCGGTGATGTAACAACGTTTTAAGGGCATTATATCCCCTGGTGTGGAGGATGTAACATTATGCAGTGTGAGAGCGGTGGTGTAACAAGGTTTGAAGGGCATTATATCCCCGGGTGTGGAAGATGTAACATTATGCAATGTCAGAGCAGTGGTGTAACAAGGTTTGAAGGGCATTATATCCCTGGATGTGGAGGATGCAACATTATTCAGTGACATAGCAATGGTGTAACAAGGTCTGAAGGGCATTATATCCCCGGGTGTGGGGGATGTAACATTATTCAATTTCAGAGCAGTGGTGTAACAAGGTTTGAAGGGCATTATATCCCCGGGTGTGGAGGATGTAACATTATGCAATGTCAGAGCAGTGGTGTAACAAGGTTTGAAGGGCATTATATCCCTGGGTGTGAGGGATGTAACATTATGCAATGTCAGAGCGGTGATGTAACAAGGTTTGAAGGGCATTCTATCCCCGGGTGTGTGGGACGTAACATTATTCAGTGTCACAGCAGTGGTGTAACAAGGTTTGAAGGGCATTATGTCCCCGGGTGTGGGGGATGTAACATTATGCAATGTCAGAGCAGTGATGTAACAAGGTTTGAAGGGCATTATATCCCCGGGTGTGGGGGTAAAACATTATTCAATGGCAGAGCAGTGACGTAACAAGGTTTGAGGAGCATTACATCCCCGGGTGTGGGGGATATAACATTATTCAATGTCAGAGCAGTGGTGTAACAAGGTTTGAAGGGCATTATATCCCTGGGTATGGAGAATGTAACATTATTCAATGTCAGAGCACTGGTGTAACAAGCTTTGAAGGGCATTATATCCCCGGGTGTGGAGGATGTAACATTATGCAGTGTGAGAGCGGTGGTGTCAAAAAGTTTGAAGGGCATTATATCCCCAGGTGTGGAGGATGTAACATTATTCAGTGTCAGAGCCGTGGTGTAACAAGGTTTAAAGGGCATTATATCCCCGGGTGTGGCAGATGTAACATTATTCAATGTCAGAACAGTGGTGTAACAAGGTTTGAAGGGCATTATATCCCCGGGTGTGGGGGATGTAACATTATGCAATGTCAGAGCAGTGATGTAACAAGGTTTGAAGGGGCATTATATCCCTGGGTGTGGAGGATGCAACATTATTCAGTGACATAGCAGTAGTGTAACAAGGTTTGAAGGGCATTATATCCCCGGGTGTGGGGGATGTAACATTATTCAATTTCAGAGCAGTGGTGTAACAAGGTTTGAAGGGCATTATATCCCCGGGTGTGGGGTTGTAACATTATGCAATGTCAGAGCAGTGGTGTAACAAGGTTTGAAGGGCATTATATCCCGGTGTGAGGGATGTAACATTATGCAATGTCAGAGCGGTGATGTAACAAGGTTTGAAGGGCATTCTATCCCCGGGGGTGGAGGATGTAACATTATGCAATGTCAGAGCAGTGGTTTAACAAGGTTTGAAGGGCATTATAGCCCCGTGTGTGGGGGATGTAACATTATTCAGTGTCACAACAGTGGTGTAACAAGGTTTGAAGGGCATTATGTCCCCGGGTGTGGGGGATGTAACATTATGCAATGTCAGAGCAGTGGTGTAACAAGGTCTGAAGGGCATTATGTCCCTGGGTGTGGGGGGTGTAACATTATTGAGTGTCGGAGCAGTGATGTAACAAGGTTTGAAGGGCATTATATCCCCGGGTGTGGGGATGTAACGTTATTCAGTGTCAGAGCACTGGTGTAACAAGGTTTGAAGGCCATTATATCCCCGGGTGTGGAGGATGCAACATTATTCAGTGACATAGCAGTGGATTAACATGGTTTGAAGGGCATTATATCCCCGGGTGTGGGGGATGCAACATTATGCAATGTCAGAACGGTGGTATAACAAGGTTTGAAGGGCATTATATCCCCGGGTGTGGGGGTGAAACATTATTCAATGTCAGAGCAGTGACGTAACAAGGTTTGAGGGGCATTACATCCCCGGGTGTGCGGGATATAACATTATTCAATGTCAGAGCAGTGGTGTAACAAGGTTTGAAGGGCATTATATCCCCGGGTGTGGGGGATGTAACATTATTCAGTGTCAAAGCAGTGGTGTAACAAGGTTTGTTTAAAGGGCATTATATCCCCGGGTGTGGAGGATATAACATTATTCAATGTCAGAGCAGTGATGTAGCAAGGTTTGTTTGAAGGGCATTATATCCCCGGGTGTGGGGGATGCAACATTATTCAACGTCAGAGTGGTGAGGTAACAAAGTTAGGAGGGCACTCTGTCCGGAGGGTGAACATGTAAGGTGCAAGAGCATCCAATGTCAGAGCCGATGGTGTAACAAGATTTGGAGGGCACTCTGCCTGGGGTGGGGGGGGGTATAACAACATCCAATATTAGTGCAGTCGTGTGACAAAGTTTGGAGGACACTATTCTGGGGTGAGGGTGGTGCAAGGTGCAACAACAGCCAAAACCAGAGGGCATTTGTAAGAAGGTTTGGAGGGCACTCTAGCCCGGGGGGGGGGTGACAAAGTTTAGAGAGAGCACTCTGTCCAGGGGCAGCATAAGGTGCAACAACATCCAATGTTACAGCTGTGGTGTAACAAGGTTTAGAGAGGGCACTATATCAGGGCGTGTATAAGGTTTAATATCATCCAATGTCAGAGCGGTGGTGTAACAAGGTTTGGAGGGCACACTATCCTGGGTTGTGGAAGGTGCAACATCCAACGATAGCACATCAGTGTAACATGGTTTAGAGATGGCACTCTATCTCGGGGTGGGGGGCGTGTTAGGTTACTGTAGGTGTGTAAGGGGTGTGTGCGTAAAGTAACAGCATCCAGTGTTAAAGCAGTGATGTAACAAGGTATACAGGGCACAATGACTTGTGGGGGGTGCTAAGGTGTAACATCATTCAATATCAAAGCGATGGTGTAACAGGGTTTGGGGTTCACTCTATCCAGGTGGGGATGCTAGGTGCAACATCAAATGTCCGAGCAGTGGCGTAACAAGATCTGCAGAGAACTCTATTCCTATGAGAAGGAGTGGCTCACCACATAGTATAAATCACGGGACAGAAAATCAGAGAGCCAACCCATCAGCACAGCAATAGCGCCATGGCTCACCATGCCCGAAGCAAGACCATCAGTGCGATATTGAGGCTTCTGCTCACGAAGCTGGGAGCAAACCATCAGTGCAGCGATAGTGCCACTGCTCGTTCAGCCCATCAGTGCGGTGACGGCACCACTGTTTGCTGTGCCAGGAACCATACCATCAGTGCGGCGACAGCACCAGGGTTCACCCAGCCCATCACGGCAGTGAAAGTACCGTGGCTCGCCATACCCAGAGTTAGCCCATCAATGCAGTGAAAAGGCCACTGCTCACTGTGCCAGGAGCCAGCCCATCTGCGCAGTGAAAGCACCATGGCTCGTCAAGCTCATCAGTGCAGCGATAGCACCACGGCTCACCATGCTGGGAGCCAGCACATAGAAACACAGACTTTGACAGCAGATAAGGACCGCTTGGCCCACCCAGTCTGCCCATTTTCCTATCGGATAAGTTGCAGATCCTAGTTTTACCAACAGCCTACATCCTCCTCCCCTCCCACTAGAACTGCCTTATGTCTGTCCCATGCATTCTTAAATTCCCCCCATATTTGACCCCACGACCTCCTCAGGAAAGCCGTTCCATGTGTTCACCACCCTCTCCATGAAAAAATACTTCCTCAAGTTGCCCTTGAGTCATCTCCCCCCCATCTTCAAATTGTGCCCCCTTGTTCTTGCACATTTCTTTTTCTGAAAGATGCCACCCTCTTGGACTTTGTTGATTCCCTTAATGTACCTGAAAGTTTCTATCATGTCCCTCCTTTCCTCAAGGGCATACATATTAAGCTCCTTTAATCTCGCTTCATATGGCTTCTGGTGCAGACCCTGCACCATTTTAGTTGTTCTCCTCTGGACTGCCTCCACCCTACGAACATACGAAATTTGCCAGCAGATAAAGGCCTAGAGGTCTATCAAGTCTGCTCGAATGTGCAACTAGCACCCCTTATTCTGCAGCTGCCCCTCCCTTCCGCCCTTCCCCTTCATTAACCCTCCCCCTTGTCCTGTCCCATCCTCGTTTGAAGCAGTCCACTGTTCTACTGCATACCACTTCAGCAGGTAACGCATTCCACCCAGCCACCACCCTCTCTGTAAAAAAGTGTCTCCTCATCTCCCTCCTGAACCTTCCTCGCTCCAGTCTCATATCATGGCCTCTGGTGGCCCTCCCCTTCCTTACTTTGAACAGCCCCTCTGTACCTGTCTTGTTTATTCCTTTCATGTATTTAAAGGTTTCAATCATGTCACCCATCTCTCCTCTCCTCCAGTGAGTACATGTTCAACTCCTTCAACCTCCTCTCGTATGATAAGTCCCCCAGCCCCTTGATCATCTTTGTCACTCTGCGCCTGCACCCTCCAGTAACTTAATGTCCCTCTTCAGATACGGACGCCAGTACTGCACGCAGTACTCCAGGTGTGGTTCAATCATCGACCTATACAGTGACAGAATCACTCTCCTCCTGAGGATATACCCCTGCAATACAACCCAGCATTTTGTTGGCCTTTACAGCTGCCTTCCTACATTGTGCAGAGTTGTTCATTGACCCTGTAATGAGCACACCCAGATCCTTCTCTCTTCTGTCTGGGCTAGCTGCACTCCCCTACCTGCTAACTCCTCCTTGGGTTCTTCATCCCAAAATGCAGCACCTTGCACTTTTAACATAGAAACATGAAGTTGATCGCAGATAAGGACCGCAAGGCCCATCCAGTCTGCCCATTTCTTTCTTACCTTATAATGTGCCATCGGCCTTGCTCTGTCAGTGACCTATCTATTCATAGTCATTTGTATTGCTCCCTTATGCCTATCCCATGCCTGTTTGAAGCCTGCACTGTATTCATAGCCACTCACTTCTTGTGGTAAGCTATTCCATGCATCTACCACCTTTCTGTGAAAAGAATTTCCTCACATTCCCTTAATCGGCCTCCTCTAATCTCATGCTGTGTCCTCTTGTCCTGCTATTTTTCTTATATTTAAACATGTTAGACTCTTTCACCTTGTTTATGCCCTTAAGGTGTTTAAATGTCTCGATCATATCACCTCTCTCCCTCCTTTGCTCAAGGGTATACATATTGAGCTCCGTTAATCTGTCTCAATGTCTTCTGATGCAGTCCCTGCACCATTTTGGTTGCCCTTCTCTGGACTGCCTCAATTTGGTTAATGTCCTTGTGAAGGTGTGGCCTCCAATACTGCCGCATGAGTACTCCAGATGGGGCCTAACCAATGTCTTGTACACAGGGATTATTACCTCCCTCTTACGACTTGTGATACCCCTACTAATACACCCTAACACCCCCCTAGCCTTACCTACTGCTTTAGAGGTCTGCTTGGATTTTAGGTCATCAGTGATGATGATGCCCAAGTCTCTTTCTTCCTTTGTGACTGCTAGCAACTCCCCTCCCAGCCTATAAGTGGCTTCAGGGTTTCTCTTCCCTATGTGCATGATTTTGCACTTCTTTGCATTAAATCCCAGTTGCCACTCTTCTGACCATTTTGCTAGTTTATCCAGATCTCTTCTCATTCTGCCCACCCCATCTGGATCATCTACTCTGTTGCAGATCTTGGTGTCATCTGCAAACAGACAAGCCTTACCCTCTAGTCCATCTGCGAGGTCACTAATGAAGATGTTGAATAGGACTGGCCCCAGGACTGATCCCTGAGGTACCCCACTTGTGACTTGCATCTCTTCTGACTGTATACCATTTACCACCACTCTCTGATTTCTGCCAGTCAACCAGTTTGCCACCCAGTTGACCAACTTCTGACCCACCCCGAGCCTACCTAGCTTATTTATCAATCTTCTATGTGGCATTAAAGCCCAGTTGCCAGGTGTCTGACCAGGTTTCAAGCTTTGCCAGATCATCCTGCAACCCGTGCCATCCCCCTAGGTCATCCACCACCGCGCCTACCTTGGTATCATCAGCAAACAGACTGATCTTGCTCTTGATGTCCCATGATATGTCTGCAATGAATATCCCAAACAACACTGGTCCCAACACCGAGCCCTGTGGAACACCGCCGTCACTGCCCTTGGGTGTGAGAGCTCCCCATCCACCACCACCCTCTGTTGCCTTCCCTGCAGCCAGTTTCCTACCCACCACACAGCTTTGCACCCCCTGTGCCTACTAACTTCCTTCCCAGTCTTCCATGTGGGCACGGAGTCAATGCCTTACTGAAATCCAGATACAGGACATCCACTGCATGGCCCCTGTCCAGTTGCCTAGTTACCCAGTCACAGAACTCGACCAGGTTGGTTTGGCAGGATCTGCCACGTATGAAGCCATGCTGTCTGCTGTCCTGTAGTCCTTTGGCCTCTAGGAGGGCCACCAGCCTCTCCTTCAGGATAGTCTCCATTAGCTTACCCACGATGGATGTGAGGCTCACTGGTCTGTAGTTTCCGGTTCATCCTTGGGGCCACTCTTGTGGAGGGGCACCACATGAGCCATCCTCAGTCCTGAGGTACATCCCGAATGTAGTGAGGCATAAATAGGTCTGCCAAAGGTCCTGCAAGGACCTCTGCCAGCTCCTTCAGTACCCTGGGTGGATGCCATCTGGGCCTGGCGCCTTGTCCACCCTCAGTGCCTTCAAACCCTCTTGAACTCTTTCTCCATGATTTCCCATCTGTCACCACTTCTCACCCTGCTTCTGCCATTTCTCCCACCTTGGGTGTCACCCCTCTTCTCTTTAGTAAATACTGAGCAGAAGTACTCATTTAGTAGCTCGCCTTATCGCACTCCTGCTTCCACCCAACCCCCCTCCTTCCTAATCCTTACTATGTGGTCCTTACAGCTCCTTTTCTCCCTGATGTACTTAAAGAAGTCCTTCTCCCCCTTCTTAATGCCTTGTGCCAGCCTGAGTTCCATAGATGCTTTGGCTCCCCTTACTGCCCTTGTCACCTCCTTCGATTCTGTCAAGTACTCCTCCCTGTCCTCCCCCCTCCCTGTTTTCTTGTACTTCCTAAAGGCAGCTCTTTTTCTCCTTACCTTTTCCATGACCTCCTTGCTCAACCAGATTGGTTTCTTAGCCCTAGCCTTCTTGCTCTGGGCTTTGCAGCAGGTTTTGGTTGCCTCCACTATCCCCAGCTTTATGAGCTCCCACCTCTGGTTAGTGTCCATACTAGATTGAATTATGGCCAGGTACCCTTTTACCACTTCCCCCATCCTCCCAAAGTCGGCCCTCCTGAAGTCCAGCACTATTGTGCCAGATATAACTCCTTCCTTGCCCATATCCAATGTGAGCCATACTGAGTGGTGGTCACTCCCTGACAGCGGTTCCTCCACTGTAAGTTCTCTCACAAAGTCCCCATTTGCCAGCACAAGGTCAAGGGTATTCCCTAACCTGGTTGGTTCACTGACCATTTGCAGCAGGAAGCTGTCCTGGAAGGCATCCAGCAGTACCTGCTCCCTTCTGTTCCTGGTTGTTGGGTGCTCCAGTCCACTCCTGGCATGTTGAAGTCCCCCACAATCACCACACTACCCTTCTCGCAGGTCCTCCTGATCTGTCCCGCTAGTTCCCTGTCTAACTCCTCCGTCTGAGATGGTGGCCTGTACACCACTCCCATTCTAAGAATCTATTCTTGGAATCCTGGATTTGCATCCAAAGTGTCTCCGGCTACCCTTCTCCCTTCCTCCTTACACACTTCAGTCCTTCCTTCACATATAGTGCCACCCCCATCCTTTCCCAATCACCTTGTCCCTACGAAATAACCTGTACTCTGGTACAGACAGGTCCAGTCATTGTATTGGGTGGGCCCATGTTTTCGTGATGGCTGTAATGTCCACCTCCTCTGCCATGAACCTGTAACTCTGCAGTTTTCCTCCCAAGGATCCTAGCATTAAGGGTAACCATCTTCCACCCTCCCCCATCCTGCCTCCTTTCCTAGCATCACCAACAGTACTTGCCATTTGTCCTTTGTCACTGTTATGGGGGTAGCTCATATGGTTTCCCAACCTGTGGTCTCTGCATATCTCTTCCCCAACTGCCACCCCCACTCCTAGTTTAAATTCCCAACTTCCTCTATATACTCCTCCATCCTCTGTTTCAACACTTTCTTTCCTCCTCACTCAAGTGTAGTCTGTCCTTGGCATAGAGACTACTGTCCTCCCAGGTCCCTCCCACCCCCACCCCAACAGCCCATACCCTTTAGCACAACATCAGGTTCTTAGCCATCCGTTAAATTCCTCTATTCTCAGCTTTCTTGCTGTGCTTGCCTTTGGCACTGGAAGTATCTCTGAAAAAGTTACTGATCTTCCTGCCCCCTCACATAATTGTGCTAGTTTCTCAAACCTCCTCTGGACTGTATCTACTGTCTTGTCAGCCAGGTCGTTTGTCCCAAGATGCATAATTAAATGAGGCTTGTCCCTACCCCTTCTAGCATATTTCAGAACAGACTGTCCCACCCTTTCCGCTGTCATTCCTGGCATGGCCTCCACCCAAATGCTACTATGCCTCTCCCCCTTGCTACCCCACCTAACTCCTCTTAGTATTGAGTCCCCCAGCACTAAGATTCCACCCCTCTTACTCCCTGCTTGCTTCCATTCATCTCCCTCTCTCATTTCCAGCTCCTCTTCTTCCTCCTGCACATTATTTCCCTTTACCCTGTTGCAATTCTCCCAGCAGAACTTCCCCCCGCTCCAGTTTGGTCCAGGCATTTATCAATTACTCCTTGAATTTCATCATTTCCCTCCTCCACCTTCTTCCTCTCTAGCAGTGCACAACTATTTTCTGAAGGCCCTTCACAAATACCCGCTCCCTCCTTTCCACTCCATGACTTTTGCCACTTCTTCGCCTCCCCTCACAAGTCCCTATCTCCTTCTTCCATTTGTCTTTTGTCTCCTGACCTGGTTTCCCCAGCAATTGTTCTTCCTGGCCTGGGCCCCTTTGTCTCTGCTTCCCTTCTTCTGACCCTCTCCTCACCACTGTTGGCTTAAATCGCCCTCCCTCATCCCCCTTCTTCCTCCCTCCAGTACTGGGCTAAACCCACCCCCAATCTGCCTTGCCTGTCTTAGTTCCTCCTGCAGACCCTCAATCTCCTTTCTAAGTTTTTCTATGTGGTTGCACACTAAACATCCTCCCACACTCCAGGCAATTTTTAGAAAGATTGGTGCACCGCAGTTGTTGCAGCCTACCCATTGCTGTCGTTGCCCACCAGCGACCCCCCACCCTTCCAGATGGAGGATACCAAACACTCCCCCAAGTTTCCCCTCTCCCTCCTCTATCAGTGAAAACATTTTCTTTTATTTCCTTACCTCCTTTGTTGCACACGCTTAGATATATTGAGCAACTGCTTTTATATTCTATCCTTCCTATCCACACTCAAAACAGACTTTAAGCAGCCATTGCACAACCTTCCTCAAACTCTACTCCTCCTTTCCCCAATGCAATATCAATGCAAAGAAGTAATAATGAAAGC
Organism: Neoceratodus forsteri; assembly: GCA_016271365.2. Classification (NCBI taxonomy): domain Eukaryota; kingdom Metazoa; phylum Chordata; order Ceratodontiformes; family Ceratodontidae; genus Neoceratodus; species Neoceratodus forsteri. The sequence continues at coordinate 86,485,156 of JADMNL010000029.1, forward strand.
TCCTAGATTTGCATTTACTTCCCTTCCACTGAGAGAGCAGTCACCTCTTCACTTGCTGCTGTTCCTTTCCTGGTGTGCCCCTCCTACTCCACACCCCTTACTATACCCAGTGTTTAGCTCCTGTCAATCAGATTTAACAGGGCATATAATCAAGAGTTGGGGGCAACCAAAGACGCAAAGAATACACCACCACTACGTTTTAAATCCTCAACAGCCCAATCTATGTCCTTGTGGAGATTGGGTCATCATCACCGCAAGGACATGGGGCGACAGTGCCATGGATTATCCAGCCCATCAGTGCAGTGATAACGCAACTGCCCACTGTGCCAGAAGCCAGCCCATCAGCACCGCAATAGTGCCACGGCTTGCCATGCTGGGAGCCAGCCCATCGGTGCACTGACAGCGCCAATGCTGGCCATGCTAGGAGCCGGCCTATCAGCACAGCGACAGAGCCACTGCTCACCCATCCCACCAGTGCACAGACAGTGCCACTGCTCGCTATGCTGGCGACCAAAGTTTGGGAATGAGCCTGGATCAGAGTGCCAGCAAGGGAATTTGAGCATCCCAGAGAACGCTCCTTTCCTTCAGGGAACGAGGATGCCAGTCCTTGGTGATACACCCACACAGGGGCAGGGGCAGCAGAGAATGTTTGCTGGGGAGGGGAGAACAGAGATGTCAGCCTTCAGGCATGCACTCTGAATCAGAGCGTCTGATGTCATCATAAAGACAGCATCCTCAGTGGTGAGAAGAAAAGTGAAGGTAAATCCTCTGCCTTCACAGCATGAAGGACCTTGCCCTCACCTGCAGGCTCAACACCCGCCGACTCGGGTAACCTTCCCAACGACTACACCCACGGTAGCCATTTCAGAAGGAGGCAAGTCCTCTGAGAAAGTAAGTTGGTGGAGCAGAGGTTGGGGTTGAGAACCAGATAAATTGGTCCCCAGATACAAACGGACCTAGGTAAAAAAAAAAAAAAAAAAACTCAACAAGAAGGAAAAAAAATAGAAGAGAATATTTACATCTGGCGATGCAGCTCTTGCTTTAGTTCAAAATGTATCAGCACGTCTCAATCTCCATAAGCACCGGGTCTGGCATTCAAATCAATAAAATCTACCTGCTCCGGTAAATTACCTCCAATAAGTCACGGTACTTTTCAGGATCCTCCTCCATTAATGTCCTGATCTGAGTGTTGTAATGTTCCGAGATGCTTTCTTCGACAGCCACCGTGCAGGCCATTGCACTTCTCTTGCCAAGTAAAGCAGTGCCAGCACCTACAAATCAGTTAGTTTGGCACATGTTACTTACTGCGGGTCCAGAGCGTCTAAATCAAACAAAAATACTTTATCCACCGACTGCCAGCTAGACTGTCTCAGCAGATTTAGTAGCCACAGTAGATAATTAAATCGACCCAAACACGCACACACTGAAAATGGGTTACACTGGCACCTAATACTCCAATTTGGAGTACACAAATCATATCAACACTCTACAAACCTGGACAGTTGGAGGACTTAGAGTAAGGACACAGACAGCAGGTTTTTGGTAGAGAAGTCTCCACTACAAAGCATCATGGATTCCAGTATGCAAATCAGCATAGGAGTGAGCAGACAAACCTTCAGCAGAGCTAATAATTACTCGATCGGTCTTGCCATAGCGGCCGAGTGCCATGGCACCACATGAGGCACGCCGGTTCACCTCGCATGCCCAGATCATGTTGTGGGGGCAGATGGACAGAGTGCAGGCGCAGAGGATGCACACAGTTTTCAGGGATGGTGGGGGTGGCACTCACCACCACATGCCTGCCTCCTGGTGGTTCAGAAAGGGGGGCTGGTTCTGACAGTGAAACCCTAGGTATATCACTTGCACCTGTCAAGCACAGCAGATAAAGGCAGTCGTGGCCCACAGGAGTTGGACTGGGTGGGGGCACGTGTGATAATGTAGCACAAATTATACCATTAATCAAGCTGCCATTTTAAAGTATTTGCAGATGTCTGAACTCAGTGAAGCATGACAGACAGGATGAGATATTTCCTGGTGCAACCAAGGGCATGCAAGCCCCAATCTCAAGGGGTAACCCGAGACAGAGTTTCAAAACCAGTGCGGTCTGGTTGCTGCAGTAAACCTGAAAACTCTAGCAGTGGATACTCAATAACTCTGTTTTAGACCGCAGATGACTTTCTCAGCACAGTAAAGCCACTGTGAGAATTTTAAATCATGATGGAAATGTGAAATGAAATGTGTGACCACACTGAGACTTGAACCCATACCTCTGGCATACCTGGCGTTAGAGCACTGGCATGGTATGCCAGGGGCCTGGGTTAGAGTCACACTTTCCTTTCATATTTCCATCATGTTTTGGACCAGTAACTCACTACCTATGAAAGAGTCTTGGATGAGGCACTGAATGCTGGTTACAAAATTGTTGATTGGACTGCTGCAGGCCGAGTGGCATCTCAATGCCTTACCAATACAGCACACTGATTTTACAATGGCACCGTAGAATGGGTAGTATCCAATTCTACATTCTGATTGGCTCAGGAACAACAAAATAGTGCCTGGGCCCTCCTACCTCAGAAGCAATCACTCATTTTAGGTCTGAAGTCATTTTTATGATTAGCAGTAAGTATCTCCTAGCAGGCCTATGTAATACTAAGGGGTCCACCTATGGCATCAAGAACGACCACTGAAACGAGCACTGAGCCTTTCAGGTTAACAAAGCTTACCAGTGAAGGCACAGTGCTTAATTAACCTATGAAACTCAAGAGTGCGGTCACCCAAAGAGGAAACAGGAGTACATTTTTAGAATGCAGCTTCACAGAAGTGTGGTGGCCAGCTGAATGATGAGGGAGTCAGTCCAATGAGTTGGTGTAGTCCTCTGTGAACTCTGATGGCATACTGTTTAGAAAATAGTTGTTTGAGGCCAATGTGATGGCCTAGCAGCAGTACACGAAAGTGCAGGTGACCCATAACTGGCAAAGAGCTCGGCAGTCTCATCAGGAGGCAGGCCAGGACAGGGTAGATGTTGCTTGACAGAACAAATTGACTGGGGAGGGTGGTGACACACATCCGGCACCACAGTAACCTCTGTGAATGGGCCAGGGAGTGTCCTCCATCAGGGAGGCAGGTTGCAAGTGCATGAGGCTAATAGATGGCTAATGCCCACACCATGCAGGAGGTGGCAGGGAAGAGAAGGAAATGGTAGAAAACTTGCTGGGGCCCCATCAAGATGGTAGCCCAGCCTGGTGCACTCAGGTCCCACCCATGGATCTTGTGCAAAGTTGCAGGGGGGGGGTTGGGAGTGTGAAATACCTCCTTGAAGAGCCCAGACACACAGGGAGGACCGTGGAAAGCAGCTGCAGTGTGGTTGGTGGTGTTTTGGTAGGTATCGGGAGGTGACATGGACTCGGTACAGAGAAAAAAAGGATTGAAAAGAGAGAAAAAAAAAAAGTGGTGTTGGGGGGGCTGAATCTATATACTTACCCAAGGCAAACCCTGCAACGTTCCAGAATGGCATCAAAATGGTCGGCCGGACTCTGTATTCCACCATTAGTTCGTTAAACTTCTCCAGGTGCCCTTTCTCTTGATCCCACATTTGCTGTAAAATAAAGATCATGAACTTGTCAAGGACAGCCTCGCATTGTTTATTGTTTATTTCAGAGATCAGAAATACCTTTGAGTCATAGAGTCCTTTACAAAGGTTCCACGTCACGTATAATAGATACAGATATACAATACAGTTAGTGCAGATACACAATATAATAAATGTTACAGACTCCTTCACAAAGGTTCCACATCACATGTAATAGATACAGATACACAATACAGGTAGTGCAGATACACAATACAGTAAATGTTAGAGTAAATAATTTAACAGGACTAGTTGGCTAACCTTCCGAGCTAGTGCAGTTTGAGACTGTTAGACGATAATGGTAACTTAACAACCTTGAGAAGGCGGAGTTAAGAGCTGTATGAAGAGGCCAGCCAGAGGCCATTGTCAAAGTAGTAGAGGGACAGGGGGCACTGGTTCACATACAGTCACAGATACTTATGGACCGAAGATGGGCCCTAAGGTGCGTTTTGAATTGACCAATTATTTGATCAAGACGCAACGAGTAGGGTAGGGAATTCATCCACAAGGGTGCCCTGTAGCAAAAGGATCTTTGGAATTGTGTTGTGCGACAGGAAGGGATGGAGAGACGATGGGTATCTGAGCTACAGGTGTGCTGAGCGTTTGAGTCCATGGTGATTAAAGGGGTAAGTGCTGCAGGGGAGAGGCCAAGGGAGATTTCTTTTTGCTAAGACACAAGTGTGGAATTTGATTCTATTGTCCAGATTAAGCCAATTGGTGTCCTGATATAGCGCACAGGTATGAGTAAGCCTGTCACACCCTAATATAAGACGGCAGGCCCTGTTTAGGACAAGTCTAAGACTATCAAGGGCTGAAGAGCTTGCCCCACCAAAGGTCAGAACGCCATAGTCATGCAGGGAGAGTACCAAGGAGGAGATAGCAAGCTTAAGGGCCTCAGGGGTTAGGCAATGTTTAAAGCGGTGCAAAAGGCCTAATCTAACATTTAGGGCCTTAGATAATTGATGAATATAATCGTGATAGGTAAGGCCAGTGTCCAAAGTAATGCCCAGGTATTTGAATGAATGCACAAATTCCAGGGGGGTCTGAGACGCAGATAGTATTCAAGGAAAACGCCCTATCCTGAAATTCTGCTGGTGCACGAAAAGCATAACGTTGTTTTTTTTATAGTTAATAAGAAGGCGCGGTGAGCTAACCAGCTTGGCTAGCATTGAAGGAGGACTGGAAGGAATGGAGGAGCTGAGAGGGATCTGGCTGGAGGAGAAGATGACAGCGTCATCAGCATATAGTAATAGATTGGAGTTGCAGGTTGCGGGGAGGGAGTTAAGGAAGAGGCTGAATAGGAGGGGACACAAAATGGACCTTGAGGGACCCCTGAGAGGGCAGGAGATTCGGAGGATAGGGTATTGCCAATTTTAACTTGAAGAGTTCAGTTGGTAAGATAGTCTGCAAACCACCCCACTGCTTCCTGTGAGAGACCTAGATTAAGTAAGGAGGTTTGGAGTAGTGAATGGTGGACTGTATCGAAGGCCTTGGTGAGGTCAATGAAGATCGCACCAGTGATGTGGCCTTTATCCAGTGCAGTATGGATGTGTGATATTAGTTCAAGCAAGGCAGTAGCCGTGATATGACCTTTGCGGAAACCATGTTGTTGTTTGCAGAGAAGGTCATATTTGTTGAGGTGGTCAGTGAGCTGATCCGAAACTATTCTCTCTAAGGCCTTGGGGGGGGTAGTATGGAGATTGGGCGGTAATTGTTTGTAGCAGTGCGGTCACCACCTTTAAATATGGGTGTGATGGAGGCAGATTTCCAAATGGCAGGGAATTTACCTAGTGAGAGGAGCTAGGACTTCCTTAAGGGAGAGTCTAAGAATTCTGAAATCAAGGGAGTCAGCGTTGGAGGAGGCGCGACTAAGGGCAGCAGTAAGGTATGGTTCAGCTGACTTGGGCGAGATGCGGCGAAGGTGGGGGGAGGGTGTGCTAGGGGCTGGTGGGTCATAGAATTTAGGGGGGAGAACATGGCTGAGGTTGGAAAAGGTATCACTGAAAACTGCAGCGATGGTAGTGGGGTCGGAGATCAGGGACCCATTTGACACGACCTGGGAGGGGACCAGATTGGGGACCTTACTGCATGTTTCCTTGACGTTGTTCGAGAACTTACATCCGGAGCCCCAGGACGAAGTTAAGGCGGTTTTATAGTACTCAGCTTTTGCCCTGCATGTGCTCTTTAAGTGACAAACTGAGGCTGGTAAATTACTGCAAGATGTGTAGGGGGTCACTGTGCAGTGCACACATGCAACGTGTCATTAAAAAAAAAAAACCTTTATCTGGAATACATCTTTAGTTTTTAGGTCTCAAGAACTTAAGGCTCTTACTCCCACTCCTTACTAGTTCCATAAATAAACTGTTTATTATAAGTCCATAAAAAAGTAAACTGAAAAAGAAAGACATATCTCTAGTTCTTCCTTCAACACAGCTGACTGATGCACCTCAGCTCTGCTCCCACCTGGTTCTAACATGGGAGATGCACCTTTTTTGGAATACAGCTCTTAAGCCTCTGATCCGCCGCCTGCACCATCTCTTTGGGCATATCACTGGTGACCTCCAAGTCCCATGATGCCACCCCCTCCAACCGAAGCCAGCCAGGATCCACATGGGGCAGGACCCAAGAGTGCAGAGTCCTTCATTCTAGCAGCAGTGCTTCTGGTATTTCTATTACTTGCAAAGCCCCCTTCCCCACAGACCCTCCCACCCTCCCGGTGCCAATGAAGCCTCATGGTGGCCTCGCCCTCCGAGCATATGCCTCCTCTCATGGAGCAGCAAGCTGCCTGTCCCTCCCTTCCTCCCCCCTTGGGCTGGATCACACTGTTCATGGCTGCACTCCCCAGCCCAGAACCACAACTCCCCAACCCAAGTCACCAGCATGGAAGCATGTGCAGACTGTGTGGCCTAGTGGTTAAAGCACTGCATTACGATGTAAATTACCTTTAAAGCTTCCCTCTAGGGCTCCCTCAAGTCTGCCTTTCCCTGCCCCTGCACTTAAGGTACTCCTGCCGCAGATCCCACTGTTTCTTACTGCTCTATGGTGTAGGATATCCTGACCCTCCTTTCTGGTGATACATATGGAGATCAATGATTCAGCTTGGGCTGGAGCCTTCCTTGCTCTACTGGATCAATTTGTGCTAGGCCATCTGCTTTATTCCTCTGAGTAATTTATTGGCCTCTCCTATCCCCCTTTTGGAATCTCCTTGACGTTCTCTACTAACCCTAACCTACAAATGCCGTGTTGTCTGTTATACTCAGTCGATGGGCTGCCTCCTATGTACTAGGTTTTTATCTTCCTGCCACTGTGTAGGTAATGTCCTCTGGTGTTGCTGCATCTACCAAGTTTATGACTGATGCCCTTACTTGTACCCGCTCTTATTGTTTTGCCTGTTGTACCTGATTGTATCCTTGTAATTCATGAATGTATCTCTGTAATCTCCCGGGTCGCACCCAAAAATAGGCACTTGGTTGTCTAGTGTGCTTACCTGGTAAACAAAAACAAATAAATAAATGTCCTGATTCCGCTGCGCCACTGGGTGGACCAGATGCACTTTTAATCCATGCTTTGTACTCCTCCTTTCAGCCCTGTCCCCTGGCAATGATCCAACTCTATCCCATCACTTCAACCTGTCTCCCTCCTCAAAACTCCCAGCTTATCCCTCCACCCTTGCCTCCCCGCCAGCTCATAACCCAAAATTGCAGCAATCCTCAAACCCCAAAGTTTTGGCTTACCCCCGTAAAGCATGACTGAAAGGGACCCCCACCCCGAGCCTCATCAAGCAGAGGGGTACAGGAGGCTGTGTGGAGCCCAAGTGTACAGGGTGTCGTACTTTCCTCCAGTTTCACCACAGGATATCACTGACATGGGCCCCAGGTACGTGCATTTGCAGCTGCGTGTGGAGGTGTGTCAGCCATGTCTGAGTCAAGTGAGAGCAGAGCTAATGTGTGTCCAATTTACTCTGATCATTTTTAATCAAGGCCACAACTCCTGAGTCATTACACCTTCTGTCCTTACTAGCTGGAGTTTGCTGCTGGGTGTTGCTTACAGATGTGCCACTGCCTTTTCACTCCCCGGTCTTGCTTTTTGTCCTGGGACTTCACAAAAAGAGACACTTGGGCTCATATAAAGCAAACACTGGCCCTGCAGTGCAGTACTGTGTTTTCGGGGGAGTGACCTCAAAGGTGCCATCTGTTAGATAAAAACTTAGGTCCCTCATGCCCCCCTCTGGGAGTTGCCCTGTTAAGAGATCCCATGTCACTTTTCCAAGAGAGTCCTGGGATATCTCTCCCCCCCCAAAAAAAAAAAATGCCCTGGCCAGCCTGTGGTCCTTCAATAAAATTGGTTGTGATGTAACTGCCCATTGCTCTGTGTGAACGCTGGGAATGCTTAATAACTGCCGCCATGCATAGTCACTGCATAACCCAAATGTTACTGCATGGTAGGTGAAGCATTCTGAGAAGCAGTATCAGGGAAAGGCACCTTACAAAACCAAACTCTATTCTACAAATAAGAATGAATGCTGGTGGCCAGCTTATTGGTACAGTGGCGAGGCCGTTGTTCATGTCACTGGGTCAGGAATAAGCTGGGGGGGGAGCACGCAAAGGTTGGCCACGGAGATGTACTGAGTGACTCAGAGGGTGCTGTCCTCATCCGTGGAGGGTTGTTGCCTAGCTCCGCAACAGCCCTGCCACCTGGGTGACCCGGAGGAAGTAAAGGCAGAGCAGCGAGAGAAGACAGAATGTCCACTGGACCCGAATGATGTAGTGCAAGTTAGGGACAGAGCTAGATAGGGTAAAAAAGGAAAAAGTTGCAGCTTGCCAAGAAATGACCCACTTTCCACATGACAGTGAGTCCAAAGTGGTGTACCTGTCTGTAACAATAGCCGAAAGATGGAAACGTAAACAGAAAATATTTTCACTTGACAAATTTAAGCTTCTGTACTGGTGAAATCTGTACTTGTGATTAGGTTCTGACCCAGTTTTCTCTCATTTTGACCCACATTTTTTACACCAGTGGGTCTAATTTGACCAATGTTTTAAAATCCCTAGCGCTGTCACTGATACAACTACATGCTAATGCACACTGCAGCCCTTGCGAGCAGACTTCCCTGGGGTGGGAAATAATGTGGTGAAAAAAATCCTTGGACTGCAGGTACATCGGGCCTTGTGCAGTCTACTGTACCAGTCACCACTCATACGAGTCTTCAGAGGGTAGAGGGCTGCACATAGAGCAATGGGTCTGGATGGTCATCCAGGAGAGATGGGGAGTGAACGAGTAGGGGAAAAACATACAGATTAAAAAAACAAAAACGAATGATTGTAGCTAGCATACTGCTCTCCTTGCAAAGCAAGACTCCGGATATTGTACACAGATGTTATACTACACGTTTTTGACGGGGGAAATGGACTAAATATTTAATCTATTTCCTGTACTCAGACTGCCAAGACATATGTTGAAAGAACTCGAGTGGCCCAGACAGCCTGTATTAACAATATCGACGCAGCACCACCAAAATGATCTAGGTATAAATAACAAAAGTGATAAGAATCTGCTGGCCCTTTAAATGGGAGGCAGTATAGCACAGTGGTTTAAGGCTCTGAGCTGCAAATCTGGTGACATCCAGCACACCAGACCTGGGTTTGAATCCCACAGCTTCAACTTGCATACTGTGTGACCCTGAGCAAGTCACTTGACTTCCCTGTGCTCCCGGGTCGCTTCTGTAAAAAAGCTTTCAGCTTAGTGTGCTACTCCTGGTTAAGCAACTAAATAAAAAAAAATTAAATGTTCATCCTGGAGAAAAGCAGCTGAGCAGCGATATGCTCAGTCTCCCGCACTCTCAAGGGTGTCAACAAGATCGGACAGACAGGCATGTTACGGTCTGGTGTGCTCCAGGAACAGACTCAGATCCCCCAAAGGTGGTAAACTTGGAGGAAATGTTGGAGACACTTCTCCAGAAGGGTTGTGAACCTACAGAACTACCTCCCAGCAGACAGAGCGGACATTGAGAAAGTACAGTATAGGCCTTCACGTTAAGGATGCACGAAAGTATGCTTACCACTGGAATCACTGGATACCCTGGGTTTATGAGAGGGTATGGAATCACAATGTACCCCGAGTATTAGAGGATAGAGATTCCCTACAAATTAGTCACTGTTTGCATAGCATATTTCTTCAACCTGTGTCACCCCCGACTAAGAGAGAGCACCTTGAAGCGCCAGGGCTAACTACATCAGCTGTGTCCATTTGATAATAAAGCACACTAGCCTTTATTGTCATTTTGAGTAAGCTGTTTCTTTGTGGACTTGGGCACAGGGTCCTTTCCAACCATGGGTGTTATTACGTAGGTTCTATAAACATCATCTTCAAAAATAAAAATTCTGGTGCACACCAACCTGAATCACAGGGCCAACCACTGTTCTGTTCAACACTGCCATCTGCCCTGCGTAGATGCGGTTAGCACCATACTCTCCTGCATGGTCCACTCTGATAATCCGGTCTAAAAGAGCCTTGTTCACCCCATTCTGGGCCGCTGCACTGCTACACCACCTACAGCAACTCGGATCTAAAGCACCTCGACATGTCACTGTCAACCTAGTGCCTGCACAACAAAAGGGATATAAATTAGAGAACGCTCCAAAATCATCAGTCAAGCAATTTGAGGACAGAAAAAATACCCAACTATAACAAAGAACGGTTTCTTTTTATTAATCTCTTTTTTTCCCTTTACTGTCTACACCTCCATGTTCCTGGTCCTTCAGGCCATCCCTGGGTCATCTCCCAATAGAACAAGCATGCCTTAGCTCCTGCCCAGACCACCCCCACCCTTTCTCCTAACACCTCAAAAGCTGTTCCCACCACATGCATGGGAAATGTGTGTGCCATTTTGCAACCTTTGCCCCACCATACCAAGCCTAGCACAGGCACAGAACTGAAAGCCGCTTGTCTGCAAGTTGCCGGTACTGAAGTTTATATCTCCCCACTGTGAGTTATACAACCCCCCTTTGAAAAATCAAGCCCTTTGTTAACTGGCAATGTCAGTGCCGTTCCCAGCACTGACTTACACCAGAAAGCAAAGGATCCCAACTTCCCCCAGAGTTAGAAGCACAGTCTCTGCAGCACTAAACAAAAGATTCCACTGGCCTGGAGCTAGGAGTCAGAAACACAAAGAAAACTCAGCACCTCCCATATGGCACCCCAACATTCGACCAACAGCATCACCAGTCTGGGCATACTAGATGAAAACAGCCCAACAGCCAAGTGACGTGAAGAGATGGAAATGTCTGATCTGTGTACTCAGACAGGACACAAGGACACTCCTTGGGTAAATTCCGGGGTATCCTTAAGACAATGAGCTTGAAGTCAGTACAGGCCTTCAAGGTAAGCCTGGGCAAAACTCCATTTACCACTGGGAAATCTCATAAATTATTTCATGTCTGCTTAACATACTTGTTTTGTTGTTAATGCTCGATAATTTTTCAAGCACAGAAAAACAGGATAACAAAAAATACATTACAGGTTCATGTACAGACTGTATGATGGGGGGGGGACATAAAGCTATACACTGTTCTGTAATACTATCAACATTTATAATGTACAATGTTGATAATACACACTGGTACAGATACATCTATGTTACAGGTGCTGCAAATTGCCTGGTGTCTTTAATTTGTCGGTGTTACTAAAATTTGTGTGGGCTTGTCTGGTGAGATGGGGCACTAGCCCCACTTGTACATCCCTAAGTGGCCATGCAGTCCAGTTGTTGGGTTGGGAGCAGCAATGACAGTGGAAAGTATTTACTCACTAGTTGCCTGAGGTCCCGAAGGGAATACTGTGAACACCAGGACTACTGACCTATGGTTACCGGAGATCAATTATTAACATTGTAATATGGGGGTTCACACATTTTGGGGTCCGCACACCTACTGTAGTTTGGACACAAGCCCTAGTGAAGCTGGTAGTAGTTGAACACCTACTTGTCAATGTGCCTTCCAAGGGCTCAAAGCCAGCCTCACATAGCTATTGTCTACGAATCCCAACAGTTGTCCCCCCTGCTTTTCTCCGTTTATTTATTCCCCTTTTCATGCCCCCGTTTTCCCCAGCATTTCCTGTAACCTGGTTCTCCTATTGGTGCTGGGTTTTGAACCAGCAGACAGGTCCCCCAACGCAGTCAGTCTCTACCGCCCGGGAGCTAGAAGGACACAGCGCTGTGCATGAAGGTTACCGCACACAATGAGCGGGCATCTCCCTACCCTCACAGCAGTTATTTGGAGCTCCCTCCCGGCCACATTGCGTAACCCAACTCGGGGATCAATTTCCGAGCCAGGCCTCACCGGGACCGCATGCTTCAGTTCTCCGCCCCGACCCCGGGTTCTTCTGCATTTACCTGGGCTCCGACCCTGCAGCCAACCCGGGAGCCCGGACACAGCACGGTAACCCCACCGTGCAGCGCCACACGCCGCACGCTCCATCCCTGCTGAAAGTTCCGCCTTCCCAACCTACGACCACGCCACTGTAAGCTCCAATGGCGGAGCGTTGTGCAGCAGGGCGGGGCCTTTTGCAGCATGCCCTGCCTGAGGGCGGACCATTATGGGGAACATAGACGACTTGAGGGCGGAGCGTTATGCTGCTTGCGGGACGGAGCGTTGAACCGCGGAGGCAGTGCGTTCCACATCCCACAGACAGCTTGGCATTAGAGCGCTTATTTGGAGTTCAACGTGTTACCCCGTAGGAGCCACCATGTAAGCAATAAGACACAACGGGGTGTGGGTATATAGGGGGATTTACCACGCCTGGTGTGGTTAGTGATGACGTAACCCAGTGGTGCAAGTGGTAGACAATAAATACAGGCAAGGGTGTAGCCAGACAATATACAGATGTACACCAGGACCGTGTTTGTTGCCTCATTTAGCAAAATAAATACAACTTTTGTAACTCATGACAATGGTTGTTACCATGTATGGGCAAATACAAATACCACGCATTGCTCTCTAAGACAATAAGGTCTGGAGACCCCATCTCCACAAAGACATAGATAGAGTGGAGGCTGTCCAGAGGAGGGCAACCAAAATGGTGCAGGGTCTGCACCAGAAGACATTCGAAGAAAGACTAAAGGAGCTTAATATGTATACCCTTGAGGAAAGAAGGGAGAGAGGGGACATGATAGAAACTTTCAAGTACCTCAAGGGAATCAACAAAGTCCAAGACGGTAGCATCTTTCAGAAAAAGAGATGTGCAAGAACAAGGGGGCACAATTTGAAGATAGAGGGGGGACGGCTCAGAGGTAATGTGAGGAAGTATTTTTTCACAGAGAGGGTTGTGGATGCATGGAACAGCCTCCCTGAGGAGGTCGTGGAGTCAAGAACAGTGGGGGAATTCAAGAATGCATGGGACAGACAATAAGGCAGTCCTAGTGAGGTGTAGGAGGAAGTAAGCTGTTGGTTAACTAGGATCTGCAGCTGATCTGTTAGGTAGGAAAATGGGCAGACTAGGTGGGCCAAGCGGTCCTTATCTGCCGTCAAATTCTATGTTTCTATGTAAGACACCCACATACCAGCCCAGAGCCTATAACATTGTATTGTCCTTGGGATGCAAAGACAGTATTAAGGACTAGTCCTTCTAGTTTCAACTCCTATGAATAAAATTACAGAAAGGTTCAGCATTTTCTTTGTTAGTTTTCATGGAAAAAGGAAGCAGTTCAGAGCCTATTTGCTACCCCTGAAATAAAATTGCACACCATAGAGTACTTGGAGTATGCCTGGCTACACCCATGAATACAGGAACTCAGGCATTGGTAAATATGAAACACAGAATTAAGTTCCTTAATCTGAAGGATAAGCAAGCAATGAGACACAAGGAGGTGTGGGTTATCTCCTAGTAAGCGCACGCCCTGGTGTGTTGTGCCTTATGCACCTGGGCGTGTTCTTATCAGGAGATAACCCACACCTCGGAGTGTCTTATTACGCTTATAAAATGGGCATACAGGAAATTATTGTAAGAAAAATAAAGAAAAAAAATGTTTTAAGAGATAGTATGAAAATGGTTTTAATAGGTCAAATAGTGAAAAATAGTTCCTTTTTATGTGTTTGATTCCCCCCCCGAATAGCAGAGATAGGGTATTTTATTTTCTTGTAGTTTATTTTTTTAAATTCATACTGTATTTTGTGCTTTTAAGAAGACTGCTTTGTTAAGGAGTGAGCTTATCCTACATTTGTATTACAGCAGGCTTGAGTGAGAATGAGCATGTCACTCAACGGCCACCGTAGCGGTAGACACTTGCTTCCTGGTTTCGTGGGCAGGTCGCGGTTTTAAAACCGTAATGATTGTAACATAAAAAAGTGTCTCTCTTTGTGTTGAGATTTTAGAGCTCGTAAGAGTGGAAGCTGCAGGAGGCACAAATCGCTATATCGGGATAGAGCTCATGAGTTAGCGAGGAAAGCCGTTTTGTTTGCAGCACGCGGGATGTTTGTTGAATCACTGGCAGCTGTTGGGATGGTGGCGATTTCAACCAAAAGTTGTGAGGTTAGAGTGTTTTTTTTTTTTTTCAGTATTTATTGCGCGATTTACTGTAGTTTGACCTTGGTTATGGGGAGAGGGGGCTGATTTCTTTCATAGACAGAGGCTGTCGTTTCATCGTTGTGAGCTGTGCCAGCCTGTGTTTTTGTTTAGGGTTGGCACAGCTCAGTGATTTGTTCTTGCAGTGGGGCTCGGGAGTGAAGGGTAGTGCCGGTTAGCTACAATATCTTCTGATAAGAACATGGCTCAGAAGATGTAGCCAATCAGGATACAGGATTTCTTGAGCCCATTTTATAACTGTATTTATGCAACAGGTGTCAGGATAAAAACTGACACATAACTTCAGTTATGTGAGTCACTGTGTGAATAAATGGGTGGTGATGTAATCACTATGTGGATAACTTCAAGTTATCCACATAGTAATTACATCATCACCCATTTATCTACACAGTGACTGCATCACTAACCACCACCACCTCCTGTGCTGCCTGCTCAGCAGTACTGCCTCCCAATTTCACTTTCACCTTCTCACAGTGCTCTTTACAAGCAAAGCTATCACAGTCCCAAAGACTCACAAAATGCACACCCTAACCAAATCCCTGCCCCCCAAAACCGGAACCACATTTTAAATGAAAACACAACAAAAAACAGCCATGTTTTCATCTTTCTCAGCACAGCAACCCTGCAAACCAAACACAGCAACCAGGCACAGAGAAAAAAACATGGACAGAAACTGAAGAAAAAAATATATAACAAAACTGAACCCAGAAAATCCTGTTGCATAAATTAAATATACGTGGGGCGCCTGTGGGATAACCAAGTTATTTGTACAGTAGCCTGTGACCTCTCGTAAACCTCACTCGTGGCTTCGCCACATAGAAACATATAGAAACATAGAGGTTGACGGTAGATAAGGACCACAAGACCCATCCAGTCTGCCCATTTCTTTTTCTACCTTATAAATGTGCCATCAGCCTTTGCTCTGTCAGTGGCCTATCTATTCATACTCATCTGTATTGCTCCCTTATGCCTATCCCATGCCTGTTTGAAGCCTGCACTGTATTCATAGCCACCACTTCTGAGGTAGGCCATTCCATGCATCCACCACTCTTTCTGTGAAAAAATTTCCTCACATTCCCCTTAATCAGCCTCCTCTAATCTCATGCTGTGTCTTCTTGTCCTGCTATTTTTCTTATATTTAAACATGTTAGACTCTTTCACCTTGTTAATGCACTTAAGGTGTTTGAATGTTTCGATCATATCACCTCTCTCTCTCCCTCCTTTGCTCAAGGGTATACATATTGCACTCCGTTAATCTGTCCTCATATGTCTTCTGATGCAGTCCCTGCACCACTTTGGTTGCCCTTCTCTGGACTGCCTCAATTTGGTTAATGTCCTTGTGAAGGCATGGCCTCCAGTACTGCAAGCAGTACTCCAGATGGGGCCTAACCAGTGTCTTGTAAAGAGGGATTATTACCTCCCTCTTACGACTTGTGATACCCCTACTAATACACCCTAACATCCCCCCTAGCCTTATCTACTGCTTTAGAGGTCTGCTTGGATGATTTCAGGTCATCGGTGATGATGATGCCCAAGTCTCTTTCTTCCTTTGTGACTGCCAGCAACTCCCCTCCCAGCCTATAGGTGGCTTCAGGGTTTCTCTTCCCTATGTGCATGATCTTGCACTTCTTTGCATTAAATCCCAGTTGCCACTCTTCTGACCATTTTGCTAGTTTATCCAGATCTCTTCTCATTCTGCCCACCCCATCTGGATCATCTACTCTGTTGCAGATCTTGGTGTCATCTGCAAACAGACAAGCCTTACCCTCTAGGGTTTTAAATGAAAACACAACACTCGTGAGGTTATTCAACTTCACAGGCTACTGTACAAATAACTTGGTTATTTCACAGGCGCCCCACGCGTATTCCTTATAGATACTATGGGATTCGATTAGGGATATAGAAGTATTTCTAGGAAAATATTGTTGTACATGTCAAATTTTATGATGGAATCCCTGATTTCAGGTCACAGGCCCCGGAAACTGTCATTATTTTGCTGGTTTAAGAATTTCAGTTCCAGTTTCAGTGGGAAGAAGTACAGGAACCCTGTTCCTGCTGCAAAAAAAGTACAGGCACTCCTGTCCACGTTCATCACTGACGTATCTACACCAGAAATGGTAAATACCCACACCCTGGAGTGGTATATTGCTGTTATACAATGTTTATTTTTTTAAGCAATATACCATGACAGGGTGTGAGTTATGCTGGGATTTACCCATGCCTGGCGTAGTTCCGGGCGTAGTTCCGTTACAAGGCAGCAGGCTGAGTGACCAAAACATGCAGGCATGGGTAAATCCCAGCATAATCAACACCCTGTCATAATATAGTTTGCGATTCTACAATGGTCACATTTTTTTTTTAGGCAGTTGAAAAAAATAAAATGGTTTTGGGGCATTTAAATGTATTTTTATTGTATTTGTTACTGCACCACATAAAATAGTACTGGGTTGCTAGGATGTTGCTATGGCTGCCATGTGTTCATCCTAATGCAGCCTGATAAGCAAAGTGTCATATTTTGCAATGTTTTTTTTTTCCTTTTGTTAAACAGAGAGTCTGGCAGCGGTAAGCCATTTGTTTATTTTAATGTGCCAGTAACATGTAGATTTGTCTGTTCAGAGTGGTAACGGGCTGCTGGTACCAAGTATCTTCCAGGGTAAATTCTGGATCAGTACATTCAATACAGAGTAACGTCAACCGTCCTGACTTGGAGACAATTTTTTTTACTTTGTTGTTTGTCTGTTTTGTACACTTGTAACCCCTTTTCCCTGGAAATTAAGGGGGGAGCCAACAGTTTCAGAGGGGCAAGCACAAATACAGAATGCACTTTCTTGACTTCCGTCGACTCGGGCGACCTCCGGGCATCCCATGGCACAGATGGGCTGGCAAGAATGCAGATTTAGACTGGTTAGGCATAACTTTAAACTGTCCAATAGACAATTTAATAAACCAATGTCCAAACGGAACTGTAAAAGTTAAAATATCTAACACAGAATCCTTGTATTTTAAAAGTGTTTATCCATGGATGCAGATGTTACATTCCACTGGCCAGGACAGAAGTTCTAATCTCACAAGGGGATAGTTAAACTTGACTTTTTATTTCTGCCATCAGGGAACACATATCAGGCTCTTTACTTTTCTTTATTCTCCAATCCCAGAATTTAAATGGCATGGAGAGGCTGCGGTCCCCTGGGAGTCCGAGGTGCCATGGACCAAGCCTCCCTCTCTTTTCTCAAGACACTGACACCCCCCCCCCCAATGAAAAAAGAGTCCAATTTAGGAGGTAGTATAGCACAGTGGTCTAAGGCTCTGAGCTGCAAATCTGGTGACATCCAGCATACCAGATCTGGGTTTGAATCCCACAGCTTTCACTTGCATACTGTGTGACCCTGAGCAAGTCACTTAACCTCCTTGTGCTCCCAGGTCACTCCTGTAAAAAAGCTTTCAGCTTAGTGTGCTATACCTGGTTAAACAACTAAATAAAAAAAAGTCCACATTAAAAGGGCATCAATTTAGGGGCAAATGGAGGGCACAGCATCCCCTGGGGGTCTGAAGTGCCACAGACGTCCACCCCCACCCTCACTCAAGTGCTGACCCCCATGAGGAGAGGGTCCCAATAGTCCAAAACAGCAGGCAGACTTTACAAACAAATTTCTGGGCACTTTCCAACTACTAGCCACAGGGCTAGTAAGCAGTCTCTCACTTAGTGTGACACAGGCAGTGTCACACACAAACTTTTGTGAACAGTCATATTTTACTGTCAAAGACAGACAGCATTAACTGAACATTTTCTTCAGCATATCTTCACTGTGGAAATAGCTACAGCCTTCTTTGTACCCAAAAGGGGCATAAATAGAGCTTTTTCTTAGCACTCTATCCCAATTTCAAAAGAGACATGACAGCCCCCATTTCCCAGAGACAATCGTACTCTCTGAAAGAAACCTTTTCTTTTCTGGCAGGAAACATTTGGCTAAAACCCAGAAAGCAGCACTGGGCATTTAAACTCAGAAGCTTTGTATTTTCCCCTCTAATAAAAAGACAAAATATTGCCTCAGACTTAGCAGTACTCGGTCTCAGTTCATCTCCACAGAAGTTCCTAAAAGAACTCCAAGACTTGTCTTCCTCCTTATGGAGAGGGGCACCACCCTTTTGGAGATCACGGGCAATGGCTGCCACCATGTAACTGTTTTACTGATGCCAAATCCATAAACAAGAGGGTTTAAACTGAAGGAGCCAGGCACTACATGCCAGGCTGAAGGCTCCTTCCAGCTGACTAGAATGCCCAGTTCTTTCAGTACTGAGAGCTCCAGCACCTCTCCTTTGGAATGTTCAGGCAGTGCTGCCACCAGGGCATTCCAAGAGCATAGACTGGCATCAACATAAGAAAGCAAAGCCTTCTTAAAGGAACACACACACACAGTAACTCCCACAGGGGGGTTACACACTTATGGAACACAGAGAGATTGGGACTGCAACAGAGAGAGAGAGAGAGAGAGAGAAAGTTACAATGAAGTGGAGAGTGAATTAGCTCCTGGGAGTGGATCAGAGAAAATGAAAGGCAGGTCTGACTCTGGACAGTTTTTTAAATATTTGTGATTGGGAGGCAGTATACTTAATGGAGGGCATCGGGGCAAAACGTGATGGGTGCCATAGTGTGAGGAGGTGACACAGCTGATGATGTTGTGGGGGGACGGAGCCGAGGCAGTATGGATAAAAAAAATGCTCACACTTGTGAGGTGGATGCCAGAAGGAAAAAAAAACTCAGATGAGCAGCCTGGAAGCGGGTGCAGGGAAAATTTAAGCAGTGTACTGTTTGTGCTCATATGTGAGTTTCTGGACTGTTTCAGGAATTTTTGGTGGCTCACTGTTAGTATTTTGGGGTCATATTCTGATTTCGTGTGTTGTGCCTTTCAGTTGGGACATGGCCGTTTACCGGGGATTCAATATGACAGTGCTGCCATCAATTTCGGGGGCTCGGATGGGTTTTGGAGATGCAGCTGGCCGGATTTACAATGTGTAAATTGTGCCAACCAGGCAATCAGCAGCAGGATTTCCCAAGCCATTGTATGATATGTTTTAGAACATATAAAGACAAATGTATAATTTTGTTTTTTATTAAAATATCCTTCCTCCATAGGTTATGTAACCCTCCTTTCCTACTTTTTAACTGGAGGTACTTTCTTCCAAATAAGCAGTTTGTTTTTCTGGCACTTGCTCCTGCTCGAGCAGTCAGGGGCTTTCATTCAAGCAGGCAACAGCTTACAGTCCTAGCAGTGATCGAAAACTCCAGAAAGCTACCCCCTCCTCTCCCTGTCTAGGGGTTTTGATGGCATACTGTTTCTGGGAAAAGGGAAGGATGCTATCTCAACTGGCAGCACATAGATTTAAACACAGTACCATATAGATTTGAAGTATGGGATTCCACGGTCGACAGCTGAATTTTCATCGAAGTGCAGGCTAGCTGGAAATTTCTCTCTTCACGACTGGTGGCCACAGGATTGGCTGGTTTTCTAGAAAACAGTTTGTTAGGCAGACAGCACAGCATCACAGATTTAGGACGCCAAATAATTTAGTCCACAACAGGAGTGAAATACAATCAGGCAGTTTTTATTTTGTACAAAAAGCACAAGCTGCACACACGCACATGCCCGGAGTCCCACTTTCACTTTTTAAAGTGTCAGTTTTGGAGAAGTTAGCCCTCGGTTTCCTTAAATAATATATTTGTAGGACTCAGTATAAAAACCACTATACAGCACTGTCATTCTTTCATAGCCCTCCTGAAACACTAACCTCGTTCATGCAGGAGTCCTCCTCATTTCACGAGCGGGAGAAACATGGCGGCTGGCAAATTTTGCCATTCAGCAAGCCCCAGGATTCTCTTAAGTAATGGGGGCACCCAAAAGTGGCACTTTTTATTCTGCGGGCGTTGTTGAGAAATTACAGCCTGGGTGTAAGGGCATTTCAGCCAATCAGAATGGAGCTTTTCTGGTGCCCATTTTCTAAACAGTTCTAACACACGGCTAGAGGGTGTAGTGAGACATGAGGCTGGAGGCTGAGTGCATCCAGCCCCCTAGCCATGCATTAGAACTATCTAACCCACATCCTAGAGTGGCTTATTGCACTTATGAAATTGCGATCTGAAGTGCAGGTGTATTTGGAAAGTAAAATGCATAGTACTAAATAAGAAAAAAAATATAGATCTTTGTCCTAATTTTCAATAAAATAGTTCCTCCGCCATCAGTTTCCTGTGTGTGTGTGTGTGTGTTTTTTTTTTTATTTGGAGTGAAAAACATTTGTCCTACAAAGGCTTCTGTAGTTTTGGTCTGGTTGTCATGGCAGTATCCCTGCACCCCTAAGCAGTTTACAGTGTGAAAATGCTGTAAGTGGAGACAATTCAGATGAAATATTATTTGTATGAGTTACCACAGTTGGCAGTACCAAGGAAGAAACAGCGGTCCTATTTCAGTGGAGCAGGGAAAACGGGTGTGGAAGTTCAGCGGGGAACTGCACCGTAAGTGAGAATGTGGGCAGCATTGTTGAAACAAACGCCTTTATAGTTGGATAACATGGAAAAAAAAAAGAACGTTTCAAGGAGCTGAGTGGGTGAGGGAGAGAAGTAGCAAGGGGCAGGCAGATCGTTCATTGATGAGGGGAGAGAGAGAGAGCGAGCGGCTGGTGGGGGAGAGATCGTGCCTGCCCTGTCTTACTTTTTTGTAGGCACTGACGAGGAGAGCGAGCAAGTCAAGTGCTGAGCGGCGGAGAGGTCATGTCTGCTGAGACTTTCTCTTTTGCATATGCTGTGTCTTGGGTCTGCGTTATTTAGCTTAAAAAAATGAGAATGATGGTAAAAGTGCAGAGTGAAGGATAGAGATAGTGAGGGAGCGGTGTTTGAGGATGGCAGCAAGTGAGAGTAGTCTGGTTGGGGAGAAATCGTGGCAAGCATGCATTTTTTTAAATGTGCTGCATTCAACAGGAACTGAAGGAGGTCTGTTTATTTTTTGACACCACTTGTAGTTTAGTGTGAAGTGACTGCTGAATGTTTTTTTTTTTTTTTTGTAGGTAGTCTGACAGTAAGAGTGGTATCATTTGTGGCAGAAAACAAGATGGCGGCCATCTGTTTTCTGAAACTTCTTGGTGGGCAGCATCACCCATATCAATATCCAGTGGGCATTGCTGGGCCTTATTCTTGTGCATTAGACACTTTAGAGCACAGTCAGTGGCCAATCAGATTACTTATGAATTGAAAGCCATTTCATAACTTTGGTTAATGTTATGACTTATGGATATTTATTTATTCATTTATTGAATTTTGTTGACCCGGTAAGCCCACTGGACCTAGAAGTCCCTTTTTTCAGGGGTGACCGGGGGGAGGGGGATACAGATGGTAAGCAACTGAAATTGAACCAGATTAAGCTGTTGGTGGTATTTTTAGTGAATGGGAGAAATTTGGCCAGGACACCGTGGAAATTCCCCTACTCTGAGTAGGTGGAGCCTTTGCTGCTGGCTGCAAGATGGCCAGTTCGCATGATCCCTGGAGGAGATGGGCGCTGTTAGCTCAGGAGTCGGCCTCCTCCTCTGTGCTACCTTCTCAAGAGGCCCCAGATGCATGTCTTGCTGTAGCTGATGTTAGTAATCGACTATTTTGAATTTGACTCTGTTCTTCAAAAGCGACCCTAAAGTTGTTTCCAGTCTACCTGATGTGCAAAGTGGCTCCGCGTTCAGTTCAGTCTTCAGGAGCAGCGCCAGGCGTTAGTCCTGCAATTGCAGCTTTTAGATTCGGCATTGCAAGTTTCTGCGCGGGCATGCCTCGGGACGCCACTTCCTTGTTCTCCTTCTCACGACGCCGGCATTGGAAAGCCCCAGTCGACGGCTTACCGATGGATTCTCTTGTTCCTGCTGTAGAGAATTCTCTTCAGCCCCTGCTACTGCTGTTCGGACTTTCAAATGACCCACTTCGACCACCGACCGCCGGAAAAGCCAGATTCTGGAAATCCCTGCAGCTATTCCCTGCTCTGTAAGTGACTTTAGCACTACAACTGCTTCCGCTTCGCTTTCGGAGAACCCCACATGTTTTTTTTCTCAGCTACACAGGAACCTGGCTGGTCCAAACGAGGGGTTCCTTATTCCCCAAAAAATTAAATCTGGCCAAAATACTGATTTAGACTGGTCACCAGAGTCAGCTTTATTACATGCTGGCTGGGAAAGAGATATTGAAGGACTTGGACTCCTGATTCTCAGGACCCTGTCTACATTAATATGCTTCAAAACTCTGCTAAGAATATTGACCTGAGCTCCAACAAACCCGGGGTGTGACTCTTTCTTCTTCTACTGTTACTAGTGACACTATTGTTGTTTCTAAGTCTATTTCTACTGTACCTGAACCCACTACTGTTTTCTCAGGACCTACTTTGTTACCTACTGTTGCTGCACCTAAAGTTCAACATTTAAACTTACTGATTTATTTTCCTCCAAAAGCGAACCTGCACCTAGGAGGAATGCAGTACGTTGCTTTATAAGGGTGGATTAGAACTCCCCAGATCGTTTGTATATAGCTAAAACCCTCCTTAAGGGTTCCATGAAGTTTTTTCTTGAGATTTTTGCCCTGATTAATATAGGTAATTCCAATTTTGATGTTAGTTTTAAACAAATGTCTGGGCTTGATAGATTCTGGGCCCAATATGACAAACTTCAGACTACACCCATTTGGTCCCCTTCCAGGCCATCCCTCTCACCAAACCTGCCATTCGTAACATTACTGTTGTTTTTAAAAATGAGGAGTTCACATTGAAGACATTTTATTTTGGTTAAACAACGCTGTGAAGTCTTGAATAGGCCTACCCCTAATCTAGACTCTGAACAGATTTGGGATGGCAGTTGGAAGGTCCGTGTTAAGCTTTTTTCCACTAACACTGGCCCACGACATTTGCCTAATTTTTTCTTTCTAGGTAAAGACAAGGGCTTCATTTTTTACGCCGGACAACCCAAGTCCTGTTTTAAATGTGGGTCACGTACCCATTTAAGTTCGGCTTGTGATACCCTTAAATGTAGCCACTGCTTTGAATACGGTCATATTGCAGCTAAATGTACTAATTCATTTAAGTGTAACTTATGTGATGGGACTGGCCACGCGTATGGCAGGTGCCCCTGGGCCTCTCATAACAGAGAAGATTGTCCCTCTCATGATGGCATTATTACTATTGCTCAACAGTCACTTGCCCATAGTCTAGCTTCCTCTAATTCAGAGGTTACCCCTCCTCCGGTAGTTGGAGATGTCTCTTCTGTTCCAGTTTTCCAACCCTCTTTTCCTGTTATACCTACTCCTACTGCCATTGTGGTTTCCCTGATACTACACCCGTTATTCCAGATATGGATATGCTTCCCCTCGGGTCAGGGAGATAATTTAGTTTACCACTGTTACCCATAAGCGGACTAGGAAGGGTTTAGCTGTTGCTACTGTAGTAAGGAACCCCTGCGCGAACTGGCAAACCTCTAACAAATTTGCGGTTTTAGCCACAGATTTTTCAGACAAAGACTCGGGGTGAGAATACTGATTCCTCCTCTCTTCTTTCTTTCCCGGATGGGGTGATAGGGCTGTCTGGATCCCATTGCAAAACGTACTAGGCAGCAACGAAGGGGTAAGTACCACCTATTACTTAAATCCTGTCTTCCTTAAAGATCTGCTCTTTAAATGTGAACAGCATTAAAGGGAAGAGAAATTAGGGGGATTTTTTAACCCTTTCTGATTTACAGTGTGACATTATCTGCCTTGTTGACACTAGATTAAAGACCCATGGGGAATTATTCCAGGCCTCTAAGGCATGGACACTGAGCCCTTCTTTTGGTCTGTTGGACCTGATACTTGTGATGGGGGTTGGGATATTGTTCTCCAGCTCTAATTTTACAGTCTCTAGACTTGTAGATATTTCCCTGGTAGAGCTTTGTTATTAGATTTCTCATATAAATCTGAGAGATTTATTATGATTGGGACCTCTGGCGCCTCAAACCAAGGCTCAGAGGGCTTCCTTTTCACCAAATTAAGCCATACCTTTTTCATCCAGATTACTCCTATGGGTCGGAGATTTCAATTCGGCCTACATCAAACAGATCGAGGCCTAAAGACTTCCAAGTTATTTTGTGACTCTGTGGCTTTAAATAGTGTGGTCTCTATGGCCAAGCTTGTGGATGTTTATAGACATTTCCATAAAACAGGTGGGTCCACTTTTTAGGGTCCTTACATACTAGGATAGATTTTCTTTTTTTATCTAAGATTTTGATTTTACTTTCCTGTACAACTGTGGCTACAGATTTTGGATCACGTTGCCCTATGTGCCACTTTTTCCTGGGACTCCTCTCTAGATGTAAGAAAGCCAGTTGGCGTCTAATGATTCTCTAATGACCCTCTTTTTCTTAAACTTTGGCACAAAGAGTTTACAGCTCGGTTGTCGGTAGTTGATTTTATGATACTGGGATGGATTGGTGGGAGGAATCTAAGCTAAGCTGGAAACAGTTTTTCAGAAGGTAGCGGCAAAAAGCAGAATACTAAATATTTGTCTTATCTGTCACTACGGCATCAGCTACAGCACCTATTCTCTTTAGCTAGCTCTACTACTCATGATTTTAGCTCTCAGATTAGTGAGGTCAGCGCTAAAATGAGGTTATCCCAGTATAATCGTGCTGACTCTTTGGGTCAGGAGGCGCGTTTGGCACTCATCTTACTAAAGGTTGTTTAGACCGTTTATGGCCTGTAAAGATAGAGTTGAAGCTAAATTAATTACCTCTATTGTCTCCATCGGGAGTTACTTAAGAAACCTGAGGATTTGCTTCACTGTGTTGAAAATTATGTTTTCAACATGTTTGTACTAAAGCTGACCTTGACAATGCGGATCATTTTCTTCGCTCACTGTCCTTACCTCAGCTTTGGGACTCTGATCGAAACAAGCTTTCTTCGGTCATTACTGAACCAGAGGTATTGGCGGCCATTACTAGTTTAAAATCGCATTCTGTTCCGGGGTCTGATGGCCTAACCCCACATTTTTACAAGACTTTCTCTGCTGATCTTGTTCCGGTTCTAACTATTCTCTATAATGAAATGTTACATTCTGATGCCTTGGCTACTTCTATGAAAGACGCTTTACTGATTTTACTGTTTAAGAAAAAAGGGGATCCCTTTGACATTACAAATTGGAGACCAATCAGTCTGCTTAATGTGGATTATAAGATCCTTGCCAAAATTATTTTATCTAGAATGATTACTTTGGCATCACACATGATTAGCCCTACTCAAACCTGTGGTATCCCAGGTAGGCATCTTTCCTGACAATTTGATTTTATTAGAGAATTGTTTACTCTGGGACAACAAAATGCTGTAACAGGATGGATTATAAGTTTAGACCAGGAAAAAGCATTTGATACAGTCTCTCATGAGTTCTTATTTCTAGCCCTGAAGGCTTTTGGGTTCCAGTATAGCTTCCTTTACAGGCCGTTTATTATATAGGAATGTTGTGTCGTCCTAATGTGAACGGCTGGATAGGCCGGTCCTACTATTCTGGCCCATGGGTACGTCAGGGTGCCCGTTAAGTCCCTTATTACATACCTTTTTATTGATACTCTTTGAGAGCCTTTTTCTTTGCCCACAGATTATTGGGTTGCTCTGTACTCCTCTTCTTTACCACTTAAAATATTAGCTTATGCGGATGATTTAATTTGGCTGTGGATTCCTCCACGAAACAAGAGGATATTGTTCAGGTTTACAGGCATTCTCTTCTGTTTCAGGTTCTAAGATAAATTTTACAAAAGTATTTGTGTACCACTAGGGCATACTTCCTCCTAATCAGGGGCCTTATGCTGGTGTTTCTGTATCCACTAATGTTTTTCGTATTTAGGTATTTTTTGGTTGTGATGATCCATATCTATAATTGGAATCTTGCCCTACAAAAGGCAGATGATGTGATTAATGGGTGGAAAAAGCATTTAATTGGGAAGAAGAAACGGGTTGTGCTCCTTAAAACTCTGGTTATACTGATTTTCCTGCATCTTTGTTATGTGTTCCCCCATTTCCTATTTTCCAGATTAATGGGGATTTTTTCAAAGGATTGTGGGGATCCAGGCTAAACCCCATTAAAGACATATTACTTAAGACGCTCAAGGAAGGTGGACTTGGTATGATCCACCCGTTGTTTTTTTTACAGCCTTTTTCTTCATTATAATTATGGAAAGTGCTGAAACCAGGGACTGTTTTTTAGAAGCCCTATTTTTTAGCATGGTTCTCCCTCTGCCTTGATAACTGGCAAGCCCGTTATAAAGGGGTTATTTCAAATCCAACTGATCCCTCTTATGGGAAAGAGTTTTAAGATGGCCTTGACCTGGTGTCTTCATCCTCAGGACTTTGTATCTTATCTAGACCCCAACTATATGAGCGACTTTGGAGGTTGGAGGCTCAGGAGGAGATTGTTTTCCGTTCTGCCCCTCTGGACGTCTCCCTGGGTACTCCACCAACTGCTGAATCAACGGCTGCCATCGATTTATGGATGTGGTATGGTTATGCAACTATGATAGACTAGGAGTTAACAACAATCATAAGCATAAAGCCTTGTCTTTGAGATATTGTCCTAGATCCTCTTGCCTCAATGTTTGTGAAACTCAGCAACATTTATTTTGTGAATCCCTTTTCTTTGGAAGTCTGGTCTACCCTATCTGCTAACTGGGCAGAACCCTTGCTGGCCTCTCTTTCTTATGAACATGTTATGTTTTGCACGAATGACCTGCTTAATAGAAAGTATCATGTTGACAGTTTATATATAATTTTGCTATTATTCGTTATTATTTATGGCAAGCCAGATGTTTGCTAGTGTTACACCAAAAACTATTTCCATTCATGAAGTATTTTGTAATATTCGGGCTGCTTTGTGTTCTGTAAAAAAGTCTGACTTCTTACTTTTTTCTACTTCGCAAGCTGTATTGTTTTGGAAACATTGTGATACTTTCTTCTGTTAACTGATTTTTGCCTTGTTTGGATTGTTTCGGTTTATTGAGTTGTTTTGTTTTTTTTGTAATGAAGCCCACTTTATTACCAATAAAATTCCCCTACTCTCCAGGAGGGGGAGTCTTTGGCTGTCTGACGGAGATGGCCACTTCCGAGCGATCTTCGGGGGAGATGGATGTGGATGGGACAGAGGAGCGGGCCTCCTCCTCTGATCCTGCTTTCTTAGAGGCTACTGCGTTGCATAATGAGTTTTCTGTCTCAGGTTTACCTGAGGACTTTTTTGATTCTACTATGGAAGATGTTCGTTTTGCTGATTTCCCTGCTAGTTGTGCCGACCCTGTTCCTGCCAGAGGTACTACTGTGTCTGCTGCTGCTGAGATTGCCTGCAAGGAAAAGTTACTGCCAGAGCTTTTGTCAGAGGAGGAACGTTGCACGCGTCGGAAGTCTGATTTATTGTCCGAACTTGCTGCACTACGTAAGTCTTCTTCCCCTGTTACCTCCCCTACCTCCCGTATTGTCTCGTCGCCTTCTGGTGATGCCTGTGAGGTTCCGGGGCCTTGTGTGTCTCGAGCTGTGGATGTTTTGACCTTGGCTGGCAGTCCTGGCCGCTCCATAGATATGTGCCGACAGCCGCTCCCGGTTGCTGTTCCTCCTGCCTCCTGTACAGCTGTTCCCTCGATGACTACTGAACGTCTCGGTATGTCTAATGCTGTCTTACCGCAGGGCCCTGTTGCCCCATTGCTGTGCACTTCATCTCCGGCTTTGGGATGTCGGGATGCTGGTTCTGTTATGGTACTGCCACGTGAGACTGGGGTTGATTTACCGGAAGAGTCTGTTGTACAGGGTGGGTCTGTTTCTTCCCCCTCTCCCTCTACGAGGGGGGGTATGGTCCCCTGAATGTGCAATAGAGGGGGCTGGGTGGCTCAGACATCCCAATGATAACTGGATCCCTGACCCCACTGATTCTGCTGTACAACGTTATCAGCGCATGTCCCATTCTGACCTTACAGGAAGAACTAAGGATACTTTGTGCATGACTGGTTCTCCCGTACAGGGTTTGCATGATACTACCTCTGTCCCATCTCATCCTCCTGCTGCTGAGGGTCTTCGTACTGTTTCAACTGACCCTGCCTCTACTTCTCAGTTTAAACTGTCCGACCTGTTTTCCAATAAGGGTGAGCCTGCTCCACGGAAGAATGCAGTCCATTTGATTTACAAGGGAGGCTTAGAGGACTTGCCTGACATACTGTACATTGCTAAGCAATTGCTTAAGGGTTCCCTGCACTTTGTTTCTTCTGATATCTATGCCCTTATTCACATTGGCAATTCTAATTTTGATGTTAGCTTTAAAACTGTTTCTAGTCTAGAGAAGTTTTGGGCTCTCTATCACAATGTTAAGAATTCTCCTCTTTGAGTTCCATTTATGGCAGTACTCCTGACTAAGCCTGCTGTTAAATTAATTACTGTTATGTTCCGCAATGATGGTGTGCATATTGAGGAGATTCTTTTTTGGTTACATAAGCGATGTGATGTATTGGATAAAACTGTGCCTATCCTTGATAGTGAGCAAATTTGGAATGGTGGTTGGAAATTGCGGGTGAAGCTTTTTTCCTCCAACAATGGGCCTCTCCACCTTCCCAATAGTTTTTCTTCTTGGGAAAGACTGGGGCAGTTTGTTTTATTTTGGCCAACCTAAGTCTTGTTTTAAATGTGGTTCCTGGACACACTTGAATACAGCTTGTGACACCCCTCGATGCTCTCATTTGTTTTGAATTTGGTCACTCAGCAGCTGCCTGTCTTAATTTGTTTAAATGTAACTTATGCGAGCAGACTGGGCATGGATATACAAAATGCCCTTGGGCTTCCCATAATAGAGACGACTGTCCTTCCCATGAAGGTTTAATTACTGTGGCTCAACATATACAAGCTGCTAAACCAGTGTCGTCTGATGGTATGGACACCCGACCTGCTTTGGGGCCCCCTGTGGAGCCTACATTGGGGGTCAGGGACACCGTACTTCCTGTGTCCTCTCCTGGTGCTAGTGATCAGGGACCGGTTCCTCACCCTATGCCTTCTTATGTCCCTCCTGATCCTCCTGTACCTTCTACCTCTGCACTTCCAGTTTTAGAAGATTCCGTGGCTTCTGGTATGCCCCCCCCTTCCTCAATTCTGCCCTTTAAGAAAGTTACTGCAAAAAAACGTAATAGATCTGGTAAGATTATTCTGTCCAAATCCGCCCCATGACCTCTTCTGGTACTGATCCCCCTGATGATTGGAAAACAGGTAATCAGTTTGCAGCATTGGCTCCTGGGGAAGAATCTGAGGAGGAAGACTCGGACCGCTCCTCTAAAACATCCACTGTTACTGATTTTGCTTCAGAGGGTGAGGACGGTGAAGTCAAAAAAGTAGATACTACCCTTTGGAGGTCTAGGCGTCGGAGGGTAGTTAAGGTCCCTTAATGTTTCTGTTTGTTTTGGACTATTTTTCCTTTTTTCACTTTATGGCGTCTTTGACTATTTCTACTATTAATGTCAATAGTATTAAGAGTCATAAGAAAATGGTTACCACCTTGACCCTTTTACGGCAGCATCCCAGTGATATAATTTGTCTTCAAGATACTAGACTGAAAACGTCATTTGAAGTAAAGCTTGCTAGTAACCTGTGGTCTAAGGGCGCTACTTTCTGGTCTAATGGGGAATCCACTTGTGATGGGGTTGGGATTTTGTTTACTAATTCGGCTTTAAAAGTTTCCAAATTGGTGGATATTTGCCCTGGTAGGGCTTTATTGTTAGATGTTAATTTTTGGGGTGAAAGATTTAGGTTGATTAATATTTATGCCCCTAAGACCAAGGCTCAGTGAGTTGCATTGCTCTTGGACATTCAGCCTTATCTCCATACGTTTCGGTTGGTTCTTTGGGCTTGTGAT
Organism: Neoceratodus forsteri; assembly: GCA_016271365.2. Taxonomy (NCBI): domain Eukaryota; kingdom Metazoa; phylum Chordata; order Ceratodontiformes; family Ceratodontidae; genus Neoceratodus; species Neoceratodus forsteri. The sequence continues at coordinate 86,515,264 of JADMNL010000029.1, forward strand.
TTTAATTATTCTCTGAGTACCTCTGATAGGGGGTTGAAGACCTCTAAGTTGTTTTGCGATTCTAATAAGCTTCTCCATGTTCTCAATACTGCTCAGCTTAAGGATGCTTACCGCTGTGTTCATGCCTCTGGGGGTAACACTTTTTTTAAATCTACACAGTCCACCAGAATTGATTTTGTTTTTCTTTCGGCTGTTTTGCATGTTTCTTCTGTTGCCTTGTATGCCTGGGAGTTTTCTGACCATAGGTCGCTTACTGTTTGCCTTTCCTGGGATAGGGTACCTAGATGTAAGAAGAACTTATGGCGCCTTAATAATTCTTTATTGACTGATGCAAATGTTCTCAAAGCATAGAAAATGGACTGGCTAGCTAGGCTTTCTGTTATTGAGCTCTTGATGATTTGGCCTCTTGGTGGGAGGATACCAAGCGTGATTGGAAGTCCTTTTTTCAGGCCCGCTCTCGTACCCTTGTTACTGTCCATTATTTTGAGTATTTGCGCCTACGAAATCAGTTGCAGAGGTTGATTTCTTTAACTGAGACTGAGAAGCGTGATTATAGGGATCAGTTGCAAAATGTTAAGAAACAAATGTTTACCTACCAATATGACAGGTTGAAATCATTAGAACATGAACACTGTTATGGTTTGAAATTGCATAAGGGTGCTTTGGATCCTTTTCAGGATTGTAAGGATCGCATGGGTAGTCGGCTGGTTTCACAATTGACATCTGCTACTAAAGGTTTGGTTACGTCCCCGGAGGACTTGGTTGCTGTAGTTGAACAGTATTTGAGTTCTCTTTTTCAGAGGGATCCTGGTCTTTACTGTACATCTTTTGATTTTGATTCTTTGTCTTTGCCTCAGTTGTCTGCTTTGTACAAACAAAAGTTGTCTGCTGCTATCACTGCTGATGAAGTCAGTCAGGCTATCTCTTCTTTGAACCCAGACTCTGCACCTGGTACTGATGGTTTAGGGGCTGCATTTTATCAGGTATTTCAGGATGACCTTGTCCCAGTTTTGGTTCATGTTTTCAATGCTATGCTGTCCAATTCCTCCTTGGCCTCCTCTATGAATCAGGCCTTGGTACTTTTATTGTATAAAAAAGGGCCGAAGGAAGATTTAAAGAATTAGAGGACGCTCAGTTTGTTAAACACTGATTTGAAGATTTTGAATAAGGTCTTATTGCTCCGATTGTCTGGGGTTGCTGCTGGTTTGATTTGTCCATACCAAACATGTTCCATCCGGTAGGACCCAATATGAGAATTTATTAATATTACAGGAGCTGTTTTTCAGTTGCACAGACTGGACGGTTACACGGGTATATTTTGAGTTCGGATCAGGAAAAAGCATTTGACCAGGTCTCACATGAATTTTTATTTTTAGTTTTACAGGCTTATGGTGTGCCTGTAGGTTTAGTGGATTGGATTCGAACACTGTGTAGATCGGCATTACTTCTTCCTAATGTGAATGGCTGGATTGGTACTCCGATTCCTGTGAAGCATGGTGTGCGTCAAGGTTGTCCTTTGAGCCCCATTTTGTATGTCTTTTTTATCGATATTTTACTTCACCTGATTGTTAACAATATGGATCTAGCTGGGCTAAGTATTGGCATTGGTGTCCCCCCGTTAAGATTTTGGCTTATGCGGATGACCTGGTTCTTTGCCTTTCTGATGTTAAGGATGGTCCTGTTGTGCGAGATATTTTATCATTGTTTTCTAGATGTTCCAGCTCTAAGATCAACTATGCTAAGAGTAAAGGGATCCCTTTAGGGGATACTCCGGTTCCTGTGTCCAGTAGTATTTCAGATATTCTTATTAGTACAGCTTCTATAACTGTATTGGGGGTGGAATTTGGTTCTAGTGACATGGCCCATGCTAATTGGTTAAAGAAAATTGAGAAAGCCCAGTCATTTGTGTCCAGATGGAAAAGAAGGCAAATTGCTAAACGTAAAAGGGTCTTGTTAATTAAAACCTTGTTGGTTTCTATTTTTTTGTATATCAGTTATGTGTTCCCTTCCCCTATCTCTTTGTTTACTTCTTTATTTAGTGTGTTTTTCCAAGCCTTTTGGGGTAGTAGGTTGAATCCCATTAAACGTGGCTATACGTATAGAAGCATAAAAGAAGGTGGGGTGGCCATGGTACACCCGGTAGCACTTTTTGTCTGTCTCTTTGTTTCCTATAATATAAGCCCTCTCCTTCGACCAGGTGTACAACATTGGCATTCATATGTATGGGATTGGTTTTCTAAAGGGTTGCCGTTGTGGAAGTTGGGTAAATTTGCCCCTTTTTCTAAGCTTCCTTTTTTCCCCCCATGGTTTGGAAACCTTTAAGCATTTCTTGAAATGGGGTTTCACCGTATCTCATCTGGAAACATTGGATAGAAAAAAACTGTATCATCATGTCATTTCTACTGAATTTACGGACATTGTGGTATTTCCGGATTGTCCTTCTAGCTCGGTTGACAGGGTTCTCAGGTTTTTTCCGACTAAACGGTTGCCTGATTTTGTTTGGGATAGTGTTTGGTTGGGTTCCTATGGTCGATTGCCTGTAGGTAATTCAAACAAACACAAACAAATTAGAGACCGGTATTGTGCAAGGGCCTCTTGTATAGCTCTCTTGGAGACTCAGGAGCACCTTTTTTTGGAATGCCCTTATGTTCGGGCCTTTTGGGTCTCTTTAGCCTCCAAGTGGAATGAGCCTTTATTTGCCTCTCTTACTTACTGTACTTTGTTGTATGGAGTGCATAAGGGTGAATGGTCCAAGTATCATGCTGAAACTTTATTATTGGTTTTCTCTATTCTTCGTTTTTATGTTTGACAATCTAGATGTTTCTGGGTTTCACAGCAAAGACTGATATTGTTTGATGAGATTTTTGTTAATGTACAACAGACTTTACAGAAAATTTATAATACTGATATTCATTTGTTGGGTAAGGTCAAGGGCAGATTTTTGTGGGTTAACTGTGAACATTCGGTGGCACATTTTTGAAATTCTTTGTTGTTTCTATTGTTCAACCTGTTTATTATTGTTTTTCTCTTGTTTTCTTGCTGTGTTCACTTGTTTTTTTCTTTGTTTTGGAGTCCTCTTTTTCAATAAAAAATTCCCCTACTCTTTTTCGATAAGTGCCATGGGATCTCTAACATCCACCTGAACTACCACCAATCCAGGCATATGGGACCTCGGTTTAATGTCTCATCCGAAAGACGGTACCTCAGAAGTGCAGCACCCCCTCATGCTGCACTACAGTGTCAGTATTGGGATATTAACCCAAGTACCAGATGTGGGAACTGAACCCACAGCCCTCTGATCTCCCGGCCTCAGAGGCGAGAGTGCTACCTACTGAGCCACTGACACTGACAGGGAATTTCCATTTATCCCTGTTTTGGTCACGTGCCTCCATTCCGTTACTTTTTACTAGTTTGAGTTGAGGGGCTTTGTGTGTGTGCCTGGCTTTTTTGTTTTGTTTTTGGCTTCACCCTCTACACCTCCACTTAAAAAAGGGGGGGGGCAGGCGAAGCCCCCAACTCAAATAAGTCCAAGTGCTTGTGCCCACTATTAATTTTGGTTTTGACAGTTTGAGTTGGTGGGCTTTGTCCCCCCCACACCCCCTTGTGTTTTTTAAAAAGGGGGTGTGGGGGCAAATCCCCCCCAACTCAGATAAACTAATAAAAAGTAACAGAATGGGTGATTTGCTCAAGTAGTGTAACTTGAGCTCTACGCTAATAGCGTAGGTCCTAGGCACGTCCGATAATCTACACAATCGCCATAAAATAAATGGTGGCATTGTCATAATACAAGTCACTATCAAGGTAGCGAATGATCATGGATTCATAAGGGGTAATAATGGGGAGACAGAATCACTGTGGGTGCAACTCACAGCAGCCTCAGGCAAGACACTTCACTAGTGGATGATCTATAGACCTCCAGGGCAAGGAAAAGAGAGGAACAGAGAGATCAGGGAAGAAACTGAAAGAGGGATGGCAAGGGGGGGAAGTAGTGGTGGATGATCTGAGCCTGCCAGAAATTGCTTGGGATGTTCCAGTAGCCAGGTACACCAGAAGTCAGGCCTTGCTGGACACCTTCCAGGACTGTCTACTGGTACAGCTAGTTAAGAAGCCCACCAGGCAGGCTACAATGCTCAATGTGGCGCTCATCAGTTCGGAGATAGTAGGAGCTGTAAGAATAGGGGAGCCACTGGGGAACAGTGACCACAATTCCATTTCTGTAGCGCTGCACATTGTCAATGGGTAGTCAGAGCAGATGGGTAAATGTGCAGCCCTACTAGATGGGTCAATGTGCAGTCCTGCTCGGTGAAATGGCACAGCCCAAGGCTGTTGACAGCACAGAATCCTGAGCAAATGAACATTCCAAACAGCAGTAGCTCTCCAGTCTTTGCTGTGCCTTTGTAGGGGAAACAACATAGAAAGTTCTCTGAAGAAGAACATTTTCCTTTTTGTGTTTATTCTTTGGGTCTGCAATTCTGCATAGCAGGTTGCAGCTATCTGGTGACAGGGAGCACCCCTAAATTTAAAATTTGTGCCTGTTAAGCTGCATCTTTCAAACTGGCTAACCTGCATTTTTTTCCCCATTTCCACTGCCTGTCTGTGCTTGGATTGGGGTCCACGTCTGCCACACTTTCTTAAGGTGTTTAGTTTTAATGGGTCTCCGGTTACCTTCTGCCAAGGCACCTCAGGTAAGTACCCCACTTTTCCTGTGGGGGTTATAATTGAGGACTAACATTTAGGGCATTCCCTGTTTTTCTCTGTTGTCTATCTTGGTGTTGGTTCCCCACAAAGGACAGTTATTGGGTGTCTGTAGTGTTTTTATCATGGTTTGCTCACCACCTGGAGATTTGGGGACTTTTACTGTGAAAGGAGCGTTATTTGCCCATTTTGTTCTGAAACATAAAAAAAGAGAAAAATCAGAAAGATCAATGGGGCAAGGGCTTAGAGCTCATTTTTAGCCTTCCTGCAGGCTGTTCTTGGGGGGGGGGGCCTTCTCAGAGCAGCTTTTGGTGGCTGTTAAGGGCTCTTCTGAGCCATGTGGTTCCTGCCATTTTTTTTTCTGAGTCCTATTCATTGGATTTGTGCTGTGTTTTCTCTCAGCAGCTGCTCCAGTGCATCTGTTTTCGCACTCTTACTCTGACATGCTGACATCACGTGCAGTGTTGTGATGTTACACACGAGTGCATACTGTTACAAGTTGTAACAACCTCATAAGACTGTTCCACCTAGAGAATAGGGATAGGTAGTAGTTTTAGTGTATTTAAGAAAATATATTGTCAAGGACTTAGATTCGAGTTCCAGAGTAGGTAGGAGCTGCCAGCTAGGTATGGGGTGGCTCCTGTAATAATATAAAAAGCCAATTTAGAATCTAAAATTGTAATAAGTAATCAGTCATTTAAAATAGATTAGCTATCAGAAATCAGCATGAGCATATTATTAATGGTTATAGTAGGATGCAGCGCAAGAGGGAAATTGGAAAGGACTCCAGGCACTGGTTTTCCTCACCCACATGCAGGTTTGCTAATTTTTGTATGATTGGTAAAGTTTTGTAAATAAAATATAGTGTTTATGCTTAAAAATGGCAATCACAGCCATTGGTGGCCAGTGTGCTAGTAAATGATTGCCCTTGCTACTGTAACATGCCCTGGTGGTCCAGTGGTTGATTTGGTCTGCCTGGGTTGCCCAATGATTTTTAAAATGTTTTATTATATAAAAAAAAAATCACTCCTGAATTAAAGCTGCTCTGTGGTCATTAAATAAAAGAAAGTACAGAGTGGCAGCTGCGGTCGCCCAACGCGCCAATAGTAATGAGGAAGGGGAGTGTGAGAGACTGAGAATCGGTCCCACAGCCAAACACTCCACGCTTAGATTAAGGAATCCCCAAGTCAGCTTGAGGGTGGAAGCTCCTCCACTCCGACGCTGGTCGAAAGGAAGGCTTCAGCCTACCAGTGAAACCTGCTGTGCGAAGCTGCGAGAGGGAGACACACCATGCGCTCCTCTCGAGGCAGGATCAATCAGATATATTTTCCCTTGATTTAGTTGAGCAGGCGTCAAGTACCAGGGAAAATAGTTATAGGGACTGGCTCACAAATAAAATAAATATAGAGAAAGAGCACATTCTGACAGGAACTTGTGGAAGTTCCACACAAGGCAAGCATTTTGTGGAGAGCTCACAGAGGAGCCATTTTGTAATGCAGAGGATGTGAGTTGATGCCTAGGAACCCATGGCTTCACATTTTGTCAAATACATGAAAAAATACATTAAATGAATAAAATAAAGCCATAAATGGGGCTAAGGGAGTCCTGGGGATATAACAGGAATACACAGATTTTATACACATGTGCAAAAGTAAAAACGGAGCGGTTTAAAATGGAGCTCTGTACCAGAAAGTTGTATACAGTTTAACAACCCTTGCTTCACTTGTACTTTTCTAGATCATGCTTCCAAGCTGTTTTTTTGTCAGAATTGTACCAAACTTGGCAGAGTGATACATTTAAGAGTCCTACATCACATACACATAATTCCAAGTGATATAATTGCAAAATAATGGAGTCACTACCTCAGAAAGGGAGAGTGGCCCTTGTGAAAGGAAATCCATGCAGTCAGTTACACAGGAAGTGGAGCAAAGCATGGGTAAAATGAATATTCAATTCCTGAGTGAAAAAAACTGTGACTTTTTTAAAACAGAAAGTGAAGTGGAAAATGCTCAGAAGTGATTATTACATTTAGGGCCAGATATTCAAAACTGTGCTCCGGGGCTAAATTTGCACTGCCCGGTGGGCAAACTTAGCCTGGAGCAAAAGGCAAGCTATATTCAACAGGAATAGCCCTGAGCAAAACCAGCTGAATATAGCAAGCAAAGGAAGCCAGGCAAACAGGGCCAGGAGTGCAGGGCAAAAATAGCCTGGAAATAAGACAGCACTGAATATTGCAAATAAGACAGCACTGAATATAGCACCCCGGCACGCAGTGCAAACACACAATGGAATACAGTGTAGGTGAGAGCCTGACCCTGGGACACAGGCAATGAAACACAGCTCGGAATGAGGTCCCAGGAGTAGACCGTAGTGCAGAACCCAGAATATGACACACATGCACGAGAATGGCAAGCAACAACCAGAAACCATGTGGGAAACTCAACAACAGTACAAACCAAGTGAAACCTCAGCACCCAAAAATGACACAGGACACAGTAAACTGTAGTACCCGGAATGTAATAGTAAACAAACAAACGGAAAAGTAACGGGAACAGTAAAGTGATGCAAAACAACACATAATCTAAAAACAAAACCTAACAGTGAACAACTAATGCCCCAACCACCACTGGATGACCCACCCCCAAAACAAAGACAACAGTACAAACCCTAAAAACAGAAATGCTAAGCCCCCCCCAACCGGTGCAATGTCATCCCCACCCTGGTGAGCTGCAGGCACCAGCACCAGCTGCCACTGAGGGTGCTGCTGCCGTGGTGCCGGATCCCCCGGGGGCCCACCCTCTGCTTCAGGCTGCACTCACATCCCAGCAGGAGGCACAGCTGGACCTGCACAGCCTGCGGTGGGAGCTCAGGCGTGAGTGCTCACAGATGTGGAAGTCACTGTCCCTGGGCTTCGTATGGGTGGAACAGTGGGCCATGGATAGGTTGGGCCACATGGTTGCTACACTGGACCACAGTTTTGCTGAGCTAATGGCCGCTGTGGTCGACCTCACCACAGTGCTGCGTGGGGTGCTTGGCAGGCAGCAGGCTGTGCAAGGGGGTCAGTGTGCCCGTGGCACAGGAGCCCAGAGGAGGGCCACTCGTGGCCGCAGGGCTGGCACTGGCTCAAGCACCACTGCATCGGGTGCATTGACAGGCACCCAGCACCGCCGAGGCCATCAAGACACCCTGTCCGACTCCGCTGGTCGGTGGGGGCACAGGTGGTCTGCCCTGCCTGCCTCACCGTGGTCCTTCCCTACTGTGTCCTCAGCTCGGAGCGCCACTGGATCTGTGTCCCACACACATGGTGTGCGCCGTGTGCGTGGTGGTTGTCGCCAGAGATAGGCATGGCCACCATGCACTTGTGCACGATTGACGCTCCCATGTGCACACTAGCACTCCCACACACCTGCTCACACTTGCACTCATGCTGACACACACACTCACAAATGCCGTCACTTGCACAGTCTCACATGCATGGCCATGTTGTCCCTCCTCATGCTACCACCACACATCAGGCATCACCCACATCACTGTACCATGGCTGTGTGTCCTCTTCACATGTGTGACCTACATAACCCACCCATCGCACAGCCCTCACATGTGCATTCAGTGCCACTGTGTTGTGCTCCTGCTGTGTTTGTTGTCAGCACTGTTGTGGATGTCTGTACGTATTAAACTGTTCACCGTTGTACTGAGATATTATTCGTCCACACTTGGCACTTGACTGAGTTATAATTTGTCTGTTTTGCACAATTACCAGTGACTCTGTTGTACCTCACCACTGTTTGAAATTGGATGTAACTTAATTGCTCTACCACTGTTGATACCTTGTTAATGTCACCTTGTTAGCTGTTCTTTTCTAGTTGACATTCTGCTATGATATTTCCTTTATTATCCTGTACTACTCTGTAATCACCATGTTGTACTCTCCCGAGTCGTTCCTGAAAATAGGCATATTACTTGTCTAGTGTACTTACCCGGTAACCAAAAGCTAAATAAATGTTGCCGTGCAGTCTGTACTCACCCTCTGGCTTGTGACAGTGTTCTGATGATGGTGGCCCTGTGCTCTAGGGCTCTGCGGGCCATGCGAGGATCCCTCCTCTCGAGTTGCTCCACTATTCCCCGACCGCTGGCTCTGGGTCACTGTTGGCCTGTCCCTCAGGTTCAGGTGCCTGTATCCCAGGGTTCATTGATATGTTGTGCAGCATACAACAGGCTAGAAAGATACGGCATACTTTCTGAGGCCTTTACTGTAGGGCACCGCCTGACGTGTCTAGGCATCGGAAGTGCATCTTCAGTATGCCAAACACCCTCTCTATGATGTTTCTGGTGCTGGCATGTGCCTCGCTGTACATTTCTTTGGCCACTGTGGCCGGCTGGGGTACCGGTGTCAGCAGCCAGGGTCGCAGGGGATAGGCACTGTCCCCTGTCGAGAGATGTGCACCTGTTAGTGATGTACTGCTGTCTGCCCATTGCTGTCTTGCACCACCTGCGTTGCCCTCCCACGCCCCTTCCTTGGCCTCCCATGTCTATCCCCACCCCTGCTGTGGTGTGTGTGTGTGTGTGTGTGTGTGTGTGTGCCTTGTTTGCTGCTACTCACCGACTAGGTGCCCACTGGGTATCCTGCCCTCCTTGAATGCCTGGCACAGCTGGGACTGGTGCCAGATGAAGGCGTCGTGGGCACTGCCAGAGTACTGCACATATACATTGCTGATGCACCCAGTCGCATCGCACACCACCTGGCAATTGATGGAGTGGTACCCCTTCCTGTTGATGTATACCTCACTGTCATCGCCAGGTGGTGCACAGATGGGGATATGGGTGCAGTCAGTGGCACCTAGTACTGCTGGTAGGTGCGCAACTCGATAGAATTGCTGCATGGTTTCTCTGTATTCTGCTGCCATGCTGGGGAATACTATGAACTCCCCAGCATGTGGCAGGAAAGCCTCAAGGAATTGGGTCAAGAGGCATGAGGTGGCAGATGGAAAAACTCCGATGGTGTCCCCTGCTGGTCGTTGGAACATCTCTGTGGCAAGGAAGCACATTGCTGCTGTCACCTTCTCCTCTACTGTCATGGCATGGCTGTGTCTGGTGTTGGGGTGCAGCTGCTCATGCAGGAGTTGGCAGGTTCTCAAAAGGAGACCCTGGGCCGGTACCATCTGTTTGCAGCATACCGTCTCCTTGGCCTGTGCTGCGGCCCATGTTGGGCCTGCTCCCTCTCCCTCTCCTCCTCCTCCTCCACTACTGCTGCCATCAGTGGCAGCATCACTGCTATCGGTGCAGCACACATTTCCACTTCCTGGTGTGGTCACTCCCCCTAGGTGGTTTGCCCTGGGTTAAGACCAGCCTTTTATAGGCGGTAGCTAGCACCGCGCTACATGTCACATTATGTGTCCTAGTGCGGTGATATGGCTTTGAATATCCCATAGCGCATGTATGCAGGCCACCCCTCTCCCTTTGCCCCTTGCATACATTATCATTTTGCCCCACGCTACTGCGGTTAGCGCACACTAACCGGTCCTTTGAATATCGTTGCTCCGTGCTAGTCCTGCGCTGTTCTCATGCTATTGGTTTGTGTGCTGCACTAAGCTTTGAATATCTGGCCCATAATGTTAAAAGATTGTTAGTCTTAGCTTTTCTGAGGGTTATTTAATGTTTAATGCTTCTTCTTGTTATATATAACTGTTATACTTATTGAGACTTTTATTCAGGTCCACCTTGTAAATCAGTTCTTCTCAATGGTGTTTCACTTGGTAAAATAAAGAATTGAATTAACACAGAAAATATTCAGCAGAGAACGAAGGAGGACAGCTTTCTAGCCATTACAATGAAAACATGCTTAAACTTAAATAAAGCTCTTATTTTTTGGATAAAGAAATGTGTTTTCAAATCAGACTCATAGTTATAAAAAAGGAAAGCCTTATAATGTTGAGAGGGGCAGTTGAATTTCAAAACGGAGTATTCCATTGAGGCTTATGCTGCTGCAGAAAGGATTTTGATTGGTGCGGGGCCTCTGGACAGGTCAGTGTCCACTCAGTGACCATAAATTAGCATATACAAATGAGCTTTGGTTATAAAAGTAGCTGCACAGCCAGTGTGCAGGGAGCCTAAGCAGGGAGAATGACCGAGAAGGAAGGTGCCCAAGCCAGTGTGTGTCCTGTCTAAAGAGGCCTGATGCAGTGATACAGCCCAATAGTGACAGCCTTTATTTAAATACAGTATAGGTTTAGGGGATCACCTGAATCCCAGTGTAGGGTCAGATAGGGTAGTGAGTGAGATTAGGGTGACAATACAAAGCCTGTTGCTTCAAGTGCCTGGTGATCTTGTATGTAAAGTTTTCCTCACAGAAGAAGAAAAGCTGCAACCTGAAGAAAAGCTTACTTCTCCTGATGACATCAGAAAACTGCCAACTCAAGAGGGCCCTCCAACAACAATAGCAATGTTCAATAATTCTTCAGCAACTTCAACCACAGAATTTCTTCCAAAAATCCAAGGAGTGGGGACTTTCGGTGGCACCATGGAGCAGTAAGCAGTGGAGTGAGGCGAGCTCCCGCTCTATTTCAGATTAAACCTGAAAATATTAATATTTTCACTTGTAAATCTAAAAAAACATAAAATATTCAGAGAGGCAAACGTTTCATTGTCTCTGATGTCTCAGAATACCTGCAACCTATATCTGGCATTGGCAGCTGAAGGAGACGGAGGTGAAAGTGGCCTCTTGGAAGCAGACAACAAAGGATTCTGAAAAGGCCTTGAGCCATGACAAAGTGAAGAAGTGCTGATTCCACAAACTACAACAAAATAAAACTCAAATGGAAATGATCCTGCTCACTATACAAAAATTCCAAGAGGAGATGAAGGAGTCTATAAGAGAGCTCCGTTCTGACCAGGCGTCACTACAAGGAAGAACGGATGAGGTGGACCTCCAGATATTTTCCAATTCATCCTGCCTTGATTACCTTGAACATGCAGTGGGCACATAGGGCACTGGGCCCAAAACCCACAGCACCCAATGCGCACCCTCAATCTATAGTAGCCTGCTTCCTGAACTATGCAGTAAAAGACTTTGGGTTTGTCTCCTGCTCTGAGGTGGTTATTGTGCACCCCCCCCGTGACTCCCTACAGAACCTTCAGAGGGACCAGTATAATACTTCCCTCGCTCGAGGGGAGTGAGAAATTCTTATTGGAAGCTATTTCTGGTCCCTCATGTTGAGAATGGGAAGCACCAGTGGAAAACCCAGAGCTGACATTCATGTTCCAGGGGTACTGCTACCTGTGGATCTACACTATCCATACAGATATCCAGAGGGGGTGTAGTCCCCCCCAATTGCAATTATACTGCTCCCATTTAAGGGACAGAATAAGAAGTGCTACTATAATGTTAAAGCACTGAAGTTAAACTGAAATTGGGGGTCTAAAAAAGGAAACCTGAAAAGGTGGGGGCTTTGATGTGTAGAACACGTGGGAAATGTTCAACAAGAGTAAACTGGGAGGTGCAACAGATCCTCAATATGTAATGGATCTGATGGATATCTTCTTTTTTCCCATATAGGTGTTTATCTCTGCCCAGCAGCTTGTGTCAGCTGTCCATACCGGGCAACCATGGTCACTCAAGGCCACCCCCACTTCGCCTTGGCGGAACCACCGGAGCTGGCCTGGGGGCATCTTCCAGCCGCAACCCCCGCATTTTCTCCCCTTAATCCCTGGAGCCCCAGACAAGGTAGACTGTGTGCATGGAGGCATGCTCTTACACCTTGACCTGGCCAACTCCACTCTGCCCAACCCTGGTCTGGCACCTGACTCCCACTCATGCCTGCACCACCATCACGCCTCCACATAATGGTGGTAGTCTTAGGCTGGGAGAGCCAACCTCCCCGATGTAGGAGAGGAGAGCTGCCTGATGGACGCTCTATCCTGTTCCAGCCCTCTCCCCCGGCCAACCCCCAGCAACCCATACTTGTTCCCAAACATGGGTCGCCAGCGTGGCGAGAGGTAAAGTGCCCAGTGCATCAGCCCTCAGTGCCACCGGGCTGGCTTTGATGGATATCTTCTTCAATCAAACGTTCGCTCAGTGAGGAGGGGAAGGGAAGCTTGATGCCCCATGTTCCAGAAGCACCCTTTCTGATGGGGTGACTGAAGAAAACATTCTGCTTCTTAGCTTGGGGAGTGTTTTGAAGCTTGGAGACAGACCCTGGCTCACTACCTCCAAGACCCACTTGTCTGTGGTGATGGACTGCCAGCTGGAGGAAGTGAACCAGCCTGCCACCTACTGGTAGGGGGGGAGGTGACCTGTACAAACACATCAGGGTTTCTGTTTCGGTGGAGCCTTGGCCTGGGTCTGCATGTCACACTGCCCTTCTGCCCCTGCCTCTGAAGTATCCTCTGGTCTGCTGGTAGTCTGTCAGGGCTTGGGTAAGGAAGAACAGCTTGGAGTAGGATCCCCTACCTCCCCTAGTCTGGGACCTATAGGAAGTAGAGGGTCTATATTTGGCCACATTAATTCTGTAGGTGGTCTTGAACTCCTCCACCTTTTTCACGTAGGTCTCTGTTATATCCCTGACAAGACAATTACTCTCACAGGGGAAATCCATTGCTTTAGCCTGGGTATCCTAAGAGAGGTTTGTGGCTCTAAGCCAGGCAAACCTCCTCATAGAGATCATAAGGGCCATAAGTCTGGCAGCAGTGTCACTGGTATATACTGCCATATGGAACTGATATTTTGGGCATCTAAAGCTGTCCTGGCGGTCTCAGCTAGATCCACTGCTATTTCCCCATGAATCTTGTCAGACCACACGGCTTTTTGGTACTGAGCTGCATAAGCCATATTATTGGCTTGCCTGACAAAGAGTGAAGCTGTCATGAATCTTTTCTTGCCCATGGCACCTATTTTCCTAGAGTCCTTGTCGGGAAGGGGATGCCAAAGGCACCCTAGCCTGATCACACGCTGCCTGTACCACTCCCTCATGATCAGGGTAAGTAAATAAAAAGCATTAGATCTGTCCTGCTGGTACTTTTTATCTACTTTCCTGTCCACCCCTGGCACTGAAGTAGGGGTTTGCAGAATTTTCAATACTGCCTTTTTAATGGATTTATGGATGGGCAATAGCAGTCTTTTTGTGGGTGTAAGAACCATCATATCCAGGAAATCAGCTTCCTCTTTCTCCTTAACTGACTTCTGGATAGAGAGGCTGAGGGTATCTACCATTTGACATTAGTGTCAGGAACAACAGAAATAAAACAGTGAAAAATGGTCTGTTCCCAAACCGCAAACAGAAGTTTTAAATATGTCCCAGAAAAAAATGGTCGGTTCCCAAGATGAGACAAAACAGCGGATCCAATAGACACACTTGATTCCTGAAAGGAAAAAGAACCGGACAAATGCTAAACAAAGTTAAAATAAAAACAGCTCTATGGTCCTAGACAGAACCAAGTGCTAAATAGTAAAAATAATCAAAATTAGTGGAAAATTACCACAAGGATAGTGGTTCCCCATGGTTCCATGGAACCATAAAGCACCACTAAAAACCTAACAAAACTCACTAAACTTATACTAAATACCTGAAATAGGGGCAGCAATTGCAAAATAATGATAAAAGAAAGAACTAGAACATAGAAACATAGAATTTGACGGCAGATAAGGACCGCTTGGCCCACCTAGTCTGCCCATTTTCCTACCTAACAGATAAGCTGCAGATCCTAGTTAACCAACAGCTGACTTCCTCCTACCCCCCACTAGGACTGCCTTATGTCTGTCCCATGCATTCTTGAATTCAACCACTGTTCTTGACTCCACGACCTCCTCAGGGAGGCTGTTCCATGCATCAACAACCCTCTCCGTGAAAAAATACTTCCTCATATTACCTCTGAGCCGTCCCCCTTCTATTTTCAAATTGTGCCCCCTTGTTCTTGCACATCTCTTTTTCTAAAAGATGCTACCCTCTTGGACTTTGTTGATTCCCTTGAGGTACCTGAAAGTTTCTATCATGTCCCCTTTCTCCCTTCTTTCCTCAAGGGTATACATATTAAGCTCCTTTAGTCTTTCTTCATATGTCTTCTGGTGCAGACCCTGCACCATTTTGGTTGCCCTCCTCTGGACAGCCTCCACTCTGTCTATGTCTTTGCAGAGATGGGGTCTCCAGAACTGCACACAGTAGTCCAGATGGGGTGTCACCAACTGTCTGTACAGAGGATTAACAACTTCCTGTTTTCTACCATTGATGCCTCTCCCTATGCATCCCAGTATCCCCCCAGCCTTCTTTACTGCCTTCTCACATTGCTTTCCCACCTCTAGATCATCTGATATAATTACCCCCAGGTCCCTTTCCATTTTTACTGTTGTCAGTATCTCACCCCCCATTGTGTACTCTTCCCCTGGGTTTTTATTTCCCAGGTGCATTACCTTGTGCTTCTTTGCACTGAATCTGAGCTGCCATACATTTGACCATTCCTCCAACCTTGCCAAGTCCCTTCTCATCCTTTCCACTCCATCTTGTGTATCAACCCTGTTGCAGATCTTTGTGTCATCTGCAAAGAGACATACTTTTCCTTCCAGTTCCTCTCCAATGTCACTTATAAAGACATTAAAAAGGACCAGTCCCAGTACTGAACCCTGCGGTATCCCACTAGTAACCCTCCTTTCTTCACTGTGGACTCTGTTTATTACTACCCTTTGCATCCTGTTGTCTAGCCAATTTTTTATCCAGGCTACCACCTTAGGACCCACTCCAAGGCTGGCTAACTTGTGTATCAATCTTTTGTGTGGGACTGTATCAAATGCCTTGCTAAAATCTAGGTAGGCCATGTCCACAGCCCCTCCCTGGTCTACTAATTTGGTCACCCAGTCAAAGAAATCTATTAGATTTGTCTGACATGACCTTCCCATCATGAATCCATGCTGCCTTGGGTCCTGTGCCCCACTGGCCTATAGGTACTCAACAATTCTTTCCTTCAGAAGTGATTCCATCATTTTCCCTACCACTGAGGTCAAACTAACTGGTCTGTAGTTTCCTGCCTCTGTCCTGCTCCCACTTTTGTGAAGAGGGATCACATCCGCCTCCTCCAGTCCTCAGGTACCACCCCATCCTCCCATGATTTGTTAAAGAGAGCAGTCAGCGGTGTCACTAGTTCTACCCTTGGTACTTTTAGAATTCTTGAGTGAATCCCATCAGGCCCCATTGCTTTGTCCACCTTCAATTTTATTAGTTCTTTCAGAAACCTTTCTTCTGTAAATGGACTGGTATCGACCCCCATCTTCAGAGTGTTTCTCTTGTTTGGTTTAGGTACCTCCACCTCCTCTTCCTTTGTGAATACTGAGCAGAAATATTCGTTCAGTATCCCTGCTTTTTCACTGTCACCCTCTACCCACATTTCCTCCCCTTTGAGGCACCACCTCAGTTCGCCCGCCAGAGACCTGGCTAGCATAAAGGATGGGAAACTGAGGAGGTTCTCACATCCCCAGAGAGACCACTGGGGCAAGTGCACACATTCAAGTACATAGGGGTCACCACTGATGACACCCTCTCCTTCGTCCAACATATAGATCATGTGGTTAAGGCTGTCAACTCCAAGCTGGGAGTGCTCTTCAGACACAAGAAGTACCTCACGCCTGAAGCCCTCCGCATTGCAGTTTCTAGCTCCATACTATCAACCATCTATTATGGTCTGGTAGTCTATGGAGGAGCCACTGACACAGTGCTTAAGAGACTGCAAACAGCCCTTAACAAGGCCTGTAGACTCATTCTCTCTGCAGACTGCCTCACCCACACCTGCTCACTTTATGAGCAGACAGACTGGCTATTGCTGGGTTGCAGAATCAAATTCCAAACCTGCCTGCTTGGCAAAATGACTTTTCTGGGAAAGGCAGCCCCTTGCATATCCAAAATCCTCCCTAGGGCCAACTCGGTGTATGGCACCAAAGGCAGGAAGCCAGGGACACTCTTGGTTCCTTTTCGGAGAACGGCACTTGGTCAACGCTACTTCTCCTATTGAGCCCCTCTCTGGCTCAATGAAATTCCTGAAGCTGCTCTCAACTCCCTCAGTGTCTCTAACTACAAATCTGAACTCAAGCACTACCTTGCCTCCAGCTCTGCCTGTGATTGTTTCAGAAAAGTGTAAACCAGCTGGCCACAGTATAGGCACCCTGGCAATCCCCCTTTAAGACCAGAATGGTACTTTCCCCACTGCCCAGCCTCCTCCCAATGTCCCTTCCCTCCCCTTATTTCCACAATTCATGCTTGCTAACACCCCTCTTGGCTACGGTTTCCCCATGCAGCTACCCGCCTTACCCACGCCACACAAAGCCTCTTAGCTCCAGGTTGCTTCTTGCTCTGGAGAGGGCTCTCCTGAGTTTTTCCCTTTGACCATTGGTATAAGGTAATCTTTTTGCTCTTGTGTATACTATGGTATTCCTGCATCCCTATGCAACTGCTCTGTTTGTATCGGACTCGTGTTTGCATCCTATGTTTTTGTATCCTATGTTCTAATGATGTGGATGCTTTGTAAAAGAGCTCATGTTTAAAGGTTGTTTCTAAATACCTAAATAAATAAATAAATAAATAAAACAAAACCCCAGAGGTAGGAGGGAAGGAAAGCATACCTTCTGCAAGAGCTCTTCTCAAAGATCTACTGTTGCGGTAAGTTCTTATGTAACTGTACTATCTTACTTCGAGACAGAGAGAGAGAGAGAGCTCTTGCAGCAGGTAACACCATAAGGACTGAGTCCCAAGCAGTAAAAGGATAAAATCCAGGCCAGAAGGGTGGTGGTTATGAAATTTGTAAACCACTGGTACTGCTAAGAGAGTATTAATCCCTGGAGGACTGCTAGGCCAAAGCCTGCTATCCTCCATGAAGCAAAGTCCAGACTGTAGTGTTTAATGAAGGTATGAACTGAACTCCAAGTAGCAGCTGCACAAAGATCCACTGCCAAGATGTTCCTTAGGGATGCAAAGGAAGTAGCAACACCCCTAGTGGAATGAACTTTAACGGGTTCCGGTTAAGGTTTATCGTACTTCTGGTAGCAAAAGGATATGCAATTGACCAATCATTTGGCAAATGTCTGCTTAGTCACTGGTGCCCCTAACATTTGTTGGGCAAAGGAGGCAAACAACTGGTCTGTCTTTCTGGAAGATAGAGTGCAATCTACATAGTAACGAAGAATTCTGTGAACATCCAGAGTGTGCAACAGGGCCTCTCCTTTGTTTGAATACTCTGGGTAATAAACAGGTAGTTGGATGTCCTGGTTAAGCATGAACTCAGACACCACCTTTGGAAGAAACTTAGGACTAGTATGCAGGGAGACTCTATCCCTGTGAAAAATCAAGTAAGGCTCTTTACACATCAGAGCCTGAAGCTCGGAAATCCTCCGAGCAGAAGTAACTGCAACCAAAAATGCTTTCCAGGATAGGAGACGTAGCTTGCAACTTGCAGCTGGCTCAACGGGAGGCAAAGTAAGTTTTTCAAACATAAACAAAAGGTCCCGAGGGGATAGGGCCCGGCCTGGAAGGCTTGAAATGCAGTATACCCTTGGACAAGTCCAACTGTGCCAGGGTCCTGCCCTCCATAGGCACAAGGTGGGCTGACAGTGCAGAAAGGTGTACCTTTATGGATGAGTAGCTGAGACCCTTGTCAGATAGGGAAAGAAGGAACTCCAGTACTGAATTTATGGAGCAGATAAAAAGATCTAGGGAACGAAAGGATGCCCACAGGCAGAAGTGCTTCCATTTCATGGCATATGTGGCCCTAGTTGAGGGTTTCTTCGCGACCACTAGGACCTCCACTACCCTTGAGGACACCCCGAGTCTGTCCATTACTAAGTCCCACAGTCCCCACTTGCATACTCTGTGACCCTAAGCAAGTCACTTAACTCCCCTGTGCTTCCGGGTTGCACCTGTAAACAAGATCTCAGCTTAGTGCGTCTCACCTGGTTAAACAATTGGGGAGGTGGGAGTCTGCAGGAGCCATGCATGTAGGTGCAGAGACTGAAGATTCAGGTGTACCAGAGTTCCTGTTCCTGGGAGAGCAAGTGAGGAGACGGGGCAAGGGAATTTAAGGTTCCGATGCCAACTGCTGGAGCAGCAGAAACCAGATTTGTCACAGCCAAAATGGTGCTATGAGGATCATGGTAGCCCGTTCCGCTTGTAACTTAATCAACACTCTGAAGCAATGGGAAGGCATACAGGAATCTTCCTGCCCAAGAGAGGGACAACGCGTCTCACCAGAAAACACCAGGCCCTGGATCTAGCGAGCAGAAATTGGGCAGTTTGGCACTGAGTGGAGACACAAAGAGGTCCAGTTCTGGAATGCTCCACCTTTCAAAAAGGTAGTCTACTACGTGCTGTAGTAGTTCCCATTTGTGAGCCTGAGACCGGCGGAGGCTGTCAGCTAGGGTTATTCTGAACTCCTGGAACGTGAACTGCTGTGAGTTCCTGGTTGTGCTCAACTGCCCAGTACCAGACTCTCATGGCCTCTCTACAAAGGGGGTAAGAGACAGTCCCCCTTGCTTGTTGATGTAGAAGACCACTGGCATGTTGTCCATCTGGATCAGTAGGGGCCCTGGCAGGAGAATAGTCAAACGCCTGTAAGGCGTACAGGATGGCTCTCATCTCCAACACAAATATGTGGAGATTTTGTTCCAAAGAGGTCCAAGTCCCCAGTGTCTGATGATCTCTGTGATGTGTCCCCCCACCCTAGTCCAGAGGTATCCATGGTCTGGATCTGCTGAGGACTGGGATTTTTTTTTAAATTACTATTTATGCTCCACATCCTGTGTCCAGTCTCCACTCCTTCAGGAGATGCATAGCAGTATCCCCACTCCACAACCTGCCTGGTCCCCAGCCTGAGTCCCCATGGAGCTTTGGCTATACCCCCAAGGCGAGTGTGGGGCGGGTATGCCCCATGACAATCAACTTTTCGTCGGACTTCCAACCGGTCACCAGGCAGATGCGGGCAATCAGGGTCTCTGCACAGTGTTCCATCATCTAGGAGACTGGTTGCTGATTTTCCCTTATTCTGGAGGAGGGGTCCGCACCCTGACGTCATGGAATCACCGCCAACGTCATCACTCCCCATCCCCTAGTTGTTGCTCTCGCTTACCGTGGGCCCTGACTTCTGCTAGAGGCCAGTCAAGCACCGAGCATGGACCCCCTTCCTCCCAGGAGAGGAGAACTGTCCACCAGATGCTCAATCCTCTCCCTCCCCTGCCAACCCCCAGCGGCTCGGGCTCGTTCCTGAACCCGGGTCACCAGCGTGGTGCGAGGTGTGGCATCCAGCGCCTCAACCCTCAGTACCACCGGGCTGGCTAGGACTGGGATTTTGAAATAGAGCCCTTGATTCTAACCGGGAAGGGGTGAGCCACCATTCCAGAGTCAGACACACTGCCTTGGAGACCCGGACTGGCTGTTCAAGATCGTCCAGACACTGGTCCCATTGAACCGTGAGGTTCCGCTGGAGAACCCTTATGTGCAGATGAGCTAAGGGAACTGTTACTATGGCAGCTGCCACGTTGCCCAGCAGTTGCAGTACCATACTGGCTGGAATCTGCTTTATTTTCTATTTTTTTTATACTTCCTTTATTTCATATCATCATTTAACAGATACACTTTTACTTATGAAGGCTTTCACAAATTTCAGCCAGTCAAATTTCATACAAACTGGTAATCAACAACAGAACTTTGGCATTTAGTGCAAGACAATATCTTACAGTCATGGATTTATTTTCCTATACTATATTTACACATGGTTTCTAAATTACTCCGTATTAGTATACAGGCAGGAGGTATTAATACTTAGGCACTTATAAAAGTAATCTCCCTTCTCGTTAATTAATCAAGGCCTTAGCTACAATCTATTTTTCTTTGGTATAGTCCCCACTTTCATAAATCCACCCCCCTTCTGTGAGTCCATTTTTGATAGCTTTATTTTTATTAAGCTACTCTATTTGATCTTGGTAGAGTTCCCACCTAGTCCATCTTGTTGTGTAAGTTTCCATCCAATCTTGGAGACCTAGGGACATCTGTTTGTTATGTTGAATAGTTAATATTACTGATTTCCACTCCGAGGTTTGAGGGACAGTTGTCTGTAACCATTTTTTTGTAATGGATTTATAGGCAGACCCTAATAGTATTGACCATAAATACACTTTAGCTTTATCTCTAACCTCTACCGGTGGGATCCCCAATACTAAGTTAGAGCCCGTAAGTGGGCTTTGAGTATCTAACATCAACTTAATATGACCTATTACTTGTTGCCAAAAGACTGATATCTTTGGGTAGTCCAGGAAAATATGTTTATGTGAGGACCTTGGTTCACCACATTCCCTTCAACACTGGGATGTAGTTCCTGGATTTCTCAAAGCCATTACTGAGGGGACTAGGAAAAATCTCACCCTCATCTTCCAAATAAACTCCCTCCATATAGGAGAGGAGGTGGTTGCCCAAGTGCCTTTCCATATTTTGATCCAGTCCTTAGAAGGTATTGTCTGTGCCAACTCCTGTTCCCATCTAGTTTGAATCGGGGTCATTGCATGGGATGTATGTAGTACAAGGGGTTTATATATTATTGTTATCGCCCTTTCTCCATGGAGAGAGGACCAGATATGCTTAAAAGGGGTGCTATCTTCTTCCAGCCTGGTACTCCTCTCATTATGTCTAATCTGTGTAGAGATATAGTCTTTAATTTGGTAGTAAAAGAATCTGTCTTTTTCAGACCATCCATATATCCTCTGGGCTTCCGCAAAGCCCAATATTTCATTCCCTTTTAAGAGTTGCCATGGGGCTTCGAGCCCTTTTTTAACCTGGTTTTTGTACCAATGGTTATCAAATAAATGTCTGGTTCAAAATAAACCATTTGTACTTCCAGTAGTGCTGTTGGTCAGATTTATGTTTTGTTCCCATTTGCCATCCTTTCAGGATGGCTGCCGTCGCCTGAAGGGCTATCTGGGTGGCCTTCCTGAGATGAGACGGAGAAAATAAGCAGGCTGGGAGTGGGATTGCAAATGGTCTCGCCAGGTCTATTTGCCTCCATTTGGCCTGGTAGGATTTATTGCCCCAAAGCAATGCCAGTCGCATCTGAGTGGCAATCCAATAGTTTTGAAGCGAAGGTAGGGCCACCCCCAACTCCTTGGGTAGAGTTAGCTTCGAGAAGCCAACCCTCGGCCTCTTTTGGTCCCAGAGGTATACTTTCAATATTCTTTGCCAGGAGAGAAGTTCTTTAGGGGTGAGGGCGCACGGGACACATTGAAACATAAATAGAAATCTTGGCAGCGCATTAATCTTAAGGGATATGTTCCTAGTATAGAAGGAAGATGGAAGTAATGCCCATCTCCTCACGTCCTGTTTAATATTAGTAATCAGAGGCTGATAGTTTTGGGTAAGTAATTTGTCTGGGTCCTTGGGGATTTGCATTCCTAGATATCTTATACTATCATTATCCCACTTAACTGGGTATTGTTTTTTAAATGAAGATGTTGGTTTGTAAACAAATGTTAGGGCTTCTGATTTACCTATATTAAGCGTAAAACCAGATAATTTGGAAAATTCTTGAATTCTCTGGAAAAGGGCCTCTAGCGATGTTTCTGGTTTAGTCAGATAGAGTAAAATATCATCTGCAAAAACAGCCAGTTTCTGCACCATCCCCTTCACTGTTACTCCCTCTATGTCTGGGGCCTGCTGCAAATATTGGGCCAGGGGTTCTATGTAGTAAGCAAACAGTAGCGGGGAGAGGGGGCAGCCCTGCCTAGACCCTTTACATAGGGGGAGTCTATCTGATATATGACCATTTGTTCTTACATATCCGATGGGATTCTTGTAAAATTTGAAAATGGTATCTATTAATTGAATCGGGAAGCCAAATTTTATCAGTACCTCTCTCAGGTATTTCCATGACACCTTATCAAAGGCTTTCTCTGCGTCCAACCCCAACAGAACTGCAGGAATTCCATTTGTGCAAATATGTTCTATAGTATACGTAAGCGCCCATTATCCTGGGCTTGACGTCCAGGGATAAAACCACACTGGCCCATGCTTATTGTGGCCATGGCATATTGGACCAGGTGCCTAGCTAGTATCGAAGCCAATATCTTGTAGTCTGTGTTTAAGATAGATATAGGTCGGTATGAGGAGCAGTGCGTAGGATCTTTCCCGGCTTTGGGTATAATAGAGACTATTGCCTCATTCCAGGAAGGAGGGATCTCTCCCTCTTGTGAGGTCACGAAAGAGAACACTCACTCCAATATAGGAACCAGTGTTTTAGTAAAAGCCTTATAAAATTCCCCAGGTAACCCATCGGAGCCTGGGCATTTGCCTGTTTTTAAGTTTCTAATCACTACTGCCACCTCTTTATTAATGATTAGAGCCATCAGCCGGTCACCTTGGCTCCATGATAGTACAGGGAGCTGCAGGGGTGTTAAAAATTTCTGGATCTCTTTGTCTGAGGGATTAGTCTCTTCTGAGTAAAGTGTGGAATAGTAGTGATGAAAAGCTTCAGAGATTGTGTGTATTTTGTTTTTGAGTTCATTCGTAACTGGGTGTCTTACTTTTATGATAGTAGATTTGACTTTCTGGGTTCGCAATTGACTTGCTATCAATCTTGTAAACCTAGGTCCCCAATCATAGTATTTAAGCCGGAGATATATTAATTTCTGTTCTATGGCATAGTCTAAAATAGCATTCAGCTGCTTTCTGAGAGAAATAAGCTCTCGAGATCGAGCCTTACATTGCTTAATTTTTTGAATTTCTTCTAATGCCCCTATCTTAGCTTCCAGAGAGAGTCTATGCTCTTCTCTCTGCTTCTTCTTCTTATATGAAGAAATTGCTATAATTTTTCCTCTTACTATTGCTTTAACTGTATCCCATAGCATGGCAATAGTAGTGTCCTGGGTATCATTATCTAACAGTGCCTGGGTTATGGTATTTCTAATCATTTCATGAATCTCCTTATCCCTGAGCAATGACAGGTTGAGTCTCCAAAATTTTTTTTCTGTGGGGCGTTTGTGATAGTATTTTACAGTAAATGGGTGTGTGATCCGAGAGAGTAAAGTCTCCCTGCCATACTTGCTGTATGGTGTTTAAATGCTCTTTTTGAGTCACCAAAAAGTCTAGGCAGGAATAGGAGTTGTGTGCCTGTGAGTAGAACGTATGCCTACGCACCAGTCCACACGAGTATCTCCAAACATCCTCATAGCCCAACTCCTGAAGTAATTTCTGGACCTTTCTGTTTATTTTATTTGTTCAGCCCTGAGAGGGGCAGTCCCCGTCCTCCCCCGGAGATATCCAGGTTGAAGTCCCCACCACATATCAATCTGCCCTCCGCCCAGCCCGCCAACTGGGTAAAGAGATTTCTGTATACTAGAAATTCAATCGCTGGAGGAACATATATTGGGGCAAGTGTAATCATCTGTCCCTCTAGATAGCCTTTAAGAAATACAAACCTTCCTTCTCTATCTATGATCTTATCCTCAATTTCAAAGGGAGTACCCTGCCTAACCAAAATGGCAGTACCCCTGTGCCTACCCCCTTATGTGAGGAGGCCATCACCTGGGGGAAGCCCAGTCTCTCAAATTTTTTATGTTCGTTTTGAGAGAGGTGTGTCTCTAGTAGCAATAAAATATTAGTTCCCTGCCGTCTCATTAACTGGAGAATTTTACTTCTCTTGACAGGGTTTGTAATACCGTGCACGTTATAGGTGCAAATGGTGTAAGATTGCATCATCTTGATGTCAGATCACGTAATTCTGATTTATACTGAACCTCAAACTTATGGTCTTTCGCCCATAATGGTGGTCTCCTTTTCTTTAAGTCATTTATTTCACCCCAATGTTTTATAGTGCCTATAGATTCCAATCGTCTTGCTATGCCAATCATAAAATAACTCTTAAACTTAACAAGAAACAGTTGAACAACCATTAACAGTAACTTAAGCAAATTTACTTCCAAGGTTGAGGGCTAAGTTATCTCACTAGCCCCTTTGTACTCCTAATACTAGGAGGACCAGGAGGAATTCGTACCCCTCCGTTTCTGGAGGACCTCCTCTAGATCCTCATTGTCGTAGGGCTCCTATGTAAACTATTATATTACAGGTTACTATTATAACAGTATGCCCCATGCCCAGCTGACCACAAAGTCTAATTTTACCCTTAAAGTGTACTATACAACAGACTTCCTGGAAAACATAAACTGAACTTACAAACTTAAATGGGCAGACTGGGTGGGCCATAGGCCCTTATCTGCCGACACTGTCTATGTATCTATGTATACAGGCCTTTCAACCAAACTATTCAGTTAGAGCCTTCTACTCAGACTCCACTCTAATAACTAGGTATTGCATTCCTGGGTTTTATGGCCCATGCGAACATGCTCAATAGTTTAGGCAATCAGGTCAGAATCTCTTCCATTTATAAGAACTACCTTAGTCAGGCTCGCTGTAAAAAGAGAATGGGAAAGGGGAGGGGGGAAGGGGGAAGGGAAGGTAATGAGTATAGTTATAGGGGAACATTTAGCTTAGACATATTCCCGTATAAGCCCCCCCTTAATAGTTGGTTTATAGCCAGTTCTTATTTGTTATCAGTTGGCCATGACTTCAAATCTTAGTTGCCTGATAGGGCTGAAGGCATTGCCTAAAATCCTCAGGCCCATGATCGTTCCCCAAATCATGTCATCTGTTTGTTAACAACTTGCTGGTTCAGCTCCATTGCTCCCCCCCCCCCAAGAACAAGTCTCCAGTGAAAGGCCCCATTCATCTGTTCCATATGGAAGGGGGAAGCACAGGATGAGACAGTCTCAAAACATATATATACACGACTATGTTGTTTTATACTCATCCTGGAATGCAGTGCTTAGAGGAGCGCTTCAGTTAAATTTGTGGTAAGTGGCAAAGTCCCACTGAAGGTTACATTACAGTTCCTTTCCCTTCTACCCTCAGGTTAAGGAGTCATTTTGAGATGTTTTCCCTTCGAGAATCTTCTGGATACTGCGCATCACCTCGGTGTGGGTTCCGTTTCTGATTCCCCCATCTTCCTGTTGCTTGTGCACTGTTTAAAGAACCCCCGATTCCCGACCTCTTGGTTCCCACTGTCCTTCACTGGGATATTTTTCTCTCTCAGGGCTTCCATAGCATCTTCCACTGTAGTATAAATCTTCACCCCCTCCTCCCAAAATACTCTCAGCCTTGAAGGGTAGGGTGTATGAAAGCGTATTGACTTTTCTCGCAGTGCTCTCAAGATCGGTAAGTATTTGGCCCTTTGGACCTGTATTTCGTGGGGATAGTCATGATCCAGAAAAAGCCTATGCGTGAGGTATTTAAGCTCCTTTTTCATCCAAGCACGCCTCAGTATCTCTTCCCTGACACTGAAGGAACTCAATTTGAATACGATGGAGCGTGGGCGTGCAGCTGGGTTGGCCGGTTTTTGTTGCAGTGACCTGTGCGCTCTTTCGATGTAGAAATTCAAGGTAGGCTGCAGGTCAAGAATGTCTTTCAACAGGTTTTCCAGGAAAGGTGCCATGGGGGTTGTTTCAGTATTCTCTGGAAGGCCATACAAGCGCAGATTGTCACGCCGAGAGCGACCTTCTAAGTCCAGACATTTGGCTTGTAAGTTTTCTGTGTGCTGTACAAGGGTCTGGACTATTTTTGCTAGCTGTGTGGTAGTGTCTTCTGTCTCTGATACTCTCTCCTCGATCTGGCCTATGCGGTTCTCAAAGGTAGCTAATTGGGCCTGCATGGCCTGGAACTCCTGCTTGTTCTCTTTTTTGGATTCAGTAATTTCATGCAAGAGCCTCTCGAATCTTGAGCATGATAGGTGTCCATTTTCCCCATCTGTATCGTAGTCAGATGCTTGTAGGCTGGGTGGAGAGGACGACCTGCTTGGTGGGCCCGACTTCAATCTAGTGGCATCCTTGAAGTTTGTCTTTGGGTCCAGGTGATTTTTGCCTCTATTGGCACTCTGGAGTGCTCCCCCTAAGCTTTTTGACATTGTTTAGGCTTAAAAATTTGGTTTTGGGGGGAATTTTGGTCAGCCAGGCTAGGAGCCTCACGGATTAAGCTTGTAGCGTCTCCGTGACATCACCAGAAGTCCTGGAATCTGTTTTAAGGAGACAACTCTCTGAGCCAGTACCCTTAGTTGGTCTGCTCTGTCTGAAGGAAGAAAGGCTCTCCCTTGGACAGTGTCCAAAACTGCCCCTATGTACTGTAACCTCGGGGTGGGCTGGGGGATGACTTTGGGAGGTTCAAGGCAACCCCAGGCTGTGAAAGAGATGAAAAGTGTCTGCCAGAGAGAGAGAGAGAGACAGCTGATCTTCTGTTGGAGCTGTCAATAACCAGTCGTCTAGGTAGGGGTAGACATAATGCCCCTGCCTCCTGAGAGCTGCTGCTACTACTGCCAGGCACTTGGTGAACACCCTGGGTACCAAAGAAAGGCAAGGCAAGGCAAATTTTATTTTTCTGGTGCCCAATCTCAGAGGCTCTGGGCGCTGTACAAACACACAAGAATTTAGAAGGATATTATCTCACAATAATAATAAATAATCACGTCAGAATAGGCAATGTTCTAGATGTAAATAGTCATCCTATTTACTTTAAACAAGGTCTGATAATCTATGCTCTCATCCAGTGTCTGAGAAAGCCTGTCTGAATAGATAACACTGAAGGCGGGCTTTAAATACCTCCACAGATTGGGTCTCCCTCACCAATGACCGGAGCGAATTCCACAGGACGGGGCCAGCGATACTAAAAGTTCTATTGCCGGCAGTTTTCAACCTCATCCTGGGAATCAACAGGAGAAAGAAAGAAAGGCCAAATGGCAGCACTCTGAACTGGTAATGCTGTCCTTGGAAGGTGAAGCAAAGGTACTGTCTGTGGGACGATAGGATCTTTATATGCATGTAGGCATCCTGCATGTCCAGGGAGCATTGCCAGTCCCCCGGCGCAGCATGGGCAGTAATCCTGGCAGTGTCACCATCCTGAACCTTTTGTATTCGATAAAAGTATTCAGTTGGCTGAGGTCCAGGATGGGATGAAGGTCCCCTGTCTTTTTCAGGATGAGGAAGAAGTAACAATGTCCCTTTCTTCTCAGACGGTGGCATTGCTTGGATTACCTTCTTGCCTAGAAGGGCCTGGATCTCTGCCCTGATAAGGCCTACATGGGATGGGGAGCAATGGGAGGTAACTGGTGGGTTGTCTAGAGGAATCTGATTGAATTCCAGAGCATACCCCTATTCTATGAACTGGAGTACCCACTGATCTGCAGTGATATTGTACCAGCCAGTGAGGTAAAGGGACACTCTCCCACCTACTGCCTCCCCTTGCAACTCCGCTGGAGAAGGAGGAGCAGGCATGAAGCCATGCAGAAATTGTGGGTGTGGGCAAGGGAGCCCTGGTGCTCTTAGCGCCTTTAGGTCCCTGTGCCCCTGCTGAGGGGGACACCTTTTCTCTTGTAGCCCCCTCTTTGCTGCTGTCTCCTTCCTTGATGGCCCTGCTGCCTATGAAAGGAGTGACGCTTAGACATGGCTGGTTCAGATTTGTACATTTTGTGTACCTCCGACACTGCTTTGCCAGCATCCTGTAGACCAGCAGTCAGCTTTTCAGCCTCCTGACGAAATAGGACTGGGTCCTGGAAAGGGGTATCCAGGATGGTGTCCTGTAGGTCCTGGTGGAATCCTGAGACCCTCAACCAGGAGTGGCGCCTGAGGCATATTCCGGTAGCCACAGCCCTGGCAGCAGTGTCCGCTGAATCATGTGAGCATCTAAGGAAGTGCTTGCTGAAGTCAGCACTGGATTGGAGGACTGCTAACAGGTCAGCCTTAGTGTCAGAGTCCGATTGTGTTCTGGCCAGGTCCTTGGTCCGGTTCCACAGTGATTTTTGGTACATCAACATGTATGCCAAGAAATTAAGTGACCTGACTGCACAGGTGGCCGAGGAATACACTTTACAGCCTAAATGGTCCAATTTTTTGGACTCCTTATCCAGTGGTTGAGGGCTCATATACTCAGCTGTTGGGTTCTTCCATGGGCAGCCATGAGAATTACTGAATCCGCCTTTGGCTGTTCACTCAAATGTGGTTCTCCCCTTGGTGTCCTATACAGACGGTCGGCCTTTTTGGGGACCGCTGAGGTCATAGAGGGATGGCTCCAGGCTATCTTGGTAACATCCTGGAAGGGTTCTACTAGGGGTGGGACAACCAAGGGCTTTGGGTCAGTGGACCCCAGGAATTCTGCCAAGTGGCACCTTTCAGGGTCCAGTTCCTCCGTCTCCTGATTCAAAAACTGGATATGCCTCATGATACCCAGAAAGGAAGGGTCATCCGAGGGTGGGTCTCGGGTAGTCCTTCCTATGGTCTGAAGACAGCAGGGATAGGTGATCTTCTGAAGAGTCGTAGAAGGAGGAGCCCTGTGACTAACCTTCTGAGGACATATAATGGTGTCCCCTGGAGGAGGACCTGGACAACGTAGGGCGACCATGCTGCCATTGTACGGGTGACCTGTGCTCCTCGTCCTGATGTTGGACGGTTTAGCGTTGGGGGTGGTGAAGGCAGACGTTTGGGTGGGGAAGGCTGTCTAGGTGGAGCTGGTGCCGGGATCCCCATGGGTTTGGGGCTGGCCCCAGTGACCTAGGCAAAAGGTCCCCTTTTGTTGTGTTCCACCAGCTCATAAACAAAGCCCCAACCTCACCCAAAGGGATGACCGAGCTTGGCTGGAGTGCTGGTGTCAGGTTAGGGGCGTTAGGTGCCCCTGGTGTCGGCCCTTGTGGCATGGTGTCCCCTAGCATCGGGTCCGACGGTACCTTATTCTCTGCTGTCGGCCCTGGCAAGACAGTGTGGTTCGACGTCAGGTGCTCTGACGTCTGATTGTCAGGCTCCCAAGGAGGAGGAGATGGCAGAGGGGATGGCGCCTGGTCTCAGGTGTTCCCAGAGGTGAGTGTCTGGTCCCCTGGCGTCTGGTTTGGAATCAGGTTTTCAATGGGGCCCTGTGGAGCAGACAGTGGCATAGAGGGTGGCGTCTGGTCCTGCTCTGAGGTGGAGTCAGGGCATTGAGGCCTGATGTCAGTCCGAAGCCTCGGCCGACAACCGCCTAGAAGGTGAGTGATGCTGCTTCTTCTGGTGCTCACCTTCCTGGCACC
Organism: Neoceratodus forsteri; assembly: GCA_016271365.2. Classification (NCBI taxonomy): domain Eukaryota; kingdom Metazoa; phylum Chordata; order Ceratodontiformes; family Ceratodontidae; genus Neoceratodus; species Neoceratodus forsteri. The sequence goes on from JADMNL010000029.1 coordinate 86,545,060, forward strand.
TCCTGGAGTCATCTGACCGTGACGCCTAGTCAGACAACCCGGAGATCACTCCAACCTGCCATCCGATGAAGAGTGTGCCTGTCCAGCTGACTGAGATCTAGGGCAAGCTTGTGGGGTCAGACAGCCAGGGACATGGAGGCCTGTGACAGCCCTAGCTCTGAAGACTCCCCAGCTTGTGCCTGAGAAGAGTCGGGGGGCTTCATCAAATGTGACCCCGGGAGAGCCAGAGAAACCGAGGGGAGGGGCTGAGTCCAACCTCAAGTCGGAGGTCGAAGCCTTCGAAGTTTTATGCGGGAACCATGGACGGAATTCTGACCTGGACCTGTCCTTGTCCCTATGATGGTATTTCCTGCTCAACTTCTGCTCTCTGGGGGAGGAGTCCTTCACTAAGGAGGAAAACTAGCTGTGCCCTGACTGGGTCTTCTATATTGCGACCACTTGCTGTTCAAGAAGGTAGCCTTTCAAGGTGTTTAGGCATCGGATCCTGGTTCTCCGGTTGAAGCCTTGGCAGTGCGGGCAGTTGTCCGGCCTATGGTTGGGGCCTAGGCAGATTAGGCAGGCTGAATGGCAGTCTTTCACCAGGATCTTCTTGCCACATGCACACTTCGATTTGCACCACTCTGAGGATGAAGATGGCTAGGAAGACATACACAACAAACTCGTAATATGGGTGAAAACATTATAATTGCGCAAAGCACAAAAATGGCAGTCAACTGGAAGCAGGAGGTGTCCATGGAATCAATATGCATGGGTTGACGGTGGGAAAAAAACTGAGGTGGTGCCAGGAGACTGCCCCTTTATACCATGGGTGACATCAGGGGGCAGTCCCCCCCGGCTTAGACTGCTAGTTAGAATTTTCCATGGGGCCCTAGTGCCTGGTGGCACGGCCCTAATGGTGTTACATGCTGCAAGAGCTCTCTCTTGAAGTAAGATCAGTAGATCTTTGAGAGGAGCTCTTGCAGCAGGCCAACACTGGCAAGACTTAGCCGCCAGGTGCCAGGACCACACGGAAACTTTCTAGCTATCAGTCTACCATGGAGGTCTGCCTATCGCCAACATCACCCTCAGATGTCAACCTGTCCTATAAAAGTGGGCAGTCCCCCACACCCTCCTCAGTTCTCCCACCATCAACCTGGAATGGGCAGTGAATGAAGAACCTAGGAGGTTGCTGAGATCCAAAAAAGAAAAAACAAGAAGCAGTGCGAATGGGAAAAGGAACAGCAGAGACAGGAGTGGAGTGGGAAGAAAATAGGGAAAATGTGGGCCTGCTGTAAGAGCTACTCTCGAAGATCTATGGTTACAATATGTTCTTATGTAACTGTACTATCTTACTTCGAGGGAGGCTCTTGCAGCAGGCCAACATCAGTGAGGACTAAGTCCCAAGAAATTCCAGTCATGACCAAGGCAACAGCACTGGGAGGAGGATAGACAGCAGCAAATGGCTCTTGAAAGAAGGCCATGCAAAACAGCGAGGCCAAAACTGGCCCTGTCCAGACAGTAATGCTTGGTGAAGGTGTGGACAGAGCTCCAGGTGGCACCTGCACAGATGTCCACAGCAGATATATTTCTGCTGACTGCCAGTGACGTCATGCTCCTGACAGCAACCTAATTCAGGAGGCTCCCACCATGTCCTGCAACAACCTCCAAATTACACCCTTACATAACATCAAAAGATTACAAAAGCTTCACAGGAGGTGTAACAATGCCTAAATGAGGGGATAAAAGCACTACTAAACCCTCCAACACAGTAGATGATGGCAGATTTTTGGACTCCAGCAGTGAGGGCTTACAGGCCTCATCCTCCTAGAGGCAAAATCACTCCAGGACCAGCCAGCTACCACTGTCTACACTCCAGCGACAGATGAACTTAATGCTCACGGAGCTCCGATCCACCACCACGGCTCTAAGGACTGACATCAGCAAGCTGGGAAAAACAAGAAGAATCCCTGGAAAATCAGGCTTCAGAGGTAGACAAGAGGGTCGACCGATCTGAGAGAGCCATAATTCAGCTACATCAGGGACTCCAGCAGCTACAGGAGAGGGCTGAGGATTCAGAGAGCAGGAATCGGTGCAATAACATCAGAATCTCGGGGGTGCTGGAAGGGGAGGAAGGTACAGATATTTTATAGTTTATTCAACACCTTATTAGAGACACTGTTACCCTGCCAACCGATGTAACCCTTGAGCTCGAACGAGTATCCATACTCTGGGCCCCAGACCAGCCCCCGAGGCCAGGCCATGAACCATCTTAGCCCGCTTCTTAAGATTCCAAGAGAAGAAACTGGTGCTCCACTCGGCCTGGAAGCAAGGGCAGGTAACCTACAAGTTGCACAGGCTATATTTTGAAAATGACTTTGCCCCAGAGGTAATGGCCCAACGGAAATCATATATCCCTATTCTTCGTGCCTTGAAAAAAGCGGATCTATGATTCTGAACTCCCTACCCTGCCCAACTCATGGTGTTCTTTAAAGAGAGGCAGCTTACCTTTAGTACTGCAGAGGAGGCGCTAGAGGAATTTAAAAAATGAGGCATCGATGTGCAGAGAAATCCGGTTGCTACCCCCCCCCCCCCAAGAACATGCTAGCTTCAAAACTCTCACAACAGGTATGGCACTTGGGGCAGCGGGAATCCAGGACATGTCAGGGTGCTGAGGCCATTCAAAAAATTGCGGAATCGCTTCCTCGATCAGAGCCGCACTTACACGTCCCGAATCCAGCCATCGGGAGAGACACTGCGCCGAGGAAAGGAACAAACAGAACACTTTTCAGATTAACTCCAGCCTGGGGAAAGCTTCCATCTCGTCCGAAATGAATTCCCTGAATCCCTGTGTTGAAGATGAAACCGGAACTGTTATGGACAGAATATGTACACCAGGACCTCCTATCACTGAACCCTCTGAGACTTATGCTTTCCTCTACTAACTTTCAGATGAGTCCCAGCTTACTAATTAATGTTTTCATATGTGCTGAATAACTCATTGCTAATGATTTACACTGTTTAAATTAACTTCATGTTCCTAGGGTGATGTCTTACCCCCTTGTGTGTCGCACTCTTAAACCTGCACTAACACAACATCTCCCTTGGTTTGAGGGAGACTTGTCTTTGTTTTCCTTCTATTTTACAGATAACTCACTAACCAGTGCTGGAGGAAGGAGACTCAGCAGAGAGGGGCAAGGCATTTTCAAATTTGTTCCCAAGCAGATGTTAACTGGAGTACCTTTGCTGCAGGCGCATCCAAGAGCAGGGTCATTCTTGATGCTCTACAGGGGGCATGCCTCAGACAGCTAGTGTTGGAACCCACTCGGGAGGGAGCAATCTTAGACCTGATACTCTCAAATGGGGAAGAAGAACAGATCTCAGATTTAGAAGTGGGTAGACATCTGGGAACAAGTGACCACCAAACAGTGTGGTTCACAGTAAACACAGCCATAGAGTCAAGCCATGCAAAAACAAGAGTATTGGACTTTAGGAAGGCTGACTTTGGGAAAATGAGAGAGTGCCTTAGAAAAGCACTAGCAAATGGGCAAGAAGGAGGGGTGGAGGAACAATGGGAATAATTAAAACAGCTATCACAGAGGCAACAAGCCTTTGTGTGAAGCAAATCAATAAAACAAAACGAAGGAAAAAACACTATGGCTCTCAAAAGAGGTGGCAGGGATGGTTAAGGAGAAAAGGATAGCATTCAGGAAATATAAGGAGCAGGGCAGAGAACTTTATCAGTTAAAGCAGAAGGAGGCAGGGAAGGCAGTCAGAATAGCAAAGGCACAAACTGAGGAAAAGATAGCCAACCATGTTAAGAAGGGAGATAAAACCTTTTATAGGTACATTAGGGAGCGAAGAAAGACCAAGGGAGGGATACAGAGACTTAATAAAGGGGAGGGAATGTGGGCAGAGGGTGACAGTAAAAAAGCAGGGATACTGAACAAATATTTCTGCTCAGTATTCACAACAGATGAGGAGGGGGAGGCGCCTAATCCAAACAAGGGAGAAACTCTGAATAGGGGGGTTGATACCAGTCCATTCACAGAAGAAAGGGCTTTGAAAGAACTCTTGAAACTGAGGGTGGACAAAGCAATGGGGCCTGATGGGATTCACCCAAGAATACTAAAAGAACTAAGGGTATAACTAGTAACACCACTGACTACTCTCTTTAACAAATCATGGGAGGATGGAGTGGTACCTGAGGACTGGAGGAGGGCAAATGTGATTCCACTTCACAAAAGTGGGAGCAGGGCAGAGGCAGGAAACTACAGACCAGTTAGTTTGACTCCAGTGGTAGGTAAAATGATGGAATCATTTCTGAAGGAAAGAATTGTTGAGTACCTAGAGGCCAGTGGGGCATAGACCCAAGGCAGCATGGTTTCACAGAAGGAAGGTCATGTCAGATGAACCTAATAGACTTCTTTGACTGGGTGACCAAAGTAGTAGACCAGGGAGGGGCTGTGGATTTGTCCTACCTAGATTTTAGCAAGACATTCAACACAGTCTCACACAAAAGATTAATATACAAGTTAGCCAGCCTTGGAGTGGGTCCCAAGGTGGTAGCCTGGATAGAAAACTGGCTGGACAACAGGAAGCAAAGGGTAATAGTAAATGGAGTCCACAGTTTAGAAAGGAGGGTAACTAGCAGGGTACCGCAGGGTTCTGTACTGGGACCGGTCCTCTTTAATATCTTTGTAAGTGACATTGGAGAACACATGGAAGGAAAGGTATGCCTCTTTGCAGATGACACAAAGATCTGTGACGGGGTTGATACACAAGGTGGAGTGGAAAGAATGAAAAGGGTCTTGGCAAGGTTGGAGGAATGGTCAAATACGTGGCAGCTCAGATTCAATGCAAAGACGTGCATCTGGGAAACAAAAACCCAGGGGAAGAGTACACAATGGGGGGGTGAGTTAATATCAACAATAAAAATCAAAAGAGACCTAGGAGTAATTATATCAGATGACCTAAAGGTGGGCAAGCAATGTGAGAAGGCAGTAAGGAGTGCTGGGGGGATACTGGGATGCATAGGGATAGGCATCAACAGTAGAAAACAGGAAGTTGTTATCCCTCTCTACAGACAGTTAGTGAGATCCCATCTGGAGTACTGCACGCAATTCTGGAGACCCCATCTCTGCAAAGACATAGACAGAGTGGAGGCTGTCAAGAGGAGGGCAACCAAAATGGTTCAAGGTCTGCAAGAGAAGCCATACGAGGAGAGACTAAAGGAGCTTAACATGTATACCCGTGAGGAAAGGAGGGAGAGGGGGGACATTATAGAAATGTTTGAGTACCTCAGTGGAATCAACAAAGTCCAAGAGGGTAGCATCTTTCAGAAAAAGAGATGTGCAAGAACAAGGGGACTCAATTTGAAGATAGAGGGGGGACGGCTCAGGGGCAATGTGAGGAAGTATTTTTTCACAGAGAGGGTGGCGGATGCATGGAACAGCCTTCCTGAGGAGGTTGTGGGGTCTAAAACTATGGGAGAATTCAAGAATGCATGGGGCAGACATAAGGCAATTTTTGTGGGTGGGTAGGAAGAAATAGGCTGTTGGTTAAATAGGATCTGTAGCTTATCCTCTAGGTAGAGAAATGGGCAGACTAGGTGGGCCAATTGGTCTTTATCTGCCATCAAAGTATATGTTTCTAAGGTGCCAAATCTTTGCACCGTGTTGCAATATTGGGGCTAAGGGGGGATGGGGAGGGAGGGGGTGTCTATATGGTGTAGCAGTTGGTAGTAATCTGTGTTGGGGAGTAGTGCCTGCTCAATCTCCACCCAGTGTGTGTCCTGTGTGGATGATTGCTTAGATGCAATGTGTGTTAGGTGAGCTGCCTGGTAATATCGATAGAGGTCTGGAAGGGCAAGCCCTCCTTGAGACCTCGGGAGAGTTAGGAGTTTTAGCCGGACTCTCGGTCTTTGGCCAGACCATATGAATTATGAGATTGCTTGGTTCCAATCTTGAAATGTGGATCGGGACAGGCTAATTGGGATGTTATTAAACAGATATAGGGCTCTAGGTAGGGTGACCATTCGGATTAAACCTATCCTTCTCGAAAGGCTGAGGGGTGCATGCTCCAGCTGGCAAGATCTGCCTTTAGATGAGCAGTGAAGGGAATGTAGTTATGTTTATAGGCATCAGTTAGGGAGTGGGTTAGGTGTATCCCCAGGTATTTTAACCTTTCTAAATTCCATCTGCAGGGGAACAATCTCTGTATAGTTGGAGAGGGGGGGTTGTGGAAGGTCAGTATTTCGATCTTCAAGATGTTAATTTTATATCCTGAGACCTGGCCAAAGGAGTCTAATAGTTCCTTGGCATTTGGGAGTGAAATTTCTGGGTCCGGTAGATATAGGAGGACATTGTCTGCATATAGTGCAATCCGGTGTTCTTCCCCATCAATCTCAATGCCGCGGAGGCTGACTGATTGCCTGATGAGTTGTGCTAGGGATTCCATAAATAGGGCAAAAAGGAGTGGGGATAGAGGGCACCCCTGTCTGGTCCCTCTGTGCAAGGAGAAACACTGTGCAAGATGTCCTGATACCTTGACCCAAGCCTTAGAGGTGGAGTATATATTCTTAATTACTTGGATCAGGGCTGAGGGATCCTGACTCTATCCAGAACCAAGCATAAATATGGCCACAGAACCCTATCAAAGGCCTTTTCCGTGTCCAGGATGACCATGATAGCTGGGTATTATTAGTCTGCATCTTGTGTATTATATGATATGTCTGTTTAATGTTGTCCATGGTTGTCCGGCCTCCAACAAAGCCTGTTTGATCCTTATGGATTACTTGGGGGAGAGTGAGTTCCAGTCTCCGGGCCAAAATGCTCATAAACAATTTATAGTCGGTATTAAGCACTGCTGTTGGGTGATATGACTCACAGAGTTGGGGATTCTTGCCTTGTTTGGGAATAACTGAAATAGTGGCATACAACCAAGTAGGTGGAGGGGGCTCCCCCTCTAGAACCGAGTTGAAGGCATTGAGGAGTACTTGAGAAGTTTCCTGTTTTATAGAACTCATCCCTATAACCATCCAGGCCATGGGCCTTCATGGTCTTGGTGCATGCTATAGCAGCGTTATTGGCCGAGTCAACTGATTCCCCTGGTTTCAGGTGGCAGATTTTCATTTTAAATTCAGTAAAATGCCCTCCGAGATGTCAAGTCGGGGCTACGGAAAAAAAAACTCTAATGGTGACAGCGAAAACACTCGCAGAGGCCAAGCGAGTGACAAGTGGGTCCAGCGGCAGTAATAATAATCATGCCAGCAAAGAAGACATCAACCAGCTAAAACAACTGATGGCAGATTTGAAAGCAAGCATGGAAGGCATTAAAATCTGTACCTCCACACTCAGGTCAGACACAGATGCTGTAACTGATAAGCTGACAAACGCTGATAGGCAGTTTTATTTTTTAAAGAATGAGGTAGCACAACTTAGAGAATAATCTGGGGCCCAAGCAAAACAGATTGAATTCTTTACCAGCAAAATAGATGATATTTATTTATTGTTTATTTGTTTTTGTTAACTGGGTAGGGCACACTAGACAGCCAAGTGCCTATTTTCAGGTGCGACCCGGGAGGGTTACAAAGGTAGAAGCATACAATAGCAGTGAAGGAGTCAGTTACATACAGATGGTGAAAAAACAGCTTAAGATAGGCAGTTAACATAATAAGTAACAAAATTTGGCAAACAAGAAAATAATGGACATAACCTTGGAGGAATAAGGAAGCAAGACATCATTATAGTTCAGTAGGACATGATACATCCAGTAGTGGACATAAGGCGATTGCTGGACAATTTGGTAGGCTTGAGGGAGGCAACAGGATACATAACAGGAGGCGAATTAGAGCAAACAGTAGTAAGTGCAGGGGCAGAGACAGGAAAACGGGGAGGGGAGGCAAAGACAGGAAACGGGGTGGGGGAACAGTGAGGTGTGGGTGGCTACATGGAAAGGGGTGAAACCATTATGGAGGGAAAGGGTAGAGAGGGAGAATAGTGAGAGGGTGACCACTACCAGTTCGGAAAAGTAAGTGCAGGGGGCACTGAGATCCCACAGTATACGGGTTGATTAGGTGTACTATGAGGTACAGGGACATATGGAGGGAGGAGTCAGGAAGTTCCAGAGAGAGGTTTTGAAACGGTGATGGGAGGAGGAGGACCAGGTAACGACAGGAAGCGAGTTCCAGATTTTTGGGGCATAGGCGGTGAAGGCCCAATCACCCATGAGGGAGCGAGTTCTAGGAACCAGACAATCTAGTGCAGCCCTTGACCTGAGATGGTAGGAAGGGGGGCCAGGGTTGAGGGGAGGGTTGAGGGCAGAGGGGGTGGCTGATCTGATGATGTTTCAATGAAATTTCCAAGCACAAAGGTGCGGTGCCTTTCTGGAGGGAGCCACTGCAGCCGGGTGTAGAGATCACAGCGGTGAGTGAGGGGAAGGGCGGAGACGGCAAAGCGGCAGATGTTAGGCTGAGTCCCATTTCAGGAGGCTGGATATGGGTACAGGGGCCAAGGTAACCAGCCAATAGCACAGCATAGGGAGGAGGACCCCTCTGGCAAGGGCCAAACGTGCAGCTGGGGTGAGGCAGCTTTTGGCTCTGTAGGCGAGACCGAGTTTACAATTTGTAGCCTTGCAGACATTTAGAATATGCAGGGTAAGATCAAGCTGCAGATCCAGGGTGACACCCAGGTACTTGACTGCAGCCACTGTCTGCAGAGGGGAGCCATCCGCACCATGTATTTGAAGGGGGGTGAGGCAGGGTTTAATCTTGTTCTGTGACCCAAACAGCATTGCTTGGGTTTTCTTTAGGTTGATGGTGAGTCTGTGTTCCACCAGCCAGGATTGAATGCATTTGAAGTCCTCATTTAGTTGGGAGTTTATGGTGGCGGTGTCCCGGGCACTGGCCAGGATGACAAGGTCATCCGCATACAGGGTGGTATGCCCGTATTCCATGATGGATGGAAGTTCGTTGATGAAGAGGAAGAAGAGGGTTGGGCCGAGGACAGAGCCCTAGGGGACCCCGCAGCGAAGGAGAGAGGGTCGAGAGGGTGAGATTAAAGTTGGTGTACTGCTGCCTACCAGAGAGATAGTTGAGGAACCATGCGTGGGCAGGGGGGGAGAAGCCAAGGGATAGGAGAGTGGAGCTGAGAAGGGTGTGATCAACCCGATTGAAGGCTTTGGAGAGATCCACAAAGATGGCACCGGTGAGGTTGCCCAGGTCGGCAGAAGTTCGGATGGTAGAGGTGATGACAGCAAGGGCAGTGGCCATGCTATGCCCTTTTCTGAACCCATGTTGAGCCGGTGAGAGGAGATTGTGGTTCTGTATATACTGAGATAGCTGGGAGGCCACAATTTTCTCAAGAATTTTGGAGGCAGCGGACAGTATGGCAATGGGTCGATAGTTCGATATTGAGAATAGGGGTCTCAGAAATAACATACGGATACTTGGTATACCTGAAGGTTGGGAAGGGGATAGTGTGCCTGGTTTCCTTCAAAGATATATTCCTGAGCTGTTACATTACCAGTGGCCGTACCCTCTAGAGACAGAGCACACAGGTCACTAGGTCCTAAGCCTCAAGCAGGAAATAGACCGTGTCCAATAATATCACATTTCCTAAGGTTTTTGTTAAAGAACAAGTTCTGAAGCTGGTCAGAGAAAGGAAATCTTTATCCTTTAATGGGGAAAAAATACTACTTTTTCAAGACTATTCAGGGGCTCTCATGGATAAGTGGCATGAACTTTATGAGGTTAAACAAGAACTTTCAAAAGCTGGTGTACAATATCACTTTAGATATCCTGCTACTTTAATTATAAGGGAATATAATGGCAGTGCAATCTCATGTCCATCAGTTGCTGATATCTGGGAATATTTACAATTAGGGTTGGAAAGCCATAAGAATCAGTCAAGGCATATTTCAAAACCTCAACCCAAGCAGTTAGTTTCAAAAACAGCTCGTGATGCCTTGGATGGAGATCGTGCTAACCACCATGCGCGAAGTACTGCATCACAAAGAGCTCAATCCATGGTGTTACAAAGCACTACTTCTGAGAAACAAATTTGCAAGCAACCAATTAGTTCATCTGCTCACCTGGTCCCATCTTCCTCCAGGCAAAGACATGACTGGCATGGAAACTGGTCTCCAGGGGTGCAGAGAAAATTAAGACCATTCCAAAGACATTCACAAAATTATTCAAAACTTCCTGCCTCCAGCAAAAGCAACAAAAAATGCAGTCGCAGTAGGGAAAGCTCTACTCATTCGAATGATTCCTCATCACGCAGTTGTGAAGCACCGGAAGCCATCGAGATGGTTACTGAACTATGTGCCCCTGTAGCAACAACTTCTGAGCAATCTATGGGAGTGGAACTAAATGTTAATGCAGAAGTTGTGGACACACTTCCTGTAGTGCTACATGAGTTTGAACAAGAAGGTCATCTGGGAACTTGAACTGAACACTTCTATTTTAAAAAAACATAAGGTACTGGTGATGTAGTTATCCTTCTTTGAAGCATTTTGCATACAAAGAAATTAAACAATCTGTACCTAGGAGTCATGTTACATCAGTGATTTTTGGATGGGACCTGCTTATGGGCGGGGTACAGTCGCATGCCCCCCCCCTTTTTTTTTGGAGATTCAAAAGTTTTGTTCCAAACTTACTAATGCAGATTAAAATATTAAAAATTGATAGAGACAATAAGAAATATTTATCTTAGAAATAATTAAGTCAGTTGTATGCCTTAAGCGAAAATGTTCATTTATGTTTTAAACTGCAGATATTTATAGATATTAGACTAAATATGTTTCATTACTGATCAGGGTATGAAATTCGTGAAAAAAAGTACATGCCCACTTGGGCATGTAATAAGCAAACGTATATGCCCAAGAAACTATTTACATGCCGCCCCTTAGTTTACATAATTTTAAATGTCATCTTCACTGGACCAAAAAGTGACTGTGTGTGTTGTTTTCTCACCAGTAATAAACACAACAAGAAAAACTGACTGTGTGTGTTGTCTGATTTATTTTCCAAGTGCTCTTTTGCTCACAGTTGCCCTTTATGACTTCAAGCCTGAAAACAGCCTTTTTATTTAGATTTTAGGTGGTCCAATTCCAAGTAGCTGAAGCGTTTTGGACCTGAAGAGAATTTTATCCAGATTAGTTAGTCCACAGAGTAGCTTGTAAAAAAAGCTTTTAATATATTTTTTTATAAAACAGTATTCAGATTTTAGGTAGTCCATTGAGTAGCTTGTAAAAACAAACAAACTAAAAAAACTTTGATAGACTTTTTTTAACAGATCCTTGTATTTATATTTTAGGTAGTGCAGAGTGGCTTGTAAAATACTATTTATTACCAATTTAGATTCTAGTAGTTAGAACACAGAAAGTGGTGGTTTACAAATAACAATAGCTGTAGTAGCGGAGCTCCCTTTAAAGTATACTACTAGCTCTGCTCCAATAAACAGTTTTTTTATATGATGGCTGTCTTAGCTTCCAAAGTAAAGTAACACATTGCTTAGTGCTTTTTGATAGGGGAGAACAGGAGACAGATTTTTACTTGAAATTCAGTTCCACTTCCCAGCAATTTCAGTAAGCAGATGAATACACACACAAACTGCTTCAGCCTGAAAAAGTGACTGAGGATGACCCGAAACCTTCTCTGCTGCAGTCTAGCTGTGCTTTTCAGTAGTACTGTCTCTGCCTGTTGCAGCACAATCCACAAACTGCTATGCAATTAAATTAAATATGTTGGGCAACAGTACTTTTGGTGAAAGTAAGTAGTTGAACTTGTAATAGTAGGTAAAGAAAGAGCTTTCTCTCAGTGCTTCCCCCAAGTCTCTTAACCCCATGCAGCTCTCCTGTTACAGTCACTCCTGACAAACTCAATTAAACTAACAGTTCTGATCATCTGTGTTGCAATTTTTTTGTTTTTCTATTTCTTGGGTGGGAGAGTTAAGTTCTTTCCTCCCTGCTGCCCAAGACCTTCGCGGTTTCCCTCTCACACTTGTATCCCGCCTAAGTCCCCCACTCCCCTCATTTGCACACTGCCTCTGAAATAATACTATTAGCTCTTAAAAGAGCTTTTGTTAATTTTTTTTTTTTGGGTAGGCTCACAAAAATTTGGATCGCGATTGGCGATCCCAACTGCTGGGACCACTCCGTATCCTCCCCCCCCCACCTCGTGAAAGCACAGCACGACAAATCGTTAACAACTCACTTCGATAGAATGCCGCACTTTGCCAGGAGCTCTTTGACTCACATAGAAGGAAGGGGGTGAGCAAACAGCCATACTAATACTCACCAATTGGTGTGTGAGCCTGCAACCCTACCTCCAGCAGTGACGGACAGACCCCTTCAGACTTGCAGTCGGATGTTGTGGCTCACATGGCTGTGCCAGTTAAACTCCCGCTTCAGCCTGCTTCTCTCCTCTGCAAACCACTTAGTCTGAGCCTGTGCAGTTTTCCCCTGGCCACCCCCCTTCCACGAAAATGGCACGTGACGTGTCCGACTCCCGAAGACAAAAAAAAGTGTCCCAAACATAACCAAAGGCACAGAAAGTATAACACAAAAAAAACAGAGCTCTGACTGCAGGAATACCTTAGGGCCCCATGGGGCAGGCACTAAACAGCAGTAGGTGCCCTGAGACAAAAGTGCCTGCCCTGGGGCACCTAAGGTATAGGAATTTCACACCCTGTTACTGATGGTTTTGAATAGTCTCTCTTTTGCTTTTTCTGTTATCCTCATATTCTCACATGGCAATATTGGTGTGTTTTTTTGGGGGGGGACTGAACTGAGAGGGATTCACAGATATATGCCTATTTCTCATACATTAGATTATTAACTAATTGTGCTGTTCCCCTTCTTCGTTTTCCTGGGAGAGAGTCCCTCATTTTCTTTCTCCTGCTTTAGTTTTTACCAAAAAACATGCTTGGTGATGAAGGACTCTTGACACTGGGATGAGCTCTCTACTTATTGTTACTTGAATGCTTGCTTATGAGGGCAGTAATCCTCAAGGTGTTATTTATAAAATGGACTTGTTTTATGGATGCAGAATGTCAGGACAACTATTTTTGAGCGAGGGGAGCCTGGCTATCATAGTTGATCAAGTTGACATTATACAAAAGATTCTATGTGCATGTAAGGATAATATGACAGGGTGAGCTGGGGAGTCAGGTGTTCCTTTTGTCAGAACCCAGATGAGAGCACTAACTAAAACAATATTTTCATGTGGGAGAAGTAATAACTTAACTTGGGAAGCCGGGCTTAGTTGGTAGAACCCAATAAAAGATGTCATAGATGAGCAGTCCATGGGTGTAATTAAGTGCCTTGGCATATTTGGGTTACAATTCCAAGTGGGTTGAGGCATCCTAGGTTAATTGGCATCTGTCATTGATGGCTAAAGAGCTAGGGGGAGAGGAGATTAGTTGGGGGTTACAGGCATGATGGAATAAAATGTGTGGGTTCTGACAGTATCTGGAAATCCTCTCAGGACCATAGGATATACAGTCTCTCTCCCCCTCCCCCCTTCCACCGCTTTTTTTTTTCCTTTTCCTGGTGAATTGGTAATTTGCATTGAATATTTGTTATTGGAGATAGGATATTGCAGCTAGGTTGGGTTGTCTTTTTTTTTTTTTTTTTTTGCATATTATGGTTTCAGACTGGGTTCTCTCAGCCTCTGATTCTTTAGTACCACTGTACCTTTGGTTAACTTGACACCTTGGATCAACGATCTGGTGTATTTAAAGTGCCAAAGTAGATTATCATTCTACTTTTTATTACTTTTTCTACTCTGTTTAACAAACCCCCCCTTTTTTCTTTTTTCTCCTCTGTCTCTCTCCCCTTCCCTTTATCTCTGCTTTGAGACATTTAACAGTTTTCCTATCATACTGCACAGTTATAGTGATTATAGTGATTATTAACTGTTTGAATATTCTAGTATCTTTGTCAATTAACTAGATACAGGTTATTAGATATTACTGCATGTATATTATCTGACACTATTGTTTCCCTCCTAACCATTTAATCTACTGTCAGTTAAGTGTGAGGGTATTTTTTTTCATATTAAGTTAAGTGTTAGATTCTGACACACCATGACTTCTAAAAATATTTACATTGCTTCCTGGAATGTCAAGGGTTTGGGGTCTCCTATAAAGAGAAAGAAAATCCTAAGCTATTTTCAAAAAGAGAAAGTGGATATAGCTCTCCTTCTGGAGACACTTCTTCTACCAGAAGAGGCAGCTAAACCAGCTAGGGCATGGGTGGGGCAAACAGAGTATGGTTGTTTCTCCTAAAAAGAGGGGTACCTCCATATTGTTTCAAAAGGGGGTTTCCTTCTTCAAGACTAACTACATAGCTGATCCAGAAGGGCGTTTTCAGTTCCTGGAAGGTATTTTAAATGGGAAAAAGATAGTTATTTGTAATTTATATGCCCTGAATAGAGACCAGAGCAGTTTTTCTAATGAAATTGCTATTCAGTTAAGCTCCTATAATGATTTCGAGATTACATGTGGGGGAGATTTTAATGAAGTACTTGACCCGTTCCTTGACAGAGCTAAGGCCAGAATAAATCAGCCAATGCCAAGTCCTAGAAGAGCCCTAGTCAGTTTAAAAGAAGACCTGGGGTTGATAGAAACCTGGAGAACACTCCACCTGGATGGGAAGGACTATTCCTTTTACTCACATAGACACTCCTCATATAGTAAGATAGATTACTTGTTAGTGTCCAAAGGGTTACATACAGCTTTGTCCTCAGCAGATATTAAAAGTGGTGTGATTTTGGATCATGGCATGGTGACAATGCAGCTTTTTGTGGACAGAGATCTTAGCTCTGATAGGTGTTGAAGGTTTAACATCTCTCTTCTGCAGGATAAAGTCTTTAGGGAATTTCTTGAAGGGGTTGTAACTGAATATTTTGAGAATAATGATGATAGGCCTGTTTCTTATGCTACTCTATGGGATGCCTTTAAGGCGTATCTCAGGGGAGAATAATATCTTTTGCATGTCACAAAAAAAAAGAATGCACTTAAAGATTTGGAAACAAAACAGAAGAAACTTAGAGAGTTAGAAAAGGAGTTTAAACAAGGAAGGAATAGAACACAAGTAAAGCTCCATGAAATTATGGGGCTTAAGTTTGAAATTAATAAGATATATTTTTCCAAGGCTGAATTTGCTTTGGCAATTACTAAACAAAAAGTTTGGGACTCAGGTGAGAAGTCTGGTAAACTACTTGCCTATAGGCTTAAAAGAAGACTCAATCAGAATTTAATCACAGGAATAAGAGATAAACAAGGTTGTGTTAAAGTGGAGAATAAAGATATTAATACAGCATTCATGGAGTTCTATCAAGAATTATACACTAGATCTGCCACCGTAGGGAGTGACCAGCTGTCTGAATTTCTGGGCTCCAAAAATGTATTACCCATAGATGAGGAGGATAGAGAAGCTTTAGACAGACAAGTCTCAGTGGAAGAAATTTCCCAGGTTATTAAAGATATGTCTAATAATAAGGCCCCAGGACCAAATGGACTAACAGGGGAACTTTACAAGGCAATGGGCCCCCTAATTCCTAAGTATTTGTGTAAAGTGTTTACTGAGGCATTCGAAGAAAAATTACTGCCTGATTCTCTCTCCAGAGCCTTTATCACATTGATTCCTGAAAAAAGAGAGGAACCCTTTGACCTGTGAAAGTTACAGACCAATAACATTGCTGAATGGAGACTACAAGATTTTGGCAAAGACCTTATCCCTGAGAATTCGTAACATAATAACCAAAATGATAGGTGGAGAACAGGTGGGTTTTGTCCCTGATAGGTCTGGTATGGAGAATGTTCAGCATCTCCTTAATGTGATATTTTCAGCTAAGACTGCCAAAAAAAAAACTAACAGTACTATCTATAGATTTTTTTAAAGCCTTTGATATCCTAGAGTGGGAATACTAATTTCAAATACTAGAGGCATTTAAGATGGGAAACAGTTTTATTCAATGGGTTAGTACTCTTTATAGTGCTCCTAGGGTGGAAGTAATTACAAATGGGAAAATCTCACCCTCTTTCAGGTTGTATAGAGGAATGAGACAGGGATGTCCACTTTCCCCGTATCTGTTTATTTTGGCTTTAGAACCACTTATTAAACTTATACAGTCAAATTCAGATATTCAGGGTTTCAAAACAGGTTTAGTAAATAATAAAACGTTTGCATATGCAGATGATCTACTATTTACTTTAACACATGTGGGTAGCTCTATTAGAGAACTCAAAATGGTACTAAATCACTTCTCAGGTCTCTCAGGTCTTTCAGTTAATTGTGAAAAACACAGGCATTACATGTTTCAGATGGGGTGGACTGGAAAAGAAAGATAATAATATAGAAAGAAAGTGTTGGAAGATGGATTATCTCATGTACTTAGGGCTGAGAATCCCATCCAATATTCACACTATTATAGATATTAATCTTAACCCTTTACTGAAGGAAATTAAAGATGATCTGGAGAAATGGGTCAAGTTATCTTTATCCTTGGGAAGGAAAATTAATGTTGTCAAAATGATGATGGCCCCCAAACTTTTTTATTTATTCCAGAACATACCATTAGAATTGGGAGCATCTAAATTTAAGGAGATAACATCTATGATTAAAAGTTTTCTGTGGGGTTCCAAACCACCCAGGCTATCCCTCTCAAAACTCAGATCTCATTGGTCCCAAGGTGGCTTTGGACTTCCTAGATGGGAGACATACCAGCTAGCCTTCCTTTTTAAACAAGCTATATTTTACCTTTTGTCTCCATCTACAAATTTCCCTCTTTGGTTTGAGGTAGAGCTTCAGTTATGTAAACCAGGGAAACCAGTTGATCTTTTATTCAAAACAAATACGGGTTTTTACACCTCTAACCCATGTAGTCTCAGCTCAATAAAGGCAATCAAGTCACTACAAGCCAGCTTATCACTAGACAGATTACCTCCACATTTGGAAGGTTTATGCTCTAACCCCAATATACAGATGGGAGGCAAAGTATTGCAAAATAAAGAGTGGCTCAGTCGGGGCATTTCCAATGTAGGTGACTTAATTGATCACAGTTCTAGAGTACTAAAATCATTCCAAGAAATTAGTCAAGAGTTTAATCTCCCTAAGTTTCATTTTGTGACTTTTCTGCAAATTAGGAAAACACTGTCTGACACTGTTTTAGGCCCCAATATGGTGCTACCTAGTGGTGAACATGATTGGTCCCTAATAAGTGGAACAGCTAGCTCTAGGGGTGGGATATCTAAACTATACAAATAATTTGTGGCAACATTGATAGTTCTGTTCTCAGTGAACATGCAAAATCTAAATGGGAATCCATTATTGGCTTGAGTATCTCTTCAGAGGATTGGGATTCTGCCTGGAGAAATGTGCATCAAGCTCTCAAACAGGTACAGGGGAGAACTATACAATACAAAATTCTACATCAATACTACTACTCCCCAAACAGGCTAGAGAAAATGGGTTTCTGCCCTGGGGGCATATGCTGGAAGTGTAATGAACCCCACGTGGATATCTTACACATGCTATGGAGTTGTCCTCAAGTATTTCAGCTTTGGGAACTGATTCACAAGATTTGTGAAAGGGTTACTGGAAGTAAGATCATGTTGTCTCCTTTAACTTTTGTATTGGGACTCTCCTCTCAATTAGTTCCACTTCAGAAAAAAGCAGATTAACTGGATCCTATTAGCTGCATTGGCCTTTAAGAGACTTTTACTTTCTAAGTGGAAAGAACAGGATGTACCTTCCCTGTCAGAATGGTATAATAATATGTCAATCCTAGCACAACATGAGAGAATTTGCCACATTATACTTAATCGGCTAGACCATTTTTTAGAAACATGGGCCCCTTTTTTAGAACCAATGGTGTAACTTTTGTATGTTTCCACTTTCTGCTTTACAAGTTTTATATGATCAAATGCTGTATGTAATGACTCTATTGATTTCAATCCTTAAGTGTTGTACTTGGAATATGATTGTGTAAGTTATGGTTTATGAATTTTTTTAGTAGTTTGTTAATGTCCCTTTGCTCATATTGATGCCATGAACTGTACTGATTCATATATGGTAATTTTTTCCCCTTTTAAATTAATAAAATATGAATACCAAAAAAAACTTGAGCCCCTTGTAAGCGTGGAGCAGTGGGTGCTAGCCTGCCAACAAGTGGCAGGAACTACTAGCTCACATCAATGGCGGGAGTTTGCATGGAAGAACCTGGCCCAATTTTTCAAAACCCCTGTGATCACCAGTCACTATGCCCCAAATCGACAAGCCTCATGCTGGTGTAACTGTGGGGAAAGTAGGGCCCATCACACACATTATGTTTACATGTCCCAAACTAGAGCCATTCTTTCATGCCCTTCAGAATGAACTCCAATAACTATTTGGTAGACCTCTACAATTAACAAAACAGATGTTTATCCTACTGCAGTTCCCTAGACTCAGACACTCAATGCCTCTTGGCTGTTCTCTTAACTGCCAGCAAAAAGGCCATTACTAAATTATGGCTTTCCCTGGGGATTCCCACTGTGCAAGACTGGTAGTCCATTAGAAAATAAATTTACCAAATGGAAAAAATAACACATAACCTGAATGATGATGAGAGGTGCAGCTCCAGGTGGACTAGGTGGCTTCTGTACTACGTAATGAAAGATGGTACCTTTGTGCCTTAGATCTACCCTTCCTTCCCTAACGCCCAATCCCTCTTCCCCAGCTCCCTCTAGCTTGATAAGAAGTTTCCCCCTTCTGCTCACCCCTTTCCCTCTGGCATTGCGGCAAATATAAGTCCCGAGTTGGCTTCTCACAGCTACCCTAACTGTGTTACAAAGACTGTTAAACAAACCAGTACCTTAGGCAGACCAGATGAAGTAATGGTATCAAATGTATTTGTGTAACCCAGTCTGATCCCCAGAAACAACTAGGACACTGGGAAGGAGAGGAAGGAAGAGGCAGAGCTGAGAAAAATGGAACTTGGATTGGCTCTCCAATATTATTTTATTTATTTTTTATTTATTTAGTTTTTGTTGACCGGGTAAGTGCACTAGGCAAATCCTGCCTATTTTCAGGCATGACCCGGGGGAGGGGGATACAGATGAATGCCAACTGACCTTGAACCAGATGAAGCTATTGGTGGTATTTTTAGTGAATGAGGGAAATTTGGTCAGGACAATGGGGAAAATTCCCCTACTCCTTTCGATAAGTGCCATGGGATCTTTAACATCCACCTGAACTACCATCAATCCAGACAGATGGGACCTCGGTTTAACGTCTCATAAATGTAAATGTAACCGTGTACCTGCGGATCTCTGTAAGTAACCTTTTATTCAATCGACTGTAACATGAAAACTACAATAAAGATGATATTAACAAAAAAGGAAAAAGGACATATTTCTGCAACAAGCCATGGAGGCAGCCATACCCCTGGTGGAATGGCCTTTAACCACTCCTGGAAGGTCCTTATTGTACTTAAAGTAGCAATAAACAATGCAATTGGCTAACCACCTAGACGAACACTGGAAACTTCAGCTCCCTCTCTCTTGCGGGTGAATGAAACAAACACCTGATCAGACTCCCTTAAAGTCTTGGGTATAATACCACAAGATTCTGTGTACATCCAAAGTATGGAGCAGTGCCTCTCCCAGACTGGAATACTCAGGATAGTAAAGGGGTGGTGGATGTATTGGTTCAAAGTAAACTCCAACGATTCCACCACGGCAGGGCACTGGTGGTAGTGTGCCGGGTCATTACAGCGCCAAGCTGCAATTTTGCCAACCTCTCTTTTTTTGCACACACTCCCACCCCTTATCAATTATTCTAACTCTGGGGGGAGGGAGGACCTCAGGGAGGGGGCGGTGAATCCAAAAATCTGCGCTATGGTGCCCCAGTGCTGTAATGCCAGCTCCCTAATGCTGTGAAAGGAACTCTGACACCACCTTGGGAAGAAATTTAGGATTAGTATGCGAAGAGACACTGACTTTGTGGAAAACCAAATAAGGCTCTTTATACATGAGAGTCTTAAGCTCAGAAATCCTTTGAGCAGAAGTAACAGCAACTAAAAAGAGCATCTTACATAGATACATAGATACATAGACAGTGTCGGCAGATAAGGGCCTATGGCCCACCTAGTCTGCCCATTTGAGCTTGTAAGTTCAGTTTGTTTTCCTAGAAGTCTGTTTCCCCTTACCCCTGCCCTCTAGAATTCCTTTATGTCTATCCCATGCATTCTTAAATCCCGTGATTGTTTCAGCCCCCACACTTCCTCTGGCAGGGTGTTCCACTTGTCCACCACCCGTTCTGTGAAGAAATTCTTTCTCATGTTTCCCTGAATCGTCCCCCCTCCAACTTCATCCCATGCCCTCTAGTCCTGAAACATCTTTTCGCTTAAAAATAGTGTTTCCTGCACCCTGTTCCTCCCTGTAAGATACTTGTATGTCTCTATCATATCCCTCTCTCCTCCTCTCCTCCAGGGAGTACATGTTCAGTTCCTTCAACCTGTCTCATAGGACTTGTGATGCAACCCATGCACCATCTTTGTTGCCCTCCTCTGACCCTTCTCTACCCTGTCTATGTCCTTACGTAGGTATGGTCTCCAGAACTGTACACTGTACTCCAGGTGGGGCCTCACTAGTGTCTTGTATAGCGGAATTATGACCTCCTTTTCCTGCTGGTGATGCCCTGCCTATACATCCCAGCATCCTATTTGCTTTACCTGCTGCCTTGTCACACTGTTTCCTACCTTGAGGTCATCAGAGATGACAACCCCAAGATCCCTTTCCTGCTTGGTGCATGCTGTATCCTCACCCCCAACTGATATATTGTGCCAGGGTTTTGTGCCCATATGCATTATCTTGCACTTCTTTGCATTGAATTTCAACTGCCAAACCCTTGACCATTCTTCAAGTTTCTGCAGGTCCTTCTCATTCTGTCTACACCCTCTGGTGTGTCTACTCTGTTACAGAGCTTTGTGTCATCAGCGAACAGTGAAATTCTGCCTTCTAGATCCTGTGCAATGTCACTGATGAAGATGTTGAATAGGACCGGTCCCAGCACTGATCCCTGTGGTACCCCACTGGTTACTCTTCCCTCTGTGGAGTGACAGCCATTTACCACCACCCTCTGTATCCTGCCACCCAGCCAGTTACCTACCCACCACACTACTGTCCTGCCCACACCATATTCCCCAGTTTGTGTAATAGTCTTCTATGTGGCACAGTGTCAAAGGCCTTGCTGAAGTCCAGATAGGCCATGTCCACTGCCCCTCCCTGATCCACCTCCTAGTCACCCAGTCAAAAATTCAATGAGGTTGGTCTGACATGACCTCCCCTGGTGAAATCATGCTGCCTTGGGTCCTGTAGTCCATTGACAACCAGATGTTCCACCAATCTCTCCTTCAGTAGTGCTTCCATGATCTTTCCCACTACCGAGGTGAGGCTGACTGGTCTGTAGTTCCCTGCTTCCTCTTTGTTCCCACTTTTGTATAAGGGACTACATCTGCTGTCCTCCAGTCTTTGGGTACCTCCCTGTTTCCAGTGATTGGCTGAACAGGATAGCCAGAGGTTCAGCCACCACCTCTCTTAGTTCTTTAAGGACCCTGGGTGCACCCATCTGGCCCCATTGCTTTATCAGCTCTTATTACTTCCAGTTCCTTCAGGACCCTTTCTCGTAAAGGACTGTGTCCATTTCTGCAACATTCTCACCCTTGTACCCCTTCAGACCCATTACCCCTCTTCCTTATAGTAAAGACTGAGCAGAAATACCTGTTCAATATGTCAGCTTTATTGTTGTCATCCTCCACGGCTCCCATCCTCCCCTTCAGTCTCACTATCCCTCCCTTTGTCTTTCTTTTTCACTTATGTACCTGTAAAGGTTTTGTCCCTTTACCCACTGATTTTGCAATGTGTTCTTCTGTCTGAGCTTTGGCTTCCCTTACTGACTCTCTGCCTCCCTTTGTTTCTTCTGGTACTTCCCCCTATCCCCTTCTGCCTGTGTCTTTTTGTATTGCCTGAATGCAATCTTTTTGGCTTTCACTTTCTTTGCTACCTCTTTGGAAAACCATAATGGTCTCCTCTTCCTTTTCCTCTTGCTAACCTGCTTAATGCATAATTCTTTTGTTCTTATAATTCCCATTTTAAATACTGCCCACTGTTCCTCAACCCCTGATTCCTGTCCCATTCCCCTTAATGCCTCTTTCAAGTATCTCCCCAATTTCCCAAAGTCTGCCCCCCTAAAATCCAGGATACGTGTTTTTGTGTGGTTTGGTTCTGCTCTTTCTGATTTCAACCACAATGACTGGTGGTCACTGTTACCCAGGTGCTCCCCACTGTTACCCCCATCACACTGTCCCTGTTTGTGAGCACAAGGTCCAGTATTGCCTTCTGCCGAGTTGGTTCCATGACCAGTTGCTTAAGGAAGGCACCTGAAGGAGTCCAGGATAAATCTGCTCTAGTTGATGCTGCTGCTGGGATGCTCCAGTCCACGTCTGGTATATTGAAGTCTCCAACCAGTACTACCTCACCCTTGTCTGCCATCCTTTGGATGGCTAGCATCAGCTCCCTGTTTCTTCCTCCTGGGCTGGTGGTCTATAGACCACACCTGTGCGGATGGCTGGCCCCATTTTCCTTTTCCAGCTTAACCCACAGTATCTCTCCCCCATTTTGTTCCTCCTGGATCTGTGTGGCCCTTATGTCATTTTTCACATACAGTGCCACTCCTCCTCCCTTCCTGCCTGCTCTGTCTTCCATGACAAAGCGCAGCTTGCAACTCGTGGTAAGTTTAAAGGGAGGTAAGAACAGGTTACTCACCTGTAACAGTAGTTCTAGGAGTGGCATATGATGTTCATTCACACTTCTGGCAGTGTTTCTTTCCCCTTTAAGGCTTGCTGGAACGTCTTCAAGCTGGCTCCTCCCACCCACTTGGGTGGTAACTCCCTCAGCACCACCATGTTACGTCTGATCTTGCCTGCTGGAAGCAAAATCACCATGCCACTTGCCGGGGAGGTCGGGTGGGTCAGTGTGGATGAACATCATATACCACTCCTAGAAAGACTTTTGCCATAACAGTAGATCTTCTAGGAATGTCTCTTGCAGTAAGACATTACTTCTGGGAGTTCCCGATAGGTGGTACTCTAACACTGCAGTTTCTTCTAGCAGTGTCCATACCAGGGACCACCCACATGACCTCACTTCCTGGGCTGTGTCTATAAAAGTGGGTGGTCCCTGGTAGTCTCCGTTCACCACCGGTTTCAGCTCATGAAAGTGAGGGACCGAGGGGAACCGAGGTACCAAAGCCTCCCAACCCTACATTGTTTTCCCTGTTATAGAAGGGCAGGGGGTTGGAGGGAGGGAAGCTACTTACTGCAAGAGACATTCCTAGAATATCTACTGTTACAGCAAAAGTCTTTGCGTAACTGATCTATCTTCCACGGAATGGTCTCTTGCAGTAAGCCATTACTTCTGGGAGATACCCAAGCAGTTATATGGCAGTGGGGTGGCCAGATATGGCATTCTGCCATACATATAGTGTGGTCTTAGGACCGATAGGTGCTGATAGCAGTAGATCAGCATGTAAAGAGAATTTTGTATTCTATCTGTAAGTACTCCATTATAGTATTCGTTATAGGGTTATGGCTGAAAGACAAGCCAGACTGGCTATTATTGGGTATCGTCAGATGAGTTAAGCAGATGTCAACCCGATCAGGGTATGGTGTATCAGATACTGTGATAAATCAGAAGGATTTCAGCCATATAATGGAGTAATTGGTCAGTCTCAGTGGCATGCACTGGAAAAGACAGTATATGTCAAAGCCTATTAGTTTCTGAGTTTTGAATAGTAACCCAAATAATACGTTATTATTTTGTAGTGCTACAATGTAGCAAGTTAATAGTTTTTTTTCCCATGTATGTCAAGTCATTAGAAAAATGTATCCATTTTGGCCTAAATAAGCTACATAAGTAGCAAATAATGATGTGAAATGAAACAATGTATCTATTTCATAATGGAATCCAGTGGCTCTTAGAGTCAGTAGTATTGTTATAGTCAATATTGTACTTGTTTTAAGGTAAAGACATGGAATACAACAGAGTGATGTTGTCAGTTCCATCGTGCATTAGTAATCTCATTTGCAAGGGGGTCCCAAGTATGCCAGGGCCTGCAGCCTTGTTAGGTGTAAACCTGAAATGTTAGTATGTTTATAATATATATGTACTCACCATTGTTTCTGTGGCCTTTATCTATGGCCAGGTGAAGACTGCATGTAGCAGTAGAAGTTTAGTAAGAATATTATGATCTATATTATACTATTATCGGGATATATCAATTGTTTCTCAGCATGTGAGTAGTAGTAAGCCCTGTTAGTGGGAAGGACACAAGGGTCTGGCGCACAACAGGCTGAGAGGCATTCCAATGGAATGACCGTAACGGCATGTAACAGTGATACCTCAAAAGTGGCTAGCTGTATAAAGCCTCATGGGAAAGGCCTCAGAATAATTTCGAATCAAAGCCCCAGAAAAAAGTCTCCAAGGCCTAGAAGAGGAGACTGGGGTGTAGTCTGAAGTTTTTTTTAATGAGAGAAAGAGGCACTTGGCCATCCTGAGGGGTGGCCATGGGTCGGTTTAGATGTGTTGTCATTCGTTCTGTGCTTCTAAAGTTTTCTCTTTGGTTACAGTAATTTCCAGTTTTGTATGAATAATTATACTGAGGGCGTGGTTTATGGTACATATATTGTACTGTTTTTAGTTGTCTGCCTGAGGCTTGTAGGTTGTCCAGTATTGTTTGTGCCCATGGGCCAAAGAGATGGTCACCAGAAAAAGGGGCATTAGCCACTTTTTGTTGAATATCAGGTGCTAGCCCTGATAGTCAGAGCCATGCCTGACGGTGTATAAGAATACTGACTGCAGAGGCTCTAGCCGGAGCATCAGCAATGTCATATCCTGATCTTAATAAATGTTGAGAGAGGGAAGTAAGTGTGTTTATTATTGATATGAGCTGCTCTTTTTCAGGGGATGTAAGTAGTTTACTTATAATGTCCCCAGCAGAGGTGCCCACCATACGCCGGTATTTCAGCATATGTCCCATGTAGTTAAGTATTCTAATATTTAATGTGTTTAGAGCAAACACTTTCTTCCCTATATAATCAAAACGTTTAGAGTCTTTTTTGGGAGGTACTGTACTTGTACGTTTGGGTTTGCCAGTGCGGTTGTGAGCAGCTGCAATAACCACAGAATCCACAGTGGGAATATTTGTTAAATATTGATACTCAAGGGGAGCCCGATAAAGCCTATGCGCTTTTCTAGGTAGCTCCTGTGCCGCTATGGGTTGACTCCATCTTTCAGTAATCGCATTTCTGAACGTTGGTATAAAAGAAGGGACTGCTCAGATAGGTTCTTCCAGGATGTCAAGATATTCAGCCATATCTTTACTTAATTTATCTTGTTCTATTGTGGTAAACCCCCAATTTTTTTTTTTGTATTCGTAACATAATTTCTGGGAATGAGGGGGTCATCCAGTGGGGAAATTACCTTTAGTGGTTGTAATATTTCTTCGTCCCAGTATGATGGTATAGAATATGGGGACTCATACCCTCTTGTAGTAGGGGAATCATCATAATTTGTGTCTTTGGAATGTTCTGCAATTATATGAGAATCTGACAAATATTCCTCAGAATATTCATGAGGAGGCAGAAATGGCGAACGTTCTGGCTCTGTGCATGCCTGTTTTGATGGAGGTGGAGACACAGTCTGTGATTGAGGGTTTTTTACTGGAATGGGTGTATAGTCAAAACCCATAGAATTCGACACTTTATTTACAATTTCTTATATGTTTGGCACTTGTGAGGATGGAATTGCCATGTAAGCGGGTTCTGAGCCCTGTGTGCATGGCGTCAGGGGATCAATTTGTGCCTCCCAATAAAGTGATCCAGTACGTCCTTGAAATTTTTATTCATCATGGACTGGTGTCTGAACACCATGCATGAGTGCAAATGAGGCTGGTTTGCCTCTGCATTCCATAGTATGATTCTTTATTTTGTGGTGATGCAGCCCCATAAGTATCTTTTGATACTTTTTTATGAAAATGTTCATGTTTTTTAATGGGTAAATTTTTATAAGGATCTTCCATAAATGTATTATATGCTGGTAAAGGTGCTGTTCTATGATGAAGGGGCTGCTCCATCGATGGTGGGATCAGGCTCGTCAACGGAAGACGAATAAAAGCATGCCCCGTCGACATTGTAATGTGTCTTATTGATGATGGATAAGTGAATGCATGCTCTGTTGATGGTGGAATACACCTCATCGACGATGGGGAAATCAGTGCATGCTCCGTCGACGGTGGGATGCTCTTCATCGACAATGGAGATTTAGGAGCATGTCCCGTCGATGGGGGGGGGGTAGCCCCATCGACGATGAAGCAAGTAGAGTGTGCTCCATCAATGCAGGAGGTGCTTTTGTTAATGAGGCTGTCTTGTAGAGTCCTCTCATCAACGGGGGAGTGTGCCCTGTCGACAATGAATGCAGCAGGACCTCCGTCGTCAATGGTGCATGTGTTTTCGTCAATGGGGGAGCTGAGGAATGATGTCCCATCGATGATGAACATTCCTTTCTATGTGAAGTTGAACTTCTATGTTCTTTTGATGAAGAAGTGCCTGCTGTCAATGGGGGGATATGGCTCGTCAACGAGGAATGTTTTCTTGATGATACATGTTTAGGGATATGACCGTTGAAAGGTGGTCAGGCAGGACTTTAGGTGAAGGTATTTCCATCCCTATTTTGCTTCTTGAAGAGGACTCTGAAGTTTTAGAGCCTTTTGATCGAGTACCCTGAGTCTGTAACAGGGAAACATTCATTGTAAAACTCTTGGTCGAGCACAGGAATATGGTGCCTTGTATGAAGCCCAGACACTCCAAGCTATGGGTTCAATCCATGTTGTAGACTGCTGGTAGAAGAATAAGCTGCTGTCAGAGCTTAAGCCGGCAGGAAAATGAACGGAGACTACCAGGGACCACCCACTTTTATATTCACAGCCCAGGAAGTGAGGTCATGTGGGTGGTCCCTGGTATGGAGACTGTTAAAAGAAACTGCCGTGTTAGAGCGCCACCTATTGGGAACTCCAAGAAGTAATGACACTGCAAGAGACCATTCCATGGAAGATCTACTGTTACAGGTGAGTAACCTGTTTTTCTGGGGATATGGATATGATGTTCAAGCCACACTTCTGGCAGACTCTTAGCAGTTCTCCAGGAGGAGGGAAGCAAGGTGCACACCACCTATTTAGGGAAGAAAAACTGGAGAACTGAGGTCCCAAAACATGTCTCAAGGTTGATGGGATAGCGGAAAATGAAGGTGTGTGCAGACTTCCAGGTAGCAGCCCTGCAGATTTCCAGGATAGAGATGTCCCTGGAAACAGCCACCAAGGCAGCAATATGACGGGTGGAATGAGCCCTTGGCCCTATGGGAGGCTTCCTACCTGCCAACCTATAGCAGAGGTCGATGTAGGATACAATCCACCTGCCAACTGTCCACTTAGCTGCCGGTCTGCTAAGCGTGGTTTCGTGTAGGTGATAACGAGCTGGCGAACCTCTCGCCAAACTCCAGCCATGTGCTCCTTGTAATAGGCTAGCGCTCACCACAGGTCTAGTGTATGGAACCTGTGCTCGACCTCCAACTTGTGGTTGGTGAAGTACAGTGGGAGATTAATCGCCTGGTTAAAGTAAAAATCTGACAACCTTTAGGAGGAACTTTGGGTTGGGGCGAAGGACAACCTTGTCCCTATGGAAGACCAGGTAAGGAGACTCCACCAAGAGTGCCTGGAGTTCATGGATCCTTCTGCTGACATGATAGCCACCAGGAAGGTAGTCTTCCACAACAGATGGGACATCTCGCATCTATTCGAATGGCTTGTCCATGAGCTTTGCCAACACCAGCAACAAGTTCCAAGATGGTGGTGGTTCATGCACCTGAAGGGAAATGTGGTCAAGGCCATTGAAAAAGTGCCAGATCACCTTTTCCTGTGCTACTGACTACATAACAACCCACGCCCAGTAAGCAGAGATGGCTGCTAGGTGCACCTTAAGGGTTGGCAACCGAAGGCCTGAGAGAGGGACCAAAGGAAGTTGAGAATGCTAGCCACCGGGCAAGATAAGGAGTACAACCCCTTGCCCTGGCATCAGATGGAGAACCTCTTCCATCTGAAGGCGAGCATTTTCAGGTCGACTCCTTACGAGAAGCCTCGACCACGGTGAGGACATCCTCGGAGAGACCCAAAGCCTGGAACTCTAGCTGCTCAGGAACCAGGCTGTCAGGTGCAGGGATTGAAGGTCCGGGTGGAGTACCTTCCCCTGATGGATTGAGAGCAGGTCCGGGCATAGAGGAAGATGCCTCAGGAGCCTGCTGCTGAGGCTGAGGAGATCAGGGTACCAGAAATGGCATGGGCAGTACGGAGCCACCAGTATCATCCGTGCCTTGTCCCTCCTGGCCTTGAGCAGCACCTTGTGGATCAAGGGGAATGGAGGGAAGGTATAGTGAAGTCCTGGAGTCCAGGGCCTGGAAGAGATCCTCCTGTAGTGTTCCTTGCTGAGGGGGGGCAGGCACAATACAGCCTCAGCTTTGAATTCTCCCTGGAGGAAAACAGGTCCACCAGAGGGGTGCCCCACTGGGAGAACAGGCTGCGTACTACTTCTGAGTGGAGAGATCACTCGTGAGACACCTCACCCACATGGCTGAGAGCATCCACCAGCTGGTTGGGGATGCCGGCCACATGGATGGCAAGGAGATTGGCCTCCAGGCTGCGTAAGAGAGTCCAAACATGGCGAGCTTCCCTCCACAAGGAAGTGCATCCCGTCCTGTTTGTTGAGATAGGTCATGGCCGTGGTGTTGTCCATCTGGACCTGAACAACCTGACCCAGAACATGTGAAGCAAAGGCTGTCCGTACCAGCTGCAGTTCCAGCAGGTTGATGTGGCATCGAGACTCCTCGGGGGTCCTTAGGGGTCCAGAGTCCATGGACTCTGTTCCCCCAGGTGGGCACCCCAGCCCATGAGAGAGGCATAGGTTGTCAGGATTACCGTCAGCTCCATTCCTGCAGATGTTCTGGGACTAGCCACCACTGGAGGGCATCCCACACAAGCTGGGTCACAGTGACCATCTGATCGAAGTGGCCCTTATGCTGAGACCACTGGTGGGCCAGCTCCCACTGCAGAGAGCGCATTTTCCAGTGGGCCCAAGGGACCAATCTGGTGCATGCCACCATGTATCCCAGTACATGCAGAAAGCCCCGATCAGGGCGCAACTGCCCAACCCAAAATGATCAGGCAAAAAGAGAGCCTCTGCCCTGTCCACCAGGAGTCGAGCCCTGGCTCTACAAGACTCGAGCTCTGCTCCGATGAAGTTGATTGCCTGCAAGGGCATGAGTTCCGACTTGGCCTTATTTACCAGGAGGCCAAGAGAGATGCAGGTTTGGACAGCCAGGTCCCTGGGCCACTCCATCTCCTGCCTAGAGGGACCCACAATCAGCCAATCCAGGTAAGGGTAAATATGGACTCCTCAATGACTCAGGTAAGCTGCCACCACTGCGATGCATTTGGTGAAGACCCTGGGGACAGAGGACAGGCTGAATGGCATGGCCTGGAACTTGTACAGGATCCCCTCCACTTGGAACCAGAAGAACTGGCGGTGGGATGAACGGATGGAGACGTGAAAGAATGCATCCTGAAGATCCAGAGAGCATAACCACATGTTTTGCTCAAGAGATGGTATGATCTGAGAGAGTGAGCATCCTGAAGGTTCACGGCCTGAAAAACTTGTTCAGGTCATGCAGATCTAAGATGGGAGGAGCTGGGTAATGTCGTCCTGAAGGGCTGACAGGATGTCTGCAGACACGATGCCCTCCTGTGGGGCATGGACTCGACAAGGCAGATGCTCCTCGAATTCCAGAGGCAGACCCTGGCCGACCACTTCAAGAACCCACCTGTCCATGGTGACAGCGGAATAGGCAGGAAGAAAGTGGCAGAGCTGGCTTCCCACGGGAGAACCCACAGGAGTCAGGATGGAGATGAGGGAGGCACCCCTCATCCCATCACTGGGCAGGCTTGGAGTTGGCAGAGGGGCCACTGGGGCCTGCCTACTGGCCTATGGATGACCATGGCCAGACTTTGGTTGAGCTCACCAGGCCTGAGCCTGCTGACCAGCCAGAGGCTGGACGGGTTTGGCTGTGGGGGCAGAGAGTGGACGAAAGGGCTTCTGCTGCTGCTTAGAGCCCTCAGGGTCTCCCTGAGCAGATGTCACAGAGTCCAAGATGGCACTGGACTTCAATACAGGTGAGGTGCCCCTCAACCCTGGGTCTGACCAAGTCTGTGTCCAGGAAGGGGACATCCACCAGCATGTGCTGGGTATCTGCCATAAAGGTAGAGATCCTCAGCTAAGCTCTACAATGCATAGCCACCGCAGCTGCCATGGACAGAGTGCATGAGTTGAAGTCCATGGCAGTCTGGAGCTGTTGCTTGGCCACTGCTCTGCTTTGATCCTGGACCTGTTTGACCATGGTCTGCAGGTCTGATGGGAGATGAGGGAGCACCTCATCAAGTGAGCCCAGGAGGGCATGCAAGAAGCAGGCCATCAAAAGAGTCGAACTCGCTTGCCGAAGGCAGAGAGAGGAGGCAGCATATGCCTTTTTGGCCATGTGAGCCAATTTCTTGGACTCCTTATCAGGTGGCTTGTCAGCATCACCCACGTTGCCAGAGCACCTGAAAATGGAGTCGGCCATGAGTCCCTAAGCCAAAGGATGCTCAGTGCATCCCAAAAGGGAACCGGTAGGAACCGCATACCTGAAGGCCATCCGGGCCGACGGCACAGGACAAGAGGCCAGGTGCTGCCATAGCTTTAAGGCAGGGCCAAGAATGGCATCTGACACCAGGAAGGTTTCCGCAGGAGTCTCTCCCCGGTCAAGGATCTCAGTAAGCGGGTACCGAGCCCACTTCTGAACGGGTTCCAATGGAGACCCCATAGATTCTGAGATGAGACGGAGAAGAGCCATAAAAAATGTAGGATCCTGCTCCAGCAATATATCCTAGGTCGACTCAAAGTCCACCAGACAGGAGTGCAAGGAGGAGCCCTCAGATTCCAAGGATTCATGGAAAAAGAGGTCTACCGCCAGAGTCCCCTCTGACCCTCCAGGAACGGACAGGGGTAACTGTGACAGATAGCTGATGGGGAAGATCCGAGGTCGGGCGGGCTTCCTTAGTTGGAGCACAGGACTTCAGCTGTTTCGGTGGCAGTTCTACCAAAATCGGCAGAGAGGCCGGGGGAGGCTGAGCTGGGACCTGATGGGTCAGCTCCTGCCAAGGCGGAGATGGCTGCAATTTCTGTGGCAAAAACCAAGTGATGGCCGGGGTTGAAGGTGGAACGGGCTTTATCCCAGTGAAGAGTAACTGTTGCCACATTAAGTCCTTGCAGCGCTGATGCAGCTTGCACCATTTCTCTCCTCCACCAGGACCAAATTATAGCAGTGTTGCGCTTACTCCAGCATCGAGAGCTACGTAATATTGACGCTCAACGTGGGCTGCTCGACTCAGGGCGCCGACATCAAGACTGTGACCTTAACCATTAGGGCCACCGATGGTGAGTCTCAGGGGGCCAGCAAGAGTCAGCTTTCCTCCTGGTCTGGAGGCTCTGGGTCAAGAGGAGGCAGATAAGCAGACTGGTCCATCACTCCCCAAGTGAGTGGTAGGACCGGGGTCCTAGACAGGAAGGTGTCTGCCTCTTCCAGTGACAACAGGTTGACCAGCTCGTGAACAATCTTGACCGGAAGATCGACCTGCGTCTCGATCAATTGACCCAATGGGAACACAATGGGGCCGGTGGCCAGGGCTGAAGGACCAACCAAAGTTGGAACCTCTGGAAAAGCGTGGGAATCGGACTCCTGAGAGCATTCCCAATCCCACGAACATCGGCGATACTGTTTCTTGGTCTCTTTTTTTAGACTTGGATTTAGACTTTGTGCCCGAGGGACCCTGCCCATGGGTGGGAAGGGCCTGGCACAAATCTCGGAATGCCCTTGTGAAGGAGACACCCAAGGAAAGCAGCAATAAGGCCAAAACTGAGGAAGCATGAGCTGCGGCCTGAGCTGGGGCCTCAAATGCTGCAAGCTGTTCGGCAGACCCCTTGGCTGCAGAGACCACCTGACGGGCGTCCTTTGATTTAACAGGCAGATCCTGATGATCCAGACAACCCAGAAGCAGGCGGGCATGGCGATCCCCCCCCCCAACCGAATCACCAGGTACGGGAATCAGTGAAGCAAGGGCACGAATTCAGGCGCCAATTTAAACTTGTCCAACAGCTGCTTTCTCTGTCTCTGTGCTTGTGTTGCTTCTATTCCCGCTGCTCTGCCGCTCCCACCACCACCTCTGGTCGGCTCTCCTCCTTTATAGGCTGTGGTTGCTGTAGTCACATGACTGAGTAAAACCTATCAGCCCACTTTTCCATTGCAGCTTATCAGCTGCCTCACTAGAGGGCACCTACCATTTTCTTCGCAACTAACTCCATATACCTGCCTAAGTATGATGTTTCTCACAGGCGTTACTCTACCTCTCTATGACTACACAAACCTCCTTACCACCCACAACCCTCCCAATGAGGGAACCCCCACCAACCCTACCCCTCAGTGCACCTCGCAGCCTTTGTTGGTGCTTCCCCCACACGCCCGGTACTGGAATTGGCTCATGTCCACTATGGCATTATATATTCTGCAATCCTGCCACCCTCCTTTTCACCCAGGGCTCTCAATCTTAAAATCCTCAACCCTCCGTTGCCTAGCAGCTACTCTCTCTGGCTGCAGCACCAATGCAGGCAAAACCTATTTCAGGGCCAAAATAATGCATCTCTGCGCCCTTCTCCTGCTCCTGTCAGGGGACATAGAGGCTAACCCAGGCCCAAACCCAACCAACACCCCCACCCCGTTCACTCTCCCCAAAGGCCTATGCATACTCCACCTAAATACCTGCAGCCTGCTATCCAAAATCTCGCTGCTACAACCAACAGTGTTCACACTACACCCTGATATACTGACCATTTCAGAAACTTGGTTAAAACCACATCATTCGGATGCTGAGTCTCCATCCCTGGTTACACAAT
This sequence comes from Neoceratodus forsteri, assembly GCA_016271365.2. Taxonomy (NCBI): domain Eukaryota; kingdom Metazoa; phylum Chordata; order Ceratodontiformes; family Ceratodontidae; genus Neoceratodus; species Neoceratodus forsteri. The sequence continues at coordinate 86,578,169 of JADMNL010000029.1, forward strand.
AATTAGACACGATAGGCATGGGAAAAAGAAAGGTGGTGGCACGGCAATATATATCTCAAACAGGCGTCAATTCATCACTGTGGAGATCCCCTCACTCCCCGAAAACATAGACTCCTCACTAATTAAAATCTCACTTCCTTATACCTCCCTATTTAGTGTAGCAAGTAAATACTGCCCTCCATGCACACCCAATGATGATATCCTTTCCCATCTAACCACGCTTCAGTCCCTAGCCAAAGGAACTCCATGCCACAAGGGATTATAATGCCAACTGGCTAGGAGCTGAAAAAGCTCTCCTGAAGGCAAAAATAAAGGCCCAAAACCTCACGCAACTTATAAAGGAGCCTACCAGACTTAACCTTAAGTCAAACAACCACTCCCTACTGGACTGGGCCCTCACCTCGCACCCACATAGAATCCTTAAAGCAGGCCTACTTCCTGACTCTATTAGCGACCACCACATGGTTTACCTGATCAGGAAGGTTCATAGCCCCTCTCCTCCCCAAAAGACACTGCGCACCAGGTCTTACAACTCCCTAGACTTAGCATCTCTCCTGGCGGACCTGGGAAGGGTAAACTGGTCCTGCATCACCGAGGCATCTTCCATTGATGATGCCTTTAATGCTTTTAAAATCAGATTCCTAACAGTTTGGGACAAGCACGCTCCTTTGAGCAGAAAACGAGTTAGAGGAGCACATCTCCCCTGGATCACGGCTGACATAATTAGAAATTGCCATACCAGAGACCATGTCTGGAAAGCTTATAAGAAACTGGGCTTCCAGGCCTCCCTTACTACCTATAGAGCCCTCCGAAATGCTTGCACAATTAGTATTCGCCAAGCAAAAAAGTCCTACTTCCTAGCTACCTTCAGTAAAAATTCTAACCACCCTATGGACTTCTGGAAATCTCTCAAATCCTTGCTCTCTTCCCCAACCCAACCACCTTCCCCCCTCAATTCTAATAAATGGCTCCCTCATCTCACTCCATCTGTGTCACAGAAGCATTCAACATCCATTTCTCCACTGCTCAACACTCTTCTATCCTCCCTCTGGAATACTCACACCCGCCCACCCACACAGCACCCACACCCCCAACTCACCCCTCAATCCCACCTTTCGTGTTCCAACCAATTTCCCCACAGAAGTCCTCCACTCTCACGGACGTTGAACCCAAATAAAGGCAAATGCCTGTGTTGTCTCTGGACGCAAGATGCTATTCCTGTCAGCCCCTGCCATAGCCACTCCACTGGCCGCACTCTTCAACCTCTCCTTCTCTCTGGGCAAGGTTCCAATGACTTGGAAACTGGCCACTGTCATACCCCTTCCTAAAGGCGGTGACCCCTCCTCCCCAGGCAACTATAGACCTATCTCCCTACTCCCGATCCTGGCCAAACTTCAGGAGCGACTGGTCCTGTCCCAACTCTCCCAGTTCCTGGACGCCTCCTCCTTCTTTTCTCCCTTCCAATCTGGCTTCCGCAAATCCCATTCTACCATCACCTCCCTACTACGTGTCACCGGAGACATCCTCACAGGTATCGACAAAGGGCACATCACCTCAGCCATATTTATTGATCTAGCCAAGGCTTTCGATACCGTATCACATCCCCTTCTCATCTCAAAACTTAAGGATGCAGGTCTAGCTCACCCAGCTATAGACTGGTTCCAAGACTATCTTGCAGGTAGGATGCAAGTGGTCAGACTGGCCTCTCATACATCAATCCCCCTACCAGTAAATTCTGGGGTCCCTCAAGGATCAGTCCTAGGTCCAATACTCTTCTCCATTTTTCTTAATGGCCTCCCCGCTGCATGCTCCCACTCTTCCATTCAAATGTATGCAGATGATACAGTTCTGTATACATCCGGCCCCTCCACAAGCAGCGTAGCACCTCTCCTTCAGGAGGACTTCACAGCCATCCAGCACTGGTTCAGGAAGAACCAGCTATCTCTAAACCCTAAAAAAAAACGGTGTCACTTACATTTGGCTCCCAACAAAGACTCTCCCGCCAAACCCTGTGCCCTCCTTTCTCAACCCTGGAAGGAGTACCCCCTTGAGCAATGCACTAGCTTTAGATACCTAGGCGTATGGCTCAACCAACACCTTGACTTTGCCTCTCACATAGATTCCCTGCATAAGAGGCTGCTACCCAAACTGGGGACACTCTACCGAAACAAAACCTGTCTCCCCAAGGAAACGAGGCTCACCATAGTCCAAAAGAAAAAATTACTCACCTTAGTAATGTTGTTTCTTCTAATGGAGTCTTGCTATATTATGACAATTGCAGTTTGTCCCACCATTAGAACTGCTCCGGAGGTGAAAGAGTTAACTCCATTCCATGAATGGAACTTAGAGCACGAGCTCTAAAGAGAAGCTCTGTCTGTGTAATTTCAAACCTGAACTGTCAGATCTTTACGAGCAAAAACTCACTAAGGTCTGTGTGGAAGCTGTAACCTACACTAGCCAACTGGCTACCTAAATATTAACACCTATTGCTGGTCCCAACACAAAGACTCAAGTCAGGGACCAGAACTAATAGTATAATTTAACAATATGGAAATATAAGGAAAAATGAAAACACCACCCCCAAACCCCAAGGAGGGTGAAAACACATAAAAGGGCATAAAATAGTGCCACACTAGGCTGCCCACCCCATACCCAAGCAGAAGTTCTGAGAGGGCAGGCTGGGGGAGGTCATAATATAGCAAGACTCCATTAGAAGAAACAACATTACTAAGGTGAATAATTTTTTCTTCAAACAACATGAAGTCTTGCTATATTATGACAATTGCAGACTACACAGCAGTACCTCCATGGAGGAGGACAGAACCTACTTAGGGAATAGGCTCTGAAGCACAGCTGTGCCAAACCGAGCATCTCTCCTAGCCTGGACATCCAGGGAGTAATGCTTGGTGAAAAGTGCTTTCTTCCAAGTAGCAGCTTGACATATCTCCAATATAGGGATGTCTCTGGCAGCAGCTAGAGACGCAGCTGTACCTCTGGTAGAATGAGCCCTCAAGCCAGAGGGGGATCTCTGCCCAGTTTCTGATAACAAAATTGGATACAAGAGACAATCCACCTGGCAATTGATCTCTTAGTGGCAGGTTTCCCTTTCCCAACCTCACCATAAGTGAGAAAAAGTTGGAGGGATTCGAACCTGTGACCCTTGGTACGTTCTATATAGTAACTAAGGGCCCTCTTAACGTCCAAACTGTGCAATCTCCTCTCACCAGAAGAGGAATGTTCAGTGAAAAACACTGGAAGGGAGATAGATTGGTTAAGATGGAAATCTGAAACCACCTTAGGCAAAAACTTCCTGTTAGTCCTGAGGACTACCTTATCCCTGTGGAAGAAATAAAGTCAGTTTCTACTGACAAGGCTTGCAACTCACTTATGCGTCTAGCAGAAGTGATAGCCACTAGGAAAACAGTTTTCCAAGTTAAATACTTAAGCTCTGCAGAAAACAGAGGTTCAAAAGGGGGTTGCATTAACTGGGCAATGCAAACATTAAGGTCCCAGGCAGGGGCCGGATCCCGAAAAGGTGGATTAGTATGAAGTAATCCCTTAAAAAACTTGGAAAATACAGGGTGAGCAGAAAGAGAGGATGGCTTTCCTGCTGAAACAAAAGCAGAGACAGCTGCCAAATGAACTCTCAGGGTAGCTGGTCTCAGGCCCAAAGAATTAAGATGGACCATGTAATCTAACACAATGGGCAAATCAGCAGATTCTGGGGAAATATGTTTCCCAGAACACCAAATGGAGAACCTTTTCCACTTAGAATTATAAGTAGCCCTAGTGGAAGGCTTCCTAGAAGCCTTTAGGATTTCAAGAACACCCTGAGAGAGGTGTAGGTCAGCAAATTCTAACTCCTCAAGAGCCAGGCCTTGAGGTTGAGGGATTTGAGGTTCGGATACCAAACTCTCCCCTGGGCACAGGTTAATAGGTTGTGATTCCTGGGGAGACACAGGGGGAGATGGACTGTCAGGGACAGAAGGAGTGGGTACCAGGGCTGCCTGGCCCAATCTGGGGCAATCAGAATCACCCTGCAAGGCTGGGATCTGATTTTTACTAACACCTTGAATAGGAGAGGGAAGGGGAAAGCATAAAGAAACTTCCTTCCCAATCCAGGAGAAGGGCATCCAGGGGACTGAGCCCAACACTGGGGCCTGCAACAGAACAGTGGAAGTTGGTGTCTGGGGCTGCAAAAAGATCTATCTGAGGGGTGCCCCATCTGGCAAAGACTATCCCCAATACTTGAGGATCCAGAGACCATTCGTGATGGCCCTGAGAAATCCTGCTGAGAGCATCTGCTAGGACATTGTCCTTTCCTGGAAGGTGAACTGCTATGAGTGAAGTGTTCAGGGAATAGGCCAGAGACCACAACTTCATTGCCTCGGTGCACAAGGCCGAAGACCGAGTGCCCCCCTGCTTGTTGATGTACCACATTGTTGTGGTATTGTCTGTTCTGACTTGTACCACTTTGTTCTGGACAAGCAGAAAATGCTTGAAGTGCTAAAAGACAGCTCTGAGTTCCAGCAAATTGATGTGGAGCAGAGATTCCGGGGGACCACACTCCTGAGTGGAGAGCGCCCATGTGGGCTCCCCACCCCAGGAGGGAAGCATCCGTAGTGAGGGTCAAAGTGTGAAAAAGGATGAAGGGGACCCCCAGTCTTAAATTGCTCTGATCCTGCCACCACTGGAGGGCCTGGATCAGGTTCGGTCACTGGGACCAACTTGGAAAGGGGTCTCTTCTCTGAGACCAATAGGCTCTCAAGTGAAACTGAATGTCTCTCATCTGAAATCTTGCTCCCTGCACTACAGCTGTGGACGCAGCCATGTGCCCCAGGAGCTGCAAAAGTGTCTTGCTGGTCGAGACCCTGCAGAGTGAAGGAGGAGGCCAGAGCCACCAAGTTCCTTACCCTTTCTAAGGGAAGAAAAGCTCTGGCCAGATTGTGTCCAATTCTGCACCTATGAAGGTGAGTACCTGAACTGGTTCCAGAACCGACTTTGGTATAGTTTAGCAGGAAGCCCAGGGAGGAGAGAAGCTGCTGGGTGACTTGCAGGTGAGATTTTACCTGTTCTGGGGACTGGCCTACAATGAGCCAGTCATCCAGATAGGAAAAACAGCAATCCTTTGCCTCCTTAAGTGAGCCACTGCTACTGCCAGACATTTTGTGAATACCCTTGGGGCAGAGGTAAGGCCGAGGGCATTGCTCTGAACTGGTAGTGACCTGAGGGCAGTTGAATCTGAGGTACTTTTGGTGGGAGCTTCTGATTAGGACGTGAAAATAGGCATCCTTGAGGTCCAGGGAAGCTAGCCAGTCCCTGGCCTTAGAAGAAAAATCATTGCCAGAGTTACCATTCTGAACTTTGGTTTCAAAGATGCTTGTTCAGATATCTGAGGTCTAAAATGGGCCGCCATTCTCCTGTCTTTTTGGGGTAAGGAAGTATCTGGAGTACAGACCCTTGCCCTGGTGTGGGGAGAAACCCTTTCTACGCTCTGAGAGCTAACAGGGTTGAGACCTCTGCTTCTAGAGTAAAGGTCTCTAAAGAGCTTGCAGGTGGAAAGACCTGATTCTCATCTTTGGGAACTTTTTGAAGCTGAGAACCAGACCCTGGCTTACTACTTCCAGAACCCACTTGTCTGAAGTTAAAGACACCCAGTTCTGACTGAAGTAAGCCAACCTGCCCCCTACTGGTAAAGGAGAATCGGCCCTGGGCACCCCATCAGGGTGCCTGCTTGGCAGGTGCTTTAGGCTGAGGGGTGGGGGCAGGCCTGCCCGCGCCCCGTCTGCCTCTGCCTCTGAAGAACCCCCTCTGAGCATAAGCAGAGGAGGCCTGGGTTTGGTAAAAAGGCCTGTGGAAAGGCCTACCCCTACCCCTGGGGGTGTGCCTCTGAGGAGTGGCTTGCCGCTCCTTGGCTTGGGCACTTTTATAGGTAGTCCTATATTCATCCATCTTCTTCATATAATTCTCTGTCTGCTCCCCAAACAGAGAATTTCCCACCACAGGAAAATCCATAGCCTTAGTCTGGGTATCCTGTGACAAGCTAGTACACCTGAGCCAGGCCAACCTACGAAAAGCTACAGATGTGGCCATGACTCTAGAGGAAACATCATTAAAATCCACAGCAGCATGAAACTGCACCTTAGAAGCCTCAATGCCATCGGCAGCCACCTGCTCCAGCTCACTAGCAAGCTGGCCAGGGCTTGTTTAGCTAAATCCATAACAGTATCCCATCTAGATTTCTGATACCTTGCTACATAAGCCATATAATTTGCTTGCACTGAGTCCCAAGGAGCTGCCATGTACTGTTTTTGCCATGGCATCAATCTTCCTGGAATCCTTGTCAGGAGGATGTGAAGCCAGGGAATATTAGCTTTATCACAGGCTGCAGCCTGAACTACTAACATGACTGCATTGCTGGAAAGGAATTCTGTATCAGGACCTGACAGTGTGTACCTCCTGTCCATCTTTTATCTACAGGAGGCACAGAATTAGGAGTTTTAAGATTTTTATTGTTTGTTTCCTAAATGACTTATGCAAAGGAATAGACAATCTCCTAGACTCTGGTATATCCATCATTTCTACAAAATCAGGCTCCTCTTGCTCATCATAGCTTCCTCAAAGAGAGCTGGAGGGTTCAACAACTTTTTGTAAAACATAAAATGAGAGGGACTCAGAAAGCATGGGGAAGATTCTAAAGGTCTGTCTGGGGAGATGTCCGGTTCAATGGGCACACCCAGACCCTCTAAGTCACATTCATACTGTTCATAATCATCCTCCCCCTCCTCTGGTTCATAAAACTCCTCAACATCATATTCCTGAACCGATGGAACCGACCGAACCGACCTTTTACCAGATAGTGGCGGTTCGGACGGAACCGGAGAAAGTGACTGGACAATCTGAATAGCTCTTGCTATCTCTGCAGCAGTTGGAGTAAGAATTTTGGGCTCCAAACCTGCTGACTTTCTTGTTCTCTTTACTGGAACTGGTTCATCCGAGCCAGCTTTTCGTTTGCCCGAGGAAGTCTCGCCCTGGTCAGAGGGCACTCCCTCCGGTTCGGTTGGCACCGAACCGGGCTGGCCATCCGGGTCAGCGGACTTTTTGGCCTCTCGTTCCCTGAGCCTGCCAAATCTCTTTTCCAGGGTGGCTGCAGGGAAATTCTTACAAATCTGGCAGTCTGACTGGAGGTGGTCAAACCCCAGACAATAAACACATGTGGTGTGTGGGTCAGCCTTGGCAAAGACTTCCCCACAGACATCACAGTGTTGAAACCCAGTGAGCCCGGTTTTTCTTTTGGGTTTCTCAGACATAATGCCAGCCTAACAGAAAACTTGCCCTTTAAACGGCAGTGCCAGGCAAGACACCCTTATCGGTTCCTAACCGTGTCACGGGTATTGGAAAAACGTAATGAAATCCGTTTTTTTTAGAACCGATAAGAACGGGAACCGCACTCTAAAATCTCAAATTTAAAACTTTAAGTTTTAACCCAAGCTGATTGGTTCAAAACCGAACCGATAAAACTTACAAGTTCCACACAGAATTAAAATATGAATTATTTACGATACCACAGACAGAGCGTGAACCGATCGGTTTTGCGGTTAAAATAAAACTATTCTCGGTTGAATCGAACCGAGAAAACACTGTTTAAACCGAGAAATGAACCGAGCAGTAGGAGAAATCTCCGGAGCTACTGTTCAGTGAGGCGGAGTAAAGAATCTGACAGTTCAGGTTTGAAATTACACAGACAGAGCTTCTCTTTAGAGCCGTGCTCTAAGTTCCATTCATGGAATGGAGTTAACTCTTTCACCTCCGGAGCAGTTCTAATGGTGGGACAAACTGCAATTGTCATAATATAGCAAGACTTCATGTTGTTTGAAAATGATACTCCCTGTACTGGATTATGGTGACATAGTTTACTCTATCGCCCCTGCATCCACCCTGGCTAGCCTAGACACTCTGTTCCACTCCTTTTATCGTTTCATCCTCGACTCCCCACAATCCATGCACCATTGTACTTTATATAAGTCTCTAGCCCTACCATCTCTCCATGACCACAGATTAATAAATTGTGCTAGGTTTGCCGCTAAATTCTGGACCCTCCCATCTTGAATCTACCCTATCCCAACACCCTCCCCCTGCGTACTCCCTAAGAGGCACAGATCCCAGACTCCTACATATCCCATTTATGCACACCACCAAAGGCCAGTCAGCTTTTAAATTCAGAATCCCACAGATCTGGAATGCCCGCCCCGCCCCATCAGACATGCACATAATCCCAGTCTCCGCTCCAGACTACTCCAGGCACACTTCTCCTCCAGCTACTCCTGCTAATGCTGCAAGTTCAGCCCTCTAATAATTAATGTACAGTAATTATTCCTGTTATGTGCATATCTGTCTGTAATCTACTGTACTACTATACCTGGAGTACATGTTACACTGTATTATATTTATACAAATCATATGCTATTGTTTCTTTATTACAATCTCTGTACTTGTATTTGTTTCTAATATTTGCCATGTACTGGGTCTAGGCCCCCAGGTCGCATCTGGAATCGAGCTTGTTGCTCAGTATGCCAACCTGGTAAATCTCGTAAATAAATAAATATAAATAAATAAATGTGGATGGATAGAAAGTGTGGCACAGGCCGCATGCCTTTGGATTGTGCTTGTGGCCCAGGAAGTAGACGCACATGGTGTGTGGGTCTGTCAGAGACATCTTCTGCCTGCAGGCACATTTTCGAAATCTGGGCACCAACTTGTCATCATCCATACCAGAGACTAGGAGAACAGCCTGAAGACAATTTTTTTTTTTTTTTTTAAGAATTACGAAGTTTAATAAGCAAAGGACCTTCTCAGCACAAGAGCAGTAAGGAGAGAACTTTCTTTTTCCAGTGGAAAGGAAGATCCAATGTCACAGGGTGATGCCGAGGGAGTTGTCCCTGGATGGATGGGAGGAGCCAGCATGAAGACATTCCTGCAAGCCTTAAAAGGAAAAGGAACACTACCAGAAGTGTAGATTGAACATCATATCCACGTCCCTAGAAAGTGAGTTTCTCCAACATAAAATTGAGTTCCCATGGAGGGACCAGGTCCCAAATGGGAGGTTTCAGATGCAAAATGCCCACAAAAAAGTGTGGGACACCTCAAGCGGAGCCGCAGCCCTCCCCTCAATAGGCGCATGGTATGCAGAGGTGGCAGAAAGATGCACCTTGAGTGAAGAGAATAGCCTGAAGTACCCCCAAGCCCAAGTCTGAGAGGGAGAGAAGGTACTCCAACACCTGATTCACCAGGCAGGTGAGGGGGTCCAGTTGTAGCGTAGCAACCCAAAGGGAGATTGTTTCCGTTTTATGGCATAAGCAGCCCTGGTGGAGGGCTTTCTACCAGACATCTGTGACTCTGGAGGACACTCCAGAGTATGTGATCACCAAGTCTGCATGAGCCATACATGGAGATGCAGGGATTTTAGATTCAATGGACCAAGGTTCCCCGGTCCTGGGGAGCAAGCAAGTGCACAGGGGCAAGGGTACTGGAGGTTCCACAGTCAACTGTTGCAGCAAGGGGAACCAAATCTGCCTCAGCCAGAAGAGGGCAATGAGTACCATCTCCGCCCTTTCCAACTGAAGCTTGAGCAGCACTCCCTGTAGGAGAGGGAAGGCATACAGAAAACACAGGTTACTCACCTATAACAGTAGTAGTATATGTTGTTCATCCACACTTACTGGCAGTGTCCTTTCCCTTTAAGATGTGCCAGAAAGTCTTCAAGCTGGCTCCTCCCACTCACCCGAATGTAGTAATGTGGTTTGGCAGCTACTTATCAGATAGATACAATTAGTTAACTATAACTTCACCCTATCGGATAAAGCCACAATCAACATTGGTGTGCCACAAGGGTCTATGCTTGGTCCCTTGCTTTTCACCATATTTATGAACAATATCACCTCCAACCTCCAGCACACTTCCTCCCTGTCATATGCCAATTACACGATCCTGTACTCCAGTTCTAAAAACATCACTGACATCAACCAACGCCTCTCCTAGGATTTAAACAAATTCAGCAGTGGCTGTTTAACCATAAGCTTGTCTTAAATGTATCTAAGACCCAAGCCATGTTATTTGGTTCAAATGCTAAACTTCAACACTCTCTACCGAATTTCAAGCTCTCCACCACTAGTGGTTCTCCTGTAAGTGTGGTTAACTCATTTAAATACCTGGGTATCACCCTTGACCCGGCTCTTAATTTTGACCTTCACATTCAGCAGACCTGCAAGTCAGTCAGCATGAAACTTGGCATTGCCTACCGCTCCAGCTATGTGCTTACCCCCTCTGTAAGGCTCGCCATAGCACATGGCATATTCCTTCCGTCACTCACCTATGGGGTTGCAACGTATGCTGCCGTGAGTAAATCTAGTTTTCGGAAGTGGGATGTTACCTACAATAATATCCATTGCTATGCCTCCTCTTCACACCGGCTTAAACACCACTGCCTCCTATACTCCAAACTTGGATGGCTTTCGCCTCTTGTGTCTAGATCCTATGCATATGGCCCGATCATCGATCACATCATCAGAACACAAATACCTAAGCCTCTGGCGGGACTATCTATAAACCAGACATCCAGTTATGGCCTGCGTTCTGTGGTCAATGCCCCTGTCATCATCTCTAGACATCGCTCCTCTAAATGGGCTAGTGCCTTTGCTTGTCATGCCTCCCCAATACTGGAACTCTCTCCCTCTAACTATACGCCTTGCCTCATCCCATACCTCTTTCAAGAGATTGCTACGTAGACTCCTAGTTGATTCTGTAACTACTCCTGCTTCAAACCACCTTAGCCTGTTTATCTCCCTCTTACCTGCACTCCCTAGCCACTCATTCAGCTTTCTCCCGATAAATGATCAGCACTTTTTTCTTCATTACCTGTCTGTCCTACTCACAATTACTCTCTGTCCTCACCTCTTACTTTGTCACTATTTTTCCTATATCTCATTCTAATTTCCCTTCTACTTCCCAGCTCTCCCATATCTAATCCTGTATAACTACTCAAGTATTACAGCCTTCATTGTATTATCCTACCCGAATTGTCTGGGCTGCTGCTCAAATTACCTTAGTTAATGTATTGCTTTCCCTCACTTTTATTTACACTGTATTGTATTTCTTACCTTGCCTGCTATTTACTCCTGCTTGCAATGTATTCCCATCCTTGAAAATTGTCAAATGTATGTAATGTCATGATGTATTGTTATTTGCCTCTTATGTATTGTTCTGTACCCTCCCGGGTCGTGCCTGAAAATAGTCATTTCCATGGCTAGTGCACCTTACCTGGTCAACAAAAACTAAATAAATAAAAAGTATCCCAGTGTTGTATGCCTGAGCCAGGGGAGGTCGAATGGGTCAGTGTTGATGAACATATACCAGTCCTAGAAAGTGCGGTTACGTAAGAACTTACCATAACAGTAGATCTTCGAGGAATGTCTCTTGTAGTAGGTCATTACTTCTGGGAGGTTCCAGCAGAGGGCCCTGTCACACAGCAGCTTTTTCCAGCAGTCTTTCATCAGGGCCTGCCCACACATGACATCATTTCTCTGTGCCCTATATAAATGTGGGTGGTCTCTGGTATCCGCAGTTCCCCATCAGATTCAGCTCACAAAGGCGAGGACCAAGGGAAACCAAAGTACCAAACAGTCCCAACCCTAAGTCCTTGGATTCTGTTTGTCTCTGTTAGAGAAGGAGGGAGACAGAGGGCAAGATAGGACCTACTGCAAGAGACATTCCTCAAAGATCTACTGTTACATTAAGTTCTTATGTAACCGCACTATCTTCCACAGAATGGTCTCTTGCAGTAGGTCATTACTTCTGGGAGATTCCCCAGCAGTCCATATGGGAGGACAGTAATGACAGAATGCCTTGGAGGATGGCATGACCAAAGGTGGTCCTGCGCCGTGAGGCAACGTCTAGGTTGTACCGTCTTGTAAAAGTATGGACTGTGGACCAGGTAGCTGCATTGCAGATGTCCGTAATAGAGGCACCTTAAAGCAAGCCACAGTGGCTGCCATAACCCTAGTGGAGTGAGGCTGAACATGATCTGACAGGGCTTATTGTATTTTTTTGTAACATAAGGTAATGCAATGTGCCAACCAACAGAAGAGTGTGCAGTTCGCAACGGGAAAGCCCTCACACCCATGGGCAAATGTGACAAAAGTTGAGATGTTTTCCTAATGGACTTAGTGTAACAGCGGAGTATTCTGTGAACATCCAGAGTTTGTAGGATGTGTGCCCCTAGATTGGAGTAGTTGGGGTAGTACACCAGTAACTCCAAGGACTGATTGAGAGTCTGTTCCGAGACTACTTTAGGAAGAAAGGACGGGTTAGTGTGCAGCACGACCCGGTCCCTATGAAAGATAAGCTAGGGTTCTTTGCACAGAAGGGCATGCGGCTTGGAAATACGTCAAGCTGATGTGATGGCTACCAAAAATAACGTTTTGCATGAGAGGAAACGCACAGCACAAGTGGCAGCAGGCTCAAAATGCTCCACTGTTAATTTTTCAATCATAAAATTCAAGTCCCACAGGGGCGTAGGACGGCGAACAGGAGGTTTGATATGTAGCACGCCTTTCAAAAACATCTTAGCTAGATGATGATACAGGAGACGACCGTCCAGCGGTTCGTGGAAAGCCAAAATGGCAGCCAAATGGACCTTGAGAGAGGAATAACTAAGGCCTGCTTCCGTTAAGGAGGCCAAGAAGTCCAGTATTTTTGTCAGAGGACATGAATACAGGTCCAGGATGTGAGCCGCGGACCAGATGGAAAAACATTTCCATTTACAATTATAGGTCTCTCTGGTATTTGTGATGAGCCGGGTGGATGGGGATGTGAAGATAAGTATCTTTCATATCTAGAGCACACATCCAATCCCCTTTTTTTCAGGAGTGGCATGATTGATGTTAAGGTGATCATGCAAAAGTGTTTGTACTGGATGTATTGATTCAGACCCCTGAGGTCCCCTGTCGGTTTGGGTACTAAAAAGAAATGGGAATAAAATCCCGTTAGCTGGTCTGATCTGGGCACTGGCGTAATCGGCCGTTTGTTGATCAGGGTAAGTAGTTCCTCCTGGAGGATGGCTGTATGATCCGGAGGGTATTGAATCATTCGAGGTGGAAAGGTAGGGGGCATGGAGATGCACCCCAGTGTGTGCCAGTCTTGGATTATCTACAGCACCCATTTGTCGGTTGTAATTTGTTTCCAGGCCTCTATATGAAGGACAAAATGACCCCTTACTGCCTCCGAGGTCTGATAGAGGAGGTGAGGGGAAAGCCCTGAAGAGTCACTGTCAACTGGACAGGCCAGTCCCAGCTGGGAGAACAGTAAGGACAGGTGGAGGTGGAGCCGCCCTGGGTGGGCTGGCCCCGTCCATAAAACCAACCTCTTGTAGTTTTTATACCTTTGTATGTATAGGACTGGGTCCCGGTGGAATGGTACATACACTGTACTATAAGGAGATGTCTGACCAGAGGCTTGCGGGTCATCTAGAAGAGTCTGCGTACCTGGACCAAAAAGTTTATAGCCATTAAATGGGGCATTGACTACCTTGTGTTGTATGTCAGGTGCCAACCCGGATACTTGGAGCCATGCATGGCAGCGTAAGGCAATACCCGTAGCGGATATACGGGTCAAGATACCAACCACATCCTACCTGAGAGGGTGCTGGGAAATGGATGTCATAGTTGACAAGGTTTGTATCAATTGTTCTTCATTGGAAGGCGGCAGTTTGGTTATAATGTCTAAGGCAGCCGTCCCCAGGGTCTGTTGGTATTTCACCATATGGCCCACATAATTCATTATTCTGATATTCATTGTACCAGAAGAGATTTTATTTTCATTGCTTCTTGCCATGCATTGCGTCTCCATGCAGATCTCGTGCCCACTTGCGTGTTGATATAAAATACTACAGTCATATTGTCTGACTGAATCATCAATGGGCCAGGTGTCAGATAAGAATGGAAGGCCTGAAGTGCCAAGAGAACAGCCCTCATCTCCAGAAGACTGATACGAGGTTGTTGGGGACGAGCTAGCCACTTGCCCTGTGTGTTTTTTTTTTTGGTTTTTTACACAGAAGTTTAAGCTAGCTGCTGTGTGAGCTGAAGACGGCAGGAAAATGAACTGAGGATACCAGGGACCACCCACATTTATATAGAGATGATGTCACATGTGGGTGGTCCCTGATGAAAGGCTGCTAGAAGAAGCTGCCATGTGACAGCACCCTCTGCTTGAACCTCCTAGAAGTAATGACCTACTGCAAGAGACCATTCAGTGGAAGAACTACCGTTACAAGTAAATAACCTGTTTCTCTAGGGACATGGATATGGATATGTTGTTCTGTCCACATTTGCTGACACACTCCTAGCAGTTCTCCCGATGGAAGGAGACAAGATGCACACCCCCTACATAGGGAACATAAAGACTGGAGAACTGAAGCCCCCAAACCAGCATCCCGGCATGACTTGAGGTCAATGTGGTAATGGGAAATGAAGTTGTATGCAGACTTCCAGGTAGCAGCCCTGCAGATTTCCTGGATAGACAAGACCCTAAAAGCAGCCCCTGACACAACGGTATGGTGGGTGGAATAAGCCCTTAGCCCTCCGGGAGGCTCCTTACCCACCAACCTATAGTAGAGATCAATACAGGATGTGATCCACCTGCCAATTATCCGCTTGGTTGCAGGTGTGGCTTCAGCGTAGGTGACTTAACAGCTGGCAAACCTCTCCCCGTGCAATCTTTATAGTAAGTGAGCGCTCGCCTCAGGTCCAGAGTATGAAGCTTGTGTTCAGCCTCAGAGGTGTGATTCGGGAAGAACACCGGAAGAGTAATCACCTGATTCAGGTGAAACTCCAACATGAGCTCTGGGAGGAACTTCGGGTTGGGGCGCAGGACAACCTTATCCCTGTGGAAAAACAGGTAAGGAAACTCCATCAAGAGCACCTGGAGCTCAGTGATCCTTCTGGCTGACGTGATAGCCACCAGGAAAGTGGTTTTCCTCAACAGGTGAGATATGTCTTACCTGTGCATCAGTTCAAATGGCTTGCCCATGGGCTTTGCCAAAACCAGCAACAAGTCCCACATTGGTGGTGGTTCACGCACAGGAGGACATGTGATCTAAGTCTTTGAAAAGTGCAAGACCACTACCTCCTGTGCCACAGACTGCTGACCAGCCCGCGCCTGTTAAGCAGAGATGGCTGCCAGGTGCACCTTAAGGGTCGTTGACCAAAATCGCCCTTTGGAGAGTGACCACAGGTAGTCCAAACTGCTGTCCACCAGCCAGGACAAAGGGTCCAGCCTCTTGCCCAACACCAAATGGAGAATCTCTTCCATTTGAAGGCATAGCATTTTCTGGTCAGTTCCTTTCTAGATGCCTCCACCACAGTGAGGACATCTTTGGAAAGACCCCAGGCCTGGAACTCTAGCCACTCAGGAATCGGGTACAGGGATTGAAGGTCTGGGTGGAGTACCTTCCCCTGATTGATGGAGAGCAGGTCCGGGCAGGTTGGAAGACGCCTCGGGAGTCTGTTTCTGAGGAGATTGGGGTACCAAAACTGCCATGGCCAGTCCAGAGCCACCAAGCTCACCCATGCCTTGTCCCTCCTGACCTTGACCAGTACCTTGTGGATCGAGGGAAGGCATAGAAGAGGCCTAGGGTCCAAGGCCTCGAGAAGGCATCCCCCTGTAGCGAGTCCTGCTGAGGGGGGTGGGCACAGAACAGCCTCAGCTTTGCATTCTCCCTGGAGGCGAACAGGTTCACCTGAGGGGTGCCCCACTGGGAGAGCAGGCTGTGAACTACCTCCGGATGAAGAGACTACTCGTGAGATGCCTTGCCTACCCAGCTGAGGGCATCCGCCAGCAGATTGGAGGCTCCTGCCACATGGATTGCTAGGAGAGCCCCCTCCAGGTTGTGCACAAGGGTCCAAATGGGGAGAGCTTCCTTGCACAGAGGCAGGGAGTGCATACCGCCCTGTTTGTTGAGGCAGCACACGGTCATGATGTTGTCAGTCTGGACTTGGACCACTTGACTTCAGACATATGCAGCGAATGCAGACAGCGCCAGCCAAACTGCCCGGAGCTCCAGAAGGTTGCTGTGGCATCAGGACTCTCTGGGGGTCCAGAGCCCGTGGACTCTGTTCCCCCAGATGGGCACCCCAGCTCATGAGAAAGGTGTCAGGATGACAGTCTTCTCAGGGTGGACAAACAGGATCCCTTCCTGCAGATGCTGTTGGACTAGCCACCACTGGAGTGCAGCCCGCATCTTCTGGGTCATGGTGACCAGCTGGTCGAAATGACCTTTGCGCTGAGACCACTGGCTGGCCAGCTCCTACTGCAGGCAGCGCATGTTCCAACGGGCCCAATGGACCATGCTGGTGCAGGCCACCATGTAACTCAAAAGACGCAGGAAGTCCCAGGCAGGGCACAATTGTCCAACCAGAAATGATCGAGCAAAGGAGGAGAGAACCTCCACCCTGTCTGCCAGGCTCTGGCTTGGCTAGAGCTGAGCTCTGCCCAGATGAAGCTGATCACCTGTGAAGATATGAGTTCCGACTTGGCCTCGTTGACCAGGAGGCCAAGTCTGATGCAGGTCTGGAGGGCCAGGTCCCTGGACTGTTCCCCACCTCCTGCCTGGTGGGACCTGCAATCTGCCAGTTGTCCAGGTAGGGGTACACCTGGACCCCTTGGAGCCTCAGGTAAGCTGCCACCACTGCTATGCATTTGGTGAAGACCCTGGGAGCCAAGGAGAGGCCAAAAAGCATGGCCCAGAACACGTAGAGGGTTCCCTCAGCTCGAAAGCGGAGGAACCATCGGTGGGAGGGATCAGGATGTGAAAGAACGCATCCTGAAGATCCAGGGAGCAAAACCACAAATCTCGCTCTAGAGATGGTAAGATCTGAGCCAGAGATACCATCCTGAAGGTGCACAAGCTAAGGAACTTGTTCAGGTTGTACAGAGCTAGAACGAGGCACCAGCTCCCCATCCACTTTGGCACCAGGAAACAAACCCTTGGTGTTCCGGAGAATCTGGTACTCTGACCACGGCCTCCTTGCAGAGGAGCTGAGCTATGTCATCTTGAAGAGCCAACTGAGCATCTACCAATACAAAGTTCTCCCATGGGGCACGGGCTTGGCTTGAAGTGTATTCCCTGAATTCCAGAGGCAGACCCTGACCAACCACTTCCCAGAACTCACCTGTCCGTGGTTGACAGTGAACCAGACAGAAGGGAAGTGGCAGAGCCAGCCCCCCACAGGAGGGCCCAGGGGAGGCATGACGGGCATGAGGGTTGTACCCCCATCCCATCACTGATCAGGCTTGGAGGAGAACCCAGCTGAGGAGCCACCAGGTCTCATCTCTCCAGGCATATGGACCACTGAGGCCACCGACTTCAGCCTGGGTTGCCAAGACATGCTCGGCTGGTTTTGCCGCAGGAGTGGAGGACCAAAAGGACTTTCACTTCTGCTGCCTGGAGCCCTTGGGATCCTTCTGCATGGATGTTGCAGAGTCCAAGGTGGCATTGGACTTCTCGATATGCTGGAGGTGACCCTCCTCACCGGGCCCAAACAGGCTGGTGCCCAGGAATGGAACATCTGAGTTCACTGCGAGGCACTGCCAGGCTTCATCTTGCCCCATTAGGGAAGAAGTCCTTAAACAGGGGGTGGCTGACTACATTCAGGAAAGGTGGGGTTTAAATTTGTGAGGGGGGAGGATAAGGGAGGGGCTGACCAGAAGCCCTCTCCTCCAGATGAGGGAAGTAGCCTTCAAACTCAAGGGGGGGACAGACTGGGGGAGGAGGTTTCAGGAGGAGCAGAGGGAGGATGGAAGTATAAGGAACCTGGGTGGGGTTAGACAAAGGGGATCAGGGATAAGGGGTTGGGGGGTGTTAGTAAATGCCAGGAGCTTGGGAAACAAGTTGCCAGAGTTCCAGGCCATGCTGTTCAGGGGAAGGGGTAGATGTGGCGGCAGTCACGGAAACGTGGGCCAACAAAAACCATGACTGGGACCTAAACATGCAGGGGTACACTATGCTTAGGAAGGATAGAAAGGAGGGCAAAGGGGGTGGAGTGGCTATGTTCATTAGAGATGACATAGAAATTGCTAGAGTAGAAGAGGCAGAGGGAAACGTGGAGGCCTTATGGGTCACCTTACGGACCCCAGCAGGAGGTAAGGTCAAGCTGGGTGATGTTCTGAAGGATGGTTTGCTGGACAACATCATTGCCCAGTGTGGACCAAAAGGGGAAGGAGTGGTGTTGATGGGAGACCTTAATATGCCAGGTACAAACTGGGGTACCATGTCCTCTAAGGTGGCCAAAGAGCAGAGGCTGCTGGATGGCTTCCAGGATGTGTTCTTAACACAGCATGTGATGGAGCCCACAAGGGAAGGGCATGTCCTGGACGTGGTTCTGGCAGATGGGGATCTGGTAGGGACCTGGTTGTAGAGGATCCCTGACTGGAGCGACCACAATACTGTCTGGTTTCAAATAAGCATGGGGGAGAGATCTAGGACACTGGCAGTGGACTTCAGGGGGGGCAGACTTTGTGGGCATGGGAAATATTCTCAAGGATCACTTGACGGGGATTACATCAATGACAAATGTGGAAAAGAGATGGGAGGTCATAAAATGGGGACTTCATGAGGCAGTCAGGACCTGTGCTAAGGTGAAACGTAAGGGAGCAAGGTCACAAAGCATGCTGGTGGTCCAGTGAGGTTCAGGTAGCGGTCAGAGAAAAGAAGGCGGCCTACAAAAAATATAAAACAACAAGAGGGGATAGGGAAAAGGAAATGTACCATCTTGCATCTAGAAAAGTCACCCGGATGGTGAGGGGGCAAAGTCCAGTAAAGAGCAGTGGCTGGCACAGGGGATACATGGAGGGGAAAAGGGGTTCTTCCGGTACATTGGGGAGCGGAGAAAAACTAAGGGCCATCTCAGCAGATTGAGATCAGAAGGAGGGTGGGTGGAAGAGGTGAGGGGCCAGGCAGAGGTATTAAATGAGTACTTCGCCTCTGTGTTCACTAGGGAGGGGGATGGGAAATCTACAAAGCAAGGCACAATGGGGATAGAAGTGGTAGGGAGTGGGATCAGGGGAGCAACAGAAATGGAGCAAGAGGGAGGGAGAGGTACCCCAGGGGTGTCACATCAGGATAAGGATAAAAAGGCCAGTAAGGTGGAGGGGACAGATGATGCTATCTCCACCGGAAGGGTGTGGTTAGCCCTAAAGAAAGATAAATCTCCTGGGCCGGATGGCATTCATCCGAGAGTATTATGGGAATTGGCGGACATACTGGCTGCACCCCTGGCAGAGCTCTTCAACAGGTCACTTGAGACAGGGAGGGTACCTAGGGATTGCGAGAGGCACATGTGGTGCCAATCCATAAAGGGGGTTGAGGGAAGTACCAGGTAACTATAGACCCATCAGTTTGACCTCAGTGGTGGAAAAATTAATGGAGAGTATACTAAAGGAACAATTGGGGGTGTACTTGGAGGAGGTGGGAGGTCTGGATAGTCGGCAACATGGGTTTGTGCTAGGTAGATCATGTCAAACCAATCTTGTGGAGTTCTACGAATGGGTAACATCAGAACTGGAGAGGGAAAAGCCTGTGGATGTATTATTCTTGGACTTCAGCAAAGCGTTTGACTCTGTCCCCCACAATGGTCTGGTGGAGAAACTGACAGGGTTGGGAGTAGGCCCTTTGATGGTCAGATGGATTGAAAAATGGCTAGCTGGACGCACCCAGAGAGTAGTGGTCGGTGAGGAGCTCTCGAACCCTAGAGAGGTCGGTAGTGGGGTACCGCATGGCTCAGTCCTGGGTCCGATCCTGTTTATTGCATACATATCTGACATCAGGGAGGGTATAGGGTGTGAAATGAGTCTCTTCACTGATGACTCCAAGATGGGAGCAGTAGTTGAGGGGGAAGAGGGGAGGTTGGCCCTGGAAGGGGACCTGGACACCCTGGAAAGCTGGGCTCACACATGGAAATTAAATTTCAATATCACCAAGTGCAAGGTGTTACATCTTGGGCAGGGAAAACCCTAAACACAGGTACACCCTGGGAGGGGAGGTGCTGGAAGCCTCAACAGGGGAAAAAGACCTAGGGGTCATGGTGGATGCATGTATGAATAACTCTGAGCAGTGCAGGAGAGCTGCTAGCAAGGCAAACAGGATGTTGGGATGCATCGTAAGGGGATCACCTCTAGGAGCAGGGAAGTGATTCTGCCGCTGTACAATGGACTGGTTAGACCACACCTTGAGTACTGTGTACAGTACTGGAGACCACACTTGAAGAGGGACATACAGCTCCTGGAGAGGGTACAGAGGAGGGAAAACTAAGATAATACGAGGACTAAGGAATTTGACATATAAGGACAGACTTGAGGAGCTCTGCCAGTTTTCATTGGAGGAGAGGAGAGACGGGGGGACATGATTGAGGTCTTCAAGTACCTCAAGGGAATAAATAGGGTAAACATGGAGGGGATCTTTAGACTAAAGCAGGGAGGTATCAACAGAGGGCATGGTTTGAAGTTGGAAGGGTGAGGGGGGGAAGAGGAGTTTTTTCACTGAGAGGGTGGTGGACCCTTGGAATGCGCTGCCTGGCGAGCTGGTTCAGAGATCCACAGTGGAAGGCTTCAAGAGAGGATGGGACAGACACAGACAGCGAATGTATCAGATGATGGCCTGGCCCGAGGTGGGGTGGGGATGGATGATAGGGGTTTCTGGAACACAGTGGGGGGGGGGGAGAAGAGGGCCTCGGCACCCAACTAGGGATCTGAGGTTGGAGCAGACTCGATAGACCATAAGGCCTAATCTGCTGGCAATTAGTATGTTAGTATCTGCCAGCTTGTGTCGAGTGTCTGACATGAAGGTCGAGACCCACAGCCAAGCCCTACAGCGCATGGCAGCTGCGGCCACCACCGCGCGGGCACAGGACTCCCCCAGATCCAGAGCTGTCTGAAATTACTGCCTGGCCACAGCCCAGCTCCGATCCCGGACCTGCTCGACTGTGGTCTGGAGGTCTGCAGGTAGGTGAGGAATCACCTCATCCAAAGAGCCCAAGAAAGCATGGGAGAAGTGTGCCACCATGATAGTCGAGCTCGCCTGGCAAAGGCCAAGCGAAGAGGCAGCATAGACTTTTTTTTTTTTTTTTTTTAGCTGCGTGGTCCAATTTCTTGGACTCCTTGTCCAGCGGCTTGTCGACGTCCCCCGTATTGCCAGAGTGCCAAAACACTGAGTCTGCTGCCAACCCCTCGGATGAGGGGTGCTCCATGAAACCGAAGAGTGTACTGGTGGGCACTGCATATTTGCGGGCCATCCAGGCAGAGGGCACAGGGCAGGACACGGGGCACTGCCAAAGCCCCAGGGCTGGGCCAATGGCCTTGGCCACTGGGAAAGCCTCCGGAGAGTCCCCTTTGTCCAGAATCTCTGAGGGGATAGCGAGTCCACTTCTGGATGGGCTCCAGTTTCATCCCTGTGGACTCTGAGATGAGGTGGAGGATGCTCATGAAGGAAGTGGGCCCTTCCTCAGTCGAGAGATTCCCCATGGACTCCACATCAACCGGATGGGAATGCAGTGATGAATCCTTGAACTCTGAGGAGTCTGCATACAGTGGCAGACCACCCGAGTCACCCTCGACCCGCTGCGATCAGGTGTGAGGGTGACCGACAACCAATGGGGAAGCCCCTTGGCCAGCTGAGACTCCTTAGTCAGGGCTCTGGTCGGCGGCTGCTTGGGCGGTAGCTCCACCACGATGGGTGGAGAGGCCGGCGTTGTCCAAGCCGATCTTGACTGGCTCCTCTGGGGAAGGGACAGTCTCGACCAACCCAAGGGGAGTCGGCGGCCTGTTGGGCAACAGCCAAGTGATGGCCGGTGTGGGAGCCAGGGTCGACTTCGGACCGGCCAGCACCAACTGTTTCCACATGAGATCTTCGTAGCGTCGACGCAACTTGCGCCAAAGCCTCTCCTCACACAAGGAGGATGAAGATGATGAACAGCAGGGCACCACTTCCCGTGACAGAGAGCAAGAGCGCTGATGACGGAGGCTGTTCGACCACCTGGATTAGGAAGCCAGAGACCCCCGACCTTGGGTACCAGGGGATCTCAGTGGGAGCCGGGGAGTGCTGCGGCTCCTCCTGATCAGGGTCAGTGACTGGAGGGTTTCTGCTCAGCAGACTGAGCAGCCCATTCTGAGGTAACGGGCAGGAACAGAGTCCTGAAAAGAACTGTCGACCTCTTCGGACAACTTCGATAAAAATCTTGGCTGCATCATCGGCCTGTGTCTCAACCAACTGGCCAGACGGTGTCTCCGTGAAGCCAGCGGCAAGGCTGTGGTTTTGAACATGGTCAAAACCTGGGAGTCTTGAGACCAAGAACATTCCCGGTCCCAGGAACGTCAACGGCGAGTCTTTTTTTTTCTGTCCTCGACTCCTTGCAAGAGCAGGAGCTGTGCAAACCAGAAGGGCCCTGCCCTTTAGTAGGGAGAGACTGGCACAGCTCCTTGAAGGAATTCGAAAAGGTGGAGCCCAATTGGAGTGGAACGAAGGCAGAAGCCGAGGAGGACTGCACAGTGGCCCGAGCCGCCTCCTCGTCAAATGCCGTAAGCTGTTCCAACTGCTTGGTGGACCCTGCAGTCGCAGACACCACCCAACGGGCATCTTTAGATTTGACCAGCGGATGCCATTTTTCCGGGCCGCCCAACTTAAGGCGGAAGGTCCTAGAGGACAGTCACGTGAAACAACCGGCAAATCACAGGCCTGGGCATCGTGTTAGTGGCCCAGGCAGTAGACACACGTGGCATGAGGGTTGGTACATATCTGCCCGCATGGGCACCAGCGAAATCTGGGCACGGACTCCTCATCCATTGCAGTTGCGATCGAAGCCTGAGCTGAAGACAGAACTTGGAAGAGATTAAAGTTTTGGAAGTAAATCTGAAGATTCTAGCACTAGGGCCTACTCAACGCAGGAGCGGTAAAGAGGGAACCTGCTTCTTTCAGTGAAAAGGAAAATCTGGTGTCATGGGGCGGAACTGAGGGACATGGCTTTGAGTATCATCTTCGCCCCTTCCAACTGGACCTTGAGCAGCACCCTCTGTAGGAGTGGAAAGGCATACAGAAACCTCCCCTTCCAGGGAGGGACAATGCGTCTCACCAGAAAACTCCAGGCCCGGGATTGAATGAGCAGAAAAACAGCAGTTTTATGTTGACTGGGGATACAAAAAGGTTTAACTCTGGTCGACCCCATCTGTCGAAGAGATCTTGAACCACTAGAGTCAGTAGCTCCCACCCAGGAGCCCGTGACTGGGAGCAGCCGAGACCGTCCACCAGGACATTTTGGACACCTGGAACATGTACGGTCGAGAGTTCCAGCCTGTGTGCGATGGCCCAGTACAAAACCCTCATCACCTCCCGACACAGAGGCTAAGAATGAGGGTCTCCCTGCTTATTGATGTAATATACCACACACTGTCCATCTGCACCAACAACAGATTAGGGAGGAGAGGAGTCTAAAAGGCCTGCAGAGCATAAAAGAACTGCTCGGATCTCCAGGACATTGATATGGAGGTGCTGTTCCACTTCCTCCAAGTGCCCAGAATCTGATCTGGTGATTGACCAGATAAGGGCCCCCCACCCACCACCAGGCCAGACCGGAGGCATCCATCGTGAGACTCTGATGAGCGGCCAAGAGTTTAAAGAAGACTTGCCGAAGGAGGTTGGCTGGCTCCAGCCACCACGACAGGACTCGCTTGACTGGGTCAGAAACCATTATCATCTGTACGTCGGTCCCATTGGACCCTCATGGTCCACTGAGGAATCCGCTTGTGCAGTCAGGCGAGGGGAACCGTGGCAATGGCTGCTGCCATATGACCCAAAAGGCACAGGAATACCCTGGCAATCCAGGTCGTCTGTACGCTGGTCCCATTGGACCCTCATGGTCCACTGAGGAATCCGCTTGTGCAGTCGGGTGAGGGAAACCGTAGCAATGGCTGCTGCCATATAACCCAAAAGGCGCAGGAATACCCTGGCAGGGACCTGGCGATTGGAGGAAACCAGGCAGGCCTGGGTCATCAGGCATTCCGCTCTGTCCATGGGCAAAAAGGCCATGCCCTGGGTGGTATCCAGAACAGCACCATGTACTGGAAGCACTGGCAAGGAGATAGGCAGGACATCAGGTGACCGATGATGATCCCCAAGGCCTAAAACAGACGGAAGATGTACTCCAGGGTTTGGACCAGATGGTCCATGGAGGGTGCCGCCAATAGTCAACTGTCCAGGTAGGGGGAACACACAGAAGCCCTGCCTCCTCAAGCAAGCCAACACCACTGCCAGGCAGTTGGTGAAGACCCTGGGGGCCGAGGAAAGGCCAAAAGAGAGGTCTCTGAATTGAAAATGGGCTCCCTGAAGCTGGAAGCCAAGGAAGCATTGGCGAGAAGGGAAAATCTGGATATGCAAGTGTGCATCCTGCATGTCGAGAGAACACAGCCAATCCCCTGGTTCAGCAGGGGCAACAATCCCTGAAAGGTGACCATCCTGAAATGTACAAGTTCAAATGACTCGGATCCAGGATAGGTCGGAGATTTCCCAGTCCTTTTGGGACGAGGAAGAAATGAGTAGAACCCCTTCCCCACTGAGTCGAGGGCGGGACAAGGGCCTTTTGCAGAAGAGTCTGAATTTCCTCCCAGACGACGGGCGGTGAGGTGGGGGTAAGAGTTCACGGAGGATTTTCTGGGGCCACTCTATAGACTCCGGTGTGTGACCTTGTTCTGTGATCTGTAGCACCCAGTTGTCCGTGGCTACGGCCCTCCACCCATTGAGATGAAGGAAGAACTGACCCTCTAAGACCTCAACCAGAACCCTTCCTTGAAGGGGTTGGGAGTCAACTAAGGAGTCAAGAGGCACTCGAGGGGCTCTGGCAGCCACTGCAGAGGAGGCAGATGCTGCTTTGCATTTGCCCTGACCTTTGTGGGTGGGCGGGAGTGTTTGCAGGAGGAACGGCTAAATGAAGGCTGCTGGCCCATCTTCGGTTGAGTGTGGTACAGCGAGTGAATAGACCGGAGGGCATGACCAGACTCCTGGAGGGTGGAAATTATATCCTGAACGTCCCTTCCAAAGAGGATAGAACCTCGAAAGGGGGCATCCAAAATGCTGGGCTGCATATCTGAGGCAAAACCAGAAACTCAGCCATGAATGGCGCTGGAGGCAGACAGCAGAAGCTGCTCCCCTGCCTGAGGCATCCACAGCATCGTAGGTAGCCTGAAAGACATGGTTGCCAATGTCAGGGCCCAACTTAACTAGCTGAGCAAGCAGAGTTTTGGAGGGATCCTCGCGCAAAGCCTGAACGGGGTCCCTGGCCTGGCCTGGTCCCAGAGGACATTTGGATACTGGACCATATAGGCCAGGTAGTTAATGAATGAAAGCCTGTCCACCTTCTTAGGCAGCGGAGGAACAGAAGAGGGATGATTCCATGCAACCCTGGTGACACTGTTGTAAGAGTCAATCAGGTGAGGTACCACCACGGGATGGGCATACAGCCGCCTCAAAATAAATGGCCATGTGACACCTCTCTGGTTCTTGCTCCTCCGTTTCCCAGCCCATGGTGGACTGGATGTGTCTCACGATGTCCATGAAAGATGAATAGTCAGGAGGGGACTTGGGAACACTTTGGCAGGTTGCTCACCCTCTGAGGATTCCCACAGGGTGAAGGAGTCATCCTCATCTGGTTTGCTCTCAGTCGGCGGGCATCCTTCCTGGCAGGAGCTAGAACTGACATCGGGTTGGGACCAAGTGGACCCCGGCGTCCAGTGAACACTGGCATCTGACTATCCCCTATCCTTGGGTGGAAGGTCCCCTACTGACTGCCTGTGGGACAGCAGAGGTGGGCCCTGAATGGCGGGGAGGAAGAGTCACTTCTGATAAATCTGACAGGCTTTGGTGTTGTGGCTAGGGCCTAGGCACAGGATGCATGCAGAGTGGCCGTCCTTTTTAAGAATTTGTTTGCCACAGGCACACTTTGTGGAGCAGTTGAAAGACGAGGCAGATGGAGAAGATAAACTCGACGGCAGAAACACCAAAGAAAATCAATGTTTAAACTGAAAGGAAAAGAAAAAGCGTGGCAAGCGAGAGAAATGGTGGTCGATGTAGCTGCAGTGTCCGCTAAGATTCAACATGTGCAAGTCAATGGCAGGAAAGAACTGAGGAGGGTGTAGGAGACCACCCACCTTTATAGGATAGGCTGACGTCAAGAGGGTGACGTAGGTATCCCCTGTGGTAGACTGCTAGCTTGAAAGTTTCAGTGTGGTCCTGGCACCCGGCACCCAAGTCCTGCTGGTGTTGGCCTGCTGCAAAAGCCTCCCTCGAAAAAGAGATGGTCTTACAGTGAAACAGTCCAGCACACTTAGATACCACACAATGCAACCGGCTGCCAGTCCATCACTGTCTGATCCCGGAGCTCACTGGGGGAGCCCCACTACTGGGGGGCAACCTGTGCAGTAAAACAGTAGCAGAAGTGGACAGGTTAGTGGAGACGAGACTGTAGTAGTTGCTGAAGCAGAGGGAGAGAAGTAGACGATCTGCTACCGAGGAGTGAATACTACAGCAGAGGTGCTTTGCCAGTGCTCCTATCCTACAGAGCTTTCTCCACTGTCTTCCCATTCAGTGCAGAGAAACTTTCCTGGCACTGTTCATCTGGAAGGCAGGGCAGGTCTGTGGTGCTTGCCCTGAACACTGGATTGCCAGGGGAAGGGGTATTAAGATGGAAGTTTGCAGGGAAGCAGACTGAGAAGAAGGAATGTAAGGATGGAATTAATGGCAGAAGCACCAACAGCATCCAAGCAGTATGGTTACCTTTCGGCCATCAGGTGGATGTTTAGTAGATGAAGGTCCCCAGTACATCACCAAGGTTAGAAAACAATAGGTACACTCCCCTCAACACACAAAAAGTTGACCAAACAGTTCAAAAAAATGGCCTCAGTGTACATACACACACACACACACACACACACACACACACACACACACATCTAGCCAAATCTCAGATATGCATAGAGATGAGTAACAAAATCCAAGCACTCCTGACTCAAGAAATATCTAAATAGCCATAAAATGCAAAAAGAAGGCTAGGTGCGATGGACAGCCATTTCCCTTACTGGAGACAGACTGAACAGAAACTGGCAATGGAAAGCTGTAGCCTGCATCAGTGGGAGAATTCTCAGATGGACAGGACCTTCTCAAGCTGTGCAGCCTGCATCAGTGGGAGAATTCTCAGATGGAGAGCACTTTCTCAAGCTGTCCTGGTCTGCTGGCTGGTAAGAATGAAGACTTGTAGATATTGATTGGGGTATGGGAATGCCACAGATTTGTGTAATGTGCCAAAGGGACAATTTGGGAAGGGTGGGACAAATCAGTATGTGAGATGGTGGTCAGTCTGGCCACTAGCTTACAGAATCTGTTAGCCAATCAATATTTTTAGTGGCAATCACTTTTACCCTATTTGTCCCACCATGATTTGGGGTTTTAATTGCACCCTTTTTTTTTTTTTTTTTATTTGCAGTTCGTATTTTATGTTTCAGCTCCCCTTGGAACCCTCTGGTATCTCAACCACCTACCTTCACCAGCCATTCTCCACGGCCCTTCAGCCTCCCCCCCCTCACCCCGAGGGGTACTGGGCTATACCCACGAACACACACATCAGGAGGCAGACAAGGAGGTGCCCAGATATAACAGGGCTGCTTTCTCCACTGGTTTCCCCTGGAAGATGCCAGCACATATGGGGAACCAACAGCATATTTGGTCCTAGCCGGCGTCTTCCCCCTTCAGCTTGGTGCCCTTGCTGCACTACCACCTGTGGTCACTCAAGAGACATTACTGCAGCGAGGACAGCGTTCTCTCTCTCCTGAGGAGAGCTTCTTCTGGGGTGCTCAAATCCTGACCCAGACTCATTCCCGAACCTAGGTTGCCGATGTCATGAGCTGTTGCCCTACAGCTGTGCCGAGACACCCAGATTATTTTGCTTGAAAGTGCAGATTTTCATCCATGTAGCAAACTGCCTCTCAATCCCATCCATGAAAATAAGAAAATTAATACAGTTAGTTGCGATTGTGTAATAACAAGCTGTGTATGCCACATAGCTGTAACATACCCCCTAAAGAACAGCCATTAATACAATAACTATAAAAAACAGGAAATCAAACATGGACACTTTGCAAACTAAAATGTAAGACTTTTTATTAGCTGAACAGTGTACACAGTACTTTACAGCTAATAAGGACAGGTCATGCTTGAAAAATGGCTTATATATACACATATATAAAAAAATTATAAAATGTAGACTATATACAAAAATCTGCCATTTTAACACAACACAATGAATTATAAATCTTCACTACTTTAGAACACCCCTCCCCAGAGAAATGTAATGTTTGAACATGCAAAGCCCTTGAAACAAAGGTTTTATCAACTACTCTGGAACACAATACCAAATGGATCTACTCAGAGACATCTGCAGACTGTCAGGGTGTGTGTGTGGGCATGCATGATTGTGCAAGATGTTTAGATGTACATAGGGTCGGCAGTCTAGCCACAGGTTTCCAAAATACTGCTGGGCAATCAGAATGCTGATGTGGATAGTCCATCTTCATCCCCACCCCCAACATTTGTACCAAGCTCACCATTACAGGTAGCATTCATTACCTCCTTTTCAAAACTATTAGCAGAAGAGTTCTTGTGTTCAATCTGTAAGATAGTCAAGCAGTCTAGGAGTGTTATAATTCAGTGGGAATTATGGAACCTGCCATGGGTACCACACCTTTTGGGGCCTGCAAAACAAAGATGATAGCGGGTCAGCAGGGTAAGGCATATGCCGAGAGGTTGAGGGTACTGAACATGTACTCCCTGGAAGGCGGGGGAGAGAACGAACATGACTGGGACATTTAAGTACTTGAAAGGGAAAAATAAGGTTGATAAGGAGAGTCTCTTTAAGCTGAGGGGCACAGTCTTAAGCTGGAGGGTGGGAGGTTTAGGAGGGAGGTCAGGAAGCACTTCTTCACAGAGAAAGTGGTGGACATTTGGAATGCGCTGCCAGAAGAGGTCATCTTGAAGACAGTGGGCAGCTTTAGGAAAGGCTGGGACAGGCATAGGGGGAAGGTAAGAATCATGGGTAGGGAGGGCAGAGTCATTAGCTCAAGCTGTGGACCCTGCAGTAAGAGCAGAATAGATAGGCCTTCTGCTGGCTTCTTCATATGTCCGTATAGCTGGCTACAAGCTCAAAAGCCAGGGTTTCTGCCTCAGTACATGGCTACACATTTTAACTGTACTCTACAGATTCCCCATACTGAAATGTTTACCTCTCAGTCTCTGGATTACAAATTTTTCAGATTTGCCCACTTATACTGTCTCACGCCCCACTGCAAGTGACAGAACTATTTTATAATTTTAAACTTTACAGCCACCTACAGGCATTGCAAATTATTTTCAGTTCATTCCAAGATGTTACAATATCAAACAGAGTATGTAAAGTTGATCACAATATGTTATCACAATATTTCTAGGACAGTGTTCAGGGTGAGATCTGAACTTTTGGTCGTACCTGGAGAGGGACACATTGCCAGAGCACTGGAGGTGAGAAAAGTTAGGAGAGTTTATCATGGTATACAGCACCTCACAATAATCACTGCACTGGTTTTCAATAATGATAAAATTATTGTCAGTGGAAAATACCATGATATATCGTCGCCATAATGACTTGCCATGACATCCCTAATCACAATATGTTAAAAACAGCCTTCAGCCTGAATTCCAGGAGTTGGTATGGGGAGAAAGCGTAATAGCAACACAGCACACTGATGGCCAATAGGAATACAAACTATGAAAAAAAAAAAAAATTAGGCAATGTGCATCAGACAACAATTGCACTAGCACCCCCCCCCCAAATAATCAGTTATGTCGCACTACATTTACAAGGGGACACTAACAAATCCAACTTTAAGTTTCTTATGAGCAAACTACAGCAATGTTAGCATTACAGAGCAGATGAGCGAGCCCTACTCAGCCTTTCATAGCTGAATCCAGTCAGATTGCTGTCCACTCCCAAAATTCTGTTGTCCTTTTATTAGGGGAAGGGTAATGTGAAATAAAGTGCCACTGCTATGCGGTCTCAATTTCAAGTGACTGAATGTGACAGGTGGGAATAAAAGATACAAATATTCGATTAAATATAAGGCAGTGTGTTCCAGTGGCTAGAGCACAGGCTTGGAAACAAGGTGACCTTGGTTCAAATCCCACAAGAGCCACTTCCTGTGTGACCCTGAGCAAGTCACTTAAAACAAGTGTATCTCAGCGATGAACATTTTGACATTTTTATTCTATTTTAGATTACCCCTCATCGTGTGTTTTGTAGGACAGCCTTGTTTCCCTGTGTTGAATCTGCTTTGCGCTCCCTTTAATATGGTCTGGTCCAGGTTTTAGCTGTATTTTGTGTTTCCAAAGCTTTTAACAACATTTTTGTGACTAAAATTAACTAGCATGCAGCAGACATGGTCAGTGGAGGAAGGGCCTCTTACCTGTCCCAAGATCTCATCTAAAGTCGGGAGATGGGGCATTTGGAGTGATTGCCCCAATTTTCTGGAACACCCCTCCTAAAGATGTAACTTCCCTGGCCATTTTTAAATCCCATTTGAAAACAATTGTTTATTACCTTGTGTTTTTGGGCATGGTGCTGTTTAATTGGGTTCAATAAGTTTTGATAAAACACGATACAAGTAAAGTAAATATCAAACTGTTTGTTACTGTGAGGCGCCCAGAGCCTTCAGGATTGGGTGCCATATAAATTGCCTTGTTAGCCATTGCTCCGAGTCATTATGGGACAACAGATATAACACAATAGTATCCTCAGTGCTAAAGCAGACTCAAAATATGGGTGTTTGGGGGTGGGGTGGGGGGACAGGAGACAAGGGGCAATCTAAAACAGTAAAGTATAGGTCAAGATTTTCACTGCATCATGCACTGCTGCTTTAACATCTGGTCACACCCTACTGAAAATCGAGATACTGCATCTCGCTTGGGCTATCCTGGGCAAACACACTGAAGAGCCTTCTGCCTCTCCAGGCTTCTCATGGAGCAGGGCTCTCTCCTGGTGGGCACACCTTGTACTCTGGGGAAATTTTAGTTCATTCACAGTACACATCAGACAAGAATTTAGAAGACTGCTTCTGCTGCCACTTCTACAATGCATAGCTGGCAGAGATTACATCTCGAGCTCGTGCACTGTAACCAGACATCTTGAAACTCAGCATTGTAATCTCAAACTGAAAGTACTGTTTTATTGAAACTCATTCCAAAGAGAAGAGGCCTCCTTGGGAGGAACCAGATCCAACACGACGGCCCAAGCAAACAAAACCCAGCATGGCTTCCCATGCTCAGCAGAATTCACACGCAATTTTCATCATGGCACTCCGACTTGATTAGGGCTTGCACAGAAAGGCGTCATATGTACAGTCCACGTTTCATTGTCTGCACCACTTAGTCTATCCTGCAGTCTGATGTGCTCTCTGGTGTAGGACACTTGGTAATTTGAAGCCCTGTCTGAGATGCACCTGAAGTGTTTATAGAATTGATGGAGCAGCAAGGCTGCTGCTCCACTTTACTCATGTACATGACACTCCCCAAATCAGCAGAAAAACTTAACGAAAGCACCTTAACAAGAGAATGGGGAGTACTCTCCTAACATAAACCACATAGTGTCTACTCATCATGAGAAACACCTGTTGAACACAACACCCAATATAACTCGTACAACAGGTAAAAAGGGTCTCACATTAAGTCACTAATGGTGGCATTACTAGTGCTGAAGACCTTTTACAAATATTAGCCTCCTATCGGTTTACCTTTTAAGATTTTTTTTTAAAAAGGTTTTTTCCCTCCAGAACAGACTCCATAGCTTTCAGTTCAGTAGTGCTGTCACAACTTTCGAAGGGAAAGTGGTGAGCTCGAGGTTTGAGAAAGGATGGTGGGGAGGGTGCAGGATCTTGTCCCAGATAAATGCAATTTGTTAAACCATTGGTAGATACCATCAAACATGTATGAATTGGTTACAGCCAGATGTATGCTGGATATACACCTACTCAAAAGGCAACTAGCTGCTCCATTCCTGCGAGAAGCCAACAGGTACCTACTAACAGGAGAATACAGGGTATTATGGCACTTTTAGTCCTGCCATTATTTATCTGTCTCAGAATTGGGAAGACTACATTTCACACTCTATCAAGTCCTGCTCCCTCTGCCCAGCAAGTAATGTGTCCATTTCAAGTTCCTTCTTCTGGCCCCAGCTCCTAGCCACCTGTGTGCAGGGTGGTTAACTAACCGTTCCAGTCCCAGAATCAGAAATCACAGGCAGGAGAAAAATGTCCTATAAAGAGTGTCCTGTAAGTGCACGCATCTTCAAGAAACCTTTCCTTCCCAGTGGACTCTTCAGGAGCTGTGGGAATGGATGTGATATTTCAAAAGCAGCAGTCAAAATTTCCATATGGTGACAGCAGTACTGGACTGTGGCGAGAGTACCGAGCAGGCTGGACACTCGAGACTGAGAGGGTAGATTAACTGGTCAGTCCCCCTCTTACCAAAAACATTTTCAGCACTTAAGCCACCCGAATCATCTGTCCCACTGTCACTTCGGTTATCTGGGATTGTTCTTGCTGAAATGCAAAAAGAGAATTAAACAAAAAACAAAAAAACACAAGTGCTGTAAACCTGGTGTCTTTGAAAGCAGCTCAATCCACTCTCACTGCACTCTGAGGTACAGTCAAACCCTGCTGAGTTCACACAGTTACTCCAGGATAAAGCTGTAATCTTAACCTATGCGAGTTACAATTTACTGTTCCTAGTCACACAATGTTGGGGCACAAAACTCCAGAAAATCACCCAATTAGGAGTTCCATTTTTTTTTTTTTAAAACCACACACAGTCTTTGTTCATCACACCCCCTTCTGTGCCGCAACTGTGCCACTCCCTCAGGGTCCTGGGTACCTGTGACTAGGTGTACTACCCCCATGTACTCTGCCTCCATGCTGTAATGGATTAGCCCCCCGGTGGGGAAAGAGAGCACCTTCTTTCTACTCCCTCCTACCTGCACAAACGTTCATCAGGCAGTGTCCATGGGCTTGCTGGTTTGTTTGTCGTGGTACCAGAGGCTGTCATCTGGCTAACTTTGGCATCTTTTCTGTTTAGTTACTCCCGTCCCGGAGGACGTCAGCACACGCAGAGGTCCAAGGAGCATGTGCACACACGGCACACTGCCGCTGTGGATCTCAACTGACGTCCTCCCATTCCACAGCGACCCCTGAGCCACACTGCCACCTGTGGTCATCCAGATGGCAGTATTGCAGTGGGGACGGTGACCCTCCCTCCCTGGAGGAGAGCATCCCCTGGGATGCCAAATCCTCCTCCACCACCACCCCAAGAGTTCCAATCATTTTTAACATTGAAGAATGACAGCAACATGTACATGGTTCTCGTATCACCACTACATGGCACTCGTGACAACTGCAACTGGGACCATGATCCAAGCCTCATGGAAATGGGAATGTTCAGGCATCTTTTATTTTGGTATATTACTGATCGATCTCAATTAGTAATCTTAATACAGCCGCTGAGGCCACCGCTACAGTTCTGAGTGGCCTCACATCCTTAGGGTATACCCTAAGAATGCATGCCAGACCACTCCTGCAACAAGTAAGAGTGGTATCGGCAGTGGCACCGACATACATGCAGGCCAAGCAACCACCAAGTGATTTATACCTGTGGGTAATTCTAGCTCTATTCTTGTGCTAACTGAACCAAGCATCTCTCCTGATGGTCCTTCAACTCCTCTACTGACTAGGTTAACCGTTATAAAATAACTAGCTGCCTGAGAAAGTTATTCGTCTTTTTAAAATGTGTAGAAAAATTCAGCCGATTTAATTGGCTGAAAATACCTCTAAGCCATGTAATTATTGACCCAAAATTACATGCCAGAACTATGTACAGCCATTCAAACCACATAACATAGAAGGATTACTACACTCACAAGCTCCTGCAGCCCAAATCCCACTGCCTATCTGCCCACCCACTGCACTGCCTGCAGTCAATATCCCCCATCCCACCCCAAAAACAGCAGCTGCAGTGTGGCCACCCAAGATGAGCAGGTACAGGAAATATTTGCGGAGAAAGATGAGATAATAGCGTTCCGCTTTGGTTTTTGAGAAACATCTTGAAACTTTCCAGCTAATAAGTGACCAGCTTTGGTAGGAGCAGTTTCAAAGTGCTTTTTAACATGTGTACAGTCCCAAATCTCACTGCTGTACGCTGTGCTGCCTGAAACCAACCCCCCCCCCCCAAAGTGAAACAGCTGCTGCAGTGTTGCCAATCGGGATGAGCATATACTGCCACTTCTACAATACTCACCAGTCCTGTCGTGTTTCCCTAATTTGAGTTTGAGAAAGCAGTCACTTGCTCTACAGAGAGAGGGGGCAGTGGTAATGATGAAGTGGTAAATAAAGTAGTAGCGTGAAGATTTTTAGAGGAACACCATCAGCTTTTTGACAGATTTTTTATTCCATGACAAATACCTGTAAGCATCGTTAACATTCCCATACACAGTGCTTGCATGAGTTAGAATTAGGTTTTACGGCTTTTTTTTTTTTTTTTTTTTAATGTATTACATCAGAAAAAGCAATTTCCTGGGGCATGGAAAGCCGAGGAGCTGGTGTCTTACCTCCTACCACACTAGCAACCAGTGTTCAGGAATGGACATGGGTCGTTCAGGGGTCAGCTGGGGAAGGAGGATTGAGCATCCTCACAGACGGCTGGGGAGGGAGGACTGAGTGTCCCCACAGACTGCTCTCCTCCCTCGGGGGTTAGTGTGACCCGCTGCCTGCCTGCCACCTGGAGGTGTCTGGGTGGTAGCAGAGCCTGGGCACATAAACACATAACCAATCATGGGCGTTTAAAGACATCTCCACGGAGGTGGAGTTTGTTGCTATGCCATTGCATATAGTGTGGTCTCTGAACAGAAAATGGTTGGCGTGGGCTATATGAAGCCCTGCCCGCCTCCCTCTCTTCCGTGCCAGCCGGCCTCTGGACCAAATCTGGATGCTGGGTTTCCAGGTTGGGAGGGGGGGGGGGCGGAGGGACGGCCCTTCCCGGCCCAGGGGGGCAATCTATGGAGGATGTGGGGCCAGAGACATGGGAGAGAGATGCCAGATGAGAGGAGGCAGGGACAGGGCAGAAAGCCCACCCATGCCGACCAGTTGGTAAAAAGCAATTCCCCAAAAGTTGACAGTGCCCTGTGTGCCAGAAACTGGATGTGCTACTAAAACCAACACTCTAACATGTTTCATCCGATGTTAGAAATCAAAAGCCATGGCTCTGGGCATGCACTCTAGCATCGATCTTACTGCGCATGCTCCGGAGTAATGCCTGTTGATTTTGAACATCAGATCAAACACGTTACTGTGCTCATTTAATAGTGCACTCACTTTCTGGCACTCTGGGTACTATCAACTTTTGGGAAATTGCCTTTTCTGATTAAAAAAAGGCAGTACAAACACGAGTTTAGACGTGCTTCAACACCCTGCTGAATCTGCACGCGTGGCTGGAGCAGGCAGCCAGGGATTTAGTCAGGACATGTAAATGTATGAAATCTATTCAAAACTTGCCACAATTTTAAACTCACACAAGCACTGTGTATAGGAAGAAGAATGTTACAGATTCCTGCAGATGCCATTTTTCATGAGGGTATAAAAAAAAAATTGTCAAAAGCCGCGAAGCTAGAGAGCCATCTTTCTGGCAGAAGAATCTTCATTAACAGCTAAATATTACTCTTCCTTTGGCACTAACTGCAGTTTTATTACTATATCAGCATTCCTTAAGTCTGGGAGAGCAGAACGATACTGAATTTGTCATGGGAACAAAAACTCACCAGCCTCGACAGTCTAATGCAGGGCAACAAAAACAAGGACAGGCCTTCAGCCAATGGAGTAAGAAGGGATTAACCCACAACAGGGTATGGGTTTATTGAGCATTAATCCACGCCGGGGGGAGGATTGGAGTCATGAGGCAAAGCAGTTACTTCAACCACCCAGGCGTGGATTAATGCTCAGTAAACCCATACCCTGGAGTGGGTTAATCCTCTCATAACATGAGCAATATTATGTTAGAGTTTTACCTAAAGAAATAGTAAAATAAAGCCGTGTGCACATGCAACTGTGAGTATACCAGGGATTAATCAATGGTCAGGTGACCTGTTTTGGATGAATCAGAAGACAGTATTTTCGGAACCCATGTTATAATGTTGAAGCAGGCAGCTTGACCAGCACTGCTGATCCCCGTGGCAGATGCTTTTAGAGTCCATGCGGGCTATGGACAAGAAAATTGAAAGGACTCTGCTCAAATTGGAAAATCATTATAACCCCCTTGTTACCCAGGGTTACTAGAATCCCAGTAAGACCTAGTGGTAGGCAGGGAAGGCAGCTTGTGAAACTCCAGTTAAATGGATTTCACACTGTCTCACTCTGTTCTCAGTCTCAGCAGAGACTGAGGGATGACATCACCATAGAACTGTCGCAGCTGCATGAGCCACAATGGAATCTGCAGAAGGGGGTTGGAATAGACTGTTGGGAGGTTTGAACAGTAGTCTGTAAGTCAGTTGGAGTTTGGAGCTTGTTGTGAGAGGAGCACAGCAGCTCTGTGTTAGGCTCTTGGAGCATCAGCCCTGACATAGGGCTACATTTAGGAAAAAGGTGCGTTTCCACCTAAAAGACACATAAGCTAGTTTTAAAGTGGTAGAGACCGCTGAATCGGGTCTCAGTGCCCCATCCCTCAGGGGATGGGGCAGGAAAGTTTAGCCTGCATATTCCAGGGGCAATCCCCTAGCTACTGCTAGTGGAGAAGCTGCCTTATTTGGTCCAAGAGTTTGGGAAACAAGAAGATTTCGTGATTCGCCTGTGGGGCACCTGCAACAGGAGGGTGAGTTTCTGCTCTTTCTAAAGGGCCCATGTTTTCACCCTGGGACTTGTGTGATAGTGGGGATTGGACTACTGAAGTAGTGGGAGGCCTAGAGTAATAGGCTTAGCCAAAAGTAAAAGTATGTTCAAGTCCAGCACATAGGGGAAGTCAAGACATGTAGAGGAGATGTAACATACATCTACCCAGTAATCTACATCACCAAGCTTTGAGAACAGAGTTGTTTAGTTTCCAGAGAAATGGCCGGGTAGGGATTGTGGGAGCTGGAGGTGGGAGCCCCCCCCATCTTTAGTGACCAGGTCCACCTCCACAGATTTGCTCTGTGGATTTCTACTTTGCCTCATGCACTTGGCCAGTGATGAGGGAAGTACCCAGACGTGGGATTGGAAGGAAAATTCCTCTAGGAGTTGAAGGCTCTAAGGTGGTTTGGGGAGCCACCAATTGGAAAACTGGTTCATTCCCATAATAGACCGCGGATCAAGTGGCCGGCGGGGGAGCCGGGCCCGTG
This sequence comes from Neoceratodus forsteri, assembly GCA_016271365.2. Taxonomy (NCBI): domain Eukaryota; kingdom Metazoa; phylum Chordata; order Ceratodontiformes; family Ceratodontidae; genus Neoceratodus; species Neoceratodus forsteri. The sequence goes on from JADMNL010000029.1 coordinate 86,615,689, forward strand.
GGGAAAACCCAAGTAGTGTACAAGTCGGGCTATGTACCCAAAGCTGCGTGCAAGTCCGGGCTGTGTGTCTGGTGGGTTTAGAGCCTGAGGGCTGGAAATGTGAAGAAGTGTACTGTCTCTAATCTGCATTACCAGGAATGTAGCCCCGTGGGGGTCCGTCTATGCTTTGTTTGTTCAGTTTGGATGTGAATAAAAGCCACACTGTAGAATCCTATTCCTGGTTCTGGACATTACAGTTATTGCTTCCTGTGTTCAGATTTACTTGGGTGCCCCTGTGCAGAGTAGCCAAACCTAGGCCCCCTGTGCCGAGTAACCTAGTCCTCCCCGAATCCAGTCCCCACCAGGTACTGCTGTCAGCTTCAACAGCATGCCACCTGTCGTTTTGCAAAAAGGCAGGGGTCCGGGGGTTACATCATGATACACAGCTAAAGGACTAAAGCACACGTGTGGGAGAGGCGGAGACTAGTACCACCTCCACTCTCTCTACAGTGGCAACCCCAATGCAGGAGAATGGTCAACTTCAGGGCCACCTGGAAGTCTTAGAAAACAAATCCAGATACTGGAATCTGTACATGGTGGGTGTCCCTGAAGGGGCTGAAGGACCACACCCGATGACTTTTCTTATGGACTGGGTTTTAGACTAACTGCATCTACTGGAAGATTTTGATCCCTCATCGTTCAAGAGGACATACAGAGTTAACCAATGAATAGCCTTACAAAAAGCACCCCAGCACTGTACAATCGTGTGAAAAACATAAAGATCTGAGGTGAGAGACATGGTGCTGGTGGCAGCGTGATCCGTTTACCCCCTAGAGATAGAGGGCAGCGATGTATGCCCGGAATTGTCTTTTCAGACCAGAGCTAAATGGAAGAAATTCGATGCAATTTGGCATCACCTTCGTACTTTAGGAGTCATACATTCTAACATACTAGACACCAGTAGAGTAGGCCTATTGGTCTATCAAGTCTGCTCGTGCTTCAGCACCCTGATTGGGTACCGCAGCCCTCTGTCTCCTTCCACTGTTACTCCATCCCAAAGTCCTGCCCCCCCCCCCGGGCAAACCAGCCTCTGCTTCGGCCCTTGTCTATACCTGTCCCACCCTCTACTGAATCCCTCCACCGTAGCTGCCTGTACCAGCTCCCCGGGCAGCGCATTCCATGGTTCCACCACTCTCTTAGTGAAGAACCTCCTCCTCCTTTCCCCCCTAATCCTACCGCCCTCAATTTTCCAACTGCGTCCTCTGGCGATTCCACCCCCCTTCAGTCAAAAGATCCTATCTCGGCTTACCTTATTTACTCCTCTGGGGTACTTTAAGACCTCAATCATGTCCCCCGGTCCCTCCTCTCCTCCAGTGAGAACAGGCTGAGCTCCCCTAGTTGTTCCTCATATGTCATATCCCCCAGGCCCCGGATCATTCTGGTTGCTCTCCTCTGAACCCTCTCCAGGAGTTAGATGTCCCTCCTTAGGTGTTGCCTTCAGAACTGCACGCAGTACTCAAGATGTGGTCTAACCAGGCTGTTGTACAGTGGCAAAATCACCTCCCTGTTCCTTGAGGTAATCCCCCTAGCAATGCATCCCAGCATCTTATTTGCCCTGACCGCAGCCCTCCTGCACTGCTCTGAATTATTCATGTTAACAACCACCAAGACTCCTAGGTCTCTTTCCCCTGCCGTGGCCTGCAACTCATCCTCCTCACCAGGGTGTACACATAGTTGGGGTTCCCCCAACCTAGGTGTAGCACCTTGCACTTGGAGGAGTTAAATTTCAATTTACAGGTGTAGGACCACCTATCTAGGCCCTCTTGAAGGGCCAATCTTCCCTCCTCCCCCTCCACCCCCAGCTTCGAGTCGTCCGCAAAGACTCATTTCACACCCAATACCTGATGATATCGGAGATGTAGGCGATAAAACAGGAGTGGCCCCAGGACTGATCCTGTGGAACCCCACTTATAACCTCCCTAGGAGAAAAGACCTCCCCCTAGGACCACTACCCGACGAGTGTGACCTGAATGCCAATTTCCAATCCACCTAACCATCAATAGGCCTACCCCATCCCCCCCCAGCTTCTCCCTTAGGCCAATGTGAGGGACCGAATCAAATGTCTTTGCTGAAGTCCAGGAACAGTACATCCTCTGGTCTCCCACTGTCGAGTGCTGATGTCACCCACTCATAGCACTCTACAAGGTTCGTCTGACACGATCTACCTGGCACAAACCCACCCTGCCGGTCATCCAGGTAACCCATCTCCTCAAAGAAACCTCCCAGCCTTTCCTTAAGTATGCTCTCCATTACCTTCCCCACCACTGACGTCAAACTGACAGGTCTATAGTTTCCTGGCTCTTCTCTCGATCCCCCTTTATGGATGGGCACAACCTGCGCCTGCTTCCAATCCCTTGGCACCCTCCCTGTCTGAAGCGACAAGTTAAAGAGATCCACCAAAGGCGCAGCCAAAACATCTGCTAACTCCCTCAGAACTCTGGGATGAATAGCATCAGGCCCGGAGTTTATCCTTTCTCAGGGACTGGAGAGCTTCCACACCCGGCGATGGAATATCAGCATGTACCCCAACTGACATTCAAGCAAATAAACCAATCTCTAACACCTGGCCTACATCCCCAGTAAAGCATTCTTCAACCAATTGTACTAACAATCAGGTCTGCTGCACCTTCTGTAACTCCTTCAACCTTTTGGGAAGTTCCCAGCCTCTTCCTTAGTGAGCACTGAGGCAAAGTACTCATTCAGTACCTCCGCCTGCTCTCCAGTCCCTTCCACCCACCCCCAGCTGTCCTCAACCTAGTGAGCTGGCCCTTGACCTTCCTCTGCTCACCAATATACCTAAAAGAACCCGTTCTCCCCCACCTCGTATCCCTGCCAGCCTCTGCTCTTTCCAGGCCTTTGCCCCCCCCATCACTCTGGTGACTTTCCTGGTTGCAAGGCGATATCCCTCTCTCCTCTCATTTTTTGTACCTACTGTGAGACAGCCTTCTTCTGCCTTACCGCCTCCTGGATCTCCTTGGTCCACCAGCATGGTTTATGAGACCTACTGCCCTTGCGCTTCACTTTTGCACAGGTCCTGGTGGCCTCCTGTAGCCCCTGCTTTATGATCTGCCACCTACCTTCCTCATCCAAACCTGGCCTTATCTCCCGCAAATGCCCCTTGAGAATTTCCCCATGTTCTGAAAGTCTGCCCCCCCTAAAATAAACTATCATTGTCCTTGAATGATCCCCCCCAGTTTAAGCCGAAACCAGACTGTGTTGTGGTCGCTCCCAGCAAGGAGTTCTTCCACAATCAGATCTCGTGCAAGATCCCCATCCGTTAAAACCACATCCAGGATATGACCCTCCCTCGTTGGGTCCATCACCTGCTGATTGAGAAGCGCGTCCAGGAAGCCATCCAGCAGCTTCTACTCCCTGGTTACAGTGGACGTCATAGTACCCCAATCAGTAGCTGGCATATTAAGGTCCCCCATCAACACCACTCCTTCCCCTTACAGTCCACACGGCCCCTTAATGTTAGCCAACAGGAAATTCTCCAGGTCCTCCACTAGTCCTGGGGGCCCTATATACCACCCCCAACTTGATCTTCCCTTCCACGGGGGTTCGCAAAAGTGACCCATAGGGCCTTCACATTGCCCTCTGCTTCCTCCACTCTCATAATGTCAATGTTATCCCCAATGAACACTGCTATTCCTCCCCCGCTGCTCGCCATTCTGTCCTTCCTTAGCACAAGTTACCCACTCAGATTAAGGTCCCAGTTATGGCCAGGGGTGGCCCAAGCTTCAGTGACTGCCGCTACATCCACCCCAACCTCAAACAGCAAGGCCTGGAACTCGGGCATTTTATTTCCCAGGCTCCTAGCATTTATTAAAGCCACCCTCCAACCCTTGTCCCTACCCCTCTTTACCATATCCTCCCCAGATCTTTCATACGTCCACCCACACTTCTCCCCTAGGGTACCATCGGTGCCCCCCCAACCCCATGGGGCTGCAGGCCAGTCCTACCGGCGGTATGGCGGGCCGGATCAGCTCAGCAGTGCCTCCCGCCCCCTTCGCAAGTTTAAACCCCATCTAACCTGAATTAAATCAGTCATCCCCCGTTTGAGAACTTCCTTCCCTACCGAATTTAGGTGAAGCCTATCCTGGGTATATAGTCCCTTGTCTTCTCAAACTCCCCCCCCCCCAATCTCTCAACATCCCAATCCCCTCTGCTTCACCCCACTGCCCGAGCCAGTCATTAAGCTCCCTGATCTTCTGTTTGTTCTCCACAGTGGCCCTTGGCACTGGCAGGATTTTCTTCTCATCGCCTGCCCACCTTCAGATTGTATATGGTAAATCGTGGCAGTTTACAGATCCTAACCACATAGGTAGGTGGCTGGAAAAGTATGAGGCTGAATTTCAGCCACAAGCAGGGACTGCACCGGATCCTCGAGAGGAAGACTCGCAGCAGACACTGCATAGGCTTGTTTCTTTTCTCTCACCGGTTGTGAGCCTAAAAGACATTATAGGTCCATTTGTGTAGATTGCTCACTGTGGGACACAGTGTTGGAAAATACATCTTTTATATTATTCATTTTTCAGACTGTGTCTAAATTTCCCGGGGTAGCCGGCCCGGTGGCGCTGAGGGTTGAGGCGCTGGACGCCACACCTCACTCCACGCCGGCGACCCAGGTTCGGGAGCAGACTCGGGTCGTCGGTGGGTCGGCCCGGAGGAGACAGGCTGGCGTCCAATGACAGCTGCTCTTCTCCGAGAGGAGGATTGACGAAGCCACGCACTTACGAAACCTTGGCGGAGGCTCAAGAACTACAAGCCCCTCTAGAGATGGCTGGCCTTTGAGCAGCACGGACGTCGGCGCGTCGTCATGGCGTCAGGGGAGGTCGTTGGCTGCTCGGGAGGGGAAAGCAGCAGGCTAAGCCTGCCTCAGCCGGGAAGATGGGAGGACCATGGCCGTGCCCCACGATACCTGTGCCGCCCAGCAGACCACAGACCGACGAAACGTAAGTTGCGGGGTTTGATCCCCCGCCTCGTCCCCGCCCGGGGGGTAATCCGCGGCTCCATGGGGTCTGGTGGTCTGTGTGGCTAGGGTTCCAGGCAGTGGGATGTCCAATTGTCCTCCCTGAAGGGTTGGAGGAGGCAGGCTGGGAGGAGGAATAAAAAGTGTAATTTCAAAAAAAATTTCCCAGGGTGGTGTGTGGGCTCTGGATGGGAAGGAGGTTGTGATTCATTACTGCATGTGGAGTCTACTGCATGGTGGACTGTTTCCTTTGGTAGCTCTGTTTGCTCCCTGTCTTCAGTTTGCACTGCACCATGGAGTCTATGATGTTAAAGTTCAGAAAGTTCAACCAGTTAAACATCTGATAGCTGTATGGGAATAGCATTTTTCAATGCGTTTTGTAACACAAATGAAGAGTTTATTAATTTTGCATTTAAAGTTTATATTTACTGTTGATGGATCAGGGAAAGGGACTGTTTGTGTAGATCTAGTTTCCCTTTTGACTTCTCATTGTTCTAGCAGCCCAGAGTAGGATGCTTTTTTCTCCCTATTGTATTAAACCACAGCCGAAGAGGAGGCTAGCTTTTGACATCTGTTCCTTTATTTTTGCTCACAACTAACTGGTATCCCCCCTTCCTACTGTACCAGAGTATAAGGTGGTGTCTTCTGAATATCAACTGTATGTAAGCAGTTGCTTTTGAAGCCTATCTATTGCACCACCTGCTTTATATGAGATCTTGTTATTTTACAAACAAGAAAAAAATAAGTATAAATTAAAAAAAAAAAAAGAAAGCTGGAAAAGACCCTTTAAGCTCATTTTCACATAACTACTTTATCTCCCACACCATTCAAACAGTGAAGTGTCACTTCATAACCAAAGAAACAGTTGCGTCTTTCTTTATGAATTTTCCCTGCACATGTTGTTATAATTGCAATAAAGCAGTCCAGGGTGTATGATTATGGTCAATAATCACACACCTCAGCCAGCCCGGTGGCGCTGAGGATTGAGGCGCTGGACACCACAACTCGCACCACGCCAGCCAACCCGGGTGCGGGCGAGCCTGGGTTGCTGGGGGTCGGCAGGGAGGGAGAGGACTGAGCCCAGAGGACAGCCTCCTCTCCCGGCAGGGATGAGTCCGATCGGGTGCTCTGCTGATCTCTGGCGGAAGCTGGAGTACAGCAAGGCACTGCAATGAGAGAATAGGAGTGGCAGACGTCGGATACACCTTGGCGTCAGGGCACCTTCACTCCCAGAAAACAGGAAAATGCCTCTCAGCTCTGGAGGAAGCAGGTGCCAGGGCTTGCCTGATTCTGACGCCCACCCGGCATCCTCCTGACCAGCGTTACTGCTATGTCGGGGCATTGGGGCCCGCCCGGGGGATATAACCGAGGCTCTATGGGTGACTGAGGATGGCCGGGTAGGGTGTGTGCTGTAGGGGGATGACTCCATGCTCTCCCGATGAAGTACAGAGCCGAAGGGGTGAGGAGGAGTCAAAAAAAGAAAGAAAAAAAAAAAAAAAAATCACACACCTCTCTTGGGTGTTGTGAAGGCACTCAAGTGCAAGAGCCTCATGCAGAACACCAGCCACAAAAGGTACGATTATTGACCCATAATCACACACCCTAGACTGCATTACCGTTTACCTCCACAAAGCCAGTGTCAAGGGTCACTGCCTCCCTGGGTTGTCGGAGAAGCTGGTTACCATCCACAAAGCCAGAGACACTGCCTGGTGGACATAGAAGGCAACATGCAAGCCTAAAAAAATGCTCTGGCACAAGTAAATTCGAAACAGCAGCTCAAAAACACCAAGGCAGTTCAAAAGCCTGCATGTTGGAGCTTTTATAAGAAGATGTTTGAGGGTCCTGCTGTTCTTCCAGGGCCAAGTACAGTCCTCTGTGAGTTTACGTACCCTGTAAGGAGAGTGGGACCAGCAAGCGAAAGATCAAAGCTTATAAAAACTAACATGCACTGCGGGCTACTGAATCTCTCACTGTTGCAGCCCTGTTCCGATGTCAGCTGTGGGAGATTCTGGGATTTGTAGTTACAACAAATGTTAGCAGAACCAGTCTATCTACTATACGGCAGTGAACAGTAGTAAAAATTAAAATGTTTTTGCACACTAAGTGCAAACTGGGACCAGCCTCACACTTGGCTATGGGGTTCTTAGTGGCACCCGTTCCATACTGCACAAATCTCTGGTATTTACACACTTCAGTGGGGTCCAGCACTACCATTTTAGTTAATCTGTTAATATTATTCTAAGCCCTGCTCCCCTATATGGCCCAAGTCTGACTTCAGACTAGTATCGCATTATTGGGCTTCTTATGGTAGGCAACAGCATGGCACATTTATATTAGCTGACTGTTTTACACTGTATCTGTATGCTTTATACTGGTAATATCCTGTCTCTCCTCTCCTCACAACCTACCTGGAAACAAGCTGCTCTCAGCGCAGTGGGATTTCCAAGACAAACTATGCAAATATAATATTCTAACTGCAGTACAGCAGCGCCAGCAAGGATGCAATATATTACAAACATTCTGCAGTATGCTGCAAGGAACTGTGTAATTCAATGGCAATTCAGTATTTTGTGACGGGTCATATACTACAAATTAGTGCGTTGCGCCCTGGCTGGCACTGCAGTACATTGCCAACTGAGTAAAGGAGCTAGTGCACTGCCTAAAATAATGTTTTTTAAAAGCAGTTAACCATTACCTTTCATATCTGAGGTGCTTTTTCCTTTGGTTAACTGGAAGTTTGAGTTAATAGCCCCGGACGCATTTCCTCTCTCTCACTTAAATATTAAATGTTCTAAATCAAAGTTGGCAATTTAATAGAACATGCTTATTCCCCTACATTTTCCTCATGCTCTAATCTGATACAATCACAGATTCTACGAAACCTTCCTGTGCGTCTTACAGGATTGTGCCACCCTTTTTGCATTATCAAGACAGAATCTAATCTGATCATAAGCTGCTTTTTTGGGTCTTAAAATACTCGTCCTCTCGAAATGGAAGGCTACACACACTCCCTCAGTTAACAAGTGGCTTCAATATATGGACAGACTCACCCTTAACGAAAAACTTAGTTACACTGCCTTAGACAAGTTAGTTATTTGAAAAAAAATGGGGTCACTTGGCAGTCTGTATAATGATCACATCAGTTACTTTGATCAATTTTGCATAGCACTTTATGTATTTATTATAGTGTGGTTTCACTATAACTTTTTTGTAGTCTTCTTAAAAACAACTTATAAAGCAGAAAAAGTAAAGGTTCATGCAAAGAAAATGTCTTTAAAGCTGTGTGTTCATAATTCCCATGTACACATGCTGAAAACATCCAAAGTTCTATTCAGAGACCCAGTTACAAATTTAAACCCAACTGTACAGAGACTGTCCCCTTTCCCATTCCCATGTGCTCCCCCTTTCCCCTCCAATGCGCCCCTGTGAATATATTAAAGTAGTATGAATAACGCAATAAATTGATACTGTACCTTTTTATATAAATCCTCTCCTAGCCTACCCAGAACTTTACTGAATCTGTGAACAAACACAGCACAAGGTGTTTTTATGGCATTCTCTATAACAAGCTGATGCAACTCTATATCTCTACATAGACACAAGAACAGGGACTAGATGGGAAATCAGAAACTGGGGCGCACCACAGTTTACTCACATGCGTTAAACAATGTCTGTCCACTGTTTCAGTGGCACTGGTTCCAATAATGGAACTTAGGAAGGCAGGTTCACATTCTCTGTGGGGGAAGTCTGTTCATTCCTGTGCCTAAAAGAGAAGTGTACCATTTCAAAGCAGCATGTTTGCTTACTATGAAATCCTCTGTGGGAGTGGAAGCTTTCTTATGCGGAAAATATTTTAGGGACCAGATCTATTCAAGGCTATAAAAACCTATTCTTTCTCTGCGGTCTCTATACAGAGACCCGGAAGAATCATTTCCAGACTTTGCTGAAGATAATACAATAAGAGAAGGGACTCTAGGCTCATTACATTGGACCCATCTCCCCCACCCATCCCATAGACAGGGAGGAACAAGCATGATGTACAAACACTCCTTTACTGGGTTTCCATACTCGATCCATTGCTATCACATGGCAGCGGCATTCAGAGCTTTGAACTCCCAGCTTCACCTAGGATGCTTGCTCAGGTTAACTCAGGTTATGGAGCACCTGGTGACCCTATATACCGTTTCTGTAACCCCCAACAAGGACCCCATACTGCAGGGACCAGACCCCAACCCACCCATGAACAGAAGGAATAAAAAGTTAGGAAACTGCAGCAATTCCAACACCACAGGAACCACTGGGTGCAAATGTCCTGTTTAAACAAGCATGGGTTAGGAATGGCTTCGGAAATAAGGTAAGGAGAGCTTTTCACTAATGGAGCTCAAACCGTAGCTCAGTCTAGATGGAATTTAAAATAAAAGGGTAAGGTGTTCTTAGTTAAGTTCTTAATGGAAGGCCCTGCAGGACCTACAACTTTGGCTATTTTAGAACAAGAAGCAGAGCTACTTGCAGTCGCTAACAGTAGTGATCTGCAAATAAATTTGTTTAAAAAAAAAAAAAAATGCTCCAAAGTACATGAACTAATACTATACAGGCACACTACTTTCACAGAACTCTAGTGGCTCACTGACATGCCACAGTGCACTGCCCATCGCAGGAGGGATAGAAAAGAGGATACGCCATTGTCCCAGTTTCTTTATACCTTAAACAGGGAGAAACTGTAATGTTGCTCCAGTTTTGCAAACAAAGAAAGTACAGTTACATAAGAACTTACCGTAACAGTAGATCTTCGAGAACAAGATCTTGCAGCAGGTTACACCATTAGGACTGAAGCCGGCAGGCGCCAGGACCCCGCGGAAATATTCTAGCTAGCAGTATTCAGCGGGGACTGCCACCGACAGCGTTCCTGCCCCCGACGTCAGGCATACTACATAAGGAGGCGGTCCCCCAGAATCCCCAGTTCTCCCGCCCGAGACTCCCGGCCATTGGATGACATCAGAAGAGGAGTTTGCGGATCCGCCATCAAATGGCAATCAGAGTGGTGTTGAGAACTCCTGATCCTAGGAGAAGGATATCTGAACAAAAAAAATTCTACCTCCAGCAGGGATGGTGGGAGGGAAAGTACCTGCTGCAAGAGCTGTTCTCGAAGATCTACTGTTATGGTAAGTTCTTACATAACTACTATCTTACTTCGCGAAACAGCTCTTGCAGCAGGTTACACCATTAGGACCGATTCCCAAGCAATAGTGGAAATCCCAAACTACTGGGAGGAGGGAAGGTAGAAATCCTTACTAAAACCTAAGCCTAGGACAGAAGTCCTTGAAGGACTGCTAGACCAAAACCTGCTCTTCACCTCGATGCCACATCCAGGCTATAATGCCTGATAAAGGTGTGCACAATGCTCCAAGTCGCTGCTGCGCAGATAGCCGAGGTGGACACGTTCTTTAAGGCTGCAAAGGAGGTAGCCACCACCCTTGTGGAATTACCCTTAACCGCGCCCGGTAAGGGTTTGTTGCGCTTCTGATAACAGAACATGATACAATGTATAAGCCACCTGGACAGCGACTGTTTGGAAACGGGAGCTCCCAGCATCCTGTGGGCGAAGGAGACAAAAAGCTGATCAGATTTTCGGTGGTGTTTGGTCCTGTTCAGGTAGTATCAAATACACCTATGCACATCTAAAGTGTGCAACAGGGCCTCTCCTCGATTCGAATATCTCGGGAAGTACACTGGTAGATCAATATCCTGATTAAGAGTGAGGGCTGAGACCACCTTAGGCAAAAACTTCGGATTGGTCCGTAAGGATACCCTCTCCTGGTGAAAAACCAAATAAGGTTCTTTGCACATCAGTGCATGAAGCTCCGAAATTCTTCTGGCCGAAGTAACGGCAACTAAAAAAAACAATGTCTTCCATGTAGGGAGATGTAACTCGCAATCTGCGGCTGGTTCAAAGGGTGGCTGCATAAGCTGCTCCAGGACAAAGGGTAAATCCCAAGGCGGAATAGGATCCTTAATTGGAGGTCTAAGGTGGAGAACACCTCTCAGGAAGGCTCGTGCCGTGTCCAACTGAGAGATAGGCTGAGATGGCACAAAGGTGTACTTTTATCAAGGAGTAGGTCAAGCCTGTCTGAAAAAGAGACAGGAGGTAGTCCAAGACCAACCTTTCTGGACAATTAGTGGCAAAAACCCCCGCGCTTGAGCCCATAGGCAAAATCTGCGCCATTTCATGGCGTAAGTAGCATGAGTGGCCGGTTTTCTAGTGGCCGCTAGAACGTCAGCTACCTCTTGCGAGACCCCGTGTCGCATAATGGCTATGTCTCTAGGAGCCAAGCGTGCCGGTTCAGCGAACGAAGGTCCGGATGGACCAAGGAGCTCGCCTCCTGAGACAGCAAGTGAGAGCGGATTGGCAGAGGCACCGGAGGTTCCCGGGACAGCTGATGATGTAGAGGGAACCAGATCTGCCTGGGCCAGAACGGAGCGATAAGTATCAGCGTCGCTTGCTCTCTGCAAAGTTTCAAAAGGACCCTCTGGATCAACGGAAAGGGGGGGGGCATAAAGGAATCTGCCCGCCCAGTAGAGGGACAACGCGTCTCGCCAGAAAACACCAGGCCCTGGATCTGGCGAGCAAAAATTGAGCAGTTTTGCATTGGATGGAGACGCGAAAAGGTCCAACTCTGGTGTACCCCATCTGCGAAACAGATCCTCTACTACTTCCTGGTGTAGTTCCCACTCATGGACTCTGGCCTGAGAGTGACTCAGGCCGTCTGCGATGACAATGTCCATTCCTGGTACATGAAAAGCAATGAGGTTTGCGCCATGTTGTAAAACCCAATCCCACACCCTCATGGCCTCCCTGCAAAGCGGGTAGGAATGGGTGCTTCCTCGTTTGTTGAGGTAATCATCACCGCGGAATTGTCTGTCTGTAACAGAAGAGTACCCGGTGGAATCTCCGACTGGAAAGCCTGCAGGGTGTAAAGGACTGCTCTCATTTTCAGGACATTTATGTGGAGATGAGTCTCTTGGGCTGTCCACAGGCCCCGAGACCGGACACAGTCTAGGTGTGCTCCCCAACTGAGCCCTGAGGAGTCTGTGGAGAGCGTCACAATCGGAGATGGCGCAGTGAAGGGGACCCCCGGCGAGAGGTTCTTCAAATCTAGCCACCACTGCCAATCCTGGATTATGGCCTTCGTAATCCGAATTGGGAGCTGCAGATGGTCTTGCTTTTGATCCCATTGGACCCGTAACATCCACTGGGTCACCCGCATGTGGAGACGGGCTAGCGGGACTGTTGCAATGGCCACAGCCATGTGTCCGAGCAGGCACAGGACCAGTCTGGCTGGGACGGTCTTCTTTGCCAAGATGTCCCTGATGAGGGATCTGATGTGTTCCGTTCGGTCCTGTGGTAGAAAGGTTTTCCCCTGGACGGTGTCCAGAACTGCGCCTATGAACTGCAGAATCTGAGACGGAACCAGGCGTGACTTCACTTGATTGATAATGATGCCCAGCGTCTCGAACAGAGACAGAGTACAATGAATGGCGGATATCAGGGCTTCCCAAGAGAAGCCAGTCATCCAGGTAGGGGAACACGTAGTGGCCTTGTCTCCTCAGAGTCGCCGCTACTACCACCGTGCACTTCGTGAATACCTGAGGTGCCGATGACAGTCCGAAGGGGAAGACTCGGAACTGATAATGGTGACCCTGAAACTCGAAGCGCAAAAACTTCCTGTGTGCTTGAGCTATGGGTATATGCAGGTAAGCATCCTGCATGTCCAAGGACGCTAGAAAGGCGCCCTGCTTGAGCATGGGTATCAGACCTGGAAGGGTCACCATGCAGAAGCGTTTGTACAGGATCGACGTGTTGAGGCCCAGTATCGGGCGGAGGTCCCCTGTCTTCTTGGGAACCAGAAAGTAGTGAGAATAATAACCTGCACCTCTCTGGTTCCGCGGTACGTGCTCTATAGCTTCTTTTTCGAGAAGCGCGAGTGCGAGCACCTCCTGCTGTATGAGCAGGGCGTGCTGACCCGAATAACAGGAAAGCAGGGGAGGTCTTGACGGTGGGTGGTAGAGAAATTCTATGAAGTGGCCTTTCTTAACCAATTGGAGAACCCACCGGTCATCGACTGCCACCCTAAAAAGTGGTGAGTGATGCGACCCCCGACCTTTTGTGCCCATTGATCCAGAGGAGGGGCGGGGGTCGGGAAGAAGTCATGCTGTGGCAGCACTGGTCCCTGCAGGCTGGGCCGGTTTGGTGTAGCGCTGGCCTCTGCCTGGGGACGACTCAGCCTGGGCTTTACGTTGAAAAGTGCCCCTTTGTTGCTGGCCAGAATGTGGCTGCTGCCTTTGTTGCCGGCTGCGAAAACTGCTCTGGTTCCTATGAAAGGAACCAGGCCTTGATCTGTACATGGCCTGTACAGACCTGACTGCCTTCCCAGTGTCCAGGAGCTTGGTGATCACCTTCTCAGAGGGTTCACCAAAAAGCACTTAGCCATTGTAAGGTACATCAAGAATGTTCTTCTGTACGTCCGGGGTACAACCGGAGACACGGAGCCAAGAGCATCTCTGGAGACAGATGCCTGAAGCTGCAGCTCTGGCAGACAGGTCCGCAGAATTGTAAGCGGCTTGTAGCACTTGGGTTCCCACATCAGACCCTGTGTGGAGGTGGTTTAAGAGCTCCGCCTTCTGATTGCCATCCGGTAATTTATCAACCAGGTCCTGGCCCTGTTCCCATAGTGCATTCTGAAACTGTACCATATGAGATAGGTAGTTCAGGGACCTGATGGAGCATGTAGCAGCCGCATACATGCACCTCCCCAGGGCGTCCAGCTGTTTGGATTCCTGGTCTGGTGGCTGTGTGATCATATGCTGTGGTCTTTGGGACCGGTCATACGAGGCCGCAATGACCAGGGAGTCAGCCAGAGGTTGTTGAGCCAAGTACTGGTCCTCTTTCGGGGCCTTGTACAGGCTGTCAGCTTTCTTTGGCACAGCAGGAGTGGAGCGCGGAGGCTTCCATGCCGCCTTGGTGACGTCCGCGAAGGTGTTCACCAAGGGTGGCACTACCACAGGATTTGGGTCTTTCTGCCGAAGATAACGGGCAAGGTGCTGTCTCTCGGGATCGAGGTATTCAGCATCCCATCCCATGTTGTCCTGGATGTGCCTCATGATCTCAGAGAAGGAGGGATCATCCGGAGGAGACCTGGGTAGGTCATGTGGGTCAGGTGATGGGATGCTGAGTGGAGGAGATCTGAAGAATTCCGAGGTATCCGATCTAGAGTCCTCCCCTGACTGAGTGTACAGACGGCGCCTGGGTCGCTTGGGGCTCTCCGATCCTTGGATCTACCCCTAGGAGGTGGAGTCTGCTACTTAGGGGTTGGTGGTCGTCCTGCTGGCCCCGGAGGAGGAGGTTTTTACAGGGACCACGTCTTTTCAGATGGTGTCCCACCAGAAAGTAGAGATCTTTTACCTCTTGTATGTTCGTGCCCGACGACGGGCCTGGCGCTGGTGGTCTGTTGCCGGGGTCGGGTCTGCAGGTGTCTCCGGGGTGGGCAAAGGTTCCCTCGGATGCCTGGCATCCTCTGTGTCGCCCGCCTGGTCTTCAGGCAATGTTGTGTCCTCCTCCGTGGAATCCCTGCGACCGGTGTCCACCGGTGACTGGGGCGGTCTTCGGCTCCGGTGAGTGTGAAGCCGACGATGGTTGCTTGGCCGACAACTTCGGGTCTAGCGAACGCCCGGCCGGCGTCTGGTGCTTGGTCGATGTCCTCTGCTCCGGCGAACGCCTGGCCGACTTTGGGTGCTTGACCGACGTCGGGTCTGTCGTCCGCTTTAGGGACGCCAGGTCTTTCATCTTCCTGGGTGGTGGATCCAGACCCCTGGGAGGCTGGGAGACCGATCTGGAGTTGGTGTCCCGACGTCGGGCAGATAAGGAAGACTTGTGGTGTTCAGAAGACTTGGAAGAGGCCTAAGAGGGAGTGGAGGAAGCAGAGGGCCTAGAAGTCTTGATGGGCCGAAGAGTCGAAGAACTGCCTGAAGCCCGGACTTTGACCGGAGGGGGCTGAGAATGAGCCCTGGAGGGAGAGCGGTCAGATCTGGTGGAGCCTGAGCTATGTGAGTCCGAGGCCCGGTTCGGGGATCTGGACCTTGCTTTCTCCCGGTGTTTGTCCTGGTGTTTATGGGCCTTGGAAGAAGAATCACCCCTGGAGGAAGGTTCTTTGTCCATCCTGCTAAGTTTCTCTTCTAAACAGGTAAGCCTGAAGTGCCTTCTGACGGTGGATCCTGGTGCGGCTGTTGAACCCTTGGCAAAAGGTGCAGGCCTTGGTGTCATGGTCCGGGCCTAAGCACCGCACACAGGAATAATGAAGATCCTTGAAAGGGATCGGGTTTTCCGCAGGCATACTTTGAAAGGTGTCCCTCAGATGAAAGAGTTAGAGAGGACATTAGTTTTGTAGAAAACACTTAAAACTTCAAGTCATTGTGCGCTAGGTAGAGACCGAGCAGCCAATGCTGGCGAGTCGACAGCGGGAAAAGAACTGGGGATTCTGGGGGACAGACTCCTTATGTAGTATGCCTGATGTCGGGGGTGGGACAGATGTCCGAGGCGGTCCCTGAATACTGCTAGCTAGAAAATTTCCGTGGGGTCCTGGCACCTACCGGCTTCAGTCCTAATGGTGCAACCTGCTGCAAGAGCAGTTTCTCGAAGTAAGATCAGTTACTTTATTTACTGTAACAGCAGATCTTAAGAGAATGTCCTCCACTGGGCCGCACCTTTAGAACCTTAAAGGGCACTTATGGTCTTTTAGGACCCCCCCCCTCCAACCAGGCCAAGCGGTAGCCTTACCCCACGATAGCTGAATGGGCATAATCAGGCATATTCTTACTTTTTTGCTGGCCTGTAAGCAGGGGAAGGGATCGTAAATTGGTGCTGTGGAGTCCTGCCACACCATCCCTTCCCCTTCCTGGTGTGTGCAGTCCGCCCCCACGTTATACATTTTGTGGTGTCACTGTTTGTGGAGCATGGGAGTGTTCTCCCAGAAACTTAACAGCCACGTCTTTTTAGATACTATTTTAGTATGTGAGTGATCCGTTTGATTCAAGTCAGAGTCACCACTTGACTAATAAGGACCTTATTAGTAGAATATTGGCTCTGACTTGAATCAGATGGACCGCTAACATACTAAAAACAGTACGTTAAAAAGATGTGGATATTACTTTCTACGGGGTGCACCCCCACGCTCTCCAAAGAATGACATCACAAAACATGACATGTGGGGGTGGACTGCTCATACCAGGAAGGGGCAGAGACTAGAGGTGGTGCGGCAGGACTCCTCGGCACCAATTTATGATCTCTTCCCCTACTTAGAAGCCAGCAAATAAAAATGTATGACTATGCCCACTTAGCTATTGTGGGTAAGTCCACCACTGGGGGTTGGGGGGAAATTACTGAAGGAGGTACTCCTTTAAGCTGTACTCAGGACGTGCAGGAACTTTTGCTAGCCGGGGGCCCCCCACAATAATGTGCAACATCAGCGGCCTTATCACTCCAAGTTCCCGCCACAGACAAGCTCAGAAGGTACCTCATCATGAGGACAGAGGAGACCAAAGCAGGACCAGGCACACACACAGACAGGCCTGGGACTGAAAACCAATGTGAAACGCACGTATGGAAACCTCCAATAAGGCAGTGGATAACCCAACCAGCTAATACCTCAGAAAGGTGGAAGGAGGCTGGCTGCACTGTGCCCCAGTGGAGATTCTCTCAAAGATCTGCCGTTACAGTAACTGTTCCATCTTCAAAGACGCTTTTTCCACTGGGCCACACCTATAAAACAGTACATGAAGTACTCAGGACGGCAAAGTTTGGTAGAACATTGGCACCGCAAGGCCAAAACCAGTGCACTTGCGAGAGACTACATCTGTAATGCTTTAGGGAAAACAATACACAGTGCTCCTATGTGGCAGCAGCACGTCAGTTACAGAAGCATTCTGAAAGCAAGCAGCAGAGGCAGCTATACCACATGTAGCATGGTCATGGACAGCACCAACAAGATCCTTACGATACATCCCATTACAAAATGTAATACACTTGGCCAGCCATTTGGACAGCCACTGTTTAGGCACAAGGGCACCCTCTTTACCAGGGGCAAATGAAACAAAAGGTGAGAGGACTATCCGCAGCCCTTAGCGTGATAGAGGTAGAAACAGTGTACTGTGTACAGCAAGTGTATGGAGTAATGCCTCACCCTTCTTACATGCTCAAGGTCATAGAAAGGAAGGTGTATGGTCAGAGTCAGTGCAAAATCAGAAACCACCTTAGGCAGACCAAGGATTGGTCCGCAAGGACACTCTGTCCCTGTGAAAAATCAAATACAGAGGCTCATGCATGACAGCCAGAAGCTTGGACATTCTACAAGCAGACGTCATGGCAACCAGAAACAGCACCTTCCATGAAAAGGAAATATCTCCCAGGTCACAGCAGGCTCAAATGGAGCCAGAGTCAATTTCTCAAGCATGAAACAGAAGTTCAACGGTGAAGCCAGCTTACAAACAGGGGGAATGTATGTGCAAAATGCCTTTAAGAAATGTATGGGACACAGTTATGTCACTGTGTGCCATCAATGAGGGGTATGGAAAGCCAAAAACAGCTGCCAAATGCACTTTAACAGAAGAGTACTGGAATATGGCTAGAAAGTAGTCCAATACAGTATTCACAGAACGCGTAAATGAGTCCACTGAACAGGAAGCACACCATACTGGAGAAGTGCTTCCACTTCAAAGAATAGGCGTCTCATAAAAGGCTTCCTGGAAGCAAGCAAGAAATCAGCCACTTGGGGTTAATGGCATGTTCAGTAGCCAGGCATGCTGATGCAGCACCAAGGACCAGTGATCCTGGGACAGCAGACCCCAACACAGAGGAAGCAACAGAACTGAGGAGGGTGTGGGAGCCATCCACTCTTACAGTGCTGGCTGATGTCCGTGGGTGACGTCGGTGGTGGGAGGCCCCCCTCTGGTAGACTGCTAGTTAGAAAGTTTCCATGTGATCCTAGTGCCTGGCGGCCAAGTCCTACTGGTGTGGCCTGCTACAAGAGATACCCTCCGCAGTAAGATCTTATATTTTTTTTTTTTTATACTTGTTTCCTGTACTATTTTCAAGTTGCTTCATTTAATCATAGAATCAGAGAAGCTTGACGGCAGAAAAGGACCACACTGGCCCATTTAGTCTGCCCTATTTTTCCCCTACACCTCCCCCCACCAGCCCCCACCCCCCCAATACTCAGCCCCATGCGCTTGTTCCATGCCCTCTTGAATTCTTCCACCGATTTAGTCCCCATCACTCCATCTGGGAGTCTGTTCTAGGACTCAGAGTCCACCACCCTCCCCATGAAGAAACGCCCCCTCACATTGTCCCCGTATCAGTTTCCTTGCAGTCTGAGGCTGTGCCCTCTAGTTCAGACCCCCCCTTCCTCTTAAGTAAACCCTCTTCTCCCACTTTGAGCCCCAATGCCCTGTTTACTAAGCCTTCTTTTACTCTGATCCTCTATACGCGTACTACAAGAATGACAGTAGAATCGTGTCAGATCCGGAAATTAGACATCACTGGTGTGATTCCCAGAATTTAAGTCCTGAAAACAGAATTTCATTATCCAACCACCATACATCAGTGGCGCTGAACATACTGAAGAGGACCGGGCCCAGGACAGATCCCTATGGTACCCCGCTCTTGACCTCCCCCTCTTCTGATCTGAAGACATTAACCATAACTCTCTGCTGCCCACCCCTCTTTAGCCTGTTACCCACCCATCTTACTACATTCCTAGCTGCACACAGGTCCTTCATCTTCTTCAGTAATCATCCATCAGGCACAGAGTCGAAAGCCTTGCTGAAGTCAGAGAAGAGTAAATCCACAGAGTGGCCCTTATTCAAGGTCTTCATCACCCAGTTGAAGAAAACTATCAGGATAGTCTGACGAGAACCTCCCTTACTAACCCATGCCCTTAACTATTTGTAGACCACTGCTCCCCAGACAGTCCGGGGTCTCTGACCAGTGACTCCTGACTAAAGGAATTAACTAATTTTTCAACTTTTAACACAGGAAAAATCTTTACAAAGACTGTTGTGTTCAGAAGTAGGAGGTACGTTTATTTGCAAAACAGGAACAAGATTAGTATTTCCCCTACACTGGGTAGAAGAAAACAAGTCCAATGCTGTGTCATTTTTTCTATCCCTCCTGTAACAGGTGATTGACTGCAGCATGTCAACATGCCACTAGAGGTACAGTACATGAAAATGGCTTGCCTGTACACTATTATGACATGCAGTTTGGAGCACTTTTTGGAAAAAAAAAATATGCAAATTGCTACGGTAAACACTTGCACAGTAACTACTTCTCTTAAAATACTCAGAATTAGGTCTTTTGGAGCCTTCCTGAGTCCTTGACACCATTAGAAAAACTTGAAAAAAAAACATGAGATTTAGACTCAGTCAGTTTACATTCTATCTAGTGTCTACGCTTTCCCTTTTTTCTTTATTACTGAGGATAGTTGTATGAAACAGGTTTTACTGTTCCTTAGACTATCTGCTATGTCTGCTTGCCTACACCTGACATCATGCTCCTCAGTTTATGGCATCATAATTATCTCCACAGCAACAGATTGTGATGCCATAAACAGAACTGTGATGCCAGGTGTAGGCAAGCAGCCAGAACAGATAGGGCAGTGATTCCCTTTACATGCAAATGTCCTTAGAAATAAAGTAGTAAAGGTGAGAATAACAGAAAAAATATTAAGTGTAAACAGAATTCTGTCTAACTATAACAGTTCTTCAAAGCTGTCACAACAGTGTCAGGGATTCTATAACCAGAAGTCTGCAGCATAAAGCGTTTCTGCATTTCCACAGAGGGTGAGCCACTATCACTGGTGATACCAGGGCTCATGTTCTGGCTCAGGCCTCTGTTCTGACTCTGGAAATGGGATACTCCAGCTCAGAGCTCCTGCCCTGGGATCTGGGTTCACGTCCCCACTAAAAGGTTCGTGCCCCAGAACCACCAGGGGCTGAACACTGCACGAAAATTAGGTGATCAGTTTTTCATGGAGGGTAACCCCACATTTGAGTACCTCCTGCCTACATGCCAACCATGAAGCAACATGGACAGCAAAGAGACAGTCGCTCATTTGTCCTTACAGCCCAAGTAGAAAATGTACTGATCTAGCTCCAACAGATGGAGTGGAGGAAAACAACAAAATGGAGGAATTAATCTGAGACAGAGTGAAACTGGTTTTCCACCTCCAGGCTAACAAGTGTGGAGGAAGAATTCTGTGCTCACACAGAAATAGTTCCTTGTAGATCAGCACTGAGGTGTGATGATCGTGCAGTATGGGCAACTTAAAGTTTCAGCCTGCTTGGCCTGTGGATAAATAAGGAGATGTTCATTTTCAGCCTTCACATTTTGGAAACTCTAAATAAGTTGCAAACATTAAAAAAGGGGGAGGGGAGAGAGAGAGAGCGCAAGAGAGATAGATAAAAATCAAAATTGTTCTTACCAGTCTTACCTGGATGGCGGCAAGTTCCTCCTTCTCCTTAGGTGAGAAGAAGCGGCCACCCTCTCCTCTCTTCCTGGCCATGGCATGGCGATGACGGGACTCGTGCAGATATTTCTGTGAAAATCCAAAACACAGCCAGGGTCAGCAATTTCATGAGTCCAAGATCAGCTCTGCAATACCAGATGTGCTCGGCACCTCCACCAAATCCATATACCCCCCCCCCCAAAAAAAAACAAACTTCACTCTAATCCTGCTACCAACACCACATGTGCTCCACCCCTCCACCAAATCCATAACCAAAACTTCACTCTCAACATCCTCCCTTTCAAATTAAAAGCAAATTGAAGAGACTTGGAGCCCAAACCATAGCACACTACGCAGCCAAATGCAGGTGGTTTGGGCAGCCATGGCATTGCAGAGGCCCCTATGTACATCCAATGACCTGCATGATATGTACAATCCTTAACACACACACACACACACACAAAATTCCTGACATGGGTAGGAGGGCAGGCAGGGGGTGGGCCTACACTCCATGGCATGCATAATCCCCTACCACCTAACACAATCTACCCCCCCATCCCATACACACCTGCCTCCAACCCACTTCAGACAGGGTGGGAGGCAGGCAGAGGGTGGGACTACAATCCACAGCATGCATAACCCTCCCCCAAACACACACACACACACACACACCTGCCCCCCATACATACCTACCTCCTATCCTCCCAGACATGGCTAGGAGGCAGGGTGTGGCTATACTCCATGGCATGCACAATCCTCCCCCCTCCCTAGTACGTACCTATCTCCGCCCCACTCCTAACATGGGTGGGAGGCAGGCAGAGGGTGGAGCTATGCTCCATGTCATGCACAGGATCCCCCTTCCCATACATATCCATCTCCAACTCACTCCTGATATGGGTGGGAGGCAGGCAGAGTATGGGGCTAAGCTCCATGGCATGCACCCCCCCCAAATATGTATCCATCTCTGCCCCAGTCCTGACATGGGTGGGAAGCAGGCAGAGGGTGGGGCTATGCTCCATGTCATGCACAATTCCCCACTCCCCTGTAAGTACCTACCTCCAACCCACTCCCTACATGGGTGGGAGGCAGGCATATGCTCCATGGCATGGAAATCCACACACACACACACACACACACACACACACACACACACACACACACACACACACGCCTCCAAATTCACACCCCTGATCAATTATTCAATTTAGCCACTCCCAAAGATGGTTAAGACACACCTGTGATCGGCTAATGACATCTCCACTTCAGTATCCAAAAAGCAATTTTTAAAAGCAACTGTCCCCTCGGAACTTACCTTTCACGTGAATGTTAGTCAAGGAGGCCCCTGTCCTGACAGACAGGAATAAGAGTGCGCAGGAGATTTTACCAAAGAAATATGGTTTCTAAACAGCGCAAATGTTAGCCAGAGGCACATCATGTTTACCATCAGTGGCAGGCAGGCGAAGAATGGGGCTACGGCTCCATATCATGCACAATCTCAGATAGGGAGATAGAGCTCAGCGGCTACACCGCTGTCAGAAAGGACAGAGTAAGAGGGGCGGCTGCATGTTCTTTATATCCAACAAATTCTCTTTCACCAAACACCACCTCAGCTCTGAGTTTTCCTAATTGAAACCCTCTCAATTCACCTCCTCCACAGCCCCAATAAAACCATCACCCTCACCCCCACCCATCTTCCCCCCAGGAACCCCGCACTCCAACCTGGAGTCTTTACTAGCCCTTAAAACACTCCCCCCACTGAATAGAGAGTGGATTCTCCTTGGTGATTTTAACATAAACTGGGACTCTGGCCATGCCAACACTGCCAAATCTGGTTTCGCGAATCTAGGTCTCCACCAGCTCATCTCCTCCCCTACTAGATCCAACTATAAAACTGGGACTCACACTTATAGACTGGATCATCGCCTCGCACCAACTCCGGTGTTTTGCCAGACTGTATATCAGTGATCACTGTGCCATTTTCTGCCTATGGTTAGCCAGTCTACCAAAAAAAAACACTAAATTAAATTTTCTCCAGGAGACCAACCAATCAGAAAAATCGAGCGGATAACCCACGATCTCAGTACATTGGACTGGTCCTTCACAGAAGGGCCAGGCAACTGCGACTATCCTAGATAAATTCTCCAGGATCCCTGGCAGCATCTGCGACAGGCAGGCTCCCTCAAACACACACAACACCAGGATCAGGGGTCACATTAATGAATGGCTCTCACCTAATAAACTCATGAGATCAGGGGACAAAGCCTGGGCCCGCTACCAAAAGCCCAGGGACCTAGCCCAGCTCTCCCTCTATAGGTCACTGCGAAACAAGTGCAAAATCGGCCATAAGAAAAGTAAAAATCAACTTCCTGCATGACAAACAACTCAGTGAATCCTCTAACCCCCCCCCCCATCAGCTTTGGGGGACCCTCAACTTGCTACTAGGCAAGACCAAAAAAATTCAGATCTTATCACACTGCACCATCAACCAGACTACTGACCCGACCGAAGTGGCTAACATTTTCAACAACTTTTTCCGTGACCTCGAAAAACACAAACCTACCCCTCCTCTCCTATGCTCCCCCACCCAAGGCAGGACCTTCCCCAGACTTCTACTTCAAAGCCCTAAAACCTGCAAACACCAAAAAGCTCATCTGTGGGAATAACCTCAAACCCAGTGAAGGTGGCGACGGTATAGATTATAAAATTCTTAAACTCTCCATCAATGCCTGGGCAGTCCCGATCACCAACCTACTGAACCGCTCCTTCTGTTCTGGCTTCTTCCCCACTATCTGGAAAATCGCCACCATCAGACCCTTATTGAAGTCTGGGTCTAGAAAAGAGGTGGGCAACTACCATCCTAGTTCCCTCCTTGCCTCTCTCTCAAAAATTATAGAGAAGGTTGTGCACACTCAACTTGCCGACTACCTGGAATCCAACAACCTACTCTCTAGTGCCCAGCATGGGTTCAGATCTGGGCACAGCACCAAAACACCCCAGGTCCGGTTCACCAGCGAAATCCTTAAAGCTAATGACAAAGGCCAGTACACTGGCTCAGTTTTTGTTAACTTTACCATGGCATTCAACCTTGTGGACCACGTTCTCCTCCTTAACACCCTAAAAGGCCTACATCTTTCTGATGATACCATAAAAAGAGTCAGAATTGAAGGCCACCTCTCCTCAGAATGTCCAATTAAATATGGCGTCCCCCAGGGTTCGATCCTGGGCCCCCTTCTTTTCTCACTCTTCATAAAATAAACTTTCCTCGATATGCCACTCCACTCAAATTGTCCTGTACGCAGATGACGCGGCCCTTTTCTGCAGCGAAAAAAACCCCACCACGATGTTCCACAATCTGCAGACTGATTTCTTGAAGCTTCACTCCTGGTTCTCCAGTAACGGCCTTGTCCTCAACTCCAAAAAGACCAAGACCAAGTTCTAATCTTTTCAGAACCCAGGAAAGCCCCAGCCCCTGGTTTTAAACTCCTCAACAGTTCCGGCACCCTCACTGAACAGGTGTCAGAATTCAAATACCTAGGTCTCCACCTTGGCCCCCACCTCTCATACAATCTCCACATCAGTAACCTCATAAAGAAGGTGCATGTCAGACTTGGTCTGCTGTACAGGATTAGAAAGTTCCTCATCCCTGCATCCAGACTTCACCTCGCTAGCTCTCTAATCCTGCCCCTTAACTACGGATCTATTGTCTTCTCTCCCCCATCTCATCCCTCCTTTTCGCCAAACTTGGGAGTCATACAACAGCATAGCACGTTTTGTCACCAGTCTCCCCTGGAAAACACACCACTGCTCACTTTATTCCTCCCTCGAGTGGCCCACTCTAGGAGGGAAGTTCCATCTTAAGATGCTCTCCTTCCCATACAAGATATACCTCAATAGCCCCTCCCCCCCATCATCATCTCCCTATTCCCACTCGCAGCGCCTAGATGTTTGATTAGGGGTGCCTCAGGTCTGGTTTTTGACACCCTTTCTACACGACTAAGAATTCCCAGAACTCCATTACCTTCAAGGGAATGAAGCTTTACAACAATCTACTTCCTGAAATCCAGGCTTGCAGGTTCATATACTCTATACTCCAACTCCTCCCTAAAGGAGCACATCCTCACATCGTTCACCTGCAGCTGCTCTGATAGGCCTCCTCCATGGCCCTCTCAGTAAATCCCAGCATTGTTCCCCCCCCCCCCGCACTTTTCTTCTCCCGACTGAGTGCACTAAAACTTCCTGTCCTATACAATACCTGAAAACATTTCTGTTCGTCATTCTGCCTCCTGGTCAACTCTTGTACGCTTTTACCCTTGTAATATGCTAGTTTTATTTTGCACTTGTTAGTTCCTTGTACTTCTATACACCTGTATGTATAAAATGCACTTCTTTGTATGTCGTAGGTGGTTCATTATATGTCCTACACTGGATGTTTGTGAAAACTGGCATTTCTGCTCACATGCCTTCCAGTATACAAATAAAATTGATTGACTGACCATTTCTGAATGACATCCTTAAGCTTTTCCTGCTTTTACCAAGCGTCAAGAGCGTTGCGCCCCTTAAATGTACAAGTGTATCAATAAACAGATAAGAGTTTACCAAACTCGTACATCTACTTTTTTGTGTGCAAGGGCCTGCCCTGTGGAATGCTTTACCACTGGATCCAAATGTTCCCCTTCTGTGACCCCACAAATGTAGAGGTTGTGATGATACGGAGGACCAGGGGTCTACTTGAAACAAGCATTAAAGCATAGAGCAGTCTTACGCTTAAAATGCTTTACGTAAAAAACTGCTTTGGGACCTTTAAATAGACTGAAATTTTGTAACCAACAACTGCACTCACTGACTTTACTTTTAATTAATTCACACTGTGTTTATGCAGGTATATTGTGTAACTTTCCGTTACTTTGTTCCCTGTCTGTGCTGAAGACAAGACTTTGTGTCAGCAACATCTCAGTGTGCCCCGAAAATGTGGGATCCAAACTTCCGATATCCCTCCCAACCTAACTTTCCCCTAATGAAAGCCTGGACAGACAGCCTCTCAAGAAGACATGAGATCTGCCATTTGGCTGAGTGACTTAAACAGCAGGAGGAGGAGGAGAACTGGCCAAGTACAACTTGAGACGCTGGGTCACTTTACAGAGAGCCCCATGGTTGGGTGTTAGCAGGCGTGAAGCTTGAAAACCTTTCCGATGACTGAGCATGCTCAGTGCAAGACTGCCCAAGTATGTATTGTGAACTGAATCTGGGCAGTTGGAAGCATATTTATCTACCGATTTCTTTGAAGACTGGTGCCTAGTTGTCCTCCACCAAAGATATCTTGGGGTGGGTCAGAGTACCCAACTTCCACACCAGCGGCATGCTTTGTAGTTCCCTTAGAGATCATGCCAGGTCCTGCTCATGGTGCTTGGAGTGTGATCTGATGTTACTTCCAAACCACGGTGTCTCTCGTGGTAGGGAGTGAGCCTAGTGCCAACTGTAATCTGCCTTTTGTGGGCCAGTGGTCTTGGCAATGGGTTAAAATGCGGTGTTACAAAACAAAAGGTTGTTAGGCCATCATCAGCATCACCAAGCCAAAAAAACTGTTTCAAACTGAAGCCATTTCCTAACCCCGTTCAGGACACAGGAACTGCCTAATGTAGAACAGTGCTGCAGCTGCTCTGTGCCCTCCTGCCCAGGGGCCTGGATCACAGAGTGCTAATCTGGGCACACTGTATATAAGACCCTCCACTCGGATTCCAAACTGTTCCTACAGTCCTGCAGCACCACAGTCTCCTTACCCTCCTCTCTTTGGGGATTTTCCCTTCTGCCTCCAGCTTCGCCCGCGCCTGCCGCCTCTTCAGGATTCGATGGTACTGTTTGGCATTAACATACAGGGGCTCTTCCTCCAGCATCTCCGCACAAGGAAGGGGGATCCTCTGCATGGTTGGGACGGATCCTGTGCCAGGGACCATCTAAACAAAACATGCAACCAGAAGGAAAAAAAATATATATATTTTAGTGCAAGAAGGTGCTCTCCAGCAGGTAACTTCATTGTATCTTTATAGATCTACTGAAGAGGAGGGTGTCAACTGATTCAGCACTAGGGACCATGTCACCCCCTCCCCCCCAACAGTGTATAGATTTTAATACACAACCCCTCTTTCCATGGGGAGTTCAGAATTCAACAAGCAAAGGTAATGGCAGACTGCCTTTATGGTAGGATGTCATGTACGAACCGAATATGATGCAATAAACATCTGACTACACAACACCACAGGGGAATGAATAGTAAACATCACTAAACTCATCCAGTAATCAATTTATTTATTAAAATTTTGATGATCGGGTAAGCCCAATGAGACAAACTGTCCCTTTTTTCAAGGGCGACCCGGGGAACATAAACATTCCATAAATAATACACTGCATTACAGAGGTACTGACAGTTATAGAAACACAGAAGCTGACGGAAGAGAAGGACTGCAAGGCCCATCCAGTCTGCCCATTTCTTTTTCTGCCTTATGAATGTGCCAACGGCCTTTGCTTCATCAATAGCCTATCTATTCATACTCATCTGTATTGCTCCCTTATGCCTATCCCATGCCTGTTTGAAGCCCTGCACTGTATTAATCTCCACCACTTCCTGAGGTAGGCCATTCCATGCATCCACCACCCTTTCTGTGAAAAATAACTTCCTTACATTACCCCTTAATCTTCCTCTCTCTAATCTCATGCTGTGTCCTCTTGTCCTCCTATTTTTTCTTATATGAAACATGTTAGACTCTTTCATCTTGTTAATGCCCTTAAGGTGTTTGACCGTTTCGATCATATCACCTCTCTCCCTCCTCTGCTCTAGGGTATACATATTGAGCTCCGTTAATCTGTCCACATATGTTTTCTGATTCAGTCCCTGCACCAGTTTGGTTACCCTTCTCTGGACTGCCTCAATTTGGTTAATGTCCTTGTGAAAGTGTGGCCTCCAGTACTGCACGCAGTACTCCAGATGGGGCCTAACCAGTGTCTTGTAAAGAGGGATTATTACCTCCCTCTTCAGACTTGTGATACCCCTACTAATACACCCCAACATGCCTCTAGTGTGATACCCCTACTAATACACCCCAACATCCCTGTAACCTTTCCTACTGCTTTAGTGGTCTGCTTGGATGATTTCAGGTCATCGGTGATGATGGCGCCCAAGTCTCTTTCTTCCCTTGTGACTGCCAGCAACTCCCCTCCCAGCCTATAGGTGGCTTCAGGGTTTCTCCTCCCTATGTGCATGATCTTGCACTTCTTTGCGTTAAACTCCAGTTGCCACTCTTCCAACCATTTTGCTAGTTTATCCAGATCTCTTCCGATTCTGCCCACCCCATCTGGATCATCTACTCTGTTGCAGATCTTGGTGTCATCTGCAAACAGACAAACTTTACCCTCCAGTCCATCTGCAATGTCACTGATGAAGATACTGAAGAGGACTGGCTCCAGGACTGATCCCTAAGGTACCCCACTTGTGACTTGCATCTCTTCTGACTGTATACCATTTACCACCTCTCCGTTTTCTGCCCAGCAACTAGTTTGCCACCCAGTTGACCAACGTCTGACCCACCCCGAGCCTACCCAGCTTATTAATCAATCTTCTATGTGGAACAGTATTGAAAGCTTTGCTGAAGTCAAGGTAGGTGACATCAACTGCTCCCTCTTGGTCCACCACTCTGGTTACCCAGTCAAAGAAATCTATGAGATTAGTTTGACAGGACCTTCCTTTTGTAAACTCATGCTGTCTTGGATCCTGTGCTCCTATAGATTCCAGGTGTTGCACTATCCTTTCCTTAAGGAGTGCCTCCATAATCTTGCCCACTACGGAGGTAAGACTGACTGGTCTGTAGTTCCCTGCCTCCTCCCTGCTCCCACTCTTGTGGAGTGGGATCACATGAGCCCTTCTCCAGTCTTCTGGGACCTCTCCTTTGCTCAGAGACTCACTAAACAGTTCTGATAATGGCTCTGCTAGTTCCACCCTTAGCTCCTTTAGTACCCTCGGATGTATGCCATCAGGTCCCATTGCCTTGTCCACCCTGAGCTTATAGAGCTCTTGTAGGACCCTTTCTTTTGTGAAGGGACTAGTGCACACATCCAACCCCCGTGTCCATGGTGCTGAGCTGTGGGCCCTGCTCTGCCTTATCTTCTCTTCCGTAAATACTGAACAGAAGTATCTATTTAGGATAGATGCTTTTACATGGTCCTCCTCCTCACATGCCCCCTTATCCCCTTTGAGCTTAGCAATACCCCCTCTGGACTTTTTCCTTTCACTAATGTATCTACAGAAAGTCTTGTCACCTTCTTTTACTGTTTGTGCTAGTGTTTCCGTGGTTTGGGCCTTTTCCTGCCTTACTGCCTTCCCCCCTTAGGGAAGTTTGGTATGCTTCCCGATCTTCATCCTGCTGCGTTCCCTTTATTTCCTGAAGGCCAACCTTTTGGCTCTGACCTTTTCTGCTACTGTATTTGAGAACCAAAGTGGTTTCCTTCTTCTTTTGCACTTCCTTTTCTCTCTCTCTAACACAATGGGATGTTGCTTCAAGTATTGCATCTTTAATGCCTGCCCACTTTTCCTGTATCCCCCTCACCTGTATTTATTTTTGCCAGGGTTAGCTTAACTTTGTTGGCCATCTTATCAAAGTCAGCTCCTCTGAAGTCCCATATTTTTGCCTTGGCATGGAATGATTTAGTTCTAGTAGCCAAACTGAACCATACCATGTGATGGTCACTGGCGCCCAGGTGACCTTCTACCTGGAGATCTGTAATCCTTTCCCTGTTACTCAGTACTAGATCTAGGATAGCCCTGTCTCTTGTGGGTTGTTGTACCAGTTGTTCGAGTCCCTCCCCCTGCACAGAATCCACCATGCGTCTAGTTCTGGCAGATGTTCCTGCTAGTATTGACCAATCTGTATAATTGTGTACAAAAATTTAGCATACGCATATTAACATCAGTACAGGTAAGAACATGGGTGTCAAAACAGAGGAATATTCATACACGTCTAACTTCTGTTATTGGGCAGTAAAAGTGCAACGATGCGATAAGGCACATACAAAGCAGATTCCTCAGGAGTTAGTTGGTACAGTGGTAATGAACTGTTTAGCTAATACAAAGGATTGCTAAGGTACCTAGAGTAGGTATAACTTAAATACATATTTACAAAATGTCATAAATTGAGGTCATAACGATGTGAAGCATTATAATACGTCAAGGACTGGTAGCTATTTGATTAAAAAGATGGGAGATGAAGAGGGGGTAGGGAGGGAGGACCAGAGATGCTAGAAGAGGTTATATACAGTTATAGATGGAAGGGGGACAGAATATTTATTTGAAAAGTTTTTTTTAAACTGAGGAAGGGACGTACAAGAAAAATCAAGAAAGGAGAAATACTGAAAATGCATGAAATAGCTAGATATGCCCAAATATTAGGGTTCTCAATGTCTTCTATTATTTTCGATGCCTCACTAGGCAAGGCTTCTGAAATGTGATCACAAACATGGATTTAGCACTAGCTGATGCAGAACAGCTACCCCTGACAAGTTGCTGCCTTGAGGACCGAATCCCCACATCACCCTCTCGTTGCAGCTACAGCCCTGTCCATCATTCCCTGGGTGCTGGGCGCCACCTGCTGGCGCTAAATACAGACCACCACCAAAACTTTGCAAATGTCAAATTCTCTAAACTGTCTCATCCTCAGATATTCACTTAAGATCACTGCAAACATGGGAAGCTATGGTCAACAGTCCTTCCTTGTAGTCACTGGGCCATCAAAATTCATATTTTTTGTTTTATTGTTACAAACGAGGCTACGCAGCCAGATCTAGTAACACTGCCATCTGTAACCCTCTGGGAGACCAACACATTACAGGAAGCGACAGTATTTTATGGAGCAATTGCCAACATCTCCCCCACCCACCCCAAAAAAAGACCAGCCTGGGATGTACGAGACTTAGCAAAACGCATGGTCTTGCAGGCCAAAGGCACCATCTGCTAACTGCTTGAGAAACAGTTCACTAGATGCAAACAGTATTAAGGAAACAGCAAATGTTTAAGCACATGAACAACACTTTTTCAATTTTGTATTTACCAGAAATAGCAGCATGTCTTAACAACATATCCATGAAGTCTGCATAAAAAGCTTACAGCAGAATTTTCTGATTTCACAGCACCTCTGATGACATCATAGTGTTTATAAAATAGCAACAGACTGATTTCACAGACTGAGGTCAGCTGGTGATGGTCCTAGGTTTATGCAGCGTTTAAGGGTCCTCAGACTGGCCCATGGGGGAAGGATGAAGACAGACTGTACAGGTTTGGAGGGCTCCTAGAGGCCGCTCGAGACTAGTCGTCTTGGATGGGGATGAAGACTCGCAAACAGGTGAAAAGCTCAGACAGGAGGTCTCACATACCTTAAGCATGCAATCAGTATTAAACGAGTATTTCCTGACAAAAAACTTAGACTTGAAATGAGTTTTCCATTAAACACAGATACAAAACCAAACACTATAAGCTGAATGCTGCTGGAAAGTCATAAAGCAGCACTTACCATAACCATTCCCCCAGAGTTGACCATGTTGCCACTGACTGGTAGTGTAACGGTGACGGTGCCCTGCCCACTGTTGGTGGTGCTTGTATTGGTGCCAGCTTGGACAATCTGCGCTCCAGCTAAGCTTGCTGCAGGGATGGTGATCATGCCTGAAACAGGGACTGTAACTTTAGCGGACAAACATAAAGGAAAAGGAAAAAGCAAAAAGGAACAATATTAGTCCCTTTTATTCCAGAATTGTAGCTGAAGGGTGGAATGACTGGGATGAAGCACAATGGCAGATGGCGGCTGATGGGCTTCTCCCTCACCTGCCCTATGCCTCATAGTTCAACCCTAATATCAGAATCCTATCTAGTCCAAGAGGTCAGTTTAATTTATTTAGAATTCTTATGGACCCATGGTACCACTTTCGGGATAGGGTACCTTAGGTCCGCAATAGTCGTTCTGTATAAAAAATGTTAACGTTTCATAGTAAGCCTTTATTTAGTAGCATGGGATTGTATTTTGGCCCAGACAAGGTGACCAGCTTATCCCTTTCACTTCCCTACTGCTTTCCATGCCCCTATGCTCAGGCACATTATGACATACAGCAAGGGAGAGTGCGCGGGCGTGCCCCATTGAAATGAATGGGATTGCATTTTTTTTTTTTTTTTTTACTGTTTCATATATTATGTTGGTGAGCTGGAGATTAATGAAGGCCACTGCTTGACTAACAAGGCCCCAGCACTCTCCCTTGCTGCACGTCACAATGTGCCTGAGCGCGGGGGCCTGTAAAGCAGTAGGGAACTGGAAGTGATCAGTTGGCCACCTTGCCATGGCCAAAATATGATCACTTACCATTAAATAAAAGGTTACTATAAAACTTTAAAAAATTTACACAGAAAGACTATTGCAGACCTAAGGTACCATACCCCGAAAGTGGTACCTTAGGTCCACAAAAATCACTTTAAGGGAGGTGCACAGATCATACAGTCTGTGTGACCCTCTCCTTTATAAAAAATATAAATAAAAATCCAATTACAAAATAAAAATGTGCACATTATGCTGTTTACCAGATGGTGATCAGGAATACTAAGTGCACAACACATGAGGCTGTCATTACCTTGTTGCAGGATAGTGCCATCGGCGTTGACAGGCTGATAAACGATGGTCTGGCCCTCCGCTGTTTGTGCCACCTGCTGCCCCTGTACTGCAATCTGTTGTTGGCCCTGCCGAGAAAAAAAGTGAACGCAAGGTTAGTCCAGGGAACAGTGGGACCCCACATCAAGGGCAACATGCTTCAGGCGCACTGATTAACTGTGGTACAGAATACAAACACACACTGTTCTGAATACTAAAGGAGCTAGAAAGAGCAGGGTACACACGTGTTTGAACTAGTCAGTGTAAGCAGAATTAGCATACACTCAAGTCTGAAGGGTGGGGCCGGGGCTGACCAAGGGGAAACGAGGTACTACGTTTACATAGAGAGTGGTTACCTTTTGGAACAGCTGAACCATTGAGGTTGTGGAAACCAGCACTGGTCAGACTTCTAAAGCAGGCTTGAAAATGGCACCGAAGGTTACAAAGCAGAAGGATGGGTAGCATTCCAGCTGTTAGGCTTAGAAGGGTGTCAAGCCTGGGTTTAGTCACTGCTGTGAGGCAGAGGGGTGCACAAGATGGACCCAAAGTCACTTCTGTCATCACAATACTAAGTAAATTCTGAAATACTAATTTTCAAACAAAAAATATTTAGGAAGAGGGAAAAAAAAAAATCATTGGTTTGACAATAGCAAGTCCCATTTTAGTCATGCTGCAGTCTTTACTCATTCTGCAACCTGAATACGTAAGGGGAAACTGCAGCTGCTAAACTGGAGAAGTGTGGTGAATGATCAAGGGAGTCAGAGGGGCCCTGACTAGAGCAGTCTTTTTTCTCCACATGGCTGACAGGGTTTAAACAACACTCAGTCAGATAGGCATCAGCAAAGGGGGATGGGGTAATCCAACATTTACAGGGCACTCTTTGTGCCTCACCTCGAGTGCTGTTTGCAGTTATGGGCTCAATACAAAAAGCACATTGGAGACAGTTGAAAGGCTGCTCCGCAGCACCCCCAACGTGATCATGGGTATAAGGACATGGGCTAGGAGGAGTGGCTAGTAGCCCCATATGCTCATCCTGCAGAAAAGTAGGAGAGGGACACATGATCACAGTATTCTGCATACACAAAGGAAGAGACCAGACGAGGCGAATGGAGATTTCTGACCTGCTGTACTCCAGCAGAATTCAGGAATACATCCTGAAGCTCAGAGATAGTAAATTCAGGGATACCATTAGGGGGACACTTCTCCCAGCGGGTACTGAATTTATGGATCAGTCTATTAATGGAGACCATGGATATAAAGACAGTGCAGGTCTTCAAAGAAAATTTTGCTCACCAAGGGAACTGCAAGATATCCAGCTTAGTAGAAAGGGTGGGGTAAATTTAGTATGTTTGCACAATACACTTACTAATCCCCATTCTAGAGAGAGAGAGAGCGAGAGCTTGCTTGAAAGACCTGGTGTCTCATCCTCCCCAAGACCTTAAAATATTTGGTTAGCTGCTAGAGCTTTTCTCTGCTAAAGGTGACCAGCAATTAAAACCAGTATGTTATGCAGTATTTATTCAAAATTTCCTATTTCACTATTACTTGTATCCGATTTCTAAACTGAAAATGTTCCTGATCATAATATTAATAATGAAGCATGTATTAAAGGGACAGTGTAAACTTTGAGGCATTTTCAGTGCATTAATGCAAACAGTGCCTGCTGTAATTGTGTTAACTGTGGCTGTATTCCCCGATTGTCATATAATTCTATTACGCGAAAAACTGTATTCATTGTAACTCAACCTTCTGCTGCTCTCGATGCAGACGGCATTCCTGAAATCAATATGGCTCATGTGTTAGCCATTCACAGGATGCACCTGATAACCATCGTGAACTTAGTGTATGCCTTGGTCAAAATCAATTGTCGAAATACAAGACATACAGGCCGAATGGAAAGGAAAATAAAATGGTCAATCACAAGCCAGAAGAGAGAACCTGCCACAGCAAAGAGACCAATGGTTTAGCAAGTCTGTCCATATTCCGATTACCTTAGTGGGCCTAGTGTCGGGGGGAAGAGGTTGTCCACTGTGCCACATACATGCCCACCCTCTCTAGTGGTACTGTAAATCCTCATGCTCCACCCTGCCATTTGGGAACCTCTTTAAGGTACTTATCCCCACCAATTCCGCCGACAAACTGTTCCACAGCTCTAAAGATGCACCAACACCACAGTGGCTGATCCTCCGTCTTTCAGGTCAAGAAAGCTACAGCCTAGTTAAAAAAGGTCCCACTGTGCAGATGGGACCTTACTTATTCATTTAACACAGCTGTACAACAACTGGGACAGAAATCAAATTGATAGTGTAATGCAAAGCAATATGGTCCCACTGGCGGACTCTGCTGGGTGCCCCACTGCACCGTGCTGGCAGTATAGCCTAGAGGTTAGAGTAATGAACTGTGAATGACCTTGGTACATCCAGCAAACCTGGGTTTGAGTCCCACAACCTCCACTTGCATACTGTGCGACTCTGAGCAAGTCACTTAACTACCCAGTGCTCCCAGGTCGCCCCCGAAAACAGGTACTTGTGCCTAATGGACCTTACCTGGTTACCAAAAGAATAATAATAAATAATAATAAAAATAGTTTAAGGGATGGCCCCACACTGAGCACTGTTACCTGAGTCTGTCCGGCTGTGACTGCAGTCTGTGGCTGCTGGATGATGATTTGCTGTGCCTGCCCTTGTGGTGATACCTGGACGGCCTGCCCGCCCTGAATCTGGATCTGTCCGGGCTGCACCAGCTGGATCTGGGATGGAGAACAGAAGGAAAGTGTGAGTTCAGAGGGCTCTCTCAGTTCAGGGCATCACAGCCCAGCACACCCTGTCTACCAGAGTCCGTGACACTACCACTACTCCAAAGTGGTATCCACTCTTTCTGAGGGGCAGCCTAGATACTTGAACCTTCTGCCCTGCTGCTACCTTAGGCATTATGTTTATACACCTCCTCCTCAAATGTCTCCCCCTCATTTACATGCTAGTGCCCACAACCCATCAGCCAGACATCACCCCTGGCCCACTTGTAACATCATCCCCCACTCTCCCTGACTTAGTCCGATCCCACCCTACACTGACCATGAACCCTGGCCCACGGCACCCACCCCAAGCTGCCCCCCTGCCTCTCTCTGGCTCCCCATGGTTGCAACTCATCCTCGCCCTCCCGACCCTTCGAACCCTGCCCATTCCTTGTTCCCCTATGGCCTCCTCCCCATCCCAGCGTTCCCCCTGGAAACTGACATACTGCCACCCCCTGGTCAGAGCCTTGGTCTTCCTACTACTCCTATCTAGTAATATACATCCTAACCCAGGCCCTGCCCCCTCCAGTCCACCAGCTAGGTCCACTGGTCTCTGTGTTGCCTCTTTGAACGTATGCAGCCTACTGAAAAAATTTGATGCCCTCTAGTGCTGGGTCATGTTACATCAACCAGACATCACAGCCCTAGTAGCAACCAGACTGTCCAAGTCCACCCCTGACTCCTTTGTCTCCCTCCTGGGCTATACCCTATACCGGATGGACCGAGTGGGCAAACACGGGGGTGGCTGTGTGATCTATACATGGGACACAACTGGACAAGCGCTACCTGCCCCCGTTCTTGTGAATGGGACCCATGCCCTTACCCTCAAACTCACTCCTGACCCCTCCAGGGGCCCTCTCTCACAGATGCCTACATTCTCCCAAAGAACCAGAACCCAGCGCTGGTATCTATAACAGAATATCTTGCCACCCTCCACCACAAGGCGGAACAAATCCTAGTGGGGGACCTTAACGTGAATTGGCTCAGCCCTCCTCTTCCACTATCCGAGACTCTTTCACCACCCAGGACTTGACAACTCATCTCCCAGCCCACTAGAGTTAACCCAAAGAGAGGAACCAGCACCCTTCTAGACATCATTATCACCAACTGCCCCCAAAAAAATCCATAACATACAGGTCCTCCCGACTCCCTAAGTGACCACTCCCCTATCCTATTCCTTTGGGCTGCCCCACTCCCAAACCCATAGCCCAAACCACACTCCGCAGGTGCCTCCGCCCTGGTGGACTGATTAAACAAACAGTTTCTCGCCCAAATTAATTGGTCCCCCATTCATCACGCACCAGACATTGATACTGCCCTTGCCCTTTTCTCCCAAGCCTTTAACATGGCCTGTGATCTCTTTGCACCCCTCACCAAAGTTTGATCAAAAAAACAATGCACCCTGAATTACCCCTGCCCTACTACAAATGCTCAGAAATAGGGCTAACCTCTGGCACCTAGCTACTGAAATGGGCCAGATGGCTGATAGACAGGCCTACAATGCTGCTCGGAACAGGTGCTCATGGGCCGTCCGTAAAGCCAAGGCCGACTATTACCAGGCCACCCTCACCTCCTCCTGGGAGTGTGCCCGGACCTTCTGGGACAATACTAAACAACTAAATGGGAAATCGCGCTCCCCTCCCCCATCCCAGCTCACTATTGATGGCTCTACCTCCACCGACCCTGCCTGTATTGCCAACTGCCTTGACACCTTTACTGACCTTAGCTCTGTCCTCCCCAGTAATTTTTCTGACCCACTCCCCCTGTCTTCCAGCACCCCTGCTTCCACCTACGCAAGGTATCAGCCCAGGAAGCCAGACCTCTCCTAATTAAAGCGTTAAAAAGCAATAATCCCAGCAGCGACTCCCTGGATCCCAGTATTCTCCGACTGGTGCTGGATGAAGTCCTCACCCCACTCACCAGCCTACTTAACCAATCCCTCTGCCTGGGGCAATTCCCCACTGCATGGAAAACTGCCACAGTCATGCCCATTCAAAAGGGTGACAGGTCCTCCGCCGCAATTACCGTAATCTCCACCCCCAAAGCCCTAGAAAAGTGGTAGGCTATTCAAATCACTGAATATCTGAACAAGCATAACATCTATGCCCAGCGAGAATGGCTTCCGTGCTGGTCACAGTACCGGCACTACACTAGTTGAGTTCTCCAGCTTCCACATTCCTCCTCTGGCCAGCCTCCTAGCTGGTGCAGTGTCTGACCTCTCAAAGGCCTTCAACACTGTCTCCTACCCTCTTCTGCTGGATGCCCTCTGCCACACTGGTTTCTCTGCTGGCCCCCTTGCATGGTGTTCGAGCTATCTATCCGCGCGTTTCCAGTGTGTCAAAATCAATGGGACATACACTGAAACTCATCCCATCCACTCGGGGGGTACACCAGGGCTCCATCCTGGGCCCCCTACTCTTTACACCCTATCTAAACACCCTGCCCAGTGCATGCACTGGCAAAATCCCACCGTAATCCCATCTCCCTCCAGGACTCTCTACAACACTCCACAACACTCCTACAATGATGCAGAAGCCTGGTTTAAGGAGCACAGACTCATCATTAATCTCAAAAAAAACCAAGACAGTGCTCTTCGCCCACCCTCAAAACAAAGCCTGCAACTACCCACTCCTTATCCTCCCTAGCACCAAACAACTGCTGGAACAAGTCTGCTCCTACAAATACCTTGGGGTTACCTTCAACTCAGCCCTCACCTTCCACATCCACATTAATGCCCTTGCATCTGCCACTAACACATGGCTTGGCATCCTCTACCGCTATAAGGACTGCCTCCCCCCTGATGCTCTCTGACTTGCCGTTACGTCATCAGTACTGTCCCTTGTCGACTATGGCCTGCCAGTTTATGGTGCTGCTGACACTACTGCCCTCAACAAAATCCGCTTCACCCTAAACAAGGCTTGCAGGCCGATTACTGGTGCCCCCAGGCTCACAGATACATGTCAACTCTATGACGGGGCAAAACTCCTTAACCTAGATGAACAGCTCCGCTACCAAACCTGCCTCTTCACAAAAAAAATATAATATATATATATATATATATATATATATATATATATATATATATATATATATATATATATATATATATATATATATATATATATATATATATATATATATATATATATATATATATATATATATATATATATATATATATATATATATATATATATACATATACATATATACACACACACACACACACACACACATATATACATATAACACACCTCTACTCAGGCTCTCCCCTCCTGGGGTGACAACCTGCATCCACCATACCCCCACCCACTATCGCAACCCGAATCGCCAACGAGACTACTCTACTGGTCCCCAGATCCAGGACCACCCATGGTCAGAGGTCCTTCTGCTACAGAGCCCCATCCTGGTTTAACTCTCTCCTGTACCCATCTCCAATGCCCCCACAATCTCCAACTTCAAAACCGCCCTTCAGAGCCAACTGTTTAACACCCGCAGCTGCTCCTGTCTCTAATTGGTGCCTCGCCACTATCTCTCTACACTAGACAACGCCCAGTGGGCAGCACTCCACCTCACTCCCCCCCCCCATTCCTTCCCCCATGCATCCTGCCCCTGTTGTAACCAGCATGTGCTCAGCTGTATCACTGGAAATGCTACTAAATTGTACAATGTATGAAATCTTTCTGTGTAACTAAGTCAGTGACCTGTATTCTGCAACCTAAATGTGCTGTCTGTCCTCAATGTGATGAGATACCTCTGTTAATGAGCCTCTGGCTCAAAGGTTGTAAACCGATTACACAAACAAACAAACAAACAAACAAACAAAAATCTGAATTTGCCCAGGCTGCACCAGCTGGGTCTGGGATCAAGAACGTAAGGGTGAGTTCAAAGAGCCATCTCAGTCCAGGCCACAGCCCCTCATGCCCTGGAACTGTCTGGGCTGCACCAGCTGGATCTGGGATGGAGAACAGAAGGAAATGGAGTTCAGAGGGCTTTCAGTCCAGGGCATCAGAGCCTGACACACGTAATAAGTCTTTCCTGCACTCACAGTGATCAAAACACATGTGAACTGAACAACCCCACAGTAGCATACTGTTTTAAGAAACACCAAGTTGCTGGAACTGGAACAAAACATTCCATCTATGATGCACTTGCCCTTAGAATTCTAGAACCAAAGATCCACACTGCACTTGCAAAACTGGAAGTAGTGTGTTGCTAGGGCATTGCTATACCTTCTAAATTTGATCAGTCGTTCCTGCAGCTCCTCTTTGCTACCAGCTACAGTTAGTACCATAGCTACCTAGAGCAATATTATGCCCAAGATAAAAACCAATTCGTATTTTTGTATTATGCAGCTCTGGGGGTCATTTTGCTCAGATCCTCACTGTAAACAAGAATATGCCCACATAGATTTCTTAGCCGACTAAAATACTGAATCTGGAGGATGAATTACCAGGCATTGAGGGGCAGTGTAAAACATCTTCCCTTATCAGTACCCGTTACTTCGTGTACAGTAATTCTTCTGCAGAACCACCAATGAGCGTAGCTGTGTGGCACCAGTTTGGCACTACATGCAATGACTGTTTTCGTTTTCAGACCTTCATCACCCTGGCGTTTGTTATAGCACCCTTACTCAGCACAGATTCTGCTCATACTACCTGGCCAATTCAGATGACGTTAGTTATAGAAACGCTCCCCAGCACAGACTACT
Source organism: Neoceratodus forsteri (assembly GCA_016271365.2). NCBI lineage: Eukaryota > Metazoa > Chordata > Ceratodontiformes > Ceratodontidae > Neoceratodus > Neoceratodus forsteri. Next base: position 86,655,428 of record JADMNL010000029.1, read on the forward strand.
CATACTACATGGAGGTCTCAGATAACTGCATCCTGGTATTTGTTAATGCACCCTTCCCCAGCACAGACTCTGCTCATATTACCTGGATGTTTCAGATACTCCACTCACCCTGGCGTTTGTTATCACACCCCTTCCCAGCATGGACTCCACTCATACTACCTGGATATGTCAGGCACCCCCCCTCCATGTGAAACCCAGAACCCCCCCCCCCCAACATGTCACCCCCAATGCAAGAAACTCCAAATTACTGACCTGCTGCAGCCCCTGGGCTCCCGACACTGGAACCTGCATGATGGTCTGGCCCTGGCTGCCTGGCACAGCCTGCACCATGATTGGCTGGCCACTTGAAGTAATCAGTTGACCGCCGCTCACCTGCACCATCAATGGCTGACCTTGCACCTGTGACAGGAGGGAAACGAAACAATGAATTAAAGCTGGCGTGCAACACCACTCACCCCTTCCCTCCTCCGCAAACATCTGTACAACAGGCAGGCTACCATAATCTTTGTGGTGATGTCAGCAACAGGCAAGCTCAGTAAAAATACCAGGCTGTATCTTTTTTTTTTTTTTTTTTTTTTAATTAAAGTTTAACAGATAAATTCTCTCTCTGCAACCAAACAAGCGCGAGTGAAATTACATCCACCCACCTCCCCCTTTAGATCTTAGGCACAGCTAATGTCTCTGGGGAACACTCAGACATCTGTCAGTTCTACCAGTAAAGACCAGGTTAGCATGGGAGAACAGCCCAAAACTGTCGACTTGCTTATATTAAACGATGTCGCTCAGATAGAGGAGCAGATTGATAGAAAGGCCTCAGCACCAGATGAAACCGTTTCTGTTGGAGCTTGGTGCATGTAGGGGAACAAATACTAGAGGAAGTAATCCATTCTCAGCCCCCTCAGCATTGTTTACCAGTTTCCTCAGCCTCTGCCGAGTTAGCGCATTATTCACATCACTCTTCAGTTATCTTTGGAAACATGCACCCTGTCCAGCCGCCAATTTATAAATCACCACAAGTGTTCTATTATACATTACAGTTTATTGGCACAATTTGGGGGTGGGGTGACTAATTGGAAATTAGGACACCCCTGTCAGTACCCCCTTCCCTATCTCAAAAGAATGTGTGTGTAGCAAAGGGCAGCTCAGTATTTCAAAGTTTCTAAACAGCTGGAAAAGAGGGCAGTTCAGTCCCCAACAGCGAAATGATGCTCCCTGCACAAAAGGAATTGTAAATATTAAAAAACATGTTATTTCAATGAGTGGGACAAGTGACACAGACACACATTATGACGGCAGTATCAGAATGTACAGTTGCCCAGGTCGCAGACTGCAATGAGATGCTGGTTTGGAGTCACAGAACATGTAATGAGGCGAGGGTCATGCAGCATTCAAATGGACTGATTTGGAGAGAACACCACTACCTGGAGTGTCTGCACTTGCTGGCCTGAGGCGGATGCTACTTGGGCCTCTGTCTGCAACTGGACAGCTGTAACGCCAGCCTGCTGCAGGGAACATGAAAGCAACAACTTAAATCTGCTCCAGACCAAGAGAACATGCAACAGATAGTAGTGAGGCAGTCTGACCTGAATATAGCTCCCCAGCAGAGATCATCAAGCTGTGAAAGTCAAATGGCAGCACAAATCCCCAGTCAAAGAGCCTGACCAGGGAGATGGTCAGACCACAGCACAGCTCCCCCGCCAAGAAAGTTGAGCAGTGCGACAGTTCGACCAGAGCACAGCTACAGAACTGGGGAAGTCACGTAGTGCAGTCAGATCCCAAGCACAGCTCACTTGCCAAGAACACAGCCACAAAGCAGGGCTCCAAAATAAAATCAATCACCATGGAGTGCTTGTTTAGACTGCTACCTTAATACGGTTTAAGAGGACGGGAACACACACACACACACACACACACACACACGTACGTTCATTCTGGGGGAAATACTTGAATAAAAACTGACAGGAAGACCTGTTTTACAAACCAAGGGTAAAAAACACAATGTTGCATCACTGGCTGTTTCCTGCTCTTCGTATCTGCCAACGGGGGCCACCCTGATGGCCTAGTGCACTGCCGTGCTGGTGAGCACAGTTCAGGAGCAAATTCTGGTCGCCTGCATTGGGAAGCAGGCTGAAGCAGTTGAGGACAGCAGTTACCTCTGCCTAGGGAAGGCTGGCAGCATGTTTTGGAACCACGGCTACCCCAGCTAAGGCCAGGTTAAGCTGTATGTTAAAAATACTAAACCACTTGCTAAATTAGGTAAAGAAAAGGCTCCTTAGTCAAAAACAAATAAGCAGTAGCCAGCTAGGATAGTCTCCAGTTCCTGAGAATCAATCAGGAACCGGAAAGGCCACAATTTACCAAAAAACTCTTAGCTAATGCAGAGTAATCGAAAAACCAACTAAAGTAACACTTCAGATCTGAACAACGGCCAGAGAGGAGTGTGGATGCAAAGGTTAAACCTACATTCCATATTCTAAAAATCTGCATAGATTCTATCCCCAGGGTGTCACCCTCAGCTGAGATGACTGCTAAAGTGTAAACACTAAGTGAGGGACTCCTGGGATTAGAAAAACAAGTTATTCCAGACACCACCTATGCACTAACCTTATAAAGCAGGCAGGTCTGTACAGCAGCTGCATACAGTTCCCACTCTGTATCCTCTTGGGGTGAGTTTAACTTCTTAGACCTCAGCCAGTTTTCATTTTTGTTGAATAAAATCCTCCAATGAAAGGACACTGACTAAATAAACAGCTACTAAACATACAGTGCCCATCAATTCAATGACAATTTTGAATAGCCACTACAAGACTCCTGAAAGGCCCCCACCCAATCCTCCATTTCCAAAGGAATCATGTGTAGTTTTGCAGAGAACTGCAGTGCCACCATTTTGTTTAGTGTTTTAGTTGCTTTCTAACCCCAATACAAGGTGCTCAGCAACAAGGTCCTCTCTTTGCACTGCACATCTTCTACTGAAGCACTGTCATTGAAAGGTTGATGAAAGACACACACACACACACACACACACACACACACACACACACACACACACACTAAAAAATACATTCTGACTACCAAGGAGACAGACCCTTCCTTGTGTAAAATCCAAGGTTCTGCTACATGCACTGTAACAATCCCATAATCACAGTTTGCTTCATATTCTTGATCAGACCCCCGGGGGGGTGGGGGAATGATGCACCATTAGTGTGCTACCTACATTTTGTAATTTACATTCCCAAACATAAGCTTCACGATGTATGGCACAGAGAGAGTCAGAACTGGAGAATGCCAGTAAAACAGACGTCTTTTCACTCTGGGTTACCTCACTGCTTGCAGTGGCTGTAAGGAAGGATGAGCAAAGCAGGGCTTTCACTGACAGTTGTGGTAGGAAGGCCGAGACACCATTTCAGCACTTGTACACCAGGGATGGGTGTGTGTGTGCGCGCGCGCATGAAATCATCCAGTGTTGCACTTTACAAAGCTAGACTTATTCAAACAGGGGTGGAGACTTTCAGTATCTTCACCACACTCTAATGGCGGACATTCTGGCCATTTCTGTAGCTAAAAACACCACAAAAACTGGAACTTGTGCTCATAGACTGGATTTAATTATGTCCAATCTCTAAGATGGGGAGAACCTTAATGGGGGTGGGAAGGAGATGAGAAACACTCCCCCTCCATAAAACACAAAGCAGGTATCTTTTGCTTTTCCCAATAAAGCCTTTCAGCTGTCTGGGCTTGTGGTGCAGGCGCCTCTCAGCCACGTCCCTGTAGTTCCAAGTGGTCATCCATCTCACCGGACCCTGCCACAAACTCCCACGGATTGGTGACCCCCCACCCAAAGTCACATCCAGATGGTGGGGTTCACGTGATGGTGCAGGTCCCCCAACCTCAAATGTAGGGGCTGGGCGACTCAATACATCAGTGGCATCCCCAGAGAAGCAAGCTCCCAGACTCACCACAGTGGTAGTCACTGTGGCGGAACCCCGATGCCTCCACTCCCAGGACTAAGGAACTCTGTCACCTACACAGAAGTGTGCCACGCTGTCCATCACGCCATCATGCAGCCCATACAAAGTTGGTATCTTTAGCTGAAAAACTAACACTATACAGTTTATGGCAGTAGGTTTGATCCCCAGTGGGTGAATTACTATCAAAGTCACCATAATGTCCTCAACTGTGACATAAGAAATCCATTTTTATAAATCACTCTATAGTTGGACCACAAAATATGTAGGGCTATGTCCGGACAGGGCCAAGTGGTCCTTTGCTATCGACAGATTCTATGTTTCTAAGACTCCTGAATCTGTGGTACTAGCAAATCTCTAGACAGGCCACCCTAGAAATGTATTTTTTTTTTTTTCAAGACTTTATTTATGCCCCTCCATCTCCAGCCCCACAGACCTCTCTCCAGTGAGGAGACACACTGTATCAGCTTTCTCACAATCCGCTGAAGGTCCTCCAACCAGACCCCCGTCCCGGGAAGCTCTCCTCCTCCACTCACCAACCTTACCACACACCCCCAGTTCAGAGTCCCCCGAGGTGGGACCACCATTCCTCCAGCACTCTATCTATACTCTAGTAGGTAGGCAGGGGTGAGGGTGACAGCCAGGGCCGGCTGGAAAGGATCCGGCGTGGAGCGTGTCATCCGTGTGTCCTGCTTTCACCCGTCACATGTTCTGGTGTTTTTCCCACTTTTTGGCCTCGCTGGACGGCATGATGTCAGCGCAGGGAAGGCACGCCCTGCACCCTCCCCGCAGATGTCCGTCGTTGCCTCTTCCCATTCCTGTTCTCCACTGGTGTAGTGCACCTGGCCTCCACTGGGAGCCACTACTAAGTGGGGAAACCCCCAACAACCCTCTCCAGGAGAGGAGAGCAGTCCTCCAGACACTCACTCCTTCTCCTCCTCTGCCAACCCCCAGCATCCGCTCCCGAATCCAGGTCGCTGGCGTAGTAAGAGGTGTGGCGTTCAGCACCTCAGTGCCACCAGGCCAGTTGATCTAGAAAACTGGTTAGTGGTGGCACCCAACTTAAAAAAAATAAAATAAAACACACAAAGTCCTGTAATATTCTTTCTTTGCTCCGTCACATCCACTCCTGCGAAATGGCAGAATATTCTTGCCCTGGAAAAATTATACATGAGAGCAGCTTCAGGCAAAGACTGTCAGAAACACTCATATCTAAACAGATGCACTCAGTACTGTGGCATGGTCTTTCCACTGGTGCCTACCTGCTGCTGAATCTGCCCTGCCTGGACTACGATCTGCTCTGTGGAGTTTCCGCCGCTGGTGGTGTACTGCTCCATGGCTGTTTAATTGCTCACAGAATCCCAACACTGTAGCACCTGTAAGGAGAGGAGGAAAAAAAAAAAAAAAAAAGGCATTTGAAACCAGATTATAAACCCAGAAATGTTATCCACGGTACCAGAATTCTTCACATTCCACAGGAACCCAGGGCAACTGCCACCTATGCATGTGGGGGTGGCTTTGCTGTGAGTGCACAACAGGGACTATAGTAGGAGGGTGCCTCCACCCAGACACGACACCACCATTGATGTCAGTGACCACCACTGCCACGTGTCCAGGGTACTACTGCAGACAGCATACACACAGAAGTAACACTGCGCAGGAGTCACAGGAACTCTGGTCCAACACCACTCCAAAACATGCATGACAGGTTCACCCCCTCAGTCATCTTGCCCCACTAACTACTATAGGAGAGTTCACCACCTACAAATGGCACTTCCACCACCTAGAAATGTGGATGTCAGAGTTCCCCCGCCTAAGCATTTCCAATGCAGGAGGGCACTCAGGTGCACAAGGCAATTGAGCCGTGTACAGAGAAAGTGTCCCCCTGGTCCTACATTGGTTTATGCAGGAAAACAGAGTACTTGGTCTTCTACAGTACGTAATGGAAGCAACAGGAATACAAAGAAAATTGCCTGGGAGGAACATGGAAAATGCCAAATCAATCTAGCAGCCCTGCTGTAGCCACTGCATACACAGTTCGGTGCACACCCATCCCCTTCTAGGCCAGTCCACATGACACCTACCTTCATTTGCTGCAGTTCAGCTGTGGAATCTAGGTGGTGCACTGTGCTCATTTATATACTCCTGGTGCAATCAGGCATGCTAATGTATGCATGCCTGCTAGTAACGACATGCAAATTTGGTTTGCCTACTAACTAAATTAATGCATCTGCATATTTTGGCTGTCACTTTCGCCCTCCATGCTAATGTATTTGCGCTAGCGTACTGCATTTTGCCTGCACAATGTTGGGCTGTGGTGCAGTCATGAAGTCAATCTGTGCAGCCCTGTACACCAGGCTGCTGGGCAATAGTTGCACACAGGGCAGCGCAAGCATGCCTTACACATGTGCAACCCTATGACTGGCACTCGCCCAGTTTGTCCCTCCCAGATGTGCATGTTGTGCTACGCAACACTACAGGACACACCCAGACAGTCCAGAACCTGGCAAGAGCAAATTACACGTGCACGGTCCACTCAGCAGGTGAAAATTATATCAGGCAGAATACACAAAGCTGTGCAGCTATGGGACCATAGGTGGTCAAACAGTTGACCAATTTGGTCAACCTAGTGGTAGCAAAGGACCAGCTGCTGGGGGAGGCAGCAGGGTCAGACAGGCCCCAGAGTGAAGTGTGGAAGTCTATGGAGCAGAGATTCACACCCTGTACTGGTGCCACTCGCAACAGTGACCAGTGAAGGCACCGCTTCCAAAACCTCCAGACAAGAGAGGTACATCATCTAAAGCAGCTGTGGGCAATGATGGATTTATTCATTTAAAAAGTTTCACCAGGAAAGGCAAGCTGAGCTGTGAACTTGTTCCATGGATGGTGGCACCGTGCACAGGGCAGGTGAGAGTCCAGAGTGTTACATGTATTGTGTGTGTACTGGCCTGTGTCATGACAGTATGTGACAATCCTGTCTAAGGCGCACTGTGAACATTACCCATGTGTCCATGTTGTTCCCTTGTCACTGACAGGAAGCTCCTGCCACTTGAGGACTGGCCTTTTCTTCAATCTGTTGCAACAGTTCTATTTCTTAGTCTATTCTATCCTTTACAATTTCTAGTCCATAAGGTTGGCCACCTAGGGGCACCTCCCTCCCTTTCTTGACTATGCTATAGTGTCCTTTTTAATCTTCCTTTTCCCTCTCAGGTCCTCATACAGGGAGGTTACTGTGGTGACCTCCAAACGTATGTAAAACAGGTTGGGTTTATCGTTGGATTTAGTATGTAATAGCACCAGGTCATAAAATACCTTGATCTATATACTTTATGAAACCTGTAAATGTTGAAAATATCATGGCACTAGGTGTTTTTGATAATGGTAAAAAAGTGCTAAATGACTATTATAGAAATTAAGTTAGTTGTGCTGTTTAAAATTGGGAGGCAGTATAGCGCAGTGGTTTAAGGCTCTGAGCTGCAAATCTGGGGACATCCAGCAGACTAGACCTGGGTTTGAATCCCACAGCTTCCACTTGCGTACTGTGTGACCCTGAGCAAGTCACTTAACTTCTCTGTGCTCCCAGGTCACTCCTGTAATAAAGTTTTCAGCTTAGTGTGCTACTCCTAGGTAAAAACAAGCAAAAAACACACACATATGTAAATTGCAGAACTTGAAATTTATATATATATATATATATATATATATATTTTTTTTTTTTATTTATTTAGTTGCCAATGCCCTTTGGGGTAACCCATGTTTCAGTGTTTCTGCATTGAGGTTCTTTAGTTTTTTGGTTTTTTTTTGAGCCCTCACTACCCAAGCAAACAGGGCCCACATTGGGGTGAAGGGTTTTCACTGAAAACTGGTTAGATCAGAGATCAGTGTCAGTAGATGTTGGCTAAGTGCAGAGGAAAGACATTCATAGTCTGTTGCTGCAAACTGATGTACTGAAGAAGGAATATGTTATTGCTGAGGCTTTTTTCCTGTATTCTGAATGAACAGCACACACAGATTGTGTGTTGAACCTGAAGTTCTGTGTCTGGTCTCCGTTATCCCAAAAACCCTCCACAGACTGGAATGAGACATGCCCCTCTGCACAGCCAAACCGTGCATATGCAAGTGTCTGGGCTACCCATACCTTTTGCATGGCATGCACCAACCAGGGTTGCACTGATGTGGGCTTCCACAGTGACATGGCAGTAATCTGAGGGTGCATGATGGTACCATGTGTCGTGCCATAGCATGTTACTCAGGGTTTTATTTCCGGGTATGGAGCCCTGGTAGCCCGCTGCTAGTTTCAAGGGAGGTCGCCAGTGTCCTCCATGTTGGTGCATCCAACACCATTTATGTCATGAGCACTGTCCATAGTATGCCACATGGGCCTGGTATGCATATGCATAGTACAGCATAACATACCATTGTACTGCACAGTGGGTGCCAGGCATGCACTGGACACTGCAGGAACACACCTACAGAATCCTGCCCCCCACCACTGCACAGTTATGCCTTGTCTGCACCAGGCACAGAAAGGCATACTGTGCCAGGTACAGGACCTGTACCCGACATGCAGAAATCTGATGTACAGGGGCTGGGGGAATGGCTGAATGTGGCCACTACGAGCCAGCAGACAGTGCAAAGCCATACCTACCACAGTCGGATGTACCATACCTGCTGTGCCTGGGCAATGGCACAAGTGCTGGGTGACACATGTGGTCACACAGGTATGCTGCAGACCTGCTAGGCCTGACCATCTGCGTCATGCATTTGGAAGCTGTTGCACAATACTGGTGTATGGGCATGCATACTGTGTAGGGTATACAGAATGTGTGGGTTTAGGTTACACCACTAACTGTACATCTGATCGAGACCAGACTATAGGTGTGGGCGATTTTACTCAATGGGGGGGAAATGTACCCCTTACATCCGTGGCCCTGCCATTGTTTCTACATTTCCATCACGCATATGTACACTATGCTGCATGCCTCTGGATGGCAACAGCTGTCCAGGCGTGGCTCCACCCCCATGCAGGATGCATACCTGTGGGGGCCTCCCCTATGCAGCTGTGTCAGAGGCTTTGCCCCACCAGGAACATTATGGTGTGTCATGGTCTCTGCACTCTACTGGTGTGCACCAACGTCAAGCTGGCAAGGTGCCCTGTGTGTCTAGAACGCTGTGGCATGCCTTACACCATGCAGTGGTGTGCCGTGTCACTGACCTGGTGCCACAGGAGTTGGTCATATTGCTCACAACCCCTTCTGCAAACCCATGTCAGTCGGGTCTGGTGTGCCACATGCTGGGGACCATGTATGCATGGCAGTCATCAGGAGGTAGGCATGGGCCAAGGTAGCACCAATACACTGTGTCCTACCATGTGCATCATAAACCACCCGTGATTGGCCAGTGGTGCCATACCTGTGCAACTCAACGGAGCCTGGCATATGTGGCATGGGGTTGGACTGAGGGGACACTGGTGGGCAGTGCATGTAGTATACCACAGAGCAACAGTTAATGCATAGTCAGTCATGTCTAACCAATACAGTGACTAGGGCATCATTACTCCACTGTGCACAGGTGGGGCAGGCACACATTTGGACACGACTGGGTCTTTGCAGAACCAATGACCTGCACAGGCTCTGTATGGGGGGGGGGGGAGAAGACATCCTCTACTTAGAATGGAACTAGCGTTTGCTGGGATACGGGTGCCTCCAAGCCGCTCTGCTTCTTACACCGTTATGGTGACTAGGGAACAGTGCGTCAGGCACCCACATGCACCACTGCTGCATTCAGAGGTTACTATGCCTGCTGCACACAGTGCTGCTCGACTGTCCCAGCCATGTACAGCTATACTGTGTGCACCACGTGTGTTTGTGTGTGTCCATCCGAACCCCCCTGCTGCCACCCTCACTGGCTCATGGATGTCTGTGTCCTTCATACCAACGTTGGCCCGTGTGCTGGATTTCTGGTCAGTGGGTGCAACTCTTTGCCAGCTGGCCCATGACACTGCCTACCACGCTCTGCCTTAGTGCTGCTGTTGCATGCGCTGCATTCACACATCTGGCATGCCCGTCAGCAGTGTGTTCATTCCACAGCTCGGGCACGCTCCTTTACACGCACGAACTGCATGTGCAAATCTTTACTGTAAGAGTCCACAATGCTGCCTCTGGCATGCCATGTCCAGTCCACTGGAGCTGTGTGACTCCCTTCACCTATGTGTGGCATGCTGGCCATGGGCTGGCTGTACACTGGTTGCACACATTAGGCCACTCCCGAGTCTCTTGTCCTGTGTACACAGCTGGCAGAGTTAATTGTATTTCTGTCCATCGATGCCTGGAGGACTGCTAGTCATCAGAAGGGTGCCAAGGGGCCAACCCGGTGGCGCCGAGGGTTGAGGCACTGGATGCCACACCGGCGACCTGGGTTTGGGAACGAGCCCAGGCCATCAGCAGGGAGGGAGATGGGGGTACAGGCTCGGCACTTGACTGGTCTCTGGCAGAGGCCGGAGGCACAGCAAGCGCAGAGCACACAAGAAAGGGGTTGAGAGTGCTGGACGTCGGCGGTGATGCCTAGACGTCGGGTGCACACCACGCCCCAGAACAGGAGAAAATATGTCACAGCGCCAAGAGGAAGAAGCGCTAATCACAGACCCCAATGGCTCCTGCCCTACCACCGGTGGGACCCGATGAAATCTGAATTCTCGGGGTGTACAGGTCCCACCTTGTACCCAGCTAGGGGGTACAGCCATGGCTCCATGGGGGGTCCACCAGGGATTCCAGGTAAGGCAGCGAAGCAGGGAGAGAATAAAGAAAAATTTCAAAGAAGGGTGCCTAGTATCAAGAGGGATGGGACAACCTGCTGCATAGGCTGACCCACCTGCAGCACATCCTCATAAACCAGATCAAAGGACACCTACCAGGGCGTCTGGGACCTGGCCACGGCTCTCTGGCAGCAACCACCACCACCTATGGTCCCTGCAGAGCATGGGCTGTGACAGAAGTATGCATTGTGTTTACCGTTTTATTCACAGGAGGTGCCCCGTTTTGGTTTGTTCCTCCCCCTTCCCTGGATGGACAGCTGCCCCTTGCCCCCGCCCCCCATGTACAGGCTGTTGGCCCTGATGCTTCTGTCTGTTTTTTATACTAAAGCCTAATTTCATATCTATGCTGCTGTGTAGTATGTCATTCATTGGTGCCTCTCTCACACCCACTACTGCTCCCCCCCACCCGTGTTCAGCGCTATCCACAAGGTTATATTCACTGCTGTGCACTTGCACTGCACAAGCGCTTAGTTGTGCTGCACACAATCTGCCCTATATTCACAGGGTTTAATGTCACCACAATGCCTCCGTATATGGCACGGTCAGGGGCTGGCACAGGTGCAAGCACCAGCAGAGTGCAAACACTGTGCTTGCACACCCTTCTGAACGTCTGGGTCCTTGGGCTGTTGCCATGTCAGTCATCAACATTCTTCCCACGGCTGACATGCAGATTCAAAACTCTCACCAAGCGACTGAAACCGACATGATAGACCTGCTCCCACCACAAAATGCTATTCCCTTTATCACCCATTGTGTTTCAGTTGTGTTTTTAAATAGGCATTTTTATTAAGAAGTGCCTATAATTACATCTAAAGAAGCCTAAACCATGTAAGCATCAGATTGCATGATGATGCAATCTCCTCAGTGCCACACTGTGTCCTTAGCAAGTGTGAGTGGGCCAACCACTCGTTGTGGCCAGAACAAAGTTTCCATCCGAAAGAAAGTACAATGTATTGCTTTCTGAAAAAAAAGAACTGGTGTATGTGTGTGCACGCATGAACATGCGTGCACACAAAAGTGTGTGTGTTAATATAACCTTACAGTTTGAAATCAGCACTAAATAGAAATTGTTAGAGTGCTGGGTGTATGAGGACTTCCGGTGGGGGGGCAGGTTAAGCCTGCTGGGTTCTAAAGCACAGGCAACATCGAAAGCAGAGGAAAAGCTGGCAGAACTACAGAATAGTAGCAAGAAATTTATGTACACAACTTTATTTTACAATGGTTAAACAATTCCAACTGCCTGCCCAAAACCTAATTAAGGCTAACATAGTAATTCTTTTGTGCACTTACTAACATGGCAGTTAAAATGTTTTAATAGATCCAGAAACATGTGTTGCATAAACTGAATGTGACATGACTGGATTGAAAATATTCAGCTTCACTCAGGGCCAATGATTCGCCACTCGCGAGATACATCAATGGCCTCTCATGAAGATAAAGTCACACACACACACACACACACACACACACACACACACACACACACACACGAGATAGAGACAGATAGAATGGCGCAGTAGTGCCACTATAGTTAGGGTCGAGTAGGGTGTTCAATGTTACACCCCCTAACTCTGCACATTAATATCTTTGGCATTGTTCCAGGAAATGAGCACGTGTTGTCTACGTGGCAAAGTCTTGACCTGTGGACATTTTCATGATGGCAGCTTGTGCGATTTCAGAGATCCGCATTTTTTGTTAAAGGCTAACTTTTTTCTCCTATAATTAACTTTTTTTTTTTTTGCTCTAGCCTACAGCTTACAAGGAATGGAATTTTTTTCCAAAAAAAAAAAAAAAAATCTGCAGGGGACATGTGTCATGTCCTAAGGCAGTGCCTTTGATAGATCTAATGAAACAATATTAAAGGGTTACAGAGTTATAAGACTTTAAAATATAGTGTATTTTGAGAACGTATTGGTGTGAAATAATTTGATGTTGCAAAATCTGATGTTGTGGATACCCTTTTTGATTTCTCACCACTCCTTGGCCTTTTTTGTGCCATGACAACCGCCATCTTGTTATTTAGTCTGCCTCCTGTCTCAAAACCCTCCCCGGGACTTCTCAGCCAATTCCTGTAATTGCCTCCGACCCCTCCTAACCCTACCTTTCTTTCAGTTGTCCGCTCATATTATCCACTGCTCCCCTCCCTTCCATAACTGTATGCCCTACCTGTTGTAATTGGACTGCTGCACTGGCATCACTGATATAGTTCCTATCACATGGCATGGTTAAATTACATAATTTTGTAACTAATTATACCACTGTATTTCTGCATGCTTCTATGCTTTTTTTTTTTTTTTAAAAATACGTGAACTCAACGTATTGGTGTTTTGCACAGTGTTTATATTTAGTCTCCCCCACGATGGAAAGGGATAGTACACATCTATGGATGTGAGTGCAGGGCCCTTTGTGAGGATTCGAGTATACCATCTCAAAAAGTAAGGAAATTAATTGCAAAAAACTTTGTTAATGCACCAGTTAGGGTTAAAGCCACAAAAGTAGGGAAATGAAATCCGAACACGTCATCCCCACCCTGCAGGCAGCAACCGGAGAAACCAATACAGTTTGCCCTCTCCTGCATTTTCACCAATCAGTGTAGGGTGTGCCTCAAAGGTCGTCGCCAGCCGCTCACCCCTGCCTCACGCATTCCACACATCTTTGCATCTTAATGATGGAATGGGTGGGCGCCAGGGTTGACAACCTTAAGGCACATTATACAATGGCAAGAAAAAATCCTGGACCTCATTGGTCAGTCTTGGGTTGGAGCCGTGATGTTATCCCAGTCACAACATCACGGGTCTAGTCTCAGCCTCACTGTGAACCTGGAGATGAACTTTGCTTGATTATGTGCTGCTGATGTGCTTCATTGTTTCATCTTTTAAAAAACAAAAATATTTTTCCACACAAAACATCTTTAAAATGTTTTTTTTTTAATTCTATGCAACAGCGAGCCATTGTATAATAATAATAATGCCTCCAGGGTGTGTGTGTCGTTTGGGATAACGTCCGCCTCAGTTATTGGATGCACGAGGCCGCCACCCAAGGCATGATGTTATCCCAGCATGACACCCTGGAGGGCATTATTGCCTAATACCACATCCAATTTGTGAAGATGCAGGAGACAGCAAACTGTAATGATTTCTCCTGTTGCTGGCTGCAAGTTGAGGATGAGGTGTTAGGGTTGGAAACTGTAATGCCACATTTCCCTAGTTTTGTGGCTTTGACTCCAACTAGTGCATTAAAAAAGTTCTGCAATTATTATATTATAGTGGTGCAGTAGTAGTTAGGTCGAGTAGAGTTTTCAATATTAAACCCCTAACTTTGCACGTTAATATATTTGGCACCATTTGACAAAATATGCAATTTTACATGTGCTGTCTAGGAGGCAAGGTCTTGAACTATGGAAATTTCTGTGACAGCAGCTTGTGCAGTTTCGGAGACCTGCATATGTCCTTTTTTGGAAAAGGACAATTTTTTTCCTACAATTAATGTTTTTGGTTTTTGCTCTGGCCTATAGCCTACATGAAATGGAATTTTTTCTCCAAACTTAATGGAATTTAAACTTAAAATAGATGAGCTTTAAATTCTTAAATACTCCAGGGTAATTGTATGTGGGGATAGGAAATGTAAGGGGAGTTGATCAGGAAATCTGGATTATTATAGTAGCATACTAAATGGACCATAAGTAAATAGTGTGGGGGGGGGGGGCGCATGAAAATAGTTTAAAATTCTCTGGAAAGCATAGGTTACATGTATAATATTTGCTTACTTGTTTCTGGATAGCATAGGATGCATACCTAGGTATTAGGTGTAGGGACTTGTGAAATAGGATTGCTGAATATTGTAAACAGCATTAACTGTATTGCTAAACTGTAAAGAACTATGTACTGAATATTCTGCCGTAATTATTGGTAAGACTCTTAAAATGGAAAGACAGCCAAAAAGATGGAATCTTTGGTAGAGTGGTAGGGTGTAATGGGTGCGGGATGGCCATGGTCTTAAATTGGGTTTGGAGAACAGGAGGATGCATGGTGTGCACACAGTTTACACAGCTAAGAGAGAAGTGGGATGGTTTAGGTGGGTACTAAGAGGGGGAGGGGCACAGAAGGAGGAATATGGAGAGTACCAGCTTGGTGGGGGGAGAAAACATGGAGGACTACCAGGGGGTTAGGCGCAGGTGTAGAGAATGACACGGTAAGAACGACAGAGCAGGAGGAGGTCCAATGGCTGCACCAGAGCACAAAGAGAAGATAGTGGGGACACAAGGGACAGGAATGTTAGAGGAAACTAGAGATCAGGAAGAGGAAAGGAAGGTAGTTGGTTCAGAAAAAATAAGCAGGCACCTGCAACTTGGGGGCAGAAATCAATAAGGGGCAAAACAGACAGAGAAGCAAGGGTGCAGAGCAGGAAAACAGATTTGAACCCCTCAAGCTACTAGAGGAAGATGATATAGAGGAGAGCAGATGCAAGGAGCCAGTAGAGGTGGGAGCAGATGCAGGGAAATTGGGAGAGATTGGGATAGACCATTTGGGTGCAAACCAGGGAGAGGTACTAGTAGATGATCTTGGGATAAAAAAGCAGAGGGGAGCCCATAGCGGTAGGAGCAAGAGCAGGGAAAACAGAACAGCTGGAGATAGGAGAAGGGATCAGGGAAATAAAGAAAATGGAGTTGCACCTGGGTGGCAAACAAAGAGGAAATTCTCCCAAAAGAACAAGTGGTGAGGAAGAAAATTCCCTCAAGGGGGACAGAGTACAGAGGAGTAAGAAAAGAGAATATATTAGTAACAGGGGAGGAAAGTGACAGAGGAGAGGTGAAAGTGGGTAGTGCATGCTCCAAAAGAAATGCAGGCAGTAGAAGGGTAATCATGGAGCACAAGGAAGGGGCACAGCTAGTGAAGAGTGTGGACAGGAAAAGAGGGATGGTGGGAAAGATCACGGGGGGGGGGAGGAAGTGGAAATAGGTGAGAGCAAAACTCCAAAATGGACAAGGACGATAACGGAAATTGGGTGGCCATGGAGAGGCAAGAACAAAGGTGGAAGTTGGGAAGTTGGAATACCAAAAGAACAAGCAGAAGAGAGGAGTACAAAGGTAGTGCTCGTAGGGGACTCCATTATAAAGGGACTCAGATGGGAGGAAGGGGGCCAGGAATAGCGCAGTCTCGGTTCAGTGTATGCCAGGAATGACAGTGCTAGAGGAGAGGCACAATATATCATCTTGGAGGCAAGCAGCAGGATGGCACCGAGTCTGGCAAGCGCGGACAACAGCATCAGCATGATGCATGCAGTAAAAACAGCGCTGTTTTTTCCTTTTTTGGGTTTCGCCCCCTCCGGACTAAAGGATTCTAACTCGGGGAGCGGATAGTGGGAAAGTTAAAATTCTGGTGCCTTGTAATACTGTTACAAATCAGAATGCAAGTCCTGAGTGCAGTAAAGGTATGTAGACCAGGATTAGAACCCTGGTCTCCAATGGTGCTAGGCTGGGTTGCTCAGCCGCAGCCCTCCACGCCATGGGAGCAGCTCTGCCAGCATCCTGGTTCCTGGTGCTCTGTGCACTGTCAGTACCAGGAAGCATTGTTGGCAAGCACTGTAAATTCCCTCGCTCTGTCCAAGTGGCGCACGGACTGGCTCGCTATGGTGCAGCGCTTATTCTGGTACTGCTCACCGACGGCTACCAGCAGGATGTGGAGGACTCACTTGGTGTTTCACCTTGGCACTGATGATCTGGAGGGGAACAGTCTGCAAGAGGTGTAGTCAAGGTTCAAGGAGCTTACTAGGTTCTGCAGTGGCATGGTTTTCCCTTCCATTTCCTTCTCGGAGATGTTGCCTGTGCCAAGAGCAAGCACACCAAGGAGGGAAAATATTGAGGAATTCAATCAGTGGCCGAAAGGATGGTGTAGGCAGATGGGGTTTGGATTAACAGGTGACTGGGGATCAACATGGGAGGAAGAGGGACTATATGCCCGGATAGGCTGCACCTGCACTTAGAAGACACAGCTGTACTAAAGGGCAAACTGGAGGCCTTTATAGTAAGCAAGTTTAATTTAAAAACAGACTGGGGGTTAAAGAAAGAGACTACTCAAACAGGTAGAAGAGCTGGGAGGCTATCAGCCTCCCCCCAGGACAAAGATGAAAGGCAGACAACATACAACAGGAAAGGGTTAGAAGGGGAGGATAGGGAAGAGGGGGCTATATGGTGGAAGGGATTAGTAGTAAATGCCAGGAGCTTGAGGAATAAACTAGTGGAATTAGAGACCACTATGGTGAAAGAGGGTCTCAACATAGTAGCAGCGAGAGAGACTTGGTGACAGAGCATCATGCCTGGCAGACGAAGTCATACCTGGTCACAGACTGTTTAGGAAGGGCGGGGGGGGATTATACATCAAAGAAGAAATTGGGGCCACAGAGGGCTGGAAGAGGAAGGGGGGAGAGATAATGTGGGTCACTTTAGATAAAAGGACTGGGGAATCATTGAGGGTGGGGGTGGTTTACAGACCTATGCAGGGGGAGGAAGCGGCTATACAGCTTATGCAGTCAAGTGACAAAAATGGCACAGAAAAGGGAGCTTCTGCTAGTAGGGGACCTAAACCTCAGACACTGACTGGGAGATCCCAGCAGCGGTATCAGCTAGGAGCAGGGGAATTTTAGAGGCACTACAAGGGGTACTCCTGCAACAACAGGTAAGGGAACCCACTAGGGGAGATAACCTGTTGGACTTAGTCCTAACAAATGGAAAAAGTGTGGAGGAGGTGGTGGGGCAAGGATTAGGCACAAGTGACCACAGGGCTGCAAGGTCCAGGGTGAAAACGGGGAGGGACGTAAACAGGACAAGAACCAGGGTAATGGACTTCGAGAAAGCAGACTAACAGAATGAGGAGGATATTAGGGGAAGGAATGTTAGGGACGGGGAATATAAGGACATGGAGGAGCTATGGACAGCTATTAAAGGAAGGGTACCGAAAGCCACAGAAATCTGCGGCAAGAAGATCAGGAAGAACAGAAGGAGAAGACCTCTATGGTTCACAAGGGAGGTGGCAGGGGCGGTCAGGGAGAAGAAAAGGGTATTCAGGAGGTAAGATACAAATGGAGGAGGATAGGGAGGCATAGAGAGAGAAGAGGAGGGTGGCAGGGTAGAAAATAAGGTGGGCTAAAGCTGTCACGGAAGAGAAAATAGCAAAGCAGGCCAGGAGGGGAGATAAAACCTGTTTTAGGTGTGTAGGAGAAAGAAGGCGAGGCAGGAATAGTGAGATTGGGGGGATAAAACTGAGGGGACTTCTAAAAGCAGAGATGCTTTGCTACTTCTGTTTGGCCTTCACAAAAGAGGGTGAAGGTAAAGGACCAGAGCTGGAGGGGAACATAGGGAAGCAGGGGTCAAAACTGGCACCGGAATGCTAGCCAAATGCTGGCAGATTTTGTACCGGGCTAGTACGATTTTCATTTGACTAGCCCTGCGGGCTTCTACTGGAGAGGGCAACACTTCAATATTCACACCAACTGGGCCACTGGAAATGTCTGTTGGGTTTTCTCAGTCACTAGTCCTAGTGGCTGCAAAACAATTTAGACTCCTGGGGAGTGTATTCTAGAGTTCACAATTGATAAGAGTAAGGGAGGAATTGGGCAGGTTAAAGGTGGATAAGGCAACGGGGACGGACGGCTTGCACCCAAGGGTACTCTGAGCTGAGGGAGGAGCTGGCAGCACCTTTGACATGAATGTTTAACTTGTCCACGGAGACAGGGTGGGTGCCTGGGGTCTGGAAGAGGGCAACGGTGGTTTCACTGCACAAGAGGGAGAAGCAAGTAGGCAGCCGAAAAGTACCACCCTGTAAGTCTCACCTAGGTGGTGGGAAAGGTAATGGAGACGTTAATAAAAGAAAGGGTGGTAAACTAACTGGAGGTCAGAAGTATGCAGGACGAAAGGCAGCAGGACTTCACAAATCAGAAGTCATGTCAGACCAACCTGTTAAGAGTTTTCGATTGGGTGACGCAGGTAGTGGACCAGGGAGGGGCAGTGGATGTGGCCTTTCTGGACTTCAGTAAGGCCTTCGAGACACCATCCCGCACAGAAGGCTAGTAAATAAGCTGGAGAGTTTAGGGGTGGGTCAGATGGTAACTAAGTGGGTGGAAAATTGGTTGACAGGAACGAGCCAAACAGTGGTAGTAAATGGGATACATTCCAGGGTAAAGGGGGTGACGAGTGGGGTGCCTCAACGGTCAGTACTGGGACCCCTACTTTTTAACATTTACATCAGTGAACTAGCAGGACTAGAGGGTAGGGTGTGCCTATTCACTGACAATACTAAAATCTGCAATAGAGTGGACACCCAAGGGGGAGTGAAGACCACGAGACAGAACCTGAAAAGGTGGTCAGAAATCTGGCAACTAAAATTCAACACACAAGTGTGTGGTGATGCACCTAGGAAGAAAAAAAACATTCAAGCAGCATACACCCTTGCAGGGGAGGAAATCAGGGAAACCAAGGAGAGGGAGCTGGGCATTATATTGAGCAATCTTAAGGTGGGGAATTAGTGCAGCAAGGCATTGGGAAAAGGCAAATGGTATGTTGGCCTGCATTGGAAGGGGCATAACTTGCAGGAGGGAGGTGCTAATGCCGCTGTACAAAACAATGGTGAGGCCACACCCAGAGTATGAGGTACAGTTT
The DNA here is from genome assembly GCA_016271365.2 of Neoceratodus forsteri. Classification (NCBI taxonomy): domain Eukaryota; kingdom Metazoa; phylum Chordata; order Ceratodontiformes; family Ceratodontidae; genus Neoceratodus; species Neoceratodus forsteri. The sequence goes on from JADMNL010000029.1 coordinate 86,674,860, forward strand.
TGGAGACTGTACCTATGTAGGGACATCGAGGGGATGGAGAGGGTTCGGAGAAGAGCAGCCAAGATGGTGCATGGGATGCGGGGAAAACATATGAACAGAGGTGGTAGGCGCTGAATCTATACCCACTAGAGACTGGAAGGGAGAGGGGGACAGGACTGAAACTTTTCTAAGTATAGAAAGAGAATAAATAAGGGGAAGGAGGGGAGCTAGTTCAGAAGGAAGAATGGAGATAAAACAAGGGGACATAGCCTCCGATTGGAAGGAGGGGAAATACAGAGGCAATGTGAGGGAGAAATTCTTCACAGAGAGGGTGGTGGAGGCCTGGAACAGGCTACCTGAGGAGGTGGTAGGATCCGAAATGGTGGGGGGATCCAAGACAGCATGGGACAGATATAAGGGGTTGGGGGGTGGGTCAGGAGCCAGTAAAGGAGGAGGGGGGAGTGGAGGATACAGGGGCAGACTAGATGGGCTGTGTGGTCCTTTTCTTCTTTCGCATTTCTGCGATTCCGTGAACTTGCAGGGGACATGTGTCATGTCATATGGTACTGCCTTTGATAGATCTAGTGAAAAAATAATGTAAAACGGCGTTATTTAGTGCTAGAAAACTTTTGCGGAACCGACAGTGAAAGTCCGAATGCACACTGAAATAATCGTGCTCTGGCTATGCCAGACATTATGGGTCTTGAGACAACTCTTGTTATGCTGTCAGCATCACTGCATTACTTAACTAGATGCCAACACCTCGTACAAGAACAATAGTATGCAAAGGAATGATTGTGCTGCTGTCAGCAATCATTGGCGATTACCAGTGATTGTCAGCAGCAGTTAAATATTGCTGTTAATCTCACATTTTTTTTTTCCCAACGCAGCACATCAAGCTACTTTCCCCGCATTGTGAATGCACTGTGAATCTGCCTTTATAGTCTGCTAGTCTTTTTTTAAGATTATTTTTAAAGATTTTTAAAGATGTCCTCAGTGAAGTGATTGCAGGACAGAAGAGAGAGCACGAGTTTACCCCATTAGATGAATGGATATCCTCTGCTCTCTGGCCCAGAATGTTGTGACACCAACTACGGTGCAACTGGTTGGACCTGAGCAGTGACAGAGTTAGTGAATTCAGAGAAAAATGAGAAGGCCATCGAAGACGCAAATAAGTTCTAAACTTTGTTATAGAATACAATTGAAATTCAAATTAAAGATTGGCTAGTACTGTACTGTAGTTAGCTCTTTCCCTGCAGTGGAGAACTGTGTGTTACTGTACTGATACCAGTATGTGCCCATGCTACAGTACATTACATTAACGCTTATGTATAGAATAAAAAAAATTAAGTTTAGCTCTAGTTTTAATTTCGCTGATCATGCCTTGTCATCGAATATAGTGAAAATTAAATTACAGCTAAATAAAGCCATTTTACTGTATTAAACTGTTCCAGAATTAAGGCTTTAAAGTTTGTGTTTTCCATTCTGAGCGTGTGCAGTAGGGTTTTTGAGATAATATTCTAGCGTGAAATGAAACATTTGCTGTCACAAGACCCTTTTTTGGTTTCTCACCACTCGCTTGGCACAGTACCAAACATTGTTTGTGCCGTGACAACTGCCATCTTGAGTTTCTTTTCAATGAACAAGTGTGGGAAAATGCATAAAAATGCTGCCATTTCATGTATTTATTTACCAGGTAGGTTCGCTGATCCCAGGAACCATTTTCAGGCACGACCCGGGCCACTTAGATGGCACAAGTAAAATTCACAGCTAATTTACAGGTACAGTGTAGAGGACAAAGAAGCATTGCAGTACAGACGACGATACAGTAGCAGTATAGCAGACATTCGACAATCAGTTGATCAACAGTTTCCAGGACATTTTACTTAAGAATCTAGCTTATGGCAATAAGTGCATCTGGACTAGCCGTATAGTATAACTGGGAGTCAACAGGCTGGACCATCACTTAGTATGGCACTGCCATAGGGAGCAGTCTTGACAATTCCCTTGTGATCAGGGTGGGAGTACAGGTACTCCGCACCGTTTGTCCACCCGATTTTTCTCCCCCTGAATTTTCTTGTCTATGCCAGAAGCCAAAGGTAGATGCTGACATGAGATTGATTGCATGTGGCTTTCCTGAAGGATTTATGTATGGACAACATTAATGTCCTTGTGAGTGCCAAGCACATCACATCCATGAATTCTAACTCATCCTCAAGTCTCGTGGAAGATGTTGAGTGTATTTACCGTATGCCTTACAAATGGTATCATGAAGAGTAGCCCTCCTCAATGCCTAGGAAGAGAGCCAAATTCTTGCTCAGGAGAACCAAATGGTTCTATGGGTTCTCCTTCTGCCTCATCCTTCTAGTAAATTTCATCCTCTTCCCTCACAAGCACGGAGAATGGTACCACAGGCCAGGAAAGGGAGGGGGCACATTAATGAAATTCCCCATATCCTGAAGGAATTGCCATGTCCTCCACTGACAGCACTGTGTGTCCACTGCTTGTTCCTTTCCTTCTTCAGGAGGAAAAAGCACGATAAGTTTGTTTTCCTTAGCAGGCACAAGTTCCAGTGTCTGCTCAGAAGCAGTTTTATTTTTAGCGGAGTCAGGTTCCCCCTTTTGAACACCCTGAGTTCTGAACCATCTTTAGCCCCTTTTAACAGGGATTGCGGTTTATTCTGAGGGGCTGGACCTTGTGAACCTTTTGGTGATGTGAAGGCAGACTGAGAAGTCAAAAATCTAATTGTTTAGCTCTTGTGTTTTAGGGCAAAACTTTATACAGAAATAAATTTGATGTTAACGTGCAGGGGTGAGCATGACCACAGCATTCCAAATTCCGTAATTTGCATACAATTCTAAAAATTCCAGGGGAATTTACTGCACTTGCTGGGGTTTCAAACAAGGGTTTTGTAACCAGCTACACTCGTGGCTTACTTCAGATTTCAAACTATCACTCCTTACACCACAAAACTCCCTGATTCTATCTGGATGGGGTGTTAGACAGTTCTGCCAAGCACTGCAGGGCAGAAGGCTAAAGGTGTCTTTCCAAACATCACCTCATTCTTCCAAGCACTGCAGGGCAGAAGGCTATAGGTGTCTTTCCAAACACCACCTCAAAGGATTCAGCTGCTGCAAACAAAATCTGCAGTTCAAAATTTCCCATAAACCCTGCAAGCAGGCATGTCACAGCAATCAGCAGCAGAACTGGTCCTTTACGAATCGTGACAGTGAACACTAAACAAGGTGACAATTAGAACTTTAGTGCAGCATTATACAATGGCAAGAAAAAATCCTGGACTCCGATTGGTCAGTCTTGGGCTGGACCCGTGATGTTATCCCAGTACAATATCATGGGTCTAGTCTCAGCCTCACTGTGAACCTGGAGATGACCGTTTGCTTGATTAGTTTCTGCTTGATTGTTTCATCTTCCCTTAAAAAACAAAAATATTTTTCCACACAAAAACATCTTTAAAATTATTTTTTTATTCTGTATAACAACGAGCCATTGTACAATAGCAATAATGCCCTCCAGGGTGTGGGTCGTGCTGGGATAACGTCACGCCTCAGTCATTGGACGCACTCAGCCTGCGGCCTCGAGCCCAACCACCTGAGGCGTGACATTATCCCAGCACGACACACCCTGTCGGGCATTATTGCTTAGTTAGCCAATGCAAAGCAATTAAAATCACAAACTGTAGCAAAAAGGTAGTGAGAAAGAAAGGTTACCTACTGGGAATTGAACCTAGGCCCCAGGAATACTGTCCCGGTGCTCTGACCACTGAGCTACATCTTTCTCAAATACTATCCTGCAACCAGGAATAATTAAGACGACAATTACATGTTTTTTGGTGCAGTATTTGCTACAGTTAACCTTGGCCCCAACAATACCACCCCAGTGCTCCAACTACTGAGTTACAGGCTCACATAGTCAGACATGGGGTTCTCTGACACTTCCTTTCTCTGGTACTGCATATCCCGCAATTAGGAGGAATACTCAAAATGACAAGATGTTATTTTTTGGTGCAGTTCTTAGCCACTGTTAAGCAACTTAAATCACAAATGGTAGTGAGAAAAAAAATGCAACTTAAATAGGCTTCAACTCTAAAACAGAAAATCTCTGGAAGCCATCGACCAGCTAGGACAGGTTGTAAAGGGCCAAGGGATTCTGAAAAAGTGAGCATGCCACAAGACCTCTCTTACAACCTGTCGCAGCTAGCAGAAGAGGGCAACCCATCCCATCGGAACAGGCAATTGTATTCTAAACACCGACATGACACTTTGCTCTCCATTACCAGCTGCTGCCATCAGTCGAGTATGGGCTTTCGCATAACAGCCGTGTCTAAACTGGAGATCTGAACAAAGTAGAACCATATCATAGTTGAATGCAAGAGGAATGGCAACTGTTCCCATTTAGCCACTGCATGTTAGGGCCAGTTCACTGTATGTGATGTAAACACTGCACTGTAGAAAAAAAAAAATTAAGATACTAGAATGAAGACCAGCCATGCTCCCCAATCCCGAAAGAAACCCAGGGGACAGCATAACTGGTGGTGAGAAGGGATATGGGCTATGCAACAACCCAGGGCAAAAACAACAAGTGACAAGCTACGAATGAGTAATGCAAATTCTATCTCTTCAGAGACATATTCAGGGTATGGCTGCTGTGTGTCTAATTTACACAACTAAATTGCAAAGCTTTTAAATTGGTTATATTTAACAACTTGATTACACTGATGTATCAGGTAATGAAAAATAGGCAATCTCCCATTAGTTAAACAGCAACTGACAATTTCCTTGAAAGCAGGCAGCTAATGGCAAGGAGCAAAATTAGATGCAATACTAATAGTGATGTTAGTTCTTTACCTTAATATTGCTATCTTGCTTCCTATATCACAGCCGACCCACCAAGAAATGCCACAGTGTCACCCTCAAAATCCACGTTCTGATGATGCTACATAGGTAACTGGGCAGGTAAGGCTGCAGTATTAAGCACTTACAGAGCTTGCATTAGCACTAGTAAATCTGGGGTCAGCTGGACCCACTGCTTCAAACGTTGGGAGGTCAGGAATTTCTCGTGTGGCTTTGAACATCAGATACTTTTTCTGCCAACGATATTGGTGCAAACCTTTCAATATACATTGTTAGTGCTGAAGCACTGCTTTTATTTTTGTGCTTCAAAATTGTCAAAAATCCCATTTGAGGACTTCAGTAGGGGGTTTACGCAAGCCCTGCACTTAGAACTTCAGGATGTTTAATCCTAAATTAGGGGCTGGCAGCACAGCCTAGCGGCTAGAGCAACAAACTGGGTACATCCAGCAGACCAAAGCTCGATTCCCACAACTTCCACTTTATTTTATTTGAGAATACAGGTTTACAACCCTTGAGTCAGGGACTCATTTCCAAAGGCAGTGTACAAAACATATCAGTGACAAGGTGGAGGGACTAACAGGTATAAACAATACAAATCAAGTGGAAGGCATTTTACAATATTATAGTGTGAGGAGGAAAGACAACAGAAGGGGTTAATACAGTAGTCGGGTAGCTACGCCTGCCCTGTGGTGAGCTGTTAACATCAGAGGGCTGTACAATCATACTGTATGATCCTGAACAGGTCACTTTACCTCCCCAGTGCCCCTGGGTCGTCCCTGAAAACAGGCTTTGCACCTATTAGGCCCTACCCAGTTATGAAAAAAAAAAAAAAAATGAATAAACTGGGGGTACAAAAGTAAACAGCACTAGACCCTGGTTTGCTTCACATCTTTGTCAATGATGCTTTGTCAGGAGGCCGCTTGTTTCCTGTGTTTGTAGCAATTAACAGAAAGCCAAAGTGGTGAAAAATACAAAGAAACAGGAAATGCACACCATCCCACAACTTGTTTACAGGTGCATCCTAGGAGCACAGAGAAGTGACTTGCTCAAGGTCACAGTATGCAAGTGGTGGCTGTGGTATTCAGCCACACTTCTCCAGGTTTGCAGCTCATGCTAAAGGGGAAGTATTGTATCTATATGCCCCCTTCTGATGTCAAGTCCCTGCAAAGTCAAGAATTACATGTAGAAAGGCAGGTGCTGCCCCCATTACACTGGCTAGTACTGTATTTCTGTTCCCTACTGTCTCATCAGAAGTTTGTGAGCGTAGGACCCAGAATCCTCACGTAGCTCAGCTGGGGAATAGAGAGAGAGGTAGTAATACTGAGGTACAGAACGAGCTAATCATTTGGGGGAGGGGGGGTTAATTATGGCTCATTTAGCCCCTCAACGGGCAGCTTCTTGACAGCAGATGCCTGCCCAGAAGGTATCAGCTGCTCTTCACGGATTCCTTTGTGACCTATCTTAAGTGGAGACAGAAAGACTATTTTCTTTTAGAATTCTTCGGTGGCTATCTCAATGGTCTGACTCATCTACATCATTGTATAATTAAGCAATAAGGCACAACAGGGTGTGGTATATCATGGGATATTGTCACACTTCGGGTGGTTGAGCACGAGGCCACAGGCAGAGTGCGTCCAGCGACCTGAGAAGTGACTATATCCCATGATGCACCACACCCTGGAGTGACTTATTGCTATTATGAACAGAGTTTAAATTTTCATAAATAAAACAAACAGGTTTTTAAATGTTTATGAACAAGTTTTTTGGTGATGTAGCAGTACATTTTGAAAAAAGTTCTCAGACAAAACAGAGCAAGGAGGCTGGTGGCGCCGGAACGTTTTTGAAGCCATGATGATGTAGCCCGATATCATCATGGCTCCAAAGATCTCTCTGCCAATCAGATTCCTCTATTTACACTCCTCAGTTCATAATTAAGCAATATACCACAAGAGGGTGTTGGTGATGCCAGGATTTACCCATGCCCTGGGGTGTTTGGCCACGAGGTGCAGCAAAGTGGCCAAAACACCCCAGGGAATGGGCAAATCCTGGCATCACCAACATTCTTGAGTGGCATATTGCGATTACACAATGGACATCTGTATATTTTGTGTGTGAAAAAAATAAGAAAAACAAGTTGGTTTAGATGTTTTAACAGTTTTTATTAGCTTTGTTGTTACACTTGGAAAAATAGTGCTTTGTTGGTAGGTATGCGCAAGTCAGCCTTCTTGAAGTCCAGTACCCTCACTTTTGTATGGCTTGACTGTAGCAGAGTTTAACGCAAACCATACTGTTTGATGGTCACTTGTTCCCAGCTGGCAAACCACTTCTAGATCTGAGATCCTCTCACTGACCCCATTTGAGTGTACAAGGTCTAAGACTGCTCCCTCACGAGTGGGAGCCAAAACTAGCTGTCTGAGGCCTGCCACCTATAGGGCATCAAGAATGGCCCTGTTCTTGATGTGGCTGCAGCAAATGTGCTGCAGTTACAATCTGGCATATTCAGGTCTCCCATCAACAGTATCTCCCCTTTCTCTGCCATCCTAAGAACACCTTCCATAATACCCTTGTCCATTCCCTCCCCCTGACATGGGGGTCTGTACACAACCCCTGTGCGGATTGTGGTGCCTTTTCCAGTCTCCAAGGTGACCCACAGTGCCTCCCCTCCTCCCGGTTTACTCTTTGTTCAGTTGCTTTTATCCCTTCCTTTATAGAGAGAGCTACTCCTCATCCTCTTCTCCCCTGCCTCTCTCCCCCCTGTAGGTTGTGTACCCTGGTATGGAAGAGGAGGTCCCACAAATCCTGGCCAACTCAGCCTGGAGATGAGCAACCTCCTCCCTCAGCCCAGGGGAAGATTACACAATTGGTGGGGGGTAGTCAAAAAAAAAAAAAAAAAAAAGGGACCTGGGGGTAATCATACCATATGACCTTAAGGTTAGTAAGCAATGTGAGAAGGCAGTAGGGAGGGCTGGGGGTATACTGGGATGCATAGGGAGAGGTATCACCAGCAGAAAACAGGAAATTGTTATCCCTCTGTACAGACAGTTGGCGAGACCCCATCAGGAGTACTATGTCCACAAGGACATAGACAGGATAGAGGCAGTCCAGAGGAGGGCAACTAAAATAGTGCAGGCTCTGCAAAAGAAGCCGTACGAGGAGAGACTAAAGGAGCCTAGTATGTATACCCTTGAGGAAAGAAGGGAGAGGGAGGACATGACAGGAACTTTTAAGTACCTCAGTGGAATCAACAAAGTCCAAGACGGTAGGAACTTTCAGAAAAAGAGACGTGCAAGAACAAGGGGACACAATTTAAAGACAGAAAGGGAGGGGGGGCGTGGTTCCGGGGCAATGTGAGAAAGTATTTTTTCCACAGAGAGGGTAGTGGATGCATGGAACAGCCTTCCTGAGGAGGCTGTGGGGTCTAAAACTGTGGGAGAATTTAAGAATGCATGGGACAGACATAAGACAATTCTTGTGGGGTAGGAAGAAATAGGCTGTTGGTTAACTATGATCTGCAGCCTATCCTGTAGGTAGGGAAATGGACAGACTAGATGGGCCAAGCAGTCCTTATCTGCCATCAAAGTCTGTTACTGGTGGCAGGCACCTCTTCCCGTGGGGTGATTGTAGCTCTTACAACGGGAGAGGTGTGCCAGGTAGCCAATGAGATTAGACAATTTGTAATTCACTTCTATGCCCATTGTATAATCTGGAACATGCATAAGTATTTCAGTTAGCATCTATTAAATAAATGCATTAGCATGGTGTACTGATGACAGCATCAACTTTGAATATCATACTTAAAACGCTTGTAATCTCAGTGATAATGTAACATTTAGCTATACTGAATACAATCTGTGGATGTGGATATATACAGTTTGCTAACATTGTATTCTAATCTGGACAGCACAGTATAAGCTTAGAAATGCAACTGTTTTTCCTTCTCAAACTCGACAGAGAATCTATTGCATGATAAACAATTATGACAGACAAAACTGAAAAACTTGTTTCTAAATGCGCTTTTGGGCAAGAAATAACTTTTAAGAGAAAAGCTTAGTTGCCCGTCAACGCAAATTAGGGAAAAAAAATCACAATTGTCATAAAACGCTAATGTCAGCTAGGTGCAAGAAAGCAAAAAGGATTTCGGTGACCCCCCCCAATACACACAAATTACACGGTTACTGACGATCTGTTTCTGAACGATACCCTTTAGTGACAAAAGCCTCACATTCTCAAGCAAAAAAATCGGGCTGGGGTGTGGGCGATGGTTTATCGTGTTTACTGCAGAAAATCCCAAATCTTTACAGCCTGGCGCCAGGGCTTAGTTCTTCTATGTACGGCCGAACCCTGTTGCCAACACGCAGCTCTGGCGGCCTTACTGGACCAGCACCAACTGCGCGGAAAAGCAGAGAGAGTTGCAGCAGCAGCGGCACGGCTGTCCCCGCAGGGAGGGGGAGGTCCGAGGACCTTCGCTGCTTGGCAGAAACAAAGGGCGGCCCAGAGTCCGGGGAGAGACAGGGATGGGCGCCTCTCGTCGAAGCCATGCTCCGCAGCACCTTCACTCTCGCCTCCCGAGTATATTCCTCAGTGACGAGGACGGTCTTGCCCCCATGAACCACCGATCCTAGCCCGCAGGTCAGTCATGTCACGGCGGGACTACCATGCCCCAATTTGTTAAGTATTATCTCCGCTCCCTTCCCCTTCGAGAACTTTCCGTCTCGCCTACCCTCATCAAATAGCAGCCAGCCTGCGTTCGGCAAACCATACCCCACGGCGCAGGGAGCCATCGGCTGCTTCTTTATCGTCGAGGACTATGCCAAGAAACACTCCGCCCAGACAAACTAGGTACCGGCTGTCCCTGAGGCAGATAACGGTACACAAGGGCTCGCGTCGCCATTCGCGAACTGGCATTATAACGGTGGCTGACTGACCCCACACCACACCGCGCCCCTAGCTAGTTTGTCAGTGTAAAGCTAGCTGGCTGTAATGGCAACTGCTCGCTTAACACTACAGTAATGCAGGAGCCAGCTCTGTCATGGTGGCTGCTCGCTTGGTTGTGTAAGGCCTGCCAGTCGCGAGCAGGTTGTTAAATGCCGGCTCCCCTGTCCGCACTGACTGGCCACAGTAACGCTCCAATCCCCTCTCTCTGCCCGGCTCTCGGTAGCACTATATTGGCTGGTCGCACTTACCGTGCCTCGCTTCCCCGGTTTGGTTCCCTCCTGATTGGCTCCAGTACCGGACTCTGAAACCCAATCAGAGCGTCACTCACACAAAATGGCGAACCAGCACAAAAGGCGCTGCGCTCCACCTCCTTTATGCGGCCCCTAGCTCAGCGCGTGCGTAGTAAGCTTTTGAGCCGCCGCAGTCGCTACTGTTTTTGAGCGACGAGGGGGCCTTAAGGCGCATGCGCTGGGTATCGGCTCGTTCGGAGTTGTGGCGTCTTACATTGCTCGTGTTCTGGGTCCACTGTGGGGAAATGTTAACCCAAACGTTACAGGCATACCTCGCAGTCTGCATTAACTCAGATACGAAGTAACCAAAGTCAGGCTCTCTTCTTCTTTTCTCCCCCCCCCAAAAAAAAAATAGCCAACATTTTTATTAAGATTTTCAGAGAATTCTCTATATTTTTTTTAATCTAGGATGCTCCTGTCCTTTACACTGTTTTTATTGTAAATACCTTAACATTTTGCAAATACTGTATTGTTTTTAACCTCTTCTCTGCATCATGTACCACTGGACGTTTGTGAAAACGGGCATTTTTGCTCACATATTTTCCAGTAGAAAAATGAATTGAGTACCTTTGAGAGCAGTGTGTCATATGCAGTCTCCACACTGAACTGTGGTAATTTTGTGTAATTGGGGTTATCTAATTTTGCTTACTGTGTTTTTAATTTCTATTGTACAACATACATGCATGCATATGCCCATTTAGTTGGTCATGTCATGTGCACCCTCTATGCTCACAGCTTAGTTTTTTTCTGTATATATTTGCCTTTATTTCTTATTGCCTGTTACTATCTGTATGTTATGTACAACTTCCATGTGACTGTTATTTGTATGCTCCATGTCCCCTTACCCCCAGGACGCATCTGCAATCGAGCGGTACCCTGCTCAGTATTCCTTCCTGGTAAAACTCTTAAATAAATAACTGCTCATTTACAAAGGTTGCACATCAATGTAACGAAGAAAACAATACATGCATGGATGTAGGAAGGCATACATCGTGGCGTACAATTTTATTTTAGGGGGGCAACAAGATTTTGCACTGGTGCTATTCTATGAAACCCAACACAGAACCAGCTGATTCCTTCTTTACTTTTATTCCTGGGACCAAAAACTAGGACTGTCCACTGAGCTTGTCTTTGCATCCCAGGGACCATGTGACATTGCATGCTCTGGGCGATATGTGGGTGTCTGATGGAGCAATGCATGGCAACTGTAATTACCAGTGCATGAGTGGGGGCAACAAATAGTGCCACACTGTAACACAGACTCTGATGGAAGATAAGGACTGCTTGGCCCATTCAGTCTGCCCATTTCTGCCTACCTGCACTATTACTTCAGGCTGTGCCTGATCTACAGCTGTTCCCTCCCCCCCCTTCCTTTCCACTATGATTCATTTGTGCTTATCCCATGCATTCCTGAACCCCCACCACATCTGCTGGAAGGCTGTTCCAGGAAACCACCACTCTTTCTGTGAAAAAGTACTTCCTCACATCTCTCCTGAATCTATCCCCCCCCCCAAGACTCATAGCCTATCCTCTTGTTCTTGAGCTCCTTTTCTTCTGAAAAAATATCCCCTCTTGTACCTTATTTACCCCCGTGAGGTATTTGACGAGCACCTTTACCAGTGCTCAAACCAAAACCTATTAACAACCCTTACCTGCCCCCAGTTCCTATGGTGGCAATCTTTCCATTTTTATTTTCCCCCTATTTTGGAAGGGAAGGATCATATTTTGGCTCCAAGGAACCAAGCCGCCAATCCCATCCATTTCCTTGTCTTCAGCACTGCCCCTGTGCTAGCATGTTTTGTGACATATTTATATGGAGAGCATGGAGGCACACTCCATAGACTACTAGAGGGGCTGACTTCTACATTTTTTAATAATTCAGGGATATGATTCAGATAAATCAAAGCCACCGCTCAACTAACAAGAGCCTTGTTAGTTGAGCAGTGGCCTTGTTTTACCCAAATTGGAACCCTGACCTATTAAAAAAAAATGCAAAAGTCAACCCCCATAGTAGTCTATGGAGTGTGTACCCCCACGCATTCCATATAATGCATCATAATAGGTGCTGGGGGGGGGGCACTGAATACAAGAAAGTGGAAGGGATTGGTGGTTCCCCCCTTCCATAAACCATGCCTGTAAAAGTTTCAGTTTAGAAACACAGAAGTTGATAGCAGAAGGAAACCGCTAGGTCCATCTAGTCTGCCCATTATTTTGTGTACATTAGTTTATGTCTGGATGAACTCCAGGGGAGGTAATTCTTCTCATCCTGCTAGTAAGACCTTTACCTAAAAATGCAGTGGAAGGTCCTCTTTAAAGGCCTCTATCATATTTTCCCCTCTGTACTGGCCCTAGCTATCCCAGGGCCCTGTGCAAACCTCCTTGCCAGAGCCCCATATCAGAAGTCACGCAGCCCTAAGGAACATCCTCATCCCTACCATGGCCTCCCTTTATGTTTATTTTCAGCTAGTTTTGTGTTATTTCTGCACTTTACTTGAATTAGAACATACAGGACCAAGAAGAAATAAGCCAACTGGACAGCTGAGTCTTTTGGGGGTCCCTCTGCTCTTGGGGCCCTGTGTGAGTGCACTGTTAGCAGTATTCTAAGGCTGGCTCTACGCCTCTGCTCCAGGGTGTATATATTAAGGTCCTTTAGTCTCTTTTCATAGGGCTGTTGATGCAGACCCTGCACCATTTTAGTTGTCCTCCTCTGGACCGCCTCCACTCTGTTTGTGTCCTTCCAGAGATGTGGTCTCCAGAACTGGACACAATACTCTAGGTGGGATCTTACCAGTGATCCATACAGAGGCAACACCACCTCCCTCTTTCTGCTGGTGATACCCCTTCCTATGCACCCCAGCATCCCACCTGCCCTACTTACTGCCTTGTCACACTGCCTGGCCACCTTTAGGTCACCTGATATGATTACCTCCAGATCTTTTTCCTGCTTGGTGGTCATCAATACCACTCCACCCATTTTGTACTCCACCCCTGGGTTTCTGTGAGTGCAGTGGTTTAAGGCTCTGGGCTGGAGACCTGGGTTTGAATTCCGCAGTGCCCACTTGCATACTGTGTGACCCTGAGCAAGCCACTTAACTTCCTTGTGCTCCCTGGCTGCACCTGTAAACAAGCTTCAGCTTAATGTCTCTCTCCTGGTTTAAAAAAAAAGTGCATTATTTTGCACTTTTCACACTGAAAGCTAGCTGCCATACCCTTGACTACTCTTCTAGTTTTTGCAGGTCTCTGCTCATCCCCGGAGTGTCCACCCTATTGCAGATTTTTGTGTAATCCACAAAGAGGCAGACCTTCCTTCCAGCTTCTTTGTAATGTTACTTATAAAAGACATTAAAGAGGACCGATCCCAGCACTTATCCCTGAGGCACCCTCCTGGTCACCTTCCCTTTCTTGGAGTGAACTCTGTTTACCACCACCCTCTGTTGCCTATCTCCTAATCGATTTCTTATCCAGTTTATCGCCTCTGGATCCATGCCTAAACTACCCAGCTTGCTTACCAGTATTCTATGTTGAATGGCGTTGAATGCCTTACTGAAATCTAGGTAGGCCGCGCCCACTGCTCCACCCTGATCTAGTTCCTTGGTCACCCAAAGAAATCTATCAGGTTTTTTGACATGACTTCCCCTTCTGAAACCATGCTGCCTTGGGTCTTGTAACCCACTGAATTTAAGATATTCCACAAAATATTTCCTTCAGCAGTGATTTCATTAGCTTTCCCGCCACCGATGTTAGGCTGACTGGCCTATAATTGCCAGCCTCCTCACTGCTACCATTTTTGTGTAGAGGAACTGCATCTGCCCTCCTGCAGTCCTCCAGAACCACTCCTGTTTCCAGTGAGTTGTTGAACAGAACTGTCAGAGGTGCAGCCAGTATTTCCCTGAGCTCCAGTTGTATTGGATGCACCCCATCTGGCTGCATTGCTTTGTCCACCTTTAGATTAGCAAGTCTCTTCAGTACTCTTGCCTTCATAAAAGGACTAGTGTCAACCTCCCTCTCTCCAAAGCTTTTATTACATTTTTTGTGGCGCCCTCCTTCTCCTTTCTCTATGAACACTGAACAAAAGTATTTATAGTGTATGGTGGAATGCTTTTGAGCATGGAAATCCATGCTCCCAACAGCGTTGTTGTGCTTGCCTCAGTGCATCACTGGTGCAGCACAACAACATTGAAACGATGGTCTGCACAGTGGTGAGGAAGTAAGTGGCGCCGGCGAAACGAAAAAACAGCATCCAGCTCTCATTTTTTCCTAGAAACCTGTTTGGGGATCAGTAAGTACCACATATGGTTTGCCCATACACTATAAAAGATTGTGTATGAGCAACCATGCACAAACAAGGCGGTTGTACGATCTCGAAGTTTCCGTGGTAATGGACCTCTCGAGCTGCGCTCTCGAGGTCTCTGGTTACCAAGTAACCCTCTCAATCACAACTGCCTTGTTGTGTATGCTTGCTCATACACAATCCTCTATGTTCACGATATCTGCCTTTTCCTGGTCCCCTTCTGCACAATCCCCCACTTTGCTTTTAACCCTACAATCCCACCTCTGGTCTTCCTCTTTTCACTTACGTATGTAAAAAATGTCTTGTCCCTTTCATTACCTCCTGGGCTAGTCTCACTTCAGCTTGCACCTTTGCACCCCTTACTGCTTTCCCTGCTTCCCTCTGTTTTCCCAGATACATCTCCCTATCCTCCTTCTTCTGTGTCACCTTACACCTTCTGAATGCTACCGTTTTAGCTTTTATCTTTTCAGCCACATTTTTCGAGAACCATAGCAGTCTCCTTTTCCTCTTGCTTTGCTCACTTTGATGCAGAGGTTTGTTGCCTTTACTATGCTCTCTTTTATCTTCGCACACTGTTCCTCCACCCCACCCAGGCCACCCACCCCTGTTAGGTCATCCCTGGGACACTCACTCATCTTTTTACAATCTGCCGTCCTGAAGTTCAGGACCCTGGCCCTTGTGTGATTCGATTCTGCAGCCGTCCTTATATTGAACCACACTGTACGGTGATCACTGGTCCCAAGTGGCCTCATACCTTGGTGTCTGCAACACTGTCCCTGTTAGTGAGTACCAGGTCCAGTATTATCCCATCACAAGTGGGCTCACTGACTAGTTGCCTGGGGAATGCCCCCTGGTGACAGTCCAGGATGTCCCTGCTTCTAGTTGAAGCCACTGCTGGGAGGCTCCAATCAACATCGGGCAAGTTGAAGTCCCCCCAACAGCAGCACCTCCCCATTTTCTGCCATCTTACCAGTGGCTTCCACCAGTATCTTATCTGATTCCTCCTTTGTGCTGGAGGTCAGTAGAGCACTCCAGTGTGAATACTGGCTCCATTTCCCATTTCCAGGATGACCCACAGTACCTCTGCCTCCCACTGTATTCCCTGTATCTCCATAGCTTTTATGATTTCCTTCACATAAAACATCACACCTCCTCCCTTCCTTCCTTCCCACCTGGTCCTTCCTAAATAAAGTATAGCCAGGTATGGCCATGTCCCAGTCATGGTTTTCAGTGCACCATGACTCAGTAATGGGCACAATATCCAGGTCAGCTTCTGCTATGATGGCCTCTAGGTCTGGAATCTTCTTTCCTAGCCCTCTAGCATTTGCATACATGGCTTTCCAGATTTTGTTTCCACTCTGCTTGTTGCCCCCATTTTTTCCTTTTTTGCCCTCCCTCATTCTCACCTCTCTTTTTAATGCTTCCATTCCTTTCCCCCTTCATCTCTACCGCTCTGCTCCCTTTATTAATTTGTACACTGGGGATTCCTCTCCCCTTGGGTTATCCTTAATCTCTACTTCAGATTGTGGGGGAAGGCAGTTTCTGACTCACTGATTCCTTCTGCCACCCCCCTTGGCCAGTGTAAACGTTCAGTGAAGTAACATTTAAACCATCCACTGAATGTGTCCCTTGTATAGTAGCTAAAAAAAGGCGTACTGACTTGGCAGTCATCGTTCCTCTCTTTTCTACGGGGTACTAAAAAACCAAGAGTCTGAAAACAAATACTTTTCCTTCCAAAACAGCAGGGAAGGTTAGCTTTCCCCTACCTCCCTGGTTACTGGGCGACAGCGCAAATGATAGTGGCATTGCTCTGGGGGAAATCTACAATACATTGCTCATTGGAAATCCATAGACCTAGCAGAAAAAGTCTCTTCCCCCTCCCCTTTCTGGCATTGTTGCTCCACCTTAAACAGTCTAAAAATATTCAAAATGTTACCTTCACTGGGACAGCTGCTGTGCTGGAGGGTTGAAGGAGAGGAACCTCCACAGGTTATACCAAATCTCAGCTTTAGAAATATCAATGGTGGATAGAGTTTCCCTCCAGCCCATGCTGATCCGTGGTTTAAAGGGCACGCTGGGCATGGCCTATATGCCCCGTGGCAACTATTACAAGCTAATACGGTACTCCCCTTTGAGTTAGCACAGCAACGTTTTAACTGACTCCCGTCTGACAGACTGAGACAGTATCAGTTATGGGATTTTATAAATACTTGACTTCGCAAGCAGATGTCAGGGCATCAGGAAATCAATGCAGACTTACCGTTTCAAAGTACATGGCTCGCACCAGCCGGTGGAAAAGCCATCTCACAACTCTGCTCCAACTATTTACGAGACCAACCTTTCTCCACTACCCATATAAAGCACAAATAGGAGGTAGATCCATCCATATCCCTAGACAATAAGCAAATGCTCAAAATATGGGAGGATACTTGGCAGACGACCTCCTCACCAACATGGAGGGAGTTTACATGGAAGCTGCAGGTATGTTACTTCCATGTTTCCACTGTGGTGTCTCGGTGGAACCCTTCTGTTTTCCCTACATGTTGGAGACATAGAGAATACTGGATGGGCAACCATGCAGATCCAGTGTGTTCTGGCACAGGGGGTATGAGTCCCTGTGACCTCAAGAGGTACTTGGAAATCATACCCCGGGGTGGCAGAACACACTGGTTCTGCATGGGGTTGCCCATCCTGTATTTTATATAGTGTATGGTGCCCCTCTAATCATTTTTATACAATCTGTGGCTATCTAAATATATTTTTTCATGTAAAAAGAAACTGGCATCTCCCATTTAGTATTTTGGAGATACGGCATGTTTCTATGGTGAGTTGTGTGGTTGCTAGGGACTGAGCGTCCCTACGTTAGCAACACACACTCCCATTGGTTGTTGCTTTTGTGTGGGAGGGATTTAGAGAAAAAAAAAACATGGTGGCCTGACCTCTCTCTTAGCAAGCAAGCTAATGAACTGGAGAGAGATAAACTTTGTTATAAGTAGTTACAGTTAGATACTATTTGGTTGAGCCTACATTTTCAGAACTGCACCCTTGTGGGAAAAAAAAAACACAGTGGCCATTGTCAGTTGTAATATTACCATGCAGTGGTTTTCGGTTTCAGCTTTAATTCAAAGCATAGCTCGCTCTTTTCAGTCTCAAAGAATGGAATGCTGTTCTGCATGTATGGTCAGTACAGCAATCCATTCATTGTTTTCTGTGTGGCTGAACAGCATTTTGGTAGGGTGGAATTTCGAGTAAGAACAGCATTCCACTATACACTATAATGCAGAGATGCCACAGCTTCCCAAGCCCACATTTCTTTTGGACTTGTGCAAAGCTCCAGCCCTACTGGTCCAATATACAACTACACCATAAGCAGATCTTTAGTCATGCAAACCCTTTAGGTCCAGAACACTTAATACTTGGACTCTAGCCCATAGAGCTACAGGGATGGGAGGCTAAGTATCTATGGTCAGTTTTATTAATGGCAGCAATCAAGGCCATCACCTGAAAATGGCTTCTCCCAGACCCACCCGCGATAACAGACTGGTCAGATATTGTTCAAAATATTGCACGATTTGAAAGAATTACATTCACTCTACAGCAAAGACTGCCAAGCTTTCAAAATAGGTGGACACACTAGGAGGTATATGATGGAATTGATACATACAGCGTTTGCACGCCCTCAGTCCTTGTGTTTGGCTTCACCAAAAATAAGATTCTCTTTCTTCTCATAATTCTGCCTACATCACAACCATAGGTTAAATAGCAGTTATTATTGTCCCCTCAAAGCTTCATTAAGCACATATCCGTTTCATAACAACCATTTCTTGCCGTTGCTGAACCGGACATGGATGGGCCTAACTGATTCTGGACTTTAAATCATATCATTTTTATATCTACCCCACAAATATAGGACACTGATGTTTTACCTTGTACCTCTAGTTTACCTTGTTATAACCTACTAGTGGTACTAATTTTCTTTTTATTTGGTTTCCTTATTCTTTACTTGTTTGTATGAATTTGGCTACACAGGATTTTAATTTCTAAGTTGTGATGTCATTTGCTGGCTGATTTTGCTGTGCAGCTCTTGTTGTAACGTTTTACTTGAATCAATAAACTGAGGATAAAAAAAAAATAAACCATCCACTGAGGACTGTGATTCCCCTCCCAGATGGATGCAGGCCATCACCCCTGTATAGGCTCTTATCCTCCCAGGTGGGTCCCCAGTGTAGCTGAACCCTTCCTCTTTGCACCATTCCTTCAGCTATGAGTTGAAGCTTCTGGTGCAGAGTTTCCTCTCCTGTCCCCTGTTGTAGACAGACAGCACCTCAGCGAAAGCCACTGAGCGAGCTACCTAAGACCCTTCCCCAGCTTCCTAAACTCCCCCTGCACTATCCCAGCCTTGTTCCTAGCCAGGTTATTAGTCCCCAGGTTGACAGTGACATCCAGCTCTTCCTCCTGCCCTAGTGATCCTCAGGATTCATGTCTTATCCCTCTGGGCCGTGGCACAAGGTAGGCACCTTACCTGCCCCCCCCCTTCCTTTATCTATCCTCCTCAAACTGTGTCACCCACAAGAAGTTGCTTCCTCTTCCTCTGGGGTCCCCACTACAGAGAGCCCCCACATTCCCCTTCTTCATTACAGGGGGTGCTTCCTCCTGGCAATCCCACCCCATACAAAAGGTGCATTTATTGTGCCAGATAGGGCAACAAACATATCCCTAGTATACACACTTTTGTCTGGCTACATCACTGAATGCAAGTACTTACATAAGGGTGTAGCCAGACAATAAAAATGTGTACACCATGATCATGTTTGTTGCCCCCTTCCTTCCACTGGTAAATGCAGTAGCCATAGGTAGCTCACTCAGGACAGCTATGGCCCCATTCACATTGGGGCATTTGAAATTATTCTCAGCACTTGAACCGTTTCAAATGCGTGCTGGCCCAGATCGAGTTCGCACCTAACCCACTTCCAGACCCAATTCATGGAACCGTGCTCAAACCCTGATAAGACTTAGGCCTGAACACAGTTTCAAAAACATTTCAGAAGTTAAATTAGATTTACCTGCAGTGCGGATGGTCAGACACAGTTATCCATCATGAAGCTGGATGTCCCCCGCATGTGAATCAACTGACATTTAAATTCGGTGCAGAGGCAGCAGTGTGGATGCTGTAAACTGTTTTAAATAATGATTTACAGCACATTAGCGGCAGTGTGGATGCTACAACATGGGTGCTATAGCATGATAATTAATCTGCATTTAAAAACGTTAAATTACTGTGCTGTAGCATGAATGGGGCCTATCTCTCAGTGGGCCTACTCAGTTAACAAAATTAATAAAAAAAAAAATACTGCACCAGTGCCTAGTTATGCTGTATGGTCCCTGGGAGGCAAAGACAATCTAAGTGGCCAACCATTCTAGCTTTGACTCCCAAAAATGAAAGCGCAGAAAGGATCAGCTGATCCCCTCTTCTGCTGCATCAAACAATAGCAGCAATGCAGATTCTCGCTGTTGCCCCCCCTTAAAGGACATCTTAACTGACTATTGAAACGAAATAAAGCAGGCAACATCTGACAACATAGAGCTGTAGATTAAGCCCTTACCTGTGAAGTAATGTCCTTCGTTTTAGCCATAAAAGTGTTTTACCAGCATTTCGTCAACTTTAAAAAATGTAAACAAAGCTCTGATTTTTTTCAAAGTTCCCACTCCTGGCTGCAGCCTACGATGGCCACAATGTGCTTACGTGATGAGGTCATTAGGACCAGTCTGTTGTCTATGGACAGTACCATTATGTAAGAACTTACTGTAACAGTAGATCTTTGAGAGGCGTTCTTGCTGCAGGTAACACATATAGGACTGTGCTGCCAGGCACTAGGGCCCCACGGAAACATTTCTAGCTAGCAGTCCATGTGGGGGACTGCCCCCTGACTGCCCCGCCCCAACATCCTGCATGGTATAAAGGGGCGGTCCCCCAGCACCACCTCATTTCATCCCGCCGGAGACCTGGCTGAGATACAAGATGGTGGGAACCAAGGAGGATGTCCCACCCCCCAGAGAGAAGTACAGTTACATAACCCTGGGGCAGGTGGGAGGGAAAACCACTTGCTGCAAATGCTCCTCTTGAAGATCTACTGTTACAGTAAGTTTTTACGTAACGGTACTATCTTACTTCGAGAGGGAGCTCTTACAGCAGGTAATGCATAGGACTGAGTCCCAAGCAGTACAAGAAGAGACCCAGGTCAGAAGGGTGGCAGACTAGCAGAAAACAGTGTCCTTGTCACTCATTAGGAGAGTAGTCCCTGGAGGACCGCAAGGCCAAACCCTGCTCTCCTTCCGGAAGCAATGTCCAGACTGTAGTGCCTAATGAAAGTGAGGACCGAAATCCAAGTAACAGCTGCACAGAGATCTGCCGCATACACATTTTTAAGCAACACAAAGGAAGTTGCGACCCCTTTTGTGGAATGACCATTGACCAGTCCCGGCAAGGGTTTGTTGTACATTTGGTAACAAAAAGTAATGCAGTTGACCAACCATTTGGCCAATGTCTGCCTGGTCACTGCAGCCCCTAACATTCCTTGGGTAAAGGAGACAAACAACTGGTCTGTCTTTCTTGATGAACGAGTCCGTTCCATGTAGTAACTGAGGATTCTATGTACATCCAGAGTATGTGACAAGGCCTCCCCCTCTGTTTGAGTACTCTGGGTAGTAGTACGTCCTAATTTAAGGTGAATCCAGACACCACCTTTGGAAGGAACACAGGATTTGTATGCAGGGCAACTCTGTCCCTGTAAAAAAATAAGGTAAGGCTCTTTACACATCAGAGCCTTCAGCTCAGAAATTCAAGCAGAAGTAATATCAACTAAAAATAATGCTTTCTATGAGAGGAAGTGTAGCTCACAGCTTGCGGCTGGTTCAAAGGGAGGCAGTGTAAGCTTCTCTAACATAAAAAGAAGGTCCCATGGATTGATGGGATCCCTCCTGGGAGGCTTGATGTGCAAGATACCCCTTAGAAAGGTCTTGCACAAGTCCACCTGTGCCAGAGCTTTCACATCCATTAGGGCATGTTAAGCTGACAGTGCAGAAAGGTGCACCTTAATGGATGAGTAGCTGAGTCCCCTGTCTGACAGGAAAAGAAGGTACTCCAGAACAGATTCCACTGGACAGTGGAAAGGGTCCAAGGAATGAGGGGATGCCCATAAGCAGAAACATTTCTATTTCATGGCATACGTCCCTCTGGTTGAGGGCTTTCTCGCTGCCATGAGAACCTCTGCAACTCTGGAGGATACTCTGAATCTGTCCCATATCAGGTCTGCAGAAGCCATGCATGCCACTGCAGAGACCAAAGATTCAGATGTACCAGGGTTCCCTGCTCCTGGGACAGCAAGTGAGTGGACAAGGGTAATGGGACTCAGCTGTTCTTCCATAGGTACTGTGAGTAGCTAGTCATACAGATAGGGGTTAACATAATGACCCTTTCTCCTGAGAGCTGCTGCCGTAACTGCAAGGCACTTGGTGAAAGACCCTCGGTGCCAATGAGAGGCCGAATGGAAGTGCTCTGAACTGATAATGTTGTCCCTGGAAGGTGAAGCAGAGAGACTTTCTGTGGGACAGCATGTAGGCATCCTGCATGTCCAGGGAACAGAGCCAATCCCCTTGGTGGATCATGGGCAACAGACCAGGCAAAGTCACCATCCTGAACCTTTTGTACTCGATAAAGTTGTTCAGTTGGCTCAGATCTAGGATGGGACAGAGGTCCCCTGTCTTCTTTGAGACAAGGAAGAAATGGAAGTGATATCCCCCTTCCCCTGAGACCTGGAGATACTGTCTGAATCGCTCTCTTTTGCAAGAGTGAATGGATTTTTGCTCTTATGAGAGCCGCATGGGACAGCGAGCAGTGGGTGGGAACTGGTGGGTTGTCTGGTGGAATCTGCGTGAACTCCAGTGCGTACCCTCTTTCTATTATCTGGAGGACTCACTGGTCTGTGGTAATACTGGACCATCCTCTGAGGTGGGGGGGAGAATCTCCCTCCTACTGCCTCCCCCAAAACTCCACCGGAGGTGGGGGAGGAAGGGAGTCATGCCAAGGTGGAGGGAGTAGGCACAGGAGAGCTGGCATTCTTTGCTTTTTTAGGGACTTTGAGTGCCTGAGGGCAGGGGAGGTCCCCTTCTATTAAAGCCCCCTTTAGGTTGCTGATGCCTTCCCTGTTGGCCCTAGTTCTTGCAAAAGGGCTGGCGTCTGGTAGTAGCTGGATCCGACCTGTACATTTGGTGAACAACAGAAACTGCCTTACCGGAGTCCTATAGCCCAGTGATCAGCTTCTTGGTGTCTGGGATGAAGAGAACTGAACCTTGAAAGGGTGCATCCACGATAATATGCTGCAAATCCTGCCGGAATCCTGAGACCCTCAACCAGACATGACGCCTCATACAGACACCTGTGGCAGCAGCTCTGGCGGCTGTATCTGCGGAGTTGTATGAGCTTCTCAGGACGTGTTTGCCTACATCGATGCCGGACTGAATAACAGCCATAAGCTCAGATTTTTGATCAGAATCTGGCTGAGCTTTAGCCAAGTCCATTGCCTTATTCCATAATGACTTTTGGTACATAACCATATGTGCCAAGAAGTTCGAGGACCTGACCATGCAGGTAGCAGAGGAATATACCTTTCTGCCCATTTGATCCAGCTTCTTAGACTTAGGATCAGGAGACTGTTAACTTGTATGCCTAGGTTGCTGTGCCCTGCCATGAGCTGCGGTCAGCACCACAGAGTCTGCCTTGGGCTGTTCGCTCAAGTGTGGCTGTACCTTTGGTGTCCTGTATAGGCTGTCTGCCTTCCTTGGGACAGTTGAAGTAGTGGAGGGGTGCTTCCAGGCCAATTTTGTGTTAAATAGTTTCTCGCAATTTACCCAGTTCATTTCTTTCAGAAACTTGAAGATCTCTATCATATCTGTCATCTCTCTCCTCTCTCACCTAGTCTCCAGCTCTAATACCAACTCAAAAAGCTTGAAACAATGTGCGGCTTGATGTGAAGACATTTTCCGAAATAGGACTAACATTAATACCTGACATCATTTTTATGCTTGTAATCACTACTCTTCAGTGACAGAAGTGCAAAGTTTCAGAGGGAGTGAGGACATTTTTAAGATAAAATTGGAGAGGCATGGACAGGGCGTAGCTGGGAGAAATGCAGTCACTCCTCTTCCTTAGAAAACCACCCAAATGTGGGATATAACTTATAGCGGAGCCCGCTGCTTGCCAGTGGCATGACTCCACGGGGGGGCAGCTGCTGACAAGTACGAAGACAGCCTCTGCCCCTCCCCACAAAGCTATACACAGTGCACATGCACAGGTGGCTCACAAATGTGCACAGCTTATGAGATGAAAAGCAAATCGGGTAGTTGGGGGTGGAACAAAATTTAAGTAACAGAACAAAAGCTCCTAATGGGGGGGCAGGAAGGGAAATGCTTTGTTCCAGCTGATTTCAAGATGCCCACCTGCCTGCCCCAAGAAACAGAAGAGGAACACAGAGGGTGTGTCAGAAAGGATGGGGGCCTGGGGTGACAAGGATGCAAAGAAGGAAATGTGGTGACCTACTGTAGGTGCAAGGGTGGCCCACTGAGAGACAGCATGGCCTGATCTATATTGAGCATGCCTTAGTAAGGATATAAGGAGGTCACGGGGGCATGACCCGAGTTACATCAGACAGGCCCTGAGCCAGGCAAGAGGTAGTGACAGGACCTGATTTACATCAGGCCTGTGTAACCAGAGGCATGACCTGATTTACAACAGGTATGCAGCCAGGGATAACTGTGGACATGCTGGGGAAACACAGGTTACTCATCTCTAACTGTAGTTGTGGGAGTGGTATACAGTTCACATCCACACACTGGCAGTTTTCTGGAACAGGTTAATCCATCAGCTATCTTCAAGCTAAGCTCCACCTACCACCCAGGGAGTATATCCTCTGGCTCCATCCAGCAATGTTGAATCTTTGTACGCTGGAATCTGGGTACCACATTGCCAGAGGAGACTAGGTGGGTTGTGTGGATGTGAACTGCATAGCACCCCTAGGGTTATGGTTACAGGTAAGTAACCTATATTTCTAAAGGCATGGATTCTGTTCACTATCCATGCTGTCAGACTCCAAGCTGTTTTCTGGGAGGAGGAGGGCAAGGCATATATTCCCATTTGACAAACAGAGATTGCAGAACCAAGGACCCAAAAACAGCTTTCTGTCAGCTCATAATGTTGATGCTATAGTGAGATATGAAGGTGTGTGCTTTAATCCAAGTAGCAGCCTGACAGAGCTCCTGTATAAGGATGTCTCTGGAAGCAGAAACCAAGGAATCAATATGTCTGGTGGAATAAGCCCCCAAGCACCTTAAGAGGCTCCCTACCAACCAACCTACAGAAAAAAGTCAATGCAAGCTATGATCCACCTGACAATTGTCCACTTAGCTGCCGGTCTGCCAGGTGTGACTTCAGTGTATGTTATGAACAACTAGCAAGCCTCACCCCGAACTCCAGCCATGCGCTCTTTGCAGCCTAGGATTAGCCTCCAAAGAAGTTTATAAAAATAGGCTGGAAGATTGATCACTTGGTTAAGAGGAAACTCAAATACTACCTTCCGGAGGAACTTCTAGTGGGATGAAGGATGTCCTTGTCCTTGTAGCTGACCAGGTAAGGAGACTCCACTGAAAGCGCATGGCGCTCACTGATCCTTCAGGCTGATGTTATAGCCACCAAAAAGGCAGTTTTACACAACAGGTGAGACAGTTCACACCTGGGCCATAGGATCAAATTGCTTGCCCATGGACATAGCCAGTACCAGTAGTAGGTCCCAAGGTGGTGGAGACTCACGCACCAGAGAGGACAAGTTGTCGGTGCCCTTGAAAAAAGTGTCAGACCACCATCTCTTGGGCCATCATCACATTAAAAACCTGCACCCAGTAAGCAAAGATGGCTGCCAGGTGCATCTTAATGGTCATTGCTCACAGGCCTGACTACTAGAGGGACCACAGGTAATTGTGGATGCTTGCCATAGGGCAGGCATGGGGATCAAGCACCTTACCCTGGCACTATACTGAAAATCTTTTATATTTAAATGCATAGCATGTGCATGTCAGTTCCTTGTGGGATGCCTCCACAATGTGGCGTGCACTGTCCAAAAGGCCCAAAGCCTGGAACTCTAGCCTCTCAAGAATTAGGCTAACAGGTGCAGGACCTTCCCCTGTTGTCTGGTCAGCAGGTCTGGATAGAGTGGCAACTGCCATAGAGGCCTGCTGCTGCTGCTGATGCTGAGGAGATCAAGGTACCAGAACTGTATGGGCCAGTCTGGAGCCATCAGGATCATCTGCCCCATGTCCTTCCAGGCTTTGACCACCACACTGGATCTACGGTAAGGGAAGCATACATTAAATCTGGAGTCCAGAGCCTAGGAAAGGCATCCCTGAACAGAGTCCTGCACTGTGGGGGGGCGGGCACAGAATGGCCTCAGCTTTCTGTTCTCCCAGGAGGCAAAACGGTTCACTGGAGGGGTGCCCCACTGGGAGAACAGGTGGTTTACCACCATCCGATGTAAGGGCCACTTGTGATGTTTCTCTGACCTGGCTGAGAGCATCTGCCAGTTGACTCTTCACTCCTACGACATGAATCACCAGGACATCTGCACCCAAACTACACAGTAGGGTCCAGGTGCAGAGAGCTTCCCAAGACATGGGAAGGGAGTGCATTCCACACTGCCTGTTCAGGTACAGCATCTTCATGATGTTGTCCATCTGGACCTGCGCAGTCTGATTAGTCAAAGAAGCATATTCTGTCAGTGCCAGATGCATTGCCCAGAGCTTCAGCAGGTTGATGTGGCAATGGGACTCCCAGGGTGAACAGAACCCATGGACTCTGTGGTCTCATAGGTGTGATCCTCTTTGTACCAGAGACACATCCGTCATGAGCATGATGGATGGTTCTTGGCAGACAATGGGATTCCTTCCTCCAGATGTTGTAGGTCCAACCACCACTGGATGGCATTCCACATCGGCTGGGTCACTATGACTGGCTGGTCCAAGTAACCTAGGTACTGGGACTACTGATGGCCCAACTCCCACTGCAGGTGGCACATCTGCCAGTGAACCCAGTCGATCACACTGGTGGAGAATGCCATATACCCCAGTAACCTTAGGAAGTCTGGGGCAGGGCACAAGAGCCCAACCTGATATGATCAGGCAAAGATCTACCCTGGCCAAACTGGACTCCCATTCCTTCTGTCACGGCGCCCTTGACTGTCCTTATTCCACTCATCACTGTACCCTCTATCAGGCCATGAGACTACCCTCCCTTCAGGATCGCAGATCATCTCACTGCGCACGTCTCACTGCCAAGTTCTGACTTTAGTCCTTGCCCTCCTACCTATCTTTGGTCCTGTCTGCCTACTCACCTCCCAGCCTACTGGCTTAGACAAACCAACTCTCACCTATTACATATTCCCTTCAGGTCCACCTTGACAGACCCAAGCAGCTTTCAGCTACCATGTGCCCAAAATATGGAACTCACTCCCTTCAGACATTCAGCTAATCTCTTCATCCCAGCTCCTAAATGGTCTTCTCTCAGTGCACTTCTCATCCACCTGCTCATACGCCTAATTCACATCCTCAGCTAGGCCAATTACCTCCCCAACCCCCCCGACTCACTTAGAGCCACTCTTAATACCTACCTTCTACCACTCTTAAGATATCTAGCACTTGTCTCATCCCCCTATGTTAGCGCATCATTAACGGTGCACAATTTGTTTGCATAATGCTGCCTTACTGTATTTTGTCATGTGTTATCATTTTGAACTATTTGTTTCTCTATTGTTATCATCATGTTTTTACCATTTTTTGTACAATTGTATCCTTGATGTCCTCCTTATTCTTGTGTACTGTCCCCAGGACGCACCTGAAATCGAGCAGTACTCTGCTCAGCATGCCTTCCTGGTAAACCTCTTAAATAAATAAACAAGATCCTGCACCCAGTCCACTGGGAGATGGGCCTTGGCCCACAGAGTGTCTACTTCTGCCCCAGTGAACCTGATCACCTGCAAGGGGACCGGTTCAGACTTGTCCGCATTGACCAACAGGCAGAAATCTCGGCAGTTCTGGATGGCCAGATATCTGGACTGCTAAATGGTCCTACTGGATGACCCAGCTATCAGCCAGTCATCCAGGTAAGGATATACCCTGATGCCCTTGTGCCGCAGGAAGGCTTCCACCACTGCCTTGCACCTGGTGAAGACTATGGGCATGGATGAGAGACAGAAGGGCATGACCTGAACTGGTATAGTACCATTTCTGCATGGAACTGGAGGAACTGCCAGTGGCATGGATGAACTGGGATATGAAATAATGCATCATGGAGGTCCAGGGAATAGAACCACATGCCCTGCTCCAGGGTGGTATAATCTGGTTCAAAGTGACCATCCAGAGCTTGCACTTCCACAAGAACTGGTTCATGTTGTGCAGATCCAGTATGGGGTGCCAGCCCTCCATTCTTTTTGGGACCATGAAGTACCAGTACACATACCCAACTTGCCAGAATGTCTGGCATGGGCTATGGCTTGTTTTGTTAGCAGCTGAGCAACATCCTCTCTGCAACATCCCGGACTACTGATGAGCATAGATTGAGTAAGGCAGGATAACCTTGAAGTTCACAGGCAACCCTCTGCCCACTACTTCCAATACCCACTTTTCCATAGTACTGGCGATAAGTGGCACAGTTGACCTATGACTGACAGCTGAATTAGGGACTGGACAGGCGGGTGAATGACACCCCATCCCATCATTGTGCAGCTTTGGAGAGGGCACTGACCACAGGGGCCAGTGGAGCACCACAGCCTCTGGCCTCATGCCTCTTTTCAGTCTCTGACCTCCAAACATGGACTTTAGATGACTGTGCTGACACTGCCCCTGCTGGGGCTGCAACTAAGGCTGCTGTGTCTGAAAGTACCTGTATCAGAAGACTTCTTTTTAGGCTTCTGGGACAATGCCACAGAGTTTAAGGTGGCACTGGACTTCACAGTCTTCAAGAGATGTCCATCCACCTCCTCCAGACAAAAAGGTCAGTGCCTAAGAAAAGGACATTGGCCAGTTTGTGCTGGGCATCCACTATGAAGGTGGACAGCCAAAGCCATGCCCTGTGACACATCGCAGAGGCTGTTGCCATGGCATGGGCACATGAATCACCCATGTCCAGAGCCATCTGCCACTGATGTTTAGCCAGTGATTGTCCCTGATCTGTCACCAACTTCACCGGCAACTGCTTACTGGCAGGAAGGCGAGGGAGGATCTCATCTAGCATTCCTAATTGGGAGTGACCAATGTTGGCTATCATCACAACATAGCTGACCTGACAGAGACCTAAGGAAGCAGCTGCACAGACCTTTTTTACTATGTTGTCAATCTTCTTGGACTCTTTGTAGGCTTCTCCACGTCTTCTTGATCACTGGATTTCAGAAGGCCGAATCCAATACCAGCCCTTCAGCCAAAGGATGGTTGGAAAACCATGAGAAGAACTCAGTAGGGACTGCATGTTTGTGGACCATATGGGTAGAGGGTTCTGGCAGAATACTGAATGCTGCCAAAGTTCCAGGGCTGGTCCTAAAGTGGCCTCAGCCATGCCAAGGGAAAGGCAACCCCGGGATTCATCCCTACTAGGATGCCAGTGAATTGGGTATTTAGCCCTGTCATGAACTGGCTCATAGGGCACATTCACAGACTCTAGCATAAGCCAGAGTAAAGTTCCAAATGACACTGGCCTATGGTTGGTAGCCATCTCTTTGACCAAGCCATGGACAAACATGTATTCTACAGTTTCCGTGTCATTAGTGGTGCTGAGTGCAACTTCGTTATCTTGTCTGATGAATATATGAGTCCATGAGGAGAACATGGACTACCCATCTGAGTCTTCAGAGGATGCTTCAAAAATGGCCCTAGACTGTTTACCAGTGGACCACCATGGTGTCCGCAGACTGAGTGATTTCCACTGGCAAGCCAGCAGCAGCACAGGGCTCCTTTGTGGGGGCACCCACCAAAGGTTATGGTGGTGGTGGTGGTGGTGGTTCCACCTCAGTGGTGGAGAAGCAAATGCAGGGGACATCTGATTAAAGTGGACTAGCATGAGCATCACTGATGTGTTCCAAGGGACTTAGGGTCCCAAGGGTAAAGGCCTACTCTGCCCAGCAATAGTCCACTGCTGCCAGAGGAGCTCTATATAGTGCTGACGTCTCTCCCAAGGATGCATCAACGGCAGTACTCCCAGTCGACGAGATCAAGAGTGTGAGCACCTCGACTGCAATTTTGACCTTGACCATCAATCTGACATCAAAACGGGTCATATGGTGGGTTGTGGTTGATCACATGTCTCACTACATTTAGAAGCAAAGGCTTTAGAGGCATGACCACCGGCTGAAGCCACTCCCAGGGTGACCAAATTGAGGACACCGACTGGGACACATCCTTCTGGGTGAGGACCAGGAACACCAGGGTCTGGGACAGTGACTCTGTCAAGTTTCTCTGACAACTGATTGACAGAGTCGAGGAAAATCTTGACAGCCTGCTCAATTGGTGTCAAGCTCAATGGGGGTACTGAGGAGCTCTCCACCATCCCCTCAACCAAAGTTGAGTGATGGGGGGTTGAGGGAGGAGGGAGGAGGAGGAATGTGTTCTCTCCTGATCCTGTGATCTGCACTGGTGGCACTTGTGTTTTCAACCACAGTGAGATGGGCTCTTCCCAAAGGTCTGGAGGGCCCTAAACATTTTACAAAAATCTTCGGAGAACAACTGTCCAATGCTGGCCCCAGCCAGGAGCAGCACCAAGGCTAATGAAGTTCTCACCATGGCTGCAGATGCCTCTTATTCCATAGCCACAAGCTAGGAAGCCAACCCAGCAGATGTTGAGGCCTTCTTGCAGTCCTTTGGTCGATCATGCTCCGATGGTCACAGTCCTCAATAGAAGTTGGAAGCATTACATGGCAAAAGAACTTAATGGGGAACATCATGCTGCACGCCAAGACAGTACAAGCATATGTTATGCATGTCGGTCACTTATATCTTCCTTTGGTGACGTATGCAAAATTTGAAACCAGGTTTCTGTTCCTCCATCGTCAGTCACATCTCAAACTCAGAGACAGAGATGAGAGATGTTAACTATAGACGAGTTAAGTTAAAGCAGCAGTGCAATGAAAAACGTTATTCCAGAAAGCTAATTTTCTGCTATGGTTATGAAAAATATTGGCAGAACTGTTGATTTTGGTTTTCTGGATACTTCCTATGCTGCATACTGTACCGCTGCATTTTTATCTGGATTCTTACCCTCTTTGGGTCCTCAGTATTATTTCTATGCAGAAATGAGGCAGCCTTCTTTTTTTTATTGAGAAATAATTACTTTAAAATTTTCATAAAATTCTTAAATGATAAAGAAAACTGAAAATGTTACCACCAAAATAAACTGGAAGACAGCTGGCATCGATTAGGAAGAAAAAAAAGTAGGGTCAAATTTTAGCCCATTTTCATTGCATTGCTGCTTTAAAGAACTCACCTAAAAAAAACAATTCATAATCCAATTTCCCAAAATCATACCTTATATTTTTCTTAACAGCAGGTTCCCCAAGATACCATAACAAGAGCAAAAACTTACAACATAATTTGTAAATCCTTTTTTCTAAATTGTTGAAAGAAACCAAGGTGCACTGATTAATTTCTAGTGTTAACCCATATGCCAAGATAATTTTTTTACTCATTTTTACTGTAGCTTCTTGACTACATATCTGTTAAAAATGAAGGTTCAGTGATAAGATATCAAGTCCCAAAGTGTCTGTATAATACTATTATGTTAAGAAAAACATAAGGTATGATTTTGCAAACCAGACAATTAATTGACATTGGAGTGAAAATAGATGAATGCAACATGAAAATTGCACATTTGTAGTTAGTAAGGATTTTTTTTAAGGTGGCATGTGTTTTTTGGTCATATAGCTGTGTATGCACGGATTTAAAATGTTTTGGAAATATGGCACAGACTACACAAGGAACTAAATGCACCATAATTATATGATTATGCAAAGAAGGGGATTCAGGTTTTGCCACCAGATGTCCCATGTAAGAAATAACAGCACCTTAAGAAATAATATTTTTTTTGCCGTAGCTCCCTCATCCTCCATTTGGTGGTCTGCCCCATCCACATCCTCCCCTTGCCCCAGGCTTGCCCGACAGGGGGTCTTCCCTTCCCAATGGCAACTGCAGGCCAGTCCCAGTTTGCCCCCCCGGCGGACAAGTAAGGCCACTGAGGATGGCAGTAGGGCAGGGGGTGTCATGCCAGGGGTCGGCAATTTTCTGTTTGCTGCTGCCCATGGGCAGTGGTATGCAATGATGACCAGCATCTACCCTGCCCCCCCAATGTGCTGGCACCAGCACGCAACACACCCAGCTTCCGCCAGGGGGCAATGAAGCATCAGACGCTCTGCCCCCCCCCCGGAGAAGGACAGCAGTCCCATGGACACTCGATCTTTCTCCCCCTGGCCAGCCCTCCTACTCACGGGTCCGTTCCCAAACCCGGGTCATCTGTGTCATAAGCGGAAATCCAACTGTTGCACCAGTGGACCAGCCCAAGAAATGTTATATATTTTAGGAAGTCATGGATTTCTGAACTTTTGTGAAAATGAATACGATACGCATCAAGGAAAGGATTTGTAAAGTAAACATCGGACTTTTGTTTGCGTGGTTTGTTTGCGGTTTCACAGCATACAATATAATTGTTTGAGTTTAAAATAAAATGAAATTAGTATGCACTTAGTATAGACCAAGTGTAGAGTGTGTAACTGATGTTAAATGACCGGTACATCTCTTGACATAAAAGGAGGACTATGCTTTCACTGAAGAAACCCTCAAAGTGGGATGAAATTGGTTTACATTATGGACATGGTCATAGCCGGAGGCTATTTTGAAAATAACATATGAGAAGATTGCGAAGACAAGTTTAATGAGAATAATGAGAAACCTTTCCACTGCTGATTAATTGTGGATTTGTCTGGTGAACTTCTGAGCCTAAATCAGTCCTCCACAGTAAACAGCATTATAACAATTATTTCCAAAGGAACCATTGTCTTGCCAGTCTCTTGATCCCATAGTTCCTCAGCTCAGCATATTCCACTGTTTTGACACTCCAGGTCCTTGTAATTTTCCTAGTCACGATGGAGATGGCCCAGTGACAGTCACTGCTTTCTACAGATTCACTGATGGTTACACCGGAGAGGGCCCCATCCCCACTGCCGTGAACAAAGTCAAGGGCAGCCTCAAACCTATATCCCTGTTGAAAATACTGTTCTAGAAAGAGTCCTTGATGGTGGCCACAAACTGTGTCTCAGCACTGCCATTAACCCTCTTAAGATGCTAATCTGTGCCTGATGTTTAAAGTCCTCCAGAATCACCATTCCATCTTATTTGGGTGCTCTCTTAATTTCTCCGACCAGCTGGGCATCATACTTTGCCAGAGCAGTTTTTGGAAGCCTGTGCTACACCCCAAAATGCCTAATTTTTTTTTTAACTCTCGGGGCTTTATATAGACATATGGAGTAATACAACAGCCAACTTGCTTGCTGTTACAGTTAAGCAGTAGGGCATGATAGAGTGTGCATTGTGCAGTGATAACAGCATGCCTCAGGTATGCTGAAGCACAAGGCGAAGTCGAGTGCGTCCTGTCATAACAAATGGCTAAAATATAATTGGTCTCCCATGACCACTCGGCTCACATCGATGGCATAACAAAATAGAATGCTGCCGAGATAAACATTCCACCGTACCAGCGCATCACAGTCTTTCACCGTACTCAGCAGCATTCAAACAAAAGCGGCGGTTACTCACTTGTTTGCTTAGTTTTTCTTTTACTTTTCTCGTCAGGTACCTGGTAATCGAGAAGAGTACCCTCAAAGCGTTTCCGGATGGCGCACTGTTGACGTCGACCCATTTTGACCCCTAGTTATAAACTTCGTAGTCGCAAGGCGGGACAGTGATTTTTTTTTTTTGTTGTTTTTTTTTATCGTGTCCACGTCTTCACTCAGGTAAATGTTTAATTTGTTTTTCCTTCCTATTTTTGTGAACTATGTGCCTGGACTGCTTCCCCATACACTATAAAAGACAATGTATGGGGAGCAGTTAACAACCTCGTTGAATTCTCATCTTGAGGTTACCACAGTTACTGAAAACCTCTCGAGCTGTGCTCTCGAGGTTTACAGATCATGGTAACCTCTCGATGAGAATACAACACGGTTGTTAACTGCTCCCCATACATTATCCTCTATTTCTTAAAAGCTGCATTTTTAAATCTTGGTTCTCTAGTAGATAAAAGTGCATGCTATCAAATGCTATTTGTTTTTTTTTTTATCTCTGTGGCATCTTTGGTTTTCTGGCAGTAAACCGAAGTATGTATTCAATATTAAAACATTAAACTTTCTCCTCAAAGAATTCGGTCCATGTAACAGGAGCTTATCAGTAACAGGCACAGGTTGCCATAGAAATCCCTACACTCCCCCTGCAAAGATTCACACTTGCAGACCTTGGAATCAATCTTTAGGAATCTCCAAGAGGCCCCACTCACTAGAGGGATAGTGACTCGACACTCAGCTCATCTTCAGTCCTTAATGTGTCAGTCTAGAAGATTATTTGGAATTTTAAACAAAATACCAAGTGTCTCAGTATCACATTACCCAAATAACCATATTCCATAACTAAAGATTATAAAGTATTTTTGTAATTTATCATTTGTTCTTACATTCCACCACCCAAGAAGTGCAGTTATCCCAGCACAACACACACCCTGGAGTACCTTATTGTGATAATGAAATGGTTCAATAGAGAAAAGAAAAAAAAAATACATTTTAAAAAAAACTAGAATTCATTTCATTTAAATGTGTTAAGAAAAAATAGGGTAGAAAATCAAGAAGGTGGAAAAAAAAGTCCAATTTCTGCTTGTTGTGCAGTAGGTGGCACTAATAGTCTGTGGAAGAGAAAGTATGGGCAGCAGCACCTTAATGCTGTAAGCCATGGATTGAAGGGGATTTGAAGATGAAATCTGTTTCCTCCCACCCCCCCCACACACACAATCTGTTGGCTAGCTTGAGGTTTTTGTTTATTTTTACTAACAGTGGTTAGCGCTGGTTTCTGCATGAACACTGTAAAGAGAGAAAGAGATGGCACAGAGCAAGAGGCAGCTGCAACAGGGATTACCCATTGTAATGTACAGTTACGTATACCATAATAGATCTTCAAGAGGATCTCTTACAGCAGGCCATGCCTAAGGAACTATAGCCACCAGGCACTAGGACTACACAGAAACTTTTCTAGCTAGCAGTCTACTAGGGGGCCACCCACTCCAACCTCATATGCCGACACTCATCTATCCTATAAGAATAGATGGCCCCCGCACCCTCCTCAGTTCTCCCGCTAGAGACCATTAGCTACTTAGTCCCAGCTGAAGGAACCAAGGAGGAATCAAAGGTTCCCGCCAAAGAGAAAACAATGGAGAAAGAGGAAACAGACACAGAAGGGCTTCCCAAGTCCATGGGGGAAGGATGGCATGGCCTGCTGCAAGAGATCCTCTCAAAGATCTACTGTTATGGTATGTTCTTTTATATTTATTGAGTTTTAGTAGTAGTGAGGGAGCTACTGCAGGAGAGTGTAAACTGCTGGGCACTTGATATTTATTTTAGACATTTTAGAAACACTGCAGGGGCAGGCAGCAGTATATTAACAGCTGACTCGAGGAGTGTGTCTGTTTTCAGTGTTACAGGGACTACCACTTCTCGAGAGTCTCTGTGACTAGGACAAACACCCAGGGTGTTTTGGAGAAGCATTTGAGCTGCCATTGGGGTATAGTCTGATCTTTTAAGGGCAGACTACCCCCAAGTCTGCGGAATACACTTCTGTGGTTGGAACCGTTGCCATAGCGACAGGAAATGTAAGCTGTGGACGCCTTTAAAAGCTCGGCTCCTGTGAGCAGAGTCAAGCGGGGGCAATACAGGCAAAGGCCAGTGGCATCCGATGGTGTCAGACAGGGAAGTAGGTGCTGCTTGTTTGTAGAACATTGGGAAGGGGTAATCATAGCTGGTGTGTGATTGTTAGCGCTTGTAAGGGATTGTGAAACACAGAAAGTACAGGCTTAGCCATTTTGAGGGATTTCTTTTATTTTATCTTCCGGTATGTATAGGTAGTGCATGTCAGAATAAAGAAAAGAGTAACAGATTAGTAGAAACATAAAGAATGGATACTAATGTTGTAAAGATGGAGGATGGTACATTGAGGTTAAGATGTTTAGTATGCAGAATGATCGGTATGGATGTAGCTAACAAATTATTGATATACACTTGTGAACAATGTAATAAGATTAAAATGTTACAAGATACGTTGAAGGAAGTGAAGCAAGAATTAAAAGTATGCAAACAGAAGTTGCTGGCAAATAATGTAATACAGATGGATCAGACTGATGAGGTAAATGATGGGGAGTCAAGAAAAAGAAGGAGAGAAAAAGATCAGGATGGTGAGTGGGTTGTAGTAGAAAGAAAAGCTAAAGAGAAAAAAGCTGTAAGAAGAAGAACAATTAATTTTTCAATGGACTGCTCAAATAGTTTTGATCCCTTGATTACACTGGATGACGAGGGTGTGAATGGATATGTCGGACATAGTTTAGAAATTAATATTTGTGATGAAACAGTAAATAGGGTGGGTGATCTGGCTGAGACAACAAATGTATTGAGGGACAGGGACCTAAAAAAATACATACGCTGATGGGAGAATGAAAGAGTGTAGAAGAAAGGTAGGGGATGATAAAGATGGAACAACAAATTTAGCACTAAAAGAAAGAGAGTCAAGGGGAAAACAATATGGAGGGAATACAGATTGATGCTGAACAGAATGATGGGGAAGTACAAATTGATTCAATTAATGAACAAGTTAACATCAATTTAAATACTGGTCAGGAAAACCCTAGTAGAAGGAGACAAACTGTTGAGACTAATGAATATGAGGAACAAATGGAGCAGGTGAGGAGGGAAAAGAGTACCTATATATATTGGGAGATTCAGTACTGAAATAATGGATAGATATACATCCAGGGACAATAAAGAGATTATAACTACAAGTTATTTCTCAGAGGCAAAGATAAGAGATGTAAAAGGAATGTTAGGAGATATCATCAAAGAAAAAGATGGATCAGCAGTTTTGGTTTTACACTTAGGGGTTAATAATATCAGAAACCAAGGATTAGGAGACTTACAGAAAGAATCTAAAGAAATAAAGATGGAAGCAGAGAAGTTACAATGCAAGATATATTTTTTCAGAGGTTTTACCAATGCCAAAAGAAACTAGTATAAATAACAGCAAAATAAAAAAATTAAACAATTGACTTAGACAGTGGACATTACACAATAATTTGGGTTATACAAAACATTGGAAGAACTATGTTCATGAGCCATCATACATTTGTAGAGATGGATTACATTTAAGTAAGAAAGGTAGCAGAAAATTAGCAATGGACATTAAATTGGTGGTAGATAGTAATTTAAACTAAAATATAAGGGGAGAGGGGAAAAACTGAGTCCAAGTCAAAGAAAAAAGAGAAATTAGAACAGAAACAGGGCAACAAAAAAAAGGGGGAGGGGGGGGGGATGTCTATATGGTTACTCAATGCAAGGAGTTTAAATATGGAAAAGAAGGCAGAATTAGAAGTAAAGTTAGTTAATGAAAATATAGACATATGTATGGTAACCAAAACTTGGTGGGACCCAGAAGTGCAATGGAATAGGTGTATTAAGGGATATAAAGTATATTCCAGAGCTAGAAGAAATAGAAAAGGAGAGGGTTTAGCTATTTATATTAAAGAAGAAATAAATAGCAGTTTATATAAAGAAAAGGAAATGAGAGAATAGAATCAATATGGATTCAAGTATCGGGGTAGATAAAAAGATTCTATTTGGATTATACTATAGGCCACCAAATAGTAGTAGGGCAATAGATAAAATAATAAATGAGGAAATTGGATAGATGACAATGAAAGGAGATGTTATAGCAGGAGATTTTAACTATCCTGATATACGTTGGGGAAAAATGTAGCAGTAAGAACACGAATAGTGGAAAATTTGTGCAACAGTTAGAAATGGTAGGGTTGGAACAGTTAATATATAAACCAACTAGGGGAGACAATATCTTGGATTTACTGTTAACAAATAGAACAGATATTAAAGGAATAAAGATAAGAGAACAGTTGGGAAATAGTGATCATGCTATGGTGACTTTTAGTATTAAAAAGAAAGTTACATGTATAAAGGGAAAAACAGTTGCAAAAAATTATAATAAAGCAGATTTCCAAAGAATTAAAGAACAATTAAAAATGGAATGGGAAACAGAGTTTAGTTGGTAAAACAGTAGGGCAAATGTGGGAAGAGCTATAAAACAAGTTATTAAAATTGGAAAAAGATTATGTACCAGATAAAAAAAACTCTATAATAAGAGAGGAAAAAAAAAACATTATGGTGTACTGGTAAGGTAATAAAAGCATGCCTAAAGAAAAATAAAGCACTTAAAAGAATGAAGATATTAGGAAAAGATGACACAATATGGTATTATAAAAATTGTTTAAAAATAGTGAAACAGAATATAAAGAAAGAAAAAATGAAATTGGAAGCTAAGTTGGCATATAGAAAAGAATGGGAAAAGTTTCTATACATACATAAATCAACAGAGGAAAGATAAACAAGGTATAGAGCCATTAAACATTGATGGTAGGGAAATTAAGGATTCTGGTGAGATGGCTAATGCATTAAACAAAATTTTTGGATCAGTTTTTGAAGGAGGGAATGATGTAGAATGTGAAAGTTAAAAAAAACAGCAAAACTTAGAAATATTAACAACAAAGGAAGAAGTGGAAAGAATAATACATAAAATAAAGGTGCATAAATTTGCTGGACCCGATTTGTTGCATCCAAGATATATTAAAGAGGTGTTATCTTTAATATCAGAAGCATTAGTATGGATATTTAACAAGTCTTTTAGAACAGAAGAAGTGCCTGAAGATTGGAGGCAGGCTTTTGTTGTGCCCTTATTTAAAAAGGGAAAGAGATCAGTAGTGACAAATTATAGGCTAGTAAGCCTGACTGCAATCTTGGGAAAAGTCGCTGCAAGTATATTGAAAATAAAAATAGAAAGAAAGCTTGTATTTAGTGGGTTATACAGATAAAAAAACAGCATAGATAAAAAAATAGAGCATGTGGTACAAACCATTTATGCTTCTATGAAAACATAAAAGAGGAATTGATTAATAAATCTATACAAATTATATTTTTAGATTTTCAAAAAGCCTTTGATAAGGTACCCCACGATAAACTGATAGAGAAACTACAAAAAATGGGATTGGATAGTTGAGTTGTACTATGGATAAGGAATTGGTTGAGTGACAGAACTCAAAAAGTAAGACTAACAGGTAAACTATCTAGATCCATTAGAGTGGAAAGTGGGGTCCCTCAGGGATCCATGTTGGGGCCTGTTTTGTTTTCTCTATATATCAGTGACTTACATCAGGGGGTTACCAATCAAGTAGTAAAATTTGCCGATGACATTAAGGTAGGAGGACCAGTAAGAACAACAGAGCAGCAGAAAAGGTTAAAAAGTGATTTAAAAAAAATCGAAGTTTGGGCTAGAGTGAATAAGATGAAATTTAGTATAGAGAAAATCAGGAGTAATGTACCTGGGAAAAAGGGAACAGGAGTAAAAATAGGTAAATATTAGACTGAAAAGAATTAAAGGAAGTTAATGAGGAAAGAGATTGAGGGATAATAACTGGTAAAGAACTAAAATATAATAAACAATGTACGGTGGCTATACAAAAAGCCAATAACATGGTGAGAAATATTAAACGTAGTTTTATGAACTAATCAGTGGGATGTATGGGTATCAATATATAGGTCTTATGTTAGGCCGTATTTAGACTATGGGTCCCAGTTCTGGAATCCATACACAAAGAGGGAGATAAAGAGAGTTGAAGGAGTGCAGGGGAGATATACTAGGATGATTGGAACTTTAAAGAAGTATGAATATAGTGAAAGATTAAAAAGGACAGGATTATTTACTTTAGAACAAAGAAGGGAAAGAGATCTAATGATGTTATTTAGACTAATAATTGACAACTGATAAATGAAATGGGGTTGGAGATGCAGGAGAAGCCAAAAGGGTTGAGAGGACAAGAAAAGCAGATTAAATTGAAAACTGTAACAAAGAATGGTGTATACTATTCATTCATAAATAGAACAGGGAGCGTATGAAATACTTTGCCTGTAGAAGTGAATAGTAAAACTATTAACCTCTGTGGGTATGCATTGACCTGTTCCCCAAGAGATATTTATCATCCCAAAGTATTAACTTGTGTAATAAAGAAAATCAGAAATAAAAAACCATTTACATCGCAGTTCAGTCCAGCAAACCCAATAAGTCTCCTTCCATCAGGTCATCTCCGCTGTCCTGGCCCAGTTCATCTTCAAGTGCGGCGATCACCCTTTCTGCATCCTTCAGATCATGAAACAAATAAGTTTTACCCTTCCAGATGACCCGGAATCTTGCGGGGAACAGAAGTTGATGGGGTAGCTTCAAATGATAAAGGTGATTCCTCACACCATCAAAAGCCTTCCAGCGTTGACGCATGCCATAAGACATGTCTGGAAAGATGAAAATGACTGCTTCACCATACTTCAATTGGCGGCAGCACCTAGCCAAAAACAAAATATGATCCCGCTCTCCTACCCCCACACAGACCACCAAGATGGCTCTGGGTGCCGAGTTCTCCTCCAAGGTCTTGCGGAGGGTAACCTGGTAGGCTTTATCAAGAGAGAGAGAGAGGAGGCTCATCTTCTCCGGTTCCAAGCATTTCAGGCAATACAGTCTTGAAAAAGTTCAATATACCTTCAGCCTCAGCTTGCTCCGGCAACCCCAAGATTCTTATATTTTTCTCCCAAACCTGATTTTCAATCGTTTCCAGGCGTCTCCTCAACAGTATGTTATCCGTAATAAGTTTAGTAGTTACATCCATCGTTTTGTGGAGGTTAGTGTCCATCTTGGAGAGTGCCTGGTCTTTCAAGTCCATCCTAGATTCCAAGGATGTAATACGGGGAATTAAGGAGTCAAACTTACGGTCCAAATCTTGGACCGTCTTCACTAACTGTCACAGGGTCGCATTGACTGTAGCTAAGGAGACCTCCGCAGCGATCTTAGTAATAGAAGTCCCGGCTGCAGTCTCCTGCACAGGCCTCTCCTCTCATTTTCCCCGCAACTGAAAAAAATCAGCTGAAGCAGCAGCTCCACCTGTTGGATTTCCCCAATTTGGGCAGCAAGAAAAATTGCTCCACATAAACCAATCGGGCAGTATAACAGCAAGGCCCCCAAAACGTAAGTTTAATAGAAATTAAACACAAAGTTCTCTGCAGCTCCGTAGACATGCTGCTTCCTGCATGGCTACTCAGCAGCTCCCCATGGCATGTTCTTATGTAACTGTACTATCTTGCTTTGAAGATATCTCTTGCAACAGGCCACTCCTATGGAATGAGTCCCAAGCAGTTCCATCATCAGACAGCACAGTCTGGGTGGAGGAAACCTCGGGCCTAAGAAAGTAGGCCCTTGAGAACAGCTAAGCCATAGTTGGCCCTGCACCTAGAGGCAATGTCCAGACTGTAGTGCTTGTTAAAGGTGTGGACAGAACTCTGTAACTGACAAGTTCCTGAAACAGGCAACAGAAATGGCCATGCCTCTGGGGAATAGCCATGAACAGCGCCAGGCAGATCCTTCCCATACTTCCTGTAGCAATAAATGACACAGTTGGCTATCCATTTGGACAAGCACTGTTTTGAAACAGGGATGCCCTCTTTCCCAGGGGGGAAAGAAACAAACAACTGTTTGGACTTTGTATGGTGTGTGTAGCAACGTAGAATTCTAAGTCCATATAACGTGTGGAGCAATGCTTCCCCTGGATTGGCATGCTCTGGGAAGTAAAAAGGAAGGTGGATGGACTGATTTAAAGTAAACTCAGACACAACCTTAGGAAGAAACTTAGGGTTTCTATGCAAAGACACCCTATCTTTGTGGAAAATCAAATAAGGCTGCTCACACGTAAGAGCCTGTAACTCAAATTCTTCAAGCAGAAGTAATAGCAACTAAAAATAATGCTTTCCATGACAGAAAGCGTAGCTTGCATGTCACAGCCAGCTCAAAAGGAGCCGAAGTAAGTTTTTTCAACACAAAATTCAAGTCCCAAGGTGGAACTGGGTTGCAGATAGGAGGCTTCAGGTGAAGAATACCACTCAGAAAAGTACAGGACACCTCCAACTGTGCCACTGTACATCCATCAACAGGCACATGGAAGGCAGAGATAGCTGACATGTGCACTTTAAGAGAGGAGTACTTCAGGCTGGAGTCTGAACGGGACAGCAAGTACTCCAGAATCTGATTCACTGGGCAAGTGAAGAGATCCAGTGGGCGTGAAGCAGTCCACAGTGCAAAGCATTTCTACTTCATAGAATAAGTGGCCATAGTGGATGACTTCCTAGCCACCACCAGGACATCAGCCACCTTGGGTTACCCCCCGAACCAAGCCATGGCTATGTCCTCAGGAGTCAGGCGTGAAGATGCAGGGAGTATTGGAGGTTCCACTGTCAGCTGTTGCAGTAAAGGAAACCCGATCGGACCAAGCTAGATGGGGGTGATGAGGATCACTGTGGCTCCTTCCATCTGGAGCTTGATCAGAACCCTCTGAAGCAGGGGGAATGGAGGAAATGCGTACAGAAATCTCCCTTTCCAGGAGAGGAACACTGAGTCTCACCAGAAAACTCCAGACCCTGGATTGACTGAGCAGAAAAGCGGCAGTTTCGCGTTGAGTGGGGATGCAAAAAAGTTCAACTCTGGGTGACCCCACCTGTCGGACAGGTCTTCTACCACTGTGGTCAGCAGCTCCCACTCATGCGCCCTAAACTGTAACCAGCTTAGAGTGTCCGCCAGGAAGTTTTGGGCACCTGTAACATGGACGGTTGCCAACTGGAGACTGATCCAGAGCCCAATATCAGACTCTCATTGCTTCCCTGCAGAGAGGGAACAAGTGAGTGCCCCCCGCTTGTTGATGTAGTGGACTACATGGATGTTGTCTGTCTGCACTAGCAGAAGACCAGGGGATAGCAGAGTCTGGAAGGCATAAAGAATGGCCTGCATCTCCAGGACATTTATGTGGAGAGAGGATTCCATCTGAGATCATGTCTCTTAGGTCTAGTGGGGCCCTAGATGAGCCTCCCCCAATCTCTGAAGCTTCTGTTGTGATGATCTGCTGAGAGGAGGGGAGGGAATGAGGAAAAGACCCCTCTTAACAAGTTGCTGGGTTCCATCCACCACAGGAGAACCCTTTTTACTGGAGAGGAGACCAGGACTGCCTGTTCCAGGTCATCGGTAAGCTGGTCCCACTGGACCCTCAGTGTCCATTAGGAAATCCTCATGTGTAGTCTGGCTAGAAGCACTGTGACTATAGCTGCAGCCATCGGGCACAAGAGCTGGAGGAAGGTTCTGGCCGAGACATAGTGGCTGTTGTACAGCAGGCAGGCTTAAGCTATGAGGTGATCTGCCCGGTGCAGGGGCAGGAAGACCATGCCCTCAGAGGTATCCAGGATTGTCCCTATGTACTGAAGACACTGACTGGGTGTCAGAACTGACTTGGGCAGGCTGACCCTGACCGTATTGCCCCGATCCTGGAATAGGCAGGTGGTATGTTCCAGAGTCTGTAACAGGCACTTCCTGGACTGGGCTTTGAGAAGCCAGTCATCCAGGTAAGGAAAGACATACAGTCCCTCCTGCCTGAGGGCAGCAGCTACCACTGCCAAGCATTTGGTAAACACCAGAGGAACCAAAGACAAGCCAAAGGGCAAGGCCCAGAACTGGAAGTGTGCCCCCTGGAAATGAAACCTGAGGTACTGTCTGTGGGAGGCATGTACCTGGATATGCTGGTAGGCATCCTTCATGTTGAGGGAGCAAATCCAGTCTCCCTGGTGCAGAGGGGGCAGCAGACCCTGAAGTGTCACCAACTGGAAATTTTTGTACTGAA
Source organism: Neoceratodus forsteri (assembly GCA_016271365.2). Lineage (NCBI taxonomy): Eukaryota > Metazoa > Chordata > Ceratodontiformes > Ceratodontidae > Neoceratodus > Neoceratodus forsteri. Next base: position 86,718,369 of record JADMNL010000029.1, read on the forward strand.
TAAACAGATTTAGTTCCCGTAAGTCTAGAATAGGCCTGAGGTCTCCTGTGCATTTGGGGACCAAGAAGACGTTCGAATAGAACCCCCTGCCCCATTGAGTTTCTGGGAGGGGTTATATTGCCCTTTTTTTGTAACAAGGAGTGGATTTCTTCCCAGAGCACTGGAATGTCGTCTGGAGCGTAAAAGGACAGGCCTGGAGGTTTTCTGGAGACCAATCTAAAAGTTCCAGAGTGTGGCCGCTTTCTATGAGCTGTAGCACCCAGGCATCTCTGCTGATTTCCCTCCAGTTGTCCAACAGCACGGAGAAGTGACCCCCTTCGACCACCTCCTGCCTTATGGGGGGTTGGGCAAGGAGTCAGGCTAACCCGGCAGGGGCAGCCAAAGCCACACCTCCTCTTCAGGTTTTTTTTTCCTGTGGTGGAGGAGGGGGTGGACATGGCAGGGGCAGCCCGGCACTTACTCTGAGGCTTGTTGGAGGGCTTAGGTCTATGGGTAGACTGCTGAAAGGGAACTCACTGACCACTCTTGAGCTGGTTGGTGTGCTACATGGAGTGAACTAACCACAAGATGTGGCCGGAGGCTTGCAGTTGAGATGGTATGTCCTGCGTATCTACACCAAACAATCTGAAGCCCCTAAAGGGGGCATTCAGGATAGATAACTGACAATCCTGGGCAAAGCCTGACACCCTCAGCCAAGAGTGTCTATGCAGGCAAATGCCCACCGCCACAACCCTGGCTGAGGCATCTATGGCGACGTAGGCAGCTCTAAGGAGGTGGGTGCTGATGCTGGAACCCACACTGAGAGACTGCAGCATTTGCTGTTTTAGAGTCCTCTGGGAAGGCCTGGGCAGTTTCAAGGGCCTGATCCTAGATCCGGTATTGGTACCGGACCATATGGTCGATGTAGTTCAACTCCCTGACAGTCAATGGAGGCAAACGCTCTCTTGCCAATGTGATCAAGCGTTTGGGACCCCTTATCCAAGGGCAGGGAACGGAGGTGTTTAGGCATCTTGGTGTGGTCATGTGCAGCACTGATGGCCACCAAATCAGCTTGAGGATCATCCACAAAGAAAGGCCTTCCTGTTGGAGCTTGGTATAATTTGTCTGCCTTCCTGGGTATAGCGGGTATCAAATTGGGCCAGTGCCAGGTGGCAATGGTGGCATTCTCAAAGGGCTCAATTAAAGGAGGAATGACCACAGGAGGGGCATCTAGCAGCCTCAAATAAGTGGCCAGTCGATGCTGGTGAAAGGGCGGGAAACCTTTTAGCACACACAAAAAAGAGAACTGGTCAGAATTTGATTCCGGGTATTTCTAATGCTTTAGGAATCACTGAAGTTTCAAATGTCAGAATAAATTCAGAATTTGAGATTTTTTTTAAAGACTTATACTCGGATTCAGGTAAGAAGGATGCAGAAAATTTGCAGGCATTTCTAGACTCGATTACTCTACCAGAACTAAGTGGGAAGGATAGAGAAATATTGAACTCTCCTATCTCCCAGGCAGAATTTGATAACATTATTAAAGGTCTCTGCCCAAACGGATTCCCGGGAGAGTTTTACAAAGATCTATGTAGTAAAGCTAAGGACTACCTTTTCAAAACACCTGCTTCTTCATTTTCCTCGCAGTCCTTACCTGAATCTATGTATCATGCTGATATAACTTTAATTCTAAAGGATGGGAAGCACCCCCTTCAGTGTAAGTTATAGACTTATTTCTCTGCTTAATGCAGATTATAAGATTCTTACCCAAATCCTAGCCTTTAGATTAAAATCTCATCTCACTAAATTGATAGGGAAGGAACAAGTAGGCTTTGTGCCAGGTAGAAGTGGAGCAGACAACATGCGTAGGCTTTTAAATAAAATTTGGAAATAGAAAAAAAAAGCATAATTCAGCTGCAGTGCTAGCCTTCGACGATCTGCTGATTTCTCTTTCAAACCCAAGGGACTCAGTAGTATATCTGGGTGACATTTTCAATGACTTTGCCATTCTCTCTGGTCTTAAACTGAACTGGGCCAAAACTCAAATTTGAGCTCTAAACTCTTACTTACTACCAGTGACTCCCTGGGCACAATTTATTCTGAGCTTAGATGCTCGAATTATTTGACCTATTATTTAGGTATTAAGCTGTCCAAGGGCACTCATAATTTTGTGAATCTAAATCTTCTGCCACTGATTAAAGAAACTGAAGCAGATCTGCAAAAATGGCAAGGCCTTAACTTATCTACCGGGGTTAAGATTAACTCGATCAAAATGGCTATAGCCCCTAGGTTACTTTAGCTTTTTCAGAACTTTCCCCTTAAAATAGGAAGGGAAGTTTTTAATCTTCTAAATAGGATAACTAGAAATTTTCTATGGAATGCCTGTAGTCCTAGGCTTTCAGTGCAAAACTTACAGCAAATAAGTCAGATGGTGGATCTGGGCTTCCACACTGGGAAAACTTATTTTGCAGCCTTATAAACCATATGATTATTTTTTACTAAACTTCCTACACCTTTTAATGAGAATGTGTGTAATAATACCTCTATTTGGGTAGTCAAGAAAATGAGGAGTTTGCTCCACATTGGCAACTTCCCTATTTGCTTGACTGCGCTCTGGAATAACAATACTATAATATGTAACCAAGCACCTTTAATGGATTTTGGGTGGGGCAGAACTGGGTATTACGAATCTACAAGATTTACTAGGTGACCAGAGGGAACTGCTTTAATTTACTTAAAGCCTGCTACAATATCCCAAGATTTCACTTTGCTTACTACCTCCAGCTAAGAAAGACTCTTGCAAGACTCAATTCTAGGGCAGATCTAACTCTTAAGGAAGACAATGAATGGAACTCTGTCCTTAAAGTGGCAAGCCTTAAGAAAGGGGTGAGTCTATTATATAAACTCCTAATGAACACAAATGACCCCTCTCTATTGACAGCCTCAGCAAAAAGTAAATGGGAAAATGACATTGGGGAGTCTATATCTGACGTGCAATGGACCTCAGTCTGGGACAATGCCTGCTGTAGCAGTAGGGAAATTCAAGCTAGAGCAATTCAGTATAAAATTCTTCATTATTATTATTACTCACGTAAAAGACTATTCTCCATGGGTTATCAACCAGATGGGAAATGTTGGAAACGTCAGGGGGAAGACGCAGATCTATGTCATATGCTCTGTTCCTGTCCCCATATCATAGACATTTGGAACAAGGTTCATAAAATAAGTGCAGGTCAGGGAAGTTTAAGTATGCATCAACATTCAGCTATATGGGCAGCTGCTTTAACCCTTAAAAGGATCCTGCTCTCACATTGGAAATGTTCTTCCCCCACTATTTATGCAGAATGGTCCTCCAGAATGAGTGAAGTCATAAATAATGAAAGGTTGGCTCATCGGATTGCTGGCAAAAGTTTTTTGTTTGAAAAAACCTGTGCCCCTTTTCTTATTTATTTGGACACTACACACAGTAATTAGTTAGTATGCATTTTAGGTCCAAATCATTATCCAATGCTGATAAGTGTCTCTCCCAAGTATAGATTTTTGTTCTGTGATACATTAAAGCTGCAAGTACTTTTAGTTACTACAGTATATGTAATTACTCATGAGACCTGACAGTTTCAGTTATGTGCGTAAGAGTATTACAGATGTTATAATTTGTTATTGTGTTCTTGCTTGATTGTTTTGTTTTACTGAAATCTAATAAAATCTTTAAAGCAAAATAAAAAGTGGCCATTCTATGAATGTGATCTTGTTCCTCAGTGTCCAAGTCCATGGCCAGTTGTAATTGTCTCATAACTGAGATAAAGGACAGGTCATCCACGGGAGACCTCAGGATGTACCTCTGGGTCTCTTTGCTGTTGGACAAGACTGTGGAGGAGGAATGGTAAGAAGCTCCTCTGTTGTCACCGTCGTTGTTTGGAGGTATGAGGTTCGGATGGCACCCGCCCTCATCCTCAGAGTCCTAGGTCCTGACGTGAGGTTGCGGTCCTGCTGGAGGCTGCTGCAGGATGGGCATTATTGAGAGAGCAAACTTAGCTTGCATAAAATCCCACAAGGAAATGATAATGGATTGGAAATCCACTGCTACCGGCGTCAGACCCACCAGCATCAGCTGAGGGGGAACCAGAGTCAGCATCAGGGAAGGCAGCCAGACAGGCTGGGGCATGTGGGTCAGCATTGGAGAATTCAACGGTGACTGGGGCTTGGAGAAAAGAGGCTCCGGGTCTGAGGCAACAGCTGCAGAAATGGCTGAGGCTGGTGGGGAGGGGGTATACTGTGTCCCAGCAATCGTCTATGATGAGCCAGCTGAGCCACCAGACTGAGTGCCTGCTAAAAACAAGGGTCTACACAGCAGGTGCTGAAAAGTCGGTTGGGTGCCAGAGCCCCTGGAACGGACACCCACCACCAAAAGACTGGTAGGGGGAGCTGTCAACAGTAGCCCTGCAAGGGAAAGGGCATGCGAGACAGAAGGGTCTGTCCCAAATGATGAGGACAGTCACGCTGTGGTCAGCGAACAGAAAGGCGACCGGCAGCGAGATGAGGAGGACTGGGGTTTCACCTAGGTCGGTCCTTATCTCTATGTTTATGCTTCCCCGACAACTTGTCCTGTGTCTTAGAGGCCTGCAAGCCTGAGGATGTCGATGGGAAAGTGAAGGAACTTCACACCTGAAGCTCCTTCTCCATCTGGGTGAACTTCTGCTTTAGCAGAAAAGTTTCCAAGTTCTGCACTCAGCACTTTCTGTTGGCCTGGTCGAATCGCCAGCAGATCACACAAGCCTGAGTGTCATATTCTGGGTCTTGGCAGCAGATACAGACCTTGTTGTCATCCTTCTCAGGGATCTTCTGCCTGCAGGCACACTTTCTGAAGAGGTTCCTGGAGGCAGAGCGTGGCATACATGAAGTCTGCAAATCACTGTATCGCTAAAGTGACAAGACACTAGGGAGAGAAAAATTAAAAAAGATTAAGTTCGATTAAATACTTTGGCGAAAGGTGGTTGACAGAAGCTGGCAGATCTCCATGAAGTCCGTGTGATGGTCGATAGCAGGAAAAGAACTGAGGAAGGCATGGGCACCACACACTTTTATGGGATAGGTCGACATCAGTGTATAACGTCCTAGTGGGCGGCCCCCTGGTAGACGGCTAGCTAGAAAAGTTTCCGTGTGGGCTTAGTGCCTGGCTGATACAGTTCCATAGGTGTGGCCTGCTGCAAGAGATACCCTCAAAGTAAGATCTTCCATGCTGGGAGACAGCATGGCCACAAAACTAGGAGGAGTCTTTTTCTACTTTACTTCTAGTTCTGTGAGTGTGGCACTCTCTCTGTCCCGAAGGGTGCTGTGAAGTTCAGTGTGACAGCAAGCAGGCAGTCTGTGGTAGCGAGTAGTGAGAATGATATCCCTGAGGCTGGACAGTGTGAACAGGACTTGGGATGCTCTGAACTTCTTCCCATGCTGTTGTGCTAGGATATCAGCATGGAGACCCAAGGTCCTCAGCCAATCAGGATCCGAGATTTTTTCTACCCATTTTGTAATTAAGCAATAACACATGACAGGGTGTGCTTTATCATAGGATATCAGCACGCCTTGGGTGCCTTACGCACTCGAGAAGTGCTGATATCCTATGATAAAGCACACCCTGGAGTGTGTTATTGTGATTATGCACTGGACCCATATAGTAAAGTAAAAAAAAAAAAAAGGCATAAGACGGGTCTAACAATTTTTTCACTGTTTTTAAAAATGCGAAAGTACATTAGTGCATAAAATAGCCCAATGCTGGAGTCATTAATCAGGTAACTGCCCTAACTTTTAACTGATTAGAATAAAGGTTTTGAGAGGGCTCGAGGATAATGTTTTCTGGTCAGGGGTCTTGTTTTTAACCGTTCTGTTATGAGGGAATATAAGTATGGGTCTGGAATGGTGCTGACCAGTCAGCTTCTCAGATTTCACCTCGTGCTTCAACCCACCCCAGGAGTGACATTATTACACGATAACACACACCTTGGAGTGCCTTATTGCAATTATACAATGGCTCGATGTTATAGAACACAAAAAATAAAAATGTTTTTAGTAGATTTTTAGTGAGGCAGTGTATCTTTGTTTCTGGAAAAAAAAGTAGCTAACAATCATCGAAAAAATCAATACAGTGATGTTATTGTGTAATAACATCACTGTCTCAGGCACACATCGACCAATCAGAGTCCAGGAAATTTTCTTGACATTGTATAATAGTTTATAACATGCGTATGTCCAGCATACATTCCAGAACATGTCCTTTAATTTATTTATACAACTTTCTTCAGGCTAGTCATTTTTGTTCCAATTGTCTTATCCTAGCTCGACCCAAATGGCCTCTGCAGCTTTTGTCCTCCCCACTGACATACTCCCTTACAGAGAGCCACCCACCCCTTTCCTATCAGGCCCCTCCCTTCCGAATAGTTTGTAGTGTACCTTGGTGTCCCACTCATTTTCTTCTCCTGCCAGGTCTCTGTGAGTACCAGTAAGTCCTGGCTTTTGTTCCTCCATTCTTGTGTCCCAGTCACAGTCTCCTGACCCCACACTGGGTCTCTGCGAGTTCCACGAAGTCCTGGCCTTTGTTTCTCTATCCTTGTGTCCTAGTCACCGTCAACCCCACCCTCCCAATCTCTGTGAGAGCCACCAAGCTCTGAACTTCGTTCCTCTATTCATGTATCCTAATCATTTTCTCCACACACCCCACCCCCAGGTCTCTGTGGGTGCACCAAGTCCTAACCATTGTTGCTCTATCTTTGTGTCCTAGTCATTGTCACCCCACAGTCTCTGTGAGAGTCACCGAGCCCTCACCTTTGTTCCTTTATCCTTGTGACCCAGCCACCGTCTCCCCCCACCAGCTCTCTGTGAGTGGCACTAAGTCCAAGCTTTTGTTCCCCTATCCTTGTGTCCTATTCATTATCTCAATCCCCACACCGCCACCACCATTACCAGATTTCTGTGGGTGCACGAAGTCCTGGCCTTTGTTCCTCTATCCTGTGTCCCAGTCATTGCCCGCCCCCGTGAGTCTCGGAGTGCCACCAACCTTTCATCTTTGTTCCTCTATCCTTGTGTCCTAGTCACTGTCCCCCCACCAGGTCTCTGCAAGTGCCACCAGGTCCTGGCCTTTGTTCCTTTAGCCTTGTGTCCTAGTCACTGTCCACCACCCCAGTCTCTGTGAGTGCCTCTTAAGTCCTAGCCTTTGTTCCCCCTATCCTTGTGTCCTAGTCATTGTCACTGCCACCACCAGGTCTCTGTGAGTACCGCCAATGCCTGGCCTTTTTTTCTTCAGCCTTCTGTCCTTGTCTTACCCCCCCCCCCCCGTCTCTGCAAGTGTCCCCAGGTCCTGGCCTTTGTTCCTCTATCCTTGTGTCCTAGTCATTGCCTATAACCCCCAGGTCTCTGTGAATGCCACCCCAAGATCTGGCCTTTGTTCCTGTATCCTTGTATCCCAGTCACTGCACCCCCCTCTCGGAACCAGATCTTTGTGAGTGCAATTAATTCCTGACCTTTTTTCCTCATCTTTGTGTCCTAGTCACCATCTACCCCCCCCACCAACCAGTACTCTGTGGGTACCACTAAGTCCTGGCTTTTGAGATGCATTAGATCCTCCAGCTCGCCAATTTTGTTGGGAGCACTCCTCCTATTAGCTTGCACGCAAGTGAACTTCTTGTACTGCCTGCTCTGCTGTCCTTCTCCCAGTGATTTACTGCATCTGCCTTCTGTCCATGGTGATCCCCTCCCCCCGCTTAGTGCAGTCAGTTGGCCAGTATCCCCCTTCTTTCTAAAGCAGGTGCTGCCAATCCTGGGCAGAAAGGCATCCCTTGCCCCAGAACACCATCCTCCAGTTAGCCAGAAATAGAAGTCCTCGTTGTACCAGACCATGTCTCTATCAGAATACGTGTGTGATGTCACGACACTAAGCATGACCTCGGTGCAAAGGTGAGCAAAAACAAATGCACTGGAGTAAAGGGATGAAGGGTGCACACGCCCAGTGGTCACTGAAGCTGCCAAACGGCAAAAAAACTGCACGGCTCAATGGAGCCAAAAGAAAAACATTTCCTAAAGTCTGAAGGGTGGAAAAAAAAACCGAAAAACTACAAAAAAAGAGGAGACCCTGAGCCCAGCAAAGTCCAAAGCCTCGCCATACCTCTCAACCCTTTGTCCCTCAGATAAGCAACACTGCCCCTCAAAATGTGGAACAAACAGCCAAAATGCGAAACACTTCATCAAATGCAAAACTTATAGCTTAGAACACTCCCTTAATATGTGCCTTCACATTTGCCAAGTTTGCTGTGAATAAACAATACATTTTGCATTAATTGCTGCAGATCCTGATTTTCATGTTGTCGTTGAAAGTAGGACAGACCCTCTCAACATGGAACAGAGGCTTCTGTGCAGAAAAAGAAATAGGTACTTACCTAAGGCACCATTGTTTTTTTGGAAATTAGAGGTTAGCCAATTTGAAAGCCACAACTTAACAGGCACAATTTTAATTTAAGAGTGCTCCCTGTCACCAGGCAGCCTCAACCTACTATGGAGAATTGCAGCCCCAAGGCTAGAAGCTGCATGTTTTTTCAGAGCTTGATAGATGTTTCCCCTTCGATGGCAAAGCTAAGACTGGAGAGTTGCTACTGTCCGGAATCATCATGTGCCCAACATTCTAAGGCTGATTCAGTCTTTGGGCTGTGCCATTTCCCCTAGTAGGGGTGCATAATTCCCATCTGTAATTACTACCCATTAACAATGTGGAGCACTACAGAAACATGTGCATGAGCTGGAGGAGGGGACCTGTGCTAAAGCCAGGGGCAATGGCTGAGGAGAGAGAGGAAGACAGAAAACTGCATGAGCCAGGTGCAATGGCTGAAGGGGAAAAAGGGAAACTGTGCATGAGTTGGGGTGCTATTGGGGGAACAGAAATTGCATGAGCCAGGGGCAGTGGTTGAAGGAAGTGGAGGAGACTGTGCATGAGCCGGGGCGATGACCGAGATGTGGAACACTCTGCTTCAATGTTCACCAAAGAGACCAGGAAGAGGGGGGTCTCACTGGGAAAGCCCATGGCATTATGATGCAATCTGGGGACATCTTGCCTGCCCTGGCAGCCAACCAGCTGGTAAAGATCAAGCCAGGTAAATCCCAAGGGCTGGAAGGGATGCATCCCAGGTTCATAGTGGAGCCTCTAGTCTTTCAGTACAGGTGTGATGCTGGAGGACTGGAAAGTTGCCAAAATGATCCCGATCTTTAAGAAGGCAGTAAGGTTGGACCCAGGAATTATAGGCCAGTCAGCATGACAGCAGAGCTGAGCTAGGTCCTGGAATCCATTCCCAAGCACAAAATAACGGATCGCATGATTGACACCAACAGTCTCACCCCCTCTCAGCATGGCTGCCTGGGGGGAGATTATGCCATGCCAACCTGATCACACTCTTTGAGCAGGTGACCAGAGGTGGCGTGCAACAGTGCCATAGATACATAGAAACACTGAATTTGACAACAGATAAGGACCGCTTGGCCCACCCAATCTGCCCATTTCCCTACCTAATGGATAAGCTGCAGATCCTAGTTAACCAACAGCCTACTTCCTCCTACCCCCCCCCGAATTGCCTTATGTCTGTCCCATGCATTCTTGAATTCTGCAAGTTTTTGACTCCACAACCACCTCAGGAAGGCCATTCCATGCATACACAACCCTCTCTGTGAAAAAATACTTCCTCACATTACCTCTGAGCCGTCCCCCATCTTCAAATTGTACCCCTTGTTCTTGCACACCTCTTTTCTGAAAGATGCAACCCTCTTGGACTTTGTTGATTCCCTTGAGGTACTTGAAAGTTTCTACCATGTCCCCTCTCCTCCTTTCCTCGAGGGTATACATATTAAGCTCCTTAAGTCTCTCTTCATATGTCTTCTGGTGCAGACCCTGCACCATTTTAGTTACCCTCCTCTGGACTGCCTCCATCCTGTCTATGTTCTTGCAGAGACTGAGTCTCCAGAACTGCATGCAGTACTCCAGATGGGGTCTCACCAGCTGTCTGTACAAAGGGATAACAACTTCCTGTTTTCTACTGGTGATGCCTCTCCCTATACATCCCAGTATCCCCCCAGCCCTCCTTACTGCCCTCTCACATTGCTTGCACACCTTTAGGTCATCTGATATAACTACCCCAGGGCCCGTTCCATTTTTGTTGTTAGTATCTCACCCCCCATTGTGTAATTTTCCCCTCGGTTTTTGTTTCCCAGGTGCATTACTTTGCACTTCTTAGCATTGAATCTAAGCTGCCATACATTTGACCATTCCTGCAACCTTGCCAAGTCCCTTCTCATCCTTTCCACCCCACTTTGTATATCAACCCTGTTGCAGATCTTTGTGTCATCTACAAAGAGACATACTTTTCCTTCCAGTCCCTCTGCAATGTCGCTTATAAAGACATTGAAGAGGACCGGTCTCAGTACTGAACCCTGCGGTCTGTACTTCAGCAAGGCCTTAACGCTGTGGCACATGATAAGCTTTAGGTCACCGTACACTAGTCGGTACAGACGAGCCACACACAAGGTGCATTAGTAACTGGATTTAGGGCAAGAAAGTCAGGGCTGGGACTGATGGGCACTACTATGAGTGGAGAGGGGTACTCAGCGGTGTCCCTAAGGGATCAGTGCAGGGGCCTTTGCTTTGTAACATTTTCATCCACAATCTAGAATCTGGAGTCTCCAGTAGACTGTGTAAGTTTTCCGATGACATTAAGCTGGCCAGGGAGGTGGCCTCCCAAAGGATAGGGACCACTTCAGAAGGAGCTGAGCAAGCTGGGCAACTGGTCAGACTCCTTAAATGTTAGATTCAATGTAGCCAAATACAAGGTGCTACACTAAAGGAGAAGACCCAGTGGTAGGACTTGGGGGGGTGACACAAAAGACACGGAACTGAAGCATGATGGCAGTGTGCAACTACTGTCGAAAAGTCTGGAAGAATGCTAGGATGCATCAAAAGTGGGGTGACCAGCACAGCAGAGGAAGTAATCATGCTACTTTACAAGCCCTGGTCAGGCTCCACTTGGAGTACTGTGTTCAGCTCTTGGCTCCCCAATACAATAAAGGGCATTGAGACAGTAGCCCAAGTAATAATTGGGGCTACAGAGGATAACAGCTATGAGGAGAGACTAGGGGTCCTTAATACGTTCACCCTGGAAAGAAGGAGGCTGAGGGGGTCATGATCTCAGTCTCACATACTGAAAAGTAGTGACAAGGATCAGACAGAAATGTTTATCTGGTGTGCACTAACGCTCAGACATGCTAAATACAACAGTAACATTGGGAGGCACTTCTTCCACAGGGTGGTGAACCTACAGAACAGACTACGAAAGAAAACAATGAAAATGACAGTACTGGCCTTCAAGGTAATCCTGGACACGTTTACGCTCACCAAGAGAAGAATACCCTGAGTAGTATGTTGGGTAGGTAATTCCCCAGCTACCATGGGTAGTAGGGTGGGGAATCTTGGGGTACCCTGGGTAGTAGGCTGGGGTGTGGAATCGCTGGGTACCCTTGGTAGTAGGGTGGGTAGGGAATCACAGGGTACACTGGGTAGTAGGATGGGTGGGGAATCACAGGGTACCATGGGTAGTAGGGCAAGTGGGGAATCACAGGGTACCCTGGGTGGTAGGGCGAGTGGGGAACCACATGGTACCCTGGGTATTAGGACAGGTGGGGAAATCACAGGGTACCCTGGGTAGTAGGGTGGGATGGGAAATTGCAGTTCATCCTGGGTAGTAGGGTGGGTGGGGAATCACAGGGCAACCTGGATAGTAGGGTGGGTGGGGAATCGCATAATACCGTGCACAGTAGGGTGATGTGGGGAAATCAGAGAGTACCCTAGATAGTAGGGTGATGCAGGGAATCATAGGGTACTCTAGGTAGTAGGGTGGGTGGGAATCACAGGGCACCCTGGATAGTAGGGTGGGTGGGGAATCACATAATACCATGCACAGTAGGGTGATGTGGGGAAATCAGAGAGTACCCTAGATAGTAGGGGTGATGCAGGGAATCACAGGGTACTCTAGGTAGTAGGGTGGGTGGGGAATCACAGAGTACCCTAAGTAATAGGGTGGTAGGGGAATCACAGGGTACCCTGGGTAGCAGGGTGGGTGGGGAATCACATAATACTGTTCATAGCAGGGTGATGTGGGGACTCACATGGTACCCTAGGTAGTAGGGTGATGTGGAGAATCACAGGGTACTCTATGTAGCAGGGTGGGTGGAAAATCACAGGGTACTCTGGGTAGTAGGATGGAGAATCACAGGGTAACCTGGGTAGAAGGGTGAGTCACGGGTTACCCTGGGTATTAGGGTCACTGGGGAATCACAGGGTACCCTGGGTAGTAGGGTGATGTGGGGAATCACAGGGTACCCTAGGTAGTAGGGTGATGTGGAGAATCACAGGGTACCCTAGGTAGCAGGGTGATGTGGGGAATCACAGGGTACCCTAGGTAGTAGGGTGATGTAGAGGAATCACAGGGTACTCTAGGTAGTAGGGTGATGTGGGGGAATCACAGGGTACCCTAGGTAGTAGGGTGATGTGAAGGAATCACAGGGTGCTCTAGGTAGTAGGGTGATGCGGGGGAATCACAGGGTACTCTAGGGAGTAGGGTGATGTGGAGAATTACAGGGTACTCTATGTAGCAGGGTGGGTGGAAAATCACAGGATACTCTGGGTAGTAGGATGGAGAATCACAGGGTAACCTGGGTAGAAGGGTGAGTCACGGGTTACCCTGGGTATTAGGGTCATTGGAGAATCACAGGGTACCCTGGGTAGTACGGTGGCATGGAAAATCACAGGGTACCCTGGGTAGTCAGGTCGGTCAGTGGGAAATTTCTATGCATTACTACATGTCTACACTGCATACTTGTTGGTCCCTGCCTATAAAATGCGGAGGGGAAGTGGGGAAGGGGGGGGACTTGACTGAACAACTGTCCCTTCCTACCTTAAATTATTTTACACTGGTTTCCAAGAACAGTACTGCAGAATTATTACTTTTAAGAATCACCAAGAAATTGACATCATAGACAGAGACATAAGTGTACAGCAGAAAAAAGCCCAGCTCTGTTTATTCTTAAACCAAAACATTTCAAATATACATAAAAAGTATTTGCAAAGTTAAAACACTTCATTCACTCACTACTATGTCCCCATATAAATCTGGAACAGCAGTTTTATTCCTGTACGTTATTGCACCTTGCAGCATATACTACGATGGAAAATGTAACCCTCACAGCTAAGTGCTTCCACGTAAATATCGCATATTTTATGCTATAAAGAAATGAATTTGGTAATGCTTGCTAGACTCCATTCCCCAGGCAGCAAATATATCACATCTGAGATGCATTCACATACACTCAGCCCAGACAGAGAGACACCTCTCCCAACCAAGGTCAATTCCAAACCCAGGTCTCTTGCCCGACATTGCCATGTGCCAGGAAGTACAAACATATCAACAGGTAAAGGCCTTACGGTCTTTCTAGTCTACTTGATTGTGCAGCTCCCTATGTGTTTACTCTGTCCTCCTCCCTGGTTCCCTTTTGACCTCCCTCAGCTTCCCCCCTCTCTCGCCACCTTTCTACCTACAACTTTTCCCCTCACCCTATCCCAACCCATGTTGAAGCTGTCAAAATGTTTTTAGGGTGGCCCGGTGGCACCAAGGGTTGAGGCGCTGGACGCCACACCTCGCGCCATGCTGGTGACCCGGGTTCGGGAACTCAGGTCATCGGGGTGCCGATTTGGGGGTGGGGAGGTGAGAGCAGGATTGAGCATTCGCTCTCCTCTCCCAGGTGGGTGGGTCGGCCTTCCATAGTCCCGCTGTCACAGGATGGCGGTCTGGTGGCAGGCGGTAACAGAACAACTGGTAGGGTGGGGCATCCTGCAAGACATGATGTGCGCATGCCTCCACAAGTAAGCGTCACGTCGGGGACATGCACGATCGGGACTGGGGAGAAAAATGACAAAAAGCACCTAAATGTACTTACAGTGACAAAAAAAAAAAAAAAACCTTTTAGGGATACCACTGCCTCTGGCAGCTCATTCCACTGGGCCACCTCCCTGTTTTTGAAGAAAGTGCCTCCTCATGTCCTTCCTACACCTTCCCCCCACCAGCTTTACGATGGTAGGCCACAGCAAACTGAAGCTGAGCTCAATTTATAAGAAAAAAATAAACATTTTAGTAACTGCAAATATTTTATAAACAGCAAATGTAAATTACGTACACCATAATTCTTGATCTTCTTGGACCATCTTCATCATTAATTCACACTGATGGGTTCTGAGTTGGAGGCGCTAGGACCCTGCAGGAGCCCAAACTTTTCAGGAGGGCCAATGCCAAGGTAGGCTGTGCGCATGCATGGCAGCGCAAGACTAGTTCACGCTGCATGGCTTACCTCAGCACTGGTCTTCAACTGCCTCAGTATCTTTTTTACTGAGGAGGTGCAGCGTAAGCACCTTACCTAAAAGGGCATAAGATAGCCCTTGTAAGCCATATAAAAAGGGTCAACAGCAAGAAGCAGTGTCTTAGCAGTCCAAACCAAAACAAGGGAAAGTGAAGACCAACGAACAGAAAGAATAAGCCTGAGGGATAGAGAGTGAGTGGGTGTGTGAATCAATGGCGAAAATGGTCCAAGATCATCAAGAATTATGGTGAGAATGTAATTTTTATATCTTCCAAGGCCTATCTTCACCATTGATTCACACTGATGGGTTCGAGTACCAAGCTCAGACGAAAGTCCCCTGGGCTGAGCGGTAGGAGTTGGAACTCACTCAGGACAAGAGTCCACTGATGACTGTCCTGCCAAAGGAGGCATGCTGCTTAGCATGGACATACAAGACATAGTGCTTGATGAAAGTGTGCACTGTGCTCCAGGTGGCAGCTCTGCAAATATTAGCAATAGGCACAGAGTGAATCTCTGCCATGGACGCAGCAACTGCTCCAGTAGAGTCGTCATGCACCCGGCCTTCCAACTTGATTTGTGCCATGGAATATCACTGGCGGTGACAAGCTACTATCCACGTGGTAATGCATTTGATCGTAACCGGCTGACCCAGCCAGTTGGGGTTGAAGGAGACCGAGTTGCTTGGACTGGTGGAAATCCTTAGTTCTATCGAGGTAGAACTTGAGTGCTCTTAACATCCAGAGAGTGGAGGGTGCACTCACCCTTTTTCTAGAAGTTGGGAAAGTATGTGGGCAACTCAAAGATTGATTCAAATGGAACTCCAAGACCACTTTAGGCAGAAACTTAGGTATGTGTGCAGAGAACCACCTTGTCTCTATAAAAGACAGTATATGGAGGGTCTGTGATCAAAGCATGCACCTCAGAGACCCTGCGCGCAGAGGTGATGGCCATCAAAAATACAGCTTTCCAAGTTAGAAATTTGAGGCCACATGTAGCCAAGGGTTCAAAGGGCTTACGAGCGAGCATGTCCAACACAAGTTTAAGATCCAAGGTAGCAACACATTTCCTGACTGGAGGCCTTGCATGCAAGCCCCCTCAAAAAGACCATTTGGTCGACACGCAGGGGTACTGGTTGTTTCTTCTGTCCTTGTGTACCCAGCACTGGATTTACTCACTAATTTTTGTATGGAATAAAACCTTTCTGCATTACAAAGGTGATTTTGCGTCCTAATTTTGGGAGTGCGACTGCTTTTGTTTGTGCTTCAGGTGGCTGGCTGCCCTGTCTGCGCACCCCCCAGTTTTTCAGTGAGTGCTGGTCTTTTTGTTTTTAACTTGTATACAAAATACCCTTCGAGAACCTCTTGAGAAGAGGCAGTTGAGCTAGAGCGAGGTTCTGTACTGGCTCGTGGTAAGCTGAAACACTCGCACAAATGGTCCTAAACTGAGGAGTACTGTTATCCTGCATCAGAAAGAGCCAGCAAAATCTCCAAAACCTTATCCAGTGAATATCAGAATGGATCTATACAGGATTTGGTGCACCGCTCAGAAAATTGTCTTCATTTGGCTGTGTAAATCTTTCTGATAAAGGGCTCACTAGCAGCCATGAGAATCTTAGAGATCATCTGAGAGACTTTGTACCTGCTCTCTTCAATCTCTTCAGGAGCCAAGTGTGGAGATGAAGGGAGCACAGGTTGGGATGAACCAGGGACCCCTGCATCAGGTCTATCCACAGGGGGGAAGTGGCCTAGTAAGGGCAACTGACAAGTTGTTGAGGAGTGGAAACCATTTCTGCTGAGGCCAGCACAGGGCAATCAGAATCATTTTGCCCGTGTGCCTCCAGCTTGAGCAGTACCCTCTGAACTAGAAGAATAGGAGGACACATGTATAGAAAGTGATTTGTCCACCGCAGCCTGAATGCATCCTGACAGAAGACACCATGTTCTGCATTTCTGGAGCAGAATCGAGGCAGTTTGGTTTTGAGTGGGAATGCAAAAAAGGTTCCGTTCTGGGGTTCCCCACTCATCGTAGAGAGACTGCATGACGTCTAATGCCAACGACCACTTGTGAGGATCTGCTTCTGTCCGACTGAGCTCATCTGCCAGACTGTGCTGAGCCCCTGGTAAATAAATTGCTTGATAGATATTTTATTTATAAAGCGCCCATTTTCATAGACTCTGGGGCGCTGCACAGACAATTCAGTAACAATACACATATAGGCAGCAGCTCAACACAAATTTAAAATTCTATCCATCCATTAAAACAAACGTGTCATTAAAAGCCTGCTGGAATATATATATTTTTAATGCTTTCTTAAAGGTGTCTACCGAGGGGGCCTCCCTTAGATAACCAGGAAAGGAGTTCCACATTGTGGGTGCCGCCACCGAAAACACCCTATCCCCAGAATGCCACAACCTCACTCTGGGAACTCCAAGGAGGCCTCCCCCAGCAGAATAGAGTGCCCAGGGTGGACGGTAGGGGGCAAGAAGATCTTGCAGATGGACAGGTCCCCTTTTAAGTAGGAATTTATAGGTCAGGAGCCCTACCTTGAAGACAATCCTCCACCTGAGTGACAGCCAGTACAGTCCGTGGAGGACTGGAGTGATATGATCACTCCGTCTCACCCCAGTCAATAATCTCGCCGCCGCATTCTGCACCAGTTGCAGCTTGCAGAGGTTGCCCCAAATAACCCTAGGTACAGGGCATTACAATAGTCCAGCCTGGAAGTGACAAAAGCATGCACAAGTGTGGTCAGATCCTCCGGCGGGATCAGGGCTCGGATTCGTGCAATGTTCCTTTGATGATAAAATCCACTCCTGGCGACGGCCAACACCTGAGCATCAAGCGTCAAACCATCATCCAGGATCATGCCCAAATCCTTCACCTGTTTAGACGCCAACAAAAGGTCAGGGGGTAACCCCTCACATCGCCCTCCGCCCCGGCGAACTGGATCCACAACAAGTACCTCTGTCTTGTCTGGGTTGAGCCTAAGCCAGTTTTGAGTCATCCAAGCCTGGATCTCATCGAGACAGCTGTTAAATACAGAGTCCAACACCCGGGTACTGGGCACACAGGACAAGTACAGCTGGGTATCATCTGCATAGCAATGAAAACCCAGCCCGTACCGCCTGATAATGTCCCCCAGTGGCAGCATGAACAACAAGGGCGATGAGACCGAACCTTGCGGTACTCCACAGCACAGAGGCTTTGGGTTAGATGAGGCTAACCCCATCGTCACCCTCTGCACTCTGCCTGTCAGGTATGACCTGAACCAGTTGATGACATTACCAGCCACACCAAAACTGCAGGCGGTCAAGTAGCACCTCATGGTCCATGGTGTCAAATGCTGCAGAGAGGTCCAGGAGGACCAAGATGGTCCGGTCTCTCCTGTCCCTCGCCACCAGATCATTAAGCACCATCACCAGGGCTATGCTCTGTACTATGCTCTGTACTATGCTCTGCACGAAACCCAGACTGGTAAGGCTCATAGGTGGAGGAAGAGGCAAGATGTCTCTCAAGCTGCATGACCACTTTTTCAATAACCTTCCCTAAAAATGGGAGGTTCGAGACCGGCCTGCAATTGCTGAGGCAGTCTGGGTTCAAGGAGTTTTTTTTTTTTTTTTTCCCAAAAGAGGTCTAACCAAGGCCTCTTTCAAGGCCATTGGGAAGACCCCACTCCTCAAAGGACTCCAGACGACCACAGCAATCACAGGCCCAATCAGGTCCACACATCCAACCAACAGTCAGGTTGGACCTGGGTCCAGTTCACACTGGGTTGGACGCAGCTTCAAGATTATTTTCACCACCTTCTCCACCCTACCCAGCTCAAACTCATCCCAGGTAGGAGGAATGTTTTGACACTCTCCAGGCCCGGTCCATGCATCCCCTTCAAGAGTTACTCGAGGAGACCTCATCCCTGATAGAGGACGCCTTGTTGGCAAAGAATATAGACAGCTCCTCACACCTAGTGCTCGAACCTGGTCCCCCAACACAGAGACAGGCAGGGTGTAATAGCCCATCCACTGTGTGGAAAAACTGAGCTGGTCTGTTCCTCACCTCACTGTTCTCACACTCTCATTGCTTTCTTGCAAAGAGGATAAGAGTGTGCTCCTCCCTATTTGTTGATGTAGTACTTTACTGACTTGTTGTCTGACTGAAGGAGGATTACTTTGTGATGGACAAAGTCCACTAGGACCTGAAGGACGTACAGGACTGCTCTCATCTCCAACACATTGATATGAGATGGGACTCCGTAAGGCTCCAGATTCCCAGAGTGTGGTGGCCCTGGCAATGGGCTTCCCACCCCAACAGCGACACATCTGTGGTGAGCATCATCTGAGGCTCTGGAGGTGAGAAGGGGGGACCTTGAAGGAGACTGTCCTCCTGTGTTCACCATGCAAGTGATCGAAGCAGGGGCTTCATCACTTTGATGGGGTAAGACTGAGGATGTGTTGTCAGTGACCACTGCATGCTGAGCATCCACTGAGTTGTCTTCAAGTGCAAATGTGCTAGAGGAACAGTGAAGAAAGACGAGGCTATCGGGGCTAACATCCGCTGCATGGAGTGAGCATGGAACGGAACTGTTCTCCATGACGCAGTGTGCCATATGACAGATGGCTTTCCTACTGTCTTCTGGGAGGAAGGCCCTCACCTTGGTGGTATCCAAGAGGGCTCCAATAAAGAGAAGCTGCTGAGAGGGTTGAAGCTGCGACTTCTCCAGATTCAGCAAAAATCCCATGGAGATCAAGAACTGAACTGCTGTGATCACTGCTTGTTCCATGTCCTGCTTGGATGGGCCGTTTAGTAGCCAGTCACCCAGATTAGGAAAAATGTGAAGCCCAAGTCTTTGGAGGTGTGCCGCGAGAACTGCAAAGCACTTCTGAGGGAGGCTCCATCAGTGAAGGCATTCAAGCAGGGTCTGAAGGCACATCTTTTCATAAAAGCCTCTGAAACCAAGCTATAGTTTTATTTCACTGATGAACTGTTTTATTACGATTATTGAGTTAAATTACAGAATACTGGTATGACCTTTTTTGACTGTATTAAAATTGTTGTGTTGTATGTTTACTGCAACTTACCTGTGTAAAGCACCCAGAGCCTCTGGGACTGGACGATCAAGAAATACATTTTTTACTTACTTACTTACACTTTTTAAAGACTCGAGGTGCCGAGGATAGCCCAAAGGGCAGGACTCTAAAACGATAATGCTGGCCCAAAGCCACAAAACAGAGAAATTTGTGGTGGCTGGGATGAATCAGAATATGTTGGTAGGCGTCCTGCATGTTTAGGGATGTCAATCCGTCCTGGGACTTGAGAAGTGGCAGAAGGATCCCTAGGAAGATCATCATGAACTTCTCCTGGTGCAGAAAACTTGTTCAGTTTTCTGAGGTCGAGAATGGGACGCATGCCCCCTAACTTCTTGGGAATGAGAAAGTAATGGAAGTGCTCCACTTCTGGCACTACCTCCATGGCGAGAAGGTCTGACATGGCAGCTGACAGGAGGTGGTGCTTCTTGGGTGGATGATCCAGAGGGGTTTCAGAGAAATTCAGAAAAAAAACCCTCTCAGATTATCCTTAAGACCCACTTGTCTGTGGTGATGAACTTCCACTGATGGTAAAACTGAGTCAGACGTCCCTCCACTGGAGAGGAAAGGCCTGCCTTGGACAGCTGAGGCTGAGCCAGGGCCGGAGCTTCATATGGTGGCACTGTGCCTTCGGCTGCGCTTTCTTTGGCTGTTGAGGAGGCTGGGACTTGAGTTGGGCTCCTCTGCCTCAAAAGGATTGTTTATTGTGGTAGAAGACTCGGCCCTTTCCTCTTTGAGGGTGAGCTGGGGTAGGCCGAGAAGTCTTAATGGCTGTTCTACTCTTCTGAGAGGTCTCGAGGGACTCTGCCAGCTGTTGGCTGAACACCACTGAAGGGGACATTCATGACTTGTTGGACGTCGTTGGAAAAACTAAAGTCAGAAGCGTCTCCTAATGCAGATACCTTCAGCAACAGAGCGGGAAGCAATGTCAAACGCATCCATAGCCGCCTTTAACGGATGACTGCTGGACTCAGTACCATGGGTAACAGTCTGAAGAATTTTCTGCTAAGTATCAGAGTCTGGCAAAGCCTCTGTGAGAGATACAAGAGGTCCAGAGGGCATACTCAAACTTGGAGAAATACCCCTGATAGCTAGTTATTCACATGCTAAAGGTAGCTGCCGTGAAAGTTATCTTCCCATTGTGTCCATCTTGCATGACTCTTTATTGATGGGATATGATGTGACCTCTTGAGGAAGAATGGCCTTGTCATTCTCATGGATGCAGGTCTTGTCCACACTGCCTCAGAGAGAGAGTCTCAAAAGCAAATAGAACAGGAGGTATAAGGTTGAATAGCATATATGGAACACTGAGCCACTTCAGGCAGAGTTTTTTCCCCTGGGTCAATGGCAGAAGTCTTGAAAACAAGGGCTGCATGCATATTACGAAGCAAAGCCTGAAAAGAAAGGTCCTCCAGTGGAACAGGAGGGGGGCCTGGAGTGGGGTTATCCAGGCTGTAAAAAGGAGTCATCATCACCGCCCTCAGAAATAATGAGGTCGGAGTCAGACTCATCCCTCTCCAATTCCTCTCTGGAAAGAGGAGCTGGGAGAGGAATGGACCTAGGAATGCCCAGCCCAGCTCTAGGGGTCAGAAAGACAGGCGATACCAGCAGAAGAGTAGGTGCTGGGCCCAGCAGGACCTGACACCAGGCCCAGCGCCAAGTGATCCCTGGGCATCACAGACATCATTGAACCCAGCACCACCAGCGAAGTTGGTTCAGCTGACACCAAAGTGACTGGAGAACATACCTGTGCTGGTCCCGAGACAGTGACACTGCCAGGGGGTATGGCTAGTGAAACTGGTGTCAGTGGCGTGATCACCGACAAGGGATTAGGATCCGTTGACTAAGACAAAACGCTCTACCTAGCTAGAAAGTCCCAACTGTGTCACCAGTGTCCCCAGCCCAGAGGGGCCTGGAACCGGTTCTGCAGGAAGGGACAAACAAGCCAGATGCTGCACCTACTACTCCTTAAGAGCAGCTCAGTGGTGAAACTGCCCACCAGCATACCCACAAGAGGACAGAGAGTGGCTCTGGGCCCCAAGACCTTGAATGACAGTGAGCAGGAGTCGCCAGGGATACTGGCAGTGCCGGGGAAGGCCTCCTGCTCCCGGATATAGATGATCTTGTAGCAGACCTATCAGAACATGACCTCGAGCGGTACTGTTCCTTTCCCTTCCGACAGGAAGAGGAACAACTCGAGGTTGAGTGGTGTCGGGTCCCCGACCGGGATCAAGAACGTGCCTGCTTCTTTTTGTGTTTATGGGAAGGCTGTCCTCCTTCTCAAACACAGGACTGCCCGTATTCAGAACCCTCACTCAGCAAGGGAAGTGGACCGGACATGGCCCCACTGCCAGAGCTGCATGCCTGAAGAGGCTCCCTACCATCATCGCCATCCATGGTCTTCAGCTATTATTTGGTAGGGCTGAGAGAAACTGACAAGCAAAACTAAACGGATGCAAAAATAAACTTTAAAGCTTTAAATTACTAAAACAGAACTAAATGAATGCTGCTGTCATACAGACACGAAGATCTGACTCCTAGAGGATTAGCATAGTCATTGAAGTGACTCGACGGCAGGAAAAAAGGAACTGAGGCAGTGGAGGGCAGGTGCTGAGGTATGCCATGTAGCACAAGCTAGTCTCATGGTGCTGCGCATGTGTGCTGCCTACTTTGGCACTGGCCCTCCTGAAAAGTTCTGGCTCCCATAGGGTCCTAGTGCCTCCATCTCAGAATCCATTCGTGTGAGTCAGTGGTGAAGATAGGTCCTGGAAGAGATACCATTTTTCTGCCATTTTTTAAACCACAAGTACAGCCATTTTATAAACTGCAAAGAAAAAAATACTCACCGTAGTAATCTTTCTTCCAAGGTGTCCTTTAGCACCAGTAATAATGTGCAGTTAGCTGACTAGGTTGAACTGTCTCAGAGGTAGAGGTTATGATAATGAATCTAATGAATTAGCCAATCAGGAAAGAGCTTGAGGGTGGCTGAGGACAGCCTGCCTAGAAGGCACCAACTTTTTTTTGAAGCTAGATTGTGAACATGCCCATTTAAGGTATGATTCAACAAGATTTAAAAATCATGCAACAGCATGAACAACAAATATAGAAAAAAAACAGACTTTGCTGTAAATTTAACCCAAAGTTTCACACACAAATTTGGTAGAAATAGAGTAGAGTTCTCTTCAGTAAGGTTTCTAGGGGATGGGTGGGAGCTTACTGATGCTAAAGGACACCTTGGAAGAAAGATTACTATAGTTAATTTTTTCTTCTCCCCCCAGAGGTCCTTTAGCGTCAGTATCAATGTGCAGACTACAAAGCAGTAGAGTTGGGAGGCGGGTACAGAACCTACTTAGGGAAGAGGTTCTGCAGAACCGCCTTGCCAAATATGGCATCAGATCTAGACTGTACATCCAAGCAGTAATGCCTTGCAAATGTGTACAGTCCTCAGAGTAGCTGCTTTACAGACATTCAGTAGGAGAATGTCCCTTGCAGATGCCACAGAGGCAGCAGTGCCCCTAGTAGAATGAGCTCTGAGGCTCTCAGGAAGCTGCTTACCAGCTTTGTCATAACAAAACTAAATGCAAGAGACTATCCAGCGAAAGATAGTTATCTTGGTGGCTGGCCTTCCTCTACCTACCTCCCCAAAGGTGAGGAACAACTGTGTGGAGAAGCCCCTAAATTGGTGTGATACAAATAAGATAGGGCTCTCTTGACATCCAAACTGGATTTTTCGCTCGCCAAGAGTGGATTTTTCAGTAAAGAAAACTGGTAAGGAAATGGACTAAATAAGGTGGGACTCCGAGACCACCTAGGGTAGGAATTTTCTGTTAGTTCTGAGCTCTATCTTGTCCCTGTGTGGGATAATGTAGTTGGGCTCAGTGCAAAGTGCCTGTAGCTCTGAAATTCTCCTTGCAGAGGTGATAGCTACTAAAAAGACAGTTTTCCAGGTGACCTATTTCAAATGAGCTGTAGCCATGGGTTCGAAGGGTGGCTCCATGAGCTTGGCTATACACAGGTTAAGATCCCAAGGAGGGACAGGATCCCTGATTGGGGGCTGAAGGTGGAGAAGGCCTTTGAAAAACTGTTTAAAAACAGACAAGGAAGCCGGCCCGCCGGCGCAGCAGTTGGATTTCCATCTGCGACGCCAGCGACCTGGGTTCAGGAACGGACTCGGGTTGCTGGAGGGCAGACTGGGGAGAAGGAAATGAGCATCTGACAATGGCTCGCCTTCTCAGGGGGGAGGATGGATTCACGGCTCGGCGTCTGCTAGCTCCTGGCGGAGGATGGGAGCACAGCAGGATGTCGGCCCCAACAGACGAGGGAGTGACGAATGTCTGCGTACGCCTTGACGTCAGTGGCACGTTACTCTCTGGGGAGTAAAGCGGAAAAATGGCACCAGACAGATCGGGTGACGACCCTCCAGAACCCTCACCACCAGGCTCCCGGACCTCGGTATGCCAGCACAGCAGCACCCCAGGATCGTTGATTAGCCACCAGGCCGTTCTCCTACGGAGGTAAGAGACCCGCCTGATGAAGAGATACACCAGGGTCACCTGGGGCTGGCTGCAATGTGGGTTGGTAGGGTTCGGGAGAAGCCACGGTGGGGCAAGTTCATGAGGGGGTCCGAAAGAGTGCCTAGCCAGGTGCGGGAGGAGTCAAAAACAGACAAGGATGAAACAGATTTTCCCCCTTTTTTTTGTCAACTATTTTTTTGCACTCCTATGCAGCAGTGGGGTAAGCTTACCCCATTCAGGCGATGCATGCCAATGCTCAGCAGATCCAGATGGAGCCAGCCTCTGCCACGACACAGAGAGCGAGGAGGACCATGGCTTACCCCCCACAGCGGGGCCACCCCCAGCGAGGGGACAACTGAGAGAGACCACCGCATCACCCTGAACTCCTGTCCCCGAATGCCGGGCTTTGTTTGGCCCAATGATCCGGTCGTCGGTCGGTGCCTTCATGCTGCTGCCAGGAGGATTTTATCCTTATATTTACCCCCAGGAGCCGGATGTGCAATGATGCCAGCACGGAAAACCATAGACATCTGCTGCGCTCCTCCCCATTAGCGTACCTGGCCCAGCTTAAACACCTGGTCACCACCAGGAGTCCCCACTGCGCTAAGGAAACCCAAACCCACCCCTGGGAGAGGAGAGCCATCCACCGGACACTCAATCCACACCCATCCCTGCCAACCCCCAATGACCCAGGCTTGTTCCCGAACCCGGGTCGCCATCGTGGCATGAGGTGTGGTGTCCAGCACCTCAACCCTCAGCGCCACCGGGCCAACCCTAGATTTTCCCTAATAGAAAGGTAGGCCGAAATTGCAGCTAGGTGAAGTTTCAAGGATGAGGCCTTTAGACCCGAGGCCTGAAGGTGCACTAAATAGTCTAAAAGTTTATAGATCGATGCTCTTAGAGAGGAGTGATCTGTTTCCACTTGCACCAGATGGAAAATCTTTTCCATTTAGCTGCATTGCTTGCCCATAATTCTGTACTTGACTTTGTACTGTTTTTCGATGATGCAATTTGTAACTACCTGTCTTTGTCAAAGGACTTCCTTGTGAATGAGCTTGCTCAACTGAGTTTTCCTACAATAAACTTGAACATAAGTCTTTTTTGTGCTGGGCTGTTTGTCCATTCTCAGGAGTTTCAGTACTTGTTCAGAATACTGAGTTGCAGGGAACACTAGCTCCTCAAGAGCCAAGCTTTGAGGTAAAGGGACTGCAGGTCTGGATAAGTCACTTCTAGCTGAGGCAGAGTCAGGAAGAAGTGACCGAGGGAAGCCGAATAGGTTTGCTACAAGAGAGGGCTAGCAGGAGAGGATACCAAAGTTGCCTTGGCCAATCCGGCACCACCAGAATCACTGTTGCTGATCGACTCCTGAGTTTCAGAAGTATCTTGAAAATCGGAGGAAATTGAGGGAAGGCATAGAGGAACTTCCCTGACCAATCCAGAGAGAGGGTGTCTGCTGGAAGGGTTCCCAAGGCAGGAGGCCTTCAGCAGTATAGAGGAAGCCGATAGTTGAGGTGAGAGGCAAACAGATCCACTTCTGGAGTGCCCCACCTTCTGAAGACTGTGGCAAGGACCTGTTTGTTCAAAGTCCATTCATTGTGCCCATGGTTGATACGGGTGAGGGCATCTGCCAGGGTACTGTCCTTGCCCAGACTGACATCTAGGGAGTAGGCCAGGGACCAAATTTTCATGGCCTCTGCGCACAGCACACTCAACCTCATGCCACCTTGCTTATGTAAAACATAGCAGAAGTGGTGTCTGTTCTGATCTGCACTGTTTGACCCTTGACTTGTGAAGCAAAGGCCTTCAGTACTAGATTTTTATTTAGTTTTTGTTGACCAGGTAAGTGCACTAGACAAATCCTGCCTATTTTCAGGCACAACCTGGGGGAGAGGGATACAGATGAATGCCAACTGACCTTGAACCAGATTAAGCTGTTGGTGGTAGTTTTAGTGAATTAGAGTAGATAGACAGCTCCGAGTTCTAGAAGGTTGATGTGGCATGCTGACTCCTTTAGGGTTCATGTGCCACTGACAGACGAGCCATCCAGATGAACTCCCACCCCAGTAGAGATGTAGCTGTGGTAATTATCTCTGTGGGTGAAATAGCTTGGAATGGAATTCCTACCAATGGGCTGGGTGTTTCTTACCACCACTGTAAGGCACAAAGTAGTGACTCTGTTAACTCTTTGGCATTTTTAGAAATCATCCCTGTCCCAAGGACAAGCACCGTTAGAAAAAGGAGAATAGACAAATTCAACATATGACTGGAGGGCTGGTGCACAGAAGAGGGGTATGGTTTTATAGCGACAGGGGGTGGTATATAGTCTGACAAAAGACTATACAGCTGTGACAGACTTCACCTACATTGGTAAGGTAAGAACATTTTAAAAGACAGATTGAGGAATATACATGGCAAGGGAGCTGGGTTTAAACTGCTAAGGAGGGGAGGGAGGAATAGCTGGGGAGGTCAGGAATCCTCCCCCCCACCACATAGGCAACAATCACAGTGAGGGTGGGGGATGAGCAGACAGAGAAAAAGGGGAGGAGAAAGGGGGGGCAATATGGGACAATCAAAGTAAAACAAAAAGCAAGGGTACAGTGGTGGACGAAGTGGACGGTCATCTCACTAAATGCATGTAGCATTGGGAACAAAATGGCAGAATTGCAAACCCTCCTAGTAGAGAGAAAAGTAGATGTAGTGGCTAGCAGAATCCTGGCTCACAGCACACCATGACTGGGACCCATCAATCCCAGGGAATAAGCTTCACAAAAAGGATAGAACAACAGGGGAAAAGTGTGTGTGTGGGGGAGTTGCGGCTTATACCAAGGAAGGAATAGTGTGCAAAAGGGAGGAAGAGTTGGAAGTGGGGAGGAGTACAGTTACATAAGAACCTGCTGTAACAGTAGATCTTCGAGAGGAGCTCTTGCAGCAGGTAATACCATAAGGACTATGCTGCCAGGCACTAGGACCCCACAGAAAATTTCTAGCTAGCAGTCCAAGGCAGGGGACCACCCTCTGAAGTTGGCCCCACCCCAACATCCCCTATGGTAGAAAGGGGACGGTCCCAAACACCACCTCGGTTCTTCCACCGGAGACCCAGCTGATATACAGGATGGAGAACCAAGGAGGATCTCCCACCCCCCCAGAAAGAAGTACAGTTACATAACCCCGGGGGCAGGTGGCTGGGAAAACCACCTGCTGTAAGATCTCCTCTCGAAGATCTACTGTTATGGCAAGTTCTTATGTAACTGAGAAGGCCATGAGAAGGCTGAAATGCTGAATAATTACTTCAGCTCTGCATTCACGAATGAAGAGGAATGGAAGGGGGCCAACCCTGGGCCAGCAGAGGACGTAGTAGATGGGGTGGACACGAGTCCTTTTAGCGTGGAGGAGATCCTGAGGGAAATAAAGGCCTTGAGGGTGGACAAAGCCATGGGACCTGATGAGGTTCATCCACGAGTACTGAGGGAGCAGAAGGGGTATTAGCAGCTCCCCTGACAACTCTATTCAATGAATCCTTAAGATCAGGGGTGGCACCTAAAGATTGGAAACACGCAGATGTGGTGCCCCTTCACAAGGGGAGGGGAAGAGATGAGGTGAGCAACTACAGGCCAGTGAGCTTGATTTCTGTGGTTGGCAAGCTCATGGAAAAGCTACGCAACCCAATGCAGCATGGTATTAACGAGGCAGATCCTGTCAGCGAACAGCTGATTTTTGACTGGAGTTACCTGGTTGAGGACTGGAAGGGGGGTCAGTGGGCGTGTAGCCTGTGATTTCAGGAAAACTTTTGATTCGGTACCACACTTGAAGCTATTGCACAAAATGAGTTGCCTGGGGTTGGGGGGTGTTAATAAGATGGGTGCAGAACTGGTTGGAGGGCAGAACACAGAGGGTATTGGTCAATGGGGTGTCCTTGGGGGAGACAGGGAATCACCAGCAGGGTTCCACAAGGGTCAGCATTAAGACCACTGCTCTTTAACATATTGGTAGGAGACATAGCAGAGGGTCTGGAAGGGAAGGTGAGTCTATCTGCAGATGATGCAAAAGTCTGTAATAGAGTAGACACGCAGGAGGGGGTTGAGATGATGCGTAGAGATCTGGGGAAGTTGGAGGAATGGTCCAGGTAGTGGCAGCTTTTGTTCAATACCACAAAGTGTAGGATCATGCACTTAGGCAGGAAAAACAGGAAAGCGGAGTACAGAATGGGGGTAGGCACCTGGAGGTAACTGAGGAGGAAAGTGACCGTGGCATCATTTCACAGGCTCTGAAAGTGGCAAAACAGTGTGGATGGGCAGTGGCAAAGGCCAGTAGGATGTTGGGTTGCATAGGGAGATAGATCACCAGCAGGAGGAGGGAGGTCATGATTCCCTTGTACACCCAGCTTATCAGGCCACACCTCGAGTACGGGGCACAGTTATGGAGGCCGTACCTAAGAAGGACATGGAGAGGGTGGAGTGAGTTCAGAGGAGGGCGACCAAGATGGTGAGGGGGCCCGGACACTTACCATACGTGGAGAGACTGCAGGACCTAAACATGTACGCTCTGGAGCAGAGAAGAGAGAGGTGTGACGTGATTGAGACATTTAAATAACTAAAGGGTATCAATAAAGTGCAGGTGGAGAGCCTCTTCAAAGTAAAGGAGCGGCCTAGGATGAGGGGTCATGAATTCTAAATCAAAGGGGGGAGATTCAGGGGTAACATTAGGAAGTACTTCTTCACAGAGAGGGTGGTGGACAGCTGGAATGGGCTGCCAAGGGAGGTGGTGGGAGAGAGGACGTTGGAGGGTTCAAGAGGGCTTGGGACAGGCACAGAGGGCTGCAGGCCAAGGAGGGGGTAGGATTAACAGAACAGGCCTAGTAGATGTCTAGGCAGACTTGGTGGGCCTGGCGGTCCTTTTCTACCATCACATTCATATGTTCCTAAAGTACAGTTACGTAAGAACTTACCGTAACAGTAGATCTTTGAGAACAGCTCTTGTTGCAGGTTACACCATCTGGACTGAAGCCGGCAGGCGCCAGGACCCCACGGAAATTTTCTAGTTAGCAGTATCCAGCGGTCCGACGTCATACAAAAGGGGGCAGTCCCCCAGAATCCCCAGTTCTCCCACCGGAGACTGCCGGTCGCTAGATGACATCAGAAGTGGAGACTGAGGATCCACCTTCAAAGAAGGTATTCAGAGCGGTGTTACAAACACCTAATCCTAGGTAGTGACGAAAGGAACAACTGCCTCCAGAGGGGATGGCGGGAGAGAAACTACCTGCTGCAAGAGATGTTATCGAAGATCTACCGTTACGGTAAGTTCTTACGTAACTGTACTATCTTATTTTGAGAAACAGCTCTTGCAGCAAGTTACACCATTAGGACCGATTCCCAAGCAATTCTGGAAATCCCTCTTAGATGGGAGGTCAAGTTTTCATTCGCTGAAAACAGGCGTCCGTGAGGCCGATGCTGGCGAGTCGACAGTGGGAAAAGAACTGGTGATTCTGGGGGACCGCCCCCTTTTGTATGATGCCTGACGTCAGGGGCAGGGCCGTCGGTGGCGGTCCCCGCTGGATACTGCTAGCTAGAAAATTTCTGTGAGGTCCTGGCGCCTGCCAGCTTCAGTCCAAATGGTTTAACCTGCTGCAAGAGCTGTTTCTCGAAGTAAGATCTGTACTATCTTACTTCGAGAGGGAGCTCTTGCAGCAGACAACACCATAAAGATGGAGTCCCAAGCAGTACAAAGACAGACCCAAGTCAGAAGGGTGGCGGACTAATAGAAACAGAGTCCTTGGCACTCCTTAGGAAAGAAGTCCCTGGAAGACTGCAAGGCTGAAACCTGCTCTCCTTCTGGAAGCAATGTCCAGACTGTAGTGTCTGATGAAGGTATGGACTGAACTCCAAGTAGCAGCTGCAGAGAGATCTGCTGCTGACACATTTTTGTGGGATGTAAAGGAGGTTGCGACCCCTCTAGTGGAATGACCCTTGACCGGTCCCAAGGGTTTGTCGTACTTTTGGTAACAGAAAGAAATGCAGTTGACCAACCATTTGGCCAGTGTCTGCCTGGTCACTGCAGCCCCTAACATTCCTTGGGTAAAGAAGTCAAACAACTGGTCTGTCTTTCTTGACAAACTAGTCCGTTCTATATAATAATTGAGGATTCTATGTACATCCGGAGTATGTAACAAGGCCTCCCCTCTATGAATGTCCTGATCTAAAGTGAATTCAGACACTACTTTTGGAAGGAACTTAGGATTTGTACGCAGGGGAACCCTGTCCTTGTGAAAAACAAGATACAGCTCTTTACACATCAGAGCCTGCAGCTCGGAAATCCTCAGAGTGGAAGTAATGGCAACTACAAACAACGTTTTCCAAAAGAGAAAGTGAAGCTCGCAACTTGTGACTGGTTCAAAGGGAGGCAAAGTAAGTTTCTCTAAGACAAAAAGAAGGTATCATGGAGGAACAGGGTCCCTCCTGTGGGGTTTGATGTGCAAGATACCCCTTAAAAAACTATTGCACAAGTCCAGTTGTGCCAGTGCTTTCTCATCCTGTGCTGCATGATAAGTTGAAAGAAGAACAGGTTACTCACCTGTAACAGTAGTTCTAGGAGTGGTATATGTTGTTCATCCACACTGTCTGGCATTGTCCCTTTCCCCATTAAATCTTGCCGGAAGTCTTCAAGCTGGCTCCTCCCACCCACCCACCCGGTGGTAAATACCTGACTCCGCCCCATGACGCAGATCTAGCCCGCTGGAAGCCAGGTTGTCGCCTAAAGCCGGGAGGTCGGTGGGTAGGATGAACATATACCACTCCTAGAACTACTGTTACGGGTGAGTAACCTGTTCTTCTAGGAGCGGATATGTTGTTCATCCACACTGTCTGGGCAGACTCAAGCAGTTCTCCGGGAGGAGGGAGGCAAGGCGACACCCCTACTTAGGAATAGAGATTGGAGAACCGAGGCCCCAAAACCAGCATCCCGCGTGACTCTAGGTCAATGTGGTAATGGGTAATAAAGGTGCTTGCTGACTTCCAGGTAGCGGCCCGACAGATTTCCTGGATAGGGATGTCCTGGAAGCAGCCACGGCAACAGTATGACGGGTAGAATGAGCCCTTAGCCCTTTGGGAGGCTCCTTACCCATATTCATACACAGACCTATGCATGATGTGATCCATCTCTAATAGTCCGGCTTGGCTGCAGGTCTGCCAGAAGCGGCTCATGAGGTGACAAACAGCTGGTGAACCTCTCCCGAATTTCCGCCATCCTCTCCTTATAATAGGAGAGAGCCAGTCTGAGGTCCAGAGTATGGAGCCTATACTGGTGTCGAGGTGTAATTAGGGTAATATATTGGCAGGGTCAGCACCTGGTTAAGGTGAAACTCTGACACCACCTTGGAAGGAATTGGGTGGAAGCAGGAACAACTTTGTCCCTGTGAAAGACCAGATAAGGAGTCCACAGCTACTTGAGCTCCCTGTCCTTCTGGCTGACGGGATAGCCACCAGGAAGGCAGTCTTCCACAACAAGTGCGAGCTCACACTTGTGCATGGGTTCGAATGGCTTGCCCATGAGCTTTGCCAAAACCAGCAAAGATCCCACGGAGGTAGAGGTTCACGCGCGAGGAGGATATGTGATCAGGCCTTTGAAAAGCCCCGATCACCGTCTCCTGAGCCAACGTCGGCTGACCGGCCCACGCCCGGTAGGCAGAGATGGCTGCAAGGTGCACCCTGAGGGTCGATGACCGAAGACCTCCTTTGGAGAGAGACCAAAGGTAGTCCAGAATGTTAGCCACCGAGCAGGATAAGGGGTCCAGACCTTTACCCTGACACCAAATGGAAAATCTCTTCCATTTGAAGGCATAACATTTCCTGGTCGATTCTTTTCGAGATGCCTCCACCACGGTGTAGACATCCTCAGAAAGACCCAAAGCCTGGAACTCTAGCCACTCAGGAACCAGGCTGTGAGGTGCAGGGATTGAAGGTCCAGATGAAGGACCTTCCCCTGGTTCAGAAAAATCAGGTCCGGGCGTGTACTGAGCCGCTCCGGGTTCCTGCAGCTGAACTGGTGTGGCCAATCTGGGGCTACCAGGATCACCTTCGCCTTGTCCTTCCTCACCTTGAGCAACACCTTGTGGATCAAGGGAAATGGAGGAAAGGCGTAAAAGAGGCCTGGGGTCCACGGCCTCGAGAAGGCATCCCCCTGCAGCGAGCCCTGCTGAGGGGGGCGGGCATGGAACAGCCTCAGCTTGGTGTTCTCCTGAGGCAAACAGGTCCACCAACGGTTTGCCCCAACGAGAACGGCAGTAAGCTACCTCTGGATGGAGAGACCACCGTGGGATGTCTGGCCTAAGCGCTGAGACATCCGCCAGTTGGTTCGCGACTCCTGCCACATGGATGGCTAGGAGATCCGCCTCCAGTCGGCTGGCGAGGTCCAGATCCGGGCGCCTCCTCGCATAGCAGGCGGGTGCGTGCCGCCCTGTTTGTTGAGGTAGTACTTGGTCGTGGTATTGTCCGTCTGGACTTGAACCACTTGACCCCGGAGCTGAGGAGGCGAAAGCTGACAGAGCCAGTCTGACTGCCCTGAGCTCCAACAGGTTGATGTGGCATCGGGACTCCTCTGGGGTCCAGAGCCCATGAGCCTGGTGGTCCCCCATGTGGGCCCCAGCCCATAAGAGAGGCATCGGTCGTGGCGACGACCGCCGCTCGGGCGGACGAACGGGATCCTTCCTGCAGATGACTCGGGACGGTCCACCATTGGAGAGCGTCCCACATCCTCTGGTGACCGTGACCAGCTGGTCAAAAGACCCTGATGCTGAGACCACTGGGCGTGAGCTCCTACTGGAGGGGCATGTGCAGTCTGGCCCAGCGGACCACCGAGGTGCACACCGCCATGTAGCCCAGGAGGCGCAGGAAGACCCGGGCAGGGCATGAGTGCCCAACCAAAATGATTGGGCAAAGGAGGAGAGAACCTCCACCCTGTCCGCCGGGAGCCGAGCTCTGGCTTGACGAGAGTCGAGCTCTGCCCCGATGAAGCCCATCACCTGAGAAGGTACGAGTTCCGATTTGGCCTCGTTGATCAGAAGGCCCAAGTGTGAGCAGGTTCGGAGGGTCAGGTCCCTGGACCTCTCCGCCTCCTGAAGGGAGGATCCGCCAGAGCCAATCGTCCAGGTAGGGGTAATCTGAACCCCCTGACGCTGAAGATGGGCTGCCACCACTGCAATGCATTTGGTGAAAACCCTTGGGGCCGATGACAGGCCGAAAGGCATGGCTCTGAACTCGTACAGGGTCCCTTCGACCCTGAAGCGGAGGAACCGCTGATGAGACAGACGGATAGGGATGTGGAAAAAAGCGTCCTGAAGATCCAGTGTGCAGAACCACATGTTTCGCTCCAGGGATGGTATGATCTGATTTAGAGTTACCATCCGAAAGGTGCGAGACCTGAGATACCGATTCAGGTCGTGCAGATCTAGAATGGGGCGCCAACCCCCCATCCGTTTTGGCACCAGGAAATACCTGGAGACAAAGCCTGGGTCTGAAGGAGGATCAGTCACTCAGGCCACCACCTCTTTGAGGAGGAGTAGTGCAATGTCGTCTCGGAGGACAGACTGGGCGACTGAGATCCGCTCCTCTCGTGGGGCACGGGCTCGGCTGGGCGGGTACTGCTCGAATTCTAAGGGCAGAACCTGCCCGACCACTTCTAGGACTCATCTGTCCGTGGTGATACCGGACCAGGCGGAAACGAAGTGGCGGAGCCAGCTCCCCACGGGAGGACCCAGAGCTGAAGTGACGGGTACGGGGGAGGACACCCCCGGCCCGTCACTGGGCAGGCTTAGAGGAGGAGGAGGCACCTGGACCAGCGCCTCGGCCTCCTTTGTGTGGCTGCCGGGGACCTTGCTTGGGCCTAGGGCGCCAAGCCTGAGCCTGCTGCTGTTGTTGACCCCCCTGGAAGGGTGGTTGCCTGACCGCAGGGGAAGACTGACGAAAAGGCTTCTTCCTGCGCTTCTGCTGGTTCTTACTTGAAGAACCCTTAGCAGATGTAGCATCTAAGGTGGCAATAGATTGCTCGATACGCTGCAGGTGACCTGCCACTCCTGGCCCGAAGAGGTCGGTGCCAAGGAAGGGCACATCAGCCAGCTTGTGCTGAGTATCCACGGGAAAGGAGGATAACCTCAGCCAAGCCCTGCGGCGAGTGGAAACCGCTGCAGCTAGTGAACGGGCACAGGAATCACCCATGTCCAGAGCAGTCTGGAGTTGTTGTTTAGCAACAGCCCTGCCCTGGTCCCTGACCTGCTTGACCGTGGTCTGCATGTCAGCTGGGAGGTGGGGAAGAACTTCGTCCAGCGACCCCAAGAGGGCATGAGAGAAGTGTGCCATAATCACCGCTGAGCTTGCCTGACGAAGGCCCAAAGATGATGCAGCATAGACCTTTCGGGCCGAGTGATCCATGAGTTTGGACTCTGGAGGGTGGTCAGTATCGGCTGAGCTGCCCGTCCGCCTGAATACTGAGGCAGTCACCAGGCTTTCCGCCGAGGGGTGCTCAGTAAACCCTGCCAAAGACCCTGTGGGCACCGCGTACTTGCGTGCCATGCGGGCAGATGGAGCTGGGCAGAGGCTGGACGCTGCCAGAGTTCCAAGGCCGACCATAATGGCTTCGCGACTGGAAAAGCTTCCGTAGGGGTATCCCCTCTTAAGGATATCCGTAAGGGATATTCCGCTTTTCTGGATAGGCTGTAGGGCCATCCCGCCGATTCAGAAATGAGCCGGAGGATGCCCTGAAGGAGGAGGGCCTTCTTCCAAGCCTGACGCAAAGCTCATCGAGATAGTGAAGGCCAGTGTTATCGGAATCGGAGGAGTCCCGATATAAAGGCTGCCTCACCTAAGTCCCCTCGATACGACTAGGCGATCAGGGTAACTGCATTGACAGTCTGTGGGGAAGACCCGAAGACTGTCGTGCCTTTTGAGGGAATCCCTCCGAGGGGCAACTTAGGTGGAGGTTCCACCAAAATAGGTGGGGAACCTGAAACTGGTTGCGGCAGAAGACGCACCGGAGCCCCCGAAGAGACCGGCACCGGAGCAATTGTGTCTGAGGCGGCCGAAGAAGCTGAGGCCAGGAAATAGCCAGGACCCCCGAGGGGGCCGGCTTCTGACCTGCTAGCAGGAATTGCTGCCACATGAGATCCTCGCAGCGTCGACGAATTTTTCGTCGAAGCCTCTCCTCGTCCGAGGAGGAAGGGGAACGGTGGCGGCGCCTCTAGCGGGAGTGCTTGTGTCCTTTTTTAAGTCGATCGACCGAAGAGGACTTACTCCCTGATCGAGACCGACGGTGTCGGCTTTGTCGATTGGGAGAGACTGGGCTCGTGAAACCGAGGCTCGTTCTTTCCTCGATCGGGAGACCCGCGGGCAGGTCTCCCTGCCGGGAAGGAGAGAATCGCGTTTCTTCAAAGAATCATCGACAGGAGTCGGTGATAACGGCTCGATCGGGTCGAGATAATCTCGGCCGGATCAGCCGATCTCGGCTTCACGCCCGGTACAGACGGAGCTCTGTAAACCCAGCGGCTGAGGAGGTAATTCTCGATCAAGTCAAATCTCGGACCGCCCTGATCCCAGGAGCTTTCTTGACTCAAGAAGATTTAGGATCCTTTTTCTTCGAACGGGAAGAGTGTGAGCCCGAGGGCGCCTCACCCTTTGTAAGGAGAGACTGGCACAAATCCCGAAAGGATCCTGAGAAGGAGGAGCCCAGGTTGAGCGGCTTCTTCCTCGAAAGCCGCCATGCGCTCGAGCTGCTCGGCGGATCCCGCAGCCGCGGAAACCGCCCACCTGGCCTCCTTGGATTTTACCGGTTGGTTGCGGAGCTCCGGTCTACCCAGCTTCAGGTGCGCCTGACGCATCTTCCAGGACGTTGGGTTGGAAGGAAGCGCAAATGGAGCACTGCGAGGTATCGTGAATCGAACCGAGGCAGTAAACGCACGAGAGGTGGGGATCGCAGTACCATTTTCTGTCCGCAAAGACACCAGCGAAACCCGGGGATGACTTGTCATCCATGTCCGGATCAGAGTCGTAAACTCTAACGAGGTTTCAGAGTGAGAAGATGCGGTGAAAACCGTCGAAATGAATCCAGGGCCTCAACACTGCAGAAAGCACGAGGGAACCTGAATCTTCCAGCGGAAAGGAAGATCTGGCGTCATGGGGCGGAGCCGAGGTATTTACCACCCGGGTGGGTGGGAGGAGCCAGCTTGAAGACTTCCGGCAAGATTTAAAGGGGAAAGGGACAATGCCAGACAGTGTGGATGAACAACATATCCACGCTCCTAGAACAGAGAGATGCACCTCAAGGGATGGGTAGCTGAAACCCATGTCGGATAGGGAAAGTAAGTACTCTAGCACAGATTCCACCAGACAGTGGGAAGGATCCAAGGAACTGGGGGGGGGGGCACACAAACAGAAGCGTTTCCACTTCATGGCATATGTTACCCTGGTAGAGGGTTTTCTCGCAACCACGAAAACCTCTGCCACTCTAGGGGATACCCCAAATCTGTCTCTAATCATATCTGCAGGAGCCATGCATGCAGATGCAGAGACCACAGGTTGGGATGCACTAGTGCCCCTTGCTCCTGGGAGAGCAAGTGAGTGGACAGGGGTAAGGGGACCTGTGGTTCCGATACAAACTGTTGTAGCAGAGGGAACCAGATCTGCTGAGGCCAGAGGGGTGCTATGAGATCATGCGCGCACCTTCTGCCTGCAGTTTGAGCAGTATCCTCTGCAGAAGTGGAAAGGGAGGTAAGGTGTATAGAAACCTCCCTATCCAAGAGAGGGACAATGCATCATGCCAGAAAACACCAGGCCCCGGATCTAGCCAGCAGAAATTGGTCTGTTTGGCGTTGAGTGGGGACGAAAAGCGGTCCAGTTCTGGCTGACCCCATCTTTCGAAGAGGTCTATGACTTCCTGCAGTAGCTCCCACTCGTGACTCTGAGACAGAGAGTGGCTTAGGCTGTCTACGAGGACGTTGTGAATCCCCAGGTATGTGGACCACTGTGATTTACAGGTTTTGATCCACTGTCCAATGCCAAACTCTCATGGCCTCTTTGCATAGGTGGTAAGAGTGAGTGCCCCCTTGCTTGCTGAGATAGAAGACTACTGGAATGTTGTCAGACTGGACCAACAGTGGACCCGGTGAGAGCATCCCTCGAAAGGCATGCAAGGTGTATATGATGGCTCTCATCTCCAGTATGTTGATATGGAGAGCGCGTTCCACTGAAGTTCAAGAGCCCCTCGTCTGGTGGGAAGTCAGGTGCGCTCCCCAGTCCAGCCCAGAGGCGTCTGTGGTTAGGATCTGCTGGGGGCTAGGGCACTGAAATGGAACCCCGGTGTCCAGGCAAGAGGGGCTGATCCAGCTTTCCAGAGACCAAATAACTGCACTGGAGGATTGAATCGGATGATCGAGATCATCCATGCTCTGATCCCACTCAACTCTGAGGTTCCACTGCAAGACCCTCATATTCAGGCGTGCAAGGGGAACCGCTGCAATGGCTGTGGCCATGTGGCCTAAAAGTTGAAGCACCACTCTGGCCGGGACTGGATTGGTAGTCATCACTTTCGAGGAACTGCCCTCAACTTGTCTGCTCGGTCTGCCGGGAGAAAGGCCATTCCTTGGACTGTGTCCAGGACTGCTCTTATGCACTGCAGCTGTTGAGTAGGCCAGGGGCACAACTTGGGGAGATTCAGTGTGTTGCCCAAATCTTGAAAAAGCCCGAAGGTCTCCCGTATTGACTGATGCAGCTGGTCCTCCAAAGAGGCCGAGAAGCCAGTCATCCAGGTAGGAGTAAACATAACATCCCCTTCTCCTGAGGGTTTCCACCACTACAACCAGGCACTTGGTAGAGACTCTCAGTGCTGACGAAAGGCCGGATGGCAGTGCCCTGAACTGATAAGTGTTCTCCCTGGAAGGTAAAGTGGAGGTACTTCCTGTGAGATGGCAGGATCTTTATGTGCATATAAGCATCCTGCATGTCCAGGGAACACAGCCAATCTCCTTGGTGGATCATGGGTAACAGGCCAGGCAGTGTCACAATCCTGAACCTTCTGTACTCAATGAAAACGCCCCTGCCCCTTTGACTGGGAGGTACTACTTGAATTGCTCTTTTTTTGAGCAGGGCCTGGATTTCTGCCCTTATCAGAGCTGTGTGGGATGGGGAGCAGTGAGAGGGAATGGGCAGGTTGTCCGGCGGAATCTGTGTGAACTCCAGAGCATACCCTCTTTCGATGATCTGGAGTACCCACTGATCGGTAGTAATGTTGGACCATCCTCTGAGGTAGAGGGAGAATCTCCCGCCTACTGCCTCCCCTTGAGCCTCCTCGTGGGGGGGGGGCTGTCAGGGAGTCATGCCGAGGTGGAGGGTGCAGGCAAGGGAGCTCTTGCAGTTTTTGCGCTTTTTGGGCCCTGAGAGCCGGAGGGCGCCTTCACTTGAAACCTCCTTTTTGTGGCTGTGGATGCCTTCCTTGGTAATCTTGGTTTTTAGGAAAAGGATGGCGTCTCATGGTAGCCGGCTCCGATTTGTACATCCTATGGACATCAGAGACCGCTTTTCCAGAGTCCTGAAGGCCTGTAATCAATTTTTCAGTGTCATGGCCAAAGAGGACTGACCCTTCAAAAGGTGCATCCAGGATGGCATCCTGTAGGTCTTGCCGGAACCCTGAGACCCACAGCCAGGCGTGTTGTCTCATGCACACCCGTGGCCGCTGCTCTGGCAGCCATGTCTGCCATGTCATAGGAACTCATTAAGACATGTCTGCCCACGTCAATGCCAGATTGCACAACCGCCATGAGTTCAGATTTGTTGTCTGAGTCAGGTTGAGCCTTGATTAAATCTAAGGCCTTGCCCCACAAGGATTTTTGGAACATGACCATGTGAGCCAACAAATTTAGTGATTTGACTGTGCAGGTGGTTGATGAGTAAACTTTTCGGCCCATCTGATCCAACTTTTTAGACTCGGGGTCTGGAGGCTGTGAACTCGTGTGCTTCGGCTGTTGTGCCCTGCCATGTGCTGCAGTGAGTACCATGGAGTCTGCCTTTGGTTGCTCACGGAGGTGAGACTTCCTCCTTAGGCATTTTGTATAGGCGGTCCACCTTCCTAGGGATGGCCAAGGTGGTGGAGGGATGTTTCCAGGCTAAATTGGTAACATCCTGAAAGGGCTCTACAAGTGGCGGAATGACCAGAGGTTTTGGGTCTCTTGAGCCCAAGAATCTGGCCAGCCGGCAACATTCAGTGTCAAGCTCCTCCATGTCCCACTGGTTGAGTGCCTGGATGTGATGCATCACGTCCAGGAAGGACGGGTCATCCGGGGGTGACCTGGGGGAGTCCTTTTTGCAGTCCAGTGGGGGCAAAGGCAACTTGTCCTCAGAAGAATAATATGAGGAGTCCCTTGCGTCTTTTGCAGAGGAAGAGGACGGATGTCCCTTAGAGGAGGGAATGGATAACGGATGTCTCTTACGGTCACTAAGAGCAGGTGATGCCTGGTCTTCAGCCCCAGGCGCTGTGTAGTCTGGCATCAGAGGGGGTCTTTTCGGTCCTTGAGGTGAGGGCTCCCTAGGAGGGACCAGAGGCAGGAGACCTCTAGGGGGCGGGGATGGTTCATGAGGTCTGGGTAACAGATCCCCCTTGATTGTATTCCACCAGGAATTAAACAAAGCCCCTACCTCTGCCAGTAGAATGACTGGCTGTGCTGGTGGCGGGGTGGGGACGTTAGAGGGTTCTGGTGATGGCTTCTGCG
The DNA here is from genome assembly GCA_016271365.2 of Neoceratodus forsteri. NCBI lineage: Eukaryota > Metazoa > Chordata > Ceratodontiformes > Ceratodontidae > Neoceratodus > Neoceratodus forsteri. The sequence continues at coordinate 86,758,115 of JADMNL010000029.1, forward strand.
GAGCGCTCAGTGCTGTCGCCTTATCCCCAGGCTCTCTGCCCTCGGGTGTCTGGACCAATGGAACCTTCCCTGTCAAGTGTCCTGTCCTCCGGGGGATTGACGTCCAGCATCTTGGGAGGAGGCAGTGGCGAAGGGCTCGACCCACGGTCGATGGGCCCTGGTGTCTGGTTCTCAGGTGTGTGATCTGTCGCCTGATCCGACACCCAGTCTTTTGAAGCAGATGATCGCTTGGGTGGGGGCGTCTGGTCCATCTCCGACACAGTTTGAAGACCCTGTGGTCTGGTGACCTTCTGAGGCGGACACTGCCCTTTCCTCAGGAGGTTGTTTCTGGGGACCCTCGGCATCCTGGCATCTGGAGGAGTCGCCCGACCCTTTTGACCTGAAAGACAACCCTGAGGTCTTACAGGCAGAGGAATCGGACTTCTGGCCTGAAGAAGACGCCTGTCCATCTTGCTTAGACCTAAGCGATGGGTTGTGCAGCCTTAGAGTCAGGGACACAGGAGCAGACGAATGCCCATTGGCTGGAAGACTCTTTTCCCTGTGAATGGGAAGTGGCGGTGGTCTTCTTAGCGGTCACCCCGGGAAGGGTTAAGGAACTGAGGGGGACCGACTCCGACCTCCTGCCGGAGCTGGAGGATGCACAGGTCTTGTGAGGGGACCTAGGGTGGGACTCCAACCTGGCTTGATCCTTGTCCTTATGGTGGTGTTTCCCACCTGATCTTTTCTCTCTGGGGGAGAAGTCCCTGGCTGAGGAAGAAGAGCTCTGTCCTGACTGGGTCCTCTGCATAGCAGCCACTTCTTGTTCCAGGAGATAGGCCTTCAAGGATTTGTGGGGGCAGATGAGAGTCTTTTTGTTGACTTCTGACAGTGCGGGCAGTCATCCGGCTTGTGGCCCGGGCCCAAGCAGAAAGCAGATTAAGTAGGCTGAATGGCAGTCTCTCGCCAGGATCTACTGGCCGCACGCACACTTAAGACTTCCGCCGCTGTGTGGATGGAAAGAAATGCACTGAAATGTAGACTTATAAAAGGAAAATACAAAAACGAACGATAACTGCACGAGGCACAAAATGGCAGTCGACTGCGATAGAGGCATCTGTGGAGCTTGGCACAACATGTGACCTGGTGCTCACTAACAGGGAGTACATAATAGAGGTTGACATTAGGGAGCCCCTGGGTGGGAGTGACCACAACACAGTGTGGTTCAGGATAGACATGGGTAAGGATAACATCCCATCAAAGACTAGGACACTGGATTTCAAAAAAGCAAACTTCAGCAGGATGAGGGAAATGATTAGGGAAGACCTGGGATGCATAGAGGAGGGAATGGGGGTGGAAAGACTAAGGGAAACCATCAAGAAGGCCATTCACAAAGCAACAAACAGCTGCATAATAATGAGGGGCAAGAAAAGAGGGGCAAGACAACCAAGCTGGTTCAGTGAGGATATTACTAGAGTAATAAGGGAAAAAAGGGCAGCATACAGGAAAAGCAAAAGAACAGCTAGGGACGAGGACACAGAGGAGTTCCGGAGGCTAGCCAAGCTACAAAGTAAGGAGGAACAGAAGAAGTACAGAAAGAACTACAAATAGCTAAGGGAAGAAAGAAGGGGGAGAAAGCCTTCTTCAACTACATAAAAGAAAAGGAGGATAGAAAAGATGGTATAATCAGACCAAGAAAGGAGACGATTGGGTCACAGATGACAGGTCAAAGGCAGAAGTATTAAACTAATACTGCTCAGTCTTCATGAAGGAGAAGGAGGGACCAATGCCAGCGGTGGGAAAAGTGAAGGAGGGAGTTGGGGAGGACCCAATTGGGACCATAGGGATCGAGAGGGCGAGGGAGAGGCTGTTGGCACTAAAGGTGAATAAATCGCCTGGGCCAGATGAGATACACCCCAGGATGCTCAGGGAGAGCTGGCTAAAGAACTGGCAGGCCCACTAGCAGCCCTGTTCAATAGCTCCCTGGATTCAGGGGTGGAGCTGGAGGATGGGAGAACTGTGCACGTGGTACCACTCCACAAAAGTGGACCAAGGCAGGACCCAAACAACTACAGGCCAGTCAGCCTGACCTTGATAGTGTGCAAGCTTATGGAGACAATAATGAAGGAGGGGCTGGTGACGTATATGGAGGACAATGGCCTACAGGACAGTAAACAGCATGTGTTTATGGCGGACAGATCATGCCAAACTAACTTAGTGGAGTTCTTGGACTGGGTCACAAAGGCAGTGGACGTCATATACCCAGACTTTAGCAAGGCCTTCGATTCGTTGACGCACAGGAGGCCAATAGCAAAACTGAGAGGACGAGTAAGGGAGAGAATAACCAGATGGGTTGAAAATTGGGTTTGGGTTGGAGGGGAGAACACAGAAGGTGGTGGTAGTGGGGAGAATCCTCTAGCGCAAAGGAGGTCACTAGCAGGGTTCCACAGGGGTCAGTGTTGGGCCTGGTACTATTTAATGTCTTCATAAAAGACATGGTGGTGGTGGTGGTGGTGGGGGGTATCCAGGGCAAAATGTACTTGTTCACTGACAACACCAAGATCTGTGGGAGGGTGGATACACCGGAGGGGATACAAGAGTTGAGGTGAGACTTAGCCTCACTGGAGAGATGGTCAGGGATCTGGCAGTTGGGGTTCAATGCCAAAAAGTGCAAAGTGATGCACATAGGGGGGGAAAGAACCCTGGGAAAAGTGCAGATAGCCAAGAATAAGGAGAAAAAGGACCTGGGGGTTGTAATTACAAGCAACCTGAAACAGTCATCTCAATGCAAAAAGGCAGCGGGAAAAGCAAACGAGATGCTGGGATGTATTGCAAGGGGGTTTAGCAGCAGGCACAGCGAGGTAATTATGCCATTGTATAGGTCACTGGTGAGGCCACACTTGGAGTACGGAGTGAGGTTTTGGCTTCCATACCTAAAAAAGGACATTAAGCTGCTGGAAGGAGGACAACAAAAAATATCAGGACAGCAGGACAGGTCATGTGAGGAGAGGCTGGAGGCACTGGAGATGTACTTCCCTGGAAGAAAGAAGGAGGGTGTGGGGGGGAGGCATGATAGAAACTTTAAAATACCTGAAGGGGGTAAATAAGGTTGAGTGCACAGGCCTCTTCAACAAAGGAGAGAGAGAACACCACTACTAGGGGGCACAGTCTCAAGCTGGTGGGGGGGAAGAGATACAGAAGAGTCGTGAGGAAGCATTTCTTTACGGAATGGATGGCGACAGCCTGGAATGAGCTGCCTGAAGAGGTGGTGGGTGCTAAGACAGTCAGAGCTTTTAAAAGGGCCTGGGACAAACACAGAGGGAAACAATGGCACAGGGGCAGTGAGTGGAGAAAGGGGGATGACAGAGTGGGAAGGGGGGCATGAAGCACTGGTGTAAAGCCAGATCGCAACTACAACACGAGTAGACTAGATAGGCTAAGTGGTCTCCTTCTGCTGGCAACTTTGTTATGTTACTGGAACCATTTCGGACAGAGGGTGGCTTTTTTTGCGACCAGTGAGCGCGCAGGTGATACGGTATGTCTCTCATTCTGAATCTGACTCCTAGGACCACAGCAGTCATGGATGGCATGTGACCCAGGAGCCTCAAGAAGTGTCTGGTTGGCCTTGGCTGGCCTAGGATAAAGGAGTTTGCCACAGATAACAAATTTTGGATTCTTTCTGGTGGAAGAAAGGCCCTACTTTGCTGAGTGTCCAGCTGTGCCCCTATAAAAGTAAGGGTCTGAGTTGGATCCATCTGGGATTTTTTCTTATTTATGAGAAAGCCGAGGGAATGAAAGGTGTCCTTTGGGAAAGTGCCTCTTTTACTTGTAGAGGAGTTTTCCCCACTATGAGCCAGTCGTCCAAATAAGGATAAACTGTGATCCCTTGTTTTCTGAGGTGTGCTGCCACGACAGCCAGACACTTGGTGAATACCCTTGGAGCAGATGTCAGGCCGAAGGGCATGGCTGCAAACTGATAATGCCCTGAAGGGAGCTTGAACCTCAGAAACATTCTATGGGACTGCCTTATTGGAATATGAAAATAGGCATCCTTGAGATCCAGGAAGGCTAGCCAGTCTCCTTGTTGAAGGGAATGTATTACCATCCCTAGAGGGTGACCATCTTGAATTTTGGTTTGAGAAGATGCTTGTTTAAGTATCTGAGGTATAGACCGTCACTGCCCATTTTTATTTCTGAGTCAGAAAGTATCTGGAACAGAGACCCTTGCCCTGCTGATGCAAGGGTACTCTTTCTATCACTTTTGCTGCCAATAGGTGTTTTACCTCCAATTCCAACAGAGATTTCTCTGTTGGGGTTAGAGGTTTTGATAGTAGACAGCCCCTGAGGGCTGGCAGCTTTTTGAACTGCAGAGGTAGGCCTTTTTCCACTACCTCCAGGATCCACTTGTCTGAAGAGACAGGAGTCCAGGAATGGAGGTAGTGGGAGAGACTGCCCTCTACAGGCAACGGGGAGGCGACCTGAGCCTTGAAGTCAGGGCTTGGGACGAGAGACAGGTGCAGGTGTAGGGTTGCTTCTCCTCTGTCCTCTCCTGCCTCTTCCTCTGTAGAACACCCTCATTTGACTGTAATCCACCTATACAGGAAATGTGAAAGAAGGGTCTAGGGTAGTACCCTCTGCCCGTTACTGTTGATCTGAGGCTTTTGGGTAGCACGAGGCTTCCCTCTGGCCATGTTGCTCTGATAGGTTGTCTTGTACTCATTAACCTTTTTCATACAAGTCTCTGTTCTGGAGTCAGAAAGAACATTCTGATCGTAGGGGAAGTCCATAGCTTTGGACCGTGTATCCTGTGTCAACCTGGCTGTTCTCAGCCAGGCAAAACACTTCAAGGAGATGGCCTGGGCCATAACCCTAGAGGCTGCATCATTACTATCAGCTGCCATATGGAACTGGTACTTTGTTGCTTCCAAGGCAGTTTTAGCTGTATTCACCAAGTCCTGAACCGCAGAATCAGACTTTTGTTGTTCAACAGCCAGGACTGAATTCCAAAGAGCCTTTTGGTACTTGGCTGTGTATGCCAAATATGAGGAAAGGCGGAGAAGAAGAGAGGCTGAAGTATAGGACTTCTTAGCCATGAAGTCGTGTCACCTCGACTCTTTCTCAGGGGGTTGAGAGGAGTACTGGCTTTGTCACATGCTGCCTGCTGTACTACCCTTTCATGGCTGGGACATACATACAGGAACTCAGTGTTAGGTTTGGAGAGCTGGTATTTTTTGTCAATTCTTTTATCTACTCCAGACAAGAAAGTAGGTGTTTGGAATAGTTTCATTGTATACTTTCCTAAAACACTGTATTCTTTCTTCAAGGCTTATAGATAGGAGTACCAACTTTTTTGGAGGAGGGAGACCCATCATTTCTCTGTAACCTTGGTTATCCTCTTCTTCTAGAGTGGACTCCTGTGAGGGGAGGTCTAGAGTGTCTACCATGCAGGTCGGCATAGAGGAGGAATCCTCTTGATCTGTTGGAGAAGTTACAAAATCTGGATCAGGAGAAATGTCAAGTTCGAAGTTCCCCCTCTGATTCATCATCAGGGTCATTTACACAGTAAACATCGTAATCCTCACCAGTATAGCCCCTGCCTCCGAGGGAGCTGAACTGGGAGGTTGCCTGGGCAAGGCAGGGGTATTAAATAAGGGTCCCATGCCCTGAAGAGTTTGATACAGATGCCAGGCTTTAGCCACCTCTTCCACAGGGGGCAAGTCTCCTTGAATATCTGAAAGGCCCTCCTTCTGAGATTCTGTGTGTTTTGTTTTCTTTTTTTGGTTTTTGCCCACTGATGCCTCACCTTTGTTCGAACTGGGAGGGGCAGTGGTATGTTTTTCTTTGTAAGGTTTTTTGGAAGGTACTTCCATCAGTGACCTTATCAGCTTTTCTTTCATTTGTAGGCACTTCATTGGTACCTTCTGAAGGCTTTGGTTTACCAGGCACTTCATCAGCACCTTTATTTTTATTATTTTTATGTTTCGAAGTTGCTTCATCAGCACCTTGAATTGTCTTTCCATTTTTAGAAGGCCCCTCATCAGTAGCCTTGGGTCTTTGTTTAGGTACAGAAGGAATGCCCTTCTTCAGCTATAATTCTCAATCTTTTAGCTCTACTTCTCAAGGTTTGGGGGCAAAGGTTAGAGCAGGAAGTACAAAAATGATCTGGACCAAAGCACTTTAAACACAGGTTGTGAGTATCCGCTTTAGCCACTATCCTGTGGCACTTCCAACAATTTTTTAAAACCTGTGGGTCCAGTCCCCTTTTTAGGGGTTTCTGAAATGTAAAAACTAACAAAACCCCTGAAAAAATGAAGCCCAAATAGGGCAAGGTAAAGGGATGTGGTCAGTTCACTCGCAGAAAGAACCGTGACTTTTTAGAAGTAAAACTAGGAAAAAATAATGAAAAACATCGGTTCCCACTGAAAAAAGGGAACCGCGATTTAAATACTAAAAGGAACTGTCAAAAAGAAAAAATTACTCACCATAGTAATGTTATTTCTTCTAATGGAGTCTTGTGTAGTCTGACTATATACAGTTAGCCCCAGCACTTGAACTGCCGGAGAGTAAAGAGTTAACTCTATGCAGAAGCACAGAACATTGAGCTCGAGTTCTGTTTTCAAACCTCTGTCTCTAGCACTCTGAAGTGTACCAGTCACATTATTATGAGTACTAACTAATAAAAGTAACAGGTGGAAATTATTTCAACTTTGTAAGCCAAATGGCTGTCACAGATTGTTTTTAGGGTCAAAAGACTCAAGTCGAGAACCCCAAAAAGAAAGCTAAATGTAAAACCAAAGTAGGTAGTGAGATTAAAACATTAATAAAACCCATAAGATAGGGCAAGCCAAGTACACCTCTGGGGTGCAGCACTGTGCCTGCCCACCCACCCACATCCCAAAACTACTAGGTTCTAGGAAGGGAGGTCAGAATACAGCAAGACTCCATTAGAAGAAACAATACTATGGTGAGTAATTTTTTCTTCAAACAACATGAGGTCTTGCTGCATTCCGACTATATGCAGACTACCAAGCAGTACCCCCTTAGAAGAGGGAGTCACAGAACCTATTTTGGGAACAGGCTCTGCAGCACAGCTGTGCCAAACCTAGCTTCACTTCTAAACTGAATGTCCAAAGAGTAATGCTTTGTAAATGTGTGAACAGTTTTCCAGGGGCTGCTTTACAAATTTCCACTGAAGTTATATCCCTAGCTGCTGCGAGCGAAGCAGCTGTGCCCCTGGCAGAATGAGCCCTCAGGCCTGAGGGAGGTTCCTTCCCAAGCTAGGAATAGCAGAATTGGATACAGGAGACAATCCACCTGGGAATAGTTCTCTTGGTGGCTGGTATGCCCTTTCCTACCTCACCATAGGTGAGAAATAACTGAGAACGTCCATTCCTATAGGCCTTAGTATGCTCCACATAGTAACTAAGGGCCCTTTTCACATCCAGACTGTGTAATCTTTCCCCAGAGGAAGAATGGTCAGTAAAAAAAAAAAAAAAAAAAACACAGGCAATGACATAGATTGGTTCAGATGAAAATCTGACACCACTTTGGGAAGAAACTTTGTTAGTTCGAAGGACCATCTTATCCCTGTGAAAAGAAATAAAATCAGGTTCCACTGATAAAGCCTGTAACTCACTGATCCTCCTGGCAGAGGTAATAGCTACCAGGAATATGGTTTTCCATGTCAAGTATTTCAGCTCTGCTGAAAATAGAGGCTCAAAATGGGGCTTCATAAGCTGTTCTATACAGATGTTCAGATCCCAAGAAGTAGGGTCTCGAAAGGGAGGATTAATACGTATCAGACCTTTGAAGAACTTCTTGAAGACTGGATGAGAGGCTATGGAAGAGCCCTTCCCAGCTGAAAGGAAGGCAGACACAGCTGCCGAATGCACCTTAAGAGTAGTGGACCATAGGCCTAAACTATTAAGATGCACCAGATAGTCCAATACTGTAGCAATGTCAGCTAATTCTGGCTGAACAGGAATCTGGGAACACCAAAACCTAAATCTTTTCCACTTGGAATTGTAAGTTTTTCTGGTAGCAGGTTTCCTACTAACCTTTAGAATATCCAAAACTGATCGAGAAAGGTTTAGATGTGCATATTCTAACTCTTTAAGAGTCAGGCCTTGAATCTGAGAGCCTGAAGATTGGGATAGAGGATCCTCCCCGAGAGGATGTCAGCAGATTGAACTGTCTGGCAAGACACAGAGGCCTTGTCACTGACAATGACAGTAGCAGAGGATACCACAGCTGTCTGGCCCAGTCTGGTGCCACCAGTATCACCCTGCAAGGCTGAGAACTGATTTTGATCAGGACCCTGAAAATCAAAGGGAAAGGAGGAAATGCATGTAGGAACCTGCTTGTCCAATCCAATAGTAGAACCTCCTGGAGTACAGAGCCCAGTAGAGGAGCCCTGCAACAAAAGAGGAAGATGATGATTTTCCGGGGTTGCAAAGAGATCCATCTCTGGAGTCCCCCATCTTTTGAAGATAACCTGAAGGACCAGGCGATTCAGGGTCCATTCGTGATGACCCTGAGAAATTCTGCTGAGAGCATCTGCTAAAATGTTGTCTTTCCCCGGCAGATGTACAGCCACCAGGGAAGCCTGAAGGGAATAAGCCAGAGACCATACATTCATGGCCTCCGTGCACAAGGCCGAGGACAGAGTGCCTCACTGCTTGTTGATGTACCACATGGTTGTGGTATTGTCTGTTCTAATTTGCACTACTTTCCCCTGAACCACAGCTGAGAATGTCTGCAGAGCTAGAAAGACAGCCCTCAACTCCAGAAGGTTTGTATGAAGGAGGGACTCCTGGTGAGACCAGGTTCCCTGAGCTGTAAGCTGGTCCAAGGGGGGGGGCCCCCAGCCTAGGAGAGAGGCGTCCATGGTGAGAGTCACTGAAGGAGCCTGACTGATGAAAGGAACACCTTGCCGAAGGTTGTCCTCCTCCAGCCACCACTGGAGTACCTGAACTAGAGTCTGGGACACTGGAACCAATTTGGAGAGAAGGTCCTTTTTCTGAGACCAGTAAGATCTGAGATGAAATTTAATCTCTCTCATCTGAAACCTTGCTCCCTGGACCACAGCTGTGGAAGCTGCCATGTGGCCCAATAACTAAAAAACGTCTGGCTGGACGAAGAAACTAGAGGTTTAAAAGAGGAAGCCAGAGTAACTATAGACTGAACTCTTGAAAGAGGAAGGAATGCTCTTGCCCGGGTAGTGTCTATATCCGCCCCTATGAAAGTGAGCAGCTGAGTTGGTTCCAGAACCAACTTTTCTAGGTTTAGAATGAAGCTCAAGGACTCCAGGAGCCTTTGGGTGACCTCTAAGGCTGACTTGACTTGGTCGTAGGACTGACCTACTAGGAGCCAGTCATCCAGGTATGGGAACAGAAGGATACCTTGTCTCCTGAGGAATGCTACCATTACTGCCAGGCACTTGGTAAACACCTTTGGAGCCGATGTTAGGCCGAAAGGCATGGCTCTGAACTGATAATGGCCTGAGGGCAACTCGAACCTGAGGTACTTTCTGTGGGAAAGTCTGATGGATATGTGGAAATAGGCAACCTTGAGATCCAGGGAGGCTAGCCAGTCTCCTGGTCTCAGAGAGGGAAGAATTACTCTCAGAGTCACCATCTTGAACTTTGGTTCTGTTAAGTGTTTGTTGAGGTACCTTAAATCTAGGATGGGTTGCCACTCCTGTCTTTTTTGGGGCAAGGAAGTATCTGGAATAAAGTCCTTTTCCCCTGTGAGAAAGAGGTACCTTCTCTACTGCTCGCATGAGCAGAAGAGAGGAGACTTCTGCCTCTAAGGCCTTTGTCTCCAAGGGAGAGAGGGGGCTGAAAGATCTTGCTCTCACTTTTGGGAACCTTTTGAAACTAAGAACAAGTCCCTGGCTCACTACTTCCAGGACCCATTTGTCTGAGGTAATGGAATCCCAGGCCTGGGAGTAGTGAGCCAGCCTGCCCCTACAGGAATTGGGGAAGCGACCCTGACTGACACCTCAGGGTGTCTGTTTGGCAGGGGGCATGGACTGAGTGGATGCTGGGGTCCTGGTCATCCCTAGTCTGCCTCTTCCTCTGAAGAACCCCCTCTGTTGGAAAGAAGAGGAGGCCTGGACTTAGTAAAAAGGCCTGTTAAAAGGCCTGCCCCTGCCAGCTCTAAATTGCTGCCTCTGAGGAGTGGCCTGCTTCTCTTTTGCTGCAGCACTCCTGTAGGTGGTCCTGTACTCATCCATCTTCTTCATGTAACCCTCTGTCTGTTCACCAGAGAGTAACCAGCAACAGGAAAATCCATAGCCTTAGTCTGGGTATCCTGAGACAAACTGGCACATCCGAGTCAAGCTAATCTCCTCATGGAGACAGATGAAGCCATGATCCTGGAATGCACATCATTCGAGTCAACAGCAGTGTGAAACTGGACCTTTGATGCCTCAATACCATCTGCAGCCACCTTCTCCAGCTCCTTGGCTAGCTGGGGAAGGGCATTCTTAGCCAGTTCCAGAACCATATCCCACCTCGATTTCTGGTACCTGGCTGTATATGCCATATAATTGGCTTGTCTGAGTCCCAAAGAGGATGCCAAGTATTGTTTCTTGGCCATGGCATCCACTTTCCTAGAATCCTTATCTGTGGGGTGAAATGCCAGGGGAATATTAGCCTTGTCACAGACTGCAGCCTGCACTACCCCAACATGGCTGCAATGAGTTGTAAGAAATTCTATTCCAGGACCTGACAAGGTATATCTCCTGTCCATCTTTTTATTCACAGGAGGTACAGAAGTTGGAAATTGCAAAATTTGTTGTGTCCGTTTCCCCAGGGACTTATGCAGAGGGATAGACACTCTTCGACTCTGGGACATCCATCATTTCCATGAAGTCAGGTTCCTCCTGATCCTGTTCAGCTTCTTCAACTGGAAGCTGAAGAGTATCAGCCACTTTCTTGTAAAACAAGAAATGGGAGGGGGACTCGGAATGTCTGGGAGGAGACACATTGGAAGGCCTGTCTAGGGAGATGTCAGGCTCTACTGGCTCATCTAGGCCTTCATCTTCCTCTTCATCATACTCTTCTTCTCCATCCCAATCACCCTCATAGAAAGCCTCTGGATCAATGTCAAAAGCGAATATGACCGACCAAACCGAAACTCTGAGAACCGTTGCCGGTTCGGTCGAAACCAGGCAAAGCGACTGAACTAGAGAAATCACTTTAGCAATCTCCTCAGCGGACAGACCATGGGAAGTAGGATCCGAACCGGCTGATTTTAGTTTCCTTTTGCTAGGAACCGATTCCGCAGAATCGGCTCTCCTTTTGCCCGAGGTGGTATTACCCAGGTCAGTGGGCACCCCCTCAGGTTCGGCAACCACCGAACCGGGCTGGCCATCGGGTCAGCGGACTTCGCGGCCTCCCTCTCCCTTGGCCTATTCAAACGTTTTTCCAGAGTGGCCTTGGGAATGTTTTTACAAATTTGGCAGTCTTCTTTGAGGTGGTCAAATCCCAGATAGTAAACACAGATGAGGTGAGGGTCGGCCTTAGCAAAGACCTCCTTACACTCGGTACAGTGCTGAAACCCAGTGGGACCGGTTTTCTTTTTGGGTTTGTCAGACATGCCGGAATACTGAAAAGTTACCCTTACCAGCTATTACGCCAGGCAACTAAAACTGATTGATTCCAACTGTGTCACGGGTCGGTTAAAACAATCCAGAAAGACAGATTTTTTTAGGAACCGATGAGTACTGGAAACCACAGTAATAATTAAAAACAATACACAAATAGAAAAGGGTTTGGTTCCAAACCGGACCGACCGGAGAAGAACCGAAGGCAAAAACAATTTCCACAGTAATACAACTACCACTTACTGTTACCGAGACAGAGGTAAGAAGACCAAAATAAAGAAGCGGTTAGATAAAACCGACCGATTTAAAGTTATACCGAACCGAAGTGCAGGAGGAATCTCCGGAGCGACTTCACAGTTAGGTGGAGTAAAAAATCTGATGGTTACACTTCAGAGTGCTAGAGACAGAGGTTTGAAAACCGAGCTCAAGCTCAATGTTCTATGCTTCTGCATAGAGTTAACTCCTTACTCTCCAGGGCAGTTCAAGTGCTGGGGCTAACTGCATATAGTCAGAATACAGCAAGACTTCATGTTGTTTGAAACACAAACGCGGTAAACTTTTTATTCAGAAAATATAGGAGGGAACCGTGCAAAAGTGATTCGAAACACTCGCCACACTAAGAAATAAAAAAGTAAAAGTTATAGCTCCCAACAATGGCAAAAGGCTTTTTCTTAGCCAAAAGAGAGCACACCAGAAGCAGTGTTAGTCAGTGGAGGAAAAAAGTTGGTGCCTTCTAGGCAGGCTCTCCTCAGCACACCCCCAAGCTCGTTCCTGATTGGCTAATTCATTAGATTCATGATCATAATCTCCACCTCTGAGACAGTTCAACCTAGTCAGCGAACTGCACATTGTTTATTGATGCTAAAGGACCCCCTGGGGTGAGAATAAAGGCATTTTATAAACTGCAAAAACCGCTATTTTATAAATAACAAATAAAACCATTTTATGAACTGCAAACACAGCCATTTTATAAACAGCAAATAAAAACTATTTATAAACAGCAAATAAGCCATTTTATAAACAGCAAATAAAGCCATTTTATAAACCAAATACAGCCATTTTATAAACAAATACAGTCCTTTTAGAAGCAGTGAATAAAGCCATTTTATAAACCACAGTCATTTTATAAATAGCAAATAAAGCCATTTTATAAACAGCAAATACAGCCATTTTATAAATAGTCTCTATGACATAACAGCAGCTGTGTACTTTGGGGGAGTTATCAGGAATCATACCCAGGGCAGGGGTCAAAACTGGCACCGGCCCACTACAAACATACCAACCAATGCTTGTAGATTTTGTATCAGGCTAGTAGGATCTCCTTTTAACTAGCCCTGTGGGCTAGTACTGAAGAAGGTAACATTTCAATAAGTACAGCAGCTTGGGCAATGGAAAAGTCTGTGGGGCTAGTGGATTTTCCCAGTGACAAGCCCTGCTGGCTAGTGGCTGCAAAACTTAAAGAACTAGTGGTTTCAAAACAGGCAGACAGGAAAATAATACACATTTTAAGTAGTAGTTGTAATTTTTTATTACTTCTGAAATGTTTTTCTTTTTTCTTTTGCTCATCAGAAAAGTCTTACTGTGTAATAAACAGCTCTAAGCCTGGCAGCTGACATGTCTATCTCTGTCTCCCACCCCCCCAATTACATCATCAGCATTGTGATCCCACCCATAATGACATCATAGGTGACTGACCTGGCAGCCACTGAGTGGCTGTTCCTAAGCAGCAGTGATGTTTCAGTCAGTGAGGTCACAATGCTAATGATGTAGTTGGGGGGGAGGAAGAGAGATAGAGATAGATATGTCAACTGTCAGGCAGTGTGCTGTCCTATATGTCACAACTAATAACATCAGGTAACCAATCTTCTAATTAACCGAAGGGAAAAGAAAAATCAGCTTAGATATAAAAGGCAATGGCCGACTGCTTTCAAAAAACTAGTTTTAGGCAGTACACTAGTTCTTTAATTTTGACCCCTGCAAGGGACAAAACGCACTTGGCTCCACCTTGTGCCTTTTGACATTTTGGCTATGTGATAACCTCACTACCACCTATCATGTGTTATGCCTAATTAGTGAAGCAAACCATAAAGTGAGTGCCAAATGTTAATTTCAGTTGGAAGGAGGTCCTATTTCTCTCTCTGGTCACATCAGTTTGCTGTACTAGGTGTGTGATTTTGTGTGTGGCTGGTCCTTCAAATGCACTCTGTAGCCACGACAGCAGTCTTCTCAAGCAAAGCTACTGTAATCTTGGGGAACTCAATCACTTGTTTTTAAGAGTAACATTCCTTTCCCTTCACCGTTCTCCCTCCCTCCCCCAACCCCATCCTGATGATTGGTGCTGCCACTGTTGCAGCCTTTCTCTAATCTGGAGGACAGATGGCGACTGCCCTTTGCAGCCAACAGTGGTTCTGCTTCTTGTTCCTTAAGAGGTGTGTGAATGCAGGCAGCCCATGCCATCCCTCCGCAAGTGTTGACCACCTCACCTACGCCATGTCCCCATCCCCATCCTCAGTTTCACTTTGGCAGCCCATCCAGACCCTTACTTGTGCATCACACTAATTTAACATGTCCACTGTACGCGTACATATACACACACACACGGAAGACTCTCTAAAGGAATAATACAGCCTCTTTTATTAATTTATATATATATATATATATTTATATATATAATATATACACACATTAGCAATGGAACTGTAGTGCCTTAAAAGAAAGTGACTCCCTCCCCAAGCCCTTGCTCATAGCAGCATTACTATTTTAGTTTCATGATTTAGATCGGATGGTAGGCCACAGCAAATTTAAGCTGAGCTCATCATCGGTGCTGCCATGTGACCACTCTGATGTCATTTAACAACATCACTGGTGGCTCCGAGATGAGAATAGTGAACCATTTCACCAGCTGTGTATTTCTAGGTGCAACTAACCTAACGGTTGGGGAGAGAGACCCAGCAAAAAAGCCACCAGCATGTCTGGAAATCCATCCGTATTGCACTTGGAAGTACAGTGTTGCTTTCCTAGCCCAGCTTCCAGTTGTATGATGTGCCCAGTCGAAGGGGAAGACTCAAGCACTAAGAGTCCCACATCCATGGGCTGGTCCCAATTTGCACTGTGTGAGCAAAAACATTTTTTTTTTTTTTTTTTAAACTTACAGTTTACTGCAACTACAAATCCCAGAATCCCATGCAGACTACATCATAGCAGAAAGGCAGCAGTTGAAGATTCAGCAAACTGAAGTGCAGAGTTTTTACAAGCTCTGCTCTTTTGTTTGCTGGTCCTGCTCTCCTCCTGCAGCCAAGTACAGCTAAGCACAGTATAGCAGGATCAGCAAACATCTGACTGGAGCTTATAAAATCTCCAAAAAGCACTCCAGGCTATTGAATCTCTTACTGTTGCAGCCCTGCTCTGATGTCAGTTGCAAGGGATTCTGGGATTTCTGGTTACAGCAAATGTCAGCCTAGAAAATCAGTCAGATACAATCTACTATACTGCAGTAAACAGTTAGTAAAAAATCTTTTTTTTTTTTTTTTTTTTTACACAAAGCACAAATGTGAACGAGCGGCACACTTGGGTGTAGGGCTCTTAGTGCTGATGTTTCTCTTTGAACTCCTCTGTGTGATGCATAGCAGCAGAGGAGCCCTGATCTAGGCATTTCAGTACCATTCAGAATTCAAATGCGACTGGGGAAGTACCGTATAACTTTTTAAGCATGAATTTTTTTATGGTTTCACGCCCACCTAAAAGCAGTATGAAATTAAATTGACAACAGAGTCCATCTGCTCCTGCCACCAGCAGTTCTGGACAAAATGGTGGAGGTCATGGTGGTGGGGAATCTGCTCACTCTTGTCCCAGTTCAAGTTAAGACTGAAGGAGGCAGTATAGCAGAGGTTTAGGGCTCTGAGCTGCAATCCTGGAGACCTGGGTTTGAATCCCACAGCCCCTACTTGCATACTGTATGACCCTGAGCAAGTCACTTAACTTTCTTGTGCTCCCAGGTTGCACCTGGAAACAATCTTCAGCTTAGTGTGCCTTTCCTGGTTAAACAATTTCCCCTTTCACTTTCCTTAAGATTCCAACACCAGGATTTGAAGAGCTGCTGTTGCCTCTGGAAAACTTAAAAAAATACACACACACACACACATATTACATACAATTAAGTTTTTATTTCATATATCACTCAATTTCTTCTCCCTGTTATTTACTGCAGAGGAAACTGGCGTTATTTTTTTTCAGTTCTTTGGTAACCGAGTAAGACCCACTAGGCACAGGTACCTGTTTTTAGGGGCAACCCGGGAGCACTGGGGTGGTTTAGTGACTTGTTCGGAGTCGCACAGTATGTAAGTGGAGGGTGTGGGAATCAAACCCAGGTCTGCTGGATGTACCAAGCTCATTCACAGCCTATTACATTAAACTCTAGGCTAAACTGCCAGCCCAACTGCCAACATTAACCTAGGATCCCTATCCCTTACGAGTTCAGCTGTCCTCGCAGCTCATTGTCTGAAGTCATAATTCTTTGTCGTGACATCACAATTTGTTGCCATGGCAATACATGTGATATCGTATTATGACTTCCAGAGGGAAATAATGAACAGAGGAACTCTAAAGGAACAAAGATCCTGTTTTCATGCAAATTACCTCAGTAATAAATATTGAGGAGAAGAAATACAGAACTAATGAAAAACATCACCTGAACTGTGCCTAAATACATTACCACATTGTTCAAAGTCCTCCTGGAGGTGTTAGCTGCACTTTTACACATTTAACAGTGCCCCCCCCCCCCAACAAGCACTCTCCCATCCATCTTTTATTTATTTTTGTTAAGCACGGAAAAGGTGATTTCCCAGGATCCTGGGTGCTGATCTTCTCCAGACATAATTTTAAGGGATGATTCCTAGGACACTGATGGCAGTACTCCCACACAAACCCAACACGCCTTTGGCCAAGCAGTATCTAAAATCACATCCCACAGAGCCCCGTTTTTAAGTTAGTGCTCACATTTTGTAATAAGTTATGTATTATTTCAAATTGACAATATGAACAGTGCTGCAGGTTAAGGCAAAGGGGAGGGGGCTCCAACACGGTTTCTGTGTTGTGACTGGATGAGAATGTAGGAATGAGTCCTGATAACCTGATCAGGAGAGGAAATCACTGAATTATCCCTTGTATATTCAGGACTGAAGCAGTGTGGAACCTTTACAGTATCGCTGTCACCAGACCATTCTCATTTTTCTGGACAGACTTGATGTTGTATAGTTCAATGGTATTAAACACCAAACAAAAATGGCATAATGGAGGGAAGAGGAGAGGTCTCCAGACACCAGTAAAGGCCACCCCACCCCATGACCAGGCTTCTTTCTCACCACTGACTGAGGGGTTCTACAAAGATACGTTTTAATAACTATTTTACTTCCGTTAGGAAAAGAACAATCATCCCACTGGAAAAGGCAAAAGGCTACAGTCTGTGTCCCCAGGGACAGTAACACAAATGACAGCTTACTTAATTTCAGTTTCAGTAATTGCACAAAAATGTTTAAACTACCAACACCAATGATCCAGTTTTTAGGTTTAAAAAGAAAAAAAAACAACAAAAAAAAAAAACAGCAAAATAAATCTGCAAATTGCACAACCCACACAATGTTCCCAATATTACAAAAAATGTGCAAAAGTCATGGTTATGGAAAGGGAAGCATTAAAATAATTTGCATTTTGTACACTGTCTGGCAAAATGAATAGTGTTTTTCAAATCAAACTGAATCTTGAGTACAAACCACAACCAATATCCAACAAGTCTGACACCACCCACAGATTTCGCAATGCAGAGATTTGTTTTTAACATGGTGAAT
This sequence comes from Neoceratodus forsteri, assembly GCA_016271365.2. Lineage (NCBI taxonomy): Eukaryota > Metazoa > Chordata > Ceratodontiformes > Ceratodontidae > Neoceratodus > Neoceratodus forsteri. The sequence goes on from JADMNL010000029.1 coordinate 86,775,545, forward strand.
CTAAATTTTTCCTTCAGTTTAAAACAAACAAGTCTGGGTAAACACGCTGCCTCCTCATTGTTAGGATGACGGATATGTGTTCACTGTCCAGCAGCTAGACTGAGGAAGGATTGTATATAATGCTCCCGCCCAAGTTCATCTCATCCCACCAACATACACAACTTAAGTTGGTTGGTACTGCAGGGGATGGACTGGTACATCAGTGACTGTTATTAAAGGGGGACACTCAGCAACAGGTGGGGCTAGTCCCAATAGTAGATTGCATCAAACTGATTATACGGACTTCCATGCTGACAGTTTTTTGTAACTACAAATCCCAGAATCCTCTGCAGCTGACATCAGAGCAAGGCTGCAGCAATGAGAGATTCAACAGCCTGCAGTGCATGTTGAGTTTTTTTTATAAGCTTCAATCAGATGTCTGCCGGTCTCACTGTTCTCCTGTAGCTACGTACGGTCCTCTGTGACAATACTTAGTTGAGGGAGGACCAGCAAAGAAGAATGAAAATTACATACTCACTGTAACTGTTCATTTTCCAGAATATTTTCACCATTCATTCCCGCTTATGGGTCTAAGCCACAGGTGCCAGGACCCAGTGGGAAGCACAGTCTTTTGCAGCCTAGGGGACAGATACTGGTGCCAGCACCACTCACGAGACAGATGCAGTGATGCTGTGATCGTGGGTTGACCAGCAACTGACGCCGGCACCTAAGAGATAGAGTGCTACAGACTGCTAGCACAAAGGGACAGAAAGAGTATAGAATATAAAATAAAAATAATAAAACCCAGCTACCAGCTTTGAGTAACTAGGGATGGGCCTAAGAGGCACAGGGGTAGTGGATGCAAGAGACAGAGCCTACTGGGCAGGAAGGTGGATGAAGGGCAGCAGCCCTGGCATGTAACTCTGGTTGGCCTCTGAGAAATCTGAGGGAGTCTCCGTGAATTAGGATGACAGAAGCCCATTTAGGAAAGTTCTTGTACTCAGAAAGGACAAGGACCAAGTAACAAAATGCAAAGAGAAGAAGAGAGATAGGAGCAGGCCCAGGTCACTGCTACTATCGTCTTGCTACTTCAAGAGAATGAAAAGATAAGAAAGGACAAGAGATCCAGCACCAAGGTGTGGGGTAGTATGCAGAGATCCAGCACAAAGGTGCGGGGTAGCATACAGCTTAACTGGTTGAGACAGCAGCAACAACAATATAACCCCATTGGTATCTGCCCTTTCAAGTACCACAGGTGGGGCTGCACCTTGATTTGAGACTATGCTGGCAGCTGCACAACATACAAAAAAGCCTGCACAGGAAAGGTGCTCTTAATATTAACCACAAACCAAAAAAATTGGGCACTCACCACAGATCTAGAAACTGACACACCGGCTCTGTAATTTAATACTAACCCGTCCATCCTTTATTGTCAAAATACACAAAAAGACAGAAGCTCAATGTCGATTTCTATACTGGTGGTGAGTGCCCAGTTTTTTAGTTTGTGGTATGCTGCCAGTTGGCAGAGATTGGAAAACTTTCGAGGAGAGACAGATGTCACAATGCAGCCCTAGGGGTTAACAAAAAAAAAAAAAAAACACCTGGAAGGAGAAAGGGGAAATGATGGGATTAACAATGCAAAAACATTTTTTTAGTTTATTTTGTTGGAAAAGGGGTAGAGACCTCAAGTTCTGCCTTTTTTTCCAACACATTAAAAATCAGGTGAGTGGGAAGGGCGAGAGGGTCCAGTTCTCACCAGAAAGGAAGAGAAATACCCCTAGAGGGGAGAGAGCCCTGAGGGAGTGGCAAGAGGATACTATGAGATCTGGAAAACCACTGGGTGAGCTGTCCAGAGGCCCTGTTACCTGAGTGGGGATGGTGGGCAGGTGTGTGACTGAATGATGAAAATATTCTGTAAGATCAATAATTACAGTGAGTATGTAATTTTCATATCTTCCAAGAATCAATCTTTGCCATCTATTCCCACTAATGGGTCAGAGTATACCAAGCTTTCCCCAAAAGAGGGGAGGAGTTGACTTACCCCAAGGGGAAACAGGTCTTCCATCAGCCCTATGTGGGGGACAACGACAGCAGAGCAGGGACTCCTTACAGGTGCAGCGGAAACCCAAGACTGGTCAGGGGCAGGCGGAGGTTCCCGTGGCCCAGGAGCTGAAGGGCACCACGATAACTCACTTCTGACCTCGTGAAGAAGAAATGAGTCCTTTGGTAGTGCAAGTTAAGCACCCTACGCCAGGCTAGGGGTGCCAACTTTGAGAAGCAAAATCATGCTGTCTAGCGAATGCAGACTGCAGTTCCCACCAACCTGGAAGATGCCTCACTGACATTTAATAGGATACCCTTGCTTGGTGCCTCACCAGCTCCAGGACCTGGGTGGAAAGGCGAATGGTCTGCCTGGCTGTCTCGCAATTTAGCATGGATGCCAAGAGTTGACTAAGTGTTGCCCACAGGCACTTGCCATACGCTGCCTGGTGTGTCTGATGTGCAGAGATGCACATCATAATGCTGCCACAAAGACACTCCTGCCCCAAGCACTGAACTCTGCAGAGTGCCAGGAGGCGGTCATGCACTAGGCACCTAGGCCCAGAGAAGGTTTGCAGCACCAAAATCCCAAAGGTGGGATGAAGGATGGAACCTGGAGACCCTGCAGGAGTGTAATATTTGCACTGGGCATCCCTCAGGGCTGGAGACAGAGCAAAGGGACGGAGCCAAACACCCCTGAACATTTCTGCAAATGGCCGGGTTACAGAGGGATGACAGTACTGTCACTGCTGAATTCTCAGAGGAAAGTCGGTGCACTATTCGGAGCTGTAAAATGGCAAAGATTCGTGTCCTGCATCATCTGCAACAGGAACTGCTGGACTAAGAGTACTCAGCATCAGAGGAGAGATGGATCGAAAAATTCTCTTCCTCAGAGGATGAAGTGGAAGAGGAGGAGCTGGATTCAGGTAGTGGGGGCACAGGAACCTCAGGCCTGAAAACAGCCTAATCAGCTCAAAGGTGAAATTGGTGGAACACCTGCCGCTGACCTGAACTGGTCCCTGGCCATGGGCCCAAGAGGACCATAAATACCTGGCAGAGGGACAGGGGGATGAGAGTCATGGGTGGCCAAGCCAGGTCCTCTGCTAGGGCTGCGAGAATGCTCAGGGGACCTCACCTGGAGGGAGGGCCCAGCACACTCGCCTGTCTGAATGACCAACATCTGTGGACCGGTCCAGATGGTGCCCCTGGTTGGAGAAAGCGGAGCCATATACATCCCAAAGGGTGGCCCTGATCCCCCACCAGTGACAGGGATAAATGGTTCCAGAGAGAGACTGCGCCACAAACTAGTGCTGCAACCTCTGCCAGGGTTTCCACCACCTCTGGGCAAGGGACAAATCGCAGGTACCGTGCCCAGCCTCCTCTCCTCAAAAGCACTAATCCAGCCACACACCCCCCCCCCGCCAAGCCCACGCTCTAGGTTGGGGCCATCAGAAGAATCAGCCTTGGACCTGGCACCGTGAACGGCATTAGGACCCAAACTGGCAACCAGAAGGGGTCCCAGCGTTGTCCCCAGCACCCATCTGAGAGGCAACTCCAGAGGAGGCTCCTGGCCCCAAGACCGGCTCGGAATCAGGCTCAGGAAGGCCTCCATCATCACCAGCTTCGTCCGCAGGCCCAAGGTCAGAATCAACATTCTCCCTTGGGTTGTCTGACCACCTGGGGGAAGAAATGACAATAACCTCAAGGCCCAGAGATGGACTGGCTCTGGAACCCTTTCCTCCTGGTCAGCACTGCCCCACACACAGGTACCGGCCTTAGTACCAGGAGCTGAGGCAGCACTGAGCCGCAACACCAAGGTGCCCACCAACGCAGATCCAGCATATAGCTTTGTCCTCACCATGGGGGGGGGGGCTGCTGTCCCGAAGGGCCAGGGGCTGGGCGGGGTGCTCAGCCAGCCCCCCCGATGTACACCCAACCCCTCCTCCAGGACCTCCAACATCTCAGCAAGGTGAGTGTGTGGGTGGCCCTAGTCTTCCTCAATATGTGTAGTACTGGGAAGGGGCTCAGAGGAAGATCCGAGGGACCCTACCTTGGCATCCGTGGTGTGATGTTTACATCCAAAGTTGGTCGGATCATGGTACTACCTCCACACACGTTTCTCAAGGGTGCGTCAGTCCACGAAGAAGCAGACATTGCATCCATCCACATCGTGGTCAGTGACAAGGCAGGGCAAGCAGATGTCATGCCAGTCCTGAACAGCAATGTGGCCTCCAGAGAAGCACAGATGCACGGGGGGATGCCGCAATTCTTCTTCTTCAGCATGGCCTTCCTACCATTATATTCTTCAGGACTGGGATGTGGCGAAGTTGACAAAAAAAAAAAAAAGCCGCTGATTTAAAATGAAAGAAAAATATGAAAATAAAGCAGCATCAAGGAAAAATGGTGCAGAGGAGAACGGTGTCAAACTAAGCGGTGATGAGGAAACTATGATGCAGTTACAGCAACGAAGCTCCCCCGGTGTGCATCTGATGGCAGGGAAAAACAGAAATGAGGAAAGTAAGGGGCTGGCACTGGCTGCTGACCAATCCCCAACTGTGGCATCACTACATTTGCCTCATGGGTAGCCCCGGTACCAACATCGGTCCCCTAGGCTGCAAAAGACTTTGCTCCCACTGGGACCCGATGCCTCCAGCTTAGAACCATAAGCGGGAATGAATATCATCAGAGCTTATAATACCTCTAACATGCATTGCAAGCCATGGAATCTCCCACTGCTGCAGCCCTCCTCTGATGTCTGCTGCAGGGGATTCTGGGATTTTTAGTTACAGAAAATGTCAGCTTGTAAGTAAGCAGAATCAGTCTGATATAATCTACTAGACTGCAGTAAACAGTTAAAAAAAAAAAAAAAAAATAGTTTTGCCACAAGGTGGAAACAGGGACCAGACCCACACTTGGGTATGGGGCTCTTAGTGCGGACTGTTCCCCTTTAAACTTAATAAAGGTGAGTTAACTTACCCGTGCTCACTTACTAAAAAAAGAACAAAACTCCCTACGAAGACATTCTGTGCACTGCTGCTGGAAGGGGGTCACTGAAGAAACTGGTTTCCTTGTCCCCTTGGGCTTTGTGCTGTGTCTTTAGTTAATGGTCTCTCTTGATGGGACAGCTTGATGACCTACTGGTTAAAGGGGAACTACAGTCAAAACTAACAAAACGATATATTGTGAAGAGTGTTTTGATGCATTTGGAGAGAGAGAGAGAGAGTGTGTGTGTGTGTGTGTGTGTGTGTGTGTGTGTATTTCCTAGCATGACTTGAGTTTTTCTAACTCTACCTATTTGTTTTGTGGCCCCTGGGTATCTCCATGCCAGTGTCTATTATTGTCTTTATTTTCCTACAGTGGCTCCGGTGCCATGTGATCATGATGAGTCAGAAACCATTGATTCAGTGAGTTCTGATCTACTGTTCTGCAGCAGCACTGTACTGTTAAGAGTCTGCCGTTCTGGCCTCAAATAAATAACTCTTTCTAACACAATCTTTTTTCTAGTTGTACACCTAGGTCTAACCAGCAGTAGTAAATGCTTTTTTTCCCCCCCAAACTACATACAGCCATAAAAAAAAAAATCACACTCATCCCTACAAGTCATCAGTGCTATAATTAGTAAAGATGCTAGCCGTTTCCTTAGAGACAAGTCCACTCAATTATCCCCTAGCTGTTTGCCAAACTGTGAATGTAGCCTTTATTAGTGCTCACTGTGTAAGGAGACACAATTAAAAGAACTGACTAAAATCAGAACTCACTTAATCAATGGTCTCTGACATATCACTGTCACATGGGTATGACACGCAGTGTGAAATGGAAACGCAATGAAAGATACAATCATGGAGATCCCCAGGGTCATAAAACAAGTAGGTAAAGTTAGAAAAACTTCCTAACAGCGAAAAAAAAAAAAAAAGGAAAAGATGCATTACGATATCTTTTTGTAAATGTTGAATGTAGTTCCCCATTAAGACACTCACCTTCCACTTGGCATCCGGGACACCTGCCAACCCAAATGGTGGCGACAGGGGTGAGTTGCTCTCCTAGGGACACTCCATGTACTTTGCAGAGGGGGACCTACACTCTCTGCTCAATGGCTGCCAGCTGGAGGTGGCCCAGGGGGATGGTGAGCTGCTCAGAGGGGATCCTGGCTAGTTTCACCTCTTCTCCAAACATCGGGTCAGAAAAGGAAACCCACTACTGGGAGGGCACCGAGGTGCTGACACCAGGCCCTGCCCCGACGTTCATACTGTCAGAGTTAGGGAAAGAGGGTGGGTTGTGACACTAATGGCGTTGCCTCATATCCCTTTTGACTTTGAAGGCAAGGCATAAAGTAAGCAGGTTTGCATTGCAATTTGCTACCCTCAAAACCAGTATTTGCCAATCAAGTCCAGCCCTGATGATCAACTGATTTGCTGCTTGCAGTAAACATTTCTGATCTGCAGTAATCTTTTTCCTGCAGTTGTGGTAAAAAGTATAGAACTGCAATCATTTTTCCTACAACTTGATACTTCTTCCTCAGCAACTGCACTCTCCTGGATAGTATCTTATAGATAAAAACAACCATTTGGTGAAACTGCTCCTCAAACCTGGCTGGTTGCTAGTTCAAATTCTGTTGATTAACAAAGACTGATAATTAAGATTTCAAAACTAATTTATGCCTTGGCAGGAGAGTATGATCAGCTGCTATTCAATGGGGACCCTGACAACAACAGAGAGGAACTCTGCAGTTGTTTAATGCCACAACACAACTACGATGGGGTCTGGGAGCCAACCTTAAGCAAGGAAGCCCCCCCCCCCCACCACCACTGCCAAATGGATGGCAGTAAGGAGGAAGGGCCTTGGCTCTCACAGGATCCTGGTGTGGCTGGTAGGCAGGGCAGGTGTGGGAGAGGTGGGGAAGCAGAGTGGAAGTGGGAAAGAATTAGACGAAGGAAAATAAAATGCCTTTCTGGATGCTTCACTAACATTAGGATATGAAATCTCCAATGAGAACAAAGTCCCAGAGGATCATACCAGCTGAGCACTTAAACCACATGGGAACACTTAGCCAATCTGTTTCAGCCCGGCTCTTACTCTGCTCCTATCTTCTCTGCTTGAGTCAAGGACTGTGTAGAGATCAGGGCTTGCATTAACTTAGACCAAACCCCTATTGCAGCAATTATGTTCGTCAGCAACTCTGAGCAGCACAGAGGAAAAAAATGTATATACTTTTCTAATTCATTAAACCTGAAAAGGACTCACTGCTGGCGCAGTTGTAGTGCTACCCTTGTGACCCGGGTTCAGGAATGAGTCCGGAAAGTCAGATGGACGGCCGAGGGGAGGAGGTTCAAGCATCCATGGACAGCTCGCCTTCTCCGGGGAGGGAGGGGTGACAAGGCTCGGTGCTTGGCTGACCTCTGGTGAAAGCCGGAGGTACAGCCAGCATCAGCTACTAAGAGAGGGGAGGAGCATGACAGACATCGACAATCATGCCTTGTCATGATGGCACGTGTCATCCCCACAGAACAAAGGAAAAACGCCTCTTGCACACCAGGGAGCCGGTGCACCGGCACAGATCCTCAGTCCTCTGCCTTCCTGGTGGGCTGACGAAAACTAGAAGATTCAGGGTGTATGGCCCCCGCCTGGGGGGGGGGAGACAAGGACTGATGGGGGCACACCGGGTAAGAAGGGGACAGATGCCTTGGCAACTCCCGAGGAAGCAGAGTGCAGGGGGACAGGAGGAGAATAAATAGAAACTGCAAAAAAACCCCAAAAAACTTAAAGGACTCTGTGGACCTACATTCCGACATCATGTGACTGCTTTTGTTTGGAGAAGGATCCCCCAACAATCCTGCAGAACAGCACTCCTACCCCCCCCCAACTAAGTGTTACAGAAGAAAGTCAGTGAAAAAATTAATACTTGTGCAATGTAGAAGAGAACAGGGTTGTGAAGCACTTCTCACAAGTCTGTCAACTTGTTCACAGACAGCCCCGCCTTCCATCGCCTGCTGTACAGACTGAAAAAAAATCACCCCAGAAACAACTCTCCCCAGTGAGCATGCAGACTTGATAAAACTCTGGTATTTATCATAGGAAAAGTGACCGAAACCACTTTAAAATATTAAAGCAAGACAAGGTCTTACTTCCCACATGGGCTGTGCCCACCCCCTGCCAAGGAACCAAAAGTCCAGGTTGGCAGCGCAGGGTACTGTGGCTGCACCACTGGGTTGTCCAACCCCAAAACCAGTACTGCTGAGATGGAAGATGTGATTCTACCCGTTTAGTACATCAAATAGCTACATAAAAGAGTTTAAGAAGTAGTGTCGTACCTTGCTATACTCGGTTAGCTGTAATCTCAGACACACCTTCTGAACCTTAAAAAAGAAACAGAAAACAGATCCTAGCCACACCAGCTTGGTGCCATGTTGTCTACGAAGTTTATGCTGCCACCTTGGTTCAGACTGCCTAGTTCAGCATGTGACCTTTACAAGCAAAGAACACCTGGGAGATACCCAGAGTGGATGTGTGTGCACCCACCAGTTTACAGCACCAAAGTGCAGGTGTTCATATGCCTTCCTGGGTGATGCTGTTACACCTACAATGTGGATAAACTTCACTTTCTCATGTTACTCACACGGACGTCAGGATATCTGCCGAGATTAGGTTACTGCACCTGTCACGCTGGCATCACAAAAGCTAGAGAAAGAAGATGTTTCAGCAGCAGACAGCATGGCACCAACGTGGAGACAGCTGAAATCAAAGCTTCACAGCCAAACCACTATGCCATAAAAAAGTTTATATTTTCCATAAGCCTAAATAACTCAGTTTATTGCCAGCTCTCCCATTTTCCAGGAGAACGATATCACACACAGTGATTAGCATTTTAAGGGCTCTGGGTTTCCTCTCACATCCCATTTTATAAAAAGAGAATACACCCAGGAAGAGGCAGGTTTTGGGAATCTGAAGTTGTCAATCCCTGCTTTTAGACAAAATCCATTTTCCCCAGTTTTAATTATTTTCAAAATGTTGACGGTGAGAGTCGCAGAGACAGAGATGAGAGTTCCTCGGAAAAGAGACAAGGCAACCGTGGTGTAGACAGCACTCTGCAGAAACGGCTGTGGATTTCGGAAGTCCATGTTCCCTCTGCTCCACAAGTTTAACTGCAGGACTGCACAACGTCTAGGCCCTGCCGTTGCACCGCTACTCAAGAAGATCCTGACAGAGGAGGGAAAAAGAAACATATTATGCTTTTTTTTTTTTTTTGTTAATTATGTTTTGATCTGTACTTTATACTTATTTCCAGTCCTGTCCCCATCTGTCCCAGGAAAACACCAGCCCTCAAACCTTCTTGCTTACCCACCCCCCCCCACTCCACTGAGGCAAGGCTGAAGGGGAGGAGGCCCCCTACTCCCCAACACACTGTCAACTTGAGGTATACAGAAGGCTGAGCAGAGCCCAGGTGTTCTGGGGTTATACTGCAGGGTTAGACTCCCCCCATATTTTTTTGAGCTAACTACGTAATTAACATAGCCGCTTAAACAATCATATGAACGAGTACATAAATGATATACTATTACTTTACTAAATCACTGCATTGTATTATATGCTCCTGTATGTTAACTATAACAGACGCAGATTCTGCGGATAATCAGGCTCAAGACATATTTAATATTTTTTGCAACATAACCAAGAAGGGATCCCGTTTATTTTTAAAATGTTTGAGCCTATTATGGAGACATTTTTAGCAAATCTCCCCATATGTGTTCCCCTCTATTTTACCCCAGGACATCAGCACCATGTGAGCAAACATGATGCAGCAGAAAAACACATGGAACCAGAGGCCATCCCCACCTCCCACTGGCCCACACCTGCACCTGAAGTCACGTGCCCTCCCTGAAGAACAGTGTCCTCTGCGACACTTAATCCCCCCAGGCCACTAGCGTTGTGAGTACAGGAATGCTGCAGAATAGATGAGCAGGTCTCACACATTGGCACTGCAACCATAACCCTGCTGCAGCACAGACAGACAGGTCTAACACGCCAGGTATACAAGCACAGCCTTGCTGCGGCACTGATGGGCAGACCTCCCATGTTGGCAATGTGAGCACAGCCTTGCTGCGGCACTGATGGGCAGACCTCCCATGCTGGCGCTGTGAGCACAGCCTTGCTGCGGCACTGATGGGCAGACCTCTCATGCTGGCGCTGTGAGCACAGCCTTGCTGCGGCACTGATGGGCAGACCTCCCATGCTGGCACTGTGAGCACAGCCTTGCTGTGGCACTGATGGGCAGACCTCCCATGCTGGCACTGTGAGCACAGCCTTGCTGCGGCACTGATGGGCAGACCTCCCATGCTGGCACTGTGAGCACAGCCCTGCTGGCACTGGCTGGCAGTCCTCACATGTTGGCATTGCAAGCACAGCCTTGCTGCGGCACTGGTGGTCAGGCTTCACATGGTGGTGCTGCGGCACCGACTGGCAATCCTCACACACCTGCGTTGTGAACACAGTCCTGCTGCAGTACTAGCAGGAGGCCTCACATGCCAGTGTTGGGAGTACAGCCCTGCTGTGGCACTGGCAGGCAGGCCTCAAATGCTGGCATTGTGAACTCAATCTTGCTGGGGCACTGGCAGGCAGGCCTCACATGCTGGCATTGTGAACTCAATCTTGCTGGGGCACTGGCAGGCAGGCCTCACATGCTGGCATTGTGAATTCAATCTAGCTGGGGCACTGACAGGCAGGCCTCACGTGCTGGCATTGTGAACTCAATCTTGCTGGGGCACTGGCAGGCAGGCCTCACATGCTGGCACTGTGAACTCAATCTTGCTGGGGCACTGACAGGCAGGCCTCACATGCTGGCATTGTAAACGCAATATTGCTGGGGCACTGGCAGGCAGGCCTCACATGCTGGCACTGCGAACGCAATCTTGCTGTGGCACTGGCAGGCCTCACATGCTGGCACTGCGAATGCAATCTTGCTGGGGCACTGGCAGGCAGGCCTCACATGCTGGCACTGCGAATGCAATATTGCTGGGGCACTGGCAGGCAGGCCTCACATGCTGACACAGTAAACAGAACCCTGCCACTCAGCAGGCCAGACATTAGGCTTTTTACTTTAAACGCTGCAGATCAGCTCTCTGTAGGGAATTCTGTATTTGGAAGTGTTTGCATTCCAATTGCTGTGACACAAAACTGAATTAGCAGCAGGAAGAAAAAGTTACTCACCATGTTAACAACTTTTCTTATTGATTGATTAATTTAGGGTTTGCTTCCCAGGTAGGTGCACTACACAATTATATGGCTAGTTTCAGGCACAACCCTTATAAAGGATTAGAACAGAGAGTAAAAACTGGTGCATCATCACCACAAGGGACATGCTGCTCTCTCTCACTGGGGTGGTTTCGAGCCTCCCAGCATTCCACTGGTAGATGTTTGAGCTGAAGTGACCAGGAGACTGGAGACCAAATTTAAAAAAGAGATTCCAAGTATAACAATATAAAGTCAGATTAAAAAATGTATTTAGTTTTTGTTTACCGGATAAGTGCACTAGACGAGAATGTTGCCTATATTCTGGCATGACCCAGGAGGGTTACAAAACAGTGGAACGATGTGCAAACGGGAACAACATCGGGCATGGCACGGCATGAAGTAAGCAAACATTTTGATAACAAAGCAGTGTTTACAAAATGAAAACAAAGACAGCTTACAATGGCAAAAAGAACAGAATAATTAAGTGTGCTAGACAAAATGCTATTTCCTGGCAACAACCAGGGGAGTTGCATGCGATGGTACAGGCAGGAGTAATTCGAGCCACAACTGAATAAATGCAGAAGTGGGTCCACAAGGCAGTATAAACAATGGTTCAATAACAGCTGGATACAAGCAACAGCCATAAAAAGCGCAAGCTACAAATAATTATTTGCAAAAAAAACATTGTTAATGCACCAGTTAGGTTCAGACTAAACCGACAGAAGTAGGGAAATGTGGTGTTAGGGTTTCCAACCCTAGCACCTTAACCCCACCCTGCAGGCAGCAAAACGAAAAAACATTAGGGTTTTGTCTCGTCTGAGTCTTCGAAATTAGGGATGGGGTCTTCCTTGGGGTTGTCAACCCTAACGCTCACCCCATTCCATCAGCAAATAAGCTCAGATGTGCAGACTATACAAGAATGGGGTGTTAGGATCGACAACCCCAAGGAAGACCCCAGCCCTAGGTTTAGGTCCCAAGCTAGGGGAATGCATACGTAAGAGGTCTTTAAAGAACAGTTTAAACACAGGATATGCAAACCGAGTGCCTGTTGAGAGCTTAGGCCGGAAGGCAGAAATTGCAGACAATAGTACCTTTAATTAAAGATGCTGACTTTAAACCCAGGGACCTCTAAATGTCATAGTCCAGAATTAGCTGAATGGGAATTTTTCCCCACACCAGATTAATAATCTTTTCCATTTTAAATCACACGTTTTCCTTCCACTCAGGCAGGGATGTACCCCAATATCAACTCCAAGACCCCCACACAGCATCACCCCCAAGCTGCCCAGTCTGGGAGGCCCGCAGGCTCCCCAAAGAGAAAGATCAAGATGCACCTGAGGTCCCAGCTAAGGCTTACACCTAGGGTGTTGTTCTCATTCTTTATCCCATGCCAAGTATCTTGGGTTGCTCTTCCATTCTGCCCAGCACGGCCATAGGCCCCAGGCTGGGAGTGAACCCATGACAGGGCTTCAGAAACCCATCACTCTTGGTATCCCTGTCACTGACCACCCTATCCCCAACCAAAACAATTCTTACCTCGTCAGAATCGTCATGGTAAGCTGGCTTTCTCGTGTCAAAGGCTTTGGTGTCAAGCTCTTCCTCTCCTTCCACCCCGCTGGCCTCTGCGTGTTGCTGCAGCACTGAGTACCGATGGACCAAAAACCTGTAGCCAGTTTTAAAAACAAAAAACAATTTAGCTATGCGATAACCCCCCTCAGTTTTATACACAGTTCAACTTGCAGTTCATTGTTTCTACATTTAGCGTCATGTTTTTCTTTATTAATACGAAAATTAAAGAGCTAGTGTACTGCTTGAAAAGTACAGTTACGTAAGAACTTACCGTAACAGCAGATCTTTGAGAACAGCTCTTGCAGCAGGTTACACCATTAGGACTGAAGCCAGCAGGTACCAGGACCCCGCGGAAATTTTCTAGCTAGCAGTATTCAGTGGGGACCGCCTCAGACGTCAGTCCCGCTCCCGACGTCAGGCATAGTACATAAGGAGGCGGTCCCCCAGAATCCTCAGTTCTCCCACTGGAGACTCCTGGCCGCTGGATGACACCAGAAGAGGAGACTGAGGTTCCGCCATCAAATGGTAATTACAGTGGTGTTGAGAACACCTGATCCTAGGGGAAGGATATCGGAACAAAAAATCTACCTCCAGCGGGGATGGTGGGAGGGAAAGTACCTGCTGCAAAAGCTGTTCTCGAAGATCTACTGTTACGGTAAGTTCTTACGTAACTGTACTATTTTACTTCGAGAAACAGCTCTTGCAGCAGGTTACACCATTAGGACTGATTCCCAAGCAATAGTGGAAATCCCACACCATTTGGAGGAGAGAAGGTAGAAATCCTTAGTAAAACCTAAGCCTAGGACAGAACTCCTTGAAGGACTGCTAGACCAAAACCTGCTCTTTGCCTCGATGCAACATCCAGGCTATAATGCCTGATGAAGGTGTGCACAGTGCTCCAAGTCGCTGCTGCACATATGGCTGAGGTGGACACGTTCTTTAAGGCCGCAAAGGAGGTAGCCACCCCCCTTGTGGAATGACCCTTAACCGCGCCCGGTAAGGGTTTGTTGCGCTTCTGGTAACAGAACATGATACAATGTATGAGCCACCTGGACAGCGACTGTTTGGAAACAGGAGCTCCCAGCATCCCATGGGCAAAGGAGACAAAAAGCTGATCAGATTTTCGGTGGTGTTTGGTTCTGGTCAGGTAGTATCAAAGACACCTATGAACATCAAAAATGTGCAACAGGGCCTCTCCTTGATTTGAATATTTAGGGAAGTACACTGCTAGATCGATGTCCTGATTAAGAGTGAGAGCTGAGACCACCTTAGGTAGAAACTTCGGATTGGTCCGTAAGGATACCCTGTCCTGGTAGAAAACCAAATAAGGTTCTTTGCACATCAGTGCATGAAGCTCCGAAATTCTTCTGGCTGAAGTAACGGCCACTAAAAACAACGTCTTCCATGCAAGGAGACGTAGCTCACAATCTGCGGCTGGTTCAAAATGTGGCAGCATAAGCTGCTCCAGGACAAAGGGTAAATCCCACGATGGAATAGGATCTTTGATCGGAGGTCTAAGGTGGAGGACACCTCTCAGGAAGGCTCGTGCCATGTCCAACTGAGGTACAGGACGTTAGCCTATAGGAAAGTGATAGGTTGAGATGGCACAAAGGTGTATTTTTATCGAGGTGTAGGCCAAGCCTGTCTGAAAAAGAGACAGGAGGTAGTCCAAGACCGACCTTTCTGGACAATCCAATGGCGAAAACCCCCACGCTTGAGCCCAGAGGCAAAATCTGTGCCATTTCATAGCGTAAGTAGCATGAGTGGCCGGTTTTCTAGCAGCCGCTAGAACGTCCGCTACCTCTTGCGAGACCCCGTATCACATAATGGCTATGTCTCTAGGAGCCAAGCGTGCAGGTTCAGCGAACGAAGGTCTGGATGGACCAAGGAGCCCGCCTCCTGAGACAGCAAGTGAGAGCTGATTGGCAGAGTCACTGGAGGTTCCCAGGACAGCTGATGTAGTAGAGGGAACCAGATCTGCTTGGGCCAAAATGGCGCGATAAGTATCAGCGTCGCTTGCTCTCTGCAAAGTTTCAAAAGGACCTTCTGGATCAACGGAGGGGGGGGGGGAGGCATAGAGGAATCTGCCCGCCTAAGAGAGGGACAACGCGTCTTGCCAGAAAACACCAGGCCCTGGATCTAGTGAGCAAAAATTGGGCAGTTTTGCGTTGGATGGGGATGTGAAAAGGTCTAATTCTGGTGTACCCCTTCTGCGAAACAGACCCTCTACTACCTCCTGAAGCAGTTCCTACTCGTGGACTCTGGCCTGAGAGCGACTCAGGCTGTCTGCAATGACGTTGTCTACTCCTGGTACATGAACAGCAATGAGGTTTGCGCCGTGTTGTAAAACCCAATCCCGCACCCGCATGGCCTCCCTGCAAAGCAGGTAGGAATGGGTGCCTCCTTGTTTGTTGAGGTAATACATCACCGCGGAATTGTCCGTTTGTAACAGAAGAGTACCCGGTGGAATCTCCAACTGGCAAGCCTGCAGGGTGTAAAGAACTGCTCTCATTTCCAGGATATTTATGTGGAGAAGAGTCTCTTGGGCTGTCCACAGGCCCCGAGACCGGACACTGTCGAGGTGTGCTCCCCATCCCAGCCCTGAGGCATCTGTGGAGAGCGTCACAATCGGAGACGGAGCAGTGAAGGGGACCCCCACTGAGAGGTTCTGCGCATCTAGCCACCACTGCCAATCCCGGATTACGGCCTTCGTGATCCGAATTGAGAGCAGCAGATGGTCTTGCTTTTGATCCCACTGGACCCATAACATCCACTGGGTCACCTGCATGTGGAGATGGGCTAGCGGGACTGTTGCAATGGCTGCAGCCATGTGTCCGAGCAGGCAAAGGATCATTCTGGCTGGGACGATCTTTGCCAAGATGTCCCTGATGAGGGATCTGATGTGTTCCGCTCGGTCCTGGGGTAGAAAAGCTTTCCCCTGGACGGCGTCCAGAACTGCGCCTATGAACTGCAGAATCTTTGACAGAACCAGGCGTGACTTCTCTTGATTGATAATGATGCCCAGCATCTCGAACAGAGACCTAGTACAATGAATGGCAGACATCAGGGCCTCCCGAGAGGTTACAATGAGAAGCCAGCCGTCCAGGTAGGGGAACACGTAGTGGCCTTGTCTCCTCAGAGTCACCACTACTACCGCCATGCACTTTGTGAATACCTGAGGTGCCGAAGACAGTCTGAAGGGGAGGGCTCGGAACAATAATAATGACCCTGAAACTCGATGCGTAAAAATTTCCTGTGCGCTTGAGCTATGGGTATATGCAGGTAAGCATCCTACATGTCCAAGGATGCTAGAAAGGCACCCTGCTTGAGCATGGGTATCAGACCTCGGAGGGTCACCGTGCGGGAGCATTTGTACAAGACCGAAGCGTTGAGGTCGATGAGATCCAGTATCGGACGGAGGTCCCCTGTCTTCTTGGGAACCAGAAAGAAGTGAGAATAATAACCTGCACCTCTCTGGTTCCATGGTACGTGCTCTATAGCCTCTTTTCTGAGAAGCGTGAGCACCTCCTACTGTATGAGCAGGGCGTGCTGATCTGAATAACGGGAAAGCAGGGGGGGGTCTTGATGGTGGGTGGTCGAGAAATTCTATGAAGTGGCCTTTCTTGATCAATTGGAGAACCCACTGGTCGGCAGTAATCGACTGCCACCCTGAAAAGTGGCGAGGGATGCAACCCCCGACCTTTTGTGCCCGTTGATCCAGAGGAGGGGCGAGGGCCGGGAAGAAGTCATGCTGTGGCAGCACTGGTCCCTGCAGGCTGGGCCAGTTTGGTGTAACGCTGGCCTCTGCCTGGGGACGACTTAGCCTGCGCTTTACGTTGAAAGGTGCCCCTTTGTTGCTGGCCGGAACGTGGCTGCTGCCGTTGTTGCCGGCTGAGAAAACGGCTCTGGTTCCTACGAAAGGAACCAGGCCTTGATCTGTACATGGCCTGTACAGACCTGACTGCCTTTCAAGCATCCTGGAGCTTGGTGATAACCTTTTCTGAGGGTGCACCAAAAAGTACTTCGCCATTGTAAGGGACGTCAAATGTTCTTCTGTACGTCCGGGGTAAAGCCGGAGACACGGAGCCAAGAGTGTCTCCAGAGACAGATGCCTGAAGCTGCAGCTCTGGCAGACGAGTCCGCAGAATCGTATGCAGCTCGTAGCACTTGGGTTCTCACATCAGGCCCTATGCAGAGGAGGTTTAGGAACTCCGCCTTCTGATCGCCATCCGGTAATTTGTTGACCAGGTCCTGGCCCTGTTCCCACAGGGCATTCTGAAACTGTACCATGTGAGACAGGTAGTTCAGGGACCTGATGGAGCATGTAGCAGCTGCATACATGCGCCTCCCCAGGGCATCCAGCTGTTTGGATTCCTGGTCCGGTGGCTGTGTGCTCATATGCTGCGGTCTTGGGGACGGTCATGCGAGGCCGTAATGACCAGGAAGTCAGTCAGAGGTTGTTGAGCCAAGTACTGGTCCTCTTTCGCGGCCTTGTACAGGCAGTCAGCTTTCTTCCGCACAGCGGGGGTGGAGTGCGGATGCTTCCACGCAGCCTTGGTGACGTCCACGAAGGTGTCCACCAAGAGTGGCACTACAACAGGCTTTGGATCTTTCTGTCGAAGACAACAGGCAAGGCGCTGTCTCTCGAGATCCAGGTCTTCAGCATCCCATCCCATGTTGTCCTGGATGTGCCTCATGATCTCAGAGAAGGAGGGATCATCTGGAGAAGACCTGGGTAGGTCATGTGGGTCAGGTGATGGGATGCTGAGTGGAGAAGGAGATGTGGAGAATTCCGAGGTATCTGATCTGGAGTCCTCCCCTGATGGAGCGTACCGACAACGTCTGGGTCGCTTGGGGCTGAGAGACCCTGATGGAGATCTTGAGGGAGGCCTTCTCCGATCCTTGGATATACCCCTAGGAGGTGGAGTCTGCTCCTTAGGGGTTGTTGGTCGCCCTGCTGGCCCTTGAGGGGGAGGAGGAGGTTTTACAGGGACCATGTCTTTTCAGATGGTGTCCCACCAGAAAGTAAAGAAATCCTTTACCTCTTGTATGTTCATGCCAGACGACAGGCCTGGCGCCGGTGGTCTGTCGCCGGGGACGGGCGTCGGGTCCGCAGGCGTCTCTGGGGTGGGCGAAAGTTCCCTCAGAAGCTCAGCATCCTCTGTGTCGCCCACGTGGTCTTCAGGCAATGTTGTGTCCTCCTCCGTGGAGTCCCTGCGACTGGTGTCCACCGGTGACTGGGGGGCGGTCTTTGGCTCCGGTGAGCGTGAGGCCGATGTCGGTCGCTTGGCCGACGACTTCGGGTCTGGCGAACGCCCAGCAGGTGTCTGGTGCTTGGCTGATGTCCTTGGCTCCAGCGAACGCCTGGCCGACTTCGGGTGCTAGGCCAACATCGGGTCAGTCATCCGCTTTAGGGACGTCAGGTCTTTTGTCTTCCTGGGTGGTGGATCCTGACTCCTGGGAGGGCGATCTGGAGTCAGGGTCCCGATGTCGGGCAGAGGAGGAAGACTTGTTGCGTTCGGAAGACTTGGAAGAGGCCTGAGAGGGAGTGGAGGAAGCTGAGGGCCTAGAAGTCTTAATGGGCTGAAGCAAAGTCGAAGAACCGCCTGTAGCCTTGACTTTGACCGGAGGGGGCTGAGAACGAGCCCTGGAGGGAGAACGGTCAGATCGGGTGGAATCTGAGCCACACAAGTCCAAGGCCCAGTTCGGGGATCTGGACCTTGCTTTCTCCCAGTGTTTATCGGCCTTGGAAGAATCACTCCTGGAGGAAGGTTCTTTGTCCATCTTGCTAAGTTTCTCTTCTAACAGGTACACCTGAAGTGCTTTCTGGCAGCGGATCCTGGTGCGTCTGTTGAACCCTTGGCAGAAAGAGCAGGCCTTGGTGTCATGGTCCGGGCCTAAGCACCGCACGCAGGATGAATGAGGATCCTTGAAAGAGATCTGTTTTCCGCAGGCACACTTGGAAATGTGTCCCTTAGAAGAAGGAGCTGGAGAGGACTTTAGTTTAGTAGAAACTACTTGGAGAAGTTCTAAGTTGTCGTGCGCTAGGTAGAGACGAGAGGCCGATGCTGGCGAGTTGACAGCGGGAAAAGAACTGGGGATTCTGGGGGATCGCCTCCTTATGTACTATGCCTGACGTCGGGGGCAGGACCAATGTCGGAGGCGGTCCCCGGTGAATACTGCTAGCTAGAAAATTTTCGTGGGGTCCTGGCACCTGCCGGCTTCAGTCCTAATGGTGTAACCTGCTGCAAGAGCTGTTTCTCGAAGTAAGATTTAATATTAACTTTCAAAATTATGTTTTACATCTTAAGTATTTTTTATCTTCTCTTTTGCCAATTAGATTTTCTACCCATCAATACTTGATGTGATGTGTGGAATAGTAGTCTATCTGGAGGCTGACATAGCTAGTTCTATTCCTTCTCGTATTTTCTCAGCCCTATGACATCACTGTCTAACCTCACAAATGGCCAAGAGGAGCCAATCAACAACTATCATCGATCACTTGTGCTGTCACAATGAATGAGGTCACAATGCTGATGGGGTATGAAGAGGAAAAAAGTACAGATATGCAAGAACGTACCGTGTCAGTAGATCTTTGAGAGAAGCTCTTGCAGCAGGTAACACATATAGGACTGACGCCACCTGGCAGATCTCGTAATTCTTTCTCTCAGCAGTACAAACGTGGGACCGCCCACCCGACATCGGCCCCAACCCCAATGTCACCCAGTATAAAGACAGGAGGCGGTCCCCACGTGCTCCAGTTCTTGTATGCCAATGACAGGCCAAAAACAAACAGCTGTGGATCAAACAATTCCAAAAAGCCCGCAACTGAAGGAATAAAAGTTGGATCAGAGCAGAGAGACTTACTCCTGAGGGAAGGAGGGAGGGAAAATCATACCTGCTGCGAAAGCTTCTCTCGAAGATCTACTGTTATGGTGAGTTCTTACGTAACTGTACTATCTTACTTCGAGAGGAAGCTCTTGCAGCAGGTAACACATATAGGACTGATTCCCAAGCAGTATAAAACTAAAGACAACCCTTGGGAAGGGGAAGTAAACATACAGACACGCTCCCAAGCAGTATAAAGCTTAAGACAACCCTTGGGAGGGGAAAGGAGAGGCAGACACACATCGGGAGAGAGACCTCTCATGAAATAAGGCCCTGGAGAAACACAAGGCCCAAATCTGCTCGACCCCTGGAAACTATATCCAGGCTGTAGTGCCTGACGAATGTGTGACCAGAGTGCCAAGTGGCGGCAACACAAATGTCAGCTGCTGACATTCTCTTGAGTGCTGCAAAAGAAGTAGCAACCACTATGGTGGAATGTACCCTGACCGCACCCGGAAGGATTTTCTCACCCTTCTCATAACAGAAGGATATGCAGTTGTCCAACCAACGGGAAAGCATTGGTTTGGTAATTGGGCACCCCAAGGACCTGTCTGCAAAGGACACAAAAGCTGATCCGATTGCCTGGCCTCCTTAGTTCTGGACAGGTAACAGCGCAAAGCTCTATGCACATCTAAGGTGTGCAGAAGCACCTCACCCCAGTTAGAGGGTTCCGGGTAATAAACCAGAAGCTGAACCAACTAATTAAGAGTAAACTCCGAGACTACCTTAGGAAGGAATTTTGGACTGATGTGGAGATCCACCCTATCCTTATGGAAAAATCAGATACGGTTCTCTACACATAAAAGCATGAAGCTCAGAAATGCGTTTAGTAGACGTGACTGCTACCAAAAGCAACGTCTTCCAGGAGAGGTAACGAAGCTCAAAACTCATGGCTGGTTCAAATATGGGAAGCATAAGCCTTTCCAGAACAAACAGTAAGTCCCAAGGAGGAACAGGATCCCGAACAGGAGGATAGATATGCAGGATCCCCTTAAGGAAGGTTTTAACCACCTCCAATTGAGCCACTGTCCTGTCATGGACGCAGTAATGTTAGGCAGAAACAATGGCCAGGTGAAGTTTTATAGAGGAGTAACTGAGACCAGACTCCGAAAGGGACAACAGGTATTGTAAGACGGAGTTGACCGGACAGACCAGAGGGTCCAATCTACTGGCTGTGGCCCACAGACAAAAGCGTTTCCATTTCATGGCATAAGTGGCCCAGACATTGGGCTTCGGTGCCTCAACCAAGATTTGAGCTACTTCGTCCAATACACCAAATCTGAGCTTTGCTAGGTCCCGAGGAGCCAAGCATGCAGGTGGAGTGAGCGTAAGTTGGGATGGACCAAAGCTCCCTGTTGCTGAGAGAGTAGCTGACCAGAGTGTGGAAGGGGCCACGGAGGCTCCACTGTCAGATGCCTGAGCAGTGGGAACCAAATGTCTGGGCCACAGAGGGGCCATCAGGATCATGACCACCCTCTCTGATTGGGCTTTGAGTAGAACCTGCTGAAAGAGAGGGAAGGGAAGAAATGCATTAAGGAAAGTACGTAGGAACTTACCGTAACAGTAAATCTTTGAGAGAGGTTCCTTCAGTAGGTCATCACATATAGGACTGGCGCCACCTGGCGTTGGGCTGCACGGCAGACATTTCTAGCAATACCTGATGGGGGACCGCCCTCCCGATGTCACGCCACTGATGTCAGCGTGACTGTATAGTGAGTGGTCCCCACACCGCCCTCCAGTTCTCCTGCCAGAGCCAGGAAGAGGCCCGACAGCAGGAGCGAACAGGATCTGGAGTCCCTGTAAAACATAAAATGAGGGGAAGGAGGGAGGGAAAAATATGACCTACTGAAGGAACCCCTCTTGAAGATCTACTGTTATGGTAAGTTCCTATGTAACTGTACTATCTTACTTCGAGAGGGTTCCTTCAGTAGGTCATCACATATAGGACAGAGTTCCAAGCCGTCCCTCCAAGGAGAGACCGAGAGAAACTAGGGAGGAGGAAAAAACTCCAACGGAAAAAACTGAAGTCCAGAAAGGACCCAGTCTAGGACAGAAGGCCCTGCAGGAGGGCTAGGCCAAAGCCAGCCCTCTGCCTAGAAGCAATGTCCAGACTATAATGTTTGGTAAAGGTATGGACAGAACACCAAGTAGCGGCAGCACAAATGTCAGCCATGGAAACGTTCTGAAGGAAGGCTGTGGAGGCAGCCATGCCCCTAGTAGAATGACCTCTGATGGTACCCACCAGAGGTTTATCGTACTTCTGGTAACAGTATCGAATGCAGTTGCCTAAACATTTGTAAAGGCCCTGCTTAGAAACTGGTTTGCCATTCGATCTCGGGGCGAAGGAGACAAACAACTGGTCACAAGAGCGAAATTCTTTGGTCCAATGGGTGCAGCACCGGAGAATCCAATGGACATACATCTTATGGAGGAGTGCCTCACCTCTGTTAGAGGGGGACAGATAATACACCAGAAGCTCTACTGACTGATTTAGCGTGGCTTCTGACATCACCTTGGGAAGAAACCTCGGATGAGTTCTGAGGACCACCCAGTCCCTGTGGAAAATCAAGTATGGCTGCTTGCAGACTAAAGCGTGAAGCTCTGAAATCCTTCAGGCTGATGTGATAGCCACAAGAAAAAGCGCCTTCCAAGATAGGAAGCACAAATCACAGCTCATAACCAGCTCGAAAGGAGGAAGGGTGAGCTTTTCCAGTACAAAGTTCAAGTCCCAAGGCGGGATTGGGCGTGGATGGGGGGTTTCAGATGGAGAATCCCTTTCAGAAAAGTTTTTGAGACTTCCAACTGAGCCATGGGTTTACCATCCACTAGCTCATGGTATGCTGAGATAGCCAAGATATGTACCTTTAAGGAAGAGTAGGACAGACCAGAGTCTGACAAGTGAAGGAGGTATTCCATGACTTGTGGGGCCGAGCAAGAGAAGGGGTTCCAGCCCTTAGCAGTTGCCCAAATGGAAAACCGCTTCCACTTCATGGCATAAGTGGAACAGGTAGACTGTTTCCTAGCCTCGATGAGGACTTGAGCAACCCTGGAGGAAACCCAGAAGCGGGATATCGGTATGTCTGCAGGAGCCAGGCATGGAGATGCAGGGAACGGAGCCCCGGGTGTACCAGACGACCTTGATCCTGGGTCAGGAGGTAATGAGTCATTGGAAGTGGAACTGGTGGTTCCCGGGAAAGCTGCTGTAGCAGGGGGAACCAGATCTGTCTCGGCCAGAGAGAAGCAATGAGGATCATCTTTGCCCTCTCCACCTGGAGTTGGAGGAGAACCCTCTGGAGTATGGGAAAGGAAAGCGTATAAGAATTTCCCTCTCCAGGATAGAGACAACACGTCGCTCCAAAAAGCACCTGGCTCTGGAACGAGAGAGCAAAACTTGGGAAGTTTTGCATTGTATTGGGAGGCAAAGAGGTCGATTTCTGAATGCTCCAATTTTGGAAGATGGATTCCACCACTTCCTGATGTAGCTCCCACTCGTGAGCTAGGGTCCGAGACCTGCTGAGACGAACAGGAAGTTTAGAACGTCTGGAACGTGTATGGCCACTGGGGTCAAATGGTGCTGGACTGCCCAGTTCCACACCCGCATCATCTCCCTGCAAAGAGGGTACGACTGGGTTCCACCTTGTTTGTTGATATACCAAACTACCGACATATTGTCCATTTGGATTAGCAGTGATCCCTTTGGAAGGAGGGTCTGGAAGGCCTGTACCGCGTACAGGACCGCCCTCAACTCCAGAACATTGATGTGGAGAGAAGTCTCCAAGCCAGACCATAGTCCCTGAGCTTGGTGTTCCTCAAGATGAGCTCCCCACCTCATATTCGAGGCATCCGTGGTGAGGGTGGCTATCGGTGAAGGGTTCCGAAAGGCAAGCCCCAGAGAAAGATTGCGAGAATCCTTCCACCATTGTAAGTCTTTCTGAACTGCTGAGGAGACAAGGACCGGATGGTCCAGGTCGTCCAGGAGCTGATCCCACTGCACCCGCAAGGACCACTGAGTAATCTTCATGTGGAGCCTTGCAAGGGGAAAGTACAGTTACGCAAGAACTTACCATAACAGATCTTCTAGAGAAGCTCTTGCAGCAGGTTACACTTTGAGGACTGGCGCCACCTGGCAGTGGTTCCAGCAACTTTTTCTCTAGTAGTACCAACGTGGGAACGCCCTCTGCCGATGTCTGCTCCACCCCCAACGTCACCCTATATAAGGGAGGAGTTCCCCATGTGCTCAAGTTCTTGAACTCCCTGCCCCCGTCAGACAAGAAAACGACAGGCAAGTTATAAACTGATAGTCAACGGACAACCCCTCAAGAGGAAAAAAATACCGGCCTGAACAGGGCCTGATCCCTGGGGGAAGGTGGGCGGGAAATATACTTGCTGCAAGAGCTTCTCTCGAAGATCTACTGTTACGGTAAGTTCTTACGTAACTGTACTATCTTACTTCAAGGAGAAGCTCTTGCGGCATGTTATACATTGAGGACCAAGTCCCAAGCAGTATAAACTTACAACAACCCCTGGGAGGGGGAAGAAACATGAAGAAGGACATCAAGAGAAGGGAAGATCCCTCAGGAAACAAGGCCATGCAGAACCACAAGGCCAAACTCTGCTCTGCGTCTGGAAATGATGGCGATGCTATAGTGCCTGACGAAGGTATGGACAGAGCTCCAGGTAGTGGCAGCACAGATATCTGCTGTCGGTACCCTCTTTAATGCTGTGAAGGAAGTAGCGATAGCCCTGGTAGAGTGAGCTTTAATCGGCCCCATTGTCTACCTCTTATGCTTCTCATAGCAGTAGGAAATGCAGTGTACCAACCAGTGCGAAAGCGTCTGTTTGGTGATAGGGCGACCTACGGACCATTGGGCAAAGGACACAAAGAGCTGATCAGACTTCCTGTCCACCTTGGTTCTAGCTAGGTAACATCCGAGAGCCCTGTGCATGTCCAAGGAATGAAGCAGGATCTCGCTCCTGTTGGAGTGCTCCGGGTAGTAGACCGGGAGCTGAACTGACTGATTCAAAGTGAGCTCCAAGACCACTTTCGGTAGGAACTTCGGATTGGTGCGGAGATCAACCCTGTCCATGGGGAAAACAAGGTAGGGTTCTTTACAAACAAGAGCTTGACGCTCTGAAAAGCACCTCGCTAAAGTAATAGCTACTGAAAGCAGAATTTTTCAGGGGAGGAAACGAAGCTCCAATTTCATAGCCGGCTCGAACGTGGGAAGAGAAAGCTTCTCCAGGATGAACAGGAGATCCCAAGGAGGAACAGGGTCCCTTATGGGATGTCTGATGTGGAGGATACTGCGCAAAAAAGCTTTGGAAACCTCCATCTGAGCCACCGTCTTACCCGACACAGGTAAATGGTAAGCGGAGATGGCGGCCAGGTGTACCTTGATGGAGGAATAGCTGAGGTCTTTTTCTTAGAGAGAAAGCAAGTGTTCCAGGACGGTATTAAATCAGATAGACCAATGGATCTACTTGCTTGGCTGTGGCCCAAATGCAAAAATGTTTCCACTTCATAGCATAAGAGGCCCTGGTGGCAGGTTTTCGTGCCTCAACCAACACCTGAGCGACCTGATCAGGCACTCCAAAACGGACCTTAGCCAAGTCCTGAGGAGCCAAGCATGCAGGTGAAGAGAATGTAAGTTCAGGTGCAGCGGAGACCCCTTTTCCTACGAGAGCAGGTGCAAGGAGAGGGGAAGAGGCACTGGCGACTCTGCCGCTAGACGCTGTAGTAAAGGAAACCAGATCTTACGAGGCTAAAGCAGAGCGATCAAGATGATTTGGAAGGTTCCGACTGAGCCTTGAGGAGGACCTTCTGAAGGAGGGGAAAGGGCGGGAAGACATACAGGAACCTCCCGCTCCAGCAGAGGGATAACGCGTCTTGCCAAAAAGCACCAGGCTCTGGACCCAGGCAAAAACTAGGCAGTTTGCGTTGGATTATGACGAAAAGGTCCGCCTCTGCATCCCCATAGACGGAAGATGCGATCTGCGACCTCTTTAAGCAACTCCCATTCGTGGGCTTGCGATCTCGTCCTGCTGAACGTGTCGGCCAGCATGTTTTGATTCCCAGGAACATGCACTGCTGTCAAAAAACAGATGATGTTCCAGGGCCCAATCCCAAACCCGCATGGTTTCCCTGCAAAGGGGATAGGAATGTGTGCCGTCCTGTTTGTTGATGTAGAACATCACCGAAGTGTCTGTCTGCACCAAGAAATGGCCCGGCGTCAAGACCGAGGCCAGGGCTTGAAGTGCATAAAGCACAGCTCTCATTACCAGGACAATGATGTACAGATTCACTTCCGAGGGAGACCAGGAACCCTGGGTACGATGGTGCCCCAAGTGTGCGCCCCATCCCTGGGATGAGGTGTCCGTGGTCAGAGACTGGGATGGAGCCTCTGATTGGAAGGGAATGCTCCCCCCCCAAAGTAGATTTTCGGACGACATCCACCAGCGAAGTTCTCGGTGGACTGGCGCTGATATTCTGATCAAGGTGTCCAGGCTGTCTGAGGTTTGATCCCACTGGACTCTCAGGGACCACTGAATGCTCCTCATGCGCAGACACGCCAGAGGGACTGAGACTATGGCAGCGGCCATATGCCCCAACAGCCTGAGGAGGAGCCGAGCTGGCACCTTTGAGGCTGACGAAATCTGGGACACGATGATCCGAATGCGATCCGCTCTGTCGGAGGGAAGGAAAACCTTCCCGAGAGTGGTGTCCAGAAGAGCTCCGATGAACTGGAGAATCGGAGTAGGAGACGGATGAGACTTGTCCCTGTTCATGGTGATTCCGAGACATTGTAAAAGTGAGTCTCCGACAGGCGAGACCTGGAGGAGGCCAGGAGGAGCCAGTCGTCCAGATAAGGAAACATGAAATGGCCACGTCCTCGAAGTGCCCCGGCCACGACCTCCAGGCATTTGGTAAGACCCTGGGGGCAGAGGCAAGACCGAAGGGGAGGACTCGGAACTGATAGTCCTCGCCTTTGAACCTGAACATGAGGAACCTTCGATGGTTTCTGGCGATGGAGATATGCAGGTAGGCATCCTGCATGTCCAGAGACACCAGCCAATCTCCTGCCGATATGAGAGGAAGGAGAGTAAGAAGAGAAACCTTCCTGAATCTCTTGTAGGAGACCCACTGATTGAGATCGCTGAGGTCCAGAATGGGTCAGAGATCTCCCGACTTCATGAGAATGAGGAAGAAGTGGGAAAAGAACCCTTTCCCTGACTCGGCTGGTGGAACCGGCTCGATGGCCCTTTTGTCCAGAAGGGAGGAGATCTCCCACCGGATCAGAGCTCTGTGCTTCCTTGGGTATTGGGATGGCAACAGTGGTCTGTCCGGAGGAATGGATTCGAACTCTATGGAGTGCCCAAACTCCACGAGCTCCAGCACCCACTGGTCGGAGGTCACCTGGCCCCACACGTCCACGTAGAGTAAAAAGCGGCCTCCGACCGGCTCCCCTGGTAGGGGTACCAGAGGAGAAGGGTCGCTGAATAGTCAGGCATTAGGTGGGGAGGGTGGGTGACGGGCGTGCCTGCTGCTCTGGGTGGTCTAGAGGCGGAGCCGACTGCCTCTGGCCCGCCTTCACGACTCAAAGCCCTCGCTGCCCTGTTGCTGAAAGCGATGTTGCTGCGACTGATGTCCCCCATGGCCACGAAAACAAGGCCTTCGTGCGCGGCCCTGTTTCGGGCGGTACATGGACTGCACGGAACAGACAGCCTTTCTGGAGTCCTGCAGCCTGGTGATGATGCGCTCCGTGTCCTCGCCAAAGAGCACGGAGCCTTTGAGGATAGCATCCAGAAGGTTGGTTTGGATGTCTGGACTGAACCTGAAGCCATGTGTGGCATCGGAGGCAAATGCCAGTAGTGGCCGCCCTGGAGGAGGTGTCCGCAGAGTCATAGGCCAACCGCAGAACGTGGGTGCCCATGTCTGAGACGGTCTGCAGCAACTTGGCAAGCTCTGTCCGCTGAGGACAATCGGGCAGGCCTTGCACAATGTCCAATCCCTGTTCCCAGAGGGCGTTCTGGAATTGGACCATGTGCGTCAGGAAGCTGAGGCTCCTGATGGTGCAGGTGGCAGCAGAGTACACCTTACGGCCCATAGAATCCAGCTGCTTCGATTCCCTATCAGGCAGCTGGGTGCTCAGATGTTTGGGTCTCTGCGAACGATCGTGAGCCGCCAAAATCACCACTGAGTCTGCAGCGGGTGGTTCGGCCAAAAAGGGGTGGTCCGCAGGCGCCCGGTAGAGCCGGTGAGCCTTCTTTGGCACAGCGGAGGAGGAGGAGTGAGGATGCTTGCAGGTCGCACGAGTGACATCCTAAAGGTGTCGACCATGGAAGGGATGACCACCAGCTTTACGTCTTTTTGGTGGAGATATTTAGCCAGCCGCAGTCGCTCGGGTTCCAGGGCCCCTGTGTCCCAACCCATGTTGGCCTGGATGTTCCTCATCACCTCCATGAAGCTGGGGTCATCAGAAGAGGATTTAAGGCGGCCCTCCGTGTCCCCTAGGTCTGGCTCCGAGTAGCGAGAGGAGGAGGAGGAATCTGAGTCCACATAGGAGGCCATATAAGAAGAGGGTGAGGTGCTACGCCTCTTCCCTTTCTGCCTCTTGTCCAGAGGAGGAGAGGGGGAGCGAGAGGAACTGCTGGACTGGTCCCTTTTGTTCTTTTTCTTGTGCTTCTTTGAGGGAGGCACTTCGTCCCCCCCACCATCTGGTTCAACAGGGTCTGGAACCAGCTCCGGAGTGGGTGAAGGCGCACCTGCTGGTAGGTCTTTTTTAACAGTCTCCCACCAATGGGTAAAAAGCTCCTTAACCTGAGAAGGTGTAATTTCAGTGAATCAGGTGTAAGGCTGAGGTGAGCCTGAGCCCGTGCAGTGCCGGTCCCCATCGTCCGGGGCTGGCGTCGGGTCTGAACCCTTGGCCGGGCGTTGTCCTAAGGTGGGGACGTCGTGGAGGCATCAGCACCACAGTCGTCGGGTTCCAGTATCAGGCGGACCGGGGACCATGGAGAAGGGGTGTCCGAACTGACATCGGGTGTCAGGGACAGAACTGGCATCGGGCGGACCGGCGTCGGAATAACCTCGGAATAATGGCGGCGGAATAACCTTCGCCTGGACCGTGGCAAGGGAGTTGCTGGCAGATGAGGGTCTGGCGTCCGCTTCTCCCTGGGACCTGATGGGCATCGTTCCTTGTCATGAGACGGACAACGGTAGGATTTGTGGCTCGAGGTTTTCTCAGCTGGATGCCGGTCAGAAGCCGGAGGCTGGCGTCGGTCTGAGGCCTTGTTTTTAGGCAGCAAGGAGGCGGCCCTGCCAGCCGAAGACCCGGAGGCCTTGCTCAACTCCCGGGAGTCGGCTTTTGAGGAGGAAGTCGAGCGGGAGGAGACCTTACCTGAGCCCTTGGATTTCTCGCAGGGCTAAGAGACCTTTAAAGACTGGAGAGAAGTAGGAGTGGAACCCACAGATGAAGGTTTTACAGTCGTGAGGCGGGAATCATGGCCTGATGACCTGGACTTCGATCCCGAAGACCGATATTTCGAGTGGGATCTCCCTCTGTCCTGTTCCCGATGCTTGTGGTGCTTGTGGGTGGGCTGAGGGTCAGATTCCCCCGAGGAAGAGGCCCGTCCCATGGCAGCAAGTTTTGATTCTGCGAGAAAGGGCGCAGGGGATTTCTGGCACCAGATTCGCGTCCGCGAATTGAAGGCCTGGCAATGAAGGCAGGCGTCAGTGCGATGGTCGGGCCCCAGGCAGTAGAGACAAGCAGAATGTCCGTCTTCCGCGGGAATCTGTCGCCCACAAGCGCACTTGTTTAAATGAGAGGACATAGATGTCGAAAATCGAATTCTGAGGAAAAACTAACACGGTGGAGAAGAGCAATTGGTACTAGCCGAAACGCTGAACTAACCCTGACCGTACAGCAGGAAAGGACTGGAGCACGTGGGGAACTCCTCCCTTATATAGGGCGACGTTGCGGGTGGAGCAGATGTCGGCAGGGGGCGTTCCCATGTCGGTACTACCAGAGAAAAAGCTGCCGGAACCGCCACCAGGTGGCACCAGTCCTCAATGTGTAACCTGCTGCAAGAGCTTCTCCTTGAAGTAAGATCGGTAGTTATGGAGGCCGCCATCAGGCCCAGAAGGTGAAGGACTTCCTGGGCAGGGACGGTCCTGAGAGAAGCCACTTTGGGAGGCCTGACAGACAAGGGTCCCCATTCTGTCTGGAGGAAGGAATGCTCTGCACCGGACCGTATCCTGGACTGCCCCAATAAACTGAGGTCTCTTGCAGGAATAAGGGATGACTTGGGAACACTGACCGTGATCCCTTGTCTGCTGAAAAGGTCCAGGGTAAAGGATTGAGCCTTCAGAAAGGAATCCCTGGAAGGGGTTGAAATCCGCCAGTCATCCAGGTAAGGGAAGACCGCAATGCCCCTGCAGCGTAGGAACGCTGCGGCCACCGCGAGGCCAAAGGGCAGCACCCGGAACTGGAAGTGTTCCCCTTGGAAATGGAAATGAAAATGCAGGAATCGGCAGTGGCTGGGGAAAACAGGAATGTGCAGGTAAGCATCCTGCATATCCAGGGCACAGAGCCAGTGGTTCTCCATGAGGAGAGGGAGGAAGTTCTGGAGCGTCAGCATTAGAAATTTTTTGTACGCGACAAACCAATTTAGCTGACTTGGGTTGAGTATGGGTCTGAAGTCCCCAGTCTTTTTTGGAACCAGTAAAAAAATGGGACTAAAATCCCTTTCCCCTTTGCCCGAAGGGGATGAGCTCGATTGCTTCTTTGAGCAAGAGCGAATTTACCTCCTCGCGAACGAAGAGAGCTCTGGTCCCGAGAGCAAGAGGACTTTGTGGGTAGAGTTTCTGGAGAATCTCCAGAAACTCTATAGTGATCCAACGGACACTGGTTACCAGAACCCATTCGTGGAGGTGATCGCCTTCCACTCCCGAGCGCGGGCGGTCCTCCTCTCTCACCTGCTCCCTGTCGCGAGAATGAGGAGGCAGTAGGGCCGGGGAGTCAAGAAGTGGCAGGACGTTGAGGGGGAGGGCCTCCTGAACGTCTCTGATTTTTGGAGGCAGGAGGGGTGGCTGTACCCGTGGCCTTTCGCTTCAATTGGCGGCGCACCTGAGGGTTCTTTCTCTGCCTCCAGGTCCTTTTCCAAAAGGGCTGCTGTTGTTGAGAGCCCGATTGGTACATACACCTGACAGACCTAAGTGCAACTCCCTTGTCCTGTAGGTCTGTGAAAATATCCTTGGTGTCCCCACCAAAAAGGAATGAGCCCCTGAAAGGGGCATCCTGAATCGCTGACTAGACCTCATTGGCGAGGCCAGAAAGGCGAAGCCAGGAATGTTGTCTGAGGGCAACGGCAGTTGACAAGGTACGGGCCACTGAGTCGACGGAGTCGTAAATGGTACGTAAAGCGTACCTACAAGAAACCTTGGAGAGGCGGAGATCCTTGGCAAGGTCCTCCTTTAGAGGCGAGGGATCCATGGACTGGACTTGCGCTTACAGCCTGGCCAGGGTCGCTTTCTGATGGGACACCATGTGGGCAACCTAACTGAGGGACCTGAGGGTGCACGTGGACAAGGAATATATCTTTCTCCCGAACTGGTCCATCTGCCTCGACTCTTTGTCCGGAGGAGTAGTGCTCATGTGCTTAGGCGTTGAAGAGCAATCATGAGCCACCGAGATGACCACAAAGTCAGCCTTGGGATGGGCCTTTAAGAAAGGGGCATCCTTCAGAGCCCGGTAGATCCTGTCTGCCGCTTGGGGACAGCCGGGACAGAATGAGGCATCTGCCAGATTGTAGTGATGAGGTCTTGATGGGGGGCCATCCAAGGAGGAATGGGAATGGGAGACAGAGACTCTAAGTCTAGGTGTTCTGCAAGCCTCTGTCTCATGGGGTCCTGTTCCTCAGACTCCCAGTCGAAATAGTCCTTCATGGTCCTCAAGAGGTCGGAGAAGGCAGGGTCTTCTGGTGGAGACTTTGGCGAGACCTTGCCCCATGTGTCCTTGGGGTCCTCCTTAAAGGAATCTTCCCTCCTCTTCAAACTGTCATCATGATCATCGTCCGCCTCCTCGACAGGACGGCGTCTGGTATCCGGAAGGGAAATGTCCTGCCGAGTCTTCCCCGAGATATGGACAGTGGCTATAGACGAACTGCTCAGGGAAGGGGACCTAGGAGACCACGGTTGTGGGAGCCTAGTCTCCAGGTCCGAGACCAACTTTGACCGAGACCCCTGCCACCAAGACTGTATTAAGGTCTTGAAATCCGGGGTAACCGGAGGAGAGGGAGGTGGAGTAGGCAGAGGCTGGAGGGGGGAGGAGGAGGGGAAGGAATAACAGGTGGTGGATAGTAGCCCTGGAATCCCATATAAAGGGAATAGTGATTAAATCCAGGGTAGAACTGTCCCAGGTGACTCCAGTCCGGAGTGGGACACCTGGGTAGTGGTCCCCATGATACCCCAATGGGTAATGTGGGACAGTTCGGGGTCGGGTATAAATCCCCATCGTCAGATCAGGCATCAGGGGAACCCACGTCGGACCCGCCGTCTTATATATAGGTTGATGGTCCAGCACTGGGACAGCCCACGTCAGGGGAACCGACGTCATAACTGGCACCACTTGATCCAGCGCCGAAAGGGGATCCGGCGTCTGAGGGGCCGGCGTCGGAACCAGACGAAGGGGCCCTGGCGTTGGGGCTGGATCTGGCGTCCAGGCAAAGGCCGATCAGCTGGTCCCGGCTGCGGGACAGTCATCGGGATAACTGCCGTCGGAAGAGGCACCGGAAGCCCGCCAGAAGGCAGAGGAGGGGCCTCCACAGAGAGGCCTGTAGGCGGAGGAGGAGCATCCTTCTCCTTGACCCCAGAGGGGGAATGTGGAGCCGGGACATCAATGGAGTCGATGGGCTCTCTGCTGCCATCGCCGGACGTACCTGACGATGAATTGGAGGGCATGGGCAGAGGAGGAGGAGGAGGAGGCAGAGGTGCTTTCTAACTCTGGTCCCGCTGGACGTCAGGTGAGGTGCCGTGAGGTCCAGGCGGGGGAACCAAGCCTGTGCGGTCGTCAGGGATGGCCGACTTAGTTGGCGGGGGCGGGCGGTCAGAGGAGGAGCCCCCGGCTGACTTATCGACTGGACCCGGGCGACTGCCCCCAGCCGGAGAAGCCAACTTACTGGCAGCCACACGGTCCCTGGAGGAGCCGGGAGCAGACTTAACGGCTGAGGCGGCGCGGTCGTCGGAGGAGCAGACGGCCAACTTATCTGCCGAAGTTTTGTCCGACTTACCGTCCGGTTTTCTGGGCGGCAGCTGGGCCTTGCTCGTCGAGGGCCTGGCATCATCCACGGAACGAGCCTGCTCCCTAGACTTCTCCTTATGCTTTTTTTGAAGGAGAAGATTTTTTTGATGAATCCCGGAGATGATCCATTTTCTTCTTTAAGGAAGCCAAGCGGGCTTTCAGTAAGTGGGCCTCCAAAGCCTGCTGTCTCCTCTTTTTTGTGTCCTAGTTAAAAGATTGACACTCAGGGCAGGAGGAGACTGAATGGTCCGGGCCTAGACAGAGAACGCACTGGGAATGACCATCTTTGTGCGGGATCTGCGTGCCACAGGACAAGCACTTCTTCTTGGGTGAAGACATAAGGAAGAACACAAATCTGAGGAAAAAATAGCAGCGAGGGATAAACCAACACGATGAACTTTCATGACGATCGCTAACTGGAAGTCTGCAATGCGACTGACACGAGGCAATGGCGGGAAAGAACTGGTGGGCGGGCATGGGGACCACCCACTATATACAGTCACGCTGACGTCAGTCACGTGACGTCGGGTGGGCGGTCCCCCGTCAGGTATTGCTAGAAAAATCTGCTATGCGGCCCGACGCCAGGTGGCGCCAGTCCTATATGTGATGACCTACTGAAGGAACCCTCTTGAAGTAAGATCCTCCCTTTCCAAGATAGGGACAACCCGTCTTGCCAAAAAGCTCCACCGAGCGAGCAGAAATTGGGCAGTTTTGCATTGCATTGAGACGCAAAAAGGTTCAACTCTGGCATCCCCCCATCTGGCGAACAGGGTGTCTGCTACCGACTGTAGCAGGGACCACTCGTGAGTTAATGGTTTGGCCTGGCTGGCAGCATCTGCAACCACGTTCAGACAACCTGGTACATGGACTGCCGATAGACTGAGCTGTTGCTCCATCGCCCAGTCCCACACTCTCATGTCTTCCGGACAAAGGGGGTAAGAGTATGTGCCTCCCTGCTTGACGTAGAACACCACAGAGATGTTGTCCATCTGAACTCGAAGGTGACCAGGCAGTAGGAATGGAGTCAGTGCCTGTAGAGAGTACAGGACAGCTCTTAGCTCGAGCACATTGATATGCAGGTTCTCCTCTAATGGGGACCACAGTCCTTGAGTCCTGTGACTCCACAGATGAGCCCTCCAACCTGTTCCAGACGCATCTGTAGTGAGAGTCTGGGTAGGTGTATCTGCCTGGAAGGGGAGGCCTCTGCAGAGATTCTGTGGGGACCCCCACCCATGGAGTTCTTGACGAATTGGTTCTGTGATCCGGATGGGCAAGTCCAAGTCATCCCTTGTTTGGTCCCACTGGATGCGAAGCGTCCACTGAATAGTGCGCATGCGCAGCCTGGCGAAGGGGACCGAAACTATGGCGGCCGCCATGTGTCCCAGAAGCCGAAGGATGGATCTGGCAGGAACAACAGATGCTGAACAAGTTTTGATTGCTAGTGCCCTGAGGTGCTCTGCTCTGTCGGAAGGTAGGAAAGCCTTCCCCAAGGAGGTATCCAGTAGGCCTCCTATGAATTGTAGATGCTGGGAGGGAAGGAGCTGTGACTTTTCTGGGTTCACTGTGATCCCCAGGTGCCGACAGAGGGAGACAGTATCCAGGATGGTCTCCCAGAGACGAGACCTGGACGAGGCCAGCAGAAGCCAATCATCTACATACCACAGAGGAACAGGAAATGTCAGTTTCTGCGCAGTGCTGCTGTGACAACGGCAAGGCATTTTGTGAAGACCCTGGGGGCAGAGGAAAGGCTGAACGGAAGGACCCTGAACTGGTAGGACCGCCCTTCGAACCTGGATCTCAGGAATCTCCGATGATTTTGGCAGATGGGAAAGTGCAGAAATGCATCCTGCATGTCCATGGATGCCATCCAACCCGACCACAAGGAAGGGGAGGAGATTAGGAAGCAACACCATGCGTAATCTCTGACAGGAGACCCACCGGCTGAGGTCGCCGAGATCCAAGATGGGCCTTAGGTCCCCCGACTTCTTGGGAACCAGGAAGACGTGGGAGTGAAAACCAGAGTCTACCTCTGCCTCCTGGATGCGCTCTAAGGCGTCCTTCGCCAGGAGAGACTGGATCTCCTGTCTGATAGGAGCCCTGTGGTCTCTCAGGTAGTGAGATGGAGGTGGTGGTCTGTCAGGGGATAAAGACTCGAACTCTATGGAGTGCCCGAACTCCACGAGGTCGAGGACCCACTGGTCAGAAGTCACTTCTCTCCAGGCCTGGGCATAAAGAGAAGAATGACCTCCCACCGGCCCTCCTGATGACAGGTCTTTTTTGGGGGGGGGGGGGTCACTCAGATAGTCAGGTTGAAGGAGGGGGAGGGAGGGTGGCGGCAGAAGGTCTAGCCTGTCTAGAGGAGGTTGAGGCAGCACCTCTGGACTCACCTCTTTGACCAAAGCCTCCCCACTGCGTGAGACTGAACACGGGGCTGCTGAGGCTGATGTCCCCCTCTGCCACGAAAACGGGGCTGGCGAAAACGCTCCCATTTCGGGGTGGTACATAGACTGCACGGAATGGATGGCCTTTCCGGAGTCCTGCAGTTTAACAATGACCTTCTCTGTGTCTTCACCGAACAGCACAGTCTCTCTGAAAGGGGCATCCAGAAAGGAAGTTTGAACCTCTGGGTCGAACCCGGAGACCCGGAGCCAGGAATGGCGTCAGACAAATTCTGGTTGCAGTCGCCCTCGCTGAGGTGTCCGCAGAGTCATACGCTGCTCGAAGGATGCGAGTACCCACATCCAAGCCCGTCTGCAAAAGCTTTGCAAGCTCTGCCTTTTGAGGGCAGTCGGGCATGCCTTGCAGGATGTCCAGTCCTTGGTCCCAAAGGGCATTCTGGAACTGGACCATGTGTGTCAAAAAACTGAGGCTACGTATGCTGCAGGTGGCAGACGAGTATATCCTACGCTCAAAAGAATCCAGCTGCTTAAGACTCCCTGTCTGGCGGCTGGGTACTTAGGTGCTTCGGCCTCTGCGAATGATCGTGTGCAGCTGATATAACCACAGAATCAGCTGTGGGATGTTCAGCTAGTAAAAGTCGTCCTCGGGGGCCCGGTACAAACGATTTGCCTTTCTGAGCACCGCAGAGATGCCTGTGAATGCTTCCAAGTGGCAAGGGTGACATCTTGGAAGGTATCTACTAATGGGGGATAACCACCGGCTTGGGGTCCTTCTAGTGCAAATACTTTGCCAGACGCAAGCGTTCGGGGTCCAGGACCTCTGCATCCCATCCCATGTTCTCCTGTATGTGCCTCATGAACTCCATAAAGCTGGGTTCATCGGGCGGAGACTTTGGCTGGTCCTTTGTGTCTCCAGGAAGCAAACCAGGGTCAGAATCCGAGTAGGAAGGCTCAGATTCTCCATTGGCCTCTAAAGAGGAGGAGTAACGTCATCTCCTCTTCCTATGTCTGGATCTTCTGGGTGAAGGACAGCGGGAGGAGGAAGGAGATCTGGTCTCCCTACGCTTAGTTTTGTGCTTCCTGGGGCTAGTGGGATTTTCATCATTCCCAGATGGAACAGGGATGACCTGAACATCTGGCTCAGGGGTGACAGGAGGAGGCCTAGGAGCAGGAGGAGACACCAAATACTGCTTAACAGTCTCCCACCAATAGGTGAAAAGCTCTTTTACCTAAGACATGCCCAGCCTTGGTGACTCAGGTTTTGGATCCCACGTTGGTCGGCCCCGAACTGGCGTCAGTTGGATCCGGCATTGGTCTAATGGGCGATGTCGGTGGTACCTCCGTGGTACAGTCGTCTGGTTCTGGTGTCAGGTGGACCAGAGCATGGTCCCTAGGAGAGACATTGGGGCTGCCGATAGGGGATGTCGGGGGGGACCGACAATGGCCGTGATAAGGTGGGCAGCTTATCTGGTGCCGGAGGAACAGAAGGACGCTTCTCCAGCGTCGGGCCAGAAGCATCATTTGACTGACATCCCTTGACAGGAGAAGGGTGGGGACGGTCAGAGCGCAAAGAGGCCTTGGCCGGTCTATCAGAAGACTTGTGGGGCTTGTCAGAGGGGTGTCGGATGGAATCCGCGGACAGCCGCTGGTCGGACTTGTGCTTCGGTGGCAGGGATGAAGCCCTGGAAGAAGAGTGCCCCGCTGTCTGCTTGCACTCCCCGGGATCAACTGAGGCCGATCGGGAGGAGAACTTACCCTTTGTGTTGCAGAGCCGGCGTCGGAGGGCCTCTTAGGCTCAGAGGAGCTGGAGTCAGAGGGCATTTTTGCCGCTGCAGAACCGGTGTCAGAGGGCCCTTTAGCCACTGCAGAACCGGAGTCCAGGGGCCTGATCTTGACAGGCTGAAGAGAAGTCCCTTTGATGCAAGAAGCTGAGGCGGGAGGCTTAAGGGAGGTAAGCCAGGCCTCATGACTGGAGGAGCCGGAGCGACCAGCAGACTGGGAGCTAGAAGACCTGGGTCTGGAGGACGAGCGATCCCGGTCCCAGTGGTGGCGCTTCTCCTTTCTATGTTTCTTGGGTGGAGAGGGAGAATGAGAATACCTCCCGGAGGACGTCTCCTGCTGCATCTGGGCCAAACGTTGCAGGGCTAGGTAAGCCTGGAGAGACTTTGGTCTCCGAATCCTGGTCCAGCTGTTGAAGGCCTGGCAATGGGTACAGGCACTGGTGTCGTGGTCTGGGCCCAGGCAAAAGAGGTAAGCCAAATGTCTGTTCTTGGAAGGGATCTGCTTCCCACAAGAGCACTTATTACGGTGCCTGGTCGGTGGAGAGGACATACATCAAAGAATCGCTGAAGCAAGACAGAGAAATAATGGTTCTAAAGCTGAGAGCTGACTAACGCGTTGCAGCAGCGGGAAAGAACTGGAGCACGTGGGGACCGCCTCCTGCCTTTATACTGGGTGACGGGGGTGAAGCCGACGTCGGGTGGGTGGTCCCACGTTGGTACTGCTGGAGAAAAGAATTGCAGAGATCTGCCACCAGGTGGCGTCAGTCCTATATGTGTTACCTGCTGCAAAAGCTTCCTCTCGAAGCAAGATCTAGATAGGTCAGCCTCCAGATAAAGTACTGCTCTTTACATCACACCTACTACTACCAGGTAGAAAACCTTCTAATGAGCGAATAGAAACAGAAAAAATATGCAAGAAATAGAAAGTAGTAAAAGATTACTTTTAAAAATGAGTAACTCTTCCGTCCTGCTATTTTTGGCGCTACAAACACAAAAACAGGATTATGATCCCTCTAGGCTTAGTCCGCTCTGGCTGCTTGTTTACATCTGATGATATAATACTCTGCTTGTGACATCACAATCTGTTACTGTGGAAAAGATTACGATGTCAGAAACACAGGACTACAATGTCAGGTGTGATAGGACAGGTGCGACTGTCGGAGCAGATAAAGGCTCGGGGACAGTGATCCTAGTTAAATGTTAATGTGCAGAGTTATTATGAACAACGGGAAGTGAAATACAAAACAGATGGAATAAAAGTGGAAATAGGTCTAAAATGATGCTTTCCCAGTGTTTCCCCATTTTGTCAGGGGCTCAAAATAGCGCACTGAAGGAAGGAAGGAAATTACAAGCTTTACACGGTGTGTCTCAAAGCATTCTACAAAGAAGAAATTCTAACACACATTTACTGTAATTTCTTCTCTGTTAGCTCCAAAGTTGTCAATGGGCATAACTTACAACATGGGTAATACACACCACCACCAGGGGCTCACTGGTACAGTTGTTTAAAAGCTGAACTTAGCAGCATGGAATGCTGGAGTTGTGAGTGTTTCAATGCTCCATCCTAGTCAGTCCACAGAAACTGCCACATTAGGAAAACGGATTAAAAGAATAATAAATGAGGAAAAGATTTTCACAGTAATTTAGTTGAAGAAATCAGCAACTGCTTTCATGCTCCCTGTAATGTGGGAACTTCATCAGGAGGCGATGACAAGAGGCACACGACAGTAGCTTATAAAAAAAACTTACACTGAAAAAAATGGATTCTACATGGCAACAAGAAACGATTATTCAAGTACCTGTAATAAACCAATAAATCTGACCACTGAATATTCAGAGTACAAAGTCACTGAACTACAGTAGAAGTGTAATTATGCATATCTGAGGTAAATGAAAAAACTTCAACAGGTGTGGTCCCATTGACAATGTTGGAGGCAACAGAGAAAGAAATTATGTGAAGTCTGACAGAACAACTTGTTTTTGTGTCGCTCCACATTGTCAATGAGAATTACTTATAACACGAGTTCTAAGAAGCAGCACCCATACAGAACAGACAGGTAGAATATAGACTCAATCTAGGTTTCCCAAAGGAAAACGACTAATTACCTTTGTTAGTTATCTGCTACACCTTGAGCCCAAGGCAGAAACCGCAGAACCGTGTATGTCCACAGCCTAAAAGACTTGGAAAGTGTAAACACAAGACCACAGGGTTGTATTGCACTCTTTGATGCAGATTATTTCTGCCCTCTTTGCCCCAACAGTCTGCCATGGCTCTGTTGGAATATGCTCTGATTAACAGAAACATAGAAGTTGACGGCAGATAAGGACCGCAAGGCCCATCTAGTCTGCCCATTTCTTTTTCTACCTTATAAATGTGCCATCGGCCTTTGCTCTGTCAGTTGCCTATCTGTTCATACTCATCTGTATTGCTCCCTTATGCCTATCCCCTGCCTGTTTGAAGCCCTGCACTGTATTCATAGCCACCACTTCCCGAAGTAGGCTGTTCCATGCATTCACCACCCTTTCTGTGAAAAAGAATGTCCTCACATTCCCCTTAATCGGCCTCCCTCTAATCTCATGCTGTGTCCTCTTGTCCTGCTATTTTTCTTATATTTAAACATGTTAGACTCTTTCACCTTGTTAATGCCCTTAAGGTGTTTGAATGTTTCGATCATATCACCTCTCTCCCTCCTCTGCTCAAGGGTATACATATTGAGCTCCGTTAATCTGTCCTCATATGTCTTCTGATGCAGTCCCTGCACCATTTTGGTTGCCCTTCTCTGGACTGCCTCAATTTGGTAAATGTCCTTGTGAAGGCGTGGCCTCCAGTACCGCACGTAGTACTCCAGATGGGGCCTAACCAGTGTCTTGTAAAGAGGGATTATTACTTCCCTCTTACGACTTGTGATACCCCTGCTAATACACCCTAACATCCCCCTAGCCTTACCTACTGCTTTAGAGGTCTGCTTGGATGATTTCAGGTCATCAGTGATGATGATGCCCAAGTATCTCTTCCGTTGTGACTGCACGCAAATCCCCTCCCAACCTATAGGTGGCTTCAGGGATTCTCTTCCCTATGTGCATGATCTTGCACTTCTTTGCATTAAATCCCAGTTGCCACTGTTCTGACCATTTTGCTAGTTTATCCAGATCTCTTCTCATTCTGCCCACCCCATCAGGATCATCTACTCTGTTGCAGATCTTGGTGTCATCTGCAAACAGACAAGCCTTACCCTCTAGTCCATCTGCAATGTCACTAATGAAGATATTGAAGAGGACTGGCCCCAGGACTGATCCGAGGTACCCCACTTGTGACTTGCATCTCTTCTGACTGTATACCATTTACCCAACATACTCTGTTTTCTGCCCGACAACCAGTTTGCCACCCAGTTGACCAACTTCTGACTCACCCCGAGCCTACCCAGCTTATTTATCAATCTTCTATGTGGAACACTGTTGAAAGCTTTGCTGAAGTCAAGGTAGGCGACATCAACTGCTCCCCCCTGGTCCACCACTCTGGTTACCCAGTCAAAGAAATCTATGAGATTAGTTTGACAGGACCTTCCTTTTGTAAACCCATGCTGTCTTGGATCCTGTGCCCCTATGGATTCCAGGAGTTGCACTATCCTTTCCTTAAGGACTGCCTCCATAATCTTGCCCACTACTGAGGTACGGCTGACTGGTCTGTAGTTCCCTGCCTCCTCCTCCCTGTTACCACTCTTGTGGAGCGGGATCACATGAGCCCTTCTCCAGTCTTCTGGGACCTCTCCTGTGCTCAGAGACTCACTAAAAAGTTCTGCTAATGGCTCTGCTAGTTCCACACTTAGTTCCTTAAGTACCCTGGGATGTATGCCATCAGGTCCCATTGCCTTGTCTACCCTGAGCTTAGCGAGCTCTTGTAGGACCCTTTCTTTTGTGAAGGGACTAGTGCTCACCTCCCTCTCCCCTGTGTCAATGGTGCTGAGCTGTGGGCTCTGCCTTACCTTCTCTTCAGTAAATACTGAGCAAAAGTACCTATTTAGGATAGATGCTTTTACAGGGTCCTCCTCCTCCTCCTCACATGCCCCCTTTTCTCCCCTGAGCTTAGCAATACCCCCTCTGGACCTTCTTCTTTCACTAATGTATCTGTAGAAATTCTTGTCACCGTGCAGGCTGCTACATAAATCCTTGTGATACCAGATTGTCTCTTGCCTTGTAAGGTGGCCTTGGAAGCTTTCTGAACCATTTTCACAGACCAAAACGGCATGAAAGGATTGTATGACTGAAAAATCTGTAGACCTCTTCAGACAGGTATGACTGCTTTATTTCAGGCTTTATCAATTCTCTTTCTTTAGGACTATCTGGGCACTGAACAAAATGAAGGAAAGGATACCTCTTGGTTCATATGAAAAAAAGATGGTATGGGCTCTTTGTAAGAGAAAACTGTAAACCATTTGAAATATGAAAACAAATCTGATGTTGAAGCGTTAGGGCGCGTGTGACCACGCAGCACAGTTTGAATGTTTGTTACATTCTAAAATCTTTGTGAACAACACCTTGCACTTTTGTATGGCATCCTTATTGGACTCACTTTGTTAGAGAAAAGTTCCATCCTCTGACTGGCCTGACAGTGTATCGAAGAGATCATCAGCTGTGTAAGCAAGAATATCCTTGTGGAACTGAGGGCAAGGTTCAAAAGGAGACCTGTAAGATACCAACAGTACCATATTCAGGCCTCACCGGGAAGCAGAGATCAGAACAAATGTTTTGGATAGTTAAGGGCTCAAAAGAAAACAAAAGGACAAAAAGAAGAATGTTTAGAAACAAGGTTCCTCCAAGGACCCTGGACGGCTCAACAGTTGAAGAATATTCCCTTGGGGAGTGGAAAGCAAAACTCTTGTCCACGCTAAACTGCCAGGAAAAGCAACATCTGAGAGGAGGCAGCCTAGCAGGCTTGAACCCCTGCTCCCCAGCCAAGGAGGATGAAATACTTTAAAACCCATGGAAAAGAGAAAGGAACCTACTGGGAATCCACAGAGGGTCCACAACCGTGGCAGAGAAAACTTTGTCTGAGCAAAACATTTTACTCCAAGAGGCGTGCTACACTCTGAAGGGATCTTGGTCAGGTGATGGAACTTTCTCCTGACCTAGTAAAACTCCCTGATGCAGAGAAGTCAAAACAAATCCTGAATGTGAAAATAAACACATCTCCTTAGAGTAGTCCTTTGAAAGACCCTCGAGAGCAGAGAAAATGGAGAAAATAGGAAGGCCCCTAAAGACCAGCTGAAGAAATTAAGAGTGCCCACTGCTTCTGGTAGAGAACATGGAAACAGACTTACAATACTGAGAGCCTAAAAGTTATCTCTGGAAGAAAAGATTTTCCTGAATTGTTCCAAAGAGACTGCACTGAGGGCTGCCTGCCTCTGGAATAAGAGGTGACTGCCCTGGAAGAGCAATATGGCAGGGTTTGAAATCCACAGAACCTTTAAGTCCCCCTATTAGAGAAAAAAGGTGACATGGGCATAATGCTGAAAAACTGTCTCCTGGGAAATGATTAGGCTTTTCAGAAATAAACTTCATGTGGAAAATCCTAAATTGAGCAGAAGTGTGATTGTCACTGCATTGACAAAATTGGCAATTGTAAAAGAATGGCGGAAAACCTAAAAACTGCCATCATTTCCCAAAAACATATCTGAAGGTCTTGTTCTTAGCCAGTTCAGATGCCCTGTATTAGGATCTGAAACAGAAAAGAACACTCCAAGCTAGGACGCTATTTGGAAGCTTGCACTCAGCTGTTGGAGAAAGTGCAAATTCAACATCTGTGCAGCCAATGGCTGAGCAGAATACAAGAAGTTAGAAACACCAGAAAACAAGCAAGAAAGAAAACCACAGAAATCACTATACAGGGCTAAACAAAAACTGCTGAAAACAGGCTAAAATAAAACTGAGCAATGTGCAATGAAAAGGGAAGGGACGATACAAGAATGCTGGCATGTTCTGAAGTAAAAAGAAAGCCCAACCCTTACTTGAGGCATCATGCAAAGAAAATTAGCAGACCCAAAACAATACGACACAAAAAGATGACACACACCCTTATAATTATTCACAGAACATATGGCAATGGCAAAACTCAAACAGTCAAAGAAGCTATAAATGAGGAAAAAGCAGGACAACCAATTTAAACCCCTGCAAAACAAGAACGAATAAATTTAGGGAGGCTGCCTATAACACAAACAGAGGGGCTTGTTAATTACTCAAATAGGGAGAAAAAAAGCAACAGAAGTTAAAAAATTAAAAAGTCAGATGAGGAGCTAATTAGAAGAGCTGCTGCCCCTAGCATACTTGAACAAAAGACTGCATGAAATGAGGAATTGGAACAATTACAAACTCAGCATTCCTTGCTGCTAGGTTCACCTCTTAAAGCTACAGCTGTATCAGGAAGCCCCTGCTCAGGGTATATATTACCTAACCCCATGTTGTCAGTAACTCCCAATGATAATGCGGAGCGACACAAAAAGCAGTATGCTATATACCAACACTTCAAGGACAGTATAATTTGTAGCCGTTATGAGCCTGATGCCCACATGAGATGAAAAAACAGGTTACTCACTTGTAACAGTAGTTCTAGGAGTGGTATATGTTGTTCATCCACAGTAAGTGGCATATCCTTTCCATATGCTGCCAGAAGGCCTTCAAGCTGGCTGCCAGATCTTCAAGCTGGCTCCTCCCACCCACCCACGTGGTATAACCCTCGGCTCTGCCCCATGACGCCAGATCTTGCCAGCTGGAAGCTAGGTTTGTGCGTTGAAGCCGGGGAGGTCGGGTAGGTCCGTGTGGATGAACATATACCACTACTGTTACAGGCGAGTAACCTGTTTTTCTAGGATTGTGGATATGTTGTTCATCCACACTACTTGGCAGACTCCTAGCAGTTCTCCAGGAGGAGGGAGGCAAGGTGCACACCCCCTATTTTAGGAATGGAGACTGGAGAACTGAGGCTCCAAAACCAGTATCCTGGCGTGACTCAAGGTCGATGTGGTAATGGGTAATGAAGGTGTTTTGTCTTCCAGGTAGCAGCCCTTCAGATGTCTTCGATAGGGACGTCCCTAGAAGCAGCCACCGATGCAGCGGTATGGTGGGTGGAGTGAGCCCTTAGCCCTATGGAAG
Source organism: Neoceratodus forsteri (assembly GCA_016271365.2). Classification (NCBI taxonomy): domain Eukaryota; kingdom Metazoa; phylum Chordata; order Ceratodontiformes; family Ceratodontidae; genus Neoceratodus; species Neoceratodus forsteri. Next base: position 86,819,867 of record JADMNL010000029.1, read on the forward strand.
GCTCCTAACATGTCAACCTACAGTAGAGATCAATGCAAGGTGTAATCCATCTGCCAATTGTCAACTTTGCTGCTGGTCTGCCAGGTGCGGCTTTAGCCGGGTGACAAACAGCTGGCGAACATCTTCCCGAACTTCAGCCATCCGCTACTTATAATGAGAGAGTGCTTGTCTCAGGTCCAGAGTATGGAGCCTGTATTCTGCCTTCGAGATGTAGTTCGGGTAGAACACAGGCAGAGTTAAAACCTGGTTACGGTGAAACTCCAACGCCACCTGTGGAAGGAACTTTGGGTTGGGGCGCAGGACAACCTTGTCCCTGTGGAAGACCAGGTAAGGAGACTCCACTGAAAGCGCCTGAAGCTCCCCAGTCTTTCTGGTTGACGTGATAGCCACCAGGAAGGCGGTCTTCCACGACAGGTGTGACATCTCACACCTGTGCATCGGTTCGAATGGCTTGCCCATGAGTTTAGCCAATACCAGCAGTAGATCCCACGGAGATGGAGGTTCACGCACCAGAGGGGATATATGATTGAGGCCCTTGAAAAAGCACCAGACCACTGTCTCCGGCGCCACCATCTGCTGACTGGCCCACGCCCAGTAAGCAGAGATGGCTGCCAGGTGCACCTTAAGGGTAGTCATCCCGAGACCTCCTTTGGAGAGGGACCAAAGGTGGTCGAGAATATCGGCCACAGGACAGGAACTAGGGTCTAAGCCCTTGCCCTGACATCAAATGGAAAATCATTTCCATTTGAAGGCATAGCACCTCCTGGTCCACTCCTTCCTAGATGCCTTAACTATGCTGAAGACATCACTGGAAAGACCCAAAGCCTGGAACTCTAGCCAGTCAGGAACCAGGCTGTCAGGTGCAGAGACTGAAGGTCCAGATGGAATACCTTCCCCTGACTGACTGAGATCAGAATTGGGGCATGCTGGAAGACGCCTCAGGAGCCTGTTGCTGAGGTTGAGGAGATCTGGATACCAGAAATGGCATGGCCAATCTGGGGCTACCAGCATCACCTTCGCCTTGTCCCTCCTTGCCTTAAGAAGCACCTTGTGGATAATGAGAAATGGAGGGAAGGTGTAGAAGAGGCCTGGGGTTCATGGCCTCCAGAAGGCACCCCACTGCAGTGAGCCCTGCTGAGGGGGGACGGGCATGAAACAGCTTCAGCTTTGTGTTCTCCTTGGAGGCAAACAGGTCTACCTGAGAGGTACCCCACAGGGAGAACAAGCTGCGAACTACCTCTGGGTGAAGAGACCACTCTGACACCTCGCCTACACGGCTGAGGGCATCTGCCAGTCGGTTCGAGGCTCCTGCCACATGAATGGCTAGAAGATCTGCCTCCAGTCGGCTCACGAGGGTCCAGATGCAGAGCACTTCCCTGCACAGAGGCCAGGAGTGCATGCTGCCCTGTTTGTTGAGAGTGCATGGTTGTGGTGTTGTCCGTCTGGACCTAGACCACTTGACCCCGCAGAAACTGAGCTAATGCAGTCAGCACCAGCTGTACTGCTTGGAGCTCCAGCAGGTTGATGTGGCATCGGGACTCCTCGGGGTTCCAGAGCCCATGGACCCTGTGGTTCCCCATGTGGGCTCCCCAGCCTGTGAGAGAGGCATCGGTCGTGAGGACAACCATCGGCTCGGGGAAGACAAACGGGATCCCTCCCTGCAGATGTTCCAGGACGGTCCACCATTGAGAGAGTCCCAAAGCCTCTGAGTTACCGTGACCAGCTGGTCGAAATGACCTAGGCGCTGGGACCACTGGCTGGTCAAGCCCCACTGAATGGGACTTATTCGCCACCAGCCCCAATGGACCACGGTGGTGCAGGCCATCATGTAACCCAGAAAACGCAGGAAGTCCTGGACAGGGCACAATTAACCAACCAGAAATGATTGGTTAAAGGAAGCGAGAACCACCGCCCTGTTCGCCGGGAGTCAGGCTCTGGCTTAGCAAGAGTCGAGCTCTGCCCAGATGTAGCAGATCACCTGCGAGGGCATGAGTACTGACTTGGGTTCGTTGATCAGGAGGCCAAGTTCGAGACAGGTCTTAACGGCCAGGTCCCTGGAGCTCTCCACCTCCACTTTGGAGGGACCCACTATAAGCCAATCGTCGAGGTACGGGTACACCCTGACCCCTCGACGCCAAAGATGGGCTGCCACCACTGCAATGCATTTGGTGAAGATCCGGGTGCCGAAGACAGGCCAAACAGCATGGCTTGGAACTCGTAGAGGGTTCCCTCCGCTCGGAAGTGGAGGAACCTTCGGTATGACGGATGGATCGGGATGTGGAAGAATGCGTCCTGAAGATCCAGGGAGCAGAACCAGATGTTTTGCTCGAGGGATGGTATGATCTGAGACAGAGTTACCATCCGAAAGGTGCGCGACCTGAGATACTGGTTCAGGTCGTGCAGATCCAAAATGGGGCTCCAGCCTCCCGTCCATTTCAGGACCAGGAAGTACCTGGAAATGAACCCTGGGTCGAGTGGGGGAAATCGGTCACTCGGGCCACTATCTCCTTGAGGAGGATTTGGGCTATGTCGTCCCTCAGAGCTGACCGAGTGTGGACTGATACCCTTTCCTCGCGTGGGGCACGGGCTCAGCTTGGCGGGCACTGCTTGAACTCTAGAGGCAGTCCCTGATCAACCACTTCCAACACCCACCGGTCTGTGGTAACAGTGGACCAGGTGGGAAGGAAATGGTGGAGCTGGCCCCCCACAGGAGGACCCAGAGTAGTCGTGATGGGCATTGGGCTGGTCACCCCCATCCTGTCACTGAGCAGGACTGGAAGGAGGAGGATCCAGAAGCAGGACTGCCAGGACCCTTCCCTCCCTGTCTGCGTGACTGAGCGCCTGACTTGGGCCGAGGGCGCCAAGACTGGGCCTGCTGCTGCTGCTGCCCAGACTGAAACTGGGGCTGCTCGGCCACAGGGGCAGAACAGCGAAATGGCTTCTTCTTCTGCTTCTTGGAACCCTGGGATTCCTTTTGGACAGACGTAGCGGAGTCCAACGCGGTACTGGACTTTTCGATACATTCCAGGTGACTGTCCACTCCTGGACCGAACAAGTTGGTACCCAGGAACGGGACATCTGCCAACTTGTGCTGGGTGTCGGCCGTGAAAGTCGAGACCCGCAACCAAGTCCTGCAGCGCATGGTAATCACGGCTGCAAAAGAACAGGCACAGGAATCCCCAATGTCCAAGGCCGTTTGGAGCGGTTGTCTGGCAACAGCCCTGCCCTGGTCCCGGACCTGCTTGACCGTGGTCTGAAGGTCCACGGGAAGGTGAGGAAGCACCTCATCTAAAGAGCCCAACAGGGCGTGGGAGAAGTGTACCATGATTACAGCCAAGCTCGCCTGACGGAGGCCCAGCAAGGAGGCAGCACAGACCTTTCGGCAGAGTGATCAAGCTTCTTGGAGTTTTTGTCCGGTGGTCTATCGGAGTCTCCTGAGTTCCCAACCTACCTGAACACAGACTTGGTCACCATATCCTCAGTTGAGGGATGCTGTGAAAATCCCAAAAGGGAGTCAGTAGGTACCGCATACTTGCGGGCCATCCTGGCGGACGGTGCGAGACAGGAAGCTGGGTGCTGCCAGAGCTCCAGGGCTGGGCCAACAATGGCTTTAGCTACTGGAAAGACCTCGGTCGGGGAATCCCCCCTTCTGAGATTGTCAGTTAGGGGGTATTCTATCTGTTTTTCAACAGGCTCCAGCTTCACTCCCGTAGATTCAGAGATGAGGCGGGGGATGCCCAGAAAGGAGGTGGGCCCCTCCACGGCAGATAAGACTCATGGCATTGTCGTCCCAAGAATGAGATGCCAAATCCGGGTTGCCAGACTCCGAGGAGTTAGGGTACAGCGGTCTGCCACCAGAGTCACTCGTTTTTGGGCGCCACGACACACTCGCGAGGTGGTTGACTTCGGCCTGGGTGGGGGACCACAGCCAAGTAATGGCTGGGGTGGAAGGGACCGTCTTCGACCCAACCAGAACAAGCTGCTGCCACAGCATGTCCTCATAGCACCGACCCAACTTGCGTCAGAGTCTCCCCTCATCCGAGAAGGACGAATGGCGGTGGCGCCCCTTCTTAGAGTGCCACTTATGTGACTTCCTCTGCCTTTCGGTCGAGGATGTCCCAGACCTAGACCATCAGGGGAACTGACGGGGCGCTTGGAAGAAGGCAGGGAAAACCCCGGTTCCTCCGGGTCAGGGACGACTTCCGCCCGGGGCTTCCCAGCTGGCTGGGTTGCCTCATCAGCAAGGTCCGACAGGACTGGAGTCCTGAATGAAGAGTTTTTGGCCTCCTCGGTCAATGATGGGTTGACGGGGTCGAGAATGATCTCAACCAGATCGTTGTCCAGCATTTGGGCCGGCTGACCTGACAGGGGCACCGTGAGGTCGGTGGCCAAGGCCACAACTTTGACTGAAGTCGAAAGAGAAGACTCCTGGGACAGAGATCTCTCTCTGTCCCAACAGCGACGTCAACGAGATGCAATTTCTCTCAGTTCCTTCGATTCCTTTTTGTGGGATCTGGAGATATGCGAGCCAGTGCCTTCCCCACGAGTGGGAAGAGATTGGACCAGCTCCTTGAAGGAACCAGAGAAAGAGGAGTCCAGTTTTAGAGGAATAAAAACCGAGGGCGAAGACAAGATCTCAGAGGCATGAGCCACCTCCTCTTTGAAGGCCTTCATCTGTTCCAACTGTTCTGCGGACCCCGCAGCCGCAGAGATCGCATGGCTTGCATCCTTCAATTGGACCGGTGGGTGCTGTTTTTCCGGATGTCCGAGCTGGAGACGCGGGAGGCGATCATCCAAAACATTTGGATGAAAACAGTGACATAGGTCGCAGTCCTGAGTGTCATGATCGAGACCCAGGCAGTACATGCACGTGGCATGCGGGTTAGTCTTAGACATTTTTTGCCTGCAGAGACACCGGCGGAACCCCGGCGAGGACTTGTCCTCCATCGCAGTCACTTTCGAAATGATTCGGAGAGATTCTGCGAATCTTAATCAGTAAAACAGAGTTTTGGAGTGCCACAGCCTACTACACGTGGGAGAGACAAGGAGGGAACCTGTATCTTCCAGCGGAAAGGAAGATCTTGTGTCATGGGGCGGAGCGAGGGTTATACCACCAGGTGGGTGGGTGGGAAAAGCCAGCTTGAAGACCTTCCGGCAAGATATTTAAATGGAAAAGACATACCAGTTAGTGTGGATGAACAACATATCCACGGTCCTAGAAAACTACATTACCACCCACCTTCTGTAGGATGGAGACATCAGTCTGGACACTGGGGGAAATCCCCACGGTCATTTATTCAGTTTGTCAGCATCTTTAAAATATGACAAGCAGTCCATGACTGCTGTTAAGAAGGCGGGAAGAATGGGCCGTAATGGTGGCGTTGAGGGCTGAGGCGCTGGACGCCACACATCGAGCTACACCAGCGACCAGAGTTCGGGAACGATCTCGGGTGCCGGGGGTCGGCAGGGGAGGGAGAGGATCACGCGTTTGATGGACTGTCCTACTCTCCCTGGAGAGGGATCCAGGATGCCTCTGGCACAGTAGAGACCCCCCCCCAGTGGAGACTGAGGGTACTATGAGTGCGGAGCAGCTAAGAGGGAAGAGTGCAGCTGATGTCTATGGGTAACCATGCTGACATCACTGCACAGCTGTGCTCCTGGGGGAAATTTGGAAGAAATCCCCGTCCTTGAGGATAGGCGAAGGCACCTCTTTCCCCGTCAGGGCGCACTCCCAACACTAGGCATTCTTCTCTCTGGGCCGCTTGCCCCGCACGGTATACTAGATTCTAGACAGAGCGCTCTGGGCAGACAGGGTGGCCCCACCTCGGGGGGGTTCAGAGCCGGGAGGGTCTGTTGGGCTGGTGCGAGAGTTCTCCATAGGACGGAGCATAAAAGAAAGTTGACCAAAAAAAAAACGTTGGGAAAAATGCTAGGACACACCAAAGGTGGGGTAACCAACACAGCAGTGAAACTGATCCTGTCACTTTACAATGCACTAGTCAGGGAAAGTAATCCTGCCACTTTTACACAGCACTAGTTAGAAGAAGTAATTCTGCCACTTTACAAGGCCCTGGTAAGGAGAAGTAATTCTGCTACTTTAAAAGGCCCTGGGCAAGGGACATAATCTTGCCACTTTACAAGGGGCCCTGGTCAAGGGAAGTAATCCTGCCACTTTACAAGACCCTGGTCAGGGGAAGTAATCCTGACACTTTACAAGACCCTGGTCAGGGGAAGTAATCCTGCCACTTTACAAGGGCCTGGGCAGGGGAAGTAATCCTGCCACTTTACAAGGCCCTGGGCAGGGAAAGTAATCCTGCCACTATACGAGGCCCTGGTCAGGGGATGTAATTCTGCCACTTTAAAAGGCCCTGGTCAAGGGAAGCAAGCTTACCACTTTACAAGGCCCTGGACAGGGGACGTAAACCTGCCACTTTACAAAGCCGTGGTCAGGGAAGCAATCCTGCCATTTTACAAGGCCTTCGTCAGGGAAGTAATCCTGCCACTTTACAAAGCCATGGTCAGGGGAAGTAATCCTGCCACTTTACAAGGCCCTAGTCTGGGAACATAATCTTGTCACTTTACAAGGGGCCCTGGTAAGGAGAAGTAATCCTGCCACTCTACAAGGCCTTGGTCAGGGGAAGTAATCCTGTCGCTTTACATGGCACTGGTCAAGGGAAGTAATCCTGCTACTTTACAAAGAGCTGGTCGGGGGGTTTAAGCCTGCCACTTTACAAGGCCCTGGTCAGGGGAAGCAAGCCTGCCACTTTACAATGCCCTGGTCACAGTTGGCCCAGTGGTGCTGAGGGTTGAGGCACTGGACGCCACACCTCACACCACACTGGCGGCCCGGGTTCGGATGCCAGCCTGGGCCGTCAGGGTTCGGCAGGGGAGGGATAGGATTGAGCATCCGGAGGACTGCTCTCCTATCCCAGGGAGGGTTTCAGGGTGCTACCGCTCTGCAGCGGCCCCTGGTGACGACCAGGGGGTATTGTCAGAGTGGTGCCAGAAAGGGGTGGAGTACAGTAGATTTCGGCATGCAGTGCCTGACATCACTGCACGCCTGCACTCCGAGGGGCCAAAAAAAATGGAGGAAAATGGCAGTACTGTTCGTGCAGCTTGATGGCCGCTATTTCGCCGGCCGATGATGCCTGGATCCGTCGCGTGCCAGTATTGGATCCTGGCCTGGCACGGGGACATGGGGAGGTCCCCTTCGAGGGAACAGCTGCATATGCTAGCAGGGTGCAACCCTCTCCGGGGTCAGCGACGGAGGTGGAGCGGTGGCCGGAGATTGGCAGGTCAGTGGCTGCAGGAGGCTAAAATAAGAGTAAAATAAAAAACAATGCCCTGGTTGGGGAAATAATCATGCCACTTTACAAGGTCCTGGTCAGGACAAGTAATCCTCTCACTTTACATGGCATTGGTCAAGGGAAGTAACTCCTGCCATTTTGCAAGGCCCAGGCGGGCAATCCTGACATTTACAAGGCCCTGGTCAGGGGAAGTAATCTTGCCAATTTACAAGGCCATGTCAAGGGAAGTAATCCTGTCACTTTACAATGCTCTGTTAGGAGAAGTAATCCTGCCACTTTACAATGCCCTGGTCAGAGGGTGTAAGCTTGCCACTTCTCAAGGCCCTGAACAGGGGAAGTAATCTTGCCACTTTACATGGGGCCCTGGTCAGGAGAAGTAATCCTGCCACTTTACATGGGGCCCTGGTCAGGAGAAGTAATCCTGCCACTTTACAAGGCCTTGGTCAGTGGAAGTAATCCTGCCACTACACAAGGCCCTGGTCAGGGGGTGTAAGCCTGTCACTTTAAAAGGCCCTGGTCAGGGGAAGTAATCATGCCACTTTACAAGGCCCAGATCAGGAGATATAATGCTGCCACTTTACAAGGCCTTGGTTAGGGGAAGTAATTACATATGAACATACGATGAAGCCAGCATATAAAGGCCTAATGGCCTATCGAGCCTGCCCGAGTGTGCAGCTCTCAGTGTTGGGCACTGATACTGTTGCCCCCACTCCTCACTCCCCCCCTGTGAAGAGGAAGCAATCTGCCACTTTATAATGCCCTGGGCAGAGGAAGTAATCTTGCCACTTTACAAGGGGCCCTGGTCACAGAAAATAATCTGCCACTTTACAAGGCCCTTATAAGGGAAAGTAATCCTGCCACTTTAAAAGGCACTGGGCAGGGGAAGTAATCCTGTCACTTTACAAGGCCCTAGTCAGGGGAAGTAATCCTGCCACTTCACAAGGCCCTGGTCAGGAGAAGTAATCCTGCCACTGTACAAGGTCCTGGTCAGGAAAAGTAATTCTGCCACTTTACAAGGCCCTGGTCAAGACAGGAGAAGTAATTCTGCTGCTTTACACAGCCCTCGTCAAGGCAGGAGGTGTACTCCTGCCGCTTTCAATGGCACTAGTCAGACCCCACCAGGAGTGCTGTTTTGGGCTCCTCAATACAAAATGGACACTAAAATGGTCAAGAGGGTTCATGCAGCATAGGGCCATCAAGATAATCAGGGTACAGGGGATAAAAGGAGAGACTACAGGCCCTGAACAAGTTCATCAAGGAGAAAGGCAGGCTGGGGTAGAAAGTGAGGTATGATCTCAGTTCTTCAGCATAGTGAAGGGTATCGATGTGGCGAGCCGAGATGTTTGATCTTGTGTGGCTGCAGGTGCAGAGACATGCCCTGAAGTTCAAAGATGGTAAATTCAGGGGTAACATTAGGATGCACTTCTTCCAGAGGGCAGTGAACCTATGGAACACACAATCTGCAGACAGTGGATGTAAAGACACTGCAGGTCTTTCAGTCAAGTCAAGAAAAATTTCTGCTTACCAAAATAATCGCAAGATACCCCAGGTAGTTGGTTGGGTGGGAAACCTCTATAAACAAGTACATGTTTGCGCTGTACACTTGTTGGTTCTTGCTATATGTGACAGGGGAAGGAACTGATAGGACCAACTATTCCTTCAAACCTTAAATTACTATGTTACCCTTCTGGTCAAGTTCACCCAGAGCATTATATACAATACAGAAGAATGGATTACATCTAGAAGTGCATAAGATACAATTATTCATAATAAAACAGATGTTACTAAACCTTGCTACACCTTTACGAACAAGGCCATTCCTCAAAAGTCTAATACACAAATGCCTTAAACTGTGTAGTGCTATTTGAACAGGTCCAGGATTCCTTGTTTCCACCTGGACAGTCACCAGAGAGAACAGCTATCTTAACTAAAACAAAAGCAGGCAACTGCATCTCTGAACACCAGTGGCTGCTGCAAGCCTGACCTTACCTGCCTCCGCAGACGTATTTCTTAATAAGCAGGACCCCTGCGAGGACGGAGATCAGCAGGATGCCTATAGCCACCACAATGATTGTTGAGGAGCCCGGAGAAGAACTTAAGGCAGAGCTTGGAGACTGGGTGACAGCCTTAATAAACAGAACAGACAAACAAGTGTGAGTAAATAGAACAGAAGCAAGTAAGGCCTGAACAAAACACAACAGAGGTTACTAACCTGTACTCATAGTTCTACTACCAGTACTCAGTTCACATCCATACTTGGGCAGTATGCACTGGGCATAGTTCAAATTACCCGACATTTACAAGTTTGACTCCTCCCACCATCTGCAGTGTCATCCCTATGCTCCATCTTTTTCAAGGATATTTCCCTCCATTGAGCCACATACTGGAACAACTTCCAACAGAAACAGAGCACTGGGAGGAAGGAAGGAAGGAACTAAGTACCCAAAGTATGGAGGCCTTGCAGGACAGTAAGGCCTCTGGCATGTCTACGAGAGACTGTGTCCAGACTGTAGTGTTTAGTGAATGTGTGAACAGTGGCAACAGCACGGATGTCAGCAGCAGATACACTGTGAAAACAGGTACCACGGGCATTTTTCCACATAGTGTGGAGCCCCCAGTCAATAAATAAATGCACAGGCGACATCCCGTATACCTTGGCTTTTTGCATTCCACCTCCAAACTGCCAACAGGGTGGTAACCAGAAAATGAGACAGTATAGCTGAAGAGAAAACAGAACCTGTCAGTTGTAAGACAAAGCAGATTCAGTGCTTAAAAAACACAGAATCCTCTTAACACTACACAGCACTATGAATGATACCTGTCCCTTCCAACACAAAAAAAGATCTGATGTCAACTGGGTGGCGGAGCCACAGGACAACACAAGGGTGGTGGAAGGGGCCAAGCTTGAAGATGTCCGGTGACTGAACAGGTTCAGCGGATACTCTCCAAGTATGGATAATGAACTGAATCCAGGTCGGAAGAACTGTTCTCTCTCCATAGACATTTTATATATACATATTCCCCCTTTTTTATTAATTGCTTTCATTCTACAGTTTTTTTTTTTTTTTTTCAATATTATCCTGGCACAGTAGCACTAGTATAGTTAGGGTTGAGTAGGGTGTTTAATGTTAAACCTCAATTTTTTGCACCTTATTAACTTTTGAGGCATGCAACGCGATTGCACACAATCTGGCATGTGTTGTCTCCGAGGCAAGTTCTGAAGGCATGGGAACTGTGCGGTTTCTGAGATCCAGAATTTCGTTTTACCATTACATCTAACTTTTTTCCTATACTTGTTGCACATTATTTTGCTCTCACCTACAGCCTAGACAGCGGAAGTGTCCTGTGCCAAGGTACTGCCTTTCCAAGGTTTTGTATGCTAGCAGCTCAAATTCAGGGATAAGCTCGGAGAGCGAGCTGGAAAGCACAAGGACGGGGGGTCAGCACTGTTGTATACCACCGCTAGAACCCTAGAATGGTATGGCGCAGTGTTCTGTCGCACGGGTGACACCTTGTGATGGGCAAGGGAGCTTTCCCTTACAAGGGGTTTACATGTGTGTCATGGCCTGATGGGATGATGTAGTGCATCAGGAGAAGTGGATTGGCATAAAAAATGAGTCTTGAAATATCTCCACTATTCTGTTTATTCCATTTCCAAAGGGATCTGTACGAATGAGAATAAAGTATTATTACTGTTTTGTACGTTTACGTGTTCTTTTGTATGATTTTGGACATGTATTGTAATTTACCCAATGTTCCACTACTGTTTATTGTACAATACCTTGTGTTCCAACTGTTGCACAATCTTACAATGTTGTATTGTTTGTACTACCTACCTACTATTGTAACTGATCATCCTTCACAACCCTATGTAACCCCTCCCTCCAGGTCGCAACGTAAGACAAGCAACTTATTGTTTAGTGTGCCCTCCTGGTGAAACATTTCAATAAATAAATATAATTTCACAATCAACAAAAAGGGAGATTAAAAAAAAAAAACACTATGTTACAGATTGCATATAAATATATTAAGTGATACGCAGTGGGGCCCTCACGAGTGGTGTAAACAGCATGAGTATAGATCAATCATTTATCGCACAAGGTCCCCTCTGAGTATTTAATTTATGCAATAGTATAGGACCCTAGGAGATGGGATTTTATTTTTAGCTTCTTTTTTTTTTTTTTCTTTATTATTTCCATAAGCGTGTGGGTTTATTTGTTGAACTAGTGGTACTGTGTGTTCGCCCATCTCGCTTGCCATAGCCATGGATGTGGTGTCAGGATGACAAACTGACACTGTGGCACGGCAGTTCACTGGTGCTGCAAACTTCCCCAGAAATGATAAACCACTACCGCAGATGTTCTGCAGCAGATGGTAACCCTGCCACAGAGCTTGGTCCCAAAGTGCCACAGAAAAACTGGGGCCTTGCCCCAGATTTCTTTGGAATGAGGAAGTAGTGGGAGCAGAAGCCTGTGTTTCACTCTAAGTCTGGCACTACCCCCACTGCCCTGTTGCTCAGAAGGCCCACAATCTCCTGTGCCAGAAGCTGACATGTGAGCTGATAAAGAGGGGTTGTCCTCTGGACAGATAGTCCGAAGGGATTTTTGTAAAGTTTAGGGAGTATCCCTCTCGGATAATCCTGACGACCCACTTGTCTGTCATGATGGGACTCCCACTGACAGTAAAACTGCGTCAGGCGCCCTCCTACTGGAGAGGCGTGGTCTACCTCGGGCAGCTAAGGCAGGGCCTTGGCCAGAATTTCAGAGGTGGCACTAGGCGCTTTCGGTGTCTGTGCCTTCAGCTGCACCTTCTTTTGTGGCTGGAGAGGCTCAGATTTGGTTTGAGCTCCCCTACCTTTCCTCGAAATGACTGCCTGTTCTGAAAGAAACCTTGTCCATTCCCTCTCTAAGGGGTAAGCAGGGGCTAGTCTAGAAGTCTTTATGGGCTTTCTAGTTTTCCGAAACACTTCACGAGACTTCTCCACCTGCTGCCCAAACAGGTTCACTGCCATCAAAGGAGACGTTCATTACCCGTTGTTGGACATCCTGAGAAAAAGCAGAAGTATGAAGCAAGGAGTGCCTTCTGATACAAATGCTGACACAACTTGAGTGCAAAGTAGTGTTGAAGGCATTTATAGCTGCTTTGAGCGGATGACTGTTAGACTCAATCCCATAAGTAACAGATGGCAGAATCTTTTGTTTAGTCTCAGAGTCCAGCAAGGAACCTGCAAGAGGCTTGAGTGAGCTCCAAAGGGTATATCCGTATTTGAAAAATACCCTTAGTTGCTGGCAATTCTTATGGCCAGGGTAGCAGCTGTGAAAGCTCGCCTGTCCACAATGTCCATCTTGCATGACTCCTTGTCAACCGACTGCACAGTGGCCTCCTGGAGAAGAAAGGCTTTGTCATTCTCAGAGAGAGTAACAACATCATCAGCTGTAGGCTGAGAGAGACATATACTGGTCTGTCCTTGGGAGCAGTGTACTTTATATCTAGTTGCCTACAGAGGGGATAGAAGCAGGCCTACTCCAGCCTGCATCCGCCAGGGTCTCAAATGCTAGAGGAATAGGGGGATCGGGTTGACCAGCATGGTAGAAACGTTTAACCACTGTAGATGGAGACGTTTACCGGGGTCATCAGCTGAAGGCTCAAAATGTAGTGCAGAAAGGAATACACCTGTTGCTTGCTAATGCAAGGAGTGTGAAACCAAAGATACATGAATTAAGGTATATCCTCCAAACAGATGATATAGACATCTGTGGGCTGACAGAAACTTGATTGAGAGAGGATGACTGGCTAGATAATATCGAAGGCTACAACTTCTTTCATAAACCAAGACTGGGAAAGACGGGTGGCGGGGTTGGGGTATACAGTATATAGCTTCACACCTAAAGGGAAGTCTTATAACCCCCTGATAACCAAGGCTGGAACCAAGTAGAACAACTGTGGTTATCTGTCTGGACTAGCAAAAGAAACATCCGACTACGAATCTGTTATAGAGCACCTAACCTGACAGAGTAGGAAAATCATGTCTTTTTAGATCTACTAGATAGTGGAATGATAACAAATAAAACAATCATAATGGGAGATTTTAATTTCTCCTGGATATGTTGGGACCCTTTGGATCTGGAAGGGTCTTTAGAAGAAAGATTTGTGGAAATATGTCAGACCAATTGCCTGATACAAAAAGTAGAGGACAATATAAGAAATCAGAATCTTTTGGATTTGGTATTATGTAACATGGATGGCGCTATAAAGAATGTTCAAGTAACTGAACCACTGGGGACTAGTGACCATAACATGGTCAGAGCAATATTAAATGAAGATTCCCATAGTATCCAGGCGAAATCAGTCATAATGAACTATAATAAGGCAGATTATACAAATATTAGGAAAATCATAGGTACTTATGATTGGAATCTGTTACAAGGTAAATCTTTAGAGCAATCCTGGGAATTAATAGATGGAGTACTTCAGTCATGTATCCACAAGGTTGTTCCCTTAACAATAAAATATAAGAAGAAGGGTAGGGTACCTAAATGGATGACACATTCGATATGTAAATTAATAAATAAAAAAAAATAAGGCTTATAAAAGATTTAAGGAAAGCTCTTCCCCCTATAGATTGTCTAAATGTAGGTCCCTGGTTAAAAAATGCAAAGTTAGCATAAACAGAGGAAAGGCAAAGGCGGAATTAGATCTCGCTTCAAAAAAGGGAAATAGTATTAAAAAATGTTATAGTTACATAGGCAGTTTAAGGAAAAACAGTAACACCCAGATTACTGTTTTAAAGGACCATAACAGGGTACTGATAACATGTTAAGTGCCTATTTCCAAAGTGTTTATATTCAGGACAGCTGCTCCTATATTAAGGAAAATGAAATGGGAGGGGAAGTAGAAAAGGATATTCCAATTATAACTGCTGAACAGGTAAAAAGTAAGTTAAAGAAACTAAACAAATTTAAATCTGGGGGACCAGATGGTTACCATCCACCCTTCTCGACTGAATTACCAGAGTAGATTTTCATCCCACTGGCTGCTCTCTAACAAATCGTTAAGAGAGGGTGCTGTCTTGAAAGCATGGAAGATGGCATACATTACACCTATATTCAAACTGGGGGATAGGTCTAGACCTGAAAACAGTCATCCAATAAGTATTACCTCTATTATTGGTAAAGTAATGGAGAGCTTTTTGGACGAATTACTTGGCAATAAACCTGAGAGTTTTGAACCATCTGGATATCTCTCAGCATGGTTTTTTGGGGGGAGATCATGTACCACAAATTTGCTCCACTTTTTCAAGCCAGTGAGCCAGGCACTAGATGTTGGATTACCAGTAGATGTGGTGTATTTGGACTATAGAAAGGCTTTTGACTCTGTCTCACATAGCGTCTTGTTAAGCACTTTACAGCAACTGGGAGTCGAGTATTATATTAGAAAATGGGTACCAGCATGGCTGAACAACAGACAGCAATGGGTACAAGTTAGAGGTTACTTGTCTACAGTGGTGTAGTGTTACTAGTGGGGTACCCCAGGGATCTGTATTGGGGCCAAGGCTTTTCAACATTCTGATTTCTAGTATGCAGGTACATGGCAGAGCACGGATCTGTAAATATGCAGATGATGTGAAAATTGGAGCCATGGTAAATAACGAGGAAGCTGCAAAAAAACTTCAAGATCAAATATCCTGTCTAGGGAGATGGGCAGAAGAATACAAGTTGGAGTTTAACATTACTAAATGTAAGGTTATGCACTTTGGGCAAAACAATGTCAGAGCACAATATAAACTGGGATTACAGACAATTATGGCAACAGATAAGGAAAGTGACCTGGGGGTGGGTATTACTGAGAAAATGGGATTTGATGTGCATAACACAGCTTGTACCAATCAAGCCAATAGAATTATGGGTAACATATTACGTAATATCAGAAGTAGGAAGAGAGAGGTCCTTGTGCCCTGTACGGATCTCTGGTGAGACCCATTATGGAGTATGGTGCTCCCTTTTGCTCAGTTCAAAGTATTGGACGAAGCAAAAGGGTGGAACGAACCCAGAGGTGGTTCACCAGAAAAACTGGTTTAGTGGCAGGACTGGGGTATAGTGTAAGATTAGAAAAATTGGGTCTTTTTTCCATGTCATACAAAAGGGTAAGGGGAGACCTGTGTTATGTATACAGATCACTGAGTGACAGTATGCTACATGAATCAGAAGGTTTAAAATGGAAAGAGAATGTGAGGATGGGTACTAGGGTTCATGAAAAACAACTAGAAGGAGAAAGATATAGAACAAATAGAAGAGGGAAATGGTTTAATCAGAGGGTGGTGAATGTCTGGAATGGTCTCCCAGGGAAGGTGGTGGGAGCCAGTTGCCTAACAGCATTTAAACATCTACTGAATAAGTACATGGGAAATAAAAAATGGAGTTATGTCCACTAGTTGAGTGGCAGGTCCATTATATGGCTTTTGAAGTTTATGGACCTGAATTGATCTATGAACCTACAGAATGCATATTTTTTTTTAACAAAGCCTGGAAGGTCAAATCCTTGTGAGAAACAGAAGGAGGGTGTGGCTCTTAAGAGTCCAGGCTGTCGAAAGAGTCATTGTTACCACAGTAAGAAATACAGAGTTCGTGGGGCTGTACACTTCCAAGCATCTACACAAGTGAATGGCTTGGGGCCCCTGCACATATTAGCAGCTAAAGAAGTGAATGGTGTTTAGGGTGGTACACCTGTGCAGGCAGTGTTGGGTAAGTTACTTTTTCTATTACTTTCTATTATGTTTGGAAACTTGTTCCAAGAAGCTCTGTGCAGTCACTAGCAAGGATGGAGAAGTACTAGAAAAAGTAATGCACCTTACAATTATAGTTACTTATTTCTTTTTATACAAAAACCAATACAAAAATAATAGATAACTATAACAGATTACGTTTTTTGAAAGTAATAGGTTGGTTATTAGTTACTTTCAACTAAATGTAATCAGTTACAGTTACGCATTCCTTTTGTATAAAGACATAAGTAAATTGTAACTGTAAGGTGTATTACTTTTTCCAGTACTTCTCCACCCTTGCTAGTGACTGCACAGAGTTTTCGGGAACAAGTTTCCAAAAGGAATAGAAAGTAATAGAAAAAGTAACTTACCCAGCACTGTGTGCAGGCAGATGGACTGGTCTCTTCATGAGTAGCTAAGTGCAGAGCACTTAGGATCTGTTCCACTGTTACACCCTTGAAAAGGTCATTTCATGCGTGGCTGCTCGGAAATGAAGTGAATTTATAGATTGTTATACACAACTGTATTTGTGACTGTAGAAGCACTGGCCCCACAAGGGCTAGCGCTTCTGCTGCTGCAAAGTACAGGTATGTAAGAACTTACTGTAACAGTAGATATTCACATATAGGACTGACCCACCAGGTGCCAGGACCCCACAGAAAAATTTCTAGCTAGCAGTCTCTGGTGGAGGACCGTCCCCACGTCAGGTGACCGACGTCAGTATAAAGGGGCAGTCCCCCATGCCTGTCTTCCAGTTCTTTCCTGCCAAGGGCCAAAAGAGGCAAGACAAGAGAGAAGAGGATATTTCCCCCCATTGGAAATGGAGCCAAAGCAGCTTAGGGGGGTGGAGGGCGGGAAGGCAATACCTACTACAAGAGTCTCTCTCTAAGATCTACTCTTATGTTAAGTTCTTCTGTAACTGTAGTATCTTACTTCGAGAGGGCTCTTGCAGTAGGTATTCACATATAGGACTGAGACCGAAGCAGTCTGGAACAAGGAAAAGCACTCAGGAGGAGGCAAACTATCCACAGCATGGAACCTCCAGCTGAACGGGTCTTATGAAAGAAGACCTTGAAGCACAGCCAGCCCGAAACCTGCTGTATGGCTAGCGCCAGAGTCCAAAGTCTGAGTCCAAACTGTAGTGTTACATAAAGGTATGGCAAAAAAGTTGGCTGGCAAGAGATGTCTCGCTGACATCGCTTGAAACAAGCCGCAGGGGCAGCTACTCCTCTGGTGGAGTGACCTCTGACTTGACCCGGCAGGGTCCTGTTGTACTTGTCGTAACAGAAAGTGATACAATGAGCCAACCATTTTGATAGGCATTGCCTAGAAACAGCACTGCCTTCTCTTATGTGAGCAAAAGAGACAAAAAGCTGATTGGTTTTCCCGAGATCCTTAGTTCTAGTGGTGTAGTATTTCAGTATTCTGTGAACAACCAAAGTATGCAAGAGGTACTCCCCTTGATTGGAGTATTGCGAAAAGAAAGCGGGTAGCTCAATGGATTGAGTCAACGTGGATTCAGCCACCACCTTAGGGAGAAACTTAGGGTTGGTGCGTAGAGCTACACGTTCCTTGTGGAATTGCTACACGTTCCTTGTGGAAAATCAAGTAAGAGAGTTTACACATCAGGGCCTGAAGCTTGGAAATGCACTGAGCAGAAGTAATGGCCACGAGGAAGAGTGTCTTCCAAGAAAGGAACTTTAAATCTGATGTAACTGCCGGCTCAAAGGGAGGCAGGGTAAGCTTCTCCAGAATGAAATTCAAGTTCCAAGGGGGTGCAGGAATGCATATGGAGGGTCTCAAATGGAGAACCCGTCTAAGGAAGGTCTTGCAAGACTTCAATTGAGCAAAAGTCCTGTCCCCGAAGGGAATACAGTAGGCTGAAATCGCTGCCATGTGGACCTTTAAAGAGGAATGGCCGAGTCCCAGATCGAAGAGGTGGCGCATGTAGTCCAGGACCCTACTGGCTGGGCAAGAGAAAGGTTTGAAGTCCTTTGACATGGCCCAAATTGAAAACCGTTTCCACTTCATGGCATAGGTGGACCTGGTGGAAGGCTTTCTGGCCTCTACCAAGAGGTCCGCTACAAGTGGAGAAACTCTGAAAAGGGCTTTTGCTACGCCTGCAGGAGCCACGCATGTAAAAGAAAGGATTTGAGACCTGGATGAACAAGGGTCCCCTGATCCTGGGTCAATAAGTGTTGCGACAAAGGAAGTGGAGGTGACTCTGAAAACTGTTGCAGAAGCGAGAACCAAACTTGCCTGGACCAGAAGGGAGCGATGAGAATCATTCGTGCTCCCTCCGATCTGAGTTTGTTCAGGACCCTTGGAATTAAGGGAACTGGAGGGAAGGCATAAACTAATCTGTCCCTCCAAGCGAGAGACAGAGCGTCCCGCCAAAAAAATGCCTCGCCCTGGAACGAGCGAGCAGTAGGCGGGAAGTTTTGTGTTTTGGGGAGACACGAAGAGGTCTATCTGAAGCATTCCCCATTGCTGAAATGTCATTTATGACTTCTTGGTCCAGTTCCCATTCGTGGGCCCTGGCCGAGAACCGACTTGAGTTGGTCCGCCAGCGTGTTTTCCACTCCCAGAACATGGATTGCCGTCAGGTGAAGGAGATGCTGGGTTGCCCAAAGCCAGACCCTCATTGCTTCCCAGCACAGAGGGTAAGAACGTGTTCCTCCCTGCTTGTTGAGATACCAGATTATGCACATGTTGTCTGTTTGAATGAGGAGATGACAGGGAAGGATAAGGAAGTGAAGAGCCTGAAGGGCGTAAAGAACTGCCCTCAGTTCGAGCACATTTATGTGCAGATTTTGTTTGGACTTTGACCAGCTGCCCTGAGTCCTGCGAGACCCAAGATGGGCTCTACAGCCTTCCCCTGACGCATCTGTCGTCAACGTCTGGGAAGGAGATTTGATATTAAAGTGAACTCCCAAGCATAGGTTCTCCTGTACCATCCACCACTGTAAGTCCCTGATCATGGGATCGGAGACTAGCACCTCTTGGTCTAGATCATCCAGGGTTTGGTCCCATTGAGACCGAAGTGTCCACTGAGAGATTCTCATATGGAGCCGAGCGAGTGGAATTGTCGGAATGGCAGCCACCATTAGTCTGAGAAGGCGAAGGACTGACCTGGTGCCGACCCTCCTGCGACTGGACAGAAGACAAGCCCGAGTCTGGAGGGTGTCCACCCTGTCCGGAGGCAAAAAAGCTTTGCCGATGGTCGTGTCCAGAATCGCCCCTATAAACTGGAGGTGTTGGGAAGGGACCAAATGGGACTTCGCCTGGTTGATGGTAATACCCAGGCTGGTGAAAACCTGCACGGTAAGGGAAAGGGAGAGCAGGAGTTCCTCCCTGGATGAGGCCGCCAGGAGCCAACTGTCCAGGTACGGGAATACCTGTACTCCCTGGGTATGCAGGTGGGCCTCTACCACAGGCAGGCATTTGGTAAAAACTCAGAGAGCCGAGGAAAGACCAAACGAGACGGCCTTGAACTGGTAGTGGTCCCCCTGAAAGCAAAAATGGAGGAATCTGCGGTGGGAAGTGCAGATGGGGATCTGCAGGTAGGCATCCTGCATGTCCAAAGTGCACAGTTGCTGTCCCTGCCGAAGGAGAGGCAGAAGGCTCTGCAAAGAGAGCATTCTGAATCGTCTGTACTCCACGAACATGTTCAGGGAGCTGAGGTCTAGAATAGGCCTCACATCTCCAGTCTTCTTTGGGACCAGGAAGAAATGAGAGTAGTAGCCTGTCCCCCGAAGATGGTCGGGGACTGGTTCTATCGCCGCCTTCGACAGAAGGGAGGTTATTTTGTCTAGTACCAGAGGAAGATGTTGTGGGGAGTAAGACGACCGTGGAGGTGGTCTTCGGGGTGGTTTCTGAAGAAACTCAATTGAGTGTCCTACTGAAATCAACTGGAGCACCCAAACATCTGACGTTATCCTCTACCAGCCCGGCAGATGGAAGGAGAATCTCCCCCCTACTGGTTCCTCTGGGGCCTCCAGAGTTAGTGGGAGAGGCGGGGAGTTGGGAGGTGTGGGGCAGCGCACCAGCCGAGGCTCCCGTGGCCTTTTTGCTAGGGGGAGGCTTGGCTGTTGGAGGAGCCCGACGCTTGTTGGGCCGCTTGCCCTGTGGTTTTGGACAGTTGCATCTAAGAAAGGTATGCACCTGCCCTTGAAGGGGCCTGTACATGGAATCAACAGACTTGAGTGCAGTGCCCTTCTCTTGCAGGTCGGTAATGATGTCCTTGACATCACCCCCAAACAGCACCGAACCCCTGAAGGGAGCATCCTGGATAGCGGATTGCACTTCAGGGACCAAACCTGACACAAGGAGCCAAGCATGACACCGTAAGCCTACAGCGAAAGCTGAGCTCCTTCTGGCAGAGTCCACAGCAGCGTAAGTGGCACGGAGCATGTGCCTACTGGCTGAACTAGCAGAACGGACAAGGTCTGCCACTTACTGTTTAGTCTGAGACTCAGGAAGGGAGTTCAATTTTGATTCCACCCAACTGAGGATGGTCTTCTGAAAGTCCCCCATATGTGCCACATAGTTCAGGGCCCTAATACCCAGGGTAGAAGAGGAATAAATCTTCTTCCCGTATTGGTCCAGAAGCCGTGACTCCTTGTCAGATGGTGACAAGCTGAGGTGTTTCGGATTAGCGGAACGGCCGTGAGTAGCGCTAATGACGACCGAATCCACCTTGGGGTGAAGATTCAAAAAATCCATACCCTCAGGAGCCTGATATAGCCGATCTGCCTTCCTCGGAAGGGGGGCTAACACGGAAAGTTGTTTCCAAATAGTGGAAACAAGGTCTGCATGAGGCTCTAGCCAGGGTGGAATCAGTATGGGAGCAGTCTCGGGCAGATCCAATTGAGCAGCGAGCTTTTTAGGCTGTGGGCTTGGCTCCAGTGATTGCCACTGATGAACTTCCTGGATTTTCCTCAGTAACTCCAGAAAAGAGGGATCCTCCGGAGGAGACTTCGGAAAGGTCCTTGGCCTGGAGTACGGGGCTCGTCATCAGGATCAGAGTGTCCATCTGAGTGCGAATCCGACTTGTCTGACGTAGAAGAGGAAGACTCCTCCCTGCTCGGGGGAGGAATGGCCCCTTTGGGGAGTTCCCTGGGGTGCCTGTCCTCCCCGCCCCGGGAGCCAGAGGGCTCCCCTCTGGTATCAGGTAAGGGGGAGGGAGTTTCCCATCTCCGATGTAGGCGATCCTGGAAAGGGTCTAGCATTGGTAGACAACTCTCTACCTCTCTGGCGAGTTGAGCCTTGGCCTCAGCCCACCACGAGGCCAGAGCCTCCTTCAAGTCTGCCAGCGGCTGGGGCATGGGCAGAGGAGGGGGATAAGGATACTGAGGATATCCGTAATAGGAGTATCCATAACCCGACGGCGGGAAGCCCAGCGCTGGGTACTACAGTGCCTGATATTGCAGTGTCGGGTAGTGAGGCGCTGGATACTGCAGAGCCTGGTATGGAGGCACCGGGTACTGAGGTGCCAGATACCCAGGAGCCAGGGGCTCTGTGCGGGACAGAGGGACCTGGCAGAGGCCCAGCTGGCGGGCCAGGCACAGAGAAGGCTGGCCCCGAGGACGTTGGGTCGCGTAGGAACACCATCCGGTAAGGGAATGTCAGCCAGCGTCGGCTAGGATGGCGTCTGAGGGTGCGGGGTCAGGGTGTCTGGTCCTGAAGGAGGGGGTCCTGACGGCAGCGTGTCGAGGTCCTGTGCGATAACCCGGGGGGGGGGGATTAGAGTCCCTGGGGGTCAGCAGAGGGGATGCAGGGACCTCAAAGAGCAACGCAACGCTCTGCGAAGAACCTGTAGTGTTGTATCTATCGAGGGGGTCCAGCACAGGCTCCTTGGCTAGGTGGGTGTCGGTGGGGCCGATGTCCGGCTTATCGGCCGGATCAGGGCGGGTGTCAGAGGAGCCGATGTCGGATTTATCGGATCCCTTGCCAGAGGAAGGTCGTGCTGGAGATACAGCCTTGTCAGGCGAAAGTATAGCTGGGCGCCCTCCCAAAGGAGCGAGCGACTTAGCAGCCTTGTCCGGGCAGACGTCGGTGGAACAGACATCCAACTTAGCGGACCCGCTCAAACCCAAGGACCGCGTGGTGGAAGCGGCCCTCCCAGAAACGGAGGCCTCCTTTTCCCCGGAGGCTCCCGAAGGGCCTGAGTGCGAGCCAGGCCGGAAGAGGCAACACCTTCTTGGTGACCACCAGAGCAGTGCGTTGTCGGCGATCCCGGAGGGAACATTGCCTTCAATGCTCGACTCCAGCCAGAGCAGCAGTAGCAGTGGAAGCGATTCCGCTCCGAGCTTCTCCTCGTCCTGTTTCTTCTTGTGACCTTCAGGGAAGTGGACGCCTGCCTTAACTTCTTCAGCTCCTTCTCCATGGATGCCATCTTCTTCTTTCAGTATGGGCTTCCAGGGACTGCTGCCTTCTTTTTCTGGGTAGCGAGCTGAATTGTTGTACTTCTCCATGGGTGGTCTTGGCCCCAGACAGAAGAGGCACAATGAATGGCTATCCTGTGTGGCAGTTGAGAGTCGCATGAGTCATACTCCTATGCATTGGAGGGCGCTAGACTACACACATGGCTAATCGAATAATTAGTCGGAAAAAAAGAAAAAATAGGGTCAAAAAGTTTGAAAACTAGACCGAAGAATGACTGACGAGTGTTGAACTCTACCACAAGGAACTTTGACAAGACAACGGTGGGAAAGAACTGGAAGGCGGGCATGGGGGACCGCCCCTTTATACTGACATCTGTCACCTGCTAGAGACTGCTAGCTAGAAATTTTTCCAAGGGGTCCTGAAGCCTTGCGGGTCAGTCCTATATGTGAATACCTGCTGCAAGAGCCCTCTCGAAGTAAGATCTATTGTTCTTGTAAAACATATATCACTTTTTCCAAAAGGAAGGAAATTCTTTGCTAAAACTGTGTTAATGCACCAGTTAAGTTCAACTTTATGCCACAAACTGGAAATGTGGTGTTAAGAGTTTCCTACCCTAACTGCACCCCCCCAAGCTGGCAAAGGGAAAGGCCACACAAGAAACCATAGACAGCCATCGACAGGTAAAATGTACACTATACAACCGTTTCAAGATGACACAACAGACAGCTATCATCTGGGTACAGCGCTTCTGTAGCCATGGATACATATGCACGCACACTTGAACACACACACACATTTCAGGCTAGGGCCTGCGCTTCTGCAGCTGTAGATAAAAAGAAACAAAAAACTACAATTCCAAATGAAAGATGGCAGAAGTGGGCGTTTGTATGTTTAACAGTATGCAATTGTAGAGATCTGCCTGCATAAGTACAGGTCACATAAGTACAGTTGTAATTTGGGTACTATATCTATTTTACCATAAGCACAAGCTCCAGATTTGTATTACCTTTTGTATACATTGTAGGAAGCAAGTCTCATATAATGCGCAATTGTATGATCACAGCCATAGATGCATTCAGATATTTCCAGGTATTTCATTATATTTTAAAAACATTCTATGTTGTGTGGCACAGTCTTAGTGCATGCAGACAGGAACTGTGTATAGAGATACTAAATACAATTCAGAAAATATCTGTGTGTTTCGCTTTATCTATGTCTATTATGCTGTGTTCTGGAGAGGGTCCTGCACTTTGGCAAACCAATGTTCTTCTATAATCTGTTTATCCAGGATAATAATATCTGTGTACAGACTTCTACTCCGTATACTGGCCTGCAATTCTGCAAGCAAAAATGGGTGTTTCTCTTACATTATAGAAGTGCATTTGTGTCTTCTGCCTTACATAAATTATTAGGTATTATGTTTTTCTATATTTGTGGCTACAGAACCACACACCACAGGGGTTGTGCTTCTGTACTCAAATGTTTCCCTGTATGTATTATAGTAGACAATTCCACGTGTATCTAGAGGATTGCAGTTTACAAATATGCCTGTACTTCTTTAGACTGAAGTACTATGCTGCTTTGGATATCTTTCATGTCTATATTTGCTTTGGAAGCACAGGAACCATACAGGCAGACAAGAATCTTCATGATGTTTCAAAATCAACAATTTGTGTCTGTTCCTGTAGTAGCACTGCTCCTACATGCAGAAATGCTGTTGCAATGTATGCATCACGGATTTCTATCTGCACCCTTAAGTGGGTGTGTATGTGCTGAAGTGTGCATGTGTATCCATGGCTACAGAAATGCTATACCTTCATCTGGAAACAGCTGTATGTCTTACCAGATGATGGCTGTCTGTGGCCGCTTGTAGCTCTTGTCCCTTTGGTTGCTTGGGTGAAATTGCCAATACCACATGTCCCTACTTTTGTGGCATTAAGGTGAACCCTAACTGGTGCATTAACAGTTTTATTTCCCCACAGAAATATATATACATACATACATACACACACCTAGGTAAGCAAACAAATGACCAACAGGCCAAACAAGAAATCTGAGGGATTATTAGATGGAGGCCGCAGAAGGAAAATGGTATTTTACAAAACAGCTGTGCAATCTAAGTGGGTAACATGTTGGCTCCAGTGGCCGTGGCTCTGGTTCCCCATTTAAAAAAAAAAAAAAAAAAATTGGGAGGGTGGGTGGGTATGGCTCTTAGATCTGGAGTTAAGATATGTAACTTTTCTATCTTCTAAGAATCAGTCTTCTCCACAGAGCTCCATTCTTTGGTCGATTTTATTTTACTTATTTATCACACAGCTATTTCCCCAGGAATGGGTGTTTAGGGCACTGCGGCAGGTGACTGGCGCCAGTCAGGAGAGGCATAGTCAGACATCAGTCATATACAGATGGCAGATACTGAAAAATGTGAGGCCACCTCTGAGGCATCGGATGATGCCCTATTTTGGTGCCGACCTATCTCCACATCCTTTGTAACTAAGCCAAAGCCCTCAGCTTGCCACTTGCAGGCATCTCAGATAACAGAGCTTGCATCTATGACCACAGATGTCTTTGGTAAGTGGCCATGTACACCTGATGTGATGCGATGGTATGGACAGGAAAAATTTGGCCAAAGTGAACATCTTTCTTCAAAGAACACAGCAGCTGTACAACAGGAAGGAGTGGTGGGGAATAGTCTCCAAGACAAGGCAAAGTCACCCACTGGGGTCTGGAGGAAAGTCAATACCACCGAGCACTAAACCACTTCCCCTTGACCCAAATGGAGCTCAATACCTAATCTGGATGCATCACTGTAGCCTCTCCCAAAGCTATATGCCAGGAAGGGATCACCACAGTGTCCTCACTGGATAACCATAAGAAACCCAGAGAAATGGCGTTATCATTCTCCTTTATTACGTAGGCCCAGAACGTATCCTCCTACAACTCCCTAACAAACAACTGTAAGGGAATGTCTTAAGCAGCGGATGGGATATGGAGAGATGGTTAGCTGTCCTCCTCCAAGGAACCTGAGGGACAAGAGGTAATGACCCTGCCAGAGGATGTACCTGTGAGAGGCGCTGGAAACAGCACCGGGTTGGTTTCCCTAAACCAGTAATGTGCATTCCCCATCCACTGGTGGAACTACTGTGAAGACAGTTGGCCCAGAGGCTGGACAGTCAGCTGTCAGATACAGAGGGAGTCACATGAAGTAGCAGGGTAAAATGGACACTAATGCCAGAGGACTCCATGCTACCTATGCTCAGTACTGTACCCTGTGGTACAGCTGGCATCCTCACTCAAATGGAGGGGTGATCAGAAGATCCCAACCCAAAGGCACCAACTCCAGCAATGGCTTGTGGGTGGGAACCCATAGGGTGGCACCCCTGACTGGATGTCAAGTTGCTAGATCCTGGAAGGCCCTGCTGTAGGACTGTTCCAGCACCAGAGTTAATGCCAGCTGTGGCCACAACACCGGCTCTGGGCAAAGTCCTAGTTCCAACTCCGCAAGCGAAATCCACTTCAGGGTCCGTCCCCATGCTGATACATTGATTGATGTCGACACTAAGACACGCCCCGATGCTGGCACTGCATGCAACACCAATGCAGATAATCAGTGTACATGAGATAATCAGCACTGAGGGTAGCACTGACCTTGGCAATATGGTGGTCCACTGCCAACAGCTACTGGACTGTGGTGGGTGCTCTTCCAATTGCCCAGGAGTCAAGAAGTCAACCCAAGGCCACCACCCAAGATTCTGTCACAACTCCTGCTTAGAGTGGGGAGCAGAGCTTAGATTCTCCAACTCCGAACAGCGGTGCGGGGACCATTAGGAACAATCAGAACTGCCTGGTCTGATGCCTGCCCCTGAAGCCTGGGACCAGTCATCCTATTTTCAAGGCTCACAGCTCCAGCATCCAGAGATCAAAGGCAGAGCAGCATCACAGGCCTTCATTTCACATTTGGGACCAAGGCAGGAGAAATAAAGTAAGTGCCGGTCAGCGAAGGTAATATTTTTCCTGCACTCAAAGTCAGAAAAGTGGGCCCATAGGCTTAGATTGTTGCATTTCGTCAGATATACTTCCAGAAGAAAACAAAACAAAACAGAATGGATAGCAACAAACAGAGGTGCAGTTTGTTCACACAATCTGAAGTACTATATACAGGGGACGCTGTGCACAGCCAACGTGCACACAAGCATGGTGATGTAGATGGCCCTGACATTGCAAAAATCCGCCCATGAGAACAGACATCGACAGCTTCAAGTTCATTATATTATGGCTCTACAGAGATATCCTCATGGAGCGAGAGTATCAGCATGAAAAGGAGATTTGGAAACATCACAGAGGCAAACAGTCTCTCGCTCACTGAAGGACAACCAGAAGAAAAAAAAATGACTCACCATAGTAATCTTCTTTCTTCCAAGGGGTCCTTTAGCATCAGTAAGTATAGCAGTTAGCTGGCTAGATGCAACTGCCCCAGAGGTATGCCTTTTAAGAGCACTTGCATACTATGTGACTCTGAGCAAGTCACTTAACCGCCCAGTGCTCACAGGTCGCCCCTGAAAACAGGCACTTGTGCCCAGTGGGCCTTACCTGGTTACCAAAGACTAAAATAACAAAAAAAAAAAAAAAAAAAAAGAGAGAATTAGCATAATGAGCTTGGGCATCAGCCAATCGAAAAAAAAAAAGGGAGGGGAGTCTGCTGAGAGGGAGCAGCCTGAAGGGCTTCAGAATTTTTTCGAAGATAATGGGCACATGCCCCGAAAAGTGAACCAACATGATTCAAAAAACATGCAAATATCCAAAACCAGAAAACAGATAACAACCTGAGCACGAAAACTCATTAATAAAAACCCAAATTTGGTAATAAAACTGAGAACAGAGCCCTCCTCTTAACAGGTGAACCAGGGAGGAAGGGTGGGAGCTTAGTGATGTTAAAGGACCCCTTGGAAGAAAGAAAATTACTACGGTGAGTAATTTTTTTCTTCTTACCCCAGGAGTCCTTTAGCATCAGTAACTATAGCAGACTACCAAGCAGTACCAAGTGGGAGGTGGGCAGAGAACCTACTTAGGAAAGGGCTCTGCAGAACCGCCCTGCCAAATCTGGCATCAAATCTGGACTGCACATCTGAACTGTAGTGCTTAATGAAAGCATGCACAGATTTCCAGGTAGCTGCTTTGCAGACATCCAGAAGGGGTTACTGTATGTCCCTTGCTGCTGCCACAGAGGCTGCAGTGCCCCTGGTGGAGTGGGCCATGAGCCCCACAGGAGGTTGATCACCAGCTTTTTCATAGCAGAATCTAATACAAGAGACTAACCAGCGGGAAATAGTTCTCTTGGTAGCTGGTCTTCCTTTGCCTACATCCCCATAGGTGAGGAACAACTGAGTGGAAGAGCCTCTGGACTGCCTAGTATGCTCTAGGTAGTAAAAGCGAGCTCTTCTACCATCCAAACTGTGGAGTTTTTGCTCACCAGGAGAGGATTTCTCAGTAAAGAAGATAGAGTAATAGACTTATTTAGGTGGAACTCTGAAATCACCTTAGGCAGAAACTTCCTATTTGTCCTGAGCTCAAGTTTATATTTGTGAGGAATTATATAATTAGGCTCAATGCACAGGGCCTGTAACTCAGAAATCCTCCTGGCAGAGGTAAAGGCCACCAGAAGACCAACTTCCAGGTCACAAACTTGATATGTGCGGTGGCCATAGGCTCAAAGGGTGGTTGCGTGAGCCTGGCTATGCAGAGATTCAGGCTCCAAGAAGGAACCGGCTCCCTGACTGGAGGCTGGAGGTGTAAGAGGCCTTTGAAAAACTGTCTGAATGTGATGTGACCAGGATCCTAGGTGATAGGTTTAAATGCTTCATTGGCAAGCATTTAAACTAGCTAAGGGGGGGGAGGCACTGGAAAGGAGCAGGGAAATCCTAGCCCCCCCAAATAATCACGGTAGTAAGTGCGGCAAACACCAACATAGAGGTGTAGATAGGGAGAAGGGCTGGGGTAAATGGAGAAAGTGACAAAGGCAAGAAGGACAGGGATGGGGCAAAAGGGAGTACATAGATACATAGACAGTGTCGGCAGATAAGGGCCTATGGCCCACCTAGTCTGCCCATTTGAGCTTGTAAGTTCAGTTTGTTTTCCTAGAAGTCTATTTCCCCTTACCCCTGACCTCTAGAATTCCTTTATGTCTATCCCATGCATTCTTAAATCCCGTGATTGTTTCAGCCCCCACCACTTCCTCTGGCAGGGTGTTCCACTTGTCCACCACCGTTCTGTGAAGAAATTTCTCATGTTTCCTCTGAATCGTCCTCCTCCAACTTCATCCCATGCCCCTAGTCCTGAAACATCTTTTCGCTTAAAAATAGTGTTTTCCTGCACCCTGTTCCTCCCTGTAAGATACTTGTATGTCTCTATCATTCCCTCTCTCCCTCCTCTCCTCCAGGAGTACATGTTCAGTTCCTTCAACCTGTCTTCATAGGATTTGTGATGCAACCCATGCACCATCTTTGTTGCCCTCCTCTGAACCTTCTCTACCCTGTCTATGTCCTTATGTAGGTATGGTCTCCCAGAACTGTACACTGTACTCCAGGTGGGGCCCTCACTAGTGTCTTGTATAGCGGAATTATGACCTCCCTTTTCCTGCTGGTGATGCCCCTGCCTATACATCCCAGCATCCTATTTGCTTTACCTGATGCCTTGTCACACTGTTTCCCTACCTTGAGGTCATCAGAGATGACAACCCCAAGATCCCTTTCCTGCTTGGTGCATGCTATATCCTCACCCCCAACTGATATATTGTGCCAGGGTTTTTGTGCCCCATATGCATTATCTTGCACTTCTTGCATTGAATTTCAACTGCCAAACCCTTGACCATTCTTCAAGTTTCTGCAGGTCCCTTCTCATTCTGTCTACACCCTCTGGTGTGTCTACTCTGTTACAGAGCTTTGTGTCATCAGCGAACAGTGAAATTCTGCCTTCTATATCCTGTGCAATGTCACTGATGAAGATGTTGAATAGGACCGGTCCCAGCACTGATCCCTGTGGTACCCCACTGGTCACTCTTCCTCTGTGGAGTGACAGCCATTTACCACCATCCTCTGTGTCCTGCCACCCAGCCAGTTACCTACCCACCACACTACTGTCCTGCCCACACCCATATTCCCCAGTTTGTGTAATAGTCTTCTATGTGGCACAGTGTCAAAGGCCTGCTGAAGTCCAGATAGGCCATGTCCACTGCCTCCCCTGATCCACCTCCCTAGTGACCCAGTCAAAAATTCAATGAGGTTGGTCTGACATGACTCCCCTGGTGAAACCATGCTGCCTTGGGTCCTGTAGTCCATTGACAACCAGATGTTCCACCAATCTCTCCTTCAGTAGTGCTTCCATGATCTTTCCCACTACCGAGGTGAGGCTGACTGGTCTGTAGTTCCCTCTTCCTCTTTGTTCCCACTTTTGTATAAAGGGGACTACATCTGCTGTCCTCCAGTCTTTGGGTACCTCCCTGTTTCCAGTGATTGGCTGAACAGGATAGCCAGAGGTTCAGCCACCACCTCTCTTAGTTCTTTAAGGACCCTGGGTGCACCCCATCTGGCCCCATTGCTTTGTCAACTCTTATTACTTCCAGTTCCTTCAGGACCCTTTCGTAAAGGGACTTGTGTCCATTTCTGCACCATTCTCACCCCTTGTACTCCTTCAGACCCATTACCCCCTCTTCCTTAGTAAAGACTGAGCAGAAATACCTGTTCAATGTGTCAGCTTTACTGTTGTCATCCTCCACGCTGCTCCCATCCTCCCCTTCAGTCTAACTATCCCTCCTTTGTCCTTCTTTTTCACTTATGTACCTGTAAAGGTTTTGTCCCTTTAACCACTGATTTTGCAATGTGTTCTTCTGTCTGAGCTTTGGCTTCCTTACTGACTTCCCTGCCTCCCTTTGTTTCTCCTGGTACTTCTCCCTATCCCCTTCTGCCTGTGTCTTTTGTATTGCCTGAATGCAGTCTTTTGGCTTTCACTTTCTTTGCTACCTCTTTGGAAAACCATAATGGTCTCCTCTTTCTTTTCCTCTTGCTAACCTGCTTAATGCATAATTCGGTTGTTCTTATAATCCCCATTTTAAATACTGCCCACTGTTCCTCAATCCCTGATTCCTGTCCCATTCCCCTTAATGCCTCTTTCAAGCATCTCCCCATTTTCCCAAAGTCTGCCCCCCTAAAATCCAGGATACGTGTTTTTGTGTGGTTTGGTTCTGCTCTTTCTGTGATTTCAAACCACAATGACTGGTGGTCACTGTTACCCAGGTGCTCCCCCACTGTTACCCCCATCACACTGTCCCTGTTTGTGAGCACAAGGTCCAGTATTGCCTTCTGCCGAGTTGGTTCCATGACCAGTTGCTTGAGGAAGGCACCCTGAAGGAGTCCAGGATAAATCTGCTCTAGTTGATGCTGCTGCTGGGATGCTCCAGTCCACATCTGGTATATTGAAGTCTCCAACCAGTACTACCTCACCCTTGTCAGCCATCCTTTGGTGGCTAGCATCAACTCCTATCTGTTTCTTCCTCCTGGGCTGGTGGTCTATAGACCATACCTGTGCGGATGGTGGCCCCATTTTCCTTTCCAGCTTAACCCACAGTATCTCTCCCCCATTTTGTTCCTCCTGGATCTGTGTGGCCCTTGTGTCATTTTTCACATACAGTGCCACTCCTCCTCCCTTCCTGCCTGCCATCAGGAAATGGAGGGTAATGAGCACCAATGCCCATAGTCTGGACAACAAGCTCCCTGAGCTGGTGGCCCTGATGGAAGAGGGATGCCTGAATATCATAGCAGTCACAGAAACATGGTACACAGAGAACCATGACTGGGATGTTAACATACCAGGGTACATAACCTACAGGAGAGACAGGCAGGGGAGAAGAGGGGGAGTAGTAGCTCTCTATGTAAAGGAAGGGATAAAAGCAACCAAACAAAAGAGTAAACAGGGAGGAGAGGAAGCACTGTGGGTCACCTTGGAGACTGGAAAGGGCACCACAATCTGCACAGGGGTTGTGTACAGACCCCCATGTCAGGGGGAGGGACTGGACAAGGATATGATACAAGGCATTCTTAGAATGGCAGAGAAAGGGGAGATACTGTTGATGGGAGACCTGAATATGCCAGATGTTAACTAGAGCACATTTGCTGCAGCCACATCCAAGAGCAGGGCCATTCTTGATGGCCTACAGGTGGCAGGCTTCAGACAGCTAGTTTCGGAACCCACTCGTGAGGGAGCAATCTTAGACCCGTGCTCTCAAACGGGGGCAGTGAGGATCTCAGATCTAGAAGTGGGTTGCCATCTGGGGACAAGTGACCATCAAACAGTGTGGTTCACGTTAAACTCTGCTACAGAGTCAAGCCATACAAAAGTGAGGGTACTGGACTTTAGGAGGGCTGACTTTGCAAGATGGGAGAGTGCCTCAGAAAGCACTAGCAAACAGGCTAGAAGGAGGTGTGAAGCAACAATGGGGAATCATCAAAACTGCCATCACAGAGGCAACAAGCCTTTGTGTGAAGCAAACAAACAAAAAGACACTATGGTTCTCAAAAGAGGTGGCTGTGAAAGTCAGGAAGAAAAGATAGCATTCCGGAAGTATAAGGAAACACAGAAGGAGCAGGACAGAGAGCTGTACCAGTTAAGGCAGAAGGAAGCAGGGAGGGAAGTCAGAATAGCAAAGGCCCAAACTGAGGAAAAGATAGCCAACTCAGTTAAGAAGGGGGATAAAACCTTTTATAGGTACATCACCGATCGTAGAAAGACAAAGGGAGGGCTAGTGAGGCTGAATAAAAGGAACGGTGGGTGGGCAGAGGGGGACAGTGAAAAAGCAGGGATACTGAACAAATATTTCTGCTCAGTATTCACAAAAGAGGAGGGGGAAGTGCCTAATCCAATTAACAGAAGCACTCTTGATAGAGGGGTCGATCCCAGTCCTTTCACAGAAGAAAGGGTTCTGCAAGAACTCCTAAAACTGAAGGTGGACAAAGCAATGGGTCCTGATGGAATTCACCCCAGAATTCTAAAAAGAATTAAGGAGGAACTAGTGAAACCACCGGCTACTCTTTTAATAAATCATGGGAGGATGGTGGTACCCGAGGACTGGAGGAAGGCGGATGTGATTCCCCTTCACAAAAGTGGGACCAAGACAGAGGCAGGAAACTACAGACCTGTCAGTCTGACCTCTGTGGTAGGGAAAGTGATGGAGTCACTTCTGAAGGAAAGAATAGTTGAGTACCTAGAGGCCAGTGGAGCACAGGACCCAAGGCAGCATGGCTTCACAGCAGGAAGGTCATGTCAGACGAATCTAATAGATTTCTTTGACTGGGTGACCAAAGGAGTAGACCAGGGAGGGGCTATGGACATGGCCCACCTAGACTTTAGCAAGGCATTTGACACAGTCCCACACAAAAGATTAATGGTCAAATTAACCGGCCTGGGAGTGGGTCCCAGGGTGGTAGCCTGGGTAAAACATTGGCTGCACAACAGGACACAGAAGGTAATTGTAAATGGAGTCCACTCTGAAGAAAGAGGGGTTACTAGTGGGGTACCGCAGGGTTCAGTACTGGGTCCAGTCCTTTTTAATGTCTTCATTAGTGACACTGCAGAGGGACTGGAAGGAAAGTATGCCTTTTGCAGATGACACAAAGATCTGCAACAGGACTGATACACAAGGAGGGCATGGAAAGGATGAAAAGGACCGGCAAGGTTGGAGGAATGGTCAGAAGTATGGCAGCTAGGATTCAATGCAAAGAAGTGCAAAATAATGCACCTGGGAAACAAGAACCCAGGGGAAGAATACACAATGGGTGGGGAGGTAATAACAAAAAAAAAGGAAAGGGACCTGGGGGTAATCATATCAGATGACCTTAAGGTTAGCAAGCAATGTGAGAAGGCAGTAGGGAGGGCTGGGGGTATACTGGGATGTATAGGGAGAGGCATCAGCAGCAGAAAACAGGAAGTTGTTATCCC
Organism: Neoceratodus forsteri; assembly: GCA_016271365.2. Lineage (NCBI taxonomy): Eukaryota > Metazoa > Chordata > Ceratodontiformes > Ceratodontidae > Neoceratodus > Neoceratodus forsteri. The sequence continues at coordinate 86,853,308 of JADMNL010000029.1, forward strand.
TCTGTACAGACAGTTGGTGAGACCCCATCTGAGTACTGTGTCCAGTTCTGAGACCCCATCTCCACAAGGACATAGACAGGATAGAGGTAGTCCAGAGGAGGGCAACTAAAATGGTGCAGGGTCTGCAAGAGAAGCCATATGAGGAGACTAAAGGAGCTTAATATGTATACCCTTGAGGAAAGAAGGAGAGGGGGACATGATAGAAACTTTAAGTACCCTCAGTGGAATCAACAAAGTCCAAGAGGGTAGCATCTTTCAGAAAGAGAGACGGCAAGAACAAGGGACACAATTTAAAGATAGAAGGAGGGGCGTGTTCAAGGGCAATGTGGAGGAAGTATTATTTCAAAGAGAGGGTAGTGGATGCATGGAACAGCCTTCCTGAGGAGGTTGTGGGGTCTAAAACTGTGGGAGAATTCAAGGATGCATGGGACAGACATAAGGCAATTCTTGTGGGGAGCAGGAAGAAATAGGCTGTTGGTCAACTAGGATCTGCGGCCTATCCTGTAGGTAGGGAAATGGGCAGACTAGACGGGCCAAGCGGTCCTTATCTGCCGTCAAAGTCTATGTTTCTATGTGGGGGGAAAAAAGACTTTCTTCCCCACCGAAAGACAGGCCGAAATTGCAGCCAGGTGTAGCCTGAGGGAAGAGGGTTTCAAGCCCGACGCCTGCAGATGTACCAGGTAATCCTGCAGCTGATGGTCTGAAGCTGCAAGAGGACTGACCTTTTTGCTCTTGCACCAGAGGGAGAACAGTTTCCATTTGACTGCATAAGTCTTTTTTGTGTTAGGTTTTTTAGCCACTCTCAGGATCTTAAGGACCTGCTCACAGTACTGACAGGATGGAAACTAACTCCTCAAGAACCAGGCCTTAAGGTGAAGAGAGTGTATGTCTGGATAATGCACTCCTGTCTTAAGTAGAGTCAGCAGACAATGAGTTGGTGACAGGCGAATGGGCCTGCTGCAGGATAGTGAGAAGGAGAGGGTACCAGGCTTGCCTGGGCCAATCCAGAACCACCAGGATCACTGATGCAGGCTGTTGTCTGAGTTTCAGCAATACCCTGAGTATCAGGGGAAAGTGGGTGGGGGGGATGCATATGGGAACCTCCCTGACCAGTCCAGGATCAAGGCATCCATGAGAAGCGTTCCCGAGACTGGGGGCCTGCAACAGTACTGAGGAAGCTGGAAGTTGAGGGGAGAGGCAAACAGAGCCACTTCTGTTGTGCCCCACCACCTGAACACTGTGGCTAGTACTTGCTTCGTTCACAGTCCATTCGCTCTGGCCTTGACTGATGCGACTTAAAAGCATCTGCCAAGGTATTGTGTTTGCCTGGGAGGTGAATAGTTGAAAGGTCGACTCCCAGGAAGAAGACGAGACCAAATTTTCAGAGCCTCCGAATAAAGTATTCCTGATCTGGTACCACCCTGCTTGTTTATGTAAAACACTGCAGTGATGTTGCCCGTTTGAATTTGTATGGTCTGTCCTTTTACGACAGGTGCAAATGCTTTGAGAGCTAGAAAGATTGCTCTGAATTCCAAAAGGTTTATGTGTAACTGTGACTCTTGGAGAGTCCAGGTGCCACTTACTGAAGCACAGTCCACATGAGTTTGCCACCCCAGGAGGGAGGCGTCTGTGATGATCACCTTTATGGGAAGTGGAGCCTGGAAGGGTATCCCTGCTGCCAGATTTGCAGGGTTCTTCCACCAAAGCAGAGTCTGAAGGAACTGCTCTGTGACAGATATCAGCTTTTAACAATTGTTGCTTCTTTGAGACCAGCGAGCTCTGAGATAGGCTTGCAGGTGTTGCATCCTGTTCTCGACTCCTGAGACCACTGCAGTCATTGAAGCCATGTGCCCCAATAACCTGAGGAAATGTCTGGCTGGTCCTGGCTGTCCCTGGATGAAAGAATCTGCCACTGAGAGGAAATTCTGAATTCTCTCCTGTGGGAGGAAGGCATATTCTTTCTGGGTGTCCAGCTGAGCTCCTTTGAAGATGAGTAGCTGGGTGGGTTCCCGATGAGACTTCTTCAGATTTACCAGAAATCCCAGAGACTCTAGAGTGTGCTTTATAAGGGAAAGGGACTCCTTGATCTTACAAGGAGACTTTGCCACTATGAGCTAATCATCTAAATAGGGGTAGATAGCGACACCTAGCTTCCTGAGGTGTGCTGCTACCACTGCCAGGCACTTGGTAAGGACTCTTGGGGCCGAGGACAGGCCAAAGGGCATTGCAGTGAACTGATCGTGGCCCGAAGGGAATATGAATCTGAGAAACTTCCTGTGAGGCCTCCTTATGGGTATATGGAAGTAAGCATCCTTTAGGTCCAGGGAGGCTAGCCAGTCTCCCTGCTGTAAGGACTGTATGACTAGTGACAGAGTGACCATCCTGAATTTGGGTTTTAGCAGATGTTTGTTTAAATATCTGAGATCCAAGATAGGTCGCCAATCCCCAGTTTTCTTTTGTGTCACAAGGTACCTGGAGTAGAGGCCCTTGCCCTTTTCCTGGACCGGGACCCTCTCCACTGCTCATAGAGCTAGAAGGTTTTTTACCTCCAATTCCAACAGTAGCACCTGTGTTGGGGTTAGAGGTTCTGACACCTGGGTACACTTGAGGTCTGGCATTTGCATGAACTGTAGTGGCAGACCCTTCTCCACTATCTCCAGAACCTACTTGTCCGAGGTAATGAAGGACCAGTTCTGAAGGTAGTGGAAGAGTCTGCCTCCTACTGGCAGAGGGGAGGAGATCTGGACACTCACATCAGGGCTTAGACTGCGAGGTTGCTGGCTAGGTAGAGGTGGCCCTTCTTTGGCCCCTTCTGCCCCTTCCCCTGAAAACACTCCGTACTGAATGAAATCAGACTGGGGACAGGGAATGTAAGGCCTGGGAAAATAACCTCTGCCCCCATTCCCCCTTGGGTGGGATTTCTGCGGGGCAGGAGGCTTAGGTTCAGAGGAGTGACTCTGCCAAGAGGCCTTATACTCGACAACCTTTTTTATGTAGTCAGTTGTTCTAGAGTCGAACATGTTTTGATCACAGGGAAAATCCATGGCCTTAAGACTGGGTGTCTGGGGTCAGACTGGTAGTTCTAAGCCAGGCAAAGCGCCTCAGAGAGATGGCATGGGCCCTGGCCCTGGAGGCAGCATCACTGTTGTCATCTGCCATGTGGAATTGGTATTTTGTAGCTTTCAGGGCAGTTTTTCCCATATCCACCAGATCCTGTACCATTGTATCTGACCCATTGCGGGGAATGGCCAGGACAGAATTCCACAGTGTTTTCTGATATCTGGCAGTGAAAGCCAAATAGGACGAAAGTCTGACCAGCAGGGAAGCTGTTGTATACATTTTCTTTTCTATGAAGTCTATTTTCTGGAGTCCTTGTCCGGGGAGGGGGGTGGGGGGCAGGCAGACCCCAGCTTTCTCACAAGCAGCCTGCTATACTATATTTTCACGGCTAAGATGTACATACAGGAACTTAGTAGAACTTAGTATCTTTTTTTTTTTTTTTTTACAACTGGTATTTTTTTTCAACCACTTGTCAACCCCTGTCACAGAAGTGGACGTTTGAAGCAATTTAATGGTATTTTTTCTGAAAGCATTATAGATAGGCATGACCCGTCTCTTAAGGGGTGGGAGACCGTTCATCTCCCTGTAATCTTTATCCTCATCTTCACTCTGGCTGGACTCCTGAGTAGGAAGGTCCAGGGTGTCTAGCATATTTTGGATAAATGTAAGCATAGAGGAGGGACTCTCCTGGTCAGCAGAGGATACTCCAAAAGGAGGGTCAGGGGACACATCAGGTTCTAGGCCCTCAAAATTCATGTCAGGGGCATCATAAAAATGTTCATCATCCTCTGCATCACCCTCACAGTCTCCAGAAGAGAACTGTGGAAGAGTGCTTTCCAGCCCCAGAAATACAGACCCCATCTTTTGTGGGGTCTGAAAGACGTGCCATGCTTTTGCAATGTCTTGCACAGAGAAAAGAAAAAGCAACCAGGTATTAAATTGCATTCTGAGACATATGTCAAGTAGAGATAGGAAGGTGCTTATGCCCCTTTATGGTGCCCTGGTCAGACCTAATCTGGAGTATTGTGCTCAAGTATGGGCCCTTTATAAAAAAGTTGACATTCTTAATATGGAGCGAATACAAAAAAGAGCTACAAAGTCCATCGTAGGGCTTGAGAAGAAGTCAGATCCAGAGAGATTAAAAGACTTAAATCTGTATACTTTGGAATACAGGAGAATTAGGGGAGATTATTGTTTATTATTCAGAAGCTTAAATGATCCTGCATTGCTAGCAGATTTAGGTTTAACTTGCAGGAAATCCAAATATGAATCCAGGGGACATCCGTACCAGTCAGAGGTTCAAAAGTGGCAGTCCTTACCACCAAACACTGGTTTAGTCAAAGAGTGGTTGCTGGATGGAATTCTCTGTCACCAGAAGTGGTAACTAGAACAAGTATGAATTCTTTTAAAAATAAACTTGATATGTACCTTCTGGGAAGAAATAACATGCAGGTATACTAAAATATGAAACAAGTGGCAAGCACTATGGACGCAAGTCTAATTCAGCTTGAAACTACCTATGACCTATTAACCTATGAGATGGGAGTTGCCGGGCAGACTGTGGCTGTATGCTTTGTTTTGTTTTTTATGCTTTAAGCTGACTGTTGTCTCACTATTGGCTTTCCCAGGAGGAACAGGAGCGTTTTTATCTTTACAGACCAGCTTTTTTAGCCACTTCATCAGCAGCTTGATCAGGCTTCCTTTTTCATACAGACACTTCATCAGCGCCTTTACTATTTTTAAATTTGTGAGGAACTTCATCAGCTCCTTTGGACGCTTTATTTTTTGGCTGGGACTTGGAAGGCTTCATCAGCACCCCTGCTTGAATTTTTATGGTTATTAGTTTTAGATGGCCCCTCATCGGTAGTCTTTGATTTTTCCTCAGCCATATACAGTATATGTGTACGTATATATGTGTGTGTGTGTATATATATGCACACATATACACATACATAAGTACATTTTTTTTTTAAGGTCCCTTTGCTCCGTTTCTCACCAAATTTGTACAAAGACAACCAGTAGAGCTGGACCAAAACACCTGAGGCACATGTTGTTGAAAAGCTGTTGAGCCAAATCCTGTTACAGCTGACACACTTTTTTAAAATCCTGTAGGTCAAGATTTCTGTTTAATTCTGGGACTCTCCGACATGCTAATCCACAGAGAACCCAGAAATAACTGCTAAAGTTTGAAAAAACAAATTGTTACCTCACAGTATTTCACAGTGATTTCTGAGGTAAAAAAAATATAGAAAAAACATTAAAATTCGATGGTTCCCACAAGAAAAGGGGAACCGTGGTAAATTTATGAAAAACTGTCAAAAATAGTCAATCGCGGTAAAAATAAATATAAAATAAACAGAGGGAACCACGGAAAACTCTGCGGAACCGCGGAAAGGAAACTGCTAAAAAATAGTCAAATTACACTCGGCACAAGTTTGTGAGGAAAACTTTACCAAGCTAAGCAGAATAAGGCTGTCAACAAGGAAAGCTGAGAGACACCTCTGGGGCAATGTTGCTCAGTCAGCAGAGAAAAAATTCTGAAGCCCTTCAGGCTGCTCCCTATCAGCACACTTCCCCCCCCCCCCTTTTTTTTTGGGACTGGCTGATGCCCTAGCTCATTATGCTAATTCTCTTAAAGGCATATCTCCAGGGCAGTTGCACCTAGCCAGCTAACTGCTATAGTTACTGATGCTAAAGGACCCTAGGGTAAGAAATTGGTAGGGAAAGGAAAACAAGGGACACAAAAATACAGATACACTACTGAAGGGGGACCAGGTGTGCACGCTGATAACACCTCTAGGCAACAGTTGACAACAGCTGTACCCAGCAAATCAGGCGGACGGGAGGGAGGGCAGGGGTGGACCAGAGTCACAGCCAAACACTTTCCATAGCCTGCATGTCATGAGGCAACATTGCATGTCATGATTTATGGTTTATAATTATGATTGTTCATAAAACGTAAATTATATGCGTATTTATGCGTATATGTACATTGGTTGTAGGATTAGCTCCTGATTCTTCACACTATGGATTTTACTGTCTGCAAAGCTATAATGTTATGTAATCTGTTCTACTGATTTTCTGTATAGATCATATGTCTTTTTGTTCAGTCCTCCACTATGTTTTAATGCCTTCTAGTCTGTATTTAGTTGTGTATCCACATTTCCCTATCCCCAAGGACGCACCTGGAAACGAGCTACTGTAGCTCAGTGCGTCTTTCCTGGTGAAACTTTACAAACAAACAAATGCACATGACAAATGCTGTACAGCGTAAAGAGAAACAACTCATGTTGGAAGAAAGCCAAAACACACCACTGATACCAAGAAAACAAAGATTTTAAATTTGTTTTACAAATGTTACTTGTAGAGCTGCGCGGAATATAAAATTCAGCCCACAAAATGCCTGTTCCGATTCCACAGAATTTTCATAAAAATTCCGCAGAAGTTTTCATTTCAGTTATTTTGCTATAATTTTAAAAGTACACTTCCAAATAACACCAAATTTGGAACGTAAACAGCACCCCATAGCCTACAAGAGTGTACCAAATTTCTGAGTTGTAGACTGAAAGGGAGCAGAGTTGTGGGTGGCAAAACATTTAATCAAAATTTAATTTTCAGTTATTTTTAGATAATTAAAAATTTTCGTATCCACATTTCTCCACAATATCAGGATTTAGAGAAGCGCACAGAATGCGTACATGCACCATGTTTTAAGTCTCAAGATTCAATTGGAGCAGGGTTATAGGTAGTCAAATATTGCCAAAATTTAGATTTCTATTTTAGTATAATTTTGATAGCATTCATTGAAATGTTACAAAAATTGAACAGGTATACAGGTTATCACTACATTTGTATATGCACATAGTTTCAGATTCATAGCTTTAAATGGGACTGAGTTATAGCCTGCCAAACATGTTGCCAAAATTTAAATTTCGGTTAGTTCCCTCTAAATTTTAAAATTATATATCCAAATGTAACCAGAGCTGAAACATTTTAACTACTATACCACATGGTCATTTCTGAAAAAGTTAATATTTGCAGTTTTAAATGGGACTTAATTAAAAGCAGTCAAATGTTCACATCATTTTAAATTTTAATTTTGCAAGAATGTAAACTACACATTTATAAAGCACTGAAACTTTAAAACTAGAGTATGCAATACCATTGAATCTGGCAGGTTTTTATACCTTACAAGGAGACTGTGTGTGCCAATTTTATTAATTGCTTGCTGTGAGAAACTGCAAAATAACATCTGTACTTAAAGTCAAAACCTATGACTCGTGAAAATTGAAGAATTTCATGAAAAATCCCATACAACTAGAATTTTCTAATTTCACTCAGCCTTATCTGGGGGAATCTGGGGTTTGAATTCCACAGCCCCCACTTGCATACTGTACGACCCTGAGCAAGTCGCAGCTTCCTTGTGCTTCTAGGTTGCACCTGTATACAAGCTTTCAGCTTAGTGCCTCTCTCCTGGTAAAAATAAAATACAAGAGGCAGGTAGTGCAGGGGGTCACCAGGTTCTGGAGTTAGATGCACAGTTTCACCAGGAAATGGGCAGCTGAGCTGGGCAGCACAACAGTGGTAGATCCCCAGGTTGGAGCAAGAAAGCACAGTGTGTCAACAATTCCAACCTGAATGCAGGATATTTAAGGATCACATCCAGTAAATTTATGATCCGGAAGCCTGATGTACATGCAAGATTAGGACTTAGAGGTACTCGAAAAGATGTAGTAGGGAAAGACAATGTCTTGGGCAGCAGGAAGAAATAATTCTGGCTATTCCAACAGGGTTGGTCGATAGGAAGAGTAAGTGACAAATGTTTTAAGGGAGTTTGTCACTGTAAAGACCAAAGAGGATATCAATGGGATCAGTTCTACTGAGTCAATCTGGTTATGCAAAAAGAGAAGGTGGGGAGATAGTTACCCAGAGAGAAACAGCAGGACTGCAAAAAGCTCAGCCGACCTTATCAAATAAAGTAGTGAGACATGCATTGTTAATGTTAAATTCCACAAAAAAAAATTCTGGATGCTTCATCTACAGTATATGCTATCATAAATATGTGAGAAAATGTTACTAATCTTTTTTCCTCTGCAAATTTAAAACTGCTTAACCAATTTATCCAGTTGTGTTAGACACCAGGATACACAGACTATGGATATGCATGTCAAATGTTAACTCTATGCATGCAAGAGTAGAGAAATTACAAATATTCACAGTTTTGATAGTTTTCATAACGTTTTGCAAATATTTACACTGTAAAGTTTTGAACCCCCGTAACTTAAAAATCTCATCTAATTCTCTCCATATTTAGATCATTCAATAAGCATTACAAAAAGGTTATATGTACTAATTTACACGTCTACTCTAGCGCCAAAGCTGCCCCAGTTATATGCAGATAAAATCTGTTTATGAAATTTCCTGAAAAAACATAAATGACAGATTTTGAGCACATATAATTTTGAGACAATGCATCATATTGTCATGAAATCTGGCACATTATTAGAATACCTATCATCAAGAAATCTTGCCAAATTTAAGATCTCTGACCCAATAGACGGTTAAGATATATGCAGATAAAAATGTTCATGAAATTTCATACAAACAATAAAATGACAACATTTGAGCATCTATCATTTTGAAACTATCCACCAGACTTTCATGATATTTGGCATGTTAGTGGCCATCTACCCAAAAAGTATAGCTGCCAAATTTCAGTGCTCTAGCTTAAACTTAAGGCGGCTGAGTTATAACGAAATTACTAAATTTTAAAAACTCCACAGAATTTCACGAAATGTCATTGGAATTCTGTGGATTCAGAATTTTCCCATTCTACACTGCTCTAGTTACTTGTTGAACTAAAAATATGTTTTATTTCAAGTCTGCTGGTTCCATAAAAACTGTGGTAATGTCCTGGAACTCTGACCCAACCCTCACAGCAGTTGGGTGTTTACGATGGAGCACACATGAACACGTTCAGGGGTAAGGTCACTAAGTGCTCTCTTGGCAGCAGTCCTAAGCTACGGTTTACTCCTTATTTACAGTGATTTGTGCTTACCAGCTGGGCTGGATCCAACAGATTGCTGGTGCATTTCTTCTTCAGGTCGGTCACGTTGCGGGACGGCTGAGTCCCTCCTTCACACATATCTCCAGGGATCTTTCGGTATCTGAGAAAAAAAGATGGCAATATTCCCTTAAGTGCCAGAAAAAAGGAGTGGAGATGCAAAGTCAGCAGGTCATGTGGGAACTGGAGGTCCCTTGTTATACAAGAGTGTTGTCTCAGGCAGGCTGGGCATGAGAACTATGGGGTAAAGCCCAGTGGTTTTGGTTGCCTAAGGTGTACAAAGTGACACTCTTTTACAGAAGAGGCTCTCCTCACAAGACTAAGTTTCAGATCATAAATCACTGTTAGGTAGTTTAGAAAATAAATTTAAAAACAACAAAAGTATAATGTTCCACGTTTTCCTTTTCTTGCTTTTGCCTTCCTCATTTCCTCCAAGCCCCCACACACACCAGGAGTTGCCACAGCAGCACCCTTTCTCCAATCAGCAGAGCTGCTGCCTTCACAACCAACACCGCTCCATGGTGTGCCAGCAGGGGGCAAAGTCTGAATGCCTGGCAATCTTTGCCTTCCCTTCCTGGGAATCACCAAACTGGCATCCTTAAATACATATTAAAAAAACAAAAGAAAATGTCAAAACATTAATCCATAGGTTATTTGAACCTGCAAGAAACAATGAATGACTTTGAGGGCCAAAAAAGAAAAACATAAGATGATCTACTTGTATTACTGTTTTGTTTCTTTTTTTTTTTTTTTGCCTTCCCCTGCACGCGACCTCCCACTCCTTCTGGCTGCTCAACGTCTTCGTCTGCCCACAAGCCTCACCCTTCGCTGCCACTTCCTGTCATCTGGCTCCCCAGGCAGCCCCCATGTCCTCGGAGGGTCCAGCTTATCCCTGCCAGTGGGGCCCTCTCCCTGGGGGAGAGGAGGGGAGTAGCACTGGGGGTCCTCGAGGTATTCAGGGTGGGGGCGCGAGAAGTATGCTACTGGGACTGTGGCATGGGAGGACAAAGCAGCAGTCATCCGGCAGGCTGAGATGGGTGCTAGTTTCTGTTTTCTGGGACTCTCCCCACACCCCAACAGTGTGCACTTCAGCAATGCCCTGGAGGTGGAGGCAGCTGACGTGTGGTCACCCATGCCAGGAAGGCTCCGCACACCACCAGGTGTCCCTCTCTGAGCAGTACTCCGCAGCACCGCATCTGCATGGATGCTTTATCAACCTCCCGGCCAGCCTTGCACCCAACATCCTGGCTTCAGGGCTCGAACCTGGGTCGCAAGGGTGCCAAGCGAGTGCCCCTCACCTTGCCGCCATGGAGCCAACCTTAATCTGTTTTTAAAGTGACTTTTTTCCTTTTGTTAATGTTTGTCTAATCCTGCCCTCCTGTGAGATCATGATGTGAATAATGATGTATAAAACTGGCAGGCAATTATGTCTCACCCCTATGTGATGTCACAGTTTCCCCCAATAATTAAAGATGCTAGTTTGGTTGAGGGGCACATTTGAAAAAGTGTGACTTCATACGTGAAATGTGTCAGGTGGGACAGGAGTAGAGGGTCTCCTTGTCTGACATCACACATACGGCTCTGTTTACAGGTCTTGCACTTTTCTGCAATGGGCAGTAATTGCACAACCCAACTCTCTGCAGCATGCTGAAATGAAAGCTGATACACTAAAGAATGCAGCCTGCAGGGAGGTCTGCTGAAGGTGGCAAGTGTCCCTTTTTTTCCTTTTTGAAATTTAAACCCATGCATACATTCCATAGACAACATCCCAACTTTTTTACATACGCCCCACTTAGCATGAAATGTGTTGCACCTTTGTAATCAACTGTGAAAACGAGACCAACATCAAATTCAGCTGTATTTCAAAGATAATTTAGTTACCATCTACTCACTCATTATGTTCATTTTCATTCAGACGTGCCATTAGATTATCTAGAATATTAGTCCCCCTCTACTGCATTTAAATACTTCAGAAAAAGGCATCAACTGCGGCACAGTACATACTATCAATGCATTTTTAGAAAGCATTTGTCAATGTCGAATGTTTGCTTGCTGGTATTGGCACTGATAATGAAGGAGTCAGAGAGATGCATAATAAGAATGGCAGTGAAGAACTGAAGTAACGCCAACCCCACCCCCAACCTGCAGAGATTGACAGGTATTGGGGGTGTGCCTTTGAATCGGTGGCCATAACACTCATGCCATTCCACCTCACCCCACACTGCAGACACCAACAAGTGTCACAGTGTGCCTTGAGGTCTTCGGCCCATACGCTCACCCCATTCCATAAGGAAATAAGCTGAGATGGGTGCAGTATAGGAGAACTGGGTGAACGCTAGGGCTGAAGGCACACCTCGATGCCTGTCAGTGGCTGCAGGGTGGGGGTGGCATGGGGTGAGCATTACGACCGATCACCACAAGTAATACGCCCTGATGCCTGTCAGTCTGTACAGGGTGGGCGTTAAGGTTGGAAACCCTAACGCCCCGGGCGTTTGTTGGTATTTTAGTCCAAATTTTCAGCATGGGCTTTTTGGGACCCCATCTCATGAACAGTGGCAGTATCATTTCATTACTCAATCCCAAAAGGTGATTTCTCACAGCAAGTGTGACATGCGGCGTCACTGGTGCGAAAAAAAACATTTTGGGCAGGATGTGAAAAATGACAGCTGTACTGTTCATGAGGAGGTGTAAAGAAATGGCAATGCTGAAAATCTGGAGTGAAAATATGAAAAGTGGCAAATTTACGAGTGTGCGTAGAAACTGTGCAACGCACGCTTGCAACGCAGTTATTTTTTGGAATGTTTTCACCAAATTTTGTACCTGGCCTTTTTGAGACCTCCCCTCATGAACAGTGGCACTGGGATTTTGTTAATCTATCCCAAAAGTTGACTTTGCACAGCAACCACACCATTCTTTGCCACAGCTGCAAAAACACATTTCTTGAAGGATGCAAAAAATGACAGCTGTACTGTTCATAAGGGGGTGTGAAAAAATGGGAATGTTGGAAATTTGGAGTGAAAATATTAAAAACTGATGGTTACGAGTGTGTGTAGAAACTGCGTAATGGACACTTGTAATGCATACATTTTTTGGATTTTTTTTTGCACCAAATTTGTAACAAGGGCTTTTTGGGAACCCACCTCATGAACAGTTGTACTGTCATTTCATTAATTGGTCCCAAAAGGTGATTCCGTACAGCGACCGCAAAATTACCTTTCGGGACCGAGAAACTAAATGACAGTGACAGTGTTCACGAGGTGGGGTCCCAAGAACCCCATGTTGAAAATTTGGGACCAAAAAACTGGCTGAGATATCAACCAACATTGAAAATCCTCCATCGATTGCCATTATAGGGCTTACTGTCATTTCTTCAGTTCCCGGTTGGTCTTTGAAGTGTGCAGACGTGTTCCCGGTACACAGAAGATTGCTGCTCCCGCCCTCCGGAGGCAAGTATGGATGGGGGGTGCAGGGAGGTGGGGTGCGTAGAGGGGGCCAGCGGAATGATGAGGGACAGTTTTCTTTTTTTTCAGGTTAAAAAAAAAACAAAAAAAAACCTTGTAGGACTGTTTTCTTTTTTACAGGTAAAATATTGCAAAAGATTTTGGCACACTGGGGTGGGCTCCCAGTGTGCCAGTATACTTCTTTTTTTTGGCGGGGGTCAATGCACTCCTGAGGTTGGCTCAGAACATAGGGGCGTGGAGGGCCCCTCATCCGACACCAGGAGTGGGCATCGCGCTGTCGGAAATATCACAGAAGTATTTTATGGTACACTAGGGTGGGTTCCCAGTGTGCCACATTAATGGGGGGGGATACATGCTGATACGGGGATTGAGCACCCCGATGTCAGCAGAGAACAGAATGTGCAGGGCAGGCAGCAGCAGCAGTGGGAGGAAGCTAATTTGTTGTCCTGCTGTGTGACTGGTTGGGGGTAGACTGCTGCTGCTGCAATGATGAAACTGCCCCTGACTGCAGCGGCAGATTTCTTTCAAGTCTCGCACGCGCTCTGAAACTGCCATCATCGGCAGCTTCAGCATTAATTGGTGGCCAATGGATGCACCCATCAAAGTGTTCACTGGATTGGCCACAACACTGCCACACCTCTGCAATGCTCTACTACCTCAATATGTTTCTTGTGCGCTGTGTGTGCAAGCAAACATAAAAATGTGTTTCAGCTGTGCAAAGGCACAGTGCTTGGGTGTCTACACTGCTGCTCAGACACTGTGCTATCCTTGGTGAGTTCCCAAACAACACCGTGGCACTAGTCCTAGGCACTGCCAGCGCCGCAATACATGCTGGGATACTCATAACTAGGATTATTGACAGACCGTGTGGAATAGGTAGCAATAGAATTATTAGCTCAGTACGAGGCACATGAAGCTTTTCAAGTAATTTTTTGTGGCTATGTAAACCAGAAAACGAACCCTGAACTGCACATGTGCCTGCTTTAACCAGAGTTACAGCACTGTTCCCACCCACACTGCTGTTTACTCGAGATTTATTTAGTTAGATTTTGTTAACCAGGTAGGTACCCTAGACAGCATAGCTGCCTATTTTCAGGTACGACCTTGGAGATTACAACAAAGGGTACGTAGACAATAGTAGATACAAGAAAACATCATGGGAACAAGTAGGAGTCAGACATAGTACACTTATACAAAATTTTCAGCAATGGCAGAACATTTGCCGGAATCTATATGTTGCAACAAAACAGGAATATAAGTGCAAATAACTAACAGTCATAAGTCATACAACTAGTGAGTAAGTGCCAGAAGAGAGGAAACAGCAAGATTTCCAGGCAGGTTTGAGAGTAGTAGAGGTTGGAGCTGGTAGGCAACTAGGAGGAACCAGTACAGGAGTGGGTGGATAGAAGCTCCTGTTTGAAGCTGTGGAGAAGAGGAGATTCTTAGATTCAGTGGAAGGGAGTTGCGTAGTTTAGGGGCCCAGCTAGAGAAAGCATTCTCCCCTATTTTGGTTTTACATCTCAGTTGGACAAGAAGGGATTTGTCAGCTGATCTCAGTGGGTAGGCAGAGGTCACAGGTTTGAGCAGTAGAGCCAATTTGTCAGGTATCTGGGAGGAGATTATATTCTTTATAAAACAGTAGGAAGTAAACTGACGGAAGGCTGAGAGGGTAAGCCATCCCAGACTGGAGTATAGTGTGCACTGGTGAGTAAGTTTGGGTAAAGACAGAGCAAAATGGCAAATGCTGTTGTAGCAGACATCCCACTTTCGTTCGGAGACCTCCAGTAGTTGCCGGAAAGGCTATTAACCCATACACCAATTTGGGTCTCAGGATCCCCTGTGCAATGGCCATCCTCGCTGTTTATGTTAGGCTATGTCTCACCTTATACGCCAGTCCAAGTTGAATATTGACGGATTAATGACAGAGGCTAAGTGCAGGTCAAAATCCAAGACGGGATCAAGGGTTACTCCTAGGTATTTAAAGGAGGTCACTGTGTTAAGGGAAGAGCCATCTAGTGCTCCGATACTTAATGGTTGGGTGCAGGACTGAATTTCTGAACCTGAACCAAAAAGCATAAGTCACCGTTTTATTTTTATTTAAGACAAGCTTGTTTTGCAATAGCCAGCTCTGAAAGGTATTGAAGTTACTATTGAGATGCAGGTTGATATCGGAGAGGTTTGAGGAGGATGAGTAAAGAATAAGATTGTGGGCATATAGCAGACCTGAGCAAGCACCACTGAGCAGTGGGATGTTATTTATGAAGACCGTAAACAGGAGAGGACCAAGAATCGAACCCTGGGGCACGCCGATCCAAGTAGGAGCAAGTGGGGACTTGGCACCTCTGATCTGGGCAAACTGCTGATGCTTCGAAAGATAATTACCCACCTACCCACACTAGTCAACTCCCCTGCCTACAACTGTTATATTGTATTTCACAGTAATATTTGACTTCCTTGCCTGTACCAGCAGAGCGTGGTGTGCATTCACCCCTTCTCCCCAGGACCAGGAGAGCTGTCGGACGCTCAATCCTAGTCCTCCCCTGACGACATCTAATGACCCAGGCTCTTTCCCGAAGCCGGGTCACCGGCGTGGAGCGAGGTGTGGCGTCCAGTGCCTCAGCAGTCAGTGCCACCGGGCCGACCCACGTCAGGGGAGTTGTGAGCAATCCCAGCTTCAAGCTGCGCAAAATTAGCTGACAGACTTCTAATGTTCATATGTGCAAGCCTAAGCCCCTTTTCTGTGAAATGATGAGATGGGTTCTTGGGAGCGATGCCATCAGGAGGGCCCGGGTTAGGTTCAATATCACCGGAGGAGAGAGAGAGAGATGACACAGGGGTACCCAGGTCTCAATGAGAGGGGTTTGGAGTTTGCCCTCCAGTGGCATAAAAAAAAAAGGGGGAATGGCTTAGGTAGTCAACTATACTAGCAAATGGGATAAGCTTTAGGAGCCAGGTTTCAGGGATAGAGGTATTACCCCCCGATAATTAGGTTTGAGAAACAACAGCTCCAGTCCTCGGCTTTATTTGAGTAGCCAGTGTCAGTAGATGGCTGGCAGAGAAGATCTACTGAGAGTTGGAGGGCTAGCAGAAGGGAAAATACTCCTACAAAGTTGCAGTGACGTGAGATCACCCCCACAGTATACACTAGTAAGGAAAATAAGGGAAGGTAGAACTAGGGGAAAAAGAGAGAAAGCAGCGAATTCAGGATTGGAGAGGTGACAGAAGCAAATGTGCAGTTGACTGCAGGAGTGAGACAGTAACTAAGTCTAAGGCTGAAACTATCCAGCAGGCAGAGATATACAGCTGCAACTAGAAAGCTTATTAAGGCTTTTACTAAGTGTGAAGATATTCACCAGCTTCCTGGGGCAATCCAACAATGAAATTCACAAGCTACCTGCCTTGAGATGCTCACCCCAGAAGAAATGGTCCAATCACAGAGGGGGAAAAAAAATATACGCCCCCAAGGAAAGTACAGTTACGTAAGAACTTACCGTAACAGTAGGTCTTCGAGAACAGCTCCTGCAGCAGGTTACACCATTAGGACTGAAACCGGCAGGCACCAGGACCCCACAGAAAAATTCTAGCTAGCAGTATCCAGTGGGAGACCGCCCCCGACATCGGCCCCTCCCCAACGTCAGGCATCACATAAAAGGGGGCGGTGCCCCAACATCCCCAGTTCTCCCACCGGACACTCCCGGCCCAAGAATGACATCTGAAGGAGGGACCGAGTATCTGCTTCCAAAGGAAGGTTTGCAGAAGGCGTCAAAAGACACTGTAGCCTAGAAACTAGGTCAGAAGACTCAGCCTCCAGAGGGGAAGGTGGGAGGAAAACTACCTGCTGCAAGAGCTGTTCTCGAAGATCTGCCGTTATGGTAAGTTCTTACGTAGCTGTACTTACTATCTTACTTTGAGAAACAGCTCTTGCAGCAGGTTACACCATTAGGGCTGATTCCCAAGCAGTAAGGGACCAAGTAGTTATTGGGGGGAGGATAGGAGGAATGCTCCAAGCTTCAGGACAAAAGTCCCTGAAGGACCGCCAAGCCAAAACCAGCTCTGCGTCTAGAGGCAATATCCAAACTGTAGTGCCTGATGAATGTGTGTACAGTGCTCCAGGACGCTGTTGCACAGATGGCTGAAATGGAGACATTTTTAAGCGCAGCGAAGGAGGTAGCCACCCCCCTAGTAGAATGACCCTTCACCTGTCTCGGTAAGGGTTTATTGCGCTTCTGATAACAAAACAAAATGCACTTTACCAGCCATCTAGAAAGCAACTGTTTAGAAACAGGAGCACCGATCATCCTCTGTGCGTAGGAAACAAAGAGCTGGTCCGATGTACGATGGGCTTTGGTTCTGGTCAGATAATATCTGAGGCACCTATGCACATCTAAAGTGTGCAACAGGGCTTCCCCACTGTTACCGTGATTCAGGTAATACACCAGAAGGTCTATATCCTGGTTGAGTGCGACAGCCGAGACCACCTTGGGAAGGAACTTAGGATTTGTTCTTAAGTACACCCTGTCTTTGTGAAAAACCAAATAAGGATCCTTGAACAAGAGTGCATGAAGCTCAGAAACTCTTCTGGCAGAAGTAACAGCAACTAAAAGGAGCGTCTTCCAAGCGAGGAGAGACAGCTCGCAATCCGCGGCTGATTCAAAAGGAGGCAGCGTAAGCTGCTCTAGAAGAAAAGGAAGATCCCAAGGTGAAACCGGGTCTTTGATGGGAGGTCTCAAGTGCAGGATGCTGTGCAAAAAAGCACAAGAAGTCTCTAGTTGAGCTAGAGACCTATGACCTATTGGAGAATGGTATGCTGAAATAGCACATAGATGGACCTTAATGGAGGAATAGATAAGTCCTGTCTCGTAGAGGGACAGGAGGTAGTCCAAAACAGACCTTACAGAACACTCCAATGGGGTCAGTGCTCGTACACCACTTCATGGCGTAAGTAGTGTGAGTAGAGGGTTTTCTGGCTGCCACCAGCACATCTGCAACTTCCTGAGAGACCCCGTATCTCAGGACTGCTATGTCCTTAGGAGCCAGGCATGCAGGTTCAGAGACCAAAGATCCGGATGGACCAAGGAGCCTGTCTCCTGGGATAGAAGGTGAGAGCAAAATGGCAGAGGCACCGGAGGTTCCTGGGCCAGCTGATTTAAGAGAGGGAACCAAATCTGCCTGGACCAAAAGGGTGCTACTAGAATAAGGCACGCTTGCTCTTGACAGAGCTTCAATAGAACCCTCTGGATCAACAGAAAGGGCAGGAAAGTGTAGAGGAACCTGCCCGTCCAAGAGAGGGACAATGTGTCTCGCCAGAAAACACCAGGCCCTGGATCTAGCGAGCAGAAATTGGGCAGTTTTGCGTTGAATGGGGATGCAGAGAGGTCTAATTCTGGTGTCCCCCATCTGTGGAACAGGTTCTCTGCGGCTTCCTGAAGTAGTTCCTATTCGTGGACCCTGGCCTGTGATTGGCTTAGGCTGTCCGCGATAGTGTTGTGCACACCGGGAACATGTACTGCAGCAATGTGTGCGCCATGTTGCAATACCCAATTCCAAACCTCCTAAGCCTCCCTGCAAAGGGAGTAGGAATGAGTGCTTCCCTGTTTGCTGAGATAGTACAACACCGTTGTATTGTCTGAACCAGAAGAGTACCAGGTGGAATCTCTGTCTGGAACGCCTGTAGGGCATATAGGATGGCTCTCATCGCCAGAATATTTATGTGAAGATGGGACTCCAGAGACGTCCAGGAGACTTGAGTCCTGACCCCGTTGAGGTGAGCTCCCCTTCCGGACCCCAAGGCATCCGTGCAGAGAGTCGCTGAAGGAGGTGGCGCAGTGAAGGGGACTCCCATCGAGAGGTGGTCTGGGACGAGCCACCAATGCCAGTCTCGGATGACTGCGTTCGTGATCTGGACTGGATGTTGCAGATGATCCTGCTTTTGGTCCCATTGTGCCCTCAACATCCATTGGGTAACCCGCATATGGAGTCGAGCTAGGAGAACTGTCACAATGGCAGCCGCCATGTGTCCCAGCAGGCAAAGGATGGTGTGGGCTGGTACAGTCTTCTTTTCCCTTATGTCCCTTATGAGGGATCTGATGTGTTCCACCCTGTCCTGGGGAAGGAAAGCCCTTTCCTGAACTGTGTCCAGAACCGCTCCTATAAAGTGCAAGTTCTGAGACAGAACAAGGCACAACTTTTCCTGATTGATGGTGATGCCCATTGATAGGAAGAGAGAACAGGTATCCTGTATTGCGGACATCAGGGCCTCCCATGATGGTGCCATGAGGAGCCAGTCTAGGTACGGAAACACGTAGTGGCCCCCTCTCCTGAGAGCTGCTGCCACGACTGCCATACACTTCGTGAACACCCGAGGTGCCAAAGACAGTCCGAAAGGGAGGGCTCAGAACTGGTAGTGGCATCCCAGAAACTCAAAGCGCAGAAATCTGCGGTGCGCTCGAGTGATCGGGAGATGTAGGTAAGCGTCCTGCATATCCAGCGACGCCAGCCATGCGCCCTCTTTGAGCATGGGAATGAGACCCAGCAGGGTCACCATGCGGAAATGCTTGTACAGCACAAAGTTGTTGAGATCGCCGAGATCCAAAATCTGGCACAAATCCCCTGATTTCTTTGGAACCAAGAAGAAATGGGAATAGTAACAGATTCCTCGCTGGTTCAGTGGAACATGTTCTATGGCCTCCTTGTGTAGGAGGGCCAAGATCTCTTGCTGAATAAGCAGAGCATGCTGACCCGAGTAACGGGAGAGCAGGGGAGGTCTGGATGGTGGGTGATCGAGGAACTCTATAGAGTGGCCTCGTTCAACCAACTGTAACACCTACCGGTTGGAGGTGATCCTCTGCCATCCCGAAAAGTGATGAGAGATGCGACCCACGACCTTCTCGACCCTTTGATCCAGAGGAGGGGCGAGGGCTGGGAAGGAGTCATGCTGTGATGGTGTTGGCCCCCGAGGGCTGGGCTGCTTTTGAATGCTTCGGGCCCTGGCCCAGGGGGAACCTGGCTTGATTCTTATGGCCAAAGTTGCCCCTGGGTTGCTGGCCGGAATGTGGCTGCTGCCTCTGTTGTCGGCCGTGAAAACAATTCTGGTTCCTATGAAAGGAACCAGATTTTGGTCTGTACATGGCTTGTACAGTCCCGACTGCCTTCCCAGTGTCCTGCAATTTGGCGATGACCTTCTCGGACTCTTCACCAAAGAGGAACGCTCCATTATAAGGGACGTCCAGGAGATTCTTCTGGACGTCCGGGGTAAATCCAGAGACCCTCAGCCATCAGAGTCTCCGGAGACAAACGCCTGTAGCTGCTCCCCTGGCTGCCAAGTCCGCTGAGTTGTAAGCAGCTCGGAGAACCAGGGTCCCCACGTCAGACCCAGTTTGGAGAAGATTTAGCAGCTCCTCCTTTTTCGCCATCCAGTAGATCTTTAAGAAGGTCTTGGTCCTGATCCCAGAGGGCGCTCTGAAATTGCACCATGTGCATCAGATAGTTCAAAGACCTAAAAGAGCATGTAGCAGCCGCATACACGCATCTTCCCATGGAATCTAATTGCTTAGATTCCTGGTCTGGAGGCTGGGTGCTCAAATGTTGAGGCCGCTGAGACCTGTCATGAGATGCAGTAATGACCAGGGAGTCGGCCAGGGGTTGTTGCGCCAAATACTGGTCCTCCGTAGGAACCCTGTAAAGACGGTCAGCCTTCTTTGGAACAGCCGGTGTGGAATGCGGACGCTTCCAAGCTGCCTTGGTGATGTCCTGAAGGTGTCCACCAAAGGTGGGACCACCACAGGCTTCGGGTCTTTCTGCCTGAGGTAACGGGCAAGGCGTTGTCTCTCGGGGCTAGCTCTTCAGTCTCCCATCCCATATTGTCCTGGATGTGCCTCATGATTTCCGGAAAGGAGGGATCATCCGGAGGAGACCTTGGAAGGTCCCGTGGGTCTGGTGATAGGGGACTGAAAGGAGATGGAGACGTCTGATGTATCTGGTCTGGAGTCATCTCCCGATGATCAACGTCTGCTCTGGGTGGCTTCGGGGGACCCTGAGGGAGAGCATGATGGGGGTTTCCTGTCTCTCGATCAGCCCCGGGGAGGCGGAGTTGGCTCCTTGGGGGTCGGGGGTCTGTCAGCTTTGGCACCCCAGGAGAAGGTGAAAAAGGCTGAGGCTTAGGAGGAGGTGAAAGAGGCTGAGGCTTAGGAGGAACCATGTCTTTCTTGATGGCTTCCCACCAGAAGGTGAACAAATTCTTCACCTCCTGGATGTTCATACCTGACGACGGACCCAGCGTCGGTGTGGGCCTGTTGTCGGGTTTGGGCGTCTGGTCCCGGGGAAGGTCTGCGTCCTCCGTGTCGCCCATCTGGTGGCGCAGTAACCTCTTCGGCTGGGGACCCCTGACGTCCGGTGTCCACCAACGTCGGTGTAGTAGTTGGTCATTTTTCGGGTGCTGGGTCGGATGCCTTCTTAGACTAAGTAGTCCGCTTAAGGGACGTCAGCTCGGAAGTCTTCTTTTCGGGAACTTTAGGAGGTTGGGAGATGGACCTGAAGTCAGTGTCCCGGCATCAATCAGACACACTTCGCGATTTGTAGGAAGACTTTTTGTGCCTGTCCGAAGGAACAGGCTTAGAGGCAACTGATGCCTGAGAGGTCTTGAGCGGGTGCAGAGAGGCGGAGGAGCCCCCTGAAGACCTTACCTTTACCGGGGGAGGCTGGGAGCGAGCCCAGGAAGGCGATCTATCAGACCGGGCAGAGCTGGAGCTGGTCCTGGACTCTGAGGCCCTGCTTGAGGATTTTGCCCTATCCGAGTCCCGATGCTCCTCAGATTTATGAGAACATTCCCCTTTGGAGGAAGGTCTTTTCTCCATCTTTTTTAGTTTCTCCTCGAGGAGGAACCCTTGAAGGGCCTTTTGGCGGCGGATCCGGGTCGTGCTATTAAACTGTTGCCACATTGAGCAGGCCAGGGTGTCGTGCTCTGGGCCCAAACACCTGACACAGGCAGAATGATGGTCTGTAAAGGGGATCTGCTTGCCGCAGGCACACCAAGAGGGACGTCCGTCGGGCGAAGGAGTAGACATAGAGTAAAGTTTTACTTAAATTGAGGATTTCACACATCATAAAAGAGTAAAGCAGGCTTCCGTGAGGCCGATGCTGGCGAGTCGACAACGGGAAAAGAACTTGGGATGCTGGGGGACTGCCCCCTTTTATGTGATGCCCGACGTCGGGGAAGGGCAGACATCGCGGGCGGTCCCCCGCTGATACTGCTAGCTAGAATTTTTCCGTGGGGTCCTGGCACCTGCCGGCTTAAGCCCTAATGGTGTAACCTGCTGGAAGAGCTGTTTCTCGAAGTATGATCAAGCATTTAATAAGACGTGGGTGAGGCTGTGTTAAACCATGTTTTAATCTACCTCTGAACATGGAAAAAAAAAAAATCACAGACTAGCGCAGTTTATGCCACGCTAAAATCAGGATAAAAAATTGAAACACTTTTAACAGAGTTAAAATTATTTAAAACTCTTAGTGTGTACAGGGACTGTGTGTCCTGTTTGTCTCTGCTGAATCTCGATAAAGAAAAAAAACAATTCCTCATTAAGGTCATGCTGATTTATAGACGGCCCCCAGCCTGTCTCAGAACAGATATGGTGAAAGCCATCTAACTGGAATGGCTTTAAGAGCTGCAGCAGTCAACAGGTTGTGCAAATTATTTATTTGAAAGTGTTTCACCAGTTAGACAAACAGATGCACAATCTCGTCTACAGATGTAACCTGGGGAAAGGGGGAGAGGAACAAATAACATGACGTAGACAGAAGGAGGAGTATGGAAGGGCACAAATGGACTAGTAACTTGGGGGGAGAGGTGAAGGTGCTCCTGCAGGGTGATTCTATGATTAGGGGTATCCAGTGAGAGGTCCTCTAAATTTAGATCACAATCATGCCTCTGGGTGGCCCATGCCCTGGTTAGGCCGCATCTTGAGTACTGCGTGCAGTTTTGGAGACCCCATCTTAAGAAAGACATAGCGCTGCTGGAGAGGGTCCAGAGGAGGGCGACCAGGATGATTCAGGGCATGGAGGGTAGGCCCTATGAGGAGAGACTGGTAGAACTCAATCTGTATGCATTAGAAGAGAGGAGGGACAGGGGGGACATGATAGAGGTTTTCAAGTATGTAAAGAGTATAAATAAGGGCAGAGATAGGGAAGTGTTGAGGCTTAAGAAGGGGGGGAACTACAAGGGCATGGTGAAGCTGGAAGGGGGGCGCAGGAGACACTTCTTCACCGAGAGGGTGGTGGAACCATGGAACGCACTGCCCAGGAGTCTGGTGGAAGAGAACACAGTGGAAGGATTCAAGAAGGGTTGGGACAGGTACAGGGGATACTACAGCAGGGAAGACCACTTCTGGGGCTGGGGGGGTGAAGGAGCAAGCTCCCAGTAGGGGCTGGCTTTCAAGCAGACACGATAGACCATGGGGCCTATTCTGCTGGCTTTTACTATGATACTATGAATATCCAAATATACACAATATATACCATGTAAAAACATGGGCAGGTTACAGCGCTCAGAGGCGTGGTCAGCAGTGAGAGGGCAGATGTACACAACATCAGCTAGCAAGTCAAGTACTTCTTTCTGTGCTTTGGAATGATCTCTCACCTCCCCAGGGTACCTCTGGAAAGAGTCATTTTGGATTACTAGGCTCTTCCTGGTAAAACTCTTTCAATAAATAAGTAATTCCCAATAAAGCACAATGTATTTCTACAGGACTATGATATTCACATACTGTACACCACTGACAGCTGCAGGTACTGTTTACCAACATCCTGCTAACACACTGCACTTCCATGACCACATGTGCATGGTCTCCTTTCTTCCCACAATTCCTCCAGCACCTGTCGCTATTCACCATGTTATAATGAAAGGACCTCTGAAACAGTTAATCACTACTTTCCACGGGGAGCTGACACATAAAAAGAAAGCAGTTTAGTTACAGCAGCACTACGGGGAGGGGGAGAAACACACCCAAATGAAGGATGTTCAGTCACACCTGTATTACCTAGTAGTGGTTTTGGGGTGATTTTGATCCAAATGAAGGATGTTCAGTCACACCTGTATTACTCAGTAGTGGTTTGGTGGGGGTGATTTCAACCCAAATGAAGGATGTTCAGTCACACCTGTATTACTCAGTAGTGGTTTGGGGGGGTGATTTGACCCAAATGAAAGAAGGTCAGTCACAGCTGCAATACCCAGTGGTGGAGGTGGTCATGGATTTACACCCAAATGAAGCATCTTAGTCACAGCAATATTATTCGGGGGAGGGGGCTGATTTATACCCAAGTGAAAGCTAGTCAGTCGCAGCTGCATTTCCCGGTTGTTGTTAACAGCTCTTGCTTCCCCTGAAGACAAAATTCAAGAAGAAGGCCTTTCAGTTCCGGCTGTTCCACACACTGTGAATGATTTTCTGGCCGGTAATAACCAAAATCGCTGCAATAAAGAGAAAGAGAGAGAAGTTTCAGAAATGGCTGAGCACGGTCCTAGAGTAAAACTGCCTTTCACCAAAGGACTGGTCTAACATCAGTCCCTACCTACACAACTCTAAGATTGTGCTAGAATTCGTCTCATATCATCAGTCCCTGCCTACAAAACTCTGGGAAGGTGTCAGAACCCATATAATATCAATAGTCCCTACCTACACAGCTCCAGGAATATGTTAGGACCCATCTAATAACATCAGTCCCTACTTACACAGATCTACTAATGTGCCAAACCCATCTAATATCAGTGCCTACCCTACTTTCACACCTCTGAATCATGCTAGAACTCATCTAATAACATCAGTTCCTAGTTACATAGCTCTAGGAATGTGCTAGAATCCATCTAATATCATTAGTTTCCACCCACACAGCTTTAAGAACATGCTAGAACCGGCCTAATAACACCCCTACCTACACAGATCTAAGAATGTGCTAGAACCAGTCTAGTAACATCAGTCCCTACTTTCACAGCTCTGGGAATTGCTAAATAATATCACTCCCTAACTGACACGTGATTTAGTTCCCCACTGGAGACAAGCGCGGAGGATTTTCAGACTGGCAGGGACTAAGGCAACCATGACTAAAACCAGACACAGGAGAGGATACAGAGCCCAAGAAAAACTGTGCCCTGTTTGGGCAGAAGGAGAACCAGAGTGTGAAGCAGGCAGGGCATCCAGTAATAGTCACCTGAGGAATGTAAGGGGAAAGATGGGAGGTTGAGCTGTGGCTCAATAGAAGAGATTCTCTCAAAGATCTATCGTTACAGTAAGCATTATACGTTCTTCAAGGACATCTCCCTGCAAATGATTCACATCATGGAACAGTACCAAAGCATTGAGTGAGATAGGAAAGAGCAAATGACCCAAAGATGGTAGGCCTTTCAAAACCCCAAGTCCAAAGCTGGCTTGTCTACAAGAGACTTTGTCCATACTGTAGTGTTTAGTGAATGTGTGAACAATACTCCAGGTGGCAGCAGCACAGAAGTGAGCAGCAGACACAGAGTGGCAACGCCATGAGTGTAGTGGGAATAAACAGGACTGAGACGCTTCTAACTGCACTTCCAGTATCACAAAGTAATGGAGCATGCCAACCATGGTGACAGGTATTGCTTGGAAACAGGAAGCAGGGATTTATTTAACTCTAAAAATTGATTAGCATTTTGCTCATAAAAGTGCTAAATCTTTGTGAAAATGCATAGCTCTTGCCTTACTGTGTTTAACAAACACAGCACTTCCAGAAAATCTACATAAATACTTTCTGTACAGTTAGTATAGTCCCAAGAAAAAAAACTGCTAATCAATTATTTAAAACCCTGGGAAGCCCACCATCCTGGGAGCGAAAGACACAAATGGTTGAGAGGATTTTCTACAGTCCTTAGTATGATCAAGGTACCAATGCAGCATCCTGCAGATGCCCAATGTACGGACTAGATGTTCTCCACTCTCTGTGGGAGTCAGAAAGTAAACTGGAAGGTCAACGGCCTGGTTCAGTATGGGATCAGAAATTACCTTTGGCAGAAAATGAGGATTGGTCTGTAAGGCAAACTCAATCTTTGTAGGGAAAAACATAAAAGGGCTCCACAACCAGAGTTCAGAAATCCTTCGCTCAGAAGTAACAGTTGCAAGAAATGGCATCTTCTAAGAGAGGAAGTGAATCTCATAGGTAGAGGCAGGCTTAAAAGGAGGGGCTGTCAGGGTTTACAGAATTATGTTAAATGTCCCACACATGTCCCGGGTCATGTATTTGGGGGATGTAGGAGCAGTATCCCCCTAAGGAACTTGCGTGACACCTAAGTTAGGCAACCTTCTTACCATCACGGAGTGCATGAAAAGCCGAAACTGCAGCCAAATGCACCTTTGCCGAGGAGCACTGGAGGCCTGCATCTGTAAAGAACAAGAGGAAATCCAGATGCTGACTGACTGCGCACGTAAAAGGGTCCTGCTTACAGGAGGTACACCAGACCATGAAACATAAAATGTTTCCACTTCTGGGTATTGGTGTACCGAACAGATGGCTTATGAGTTGCCACCCTGAAGCGGCAGAGTTCTACATCCTCAGGAGCCAGGCATGGAGGTGCAGGGATCAGAGATCCAGGTGCACCAGACATCCCTGCTCGTGCAACAGTAGACCTGCTTGTAGAGGGAGCAGTACTGGCGGTTCCACCGCTAACTGTTGTAGCAGAGGGAACCAAATCTATCTGGGTCAGAACGGGGCCACCAGACTCATGGTGGCAGACTCTGCCCTCTGCTTGACCAAAACCCTCTGGAATCAGAGGGAATGATGAAAAGGCATACATGAACCTCCATGTCCAGGAGAGGGATGTGTCTCGCAAAAAAACAAAAACACACTACAGGCCCTTGCTAGAGTAAGCAGAAATGCTGCAGTTTTGCACTGTGTGGGGACGCAAAAGGATCGGTATCTGAGCAACCCCACTTGTCAAAGGTCATCCACAACAGAGTCCTGGAGTTCCCACTCGTGGCACAGCGCCTAGGACCTGCTGAGAAGATTTGCTAGGGTGGTGTTGAGAATGCTGGGCAGAACCCAGCCCAGTGGTGCAGAGAACTGAGGCACTGGACATCTTACCTCGCACTACACCGGTGACCAGTGTTCAGGAACGAGCACGGGCCACCAGGGGTCGGCAGGGGAGGAGAAGGATCGCGTGTCGAAGGGACTGCTCTCCTTCTCCAGAGAGGGGGGGGTGCCAGTGGTCAGCATATGACTGACCCCTAGTGGAGGCTGGGGGGCAGCACGCCAACGCTGGAGATGGGGCAGATGCCTGGAGGAGTATGTGCGAGTGCGTGCTCCCTCTGTCGGCATCACTGCACACCTCATCTCTGCAGGGGGAGAAAATGAAGAAAAAACTGTTGCTGCGGTGCACGATTGAGGGCACCTAGCAGGTGCCACTCCCAGCTAGCCACGGCACTGGCCACCCTGGATTCGGTCTCTGGTGGAGCCTGGGGAACCCCGCCGCCCTGGGGGGTAAGCTCTTGGGGTAAGGGTCAGCACCGGCTGGTGGATGCTGGGGGACGGGGCTGCAGGCTCCCTCCTGAGGGTAAGGGCCACAGCAACAAATGCATAAAGTACAGACAAAAAAAAAAAAATGGAGAATGATGGGCAGAAACACATCTGTAAGGATCAAAAAGTGCTCAACAGCCCAATGCCAGACCCTCACTGCTTCCCTTCATGGTTGACGTGTAGAACATTGCAGAAATGTTGTCCGTGTGAACTATCAAAGGCTGACCCCGGAGAAGGACAGCAAAGGCCAGTAGGCCAAGTAGCCCACATCTTCAGAGTGCTGCTGTGGAGATGGCTTTCAAGGGAGGACCAGAGGCACAGTGTCCAAAGGGTCCGAGATCGGCACTCCATCTGAAGCCAGAGGCATCTTTCATCATATCTAACAGTGGTGAGGGATGTAGAAACAGGGATCAAATTGGACTGGTTCAACCACCCACAGAAGGGAGCGACAAAGAAAAAAATGATTCACCATAGTAATGTTGTTTCTTCCAAAGGGATCCCTCACTATGCTTAACAACTGCAATCATTCCCCTGGAATAAGCCGCCCCAGAGCATTTAGAATTTATGCTAATAATGGAACTTCAAATTAAATTCAAACTCCACCATCTGCTCACACTCACCCCTGCACTCTAATGTCAGATTTACTTCAAAAGCTAGGGTGAGCAGTGACCACTAAAACTAGCTAAACTAATACCAACATTTAAAAATAATTTTTGTACAACTGTTCGAACATGCAGAACTATTTTGACTGTTGTGAAAAATTAAGTGGCTGAGACCACCGAGTAGCAGACAAGCAGTTGTAAAGGCACTGTTAACAAGTAATGCTCAAGCAAACAGAAAGAACCGATTCCTGTTTGAACCTTTTACCAGGTTGTGGAAGGGAAGGGAGGTAGGGATTCGGGATTGTTAAGCACATTGAGGGATCCCTTTGGAAGAAACAACATTACTATGGTGAGTACTTTTTTCTTCAAACCCTAGAAATCCCTCACTTATGCTTAACAACTGTAGACTCCACAGCAGTACCTTGGGAGGCTGGGTACAGATCCTACTTAGGGAAAAGGTTCCGTAAGACAGCAGTGCCAAAGTTTGCATCCCTTCTAGACTTTATGTGCAGACAGTAGTGCTTTGTGAAAGTCTGTACTGTTTTCAGGCAGCTGCTTTACAGATTTCCTGCAGGGAAACACTTCTTGATGCTGCCAAAGAGACAGAGGTGCCCCTTGTGGAGTGAGCACTAAGACCTTCAGGTGGCAGCTTACCAGCTTTTTCATAACATAATTGTATGCAGGAAACTATTCAATGAGAAATGTTAATATTGGATACTGGTTTACCTTCCCCACATCACCACAGGAGACAAATAACTGAGTGCTAGTGGATCTAACATCCTTTGTGCGGTCCTAGTGGTAGCTCATACCTCTCAACATCTGGAGTATGGAGCTTCTGTTCTCCTGAGCTGGATTTTGCTGCAAAGAAAACAAAGTGCAACGGACTGATTCAGATGAAATTCAGACACCACTGTGGGCAGGATTTTCTGTTAGTTCTGAGGACTACCTTGTCCTGGAGAAATATGATATAGTCAGGATCCGTGCAGAGGGCCTGCAGCTTGCTCACTCTTCCAGCAGATGTCACTGCCACCAGGAAAACTGTTTCCCAGGTGACCGAGCTCAAAGCAGCAGCTGCTACAGGCTCGAAAGACACCTCTATCAGTTAAGCAATGCACATATTCAGGTTCCATGGAGGGACACGATCTCTTACTGGTGGGTACAGGTGATTAAGGCCCTTAAAAAACCTTCTGAAAATGAGTTGTGAGGCCACTGACCTGCCTTTGCCAGCTGAAGCATAAGCCGGTCCAGCTGCCAAACGAACCTTCAGGGTAGAGGGCCCAAGGACTGAAGAAATGGACTAAGTAGTCCAGCAAAATAGACAGACTTGTCAACAATGGGTTAAGCTGTCTAGGAAAACACCACAAGGAAAATCTCTTCCACTTTGAAGCACAAGTTTTCCCTCTTATTGGCTTCCCGGAAACTAACTACTTCAATAACCTTCTCAGAGACGTTTAGTGCACAGAACTCTAGCTCTTCAAGAACCATGCTCCGAGACGCAGGGTTCTGGTAGTTAACCTGCTCTGAGACTCTGTTCGTAGACTGTGTCTCAGGAGCAGGTTAATAGAATGTCTGTTGCAGAGGGAGAAGGACAGGGGCAGAAAGTACCAAATCTGTCTGGCCTAGTCTGGAGTTGTTGCCGACTCCCTTCTCAGCCTGAGCAGTACTCTCAGCAAAAGTAAAAAAGGTGGGAAGGCATAAAGAAATTTCCCTGACCAGCTGAGGACTAGAGCATTTTCTGGGACTGTACCATCAATGGGGTCTGCAACAAAACAGTGGGAGATGATTCTCTCTGGATGCAAACAGGTCTATTTCTGGTGTACTTCAATGTCTGAACACTGTTGCCAGCAACTGCTGGTTCAGGGTCCATTTGTGGTTTCCCTGAATGATTCTGCTCAGGGAATCTGTCAGCATACTGTCTTTCCCTGGCAGGTGTATTGCTGACAACTGAACTTCCAGTGAGATCTAGGTTCCAGATCTTCACGCATCTGTGCACAACTTTGTAGAGCTTGTTCCTCCTTGATTGTTTATGTAATACATTTTTGTGGTGGTGTCTGTTCTGACCTGGACAGAGTGACCCCTGATATGTGAGGAAAAAGCATGCACTGCCTGATGCACTGCCCTGAGCTCTAGGAGATTTATGTACTCCTGAGTCTCCTGCCTACTCCAAGTACCACCTACAGTGAGGTCCTCCAGTTGAGCACCCCAGCCTAGAAGGGAGGCATCTGTTGTATGTATAGCCACAGGTGGTTTCTGAAGGAAGGGAATTCCTTCTGAGGTTGCATTCTTCCTCCCACCATTACAGGGCCCCTCAGAAAAGACTGTGACAGGCACTAATCTGGACAGTGGATCCCTCCTCTGGGACAAACGGTCCCCTAGTGATAATGAACATCTCTCATTTGGAACCTGGCTCCTGGTACCCCTACAGTGCACAAGGCCATGTGTCCCCATAAACGTAGAAAATCCACTGCAGGACTGGGCTGACCTGAAGGACTCTGCAGCTGCAATCAGATTTGCTGCCCTTGCTTGAGGAAGGAATGCCCCCAGAGGGTATCCATCTCTGCACCTATAAAATCCAGAACTTGCACTGGTTCTGTTTGTGATTTCTGAACTTTTACAAGGAGGCCCAGGTTCTCCAAGGTGCTTTGTGTCAGTAGCAGGGAGGAATGTGTTGCCTGGCGTGTTTTTCCTGAGACTAGGCGGTTGTCCAGATAGGGAAAACCACTACCTCATGCCTCCTTAAATGTGCTACCACCACAGCTGGGTACTTTATGAACACTCTTGGTGATGAGGAGAGGCTAAATGGAAGGGATGTGAACTGGCTGTGGCAATTCCCTATCTTGAACTTGGGGTACATTCTGTGGCTGGGCCTGGCTGGTATGTGAAAGCAGGCATCCTTCAGATCCAGTGACCCTAGCCAGTCTCCTGTTTGCAGAGATGGGATCACTGGGCCCAGGGTTACCATCTTGAATTCTTCTTTAGATATCTTAGGTTTAAAATGAGTCACCACTCCCCAATTTTCTTGTGGGTTAGGAAGTACCTTGAGTAACGCCCCTGTCCCAACTGTGAGGGAGGTACTTTAGCCACTGCAGCTGTTTGCAACAAGTTTTACATGTCCAGTTCCAACAGGATTCTTTCTGTGGGTTGTGATGATGGAAACCTCTGTGGTTCTGCAGCTTTAGGAATTTTCTGACTCACTATTTCCAGGACCCACTTGTCTGTGGTTATTTTTGTTCATTCCTGAAAATCGTGAGTCAGCCTTCCCCCCCCACAGGCAGTAGATGGGGAACCAGTACAGACTTCTCAGGAGTTCTGTTTAGCTTGGGCTTTGGGAGCTGGTGGTGCAGCTGCACACCTGGTGCCCCTTCTACATCCACCCCTAAAGTAACCCCTCTGTGGAGGGTAGTTCTAGAAGACATAAGCATAGAGAAGTATCCCCAACCTCTACCTCCCCCATCTATAAGGGCTGTAGGAAATGGAGGCACTTTTCTTCTCAGTGTTGCGTGGTTTTGTATTCATCTGCTTTTTTCATGTAAGCCTCTGTCTTGTCACCCAACAGAGAAATTTCCCTCGCAGGAGAAATCCATCACTTTTGTTCAAAGTGTTCTGGGATAGACTAGTAAGTTCTAAGACGGACAAACCTCCTTAAGAACATAGCATGGGTCATGACTCTAGACGCAGTGGCATTTGTGTTCACTGCCAAACCTGTGCCAAGTCTCTAGTAGCCTTTTCGCTCAGTGCCAGTATGGAGTTCCAAAGGGCTTTCAGGTACTGTGCTGTGTAGACCAAGTAAGCTGCTTGCCTTAGGAGCAGGGAAGCCGACATATACATTTTTTTGTCCATGCTATCCAATTTCCTGGAATCTTTCTCAGGAGGCTGGGAGGAAAGGGGCACCTTGGCCATGTCACACGCAGCAGTCTGAACCACATCCTCATGATCAGGGTGGGAATACAGGTATTCGGTCCCCTCCGTTTATCCACTTGATATTTTTTCTCAAATGTTCTCATCTATGCCAGCACGTAAGGCAGGTGCTGACAGGATTTTACAAGTGGCTTTAAGGGATTTATAATGGGCAGTTATTAACCTCTCTGTGAGAGCTAAGCCCATTATATCCATAAATTGCTCCTCATCCTCAACAGTTTCCTGTGAGATGATGCTGAGGGTGTTTACCATATACCTCACAAAGATATAGTGAGAAGTATAATTAGAGCCCAATGAAATTATTTTTTGTAATTCTTTTTATTTTTCTGGAATATCTTATTTCTTTTTATTCATTGAAAATGTAGTTTTATTTCTTGTCATCACATTTACAATTCATAAAATACCTCAAAATGATCGTATACACACTAGAAATCACATTCCTAGTACACTACATTGTATTAAGCAGCATTATGCTATAGTCTTGAAAGGTTTCGTGAAGCAGACAATTTCGCTGTTGCTTCCTTGTGGACTGTCTCTGTGGTAACAATGAAGCCTAAACAACAGCTGCTGCAAGCATTTATTTAGTTTTTGCCAAAAAAAACAAGCATTATTTTTCCATGTGCCTGTTTTAGTGTTATTTCTTTTTATACTATGAATTTCTTATTATTTCTTATTTAAGAAACACACAGGTCTCCAAGTATAATTATCTGAGGACCTAGAGGGATAGCCAAATTCTTCTTCGGTAGAACCTCCTGTTTCTATGAGCTCTCCTTCCTCCTCCTCTTCATAGCACATTTCATCCTCCTCCACAGGCATGGGAAATGGAAATGGGGGGCAGACGAATTCATGATACTCCCCAAAGCCTGGAATAATTTCCTTGCCTTTGTTATGTCCTTTATTGAGGGCATTTTATTTGCATCTACTGGCAGCTCCTTTTCGTCTTCAGAAGGAGGGACAGTGACATGTTTTTCTTTTTTTCTTGGCAAGCACCATCTCTGGTGTCTGCTCTAAGACTTATTTTTGCAGATTCAGGGTTCCCCTTTTGGACGACCTGATTTTTGAACCATCTCTTGCAGCCCTATCTTTCTTTTCTGTCCCCTCTGACATGGAATGCTGCTTATCTTGAGGGGCTGGACCCTCATCTGAGCCTTTGGGCGACGTGGAGGCACACTGAGAAGCCATAATGTCTTCTAGTTTTTTGGCCCATTTCTTCTGTGTTTTAGTGTAAAACTGAACACAGAGCTCACAACTGACAAATTCATGGTCTGGATCCAGGCACTTCCAACACAATTCATGGCAGTCTGCCTTTGCCAGGACTTGAACACAAACCTTACCATTTTTAAAGCCTGTAGGTCCTGTCTTCTTTATGGGTCTGTTAGTCAGTATCTGTTCCCAACAGAAAAAAAAGTTTTAAACTATTAAAAACACTATAATGATTGAAAAGGGTTTAAAATAGGAGAGGTTAAACAGTTAAATATCGCCTCAGACCCTCCACCCCCCCAAAAAAAAAAACAAAAAAAACACAGGAACCAAGAATAATTAAAAGAGAAACCACAAAGCAGTTTACATTTAAGTGATCTAAAATGCGCAACCACACAGAAATTTTAATTTAAGTAACTTAAAATGTAAGAAACAGAAAAATAAAGCTGTTCCCTAAAAGTGGGAACCACACCGAAAAAAAGGACTTTTCCAGTTCCTGGAAACTGATGAGGAACCAGAGAAAAGTTGTAAGTAATATAGAAATCACAATAACAATCCTAACTAATACAGAGTATTAATAAAATAACTAAACATAGTAGATACTATAAATTTTAAATAAACTAGTCAGAAGTTGGAGAGAAGGCTTCAAGATGACTGCTTTCTTCAGGCAGAGAAATACATCTTATGTTAAGGGTGCAGGTGTGACCACGATCATACAGAAGAGTTTGAATTTCATTCTAGGCTCCATAATTAGCATAAAGTTCTAAATGCTCTGGGGCAGCTTGTTCCAGGGGAATGATTGCGTTGTTAAGCATAAGTGAGGGATTCCTGGGGTTTGAAGGAGGAACCACCTGTAGGAGACACTCCAGATCGTCCATGCATTGAGCCCACTGGATAGAGAGGATCCACTGAGGAATCCTCATAAGCAGACTGTCAAGACTGTGCAGCCATGAGGCCAATTAGACATAATAGGCACCCAGCCGAAATGTAATCACTGGATGATACCAAGTGAGCCTGGCAATCAATGTCGTTGCATGGTCCATTGGTAGAAATGCCCTTCCCACCCGTGTCCAACACAGCTCGTACATACTGGAGATGTTGGCACAGAGTCAGAATTGACTTTGGCTCGTTCACCAGGATGCCCAACTGCTTGAACATCTGGTGGGTCCTGAACTGGATGTATGCGATTGCCTTCTCGGCCAATCGCTGAGGTATGGGAATACATACAGGCCTTCCTTGCGATGGGCCACAGCTACGACTACAAAGCATTTGGTAAAGATATGTGGCACAGCTGATCGCCAAACAGTAATAACACAAAACTGATAGTGAGAGCCTTGAAATATAAATTGCAGGCATTTTCTGTGGCTCTCGAGGGCCTTGATATAAAGGTAGGCATCCTATCATGTCCAAGGCACATAGCGAATCCCCTTGTAATAGAAACATAGATTTTGACGGCAGATAAGGACCGCTAGGCCCATCTAGTCTGCCCATTTCCCTACCTACAGGATAGGACGCAGATCCTAGTTAACCAACAGCCTATATCTTCCTGCCCCCCACAAGAATTGCCTTATGTCTGTCCCATGCATTCTTGAATTCTCCCACAATTTTAGACCCCACAACTTCCTCAGGAAGGTTGTTCCATGCATCCACTACCCTCTCTATGAAATAATACTTCCTCACATTGCCCCTGAACCGCCCTCCTTCTATTTTTAAATTGTGTCCCCTTGTTCTTGCAAGTCTCTTTTTCTGAAAGATGCTATCCTCTTGGACTTTGTTGATTCCCTTGAGGTACTTGAAAGTTTCTATCATGTCCCCCTCTCCCTTCTTTCCTCAAGGGTATACATATTAAGTTCCTTTAGTCTCTCCTCATATGGCTTCTCTTGCAGACCCTGCACCATTTTAGTTGCCCTCCTCTGGACTGCCTCTATCCTGTCTATGTCCATGCGGAGATGGGGTCTCCAGAACTGGACACAGTATTCCAGATGGGGTCTCACCAACTGTCTGTACAGAGGATAACAACTTCCTGTTTTCTGCTGCTGATGCCTCTCCTATACATCCCAGTATACCCCGGCCTCCCTACTGCCTTCTCACATTGCTTGCTAACCTTAAGGTCATCTGATATGATTACCCCCAGGTCCCTTTCCTTTTTTGTTGTTGTTACTACCTCCCACCCATTGTGTATTCTTCCCTGGGTTCTTGTTTCCCAGGTGCATTATTTTGCACTTTTTTGCATTGAATCCTAGCTGCCATACGTCTGACCATTCCTCCAACCTTGCCAAGTCCCTTTTCATCCTTTCCACGCCTCCTTGTGTATCAACCCTGTTGCAGATCTTTGTGTCATCTGCAAAAAGGCATACTTTTCCTTCCAGTCCCTCTGCAATGTCACTGATGAAGACAATAAAAAGGACTGGACCCAATACTGAACCCTGCGGTACCCCACTAGTAACCGCCCTTTCTTCAGAGTGGACTCCATTTACAATTACCTTCTGTGTCCTGTTGTCCAGCCAATGTTTTACCCAGGCTACCACCCTGGGACCCACTCCCAGGCTGGTTAATTTGACTAATAATCTTGTGTGGACTGTGTCAAATGCCTTGCTAAAGTCTAGGTAGGCCATGTCCACAGCCCCTCCCTGGTCTACTACTTTGGTCACCCAGTCAAAGAAATCTATTAGATTAGCCTGACATGACCTTCCCACTGTGAACCCATGCTGCCTTGGATCCTGTGCTCCACTGACCTCTAGGTACTCAACTATTCTTTCCTTCAGAAGTGACTCCATCACTTTCCCTACCACAGAGGTCAGACTGACAGGTCTGTAGTTCCTGCCTCTGTCTTGGTCCCACTTTTGTGAAGGGAATCACATCCGCCTTCTCAGTCCTCGGGTACCACACCATCCTCCCATGATTTATTAAAAGAGTAGCCAGTGGTTTCACTAGTTCCTTCCTTAATTATTTTAGAATTCTGGGGTGAATTCCATCAGGACCCATTGCTTTGTCCACCTTCAGTTTTAGGAGTTCTTGCAGAACCCTTTCTTCTGTGAAAGGACTGGGATCGACCCCCCTATCAAGAGTGCTTCTGTTAATTGGATTAGGCACTTCCCCCTCCTCTTTTGTGAATACTGAGCAGAAATATTCGTTCAGTATTCCTGCTTTTCACTGTCCCCTCTGCCCACCCACGCTCATTCTATTCAGCCTCACTATCCCTCCCTTTGTCTTTCTACGTCATTGATGTACCTATAAAAGGTTTTATCCCCCTTCTTAACTGAGTTGGCTATCTTTTCCTCAGTTTGGGCCTTTGCTATTCTGACTTCCCTCCCTGCTTCTTTCTGCCTCAACTGGTACAGCTCTCTTTCCTGCTCCTTCTGTGTTTCCTTATACTTCCGGAACGCTATCTTTTTCTTCCTGACTTTCACAGCCACCTCTCTTGAGAACCATAGTGGCTTTTTCTTTCGTTTTGATTTGTTTATTTGAGAAGGGGAAGTAGACTGTAGGGATACCTTCCAGAACCTTTTGTATTCTATGAACAGATTGAGGCTTCCAAGGTCAAAGACAGGACATAAATTCCTGGTCCACTTTGGGGTGACACAGAATCAGGAATAATATCCTTGACTGATCTCTGCAAGTGAGACTGGCTCTATCGCCCTCTTGTGGAGGAGGATTTAAACCTCCCCCGGCAGGAGGGTAACAGGTCCTGGAGGGTATCCGTTTGGTAGAGGAGGATGTACTGGAGTGGTGGAGAGGAGTTCTAAGGCGTTTCCTCACTGAACCACATCAAGTACACCCAAGCATCTGTCGTACTCTCCCCTCCACTTTGCAAAAGATGGAGAGGGGGCATTGGCCTCCAACAAGGATCCCATGGTCTGTACACTGGGGGAGGCAGAAGGAATTCAGAAGGCTGCAGGAGTGACTGGCATGCTGCCAACACTTGCACCTCTGGTGACACAGGCACAGGAAGGCAAAGAGGCCCAAGGGATGACAGGGGTCCTTTGGGACCCACAGCCAGAATCTCGAGAATAGCCTCTACCAGAGCAGGTGTATGGTCTATGAAAGGAACCCCTGCTCCAACCACCAGTATTCAGATTCAAAGTGTGCAAGGAACGGAGAGTCCTTTTTGAGGTGTGCAGTTCCTGCAAAGCAGGTTCCACATCATGCCCAGAAAGCCATTTACCCCAAAAAAGGAGCACTGAAGACCAACTGCTGTTCATTAGCTGTGAAGCCAGCAACCCACAGCCAAAACTGTTGGTGAATGCAAATGCCAGAGGCCGTACCATGAGCCAAAGCATCAGGGGCATCGTAAGCCTACCTTAGAAGGTGTTTGCCAGCTTCTAGGCCACAGGCAACAGAATGTTGACATTCAGTTTTAGCTGGTCCATCAGGAAGCTTGTCAGCCATAGCTACCATGGATTTCCACTGGCTATTCTGTCTGATATTTAATCATACAAGCCTGAGAGTTGGCAATACAGAGGTCAAAGGATGAAGAAGAAGAATCAGCATTTATATAGCACTTATCATACACAGTGTATTCCAAAGTGCCTTACAAGCAATGCTAGACTGGTAGTGAAGTGACTAAATGTGTAGTGGCGGCCATATCGCACATCAACACCCACACGCAGCCTGGGATGCAGAAGCAAAAGTCCTCTTGTCTATCACATCCAATTTCCTGGATTCTTCATCTGAGAAGACAGCTCATATGACGAGATGCTTTAGCCTTGTCATGGGCAGCCATAAAAAGCACAGAGTCAGGTCTCTGGTTGTGAAGCACAATAAGGCTTGCCAGAGGAGGCAGGATTCTGTTTATCCATCTTTTGAGGCACAGCTGAAAGAGCACTTCATCTGTGCTAAGCAACCAATGTGGCATCTTCTCAAGCAGAGCGGACTGCAGGAATGATCACAATAGACAAGGAAGGAACCTCCAGAAATTCATATAAATGTTTCTTGGAGGAGTCCTCTTCCTCAGCAGTAATGCCCAGTTAGTCCTGCAGCTGCCTTAGGAAAGCCTGAAGAGAGGCATCCTCTGGTGGAGAGCGAGGATTATATTTCACACTGTCCTCACTAAAGGATGAGAGGGTAGAACTGGAGCCCACCACATCAGGTGGATGCAGGTCATCCTCTTTCCCTGCTATTCTTCTTCCATATCTGGTTTATATTCCAGTTCTTCCTCTTCGAAGATGCCTAGCACTGGTTCAGCAGGAGGAGCAGTGTTCCGAGGGGAGTGATGGCAAAGGCACTGACAGAGGAGGCCTGATGTTGGTTTGTGTCACCAGAGCCAGAGCAACAGGCATGTCAACAATGCTGACAGGCAATAGGGTCTGCATCGATAGCAAAACCCATGGCAGCATCTGTGAAAAATAAGCAGACACTGTCTGCAACAACAGTCAGGCATGGATGTCGCCCACAAGAGCCTATGACACTGGAACCACTGATGGGACACTGCCTAACTGGGTAGCGGCTGAGAATCTTCCATGAGTGGAGCCACTGCTGGATCCCTACCTTGGTGTCTCAGAGATGGTCGGGGAAGCAGGAGCTGGCTTATAGCCTGGGCCCCATCTTTTGACCTTTGTCTTTTCCTACACAGGAAACCGGGAATGAACTGCAGAAGTTTCTAACCTGGAATCCTTGGGCCACCTTCTTTTAGTTTCACTTACGACTCTGATGTTGGTGCCGCAGTCCTTGGTAAGAAGCGGGATGACTGCAAAGCGGAAGCAGAAAGAGTAAGAGAATCTGGCGCCACTCCCTGCTTATTCTCCATTGCTTTTACTTTAAGGTATGTCTCTAAAGCCTTCCAACAACATCTCCTCATAATCTGATTAAAGCCTTGGCATATCAAGCAGGCCTTGATGTCACACTGTAGGCCCAAGCAATAAATGCACAGGGTGTGTGCGTGGTCCATGTAGATCTTGACTTTACCACATCAACCAAAATGAAACAGCAGTTCCTTTTCTTTCATTAGCGGCATAAATGTTAGTTATCAATAAATAAAAAAAAAGACAAATGAAACACTGGGTTTCTAAAGTGAAACCTGATGGCGATTTTGCAGTGGTCCAATGAGCAGTTGATGGCGAGAGAAAAAACTGAAGCGTGTTTAGGCTGCCCACATTATACAGGCAGCAACGACATGTTGTCACGGACAGACCCACCTAGCTAAAGTTTCTGAGTGGTCCTGACATTGCCAGCTTACAGTTCCATAATGTAGCTCAATGGAAGGACACATCCTCAAGGGAGATTGGAGGATTTCAGTCTGCCTGGCATCTCCATGAGAATTAAAATTCACACAACACAAATTTCGAAAAATGAAAAGAGGACAAGACAAGGCTGTAAAAAACTGCCTGGCATGTTACCACTAGTACAATCAGCATGGAACACACATCAATGGCTACAGAAAAAGTATAGTTAATAATTCCAAGATGCTAACAGAACAGACAGTTTTTCACTGTCCTAGCAATTGCTGAAAAATGATTTTTTGGTTACAATCAAGTAGCCAGAGAAGGAAAGAAAAGGGCCAAACAGATACGAGACTCCTAATCTAAGGGCAACCTGTAAAGAATAAGATAATAGTGTGCTTCCAGCTCCCATTCTTTGCCATTACTGAACCACAGGAATCGTGTGTTCTCGGTGCTGTGCATTCTATGTTACATACTGCACGTTACTGTATGTTCTGGCAATGTTGGAGATGGAATCTATCAGTAAGACTCAGGTAAACA
Organism: Neoceratodus forsteri; assembly: GCA_016271365.2. Classification (NCBI taxonomy): domain Eukaryota; kingdom Metazoa; phylum Chordata; order Ceratodontiformes; family Ceratodontidae; genus Neoceratodus; species Neoceratodus forsteri. The sequence goes on from JADMNL010000029.1 coordinate 86,892,834, forward strand.
CATAAAAGCAAGCAGACAATAGAGTATTCCATACCACAGGAAATCCTCCAAGGTACAGGGGCAAATTGTTGGCTGTTTGGTCACTTCGTAATCACGGCCATTCCTGCAGATAGAGGATTTCCGGAGGCGCAGAAAATGTTCTTTATACCCCAACATGCAGCCATCGTTCGGCTCGCTGGGGTCACTGGAGTGAGCGACCCACTTGGTGTAATCTTTGTCTTCACCTGGAGGGGAAACATGAGACTGTAAGCAGATGAAACAAAAACATCTCCCAGTGAGTCTGCAGTCATGAGGTGGGGTTCAGGGTGGAGAGATAAGGGTGGTCTATATGTATTCCACTTGTTCACACATTAGCTCCACCTCATTAGTTATGTGCTCCCCATGAAGCCACAAGGCAGGATCCTCCAAGAACACAGATGCAAAAGAACAGGTTACTCACCTGTAACAGTAGTTCTAGGAGTGGTATATGTTGCTCATCCACACTCTCTGGCATGTCCCTTTCCCCCTTAAATCTGGCCGGAAAGTCTTCAAGCTGGCTCCTCCCACCCACCCGGGTGGTAAATACCTCGGCTATTCCCCATGCAGTATGGCGGGTAGAATGAGCTCTTATCCCTCTGGGAGGCTCCTTGCCCGCCACCTCATAGCACAGACCTATGCATGATGTAATCCATCTTGCAATGGTCCATTTAGCTGCAGGTCTGCCAGAAGCTGCTTCCAGCGTGAGGTGACAAACAGCTGGCAAACCTCTCCTGAATTTCCGCCTGCCCTCTCCTTATAATAGGAGAGAGTACGCCTGAGGTCCAGAGTATGGAGCCTGTACTCGCGCCTGAGGTGCAGTTAGGGTAGTATACCGGCAGAGTCAACACCTGGTTAAGGTGAAACTCTGACACCACCTTCGGAAGGAATTTCGGGTTGGGGCCCAGGACAACTTTGTCCCTGTGAAAGACCAGATAAGGGGAGTCCACTGAAAGCGCCTGGAGTTCCCCTGTCCTTCTGGCTGACGTGATAGCCACCAGGAAGGCCGTCTTCCACGACAAGTGTGAGAGCTCACACTTGTGCATGGGCTCAAATGGCCTGCCCATGAGCTTTGCCAAGACCAGCAAGAGATCCCACGGAGGTGGAGGTTCACGCACCGGAAGGGATATGTGATCCAGGCCTTTGAAAAAGCAACCGACCACCGTCTCCTGTGCCAATGTCGGCTCACCGGCCCGAGCCCGGTAAGCAGAAATGGCTGCCAGGAGCACCCTAAGGGTCGATGACCATAGACCCCCTTTGGAGATAGACCAAAGGTAGTCTAAAATGTTAGCCAAAGAGCAGGATTTCCAGACTCTTACCCTGACACCAAATTGAAAACCTTTTCCATTTGAAGGCATAACATTTTCTGGTCAATTCCTTACAAGACGCCTCCAACACCGTATAGACATCCTCAGAAAGACCCAGAGCCTGGAACTCTAGCTGCTCAGGTACCAGGCTGTGAGGTGCAGGGATTAAAGGTCCGTATGGAAGACCTTCCTCTGGTTCAATGACATCAGGTCCTGGCATGTACAAAGCCCGCTCCGGGGCCCTGCAGCTGAGGCTGAGGAGATCTGGATACCAGAACTGGTGGGGTCAATCTGGGGCTAGCAGAATCACCTTCGCCTTGTCCCTCCTCACCTTGAGAAGCACCTTGTGGATCAAGGGAAATGGTGGGAAGGCATCGAGGTGGCCTGGGGTCCATGGCTTCGAGAAGGCATCCCCCTGCAGCGAGTCCTGCTGAGGGGGGCGGGCATGGTACAGTCTCAGTTTGGTGTTCTACCCGGAGGCAAACAGGCCCACCAACGGTTTGCCCCAACAGGAGAACAGATTGTAAGCTATCTCTGGATGGAGAGACCACTCGTGGGATGTCTGGCCTGTGTGGCTGAGAGCATCCGCCAGTTGGTTCAAGACTCCTGCCACATGGATAGCAAGGAGATCTGCTTCCAACCTGCTGACGAGGGTCCAGATCCAGACCGCCTCCTTGCATAGCAGACGGGAGTGTGTGCCACCCTGTTTGTTGAGGCAGTGCATGGTCATGGTATTGTCCGTCTGGACTTGAACCACTTGACCCCGGAGCCGAGGAGCGAAAGCGGACAGGGCCAGTCCCTGTGGTCCCCCATGTGGGCTCCCCGCCCATGAGAGAGGCATCGGTCGTCAGGACGACCATTGGCTCAGGGCGGACAAACAGGATTCCTTCCTGCAATCGGTCTGGGACGGTCCACCATTGGAAAGCGGACCACATCTTCTGGGTTACAGTGATCAGCTGGTCGAAGTGACCATATCGCTGAGTCCACTGGTCAGCCAGCTCCCATTGGGAAGGGGCGCATGTGCCACTTGGCCCAACGGACCACCAAGGTGCATGCCACCATGTAGCCCAGAAGGCGCAGAAAAGTCCCAGGCAGGGCGCAAGTGCCCAACCAGAAATGATTGGGCAAAGGAGGAGAGAACCTCTGCTCTGTCCGCCGCGAGCCGAGCTCCGGCTTGACGACAGTCGAGCTCTGCCCCATAAAGCCCATCACCTGAGAGGGCATGAGTTCCAATCTGGCCTCATTGATTAGGAAGCCTAGTTGGGAGCAGGTTCAGAGGGCCAGATCCCTCGACCTCTCCACCTCCTGAAGGGAGGAACCTGCCAGGAGCCAGTTGTTGAGATAGGGGTATATCCGAACTCCTCAACCCCGAAGATGGGCTGCCACCACTGCAATGCACTTGGTCACGACCCAAGGGGCTGATGACAGGCCGAATGGCATGGCTCAGAACTCGTACAGGGTCCCTTCGACCCTCAGTGGAGGAACCGCTGGTGGGAAGGACGGAATGGGATGCAAAAGAACGTGTCCTGTAGATCCAGTGAACAGAACCACATGTTTCGCTCCAGAGATGGTATGATCTGATTCAGAGTTACCATCCAGAAGGTGCGAGACCTGAGATATTGATTCAGGTCGTGGAGATCTAGGATGGGGCGCCAACCCCCTGTCCGCTTGGGCAAAAGGAAGTACCCGGACACAAAGCCTGGGTCTATAGGAGGATGCGGCACTGGAGCTATCGCCTCCTTGCGGAGGAGCTGAGCAATGTCGCCCCGAAGGGCTGACTGAGTGCAAGCTGAGATCCTTTCCTCCCAAGGGGCGCGAGCTCAACTGGGAGGGTACTGCTCAAATTCTAGAGGCAGCCTCTGGCCGATCACTTCCAGAACCCACCTATTCGAAGTGATACTGGACCAGGTGGAAAGAAAGTGACAGAGCCGGCCCCCCATGGGAGGACCCAGAGCTGGCATGACGGGTGTAGGGGTGGCAACTCCTGACCCATCACTGCAGGCTTAGAGGAGGAGGAGGCTCCTGGACCGGCACCTCGGCCTCCTTTACTGGGCTGCTGAGGACCCTGCTTGGGCCTGGGGCACCAAGCTTGAGCCTGCTGTTGCTGCTGACCTCCTTGACAGGAGGGCTGTCTAAGCACAGGGGAAGAGTGCTAAAAGGGCTTCTTCTTGCACTTCTGCTGGTTCTTGCCCGAAAAACCCTTTGCAGAGGTAGCATCCAAGGTGGCACTGGACTGCTCTATACGCTGGAGATGACCTGCCACTCCTGGACTGAAGAGGTCAGTACCAAGGAAGTGCACATCAGCTAACTTGTGCTGAGTATCCACTGGAAAGGAGGATAACCTCAGCCAGGCCCTGCGGCGAGTGGCCACTCCGGCTGCTAAGGAGTGGGCACAGGAATCTCCAATGTTCAGGGCCGGCTGGAGTTGCTGTTTAGCAACAGCACAGCCCTGGTCACAGACGTGCTTCACTGTGGTCTGCATGTCCACTGGGAGATGAGGGAGGACTTCATCTAGTGACCCCAAGAGGGCATGAGAGAACTGTGCCATGATCACAGCCGAGCTGGCCTGACAAAGGCCCAAGGATGAGGCCGCATAAACCTTCCGGGCAGAGTGGTCCATATTCTTGGACTCCTTGTCCGGAGGGCGGTCAGTGTCAGCTGAGCTACCCGTGCGTCTAAACACAGAAGCAGTCACAAGGCTCTCGGCCGAGGGATGCTCTGTGAAACCCATCAGGGACCCCATGGGTACCGTACACTTGCGGGCCATGTGGTCAGATGGGGCTGGGCAGGAGGCAGGACGTTGCCATAGCTGAAGGGCCGGGCCAACAATGGCTTCGGCCACTGGAAAGGCCTCCATCGAGGTTCCCACCTCTTGAGGATATCCGTGAAGGGGTATTCCGCCTTCTTTTGGCTAGGCTCCAAGGGCATTCCGGTCGACTCGGAAATCAGGCAGAGGATGCCCTGAAAAGAGGAAAGACCTTCCTCTAAACCTCCCCTGAATGCGAGTGCAGACCAGTGGCATCCGAGTCCGAAGGGTCAGGATATAAAGGTCTCCCGCCTATGTCTCCCTCTATACACCGAGGGCAATCTGGGATAACAATAATGGACAGATGGAGGAGGCTGGTGTCTGTCCTATCCTCTTTTGAGGGAGCCCCTCCGTGAGGCTGCTTAGGCGGTGGTTCCGCCAAAATCGGTGGGGAGACTGAAACAGGCCGAGCTGGAATGGGTGTCAGCCCTAAGGGTGGAGGAACTGGGATCTTCGGTTCTGGAGGGGTCGGCGTCGGCCTAAGAGGCTTTGGCCAAGTAATGGCCAGTGTTGCCGGCAGAGCCGGCTTCTGACAGTCAGAATCAGCTTGCTGCCATGAGCCCTCATAACGCCGATGGAGCTCCTGTGTCGTCTCCTCATCCAAGGAGGATGAGGATCGCGGCGACGCTTCCTAGAGTGCTTGTGACCTTTCTTCGCTTTTTGACCGGGGTCCTGGTCCTCGATCGAGACCGACAGGGTCGGCTCGTTCGACTGGGAAAAGCCGGAGTCGGGGAGAACCGAGGTTCCGGCACCTTTCCCTCGATCAGGACACCCACGGGCTGGGTCTCCTCGTCGGGAAAGGAAAGGATAGGTGTCCTTCCCAAGGAGTCCTCGACCAGAGTCGTCAAAAATGGCTCGATTGGGTTGAGAGAAATCTCAGCTGGTTCAGCAGTTTTCTCGGCCTCAGTGCCTTGGCCTGACAGAAGGTCCAAGAAGCCGGCGACCGAGGAAGCAATCTCGACCGAGGTCGAGACTGCAAGTTCCTGAGAATCGGACCTCTCTCGGTCCCAAGAACGTCTTCTTCTGGATGAAGAAGACTTAGGGTCCTTGTCCCTTTTCCTAGGGCGGGAGGAGTGCGAGTCCGAGGGCGCCTCAACCCTGGTGGGGAGAGACTGGCACAGCTCCCGAAAGGACCCGGTGAAGGTAGAGCCAAGGTTAAGTGGCATGAAAAAACTTCGGCTGGCCGAAGCTTGAGCAGCTTCCTCTTCGAAAGCCGCCATCTGGTAGAGCTGCTCGGCGGATCCCGTGGCCGTGGAAACCGCCCATCTTGCCTCCTTCAATTTCACCAGTGGATTGTGAAGCTCCAGTCTCCCCAGTTTTAGGCGCGCCTTGCGGTCGTCCAGGACGTTGGAGTGGAAGGCCAAACAGATGGTGCAAGAGGTGGTGTCATGTACGACACCCAAGCAGTAGACACACGAGAGGTGGGGATCGGAGCGCGACACTTTCTGTCTGCAGGGACACTGGCGAAATCCGGGGGACGACTTGTCCTCCATGTCCGATGCGCTCGGATCTGTATCGAAAACTCTGATGAGTTTAAAGAAAGCGATTGCGGTAAAAACCGTCGTTGAGAATCCAGGCCCTACGAACTGCAGAAGTAGCACGAGGGAACCTGAATCTTCCAGAGGAAAGGAAGATCTGGCATCATGGGGCGGAGCCGTGGTATTTACCACCCGAGTGGGTGGAAGGAGCCAGCTTGAAGACTTTTCGGCCAGATTTAAAGGGGAAAGGGACATGCCAGAGTGTGTGGATGAACAACATATCCACGCTCCTAGAACAATTATTTAATTAATCTGTTTCCTTCCAACAGCGTGTTTTACAGCTATCACTCTTTTTTGTAGTTAAAAAAATAATTCTTCATTCACAAACCACCACACAAGATTTACTCTGTTTACCGTAGTGTTATAGTCTACCTTTAGTTAACGGATGGGTTGTGGTCTGGATAGCTGCACATAATTTCTCTATAATAAGCAATTATTAACACTCACCCATTACCTAAACCTGGACTACAAAGGCCATTATTAAATGCTCACCCATCACCTAAATCTTGGATTTGAGGGCAGTTGTTAATGCTCACCCATTACCAAAACCTGTAGTGTAAAGGCAATTATTAACATTCTCCCATTACCTAAATCTGGACTATAAAGGCAGTTAATGCTCAACCATTACCTAAATCTTAACTGTAAAGGCTGCTATTAACACTCATCCATTACCTCAAGCTGGACTGACAAGGCAGTTATAATATTCATCCATTAACTTAATCTTGACTGTGAAGGCAGATATAAATGCTAAACCATCAGTTAAAGTTGTACTGTAAACGTCATTATTACCACCATTAGCTAAAACTTGGCAGTGAAGGGGAAATACAGGTTACTCACCTGTAACAGGAGTTCTAGGAGTGGTATACGTTGTTCATCCACACTGTCTAGTAGGTTCCTTACCGCTTTAAATCTTGCCGGAAGGTCTTCAAGCTGGCTCCTCCCACACACCTGGGTGGTAAAACCCTCTGCTCCGCCCCATGACACCAGATCTAGCCCGCTGGAAGCCAGGTTGCGCATCGAAACCGGGGAGGTCGGGTGGGTCATGTGGATGAACAACATATACCACTCCTAGAACTCCTGTTACAGGTGAGTAACCTGTATTTCTAGGGATGTGGATATGTTTTTCAATCCACACTGTCTGGCAGACTCCTAGCAGTTCTCTGGGAAGAGGGAGGCAAGGCGCGCAACCCCTGCTTAGGAAATAAAGGACTGGAAAACCGAGGTCCCAAAACCAGCATCCCGGCGTGACTCAAGGTCAATGTGGTAATGGGAAATAAAGGTGTGTGCTGACTTCCAGATAGCGGCCCTGCAGATTTCCTGGATAGGAACGTCCCTAGAAGCAGCGGTATGGCGGGTAGAATGAGCTCTCATCTCTCTGGGAGGCTCCATGCCCGCCAACTTATAGCAGAGATCTATGCAGGAGGAGACCCACCTGCTTATCGTCCGCTTGGCTGCAGGTCTGCCAGGTGTGGCTTCAGCGTAGGTGACAAACATCTGGCAAACCTCTCCCCGAACTTCAGCCTTTTGCACCTTACAATAGGCGAGCGCTCTTCTAGGCTCCATACTCTGGACCCTATAGCACATCTGATGAGGCCTGATGTGTCTTATCTGGGTATGGCAGGTATGCTGAGTCTATGCCAGGCAGCTAAGGTGGCATCCTCCAGTGCAGGCAGAAGGGGAGAAATAATAATGGGTGAGGACTCTGACAATTCTAAAATTCCACATTTTTCTTAGTAATGTCCTATTCAGTCAAACCCCATGGCAGTTTGAAGTTCCTCCATCATGGTGACAGAGATCTTCGGAGGAAACCTGGGTGTATATACAACAGGTCTTCACTCCCAGTGGATGCAGCGGAGGTAGTCCTTTCATAGGAATCTGCATGATCGTCTTCCTCCTCCTCTCTCTTGCATAATGAGGTCTGGATGGGAGTATTTTATTTGACTGAAACCCAGCTGTCCGGGTTTCAGTATCCTGACACTAGCATCCCGACACACGGTGGTTAGACAGGCAAAGTTTGCCTGCGGCAGAGCCACAACTGTATGTCTGAATGCTGGTGTTGGAAACCTGGGCAACTGTGTTTCAGTTTTTTGTAGTATATCCGTCCGGATTATACTCCTGGTCCTTGCCGACGTGGCCAGGAGGATGCAGGAAAACATAAGGTGAAGCCTGTCCCAGAAGGCATCTGGCGTGTCGGCTTAGCAGGCATCGACGCCAGGGTTTGTCATGTTGGCCTCGTCGACACATCTCCTAGTATAGGAGGGAAAGTCAGCAGGCATTTAAGACTGTCAGTGAAGGACGAAAGTATATCCTGCACCTCGGCACACGTCTGATCGACGGGAACCCCGGAGCATGTTCACAGGGGATGCACCATCCCCAACAGCAATGGCAACTCACCAGCTGTAATAGGCCTGCTGATGCTCTCAGTCTGCCCAGACTAGGTCTGAGTGTTGATGGCCGTGGTGGCTGGCAGCAGCGCTGACATGGTTGCATTAACATGAATGGGCGATCATCACTGAACCAGAGAGGCCTTGTCTTTGCTGCACTCCCTCTCCCAGTGTTTATGCTTACATTGCCCCATTTTCTCCTAGGACTTGGGAGCAATGAGAGCCTGAGGAATGGGCAGGCAAAGGTGACAAATTTCTTCTCCCCAACTCTTTCTCCATCCTGGACACCTGCTGCTTCAGGAGGTGCATTTTCAAGGCCTACTCTTGGTGTCGCCAGGTAGCGTTGTGAATTTTCTGCAGATCTGGTAGATCCTCCCATTATGGGCTGAGCTGAAGCAGTAGACACAGACATCACGTGAGTCACTGCAATACTTAAATAGTTTCAACAGTTCTTTAGTCGACATAAATGACAGAAAATCACTTTTTAAAAAATGATGACTAACTAAGGCGAGAAAATATAATGGAAAAGTCGACAGCAATGGCGACGTTTCTGTGGAGCATCCGACGAGTGTTTGCTGACGGCAGGAAAAGAACTGAGGTAGACTGCATGCAAAAGGTTTCCATGTGGTCCTACAGCCTGATGGCTATAGCTCCATAGGTGTGGCCTGATGAAAGATATCCTTGAAAAAGATCTTGGCAATTATAGGTTAAACTCCTCTGCCTCCCCTTGGGGAAATGGAAACAATGAAGCTTGTCTGGGTTCACTCTGGCAGACTGGAGAAAGATAAGGCAGGTCTTTAGACAAGGAGGAATTTGATTCTGCCTCTAAGTCACTCTGGTGGACCGGGATGAGCCTTCCATTTCATTAGTCTTGGATGAGTATGCTTTATCGCAGGAAAGGCCACAGGAGCCAGCCACTGTGGACTGCAGCCTAGTTTCTTATCTGCATGTAGGTGCCTTGGACCTAGATATTGCTGCTCAGACACCAAATGTTGGCAGTGTAGAACAACAAAGAGCACCGGTGCAAAAGTTTCCAGTGATTTTAAAGGCATACAGCTAATAAAAGTGTTCTGAAAAGCCAGTTAGAGCTAGCAGCATTTAGCGTTAAAAATAATGTGCAGAAAGGACCCAAAAGGCCCTCTATGCTACTGAGTATGTGTGGACTGCATCAAGGTGGTCAGAGCAAGAACTGTGCATACGCAGCTTATACTAAGACAGCCACCATTAGCCTGATGGTCAGAATGACCTTACCAAGATGGCACCCCATCGTGCAGGAGCAAACCGGTATGCACGCTAGCTGCACCTGCAGCTGCAGATTGTCCAGAAGACACCCCCTTATATTCCAAAAAGTACCCCAATCTTACCTTGGTCCAAGAGGGAAGACTAGGTCCTAACCAGGCACTGCAGCACCTCCAATCCTGCAAAGCTGCAGTGCTGCTAACAATAGATTGCAGGATGCAAAGTCAGACTCTGTAGATCAACTGCTGTCTTCTAGAGAATCCTGTGTTCTCAGAGAGAAAAAGAAAGTAATAAAGGATTCCTTGGAGAGCAGGGAGTTGTCTACCAGCTAGTACTGCATGTAAAAACAGAGTCTGGGAAGTGGCATGTCCTAAGACTTCTCTTAAACTGTTACAACTCGTCCCAGCCTGCAGGGGAGGGCAGCCCATTTCATCTGACTGCCCACAGGAGCAGACACACAAAGGCGATTCTTGGATGATGAACTGGTGCTAGACAACCTGTAAATCAGTTTACTGGTTGGAAGACCACAGAATCTAGTGCGACTTTAGTCTCATCTATTGACTTGTGGCATCCGCAGAAACTCTGAAGACCGGAACTCTACAACCTGTCCCCAACCTTTTAAGGACAGGAGGACTTCACACTCTTATATCCAGTCCCAACTAGTAGCCAGTTTGCTGCAAACTGAGGTTATTAAGGAAACACAGTGACAGACTTACAGTCCAGTAAGGAGCCCTCGAAGTCCACAGTGAACGATGCCCAGTACTGGGAGAAAGGGTCTCCCTGTAACCCCAGATGCTGAGGGTCATGCTCTTAGCCCCAGGCTCCGATGCCAGACCAGTGAAGTAGATGGGATCCTTGGTAAAATTGTAAGAATACCAACACTGTCCCTCATCAGTTGAAAACCTAAAGACACAAAACAGAGCACAAGATTAGACCCAGCTATCTCATCCCATCCAAGCTTCACACCCATGTAGAGATCCGATTTGTATATCAGACAGCCGGTATAACCGATCAGTTGTTCAGGACGTTCATACAGTACTGGGGGGTGGCTAAGAAGAACAGGTTACTCACCTGTAACAGTACTTCTAGGAGTGGTATATGTTGTTCATCCACACTCTCTGGCATGTCCCTTTCCCCTTTAAATCTCGCTGTAAAGTCTTCAAGCTGGCTCCTCCCACCCACCCACCGAGTTGGTAAATACATGGATTCGCCCATGATGCCAGATCTTAGCCCCTTGAAGCAAGGTGGTGCGCCTAAAGCCGGGAGGTCAGGTGGGTGAGTGTGGATGAACAACATATACCACTCCTAGAACTACTGTTACAGGTGAGTAACCTGTTCCTCTAGGAGCGTGGATATGTTCTTCATCCACACTCTCTGGCAGACTCCAAGCAGTTCTCTGAGAGGAGAGAGGCAAGGCGCACACCCCTTATTTAGCAAACAGAGATTGGAGAACCGAGGCCCCAAAACCAGCAACCTGGCGTGACTCAAGGTCGATGTGGTAGTGGGTAATGAAGGTGTTTGCTGATTTCCAGGTAGCAGCCAGACAGATCTCCTGGATAGGGATGTCCCTGGAAGCAGCCACCGATGCAGCAGTATGGCAAGTAAAATGAGCTCTTATCCCTTGCCTGCCAACTCATAGCACAGACCTATGCATGATGTAATCCATCTCGCAACGGTCCATTTAATTGCAGGCCTGCCAGAAGTGGCTTCAGCGAGGTGACAAACAGCTGGCTAACCTCTCCCCAATTTCCGCAGTCCTCTCCTTATAATAGAGAGAGCACATCTCAGGTCCAGAGTATGGAGCTTGTACCGACGGCCTGAGGTGTAATTAGGTAGTATACCGCAGAGTAAACATTACAGGAAACTCAGACACCACCTTCGAAGGAATTTCGGGTTGGGGCACAGGACAACTTTGTCCCTGTGAAAGACCAGATAAGGGGAGTCCACCGAAAGCATCTGGAGTTCCCCTGTCCTTCTGGCTGACATGACAGCCACCAGGAAGGCCGTCTTTTGCCCATCAGCTTTGCCAAAACCAGCAAGACATCCCACGGAGGTGGAGGTTCACGCACCGGAGGGGATATGTGATCCAGGCCTTTGAAAAAGCGCCCAACCACTGTCTCCTGTACCAATGTCGGCTGACCGGCCCACGCCCAGTAAGCAGAAATCACTGCCAGGTGCACCCTAAGGGTTAATGACCGTAGACCCCCTTTGGAGGGAGACCAAAGGTAGTCTAAAATGTTAGCCACAAAGCAGGATAAGGGGTCCAGACTCTTACCTCGACACCAAATGGAAAACCTTTTCCATTTGAAGGCACAGCATTTTCTGACAGATTCCTTACGAGATGCCTCCACCACCATGTAGACATCCTTGGAAAGACCCAGAGCCTGGAACTCTGGTCGCTCTGGTACCAGGATGTGAGGTGCAGGGATTGAAGGTCCAGATGGAAGACCTTCCCCTGGTGCAATATCATCAGGTCCTGGTGTGTACAAAGCTGCTCTGGGGCCCTGCAGCTGAGGCTGAGGAGATCCGGATACCAGAACTGGCAGGGCCAATCTGGGGCTATCAGAATCACCTTCACCTTGAGGAGCACCTTGTGGATCAAGGGAATGGAGGGAAGGCGTACAGGAGGCTTGGGGTCCATGGCCTTGAGAAGGCATCCCCCTGCAATGAGCCCTGCTTGGGGGGGGGGGGGGCATGGTACAGTCTCAGCTTGGCATTCTCCCTGGAGGCAAACAGGTCCACCAACGGTTTGCCCCAATGGGAGAACAGATTGTAAGCTACCTCTGGATGGAGAGACCACTCGTGGGATGTCTGGCCTAAGCGGCTGAGAGCATCCGCCAGTTGGTTCGAGACTCCAGCCACATGGATGGCAAGGAGATCCACCTCCAACCGCTGACGAGGGTCCAGATCCATAGAGACTCCTGCACAGCAGAAGGAAGTGCGCCGCCTGTTTGTTTAGGTAGTACATAGTTGTCGTATTGTCCATCTGGACTTGAATCACTTGAGCCCGGAGCTGAGGAGCGAAAGCTGACAGGGCCAGTCCGACTGCTCTGAGCTCCAACAGGTTGATGTGGCATCAGGACTCCTCGGGGGTCCAGAACTCATGGGCCCTGTGGTCCCCCATGTGGGCTCCCCAGCCCATGAGACAGGAATCGATAGTCAGGATGACCGCTGGCTCAGGGAGGACAAATGGGATTCCTTTCTGCAATTGGTCCGGACGGTCCACCACTGGAGAGCGCCCCATATCTTCAGGGTTACAGAGATCAGCTGATCTAGTGACCAAATCGCTGAGTCCTCTGGGCGGCCAGCTCCCACTGGAGGGGGTGCATGTGCCACCTGGCCCAATGGACCACCGAGGTGCATGCCACCATGTAACCCAGAAGGCGCAGAAAGTCCCAGGCAGGGTGCAAGTGCCCAACCAGAAATGATTGGGCAAAGGAGGAGAGAACCTCCACCCTGTCCGTCGGGAGCCAAACTCTGACTTGACAAGAGTTGAGCTCTGCCCCTATAAAGCCCATCACCTGAGAGGGCATGAGTTCCGATTTAGCCTCGTTGATTAGTAGGCCTAGATGGGAGCAGGTTCGGAAGGCCAGATCCCTGAGGGCAGAGACCTCTCCACCTCCTGAAGGAGGAATCCATGAGTCAGTCGTCGAGATAGGGGTATTAGTACTCCTCGGCCCAAGATGGGCTGCCACCACTGCAATGCACTTGGTGAAGACACGAGGGACCCGATGACAGGCCGAACGGCATGGCTCGAACTCGTACAGGGTCCCTTCGACCCTGAAGCAGAGGAACCGCTGAGGGATTGATGGATTGGGACATGAAAGAACACGTCCAGCAGATCCAGTGAACAGAAATACAGGTTACTCACCTGTAACAGGAGTTCTAGGAATGGTATAGGTTGTACATCCACACTTACTGGCAGGTTCCTTGCCACTTTAAATCTTGCCGGAAGGTCTTCAAGCTGGCTCCTCCCACCAACCCGGGTGGTAAAACTCTCAGCTCTGCCCCATGACGCCAGATCTAGCCCACTGGAAGCCAGGTTGTGCGTCGAAGCCGGGGAGGTCGGGTGGGTTGTGTGCCCACTGGCTACCTGCTTTACAGAAATTAGTTGTTATAGGGGGAGCCTGGTCAACTCGTCACTGCCGAGGTAAGAGGGGGTCGGCCAAGTAACTGAGATGGCGCCGGTCGGCCTGGGAGGTTGTGAGAGCAAGGGTGGGGTGGGACAGAGGCTACAGTCTGAATAAATAAATTATTGAAAAAAAAAAAAAAGACTACTTCTGTAATGCCACATTATTCATGGTAACCGATGTATAATGTGGCGCAGTTCACACGCCGTTAACACCTGAAACTGCAACATCCCTAGTCCAGAGCACCTTCATAAAAAAACCTAGAATATGCTGGCACGGTGGTGCTGAAGGTTGAGGTGCTGGACGCCACACCTCGCGTCACGCTGGTGACCCGGGTTCGGGAACGAGCCTGGGTCGTCGGGGGTCAGCAGGGGAGGGAGAAGACTGAGCGTCCGAGACAGCTCTCTTCTCCCAGGAGGAGGGCTTTCACCCAGTGTTGACTGGCCTCTGGCGGAGGCCAGAGGCAACAAGCACAGAACACGTACAAGAGAGGGTCTGGGAGTGGCGGTCGGTGGCGTAATGCCTTGACGTTAGAGCATCGGGCCACTTCCTCAGAAAGGGGAAAAACACCACCGCAGCACAGGTACACGAGCACCAAAACACCGACCCTAATGGCGCATCACTGACGTCAAGTCCCGTCCCATACCCACCTGGGGGGTATAGCCACAGCTCCATGGGGGGACTCCTGGGAATCAGGTAAGGCAAATCACAGGGCGGTGGCTGGTGTCTGCCAAAGAAGCGTAGCTCCGGGGAGAGAAGGTGGATAAACAGAAAGTAGAAAAAAAAACAAAAAACTAGAATACATAAATGGGGCAGGTGGAGGGGGCAGGAGTTCACCAAAATGTTCAGTTAGACAGATAAGTTTGGATAACACATCATTTGATAAAAGGTGGCAACAACTCCAGATTGGTAGCCGGGAGCTGTACATTCGTGCCTACAGCAATAGGGAGAGCCACGTAGCTAGCAGCAGCAGTGCAAACCTCACATTAGGTAGGGCTTCTGGGAAAGGCCTTACTTCACAGTGTTGATGGGACGGAACTGTGTGTGCTCCACAGCAACAATGAGCCCTCCGGAGTCCAAGATGGCATAGTGATGGGGACCCTTCAGCGCTCTGATCCAGGAATATCCACCATCGTCCGACACGTACACATCTGGATTTGATACAGAGATGGCGTCGCCCACACTGCCTGCAGAGAATCAGACAACAAAGATCATGCACAGGGCAGAGGCACACAACAGTTAACAACTGCCATCATGCTTTGACACTTTTGTATTCATCCCACCCCCACCCCCGATTCCGCACTCTTTCTCCAGTCAGAGAGCTGCTGTCTTCACAGCCAAGACCTGTGCCACTTCTTATTTAGCCAGCAGGGGACTTGTGAATCACAGGCAACCAGCACCCTCCCTTCCCTCTCAAGGGCTAAAAAAACTAAATTCTACATGTTCAATGACCCCCAGTTGGCTTCAGATGTGTCAAACTTTCTAAACCATCTGGAACATCCAGACGCTTTACTTAATGGGCCCCTGTTGAATATTAAATTCCCACTTTGTTGCTAACCATCAGTTTAAAAATATTTGTGAACTGTAAGTACCATGAGCTATCAGGAGTCCGACAGCGTTGGGTTCCGAGAGGGGAGACAGCGGGACATTCACCTTCTGAGAGATGCTGTAAGCGGCATGGATGTGAAGGCTGCACTGTGAACAGACAAAAACAAAAACAAAAAGCAAGACTAGAAATCATTCCCAGCATGAAGCAGTTACAGTTGATTTGTTCCTTTCAGGGACAACAATTCCTTCGAATGAGTGGCAGAAGCACCTCTGGAGCTTTGACGGGTGCACAATGAGGCACATGAAGATCTACAGAACTGCAAGGGGTGCAAAGTGAGGAGCAAGAGGAACTCCAGAGCTTCGAGGGGTTAAGAACAGGCAGAGCTGCACTTGCAGAAGCTTAACTGGTACAGACTAAGGGACAGGTGAGTGCCACAGTTTCAAGCTGCTCAGACTGAGGAACGGTTAAAGTGGAACTCCCAGCTCTCCAGAAGAAAAGCAGTGGGACCTATAGGTCCCGATTTACAAATTCACAAAGTGTAATTTTTAAACAGATTACTCACCTGCACTACTTCTTTTTATCTGGTTGATCCTGCAATCCCCACCAGCCATTACTGGCAACTACTTCACCGGAGTCACCCAGGGCCAGTCCTCTGATGATGCACCGACGGGCTAAGCCATGGGGACACTTTATATGCCTTAAGGCATTTTGTAACTCTTAACTACTATACCAGTGTTGTAAGCGCAATTAGCGCGCTGCATAAGCAGTTCAAAGTTACTATATGCATTAAGACATATAGGTGTCTCCTGCGGCTTAGCACGGGCGCGTCATTAGAGGGCTGACCGTGGTTGACTCCGGGCGAATTAGTTGCCAATAAGGCCCGGAAGGGTGTTGCAGGATCAACCAGATAAAAAGAAATATTGCAGGTGAGTAAGCCGTTTAAAAATTACACTGTGTGTGAATTTGTAAATCGGGACCTATAGGTCCCGCTGCTCTTCCTCTGGGAAGCTGGGAGTTCCACTTTAACCTCCATAGCTTAAACAGGGATTTTTTTTTTTTTTTGCAAACTCCTAAACTTTTTTTTAATCCTCACTCTCCAACCTAGTCTAATGGCACCATTTCCCCATGTAAGCATGGACTTGCTCCATTTACTGTTTCCACAGGACTTCTGGCACCAAAGGCAGAACTGTTTTTTTGTTTTGTTTTGTTTTTTAACTACACTTGGTAACTCCAGTGTGCCAATGCAACCTCCAGTAAGTCGCATCCTCCTGGCACCTCCGTTTCCCCACTACAAGTGGGGAGCTGGGGGACATCCTGGTGAGAAAGTCATGTGACAAACTGGCACCTGTGTTCCCAGTATGACTAGGGAACTGGGAGACATCCTAGAGGGAGTCATGGACAGACTGGCACTTGTTTCTGCAGTTCCTGAAGATCTGGGGACATCCTAGGGACTGAATCTGGTTCCAGTGGGATATGGCTGTGCATGAAGGTGGTGCCTTTAATGGCTGCTCCATGGCTGTATGGGTACATTTACCACAAGTCCAGTATCCAACTCGTTTATTCCATGAGCTTTTAATAAACCTTTCAGCAGGTTGCTTAAGTTCACAGAAGACACTGAACAGGCCAAGGCATTCAGTTCCCTTGAGGACTGGGACAAACTCCAGGGGAACTAGAAAACAAGCTGAGCAACTGGCCACTCCTCCTGGAGTCTGAGATTCAATGTAACCAAATGCAAAGTGCTACCCCTAGAGACGACACACCGTGCGGTGTGGATACAGAGGTCGGACCGACACACCGTGCGGTGTGGATACAGAGGTCGGACCGACACACCGTGCGGTGTGGATACAGAGGTCGGACCGACACACGCGTCGTGGATACAGAGGTCGGACCGACACACCGTGTGGTGTGGATACAGAGGTCGGACCGACACACCGTGTGGTGTGGATACAGAGGTCGGACCGACACAAGCGTGGTGTGGATACAGAGGTCGGACCGACACACCGTGTGGTGTGGATACAGAGGTCGGACCGACACACTGTGTGAGGCTCCTCTTGCTGCAGTGGAGGAGGAAAAATACCTGGGAGTAATACTATACAAGAGACGTTAAACATGACAAGCAGTACACAGCTGCGGTCAAGAAGACTGGAAACATTTTGGGGTGCATCAAAGCAGGGGTGCCTACCAAGGCAAGGGAGTGTAATCTAACCCCTTTACAAGGTCCTGGTCAGGCCCTACCTTGAGTACTACATGCAGTTCTGAGGGTCTCAATATAAAAAGGACATGGAGGCACTCATAAGTACACAGAGCAGGGCCACCAAAATAATCGGGGAAGGGAGGATAAAAGCTATGAGAAGACAGACTAGGAGTCCTTAATATGTTCACCATGGAGAAAAGGATTTTTTTGGGGGGAGGGTGGGGGTTCATGATCACACTCTTCCACATACCCAAGAGTACCAACAAGGGGAAGCAGAGATTTCTGATCTGGTATGCTTCAGCAGGATGCAGCTCAAAGGTGGATAATTTAGGTGTAATGCTAAGAAGTATGTCTTCTCCCAGAGGGTTGTGAATCTACAGAACAGTCTACCAGCAAACAATGGATATGAAGACGGTAAATGATTCAGGGTAAGACCGGGCAAAGATCTGCTTACCAATGGAATCACAGGGTACTTTGGGTAGTAGGGTGGGTAGGGAATCAAAAGGTACCCTGGGTAATAGGGTGGGTAGGGAATTAAAAGGTACCCTGGGTAGTAGGGTGGGTGAGCAATCACAGTATACCCTCGGCAGCAGGATGGGTGGGGAATCGCATGGTACACTGGGCAGTAGGGTGAGTGAGGAAATCACAGGGTACCCTGGACAGTAGGGTGGGCGGAGAATCACATGGTATCAGGGGCAGTAGGGTAGGGTGGGAATCACAGTATACCCTGGGGAGTAGGGGTGGTGAAACACAGGGTACCTTGGGGAGTGGGGGTGGAAAAGTACAGTTACGTAAGAACTTACTATAACAGTAGATCTTGAGAGGAGCTCTTGCAGCAGGTAATACCATTAGGACTAGGCCGTCAGGACCCCAAGGGAAAACTTGTAGTTAGTCTGAGGCAGGGACCGCCCCTAGCGTCGGCTCGCCGATGCAGATGTGGTATAAAGGGGGCGGTCCCCTGGTGCCACCTCAGTTCTCTCGCCGGAGACCCGGCTAAAAACAAACTGGAGAACCGAGCAGGAATTCCCCACCATGGTCTGGTGATATAATACCCCAAAAGTACTATCCTGGGGATGGAGGGTGGGAAAGCCACCTGTTGCAAGAGCTCCTCTCGAAGATCTACTGCTACGGTAAGTTCTTATGTAACTGTACTATCTGTCTTTGAGGGTGGAGCTCTTGCAGTAGGTAATACCATTAGGACCGAGTCCCAAGCAGTACCCAAGGATAGGCACAGGTCTGACAGGGTGGTGGAACATATGCTGAAACAGCTACTGATAAGCATCTATGAGAGAAAGCCCTGCAGGACTGCTACCCGAAACCTGCTCTCCTTCTGATGCAATGTCCAGGCTGTAGTGCCTGATGAAAGTGTGAACTGAACTCCACGTGGCAGCTGCACAAATGTCGGCTGAAGAGATGTTCTTGAGGGCTGCAAAAGAAAAGGCCACCGCTCTGGTGGAATGGCCCCTGATAGCACCTGAAAGAGGCCTGTTATGGTGTTGATAACAGAACGAGACACATTGTACCAGCCAACAGGGCTAGTGTCTGCTTAGAGACAGAGGTCCCAGCATTCGCTTAGCGAACGAGACGAACAACTGGTCCGACTGTCTAGAGGAGAGAGTCCTGTGGAAGCAATACCTCAAAATACGATGAACGCCCAAGGTGTGCAACAGAGCTTCACCTTGGTTTGTAAACTCCGGATAATAAACCGTAAGGTTGATGTTCTGATTAAGGGTCAGCACAGACACCACCTTCGCATAAAGACTATGTAAGGTTCTTTATATCATCAGAGCCTGGATCTCGGAAACCCTTTGAGCGGAGATAATGGCTACCAAGAGGAGGGTCTTCCATGAGAGGAACCACAGCTCGCATGAAGCTGCTGGCTCGAAGGGAGGAAGGGTGAGTTTGTCCAGGACAAATAGAAGGTCCCAAGGAGGAACAATGTCCCTCTTGGGAGGCCTGACATGTATGACCCCTCAAAGGAAGGTTTTGCATGCATTAAGCTGTGCCAGAGTTTTATCTCCAATAGGGTCATGATATGCGGAGACCGCACACATGTGTGCCTTGATGGATGAGTAGCTCAATTCTAAGTCCAGAAGGTGACGTAGATACGCCAGCACATGCCTAGCCGGACAACCCAAGGGATTTAGGGAGCGGGCCGTTGCCCACAGACAGAAGCGTTTCCATTTCAGAGTGTACGTGGCTCTGGTGGAAGGCTTCCTTGTTGCAACCAGAATTTCGGCCACCCTGCTTGATACTCCTAATCTCTCTTCCGCTAGGACTGCAGAAGCCACACATGCAGTTAAAGAGATTGAAGAGCAGGATGGATGAGAGTCCCCTGTTCTTGTGAGAGCAAGTGGGTGGAGTGTGGCAACTGAACAGGAGGCTCCAGAGACCGTCATTGGAGCAACGGATACCAGATCTGACGAGCCATAGAGGAGCCACCAGAATCATTCTGGCTCTCTCTGACTGCAATTTGAGCAGCACTCTGAATGAGGGAAAAGGGGATGGCATACAGGAACTTCCTGTCCAAGAGAGGGACAGTGCGTCCGCCAGAAAACACCAGGCCCTGGAATGAGCGAGCAAAATTGTGCAGTTTGGTGCTGTACGGGACGAAGAGGTCCAACTTTGCACAGCCCAGTGATCCAAGAGGTCATCTCGACATCTTGGAGCAGTTCCCACTGTGGTTCGGACAGGTAGAGCAACTGAGACTGTCGCGAACGTTCTGGACCCCGGCAGATGGACTGTGATGAGGTCCAATTGGTGTTCAACTGGTCCTGTCCCACACCTCATGGCTTCCTGCAAAGGGGCAGTGAGTTCCCCTTGTTTGTTGCTATGAAGACTACTGGTGTATTTGTCTGTCTGCACCAGGAGAGGACCCGTGAGAGCTGGTCTCTGAATGCGGTTAACACATTCAACACTGCTCATTTCCAGAACATTGATATGTAGAGAGCTCTCTGTGACAGAACAAGACCCCGGTCCTGTGATCCCTAAATGAGCCCCCAACCTGACAGAGAGGCATCTGTGGTTAAGGTCTGAAGAGGACAGGGTCTCCAGAAAGGAACTCTTCTAGAATGTCGTGGACGGAGCCACCACTCGAGAGAACGATGAACCACCCGAGATCCAGATTTGGAGATCCAGATCGTCCACAGATTGGTCCCACTGAACCCTGAGGTGCCACTGTAGAGTTCTTATGTGGAGTCTGGCTAAGGGTATTGTGGCTATGGCCACTGCCATGTGTCCCAAAAGCTGCAGGACCACCCATGCAGGGAGGAGGGTCCTTTGAAGCCCGCTGCCAAACCCGAAGGTCTGCCCTGTCTGGAGAGCAGAAAAGCTCTCCCCTGTCTGGTGTCCAGGATAGCCCGATGAATTGCAGCCTTTGTGTTAGCCAGGGTGCAACCGGCCAGTTACTGTAATGCCCAGGGAAGAAAAGAGAGCCTGCGTCCTCTTAGGGCGATTAGGAGCCTCCCGACTGAGCGGAGAGGAGCCAATCGTCCCAGGTAAGTGGTAGACGAAGAGGCCTCTCCTGCAGAGAGCTGCCGCTACCACCGCTAGGCATTTGGTGAGAACCCTGCAGGCCGAGAGAACCAGGAATTAGTAGAGCTCATCCCTGAAGCTGAATCGCAGATACTTTCTGTGGGACTTCAGGACCTTGATATGCATGTAGGCATCCAACATATCTAGGGAGCACAGTTAGTCCCTTGCTGAAACAGTGGGAAGAGGCCTGCCAGGGTGACCATCCGAAACCTCTGGTATTTTACTGAGGTTGAGCTGGCCCAGGTCCAGAATTGGATGAAGGTCTCCAGTTTTCTTCGGAACGAGGAAGAATTGGGAGTAGTAACCTTTCCCTTTTTGGACCTGTGGGACCCTTTGAATGGCTCTTTTCTCTAGGAGCTGTTGAATCTCGGCTTCTAGGAGAAGGCTGTGATCCAGTGGACAACGTGATGGGGAGTTGTCCGCGGGATACAGATGAACTCTATCGGTACTCTTTCCGAATGGTATCCAGAACCCATTGGTCTGCAGTGATACTGGACCATTCGAGCAGGTAAAGTGCAAACCGCCCTCCTACCTTCTCACTCTGCCTGTCCACTAGGGGAGAAGGGCAGCAGAGGGAGTCAGGCTGAGGGGGTGGTGGGGACCTGGGCCCTAGGAGTTTTGGGCTGCTTGGGACCCTGGTAACCTTGAGGGGCAGGGTGACCACACCTCTTGAATCCCTTGCCGTGGGCTGCTTGCTCCCTGAGTCTGTCCTCGACCTCTACAAAAAGGCGCTGGCGGGGATCCTGAGGCTGGATTTTGTACATCCGTGTATGTCAGCCACCGCCTTCCCTGACTCCTGTACTTGTTTTACCATTTGTTCAACTTCCGGCCGAACAAATCAGGACCCTGAAAGGGACTTCAGGATGGACTCTGCAAGTCCGGCTGGAAGCCCATGAGTCTGAGCCAAGACTGCCATCTCATACAGATTCCGGAGGCAGCTGCCCTGAAGGCCATGTCTACGGCATCGCACTTAACACCGGAGAGTGTGTTTGTCCACGCTCAGACCGAATGGGCACATGCTAGAATTTCTTGTTTGGAATCGGAGTCAGGCATAGCTTCCACGAGGTCCACTGTCTTACTCCACAGTGACTGCTGATATGTGATCATGTCGGCCATAAAGTTCAATAACGGATAGCCCCAGTAGCCGAGGAGAATACTTTACGACTCCAGGCATCAAACTTCTTGGACACGAGGTCGGGAGGCTGGGAACTTAAATGTTTTGGTTGAGACACATGCCATGGGCATCTGTGAGAACCAATGAATTGGCCTTTGGTTGTTCGGCCAGGAAGGAACCAGACTTTTGGGGGGGGGGGGCTTATAGAGTCTGTCTGCCTTCCTAGGGATTGCCGGGATGGAGGATGGGGTCCTCTAAGTCAGGCGTGTTACATCCTGGAATGGTTTCACAAATGGTGGAATCACTAAGGGTTTGGGTTCCTTCTCCCCGAGGAACTTGGCCAGGAGTTTATGCTCTGGGTCCAGATCCTCTGTGTCCCACTGATATATGGACTGGATGTGCCACATGATGTCCAAGAAGGAGGGATCATCCGGAGGGGACCTAGGGGAATCCTTAGGTTCCCAGGGGGAGGGAGTAATTTCCCTTCTGCGAAGTCTGGATCCTTGTCATCCTCATCTAAGCAGAGCGTAACAGGAGGGAGGAAGGAGATGGAGATGAAGGCCGTTTCTTCTCTTCTCTTCCCTTGGGATGTGGACTTGGGTGCTCACCCTGGTGTCCCTGAGGTTCTGGGCAGAGGGCCCACAGGTGGCAGTGGAGGGACCATGTCTGGGGGTCTGTATAGAAGGTCCCCTTTCACAGTATTCCAACAGACTACCAATGTCTGCTACCAGGACGACAGCAGGGGCCAGCGTCGGTTCCTTAGGAGCAGGCGTTGGGGTTCTGGCACAACGGGCACTGGTTCTGGTA
This sequence comes from Neoceratodus forsteri, assembly GCA_016271365.2. NCBI lineage: Eukaryota > Metazoa > Chordata > Ceratodontiformes > Ceratodontidae > Neoceratodus > Neoceratodus forsteri. Next base: position 86,915,451 of record JADMNL010000029.1, read on the forward strand.
CCCTGGCGACAGGAGGCCGGTATCACTCGTCTGGAGGGGCGTCCGGTGTGGCCTTATCAGGCATCTGGTCCCTCGGAGGAGGGGCGGACAACTGGTCCTCGTCTGGCATCGGGAAGCAGGAAGACAGGGTAGGCGGCCGGCTAGGTTTGCGCTGGTCTGGAGGAGGGCGCACCTTAGCCTGAGGGGGGGGCGTCCAAGCCCGGGCAACCTCCTGCCTACCGGAGGGGGGTTCTGCCCTTTTTCGCTTCTCCGAAGAGCTGGGCCTGTCCAAGACCCTGGTCAGGCTTTCCTGGGTTGACCCTAAGGATTTAAGAAGTTGATGAGCCAGGGAAGAGTGGTGGTGTCCCGACAAGGCCAACTCCCGGAGTTTGCCCTGGGAATAGGTGGGGGTGGACTTAGTTGTGCAGGAGGGTTCGGACGGCTGGGCTGGAACAGAACCGGATCTCCTACCGGAGGACGATGAAGACCGTGCCTGCTTCGCTGGTGACCTGGGGCTGGATTCAGACCTGGCCCAATCCTTTTCCTTGTGGTGATGCTTCTCCCAAGACCTGGCCTTGGTGGGAATCCTCGTGGGAGAGGATGAGCTGGCCCTGATCCTCGCTGCACGGCCGCAATTTTGTTCTCTAAGAGGAAGGTCTTGAGTGTGTGGGCCCTTCTTGCGCAAGTCTTCTGACTGAATTTCTGACAATGTGTGCAGGCGTCGGGCTGGTGTTCCGGGCCTAGGCAGAGGAGGCAGGCCATCTTTGGCCGGGATCTGCTTCCCGCATGCACACTTTGACTTTCACCGCAGTGGTGAGGGCGACGATATAAACAAGGCAATGATTAAATAGGATTCTAAAGAATGACGACTGATCTAATGTTCGATGGCTGCCGACTGCTAAGAGAGGCGTCCGTGTAGCTGAACAATGCGAGTTGACGGCGGGAAAAGAACTGAGGTGGCGCCAAGGGACCACCCCCTTTATACCACATCTGACATCGGGGGCAGTTCCCCTGCCTCAGACTGCTAGCTACAAGTTTTCCGTGGGGTCCTGATGCCTGATGGCTTCACTCCTAAGGGTACTACCTGCTGCAACAGCTCCACCCTCGAAGACAGATCACATGGTACCTTGGGCAGTAGGGTGGGCGGGGAATCACAGGGTACCCTGGGCAGTAGGGTGGGTGGAGAATCACTTAGCACCATGGGCAGTAGAGTGAGTGGGGAATCACTGGGTATCCTAAGTAGTAGGGTGGGTGGGGAATTACAGGGTACCCTGGGTAGTAGGGTGAGTGGGGAAATCACAGGGTATCCTGGGTAGCAGGGTGGGTGGGGAATCACTGGGTACCCTGGGTAGTAGGGTGGGTAGGGAATCACAAGGTACCCTGGGTAACAGAGTGGGTAGGGAATCAAAGGGTACCATGGGTAGCAGGGAGGGAGGGGAAATCACAAGGTACCCTGGGTAGTAAGGGAGTGGGGAATCACAGCGTTCCTATATGGGAATATTCCTGGAGGCAGCCACCAAGGCAGCAGTATGCCTGGTGGAATGGGCCCCAAGTCCTATGGGAGGCTCCCTTCCTGCCACCCTATAGCAGAGGTTGATGCAGGGTGTTATCCACCTACCAGTCGTCCACTTAGCTGCCAGCATGCCAGGCACGGCTTCAGCGTATGTCAAACAGCTGAAAAGCCCTCACCCTGAGCACCAGCCATGCACTCCACATAATAAGAAAGCTCCCTCTGCAGGTCCAGAGGTAAAGCCTGCGGTTGGCTTCTGAAGATGGGTTGGTAAAGTATACCGGAAGGTTCATCACCTGGTTAAGGTGGAACTCGATACAACCTTTGGGAGGAACGCCGGGTGGGGAGAAGGACAACCTTTGTTCCGTGGAAGACCAGATATGGAGACTCTCCGAGAGTGCCTGGAGCTCAATGATCCTTCTGGCTGACATGAGTGCCACTAAGAAGGCATTCTTCCATGACAGGTGTGACATCTTACACCTGTGCATAGGCTCAAACAGCTTGCCCATGAGCACAGCCAGCACAAGCAGAAGGTCCATGGTGGTGGTGCATGCACCAGATTGGGACAGATGGTCCAGGCCCTTAAAAAGCCCTGACTACCATCTCCTGGGCCAGTGTCGATACCAGCCTGTGCCCAGTACGTAGAGATGGCTGCCAGGTGCACCTTAGTGGTCGCTGCTTACAGCCCCTACTGGTAGAGGGACCAGAGGTACTCAAGGATACTGGCCACAGGGCAGGAAAGGGGGATCAAACTCCTTGTCCTGACACCAAATGGAAAACTTTTTTCATTTTTTTTTTCTTAATTACTGTTGTATTGTAAATTGTTTTAATCTATATGTGGTCTTTTAGTGATTCGATGTTATGTCTTTTTGATGTGGAACTTTATTTTATTGTGACATGGAACTTCATTGAAAATAAGCTTTGCTCAATTGAATGTATCCTTTTATTCATATACGAATAAAAAATGATTTACTACTACTACTACTACTACTACTACTACTACTACTACTAAAGGCCTAGCACCAGCGAGTTGACTGTTCTTGGGAGGCCTCCACAGTAAGGAGCACATCTTCAGAAAGACCCGAAGTCTGGAACTCTAGCTGCTCAGGAACCATGCTGTGAGGTGCAGGACCTTCCCCTGCTGTCTGGTCCGCAGGTCCAGATGAAGAGGCAACTGCCATGGAGGGCTGCTGCCAAGACTGAGGAGATCCAGGTACCAGAACTGCCTTGGCCAGTCTGGAGCCATCAGGATCATATGCCCCTTATCCTTCTGAGCCTTGACCACCACTTTGTGGATCACGGAGAAGGGATGAAAGGCGTATATGAGGCCTGGGATCCAGGGCCTTGCAAAGGCATCCCCCATCAGTGTCCCAGACCATGAGGGGCGGACACAGAACAGTCTCCGTTTTGCATTCTCCCTGGATGCAAACAGGTTCGCCAACAGCGTGCCCCACAGGGAGAACAGGTGGTCCATCACCTCATGAATCAGGGACCACTCATGTCTCCCCTACCCAGCTTAGAGTATCTGCCAGCTTACTGTTTGCTCTGGTGACATGAATCACCATGAGATCTTGTCAAAGGGTGATCTGTTTGCCCTGAATTTTTTGTGGACAGACATTGTGTTGTTAGCCAGAACCCCCCCCCCCCCATGTCTCTGTAATGTCTTTACAATTGTCTTTGTCTGTTTCTGTTTAGCATAGACTGGCCACCTATGCAAATAATTATGTTATGTGTGTAATTGTTCGTCTTCCATGTCCTTCTGGCTGACCAACGTCTTGTTTGCCCATGTTATAGGCGTTAGGGCTGTATATTTAAATAAGCGTGGCCTTTAAGAAGCCATAATGGAATCAGAAACTGCTTTAAACCTTCTTTCCTGCATAAACCGACGCTTTATGCCAAACTTGATGTTTTAACATGTTCCTTAGGTTAGGACTCTCAATAATCGTTCTGCGCTAAATCGCGCCAGCGACGGCGCTGCGTGCTGCATCTAACGCAGCACCTTCGCAGCTTGCAAATGCCGTGAATGATATAAAAGACGGCTTTATATCGCTTAAAATGTGTCAGAGAGGCTGCAGCACTGAATTCTGTAGCAATAAGCACTGCCTCTGACTAGGTGCAATAGACAGCCAAATATTGAATCCTTTCAGTACAAACGCCTAAGGGGTAATACAGGCAGCAACAGAGTGTTGTTTAAACCCCTTTACAAGGTTTCTGAGGTAGTTTCTTCTGTCTCCCAAACTTAGAAACTGCAGTAGGCATTTAAATTAAGTAAAGCAACTGAATATCAGAGAATTTTGAAACATTATCTACCTGGTGGATACTGAAGCATGTGGGAGGCTCTCTTGAATGGTGTATGCTTCTTCTAAAGGGCTCGCTGGCCATTGTGTTGGTCCTTTTATACAATGAGGGAGGGACTAACAGTGTGGACTTGACTCTAAAGGGTCTAAATGGAATATTAATGCTAGCACAACCTGTATATATGTTTGAATAGGATTATAGTGCACTTCTGTATAACTGAAAGACATAAATAATTGAGTTATATAAAATTACTTGTTTTCACTTGATTGATGGCTCAATCAGCCAATGAGAGGTCAGTCTAGGGTATATATTGCTAGCAGTTCAAGCTGAAAGTCAGTAGCAGTCAGGATGGTGAAGTGAATGCTTCTGTACTAGTGCTCTAGTTAAAATATGAAGGCTGCTATTCATGTTTGCCTTTATACCTTTTATGCTTTTGCCTGTTCATTTTGGTCAAAAAAGTCCGCTTTATTTTTATTTTGTAACTCTGGTTGGAAAACTCTACAAATAAATTGTTTGAAGCTGAACAAGAAGAGAGCTCCCTGAAGTTCTTCTGCCATACAGTTTTTTCCCGCGACTTGCACAGTCATGACCCTGGCCTGCTGAATCGTGGCCGTTTCCCATTGGAGGAGGTGGATGTGATTTCCCTTCACAAAAGTGGAAAGACAGAGGCAGTGAAACCACAGACTTGTCAGTTTGATCCTGTGGTGAGGGAAAATGATGGAATCACTCTAGACGAAAGAACTGTTGAGTACCTAGAGGCCAGTAAGCACAGGACACAAGGCAACATGGATTCAGAGCAGGAAGGTCATGTCAGACAAATCTAATTGATTTCTTTGACTGGGTGACCAAGGCAGTAGACCAGAGAGGGTCGCTGGACATGGCCACCTATGACTTACAGCAAGAACATTTGACACAGTCCCCAAGACAAAAGATTTAACAACAAATTAGCCAGCCTGGGAGGGACAGGGTGGTAGCCTCAAACACTTGTTGACAACAGGACACAGCGATAATAGTAAATGGAGTCCAATACAGTGAAGAAAGGAGGGCTACCAGTGGGGTACCGAGAGGGTTCATAACTGGGCCAGTCCTTTCCAATGCCTTATAGTGACATTGCAGAGGGACTGGAGGAAAGTATGTCTCTTTGCAGATGACACAAAGATCTGCAACAGGGTTGCTGCTGGTGGGGTGGAAAGGATGATGGACTTGCTTGAGGTTGGAGGAATGGTCAAATGTATGGCAGCTTAGATTCCAATACAAAGAAGTGCAAGAAGTAATGCACCTGGGAAACAAAAACCCAGGTGAAGAGTCACACAATGGGGGTGAGATACTGACAACAACAAAAATGGAAAAGGGTCCGGGGGTCAGATCACATCAGACGACCTAAGGTGGAGCCAACAATATGGAGAAGGCAGTTAGGAGGCTGGGGGGATACTGGATGCATAGGAGAGGCATCACCAGTAGGAAACAGAAGTTGCTGGCCCTCTGTACACAGCTGTTAAGACCTCATCTGAAGTACTGTAGCAGTTCTGGAGAACCCATCTCCGCAAAACATAAAGTGGAGGCTGTCCAGAGGGCACAACCAAGAGGTGGGGTCTGCATCAGAAGACTATATGAAGAAAGACTACAGGAAATCAAAGATGTATAGCCTCGAGGAAAGGAGGGAGAGGGGACATGATAGAAACTTTCAAATACCTCAAGGGAATAAAAAGTCAAGAGGGTAGCATCTTTCAGAAAAAAGATGTGCAAAACAAGGGGCACAATTTGAAGATAGAGGGGACGAGCAGAGGTAATGTGAGAGTATTTCTTCTGGAGTGGATTATTAGATACATGGAACAGCCTTCCTGAAAGTCAATAAGTCCAAAAACAGTGGGGAATTCAAGAATGCATGGGACAGACATAAAGGCAATTCTAGTAGGGGGTAGGAGGAAGTAGGCTGTTGGTTAACCAGGATCTGCAGCTTATCCGTTAGGTAGGGAAATGGACAGACTAGGTAGGCCAAGTGGTCCTTATCTGCCGTCAAATTCTATGTTTCTAGTAGACGTACGTGGAGTGCGGATCAGTCCGAGACATCGTCTCCCCACAACAGCACCGACGGAAGCCAGAAGTCGATTTGTCCATCGCAGCCACGAGGGAAGACTAAGACCGTAGTCTTGTAAATTTTAAAATTAGTTTAGGAAATCCGAAGAGTGTGAATCCAGCCTAAAGCGCGGAAGCGCTAAGGGAGGAACCCTGAGCTTCCAAGCAGTAAGGAAGATCTGGCGTCATGGGGCAGAGCCGAGGGTTTTACCACCCGGGTGGGTGGGAGGAGCCAGCTTGAAGACCTTCCGGCAAGATTTAAAGCGGCAAGAAACCTGCAAGACAGTGTGGATTGAACAACATATCCACGTCCCTAGAATTATATTTCCTTACCAGTAATTCTGGTTGCATACAGGTTCTGTCCATGGGCAGTCAGATGGAATGGGCTGTCCTCCCCTGATAGTTGAGACAGGTTCTAAATGTTAGAAGTCTTGGGGATCGCCCCTTCCCAGACTCCCTCAAATCCACTCTTCTGCCCATGTCTGTACAAACACCATTTAGAAAGGTAATAAAACAGTTAATGTCAAATAAATAAGAGTTACCTGTACCCGTAGTTCTAGGCGTGGCATACAGTATGGTGCATTTCCACACTTCTGGTAGTACTTCCGTTCCTTTAAATCTTGCCGGAAGGTCTTCAAGCTAGCTCCTCCTATCCACCCAGGTGGTATCCATCTTGGCACTGCCCTGGGACGTCAGATCTTGCACGCTGGAAGCAAGGATCGGTGTGCTACTTGCCAGGGGAGGTCAGGTGGTTTGTATGGATGTACACCACATACCAATCCTAGAACTATGGTTACAGGGGAGTAACCCTCATTTCTAGGGATGTGGATATAGTGCACTGCTGATGGCACCTGCTGTAATAGCATTCCGAATCTCTTGCTTGGCAGTACCCTCTAGGAGAGCCAGGGCAGCTGCTTTGACCTTCCTCCAGAGAGTATGTTGATATTTGACCACATGGGCCTGGTAATTTGCAATCCTCAGGCCCAGAGAGAGAGAGAAGCAAATGTTCTTTAGCCCATGACATCAAGCCTACTGAACTCCTTGTCAAGAGGAAGAGAACTAAGGTGATTTGGAGCCTTAGACCTGTCATGGGCTGCATTTATAACAGAATCTGCCTCTGGGGTGCTACAGAGCCATCTTCCACGTTGGAAGCACTTCTGCAAGCTCTCTCACAAGATGGCAAATTAGTTAAAAATCAGAAAGTAAAGATAGTTTTACCAACAACTTACTTTCAAACTCGATAGAGCAAGTTATACTGAAGCGGCAGATACTAAATTTGCTATGGGCCAACCAAAAGGACAGCAGCAGGGACCCACCAAAGATCCTCCACCACATTCAAGCATGGCCATGGGTCCCTCGAGTGGTAGTGGAACCAACAATACCAGGACGATGGCAGAACCACCCTGGCAAACTATGCTTGAGTCCATGCTGGTCATGGACTCAAAAATCGAAAAGACTCCACAAAAGCTAGAGCAGCATGATGCTGCCATACAGCAGCTTACGGGGTTGGTAGCTGAAATGGACAAATTGGTGGTCTCCACACTAGCCACAGCTGCCTCCCTGACAAAAGAGAACAGCCAAATGCGAGTTCGAATGGAGGCTCTTGAAAATGAAATGTGGGCCGGAAACATACAGATCATTGGGGTCCCTGAAGGCAGAGGGAATGCTCGTTACCTTTTTGCTGGACTGGCTCAAAGGAAAACAAACTGGAAGAGGGATTTCCCTGAACTTCCCTAACCAAAGCTTATAGAGTAAATCCGGGGGTCCGTCCTGTCGACACCAACCAGCCGCGCACCACACTGCTGAAGTCCCGGGACTCGGAGATCCATGACGCAGTGATCCAAGCAGCTAGAGCAGCATATCCTTTAGTGCTGAATGGCACAGATATGAAGTTATACCCTGACCTCTCATACCAGATCCCTGCAAAACGGAAGAGTTTCTACTCCACTAGACACCAACTTCATGGTCTGAGCATCATCCACTCTTTCTTACTCCCTACACGTCTCAAAGTGAGTTACAGAGGAAAATCGTGGCAGTTTACCACCCTACTGGATGGAAAAGGTCGAGCAGGAGTCTGCAGCACGCTGTGCACCTTCTGAATCTCAGAGCTCCAACTCTGAAGACACATGAACAGTGAGTTTATCATTTGCCCAAGACTCGGGTCTGGACTACAAAGCATCACTCCCAGGTATTCAATGCAACTTTTCAAGGGATGCTATTCTGCTGTGTTTGTCTCCCAAATACTGTTTCCTAATGTTTAGTGGGTCGAGCTGGAGGGATTGAATAATTAACCGTGTTAGATAAAATATTGGTGGCTGCCATGCCTCGTGGTTGTTGCAGGACTCCTGCCATTGCATAGAGAGCCTCCAAGCTTTATTCTACATCAGGAGTACAGCGATTGTCAGGGCCATCGGTTTCTGAAATGTTAGAGCTCCATTACTTGCACTATGTTAGCGGGGGTTACCGAAATAATTTGTTCTTCCTGTTAAACTGAAGTTTATTCTAGTAAAACTGTTTAAATACAATTGAACAAACAAACAAACAAACGTATTTTATTTTGCTGCTCTGGTGGGAAGGGGTTAAGCCAAGTATTCTCTCTAGTCATGCATCAGGTTTGGACTGTGTTAACCACTTTGTATTCTCCCTAACTGACATACCTTATACCGCTGAAGAGGCTGGCAATTACTGAAGACTTTTGGGACTTGAATAATTGGGCTCTTTTTTTTTTTTTTTTTGCCCAGGACCCCCTCCTCCCCCTGTACAAGACTACATGGAGTTATTTTATGTATATCAAAAATGTGATGTCATAACCATTCTATGCCATGTACAAGGATTTGTGGATGTTAATTGTCTGCTTACGTAGAAAATTAATAAACACAAGTTTAAAAACAAAGAATCTGCCTCTGGTTGATCTGCAAAGAAAAGCACATCTGATGAGGCCTGATGTGTCTTATCTGGGTATGGCAGGTATGCTGAGTCTATGCCAGGCAGCTAAGGTGGCATCCTCCAGTGCAGGCAGAAGGGGAGAAATAATAATGGGTGAGGACTCTGACAATTCTAAAAATTCCACATTTTTCTTAGTAATGTCCTATTCCAGTCAAACCCCATGGCAGTTTGAAGTTCCTCCATCATGGTGACAGAGATCTTCGGGAGGAAACCTGGGTGTATATACAACAGAGTCTTCACTCCCAGTGGATGCAGCGGAGGTAGTCCTTTCATAGGAATCTGCATGATCGTCTTCCTCCTCCTCCTCTTGCATAATGAGGTCTGGATGGGAGTATTTTATTTGACTGAAACCCAGCTGTCCGGGTTTCAGTATCCTGACACTAGCATCCCGACACACGGTGGTTAGACAGGCAAAGTTTGCCTGCGTGCAAGCCACAACTGTATGTCTGAATGCTGGTGTTGGAAACCTGGGCAACTGTGTTTCAGTTTTTGTAGTATATCCGTCCGGATTATACTCCTGGTCCTTGCCGACGTGGCCAGGAGGATGCAGGAAAACATAAGGTGAAGCCTGTCCCAGAAGGCATCTGGCGTGTCGGCTTAGCAGGCATCGACGCCAGGGTTTGTCATGTTGGCCTCGTCGACACATCTCCTAGTATAGGAGGGAAAGTCAGCAGGCATTTAAGACTGTCAGTGAAGGACGAAAGTATATCCTGCACCTCGGCACACGTCTGATCGACGGGAACCCCGGAGCATGTTCACAGGGGATGCACCATCCCCAACAGCAATGGCAACTCACCAGCTGTATAGGCCTGCTGATGCTCTCAGTCTGCCCAGACTAGGTCTAGTGTTGATGGCCGTGGTGGCTGGCAGCAGCGCTGACATGGTTGCATTAACATGAATGGGCGATCATCACTGAACCAGAGAGGCCTTGTCTTTGCTGCACTCCCTCTCCCAGTGTTTATGCTTACATTGCCCCATTTTCTCCTAGGACTTGGGAGCAATGAGAGCCTGAGGAATGGGCAGGCAAAGGTGACAAATTTCTTCTCCCCAACTCTTTCTCCATCCTGGACACCTGCTGCTTCAGGAGGTGCATTTTCAAGGCCTACTCTTGGTGTCGCCAGGTAGCGTTGCTGAATTTTCTGCAGATCTGGTAGATCCTCCCATTATGGGCTGAGCTGAAGCAGTAGACACAGACATCACGTGAGTCACTGCAATACTTAAATAGTTTCAACAGTTCTTTAGTCGACATAAATGACAGAAAATCACTTTTTAAAAAATGATGACTAACTAAGGCGAGAAAATATAATGGAAAAATCGACAGCAATGGCGGCGTTTTCTGTGGAGCATCCGGCGAGTGTTTGCTGCGGCGGGAAGAAAGAACTGAGGTAGACTGCATGCAAAAGGTTTCCATGTGGTCCTACAGCCTGATGGCTATAGCTCCATAGGTGTGGCCTGATGAAAGATATCCTTGAAAAAGATCTTGGCAATTATAGGTTAAACTCCTCTGCCTCCCCTTGGGGAAATGGAAACAATGAAGCTTGTCTGGGTTCACTCTGGCAGACTGGAGAAAGATAAGGCAGGTCTTTAGACAAGGAGGAATTTGATTCTGCCTCTAAGTCACTCTGGTGGACCGGGATGAGCCTTCCATTTCATTAGTCTTGGATGAGTATGCTTTATCGCAGGAAAGGCCACAGGAGCCAGCCACTGTGGACTGCAGCCTAGTTTCTTATCTGCATGTAGGTGCCTTGGACCTAGATATTGCTGCTCAGACACCAAATGTTGGCAGTGTAGAACAACAAAGAGCACCGGTGCAAAAGTTTCCAGTGATTTTAAGGCGTACACAGCTAATAAAGAGTGTCTGAAAAGCCAGTTAGAGCTGTAGCAGCATTTAGCGTTAAAAATAATGTGCAGAAGGACCCAAAAAGGCCCCTCTATGCTACTGAGTATGTGTGGACTGCATCAAGGTGGTCAGAGCAAGAACTGTGCATACGCAGCTTATACTAAGACAGCCACCATTAGCCTGATGGTCAGAATGACCTTACCAAGATGGCACCCCATCGTGCAGGAGCAAACAGATGCGCTTAGCTGCAACCTGCAGCTGCAGATTGTCCAGAAGACACCCCTTATATTCCAAAAGTACCCTAATCTTACCTTGGTCCAAGAGGGAAGACTAGGTCCTAACCAGGCACTGCAGCACCTCCAATCCTGCAAAGCTGCAGTGCTGCTAACAATAGATTGCAGGATGCAAAGTCAGACTCTGTAGATCAACTGCTGTCTTCTAGAGAATCCTGTGTTCTCAGAGAGAAAAGAAAGTAATAAAGGATTCCTTGGAGAGCAGGGAGTTGTCTACCAGCTAGTACTGCATGTAAAACAGAGTCTGGGAAGTGGCATGTCCTAAGACTTCTCTTAAACTGTTACAACTCGTCCCAGCCTGCAGGGAGGGCAGCCCATTCATCTGACTGCCCACAGGAGCAGACACACAAAGGCGATTCTTGGATGATGAACTGGTGCTAGACAACCTGTAAATCAGTTTACTGGTTGGAAGACCACAGAATCTAGTGCGACTTTAGTCTCATCTATTGACTTGTGGCATCCGCAGAAACTCTGAAGACCGGAACTCTACAACCTGTCCCCAACCTTTTAAGGACAGGAGGACTTCACACTCTTATATCCAGTCCCAACTAGTAGCCAGTTTGCTGCAAACTGAGGTTATTAAGGGAAACACAGTGACAGACTTACAGTCCCGAGTAAGGAGCTCCTCGAAGTCCACAGTGAACGATGCCCAGTACTGGGAGAAAAGGGTCTCCCTGTAACCCCAGATGCTGAGGGTCATGCTCTTAGCCCCAGGCTCCGATGCCAGACCAGTGAAGTAGATGGGATCCTTGGTAAAATTGTAAGAATACCAACACTGTCCCTCATCAGTTGAAAACCTAAAGACACAAAACAGAGCACAAGATTAGACCCAGCTATCTCATCCCATCCAAGCTTCACACCCATGTAGAGATCCGATTTGTATATCAGACAGCCGGTATAACCGATCAGTTGTTCAGGACGTTCATACAGTACTGGGGGGTGGCTAAGAAGAACAGGTTACTCACCTGTAACAGTACTTCTAGGAGTGGTATATGTTGTTCATCCACACTCTCTGGCATGTCCTTTCCCTTTAAATCTGTGTAAAGTCTTCAAGCTGGCTCCTCCCACCCACCCACCCGGATGGTAAATACCAGGATTCGCCCCATGATGCCAGATCTTAGCCCCCTTGAAGCAAGGTGGTGCGCCTAAAGCCGGGGAGGTCAGGTGGGTGAGTGTGGATGAACAACATATGCAACTTCTAGAACTACTGTTACAGGTGAGTAACCTGTTCCTCTAGGAGCGTGGATATGTTCTTCATCCACACTCTCTGGCAGACTCCAAGCAGTTCTCTGAGAGGAGAGAGGCAAGGCGCACACCCCTTATTTAGCAAACAGAGATTGGAGAACCGAGGCCCCAAAACCAGCAACCTGGCGTGACTCAAGGTCGATGTGGTAGTGGGTAATGAAGGTGTTTGCTGATTTCCAGGTAGCAGCCAGACAGATCTCCTGGATAGGGATGTCCCTGGAAGCAGCCACCGATGCAGCAGTATGGCAAGTAAAATGAGCTCTTATCCCTTGCCTGCCAACTCATAGCACAGACCTATGCATGATGTAATCCATCTCGCAACGGTCCATTTAATTGCAGGCCTGCCAGAAGTGGCTTCAGCGTAGGTGACAAACAGCTGGCGAACCTCTCCCCCAATTTCCGCAGTCCTCTCCTTATAATAGGAGAGAGCACATCTCAGGTCCAGAGTATGGAGCTTGTACTCGGCGTCTGAGGTGTAATTAGGGTAGTATACCGGCAGAGTAAACATTAAGGTGAAACTCAGACACCACCTTCGAAGGAATTTCGGGTTGGGGCACAGGACAACTTTGTCCCTGTGAAAGACCAGATAAGGGGAGTCCACCGAAAGCATCTGGAGTTCCCCTGTCCTTCTGGCTGACATGACAGCCACCAGGAAGGCCGTCTTTTGCCCATCAGCTTTGCCAAAACCAGCAAGACATCCCACGGAGGTGGAGGTTCACGCACCGGAGGGGATATGTGATCCAGGCCTTTGAAAAAGCGCCCAACCACTGTCTCCTGTACCAATGTCGGCTGACCGGCCCACGCCCAGTAAGCAGAAATCACTGCCAGGTGCACCCTAAGGGTTAATGACCGTAGACCCCCTTTGGAGGGAGACCAAAGGTAGTCTAAAATGTTAGCCACAAAGCAGGATAAGGGGTCCAGACTCTTACCCCGACACCAAATGGAAAACCTTTTCCATTTGAAGGCACAGCATTTTCTGACAGATTCCTTACGAGATGCCTCCACCACCATGTAGACATCCTTGGAAAGACCCAGAGCCTGGAACTCTGGTCGCTCTGGTACCAGGATGTGAGGTGCAGGGATTGAAGGTCCAGATGGAAGACCTTCCCCTGGTGCAATATCATCAGGTCCTGGTGTGTACAAAGCTGCTCTGGGGCCCTGCAGCTGAGGCTGAGGAGATCCGGATACCAGAACTGGCAGGGCCAATCTGGGGCTATCAGAATCACCTTCACCTTGAGGAGCACCTTGTGGATCAAGGGAATGGAGGGAAGGCGTACAGGAGGCTTGGGGTCCATGGCCTTGAGAGGCATCCCCTGCAATGAGCCCTGCTTGGGGGCATGGTACAGTCTCAGCTTGCATTCTCCTGGAGGCAAACAGGTCCACCAACGGTTTGCCCCAATGGGAGAACAGATTGTAAGCTACCTCTGGATGGAGAGACCACTCGTGGGATGTCTGGCCTAAGCGGCTGAGAGCATCCGCCAGTTGGTTCGAGACTCCAGCCACATGGATGGCAAGGAGATCCACCTCCAACCGGCTGACGAGGGTCCAGATCCATAGAGACTCCTGCACAGCAGAAGGAAGTGCGTGCCGCCCTGTTTGTTTAGGTAGTACATAGTTGTCGTATTGTCCATCTGGACTTGAATCACTTGAGCCCGGAGCTGAGGAGCGAAAGCTGACAGGGCCAGTCCGACTGCTCTGAGCTCCAACAGGTTGATGTGGCATCAGGACTCCTCGGGGGTCCAGAACTCATGGGCCCTGTGGTCCCCCATGTGGGCTCCCCAGCCCATGAGACAGGAATCGATAGTCAGGATGACCGCTGGCTCAGGGAGGACAAATGGGATTCCTTTCTGCAATTGGTCCGGACGGTCCACCACTGGAGAGCGCCCCATATCTTCAGGGTTACAGAGATCAGCTGATCTAGTGACCAAATCGCTGAGTCCTCTGGGCGGCCAGCTCCCACTGGAGGGGGTGCATGTGCCACCTGGCCCAATGGACCACCGAGGTGCATGCCACCATGTAACCCAGAAGGCGCAGAAAGTCCCAGGCAGGGTGCAAGTGCCCAACCAGAAATGATTGGGCAAAGGAGGAGAGAACCTCCACCCTGTCCTCCGGGAGCCAAACTCTGACTTGACAAGAGTTGAGCTCTGCCCCTATAAAGCCCATCACCTGAGAGGGCATGAGTTCCGATTTAGCCTCGTTGATTAGTAGGCCTAGATGGGAGCAGGTTCGAAGGGCCAGATCCCTGAGGCCAGAGACCTCTCCACCTCCTGAAGGGAGGAATCCGCCAGGAGTCAGTCGTCGAGATAGGGGTATATTAGTACTCCTCGACGCCGAAGATGGGCTGCCACCACTGCAATGCACTTGGTGAAGACACGAGGGACCGATGACAGGCCGAACGGCATGGCTCGGAACTCGTACAGGGTCCCTTCGACCCTGAAGCAGAGGAACCGCTGGTGGGACGGATGGATTGGGACATGAAAGAACACGTCCAGCAGATCCAGTGAACAGAAATACAGGTTACTCACCTGTAACAGGAGTTCTAGGAATGGTATAGGTTGTACATCCACACTTACTGGCAGGTTCCTTGCCACTTTAAATCTTGCCGGAAGGTCTTCAAGCTGGCTCCTCCCACCAACCCGGGTGGTAAAACTCTCAGCTCTGCCCCATGACGCCAGATCTAGCCCACTGGAAGCCAGGTTGTGCGTCGAGCCGGGAGGTCGGGTGGGTGTGTGCCCACTGGCTACCTGCTTTACAGAAATTAGTTGTTATAGGGGGAGCCTGGTCAACTCGTCACTGCCGAGGTAAGAGGGGGTCGGCCAAGTAACTGAGATGGCGCCGGTCGGCCTGGGAGGTTGTGAGAGCAAGGGTGGGGTGGGACAGAGGCTACAGTCTGAATAAATAAATTATTGAAAAAAAAAAAGACTACTTCTGTAATGCCACATTATTCATGGTAACCGATGTATAATGTGGGCGCAATTCCACGCCGTTAACACCTGAAACTGCAACATCCCTAGTCCAGAGCACCTTCATAAAAAAACCTAGAATATGCTGGCACGGTGGTGCTGAAGGTTGAGGTGCTGGACGCCACACCTCGCGTCACGCTGGTGACCCGGGTTCGGGAACGAGCCTGGGTCGTCGGGGGTCAGCAGGGGAGGGAGAAGACTGAGCGTCCGAGAGACAGCTCTCTTCTCCCAGGAGGAAGGGGGCTTTCACCCAGTGCTTGACTGGCCTCTGGCGGAGGCCAGAGGAACAGCAAGCACAGGAGCACGTACAAGAGAGGGTCTGGGAGTGGCGGTCGGCGGCGTAATGCCTTGACGTTAGAGCATCGGCCACTTCCTCAGAAAGGGGAAAAAACACCACCGCAGCACAGGTACACGAGCACCAAAAACACCGACCCTAATGGCGACCGGGACGTTCGGGTCCCGTCCCATACCCACCTGGGGGGTATAGCCACAGCTCCATGGGGGGACTCCTGGGAATCAGGTAAGGCAAATCACAGGGGCGGTGGCTGGTGTCTGCCAAAGAAGCGTAGCTCCGGGAGAGAAGGTGGATAAACAGAAAGTAGAAAAAAACAAAAACTAGAATACATAAATGGGGCAGGTGGAGGGGCAGGAGTTCACCAAAATGTTCAGTTAGACAGATAAGTTTGGATAACACATCATTTGATAAAGGTGGCAACAACTCCAGATTGGTAGCCGAGCTGGTGTATCATCGTGCTCACAGCAATAGGGAGAGCCACGAATTAGCAGCAGCAGTGCAAACCTCACATTAGGTAGGGCTTCTGGGAAAGGCCTTACTTCACAGTGTTGATGGGACGGAACTGTGTGTGCTCCACAGCAACAATGAGCCCTCCGGAGTCCAAGATGGCATAGTGATGGGGACCCTTCAGCGCTCTGATCCAGGAATATCCACCATCGTCCGACACGTACACATCTGGATTTGATACAGAGATGGCGTCGCCCACACTGCCTGCAGAGAATCAGACAACAAAGATCAGTACAGAGGCAGAGGCACACAACAGTTAACAACTGCCATCATGCTTTGACACTTTTGTATTCATCCCACCCCCACCCCGATTCCGCACTCTTTCTCCAGTCAGAGAGCTGCTGTCTTCACAGCCAAGACCTGTGCCACTTCTTATTTAGCCAGCAGGGGACTTGTGAATCACAGGCAACCAGCACCCTCCTTCCCTCTCAAGGGCTAAAAACTAAATTCTACATGTTCAATGACCCCCAGTTGGCTTCAGATGTGTCAAACTTTCTAAACCATCTGGAACATCCAGACGCTTTACTTAATGGGCCCCTGTTGAATATTAAATTCCCACTTTGTTGCTAACCATCAGTTTAAAAATATTTGTGAACTGTAAGTACCATGAGCTATCAGGAGTCCGACAGCGTTGGGTTCCGAGAGGAGACACGGACATTCACCTTCTGAGAGATGCTGTAAGCGGCATGGATGTGAAGGCTGCACTGTGAACAGACAAAACCAAAAACAAAAAGCAAGACTAGAAATCATTCCCAGCATGAAGCAGTTACAGTTGATTTGTTCCTTTCAGGGACAACAATTCCTTTCGGAATGAGTGGCAGAAGCACCTCTGGAGCTTTGACGGGTGCACAATGAGGCACATGAAGATCTACAGAACTGCAAGGGGTGCAAAGTGAGGAGCAAGAGGAACTCCAGAGCTTCGAGGGGTTAAGAACAGGCAGAGCTGCACTTGCAGAAGCTTAACTGGTACAGACTAAGGGACAGGTGAGTGCCACAGTTTCAAGCTGCTCAGACTGAGGAGCAGTTTAAAGTGGAACTCCCAGCTCTCCAGAAGAAAAGCAGTGGGACCTATAGGTCCCGATTTACAAATTCACAAAGTGTAATTTTTAAACAGATTACTCACCTGCACTACTTCTTTTTATCTGGTTGATCCTGCAATCCCCCACCAGCCATTACTGGCAACTACTTCACCCGGAGTCACCCAGGGCCAGTCCTCTGATGATGCACCCGACGGGCTAAGCCATGGGGGACACTTATATGCCTTAAGGCATTTTGTAACTCTTAACTACTATACCAGTGTTGTAAGCGCAATTATGCGCTGCATAAGCAGTTCAAAGTTACTATATGCATTAAGACATATAGGTGTCTCCTGCGGCTTAGCACGGGCGCGTCATTAGAGGGCTGACCGTGGTTGACTCCGGGCGAATTAGTTGCCAATAAGGCCCGGAAGGGTGTTGCAGGATCAACCAGATAAAAGAAATATTGCAGGTGAGTAAGCCGCTTAAAAATTACACTGTGTGTGATTTGTAAATCGGGACCTATAGGTCCCGGCTGTCTTCCTCTGGGAAGCTGGGAGTTCCACTTTAACCTCCATAGCTTAAACAGGATTTTTTTTTTTTTGCAAACTCCTAAACTTTTTAATCCTCACTCTCCAACCTAGTCTAATGGCACCATTTCCCATGTAAGCATGGACTTGCTCCATTTACTGTTTCCACAGGACTTCTGGCACCAAAGGCAGAACTGTTTTTGTTTTGTTTTTTTAACTACACTTGTAACTCCAGTGTGCCAATGCAACCTCAGTAAGTCGCATCCTCCTGGCACCTCCGTCCCCACTACAAGTGGGGAGCTGGGGGACATCCTGGTGAGAAAGTCATGTGACAAACTGGCACCTGTGTTCCCAGTATGACTAGGGAACTGGGAGACATCCTAGAGGGAGTCATGGACAGACTGGCACTTGTTTCTGCAGTTCCTGAAGATCTGGGGACATCCTAGGGACTGAATCTGGTTCCAGTGGGATATGGCTGTGCATGAAGGTGGTGCCTTTAATGGCTGCTCCATGGCTGTATGGGTACATTTACCACAAGTCCAGTATCCAACTCGTTTATTCCATGAGCTTTTAATAAACCTTTCAGCAGGTTGCTTAAGTTCACAGAAGACACTGAACAGGCCAAGGCATTCAGTTCCCTTGAGGACTGGGACAAACTCCAGGGGAACTAGAAAACAAGCTGAGCAACTGGCCACTCCTCCTGGAGTCTGAGATTCAATGTAACCAAATGCAAAGTGCTACCCCTAGAGACGACACACCGTGCGGTGTGGATACAGAGGTCGGACCGACACACCGTGCGGTGTGGATACAGAAGTCGACCGACACACGCCGCGGTGTGGATACAGAGGTCGGACCGACACACCGGCGTGTGGATACAGAGGTCGGACCGACACACCGTGCGGTGTGGATACAGAGGTCGGACCGACACACCGTGCGGTGTGGATACAGAGGTCGGACCGACACACCGTGCGGTGTGGATACAGAGGTCGGACCGACACACCGTGCGGTGTGGATACAGAGGTCGGACCGACACACCGTGTGGTGTGGATACAGAGAAGTCGGACCGACACCGGTGGTGTGGATACAGAGGTCGGACCGACACTGTGTGAGGCCCTCTTGCTGCAGTGGAGGAGGAAAAATACCTGGGAGTAATACTATACAAGAGACGTTAAACATGACAAGCAGTACACAGCTGCGGTCAAGAAGACTGGAAACATTTTGGGGTGCATCAAAGCAGGGGTGCCTACCAAGGCAAGGAAGTGTAATCTAACCCCTTTACAAGGTCCTGGTCAGGCCCTACCTTGAGTACTACATGCAGTTCTGAGGGTCTCAATATAAAAAGGACATGGAGGCACTCATAAGTACACAGAGCAGGCCACCAAAATAATCGAGGAAGGGAGGATAAAAGCTATGAGAAGACAGACTAGGAGTCCTTAATATGTTCACCATGGAGAAAAGGATTTTTGGGGGGGTGGGGGTTCATGATCACACTCTTCCACATACCCAAGAGTACCAACAAGGGAAGCAGAGATTTCTGATCTGGTATGCTTCAGCAGGATGCAGCTCAAAGGTGGATAATTTAGGTGTAATGCTAAAGTATGTCTTCTCCCAGAGGGTTGTGAATCTACAGAACAGTCTACCAGCAAACAATGGATATGAAGACGGTAAATGATTCAGGGTAAGACGGGCAAAGATCTGCTACCAATGGAATCACAGGGTACTTTGGGTAGTAGGGTGGTAGGGAATCAAAGGTACCCTGGGTAATAGGGTGGGTAGAAATTAAAGGTACCTGGGTAGTAGGGTGGGTGAGCAATCACGGTATACCCTCGGCAGCAGGATGGGTGAGAATCGCATGGTACACTGGGCAGTAGGGTGGTGAGAAATCACAGGGTACCCTGGACAGTAGGGTGGGCGGAGAATCACATGGTATCAGGGCAGTAGGGTAGGGTGGGAATCACAGTATACCCTGGGGAGTAGGGTGGGTGGGGAAACACAGGGTACCTTGGGGAGTGGGGGTGGAAAAGTACAGTTACGTAAGAACTTACTATAACAGTAGATCTCGAGAGGAGCTCTTGCAGCAGGTAATACCATTAGGACTAAGCCGTCAGGACCCCAAGGGAAAACTTGTGAGTTCAGTCTGAGGCAGGGACCGCCCCTAACGTCGGCTCACTGGCGTCAGATGTGGTATAAAGGGGCGGTCCCCTGGTGCCACCTCATTCTCTCTCGGCCGGAGACCAAGAAAACAAACTGGAGAACCGAGGAATTCCCACCATGGTCTGGTGATATAATACCCCAAAAGTACTATCCTGGGGATGGAGGGTGGGAAAGCCACCTGTTGCAAGAGCTCCTCTCGAAGATCTACTGCTACGGTAAGTTCTTATGTAACTGTACTATCTGTCTTTGAGGGTGGAGCTCTTGCAGTAGGTAATACCATTAGGACCGAGTCCCAAGCAGTACCCAAGGATAGGCACAGGTCTGACAGGGTGGTGGAACATATGCTGAAACAGCTACTGATAAGCATCTATGAGAGAAAGCCCTGCAGGACTGCTACTCCGAAACCTGCTCTCCTTCTGGATGCAATGTCCAGGCTGTAGTGCCTGATGAAAGTGTGAACTGAACTCCACGTGGCAGCTGCACAAATGTCGGCTGAAGAGATGTTCTTGAGGGCTGCAAAAGAAAAGGCCACCGCTCTGGTGGAATGGCCCCTGATAGCACCTGAAAGAGGCCTGTTATGGTGTTGATAACAGACGAGACACATTGTACCAGCCAACAGGGCTAGTGTCTGCTTAGAGACAGAGGTCCCAGCATTAGCTAGCGAGCAGAGACGAACAACTGGTCCGACTGTCTAGAGGAGAGAGTCCTGTGGAAGCAATACCTCAAAATACGATGAACGCCCAAGGTGTGCAACAGAGCTTCACCTTGGTTTGTAAACTCCGGATAATAAACCGTAAGGTTGATGTTCTGATTAAGGGTCAGCACAGACACCACCTTCGGCATAAAGACTATGTAAGGTTCTTTATACATCAGAGCCTGGATCTCGGAAACCCTTTGAGCGGAGATAATGGCTACCAAGAGGAGGGTCTTCCATGAGAGGAACCACAGCTCGCATGAAGCTGCTGGCTCGAAGGGAGGAAGGGTGAGTTTGTCCAGGACAAATAGAAGGTCCCAAGGAGGAACAATGTCCCTCTTGGGAGGCCTGACATGTATGACCCCTCAAAGGAAGGTTTTGCATGCATTAAGCTGTGCCAGAGTTTTATCTCCAATAGGGTCATGATATGCGGAGACCGCACACATGTGTGCCTTGATGGATGAGTAGCTCAATTCTAAGTCCAGAAGGTGGCGTGAGATACGCCAGCACATGCCTAGCCGGACAACCAAGGGATTTGGGGCGGGCCGTTGCCCACAGACAGAAGCGTTCCATTTCAGAGTGTACGTGGCTCTGGTGGAAGGCTTCCTTGTTGCAACCAGAATTTCGGCCACCCTGCTTGATACTCCTAATCTCTCTTCCGCTAGGACTGCAGAAGCCACACATGCAGTTAAAGAGATTGAAGAGCAGGATGGATGAGAGTCCCCTGTTCTTGTGAGAGCAAGTGGGTGGAGTGTGGCAACTGAACAGGAGGCTCCAGAGACCGTCATTGGAGCAACGGATACCAGATCTGACGAGCCATAGAGGAGCCACCAGAATCATTCTGGCTCTCTCTGACTGCAATTTGAGCAGCACTCTCTGAATGAGGGGAAAAGGGGGATGGCATACAGGAACTTCCCTGTCCAAGAGAGGGACAGTGCGTCTCGCCAGAAAACACCAGGCCCTGGAATGAGCGAGCAAAAATTGTGCAGTTTGGTGCTGTACGGGGACGTAAAGAGGTCCAACTTTGCACAGCCCCAGTGATCCAAGAGGTCATCTGCGACATCTTGGAGCAGTTCCCACTCGTGGTTCGGACAGGTAGAGCAACTGAGACTGTCGCGAGAACGTTCTGGACCCCGGGCAGATGGACTGTGATGAGGTCCAATTGGTGTTCAACTGTCCTGTCCCACACTCTCATGGCTTCCCTGCAAAGGGGGTACGAGTGAGTTCCCCCTTGTTTGTTGCTGTAGAAGACTACTGGTGTATTTGTCTGTCTGCACCAGGAGAGGACCCGGTGAGAGCTGGTCTCTGAATGCGGTTAACACATTCAACACTGCTCTCATTTCCAGAACATTGATATGTAGAGAGCTCTCTGTGACAGAACAAGACCCCCGGGTCCTGTGATCCCCTAAATGAGCCCCCCAACCTGACAGAGAGGCATCTGTGGTTAAGGTCTGAAGAGGACAGGGTCTCCAGAAAGGAACTCCTCCCTCTAGAATGTCGTGACGGAGCCACCACTCGAGAGAACGATGAACCACCCGAGAGATCCAGATTTGGAGATCCAGATCGTCCACAGATTGGTCCCACTTGAACCCTGAGGTGCCACTGTAGAGTTCTTATGTGGAGTCTGGCTAAGGGTATTGTGGCTATGGCCACTGCCATGTGTCCCAAAAGCTGCAGGACCACCCATGCAGGGGAGGAGGGGGTCCTTTGAAGCCCGCTGGCCAAACCCCGAAGGCGGTCTGCCCTGTCTGGAGGCAGAAAAGCTCTCCCCTGTCTGGTGTCCAGGATAGCCCCGATGAATTGCAGCCTTTGTGTTAGCCAGGGGTGCAACTTCGGCCAATTTACTGTAATGCCCAGGGAAGAAAAGAGAGCCTGCGTCTCTCTTAGGGCGATTAGGAGCTCCTCCTCCGACTGAGCGGAGAGGAGCCAATCGTCCAGGTAAGGGTAGACGAAGAGGCCTCTCCTGCAGAGAGCTGCCGCTACCACCGCTAGGCATTTGGTGAGAACCCTGCAGGCCGAGAGAACCAGGAATTAGTAGAGCTCATCCCTGAAGCTGAATCGCAGATACTTTCTGTGGGACTTCAGGACCTTGATATGCATGTAGGCATCCAACATATCTAGGGAGCACAGTTAGTCCCCTTGCTGAAACAGTGGGAAGAGGCCTGCCAGGGTGACCATCCGAAACCTCTGGTATTTTACTGAGAGGTTGAGCTGGCCCAGGTCCAGAATTGGATGAAGGTCTCCAGTTTTCTTCGGAACGAGGAAGAATTGGGAGTAGTAACCTTTCCCTTTTTGGACCTGTGGGACCCTTTGAATGGCTCTTTTCTCTAGGAGCTGTTGAATCTCGGCTTCTAGGAGAAGGCTGTGATCCAGTGGACAACGTGATGGGGAGTTGTCCGCGGGATACAGATGAACTCTATCAGTGTACTCTTTCCGAATGGTATCCAGAACCCATTGGTCTGCAGTGATACTGGACCATTCGAGCAGGTAAAGTGCAAACCGCCCTCCTACCTTCTCACTCTGCCTGTCCACTAGGGGAGAAGGGCAGCAGAGGGAGTCAGGCTGAGGGGGTGGTGGGGACCTGGGCCCTAGGAGTTTTGGGCTGCTTGGGACCCTGGTAACCTTGAGGGGCAGGGTGACCACACCTCTTGAATCCCTTGCCGTGGGACTGCTTGCTCCCCTGAGTCTGTCCTTGACCTCTACAAAAAGGGCGCTGGCGGGGATCCTGAGGCTGGATTTTGTACATCCGGTGTATGTCAGCCACCGCCTTCCCTGACTCCTGTACTTGTTTTACCATTTGTTCAACTTCCGGGCCGAACAAATCAGGACCCTGAAAAGGGGACTTCAGGATGGACTCTTGCAAGTCCGGCTGGAAGCCCATGAGTCTGAGCCAAGACTGCCATCTCATACAGATTCCGGAGGCAGCTGCCCTGAAGGCCATGTCTACGGCATCGTACGAACACCGGAGAGTGTGTTTGTCCACGTCCAGACCCGAATGGGCACATGCTAGAATTTCTTGTTTGGAATCGGAGTCAGGCATAGCTTCCACGAGGTCCACTGTCTTACTCCACAGTGACTGCTGATATGTGATCATGTCGGCCATAAAGTTCAATAACGGATAGCCCCAGTAGCCGAGGAGAATACTTTACGACTCCAGGCATCAAACTTCTTGGACACGGTCGAGGCTGGGAACTTAAATGTTTGGTTGAGACACATGCCATGGGCATCTGTGAGAACCAATGAATTGGCCTTTGGTTGTTCGCCAGGAAGGAACCAGACTTTTGGGGGCTTATAGAGTCTGTCTGCCTTCCTAGGGATTGCGGGATGGAGGATGGGGTCCTCTAAGTCAGGCGTGTTACATCCTGGAATGGTTTCACAAATGGTGGAATCACTAAGGGTTTGGGTTCCTTCTCCCAGGAACTTGGCCAGGAGTTTATGCTCTGGGTCCAGATCCTCTGTGTCCCACTGATATATGGACTGGATGTGCCACATGATGTCCAAGAAGGAGGATCATCCGGAGGACCTGAGGGAATCCTTAGGTTCCCAGGGGGAGGGAGTAATTTCCCTTCTGCGAAGTCTGAATCCTTGTCATCCTCATCTAAGCAGAAGCGTAACAGGAGGGAGGAAGGAGATGGAGATGAAGGCCGTTTCTTCTCTTCTCTTCCCCTTGGGATGTGGACTTGGGTGCTCACCCTGGTGTCCCTGAGGTTCTGGGCGAGGGGCCCACAGGTGGCAGTGGAGGGACCATGTCTGGGGGTCTGTATAGAAGGTCCCCTTTCACAGTATTCCAACAGACTACCAATGTCTGCTACCAGGACGACAGCAGGGGCCAGCGTCGGTTCCTTAGGAGCAGGCGTTGGGGTTCTGGCCCAACGGGCACTGGTTCTGGTACCCTGGCGACAGGAGGCGGTATCACTTCGTCTGGAGGGCGTCCGTGTGTGGCCTTATCAGGCATCTGGTCCCTCGGAGGAGGGCGGACAACTGGTCCTCGTCTGGCATCGGGAAGCAGGAAGACAGGGTAGGCGGCCGGCTAGGTTTGCGCTGGTCTGGAGGAGGCGCACCTTAGCCTGAGGGCGTCAAGCCGGGCAACCTCCTGCCTACCGGAGGGGGGTTCTGCCCTTTTTCGCTTCTCCGAAGAGCTGGGCCTGTCCAAGACCCTGGTCAGGCTTTCCTGGGTTGACCCTAAGGATTTAAGAAGTTGATGAGCCAGGGAAGAGTGGTGGTGTCCCGACAAGGCCAACTCCCGGAGTTTGCCCTGGGAATAGGTGGGGGTGGACTTAGTTGTGCAGGAGGGTTCGGACGGCTGGGCTGGAACAGAACCGGATCTCCTACCGGAGGACGATGAAGACCGTGCCTGCTTCGCTGGTGACCTGGGGCTGGATTCAGACCTGGCCCAATCCTTTTCCTTGTGGTGATGCTTCTCCCCGAAGACCTGGCCTTGGGTGGGGAATCCCTGGCGGGAGAGGATGAGCTGGCCCCTGATCCTCGCTGCACGGCCGCAATTTTGTTCTCTAAGAGGAAGGTCTTGAGTGTGTGGGCCCTTCTTGCGCAAGTCTTCTGACTGAATTTCTGACAATGTGTGCAGGCGTCGGGCTGGTGTTCCGGGCCTAGGCAGAGGAGGCAGGCCATCTTTGGCCGGATCTGCTTCCGCATGCACACTTTGACTTTCACCGCAGTGGTGAGGCGGCGACATAAACAAGGCAATGATTAAATAGGATTCTAAAGAATGACGACTGATCTAATGTTCGATGGCTGCCGACTGCTAAGAGAGGCGCTCCTGCAGCTGAACAATGCGAGTTGACGGCGGGAAAGAACTGAGGTGGCGCCAAGGACCACCCCTTTATACCACATCTGACATCGGGGCAGTTCCCCTGCCTCAGACTGCTAGCCTACAAGTTTTCCGTGGGTCCTGATGCCTGATGGCTTCACTCCTAAGGGTACTACCTGCTGCAACAGCTCCACCCTCAAGACAGATCACATGGTACCTTGGGCAGTAGGGTGGCGGGAATCACAGGGTACCCTGGGCAGTAGGTGGGTGGAGAATCACTTAGCACCATGGGCAGTAGAGTGAGTGGGGAATCACTGGGTATCCTAAGTAGTAGGGTGGGTGGGGAATTACAGGGTACCCTGGGTAGTAGGGTGAGTGGGGAAATCACAGGGCATCCTGGGTAGCAGGGTGGGTGGGGAATCACTGGGCACCCTGGGTAGTAGGGTGGTAGGAATCACAAGGTACCCTGGGTAACAGAGTGGGTAGGGAATCAAAGGGTACCATGGGTAGCAGGGAGGAGGAAATCACAAGGTACCCTGGGTAGTAGGGGAGTGGGGAATCACAGCGTTCCTATATGGGAATATTCCTGGAGGCAGCCACCAAGGCAGCAGTATGCCTGGTGGAATGGGCCCCAAGTCCTATGGGAGGCTCCCTTCCTGCCACCCTATAGCAGAGGTTGATGCAGGGTGTTATCCACCTACCAGTCGTCCACTTAGCTGCCAGCATGCCAGGCACGGCTTCAGCGTATGTCAAACAGCTGAAAAGCCCTCACCCTGAGCACCAGCCATGCACTCCACATAATAAGAACCCACTGGGTCCAGAGTATGAAGCCTGCGGTTGGCTTCTGAAGATGGGTTGGTAAAGTATACCGGAAGGTTCATCACCTGGTTAAGGTGGAACTCCGATACAACCTTTGGGAGGAACGTCGGGTGGGGGAGAAGGACAACCTTTTGTTCCGTGGAAGACCAGATATGGAGACTCCCCCGAGAGTGCCTGGAGCTCAATGATCCTTCTGGCTGACATGAGTGCCACTAAGAAGGCATTCTTCCATGACAGGTGTGACATCTTACACCTGTGCATAGGCTCAAACAGCTTGCCCATGAGCACAGCCAGCACAAGCAGAAGGTCCCATGGTGGTGGTGCATGCACCAGATTGGGACAGATGGTCCAGGCCCTTAAAAAAGCCCTGACTACCATCTCCTGGGCCAGTGTCGACATACCAGCCTGTGCCCAGTACGCAGAGATGGCTGCCAGGTGCACCTTAGTGGTCGCTGCTTACAGCCCCTACTGGTAGAGGGACCAGAGGTACTCAAGGATACTGGCCACAGGGCAGGAAAGGGGGATCAAACTCCTTGTCCTGACACCAAATGGAAAACTTTTTTCATTTTTTTTTTCTTAATTACTGTTGTATTGTAAATTGTTTTAATCTATATGTGGTCTTTTAGTGATTCGATGTTATGTCTTTTTGATGTGGAACTTTATTTTATTGTGACATGGAACTTCATTGAAAATAAGCTTTGCTCAATTGAATGTATCCTTTTATTCATATACGAATAAAAAATGATTTACTACTACTACTACTACTACTACTACTACTACTACTACTACTAAAGGCCTAGCACCAGCGAGTTGACTGTTCTTGGGAGGCCTCCACAGTAAGGAGCACATCTTCAGAAAGACCCGAAGTCTGGAACTCTAGCTGCTCAGGAACCATGCTGTGAGGTGCAGGACCTTCCCTGCTGTCTGGTCCGCAGGTCCAGATGAAGCAACTGCCATGGAGGGCTGCTGCCAAGACTGAGGAGATCCAGGTACCAGAACTGCCTTGGCCAGTCTGGAGCCATCAGGATCATATGCCCCTTATCCTTCTGAGCCTTGACCACCACTTTGTGGATCACGGAGAAGGGATGAAAGGCGATATGAGGCCTGGGATCCAGGGCCTTGCAAAGGCATCCCCATCAGTGTCCCAGACCATGAGGCGGACACAGAACAGTCTCCGTTTGCATTCTCCTGGATGCAAACAGGTTCGCCAACAGCGTGCCCACAGGGAGAACAGGTGGTCCATCACCTCATGAATCAGGGACCACTCATGTCTCCCCTACCCAGCTTAGAGTATCTGCCAGCTTACTGTTTGCTCTGGTGACATGAATCACCATGAGATCTTGTCAAAGGGTGATCTGTTTGCCCTGAATTTTTGTGGACAGACATTGTGTTGTTAGCCAGAACCCCCCGTCTCTGTAATGTCTTTACAATTGTCTTTGTCTGTTTCTGTTTAGCATAGACTGGCCACCTATGCAAATAATTATGTTATGTGTGTAATTGTTCGCTTCCATGTCCTTCTGGCTGACCAACGTCTTGTTTGCCCATGTTATATGCGTTAGGCTGTATATTTAAATAGCGTGGCCTTTAGAAGCCATAATGGAATCAGAAACTGCTTAAACCTTCTTTCCTGCATAAAACCGACGCTTTATGCCAAACTTGATGTTTTAACATGTTCCTTAGGTTAGGACTCTCAATAATCGTTTCTAACAATCCTTTTTAGCCGAGCGACGGCGTGCATGCTGCATGAACGTCGCACCTTCGCAGCTTGCAAATGCCGCGAATGATATAAAAGACGCTTTATATCGCTTAAAATGTGTCAGAGAGGCTGCAGCACTGAATTCTGTAGCAATAAGCACTGCCTCTGACTAGGTGCAATAGACAGCCAAATATTGAACCCTTCAGTACAAACGCCTAAGGGGTAATACAGGCAGCAACAGAGTGTTGTTTAAACCCCTTTTACAAGGTTTCTGAGGTAGTTTCTTCTGTCTCCCAAACTTAGAAACTGCAGTAGGCATTTAAATTAAGTAAAGCAACTGAATATCAGAGAATTTTGAAACATTATCTACCTGGTGGATACTGAAGCATGTGGGAGGCTCTCTTGAATGGTGTATGCCTTCTTTCTAAAGGGCTCGCTGGCCATTGTGTTGGTCCTTTTATACAATGAGGGGAGGGACTAACAGTGTGGACTTGACTCTAAAGGGTCTAAATGGAATATTAATGCTAGCACAACCTGTATATATGTTTGAATAGGATTATAGTGCACTTCTGTATAACTGAAAGACATAAATAATTGAGTTATATAAAATTACTTGTTTTACACTTGATTGATGGCTCAATCAGCCAATGAGAGGTCAGTCTAGGGTATATATTGCTAGCAGTTCAAGCTGAAAGTCAGTAGCAGTCAGGATGGTGAAGTGAATGCTTCTGTACTAGTGCTCTAGTTAAAATATGAAGGCTGCTATTCATGTTTGCCTTTATACCTTTATGCTTTTGCCTGTTCATTTTGGTCGAAACAAGTCCGCTTTATTTTTATTTTGTAACTCTGGTTGGAAAACTCTACAAATAAATTGTTTGAAGCTGAACAAGAAGAGAGCCTCCCTTGAAGTTCTTCTGCCATACAGTTTTTTTTCCCCGCTACAGATCTACAAACAGGCTGCACACAAGAGTCCAGGTGTAGAGGGCACTCTGGATACTGAGCAAGCGAGCATGGGCAGTTGTCCATCTGGACTTGCACGACCCGACCCCTGATTAAAACAGCAAAAATTCATCAGAGCTAGCTGCACTGCATGGAGCTCCAGCAGGTTGATGTGGTGATGGGACTCCCTGTGTGACCAGAACACATGGGCCCTGTGGTCCCCTAGGTGCACTCCCCAACCCACCAAAGACACGTCCTTCGCCAGAGTGATGGTCCATTCTGGGTGGACAAACAGGACTCCTTCCTCCTGATGTTCTAGGATCAGCTACTACTGGATGGCGTCCCACATCGGCTGGGTCACTGTGACCAAATGGCCAAAGTGGCCTAGGAGCTGGGACCACTGACTGACCAACTCCCACTGCAGGCTGTGCATCTGCCAGTGGGCCCACCAGACCATGCTGGTGTAGGATGCCATGTTTCCAGCAGCCACAGAAGTCCCAGGCAGGGCGCGAGTGCCAAACCTGAAATGATCGGGCAAGTGGGGGAAGGATCCAGTGCCCGATCTGCAGAGAGGCGGGCCTTGGCTCACAGGGAGTCTACTCTACCCCAGTGAAATGTAGCACCCAAGAGAGGATCAGTTTCAACTTGACTGGGCTGACCAAGAGACCCAAGTGTCTGCAGATCCGTAGAGCCAGATCCTTGGGCTGCTTCATGGCCTCCTTGGGAACGCTGGAGTCTTGGAGACTAACTCCTCATGGACCTCCTTGGACAACTTGTCGGCAGGGTCCAGAAAAATCTCAACCACTTGATCGGCCAGTGTCAAGGTCGATAAGCCTGATGAGGGCACTGTGGAGCTTGCAACCTAGCTCTCGACCAAAGAAGGCTTGACCGAGGTCAAGCACTCGACATGTGTCAAGCGATCGGGGGATGAGAGGGAGCAGAAGGAGAGTGATCTCTCCTGGTCTCATGACCATGACTGAGGGTGAACAAGGTGCCTGGGCTGGATGGCATTCATCCCAGGGTACTGAAAGAGTTGGCAGAAATCCTGGGGGTGCCCTTGGCAGACCTATTCAATGCCTCCCTGGTTTCAGGAAGTGTACCTCAGGACTGGAGGATGGCTCATGTGGTACCCCTACACAAGAGCGGTCCCAAAGACGAACTAGGAAACTACAGGCTGGTAGGCCTCACATCCATCATGGGAAAACTGATGGAGACAATCCTGAAAGAGAGGCTGGTGTCCCTTCTGGAGACCAGTGGGATGCAGGACATTAGGCAGCATGGATTTGCCATGGGCAGATCCTGTCAGACCAACCTGATGGATTACTATGACTGAGTAACTAGACAGTTGGACAAGGGCCATACAGTGGATGTCCTGTTTCTGGAGTTCAATAAGGCATTCGACTCTGTGCCGCATGGGAGGCTGGGTAGTAAGCTGGCAAGTACAGGTGCAGGGGCAAAAATGGTGGGATGGGTAGTAAACTGGTTACAGGGAAGGCAGCAGAGAGTGGTGGTGGTAGGAGGGGAGCGCTCATCTCCGAGGGCAGTGACAAGTGGAGTTCCGCAGGTCTCGGTGCTGGGACCGGTGTTTGGGTTGTTCATATCAGACATCTCAATGGGCATCAAGAGCAAGATCAGTTTGTTTGCAGATGACACCAAGATGGGAGCAGTTGTGGATGACCTAGGAGGGTGGCATGGGTTGCAGGATGATCTGTCAAAACTGAAGACCTGGTCAGACACCTGGCAATTGGGGTTCAATGGCAAAAAGTGCAAGATGCTACATTTCAGGCCAAAAACCCAAGAAGGAGCTACCAGCTTTTTTTTTTGGGGGGTTCAGCTAGCCATGATAGAGGAGGAGAAGGATCTGGGGGTGATTATAACAGACTCAATGAACAACTCAGCACAATGCAGGAAGGCAGCTGCAAAGACCAACAAAATGCTGGGTTGTATTGTCAGGGGTATATCTTCAAGGAGAGGGGAGGTGATCCTGCCATTGTATAGGTCACTGGTTAGGCCACACCTGGAGTACTGTGTGCAGTACTGGCGCCCATACCTGAAGAGGGACATTAAGTTACTGGAGGGGGTGCAGCACAGGGCAACAAAGATGATCCAGGGACTAGGGGACATACCCCATGTGAGCAGGCTGAGGGAGTTGAACATGTACTCACTGGAGGAGAGGAGAGACGGGGGGATATGACTGAAACCTTCAAGTAATGAAGGGAATAAAAAAAGACAGGCATGGGGGTAATATTCAAGTTAAGGGGGGTAGGGACACTTGAGGTCACGATCTCAGATTAGAGGGGGAAGGTTCAGGAGGGAAATGAGAAGACTTTTTTTTTTTTTTTACAGAGAGAGTGGTGTCTGGGTGGAACACGTTGCCTGCGGAAGTCGTATTTGTAGAACAGTGGACTGCTTCAAAAGGGGATGGGATAGGGTAAGAGGGAAGGTCAGAGTAAGGGAGAGAGGGGCAGCTGCAGTATAAGGGTTGCTAACTGCACACTTAAGCAGACTCGACAGACCCCAAGGCCTTTATCTGCTGGCAAATTCATATGTTCGTATGACCAGTGGCATCAGACTTTCTTGTGTTTCTTACTGTGGTGAGCAGGGCTCTCCAAGGATGCTCGGATGCTGGCCCCAGCCAGGAGTAGCGCAGTGGCCATCGAGGTGTCTATCACAGCCTTGACTGTCACCTCTTCCATGGCCGTGAGCTGGACCACTGACCTTGTCACAGCAAAGGCCTCCTTGTGGCCTTCTGGGAATAGTTTTGGGTCACTACTGGCAGGCAAGCCGAGAAGCTGGGCCATGTGGTCGTCCAGCAATGAAGGGAGCATCATATGGCACAGGCTGCAGTCAGAAACCTCATGAGCAGCCCCCAGCTAGTACAGGCAAGACAGGTGTGGGTTCATCTGCGACTGGCGACATGTGATGCAAAACCTGAAGCCAGGAGCAGGCCTCATTTCGTCATGTTGCATCTTCTGTCACTGAGGCAGGAGCAGAACCGAGGAAATAGAGCAAAAACCGAAGAAACTCTTCGAAAGGGTTAGAATTCACCAATGGCGCACTTAAGTGCCTACAACATGCACAGCTGCGAAGAAGGAGGTTAAACTCTTCCAAGTGCAAATGGAGATCTAACGTCACGAGGCGGAGCTGGAGGATATACTGCCCAGGTGGTGGGGGAAGCTTAGCAGAAAGACGTTCTGACAAATCAAGCACTTCCAGTGGAACTGCCTGTGTGTGGATAGAGAACTATATCCACACCCCTAGAATGCCAGTTTATCAGTTCATGTTTGCACAACATACTTATCAGTCCCTGCTTCTAAACTGAGGGGTGGACCTGACAGACCACGAGTCCCTTCGAATGTTAAATTAATTTGTCCCCAAAACCATTGCACAAAACCCATTTTGAAGTTCAGGTCCAGCTCTGTTCATGAAGTGGATGGGGTAGCCTTTCCTTCCATCTGGCAGCACAGAGCAAACATTATGGGGATTAAACACACCTTATCCTTGTTCTTTGCAGTGGAGTCGCACTTGCTATTCTCTGGCTTCGTCAGCGGGCTCCATTCTCCACCCTGATCAAATGTGATGACGGAATGAACAGAGCCATCTGCAGAGCAAAAACCAAAAATGAAAGTAAATTAATTCTCCGTTTAATACAGTTCTGTACAGAACTGCTGAACAAAGGGAATGTTAAACTAGTCCCACAATACAGAATGATTCACTGACAAAATGACAAAACATTTTTACTATTTGTGCTAAATATGGGCAACAAGCAGAGAAACTGAGACAGGCTTTATACTGGCCCACAATGCATCAAGGAGAGAGAGAGTCAGAAACACTCCTTACTGTCTACCTGAGAAAACTGAAAACAGAACAGGAATCTTGGTTTGATAAGGACACTGCTATGGAAACGGAAGGTAGTGCCCGTCTCCTGTACAGTTTGTCTGGGCTTGGAGCCACCTGGAATGGTGCATTCTATATTATTAACATGGATTACCCAATCAGTGCCAAGAACTCACTTGTGTGAGACCACCACTTAGAATCAAATGAGTTTGCCACCTGATAAATAGAACAGCGTTGCACTTCCATCCCAGCAGCCTGAGTTTGCAAGCAAATTCAAGAGCTGGCGATCAGTAACCAGATTGGGAGGTAGCAATGGGAAGTGGCAATTTACTCTGCTGTTGCGGCAGCACATGCGCGTGGAGCTTGCTCTCCTAGCAGGAACACGTTGCATGCAACCAAAGTCCACAAACACACACGCACATATTCTTGTGTGCTGCCTGGTGTCGGTGGCTGAAGCTGGGTGACTTAAGCCCCTCGTAGGCTCAGCACCACCCACCAGGCACCCTCCTTCACAAGACCTGGACATCCAGAGGGGCACGTCCTGAAGGTCCAATCATGGGGGGACATGAGAGACTGAGATACAGGCAAGTACTTGAAGAAGGTGGGTTACAGGGCTGGAAGGACTGACTTCATAGGGGAAGGACAGCAAGGAGGGTAAACAGACAGTGGGGGGGGAAAAAACAAAGAATCCTGGCATAAGGTCATCTTGTACGGATTCTGAAATGGTGTAATGACCAGAAGGGCACAGAGGGAATGACTACATGGATTCTGAAATGGTGTAATAAACAGAAGAGAGTGAGAAGGGAATATCTGCACTGGTTTTGTAAAATCTGTTTACCAAGTAATAATTCCTGACAAACATATTTAACGCTGGATAACCAAGTTGTAATTTTGTATTACAACCGGGCGGTTGTATCTGTGAGCGGTCAATCAAGCTTCCTCGAGTAGCAGCGCATGCAGCTGTCCCACAACTACCCTGTTTAAACAAATGAAGTTATCCTATCCTAGATAAAGTACTGACTAACAGGGAAGGGATCGCAGATCTCCAGGTAGAAGGCCACCTGGGGGCCAGTGACCATCACATGGTATGGTTCAATTTGGCCACTACATCTAAATCATTCCATTCCAAGGCAAAAATATGGGACTTCAGAGGAGCTGACTTTGAAAAGATGGCCAACAGAGTTAAGCTAGCCCTGGCAAAAAGGAACACAGGTGAGGGGGTACAGGCAAAGTGGGCAAGCATTAAGGATGCAGTACTTGAAGCAACATCCCATTGTGTTAGACAGAAAAGGAAGTGCAAAAGAAGAAGGAAACCACTTTGGTTCTCAAATACAGTAGCAGAAAAGTTCAGAGCCAAAAGGCTGGCAAAGAAGTGCAAGATCATGCACATAGGGAAGAGAAACCCTGAAGCCACCTATAGGCTGGGAGGGGAGTTGCTGGCAGTCACAAAGGAAGAAAGAGACTTGGGCATCATCATCACCGATGATCTGAAATCATCCAAGCAGACTTCTAAAGCAGTAGGTAAGGCTAGGGGGATGTTAGGGTGTATTAGTAGGGGTATCACAAGTCATAAAAGGGAGGTAATAATCCCTCTTTACAAGACACTGGTTAGGCCCCATCTGGAGTACTGCGTACAGTACTGGAGGCCACACCTTCACAAGGACATTAACCAATTGAGGCAGTCCAGAGAAGGGAAACCAAAATGGTGCAGGGACTGCATCAGAAGACATACAGTGCCTTCAGAAAGTATTCACCCTCCTTGGATTTTGTCACATTTTGTGATGTTGCAAACTCAAATTAAAATACATTTATATGGGATTTTTTTGTCACGTATCTACACAAATTACTCTATAATGTCAAAGCAGAATGAAACTTCTGGAATTTTTTGTACATGTAATTTAAAATAAAAACCTGAAATGTCTTGATTTGATAAGTATTCACCCCCTTTGCTATGACACTCCAAATTGAGCTCAGGTGCATCCAATTTCCTTGTGAGAGCACTCTAAAACTTGAATGGAGTCCACCTATGGTCAGTTCAAATGGTTGCCATGATGTCAGAGGAAATAGACCTGTCTATATAAGGTCCCACTGTTGATAGTGCATGTCAGAGCAGAAACTCTACCATGAAGACCAAGGAGCTGTCCGTAGAACTCCATGATAGAATTGTGAGGAGGCATAGATCTGGGGAGGGGGTATAAAAACATTTTTAGGGTGTTTAAAGTTCCCAGAAGCACAGTCAAGTCCATCTTTAGGAAATGGAAAGATTACGGAACCACCCAGACTGTTCCTAGAGCAGGCCGTCCTCCCAAACTGAGCAACTGGGCAAGAAGGACCTTGGTCAGGGGAAGTGACCAAGAACCCAATGACCACCCTGACAGAACTACAGAGTTCCATGGCTGAGATGGGAGAACCTGTCCAGAGGACAACAATCTCTGCAGCACTTCACAGATGTAGCCTCTATGGGAGAGTGGCTAGATGGAAGCCACTCCTGAGAAAAGACCACATAATAGCATGTCTGGAGTTTGCAAGAAGGCATGTGGCAGACTCTGAGACCATGTGGCAAAAGATTCTCTGGTCTGATGAAACAATAATTGAACTCTTTGGCCTGAATGCAAAGCGCTATGCCTGGCGCAAACCAAACATAGCTCATCACCCGTGTAACACCATCCCTACCATGAAGCATGGTGGTGGCAGCATCATGTTATGGGGATGCTTTTCAGCGGCAGGGACTGGGGCACTTGTCAGGATAGAGGGAACAATGAATGGAGCCAAATACAGGAACATCCTTGAGGAGAACCTGCATCAGTCTGCAACAGACCTTGGACTGGGGCAAAGATTTACGTTCCAACAAGACAACGACCCCAAGCATACAGCCAAAGCAACACTGGAGTGGCTTCAGAACAAGAAGGTGAATGTCCTTGAATGGCCCAGCCAAAGCCCAGACTTGAATCCCATTGAGAATCTGTGGAAAGACTTAAAGATTGTGGTTCACCGATGCTCCCCATCCAACTTGACAGAGCTTGAGCAAATCTAAAAGAAACAATGGTCGAAAATCCCAAATCCAGATGTGCAAAGCTGATACAGACATACCCAAGAAGACTCAAAGCTGTAATTGCTCCAAAGTTTGCTTCTAAGTATTGACTCGGAAGTGAATACTTAAGTAAACAAGATATTTCAGTTTTAATGTTTCATAAATTTTGTTACATAATAAAAATATTTTTGCTCCTTTAAATTGTTGAGTATGCTGTGTGAATCAAGGGGGAAAAAAATAATTTCAATGCATTAAAAATTCTGGTAGTAACACAACAAAATGTGACAAAATCCAAGGGGGGTGAATACTTTCTGAAGGCACTGTATGAGGACAGATTAACGGAGCTCAATATGTATACCCTTGAGCAAAGGAGGGAGAGAGGTGATATGATCGAAACATTCAAACACCTTAAGGGTAATAACAAGGTGGAAGAGTCTTAACATGTTTAAATATAAGAAAAATAGCAGGACAAGAGGACACATCATGAGATTAGAGGGAGGCCGATTAAGGGGGAATGTGAGGAAGTTCTTTTTCACAGGGTGGTGGATGCATGGAACAGTCGACCTCAGGAAGCGGTGGCTATGAATACAGTGCAGGGCTTCAAACAGGCATGGGATAGGCATAAGGGAGCAATACAGATAAGTATGAATAGATAGGCCACTGACAGAGCAAAGGCCTATGGCACATTCACAAGGTAGAAAAAGAAATGGGCAGACTGGATGGGCCTTGCGGTCCTTATCTGCCGTCAACTTCTGTGTTTCTAAGTTTAAAAAAAGAATCATTTTGCTGTTTTTGTCGGTGTTCATGAGATCAGCTAGTAAGACAAACAAGTTTAAAGTATGATTTATCTTCTTTTTGTTAACTGCTAAACACCTAAACCGATCAGTTATTAAAAATGCTTGTCCGTAATTAAGAAAAACAAGACATGGGTGAGTGGGTGTAGACAGAAAGTTACACACACTCAGTGTGGGATGCTTTTATAAACCCTTTCGAGCTTTGTTCTCTGGGTTTATGTAGCATCCTACACCTTGGCTGTGTATAACATTCTGGTTACACCCACTCATCCTCGTATTATTTAAGCAATAATACACAAGTGTGTGGTTTATCATGGGATACTGTCATGCCTCGGATACGCTGTAATGCACTCCTGCCGAGTACCTCATGCACCCAATAAGTGACAATATCCCACTGATATACCACACCCTGGAGTGTATTATTGCTACTGTGAACTGGATTTATCTGTATATAAATGAAAAATTAAAACAAAAATTTCAAAAGTAATTTTGTATGAGTTTATAATGTGCATGGATTCACAAAAATATTCTGACTGTCAATGGAGGTCAGTAGGTGGCGCTGCTGTAATGCTGGCGTTAGCAAGTGCTTGCATATACTGTACTGTACTTAGTGTTGTCTGCACACCCCTCCCTCTTTATGCAGATATGGTGTTACCTCTTTTGTAGTGCTGGGAGCGCTGGAGCAGGTGAGATTAGAGATGTTTTGCTGGTGCAATAGGGGGTGGTAGTGAGCTGCACTCAGTGTCATTTGTTTACTTACTGTTGCTGTGGCAACATTTTAATAGGAGAATGAGCAAGATACGGAACTGGCAAGAAGCGGCAGGACTCGAGTCTCTCTCAGCCGAGGAGGGTGTAATAGTTTGTGCCCAGCTGCCCCACTGCTTGTTTGAATCGGGGACTCGGCCCATCAACAGTGGCTGGGGTTTGCTGTCGGGGGCAGTTTCAGTCTGCAGCACGCCAGAGTTAATTATGGTCGAGTGGACTGTGAGTCGGTGCTAAATAATGTTTAAGGTGTGTGTGTGTGTGTGTGTGTGTGTGTGTAACATAAAATTCGTATTTGTTATGGTGGTGTTGCTCGCAGCTTGCAGCAATAGTGACTCATGCTGTTCCACTTGGTTGCTGGCACGGGCTGGGTGAGACTTTTGTTCAAGGGGGACAGAACAGGTGGAGTAGTCTGTGGTGCTGTGAAACGGCCATGTATGCCACTTTTTTTTTTTTTAACATGAGAATGTGGTGGGATGTAGTCATGGCTGAGAAGAGCTATCAGCCAATCGGAGACCTAGATTTTAGTTACCCCAGTTCATATTCTCTATAATACATAACATTAAATGAAAAATAAACATTCAAAATTAGACTGTGCACATCATGTACAATTCAGCATTGCAGTATATGGCTTAATGGTAAATGAGTTTATTACAGACATGGTAAGGGACACTTGTGACAAGGCATTAATGTAATATTGATTAACTGACGAGCAAACCTGTGACCCCCTAGAAAATTCAGAGCAGCTATAGCACTCTATTCACAAGTACCCAATGCTCACACCTCCCCTCCCCCCCAATTAGAAAGGAAGGACTTGGGTAGGAGCAGCACAGACGGTCTCCGCTTGGAGGTCTGATCATATTATTCGCCATGGGCTTTGGGCAGGTGCCAGGTGCTAGCTAGGTGGTGCATTAATTTCCAGGTGCTCCAAGTGACATAAAACCTTGAACGGTCTTGACCTTCTGATACCTTAGTGGGTACTGACTCCCAATGTGCCATCCAGGGACTTGAGATCCAGAGGGCGGGGTCTGCTGAGGGTGCCACCATCTGGTTTAAAGTCTGCTGGGGATCGACTTTTTTTGGTGGGAGCCCCGACTCTCTGAAATGCACTACTGAAGGGGATCAGCACCCAGAGTTCAGTGCCGTCTTCCAAAAATAAACAGAAATGCTAACTACTCAAGGTAGCTTTTGAGAAGATAACCCTGAGTGTGTCTGTTTTACTCCTGTTGTAAATTATAAAACACTACTGAAAGATAGGATGACTGTATTTAAAAAAGTAAATGCTTTGTCTTGCTGATTCATTTACGACTGTACTATTTAAATGTTTTATTTTACAGGCGCTCCAAGCTTTGAAGGAGTGCCTCCTCACTCATGAACTTCCGCACCAGACTTAAAGCACATATGATTGCCATAAGCACGTCCCACTACCACTGCTCATAGCTGCCTCCAGCTCCCACAACATCCCTCTCAAATAAAAAGCGAGCCAACTGAGGAACCTCTCCCAAAATCCAGGGTCCCCAGATTCCCCAAACCCTATATACTATCTCTGGCATGGGAGGCTCTCTCCTGCTGAAAACTTCACAATTTGCCATGCTTAATACTAGGCCTAGCAGCATTCTAGTTAAGACTGTGTCATGATGATAACCATGTATGCAAACTGCATAAGTAAGCCTGCCCAATCCTGTAACCAACTGACTAACCACTGTATTATAAATGTATTGTTATCCCGGGTCTCCCCTGAAAAAGGGACCTTCAGGACCCAGTGGGTCTACCCGGTCACCAAAATTTAATAAATAAATATAACAAACTAAACTAATCTCTGCTGTAACCAAACATCACATACAGGGTCAGATTGGACATGAAACACTCAGGTTTGCCAGCCAATATGGCACGTGACAGACACACTGATTGAGACACCATCTCACCCTCAGATAGTACGCTGGTAATATAGACTCCACGCAGTGAAGTCACATTCGTAAAATCCGTTTCGCCTCCCGTTGTCGTGTAGAGATGTCTCTGCAGAGACTCGGAGTATATTAGTCCTCTATCGTCAGAGACGTAAATCGTCCCAAAGCCTGTATCTGAAGAAAAACAAAAAAAAGAAATTGTGACAAAAGGCACCAAATTACACAGAAGGCCTTGTGAGCAGAGCGCTTTGGGGTAATACTAACAGCAAAGCCTTCGGCAACCTTAAAGGGTTCAATTTTCACCACTGAGTTATGTGAACGCTGATTCCAGAGAAATGATACAGAACAGATAACCTGCACTCACCACAAAAACCTAAAGATTACGAACGTCTTCTCTGTAACAATGTTCCAGTCACCTGGGGCCACATACCAGTTGTAACTTTGTGGTATAAAAGTATGACCATGTTAACTCATGCCGCTGTTCACAATTTCATCCCCATGTGCAATACACAACTGGGCTGCAAGACTTTCCCTGTGCCGTCGCAAAGGGGAGACAGGCAGGAGCAGCCAGGCATATTCTAGCACCTGCTTACTAATGGGGCATTGAGCTATGCTGAGCAACTCACTGCACCCGCACCTCCAGTCTCAAAGCACAGCCCCGCCTCTGGACCCAACTAGAACTCTTAACTAGTTCTGCAGAAGGTGGATTGTTGTGAACTGGAATGAAAGTTCTGGTGGGGGGAGGGCTTATGAGGTACACAGCACCTCAGAACAGTCATCTGGAAGGGGACTGGGAGGGTAGATCCACTGGATGCCAGGAAATGCTACAGGGCTGTGATTGGGTGGCCACTGGACAACCAGTGGTGGTTGGGAACCTGCTGAAAACATTCAGGCCATGTTCAGCCCACATGTGTGCCATCATGTAAGGAGAGTGTGGGGGGGGGGCGGTGTTCTGTGAATGGCAGAGCGCTATGTGATTGGCGTTATGCCATAATCAGCCCTGCGCCTGCCACATTGTTGTGTGACAAGGTACCTTTGTAAATGAGCCTAAGGCTCAAAGGTTTTCCAAACTGCTGTTTAAATAAATAAATTCCACCATGTTAGGTGGTGCAAAGCTCGACTGCATTATCCAACGCCTGGAATATATTATTAGCATAATTATAATCGAGCGACACAGTCATGGGGGCACTCTATCCCCCTGCCCAGAGTAAGTCAGCTTTGTGCATAGCTGGAAAGTACAGCAGCTAAGCAGGGAGACTTTTGCATACCAAATGTGCACCCCACCACACTTTGTGACTGTGTATGGGACCCCTGATGTCTTTAAACAAAAACAAGCAACTTGCTAGCTTGTCAAAGCAGTAGTAGCGCTACTGCCTGCAACGCCAGTGCCCCAAATTCAGGAACGAGCATAGGCTGTCAAGGGGCCGGCAGGGGGATGGGGATGGACTGCCCCAGCAGAATTCTCTTCTGTGCTGGGATGGGAGGGAGCAGACTGTGTGGGACCCCAACCTGGGCAACCACAGGTGGTGGCACAGGTGTGAGTTGGAGCTTAGGGGAGGAGAGGATACTGATGTGGGCTAGCATGCTACGCGTGCCTCTGACACCACATGGGTTAAATGAAGACAAGGGAAATCAGCAAGAGCACTGCAGCATGAAGCCCGGTACTCAGGCCCCAGGATGCAGATTGTCCACCCCATCAATGGGAACCTGGCTGTCCTGGGGGAGTAGGCCAGGTCCCCAACGGCCCCAGCACAGAGGGGTACGTCAGTGGTTACAGGTGGTGGGAGTAAGATGCAGAGATAGCATGATGAGGCTGGGAGGTCACTAGGAGTGGTGGTGGAGGAATGCAACAGTGGTCAGAAGGGAAAGAGCGACTTTATTCCAACTCTAAATTTGTGCTAACATGAAAAAGAAAACTACGGCAGAAACTTGAGTCAATTACATATCTCTTGCTTGTGTGACTGTTAAGCAGCAGGAACCACTTTTCAATAGAGAGAAGTTGTTAAGTATGTAAAAATCCTCATTCCTATTTTCACACCAATGCTATACACCAAAGTCACCTCCCCAACCAAATACCTACCCCCGGGTTCATCTACGTGCATAAAAACCATGTAGTCATTTGCCGCCAGAATGGAGTAGAACTGTTCGTGCCCCACTGGAGGGAGCTGGGCCATATTCCAAGTCTCGCCCTGATCCACAGACACATGAATCATTCTTAAATTGCCCTGGAAGGCAGAAGAGAAATCTAAGTTACTCACCTGTAACCCTAGTTCTGTTAGTGGTATTCAGTTCACATCCACACTCTGGCAGTTCTGCTGGAGACAGTCGAGTCATCAAAGTCTTCAAGCTAAGTTCCCTCTCCACCACCCAGGCAGTATATCCTCCAGTTCTGCCCCATGACATTAGATCCATCGCACACTGAAAGCAGGGATCCAGGTGCCATTTGCCATGGGAGGTCAGGTGGGTTGTATGGATGTGAACTGAATACTGCTAATAGAACTACAGTTACAGGTGAGTAACCCAGATTTCTAATAACGTGGATTCAGTTCACTATCCACAGTCTGCCAGGCTCCTAGCAGTCCTCTGGGAGGAGGGGCCAACGCACATAACTATTTGGTGAACAGATACTGGAGCCCAGAGGACCCAAAAGCAGCATTCCGACGACTCATGATGTCAACACAGTAATGGGAGATGAAGGTGTATGCTTTACTTCATGTTACAGATCTGCAGATCTCTGCAACGGGGACATCCTTGGAAGCAGCCACTAAGGTAGCAGTCTGTCTGGCAGAATAAGTCTTAAGCCTCTTGAGCGACTCCCTACCAGCCAACCTACAGCAGAGGCTGATGCAGGATGTAACCCATCTAACAATCGTCTGCTTTGCTGCCCATCTGCCAGGCGTAGCTTCAGCATATGTTACAAACAGCTGGCGAGCCTCACCCCAAACTCCAGCCATATGCTCCTTATAGCAAGACAGCACACTCCGAAGGTCCAGGGACTGCAGCCTGCGATTGGCCTCTGAGGCATAGGGAGGTTCATGCATGCACCAGGGGGACAAGTAATTCAGGCCTTTGAAAAAGTGTCCAACCACTTTCTCCTGGGCTATCGCTGGCATACCAACCCAAGCACGGTCTGCAAAGCCAGCTTCCAGATGTACCTTAAGGGTTGTCGCTCACAGTCCAGACTGTGAGAGAAACCAAAGGTAGCTGAGGATGCTCGCTGTGGCAGAAGTAAGGGGATCAAGCTCCTTACCCAGACACTAAATCGAGAACCTCTTCCACTTAAATGCATAGCATTTATGAATCAACTCCTTATGAGATGCCACTACAACATGGGGGACATCTTCGGAAAGGCCCAAAGCCCAGAACTCTAGCTGCTCAGGAACCAGGCTGAGAAGTGCAAGGATTTAAGGTCCAGGTGCAGGATCTTCCCCTGTTGTCTGGATAGCTGAACTGAGTGGAGAGGCAACCTCCACGGAGACCTACTATGGAGGCTGAGGAGATCTGGATACCAGAACAGTCTGCAACAAGTATGGGGCTATCAGAATCATCTGGTCTTCAACCACAACCTTGTAGGATCACGGGGAAGGAAGGAAAGACATGCATGAGTACTAGGCATCTTCCAATGGTGTCCTGCACTGTAAGAGACAGGCACAACACAGCCAGTTATCTGTTCTCCCACAAGACAAACAGGTCCACCAGAGAGGTGACCCACTGGGAGAACAGCTGGTCTAGCACCTCCTGGTGCAGGGACCACTCATGCAACATCACTCTGACCCAGCTGAGAGCAGCCGCCAGCTGATCCTTCTCTCCCACAACACGGATCGTAAGGAGATCTGCAACCAGGCTGCGCACAAGTGTCCAAGTGCAGAGAGCCTCCCAACACAATGGAAGGGAGTGCATTTTACCCTGTTCAGGTAGACTATGGTCATCCTGTAGTCCGTCTGGACCTGCACGACTAGACCCATGATCAATGGAGCAAATACCCTCCCAGCCAGATGCATTACACAGAGCCCCAGCAGCCTGAGGTGGTGACACGACTCCCTGGAAGACCAGAAGCCATGGGCCCTGTGGTATACCACCTGTGCTCCCCAC
Organism: Neoceratodus forsteri; assembly: GCA_016271365.2. Taxonomy (NCBI): domain Eukaryota; kingdom Metazoa; phylum Chordata; order Ceratodontiformes; family Ceratodontidae; genus Neoceratodus; species Neoceratodus forsteri. The sequence goes on from JADMNL010000029.1 coordinate 86,958,442, forward strand.
TCCAGAGATGTATCCATCATGAGCGTGACAGAAGATTCTGGTTGGACAACTGGGATCCCCTCCTCCAGATGTTCTGGTCCAGACACCACTTGATGGTATCCCACATTGGCTGTGTCACTATAAGCTGCTTGTTCAAGTAAACTAGGTACTGGGACCACTGGTAGCCCAAATCCCACTGCAGGTGGCACACCAGTCAGTGACCCCAACAGATCACACTGTTGAAGGATGCCATGCACCCTAGCAGTTGCAGAAAGTCCCGGGCAGGGCAAGAATGCCCAACCTGAAATGATTGGGCAAAGGATGCAAGATCTGGTGCCTGGTCCAAAGGGAGGTGGGCTCTAACCTGCAGAGCACCTACTTCTGCCCCAATAAACTTGGTCACCTGTGAGAGGAACAACTTTGATTTGCCCAGGTTGGCCAGAAAGTTAAAGTCCTGACAGATTTGGAGGGCCAGATTCCTAGACCTCACCACAGCTTCTTTGGATGACCCAGTTACCAGCCAGTAGTCCAGGCAGGGATACACCCAGACACCCTTGCGCCACAGGAAGGCTGCCACCACTGCCATGTACTTGGTAAAGGCCCTGGGCATGGATGAGACACTGAAAGGCATGAACTGGTACAGGATCCCCTCTGCATGGACCCAAAGGTACGGACAATGGAATAGACAGACTGGGATGTGGAAGAATGCATACTTGAGGTGCAGGGAGCAGAACCACAAGCCCTACTCCAGAGATGGAATAATATGATTCAGAGTGACCATCCAGAACCTGCACTTCCCCATGAACTAGTTCAGACCATGCAGATCCAGTATGGGGCACCAGTCCCCTATCTGTGTCATGACCAGAAGTACCTAGACACATATCCCAGTGGCCAGGGCATCTGGTACATGGGCTATAGCCCTACACTCTAGGAGCTCAGCGATGTCAGCTCTTAGTACGGACATTGTGTCCTTAGACACCCTGGGATCCCAAAAAGCATCGAGTCAGTACAGTAGACGAGCCTCGAAATCCAGTGGCAACCCTCTGCCCATGACTTCTACGACCCACCTGTCCAAGGCAATGGCGGACCACTGTGGGAAGAGTGGTGTAACCAACCCCAAGCAGGAGCTGGGACAGGACAGGATGGGGGTGGGGAGAGAGAATGACACCCCACAACCCATCACTGTGTAGCCTTTGAGGGGCTCTGGCTGCAGTGTACCCCCTTTTTTTGCCCCAGCTGCAGAAAGTGCAGTTACGTAAGAACTTACCGTAACAGTAGATCTTCGAGAGAGGCTCTTGCAATAGGTAATTACACATAGGACCTCATGGAAACATTTCTAGCTAGCAGTCTCTGGTGGGGACGTCAGGTGACCGATGTCAAGAGACATCAGTATTAAGGGGCAGTCCCCCATGCATGCCTTCCAGTTTTTTCCCACCAAAGGCCAAACACAAGACGAGAGAGAAGTGGATATTTCCCTCACTGGAAAAGGAGCTGAAAAAGCTAAGGGAGCTGGAGGGCGGGAAGATATTACCTACTGCAAGTGCCTCTCTCGAAGATCTACTGTTACGGTAAGTTCTTACGTAACTGTACTATCTTACTTCGAGAGGGCTCTTGCAGTAGGTAATTACATATAGGTCTGTGTCCCAAGCAGTCTGGAACAAAAAGAAGCTCACGGGAGGGGGAAAACTACTCATACACAGATCCTTTGGTTGCGAAGGTCTTACGAAAGAAGACCTTGCAGAATAGCCAACCCGTTGCCAGCTCTACGGCGAGAGGCAATGTCCAAACTGTAATGTTTCGTAAAGGTATGGACAGAAGTCCAAGTTGCGGCTGCACAGATGTCAGTCACTGACACATTCTTGAAACAAGCAGCAGAGGCAGCTAGACCCCTAGTGAAGTGACCTCTGACTTGACCTGGCAAGGTCCTGTGTTACTTGTCACAACAGAAAGTGATACAATAAGCCAACCATTTTGAAAGGCACTGTTTAGAAACAGCATTGCCCTCTCTTTTGGGAGCAAAATAAACAAACAGTTGATCAGTCTTTCTGAGATCCTTTGTCCTGGTGGTGTAGTATCTCAGAATCCAGTGAACATCCAAAGTATGTAAGAGGCACTCCCTTTGATTGGAATGTTACGTAAAAAACGCAGGCAGTTCCATGGATTGATTCAGTGTAGATTCCGCTACCATCTTAGGGAGAAACTTAGGGTTGGTACGCAGAGCCATATGTTCCTTGTGGAAAATCAAGTACAGGATATTTTGCACGTTAAGGCCTGAAGCTCGGAAATTAGACAAGCGGAAGTAATGGCCTCCAGGAAGAGGGTCTTCCAGGAAAGGAACGTTAGGTCTGCTGATGCTGCCGGCTCAAAAGGAGCAGGGTAAGCTTCTCGAGAATTAAATTCAAGTCCCAAGGAGGGGCAGGTGAGTGAATAGGGGGTCTCAAATGAAGAACCGCTTTAAGGAAGGTGTTAGCGACCTCCAGCCGCGCAAAAGACCTGTCCCAAAAGGAACATTGGCGAGTGCTGCCATGTGAACTCAAAGAGGATTGACTGAGACCCAGGTCGAAGAGGTGACGCATGTAATCCAGGAGCCTCCCGACAGGGTAGGAGAATGGCTCGAAAGCTCTGGAAGAGGCCCAAATGGAGAACCTTTTCCACTTCATGGCATAAGTGGAAGGCTTTCCGGCCTCCACTAGAATCTCCGCCACCTGCGGCGAAACCCCGAACTGGGTTTGAACTATGTCTGCAGGAGCCACGCATGCAGCTGAAGGGATATGGGTCCTGGATGGACCAGGTCCCCTGATCCTGGGTCAACAAGAGCTGCACTAGAGGAAGGAGGTTCCTCTGAATACAGCTGCAGAAGAGAGAACCAAACTTGCCTGGGCCAGAATGGAGGGATGAGGATCATGCAAGCTCCTTCTGAACAGAGTTTGTGTAAGACCCTCGGAATCAATGGGATCGGGGGAAAGCATAGACGAATCTGCCCTTCCAGTCTAGAGACAGAGTGTGTCCAAAAAACTCCGCACCCTGGAGCAAGCGAGCAGAAGACGGGAAGTTTTGCGTTGAGAGGAGAGGCAAACAGGTCTACCTGTGGGGTTCCCCAGCGTAGGAAGACATCATCTACTACCCCCTGATCCAGTTCCCATTCGTGAGTTTGGGCGGACGACCGGCTGAGGTGGTCCACCAACGTGTTCTTAACCCCCGGAACATGAACCGCCGTGAGATGAAGGTTGTGAAGTACTGCCCAATCCCAAATCCACATCGCATCCCTGCAAAGAGGGTAAGAACAAGTTCCTCCCTGTTTGTTGATGTACCACACCACGTACATGTTGTCGGTCTGGACAGTCAGATGACCGGGAAGAAGATACAGATGTAGAGCTTACAAGGCATACAGCATGACCCTTAGTTCGAGCACGTTTATGTGGAGAATCTGCTCGAGTCTGGACCAAGGGCCCTGGGTCCACTGAGATCCCAAGTGGGCTCCCCAACCCTTGCCTGAGGCATCTGTTAGAGTTTGGGAGGGGGGAGAAAGACAGAAGGGAACTCCCCAGCAAAGGTTCTCCTTAACCATCCACCATTGCAAGTACTGAACCATCGGAGAGAAGACTAGGATCTCCCGATCTAGGTCGTCCACCAACTGACCCCACCGAGACCGAAGCGTCCACTGAGAGATTCTCATATGGAGCCGAACGCGAGGCACCATCAGAATGGCAGCCACCATGAGCCCGAGGAGGCAAAGGACTGACCTGACAGAGACCTGCCTGTGGCTGGACAACAGGTGGGCCTGAGCCAAAAGCCTGTCCGAAGGCAGGAAGGCCATACCAGAGGTTGTATCCAGGATCGCCCGATAAACTGTAGTATTTGGGATGGGATCAAATGGGACTTGGCCTGGTTAATGGTAATACCCAAGCTGGTAAAAACCTGCAGGTTAAGGGAAAGGGAGCACTGGAGGTCCTCCCTGGACGGGGCTGCCAGGAGCCAATCGTCCAGGTATGGGAAAACCTGCACTCCCTGGGTACACAGGTGGGCCGCTACCACAGAAAGGCATTTGGTAAATACTCGTGGAGCCGAGGAGAGACCAAATGGGAGGACCTTGAACTGGTAGTGGTCTCCCTGAAAAGAAAATCGAAGGTATTTGCGGTGGGATGGGCGGATAGAGATATGTAAGTAGGCATCCTGCATGTCCAGAGCGCACAGCCACTGTCCCGGTCGAAGTAGGGGCAGAAGGCCCTGCAGAGAGAGCATTCTGAACCTCTTGTACTCCACGAACAAGCTCAGGGAGCTGAGGTCTAGAAATGGCCTCACATCGCCCGATTTCTTCGGAACCATGAAGAAATGGGAACAGTAATCCATCCCCTTGAGATGGGGATGGACAGGTTCTATGGCCGCCTTCAGAAGAAAGGCTGAGATTTCTTCCCGAACCAGAAGAAGGTGTTCCAGGGAGTAAGACGACCTTGGAGGGGGTTTTCTGGGCGGTTTCTGAAGAAACTATATTGAGTGTCCTTCCGAAATCAGCTGGAGCAGCCAAACATCAGAAGTGATACTCTCCCAACCCAGCAGATGCAGGGAGAACCTCTCTCCTACTGGTTCCTCTGGGAAGCCCAGAGGCTGTGGGAGAGGAAAGGAGTCAGGAGGTGAGAGGCAGCATCGCTGCTGGAGCTCCCGTTGCCCGTTTGGGCGGGGGAGGGGCCCGATGTTTGTTGGCCCGCTTCCCTTGGGGTTTCGCCTTGGCCCGTTCACGTTTGCGAAAGGGGTGGGGCTGAGGCTGAGGGGCTCTGTACATGGAGTCAACTTCCTTGAGAGCAGTGCCCTTCTCCCGCAGACCAGTGATATCTCTGACATCACCACCAAACAGCACCGAACCCCTGAATGGCACATCCTGGATAGCGGACTGCACTTCGGGGACCAAACCTGACACTCGAAGCCAGGCATGACGCCGCAAACTTATGGCGAATGCCAAGCTCCTTCCAGCAGCGTCCACTGCATCGTACGTAGTGCGTACCATGTGCCTACTGGCCGGATGAGCAGAACGGACCAGGTCTGCTGCTTCCTGTTTGGTCTGCGACTCAGGAAGGGAGTCCAATTTAGCTTCCACCTTGCTAAGGCAAGCCTTCTGGTAATCCCCCATATGAGCGATGTAGTTCATGGCCCTAATACCCAGCGTGGAGGAAGAGAAAACCTTCTTCCCATACTGGTCCAGAAGGCGGGATTCCTTAATCGGGTAGAAATGAGCTCAAAAGCTTTGGGTTAGCTGTACAGCTGCGGGTGGCACTGATCACGACCGAGTCAGCCTTGGAGTATGAAGTAAGAAAATCAACACCCTCCAGAGCCTGATATAACCTGTCTGCTTTCCTCGGAAGGGGGGCTATGGCAGACAGCTGTTTCCAGATGGTGGAAACAAGGTCCGCATGAGGCTCGATCCAGGGTGGAACCAAGGTAGGAGGGACCTCGGGCAGATCCAAATGTGCAGCCAGCTTCTGCCGCTGTGCATCCGGTTCCAAAGATTTCCACTGATGCAAAGACTATCTTTCGTAGCAACTCCGTAAGAAAGGATCCTCAGAGGAGTCCTAGGCCGGGGCTTGTCTGGAGTTCGTGGCTCGTCATCGAAATCGGAACGTCCGTAGGAGTCATCCGAGGAGTCAGAGGAAGTAGGAGGAGACAAAGACCCCTCCCCAGTGGGGGGAAGAACGGATAAGATCCCAGAGCAACGTGCCACCCCCAGTCTTGGAACCGGAGGGGACACTTCTGGTAACAGAAGAGAGGGAAGGGGTCTCTTGCCCTCGACAACGGGGGTCCGGAACAGGATCCGGCATCGGAAGACGGCTCTCTACTTCCTTAGCGAGTTGAGCCTTGGCCTCAGCCCACCAGGAAGCCAGAGTCTCCCTCAGGTCCACCGGCGGCTGTGGGGGCGGTGGAGGACAGGGATATGGATATTGGGGATAGCCGTATGGCGAGTACCCAGATGGCAGGAAGCCCGGCACCGGGTACTGTGGCATTAGGTACTGCAGACCCAGGTAAGACAGCGTCGGATAAGACGGCGTGTACCTGGGCGCCAGGGGCTCAGACAGAGCGGAAGGCCCTGGAAACGGCCCCGCAGGCTGGCCGGTAATAGGAGGCCTGGCAGGCATCGGGTCTCGCGTGGGGACGGAAGCTGAATGTCGCCTGGCGTTGGCAAGGCCAAGTCCGACGTCAGGTCATCCAGCCCAACAGGAAGGAGACCTGATGGGAGCATGCCTGCATCCTCTGTATCGCCCGGGGAAGGAGGGTTAAAATGCCCGGGGTCTAACCGAGGAGATGCCGGGGCCTCGGAAGGCAGCGTTGAACACTGCAGGGAGCCGGTGACGGCAGATGGAATGTCAAGGTCCGGCGTCGGCTCTGGCGCTGTGCGGTCGTCGGAGGGGCAGACGGTTGCCTTACCGGCAGGGTCCGGGCAGACGTCGGAGGGCAGCTGTCGTCCGACTCAGCAGAACCGGTACCCAAGGAAGGCCAAGAAGGAGGGGCGGCCTTGTTGGGCAACTTAGAGACCGTGCGCTGCCCCGAGGGGTCCAGCGACTTAGCGGCCTTCTCCAGGCGGGCGTCAGAGGAGCAGACATCCGGCCTACCGGAGCCACTCGCACCAGAAAGTTGCACGGCAGCAGCCTTGCTGGGAGTGGAAGCCTCCTTTAACCCGGAGGCTCCCGAAGGGCCCGAGCCAGAAGCCTCCAAGATAGCTGTCGCGGAGCCGTCCCCGGGAGAACGCATTTGAGCACACGGTGACTCCAGCAAGTCACGGTGGCCGAGGAAAAGGAATCCCGGTGATGGTGCTTCTCCTTGTCTTTCTTTTTACAGTGACCCTTGGGCGAAGTGGAGGCCTGACGAAGGTTCTTCAGCTCCTTTTCCATGGAGGTCATTTTCTTTTTGAGTATGTGGGCCTCCAGGGACTGCTGCCTCCGTCTGCGGGTGGCAGCGTTGAATTTCAGGCAATGCTGGCACTTCTCCACGGGGTGATCTGGGCCCAGACAGAAGAGGCACTGGGAGTATCTGTCCTTGTGCAGGAGTTGGGCGCCGCATGAGTCACACTTATTTTTGTGCTCGGAGGGAGTAGGGGACGACATACACTGCACAAATCCTGGTGAAAAATCCGAAGAAATCGAAGAAAACACGGCGGCAAAACTACCAAACGACTGACGAAGCGGTGGAACTTAACGGCGAGGCGCTTTCACAAGCCAACCGTGAGAAAGAACTGGAAGGCAGGCGTGGGGGACCGCCCTTTTATACTGACATCTTTTGATGTCGGTCACCTAACGTGGGGGCAGTCGCCCGCCAGAGACTGCTAGCTAGAAATTTTTCCGTGAGGTCCCAATGCCTGCCTGCTTCAGTCCTATATGTAATTACCTACTGCAAGAGCCCTCTCGAAGTAAGATCTTGGGTTTCAGATGCCAGCGCTGAAATTCCCCTACTGGGGCTGTTGCTTAGGTTGTTGTGACTGAAAGGACCAAAACTGAAAGGTATTCTTTCTAGGTTTCTGGGCCTTTTGGTCCTTCTTGGACTAAGTCACAGAAGCACAGGTGGCACTAGACTTCTCAGCTTGCCTTAGATGCCCTTCCACCCCAGGGCTGAGGAGGACAGCACCAAAGAAGGAAACATCAGCTAGCTTATGCAGGGTATCCACTGTGAAGGTGGACAGCCTCAGCCAGGCTCTCTGATGCATGGAAGGGGCCACAGCCATGGCATAAGCATAAGAGCCGCCCATGTCCAAAGCCTTCTGGAGCTGATGTTTAGCCAGAGTTTGACCCTGAACTGTAATAACCTAAACAGGAAGCTGCTTGTCAGCTGGAAAGTGCAAAGAAGGTCACCCAATGCCACAAACAGGGAATGGCCAAAATACACCATCATGACAGTGTAGCTGGCCTGACAGAGACCCAGTGATGCAGCATACACCTTTTTAGCTGTATGGTCAATCTTCTGGGACTGTCTGGATGCTTGTCCACATCCCCTTGGCCTCCAGATTTAGAGAAGGCCAAATCAGAAGCCTTGCTGGAGTGGTGGTCAGAAAACCCAGAAAGGATGCCTGCTCGGACCACATACTTGTAGACCATACAAGAAGAGGGTGCTGGGCAGGACACTGGCTGCTGCCAAAGCTCTAGGGCCGGTCCCAAGATGGCCTCAGCCATCGGAAAGGCAACCCCTCTGGAATCATCCCTGTCTAATAGGTCAGTAAACAGGGATTTGGCCCACTTCTGAACTGGCTCTAAGGGAACCTTCATGGACTCCCAATATAAACTGGATTATAGCCCCAAGTAACACTGGCCCATGGCCAGTGGTCGGTTCCTTTACTGATTCCTGGCCAAACACACAAGTCCTGGTCGAAGCCACGGACTACTCACCCTCCAAGATAATGAAGGATTCCTCGAAATCTGCCCTCAACTGCACGCCATCATGAACCACCCTGGTATCTTCATCCTGGGTAATCTCCACTGACAGCCAGCCTGGCAAGCCAGACATAGGGAGAGATGCCTTGATTGGGGCCCAGAACAAGGGCTGCAGTGGAGGTGGCTCCACTTGATGAGGTGGAGAAGCAGACGCTAGGGATTGTTACGAAGAACGGACTGGTGTAGTAATGACCAGTGAAGGCCAACGAACCGAGGATCATGGGGCAGAGCCCTGCCCCTCCCAGCATTAGTTCACCGTTGCTAGAGAAGCCCTAGCTCCTCATAGTGTCAATGCTTTTTTCGTCTATTCCTCTCCTCACCTGGGGATGTCAAAGAGTGTCAACTGTGATGCCTACTGGTCAAGCGGGATCTAGAGTGCAGGCAGCACTTCACCTCAACCCAAAGGCTGACATCAACAGGTTCCCTCCAAAGGTTGTGTATAAACCACCCGCCTTGGTTGGTTAAGCATGAGAGGCTTCGATAGCACGACCACCAGTCTAGTAAGCTTTCGAGGCAAATTAGCTGGGGTACTGACTGGGCCTCGTCCTCCTGGGAACAAGACAGGGAGCAGCGGGGTTTGGGAGACAAACTCCTCATCGATAACCTTTGACAGCAGTTCAACAGACTCAACAAAAATCTCAACCACCTGCTTGAGCAGAGTTAGTCAAGACTTGATGGGGTTACTGTGAAGCCCTTGACTGTAGGGAGCACAACCAAGCCAAGCAGTCGGGGAAGTAGGAAGAGCATAATCGTTCCTGATCACGCTACCGGAAACAACATTTTCTGTATTTTCTGTTGTAGTGAGAAGGGCTCTCCCTGCAAGACTGGAGGGCCGCACACATTTCTCTGAGCTCATTAGAGAAGGACCCTCTCACGCTGGTCCCAGCCGGGAACAGCATCCAGACCAGTGAAGAACTCACCGTGGCCTCTTCTTATATGACTACAAGCTGAACAGCCAACCCGGCCACCAGTAAGGCCTTCTTCAGGTCTTTCAGACTACCAAGGGCCAGTCAAGCCTTCCCGTCTTCACTGGATGAAAGCAGCATGGCATGGAGCAAACTGCATTTCTCAATACTGTGGTGATTGCCCAGGCAATATAGGCACGTGTTGTGCGGATACATGGCCAACACTTTCTGCCTGCACCAGGTGCATAACTTAAACCCTCTGTTTCTTGCTCTCCCATCGTCCATCGCAAAGTAGAGCCGGAAGACTTGCACGACAGCTTTAAGTGGAATACGAACTTGAAAAGTTGAAGATTCATCAAAAAAGTGCTTTAACAACTTGAAATTCTTCAATACTGTGGCGCTGCAAAACAGTCCCTTCCAGCAGAAAGAAAGAAAGAAAGAGCTGGGCCAGCCCACCAGCAAGGCGACCGCTTGCAACGTCAATGTCCCAGGTTTGGAAAGAGACACGGGAACTGGAGGGCCAGCTGGGCGAAAGATAGGGCGGCTCTGCTTCACCAGGGGGAGGGAAGGGGAGGGCGCCGACCTGTTGGCAACCTCTGGTAGAGGCTGCGGGAAATCGCCAAAAAAGCCAGCGCCTTCTTGCGTGGGAGGCAGGACTGACATCATTGCACACCCTGCCTCCCAGGGGAACACCGCCACAAAATCTCCGGTTCTCCAGTCATGACGCTCCGCTCCACTGCTTCTGCTGCCACCAGTGTCTGCTGGGGGGTGTTCCCACTGCCGTGGCCCCGCCCCTGGGCTCGCTTTCATTGACCACTGGGAGGGGGCACCCACCCGTGGGGGGGTAAGCCTGGGCATAGTGAGTCAGTGCGCGGGGCAGGGGCCGAGCTCCAATAGGGGCACGGGGAGGGGCCAAAAAAAGAAAGAAAGACTTGTAATCACGGGGCAGAGTCAGAGGATATACCACATGGCTGGTGGGAGGAGCTTAGCTTGAAGACTTACGATGACTGAGCTGTCTCCAGCAGAACTGCCAGAGTGTGGATAGTGAACTGAATCCACATTATTAGAAAGGGCTGTTACACAGAGGGGGTTGTTATGGAGGAGAGGGGTCCAGAAAGGGGGTTGCTACAGAAACAGATAACACCACCTACTCAGCAGAACCAGCAGCCTCATAAACGTGTACCCAAGAATTTAAGGGGTTTATTCTGATGGGAGGCCCAGAGCTGACACCACACTTTTTTTTTTTTTTTTTTTTTTTAAACTTTACTTTTATACTTTCACAACTGAACATGTAATTAATATTCTGACACTACAACACAGGAAACCTGCATAATACAAGGAATTACACACACAAATCTTATTTTAGGAAAGTCTGTTCTCAAGCCCTGTGTTACTTAATAAAAAGGAAGTCCAGATCATCATAGTGAGAGTCTTTCAGTCCCATAAAGATCTGCAAAGCAGCAAGACAGGGGATCGTACCAAACAATGCAATGTATTTTAAAAGTAAAATTGTTGAAAACCACCTTAGAAGCAAGTGTATTAGCCACATGAGTCAAAATTAATATTCTTTAAGAAAACATTTTGTATGACATGTAAAGAAATTTAAAGTAGAAACAGCTTCACAAAGAACTACTGTCTTTCCAGAAAATAGCAATACTTTTGCTGGTATATTTAATGTCATGCCAGGACCAAAACTTCTCCATGAATATCAATTTGTAAAATAATACGTGTTTTTACACCATCAGGGTACAAGTATCAATGTGACACAACCTGAACCAGGGCCAAAAGGGGGAACTGAGGCAACTATACCATCCTCAGTAGGAAAATAACAGCAACCTGGCACCATGCTTTCTTCAAAACCCATGCCTATCCTCCCTGCCATCTTTCCTCTGCCAAGAGCGAGACAGCGAAGTTGGCCACATGGGGAATGCCACTCACATCGAGGTGCTGGAGACACACAGTATATCTATGCCTCTGAACTTCAGCTGCTATTTTGCATGCTTTTGAAAAATAAGCTGCTTTAGAGCACAGCAGTTAAAGAACAGTTCTAATCTGGCCCAGTGGCATGGAGGGCTGCAACACTAAGCCTCACCTTCCTGCCAAGCTGGCGACCCAGGGTCAGAAGTGATCTCAGGGCTTTGGGGGTCAGACAGGGACAGGAGGACTGAGCATCCAGAGGACAGCTCTCCTTCTCGGGGGGGGGCGCAGAGATACAGGCAACCGGGACCACAAAGTGGGAAAGGGAGGAGTGGCAACCGCCGACATCCTATGTACAGAAGCATGCATAGGCATGTCTGGACGGCATTGCACATCCACTCCTCCGATGGGGAGAAAAAAAAACAGGTGGAAAATGGCCAGTGGTGGGGCAAGATGAAACAGACCCCTCGCAGGCTCCGCACTCAGGCTACAGGGCCCTCTGCAATTGACTTTTACATGGATTAAAAAACAAACAATGAAAAGTCTTGTGAGAGCCAAAGGTGTTCAGAACTTCTGATGCCCAAAATCCCTCATCTGATCTAAAGAAGCTGGTGAGGCAGTGAGTGCTACAGCAACACTGCAACGCAAGTCAGGAGACAGGGGTCCCAGGAAGGGCTTGGGGCTAGTTTTTTTTTTTTTTTTTTAAACTATTTGATTACTAGGTGAGACACACCAAGCCTAAGACTTATTTTTAACAGCTAAGCAGTGTTGTAAAAGATTAACAAAATTTATAAGTACATATGCATCAAGTTGTTCTAAGATAGCAAGCTTTAAAACATTTGCTATTTGACTTGTTCTTTTGCTAACGGAGGACTGTTGATTATTTTTTTCTACATTTCAAGCACATCACTTGGTATGTGGGGTTAAAAAAAAAAAAGAAGAAGAGTCCATGTGTTGGGGGATTAATTTGTTTAAAACTTACAATTCTGAACAAAATCCTCACCTTTCCTGTCATAACGGATGCAAAAAGAAATCTCCTTCCAAGCCCAAAGGAGTAGATTTTGCGTCCAATCACCTTCAAGGTGTTACCAAAATCTGTGCTTTTGCGCAACTCCAGCAAACCACGGGCAACTAATTAAAGAAAAAATTGTGTTCAGGAAAAAGATATACAAAGCAGAATCAAGCAAGAGTTCAGAAATCATAAACTAAGCACATATCGCCAGAGCATTCTGCACTTTTCTTTATAACAGACACTTTATGCCCCTTGGCCACTAGTACTTGATAGAGTGGGGAGGCCACGTCAGACAAACCTGATGGATTTCTTCAACTGGGTGATCGGGGAACTCGATCAGGGTGGAGAGGTGGATATGGCCTGCTTAGACTTCAAACACTATGAAATGTTCCTGGACAAATGTCCTGGTAATCCACGGGTAATGTATAGATATTAGGATTAGTCCTTTGCTGTGCTGCCTCTCCTGATGTGTTTCACAAGACAAAACTCTTTCCTTCCCCAAAAGCTTGAGGGATTTGGGGGGGGGGGGGTGCAAAATGAAGAATGTCACACTAGTACACAAGTCTTTGTTTTTCAAATTCTTATTCTTTTATTTTATTTTCCAGCCCAAATCCTCTACATTTCACCAATAAATATTGGATTCCTCAGGAGGTGCATTTACAAACCTTTAAAAACATTTAAGCTAAATATGGCGTTATAAAATGAAGTGAATGACGAGCAGGGGGAAGTTTAAATGAAATACCGTTTTCTGTATAAACAAATGCTAGATGTTAAATAGGGAGCTAGAGATGAATGGAAGTGAATGAAAACAGACGTATTTCGGAAAACTGAAAGTAGTAACTGTTTCATCATATAGAATCTATTTTTAACACAGCGGCAAATAGCAAGGTCGAAATGAATGGAAGTGGAAGAAACTGGTATACTGTGGGGAAATTGAAAACTGGAAATGTTTTGACATAAAATTAAAACGCAGTATAAATAAATTAAAATGTTAAGAGACAGAGTATAGAGTATTGAGCAGACTGTTTTTGTAAGAGTAAGTAAATACAGGTTACTCACCTGTAACAGGAGTTCTAGGAATGGTATATGTTGTTCATCCACACTTATTGGCAGGTTCCTTGCCGCTTTAAATCTTGCCGGAAGGTCTTCAAGCTGGCTCCTCCCACCCACCAGGGTGGTAAAACTCTCGGCTCCGCCCCATGACGCCAGATCTGGCCCGCTGGAAGCTCAGGTTGTGTGTCAAAGCCGGGAGGTCGGGAGTCAGGTGGATGAACAACATATACCATTCCTAGAACTCCTGTTACAGGTGAGTAACCTGTATTTTAGGACATGGATATTTTGTCTCATCCACACTTATTGGCAGACTCCTAGCAGTTCTCCGGGAGGAGGGAGGCAAGGCGACACCCCTACTTAGGGAATAAAGACTGAGAACCGAGGCCCCAAAACCAGCATCCCGGCGTGACTCAAGGTCGATGAGGTAATGGGTAATAAAGGTGTGTGCTGACTTCCAGGTAGTAGCCCTGCAGATATCCTGGATAGGGACGTCCCTGGAAGCAGCCACCGATGCAGCAGTATGATGGGTAGAATGAGCTCTTATCCCTCTGGGAGGCTCCATGCCCGCCAACTTATAGCAGAGATCTATGCAGGAGGTGACCCACCTGCCTATCGTCCGCTTGGCTGCAGGTCTGCCAGGTGCGGCTTCAGCGTAGGTGACAAACAGCTGGCGAACCTCTCCCCGAATTTCAGCCGTGCGCTCCTTATAATAAGCGAGCGCCCTTCTAGGGTCCAGAGTATGGAGCCTGTATTCGGCCTCCGAGGTGTGATTGGGGTAGAACACCGGCAGAGTCAGCACCTGGTTAAGGTGAAACTCCGACACCACCTTCGGAAGGAATTTCGGGTGGGGGCACAGGACAACCTTGTCCCTGTGGAAGACCAGGTAAGGAGACTCAATGCAAAGTGCCTGGAGCTCTCCCATCCTTCTGGCTGACGTGAGCCACCAAGAAGGTGGTCTTCCACGACAGGTGAGAGAGATCACACCTGTGCACTGGTTAGAATGGCTTGCCCATGAGCTTTGCCAGTACCAGCAGTAAATCCCACGGAGGTGGAGGTTCTCGCACCGGAGGGGAAGTGTGATCAAGGCCTTTGAAAAGCGCCCGACCACCTTTCCTAGCCACCGACTGCTCCTCGCCCGCGCCGGTAAGCAGAGATGGCTGCCAGGTGCACCTTTAGGGTCGTCGACCCAAGCCCTTGACTAGAAAGGGACCATAAATAGTCCAAAATGCTTGCTCACAGAACAGGAGGAAGGGTCCAAGCCTTGCCCTGACACCAAATGGAGAATCTCTTCCATTTGAAGGCGTAGCATTTTCTGGTCGACTCCTTACGGGATGCCTCAACAACACTGAGGACCTCGCCGGAAAGACCCAAGGCCTGGAACTCTAGCCGCCAGGAACCAGGCTGTCAGGGTGCAGGGATTGAAGATCCGGATGGAACACCTTCCCTGATTGACTGAGAGCAGGTCCGGCGAGCTGGAAGCTGCCTCGGGAGCCTGGAGCTGAGGCTGAGGAGATCTGGTACCAGAACTACGGGGGCCAGTCTGGGGCTATCAGAATCACCTGCGCCTTGTCCCTCCTTGTCTTGAGAAGCACTCTGTGAATCAAGGGAAATGGGGAAAGGCGAAAAGAGGCCCGGGTCCACAGCCTCGAAGGCATCCCCTGCAGCGAGCCCTGCTGAGGGGCGGGCATGAAGCAGCCTCAGCTTCGCATTCGCAGGTCCACCTGAGGTGTGCCCCAGTGGGAGAACAGATCTTGTACTACCTCCGGCAGGAGACACCACTCGTGAGATGCAGCCCCTATCCGGCTCAGGGCATCGGCCAGGGTGTTGGAGGCTCCTGCCACATGAATGGCTAGGAGATCCGCCTCCAGGCTGCGCACGAGTGACCAAATGCGGAGAGCTTCCTTGCATAGAAACATGGAGCGCGTCCCGCCCTGGCGGTTCAGGTAGTACACGGTCGTGGTATTGTCCGTCTGGACTCGGACCACTTGACCCCGGAGAAACGGAGCAAAGGCGGTGAGAGCTAGGCGGACCGCTCGGAGCTCCAGCAGGTTGATGTGGCATCGACTCCTGCCGGACCAGGGGAGGCGTGCATCTGGTGTTCCCCAGATGGGCACCCCAACCCATCAGAGAGGCATCGGTCGATAGAGAGACCGTCGGCTCGGGGCTGACAAACGGGATGCCCTCCTGCAGATGGGATGGAACGGTCCACCACTGGAAGCGTTCCACATCTCCTGGGTCACTATCACTAGCTGGTCCAAAGGATCACAGTGTTGTGACCACTGGCTGGCCAGTCCCCACTGAAGGGGGCGCATGTGCCAGCGTGCCCAACAGACCACGCTGGTACAGGCTGCCATGAGACCCAGGAAGTCCCGGGCAGGGCGCGATTGCCCAACCAGAAATGATTGGGCAAAGGAGGTAAGAACCTCGGCCCTGTCCGCCGGGAGCCATGCTCTGGCTCGAAGAAAGTCGAGCTCTGCCCCAATGAACAGGATCACCTGCTTCGGCTCAAGTTCCGACTTGGCCTCGTTGATGAGAAGGCCGACTTGAGAGCAAACCTGGAGGGCCAGATCTCTGGACCGCTTCCACCTCCGTCTGGACGGGCTGCTATCAGCCAATCGTCCAGGTAAAGTACACCGGACCCTCGGCACCGCAGGAATGCTGTCACCACTGCCATGCATTTGGTGAAGACCCTGGGAGCTGGAGATAAGCCGAAGGGCATGGCTCGAACTGAAGAGAGGATCCCTCCGCTCGAAAGCGGAGGAATCTCGACGTGACGATGACGGATAGGGACGTGAAAAGAACGCGGCCCTGTAGGTCCAGAGAGCAGAACCACGCCGTGTTCCAGAGATGGTATTATTCTGCGCCAGAGTGACCATCCTGAAGGTTCGAGACCTTAGGAACTTGTTCAGGTCGTGTAGGTCGAGAATGGGGCGCCAGCCCCACGTCCGTTTCGGAAACAGGAAATACCTGGACACGAACCCCGGGTCTGAAGGGGGGTCCTCTACCTCCGTGATCACCTCCTTTTGGAGGAGGAGAGCGATGTCAGCTCGGCGAGCCACCAGTGAGGCTGCGGATCCCGAGGCCCCCCGAGGTGCGACGGCTCTGAAGGGCGGGGCCTGCTCGAATTCCAGAGGTAGGCCTTTTCCCACCACCTCCAGTACCCACCTGTCCGTGGTAACAGTGGACCAGGCGGAAAGGAAGTGTCTGAGCCGTCCCCCCAAGGGGGGAACCAGGGGTGAGGTGACAAGGATGGGGCGACACCCTCAGCCAGTCACTGGGCAGGCTTGGAGGAAGGACCGCCGAGGGACCACCTGATCCTTTCCTCCCTGCTTCCTGTTGGAGGAAACCGGCCAACTGGTTTGGGATGCCAAGCTCGAGCCTGCTGGCCCCGACGCTGTTGGGCCGGGCGCGCCGCGGGCGCAGAAGGACGAAAGGCTTAGGCTGTGGCTTGCGGCCTTTGTCCTTCTGGGCGGAAGAGACCGAGTCCAAGGTAGCATTGGACTTCTCGATCCTCTGCAGGTAACGTTCCACCCCAGGGCCGAA
Organism: Neoceratodus forsteri; assembly: GCA_016271365.2. Classification (NCBI taxonomy): domain Eukaryota; kingdom Metazoa; phylum Chordata; order Ceratodontiformes; family Ceratodontidae; genus Neoceratodus; species Neoceratodus forsteri. The sequence continues at coordinate 86,975,259 of JADMNL010000029.1, forward strand.
GAGGTCAGTCCCCAAAAAGGGAACATCCGCCAACTTGTGCTGGGTATCCGAGGTAAAGGTGGATATCCTCAGCCAAGCCCGACGACGCATGGCCACTGCGGCCGCCACAGACCTGGCACATGAGTCCCCGATGTCTAACGCAGTCTGGAGCTGTTGTTTTGCCACTGCCCTGCCCTGGTCCCGCACCTGCCTGACCGTAGTCTGCAGATCTGCGGGAAGATGAGGGACAACCTCATCCAGGGAGCCCAACAGGGCGTGAGAAAAATGTGCCATGAGGACGGTCGAACTGGCCTGACGAAGGCAGAGAGAGGACGCAGCATAGACTTTTCGCCCGGCATAATCCAATTTCTTGGATTCCTTGTCGGGAGGTTTGTCTACATCCCTGGCGTTCCCGGCACGCCGGAAAACGCTGTCGGTAACCAACCCCTCGGCTGAGGGGTGTTCCGAAAAACCGGACAGGGAACCGGTAGGGACCGCATACTTCCTGGCCATTCTGGCCAAAGGTGCAGGGCAGGAAGCAGGACGCTGCCAAAGTTCCAAGGCCGGACCCACTATGGCTTTGGCCACCGGAAAGGCCTCCGTAGGAGAATCCCCTCAGTCCAGAATCTCCGTGAGGGGATACCTGGCCCGTTTAGAAACGGGTTCGAGCTTCATCCCGGTGGACTCCGAGATGAGTCGAAGCAACCCTAAGAAGGACGAAGGGCTATCGCCCACTGACTACCCTCCGAGGACTCCAAGTCCATGCGCTTGGAGAAGAGGGAGGAACCATCATCGGACTCGGAAGAGTCCTCAAAGAGCTGCCTCGGGCCTGAGCCACCCTTCACCTGCCGAGGTTTATCGGAAGTGAGGGTGACAGACAGCCTATGGGGCAAACCCAAGGCCGACCGAGAATTTTTGGTCGGAGCCCCAACTAATGGCTGTGGAGGCGGAGGTTCCACCAGAATCGGTGGGGCAGCTGGAATTAGCCGAACAACCGGCCTGGGAACAGGCTCCTCGGCTACAGCGAGGGGTTGTTTCGGCCGCTCCGGTGACAGCCACTTAATGGCCGGGAAGGCGACTGGGTCGGCCTGATTCATCGCAAAAGGAGCTGTTGCCACATGAGTTCCTCGTACTTCTGACGAATTTGCGCTTGAAGCCTCCTCGGTCCGAGGAAGAGGGAAGCAAGCGCGCCCGAGATCGAGACCGCCTATGGCGGCGGGATCGGTTGGACATGAGGATGTCGAGACCGAGACCGAAGTCTCGACTAGGCCGAGAAGGCGGAGAAGTGTCCGATCGGCACTCCCCTCGGCTCGGACGATCCCACCGAAGGCTCCGGAACCGGAGGCACAGACGAGCCGACGGGATCCTCAACTCCCACCGGGGGAACCGGGGAGAGGGGATTCTCAGCTTCTCCAGCCGACAACCCGTCTAACGGGTCGAGAAAAATCTCGACCGCGTTGTCGGGAGTCTCGCTCAACTGGCCTGACGGGGACACCGTGAAGCCAGTGGCCGAAGCTGAGGGGTCGACCGAAGTCGACTGTCGACAAGGGAAGGGGGATCTTTCCCGCTCCCAAGAGCGTTGACGGAGAGACTTACTTTTGCTCTTTTTGGACCTGGAAAAAGGTCCCGAAGAAGTTGGACCCTCACCTTTCGTTGAGAGGGTCAGACAAAGCTCCTTAAAAGAAGCCGAGTACGAGGCACCGAGAGAGAGCGGGACAAATGCCGCAGCCGAGGTAGAAGCGGCCCGCGACGCCTCCTCTTCGAGGGCGATCATCTGCTCGAGCTGATCCGCCGAGCCCGCCGCCACGGACACCGCCAACTGGGCCTCTTTAGATTTCACCGGTGGAATTCTTTTCTCAGGGCGCCCCAGCTGTAATCGGGCAGCATGGTCTTCAAGGACATAGGCCGAAAAGGAAGAGCACAAGTCGTAGGCCTGCGGGTCATGCTCAAGGCCCAGGCAGTAGACGCATGTGGAGTGCGGATCCGTCCTAGACATCTTCTGCCCGCAAGGGCACCTCCGGAAACCGGGAGTCGATTTGTCCGCCATGGCCTGAGGAGAAGAAGACCAAGTCTTCTTAGCAAAAACTTTTGATTTGAACTTTCAAGAATTAGGAACCAGTCTTAATCGCAGGCGTTAAGGAGGAACCTGAGCTTCAAGCGGTAAGGAAGATCTGGCGTCATGGGGCGGAGCCGAGTTTACACCCGGGTGGGTGGGTGGGAGGAGCCAACTTGAAGACCTTCCGGCAAGATTTAAAGCGGCAAGGAACCTACCAATAAGTGTGGATGAACAAGATATCCATGTCCCTAGAATGAATGTTGGTATGAAAATCCGTGACAAAATGGTTTTGTGTAAATGTTAGTGGGTAGCTAATATCCAGAGATTAGGACACATAATTGCTGGTTTCAAATTGTGAAGAACGAAATAAACCTCGATGTAGTCTCTTTTTTAGAACCAAGTGGTGTTAAACCGAATATAGGAGACAGCAAAGCAGTGTTGTGATTATACCAATTACATAATATGCAATAATTGAATGTTTTTAGAAAAGGGTACTGTCATGTAATGTGTGAGAGCAAACAATGTTAGAAAGATAATGAAGGACTTGTGGCACGTTCATTTAATTTTTACACAACACCCAATATAAGGGGCTTATAAAAGCATTGAAAAGGCAACAAATTTCGCCGGCCCGGTGGCGCTGAGGGTTGAGGCGCTGGACGCCACACCTCGCACTACGCCGGCGACCCGGGTTCGGGAACGGACTCCGGGTGGCCGGGGGCCAGCAGGGGAGGGAGCATCGAGCGCCCCAACGGATGCCTCCTCCCTCAGGGTGTGAACCAAGAACGCTGCTTCTGCATCACTCCTCGGAGCCGGGTGGAAGCACCGACAATGAGGATGGAGGCGGTCCGCTCACCGGAGCTGGGGAGGGGGACGATGTGGCGATGAGGGCTTGGCGGCGTTAGCACGCCGCCACTCGGGACGTACGTCCTAGCGCACGACGTCTCAGAGGGCAGGGGAAACCAGGGGAGAAAACGGAAAAACCCTCTCGGCAGCCCTAGATAATAGCCTCTTGGATACCATCCAGACCACCAAAAAGAGGGACAGACCCCACTGTGCAGGTAGGGAGAAGGAGGCACTCTAGGGGCAAATCCCACCGGAGGTGGAATGGAGGGATGAGAGGAAGGAAGGAGTGGGCTCCGAGAGTAGGGAAGGAGAGAAAAAGAAATAAAAGTAAAAAAAAAAAAAAAAAAAAGGCAACAAATTAGTGCTGAAAATAAGAAATGAACAGGTAATATAGAAAGATTATTAGAACATTAAGTGAAATAAATTAAAATTGATTGGATAATTAATTAAGGAGTGGAATTGGAAATATCTGGCATGGCTCAATATAAATCCATTAAATAAATATTTTAAATGAGTGGAACAGATACAATTTAAAACAGAGAGATACAGTAATTGAATATGTTACAAGTTTAATTATGAATTTGTTTGGTTTTAGGATTCATAGTGGAAACAGTTAATCCAAAAGAAAGAAATAATTTGGAGTACTCTGATTAAGATATAAGTGGCTTTGATTATTTAGTTAACTGAAAAGTAATACACAAAGAGCTAACTTTGGTGTAGATAGGATATTTATATATGTATTTATGTTTTTAAAGGTTTGTAAAGGCACCTCCTGAGGAAGCCAATATTTATTGGTGAAACGTAGAGGATTTGGGCCGGAAAATAAAATAAAAGAATAAGAATTTGAAAAACAAAGACCTGTCTGCTAATGTGACATTCTTCATTTTGCAACCCCCCCCCCAAAAAAAATCCCTCAAGTTTTTGGGGAAGGAAAGAGTTTTGTCCTGCTTAGACTTCAGCAAGACTTTTGACAGTACCTCATAGGAGGCTAATAAGGAAACTGGGCAGCTGAGGACTGGGACCTGAGGTGGTAAATTGAGTACGGAACTGGTAGAGGGATAGGTGACAGAGGGTGGTGGCAAACAGCACACACACTAATGAGGGGGAAAGTGATCAGCAGGGTACCGCAGGGCTCAGTACAAGGACCAGTCTTCTTCAATGTCTTTGTAAGAGACACTGCCGAAGAGGCTGGAAGGGAAGGGATGGTATCTTTGAAGATGACACTAAAATCTGCAATAGGACAGATACTACGAACATGATGCACAGAATAAGTAGAGACCTGAGGAAACTTGAGGAGTGGTTGAAGGTATGACAGCTGGGCCTGAATACAAAAAAGTGCAAAATCATGCATCTAGGACACAGAAACCCAGGAGCTGTGTATACAATGGTGGGGGAGGTACTGACGGTCACTAAAAAGGAAAGGGACCTTGGGATTATCATATCTGATGATCTCAAGGTGGTGAGGCAGTGTGTCAAGGCAGCGGGCAGCACCCGCAACATGCTGGGGTGCATAGGGAGGGGAATCACCAGCGGAAGGAGAGAGGTGTTGTTACCACTGTATCGACTGTTGGTGAGACTCCCACATGGAGTACAGTGTCCAGTACGGGAGATCACATCTCAGGAAGGACATACACAGAGTGAAGGCTGTCCAGAAGAGGGAATTAAAATGGTGAATGGGGCTGCAGGATCTCAACATATGTGCCCTTGAAGAGAGGCGGTGGGCAATGATAAAGGCCTATAAGTACCCCACGGGGGTGATTAAGTTAGAGTAGGGGAGTATTTTTCAGAACAGAAGGGGCACAAGAATATGACAGTATGCTAAGAAGCTGTAAGGGGGAACATTTAGGAGGGATGTGAGAAAGTACTTCACTGAAAGAGTGCTGGATGCCTGGAACAGTCTTCCAGCAGCAGTGGTGGGGTACAAACAGTGGTGGGCTTCAAGCATGCATGGAATAGTTACAAAGGAATCCTGGTAGGAAAGCTGGGGGTAGCTGGAGATCAGGTATGGTCTATGGTAACACTACAGGCAGGGACAAACTGGGCAGACTGGGAAGCCAAGCAGTCCTTTTTTGCTGACAGATTCTGGGTTTCTCACTACTGCAAGGTCCGCATGCACCACATCAGTTCCTCCTCTGATCCCCTTTCCATATTGTATGCAATGCTGCCTCCCCCTTCTTATCAGTAGGTCATTCCTACACAAACCCTTCCCTATCTGAAGAACTGTACCTTACACTTGACCTGTTAACAAACACTTAATCCTTTCCCTATTTATGTGTCATGCCCACAATCCCTTCCCCTATCCATGCACCCAACCTCTTCCCCAGCCATACACCCAATCCCTTCCCCCAGCCATGCACCATGCCCCCAATCCCTTCCCCTAGCCAAATGCCATGCCCTTAATCCCTTTCCTTATTCATGTGTCATGCCTCCAATCCCTTCTGCATCCATATGCCGTGCCCTTAATCCCTTCCCCATCCATGTGCCATGCCCTCAATCCTGTCCCCTATCCATGTGCTGTGCCTTTAATCCCTTTCTCTATCCATATGCCATGCTCCAATCCCTTTCCCTTGTCCAAATGATGTACCCCCAATCCCTCAGTATTCTCTGTCTCGCCATCCCTTCCTACCCATAGGCTGTGCCCCAACCCCTTCCCTACCTGTGTTTTTGATTCCTGTCCTCTATCCTTGTGCCATATCAAATCCCCTCCCTCCCTCTCCAAGTACTATACTTACGGCACGATCCATTGGGGTTTGTTGAGAAGTAAATAGCATTTTCAGGACCCCTACAAAAACAAACAAAATGACAAGGGTCAGTTTACAAGGCAACAAACAGCCGGGGGTTTCTCAGAGCTGCCTGGTGCCACTTCTCTTTGAGTTGCCCAGGTGCCCCGGCCTGGTTACTCGGCACTGCCTGCATGCAGCTGCCTAGTTACTCGGCTCTGCCTGCATGCAGCTGCCTGGTTACTTGGCGCTGCCTGCATGCAGCTGCCCGGTTACTTGGCGCTGCCTGCATGCAGCTGCCCGGTTACTTGGTGCTGCCTGCATGCAGCTGCCCGGTTACTCTGCGCTAATACACAGTCTATGGCGACAACAAATATCGGGCAGGGGGGCACTTGACCACCAGGGAAGGTTTTTTCTTTCTTTGACACAGTCATCGGGGATGCTTGCTTTGCTGCAGGAACCTGCGGCATATCCCTCACGTGCGCAGTGCGTTCGTCACACGGGAGAGGTTGCCACAAGTGTGGGAACTTGGGCATCAGGACCCCTCCTGTACCAGAATCTGGTGCAGGGTCCCTGGCGTAGTGGGCTTCAGCACAAGCTGCTGTCTGCCGCAGCTTGTGCCGATCAAAGCCCCCTTTGAGAACCGAGCCCATGAAGTTTAGGCCACAGTTTTTGGAACCATTCAAGAACCATTAAAAAAAAAAAAAAAATCTGCACAAAGACACAGTTCAGACAGTAATTTAAACAGCAGCTGAGGCCTTCAGGAAAACTTTAGTATAATATTTAGACCCAGATTGGCTTGTATCTCACATTAGTTCTGTATTTCCCCTCACCATTACTTATTACTGAGGTCATTTGCATGAAAACAGGATCTAAAGAGTCCATCTACTCCTGTTGCTTATTTCCTACTTGAGATCATAATGCACTGCTTGTGACATCACAGATACTTCAGACTGATGTCACAATAGAGGATTATGATTTCAAGTAGGGAGTAAGCTATACAGGCAGATATCTAAGGGATAAAGATCATGTATTGATGCAAATCTCCTCAGTAATAAATAATGCGGAGGGGAATTCTATAGGATGTATGCCGAATGCCAACCAAAGTTCACCTAAATGTGTTTTTCAAAGTTTTATTTGAGGTTCGAGCAGCTCTAACTAAAATACCGAAATATTTTATAAAACAAAAAATTATTAGGAGTTGGCCATCAAATTAGCTGGGAGCACCATCCGGGGCGACAGCTCTCTTCTGCAGAAACTTGAGATCTACTGCTGGCAGGCTCAAGACCTGCACAATGAGAGAGCATTTTATAAAAAATAAATAAATAAATAAATCTGAACTTTGGGGCCCAATTCACCTTGTAGAGATGATGCCCAAGTTTGACTAGGCTGTGCGAATTCATGTGGACAGAAACCAATATTTCAGTACAGTACTGCAAGTCAGAACTGTAGAGGCATGTCACGCATCTTGATGTACAATTAGACAAACCGCACTACTCTCTCACGCAGACACAAGCCAAAAATAGAATCCATGCTCTGTATTTGTTAATGACACATCTCTCACCCCACTAGCTCCTGGGAAATAAATGAACATTACCTAGACCCCACCCCCCAAACTCCAAAATTAACACTCCTCACCCCTCCTTCTCGCATTTGATACCAACTCCAGGGCACGTGCCACATTTCATCTCAAGCCTCACCATATGCCCAAGATGCGACACGGTCACAGCACGCCATGCCCTGGGTCATGTATTCAGTTAATTATTTAGCAGTGTTTGGGTTGTTTGTTCAGTCAGGTTGCTCTCTTCTTTCATACAGAGGGTCCAGGCTGAGACAAGCTGCACTTACCTCACCTGCAAATGTCTAAAGTTTCAGTACACCCTGCTTAAGGACGTATTTTGTTACAGACTTGGAGCAGAGAAACAAGCATTAAAGCACCAGGCTTTTGTCTGCAACAGAAGTCCTCTACAACAGCGTGATCAAGTTGAGTATTACTTAATTATGTGGTAAACTTGGGGGCCGCAGGGGTCAGGAGGCCAGTGGTAATGTGATTCAGATGACCACTGCACTACTAGGTGTGTGCCTGATGGGAAGCTTGAGCAGTAGACCAGACTGAAAATTGAGAAAGGAGTGAGGAGACAGGACTGGGGAAAAACACAATGACAAAAACTTGCATAATTCTGTTTCTTCAGCTATCACAATCCTTCAAACCTTGCACGTCTGCAACTCACCATTTCACAAGACAGACCTCCTTATGGACCAGAATCCATGTGGTTCCAAAGTTCATGGAAAGCCATAAGTTTTTCTGGAATATTACAGATAAGAGATGATTAGCACTGAACATTTTTCAAGCATTTGAAAATTAAACACAAGATTGCAATCACTGGTTTCTTGAAAGATACCCACAAACTGTTCATGAGATGGAAAGCACAAAGATTTCTAATTCGGCTTTACTTTAGGAGGTGGAGGGTGATCAAAGAGACTTGCTCATGTTTTTCATATTGCTGCTTTTTACCCCTCCTGTTGCCAGCACCCCATGAAGCAGACAGCCTCCCAGGCCCACTAGCTGCCTGCTCCAGTCCTCTACAGATTACCCCCACTGGCAGAAGGCCTCCAGTTCCATTTCTCGCCCTCTTGTATTGCCATCATCCTCCACCCATGGCACCATGGACAGTTGCCTCACTCACCACAGCATAAGAGCTCAGTCTCCACGACAACTCCATGACTGAGACATGCTACCACAGGCATTGTTCTCATCCCCTACTACCCTGCCTGAGATGTTACCACAGGCATTGTTCTCATCCCCTACTACCCTGCCTGAGACGTTACCACAGGCATTGTTCTCATCCCGACCACCCTGCCCGAGCCACGTTACCACAGGCATTGTTCTCATCCCTACCACCCTGCCTGAGCCACGTTACCACAGGCACTGTTCTCATTCTTACCACCCTGCCTGAGACGTTACCACAGGCATTGTTCTCATCCCTACCACCCTGCCTGAGACATTACCACAGGCATTGTTCTCATCCCTACCATCCTGCCTGAGACACGTTACCACAGGCACTGTTCTCATCCCTACCACCCTGCCTGAGACACGTTACCACAGGCACTGTTCTCATCCCTACCACCCTGCCTGAGACGTTACCACAGGCACTGTTCTCATCCCTACCACCCTGCCTGAGACGTTACCACAGGCACTGTTCTCATCCCTACCACCCTGCCTGAGACGTTACCACAGGCACTGTTCTCATCCCTACCACCCTGCCTGAGACGTTACCACAGGCATTGTTCTCATCCCCTACTACCCTGCCTGAGACGTTACCACAGGCATTGTTCTCATCCAACCACCCTGCCTGAGACGTTACCACAGGCATTGTTCTCATCCCCTACTACCCTGCCTGAGACGTTACCACAGGCATTGTTCTCATCCCGACCACCCTGCCCGAGACACGTTACCACAGGCATTGTTCTCATCCCTACCTCCCTGCCCGAGACACGTTACCACAGGCATTGTTCTCATCCCTACCACCCTGCCTGAGACACGTTACCACAGGCACTGTTCTCATCCCTACCACCCTGCCTGAGACGTTACCACAGGCACTGTTCTCATCCCTACCACCCTGCCTGAGACACGTTACCACGGGCACTGTTCTCATCCCTACCACCCTGCCTGAGACACGTTACCACAGGCACTGTTCTCATCCCTACCACCCTGCCTGAGACACGTTACCACAGGCACTGTTCTCATCCCTACCACCCTGCCTGAGACGTTACCACAGGCACTGTTCTCATCTCTACCACCCTGCCTGAGACACGTTACCACAGGCATTGTTCTCATCTCTACCACCCTGCCCAAGACACGCTACCACAGACATTGTTCTCATCCCTACTACCCTGCCTGAGATGTTACCACAGGCACTGTTCTCATCTCTACTACCCTGCCTGAGACGTTACCACAGGCACTGTTCTCATCCCTACCACCTTGCCTGAGACGTTACCACAGGCACTGTTCTCATCCCTACCATCTTGCCTGAGACGTTACCACAGGCACTGTTCTCATCCCTACCACCCTGCCTGAGACGTTACCACAGGCACTGTTCTCATCCCTACCACCCTGCCTGAGACACGTTACCACAGGCACTGTTCTCATCTCTACCACCCTGCCTGAGACACGTTACCACAGGCATTGTTCTCATCTCTACCACCCTGCCCGAGACACGTTACCACAGGCATTGTTCTCATCTCTACCACCCTGCCCGAGACACGTTACCACAGACATTGTTCTCATCCCCTACTACCCTGCCTGAGACACGTTACCACAGGCACTGTTCTCATCCCTACCACCCTGCCTGAGACGTTACCACAGGCACTGTTCTCATCCCTACCACCCTGCCTGAGATGTTACCACAGGCACTGTTCTCATCCCTACCACCCTGCCTGAGACATTACCACAGGCACTGTTCTCATCCCTACCACCCTGCCTGAGACATGTTACCACAGGCACTGTTCTCATCCCTACCATCCTGCCTGAGACATGTTACCACAGGCACTGTTCTCATCCCTACCATCCTGCCTGAGACGTTACCACAGGCACTGTTCTCATCCCTACCACCCTGCCTGAGACACGTTACCACAGGCACTGTTCTCATCCTACCACCTGCCTGAGGGCGTTACCACAGGCACTGTTCTCATCCCTACCACCCTGCCTGAGACACGTTACCACAGGCACTGTTCTCATCCCTACCACCCTGCCTGAGACATGTTACCACAGGCACTGTTCTCATCCCTACCACCCTGCCTGAGACACGTTACCACAGGCACTGTTCTCATCCCTACCACCCTGCCTGAGACACGTTACCACAGGCACTGTTCTCATCCCCTACTACCCTGCCTGAGACGTTACCACAGGCATTATTCTCATCCCTACCACCCTGCCTGAGACACGTTACCACAGGCATTGTGCTCATCCCCTACCACCCTGCCTGAGACGTTACCACAGGAGTAATGTGTCCAAGGCTGACACGAATCTCACAGCCCCCACTTGCATACTGTGCGACTCTGAGCAAGTCACTTAACTTCCCTGTGCTCCCAGGTTACACCTGTAAACCAGCTTTCAGCTTAGTGTGTCTCACCTAGTTAAAACAATTGGAAAAAAAAACAGGCACTGTTCCCACCCCTGCCACCGACATGTTACTACAGGCACTGTTCCAACCCCTACCACCGTGCCTGAGACACGTTACCACAGGCACTGTTCCCATCCCTACCACCCTGCCTGAGACTTTACCACAGGCACTGTTCCCATCCCTACCACCCTGCCTGAGACACGCTACCACAGGCACTGTTCCCATCCCTACCACCCTGCCTGAGACACGTTACCACAGGCACTGTTCCAACCCCTACCCACCAGCCTGAGACACGTTACCCCAGGCACTGTTCCTACCCCTGCCTGCCAGCCTGAGACATGTTACCACAGGCACTGTCCCCACACCTGTTTAGCAGGTTGAGACACGTTACCACAGGCAATGTTTTCACCCCTGCCTGCTAGCCTGAAGCATGATACCTCAGGTACGGGTCCCACTCCTGCCAAGACAGGCTACCACAGGCACTGGTCCCATTCCTGCTAAGACATGCCCCCACCCCTGCCTGCCAGGATGAGACACGCTATCTCAGGCATCATTTTTAACCCTGCCAAACTAAGAAACATTACTACAGGAATCACTGGAGGAAAGGAGGGATGGGGAGATATGATAGAGGTTTTCAAGTATGTAAAAGGAATAACCAGAAGTGGAACCAAGGAGCTGTTTAGGCTAAAAAAAGGAGGGAATAACCAGGGGCCATGAGTGGAAACTGGAGGGGGGGAATTATAAGGGGGAGCATAGGAGGCATTCTTTCCTGTTCTGAGCTTGCAGTGCCGTATTTGATATGTCCCATATTTTGCTAATTTGTCACACATTTTGGTGAAGAAAGGTTCAGAGGTATGTTTCTATAGCACTTCCCATAAAAAATTATATTAAAAGCAGTCCAACTCACTCTCTCCCCCACCAAACTCTTCCCATTAATGGGGAAAAAAAATCTACCATTATGCTGCATTAGGTTATACATCACACATGCGCGTGTATATACACATATACACATATACACACAGACACACACACACACATATTTACTTTCTGTGTTGATCTGTGTAACTCTCACTAGTAGCAGTGGAATGGTGACAGCCTGCCTCCCTAAGAATTCTGGATGTAACCTTCACCTCCCTCCATGGGATGGGACAGCCTGCCTCCCCAACAAAACTGGATGTTACCTTCACCCCACCCCCAGCAGGACAGGACAGCCTGCCTCCCAAACAATCCTGGATGCAACTTTCACTTACCCCCCCAGCAGGATGGGACAGCCTGCCTTCTCAACAATCCTGGATGTAATCTTCACTCCCCCGGCAGAATGTAGCAGCCTGCCTCCCAAGAATCCTGGATGTAACCTCGCTACCCCGGCAGAATGTAACGCCTGCCTCCCCAAGAATACTGGATGTAACCTTCACTACCCCTCTCCCCAGTGGGATAGGACAGTCTGCCTTCCCCCCAAGCCTAGATGTGACCATCACTTTTTTAGTGCCTTTACCAAAGATGATCTTTGGGACTGTGCAGGATTAATGTGTAAAGATACTGACCATGTTACAAAATCTCATGGTTTACAGCTACAGGGACAACAAAACTAAGAAAAGGGCAGGATTCTTTAGTCAACGAGTGGTGGGAATGTGAAACACACTCCCACCTGAGGTTGTGGGTAGTAATAAAGTACTATGAATATCTTTAAACATCGCCTAGATAAACACTGCTCCTTACATTCTATCCAAGGTCATTCCCTTTGAGTTAAGGGTGAGCTCTATAAGGGGCTTGTGCCTGATCTGGTTCATAATAATTTTATGAACACTCCCTTCCCCCTATCTTTCAGTTTTGTACAGTCCCATAACGCCAAGACAAACTGATCTGATTTCTAATTACAAACCCACCAAAGGTGTCAGCACTGAAACTGAACTGAGCAGCTCATCACGCTGACCTAACCCATGGGCAAGGGAGTCATCTTGAATTATTCAGTATACGTGTTAGTTCTGGGGGGCACTTAAGGAACCACATACACAAAGTACAATAATATGGACAAGTAGATTGTGCATGTGTCCGTTTGAAACAATGTATCTTACATCCGCACTGATCACCAACAGGTAACTGGAATTCTGGGGGTGGTAAAGGATCTGCATCAGTGGTTCAAATGGTAGATCAGTCTGCGCGAATGTCTTCCCGAAATCTTCAGATCTATAAATCCTTCCATGCGTGCCTCCCGATACATCAGCAGTCAGTATCACCTACATAAGGAAGGAACAACAAACATTTCAAACTGACAAAACCTGTGCACTGTATTGTGGCAAGACGGTTTCCATTACAGTCCACAAAGCACAGAGTATAGACTATATATATACGTAATAGATAAACCACTGAGGTGTACGGTCGCACTCTGATATACACGAGGCCGCAGGCAGAGTGCGTCAACCACCCAAGGCATGCGTATATCAGAGCGCGACCGCACGCCTCAGAGTGGTTTATCTATCTTATAAAATATCAAAATTGTTTTGGGGGGGGGTGAAAGTGCAGGTGTATGGCCGCGCTACGATATACACAGTCATGTGATGCTATTCAGCTAATATTGTTGCAATTTCCCTACCCATTATTATATAAAATTTCCATAGATATACAGTGCTCCCTTGTTGATCCAGCATCCTTGCTTACCGCCAGCTCGCTCCTCCACACCACTCGGCTGCAGTATTAATTCCCCCATTTAACCACCACCCTTGCTATCCACCATCCACCAAGTACTGCTTGTGTACAGATTGTATTGAGAGTAATGTTAAGCTCCCCTTGCTTATCTGCCAGGTGGCGCCAGAGTAAAATGATGGTCTCCCATTTACTACTATTTACATTTTCCCACTGTCAGCATCTCTCCTTAAACCCTTCTGCTCTGACTCATGAACCACCCTCAAATCATCCCCACTTACCCCCAAATCACTATCAGCTGTCTCCTCAAGCCCACAGCTTCTGTCCTGTAAACCCACACCACCATTTCACTCCAAGGAGCAAGGCTCGCTTTTGCAGCTAACACTCAAAGGAAAGAGCTGTAATCTCGGTTTTGGTTTGGTTCAAAGTTCCCTCTCGTGAGGAGGCAGCAATTTATTTATGAGTTTTCAGAAGACCTTTGAGTGTGAGCTCTTTTACAAAGGTTCCATGTCAGGGTGGACAAATAATACAAACCATCAATACAGTAGTTACAGATTTCGGAACAATTCAGTTACAAAGGTTCCACGTCAGGGTGGACAAATGGTACAAAAACACCAGTACAGTAATTACAGATTTCAGAGCAAATACAGTTGTTAGAGGATTTAGCATAAATACAGTGGTTACAGACTACATTACAAATACAATTATCACAGGGTTCAGCATATTAGGCAGTTTAAGAGTAGTATGAGATTTATTGGCTAGTAGTGGGATACAAATCTAACGCGAGAGGGATTTGGTTATATCTTGGAAGATTCTAGGGGTGGCTCTGCCTTAGAATCCTCATGAGGTCTACTGATATAATACGGTTAAAAAAAAAAGGTGAGGTGGGGGCTGTACGCAGATTCTGAAGGAGGATTAGTAGCTTACTAGTGCTCCTGGTTCAGCTAGGATGAGGCAAGTGTTCACGGATTCAGTGCTGGGTTTAACGGTGGTAGTGGGTTAGCAATGGGGGCTGAACTCCGGTTTCCCTTTTTGACTGCAGAGTCTTGCGTCTGATGGCTGTGGTGTAAATACGACTGACCAGATGGCTGCCGTGAAGAATGTTATTCACTTACAGGAGTAGTCGGCAGCTCACTATGATAAGTGCAGAGAGAAAATGCGAACTTGGGTGGGCTTATGGGCTGAGGCGAGACTGAGTGATCAGCCCACTTACAGGCTGCTGTTGTGGCTCAAATGGCCCAGGACGAGACCCAAGGAGATGAAATGACGGACTTTTTTTTTTTCCTTCTGCTGCTACCACGTTTTCCTTTTACTGTCCTGACTGCTGTCGTGGATCAAGCGGATGCATTGTACTAAGAAAGTGACCCAAGGAAATGACGTGACAGACCAGGGCAGTAGGCCAGGACAGTGGGAGCGGGCGGTGTGAATTAAATCATTAACTCCTCAGCCAGTAGTTTTTGTTAAACTTCTGCCGCTACCGCCTTGATCGATCGATGAAATGACAGACAGGGCATCAGCAATGGAGGTAAATTTATTATCACTTCCCTGTACCCAATTCCCAAAATTGATGACGACAACTCTCATAACGCATATTCTGCTACCGAGTTTCATTCTGTTGTGGCGGAGCTTTGAGAGTGAGGTGCTGGAGACGCTCAAGAGAAGCCAGAGAGTTCAGGATCGTTCAGTGCTGCCGATTTAAAAACAGACTATGGGAATACTCTTTGCCTGTGTTCTCCAGCTCCTCTAACCTCCCCTGTCTCTCTCTCTCTCTCTTGCATGTGCTCCTTCTCACTTTTAAAATTAAAAACTATGGTTGCTGCTGAGCATATACTGTGGTGGTGCTGGCTGGGAAACTGTATGGAGACTTTTATGGTGATTACTGCAGGGGAAAATGCCTACCTTCTATTATCTGCCAAATTTTAGGCTGTACCAAGGTTAGCAGATAAAAGAGAGAGCACTGTATATATAAATAACAAACTAATCAAAGCTAAAAAAAATTTATAAGTTAACACTTGTCACATGAAAACCACCAATTTCTGGTCACAAAATCAGTAATCAAAAATTGCATCAGCCGGCCTGGTGGCGCAGAGGGTTGAGACGCTGGACGCCACACCTCCAACCACGCCGGCGACCCGAGTTCAGAAACTGACTCGGAGCGCCAGGAGCTGGCAGGGAAAGGAGAGGATTGAGCATCTGGAGGACTGCTCTCCTCTCACGGGGTGGGTTAGGGGATAGCCCCGCTCTGTAGCACTCCCTGGTGCAGCCCAGGGGCACTACAATCAGCAGCGCAGCAGGGACTCAAGAAAACTGGAAAAACAGCTCCGGAGCGCACCGGATGACTGCTTCCGCCCTCCACACCATCGGGACCTCCGGGAATTTCCTCCTCCTCCACAGCGTTGCCCCCGGGGCCGTGTGAGCAATAGTGTGCTCGGTTTCCCCTCTCTCCGGTGCTTTCCCCCTAGAAGGAAGGGACCCGCCCTGCAATGGGATATGCCCGGGACCAACTCGGGGGTCGGCTGCTATCTGTGGATGGAGGAGCTCCTGAAGAGGCTCGCCCGGGTTAGTGGGGTGCTAGAAGGCCCGAAGGAGAGGTGGGCTCCGGAGTGTCGGTGGGGTTAAAAAGAATATAAAAAAAAATAAATTGCATGAATTAATATGGAATCAGAAATAACTGGACAAAGCAAAACAGCCCACGGTAAGGCATGTTTTATTTCCAACACTTGAATACAGGAACAAATGTTCTCGTGAAATATCTGAAAATTCATTGAGCAAGTCTATGTCTAGAAACATTTCCATATTTGTTGTGACATTACCGAAAGCAACACCCCACTGTGATTCATACTCCTTAATGGGAATTGCCTCCCCCACAAACAGAAGAATTTGCCAACAATGTGTTTCAATTTTCAGAACTGTAAAGTACCAGTGGCTGCTGCTGTTCTGTAGAAAGCTAAGGTTTGATGGAGATCAGCAGCAGAATCTGGTTCAGTTACTCCAAAGGGTTTGACAAGCAGCGCTCTCCTACCATGATCAGGCATTGTGGAGCAGCTGGGCAACAAAAGCAAGACTGGCCTCAACCACTTCAGGATTCATAAACCTATCAAGGTCAGTCTCACTTGTAAATCGGAATGTGACTGTATATCGTAAAGTAGTAACACAGTATTTTTGCAGGCTTGCCCAAACAACATGTATATACTCTGTGCAGCCTCAAATCGAGCGCAAAGAATCTTGGGCATGGAAATTGTTGTGCGTGGGCAGACTTGACAGGACATAACCAAAACAAAAGCTGCCTTTTAAACCAGCTCAGAGTGAGAACAACAAACTACAGACATGTGTTCTGTCCTGGTGGGAGGGACTTCACAATGCAGTACAGTCACTGTCCCGGCCAAGAACCACATCATCCTCCAAGGCTACTACACATTCAAGTACACCCGAAGGGTAATCACACATTCGTTGCACTCCAAGATAATTACATATTCAGTACACTTACACACTCCGTACACTCTGAGGCAACTGCACATTCAGTGCACTCAGAGGCAATTACATATTCAATACACTTGCACATTCAGAGGTTTTTACATATTCAGTGCACTCAAGAGGTAATTACACATTCAGTACACTCAGAGTGGAATGCTGAAGAGGCAGTTTGGAAGAACAGCACTGTGGGACACCACATGTTGCTTTCAGTGGGAAAGTCAGTTTCTTACTTATTCATTTTAAAATTTTATGTTTCCACCCAATGGGACAGTCAACAGTAACAAACACAAGGAGGTCATATGCAGGGGCTAAACCGAAAATGGGTAGGAGGCCGCCCCAATGGTCCAGTAGCAGTGCTGTCGTCCAAGAGACCTGGGTCTGGGAGCGAATCTAAGCCCCTGCATCAGGAGGCAGGCCAAACTGCAGCAGCTGATGCTCAGCAATGTGCTGCAGTCAGGACAGAAGGTGCCTGGCTCCCATTACCTCAGCGACTCCTGTGGTAGGCCAGCGGAGCTTGTTTCTTCCACAGATGTCACTGCATGAGTCAGAGGATGCCAGAAGGCTCTGACCATGCCAGGGGAGGATGGGGAGAAAATGGGATAAAAATCTCACAACTCTCTATATGACAGGTGGTGTTCTGGGCTCCCCTGGGTTCTAGCGCCCCCAGCCTTTGGATCTTGTCCTCTTGATGGGCCTGCCTGAGGTGGGGAGACATCCTCCCCTCAGAGCCCCTACCCACGGAGGGGAGCCTGTGAGAGCAGTTGGGTGGCAGTTAAACCTAGGGAGATGGGGCAGCCCCAGGCATCAACAGGGTATATCCCTGGGACCAAGTTATATCACTGACTGAGGGAGAAAAAGTTCTTTTGGGGGGCGGGGCAAAAAACTTATGAGGAGGATCTCATCTTTAGATTTCGTAGGAAGACAACAGTCATCCCCAAGAAGTACACTATTCAATGGGGAAGATGTGCAGGATCTCTCACACAACTTTGTAAGAAGAGAGGAAACGGAGTTCCTGCCCAGTTTAACCCCTGGTCATATGACTTGCTGAAAATGAGAGGGAGCCAGCAGCTGTACAGAGATTCAAACTAGAGATCTCCAGTTTTATAGTTCTGTGCTCTGATCACTCAACCAAACAGCCTTCACTAAAACAGCAGGAATGTGCCGGCCCGATGGCGCTGAGGGTTGAGGCGCTGGACGCCACACTTCGCACCACGCCGGCGACCCGGGTTCGGAAGCGGACTCGGGTCGTCGGTGGGTCGGCCGGGGGGAGATAGGCTGGAGCGTCCAACGACAGCTCGCCTTCTCCGGGAAGGGGATTCGTCCGATTCCCAACACTTGCATGACCCTGAGCCGAGGCTCGAGGAACTGCAAGCTCCATCTGGGGATGGGCGGCCATTGAGCAGCATGGATGTCGGCGCGCGCGTCATGACGTCGGGGGAGGTTACTTGCTGCTCGGGGAGGGAGGGAGAAAACGCGGAAACAAGCCTGCCTCAGCCGGGAAGATGGGAGGACCATGGCCGTGCCCACGATTTGCCTGTGCCCGCCCAACAGACCTCAGACCGACGAAATGTAAGTAACAGGGTCTGAGCCCCCCGCCTCGTCCCCGCCCTGGGGTAAACCGCAGCTCCATGGGGCCTAGGGGTCTGCTTGGGTAGGGTTCCGGGCAGTAGGATGTCCAGTTGTCCCCCCTGAAGGGTCGGAGGTGGCAGGCTGGGGAGGAGGAATAAATGGTAATTTCAAAAAAAAACAAAAAAAAAAACAGCAGGAATGCACCACATGAAACCCATTATTACAGCCAACCTCACAGCTTTCCCCAACAGCACTAGGGCACCACATAAAACCCATAATTGCAAGTTGTACTTCTGTATGTTTTCATTTATAGCGGAACACCACAGTATGGAGCAGAATGCAAATTAAAGGTAAGAACGAAACAACAAGGTGTTATGACAGCGTGTGGTCTGAAAACAAAACAAAATGGTAATATTAAATGTAATCTGAAAAGAGAGTTAAAATAGACATTTCAACCTTAGATCTTCTTCAGGAATTTGCTTTTTAATCTTTTAGATAATTCCTTAAGACCCAAGGTCAAAAACAGATTTTAACTCTTTTTTTTAAATGTAGTATTTATCCCCTCCTACTGCCCCCTCTCACTCAATCGGACTTCCTCTGTTGCGCTATCCTTCTGCACACCGGAGTCTGCCCCTAGAGCACCTGGTCCATATATATCCTTGATTGCTGGATTACCCCCGGTGGGGTGGAGGGAGCCCCCTACTCCCCCTGACCATTGATTGTGGACACACTGTGCAGCAGAGTCTGCCCCGATGATCCGAGGGCACACAGTGAGGAGTTGTCACCTAGGCGAGGAGAGGGTGATTTTGCTCTGTTTTTCTTCCCCCAGCATGAAGTGAGGGCCAATGAGCAAGGAAGCGCAATGAGATGCATCTCCTGCTCCGCCACTCTGCCGACGTCTGCCCCGGAACCCACGCTGTTACCTCCCTCTACCACACCTACCTCCAGAGCTCCCACAGGAGGCGGTATTGCGTCGGGAGCTTGCAGGTTGACCCACACAGAGAAGGAGAGCAGCCGTCAGGCGTTCAATCATTCTCTTCCCTGGCCGACTCCTGGCAGTCCATGCTCGTTCCCGAACACGGGTCGCCGGCGTGGCGCGAGGTAAGGCAACCAGCGCCTCAGCCCTCATCATTTTTAACTATTTTCAGCGTGCATTACCATTTTGTTTTGTTTACAAATTAAAGGTGTTGTGTTTCCATCTGGTTTACTAAACTTTGTACTTAATTTCTACCAGTAAAACAGACTAGAGCTATTTCTGGAATAGCTAATGCAGTAGACACAACGGGGCAACAGGACAGAACAATTCACACTACTAGGATTCATACTAGCACTTTTAGAAGCTCAGAAGGCAGAGACCCATAGGTAGCTTCTTGCAGCTCTCTGTAAACAATTTGATGGTTACCCATAAGGTATTCATCCAATCTTCTTTTAAAATGTGTTTATGGGGTTGCTTATGACTACATTTCCTGGCAGTCTATTTCAGGGGTCTATCACTCTCTGGGTAAAAAATAAATGTTTTCTAGCTATGGTTTTAAAAAAGTTGTCCTTTTAACTGCATGGGATGGTCACTGGTGTTTGTTACATTACTTAAAAGTGAAATTCATCTCAAACATGAGATAGGGATCTTGTAGGATGTCACATAAAACTATTAGGTCTCTCCTTAGTCATCTTACATGTAATGGCACTGAGAATGACCAGTCTACCTGTGTAGGGGAGGTTCTGTCACCTAGCACCAGTACCAGGTTTTAGACAGATATCTAACTAGATGCCCATGCTAGGATCCATATGGTACAGCCATCTGACTACTCAGTTTCTATGCATATAACAAAACAGATCTAGGGTGCATTCACAAGCCTCAGGCAGTTTGGTATACTTATTCCTATAATCAGGGTATTTGCATACCCACTAAACTACAGAAGCATACAATACATGAAAAAGTATGATTACAATTCCTATATCATGAGAATTCATTCAGTATGCCATAAAGCATAAGCAATGAACAGATACCCATCATGTGAGCTTAACAGTCCTCTCCTAATAGAAACAGGCAGCCTGATTAAATTATGCAATAGCATTAGTATTCCTACCAAAAACAGCTATTCAAAGCTTTATCCTAAAAGCCTATTAACTGAGCTGTATCCTAACCTATGTATGCATAATGCAAAGTATCTCCCCCAAGAGCGCTTTTATTTGGACGTCCTGACCACTAATATTTCGCATGTTGCCCAGCTTACTATGCTAAAGGCAAAGAGCTTGTTCAATCTTACCACTCTGCTAGCCTTTGTCAACAGGTCTTAGCCAGAAATCTCCACCAAGAAACTCAGTAATAGCTTCCTAGGACTATATTCAGAATGTCCCCCCCGAAACCCCTGGGATTTTATAGTCTGGTTGGAAGGGGTCTTTCCAAAAATCACCAATCACATATTAGTTGCCTGATCTAACATATACATAGAAACATAGAAGTTGACGGCAGATAAGGACCGCAAGGCCCATCCAGTCTGCCCATTTCTTTTTCTACCTTATAAATGTGCCATCGGCCTTTGCTCTGTCAGTGACCTATCTATTCATAGTCATTTGTATTGCTCCCTTATGCCTATCCCATGCCTGTTTGAAGCCCTGTACTGTATTCATAGCCACCACTTCTTGTGGTAAGCTATTCCATGCATCTACCACCCTTTCTGTGAAAAAGAATTTCCTCACATTCCCCCTTAATCGGCCTCCCTCTAATCTCATGCTGTGTCCTCTTGTCCTGCTATTTTTCTTATATTTAAACATGTTACACTCTTTCACCTTGTTTATGCCCTGCTGTTATGTTTCTACTAATCGGAGGTATGTATATGGGTGCCATTTCCTTCGCTCTAGATCTACGTAGCTGTGAAAGTGTGGTTAGCCAAGAACCAATAAAATTTATTAGAAATACTTAGTAAGCTTCCTTCTGTCTAAATACAGTACAAGGAGGTGTAAGAAATGCAGTTAGCTAAGAAGCAGTAACATTTATCAGAAATATTCAGCTAGCTTGCCTCAGCTTGGGTCTTGTCTGTATTATTTGTATATAAAATGATTTTGGGCCTTGTTAGGCCATTCAGGCCTGTTTATCTACTGGCTTTGCTTGGCCTGGGTTTATTCAGGTCCCTGTCAACTAGCTCCACCTGGATTACCCCAGGTCTTTGGGAAGTGGCTTTCCTGGTATTTTCCAAACTGCCAGCTCTATATTACTTCCTGCTAAGCCTGAATTGCTGCAAGGTTTTAGTTTTGACTAGAATGCTTATGTCTGGCCTGTCTGTATTTAGACTCTGGTCATGAGCAAGTATTCTGTTCTATTCCCATAATGGTTTTAGTGGCTCTGCGTGGAGTTCGCTCAATCCTACTGTTGCATTTGAAGGTATAAGGATTCCATACTTGGCTAGTGTAATCCAGACTGGGTCGTAAATATGATCTGTAGATCGGTAAGATTACCTCGGGTCCTACACTGTTTATATGGTTTTTGATAGATCATAATATTTTATTTGCTTCAGAAATGATTGCTGTAAATTATGTATTAAACTTGAAAGAGTTGGAGATCATGATTCGCAAGTCCATTTTTTCTGAAACCGATTTTAAGGCAGTGTTGCTCACAATATATTGCTGGTGGTGGTCGTTTTTGCCCAGATGCATTACACTGCATTTATTTAGATAAAATGACATCCCCCAATCTGTATGCCCAGAAGAGTGATTTTATCCACGTCTGTTTGTAATGAGCCAACATGTTCATTGATTAAGGACCCCCCAATTTACTATCAACCGCATATTTGATGTCCAGTTATGTACCTCCGAATTCATATCTAAGATGAACAAAGAGACTATTATGGGACCTAAAACACACCCCTGTGGGACCCACTTGTAACACTCCCCCTAGATGAATGAGGACCATTAAACGGACACCACTTGTGTTCCATTATTAAGCCAGTGTATGACCCAGTTGATACCTGTGTTTGTTTCCAGTCTAACCATTTTAGCTATACTGGCCCAGCATGGCACGCAGACAAATGCTTTACAAAAATATATGTATAGAATGTCCACTGGCATGTCACTGTAAAGGGCACTGCTCACTTTTTCATAGAAGCAAAGGAAGGAAGTTGGAAATGATCTCCCAGATTTAAATCCACGCTGTTCATTGTCATTATTAGTACCGTATTTATGTTCTTTATGTGCTCTTTTATTCATTCGGCCAAAATAGATTCAGTAATTTTACCAGGGTTGGAGGATACACTTACTGGACAGTAATTTCGGATATCACATTTACTGCCTTTTTTGAAGACAGGAATAACTTCTGCTAGTCTCCCGTCTTCTGGGACTTCACCCGTGTCAATGGCTTTCTTCTATAGTACGGTGAGGGGCTTTAGAATG
Source organism: Neoceratodus forsteri (assembly GCA_016271365.2). Taxonomy (NCBI): domain Eukaryota; kingdom Metazoa; phylum Chordata; order Ceratodontiformes; family Ceratodontidae; genus Neoceratodus; species Neoceratodus forsteri. The sequence goes on from JADMNL010000029.1 coordinate 86,998,052, forward strand.
CTTTTGCCCTAGATTTTAAGCAATTTAGATGAAATGTAATCTTAATTTTTGATTCAATTTGATTATTTGGTTTTTATTTGTAACAGCTAATTGTCCACCGTATTTTGTGAAGATTGTACAAAAACAGTGATTAAATTCATCAGCCAAATGTTGAAGATCAAGAATAGTACCATTTTTATTTACTGGGCCTACTGCTTTCTCATTCTTTTTTAATTAGTTTATATAACTGTAACATTGTTTATTTTTGTTTGCTTTTCTGGCCAATTCAATTTCAACCTGTTATTTTGAATTTTTTTTTTTTTTTTTTTTTTGTTTTTTACTCTGTTCGAGTACTTCGTGTTTTCCCAGTCCTTGCTTGATCTTTATTTTAAGTATTTATTGTAAAGGCTTTTTTTTTTCTTGATAGTTCTTTTAATTTGTTTGTTATATCATTTTAAACGTTTATGTATAAATATATTTATATATAGATAGTTTTTTTTTTTTATTTTACATTTTTTATGTTTTGGTCACAAATGTTGGGGAAATTAGTTTTGATCTTGCACCACATTTCCTCAACTGATAAGTTATCCAATTCCCTTTTCCCCAATTTATTTCGTTCATTTTTTCCAGAATTTGTTTATTGCTTGCAGTGTGATATAAATAAACTTGTTATGCCTGTTATCCTGGATATGGAAGAAATCAGTGCTTGGTGATCAGTGTGATTAACCCCCCCCCCCCCTTCAGCAGCAACCAAACGTCTCTCTCAGGGAGGGCCCCTCCCCAGCAAGATGTGGAGAGGCCTGTAATCTTAAAAGGTTTTAAATTTCAGGGTTTTGTTTCCATGCACGCGGCTCACCTACCTTCCCAGAATTATCTGGCCCGATGGCGATGCCAAACTCTGTACGAATGAAGGTGTTATTGATGAGGTTTGTGATGTCACTGAAAGATTTCCCATAGTTCTCACTGGAAAACAAAGACAAACATGAGCCTGTGTGTGCAGGAGGGTACTGCAGCTGTAGCAGCATTTGAAACCAGTGCTTCCACTGGCATGGGGAAATGGAGAACATTAACAACATTAATCTCTGCTGGGGACTGCATTGCTATGTTATTAAGGTAACCTGCTAGCTTCCTGTCGGTTCCTTAGATAAATCCACCACCACCTACAGAGCACTGCTGTATATTGCTGGTCCCAGCAGACTAAAGGAGAACCACCAACAGCAACCAGGAGACAACAGCACTAGTCTGGGTTATGGATGAAACCAGTCACTGCTGTACAAAGGGGTAAGTGGGACAGAGCATCATTTTATCCAGACACACACAACTTCTAGAAGACATTTCTTTTTAAGAACACACAATGATGGCACTGTCTTATGAGCAAACATTAAAATAAGATTTAGTCTGAGACCCCTCCTTGCAATTTCTTAGGGTTCCCTCTTAATACTTCATAGCTTTCATTCTGGTAAAATAGTGTCATTGTATGAAGATGACAGACATTAAACTGTAAAAGATGCAGCGAAAAGAATGGTAACTCACGGACACCCTTCCCACACTTCTGATCGAAAGTGTTGAGAAAACCCAGGGGTTCTGGGACCATTATTAAAAGCTGGAGGAAAGGAATGTAGGGCCCTTATTGTAAGATCAGTGTATGTGCTGTACAGTGATACAGGTGGCAAGATGACAACTGCAGGAAGGCAAAGCTCTGACGCATAAGGCCAAAAAGTGCAGGATAAAAATGTTATCGTTGCTGAAGCGCACGTCAAAGTATATCTGGATATATCTGGGTTCAGTCTCACCTCCCAGTATATCTGGGTCCAGCCTCACCACCACAGCTCACCTCCCAGTATGTCTGGGTCCAGCCTCATCACCCCAGCTCACCTCCCAGTATGTCTGGGTCCAGCCTTATCACCCCAGGTCACCTCCCAGCATATCTGGGTCCAGCCTCATCACTCCAGCTCACCTCCCAGCATATCTGGGTTCAGCCTCACCACCACGGCACACCTCCCAGTATATCTAGGTCCAGAGTCACCACCATTGCACACTTCCCAGTATATCTGGGTCCAGCCTCGCCACCACAGCACACCTCCCAGTATATCTGGATCCAGATTCACCACCACGGCACACCTTCAGGCATATCTGGGTCCAGAGTCACCACCACGGCACACTTCCCACTAAATCTAGGTCCAGCCTCACCAACACAGCACACCTCCCAGTATACCTAGGTCCAGCCTCACCACCACAGCGCACCTCCCAGTATACCTAGATCCAGCCTCACCACCACAGCGCACCTCCCAGTACACCTAGATCCAGCCTCACCACCACAGCACACCTCCCAGTATACATGGGTCCAACCTCACCACCACAACGCACCTCCCAGTATACCTGGGTCCACCCTCACCACCACAGCACACCTAGTATATCTGGGTCCAGCCTCGCCACCATGGCACACCAACCAGTATATCTGGGTCCAGCCTCGCCACCACGGCACACCTCCCAGTATACATGGGTCCAGCCTCGCCACCACAGCGCACCTCCCAGTATACCTGGGTCCACCCTCACCACCACAGCACACCTAGTATATCTGGGTTCAGCCTCGCCACCATGGCACACCTCCCATTATATCTGGGTCCAGTCTCACCACCACAGAGCACTTCCCAGTATACCTGGGTCCACCCTCACCACCACAGCACACCTAGTATATCTGGGTCCAGCCTCGCCACCACGGCACACCAACCAGTATATCTGGGTCCAGCCTCGCCACCACGGCACACCTCCCAGTATATCTGGGTCCAGCCTCACCACCCCAGCTCACCTCCCAGTATGTCTGGGTCCAGCCTCATCACCCCAGCTCACCTCCCAGTATGTCTGGGTCCAGCCTCATCACCCCAGCTCACCTCCCAGCATATCTGGGCCAGCCTCATCACTCCAGCTCACCTCCCAGCATATCTGGGTTCAGCCTCACCACCACGGCACACCTCCCAGTATATCTAGGTCCAGAGTCACCACCATTGCACACTTCCCAGTATATCTGGGTCCAGCCTCGCCACCACAGCACACCTCCCAGTATATCTGGGTCCGGCCTCACCACCACGGCACACCTTCAGGCATATCTGGGTCCAGAGTCACCACCACGGCACACTTCCCACTAAATCTAGGTCCAGCCTCACCAACACAGCACACCTCCCAGTATACCTAGGTCCAGCCTCACCACCACAGCGCACCTCCCAGTATACCTAGGTCCAGCCTCACCACCACAGCGCACCTCCCAGTACACCTAGATCCAGCCTCACCACCACAGCACACCTCCCAGTATACATGGGTCCAGCCTCACCACCACAGCGCACCTCCCAGTATACCTGGGTCCACCCTCACCACCACAGCACACCTAGTATATCTGGGTCCAGCCTCACCACCACGGCACACCAACCAGTATATCTGGGTCCAGCCTCACCACCACAGCGCACCTCTCAGTATACATGGGTCCAGCCTCACCACCACAGCGCACCTCCCAGTATACCTGGGTCCACCCTCACCACCACAGCACACCTAGTATATCTGGGTTCAGCCTCGCCACCATGGCACACCTCCCATTATATCTGGGTCCAGCCTCGCCACCACGGCACACCAACCAGTATATCTGGGTCCAGCCTCACCACCACGGCACACCAACCAGTATATCTGGGTCCAGCCTCGCCACCACAGCACACCTCCCAGTATATCTGGGTCCAGCCTCACCACCACGGCACACCTCCCAGTATATCTGGGTCCAGCCTCACCACCATGGCACACCTCCCAGTATATCTGGGTCCAGCCTCTTCACCAGAGAGCACCTCCTGAGAACACAGGGGACACTGGAACAAATACCCCATCCTTCCTGTTCCTGTCCCTGCCCAGAAGTCAGTGGAGCTGGTCGGGTTCTGCCTTGGGAGCTCCAGAGGGAGTCTAACACTGGAAAGAGGCATAAATACTATGTGGAAAAAAAAAAAAAAGGAATAACTTCCATGACAACAGGTAGTGATTTCATAAGTATACCATTTCAACCTCATGGCAAAAATAAGTAACAAGTACTGACAAAGACTCCTGTAGGACTGGGTCACCCAGTGTAAACGTATTAGGCACTTAGAAAACATTATCCATAACCTGAGACTACAGGTGGAGCTATATAATGCCAGGTGGCTACCTTTTCTTTTGTATCTGGAGGAACAGGAAGGACAGCAGGTGCTGGACAACATTCTAGTTCCAAGACATCTAGGAGTCTAACTAGCCATGTCATTCGTACTGGATTTGGTCAGAGAAATAGAATAAAATACGGTTCCTTCCATGTTGATTGAATCACGTATGGGAGTAAACAACTAAGTACTATAGGCAAATCGTGACAGCACTGTGTATGGCAATATTGTTTTAGAGTTTTATGTAACTTTTTTTTTTTTAAATAAAAAAAAGTACAAGTTAAAAAGAAGTGATGAAGACTAAAGGGGTACATATTCAGTTTTAATGTCAATGTTGCAAGTACCAAAAATTCAGCTATGCTGGGAGTGCTGTGTAATGAGTTCTACCAGTAACAACTGCAGGTTTGTGTTTTTTTTGTTTTTTTTTTATATCTGGAAACCAACAAAATCTCTGAAAGAGATGCTGCCAAATTAGATCGAAATTCGTTAAAACAGCATTTTGGGGCCAGGTTTATAAAGAAAGCTTTTATATGAACCCTCCAGGATCATCTTATTTCACATCAAGTTATGCTTAAAAAAATGTATCACCTCACTGTTTACAAACTGCAGAGCTCGAGTTGACTGTGCTGGCAAAACTCCAGCGTGGTCGGCCCAGTGGCACTGAGGGTTGAGGCACTAAACTCCACACCTCGCTGTACACCAGCGACCCATATATGTGTAGCATCCGACGGACTGCTTTCCTCTCGGGGGGGAGGAGGAGAGAAGAGGACTGAGTGCTCTGACAAATGACTACCACCAGGTGGAGACCTGGGAGCAGTGTGGGTAGAAAGCAGCAGAAAGAAAGGAGGTGATGTAGGACTCCACAGCGTGCACATGCCTCCACACACTCAAGTTGACGACTGCGTGCCTCCACACATGCACATCGATGAGTGTGCCCCAGCGTGGGGATAGAGACACAAAAACAGAGGAAAATGGTGGCAGGGCAGGTGTGTATGACACCTGCCCGCCAATCCCCTACCCGTCACACCACCAGGGACCCAAGGGGCCAGAAGCTGGACTTGTGCTTCGAGAGGGAGAGGACAGTCCTCCTCCTCCTCCTCCTCCTGAACCTGCCACAGGAGGGATCTGTGGGGGTAAATCCAGTCCTCAGAGGCAAGTCCTGAGGAGGTTCAGGATGGCAGAGGTCTGCAGGGCAGTGCAGATGACAGCCTAGCCTGCCCAGACCACAAGGAGGAACAACAACTTATATTGGGGGGGACCTCCCAATGAGTGTCTTGACGCTCTGACTTGCAGGAAGCTTTGTGAACTGCTACACAAGAGTCGCAGGGAAGCACCTATGCACAGCCACAAATTTGTGCTCATTTGCATCTGCATCACATGACCGCACATAATACTGTGTGTACCCACCACTGGTATGCATTGTCACTCACAGGTCAGATCAATGCAATGTTATCCTGAAGTAAATGTAATGCAAAGAAAAAAAAAAGGGGAATCAACAGTATGGGATATCATAAACTCTCAGCGAGTCTTATGATCCAGCGCCTGGGGAATCAACAGTATGGGATGTCACAAACTCTCAGCGAGAGTCATATGATCAGCGCCTGTGTAAGTGACAAACAGCCAACGTTCACCGAGCTATTCACTGTGTCTGTCTGTCATGTTGGTGTCAGTTTTTATTTTATTTTTAAATATAATTACTGACTGAACCATGTCCTAATTGCAGTGAAGTTTTAACTTCTTTCAAATCACACAAAGCAACACATGTCTGTTCTCCTGAGCAAATGGAACACTGCTAAATTTAGATTGCAATTAAATACTACAGAAAAGAATACATTATTTGTGCAGCACACATAATAATTAATGTATTCAATTAGTTGTCAAACTACATAAAGCTCATCTACAGGACGATACTACGATTCAAACTCAAAGTAAGTGGATGTCACCAAAATGGTTAGAGAGCTGACATTATTTGACAGAAAAGATCATTATGACAGAAGTCCCCATAATAGTACGAGTTAAAGAGCCACTGAAATCTCAAGAAGAACTTTGAAAACCATAATATTGGGGCACAAAGCAGCTTACATTTCTCATTTGCTCCGAATTTTTATTCCCATTATTTATTGCTGTAGTCATATACATGAAAACAGAACAGTTGTAGCCAGCCAGATGGCGCTGGAGGTTCAGGCACTGGTCGCTACACCTCGTGCCACATTGGCGACCCGGGTTCGGGAACGAGCCCGGACCACTGGGGGTTGGCAGGGGCAAGATAGGATTGAGCATCCAGAGGACTGCTCTCCTCTCTCGGGGGAAGGAGGTTCTGTCATCCCACTCATTGACTCTCCTCCGACAGTGGCTGGAGGGCAGTACAGGTCGGGAGGCACGTAAATTGAGCGTCTCTACACCGGTGGGGAGGGGGGATGGGAGGAAAAAAATGTGAAAAGGGAGCTGGCAGGCTCCATGATGGCCCGTGGTATCGCCGTGGTTGCCCCAGCTTCTGGATCATGCTCTTGGGGTGGGAGAACGTCGGCGCTCCCCTCCCTGGCCCGGCCGCAGTGGCTAAGCAGCGGAGGAACTATGGGGTCAGTCGGAGCAGGGATGCTCAGGCACCTAGGATGAGTCCCTTTAAGGAAGGGTCATAGCCGCCTGCCAGGCTCCAGGGGGCATAAAAAAACCTACAAGAGAAGAAAAAAAAATAACAGAACAGTTGGTTCCTTGAGGGTTAATCTGGCCCTATTGCTTCTTCCCAACCTGATGTCATAACACACTGCTTGCGGCAGCAGACAGACAGAACATTATAATTTCAAATAGAGAATAAGCTGTAGAGGCAGATGAACTCCAATAAAGATCTTGTTTTTGTTGGAATTTCTTCAGTAATAAATAATGGAGAGGAAAGAGTTATAGAAGATGCATGAAATACAAGCCTAATAGTGTTTAAATATTATGGTTTTCAAAAATGTTCCTGAGATGTCAGAGGCTCAACACCAAAACACACTGAATGTAGGCATTTCATCTATATAAACAGTTATTTTGTTAGTCACGCAGAGACACCACATCACATTTTATGACAGTGAAACTGTAAAATGTGTGACAGCTGGACAGTGAGACCAGAGCATGTGTGCATTAAGCTAAGCCACCCATAACAGTGCGTTGGGGACAAGTGCTCACATGACTCAAGAAGCAGTTCTTGTCCATCCGTAGATGTAAATAAACACAGGAACACCATGTAGGCTGGTGTGGTAACAAATATGGCAGTTCAGCGTATTTCATTGAATTGTGAACAAAACAACCTCCACTGCTAAACACAAACATCATAGGCCAATGTCATGATCTATTATGTGAGAAACGTATAACTTTTCCAAAAAACAAGGTTGACAGTGTCCCTTTAAGCAAGGACTTTTTAAAAGTGTCACCCATGGGTCACACCAGTAACAGTCATTAAAAGACATTCATTACCTCCTATACAGCTTGGACTGACCAAACGTCACAACCAGAAGTGGCACACGGAACGTTGTCAGGACGAGGATGACCTGGAAAACAAGCCCAAGGGAAATAACAATTGGACATCTTGTATTTATTTAAAAACAGCACACTTTCCACACAAGATCCTGAATGACTTTAGTAACATTACAAACCTTACACTCGCAAGTTTGCTGTTTTTCTGTGCAGTGCGAACACTGCAGAAGAAAAAATTACTGTACTAATGTTTCTTCTTAAGAGATCCCTCATTATGTTTACACTTTATGCAGTCATCTTGGCCAAGAGTGATGTCCCACAGATTAGAACCTAAGCAAATTCTAGAATTTGGAATGCAGGTTCAAACTCTGCACTCACGTTCCACTCTGGCCATTACTCAGATCTGTTTTCAAGCCAGAGTGGAGCAGCAGCTAGCCAGTGAAACTAAAAGCTACCAAATTATTTTTTTTATTGTTACAGAAGAAACAATTACTCACCATAGTAATGTTGTTTCTTCTAATGGAGTCTTGCTGTATTCAGACATAATGCAATTAGCCCCAGCAGTTGAACTGCCCCAGAGAGGAAAGAGTTAACTCCATGCAGAAGCATGGAACGTTGAGCTCAAGCTCGGTTTTCAAACCTCTGTCTGTGGTACTTTCCAGTGTAACAGTCAGATTCTTACGAGCAATTCACTAACTAGGCACTAAAATATGGAAACTGTTTGAAACATATAGCCAAAAGGCAAAAAATAGTTTTGGGGTCCAAAAAGACTCAAGTCGAGAACCCAAGAAGAAACAAGGTAGTGACAATTTAGGCTATGAACATAAGAATAATAAACATAACAGTTACCCCACCAAAAGGGAGGGTACAAGGTACACCCCTTAGGTGCAACTCTGTACCTGCCAGCCCGCTTCCCAAAAACAGGTTCTAAGAGGGGGAGGCAGGGGGGAGGTCTGAATACAGCAAGACTCCATTAGAAGAAACAACATTACTATGGTGGGTAATTTTTTCTTCAAACAACATGAAGTCTTGCTGTATTCAGACATAATGCAGACCACCGAGCAGTTGCCTATTGAGGAGGAATGCAGAACCTACTTTGGGAACAGGCTCTGCAGTACTGTTGTGCCAAACCTAGCATCACTCTAGCCTGGATGTCCAGGAGTAATGCTTGGTGAATGTATGTACTTTTTTTCAGGTGGCTGCTTTACAGATCTCTAACAAGGGAATATCTCTGGCCGCAGCTAGAGAGGCAGCTGTACCCCTAGTGGAGTGAGCCCTCAGGCCTGAAGGGGGGGGGGTTCTACCCAATTTGTCATAGCACAATTGTATACAAGAAACAATCCACCTGGTAATAGATCTTTTAGTGGCAAGCTTACCTTACCCCACTTCACCATAAGTGAGAAACAATTGAAGACAGTCATTTCTGTGTGCTTTAGTATGCTCTATGTAGTAGCTAAGAGCCCTTTTAACATCCGAACTGTGTAATAATCTTTCCCTTGAAGAAGAATGGTCAGTGAAAAACACAGGGAGCGATATGGACTGGTTTAGGTGGAAATCCAATACCACTTTTGGCAAGAACTTCCTATTAGTTCTTAGGACCACTTTATCCCTATGGAAGGATATGAAGTCAGGTTCAACTGACAGGGCCTGTAATTCACTAATCCGCCTGGCAGAAGTAATAGCTACCAGAAACACAGTTTTCCAGGTCAAGTACTTCAATTCAGCCAAAGCCATAGGCTCAAAGGCTGGCTGCATCAGCTGAGCAATGCAGACATTAAGATCCCAAGGCAGAGGAGGCTCCCTAAAAGGAGGGTTAATGTGGAGCAGACCTTTGAAAAACGTTATGAAAACAGGATGAGATGCCAGGGAAGGGCCCTTCCCTGCTGAGAGGAATGCAGAGACAGCTGCTAGATGAACCTTCAGAGTGGCAAGCCTAAGGTCTAGACCATTCAGATAAACTAGACAGTCTAAGGTTGTGGAAATGTCTGCAGAATCAAGCAGGATGCCTTTCTGAGAGCACCAAACACTGAACCTCTTCCATTTGGGATTGTAAGTTTTTCTAGTGGAAGGTTTCCTGGAGACCTTTAGAATATCCAGAACTCCCTGAGAGAGATGAAGTGCTGCATATTCTAACTCTTCAACAAGAGCCATGCCTTGAGGTTGAGGGACTGGAGATTGGGGAACCAAATCCGCCCCGGAAGGAGGAGAGAAGATTGTATCTCCTGGGAAGACACAGGGGCCGTGACATAGCCAAGGACAACAGAAGAGGATACCAAGTCTGTCTGGCCCAATCTGGAGCCACCAAAATCACTGTGCAGGGTTGAGTTTTTATCTTGATCAGAACTCTGAACAGGAGAGGGAAGGCATAGAAAAACCTGCCCTTCCAGTCCAGAATGAGGGCATCCTGGGGAACTGTCCCCAGGACTGGACGTCTGCAACAAAACAGAGGAAGTTGATTGTCTGGTGCTGCAAATAGATGCATCTCTGGGATGACCCACCTGGAGAAAATGATCCTCAGAATGTGAGTATTCAGGGACCTTTCGTGATGTCCCTGTGAAATCCTGCTCAGGGCATCTGCTAACACATTGTCTTTCCCTGGAAGATGAACCGCTACCAGGGAAGTCTGAAGGGAATAGGCCAGAGACCAAATCTTCATGGCCTCCGTGGCCTTGTGGACCGAGTGCCTCCCTGCTTGTTGATGTACCACATTGTGGTAGTGTTGTCAGTCCTGATTTGGACCACCTTGCCCTTGACTAAATCTGAGAAGGTCTGAAGGGCTAGGAAAACTGCCCTGAGTTCCAGGAGATTGATATGAAGAAGAGACTCCTACAGGGACCAGATTTCCCCGAGCTGTTACGGCTCCCAGGTGGGCTCCCCAGCCTAAGAGAGAAGCATCCGTAGTCAGTACTACTGATGAACTTGAGGGAGAAATGGAACCCCTTGTCTGAGGCTGTCCTGGTCCAGCCACCACTGGACAGCTTGTACCAGAGTTCGGGTCACTGGAATCAGTTTGGACAGAGTGTCCCTTCTCTGTGACCAAAAGAACCTTAGATGGAACTGAATATCCCGCATCTGAAATCTGGCTCCCTGAACCACTACAGTGGAGGCTGCCATGTGGCCCACGAGTTGGAGGAACTGTCTCGCTGGAAGAGAAACCTGAGGCCGAAAGGAGGAAGCGAGGTCTACTAAGGCCTTCACCCTTGCCAGAGGAAGGAAGGCTTTTGCTTGGACAGTATCCAATTCCACCCCTATGAAGGTGAAAAGCTGTACTGGTTCGAGGGCTGATTTTGGCAGATTTAGAAGAAACCCCAGAGGACTGAGCAAGTCCTGGGTGGTTTGCAGAGCTGCCCTGACCTGATCTGATGACTGCCCTACCAGCAGCCAGTCATCCAGATATGGAAAAATGGTGATACCCTGTCTTCTGAGGTAAGCTACCACTACTGCAAGGCACTTTGTGAACACCCTTGGAGCTGATGTTAGGCCAAAAGGCATAGCCCTGAACTGATAGTTGCAACTCAAACCTGAGGTATTTTCTGTGGGAGCACCTTATAGGTATATGGAAGTAGGCATCCTTGAGGTCCAGTGATGCTAGCCAATCTCCTGACCTTAAAGAGGGAAAGATTATTCCCAGAGTTACCATTTTGAATTTGGGTTTTGATATGTGTTTGTTCAAGTATCAGGATGGATCGCCACTCCTCTGTTTTCTTTGGGGTAAGGAAGTACCTGGGGTACAGGCCTTTTCCCCTGTGTTGAGTACAAATCTTTTCTACGGCTCTGAGAGCTAGGAAAGCGGAAACCTCTGCCTCCAGGGCAAGGGTTTCTGAGATTGATGCAGGTGGAAAAGACCTGGCCCTCCTTTTTGGGTACCTTTTGAAACTGAGGGCCAGTCCCTGGCTTACTCCTTCCAGGACCCACTTGTCTGAGGTAACAGACTTCCAGGCCTGAAAGTAGTAAGCCAGCCTGCCTCCTACTGGGACTGGGAAGTCGACCGGGCTAACACCTCAGGGTGTCTGCTTGGCAGGAGCCTTAGACTGGGAGGAGGAAGCAGCCCTGCTCAACCCCCTCCTGCCCCTCCCTCGGAAAAAACCCTTTGTGGGTAAGAAGAGGCGGCCTGGGCTTGGTAAAAAGGCCTGCCCATGCCCTGGACTGCTGCTTTTGAGGAGTGGCTTGCCTTTCCTTGGCCTCTGCACTCCTGTAAGTTGTCCTGTATTCGTCCATTTTCTTCATGTAAGCCTCTGTCTGCTCCCCAAACAGAGAGTTACCAACTACAGGAAAATCCATAGCCTTAGACTGGGTGTCCTGTGATAGGCTAGTACATCTGAGCCAAGCATGCCTCCTGAGACACACAGATGTAGCCATGACTCTGGATGCCACATCGTTGGAGTCCACAGCAGCGTGAAATTGTACTCTGGATGCCTCAATTCCATCTGCAGCCACCTCCTCCAGCTCTTTGGCTAGCTGGGGGAGGCCTGTTGAGCCAGTTTCAGAACCGTATCCCACCTGCACTTCTGGTACCTGGCTGTATAGGCCATATAATTTGCCTGCCTGAGTCCCAAAGAGGATGCCAAGTATATTTTTTTGACCATGGCATCAACTTTCCTGGAGTCCTTGTCTGGGGGGTGTGAAGCCAAAGGAATGTTTGCTCTGTCACAGGCTGCTGCCTGCACTCCCCCAACATGGCTGCAATGTGAATAAAGGAACTCTGCACCCGAGCCTGATAACATATACCTCCTGTCCATTCTTTTATCTACAGGAGGTAGAGAGTTAGGAGTCTGTAGAATCTTTTGTGTCTGTTTCCCCAAGCACTTATGAAGGGGGACAGACAACCTTTTGGACTCTGGGATGTCAATCATCTCCACAAAAATCAGGCTCTTCTTCCTCCTCAGCAGCTTCAACCATAGGGAGCTGGAGGGTTTGGGCCACCTTCTTGTAAAACAAGAAGTGTGAAGGGGACTCAGAGAGCCTGGGAAGAGAGATATCAGAGGGCCTGTCTGGGGAGATGTCTGGTTCAATGGGCACATCAGACCCCGGTTGTCATCATTTCTTTTTGTGGAACCGACCCCTCAGAGTCAGCTCTCCTTTGCTCAGGAGGTATCGCCCAGGTTAGTAGGCACCTCCTCAGGTTCTGCCGCAACTGAACCAGGTTGGCCATCCGGATCCACGGACTTCTCGGCCTCCCTTTCCCTCAACCTACTCAGTCTTTTTTTTTTTTTTTTTTTTTTTAAGAGTGGTTTTGGGAAAGTTTTTGCAAATTTGGCAGTCTGACTGGAGGTTGTCAAACCCCAGACAATAAACACAGATGAGGTGGGGGTCGGCCTTGGCAAAGGCCTCCCCACACTCAGTACAGTGTTAAAACCCAGTGGGACCGGTTTTCTTTTTGGGTTTCTCAGACATGGCCAACCTACCAAAATTACCCTATAGAAGCTTTCAAGCCAGGTAATACCAACCGATCACTAACAACCATGTCATGGGTTTGGAAAATAACCGAGAAAAAGTCCGGTTCTTTTGAAATTGATTGGTACCGGAACACAGCACTAATCCCAGATAGATATTATTTAAAGTTAGAGAATTCACAAGGTCGGTTCCTAACCGGACCAACCAAAAAGAAACCGAAGAGACAAACAATTTCCACAGTTAAATAAAATTAAAACACAGTCACTACCTATTTACAACACTACCTGTACCGTAGACAGAGGCTGGAAATCTGAAAAAACAATAAAGAAATGGTTTTTAAAACCGAACGCTTTACTATATCGAACCGAGCAGAGGAAATCTCCGGAGCGACTTCACTGTTAGGCGGAGTAAAGAATCTGATGGTTACGCTGGCAAGTACCACAGACAGAGGTTTGAAAACCGAGCTTGAGCTCAACATTCCATGCTTCTGCATGGAGTTAACTCTTTCCTCTCCGGGGCAGTTCAAGTGCTGGGGCTAACTGCATTATGTCTGAATACAGCAAGACTTCATGTTGTTTGAATTTTAAAAAACACCAAACAAATGGAAAACAGACTTGAGAAAACTTTGTCATATAAACCATATCTATGAACTTAAACAATTGTAGGAACTGCAACAGTAATGCTTAAGCAACCTCAATGAAAAAAGAACTGATTCTTGGGTGAACCTATTTCAGGTTCTGGAAGGGAAGGCAGGGTCAGGGAGTATAAACATAGTGAGGGATCCCTTAAGAAGAAACAGCATTATTATAGTGAGTAATTTTTTCTTCTAACTCCAGGAATCTCTCACTTAAATTGTTTATGCTTTATGCAGACTCAGTAACAGTACCTTGGGAGGCTGGGTCCAGAACTTACTTAGGAAAAAGGTTCTGCAAGACATCAGTTCCAAAACTGGCATCCCTTCTGGACTGTATGTCCAAACAACGGTGCTTTGTGAAGGTGCGTACTGTTTTCCAAGTAGATGCCTTCCAAATGTCTAACAATGGGATGCCCCTTGAAGATGCCACAGAGGCAGAGGTACCCCTTGCGGAGTGTGCCCTTAAGCCTCTTGGTAGCATTCTCCCAGCCTTTCATAGCAGAAGTGAATGCAAGAGACTATCCAGTGAGAGAGAGCAAGAGAGAGAGATCTCTTTGTAGCTGGGTTGCCTTTGCCAACCTTAGATGGGCTATACAACTTTTCCTCATCTGGAATGGAATGCTCTAGATAAAATTGAGGGAGAGTGACTGATTCAGGTAGAATTTAGATACCCCCTTAGGAAGGAATTTTCTGTAGGTTCCAAGAACTACTTTATCCCTGTGGGACATTATGTAATTTGACTGTGCAGAGCGCTTCCAATTCACTTATCCTCCCAGCAGGGGACACTGCAACTAGGAATATGGTTTTCCATGTCACATACTGCAGCTGTTTCCATAGGCTCAAAGAGAGACTCCATAAGACAGGCAAGGCATATGTTGAGGTCCCAGGGTGGGACAGGGTCCCTGACTGGTGGGTACAAGTGGATGACGTCTTTAAAAAACCTTTAGAAAATGGGTTGTGAGGCCAATGACTTTCCATCCAAGATTCATGCTAGTACTGCTGCTAAGTGTGCCTTTGAAGTTGAAGACCTTAAGCCTAACGTCTGCAAGTGTACCAAGTATTGCAGAATTATTTATGGGCAGCCCTGCCTCTATTGGGTTTATTTTTATGGGGGCACACAAGTAAGAAAACCTTTTCCACTTAGAGGAATGAGCTTTTTTTGTAGCGGGTTTCCTTGAAACCCTAAGCACCTCCAGGACTTCCTCAGAGATCCAATCCAGACATTTCTAACACTTCAAGACCCATGACCTCAGGTGTACATTCCTGGGGTTTGGAAAGGTTATTCTGTCCTAGCACAAAGTCAACAGATTGCGACTGAGTGGCAGACTGACTGGAGTCTTGCTGGACAGGACCAGGCCTGTCTGGAGCTACCGGGATCACTGTTGCAGGTTCCCTCCTGAGCTTCGGGATTACTTTCTGAATGAGTGGGACTGGTGGGAAGGCATACAGAAACTTCCCTGCCCAGTCCAATACAGGGTTTTAAATAATTAACAGTTTTTTTCTTGGGACAATACTAACTGTACAGAAAGCATTTATATAGGTTTTCTAGAAGTGTTATGTTTGTTAAACACATTGAGGTAGGTGCTATGCATTTTCACAATGTTTAACACTTTTATGAGCAAAACGCTAATCAATTTTTAGAGTTAAATAAAACCCTGCAATACCAGGGCTCCTCTGGTACTGTGCCACTGGTTTGTGGTCTGCAAAAACAGTGGGAGCTGATAGTTATCCTAAGATGCAAACAGTTCTATACTGGGAGTGCCCCACTTTCTGAACACTGTGGCCAGAACCTGCTGGTTTAAAGGTCCAGTCATTATTTCCCTGGCTGATTCTGCTTAGGGAATCTACCAGGAGACTGACTTTCCCTGGAAGATGCACTGCAACTATGTTTACTTCTAAAGAATATGCCAAGTCCCAGAGTCTCATTGCCTCTGTATGCAGTCCCCCCCCCGTAAACCTTCCCATGGTTGATGCGAGCAGGCTGTTCAGCCCTGTTCCCACCTTCCCCACCTGGCGTCTGCCTCCCCTAGTCTCACCTTGACTTTAAATCCCTCATGGACTACCCCCTTAGTGAGGCCAGGAGGTGAAGGTCATCCTCCTCCCCACCTGGTGTCTCTCATCCAGAATCGGGGTTGGTGGTCAAGGTGGCAGTGCGGGGGATGGGGTTAGGCAGGTAGGGCTCTTCATGAAGCCAGTGCCAACCCTTTTCCATTTTCTCCCACATTTCACAGACGCCAAAGCATGCAAGCATGTGCACAGAGATGGTGGCCCCTCCCTACTTCATTGCTCGTATTCTGGCGCTGCCACCCGGCCTCCACCAGCTGGCAGCCAAAGACCAAGATGGCCTGCACTCCCACCCCGTGAGAGGAGGGCTGTCCAGCAGACGCTCAATCCTCTCCCTTCCCAGCCAACCCCCAGCAATCCAAGCCCATTCCCGAACCCAGGTAGCCAGCGTGATAGAAGGCAAGGCGCACAGCGCCTCAGCCCTCTGTGCCACTGGGCCGGCTTCACTGTACCCAGTTCTAAGGATGTTGTTCCTCCCTGCCTGTTCATGCAGTACACTGTTGTGGTGCAGTCTGTCCTGTTTGGACAGACTGACTCTGTAGCTCGGACGAGAAAGACTGCATTGCTAGCAGTACTGCTCTACGCTCCAGGAGGTTTACGTGTTCTAGCGACTCCTGTGAGCTCCATGCATCACTCACTGTGAGGTTCTGCAGGTGGATGCCTCACCCCAGGAGTGAGGCATCTGTGGAATGAATACTTATTGGTGACTGCTGAAGGAAGGGAATGCCCTCTCTAAGGTTGCTTTCTTCTTTCCACCACTCTAATGATTCCACTAGTGCTTTTGTCACTGGCACTAGCTTTGTAAGACAATCCCATCTCTGAGACCAGTTGTCTCTTAAGTGGTAACTGGATAGCTCTCATTTGGAACCTGGCCCATAGAACCACAGCTGTGGATGCGGCCATGTGCTCTAGTAACTGCAGGAAGGCTCTTGCGGGCCTTGACTGACCTGCTGTGAAATACTCTGCTGTTCCTATCAAAGCTGCAACTCTGGCCTGCAGAAGGAAAGTTTGCCGCTGCTGGGTGTTTACAGCGGTCGAAATTAAGTTCTGCAGCCATCAGGGCTAGTGACTGGGAAAATCCACTAGCCCACACACTTTTCCACTGTCCCAGTTGGTGTACTAATTGAAATGTTACCTTTTCCAGTGCAAGCCCTCAGGGCTAGTTTAAGGAAAATCACAGTAGCCCGATACAAAATCTACCAGCATTTGGCCTGTGGGCCGGTGCCAATTTCAACCCTGTGTTTAGCTCTGCTTGTAGGAAGTACAGTACTTGAACAGGATTTGACTGGAACTTCTGCAGGTTTATCAAGAATCCCAGGTTGTCCATGGTACGTTTTACCAATTGACCTGTGCACCCTGTCTCTTGCTCTGCTTTCCCTGAGACTAGCCAGTCATACAGGTAGGGGAAAATCATCACACCTTGTTAATCAGCTGTGCTGCCACCACAACCAAGCACTTTGTGAAAACCCTTTTAGCTGAGTTAATACCAAATGGGGGAGCTTTAAACTGATATTGGCAGTTCCATAGGTTGAATCGAAGAGGTTTTCTGTAGGACGGCCAGACTGGGATATGAAAAATAGGCAACTTTCAGATCCAGGGATCCCAGCCAATAACCTGCCTGCTAAGATGGCATCACTGTCCTTGCAGTGACCATCTTGAATTCTTCTTTTTTCAAATGTTTGTTCACAAACCTGAGATCAAAAATGGATCGCCACTCCCCATTTTTCTTGTGGGTCAGGAAGTATACTGAGAACAAGACCCTGCCCCACTGGGAGGCATGAACTTTTTCTATAGCTTCTGGTATTAACATTTTTTTTTTTTTTTTTACTTTCTGTTCCAATAGACTTTTTCTGTGGGACAGTGGGCTGGATACCTGTGTTTCTGCAGGTTCGGAAAGTGTTTGAACTGCAGTCACAGCCCCCGTCCCACTACTTCCGGTACACACTTGTATGTGGTAATGTTGACCCATTCCTGGAAGTAGTGTGCCAGTCTTCCTCCCACTGGCAATGGTTACGTGACTTGGGCAAAATTGCCAGGGGGTTTGTTTTGGCTGGGGTTTAGGTGCTGGAGCTGCAGCATGGAAACCCCCCCCCCATATTAACCTCTTTGTGATTGGTACTCACAGGGAGCATAAGAGACGCAGGCTCCCCTTGGGAAGTATTCCTGCTTCTGTCTCCTCTTCTGTAGGACCTGTAGGAGGTAAAGGCCTTTTCCTTCTCATTGTTACTTTTGAAAGTGGTTTTGTATTCATCCACTTCCTTATGTAGGCCACTGTTTTGTCACCAAATCCATGGCTTTGTTTTAAGAATCCTGAGAAATGATGATGGTGGTCCTCAGCCAGGAAATCTTCTTAAGGACACTGCATGAGCCAAAAGTCTGGCAGCAGTGTCATTAGTGTTCACCGCCGTATGGAAATCATCTTTTGTGGCATCCAGGGCTCATCTTGCTGTGGCTATCAGGTCTGGTGCCAATTCACCACCCGGTCTTTCTGCCAGTGCCACAATTGTGTTCAAAAGTGTTTTCTAGTACTGGTCTATATGTGCTGAGTAAGCTGCCTGCCTGATAAGCAGGAAGGCTGTAGCATAAATCTTTTTGGCCACAGTATTCAATTTTTTAGAGCCCTCTTTAGGGAGCAGTGCAGATAAAGCAATGTTTGCTCTCTCACAAGCAGCAGCCTGGACTACTCTATGATGATCAGGATGGGTATGCATACAGGTATTCCACTCCCTGCGTGTTCACCTGATATATTCTTAGAACTTTCTTATCTATGGCTGCAGCCGAGGTGGGTGCAGACATGATTTTTGATATGGCACTCTTAAGTGGTTTATTTATGGAAAGCAGCATTCTTCTTAGCGGAGCTACCCCCAGCATGTCCATAAAAATCATCATCCTCCGTCTCTAGTGGGGGGATGTTGAGGGCATCAACCATCTGTTTGACAAATATGAGGAAAAAGATGAGTAGTCTTCATTATGCCTTGGAGGTTCAAAAACTTGCTCAGGTGCACTCTCTAATTTCATGGGGTCACCTTCCCCAATTTGTATGTAATATTCTTCCTCCTCCTCCGCAGGCAGACAGGTTGCAGTCTAAGCCTGGGAAGGGGGAAGTGGCAGGTATCTGGATCGCCTGGAAAAATTGCCACACTTTTGATGTGTCTGATGATGAGGGCATTTTATATGTGCCATCTGCCTGCTCATTTCTCCATTCAGGAGTGGCAGTGACATTCTTTTCTTTTAAATTTCTTTTTGGCAGACACAATTTCCTGTGTCTGCTCTGAGGCTCTTTTATTTATATTCTTGCCATCACTGGATTCAGGATTCCCCCTTTCAGAAACCATGATGTCTGAACCATCTTTCCCAAGCCTATCGGATGACTGTGCAGCTTTATCTTATTTTCTTGTCATCCTGAACACTATTTGCTGCTGAACAGGAGAAGATGGATCCTTCAGCTGTGTGCTTTCCACCATCGCTGGGAACTCCCTCAGAGCCTTTTTCATCATTTCTAGGTGACACAGAGGCAGACTGAGAAGACATGCCTCTTTTTAAAAAATGTTTATCCTTTCTAATGAGTTTTTTGGGCAAAACAAATATGATACAGGACTTACAATTTATAAAGGTGTTTTGTAGACCTAGACATTTTAAACAAAGCTCGTAGCAGTCTGCCTTTGCAAGGAGCTGGAAACAAGCTGTACAATGATTTGATGGTCCACAAGGACGCTCTGACATACGAATTTAAGAGAACCTTGAAATAAAAACAATTCCCAGAAATGATGCCGTAAGGGACCAACAGTACAAAAAAAGGCTCATACAATTAGGAAACTGTGCCACGGGTCAAATCACGGCTCCTGCAACAAGGACCAGATAATGAAATTGAAAGGGCACAGAAAAGCACTCAGTTATGTTTAGCTTGTATAGTAAAAACAATACTAAACCACTGCTAAAGAAGTAAAAAGTGGTTTCTTTAGTGAAAATAGCCAAAAATGAAACAGAAGCCATTTAAGACAGTCTATGGTTCTTGGGAAACAATCAGGAACCCGAGAGACCATAATTACTGAAAAAAAAAAAAAAAAAAACTAGCTAACGCACAGTAATCAAAGAACCAACTAAAATACACTTTTTAAATAAATTACAAATAAACCAAACAAACTAGAGAACCAGCCGTTACTGGAGTTCAGCACAGGGCAAATGCTCTCTTCAGGCAAAGAAACAGATCTGAGCAACAGCCAGAGCGGAGGGCGGGTTCAGACTTTGAACCTACATACCAAATTCAAACATTTGCATAGGTTCTACTCTCCAGGGCGTCACTCTCAGCTGGGATGACTGTGTAAAGTGTAAACATGTAACTGAGTGATTCCTAGGGTTAGAAAACACATTTTTTCTCTGGTGCAGATCACAGCAGAATTCAAACATAAGCGTTTGGGGTGCTAAGGTGGTGAAAAAGTGAAAGGAATGCCAGATATAGCGAGGAGAGTGCCAGCCCAGTGTTGAAGAGAGCGGAGGCGCCTTGTGTGCTTTATCCTTTCCCACGCCAGCAACCTGGGTTCGGGAGAGGATCAAGCATCCGAGGGACTACTCTCCTCTCCTGGGAAGGGGAAGTTTGCCAACCTGGCCTCAGCTGCCCTCAGGTGGAGGCCTAGGGGTACTGCAGGACTCGGAGGCAAAAGTTACAAACGGGATCTGCGGGAAACGTTGGATGGGTGCGCCACCACACATCTGACACACTGCAGTAGGGGAATAGGAACCAGAAAAGTGGAAAATTACGTGTCGGGGGGGTGGGACTTCGTGAATCCCAGCCCAGCTGCTTCTGCACCGTCACTCGGCACATGACCCAATCCACCTCGGATGTACTGTACTGGGTGAGGGAGGACGGTACTCCTTCCACAGCCCTGCCATAATAGGGGAACTCGTGAGGAACTCAATGACCGGGCGCATGCTGAGAGAGGCGGACAGCAGGCTTGGGAGAGCTGGGACTGAAACACAGAAACACAGAAGTTGACGGCAGATAAGGACCGCAAGGCCCATCCAGTCTGCCCATTTCTTTTTCTACCTTATAAATGTGCCATCGGCCTTTGCTCTGTCAGTGGCCTATATATTCATAGTCATTTGTATTGCTCCCTTATGCCTATCCCATGCCTGTTTGAAGCCCTGCACTGTATTCATAGCCACCACTTCTTGAGGTAGGCCATTCCATGCATCCAACACCCTTTCTGTGAAAAAGAATTTCCTCACATTCCCACTTAATTGACCCCCCTCTAATCTCATGCTGCGTCCTCTTGTCCTGCTATTTTTCTTGTAGTTAAACATGTTAGACTCTTTCACTGGGCCTACCCATCACCCCGGACAGAAGAGGTGTAAACACCTATATGGCAAAAAAAAAAAAAAAGATACAACAAGGAGAAAACATGGAAACACACAGCAGAAAAGGACTGGTAGACCCATCTAGTCTGCCCTATTTTCCCTGCCCAGCACTACACCCTAGACCCTACTTGGTCACAGGTGTCTCTCCCTCCTCCCTTACCTCTACTTGATATACCTTTCTCATGCATGTTAGAAACTCCCAACTGTTTTCATCCCACCACCTCTTCTGGCAGGCTGTTTTAAGGTGTCTACCATCCCTTCTGTGAAGTAGTACTTCCTCATCTCCCCCTTAAACCTCACCCCCCTCAAGCTTCATAGCATGCCAGTGTTCTGGTGCTCCCCTCTCCTTTAAAAGAAGACCCAATCCTGCACTGTGTTCATCCCTGTGAAGTGTTTATAGGTCCGAATCATGTCCCCTCTCGCTCTCCTCTCTTCCAGGGAGTACACGTTGACATCCCGCAGTCTCTCCTCATATGGCTTCTCATTCAACCCCCCCATTTTAGCAGCCCTCCTCTGGACCACCTCTACCTTGTCGATGTCCTTGCGGAGGTGCAGCCTCCAGAACTGAACGCAGTACTCCAGGTGGGGTCTTGCCAGACAGGCAACACCACCTCTCTTCTTCTGCTAGAGCTCCACCTCCCCTATTTATTGATTTAATTTATTTAAAAGTTTCACCAGGAAGGCATGCTGAGCAAATTGCTCATTTCCAGATGCGTCCTGGTCGGGGGGGGGAGGCCCTATGCACAGCAGCATCAGACTCATCTTGCCTATTGCCCTGTCGCACCGCCCTGCCACCTTAATGTCATCGGATATGATTAACCCAAGGTTCCTTTCTTACTTGGTAACTGTTAAGTACCTCTCCCCCAACCTATACACAGACCCTGGGTTACCCCTCTTCAGACGCATGACTCTGTATTTTTTGGCACAGATACCCAGCTGCCACTCCTTAGACCATTCCTCTAGTTTCCCCAGATCCCTTTGCATTCTCTTCACCTCCTCCTGTGTGTTCACCCTGTTGCAGAATTGTGTCTCATCTGCAAAGACCCCCGATTTCTTTTGAAATGTCACTTATGAAGACATTGAAAAGAACAGAGCTCAGTACCAACCCCTGTGGTATTCCACTGGTCACCCTCCAGTTTTATACCAGCACACCAACTTCTCCTCCACCCCAGGCTGCTAAAGTTTCTTTATCAGCCTCCTGTGTAATACAGAGTCAAATGCCTTACTGAGGGTCCAGAGAGCCACATCTACTGCCCTCCCCCAATCCTACTCCCTCCTTACTTAGTCAAAAATCTAAGATTTGTTTGACATGACCTCACCCCCCTGCAAGCCATGCTGCCAGCGATCCTACAGCACATACATCTCCAGGTACTCCATCAGTCTCTTCTTCATCAGGGACTCCATTAACTTCCCCAGCACTGATGTGAGACAGACTGGTCTGTAATTACTGGCCTTCTCCATGCCTCCACTCTTGTGCAGAAGGACATCAGCCCTCCTCAATTCCTGTGGAACCACCCCCATCATATGCCGAACAGCGTTTCCAGAGGGGCAGTTAGCACCACGCTCAGTTCCTGAAGTACCCTTGGGTGCATCCTACCTGGCCCAGTTGCCCTTCTTTCCTTTAGGGCTTCCAACCCACAGTGGACTCTCTTCCATAAATGGACTTGTGTCCACCCCCTCCCCCGGGCCCTGTTAATGTACGTTGCCCCCTCCCACATTATGAATATCAAGTAGAAGCATTTGTTTAAAATTTTAGCTTTTTCTTGGCAGTCTTCTACACTGTCCCCTCTCTCTGGTCTCCTTGATCTTCACTGTACCACCCCTGGCCTTCCCCTTTTGCTCCTTTCCTCAGGTTAAGCTTTTGCTGTCCTTACCCCCGCCCCTTCCTGCCTCTCTTTGCTTCTCTAGATGCACCTCCCTGTACGTCTCCATTTGGGTCTCCTTGTATTTTCAGAAAGTTGTTTTTTTTCTCCTTTACGCCTTAACCACCTCCTTTGAGACCCACAGTGGCTTCTTTCTCCTCTTATCCTTTCCTTACTACCTTTAAACAGGTTGCCGTTACCACACTTATTCCCTCCTTTATTCTCTTCTCTACCCCCCAGCTATCCCACCTCTCTCAAGGTACTTCCTATGGCAGTCTCCTATTTCTCTAAAATCTATTCTCATGAAGTCCAGGATCCTTGTCCAAGTGTCCCCCCCTGCCCAATCTGTATACTACACCACACTGTACAACGATCACTAGAACCCAGGGGGCTATTCACTGCGATGTCAGCTATACTGTCCTTGTTTATAAGTGTGGGGGGGCAGATCAGAAAGGATCTGAAGCTTGGGGTGCTGGGTCAGTAGCTTAAGCTATGAACCCTTCAATACGAGCAGATTAGATAGATCAGCTGGCCTTATTCTGCTGGCTTGTTTGTATGCTTGTATCCGGAACTGCCCCATCTCTAGTGGGATCTGAAACCAGCTGTCTGAGAAATGCACCTTGCAGGGAGTCTTGGATGACCCTGTTCGTAGTCATAGCTGCGGCCAGGATGTTCCTGTCCACACCAGGTAGATTAAAGTCATCACCCAGTACTTCCCCCTTGCTTGTCATTTTGCCTTTGGCCTCCCCAAAACTCTTCCCAGGCCCCCCCCCCCCCTCGGTTGGTGGTCTGTACACCACCTCCACATGTATAAAGGCCCTGAATCCAGTTTCTCAGCCAGCCCAAAGAACTTTCAGCCCCTCCATTTCCCTGCTGTGTCCTCGTATTTCTGTGGCCTTAATACCTTTTACAAATGAAACAACCCCCCCTTTCATCCCTGCCCTATTCTTATGAAACATGTTGTCACCCCACTCCCAGCTGCGATTGTTGGTGCACCATGATTCTGTTACAGCCACCAGATCCTGGTCCGCCTCGGCAATGGTAGCCTAAAGGTCCGGAATTTTTGTTTCCTAGGCCCCTTGCATTGGCGCACATGACTCTACTCCTTTGTCCCTCCCTGCCCTACTTTGCCCTTCCCTCCTCCTTCCCGAGTACATCCTTCTTTCCATTTTCACTGGCTCTGTCCTTCCATTTATCCTCCCACTGACCAGCATCTCTAGTATTTTCCCAGCCTCAGTTCCACTCCTAACCCTCCCATCCCTCCCCCCCAGCCCCTACTCCCACTTCTCCTCAGGAATTTATTTCCCATGGACTTTTCTTCACTGTTGCTCAAGTATTTGGGGAGGGGGGCATTCAATGGCTTCCTCTTTTCTACAGTCTTCCCCCTTGGCTCATTTAAATTTTCCATCCACGACTGACATTTCCCTCCTGAATGGATGGAGGCCATCTCATTTTTCCAGGCCTTTATCCCTGGAGGTAGAACCCCAGTCCCAATGAAGCCAAACCTCTCGTCCCTATACCATGCCTTCAACTAGCTGCTGAAGATCTCGTGCGGTGTCTCATCATCCACCAGCCTTGCACAGGTAGCACATCAGTGAAGGCCACCATGCAAGGGCCATGCTTCAGGCCCTGCTCTAGCTCCCTAAATCTATAGTGCACTGCGTCCTCTTGCCAGGTCATTTGTCCCCAGATGGACAATGACATCCAGCTCCCCCGCCTCCCACTGCCCTCACGCTCCTGAGGATCCATTCCCTATCCTCCATGCTGAGGTGCCAGGTAGGCACCTAATCTCCCCCCTTCTTCCCTCTCATGGTGTGCCCAAAACTACCCTCCTGCTGATGGAGTTTCCTGACAGAAGCTGCTTCCTTTTCCACTGGGTTTCCCTTCCTCCCACCTTGGAGCCTCCACTCTGAAGGACTCCCACATACTCCTTTGTCACAACTGGTGCCTTGTCTTGGTAGTCCTGTCCCACAAGGGTTACAAAAGAGTTTAGTGGCACTGGCTGAGGAATGTGTTTGCTTACCCCCACCCTCCAGGAGCCCACCACAGTCTAGCCAGTTCTCCCTCTGAGGCAATGGCAGCGGAACTGGAGGCCCCTGGGTGAGAAAGAGACCCCTCCCACATCCTAGCCAACTTGGCCCAGAGTCTAGAGACATTCCCCCTCCATAGCCCAGGGAGGTGCACAGATTCTTGGTTTTTCTTCCTCCCACCTCAGCCTCCACATGATCCCTGAAGACTAGTGCTCCACAGCCACTGCACCACTCCCATTATTCCTGAATCTACTCCCTATTACCTGAAAATGAATTTACACCCTTATCCCAGATGGTAACATAATGCAGGGAGGAGCAGGGAACAGTAACACAGGGAGGAGCACAGAAACGTAACACAGGAAGGGGCATGGAAACAAAATATTGAAATGCAGGCATAAATGAGGATTACGGAAACGTAAAGCAGGGAGGAGCACAGAAAAGCAAAGCAGGGAATAGAGTCGCAATGCAGGGAGGGGCCCGGAAACACAATGCAGGGAGGAGCCCGGAAACACTCCAAGCAGTGCGAGAAAGCAGCAGCAAAGGCAAGCAAGATGCTGGGATGCATATCTAGAGGGATCAGCAGTAGGAGAGAGGAGATTATCCTGTCCTTATACACGTACCTCTCAACTGTCCCTGATTTTCAGGGATGTCCCCGATTTTGCCTCAAAATTTTCCTCTGTCCCTCTTAAAATTTGTGTTTTTGTGACAGAACAGTGAGGATTAAAAGCACAAAATGATGTCAAACATTAAAGTTACAGACGTGTTCTTCTTCAGAAAATGCATCTTAGCACAAATCCTTTCATTATATCAGCTTTCTGCGTGAATAGTACCAATTTTTAAGATGTGCCCCTCATTTTGGGTCTTTGTCCCTGATTTTTTTAAGCCTTGTCCCTGATTCATGAGACAAGAGGTTGAGAGGTATGCTTATACAGGTCACTGGGGTAAGGTCGCATCTAGAGAATGGAGCAGTACTGGTGCCCACACCTCAAAAAGGACATTAACCTGCTGGAGAAGGTCCAAAGGTTGGCTACAAAGATGATAGCGGGTCAGCAGGGAAAGGCATACGAGGAGAGACTGAGGGCACTGAACATGTACTCCCTGGAAGACAGGAGAGGGGGACATGATTTGGACCTTCAGGTACTTGAAAGGAATAAATAAGGTTGATAAGAAGAGTCTCTTTAAGCTGAGCAGCAAACATAATACGAGGGGGCACAGTCTTAAGCTGGAGGGTGGGAGATTTAGGAGGGAGGTCAGGAAGCACTTCTTCACAGAGAGGGTGGTGGACACTTGGAATGCGCTGCCAGAAGAGGACACCTCGTTGAAGACAGTGGGCAGCTTTAAGAGAGGCTAGGATAGGCATGGGGGGAGGTAAGGATCATGGGTGAGAGGATGGGAGGAGTGGGGAGGGAGGGCAGGGACATTAGCTCAAGCTGTGGACCCTGCAATACAAGCAGACTTGATAGACCAAATTGCCTTCTTCTGCTGGCTTCTTCATGTGTTCATATGAAACTTAATGTAGGGAGGAGGCCGGAAACTTAATGCAGGGAGGAGCCAAGATACAATGCAGGGGAAGACTGGAAATGTAATGCAGGGAGGAGCTAAGAAAGCGGTCATGTTGCTTAAAGATATTTAAATTCCATTTCACATCTTCCATTTTGTTATTTAAATATTTGAGCTGGTGTGAAAAATGTTTAACTTTAGCATGGTACAGCACAGAAGTTTAGCCAATATAGACTTTGTCGGCAGATAAGGACCGCTTGGCCCATCTAGTCTGCCCTAGTATGGCACAGAAAACCAGGCCGTGTGACCCCTAATCAATTCAGAGCGGTACTGTATAGCCTACCGAAATCTTGCCAGTCACTCACACCACCCCAGTTTAGCTTCACTCTCACCGTCACCCACACTGTCACACTTTTCACATACTCTACCTCTCACCTTCCATACAGCAGACCCTGCTGCAGTGTAACTGCTGCATGGGAATTTCTGTAATGACAGCTGCTGCTGCCTGTCACTAAGATCCCATTAGTACTACTGCTAAACCCGATCTGTCTGCAGTCTAATGTACAGATGTTGAGATGGCTAGATTCCTTGTTGTTGCTACCCAGTCCTTGCCTTTTTGCTACCCAGACAAGATGGATAGCCTTGCCTTGGGCAGCAGCAAAGGAGTCACAAATACAGCTCTGCCAGCAGACGTCACCATTTAACTATTTAATACCCACTGGAGTCATGACAACTTCTGTGAAGCGGGGACTCAAACTGTGGCCTTTTTGTTTGGTCTGCAGTTGCTGTAATTAGTCAAGAAGGAAGTTTAATCTAATGAAGTGCTCCGTTTCTGACTCACTGAGTCTGAATAGGAATAACACACTGTACTGCTGCCCCTTGCAAGGACACCACAGTAAACAAGACCTACGCCCCATGTGATCCTCCTGGTGATACCTTTAAAATAAACACCAGTTACACACGTGCTGCACAAACTATCTGTGGTTCCTACCAGAACTTTAGAAAACATGTTTCTGAGGGCATTTAGAAAAATGTTCAGCTCATCAGTGCAGCAGTAGCACTGGGCTGAGCATTTTCATAGGACACTCTCCTCCACCAAGGAGGGAGGGTCTCTCACTCCTCTGCAATGCTGCCAGCAAGGAGACCATGAGAGGCATGGTGGGAGGGGGAGGATATGTGCCGGGCTCACGGCATGCATGCAGATGCATGTGCTGTTGTACTAAGCCCTACGTGTGCATGTGCAAACTGCCATTCTGAGCCCCATGTGCGCAGATGCACCAACGGTTGGGTGAAAATAATAAATGTTTCCAGAAGCAGCAGCATCAGAGAGGATGATGGTCCCAAGTATACCAGGAACCTGCACTATCCAACAATCACCATGACACCTGACACAACTGAGAGATTTGGGGGGTTGCAGCCCCCTCCCCATTCCTGCTGGAAGGGTACAGCCATGGCTCAATGGAGTTGGTAAGATGCAGTCAGAGGTGACAGAGGTCTAGCACCTTGCAGCAGCTTGAAGAAGGGCTGTGCTAGATATTGGACATGTATAAACAAAAAAAAATGAAAAAAACTTTCAATATTGGCCAGATGGACAACTACTGTCCACTTTCAAGCTAAGGATTTCAAATGATTTCTATTTCCAATAAACCAAAATGACTTGCCCCCTTCAGCACATCTTTCCTTTGGGACACCCCATGGTTACCAGGTCCCCATCACTTCTGACCACAACTGCCACCTCCATGCAGCCGTGGCTCTAACCCCCAAGGTAAGGATAGGTTGGGGGGGAGCAACCCCTGAAATGCTTTGTTGCATCAGGCAGCACGGCGGGAGGTGATGCAGAGTCAGGATGTAGTGGGGACCATCTGTTGCTGGAGACATTTTTTAGTTAATTTCCTCCCACACCCTGGGACGTCTATATACAAGGAGCTCATGTGGGACACACACACATCAGCACGCTATCGCAAGCCTGGCAGATGTCCCGCCTCCCACCTTGTCTCTCTGCACTTCTACATGTGGTCACGCAGGTGACAGCACTGCAATGAAGACAGCAACCCTCCCTCCCCGAAGGGGTGTGCCCTGTGATCAATGACTCTGGCTCTATCACAGCCAACCCCTGATGCCAGAGACTCGTTCCCGAACCCTGATCACCGAGGCCACGAGTAGTAGCTCTACTGTTGCGACAATGCACCAGCCCTAATTCTAACAGAAAAATCTGGCCAGATATCCTGGTTTATAGCATTCCTTGAATGTATTCTGCTCTGTGCAAAAGCCTACGTTCATATAAAGACAGTAAGCAGTCACATGGGTCAGGTTGGAGGTTTGTGGTGCTGACGAACAAATGTCAAAAATACAAACAGGATTCTGCCAGAGAGGCCCCCCACCAAAATCTGTCAGACAGAGGAGTTGCCTGGCCACCCAGCGGTGGAGTGATGTGCTACCATGGATTAGGCAGCAGGTCCAGGGTATCCATTGTCAGGTAGCCTGTGGTGGTGGTGGGGTGCTGCTGGAGGGGTGTTAAAGGGCCGGGGGAAAGACGTGCCATTTCTGCTCCAGCAGTGCCTCCTGAGGTGGACAAAGGAGAGCTTGGGGTGTGTGTACGCCCTTCTTCCTCCATTCAGCTTGCTGTGGATCCATGACTGAATGCATGGACAGTGGGAAGGCAGGAACAACAACAATGGGTTATAAACAAATACATGGGGCAGGAAGAGACATTCCGGTACTCTTGGGCCACAAGCCACACAATGAAGTTGTGCTATGGCTCTCAGTGCTGAGAGGTTGCCCACTGAAGCTCTGAAGGTGGACAGCTGTGACGGATGAAAAAATATACTAGCCAGCCCACTGCACCAGCAGCAGGATTACTGCCCATGACCTGGGTTCAGGAATGTGATTAAGTCAGAGGGTCGGCGGGAGGAGGGCAGTGCGTCTCAGAGGACACCCTCCCCCTCCGGGGAAGGCACTCTGTGCTTCCCACTACTTTACTGCCACATGAGTGCCCAGAGGTAGCAGTGCAGCTAGCACCACAAGCACAAGCAGTGACAAGGAGAGTGTGTGCGTCAAGTGTGCTGGCTCCACGGACACACAAGCAGGGGCAAGGAGAACATGCGCATATAAGGTGTGCTGGCACCGCAGACAAAAGCAGGGGTGAGGAGAGCATGCGCATGTCAGGTGTGCGGACACCTGATGTTAACATTGCTGTAGTCTAGCCCCCCCCCCCACTCCTTCCTGACTCTGCAATGCCACCAGAGCTCCGTTACCCTGCAGTGGCTGGCTGGATATGGGAATGCACCTGCTGTGGCACTGAAGGCAATGCCTTTCCTCAGGGGGCACGCTGTGGGAGTACTGGGGCTGTGATTAGAGTGCAGCACAATGGCAGAGCCCTCAGGGGTTACTCTGAGGGAGTGTCGGGGCTGTGTTTAGGATGCAGCGCAACGGCAGAGTCCTCAGGGGGCAATCTGTTATTAGGACTGTGATTAGGGTGCAACGCAATGGTAGAGTCCTCTGGGGGCACTCTGAGGGAGTATTGAGGGCTATGATTAGGGTGCAGCACAACGACAGAGCCCTCAAGAGGCATACTGAGGGAGTATCGGGGCTGTGATTAGGGTGCAGCACAACAGCAGACCATCTTCTCAAGGGGCACTCGGAGGGAGTATAGGGGCTGTGATTAGGCTTAAGATGGAGACAAACTTAAAGAGACATGAACAAAAAAGGCAACTGCTTGGACCCACTGAGTATTAGATTTAATGTAGCCAAACTTGGGGAGCAGAACAGAGGTTGGACCTACATGCTGTGTGGGACTCCTCTTGTTGCAATGGGGGAGAAAAAGTACTTAGATGTCTTAACAGACAAAGGGTGAGGAACTGGATGGCTCAATGGATTGGTAGCAGGTTAAGGAGCCTTTCCTCTCTAGGTCACTGGTTCAAATCCAGCACAGGTCAGTAGCAGCCAAAAGCCATTATCACCTGAGAGCTATTCAGCAGCCGATGTGAAATGAGCTGTGGTGGTCCCAGACCCGTTACCAGTGGGCATGTGTCCACATCACAAAACCACCAACACAGCTGGTACTAACTGACAACCTTGTTGGCAGTCTCACAAGAGAGGACAAGGACTGAACGGGTATGGAGTCTGAACAACCCTCATCTACCCGGTGATTCCTCCTTGGCAGGGTTGAGGCACACTGGCGGGCAGTGTGGGGAAGCCAGAATTGGGATCACCCATGCACTGCCCATCATGTGGATAAACAGACAACTTCAGGTTTTCGTGCTGTCAATCCAGCACCTTTCACAAGCACTAAATTCTCACACAAGTGGGGGAAAAAAAAACTTAAAAAAAAAAAATATAATAAGCCAGCCCCGTGTCACGGAGGGCTGAGGCACTGGACGCCTTATCTTGCACTACGCTGGCGACCCGGGTTCAGGGGCGACCTCAGGTCGTCGGGGAGCCAGCGTGGGGAGGGAGGGATACTGAGCAACCGTAAGGCAGCTCTCCCCTCCTGGGGTGGATGCCAGAACCCTCCATAATTCCACTCCCACCAGGTGGAGGTCCAGTGAGAAGCGTAGGTGTGAGGGAGTGGTGGCGACAGCCGGGAGGGGTGGAAAGGGCCAAGCCGGTACCCGGCGTACGAGCCTCCACGTGCACGTGTCTACAGGGTGTGTGTGGAAGCACGTGTGTCCCGCACCGACGTCACTGCACATCAACATCTCCAGGGTAACCTTATGCAAGAAATCCCCTATGCCTGCTGCACACTGATGCCACGGCCCTTGCAAGCGCCAACTCAGCCCATTCTGGGGGATGCCAGGGGACCAGATTAGCATTTCAGTCCTCCCTCCTTGTGTCCAAGGGAAGCCCTACCATGGGGGGAAACCACGCTCTCCCGGATCCCCTGGTAGGCCCCTGGAGCCTGCACAGCATGGAAGTGAACCAGAAAGGGGCACCAATTAGCTGATATGGGGTACATCCCCAGCCTACACAGGAGCATAAAGAGAGCAGATATTAAAAACAAAACAAAAAAAAAAAAGGGCAGAAGAATTTTGTACAGAATTAGAAAGGGGGAAGGGATCAGCTGAGCAGGGGAATGTAATCTTACCCCTTTACAAGGTCCTGGTAAGCCTTACCTGGAGTACTGCATACAGTTCTGAGCTCCTTAATGCAAAAGGACACTGAGGTCAGTCAAGGGTACGCAGTGCAGGGCCACCAAAATGATTGGGGGTATAGCAGCCAACAGCCATAAGGAGTGGCTGGAGGCCTTTAATATCTTCATCCTGGAGCAAGTTCAAGTTTATTACAGGAAAACTCCATTGAGCAAGCTCATTCACAAGGAGGGCCCGAGGCATGTACACAGTTAAAGGACATTACATAATGATGCAACACTTGATAGAGCAATCTGTTACAATTATTCAAAGTGCACACATATTTCAAGAAAGATATTACATATTAGGATATAACATCCGAAAACAATGAACAGTGAAGAAACATTTGGTCCATAGTGTGCAAACAATACAAGTGGGGTATATAAACTAAACACTGGTGTTTGCAATAAATACTTTTAGTACATTGAGCAACGTCAGGAAAGATAGGATAAATGAGGCAGGCAGGGTTGAGGGAGAGGGGGACAGTTGGCAAGAGTAAGGGGAGTATTATATAAGCAGAAAGCCAAAAGTAGGAACGGGAAGAGGAGCAGGTGTGGAATTCTTGTAGTTTTAGTCACAGAGTACAAATCAGAAGCTACGACATAACAGTTATGTCTAAGTCAAGTGCTAATGGGGACAATAAGTATGCGGCATGCATAAGGGTGGGGAGGGGAGTAAACATAAGTGTATAAGGCACACATAAGGGTGGGGAGGGGCTTATTAACAGTTGCAAATATCTTATTTTAGATGCACTTAGCACTTTTTTAGAAGTTAACTGAGACAATGCTAGTTAGTTTCAGTACAGACTGGAGCTGGTTCCAAACAGAAGGAAGAGCATGCGCAATAGTGCGTTTACCAAAGGAGGTACGAGTCCTAGGTACGTCCAGCAGAATGAAGTCAGATTTCCTGAGAGAGCAGGCACTATGTGAAATGCAGATAAGAGATGATCGGTAACTCAGTAGTTTATGCAGAAGCAACTTAAGGGTCCAGAGATCAGCGTGGAGCAGACATCTGGTGGTGAGAGATGTCCAGCCAACAGCTGCGTACAGATCACAATGGCGTGAATTGTAAGGGGAGTTGGTGGTGAACCGTAACGCGCAGTGATAAAGGATGTCCAGTTTGCTTAGGTTTGCAAGAGTAGTGGAAGTGTAAACAACATCTCTGTAGTCAAGTAGGGGAAGGAATGTAGCCTGAATGAGCCTGTTTCGAGTCTCAAGGGGGAAATGAGACCTATTTCTAAAAAAAGAATCCTAGCCTGGCTTTCAGCCTCCTGGATAAGTCCTCGATGTGGTCATTAAAAGAGAGCTTATTGTCTATCCAGATACCCAGATATTTAAATTTGGATACGACTTCCAACGGTTCACTTAGAAGTATAACAATAAAGTCTTTCGGCAGGGAAAGGGAGGTGCCTGAGGAGGTACTACGAGAGAAAATCATTGCTTTGGTTTTCTTAGCATTAAGGAGAAGCTTGGCCCTTATTAGACTATTTTCGAGCTGGGCAAAGTCAGCTTGAAGCACTCCCCTAACTTCAGATAATGCTGAGCCAGAGGTATACAGTACAGTGTCATCCGCAAAGAAGTGCAGACTGGATCTAGTTATGTTGGAATCAAGGTCGTTGATGTACAGCGAAAACAAGATAGGGCCTAGAATGGAGCCTTGGGGCACTCCTCTGGCAAATCGGCAGGGAACAGACCATCAGCTTTGACTTTCTGAGTTCTCCCCGTTAGGTAACTGGTGAACCACTGGGTAGTGGCGGACGTGGCACCTAAGTTAGTGAGGCAAGTGACTAAGAGGTTGTGGTCAACCCTGTCAAATGCTTTACTAAGATCTAAGAAGACTGCTCCAGTAATCTTCTTAGCAGCCATAGCAGAGACCCATTCATTAGTTACTTTAGCCAGAGCAGTGATTGTGCTGTGATTTGCCCAGAAACCGGATTGTGCTGGGTTAAGCAGTGAGAAAGTTTCAATTGGAGTTTTTAGTTGGTTATAGATCAGTTTTTAGAAGACTTTGGAGAGGATAGGCAAGATGGAGATCGGCCTATAGTTATTCAAATTGCAAGGGTCCCCAGATTTGAACAGGGGGAGGATATGAGCGGATTTCCAACAGGATGGCACAGTAACAGATGTAATGGAGAGATTGAGGATATGAAGAATGGGGGCAGAGAGGTGGGCATGTCCTAGTCCTAGGAAGAAAGGTTCTAGACAGTCGTCCCCTGCACTTTTTCTGATATCCAGGTTAAGTAGTGAATCTTCTACTTTTTTATACTTGAGCGTACGCAGCTGAAAAAGGCAAGGTGCAGTGCTGGATAATGGGGAGGAGCTTGGTTGACCCTTTGCAAGGCTAGCATAAGGTGAGGAGTCAAAAGCTAGGCCAGCCGTGACAAAGTGGGAGTTAAGTTCTTCGACGATTAGGGAATTACTTTCCACCACCTTACCATTGGAGACCATCTTAGTTGGAATGGAGGGGGGCAGCGGGTCACCCTTCTAGAGATTTAAGTGTCCTCCAGGTTTTGTGAAAGTTCCCTTTTGCTTGTTCAAGGGTAGAGATGTAGAAGTTTGCTTTGGCAGAGCGAATGCTTTTTACACAGGCCTTCCTAGCTGCTCTGAAAGCCTGCCAATCAGAGGGTTTCTTGGAATGCCTTGCTTTCGCCCGGAGCTTGTCCCGGGTTGTAAGAGCTGCCTTGAGATCTGGGGTAAACCAGGGGTGACAGTTGTTGCGTACCCTAACTTTGATAAGGGGGGCATGCTTATTTGCCAGACTGGCAAGGTTGACGTTAAGGACGGAGACTGCCTAACTGACAATTTTGGCAAGGTAAAGATCTTGCCATCTGACCCTACCTAAGTCAGAAAGGAAATCTGCTGCACTGAACTTGTGAAAGGACTGTTTTGTTATAAACTTGGGCTATTGACGGGCCTTAATTTGAGATCTTATGCAAACAACAACCCCGTGGTCACTCACGTCGTTGTGGAACACTGCTGAATGTGCACAGCAGCTGATGTAATGGAGAGATTGAGGATATGAAGAATGGGAGCAGAGATTTTATGCAAACAACCCCGTGGTCACTCATGTCGTTGTTGAGGGTACCCTGGTTAGTAGGGTAGGTGTGGCATCACAGGGTACCCTGGTTAGTAGGGTGGGGAGGGAATCACAGGGCTACCTGGTTAGTAGGGTGGGGGGAATCACAGGGTACCCTGGTTAGTAGGGTGGGGAGGGAATCACAGGGTACCCTGGTTAGTAGGGTGGGGAGGGAATCACAGGGTACCCTGGTTAGTAGGGTGGGGAGGGAATCACAGGGTACCCTGGTTAGTAGGGTGGGAGGGGCGGCAACATAATCTCAGACTTCCGCATACTGAAGGATAGATAAGCTTGAACAGATGGAGCGGTTTGATCTGGTGTGTTCCAGCAGAAACTAGGGGAACTTCTCCAGAGGCTGGTGAATCTATGAAACAGCCACCAGTGGAGGTAGTAGACATGAAAGCAGGAAAACAGTACAGGCTTTCAGGGTAAGGCTGGACAAATTTCTGCTTCCCAAAGGAATCACAGGGTATCCTGGGTAGTAGCATAGGGTGGGGAATCACAGGGTATCCTGGATAGCAGGGTGGGATGGGGAATCAGAGTATTCTGGGTAGCAGCATAGGGTGGGGAATCGCAGGGTACCCTGAGTAGTGGGGTGGGTGTGCAAACACAGGGTACCCTGGTTAGTAGGGTGGGTGTGGAATCACAGGGTACCCTGGTTAGTAGGATGGGTGGGGAATCACAGGGTACCCTGGTTAGTAGGGTGGTTGGGGAATCACAGGGTACCCTGGTTAGTAGGGTGGTTGGGGAATCACAGGGTACCCTGGTTAGTAGGGTGGGAGGAGCTCACCTACACTAACTGAATATAGGAATTTCAATAAATGTGATCCCCCAAGTGTTAATAAGACATGTAAGCATGCTGACTGGTCGAAGCTGGACTCAATGAGGGATGCTGATTTGTTCTTGGAAGTTTTTTGTAGTATTTATACTACAGTTGTAGATAAGGTGGCCCCTTTGAAAAGGATTAGGGTTACAGCCCAGAAACATAAATGGATCACCCCATATTTACTAAGAGCCATGAAAATTAAGGACAAAGCATGGAAGAAATATAAGGCTACTAAAGATAATGTTGCCCTACAGAACTATAAGATGTTATGTAATAAATGTAAGACATATTCGGAGAGCGAAAAGACAATATTTTGTATCTCTACAAGGCAAATCGTTTGGTAATGCTAGACAGACCTGGCAAGTCTTAAATAATCTTCTGGGGAAAGGACATAAGGACACTCCTATTACTTTAAACTTGGAAGGTATTATCCTAAGTGAACCCCTACAAGATGCATAAGCTTTTAATAATTTATTTGGGAACCCTGAACACCTTAGGTTGTCTCAGTCCCATGTTGCCCCTGCGTTGTATTCTGACGTTAATTCTAAATCTCATCCCTTTTTTCACTTTAGTGATGTAGTCCCAGCCCAGGTCAGGGATTATATACTTAAATTAAACCCTAGGCCAAACTTAGCACATGATAAGACTGATTATAGGTTTATTAAGCTTGGATTAGATTTGCTTGCATCAACTTTGTCAGTATTGTTTAATCTATCTATGCACTCTGGACATTTTCCTATTAGACGGAAAAAGGCAAATATTAAGCCCATCCTAAAAGGTGGTAGTCCTTCCATTATCTTCAATTACCATCCCATTTCTCTTTTAGCCCCACTTTCTAAGGTCCTAAAGAAAATTATTCTGGACCAAACTACAACATTCTTGGATAATTTTGGCTTGCTTTCTGATGTACAGCATGGATTTAAGCAGAAGCATAACACTGAGACAGCCATGGTGGGGTTCACTGGCTGCATACAGGGCACCCTAGATAAGGGGCGCTCTGCTGCGGCCATATTTGTGGGCTTCACCAAGGCTTTTGATCTAGTTGAATATGATCTTCTTCCATCTGTTTTAACTGAATTTTATTTTTCCACAACATGTTATTAAATTGATTTTCTAATTATTTACAGAACAGGAGTCATTGCACCTTGACTGGCAGTATTCCCTCTAGTCGACGTGACAATCATTGTGGGGTTCCCTCAGGGTTCCATCTTGGGCTCAATGATCTTTCATGAATTCGGCACCTACTAGCTGTATTCATTCTTCTATGTCTCTCTATGCGGATGATGCGGTTTTATACTGCAGTTCCGATAATTACTCTCTGGCAATAAAAAATGTCCAGGAGGATTTTTTTTTTTTTTTAAATAGTAATTTATTAACTTTCCAAAACACACCAACAGACATAATACACATTTCGACTAAAACCATTATACAGACAAATACAAATAAAATCAGGGTAAAAGTTGGAAAGGGGAAAAGGGGGAATGTAACTACAAAATATAACAATACAAAAAGAAAAGAAAGAAAAAAAAAAACACCACCAGACAAAAGGCTCAGAGTTGTTTCACCCACTGATAATTAACTCCAATATACCGTCTAATAGAACAGTGAGGTGTGTGTGTGTGTTTGGGGCGCTACGTCCCAAATGC
This sequence comes from Neoceratodus forsteri, assembly GCA_016271365.2. NCBI lineage: Eukaryota > Metazoa > Chordata > Ceratodontiformes > Ceratodontidae > Neoceratodus > Neoceratodus forsteri. The sequence continues at coordinate 87,035,162 of JADMNL010000029.1, forward strand.
ATTAAACAAAACCATCAAAGGATAATCGATAGTTTCATGATACTGTGTAATACTTATCTTATAGAGTGAATATGAAAGTTTCAAAAACCTAAATGTATTCTATGGTTTGGATCTTTAAAATTAATTTAATTTGAATTAAATGATGGCCCTTTTTAAAGCTAACAGTGATCCAGGAAAAAATGGGAGGGATTAGGGTAAGACTACCATTCTAATATTACAAGTGCTTATAAGGAGAGTTGGGAAACCATGAGGAATGGGAGGAGAAAACCCACCCATCTAAAAAAAGCTGCACCAATATATCTAATACTGTTTTACTTTTTTTGTCAGCCTGATAGTGGAAGAAAGGCAACCACCTACTCTTGAACTTCCCTATCTGTAGTCTTAATTGAGCAGTCAGTTTCTCCATCAACTGAATTTGCAGGCAAATAGAATACCAAAGTTCTATAGTTGGGGGATGAATCTCCAACCATTTCTTAGTGATACATTTTTGTGCCGCAGGTATCAAAATATAAAACAGAAATTGTAAATCTCTGGCAATGAGCACTGGTGGAGGCATACCCAAAATCCAGCATCTGGGGTCAGGAGAGAACACTGCAAATGAAATATCTTCTCTAATTCCTGGATAATATGTTGCCAGAATCCCTTAATTTGGGGACAACCCCCCAAAAATATGACCATGCGTGCCCCTCTCCCCACAGCCCCTCCAACATAAGTCCGACCCAGAGGATCCATAGTGTTGGGTAATGACTGGAGTGCAAAAAAAACTAATATTTACCTTCCAACGAAAAGCCCGCTGGGGGGAGAAGAGGTGGTCCAATGTACTCCACCCCAAATCCTCTCCCAATCTGCACTACTTATCTGGCATCCCAATTCCTCTTCCCACTGAGCTTCCAACTTTTGTAGGGGGTCTGGCAACTGTTTGTTAAAAAAGGAAACCATTTGGGAAACCACATGAGTCTGACTACTGCTGGAAAATAAAGAAAGAAGAAACTCCACTAGAGGACTGGGAACCAGAGAACCCAAAGAGGTCAGATCTTTGCTCCTCAGATAGTGTCTAATTTGTAGGAACCTAAAGTGGTCTCTATTTGAAAGCCCAAATGCTTGTTTTAGCTGTGAGAAACTTTTAAAGTGCAGAGACTCGTATAATTGCCCCAGTCTGAAAAGACCCAGCCGTTCCCATGTATGAAAGCCTAAATCTGTTTGTAGCGGGAGAAAAACTGCACATGACCGGACAGGAGTCCATACTGGTAGTTTAGGTGGAACTCCCCCTCTCCTAACAACCCAAAGCCAAACCTGTTTGAGAACTGTTGCCCACTTGCTAAAAACCTGAAGTTTAGAAAGACCTACTTGATCCAAATGAATAATATTCACCAGTTGGGTTCCCGGAGTATCAGGTTTCTCAAGCTCCGTCCAGAGTGGGCGGTCTTCACCCGGCCACAGAGATTTGAAAGCCTGAAGCTGGGCCGCCCAAAAGTAAGAAACAAAACTGGGAAGACCTAGGCCCCCACCCTGCTTGAGTCCCTGCAGGATTTGCCATTTGACCCTAGGGGGTTTATGATTCCAAATAAATTTAGATGTGGCCTATTTTAAAGTTCTCCAAAAACTCAGGGGGAGAGATGAAAATAAAAATAGAAGGTGGAGCAGAACATTCATCCTAACCATCTCTATACGACCTGAGAAAGAGTTCGGTAATTCCAGCCACCTGTTATAATCCCCTTGAATACTTTTGAGCAATTTTAAGGTAATTCGTTGCATATAAATTCTCCAAGTTGTCAGGAATCCAAATTCCCAATAACGGAAACCTCCCTTCGCCCATCGGAACTGCCCAACCACCAGAAGATTTTGGGAAGCCGAACCAAATACAGGAAGCATCTCAGTCTTGGATTCGTTCACCAGGAAACCTGAGATAATCTCAAACTCATGTATCTGAGATAACACATAGGGGCTGAAACCACCGGGTCCATTAGGAATAGTAAAGTATTGTCTGCCTAAAGGGAGATCCTGATCTCAGTCCCATCCACCCTGATACCCTTATAAATTTGAGACTGTCTGATAGAAGCCTCGAAGGGTTCCATGCTTAATGCAAACAGAAGGGAAGAAAGCGGGCACCCCTGCCTAGTCCCTCTTTGAACTGCAAATCTATTAGAGAACACCCCATTCACCTTAACCTTAGCCCCAGGGTCAGTATACAAATTAATTATCCAATCCCGAAATTTACTCCCAAATCCAAATTTTTCCAAGGTTTTGTTCAAAAACACCCAGTCCAGGCAATCAAATGCCTTTTCAGCGTCTAAGGAAATCACAGCCCTGAGCCTGGAGGAAAGAATAGATGAACCGGAAGCCATAACATTAAGTAACAATCGAACATTGTCCTGGATGTGCAGTCCTGGAAAAACTACACTTTGATCCGGGTGCACCAGTCCCAGAAGAATTCCCTTAAGTCTCTCCCCAATAAGTTTAGCAAAGATTTTGGCATCAACATTTAATAAGGAGATAGGACGGTATCTGGCACATTCCGTTGGATCTTTACCCTCTTTGGGCAATACTGTGATAGCTGCCTCTCCCCAGGACCCCGGGGCCACCCCCTTCTCATGTGCCGCATTACATACGTCTAACAGAATTGGGGTAAGTTCCTTCAGGAAGGTCTTATAAAATTCTATTATAAAACCATCTGGTGCGGGTGCCTTCCCTGAGCTCAAAGAGAGTATCACCAGTCTCAGTTCCTCTTCTGTGAATGGACATTGCAAACCTAAAGCTTGCTCAACTGTAAGAGCTGGCAGTTCCACCCTTTCCAGGAATAGGTCTATATTTTGACTATGCCCAATATCTCTTTCTTGCTTAAATAAAGTGGAGTAATAAATCACAAATGCACCTGCAATAGCAGCAGGTTGCACCAGAAAACCTCCTGCCCTCCTTACATCTCTAATTTTAGAGACATAACGATCCAATTCTTGCTCACGAAGGCGCAAGACCAAGAGCTTGCCTGCCCTATCACCTTCCTCATAATACTTTTGGTTAGTGAAACGTAGAGAGTTAATAGTGCGATGAAGCATTAAGTGATTATACTCTTCTCTAGCACCTTTTAATCTTGTGAAAACTGTGGTGTAACGGGTCTTTTTATGTTCTATTTCTAATAAAGTTATGGAGGCTAAAGCTTGTGAAAGCTAATGAATTTACCTCGCAGGAATGCCTTAAGAGCATCCCATATATCTCTTAGGGGAGTGTCTATCACTGTATTCACCTCCAAGTACCATTTAATATCTTCCCTTAATTGTGCCACCAAAGGCTTATCCAGTAATAACCCAGGGTCCAATCTCTAAGAGCCTGCAGGGGCCCTAGATTACCAGTTTACCTCCACCTGAACTACTGCATGATCTGAAAATGAAACAGTGTATCCGAACCTCTCCAAATAAGTGGGCCCGAGACTGCCAGGAGTATATCCTGTCCAGCCTGGAGTAAGTGTTAGCAGCTGCAGTGTAAAAGGTATAATCCCTAGCCAAGGGATGCTGCCAGTGCCACAAATCCACTAGCCCCGATTCGGCCACTAGTGTGCGCAATAATTTAGCACTCCCTCCCCTACCCCCCCCCGGTGGATTTCTGTCCAGCTGACCATTTTGCACACAATTCCAATCACCCAACAACAAAAGGAGCCCAGGGTTAAGACTGGCAACTACTAAGAACAATTCTCTAAAAAAAAGAACCAGACGGGGGAGTGGGAGCATATACTGAAAAAATATGGGTTAAGCGCCCACGTAGCTCTCCAGATACTAAAACCCATCTGCCATCTCCTCCTTGAGATACTGAACGAGTATGAAAAGGGAGGCCCAGTTTTAATAAAACAGCCATACCCGCTTTCACAGATGAGGTGCGAGAGTCTGAAAATACCCTCCCAACCCAAGATCTACGTAACTTAGCATGTTCTCACCGAGTTAACTTGGTTTCCTGTAAACATGCTATGTCACACTTCAAGTCCCTGAGTTTTTTCAATATTCTAGCCCTTTTGGTAACATTATTGATTCCCTTCACATTCACTGTACAAATGTTAAGCGATCCCATCTTGAATTTTCAGAATAAGACCCAGGACGCTGTCCCCCCACCCCAACCCACAAGCCCAAACCCAGAGCCCACAAATAAAACATTAAACATAGTATTAAACATTTTAACAAACATATATTTAACAAGATATATAAGGCTTTCTTGCAAACAACAGGAGTCGCCAGGCGACCTATATTAAGTTGGGCAGAGAGATGTAAATACCGCCCTTAAGCGCTGACTAGAAAACAGAGCCCAGGTGACCCCCTGCGCACAGGACAGTCACTGAGGACACGAAGCCCTCCAAATATGGGAGGAGAGTACTGCACAACTGTGCAAAGTGTAAGCCCATCTGCAACCAAACTGGGTTACTCATTCTCCTCTTACAAGGAACTTACACTGAGGCAAACCTGCCCGGAGCCCTGGATATATAAAAAAACCCTGGTATAAATAAACACCATCGAGTTAAACTCCTTGTAATCAATAACTGTAACTTTGTAGAGGAAAAAACTATTCCCCTAGTAATTTTTGGCCGACAATGAAACTACCTCAAGTATATACCTCCCAACCCCACTCCCATCAGATCTTACCTATAAGATAAAAATAAATGAGGACCCTATTCCCACCTCTCCTACCTTCAGTCCAACCCTAACGAATGTAGGAGAGGAAATCATATTGATCCCCTAAACATCTTAGCCTTCATACCACTTTTGTAAAAAAGAAGAAATAGATGGATGCTCTCCACTTTTTTAAACTATGTTATGCAAAGCGCTATGAAATTCCCATTTGGTATGTACTAGAAATCAAGTCCGACCATATTCTACTATTACTTGCAACGACCTTCCACGATGAATCTCCAGTTCCAATTCAACAGATCCCAACACACAAAGGAAGGTTAACTCAGGGGCCCTCTCCCTGCATGCGACCCTTCCATGAATACAGGCTACGTAGGGGGATCCAATTAAGTGAACGCACTGAAAAAGGCGACTGCTCAGCAAGCTGTCGTCCGGAAACTCGGAGTGAGACTCAAAGGTTCCTTCCCCTCGCTGATAAGGCAAGCTCCAGCAAGGTCCCTTCCAAAATCCTTTGCCCCCAAAACTGAGGACCCAAAATGCTCAAAAGAGTTCAGCAACACAACGACTACATCCCTGCCGTAGTACCTCACACATCATGGTGGAGGGCGTCTCGGAAGTACCCAGCGGGCTACGTCTGCATGGAGAGGTAAGAGGGATTCACTTCTTCTCCCCCAAAATAGATTTTCGATCTCTATCTTCGCTTGCTCAGAGCTAGTATCGGGAACAGGAATGCCCAGCCTCTCTGGTGTAGGGGTCACTCGTAACCACTGTCAGGAACATAAATAATTGGTCAGAACACATCACATGTGAGTATCAGAGCCGTGCATTAATTACCTAGATATGCACGGCTCCGCAGTAATACAAGTAACCACAAGGAAAGAAAAATGTTGTAATACTATTAGTATCCATCCCACCTACCCAGTGGACACAGTAGATAGTGCAACAGTCGAACTAAATATTAAATCAAAAAGCTACATAATCTCAGTACTACGATATCCACAAACCAACTGTAACAACACAAAGCACAGTAGAGGCAATAAAAATATGACTAGTACAACCAATCAAAGTAGTACACCACTAAATGTACCTCATGAAATGTATTCCAGGAATCCGTTTCAAGCATCGAGATTCACACGCAAGGCGCCTGTAAATTCTGATTACGACACATCTCCCAATAACTAATCTGCGTCACACAATTTCCGGATTGCAGTCAGGACACTGAAATGGGTAGTAGAGCGACTGAGAACAGAAATGTAGAGGAAATAAAGAGCGATAGCGCCGCAAAGATAGAATTTATCAACAGAAGTGTTGTAAAACAAAAATATTTCGTTAAAGTTAATACTTTCAAATGTTTACAAGTACTGTGCCGTTGTATGCAAAGCTGTAATATGTCCCACAATGCATACTTAATGCGGCACAGTTTGAAATGAATGAAATGCAAAGTTATGTACCGCATGTAAAAAAGTTTTAAACAGTGAAATATATTATTAACAGTCTAAGGAATCAAGGCAGGGTTTGCCAAAAAAGTAACAATTGCATAAATAAGTAAGTAAAAAAGTATGGTTCCAGAAACTAACTTTCTCATTGTCAAACAGAAGCCTATTGAAATAAAAAAGATGAACAAAGAATGTGCTTTTTTCATAATTAATATGAAGAAATATTGTAGAAGTAGTGCCATAGAAGTCATGTTACAAGAACATTAATCCCCTCGAAAGGAGGCATTTACTAGGAATTAATGCATGGTTGGCTGGTGTGATGCACTCGGCCAACCCCTCCACCATGCATTAATTCCTAATAAATACCTCCTTTCTCGAGAATTAATGCTTACAAAGTGCAAGTTCATGCACACGAGAAGACAAAGCGAAACCCTGAAGCCACGTATAGGTTGGGAGGAGTTGCTGGCAATCACAAGGAAGAAAGAGACTTGAGCACCATCGCCATGAATGACCTGAAATCATCCAAGCAGACCACTAAAGCAGTAGGTAAGGCTAGGGGATGTTGGGGTGTATTAGTAGGGGTATCACAAGTCATAAGAGGGAAATAATAATCCCTCTTTACAAGACACTGGTTAGGCCCCATCTGGAATACTGCATGCAGTACTGGAGGCTGCACTTTCTCAAGAACATTAACAAAATGGAGGCAATCCAGAGAAGGGCAACCAAAATGGTGCAGGGACTGCATCAGAAAACATATGAGGACAGATTAACGGAGCTCAATGTGAATATCTTCGAGCAAAGGAGGGCGAGAGGTGATATGAGCAAAACATTCAAACTCCTTAAGGGCATTAACAAGGTGCAAGAGTCTAACATGTTTCAATATAAGAAAAATAGCAGGACAAGAGGACACAGCATGAGATTAGAGGGAGGCCGATTAAGGGGTAATGTGAGGAAGTTCTTTTTCACAGGGTGGTGGATGCATGGAACAGTCGACCTCAGGAAGTGGTGGATATGAATACAGTGCAGGGCTTCAAACAGGCATGGGATAGGCATAAGGGAGCAATACAGATGAGTATGAATAGATAGGCAATTGACAAGAGTACAGACCTATGGCACATTCACAAGGTAGAAAAAGAAATGGGCAGACTGGATGTGCCTTGCGGTCCTTATCTGCCGTCAACTTCTATGTTTCTATTAGAACCTGCCAGACATTTTATGATTAAAACAATGAGGCGTTCTTTTACTTAAAAAAAAAAAAAGAAAACGAAACAGAGAGAAAGAGATGATTGCAGAACGCTCAAGTTTACAACAGTGATCCCTTATCTCGGAGATCAGGACAGCCTGCCAGTCAGAAGGCAGTTAATGCAAATACAGCATTGGCGAGGTTTATTGTTTGGAGCCAAGCCAATGTAATGGCATGCAGGTCCCAGCTGTAAACTAGTCAGAACAAGTCAGGTGCATGATGAGTAAACAGCTGGCACAGTGAGGACTCGCCCATACTCTCTCCATCCAACCCCAAATATAATACAACTTTTATATGGACTGCACATATAATCAGAACACTCTGCCCACAGTGCTGGCTGCACAGATGCGTGTTCTGCCAAGCTGACATTGCTCAACACAAGAACCTAAAACTGGATAATGCAGTCCCTGACAACCATGTAAAACCATCTCTGAGCCAAGTCAACACATAAGCATTAAGCCACGACGAAGGTGGCATCTAATGGGGAATTAATGCATGGCTGGGACAGTTGTGGCACGAGGCTGCAGGCCGAGTGTGTACAACAGCCCAATCATGCATTAATTCCTCATTAGATGCCACCTTCGGAGTGGCTTAATGTGCTTGTAACATGGTGTGTGCGTTACTAGGAGGACAGTCAGAAATGATTGTGCCGTTTCCTCAAACGCTTCACTCACTGTATTTCAGCTACAAAAGTTTGCTGCACTTTTGAAACATGCAGTGCACACTTTGTCACATACAGATGTGTCCGTTTCAAACTTTTGTAAGCAACAACAATATTGTGCAATTGAACGAAATGTACAACTTTTTCCCCATTCAACACGGCTATTGGTCTTCTACCCTGCTCAGGAGGAATGCAGTATGCCACTTTTGTTTTGTCTGCTTCTGCCTCTCTGCCTAATTTGCATACGACCTCCCACGCTTTAGTTTGCTGGTTTACAAACGTTGCTCGCGTTTACATTGTTTCTTCTTTGCACTTACTGTGTCGCTAATCCACATCTCCCTAGCCACATCTATTATTTGTCTTGGCTGACAGTCACTGGTGCATGCTACATAAACCTCACGGTTCCGTGGACCGTCACAGACTGCACTTCATACAGATTTCTGGGTGCTTTCTCTCCACCGGCGCAACCACGTATCAGGTTCGTGTGTCTCCTATATTGAGTTGCCCTGTGGGTATTTCTCATGTCCTTGTTCTGTTCTTACTATGTGCTTTTTTTTATGTTGGTACTGGTTTCCCTGCTCCGGACTTTGACCGCCATACTATTTCACATGTCAGGGACTCATGCTCACTGTTTGTGTACCTTGGGACTAGTGTCACTGCTTTCTACACTTGGTGACAACCACCACATTTGTTTCTATGTCCTCTGCGGGCACGTTTAGTTGTGCTGCACCAGCTTGCACAGGTATGTCAGTATCAGCGAGTACTGTGACTGTTTCGCTCAGTGGGATACAGAACATCTACTACATGTTCTGCCTCTCCGCTTATGGAACACTGCTCTTTTCTCCTCCATGGCTCGTTTTAGTAATACACAAGCATCACGGCATTATCATCTCATAATGCCTTGTTGCTCTTGTGCCACCTGACGCCCTTACACCAATCGCCTTTCTTCCCTGCAGTAGTAGTATTTTTGCCATGTTACAATACTGTATACACCCTCGGGCTCCATACTAAACCCGCTGTGCACCAAGTCAGCACTCAACACACCCCCACTCTCCACACTAAACCAGCCATCCATCGTTAGTACTGTACATACTCCCCACACCAAACCAGCCATCCATCATTAGTGCTGTACATACTCCCCACACCAAACCATCCATCCATCATTAGTGCTGTACATACTCCCCACACCAAACCAGCCATCCATCATTAGTGCTGTACATACTCCCCACACCAAACCAGCCATCCATCATTAGTGCTGTACATACTCCCCACACCAAACCAGCCATCCATCATTAGTGCTGTACATACTCCCCACACCAAACCAGCCATACATCATTAGTGCTGTACACGCCACACCTCCTCCACACTAAACTAGCAATACATCGTTAGTGCTGTACACCTACCCCACTCCCCACACCAAACCAGCCATATATCGTTAGTGCTGTACACCCCACACTCTCCACACTAAACCAGCCATACATCGTTAGTACTGTACACCAACCCCACTCTCCACACTAAACCAGCCATACACCGTTAGTACTGTACACCCCCTGCACACTAAACCAGCAATACATCGTTAGTGCTGTACACCAACCCCACTCTCCACACTAAACCAGGCATACACCGTTAGTGCTGTACACCCCCCACACTAAACCAGCAATACATCGTTAGTGCTGTGTACCCCCCACTCCCTACACTAAACCAGCAATACATCGTTAGTGCTGTATACCCCTCACTCCCTACACTAAACCAGCCATACATACTGACATACCAGATGCCAGCAGAGTAGGCCTGTTGGTCTATCAAGTCTACTCGTGTTTCAGCACCCTGATTGGGTACCGTAGCCCTCTATCTGTCTCCTTCCACTGTTACTCCATCCCCCAATCCTGCTCCCCCCAGGCAAACCAGCCTCTGCTTCACTCCTTGCCTATACCTGTCCCAGCCTCTCTTGAATCCCTCCACCGTAGCTGCCTGTACCAGCTCCCCAGGCAGCGCATTCCACAGTTCCACCACTCTCTCGGTGAAGTACCTCCTCCTCCTTTCCCCCCAATCCTACCACCCTCAATCTTCCAACTGTGTCCTCTGGTGATTCCACCCTCCTTCAGTCGAAAGATCCTATCCTGGCTTACCTTATTTACTCCCCTGAGGTACTTGAAGACCTCAATCATGTCCCCCGTCCCCCCCTCCTCCAGCAACAGGCTGAACTCCCCTAGTCGTTCTTCATATGTCATATCCCCCAGGCCCCGGATCATGCTGGTTGCTCTCCTCTGAACCCTCTCCAGGGGTTGGATGTCCTTCCTTAGGTGTGGCCTCCAGAACTGCATACAGTAGTCAAGATGTGGTCTAACCAGGCTGTTGTACAGTGCCAAAATCACCTCCCTGTTCCTTGAGGTAATCCCCCCTAGCGATGCATCCCAGCATCCTGTTTTCCCTGACCGCAGCCCTCCTGCACTGCTCTGAATTATTCATGTTAACATCCACCAAGACTCCTAGGTCCCTTTCCCCTGCCGTGGCCTGCAACTCATCCCCCTCCCACCCCCCGCGTGTACACATAGTTGGGGTTTTCCGACCCTAGGTGTAGCACCTTGTACTTGGAGGAGTTCAATTTCAATTTCCAGGTGCAGGACCACCTATCCAGAGTATCCAGGTCCTCTTGCAGGGCCAATCCTCCCTCCCCACTAGCTTAGAGTTGTCTGCAAAGAGACTCATTTCACACCCAATACCGTCCTTGATACTGGAGATGTAGACGTTAAGCAGGAGTGGCCCCAGGACTGATCCCTGTGGAACTCCACTTATGACCTCCCTAGGAGATGAGACTTCCCCTCCGTCCACTACCCGCTGAGTGCGACCTGAAAGCCAATTTCCAATCCACCTTACCGTCAATGGGCCTACGTCCATCACCCCCATCTTCTCCCTTAGGCCAATGTGAGGGACCAAATCAAATGCCTTGCTGAAGTCCAGAAACAGTACATCCACTGGTCTCCCCATCGAGCGCTGATGTCACCCACTCATAGAACTCTACAAGGTTTGTTTGACACGATCTACCTGGCACAAACCCAGGCTGCCGGCCATCCAGGTAACCCATTTCCTTCAAGAAACCTCCCAGCTTTTCCTTAAGTATGCTCTCCATTACCTTCCCCACCACCAATGTCAAACTGGCTGGTCTATAGTTTCCTGGCTCTTCTCTCAATCCCCCTTTATGGATGGGCACAACATGCGCCTACTTCCAATCCCTTGGCACCCTCGCTGTCTGGAGTGACAAGTTAAAGAGATCCACCAATGGCGCAGCCAAAACATCCGCTAACTCCCTCAGTATTCTGGGATGAACAGCATCAGGCCCCGGAGATTTATCCTTTTTTTTTTTTTTTTTTTTAGGGACTGGAGGGCTTCCCACACCCGACCAATAGGAATATCAGCATCTGTCCCACCCCCATTCTGCAGAACTAGCCCGATATCTCACCCCTGGCCTACCTCCCCCAGCAGCTTGTTCTTGACCAGGTACCCCAATAGTCAGGACTGCTGTGCCTTCTGTGTCCTTCAACCCCTTTTTTGGAAGTTCACCAGCCTCCTCACTCGTGAACACTGAGGAAAAATAGTCATTCAGTACCTCCGCCTGCTCTCCAGCCCTTTCCACCACCCCCCAGCTGTCCTCAACCTACTGAGCTGGCCCTTGACCTTCCTCCGCTCACCAATATTCCTAAAGACCCCCTTTTCCCCACCCTGTATCCCCTGCGCCAGCCTCTGCTCTTGCCAGGCCTTTGCCCCCCTCACCACTCTGGAGACCTTCCTGGTTGCAACACCATTAGTGCTGTACACCAAGCCCACTCTCCACACTAAACCAGCCATACATCGTTTGTGCTGTACACCCCCCACTCTCCAAACCAGCAATACATCATTAGTGCTGTACACCCCATACTCTCCACACCAGCCATACATCGTTAATGCTGTACACCCCCCACGCTCCAAACCAGCAATACATCATTAGTGCTGTACACCCCATACTCTCCACACCAGCCATACATCGTTAGTGCTGTACACCCCCCACGCTCCAAACCAGCACTACATCATTAGTGCTGTACACCCCATACTCTCCACACCAGCCATACATCGTTAGTGCTATACACACACCCACTCTCCACACCAAGCCAGTAATACATCATTAGTGCTGTACTCTCCACACTAAACCAGCCTTACACCATCAGTGCTGTACACCCCCCACTCTCCACACTAAACCAGCAATACATCATTAGTGCTGTACACCCCCAACACTAAACCAGCCATACATCGTTAGTGCTGTACACCCCCAACTCTCCACACTAAACCAGCCATACATCATTAGTGCTGTACACCCCCGCTTCTCCACACCAGCCATACATCGTTAGTGCCACACCCCCATTCTCACACTCAACCCAGCCATACATCGTTAGTGCTGTACATCCCCATTCTCCACACTAAACCAGCCATACATCATTAGTGCTGTACACCCCCCGCTCTCCACACCAGCCATACATCGTTAGTGCTGTACACCCCCCATTCTCCACACTAAGCCAGCCATACATCGTTAGTGCTGTACACCCCCATTCTCCACACTAAACCAGCCATACATCATTAGTGCTGTACACCCCCCGCTCTCCACACCAGCCATACATCGTTAGTGCTGTACACCCCCCATTCTCCACACAAACCCAGCCATACATCGTTAGTGCTGTACACCCCCTGCTCTCCACACCAGCTATACATCGTTAGTGCTGTACACCCCCCATTCTCCACACTAAACCAGCCATACATCGTTAGTGCTGTACATCCCCATTCTCCACACTAAACCAGCCATACATCATTAGTGCTGTACACCCCCCATTCTCCACACTAAACCAGCCATACATGGTTAGTGCTGTTCACCCCCCATTCTCCACACTAAACCAGCCATACATTGTTAGTGCTGTACACCCCATTCTCCACACTAAACCAGCCATACACTGTTAGTGATATACACCCCCACTCTCCACACCAAACCAACAATACATCGTTAGTGCTGTACACCCCTCCACTCTCCATACTAAACCAGCCATACATCATTAGTGCTGTATACCCCCCACTCTCTACACTAAATCAGCCATACATCATTAGTGCTATACACCCCCCACTCTCTACACTAAATCAGCCATACATCATTACTGCTATACACCCCCAACTCTCCACACCAAACCAGCAATACATCATTAGTGCTGTACACCCCTCCACTCTCCACATTAAATCACTCGCACATCGTTAGTGCTGTACACCCCCATCTCCACACCAAACCAGCAATACATTGTTAGTGCTGTATACCAGTCATGTCATTTGTGCTTTATATACCCACTCTCCACACTAACCCAGCCATACGCTGTTAGCACTATAAAGACCCCCATTCTCCACACTAAACCAGCCATTCATCGTTAGTGCTGTACATACCCCTACTCTCCACACTAAACCAGTTGTATGTCGTTAGCGCTGTATACACCCCCACTCTCCACACCCGCCATACATCATTAGCGCTGTGTTCACCCCCACTCTCCACACTAAGCCAACCATATGTCTTTAGCACTGTGCATACCCCACTCTCCACATTAAATCAACCATGTTTGCGCTGTATACACCCCCACTCTCCACACTAAACCAGCTGTGCACAGAGTCAGTGCTATATACACACCCTCCATACTAAAACAACTGTGCACCAAAGTAAGCACTGTATACACCCCCGCTCTTCATACTAAGCCAGCCATGGGTGAAGTCAGCCCTGTATACATTTCAGTCTCCACATTGACCCGGATGTGTGCTAAGTCAACGATGCACTCACCCCCACTCTCCACACTAAACCAGCTATGCCCCAAGTTTGTGCTGTACACACCCAAACTCTCCATAGTAAACAATCTGTGCATCAGCACGGTACACACCTCCACTCTAAACTGGCTGTGTACCATGTCAGCCCTATATACATACACACTACCATAAAGCATCTGTGTACCATGTCAGCCCTATACATAACCCCAATCCTTTTGCAATCACAGGCCCTTACAGTCTCATTATGATTGACAAGAGCCTCCAGCATTGTGAAATGCCCACAGAAATACTGTTACCACCATTCTTTCTCGAACTCTAAAATACAACTGAAGGAACCTGTGTGCAACAGAAGGATGCCAACCCTTACAAATGCACAAATTATCTGACGAGGCTTTGTTTCACCTGACTCAGCAAACTGAAAACAAGACGAGTGAGTGACAGTTACTTCTTCCAAGGTATGCCTGTACCGGCTGCTTTGAAATTGCTCACTTCCCTTCCTTTACAACCTCAGAACTTGGCCCTCTAATCAACTAAAATGCTGATTTGAGGGGGACCCCAATGCTTAGGTCTGGGACACTTAGTCTACCACTAGAAAACAGAACAAGAGGGGCTGTTGTACATACCATTAATTCAGCCCCATGGATACAATCGAAGCAGCAAAGTCACTTCCTAAAAAAACAAACTGCTCTCTACCCAGTTTACTTAATCACAATGTGGAGATAAAGCAAACGTCAGAGAGCCCATTAATACAAATTCAGTGTCTGCTAGCAGGTGCCAGGCTCCGATCTCTTCAAACAAATACAGCTTTTGTTGTCCATGTCAGAAGCTTGAGAGCCTCACGAAGGTCACCTGCTGCCTTATTTGCCTGTTTTGCCATTCTGATATACTACCGGAAACAGTTTAATGGGTTAGCTACCGTGGAGAAGCAGCAGAATGGTTTTTCAAGCCAACACTACAGCCCCCTCCCGCAAATGCATATTACCACCTAATTCTCAACATACCTTCCAATTCAACACTGAAGCCCTCCCAAAAGGGGAATTATGATTCCTTACCAGAAATTCTTGTGTTGGCTCTGTCACACGCAGTCAGGTAGTATGAACGGTCCTTCCCTGCAAGCTGAGACAGGATGCAACAGTCTCAAAGAAGTCTTCGGACATGCACTTTCCCAGACTACCCCAGTCTTTTATACTCTTTCCTAGTTAGTAGACAGCCATTTCTTTTTTTTTTTATATAGGCGTTTATCCTTCTTCATCCACAGCCATCCTGAATTTCCTCCAGTGTCCAGGACCATTTATCCCCTGCAGCAGGGCTAGGAAGGGAAGGCCATCCTCCCCAACTCGGAACACAAGTCCAGACTGGCCCAGACCCACACACATCAGGCGAGCCAACGCTGTTGACGGGCAGGTCTTCAAGGGGCCCGTCCTCCATTTTTCCTCCTATTTTTTTTCCCCTGGGCTCCACGGGCATGCAGTGAGCAAGTTGTGCAAACTCAGACTCCGCGGAGACACCACCAGCGCTCTGAATGTGGCCCCCTCTCCATCGGTGACTCGCACGCACCACCACTTGGATCCCTCCAGGTGGTGGTCGATCACTGAATCATGGAATCCCCCCTTCCCAAGGGAAGACAGCAGTCCCATGGATGCTCAATCCTCCCTTTCCCGGCCGACCTGCATCCATTCCTGAACCCGGATCGCCGGCATGGGAAAAGGTAAAGTGTCCACGGCACCTCAGCATCGACTTGTTGGTAGACAGCATTTCTTCAGAGCATTTTATCTTCAGTTCAGCTTTCTGATGGAATCCTGTCCCTTGTGGTGGCAAGGTCACACACCCTGGTCCAGGCATGTGTGTGTTTGGACCCTGCACCAGAAACAGACAATGTCAGCACAAAAAGACCACTGGTCTAACTAGTCTGCCCAGTTTTACCCTACTCTATCCCATGACCTACTGTCTAGATGGGGTTTTCACCCTTGTTCCCCCCTTTGCTCACCGTCTCACTGCTACGTCCCTTCACAGTCTCACTTAATTGAACCTTCTGTCCAATTCTGTAGTAACACACTGTTTAGAAACAGGAAACAGTAAACATTAGCCAGCAACGTATGTTAACCCCCACTACTAAAGACGACTGTATATAATAGAGAGCAGAATATACAATAGGTAAATATACAGCACTGAAAACTAGGAGAGCCTGACTGCCTATGAAGACAGCCAACGCACAACTGGAATTTCAGGTAAGGAAATGTAATGCCGCTTTGTGCATCGGCTCCTGTAGGCAGTCAGCTGGCACAGTCTTTTTTTGCTGACATCCTCTATGTTTCTATGGCAAGATGGCCACTGCCTAAATAATATAGGAGGCAGTATAGCGCTGTGGTTTAGGGCACGGAGCTGCAAACCTGGAGACCTGGGTTTGAATCCCACAGCCCCCACTCGCATACTCTGTGACCCTGAGCAAAGTCACAACTTCCTTGTGCTCCCAGGTCACAGCTAGAAATAAGCTTTGGCTTAGTGGGTAGGGATGCATCGGGGGAGGAGGCAGGTGGAGCCCGGTGGAGAGGGGAGCAGGAGAACAGGGCAGAGGCAGGAGACATTACAACAGTAGTGGAAGGGGGAACAACTGCACGGGAGGAGGAATGAAGGGGATGGGATAAAGGAAGGACAAGGTGAGCAGAACATGAAAACAAGGGTGGGATCCTAGTGCTGGGAGACTCTAGTAGCTGCAGCACAGATGGCAGAGGTGGACACATTCTTAAGGGCCGCAAAGGAGGTTGTCACTCCTCTTGTGGAATGATCCTTAACCGTGCACGGTAAGGGTTTGTTGCGCTTCCGGTAACAGACTGTGATACACTGAATGAGCCACCTGAGCAGCGACTGTTTGGAAAGAGGAGCTCCCATCATCCTGTGGGCAAAGGAGACAAAGAGCTGGTCCAATTTTCGGTGGTGTTTGGTTCTGGTCAGGTAGTATCGGAGACACCTATGCACATCTAGGGTGTGCAACAGGGCCTCTCCTCGATTCGAATAGTTGGGAAAGTACACTGGTAGATCGAGGTCTTGATTAAGGGTGAGAGCTGAGACCACCTTAGGCAGAAATGTGGGATTAGTCCGCAGGGATGCCCTGTCTTGGTGAAAAAACAAATAAGGCTCTTTGCACATGAGTGCATGGAGTTTGGAAAATTCTCCTGGCTGAAGTAACAGCAACTAAAAACGTCGTCTTCCAAGTGAGAAGACGTACAGTCGTGGCCAAAAATATTGGCGCCCTTGCAGTTTTTTCTAATAATGCACCATTCCTTCCAGAAAATTGTTGAAATTAAAAAATATTTGGTATCCACATATGTATTTCTTTGGTTTGCAGTGGAATACAACACAAAAAGCAGAAAAATTTACTAAGTCTTAGCTTATTCCACACAGAAATCCTTGAATGGCCCGGACAAAATTATTGGCACCTTTTAGAAGCAGTTAGAAATAATTAGATTTCAAGCAGGTGATTCTCCTTCACTTTGGAATTGAACTCACCTGTGGTGAGTTGCAGGTGCCTGCAATATAAAAATCAATCATTCAACCAGTTTGAATAGAGAAAAGGACTCATTCTCCTGTTTTATGTCACTGTGTGTACCGCAATGAGCATGGAGAAAAGAAAGACAGCCAGAGAATTGTCTGAGGAGGTCAGACAGAAGATTGTAGCCAAGCATGGACAATCTCAAGGCTACAAATAATCAATCTCCAGAGACCTTGATGTTACTGTTTCCACCGTACGTAATGTTATCAAGATGTTTAAGGCCCATGGCACTGTAGCCAACCTCCCTGGATGTGGCCGCAAGAGAAAACTTGATCGAAGATTGCAGCGCAGGATTGTTCGAATGGTGGAGAAAGCACCTCGATCAACTGCCAAACAGATTCAAGCTGACCTTCAGACACAAGGTACGACAGTTTCAACTCGCACCATCCGTCGCCTACTCAATGAAAGGGGGTTATATGGTAGGAGGCCCAGGAGGACCCCACTGCTGTGACAGAGACATAAGAAAGCCCAACTGGAGTTTGCCAAAACACACCTGAACAAGCCAAAATCCCTCTGGGAGAATGTCCTGTGGACAGATGAGATCAAATTACAGCTTTTTGGTAAAGCACATCATCTCTATGTTTACAGAAAACAAAATGAAGCCTTCAAAGAAAAGAACACCTTCCCTACAGACAAACATGGAGGAGGTTCAGTGATGTTTTGGGGTTGCTGTGCTGCCTCTGGCACTGGGTGCCTTGAATATGTGCATGGCATCATGAAATCTGGAGATTACCAGGCCATTTTGGAGTGCAATGTTGAACCCAGTGTCAGAAAGCTGGGTCTCCGTCGAAGGTCACGGGTCTTCCAGCAGGACAATGACCCCAAACACACTTCAAAAAGCACCCCGGAATGGTTCAAGACAAGACGCTGGACTGTTCTGAAGTGGCCAGCAATGAGTCCAGATCCAAATCCCATTGAAAAGTTGTGGGAGATTTAAAACAGCAGTTGGGAGAAGGCACCTTCAAATCTGGGAGAACTGGAGCAGTTTGCACAAGAAGAGGGCCAAACTGCCAGTAGAGAGGTGCAGGAAGCTCATCCATGGCTATAGGAAGCGGTTGATTGCAGTTATTTTGACCAAAGGCTGTGCTACCAAATATTAAGTCTAGGGTGTCAATAATTTTGTCAATGCCATTTCTTTTCATTTTCTGATTTAAAAGGATGTATTACATTCTGAATCAAAAACAAAGGTTTTCTAATATTAACAGAGAAATAAAGAATTGTGGAGCCAAATACTGTACTGTTGTTAATTTCAACTTATGTTTAGAGGAAATTGTGAGTTATTTGAAAAAGTGCAAGGGCGCCAATATTTTTGGCCACGACTGTAGCTCGCAATCCGAGGCTGGTTCAAAGGGTGGCAGCGTAAGCTGCTCCAGGACAAAGGGTAGATCCCATGGTGGAATTGGATCCTTAATTGGAGGTCTAAGGTGGAGAATACCCCTCAGAAAGGCTCATGCCGTGTCCAACTGGGATATGGTGCATTGGCCTATCGGACAATGATAGGCTGATACGGCACAGAGATGTACTTTGATCAAGGAGTAGGCCAAGCCTGTCTGAAAAGAGGCAGGAGGTAGTCCAAGACCGACTTTTCTGGACAGTCTAGAGGTAGAAAACTCCGCACTTGAGCCCATAGGTAGCGCCATTTCATGGGCAGAAATGGCCTTGATGGTCGGGGTTTTCTCCTTGGCCACCAGAGCGTCAGCTACCTCGTGCGAGACCCTGTGCCGCAAAATGGCTGTGTCTCTAGGAGCCAAGCGTGCAGGCTCAGTGAACGAAGGTCCGGATGGACCAAGGAGTCCTCCTCCTGAGACAACAAGTGAGAGCTGATTGGCAGAGGCACCGGAGGTTCCCGGGATAGCTGATGTAGCAGAGGGAACCAGGCCTAAAATGCAGAGCACAAAGGAGGGAACCTGAGCTTCCAAGTGGTAAGGAAGATCTGGCATCATGGGGCAGAGCCGAGGGTTTTACCACCCGAGTGGGTGAGAGGAGCCAATTTGAAGACCTTCCGGCAACATTTAAAGCGGCAAGGAACCTGCCACAAAGTGTGGATTGAACAACATATCCACGTCCCTAGAAATGAGTACTTTTGCTCAGTATTTACTAATGAGAAAAGGGAGCTATACCAAAGGGGGTGGGAGGGTGGGCACAGGGGAGGTGACAGACAGGAAATCCTGGTGGGCAGGGTACTTGAGGGCACGGAGGGTGGACAAGGACCAGATGGTACACACCCCAGGGTGCTAAAGGAGCTGGCAGAAGTCCTGGCAGAACCCTTGACAGACCTGTTCAATGCCTCCCTAGACTCGGGGAGTGTCCTCAGGACTGGAGGATGGCACACATGGTACCCCGGCACAGGAGTGACCCCAAGGAGGAGTCAGAAAACTACAGACCAGTGAGCCTCACATCCATCGTGGGAAAGCTGATGGAGACAATCCTGAAGGAGAGGCTGGTTTCAACCCTAGAAGCTAATGGGATTTCAGGATGGCAGACAGCATGAGTTTGTCCCAGGCAGATCCCATCAGACCAACCTGGCCGAGTATTATGACTGGGTAACCAGGCAATCAGACAAGGGCCATGCAGAGGATGTCTTGTACCTGGACTTTAGTAAGGCCTTTGATTCCATGCTAGGCTAGGAAATAAGCAGGAATACACAGGGGAGAGGCTGAAGATGGTGGGATGGGTAGTGAACTGGCTGCAAGGTAGACAGCAGAGGGTGGAGGTGGTAGGGGAGCGTGCATCTCCCAGGGCGGTGACAAGTGAGGTGCCACAGGGCTCTGTACCGGGACCAGTATTTGGGATCTTCATAGCAGACATCTCAATAGGCACCAAGAGCAGGATCAGTCTGTTTGTAGATGACACCGAGATGGGAGCAGTAATGGATGACTTAGGAGGGTGGCAGGAGCTGCAAGATGATCTGGCAAAACTGGAGGCCTGGTCGGACACTTGGCAGCTGGGGTTCAATGCCAAGAAATGTAAGGTGCTACATTTCTGCGCAAAAAAACTCAAGGAGGAGCTACCAGCTGAGGGGATTCAACTAGTCAAGACGAAGGAGGAGAAGGATCTGGGGGTGATCATAACGGGAGCAATGAACAACTCAGCACAGTGTAGAAAGGCAGCTGCAAAGGCCAACAGGATACTGGGTTGTACTGCCAGAAGCATATCCTCCGGGGTGACCCTGCCCACCTTGCTTCCTTCTGTACTTTGGTACTCTGAAATGGTGAAGAAAAAAAAACACCACTTCTTCAAACTGACTGACCAGATGCAAAGTAACTTATACAACCCCTAGCAGATGTGGTATGCACAGACAAAATGTGACTGCACAAACAAACAAGTGGCGCTCGCCTGGTAAGAAACTGTTTAAGTTCTGGCCTTCAGTTCTTTGCAGTTCCACATGTCAGTTGCTATATATAGTCAGTGTTTTTGCTTTTGCTGCAATTACTTCTTACAGGGGAAACACAGACTTCGTTTCATAAAGAGCTCTGAGCAGAGTTCTTGGAATGCCCACAGCCTGCTGTTGGCAGAGGGCGGGCATTCCTTATAGCCTCAGACACACAGGACAGCCAACGAAGGCTGCAGTGCTAACATCCTGCAAACATAACTGCCTTCGCAGCCGCATTACATCACAAGGTAACTTGCTCAGCCTCACTGCCAATATAATAAATTGTGGCAATGTTTCCTCCACGTTACCCCATCCTCCATCCTCCTCCAGGTATGGGGCTGCGAGCTGGTGACTCTAGGTTCTCTCTTCCTAACTCCTAGTCACAAGACAGGGCGGGCCTGTTAGCTGCACCAAGCTGGGAGTGTCCCAGTGTTATTCTTGGATACTTGGATAAGCAGGACAGCTGAACCTGCACAGCCTTGAGACATAAGACTGCTTTCTCCATACAGGCTGGAAGGATTTTTTTTTTTTTTATTTATACTTTTTGGGCCACATCCAGCGCCAGTACCTCAATCCAGGTCATGGTCCTCGCCGTCCCTCGCTACCCACATGAGCCGCTACTCCCCCTCGATACCCCCTGGCTTTCCCCACAGAGCAGAGCTGCGGCACCGGGCCCAAGTGCCGCAGACATCGGGATAGGTCAAGGGGAGTCGGCCTGGGAGCAATTTGGGAGTGGCGAGGCGGATGCAATCAAGGCACTGGGTGCGGCATTTTGTCTTCCCCTGTAAGGGAGGAGCGGGAGTGTGCAATGATGCCTGCATCCATCCTGCCCATCAGAATCTTGCCGACACCAGCTGCTGTGGCACCCCCAGCCTCTGCCAGGGGTCCCTCTAGCACCGGTCGTGCACTGCACCCTCCCTCCGGAGAAGGAGAGCAGTCCATGGGACGCTCGAGCCTTCTCCCTCAGCCGGTCCTCCAATGACCCAGGTCCGTTACCGAACCCGGGTCACCGGTGTCGCAAGCGGAAATCCAACCGCTGCGCCAACAGGCCGGCAGCTGGAAGAGTCTTCTTTCAAGAGCCTGGGAAGTACACACCCTGATGCTCCACACCACCCATCCAGTCACACACCAGGCTGTCCTGCACAGTAATCCTGAGCTGGTCTAACATCCCCCAATCACCCATCACTCCTGTTCTGGAAAGACTGTGACACATCAACACAAGCTTTTGTAGCAGGAATGATGAATGAACTCAGAGCCCATCTGCTGCAGGATCTTCCTGCTGTAAATACATAGAAAGGCAATTTATACGTTGAATGTTGCCAGCCCCACCTAAAAGCTTCATACTGTAGTGCCAGGGTTTTAAATTGATTAGCAGTTTTTTTCTTGGGATGATACTAGCTGTACAGAAAGTATTTATATAGATTTTCTAGAAGTGCTGTGTTTGTTAAACACAGTGAGGCAAGAGCTATTAATTTTCACAAAGTTTTAGCAGTTTTATGAGCAAAACGCTAATCAATTTTTAGAGTTAAATAAAACCCCGTAGTGCAAATACAGAACTCCTTCTGCCCTGTATCCCTCTCTGTGGCACTGGCACACAATCCCAGCCAGATGCAGGTATCAACCACTGTTGCAGTCTCCTCCAGGCACCTCCACAACCATCCCTGCACTTCCCAGGCCCACCATCACCATCCCAGGACCTCCCAGGTCCCCCACCACCATCATCCCTGCACTCCCCCTAGGTCTCCACCATTATCCCTGCACACACCCCAGTTTCCCACCACCATCCCTGCACAAACACACTTGTTCCCCACCACCTTTCCTGCACACACACACATCCTTGTTCCCCACCACCAACCCTGCACACACACCCAGTTCCCCACCACCATCCCTGCACCCCCCATTCCCTCACCATTATCCCTGCACTCCCATTTCCTCACCACCATCCCTGCACCCCGCCAAGTTCCTCATCACCATCCCTGTACACACCCCAGTTCCCTGCACCCCCCCCAGGTTCCTCACCACCGTCCCTGTACACACCCCAGTTCCCACCACCATCCCTGTACACCCCCCAGTTCCTCATCACCATCCCTGCACCCCCAGACCCCCTCACTATCCCTGCATCTTCCTGGTCTCCTCACCATCCCCTTTCCCCGCTCTTCCAACCATCCATGCACCCCAGGTCCCCTGACAATCCATGCACCTCCTAGGTCCCTCCACTATTCATGCACCTCACAAGTGTCCCCCCAACAACCCCTGCACCCCCAGATCTCCACCCAACCATCCCTAAACCTCACAGACTCCCCAACAACATTCCTGCAACCAACAGGTCTCCTGCAATCCCTGCATCCTCCTATGGCAGCTGTCACTCCACTTCCTTAGGGTCCACCCACTCTCAGTCTGCCCCCAACCAGAGGGTCTTCAGCCACCCCAGCCCCCTGCATAGAAACATAGAATTTGACGGCAGATAAGGACCGCTTGGCCCACCCAGTCTGCCCATTTCCCTACCTACTGGATAAGCTGCAGATCCTAGTTAACCAGCAGCCTACTTCTTCCTACCCCAACCCCCCAGAATTGCCTTATGACTATCCCATGCATGCTTGAATTCCACCACTGATTTTGACTCACAACCTTCCTCCGGAAGCCGCTCCATGCATCCACAACCCTCTCTGTGAAAAATACTTCCTTAAATTACATCTGAGCCCCCCAAGCTTCAAATTGTGCCCTCTTGTTCTTGCACACCTCTTTTTTTGAAAGATGCTACCCTCTTGGACTTTGTTGATTCCCTTGAGGTACTTGAATGTTTCTATCATGTCCCCCCTCTCCCTCCTTTCCTCGAGGCTATACATATTAAGCTCAAGTCTCTCTTCATATGTCTTCCGGTGCAGACCGAACATACAGACTGCATACAGAACTTATGAACTGCAGTGAGATTTTTCTGGGTGTTTTTTAACCTCTCTTTACTGTGCCATGTCTATCTTATTTATTGAAAACGTCAGATTACTTTCGAACAGAATTGTTCATTCACAAAGGTTCCACCCTCAACTAAATAGTCACAAAAAAACACTGCAAGTACACTAAACAGTTCCCGAGGAAATGCAGTCGAGTCAGGCTCAAAGTACTTTAAACAACACAATTACATACAGTTTTGAAAAAAATCCATACAGATCATTGTATAAAATAGGTTACATACAGACAGAAACCAAATAAAACAGTTTAATGGTTACAAATGCAATGGACTGCAAGGGCAGATTGCAAAGATCTCAAACTGATTAAACTTGGGGAGATTCAGCAGTGTATCAGGCAGTTTATGTAACCAGTTAGCAGCCCTGACAGCAATTTACTGCTTTCCAAGCTGAGTACGCTGGAAAGGTGGCTTAAGGGCATTCCTGGCCATGTTCCTGGTGTTGTATTGGTTGGAGATGGTGCAAAAGCAATTTGTTAAAGCAGGGGGTGTTAGACCTGGGATCGCCTTTTTGGTTAGCAAACACATCTGGAGCTTTATTCTGCTAGGTAAAGGTAGCCACTTAATGAGTGTGTAGGGGGTACAACTATGAGTGCAGTTACAGATCTGCTTTACTCTGTTTAGCACTGTGTCACAGGCAGCTGCACAGACAGTGAGGCCGTAATCTATAAGCAACAGAATGGAGCTGGCCACAATATGGCATCTAGCATCCCCACTGAGATGGTTCTGGTTATGGTACGGGGCACCCAGTCTTTTGTTAGCTATGGCCACCAGACTGTCAACATGGGGTGCAAAGATAAGGTGTCATCCAGAGTTACTCCAAGGTATCAAAGTCTCCACCAGTTCATGGGTTTGCCCTTGGCCGTGTGAGCTAAAAAAGGATGGAATGTTCTTTTGTAGGAGATAGAGATGAGTATAGTGTCTATTTTTTATAATTGAGGACCAGTTTGTTGTTGGAGAACCACCTTTCTAGTGACCTAAAATTACTTTGACGATAGGCGGTAAGGCTGTCAAGGTCAGGGGTTCTGGAACAGATGACAGCATCTTCGGCATTGAGAAGTATGTTGGCTGTCTGACAGGCAATGGGCAGTTGATTTATGAAGAGGCCAAACAGGAGTGGACCCAAGATGGAACCTTGGGGGACACCAATAGTTACTCCCAAGGCTGGGAGAGACATGTGAGATAACTGTGCAACCAGTGAAATGTGTTCTGTGATGAACCAAGGCCAAGGAGTGCGTTAAGAAGGAGTAGGAGCCCTGCTGAAACAGCACCAAATAGGTAACACTGACCAAAAACTTAGTGTGACATCATAAGACCAGGAGATTACTCGCTAAGGCACGGCCCCCTCCCCCAGAGACACGGGGTCAGGGGTCCAACTGGAATACCCTTACTAAGTAAATAACATTGCAATGGATGCCACCATATCAAACCATGTATTATTTTAAACACTCTGTATAACTGAAATGGAGCCTTTTTTGTATTGTCTGCTTGGATAATGATGCTCTTTAACAAAGAAAGCATTAAAAAAAATTTATTCAAAGGCAGCAAAGTTGCCAGCCCGGTGGCGCTGAGGCACTGGACACCTTACCTCACGCCATGCTGGCAACCCATGTTCAGGAACGAGCATGGGCTGCCAGGGGTCAGCAGGGGAGGAGAAGGATCGAGCGTCCAAGGGACTGCTCTCTTTCTCCATGGGGGGGAGGGGTCGCCAGTGGTCGGCATCTAACTGGTCCCTAGCGGAGGCTGGGGGGCAGTGCGCTGACACTGTAGGAAGGGGGAGGAGATGGGGCAGACACCACGAGGGAGCACGTGCAGACACGTGCGCACTCTCTCTCTCTGCAGGCATCACTGCATGCCTCATCTCCTGGGGAGAAACCAGGAAAATGGATTCCACGGCGAATGATGGGAGGGCACCTCGCAGGCTCCACTCCCGGCTAGCCATGGTGCTGGCCGCACTGGATCCAGTCTCCACTGGGGGTTGGGGAACGGGGGGCAAGCTTTGGGGGTATGGGCCAGTGCTGGATGGTGGACGCTGGGAGATGGGGCTGGAGCATCAGGAAAAGAGAGAAATTATCCCCCCCCCCAAAAAAAGAGGCATTAGAGTTGTGCATTTACTCACGCCAGTTCCATCTCCGACCCAGGCCAGTGATACCGATCCACTCAGGTCCTGAAATGTGCACTAAAAGAGAGAGAGACAAATAAAGAGCAACTGATTACAGAGGACCAGCCACTTTGATTTAGTACCATCACATCACCCACGGGCATGTACTGCAAATGGAACCTCCACCCCCCCGACCCAGCCAATGGCAGTCATTCAGCGAGAAGGGTTCAGACACATCTTCACATCCCTTCATGTTACTACCATTTGTAGTCTTCATCCCCTCCCCTGCCCCTCCACATCCCCTCCCCCTATACACCAGCCTCCCTCTCCAGGACAAAGATTCATCTCGGACACCAGCATCATGGCTACTTCTACGCTGGCCAGCAAATGATAGCACTGCAGCGGGTGGGGAAGGGAAAATACAGGTTACTCACCTGTAACAGGAGTTCTAGAAATGGTATATGTTGTTCATCCACACTGTCTGGCAGGTTCCTTGCCGCTTTAAATCTTGCCGGAAGGTCTTCAAGCTGGCTCCTCCCACCCACCCAGGAGGTAAAACTCTCGGCTCTGCCCCATGATGTCAGATCTAGCCCGCTGGAAGCCAGCTTGTGCGTCAAAGCCGGGGAGGCCGGGTGGGTCGTGTGGATGAACAACATATACCATTCCTAGAACGCCTATTACAGGTGAGTAACCTGTATTTCTAGGCACATGGATATGTTGTTCATCCACACTGTCTGGCAGACTCCTAGCGGTTCTCCGGGAGGAGGGAGGCAAGGCGCAAACTCCCTACTTTGGGAATAAAGACTGGAGAACCGAGGCCCCAAAACCAGCATCCCGGCGTGACCCAAGGTCGATGCGGTAGTGGGTAAATAAGGTATGTGCAGACTTCCAGGTAGCAGTCCTGCAGATATCCTGGATAGAGACATCCCTGGAAGCAGCTATCGATGCAGCCGTATGGCAGGTAAAATGAGCTCTTATCCCTCTGGGAGGCTCCATGCCCGTCAACCTATAGCGGAGATCTATGCAGGAGGTGACCCGCCCGCTTGGCTGCAGGTCTGCCAGGTGCGGCTTCAGCATAGGTGACAAACAGCTGGCGAACCTCTCCCCGAACTTCAGCCATACGCTCCTTAAGAAAGCGAGCGCTCAACTAGGGTCCAATATGGAGCCTATATCCGGCCTCCGAGGTGTGATTGGGGTAGAACACTGGCAGAGCCAACACCTGGTTAAGGTGAAGCTCCGACACCACCTTCGGAAGGAACTTCGGGTGGGGCGCAGGACAACCTTGTCCCTGTGGAAGACCAGATAGGGAGACTCAAAGGAAGCGCCTGGAGCTCTCCCATCCTCCTGGTTGACGTGATAGCCACCAAGAAGGCGGTCTTCCACAACAGGTGGGAGATATCACATCTGTGCATTGGTTCGAATGGCTTGCCCGTGAGCTTAGCCAATACCAGCAGTAGATCCCACAGAGGTGGAGGTTCTGGCACCGGAGGGGAAATGTGATCAAGGCCTTAGAAAGCGCCAGACCACCTTCTCCTGTGCCACCGACTGCTTTCCGGCCCACGCCCGGAGGACAGAGATGGCTGCCAGGTACACCTTAAGAGTCATCGACCTAAGCCCTTGCTGAGAAAAAGGACCACAGGTAGTCCGGAATGCTTGCCGAAGAACAGGAGGAAGGGTCCAGACCCCTTCCCTGACACCAAATGGAGGAACTCTTCCATTTGAAGGCATAGCATTATTTGGTCGACTCCTTACAGGATGCCTCAACAACGTTGAGGACCTCGTCGGAAGACCCAAGGCCTGGAACCTAGCCGCTCAGGAACCAGGCCGTCAGGTGCAGGGATTGAAGGTCCAGATGGGATACCTTCCCCTGATAACAGAGATCAGGACCGGGCGGGCTGGAAGCCGCCTCGGGAGCCTGGAGCCGAGACTGAGGAGAACTGGATACCAGAGCTGGCGGAGCCAGTCTGGGGCTACCAGAATCACCTGCGCCTTGTTCCTCCTCGCCTTGAGAAGCACCTTGTGGATCAAGGGAATGGGGGAAAGGCGTAGAAGAGGTCCGGGGTCCACGGCCTCGAAAAGGCATCCCCCTGCAGCGAGCCCTGCTGAGGCGGGCATGAAACAGTCTCAGCTTCGCATTCTCCCTGGAAGCAAAAAGGTCTGCCTGAGGCGTAACCTAGTGGGAGAACAGAACTTGTACTACCTCCGGCAGGAGAGAACCACTCCCGAGACGCAGCCCCTATCCGGCTTAGGGCATCAGCCAGGGTGTAGGAGGCTCCTGCCACCTGAATGGCTAGGAGATCCGCCTCCAGGCTGCACACGGGACCATCCTCGGAGAGCCTCCTTGCATAACGGCAAGGAGCGCGTCCGGCCCTGGCGGTTTAGGTAGTACATGGCTGTGGTATTGTCCGTCTGGACCTGAACCACTTGACCCCGCAGAAACGGAGCGAAGGCAGTGAGAGCTAGGCAGACCGCTCGGAGCTCCAGCAGGCTGATATAGCATCGGGACTCCAGAGGGGACCAGAGGCCGTGCGCTCTGTGCTCCCCCGATGGGCACCCCAACCCATCAGAGATGTATCGGTCAACAGAGACAGTCGGCCCGGGGCAGACAAACGGGATGCCCTCCTGCAGATGTGCCGGAACGGTCCACCACTGGAGAGCGTTCCACATTTCCTGGGTCACCGTCACCAACTGATCCAATGGATCGAGCGATGTGACTACTGACTGGCCTGTCCCCGATGAAGGGGGCGCATGTACCAACAGGTCCAACGGACCACGCTGGTGCAGGCTGCCTAAAGCCCAGGAGACGCAGGAGTCCCGGGCAGGGCACAATTGCCCAACCAGGAATGATTGGGCAAGGAGGAAAATTTCCGGCCCTGTCCGCCAGGAGCCGAGCTCTGGCTCTGAAGAAAGTCGAGCTCTGCCCCGATGAGAGGCATTGCCTGCTTCGGCACGAGTTCCGGCTCGGCCTCGTTGATGAGGAGGCCAATCTGAGAGCAATCTGGAGGGTCAGATCTCTGGACCGCTCCACCGCCGCTCTGGAGGGGGCTGCCAACAGCCAGTCGTCCGGGTAGGGGTACACCCGGACCCTTCGGCACCGCAGGAATGCCGTCACCACTGCATTGGTGAAGACCCTGGGAACTAAAGAGAGGCCGAAAGGCACGAACCGGAACTCGAAAAGAGATCCCTCCGCTCTGAAGCAGAGAAATTTCTTACGAAACGGACGGATCGGGACAAGAAGAACGCATCCTGGAGGTCCAGGGAACAGAAATACACACCCTAATTCCAGGGACGGGAATATCTGAACCAGAGTGACCATCCTGAAGGTCCAAGACCTTGGGGACCTGCTCAGGTTGTGCAGGTAGAGGATGGGGCGCTAGACCCCGTCCGTTTTGGGACCAGGATTTCCTGGACACAGACCCCGGGTCTGGAGGAGGATCCGCAACCTTCCTGATCATCTCTATCTCGAGGTGCAGGGCAATATTGGCTCGGAGGGCCGACAGCGAGGCTTCTGACCCCGTAGCCCCCCTGGGGGGCGACGGCTCGAAAGGGAAGGGTCTGCTCGAATTATCAGGGGCAGGCCCTTACCTACCACCTCCACACCCAACGGTCCGTGGTGATAGCGGACCAGGCAGAGGAAGTGGTGAGCCCCGGGGACCCAGGAAGGGTGGCAAGGTTGGGCGATGCCCACAACCCGTCACTGGGCAGGCTTGGAGGAGGAACCGGCCGAGGGACCTCCTGGGCCTTTACCTCCTTGCTTCCCATTGGGGGAAGCCACTGGCTTGGGTTTGGGATGCCAAGCGTGAGCCTGCTGGCCCTCGTGCTGGTGCTGTTGGGCCGGTCGTGCCGCAGGGACCGAAGGATGAAAGGACTTGCGCTGATGATGCCGGCGGCCCTTGTCCCTCTGGGTGGAGGTGACCGAGTCCAGAGTGGCATTGGACTTTTCGATCTGCTGGAGGTGTCCCTCCACTCCAGGGCCGAAGAGGTCAGTCCCCAAGATGGGGACGTCCGCCAACTTGTGCTGGGTATCCGCCGTGACGGAGGATATCCTCAGCCATGCCCTGCGGCGCATGGCCACCACGGCCACTACTGACCTGGCACAGGAATCACCTATGTCCAGAGCAGTCTGAAGCTGCTGCTTTAGCCACCGCCCTTCCCTGGTCCCGCACCTGCCAGGCCGTGGTCCACAGGTCGGCCGGGAGATGAGGGATCATCTCATCCAGGGAGCCCATGAGGGCGTGGGAGAAGTGTGCCATCAGCGCGGCCGAGCTGGCCTGTCGGAGGCCGAGGGAGGGCGCAGCATATACCTTGCGCCCGACACAGTCCAGCCTTTTGGACTCCTTGTCGGGGGGCCTCTCCACATCCCGGGCGTTGCCGGAACGCTGGAAGACATTATCGGTGACTAACCCCTCGGCAGAGGGCTGCTCCGAGAAACCGGGCAAAGAGCCGACAGGGACCGCATACTTCCTGGCCATCCTGGCCGAGGGCGCAGGACAGGAAGCAGGCCGCTGCCAAAGCTCCAAGGCTGGGCCGACAATGGCCTCGGCCACAGGGAAGGCCTCCGTGGGTGAATCCCCTTGGTCTAGAATCTCCATCAGGGGATAACAGACCCGTTTGGACACGGGGCTCGAGCTGCATCCCGGTAGACTCCGAGATGAGCCTAAGCAGACCCAAGAAGGACGATGGGCTATCGCCCAGAGACTGGCCCCAGGAGGACTCCAGGCCAACCCGCCTGGGCAACAGGGAGGAGTCATCATCGGACTCCGAAGAGTCTGCGAAGAGCTGCCTCAGGCCAGAGCCACCCTCCACCTGCCGAGGGCGGTCTGGAGTGAGGGTGACCGACAACCTGCAGGGCAGGCCGTGACCTGACCGAGGTTCCATCACAATCGGTGGGGCAGCAAGATTTGGTCGAACAACCGGCCTGGAAATGGGCATCTCGACTGCGGCGAGCGGTTTCTTCGGCCATTCGGGCGGCAGCCACTTGATAGCCGGGGAATGAATCGGAGTCGATTTACTCCCGGGCAACAGCAACTGCTGCCACATAAGCTCCTCGTAACGTTGACGCAGTCTGCGTCGAAGCCTCTCCTCATCCGAGGAGGAACAGTGTCGCCAGTTAATTCGATGCCCAGACCGAGACCGCCGAAGACGGCAGGAGTGACTTGACCGAGATGAAGTCCGAGACCGAGACCCTCGGTGAAACCAAGGGTGGGCCTGGGAAGGGGCGGGGGACACCCGCTCTTCCCTCGGCTCGGACACCTTGACCAGGGACTGCTGCCTCGAAGGCGTGGGCAGATCCACAGTCTCCACGGGGGGACCGGCGGAGAGGAGTTGACGGCTCTAGCAGTCAGCCACCCGGCTGATGGGCCGAGAGATAACTCTGCTACGTCGACGGGAGTCTCGGCAGGCTGGCCTGACTGGGGCACCGTGAAGCCAGCAGCCTGAGCCGCAACCTCGACTGAAATCGACGGTCGGCAGTCCGGGGAAGGAGACCTCTCCCGCTCCCACAGACGCCGACAATGGGACTTACCCTTCGACTCCCTCATCTTGGGCCGAGAGGAAAGTCCGGATGGCCCCTCTCCCTTCGTGGAAGGGACTGGGTGAAGCTCCTTGGAGAGTCGAATAAGAAAGAACTCAGAGCGGGATAGCGCTGCGACCGAGGAGGAGGAGATGCGGTGGGCACTTCTCTTCTCGAAGGTGATCAGTGCTCGAGCTGCTCAGCCCGAGCCAGCCGCCGCGGACACCGCCCAATGAGCCTCTTTGGGTTTTACCGGTGGGGAAAACTCCTCAGGGTGCCCGAGCCACAATCGGGCAGCGCGATCCTCCAGGACGTTGGCCGAAAAAGCGCGGCACAACTCGCAGTCCTGCGGGTCGTGGTCTAAGTCGAGGCAGTATACACACGTGGAGTGCGGATCAGTCCTGGGCATCTTCTACCCGCCAGGGCACCTCCGAGAGCCGGGAATCGAATTGTCCATCGCAGCCGCGAGGGATGAGAAGACCGAAGTTTAGAAAAACTGTAAAACTAAGTTCGGAGGAACCGAAGAATCAGGAACCAGTCTAAAACGCAGAGCACTAAGGAGGGAACCTGAGCTTCCAAGCGGTAAGGAAGATCTGGTGTCATGGGGCGGAGCCGAGAGTTTTACCACCCGGGTGGGTGGGAGGAGCCAGCCTGAAGACCTTCCGGCAAGATTTAAAGCGGCAAGGAACCTGCCAGACAGTGTGGATGAACAACATATCCATGTCCCTAGAAAGAACAATTACATACTTACTGTAACAGCAAATCTTCAAGATAATCTCTTCCACTAGACTACACCTTTGGAACTATACCCACGTCAGCGCTAGGATCACACTGAAACTTTTGCTAGCCGGGGGCCACCCACGACGTTGTCATGCATCAGCGTCTACATAAACATGGGCGGTTCCAACCGGCCCGTCAACGCAGCAGCAGCGCTACTACTCGAGCGCCGGGGATCTGGGTTCAGGAGCAAACTCAGGTTGTTGGGGGGCTGGCTGGGTGTAGGAGGATAGGGCGTCTCATGGATCGCTCTCCTCCTCCGAGGAAGGAGGGCAGTCATCCCCGCTGCAATACTGCCACCTGGGTGACCACAGGTGGAGGTGCAGCTTGGGATGTCATGGGTGGGGAGGGGGTCGGTGAGCTCTGGGATGGTCGTCACATAGTGACGTGCCTACATCCCCTGGAGCTCCCAGTAAGCAGATGCCCACAGGGATGAGAGAAAATAAGGAAAGTCCCCACTGCTGCACCTGGAGATAGCCTCCAGCATGTAGCCCCACCACTCAGACGATCCCCCGGGACACCTGACAAAGACATTAAGCAGGTGATGGGGACAGTAAGAGGTAACTGTTCCCCTTCCCCACCAGGGGGCAAACCTAAGCAGCATGGAGGTGGCCCCGGGGGAAGAGATCGGAGTGCAGCCAGTCCGATGCCTTGGAGGACCTATGGGAATACAAGGCTGTGGAGAAGGAGGGGGCATAAATAGCAAAAAACACCTGGGCAGTTCCATCTCTCCTCAGTTTCCCACCGGAGATTAGATTCTGAGGACCTTTAACCATGGGGAACGTACGAAGAAGCCAGCAGAAGAAAGCCATTTGGTCTTTCAAGTCTGTCCGTACTGCAGGGTACACAGCTTGAGCTAATGTCCCTGCCCACTCCTCCCATCCTCTCTACTCACGATTCTTACCTCCCTTATGCCTATCCCAGCCTCTCTTAAAGCTTTTCACTGTCTTCAACAAGATGACCTCTTCCGGCAGTGCATTCCAGGTGTCCACCACCTTCTCTTTGAAGAAGTGCTTCCTGACCTCCCTCCTAAACCTCCCACCCTCCAGTTTAAGACTGTGCTCCCTCATGTTATGGTTGCCACTCAGCTTAAAGAGACTCTCCTTATCAACCTTATTTATCTCTTCCAAGTACTTGAAGGTCCCAATCATGTCCCCTCTCTCTCTCTCTCCTGTCTTCCAGGGAGTACATATTCAGTGCCCTCAACCTCTCCTCGTATGCCTTGCCCTGCTGACCGGCTATCTTTGTAGCCCTCCTCTGTACCTTCTCCAGCAGGTTAATGTCCTTTTTGAGGTGTGGGTACCAGTACTGAACTCCATACTCTAGATGCGGCCTTACCAGTGACCCGTACAAGGGCAGTATAACCTCCTCTCTCCTACTACTGATCTCCATAGCTATGCATCCAAGCATCTTATTTGCCTTTGCTGCTGCTTTCTTGCACTGCATGGAGTGCTTCAAGTTACTAGTGATCATCGCTCCCAGGTCCTTCTCCTCCTCTGATGAAGATACTCTGACTCCACCCAAGTAATACTCTGTCCTGGGATTCTTGGCTCCAATATGCATAACTTTGCATTTCTTGGCATTGAAGCCAAGCTGCCAGACCCTGGACCATCTCCCCAGCAGGTCCCGTATCAGGAGATAAGAGCAGCCCAGGCATACAAGGCAAGGCAGGAGCTGGCTATATGATGCACTGATTAGGATCAGACACAATATCTGATATAACCCTCACTGAATCAGAAGGGGGATGGAACGAGGGATGGCTTGGCCCAATAGTAAAGATTCTCTTGAAGATCTACCATTACGCTAAGTGCATAACTGTTCTACTTTCTTCAGGGACATCTGTTCCATTAGGCCACACCTTTGGAACGATTCCCAAACAGTCCCGAAAATGTAGAGGAAGGCTGGTACAGTCGGATATATTCTTGACAGTAGGCCTTGCGGCACAGCAAGTCCAAATCCAGTACGTCTATGAGAGACTATGCTGTTTAGTGAAGGTGTGGACAGTGCTCCATGCGGGTGCAACACAAATGCCAGCAGCTGAAACATTTCCAAAATAAGCAACAGAAGTGGCCGTTCCCCTTGCAGAGTAACCACGAACCGCACTGGGAAGTTTCTTACCATACTTCCTATAACATGACATAATACAATGTGCCAGCCATTTCAACAGGCACTGTTTAGACACAGATGTGCCCTCTTTTCCTGGGGCAAGCAAAAGAAAAAGTTGAGAGGACTTTCTGCAGGCCTTGGAGCGAGTCACACAAGGTATTTCAGTATCCTATGTACATCCAAAGTATGGAGCAGTGCCTCACGCTGATTAGCACGCTCAGGGTAATATATACGAATGTGTATAGTTTGATGCAGTGTAAACTCAGATACCACCTTCGGTAAAAACTAAGGCTGTGTACGCAAAAAAAAACAAAAAAAAACTCTATGTCTTTGTGAAAAATCAAATAAGGAGGCTCACATATTACAGCCTGCAGCTCTGAAATCCTTCAACAGAAGTGACCAACTAAAAATACTGTTTCCCACGACAGGAAACGTATGCCACAATTCATGGCCAGCTCAAAGAGAGCCAACATCAGTTTCTCAAGGACATAATTCAAGTCCCAAGGCAGGACTGGACTGCGGCAAGGAGCTTTCATGTGAAGAACATACCTCAAAAAAGTACAGGATACCTCTCCAGCTGTGCAACTGTACAGCCATCAACAGGGGCATGGAAAGCTGATACAGATATATATATTAAATTTGGAAACTAACTTGACCAATTAACCTTGCTCTTTATATCTTGTAATTCCCTGTACCTTGTATTAACTACTATTTGTCATTGTTTTGTACTACTGGCGTGGAACCTTTGTAAATGAACCACTGGTTCAAAGGTATTTTGTAATCCGAGATCTCAGTAAATAAATATATAAATATAAATATATATATATACACATATATACATATACACACACACACACATACATACGTACACATACATATATATATATACACACACACACACACACACACACACAAATAATACATACATTTTTTTTTTTTAGCCTTTGGTAACTGGTTAAGGCCCACTAGGCACACGTGCCTGTTTTCAGGGGCGACCTGGGAGCACTGGGGAGGTTAAGTGACTTGCTCAGAGTCGCACAGTATGCATGTGGAGGTTGTGGGAATCAAACCCAGGTCTGCCGGATGTACCAAGCTCACTACTCTAACCTCTAGGCTATACTGCCAGCCCCATACAGCTGATGTAGACCAGAGTCTAACAGGGACAGCAAGTTTTCCAGCATGACATTTATAGGGCATGTAAATGGGTCTAAATTCTTGGAAGCTGCCCACAAAGTGAACCACTTCCACTTCAAGGAACAGGTATGCCAGGTATAAGGTTTTCTAGCTCCAACCAGAACATCAGCAACCTTAGGGGGCATCTGCAAAACGTGCTATGGCTATGTTCTCAGGAGCCATGCATGCAGATGAAGGGACTTCACGTCCGGATGGACCAGGGATTTCCTGTCCCATGGCAGACTCAGACACAGAGGTAAGGGTACCAGAGAATCCACTGCAATCTGTTACAGAAGTGGAAACCATATCTGGTGAAGCCAAAATGGAACAATGAGGATGAGATACTCTCCATCTGCTGTTTGAGTAGCACCCTCTGTATTAGTGGAATTGGAGGAAATGCGTACAGAAATGTCCCTTTCCAAAAGACAGACAATGCGTCACACCAGAGAACTCCAAGCCCTAGACTGAGTGAACTAAATGCGGCATGTTAATGTTGTGTGGTGACTCAAAAAGGTCCAACTCCGGCGACCCCATCTTGTGAAGAGGTTGTCCACTGAGGTCAGCAGTTCCCACTTGTTCATTTTGGACTGTGACCTGCTTAGTCTGTCTGCCAAGATGTTTTGGAGCCCTGGGAGATGCACGGCTGACAGCTGCAGGCTGTGAGACAGAGTTCAATACTATACTCTCTGCTTCCCTGTACAGTGGGCAAGAATGAATTCCCCCTTGTTTGTTAATGTAATGCATCACACTGGTACTGTCTATTTGTATTAACAGAGGACCAGGGCATAGATGCTTCTGAAAGACCCGGAGACTGTAAAGGACAGCTCTCATCTCCAGGGCATTTATGTGTAACTTGGCCTCTACTTTGGTCGCTAACCCCTGAATCTAGTAAGGACAAAGATGAGCTCCCCAGCCGGAGGCTGAGGCATCCATGGTGAGGATCTGTACAGGAGCTGGTACAAGTAATGGAATGCCCTTTAACATGTTTTTGCGATCCATCCACCACAACAGCACCCTGTGAAAAGAGAACGTAACAAGAACCATTTGATCTGGCTCATTCGTCAGTTGGTCCCACTGACCCTGAGCGTCCATAGGAAATTCTGGTATGTAAGCAAGCCAGTGGCACCATCACTGTGGCGACGATGACCGGAGGGGGTATCCAGTAGCGCCAAACCTGAAGAGGGGTGGAGCATAGCTCCTGGAGACCCAAGGGGCACACAGTACCTGAGTTGGCAGTCCCTCGGGTCTGAAGAAGAGGCAGAGTGGTGCTGCCAGGCAAGAACACGGAGGGGTCACAGCGGATTCAGAGCTGCATTCCCCCAGGAAGGACAGCATCACACACGCAAGACTGTGTTCAATTAAGAATCGGGGAATGTGCAGTTCCTGCAGTATCTCCAAGAGGAATCACTTATACAAAATGTAATCAGCATCTGAGGAAGTATGGCCAGAAGTATCCTTTTCCTCAGAGAAGGAGGAAGCCAAAGACGCAGAGGAGCTGGATTCAGGGGGCGGCATAGCATGGGATGGAAGTCTAAAAATGACCTCATCAATGGCCCTGAGGTTGACAGGGAACACATGTGCCATAGCCCTGAATTGCTCCCAGGTCATGGGGCCGCTAGTGCCAGAGAAACCATTTGGGGGAAGGGGGAGGGGGAGGCAGAGGAGAAGGGGGAGGATGGCCATGGGAAGCTGAAGATGACCCTCTGCCAGGGCTGCAGAACAAGCAGGAGAAACCTTCAGAGGGATGGCACTGCATGGCCTGCACACCTGCGAATGCCCAGCCAGGGAGGAATGAAGGCAATGCTGCCCTTGGCGGGGGATCCCTTGTGAGGAGACCGGAGCCATTCTGGTTCACAACGGAGGCCCCAGCCCCAGTCAACCATGGGTCCCTGTCGGCCGGGGGGGGGGGCGCGGGTAAGCATTCCAACTCCATCCAGTGCCTCCAGCCACTCTAGGGACAGCTGGGGGCGCCAACCACAACCTCAAGACCCCCACCCTTCAATGCAGATACCCACCCCTCGAAGGAGACCTTCCCAAAGCCGTGGTCAGAAGGGGGGAGGGAGGAAACAGAATCCAGCACAGAGGTTGGTGCCAGAATCCCCCTTAGTGCTGGCCATGGCGCCAGCAGTCCAACTGGTGTCAGGCCTGACACCAGGAATGACCGTGGCACCAAGGCTGGTGCCACCCTCCAGTTGGGTACTAGATGCGGTGCCACCCCCCAATCCGGCACCAGAGGAGTCCTCGGTGCCACAAACACCAGAAGACTCTGAGGAGGTGGCAGTGCCAACAGCGCCAGGCAGAGGAGATGACCGTAGCAAAGGCCTCAGGCTGGGCCTAGGAGAGTCTTCAAGCTCCAAAGAACCAAGTTGCCAGTCAGGATCATCCCGATCCTCGTCCGAGGAGGACGAGATCAGGGAGATCTCCAAAGAGGCAGCCCCAGAAAATACAGGTTACTCACCTGTAACAGGAGTTCTAGGAGTGGTAAATGTTGTTCATCCACACTTACTGGCAGGTTACTTGCCGCTTTAAATCTTGCCGGAAGGTCTTCAAGCTGGCTCCTCCCACCCACCCGTGTGGTAAAACTCACGGCTCCGCCCCATGACACCAGATCTAGCCTGCTGGAAGCCAGGTTGCGCGTCAAACCCGGGGACGTCGGGTGGGTTGTGTGGATGAACATGTACCACTCCTAGAACTCCTGCTACAGGTAAGTAACCCGTATTTCTAGGGATGTAGATATGTTGTTCAATCCACACTTACTGGCAGACTCCTACCAGTTCTCCAGGAGGAGGGAGGCAAGGTGCGCACCCCCTACTTGGGAAATAAGGACTGGAGAACAGAGGTCCCAAAACCAGCATCCTGGCGTGATTCTATGTCGATGTGGTAGTGGGTAATGAAGGTGTGTGCAGACTTCCAGGTAGCAGCCCTGCAGATTTCCTGGATAGGGACGTCCCTGGAAGCAGCCACCGAACCAGCGGTATGGCGGGTAGAATGAGCTCTTATCCCTTTGGGAGGCTCCATGCCAGCCAACCTATAGCAGAGATCTATGCAGGAGGTGACCCACCTGCCTATCGTCTGCTTGGCTGCAGGTCTGCCAGGTGCGGCTTCAGCGTAGGTGACAAACAGCTGGCAAACCTCTCCCTGAACTTCAGCCGTCCGCTCCTTGTAATAAGAGAGCGCTCTTCTAGGGTCCAGAGTATGGAGCCTATATTTGGCCTCTGAGGTGAGACTGGGGTAGAACACTGGCAGAGTCAACACCTGGTTAAGGTGAAACTCCGACACCACCTTCAGAAGGAATTTCGGTTGGGGGCGCAGGACAACCTTGTCCCTGTGGAAGACCAGATAAGGAGACTTGAGGGAAAAGCGCCTGGAGCTCTCCCATCCTTCTGGCTGATGTGATAGCCACCAAGAAG
Organism: Neoceratodus forsteri; assembly: GCA_016271365.2. Taxonomy (NCBI): domain Eukaryota; kingdom Metazoa; phylum Chordata; order Ceratodontiformes; family Ceratodontidae; genus Neoceratodus; species Neoceratodus forsteri. Next base: position 87,073,893 of record JADMNL010000029.1, read on the forward strand.
GCAGTTTTCCATGACAGGTGAGGGATATCACACCTGTGCATCGGTTCGAATGGCTTGCCCATGAGCTTAGCCAATACCAGCAGTAGATCCCACGGAGGTGGAGGTTCTTGCACCGGAGGGGATATGTGATCAAGGCCTTTGAAAAAGCACCGACCACCTTCACCTGTGCCACTGACTGCTTCCCGGCCCGCGCCCAGTAAGCAGAGATGGCTGCCAGGTGCACCTTAAGGGTCGTCGACCGAAGCCCTAGCTGAGAAAGGGACCACAGGTAGTCCAGAATGCTAGCCAAAGAACAGGAGGAAGGGTCCAACCCCTTCTCCTGACACCAAATGGAGAATCTCATCCATTTGAAGACATAGCATTTTCTGGTCGACACCTTACGGAATGCCTCAACAACGTTGAGGACCTCGTCGGAAAGACCCAAGGCCTGGAACTCTAGCCGCTCTGGAACCAGGCCGTCAAGTGCAGGGATTGAAGGTCCAGGTGGAGTACCTTCCACTGGCTGACTGAGATCAGGTCCGGGCGGGCTGGAAGCCGCCTCGGGAGCCTGGAGCTGAGGCCGAGGAGATCTGGATACCAGAACTGGCAGGACCAGTCTGGGGCTACCAGAATCACCTACTGTACGCCTTGTATCTCTTCCGCTTGAGAAGCACCTTGTGGATCAAGGGAAATTGAGGGAAGGCATAGAAGAGGCCCAGGGTCCACGGCCTCGAGAAGGCATCCCGCTGCAGTGAGCCCTGCTGGGGGGGGGGCGGGCATGAAACAGACTCAGCTTCGCATTCTCCCTGGAGGCAAACAGGTCCACCTGAGGGGCGCCCCAGTGGGAGAACAAATCGTGTACTACCTCCGGCAGGAGAGACCACTCATGAGATGCAGCACCTATCCAGCTGAGGGCATCGGCCAGAGTGCTGGAGGCTCCTGCCACATGGATGGCTAGGAAATCCACCTCCAGGCTGATCACGAGAGACCAAGTGCGGAGAGCCTCCTTGCACAGAGGAAAGGAATGCATCTCGCCCTGATGGTTTAGATAGTACATGGTTGTGGTGTTGTCCGTATGGACCTGGACCGCTTGACCCTGTACAAATGGAGCAAAGGCGGTGAGGGCTAGTCGGAACACCCGAAGCTCCAGCAGGTTGATGTGGCATCGAGACTCCTGAGAGGACCAGAGGCCGTGAGCTCTGAGCTCCCGCAGATGGGTACCCCAACCCATCAGAGAGGCGTCGGTCATCAGGGTGACCGTCTGCTCAGTGAGGAAAACCGGGATACCCTCCTGCAGATGAGCTGGAATGAGCCACCACTGAAGGCCGTTCCACATCTCCTGGGTCACTGTCACTGGCTGGTCCAGAGGACCGGAGTGCTGTGACCACTGGCGGGCCAGCCCCCACTGCAGGGGACGCATATGCCAGCGGGCACAACGGACCACGCTGGTGCAGGCCGCCATGAGGCCCAGAAGGTGCAGGAAGTCCCGGGCAGGGCGCAATTGCCCAACTAGAAATGACTGGGCAAAGGAGGAAAGGACCTCGGCACTGTCTCCCAGGCGCCATGCTCTGGCTCGAAGAGAGTCGAGCTCTTCCCCGATGAACTGAATCATGCTGCGATGGCACGAGTTCCGATTTGGCCTTGTTGATGAGGAGGCCAATCTTAGAGCAGACCTGGAGGGCCAGATCCCTGGACCGCTCCACCTCCAATCTGTAGGGGGCTGCAATCAGCCAGTCGTCCAGGTCAAGGTACACCCGGACCCTTCGGCGCCGCAGGAATGCCGTCACCACTGCCATGCATTTGGTGAAGACCCTGGGAGCTGGAAAGAGGCCGAAGGACATGGCCCAGAACTCGTAAAGGGATCCCTCTGCCCTGAAGTGGAGGAATCGCTGGTGAGACGGACAGATTGGGACGTGAAAGAACACGTCCTGAAGGTCCAGAAAACAGAACCACATGCCTCGTTCCAAGGATTGAATGATCTCAGCCAGAATGACCATCCTGAAGGTGCGAGACCTTAACTTGTTCAGGTCGTGTAGGTAGAGAATGGGGCGCCAGCCCTCCGTCTGTTTTGGGACCAGGAAGTACCTGGACACAAACCCCGGGTCTGGAGGAGGGTCCGCCACCTCCCTGATCACCTCCTTCTGGAGGAGCAAGGCAATGTCGGCTCACCGAGCCGACAGAGGCGCTGCGGAACCCGTAGCCCCCCATGGGGTGACGGCTCAACAGGGTGGGGACTGCTCGAATTCCAGAGGCAGACCCCTGCCTACCACTTTCAACACCCAGTGGTCCGTGGTGATAACGGACCAGGCGGAAAGGAAGTGGCGGAGCCATCCCCCCCCCACAGGGGGAACCCGGGGAGGAGTGATGAGGTTGGGGACGACACCCCTCAACCCGTCACTGGGCAGGCTTGAAGGAAGGGCCGGCCGAGGAGCTGCCTGGACCTTTCCCTCCCGGCTTCCTGCTGGAGGAAGTGGCAGGCTTGGCTTTGGGGTGCCAAGTGCAAGCCTGCTAGCCCTGATACTGGTGTTGCTGGGCCAGACGTGCTGCAGGGGCTGAAGGACGAAAGGGCTTATGCTGCTGCTGGCAGCCTTTGTCCTTCTGGGCAGACATGACAGAGTCCAAGGTGGCGCTGAACCTCTCGATCCGTTGAAGATGACCCTCCACCCCGGGACCGAACAAGTCAGTACCCAAGAAGGAAACGTCTGCCAGCTTGTGTTGGGTATCCACCGTAAAGGTGGAGATCCGGAGCCAAGCTCTGCGGCGCATGACCACTGCGGCGCATGACCACTGCGGCCACTACTGACCGGGCACGAGTCAGCGATGTCCAAGGAAGTCTGGAGCTGCTGTTTGGCCACCGCCCTTCCCTGATCCCGCACCTGCTTTACTGTCGTTTGGAGGTCAGTTGGGAGGTGAAGCATCACCTCATCCAGGAAGCCCAAAAGGGCGCGTGAAAAGTGTGCCATCAGGATGGCCGAGCTACCCTGACGAAGACCTACGGAGGAAGCAGCATAGACTTTCCGCCCGGAGTAATCCAATTTCTTGGACTCCTTATCGGGTGTCTTATCCACATCCCGAGTGTTCCTGGAACGCCGGAAAACGCTGTCAGTCACTAACTCCTCCACAGAGGGGTGCTCCGAGAAACCGCAGAGTGAACCGCTAGGGACAGCATACTTCCGAGCCATCCTGGCCAAAGGTGCTGGACAAGGAGCTGGCCGCTGCCACAGCTCCAGGGCCGGGCCAACAATGGTTTGGCCACCGGGAAGGCCTCTGTAGGGGAATCCCCTCGGTCCAGTATCACTGTGAGGGTATACTTGGCCCGTTTTGAAACGGGTTCGAGCTTCATCCCAGTGGACTCTGAGATGAGTCGCAGCATTCCAAGGAACGAGGATGGACTCTCGTCCACTGACCGACTCCCAGTGGACTCCAAGTCAAGCGGCCTGGAGAACAAGGAGTCATCGTCGTCAGACTCCAAGGAGTCTGCAAACAGCTGCAGAGTGTCTGAGCCACCTGCCACCTGCCGAGGTCGATTGGGAGTGAGGGTGACCGACAACCTATGGGGCAAACCCTAACCCGACCGAGAATCCTTGGTCAGGGCCCCAGACTTCGGTTGTGGAGGCGGAGGTTCCACCACAATGGGTGGCGGAGCCGGTTTTCCGCCAAACAACCTATGCCGGCTTTGGCTCCTCGACTACTATGAGGGGTTGTTTCGGCCGATCTGGTGACAGCCACTTAATGGCCGGAGAAGGCGACGGAGTCTGCTTATTCCCGGACAATAAGAGCTGCTGCCACATTAAATCCTCGTAGCACCAACGCAACTTGCACCAGAGCCTATCCTCCGAAGAGGACGAGCGGCGCCACCGCTTTCCTCAGTGCAGAGACAGAACGCCGACGTCGGCGGGACCGGCTGAACCTGGAAGAGCTCCAAGACCGAGACCTTCACGGATTCCAAGGGTGGGTCAGAGAGAGGGCGGGGGAAACCCACTCCTCCCTCGGTCCAGGGACCTAACCGGGGACTCCGGCACAGGAGGCACAGGCAAGTCCTCGGTTTCCACCGGGGGAACCGGTGAAGAAGGATTGTCTGCTTCTCCAGTCGACAAACCGTCCGACGGGTTGAGAAAAATCTCGACCGTGTCGACGGTTGTCTCGGCCGGCTAACCTGATGGGGACAGCGTGAAGCCAGCGGCCTTAGCTGCAACCTCGACCGAAGTACAGTGTCGACTATCCGGGGAAGGGGACCTGTCCCACTCCCACAAACATCGACAGTGGGACTTACCTTTGGAGTCGTCCTTTTTGGACTGAGAGGAATGCCCCGATGGCCCTTCTCCCTTGGTGGAAAGGGATTGGCAAAGCTCCTTAAAAGAAGCTGTGTAGGAAGAGCCCAAGGAGGGCGGGATAAATGCCACGACCGAGGATGATGATGATGATGTGGACTGGGCCGCCTCCTCCTCAAGGGCGATCATCTGCTCTGGCAGTTCTGCCGAGCCTGCCGCCGCAGACACCACCCAACAGGCCTCCTTCGACTTGACCGGAAGATAACATTTCTCAGGTTGCCCCAACAGCAATCAAGCACCGCGGTCCTCCAAGACCAAAGCCGAAAAGGATATACATAACTCACAAGCCTGTAAGTCTTGGCCGAGTCCAAGGCAATAAACACACGTGGAGTGCGGATCGGTCTGGGACATCTTCTGCCCACAGGGGCACCGACGAAATCCGGGAGTCGACTTGTCCATCGCAGCCGCAAGGGAAAAAGAAGACCGAAGTCTTTTAAACTTTAGAATGAGTTTCGGTTTGACCGAAGAGTGTGGATCCAGGTCTAAAACGCAGAGCGCTAAGGAGGGAACCTGAGCTTCCAAGCGGAAAGGAAGATCTGGCGTCATGGGGCACAGCTGAGACTTTTACCACCCGGGTGGGTGGGAGGAGCCAGCTTGAAGACGTTCTGGCAAGATTTAAAGCGGCAAGGAACCTGCCAGTAAGTGTGAACTGAACAACATATCCACGTCCCTAGAATCCTCCCTCCCTCCCTCTCCCAGCACCACGAGCAACATTGGAAGGGGTCCCCACAATGGCACCGGCGGTGCTGTCTTGCTCACTAACTCCAGGAGTGGCATCAGGAGCCGAGACCGCGCTGGGCAGTGCTGCGGAGGGAACCACCCAAGCAGGCCAAGCGATAACTGAGACCTCAAACAGGGGTGTCCAACCCCAAGAGGTACTGGATCATGCGAGGGTGCTCAGCCGATCCTGAGGGGACCGACTGTCCACCTGGCCCTTCGCACAGGCCCTCAGTCTCAGTGAGACTACAAACAGAGGCCTGTTCTCCCTCGGTATGTACAGTACCGGGGAGAGGGCCGAGGGATCAGACCTTGGTGTTCCTGGTGCAATGCTGTCCTCCGAATGTTGGAGGCCCCGTCTCAACTTTGCCACGCGGATGCGAAGGGTGCAGAAATCCATGGAAAAACAGGCATCACATCTATCTATATCATGTTGGGGACCCAGGCAGAAAAAACAACAGACATGCCAATCAGTGATGGTTATCAGCTTGCCACAGGCGCATTGGGGCAAATCCATCTTAGACAATTTAGTAGGCCCCAAGCCGGAAATGACAAACGAAAAAAAAAAAAACAATAAAATGAAAGAAAAACATTCAACTCTGCACTGAAAAGCAGAACTGAGGGCTAGGGGGAGCCGGCATCTGTTACTGGCCAGTTCGCAAGCGCCACATAATATACAGGCCTCGTGGGTGGCACCGTCCCCAACACCAGCTCCCCCAGTCCAAGATTCTTGAAGACGACACTCCGTGAAGGTCTGGCACCTTCGGCTACGACCCACCAGTTAGGAATGGTGAAGACTGACTCAGGTAAGATCACAGTTCTCGCAGAGAGACAGCAGCTCCCATATACCACCTGTGCTTGAGGAATCAGGTTTTCTGCTCTGTCCTAAGGTAGGACAGTACATCTCTTTTCTACATCCAAGACTGCTCCTGTGTATCGCAGTCTCTGGCAAGGATTCAACACCGACTTTGGCACGATCACTGTGATCCCAAAGTTGAACAACTGACATTTTCGAGACAGTGCATGTTGTAGGACTTACCTAGAGCTGGCTTTCAGCAGCCAGTCGTCTAGATAGGGGAACACATACAGGCCTTCCCTGCGAAGGACTGCTGCCACGACTGCCAAGCATTTGGTAAAGACCCATGGCGCAGAGGACAAGCCAAAGGACAATACTCTGAACTGGTAATGTTCCCACTTCCAGCACGAAGCAGAGGCATTTCCTGTGGTCTTTCCTGATCTTTATATGAAGGTAAGCATCATTTATCTCCAGAGAAGGAAGCTATTCCCTTTGCTGCAGAATGGAAATGAGGGCTTGCAAGGATACCATTCAAAACTTCTTGTAGTGTACGCAGAAGCAGAGTTCCCCGAGATCTAACACAAGCTACAGATCCCCTGTCCACTCTGGTACTAGGAAGTATCTGGAAAAGAAGCCCTTCTCCCTCTGCCGAGCAGAAACTAGTTCTATAGCACTTGTTTGTAGTAATGACTGCACTACTTCCTCAGAAGGGACAGACGTCCCGGCGGATGACAAGAAGGAGGCGAAGGGTGATCTGGAGAGGTGTCTGTTAGCTCCAGATAATGCCCCCTTGCAATTATCTCCAGGATCCACTCATCTGTTGTAATCTTCCTCCACTGCTTCAGATGCAGAGAGAGTCCCCCCCGGAGGCAGTCGAGGAAGTGGGGGGGCAGGTCCAGGTACAAGTCAGACTGAGCTAGTGGGGGCACTGCCACCGGCACCCGCTGTGGGTGCTTTTGTATGGGCACCTGGGGGGAGAGGGACCTGGCAGGGGACCAGTTCCCTTACCTCGGCCTTGTGAGCGGAAGCCACAGCCACCTCTGGCAGCAGACTGACTAAAGGATTCCCTCCCATGCCCTCTAGCAGGAGTGGGATACATGGGTTTTACAGAACTTCAGAGTCATTTTGAATGTCTGAAGGCATCTGCAGGCTTCTTCAACATCATATCCAAATAGTTATGTCCCTCTAAAAAGGGGAATTCAAAACAGTCTGCTACACATTCGTGGCAAATCCTGCTATAATAAGCCAAGAATATCTTCTCATACAAATGCCAAAAGCTACAGCCCTGGAAGAGGCATTCGAGACACCATATGCTGAACAGAAAAAATGTTTTCCAACTTTGGCACCCCAAGTTAAAGTTTTAATCAACTCATTCTTAGCAGCTTTCCATAGGTTATTCTGATATTTCATCTTATGGGCCTCATAATGTGCAGTCCTAAGGCCCAGTAAGGCAGAGGCACAAGTACGTTTGCCCATCAAATCCAGCCGGCTAGATTCCTTAGCTGAAGGCAGAGTATTCATATGTCTAGGCACCCTAGATCTATCATGAGCAGTCGTCAGTTTCTGGTTAGCATAATAAAGGCTTAGCAAATGGAGCAGGATACTACTTATCAGCCCTTCTAGGCACTGGAGGCAGCGAGTTAGGTTTGTACCAGGCAGCAAAGGTAGCATCCTGAAATGCAGGATATATAGGTGGGATGATTATAGCGGTAAAGACTAGGACCTCCAGGAATTCCATCAGGTTCTTCTTTGCAGAATCCTCTTCTTCCACGATAAAGCCCATGGCTGCATCATGGTGGTCCTTGATGCAGGATGAGAAGGTAGAACTAGAATGGGGCACCACATACTGTTCTCCCTTATATTCCTCCTCTAAATCCATGCGGTCAGGATTGTATTCTGTCTTGACATCAGGGCCCCGGAGAGCGCAGGCAACACTGGTGGAAGCTGAAAGACAGGAGTCTAAGATGTGCTGGTAGCCGGCGTCAATGGGCGTCGAGTTCCAGCAGGCCCATTAACAGTACAGCCTAATCACCGGCCCGGTGGTGCTGAGGGTTGAGGCACTGGATGCCACACCGCTACCACGCTGGCAACCCGGTTCGGAAAGAGCCAGGGTCGCCAGAAGTCAGCGGGAGAGGATGTGAGAAGCTGCCAGCAGGGCAGCGCTTCACCCGGGAGAAGGTATTCAGCTGTCTCGAGCTTGGCCACCTCTGGTGGAGGCCGGAGGGACGGTGCCACAAGAGAGCTTAGACATGGGTCGATGGGGAGGGTTGAGGGACCCGATTCAGAGTTGCGGGGGCAGACAAGGCGCCTACTGCCAGAGCCACCCTTCTGGGGTCCCGGGTAGTTCACAGGAGAAAACAAAGGAAACAGTGGAGGCCGGCATGGATGATGCTCCCAGAACGACTCCGGGATCTGCTGGGGTGCACATGGCGCTAGACGCCCCCAAAAGACCCAGAGTTCAGTAGGCTCCGCAGACAATGGGGTCGGCCTGCCACTAGGAGGACAAAAATAACTGAAAAACGACACAAAAAAAACACAGTACAGCCTGTACAGGTAATCACTGCAGTATGCACTGTATCATTTCTGAAAACGAATTCAGCACAGCTTGAGAATTGACAACGCCATGCACTAGGGCCATGACCAACTGTGACAACGACAGGCCTCGGCCCAATGACAATGGTGTCGTACCATCCACAGCAGGTATGGCAGAACCTAAGCAAAGCCCTGAACTTTGTGTCTCAAATACAGTCAAGTGTGTGTGTGTGTGTGGGGGTGTCATCAACTCCATCAGAACTGGCGATGGCATAACAGATTTACCTTGTCTTACTGGCGACCAGGACTTCACCGAAGACCTTTCTTTATCCCTGTGCTTGTGCCCCAACAACGAGGATGGCCTCGATGTCAATCTTTTTTGTCAAGACTTTGATTTTGGTGGCCATTTCCAAGCAACCTAGAGGAAGACACCGATGCTGGTCCCTTATCATACTAAAATGCCAGCAGAATAGGCCTAACAGTCTTTCGTGTCTGCTCGTTTGGTCAGCCCCCACCCTGGGACCTAACCTTGCTGCCCCCCTCATCCTCTCTGGCTTTTCCCTTCCCAGTCCCGGATATTCCCACTACACAGGAGTTTGCATCCAGAACCCTTCCGCTGTACCTGTCCCACCCCCTCTTGAACCCCTCCACCGTCTCTGCCTCCACCAGCCCCCTGGGCAGCTAAATTTCCATGGCAGTTAATGTTTTTTGTAACATGGCATCAAAAAACAATGACAAATGAAGCAGTTTCATTTGCTGAAATATAAGAAAAAATTACTCACCTTAGTAATGTTGTTTCTTCTAATGGAGTCTTGCTATATTATGACAATTGTAGTTTGTCCCACCATTAGAACTGCTCCGGAGGTGAAAGAGTTAACTCCCATTCTAAGAATGGAACTTGGAGCGCGAGCTCGGTTAGAGAAGCTCTGTCTGGGTTATTTCAAACCCAAACTGTCAGATCTTTACGAGCAAAACTCACGAAAGTCTGTGTGGAAGCTGTAACCTACACTAGCCAACTGGCTACCTGACTATTAACACATATTCCTGGTCCCAACACAAAGACTCAAGTCAGAGGACCAGAAGTAATAATATAATATAAGCAATAATATAAGATAAAATAAAAACACCACACCCCAAAACCCCAAGAAGGGTGGAAAACATATAATGGGCATAACTAGCGCCACACAAGGCTGCCCTCCCATACCCAAGTAGAAGTTCTGAGAGGGGCAGGTTGGGGTAGACATAATATAGCAAGACTCCATTAGAAGAAACAACATTACCAAGGTGAGTAATTTTTCTTCAAACAACATGAAGTCTTGCTATATTATGACAATTGCAGACTACACAGCAGTACCTCCATGGAGGAGGGACAGAACCTACTTAGGAATAGGCTCTGAAGCACAGCTGTGCTAAACCGAGCATCTCTCCTGGCCTGGACATCCAGGGAGTAATGCTTGTGAATGTGTACCGCTTTTCCAGGTAGCTGCTTGACATATCTCTAAGATAGGGATGTCTCTGGCAGCAGCTAGAGACGGCTGTACCTCTGGTAGAATGAGCCCTCAGGCCAGAGGGGAACTTTCCCAGTTTCTGATAACAAAATTGGATACAAAGACAATCCACCTGGCAACTGATCTCTTAGTGGCAGGTCTCCTTTTCCGACCTCACCATAAGTGAGAAAAAGTTGGAGGGATTCGAACCTGTGACCCTTGGTACGTTCTATATAGTAACTAAGGCCCTCTTAACATCTAAACTGTGCAATGAAAAACACTGGAAGGGAGATAGATTGATTAAGATGGAAATCTGAAACCACCTTAGGCAAAAACTTCCTGTTAGTCCTGAGGACTACCTTATCCCTGTGGAAAGAAATAAAGTCAGTTTCTACTGACAAGGCTTGCAACTCACTTATCGCCTGGCAGAAGTGATAGCCACTAGGAAAACAGTTTTCCAAGTTAAGTACTTAAGCTCTGCAGAAAACAGAGGTTCAAAAGGGTTGCATTAACTGGGCAATGCAAACATTAAGTCCCAGGCAGGGCCGGATCCCTAAAAGGTGGATTAGTATGAAAAAAACTTGGAAAATACAGGGTGAGCGGAAAGAGAGGAGGGCTTTCCTGCTGACACAAAAGCAGAGACAGCTGCCAAATGTACTTTCAGGGTAGCTGGTCTCAGTCCCAAAGAATTAAGATGGACCATATAGTCCAAAACAATGGGCAAATCAGCAGATTCCGGGGAAATATGTTTCCCAGAACACCAAATGGAAAACCTTTTCCACTTAGAATTATAAGTAGCCCTAGTGGAAGGCTTCCTAGAAGCCTTTAGGATTTCAAGAACACCCTGAGAAAGGTGTAGGTCAGCAAATTCTAACTCCTCAAGAGCCAGGCCTTGAGGTTGAGGGATTTGAGGTTCGGATACCAAACTCTCCCCTGGGCACAGGTTAACAGGTTGTGATTCCTGGGGAGACACAGGGGAAGATGGACTGCTAGGGACAGAAGGAGTGGGTACCAGGGCTGCCTGGCCCAATCTGGGGCAATCAGAATCACCCTGCAAGGCTGGGATCTGATTTTGACTAGCACCTTGAATAGGAGAGGGAAGGGGGGAAAGGCATAAAGAAACTTCCCTTCCCAATCTAGGAGAAAGGCATCCAGGGGGACTGAGCCCAACACTGGGGCCTGCAACAGAACAGTGGAAGTTGGTGATTGTCTGGGGCTGCAAAAGATCTATCTGAGGGGTGCCCCATCTGGCAAAAACTATCCCCAGTTCTTGAGGATCCAGAGACCATTCGTGATGGCCCTGGGAAATCCTGCTGAGAGCATCTGCTAGGACATTGTCCTTTCCTGGAAGGTGAACTGCTATGAGGGAAGTGTTCAGGGAACAGGCCAGAGACCACAACTTCATTGCCTCGGTGCACAAGGCTGAAGACCGAGTGCCCCCCTGCTTGCTGATGTACCACATTGTTGTGGTGTTGTCTGTTCTGACTTGTACCACTTTGTTCTGAACAGACGCAGAAAACACTTGAAGTGCTAAAAGACAGCTCTGAGTTCCAGCAAATTGATGTGGAGCAGAGATTCCTGGGGGACCATACTCCCTGAGTGGAGGTGGCCCATGTGGGCTCCCCACCCAGGAGGAAGCATCCATAGTGAGGGTCAAGGAGTGAGACAGAGGAATGAAGGGACCCCAGTGTTAAATTGCTCTGATCCTGCCACCACTGGAGGGCCTGGATCAGGGTTCGGTCACTGGGACCAACTTGGAAAGGGGGTCTCTTCTCTGAGACCAAAAGGCTCTCAAGTGAAACTGAATGTCCCTCATCTGAAATCTTGTCCTTGCACTACAGCTGTGGACGCAGCCATGTGCCCCAGGAGCTGCAAAAGTGTCTTGCTGGTCGAGAGACCTGCAGAGTGAAGGAGGAGGCCAGAGCCACCAAGTTCCTTACCCTCTCTAAGGGTAGGAAGGCTCTGGCCTGCTTGTGTCCAATTCTGCACCTATGAAGGTGAGCACCTGAACTGGTTCCAGAACTGACTTTGGAAGATTGAGCAAGAAGCCCAGGGGTGAGCAGCTGCTGGGTAACTTGCAGGTGAGATTTTACCTGTTCTGGGGACTGGCCTACAATGAGCCAGTCGTCCAGATAGGGAAAGACAGCAACCTTTGCCTTCTTAAATGAGCAACTGCTACTGCCAGACATTTTGTGAATACCCTTGGGGCAGAGGTGAGGCCAAGGGCATTGCTCTGAACTGGTAGTGACCTGAGGGCAGTTCGAATCTGAGGTACTTCGTGGGAGCTTCTGATTAGGATGTGAAAATAGGCATCCTTGAGGTCCAGGGAGGCTAGCCAGTCCCCTGGCCTTAGAGAGGGTAAAATCATTGCCAGAGTTACCATTCTGAACTTTGGTTTCAAAAGGTGTTTGTTCAGATATCTCAGGTCTAAATGGGCCGCCATTCTCCTGTCTTTTGGGGTAAGGAAATATCTGGAGTACAGACCCTTGCCCTGGTATAGGGAGAAACCCTTTCTACAGCTCTGAGAGCCAGGAGGGTTGAGACTTCTGTTTCTAAAGTAAAGGTCTCTAAAGAGTTTGCAGGTGGAAATACAGGTTACTCACCTGTAACAGGAGTTCTAGGAATGGTATATGTTGTTCATCCACACTCATTGGCAGGTATCCTTGCCGCTTTAAATCTTGCCGGAAGGTCTTCAAGCTTGCTCCTCCCACCCACCCGGGTGGTATAACTCTCGGCTCCGCCCCATGACGCCAGATCTGGCCCGCTGGAAGCTCAGGTTGTGCGTCGAAGCCGGGGAGGTCGGGTGGGTCGTGTGGATGAACAACATATACCATTCCTAGAACTCCTGTTACAGGTGAGTAACCTGTATTTTAGGATCGGATATGTTGTTCATCCACACTCATTGGCAGACTCCTAGCAGTTCTCCAGGAGGAGGGAGGCAAGACGCACACCCCAATACTTACTTGGGAAAGAGAGACTGGAGAACCGAGGCCCCAAAACCAGCATCCCGGCGTGACTCAAGGTCGATGTGGTAGTGGGTAATGAAGGTGTTTGCTGACTTCCAGGTAGCAGCCCTGCAGATTTCTGGATAGGACATCCCTGGAAGCAGCCACCGCAGCAGTATGGCGGTAGAATGAGCTCATCCTCTGGGAGGCTCCATGCCCACCAACTTATAGCAGAGATCTATGCAGGAGGTTACCCACCTGCTTATCGTCCGCTTGGCTGCAGGTCTGCCAGATGCGTTTCAGCGTAGGTGACAAACAGCTGGCAACCTCTCCCGAATTTCAGCCGTGCGCTCCCTTATAATAGCAGCGCCTTCTAGGGTCCAGAGTATGGAGCCTATATTCGGCCTCCGAGGTGTGATTGGGGTAGAACACCGCAGAGTCAACACCTGGTTAAGGTGAAACCCACACCACCTTCGGAAGGAATTTCGGTGGGGCGCAGGACAACCTTGTCCCTGTGGAAGACCAGGTAAGGAGACTCGATGGAAAGCGCCTGGAGCTCTCCCATCCTTCTGGCTGACGTGATAGCCACCAAGAAGGCGGTCTTCCACGACAGGTGAGAGAGAGCACACCTGTGCATAGGTTCGAATGGCTTGCCCATGAGCTTTGCCAGTACCAGCAGTAGATCCCACGGAGGTGGGGGTTCCCGCACTGGAGGGGAAATGTGATCAAGGCCTTTGAAAAAGCGCCAGACCACCTTCTCCTGCGCCACCGACTGCTTCCCGGCCCGCGCCCGGTAAGCAGAGATGGCTGCCAGGTGCACCCTTAGGGTCGTCGACCTAAGCCCTTGACTAGAAAGGGACCATAAATAGTCCAAGATGCTTGCCAAGGAACAGGAGGAAGGATCCAAGCCCTTGCCCTGACACCAAATGGAAAACCTTTTCCATTTGAAGGCATAGCATTTTCTGGTCGACTCCTTACGGGACGCCTCAACTACATTGAGGACCTCGTCGGAAAGACCCAAGGCCTGGAACTCTAGCCGCTCAGGAACCAGGCCGGCCAGGTGCAGGGATTGAGGTCCGATGGAACACCTTCCCCTGATTGACTGAGAGCAGGTCCGGCGAGCTGGAAGCTGCCGCGGAGTCCTGGAGCTGAGACTGAGGAGATCTGGTACCAGAACTGGCGAGGCCAGTCTGGGGCTATCAGAATCACCTGCGCCTTGTCCCTCCTCGCCTTGAGAAGCACCTTGTGGATCAAGGAAATGGGGAAAGGCGTAAAGAGGCCCGGGTCCATTGCCTCGAGAAGGCATCCCCTGCAGCAGCCCTGCTGAGGGGGCGGGCATGGAACAGACTCAGCTCGCTCTCCTGGAGGCAAACAGGTCCACCTGAGGTGTGCCCCAAAGGAGAACAGATGCTGACTACCTCGCAGGAGAGACCACTGTGGGATGCAGCCCCTATCCGCTCAGGGCATCGGCCAGGGTGTTGGAGGCTCCTGCCACGTGAATGGCTAGGGAGATCCGCCCAGGCTGCGCACGAGTGACCAAATGCGGAGAGCTTCCTTGCATAGAAGCATGGAGCGCTCCCGCCCTGGCGGTTTAGATAGTACATGGTCGTGGTATTGTCCGCCTGACCTCGGACCACTTGACCCGGAGGAACGTGAGCAAAGGCGGTGAGAGCTAGGCGGACCGCCTGAGCTCCAGCAGGTTGATGTGGCATCGGGACTCCCGCTGGGACCAGAGGCCATGAGCCCGGTGTTCCCCAGATGGGCACCCCAACCCATCAGAGGCATCGGCCGACAGAGACCGCCGGCTCGGGCGGACGAACGGGATGCCCTCCTGCAAATGATCTGGAACGGTCCACCACTGGAGAGCGTTCCACATCCCCTGTGTCACCGACACAAGCTGGTCCAAGGGATCGCAGCGTTGTGACCACTGGCTGGCCAGTCCCCACTGAAGGGGACGCATGTTCCAGCGGGCCAAACGGACCACGCTGGTGCAGGCCGCCATGAGACCCAGGAGGCGCAGGAAGTCCCGGGCAGGGCGCAATTGCCCAACCAGAAATGATCGGGCAAAGGAGGGAAGAACCTCGGCCCTGTCCGCCGGGAGCCGCGCTCTGGCTCGAAGAGAGTCGAGCTGCGCCCCGATGAATAGAATCACCTGCTTCGGCTCGAGTTCCGACTTGGCCTCGCTTGATAAGGAGGCCCAGTTGAGAGCAGACCTGGAGGCCAGATCTCTGACCACCCGCCTCCTTCCTGAGGGAGCTGCTATCAGCCAGTCGTCCAGGTAGGGTACACCCGACCCTCGGCGCCAGAGGAATGCTGTCACCACTGCCATGCATTTGGTGAAGACCCTGGAGCTGGAGACAAGCCAAGGGCATGGCTTGGAACTCGAAGGGATCCTTCCATTCAGGAGCGAAGGAATCTCTGGTGGGAGCGGACCCGGATGAGGACGTGAAAAAAGCGGCGTCCTGCAAGTCCAGAGAGCAGAACCACACGCCCACAGCGTTCAAGGATGGTATTATCTGAGCCAAGTGACCATCCTGAAGGTTCGAGACCTTAGGAACTTGTTTAGAGTCGTGTGGGTCGAGAATGGGCGCCAGCCCCCGTCGTTCCGGAACCAGGAAGTACCTGGACACAAACCCTGGGTCTGAAGGAGGGTCCAACCTCTCTTACCACCTCCTTCTGGAGGAGAGGCGATGTCGGCTCGGCAGGCCGCCAGTGAGGAGCTGGGGATCCCGAAGCCCCCGAGGCGGCTCTGAAGGGTGGTGCCTGCTCGAATTCCAGAGGCAGGCCTCTTCCCACCACCTCAAGACCCACCTGTCCGTGGTAACAGCGGACCAGGGAACGGAAGTGCGGGCCGTCCCCAGAGGACCCAGGGGTAGGTGCGGGAATGGGGCGACACCCTCAGCCCGATCACTGGGCAGGCTTGGAGGGACCGGCCGGACCTCCTGGGCCCTCCTCCCTGCCTCCTGTTAGAGGAAGCCGGCGGCTTGGGTTTGGGATGCCAGAGCCGAGCCTGCTGGCCCTAGCGTTACTGGGCCGGACGCGCCAGGGGCACAGAAGGGCGAAAGGGCTTAGGCTGTGGTTTCAGGCCTTTGTCCTTCTGGCGGAAGAGCCGAGTCAGGTGGCATTGGACTTCTCGATCCTCTGCAGGTGACCTTCCACCCCAGGGCCGAGGTCCAGTCCCAAAAAGGAACATCCGCCAACTTATGCTGGGTATCCAGTAAAGTTGGATATCCTCAGCCAAGCCCGTGACAACATAGCCACTCACAGGCCGCCACCGATCTGGCACATGAGTCCCCTATATCCAAAGCAGTCTGGAGCTGCTGTTTGGCCACTACCTGCCCTGGTCCCGCACCTGCTTAACCGTAGTCTGCTGATCAGTCGAGGAAGATGAGATGACCTCATCCAGGGGGCCCAACAGGGCATGAGAAAAATGTGCCATGAGGAGGCCGAACTGGCCTGCGAAGGCCGAGAGAGGACGCCAGCGTGAGACTTTCGCCCAAGCATAGTCCAATTCTTGGACTTCTTGTCAGGAGGTTTGTCCACATCCCTGGCGTTGCAGCCGGTAGCATGAGCGCTGTCGGTAACCAACCCTCAGCAGGGGTGTTCCAAAAACCGGACAAGGAACGGTAGGGACCGCATACTTCCTAGCCATCCTGGCCGAGCGCGGGGGCAGGAAGCAGGCGCTGCCAAAGCTCCAGTGCGGACCCACTATGGCCTCGGCCACGGAAGGCCTCCGTCGGAGAATCCCTCGGTCCAGAATCTCCGTGAGGGATACCTGGCCCGTTTGGAAGCGGGTTCGAGCTCCATCCGGTGAGCTCAGAGATGAGCAGAAGCAGTCTAGGAAGAACGACGGGCTCTCGTCCATTGACTGACCTCCTGAAGACTCCAAGTCCAGTCGCTTGGAGAAAAGGAGGAATCATCTTCGGACTCGGAAGAGTCCTAGAAAACTGCCTCTGGCCTGAGCCACCCTTCACCTGCAGAGGTCGGTGGAGTGAGGGTAACTGACAGCCGATGGGGTAGACCCTTAGCCGACCGAGAATCCTTGGTGGAGCCCCAAATGGTGGCTGTGGAGGCGGAGGTTCCACCGAATGGTGGGCAGCTGATTTTAGCCGGGCTGCTTGGCCTGGGTATAGCTCCTCGGATAGAGTCGAGGGTTGTGTCGGCCGTTCCGGTGACAGCCACTTAATGGCGGGGAAGGCGGCGGGGGTGGCTTATTCCCGGCCAGGGCTGTTGCAACATAAGGTCTCGTGCCGTCGGTAATTGCAGCGAAACCTCCCTCATCCGAGGAGGAGGGGCCGAGGAGCAGCGGCGGCATAACCACCGCTGGTGCCGAGACCGAGACCGCCTAGGACGGTGGGATCGGCTGGACCGTGAAGAGGTCCGAGACCGAGACGAGAGTCCCGAATTTCCGAGGTCGGTGCGGGAGGTGTCGGCCGAACCGGCACTCCCGCCGGCTGGATGGTCCATCCAGGGCTCCCGAACCGGGCACGGCGAGCCACGGGATCCTCAACTCCTCCGGGGGAACCGGGGAGAGGGAATCTCGGCTGCTAAAGCGACAGCCCGTCCAATGGGTCGAGAAAATCACAAACTTCATCGATTAAGTCTCGGTCAACTGACCTGACGGGGACACCGTGAGGCCAGTGGCGAAGCCGAGCGGTCGACCGGCCGACGGTCGGCGGCCCGGGAGAGGGACCTTTCCGCTCCCAAGAGCGTCGACGGAGGGGACTTACCCTGTCCTCTTTTGGACCGAGAATAAGGTCCAGCAGACGAAACCCTTCTCCTTTAGTGGAGAGGGACAGACAAAGCTCCTTAAAAGAAGCCGCGTAGGAAGAACCCAGAGAGGCGGGATAAATGCCGCGCCGAGGAAGATACGCCCGCGCGCCTCCTCTTCGAGGCCGACCATCCCCGAAGCTGATCCGCCGACCGCGCCACGCGGACACCGCCTAACCGGGCCTCCTTGGACTTCACCGGAGGGAACGCTTCGGGACGGCCTAGTTGCAGTAACCGGGCAGCACGGTCTTCGAGGACGAGGCTTAGAAAGATGAGCACAGGTCGCAAGCCCGCGGGTGCGTGCTCAAGGCCTAAGCAGTGAACACACGTGGAGTGTGGATCCGTCCGAGACATCTTCTGCCGCATGGGCATCTCCAAATCCGGGAGTCGATTTGTCCATCGCAGCAGCGAGGGATAGAAGACTGAAGTCTTTTGCAAAATTTATTTTAAATCCAAACGGAGAAATAGGAACCAGTCTCAAACGCAGAGCGTTAAGGAGGGAACCTGAGCTTCCAAGCGGTAAGGAAGATCTGGCGTCATGGGGCGGAGCCGAGAGTTATACCACCCGGGTGGGTGGGAGGAGCAAGCTTGAAGACCTTCCGGCAAGATTTAAAGCGGCAAGGATACCTGCCAATGAGTGTGGATGAACAACATATCCATGTCCCTAGAAAGATCTGATTCTCATCTTTGGGAACTTTTTGAAGCTGAGAACCAGACCCTGGCTTACTACTTCCAGGACCCACTTGTCTGAAGTTAGAGACACCCAGTTCTGAACAAAGTAAGCCAACCTGCCCCTACAGGTAAAGGAGAATCGGCCCTGGGCACCCCATCAGGGTGTCTGTTTGGCAGGTGCTTTAGGCTGGGGTAGGAACAGGCCTGCCCACACCGTCTGCCTCTCCTCTGAAGAACCCCTCTGAACATAAGCAGAGGAGGCCTGGGTTTGGTAAAAGGCCTGTGAAAAGGCCTACCTCTACCCGTGGGGCCTGCCTCTGAGGAGGACTTGCGCTCCTTAGCCTGAGCACTCTTATAGGTAGTCCTATATTCATCCATTTTCTTCATATAATTTCTGTCTGCTCCCAAACAGAGAATTTCCAACCACAGGAAAATCCATAGCCTTAGTCTGGGTATCCTGTGACAAGCTAGTACACCTGAGCCAGGCCAACCTACTTAAAGCCACAGACGAGCCATGACTCTAGAGGATACATCATTAAAATCCACAGCAGCATGAAACTGCACCTTAGATGCCTCAATGCCATCAGCAGCCACCTGTTCCAGCTCATTAGCAAGCTGGCCAGAGGCCTGTTTGGCCAAAGCCATGACAGTGTCCCATCTAGATTTTTGATACCTTGCTACATAAGCCATGTAATTTGCTTGCCTGAGTCCCAAGGGCGCTGCCATGTGTTGTTTTAGCCATGGCATCAATCTTCCTGGAATCCTTGTCAGGAGGATGTGCCAAGGAATATTAGCTTTATCACAGGCTGCAGCCTGAACCACACCAACGTAACTGCATTGCTGTGAAAGGAATTCTGTATCAGGACCTGACAAAGTGTACCTCCTGTCCATCTTTTGTCCACAGGAGGCACAGAATTAGGAGTTTTTTAAAAATTGTATTGTTTGTTTCCTAAATGATTTATGCAAGGGAATAGACAATCTCCTAGACTCTGGAATATCCATCATTTCTACAAAATCAGGTTCCTCTTGCTCATCCACAGCTTCCTCCAATGGGAGCTGGAGGGTTTCAGCAACTTTTTTGTAAAACATAAAGTGAGAGGGGGACTCAGAAAGCGAAGGGGGAGATTCAAAAGGTCTGTCTGGGGAGATGTCCGGTTCAATGGGCACACCCAGACCCTCCAAGTCACATTCATACTGTTCATAATCATCCTCCCCCTCCTCTGGTTCATAAAACTCTTCAACATCATATTCCTGAACCGGTGGAACCGACCGAACCGACCTTTTACCAGACAGTGGCGGTTCGGACGGAACCGGAGAAAGTGACTGGACAATCTGAATAGCTCTTGCTATCTCTGCAGCAGTTGGAGAAGGAATTTTGGGCTCCACACCTGCTGATTTTCTTGTTTTCTTTACTGGAACTGGCCCCTCTGAGCCAGCTTTACGTTTGCCCGAGGAAGTCTCGCCCTGGTCAGAGGGCACTCCCTCCGGTTCGGTTGGCACCGAACCGGGCTGGCCATCCGGGTCAGCGGACTTTTTGGCCTCTCGTTCCCTGAGCCTGCCAACTCTCTTATCCAGGGTGGCTGCAGGAAAATTTTTACAAATCTGGCAGTCTGAATTGAGGTGGTCAAACCCCAGACAATATACACATGTGGTGTGTGGGTCAGCCTTGGCAAAGACTTCCCACAGACATCACAGTGTTGAAACCCAGTGGGCCGGTTTTTCTTTGGGTTTCTCAGACATACATCAGCCTAACCAAAAACTTGCCTTTTAAGCGGCAGTGCCAGGCAAGAACACCCTTATCGGTTCCTAACAAGTGTCACGGGTCTTGGAAAAACCATAATGAAATCCGCTTTTTAGAACCGATAAGAACCGAACCGCATCTCTAAAACCTTAAATTTCAAGTTTTAAACAAGCTGATCGGTTCAAAACCGAACCGATAACATTTACAAGTTCCACACAGAAAATAAACTGTAATTACTTACGATACCACAGACAGAGCTTGAACCGATCGGTTTTACGGTTAAATAATAATATTCTCGGTTGATTTGAACCCAGAAAACACTGTTTAAACCGAGAAATGAACCGAGCAGTAGGAGAAATCTCCGAGTGACTGTTCAGTGAGGCGGAGTAAAGAATCTGACAGTTTGGGTTTGAAATAACCCAGACAGAGCTTCTCTAACCGAGCTCGCGCTCCAAGTTCCATTCTTAGAATGGGAGTTAACTCTTTCACCTCCGGAGCAGTTCTAATGGTGGGACAAACTGCAATTGTCATAATATAGCAAGACTTCATGTTGTTTGAACATGTTACATCAGCAACCATGGTCTAATTCCACAGTGGACCATGCTTGGTGATGTAGCACCAAAATAATGGAAATGTGACCAAGCAGTCCTTGAAGAACCATGTTGCTCCTACACATGGACACCAAGCAATACCCCTCCTGAAGTGCAACCTCCTAAACAGTCCTGGAGCCATACCAAGTGAGCCTTCTTCTCAGACCCAAAAATCAAATACACGCCAATCTACAAACCTTTCAGCTTGCGAGCCATGGAGTCCTTTCAACTTAACCAAATTCACCATTAATGGCCTGGCTAACTTTAACTACTACAGCAGCCCAGAGAAGAATAAGCAGGTTGACCCCATAGTCGCAGATTTCTGCACCTGTTATACTTACCATATATTTATAGTCCTGTTTGAAAACCTTGTCAAAATGTTTAAAAAAACAAAAAGAGTTTGCAAAAGTTAAATGTTTGACCGCTAAGTAAGATCTGACACAGATTTGTCCCATGTTGCAATGCTGCAGTGTCGTGCCTCAATCCCAGAATGCACCAGAGTAGTGGTGGAGATCACACTGCACCCAACAGTTTCTACACAACACTAAGTTAATATATGCACACAAAAAAAAAAAACCTGTGTAGACATCACAGAAACACAATCAAATGCTGATATTTTTGAGCAGGATAGGAGGGGGGTGCAGGATGCTACCAGCACCTGTGCAAGAGTAAGACGGAAATGCAGTAGGGCCCATAAACCCTGCTGGTGGACCAGGGAGGTTCAGGAGGTGGTGAGGGGAAAGAAGGCGGCTTGTAGGCATTTCAAGTGCTGAAGGAGTGAAAAGGATAGCGAGGAGTATGAGCTGATGGTCACATGGGCCACTAGGGTGGTGAGGACAGCTAAGGCAAGGAAGGAGTAGAACCTGGCCAGGGAAATTAGGAGAGGGGAAAAAGGGTTTCTTTAGACACACTGGGCAAAAACGAAGGGTGAAGGGGCAGATTAGCAGGATTAAAACAGGGGAGGGATGGGCACAAGATCTGGGGGAGTAGGCTGAGGTACTAAATGAATACGTTGCCTCAGTTTTCACCAAGGAAAATGGGGGGAGGGCTGCATCATACATGGGAGGAGATGGTGAAACTGGCGGGGGGGGGCCTTGCCGATCGTCAGGTCTGGGGAGAGGATGGGCCATCACTAGCAGGAGTGGGGAAGGCAAGGCAGGGGGACGAGGTAGCGTGGGTGGAAATCATGGCAAAGAGAGTCAGCGAAGCCCTCAGATCCCTTAAGAAGGAGAAAGTACCGGGGCCAGATAAATTACATCCCAGAGTGCTGAACGAAATGGCGGATGTCCTGTCGAAACCCCTGGCGGAGCTTTTCAGCATTTCTCTGAGAACAGGCTGGGTGCCCCAGGACTGGAAGGTGGCGCATATAGTGCCTATCCACAAGGGGGATCAAGGGAGGTGGCAGGGAACTACAGGCCCATCAGCCTGACATTGGTGGTGGGCAAGGTGATGGAGGGCATTGTCAAGGAGAGGCTGGGGGGGGGGGACCTGGAAAAGTCGGGGTGCCTGGACGACAGACAGCATGGATTCATCCCAGGGAAATCATGTCAGACAAACCTTGTGGAGTTCTATGACTGGGTGATGAGAGTCTTGGACCTGGGTAGACCGGTGGACGTCCTCTACCTTGACTTCGGCAAGGCGTTTGACTCTGTTCCTCATGGGGGCCTGTTGAATAAGCTGGAGAAATGGGGGTGGGGAACCAGATGTTCAGATGGATAAGCAACTGGCTCCAGGACTGAACCCAGAGGGCCATGGCTGGTGGGATAGTCTCATCCCCAAAGAGCATCATTAGAGGGGTCCCTCAGGGATCAGTCCTTGGGCCCCTCCTGTTCAATGCCTATGTCTCTGACATAAGGAAGGGTATCAGGAGTGAGATAAGTCTCTGTGCGGATAACTCAAAACTGGGGGCGGTGCTGGATGGGGAGGAGGGGAGGGTGGCCCTACTGGGGGACCTGGAGGCTCTGAAAAGGTGGTCTAGAAAGTGGAAGCTGAGGCTTAATGCAGGGAAATGCAAGGTACTGCATCTGGGAGTCAGAAACCGAGCCAAGAGTACACCCTGGGGATGCTACAAGTCTCAATGGCCAAGAGGGACCTGGGGTGGTGGTGGATGTCAAGATGAACAACTCAGACTCGTGGGAGGGCAGCGGCCAAGGCCAACAGGATGCTGGAATGCATCGCTAGGGGGGGGGAATCACCTCCAGAAGGAGGTAAGTGACACTCCCCCTGTATAACTGCTTGGTGAGGCCGCACCTAGAGTACTGTGTGCAGTTTTGGAGGCCATACTTAAAGAGGGACATTGAACTCCTGGAGAGAGTCCAGAGGAGGGCAACCAAAATGATCTGGGGCTTGGGGGACAGGACCTATGGGGAGATGCTCGAAGAGCTACATATGTACACATTGGAAGAGAGAAAGGATCGGGGGGACATGACAGAGGTCTTCAAGTACATGAAAGGGTTAAATAGAGGAGAAGCAGTCAAGGTGCTCCGAAGGAAGGAGGGGGGGCAACTAGAGGGCATGGGTGGAAGCTGGAGGGGGGAGATTCAGGAGAGAAAGGAGGAGGTGCTACTTCACTGAGAGGGTGGTGGAGCCATGGAATGTGCTGCCCAGGGGGCTGGTGGAGGCAGAAACGGTGGAGGGGTTCAAGAGGGGGTGAAACAGGTACAGGGGAAGGGCTCTGGATGCAAAGTCCTGTGCAGTGGGAATATCCAGGACTGGGAAGGGAAAAGCCACAGAGGACAAGGGAGGCAGCAAGGTCAGCTCCCAGGGTGGGGGCTGACCAAACGAGCAGACACAAAAGACCGTTAGGCCTATTCTGCTGGCATTTTAGTATGTTAGTAGTATATGATTAACACCACGATGTGTGTAACCGAGGGGTTCTAATTTTTGTGCACTATCTTAGAAGCGTGTTTGACTTCTAGTTATAAAGCATTCAAACGAAATTCACATCTGTTTTCATTTAATTAGACATCATAACATGGCATTACTACTACATTTAATGCCATGTTACAAGCGGATTAAGTCACTCGTAAGGATGGGTCTACTGTGGAATTAATCCATCACTGGAGGCACTATGCCTTCGGCCTCATGCTACAACCCCCACCACCACCACCACCAACCATGGATTAATTTCACAGCAGACCCATCCTTTCTCGTGGCTTAATCCTTACATGGAGAAGGAAATTTTCTAGAGCTTTCTTGTGGCGGCACCTTGTAGCCTGAAAGAAGCTCTGGCAAATCTCACAAGTCCTCAAGTTGCGAAACAGACCCAAAGCAACAAATGCAGACTTTGCAGGTGTCTTTCCGGTAGATTTTATCTCTGCACTTACAATACCAAAATAAGCCTTTTGGCAGCCTGCAGAAATGATAAAATTCAGTTAAAGATAAAATAAATGATAAACAGCTAGCTGACCATGTTTCCTTCAGCGGGTCGGATGAGGATGATCGCTGACAGGATAAGAACTGGGGAGAGACAGGACCTACCATGTTTATAAAGATGCTGATACAGGATGTCACAGGCTGCCCTCAGCTAGCAAAAATTTTCATGTGGCCCTAGCACTGACGCAGGTAAAGTTCCAAAGGTGAAGTCTAATACAAAAGATAGTATGCAACTTGTGTGATACAGCCCAGCAGCCACGTACAAAAGCAGGGAGTGATGGCACTGGAAGTGGAGGGGGGAGTCACACTCCCTCACATGTGGCACAGCATGTGACCTCTGAGGCACAGCTCAAAAATCATTCCTCAGTTTTAAGGATATGACCCCCCCCCCATCAATATGGTTTACTTTTATGATTCACATACTCAAAATGTAAACATACACAAGTATTTAAAAAACAATATTGATGTGTTTGATAAAATATGGAATCCATTTAGATGACTTCTTGAAGGCAGAAGACTAATCTGAATAACCCTTTAGAACTGACAAACAATCACGGATGCAGTTCTTCCAAACTTTTTTTTCCATGGACTAAATATACATGACAACAACTCATTACTGCCACTCTGAAACAAACCTACCGGAACTCTGACAGTATCCTAAGCAACTATAATTAAAAAAACAGGGAGTAATGGCACTGCAATGGCGGTGAGGAGGGTTGAGCAGCCCACATGTGACCTCTGCGATATAGCTTAGCATCCATCGTATCAAAGCAGTAAGCCACAGACTCCCCACCCGAGTGACCGGCATGGCAGTGCCTCTAGGTCAGTGAGACTACAAACTCACTCTAAATGCAGGCCACAGCACAATTCAAGATGCAGCGGGTCACACACAGTCCGAGCTGCTACTAGGGGACACGGCCTGAGCATGCTCAGTGTTAGGGTGCTTTGGCACTAGGTAGGAACAGAGCAGACAGGATGGACCATGGCCTTTATCATCCAGCAAACGTTTTTCTGTTACTTACCCATAAATTCCCACTGGAACCCCATACTCACTGGGACTGTCTACATGTCACGTCTAATCATTTGCATTTGGTTATTATGTGTGTGTGTGGGGGGGGCTTCTAACAATCGGTTTGTACACAGAACTATTTTTTTGTTGAATGGAAAAGACTAGAAAAATGTTTCCTATTTTCAACCCTATCCAGGGTGTGTGTACATATTAAGAACCAGCACATTAGGCCCTATGGTCTATCGAGTCTGCCTGATGATCAGTCTCTTCCCAGGAACAATTCTTAGCTCCCCCACCAAGGTCCTCCACCCCCAGTAAGGCTCTGGGATGCACCCTCCCCCTATACCTATCCCAGCCTTTCTTGAACCCCTCCACAGTTGAAGCAGCCACCAACTCCCCAGGCAGCGCAATCCAGGGCTCCACCACCCTCTCAGTGAAGTAGCATCTCCTCGTCTCCTCCCTCAGTCTCCCCCCATCTAGCTTCACTGAGTGTCCCCTGGTGGCCCCTACCTCCCTCCCTCAGCTGAAGCACCCCCTTAAGACTTCCCCTATTTATTCCGTTGAGATATCTGATGACCTCCATCATATCCCCCCCATTCTTTCTCTCCTCCAGCGAGTACAGGATGAGCACCTCCAGTCTCTCCTCATAGGGCCTTTCCCCTAGATCTAGTATCATCCTGGTCGCCCTCCTCTATACCCTCTCCAGTACAGCAATGTCTCTCTTTAAGTAGGGACACCAAAACTGCACACAGTATTCAAGGTGTGGTCTAACCAGACAATTGTACAGCAGAAGAAGCAACCCCACCACCCGAGGTCCTTCTCCCCCTCCAAAGATGTATACATGAGCCGGGTTTTTGGCCCCAGGTGCACAGCCCTGCATTTTCCAGCATTAAACTTTAGCTCCCAGGCTCGTGACCACCTCCCCAGAGTTTCCAGGTCCTCCTGGAGAGCCAGCTTCCCCTCCTCCCCCCTTCCACCACCTCCCACAATTTCAAGTCATCAGCAGAGAGGCTCATCCTGCTCCAGGTCCAGGTACCACTTCTGATGTCCGAGATATGGGCATTAAACAGGAGTGGGCCCAGTACCAACCTCGTGGTGGGACCCTGCTAAGGACTCTCCTGAAGGATGAAACCTCCCCCCAACCCTCACCCTCTGTACACACCCCACTAGCCAGTTTCTTATCCACCTGACCATCTGCCCCCCACCCCCATAGCCTCCAGCTTCCCCAGTAGCCCAGGATGTGGCACCAAGTCAAATGTCCTACTGAAGTCCAGAAAGAGGACATCCAGTAGCCTGCCCTGATCCAGCACACTCATCACCGCTTCACAGAACTCCACCAGGTTGGTCTGACACGATCTGCCCTTAACAAAGCCATGTTGGCAATCATCTATGTGACCCTACGCCTTCACAACCCCCTCCAGCCTCTCCTTCAAGATGACCTCTAACACTTTGCCCACTACTGACATCAGGCTAACCGGCCTATAGTTTCCCGGCTCCTCTCGCGAGCCACCCTTGTGTATAGGCATGATATGGGCCATCCTCTAGTCATGAGGCACCCACCCGACTGCAGGGAGGAGTTAAAATGGTCTGCCTGGGGTGCGGCCAGGGTATCAGCCAGCCCCTTAAGCACCCTGGGATGGATCCCACCTGGGCCCGGTGCTTTATCCCCTCTTAGGACCTTGAGGAGTTCCCACACCCTCCCACTGGGCATTTTTACATCCATTTCCCCCACTTCATCTTCTGGACCCCTTCCTCTCTCCCTTGCTGTAGCCCCCCCATCCTCCTTGGTAAAGACTGAGGCAAAAAGTCATTTAGTACCTCCGCCTTCTCCCCACCGCCCACCCACCCACTCCCATCATCAGAACTACTAATCTGCCCCTTCCCTTCTCTCCCTGATATACCTGAAAAACCCCCCCAATCCCTGTGCCAATCTCAGCGCTGCCCCCACCATATGGCTGACCTCACCACCCTAGTGACCCTCCTGGCTACCTTACCATACTCTCACGGATACAGCCCCGTGAACGCCCAGGCTACAGAGTAGCCTTTTTCCCTCACCACATCCTGGACCTCCCTTGTCCACCAGCTTTGCCCCATTTGTGTCTCTCCCTCATGCAGGCCTTGGTAGCCTCCAGGAGCCCCTTTTTAATAATTTCCCACCAGGCCGCCATCCCTGAGTTTGGCCTGATCTCATCTAGGTAGTCCCCAAGGATCCGTTCCATCCCCCCGAAGTCCGCCCCTCTAAAATCAACCACTGTCGATTTTGTGTGATCTACCCCACCCCCTAGCTCAAGGGAGAACCAGACCGTGGCATGATCACTTCCTGCAAGTGGGTCCTCAACAACTAGGTCCCTGATGAGCTCACCGTCTGACAGGACCATATCCAGGACACGCCTCTCCCTTGTCGGCTCAGTCACCAGCTGGGCAAGGAACGCATCCTGGAAGATGTCCAGCAGGCGCTGCTCCCTGCCCGATGAGGATGCCATAGTTTCCCAGTCTGCTCCTGGCATATTCAGGTCTCCCAGCACCACAGTTCTGCCTTCTCCCTTACCACAGTGGTCCCTAAGGTTTGCCACTAGGCCTTACTCCTGATCCTCCCCCTGCCCAGGTGGTTTATATACTACCCCGATCTTCACCCGCTAACCCCCTGGAGCCTGCAGGGTGACCCATAGAGCCTCCACCTGATCCCGCGCTTCCTCAACCCTGCTTATCCCTATGCCATCCCTAATGATAAATGCTACCCCCCTCCCCTTCCCTCCACCCTATCCCTTCTGCACATGGTGTACCACAGTAGGTTTAGGCTCCTCCCCCCAAACAGTGCCTGAAGTTCTGGCATCTCGTTTCCATGCTCCTGGCATTACTCAGGACCACCATCCAACATGCCCTTGCCCCCCCCTCCCTGAGGTCTCCCTGTTCCCTGCCTACAAGGACCCCTCGTGCACTATCAGGTGCTCCCTGCCCTGCCCCCCCCGCCTGTGGGAGAAGGCCAGGACCTTCCTGGCTCGCCAGGGAGCCCCCCCAAACCCCCAAGTTTACACCCCACCTGGAGCGGATGAATTCTGCCAGTCTAAGCTGCAGGACCTCTTTTCCCTCTGAGCTAATGTGGAGCCTGTCCCTTCCATACAATTCCTTGTCCTTCCAGGTTGCAACCCCAGTCCCCCACACACTCATACCCCCTGGTCTCACACCATTCACCGAGCCATACATTTACATCCCTTATTTTTGGTTTGTTCTCCACACTGGTCCTAGGCACTGGTAGTATCTCCGAGAAGGAGACCAAGCACTCCATGTTCTGACAGACCCTGGCCAGCTCCCTAAACCTAACCTGAATCTCGAGCTCACTGTTCCCTTCTATATCGTTTGTACCCAGGTGCACCAATACGTCAGGGGCCCCACCACACTCCTACACTAGAGAATAGACTAGATGTTTTACCTGATTCACAGTCAAGCCAGATATACTCCTGGACTTACCACAGGAAGTCCCCCCTCTATCTCTACCTGATCCCCCTAATCATGGAGTCCCCCAGGAGAAGCACTCTTACTGCCTTTTTTTCCCTAAACCTGCTCGCTATCCTAGTTGCCCCCCACATTACCATGCATGTCCCCTCTCCCTCATGCCAAATTCTGACTTGTCCCTCCCACTCCAACCCTCATCTCTCACTGATCTAACCTCTTCGCTTCCCGCTACAGCACTCTGGTCCATTCCGGTTTTTCTCCCAGGAGCAATGGCCCCACCCCTAGGTCTTCCTCCTCACTGATCTGTCCACCTCAGCCACTTTCCTTCGCCCGGCTATAACCAGGACCAACCCCATATCTCCCCCCCAGGAGCAAGGGTCCCCCTGCCCTTTCCCTTCTCAGACCTGTCTTCCACCACCACTTCCCCTCCTCCTACTACACCTAGACCCAACTCCGTATTTCTCCTAGGAACATGGGACTCCCCCCGCCCCACCTTGGAATGCACTGTCCCCGCTTCCTTCCCTCTCTCCCCCTCCTGCATAACCTCATCCCCCCATATTACACCCACTTCCTTTACTAGGTCCTCCCCCCCAGTGCCTCCCACTCTGAGCTCCTTTTCCTTGCCCTCTCTTCCTTCCCCACTGTGACCTGACTCCCATTTCTCCTGCTGGCACTGCATCCTGTTCCCATCTCTCCCCCAGCTCTATGCCTGGGATTAAACCTCCTCCCTATTGAGCCCATTTCCATCCCCTGCTTACCTGCCTCCAGTGGAGCCTCCACCTCTCCATATTTCCCTGCCTCGCTTGTCAGTGTTAGGGGCGTAAATCTGTTATTATGCTCTATGCCATTTGCCCACCTACTCCTGCTGACTCACTCCCCCTATCAGTTCTCTTTTGCCCACACCCTGGTGCTCTTCTACAGAATGCTGTAGTTCTGTGTACAGAAACTGAATAAAATAAAATAAGGATAATACAATATAACAGAACTGTAATACAAACTGGAGTTTCGTCAGGAGAAGAGAACTTCCCCTGGGCCTGGAACCTGGTAGGTCAGAGTGAAGTGTGTGTGTGTGTGTCCGGGGCCGGGTCCTCTCCAAAGTCAGTATTCTAAACGACCGACTGTGACAGTGAACTGTGACTCTGTAGACATTCAATGCTGGTGTTTAACTCATAACGATATCCTTGTGGAGATTATTTAGGAACGATGCTGAACAAGGCTTTACAATATATCCAGTGGATTTAAAGGTCCGTATTTTTTTTTGGGGGGGGGTCACCATGGATAGCTCTTAGGGTGTGCTCATGCTCAGAGAATGTTTGATTACATTAGAAGCACTCTGTTTTAATATCTAAATTTAGTGTGGCTGTGCTCCTGCAGTTCTCTAGGAGTAGGGCCAGTTTTGTATATGGTGCTGAGACAGTACTAAATGTCCCAGAATGACCTGCCCTGCTTATTTTGTTTTTCCTTGACCCTTTTAGTCTACCCATACCCATCACCCCAGCATTCTTCTAGGTTACTTCTAAAGTGAGTGGTGTTTGCGTTCTGCCCATATGCTGGGCATCTAGATCGCTTCTGTTTTTTCAGCTCACAGCCTTGAAAGAGCAAGATTTTGCTCCGCTGGAGGATGGAGTAGTAGTTTCTGTTGGAGTAGCAGGTTTGCAGATGTGGCGAGGGTGAGAGATCACTTTCTGACCAAGGCACTATATGCTGGGTGCCAACATAAGTCAAGGTAGTCTGAGGTGGTAAAGACAAGTGGCTATCTGAAGGGCATGAAATTATTGGCTTATCACTGGCTTAAACCACTAGTGCAGAAAAAAAAAAAACTTCATGTTGGCTGTTGCTACAACCCCTCTCCAGCTACTACGCGGGGACTGTTTAGCTTTCTCTCTGGTCTAGCATCCTCCACCCCATCTAGAGATGCATTCATGTTTGGGGATTTCAACCTAAACTGGGCTGCAAATCCAAACCCAGACTACTCAACCCTAATAAAGTCACATAACCTGAAGCAAGTAATCTCAACCTCAACCAGGTTCAACCAACCACTCAGTCATTGACTGGATCCTAACAAACTGGCCCGTTCTAATCCTCCAAGCAGGGACCATGTCCGACGCGATTAGCGACCATGCCCCCACCTACATAGTGGTGAACAATTAGTCGGCCCGTTCCCTCCCCCTACTGTCCTTCAGAAATTTCAACACCCTAACCATGACCTTGTGATCAGAGACACAGTGTCCGTAAACTGGTCCTCCCTACATCTAATGGAAAACATCTCTTCTGCTGTCAATCTCTTCACCAGCACCCTTCGAAAACTAAAGGACCGCTATTTTCCCATCAAATCCAGAAGGGATAGAGGCGGCTGCACACGCTGGATAACAAAAGAACTGATACGGCTAATGAAGGACAGGGATTCTAGTTGGAAAGCTTTCAGAGAGTCTCCATCCCCCCACCTATGGAACGCCTACAGGCGGCTACGCAACACCTGTAAGCGGATGACAAAGTCTCTCAAAGAGAAATACTTTACCAATCTTCAGCAAAACACACTGGGGAATCCTCGCAGTTTCTGGGCATCAACTGGGTACATACTAAACCCTAAGACCAACATGCAAATAACTCAACTTACATCCCCATCAGGCACAATCAATGACCCTGGGGGCATTGCAGACTTTCTCAACGCTATGTTTACTAACCTGACCCCGTACTTTAGCAAACTTCCTCCATACCCTCCATCAAACCGAAACAGCAATGGTAGCCCCCCCACTCCCCTAAATCCTGGTGCCTCCGCCCCCCCCCCCATTTCTATTTCAGAGCTATTGATGCCACTACCATTGCTAAACTCCTGAAAACCCTCCCAACTAGGGGTAGCCCTGGAAGTGATGGGCGCTACCCTGCTTTCCTGAGGATCATCTCCCCAGCCCTGGTCAGATCACTAACACACATTTTTAACCTTGCGCTGTCCACGTCAACAATGCCGGACACCTGGAAACATGCAAATGTAATCCCCATTTTTAAGGCAGGAGACCCACTATCCCCAGAAAACTACAGAACCATTTCCCTGCTTCAGCATCTTAGCAAACTACTAGAGAAGATTGTCCATTCCCAGCTTTCCAAACACCTCAATAAGTTTAACCTTCTATGTCCCCTCCAGCATGGTTTCTGAAAACATCACAGTACCTCCTCTGCTCTGGCAGTTTCCTCAAATCACATCCTCAAAACATGGACATGGGTAAGGCCACGGGTGCAGTCTTCATCAACTTGTCAACGGCGTTCAACCTTGTAGACCACCATCTCCTTCTCGCCACACTTCGAGATTTTGGCTGTGCCCCTGGACCTGCAGCCTGGTTCCGTAGCTACCTCACAAATAGGTCCCAATATGTGCTCATAGGCAAAGTTGCCTCAGCCTTCCTTCCTACAAGCACCGGAGCTCCCCAGGGATCAATTCTCGGCCCCCTTCTCTTCTCCATGTTTATCAATGCACCGCCAGCACAGCGCCTAAACTGCAATGCGCTCCTTTATGCAGATGACCTAGTCCTGTACCACAGCGATAAGTCCTTGGAACCCATCTCCCCCACCCTCACTGAGAACTACGGGGCAGTGGAAAAATGGTTCACATCCAGAAAATTTCTAGTCAATGGGAATAAGATGAAGGCCATGATTTTTGGATCCAAGCTCTTCTTAAACAAGACCACCAGATCCAACACGCCCTCACCATATGTACACCCAAAGGCCCCCCACCCGAGCAAGTCACCTCTTTTAAATATCTCTGTGTTACCCTCAACTCCTCCCTCACATTTAATGATCACACAACCCTGACCGTAAAAAAGATCAATCAAAAACTAGGTGCGGCATACCGTGCAATTCACCTACTTTCACCTGAAGCTCAACTCGCCATCGCGCAAGGCAACCTTCTCCCTCTCCTGGACTACTGCTCCATCTATTCCCTCATGTCTCAAAAGCAACACTCCCGCCTAAACACGGCATATAATGCTATTTGTCACTTTATTCTCAAAGCCTCTTCATTAACCCACCACTGCACACCCTACCAGTCCCTAGGATGGCTCCCTCTCCAGGCACACCTTAACTATGCTGCTGGCTGTCTGGTGGACAGTGCTCTCAGGAGTAACCAGCTATCCCCCTATGCTCCCCGACTCATTACTAGAGCAGCCATTAGACCCCTCAGGGCCTCCTCCATTCCTACCCTTGAAGTTCCTCGTGTCTCCATGGCAATAGGCAGCAAAGCTTTCTCTGTAGCTGCCCCCTCACTCTGGAACAGTCTTCCCACTTCCATTCGTACATCTCCATCCCATGCGGCTTTCAAATCTAACCTTAAGGCCTGGCTACTGGAACAGTCCACCTGCAAATGCTTGCTAGGCAGCACGGAAGCCCGCAAGCCACCTTAAACCTACCTTTACTTTGGTCACTTGCCCCCTTCTCTCCTGCGCACTACCAACACGCTCCCATTCTCATGATGACTAGCACAGCCGACCTGACAGGCTCCCCCTACCCGGCCTGCTCTGGCAACCTGAAATGACAGGTGTGTCTACCTAGATTAGATCAATAGTGGTCTGCTGGTTTAAATCTGCTCCTTTGTCTAACTTCTGTGAAAATGTTTAACTAACCTGCGCATATGCTAACCACTTCCCCTCCAATCTCTGCCTGTTTTCCCTATCTAATGTTACCTCCATACGTCATGTAAAAATGACTTTCTCACTGGCCTGAAATATTGTTTGACTGTATACTATAATGTAAACAGTGTACACTGTTGATTTCCCTGTATTGCCACTCTGTGGCCCAGGTCGTGGCTGAAAATGGTCCACTGGATCAGTGCACCTACCCAGTTATCAAAAACATAAATTAATTAACTAATAAAAACAGGAGAAGGTACCTTCTGTAGTTTGAGAAGGGTAGTCAGCATGGCAAATCAACGTTGTTCAGATGACCTGGCGTCTGTTGTTGAAGAGTGGGAAGGCGAGAGCTGCCAGCTGGGTCTATGACCAATCAAAGGCAATTTTGTTTACGTGGCACCCATTCCAGAGGGCTCTGGGCACCTCACAATACAACAGGACAAATTCAGTACCACACACCGGCCCCCATTTTCAAACGGTTAGTGCAGCACAAACTGGGTTTGTGCTGCAGTAACCTGGAATAGTGCCAGCTGTTGGGGGTGTGGCCATATTCAAAGGCCACTGATGCACAGCACACACCCAGCAGTGCCGTTGCACACTATACTGTGCCTATGCAAATGAGCGATCCCTCATGCATATGTGGTGCAGCACAATACTGAAGGTTTCAGAAGCACTAAACGGCCGCCGGTGTAGTTTAAGGCTTCTGAAACCCAGACCTTAACAGTCTAAAAAGGGGACTGTCGAGGGTTTGGTACCCTGGTGGTCCTGTGGTCCCTCCCTAGCCCCAATCCCCACACACATGGAAAAAAGCAAAAAAAAAAAAAAAAAAACACATTGGTAGTCTAGCGGTTCCTCTCCATCCCCCACACACATGCAAATAAAGAAACATTGGTAGTCCAGCGGTCCCCCCCAAAATAATAATCAAACTGATCCCTGGTGGTTTAGCAGTGCCTGCCATTGTCCCCATCCCCTTTAGCATACTGTAAAATAAATACCTGGTGGTCCAGTGGTCCCTTTCCAGCCCCGATCCCCACACACATGTAAATAAACAAACCCTGGTGGTCTAGTGGTCCCACCCTCCTCCCCCATTCACTGACCGCCGTCCTGACTCACAAATGTACAGTTCCCTGGTAGTCTAGTGGCCCCCCACTTGGCTGGTAGTGACCACCCCAATGGGCGGCAGCTGGCACAATCCTCCCTCCCACACCACCACGGCCGTACCAACTGAACTGTCACGGAGCATGTACAGTATCGCTCACTGGTTGACTAGCCAACCAATGAAGCATGTACTGTATACTGTATGTGCTCCGTGACAGTTCAGTCGGTGGCTGGCCGTGGTGGTGTGAGGAGGGTTGTGTCTGTCACCAGGTCGGGGGGGGCACTAGACTACCAGGTAACTGTACTTTTGCAAGACGGAATGGCAATCTGAATTGGGGAGGAGGATGGGACCACTGGACCACCAAGTATTTATTTTACAGTATGCTAATGGGGA
Source organism: Neoceratodus forsteri (assembly GCA_016271365.2). NCBI lineage: Eukaryota > Metazoa > Chordata > Ceratodontiformes > Ceratodontidae > Neoceratodus > Neoceratodus forsteri. The sequence continues at coordinate 87,108,401 of JADMNL010000029.1, forward strand.
TCAGGACACGAGAGGGACTGCTAGACCACAAGGGCTTTGTGCTTTATTACATGGATGGTAATCAGGCTTTTGGGGAGACTGGCCTGGTGCACTTGGCTGCGGCACTAGCATGCAAATGGGCCCCTTAGCGCCATGCATGCCAAATGTGCTCATCTGCATGTTTGGGCTGAATACAGCCCACGGGGGCCATGGCGCTAACCAGTGTGTGCTACACTTTACCTCTATGGGTGGTCTTAAGCCCAGCCCTCTGGTAGCACTGCGACAAACATGGAGACTGCTTGCTGTGTGCCATGCTATCATGGTCCGATATTCAAACAGATAGCAACTGCACTATCTGTTTGAATATGGCACCAGAGTCGGCCAGCCCTATTTTTTCATAAAGTGCACCCATTTGCGCACACATTGCACCGGTTTGTGCACACATCCAGCTGGCTCTGAAAATGGGGCTCATCATAAATAAAGTTACAATTAAAGTATTGTCACACAGAAATTACACAGCAGTACCAGGTCCAAAACTCAACATAAAAAGATGGGTTTTTAGGTAAGATTTAAACAAGGCCAGGGAAGGAGCACCCCTCACCTCCTGGGGAAGAGCATTCCGTAAGATTGGGGCAGCTATGTTGAATGCCCTGTGTCCCAAGGACTAGAAACGGGGTCTGGGTACTGACAAGAGGTTTGCCTCCGCTGACCCGAGGGGGGCAGCCAGGGGTGTAAGGAGTCAGGAGGTTTTCCAGGAAGCCTGGACCCAGACTGTGCAGGGACCTGTAAGTTAACAAGTGCATCTTGAAGTTGATATAACACCACACTGGTAACCAGTGCAGAACCCAGAAAACTGACGTGATATAGTCGAACTGAAAGGTACCAGCTACAAGTTGGGCTGCCACATTCTGGACCAGCTGCAAGTAAAACAACAACTTTGCGGATAACCTAAGGCATATAGTGTTACAGTAGTATAATCTACACGTAGCCGGCGCATGAACCAGGTCACCAAATCAGCTGGTTCCAGAAAGGGTCTGATCTGGGAGATGTTCTGGAGATAGCAGAGGCCACTGTGGACAACAGCTGACATCGGATATTCTAAGGTCAGCTTGACGGTTTGATCGGGGAGATGTTCCAGAGATGGTAGAAGTCACTGCGGACAATAACTGACGCCTGATATTCAAAAGTCAGCATGGTGTCCACAATGACCCCCAGATTCCTTCCTCTATGTACGGCTCTGAGCATTACACCATCAAAAGAAGGACAGCACCACCACTCGTCACTGCCAAGCCAAACCAAACCGACTCAGCTCCACCAGAGGCACCTCAGCCTTCAATGGGTTAAGCCTAAGCCAGCTGGCCACCATCCAGTCCTGAATGAAAGGCAATACACGGTACTAAAAAAAAAAAAAAAAAATAAAATAAGTCTGAGTTTACCCTTTACATGTCTGACTATGTGTTACACTAGTGCCACTGCAATTGGGGTGGAGGGTTGCAGGGAGGAAAGGTCAAGGGTACCATACCAGCATCAATGTAATCATTCCTTGACTTGGGGTTTGTTGAGCAGTGGCCTGGGGCAGAGGAATCAGCCCAGGTATTCGGCCACTCCTTAAGACTTGTGGAGGCTATGGAACACTAAATTTGGAGGATCACCACCGAATGCAATTAGGAGCTGCACCAAAGCAAGTTTCCATTTTTCTACACAACACTGGCTCTTGGAATCAGTAGAACTCATCTCATAATATTAAAAAATATATGTGTTTTACATCATTTCGTTGTTTACGACTACATATTTATGCAGGAAATAAGGCACTTTTTCTCCTTAGAGGTCATCCATTTTCCGCTACTTGTCCTGCTTTGAAGTCCAAATCCTCTGCCGTAACATCACACCCCGTTGTCACAGAAATTATTCTGATGTCACAAATAGAAGGGCAGGAGGAGCAGCTGGAACCAGTAAGTCTACAGGGCTAAGAACCCACTTCATGCAAAATATCTTCCACAATTAAAAGGGAAAAAAAAGTGCACGTCTAGAAATTCAAATTTGGGGAGTATTTTGTGCCACCAAGTTCTGCTGATACCAGCTGTGCATTTTTTATTCTAAATCAGAAAATCATCGTTAAGTGTCCGTGGTTGTCTATCAGAAAACAACTGCAAAACTGGGCCCGGGAACCCATGCTGCATGTTCGTCTCTCTGACTCTGGACTTCTGACCCGTCTCAGACCTCTGTGCCGGTGCTCATGGCTGCTGGTTGGTCAGGACTGCACACTCGGGGAGGAGCAGAGGAAATGATGATGGGCTAAAGTGGCCAGACTAGACCCATACCTGTAGGCCATCCGCTGGGCGAATGCATGCAGAACAGTGGAGGAGTTGGCCTTCACTGCCAGGGGCACCAAACTGTCCTTACGTTGGGTGTGGCAGGCAGCACAGAAAGAGTGGTCAGGTACAGGTGGCACTGTTGTGTGCAGTAGCCTCCAAGTAGTTTTACAAATTGGACAAACTGGAAGACTTTACATCATCCGTCAGTAAAGCTTTTGGATTCTGTCTCCTTCTCTGTCTAGTAGTGGAAAAAGTTAAATGAGAAAAGGTTTAATCGACCTGTAATTGGGGACTGTATACTACTAGATTGCTTAGAACCTCAAATACTAACAACGAAACTGATAGGAACTGGTAATTATTACATTAAAATAATACGCAGGAGCACACATTTCATGGTACAAGTTTCAGTAATTGTGCTACTCTATTTCAAAGGAACACACTGAGCTAAATGCTTAATATTTCCCCTGTCTGAGGGAGAAGTCTGGATGGCTCGGTGAAGTGGCTGTGGGCTACTGAGCCTTTCTCCTCACTGTCACTGATCTGAATAAGCCGCAGGACAGTAGCAATTGAAAGCCTTTATCCTCTGATGGCTGTTCGGTGGCCAATGTGGAATGAGTGGTTGGGTCTCAGACCAAATCCTAAGGGACAGGCATCCACATCACAAAACCACCAGCACAATGTGCACTAATCGGCAATCATGTTGGCACTCCTACGTGAGAGGCCATGGAGAGAAGGTGGCATGGAGTCTGGATTACCCCCCCTCACCTATAAATGAGGTGGTCCCTCCCAGACAGTTAAGGCATACTTGGAGGGAAATGAGGAGGAAGTTCTCAATGATTTCTCAGGATGTCCTGTGTCATGACAAGAACCACAGGTTTCCATTTTCAGTGATGTCAATCCAGCAACTTTTACAAGCACTAACACTTATTACGGAAAGATCTGCATCAGTTTCATTAGCAGTAGGTGACAGCTGCCACAGCATCAAGATAATCCCAACAGGTATGAGCAGCAGGACCTCACTTTGCCAGTGTTAACAAAAACTTGATTCTTCAGTCATTGGGCAGCATCAGGGTAAAGTCCTGTCTGCAACCTTCTGCTCACACCACACATACTGTTATTCAATGGGCTAACAAGCCAACAAGCTACCTACGCACACAACCCTACAGGTCACCCACACTAACCGATGGGCCTTACCTACTCATGCATCCAACCTACCAACGCAAATTAAGGAGCTACCTTCTCACGAATGACAACAGGCTAATGGGCCACCGACCTATGCAAACTGACATGCCACCTGCCCAAGCACACCAACTGGTTACCCACACAAACCCCTACACACGCACACAAACGGACCACCCACACCAGGACTGGGCTCATACTATAAACTCTGCCACCTGAGTGCAGTACTAGGGGGCTGCAGTGCTGTCAGGATGTGCCGTCCTCTGGATGAGAAGTTAAACTGAGGTCCCTTCTGCCCATCTCTGGTGCTGTTCCTGGTGTGTGACCAGGCAGAAGTAAAAGAACCCAAGGCACTTTTCACAAGAGTAGGGAATTTTTCCCAGTGTCCTGGCCAACATTCCCCTTCTCTCAAAACTGGTTCATGGGACTGTCCAAGGCTGTGTGCGAGTACTGATGTGCAAAACGGCTGCCACTAAACTTTAACAGTCACTGCTTGTAAAGCACTTGGGACACAATGCTTATTAAAAGTGCTAAATATATATAAATGCCATCTCTGCTTTTTCTACCCCTGCACACTAATGCGCTACCTATAAAAACTAACAGGCCACCAACCCACACATAAACGAGTCAACCAACCCACACACACCAACAGGCTACCAACCTTCCTACATAAACTAACAGGCCATCTACCCACGCATACAAATGGCCTACCTACCCCAATAGTCTACCTACGCATGCATGCCAATAGGCTACCTAATCATGTATGCCAATGCTGGTTATCTACCCACCCATACAAATGACTACCTACATGGCTAACCATTGACCCCAAACAAGGAGATACCTACCTATACAAACCGATGGGCTACCTACCCACAAAAACCAAAGGTCCACCTACCCACACATGCACACTAAAGGTCCATCTATCTATGCATGCCAAAAGGTCACCTAAGCAAATGTTATAATAAGCTTAGCTAAGATCTGTAATGTATTTGACCCGTTGATTTATTTATTTATTTATTGAATTTTGATGACCGGGTAGGCCCGCTGGGCCCTAAGAGGTCCCTTTTTCAGGGGCGACCCGGGTGAAACAACAACATACAGGTAACAGATCAGTACAGTCTGGAGAATGGATAGTTTTTAACAGTATGAGTACATATGTTTACAGGCACCAGGTAGTGGAAGACATACAGGCTGTAAGGACATAGAGGTTACAAATAATGAGTACATTAAACATTAAGCATCACTAGTTGTTGATTAGATACAAAGTGCTCTGAATAGCGAGCAGCACCTATAGTCCTAGGGTTAGCTGCTGTGTCTGCAGGATGGAAGGGGATAAATTAGGGACATAAGTGCACCCCGTCCTGTAAGAGGAGGACGTTATACTGCCTGGGTAGAGGTTGGGAGGTCAAATGAGCTGCCCAGGAGGCTGAACATGGTCAGGTACTGTGGCATAGACATATGCTCCTATTGAGCAGGTGTCCCTTAAGCATAGTCCGGAAGCTGGAAACAGTCTCAGCCTCCCGGACCTCCAAGGGGAGGTTGTTCCAGGAGGAAGGGGCGGTGTACGCAAAGGACCTAGACCAGGCTTTAGTCCTCATCTTAGGAACCTCGAGGAGAGATTGGCCTGATGAGCGCAGGCACCGTGGGTTGGGTTTCGCCCTGACGAGCCCAACCAGGCTAGGGGGAGGTGAGGGGCCCAGTATCTTATATGTAAGGCAGAGGGTTGGGTAGGCGAGGCGAGCATCAAGAGACGGCCACCTGAGACTGGATTGGGCCTCACAGTGGTGAGTCCTCGGGTGAGACAGGGTGGCAAAGCGGACTATCTTATTGTACAGGGTCTGCAGCCTTCCTAATTCCATGCTTAGCCCTGAACCCGTGCTGAGATGGGGAGATTACCCGGTGGGTTTCTAGGTAGTCCCAGAGTTGGGAGTAGACTAGCTTCTCCTGTACTTTAGCTATGGAACACAACAAGGAGATAGGCCTGTAGTTCTCGATGGGCTCTGTTGATCCTCCCTTGTGTATGGGAATCACTAGTGCTCGTTTCCAGAGCTTGGGTACTGATCCCTCCGTTATGGACCGGTTGATCAGCCAGGTTAGAGGTTTAGCTAAAGCTGGGGCTCCCTCCTTTGGATTCTAGTTTGGATCCGGCAGAGCCCCAGATCCTCTGAGTGTAGGGATTTAAGGGTGGTAAGGACCTCCTTTTCCCTGACCAGCCTCAGGTGAAACAGAGGGCAATCAAGGTCCTGGGGCAGTTGTGAAACCGGCTTACTACTCATGTCAGGGGGTCCCCGCTTGTATGCATCCAGGTTCAGTGAAGTAAGTGTTAAGGGTCTCAGCAATGAGAGATCCCTCATAGATTAGTTGCCCATTAGCCAGGATTGGGCTGGGTGAAGTTTTAATGCTCCCTTTGAGGAGTTCATTAATGTGCGTCCAGAAAAGCCTTGGATTGCCAAGGTTAGTTTTTTGGAGGTTGGTGATATAGGCTTTCTTGCTAGCTTAATGGCCTTTTACATTGGTTTCTAAGGGCCCTGTAGGCAGCTAAGTCCCCAGTTGCTTTGAATTCCTGTACTTTTCCAGGCCTTGTCCCGGTGGACATCAGGGCTTTAGAGGAGGCAAGATCCACTTGTAGCAGCTTCCCTTTACTCTGTGGGTTTTCAAAGGGGCTAAAAGGTCCATAATTCCCGTGAGGGATGTCTGGAAGAATTGAACGGCATCCTCCAGACTGGGAAGGTGTCTTATATTGCTCCAGTCGATACCATTTAAATACCGAATGAATTGGTCAGGGCGGAAGTTAGAATAGTCCCTAGAGGTAATAATCCTGGGCGGGACTTTATTCGCACAATTCTTCCAGATGGCGAAAGACTTATTTACGTATATAAAAACTTAGAAACATAGAAGTTGTCAGCAGAGAAGGCCTTCAGCCCACAGAGTCTGCCCTACCATCCCTTAGAAATGTGCTTTTTCAAATTCTGCTGTAATATACAGTATGTATGTGTGGCTTCTTTTGAAAGCTGGAAACCTGGAGAGGCATAGTGAGCCAATGCTCGTTTCCAGGTGCAACCAGGTGGAGGGAACAGAGAAAGCAGAAGTACAACACACAATAATAACAGTCAAGTGTTCCAACAGAGTCTTGCTTTATAACTGAAAATATTCACACCCATTTTAGTTTGTAGAATGGAAGCAGCTGACATCTACTCCCGATACAGTTCGCAGTCTGACATTTTCAAACTGTCACTGCTGACACTGACAATAAACTGTCAGCACTTCCCCAAGCACTGCTCTGTTGCTCTGTTCTTTGCAAGGCGGCACAAAGTCTGCAAGCCTCTAAATGATGATCACAACCTGGTGATAATGACTGTAATTACAGCAATTACATGAGCACTTACAGAAGCAATCCAGGTATTAAAAGCTACCGTTCAGTGCATGACAAATGCTTGCACACCTGCTCTACGTGTCAGACGCTCCTCGGTGCAGAGTTCAGTAACTGGGTATTTAAGAAGCCACTTAAAAGGGAATGCCCTTTTGATGCCACTGTAGCCGAACCAGAATGCATGGCTAGTTCATCTGGTGTGGATTGTTCTGTGGCAACAGCAGTGGCAAATGAATTGTCTGCCTCCAACCCACCAGCAAAGAAAAAAAAAAGGCATTCAACTTACAGCGCCAATATTTGTTTTGAGGTCGAAATAACAAGTCTCTGGTCTGAGGGCACTGTAATAAATGTCTCCATAGTTCATGCTGTTACCCTTTGTATCATGCAAGCAAACTCACCCCAACTTTTACAAGAGAACAGAGACTGCTTTTCATTGACCAAAACATGGGCATTTTTTGTTGGTTTGTCTGTCTTTTTTAAACAAGATGGGCTTTAGAAGGCGTAAGGGCACAAAAGCTGCATGAAAACATCCCCAGTGATTTCATTCAACTCAGGACCGGTTTCCTACAAAGCAGTCTCCTATACCACTGCAGCTAGTAAGAAATGTTGATGAAACCAGTGTAAACATGGTCCCGGTGTACAAATGGACAATGGCTACCACCGGATCAAAGCAGGTTGCTGTAACTAGGCTCAGAGACAAAAGACAGGTCTCCACAGTACTTGGCTGTACAGTGCCAGGTGAATTCCACCCTGCCCAGGTCATATACAAGGGCACAACTCCTGCTTGCCACCCCACCATAAATGCCCAAAAGACTGGGCAGTTAACACAATCATATCACTGGGCTAATGAGGAAACCACTATGGATTACCTCACCACAGTCCTCAAACCATACTTCGAGTTCATTAAAGTACGGCTTGAACTTCCAGCACAGCAAAAGGTGCTTGTGACGCAGGACCTTTTCTGTGCACTTTCTACAACTTGTGTGTTGGACAAACTTGAGAAGACCAATTTCAGACTGGTGTTTGCCCCTATCAGCGGCACCTATGTTTTACAGCCTCTGAACATCACAGAAAAGAAGCTTTTCAAAGACGCTCTAAAGCAGAACTTCACATCCTGGTATGCTGAGACAGTATCAGACCAGCTTCCACTGGGAACAGACAATACTAAGTTGGACCTTAAACTCACTACTCTCAAAGAGAAGCATGCAGTGCGGCTAGAGTTAAGTTTCCTACTGCTTGCTGACAGACAGGAGGACTGCATAAGGGGTTTTATTGAGGACAGGATTGCGGAAGCACATTCCAATTGCCTGAATCAGACAAAATAAATGTATCAAGCTACAGCAGACAAGCAGGGTACACAATACTGTTACAAAATGAGTTTCTCTCCTTAACAGGTGGAGAACACAGATTAATGAAGACACAGAGACTGATCAAATTGCATACGGACTTTATTTTTTAACCACAGTTTGTGACACCAGTTAAATAAAACTGACAGTAAGCGTTCATGAAATCCTTGTCCGAATCTTACTTGGCACTGAGCAAGGCCTGTTGCACATCTGAAGCAAAGCTTGCTACCCTGAGCCGGGAGAACCTTCGAAGGCCCTGTCCACACTATGCCTCTGTAACGTTACAGAGTGCCCAAACAGTTACCGCAACAGTTTGCATTTTCATTTGTAACGTTACAGAAGGTGTTTTCGTAACCATTGTTGAAACCACATATGAGGTGGTTTCAACAACAGTTATGAAACCGGTCCTGCCTCGGTAACGTTACCGGCGGTAGTGTGGATGGGCCGTAATGGTCCCCTGCAGGGCCCGTAGCGCAGTGCGAGCTGCATTGTGGGATTGGGCACCGCAGTAACGGTTGCCCGGTTCCCGAGGTGTGGACTGGCGGTACCGGTCTCGTACCGGTCACTGCTGCAGTGTGGACACACCGTACCACTCCCCGGCAGTAACTGTTTCTGTCCGTTACGGGGTTTGAGCGGTGTAGTGTGGACAGGGCCTTGGGCATATTATCAGAGGCAGCTGATCTAGCAGCAGTATCTGAAGCGTCATATGCTGACCGTAGTAAATTTTTACCAGTATCTAGGCCGATGCAGATGCAGCTTTACGCAGGTCTGTGTTAGTTAAGCAGTGCCCTTAATTTCTTTTGAATGGCCATTTAAAATATGAAAAATGGAGTTTAAAAAAGAAAGAAAAAAACAAAAATAGACCCACAGGGTTAATTTCAGATATTCATCTACGTGGGATACTGACCCACTAAGTATAAAAAGGGCCCAATGAAAAAAAAGAATGGGTCATATTGTTCGACCGAGCTCAGACTCAGAAAACAGCAGTTCGAAACCTCTATAACAGTGAGTAGGTTGTCCCCACAGTAGAAGAAAAGGTGGGTCAAAATTAAAAACTGTGTGCCTATTGTCCCAATCCCCCACCTATACATGAACCCTGGACCCATTAAAGTCTATGAAGCATGCTACCATGCTCTCCATATAACATCACGATGAAATATGGCAAGCGTGGGGGCAGCTCTCAGTACCAGGAAGTAGAAGAGATCTGCAGCTGAGCTCCACAAAGCCAAAATACAATCCCTTCCAAATTAGGGACATATAAATTTTCTCATTTTGGCACAACTGGAATTGGGGGTAGGTAAGGGTCCTTCCAGGTTTTTGGTGTGAATAAGTAGTTCTGCCTTTGCAGGTCTATTGGTCAGGGTCTGTGTTGTAGGCATAGCTGACCTCCAGAGGTTATTCCGATACTTAATCGCATAAACCTGGTAGCTGGCAATATGAAGGCCCAAAGTGGAAGAGGCACAAGTCCTCTTAAACATTACATCCAATTTCCTGGGCTCCTTGTCAGGAGATATGGTGCTCATAAGTCTAGGAGCCCTAAAGTGATCATCTGCAGCCATGATAACCAGAGCGTTGGGTTCAGGCTGAGAAGCATCATAGTGTTTGACAGATGGCGCAGGATACCGTTTGTTACCCTTTCTGGGAACTGCTGGCAGAATGCCAGGTCTGTGCCAGGCAGCAAATGTAGCAATCTTATAAGGCAGGGTAAACAGGGGGCACCACAACAGTGGGAGCTGCCATTACCTTTTAACAACTCCATTAAATTTTATTGACATCATCTTCACCATCAAATCCTATATCTGTTTAAACAAAGCCTGGAAGGAGGTATCCTCCACAGGAGACCTAGGATTATATACCAGAGACCTCACTATACGATAAGGTTGAGCTGGAAGGAAACCTCCATCACAGGGTTCCTCATCTCTACTGTTATGTTCCAAATTCTCCTCCATTTCCAGGAGGTCAGGACTGTATTCCACCTTGTCGTCATTTCGGATGATGATGGGGGCAATCTCCGGAACCGGGGATGGTGACAGCAGCTGTACTGTCAGTGCAACGGGCATGCCTTTCAGTCCCTCTGACGGAGGAGGCCCTGACAATGGAACCAACACTGCCACTTGCAGCCACAGAAACAAGCATGCTGACATTTCTTAGAAGGACATCTACACGATCTATGAGTTGACAACACCAGGTTGAGGGGTTGTGACCACTGTTGTCATTGGGACAAAACCAACGAAAGCTGCATACCGTCCATAGTAGGTACAGCAGTGCCAGAGCCAGGCCCCAACCTCGGTTTCTTAATGATGGTTGGGAAGATGTAGTGATGCCACCGGAGCGGACACAGACAACAACTTACCCTACTACAATGGAGAACTCCGATCTCACTGGTGAAGTATGTTTTTCTTTATGCTTATGGTGGTAGGAAGAGGAGGATGGTCGACGACTTCTTTTCTTTGGATTCATTTATCAGTCATCCTCGATGACCTCGGCGATAACGATCAACGACCACTTGGGTGTCACCTTACCTCAAGCGAACAGTCGCGAAGGAGAAGCCAGTTTGGATCTTGCAGCCTTTGCCAGAGTTTCCATGGCTTTCAGGGCAATTAAAGTCTCCAAAGCCTTTTTCCAACATCTCTTGATGGCCTGGTTAAATCCTTGGCAGGTCTTGCAGGCCCTCTGTTTGTGGGAGAGGCCCAAACAGCAAACACACATGATGCAAGCATCATCTTTGTAGAGCTTGCAACCACAGGTATAAAACCTAAACAAAGGTTCTTTCAATTGCAGCATACAGGGACAATGTCGATGTAGAGAATAATTACATTTAGAAAAGAAATAAAGTAAAATGATGGCAGTATTTCTCTGCAGGTGCGAAGAGTGCGTCAATGACAAAAGAAAGACCTGAGGGAGCAAGAGGGCCACCCATGTTTTATAGGTGCTGACATCATACATTATCGTGGGTGGCCCCAGCTAGGCAAAAGTTTCCCCGAAGGTCCTGATACTGACAGCTTACAGTTCCAAAGGTGTGTCCCAATAGATGAGATACCCTTGATGAACATTCAATATTACAATTAACAGCATCCTAAGATTTATACAGTATTTCCAATAAACATCAGATAACCATTCGGTACAATGAGGGGTGTGGGTGTGCGCGTGCATTTTTGTATGTATTCTCTACAGCACCCAGCCCATACTCCAAGGCAGTGCTCTTCATCGATCACCAGGTATAGCTAGAATATAATACAGCTCTGAAACGCTCAGCACTTTTACTGGGCATTTATTTCATTTCACTAGTTCAGAAAGGATAATTGAACAATATTCAATCTAGACGCAGATGTAACACGTCTGAGTGCTCTCCTGTGACCACAGTGTTAGGATTTGTCTCATACTCTTGAACTGTGTCCGCTTCATCTACACAGTATCTAGCTGGATTACTAGAGCAGGTTATCTGTTCCGAGAGAAGAGTGTACACCTTGATCAAATGACAGAACGGTTCAGCTGAACAGCTGCAACTCACACACGCAATAACAATAATTTAAAATCATTAATGGCACTGTACCAAACTGAATATATGTCCCAACATGCAAACCCTCCACGTAGCCAATGCACACACCTGAAGAGAAGCTGAGAATATTGAACTTTTTATATCAGGAGTGTGTGATATCTGAAAACCTCATTTTTCTTTTCCCAAACTGCTGTACTGGTACTTATAATGGGACTGACATTGGGTCCCCTTTTAGCCTGGAGTGCCATGGCTGAGATGGGGTCAAGTTTCTTTTTACAGACACAACCTCCCAAAGATGCCCTGTCCCTTCTGAAACACAAAATGTCTTGTGTCTTCCCCCTCCGACTTCCAATGCAGAGAAAAGTAATGATCAGAGGCTCACTTCATTTACTCTCCATTATCTGATTCTGCTTTACAAGCCACTTCCAAAAACATCAGGGACACGTTTCGAGGCCCAGCCACTTTGTCAGTCCCTGGCTTTAATGTACATACATAATACTAAATAAATCAATTTTCAGAAATAAAAATCTCACTGTAGACAGAGACACCCAAGAGCCACCTCACACGAGTTCTTAGTGTTCACACTACCGCCATAAATTTTAAGAAACAATATGGATCATATTTCAGTCTATATATCCTGCTTTCCAGCTGCATGCAAGAGGTAAACACCTGATGAAACCGGATCATATGACACACAACTGCATAGTGACTGCAGCTCATATGACACACAACTTCATAGGGACTGCAACTCATACGACACATGTAAGCAATAATCCATGATGGTGTGTACGGTTAATGGAGATTAATCAACATCCCGGGTTACTGCTTACTAACATACTAAAAGCCAGCAGAATAAACCAAATGGTCTGTCACTGTCTGCTCGAAAGCCAGCAACCTAGCAGCTGCTCGCCTTACCACCACCCCCAGCCCCCAAGAGGGTCTTCTTTGGTTTCAGTTTCCCCTTGTACCTGTCCCATCCCTTCTTGAAGCCTTCCCACTGTGCCCTCTTCCAACAGCCTCCCGGGCAGCGCATTCCAGGCTCCACCACCCTCAGTGAAAAAATGCCTCCTACGCTCCCCCTGTAATTTCCCCCCTCCAATTTCCACTCATGGCCCCTGGTTATTCCCCCCTTCTTTAGCATAAATAGCTCATTGGTTCCACTCCTGGTTATTCCTTTTACATACTTGAAAACCTCTATCATATCTCCCCTGTCCCTCCTCTCCTCCAGTGAGTAAAGCCCAAGCTCTTCCAGTCTCTCCTCATAAGGCTTCCCCTCCATGCCCTGAATCATCCTGGTCGCTCTCCTCTGGACTCTCTCCAGCAGCGCTGTGTCCTTCTTCAGATGAGGTCTCTAGAACTGTACACAATACTCGAGCTGCGGCCTGATCAAGGCATTAGAGAGAGGGAGGATCACCTCCCTACTTCTGGACGCAATTCCCCTGGCTATGCAGCCAAGTATCCTGTTTGCTTTGGCTGCAGTTCTTCTACAATTTTAAGTTATTCATTTTGATGTCTACCACCACCCCTAAATCCCTTTCACCCAATGTGGCTTGCAGTGTTAACCTCCCGGTGTATACACGGCCCAGATTTCTGACCCCCAAATGAAGTACCTTACATTTCCCGGCATTAAATTTCAGTCCCCAACTCCTTGACCACCCCGCCAGGATATCCAGATCCCTCTGAACAGTCTCCCTCGCTTCTTCACAATCCACCAGTGCTCCCAGTTTTGAATCGTCCGCAAAGAGACTCAACCTATTCCTAATCCCCCTCCCTATAACCGAGACGTAGGCACTGAACAAGACTGGCCCCAATACTGAACCTTGAGGGACCCCACTTATTACCTTTCTGGGAGAGAAGAGTATCCCACCCGCCATTACCCTCTGTAAACGCCCCGAAAGCCAATTTTCAACCCAACTGAGCTCCTGTCTTCCCACCCCCATCTTCCCCATTTTTGCTATCAGTCCATTATGGGGCACTGAATCAAACAAAATCTAGGTACAGGACATCCACCAGCCTATGTCTATCCAAGGCCCCCGTCACCCAGTCATAAAACTCTACAAGGTTGGACTGACATGATCTCCCCGGGACAAAGCCATACTGTTTATCATCCTGGTGTCCTAACCTTTCCAACTGCCTCCCAAGCCTCTCCTTGATAAAACCCTCCATTACTTTGCCTACCACAGACGTCAGACTGACAGGCCTATAACTCCCATCTCCTCCCTAGACCCCCCTTTACGTATAGGCACTACATAAGCCACGCTCCAGTCCTGTGGCACCCATCCCGTCTACAGAGAGATGTTAAAGAGTGCAGCCAGTGAAGCTGCCAGCTCCTCCGCCAGTTCCTTCATAACCCTCAGATGTAGTTCATCCGGCCCCTTATCAGTTTTTAGGTTCCGAAGGGCATCCCTCACCCTATCCACTGTGACTCCCCCATCCACTCCCTCATGCAACCTTCCTACTCCTTCTGGGTCTGGCCCAGCCTGTACCCTAGCCTCTTTCCATCCTGTGGTCTCAGACTGAGACCGACCTCTCACTTTTGCTGGCTCCTCTTCCCTCCCGTAAGGCTGTAGGGATCCCTTGTCACCCTCTGCAAAAACTGAGGCAAAGTACTCGTTAGCACCTCTGCCTGTTCCCCTGCTTCCTGAGCCCATCCCCCCACACACAATCTTAATCCTGTTGATCTGTGTCCTCCCTTTTCTCTTATGTATCTATAGAATCCCTCCCGGATATCCCTAGCCAGATTTTTCTCCATCCCTGCCTTGGCCCCTCATCACTCTGGTGACCTTCCTGGCCAATAGTTCATACTCCCCTTGCTCCTTATCCCCCCTAGAACGTTTAAAACATGGGTAGGCAGCCTTTTTATCCCTCACTGCCTCCTGCACATCCCTGGTCCACCAACATGGCTTACTGGTTCCACCATGCTTACGCCTTACTTTAGTACAGGACCTAGTAGCCTCTTGTACCCCTTCTTTAATGGTCTCCCACAATCTTCCAGCATCCATGTCCAGCCTCTTCCTTAGAATCCTACCCATACCCACAAAGTCCACTCCCCTGAAGTCAACCACTACTGTATGAGTGAGGTTTTCCTCCCCTCCTAGATACAGCAGGAACCAAACCATGGCGTGGTCACCCCCCACCAGTGGACTGCACACCTCCAGTCCCCTTATTTGTTCACTGTCCACAGGACAACGTCCAATATCTGCCCCTCTCTAGTAGGTTCCCCCACCTGTTGGACCAGGAAGGCATCCTGAAACACATCCATCAGTCTCTGTTCCCTGGTTATAAGAGGATGTCATGATGCCCCAATCCGCCCCCGCCATATTAAGATCACCCACGACCACCACCCTACCCTTTCCAAGGTCACAGTGACCCTTGATGTTCTCAACCAATTTATCCTTCAGAGTCTCCTCTATTGCAGGGGGCCTGTATACCACCCCTATCTTCAATTTCTTCCCTCCCCTCGTTTGCAGGGTTACCCAAATCGCCTCCATATTCCCTCCAGCCTCCTCCACTCTACTAACCACTATATCATGTCTATCAGCGCAACCCCCCATCTCATCGCACTCCCCTATCTTTCCTGAATATCTTGTAGCCCTCTAAGTTTAGATCCCAATCATTTCGCTGAGTGGCCCATGTCTCTGTAATTGCTGCCACACCCACTGTTCCTCGGGTTAATACAGCCTGGAGCTCGGGCATTTTATTGCTTATACTCCTGCCACTGATCAGGACTGTCCTCCACCCCAACTTCTCCCCTCTCCTGTTCCCCACACCCACCCTATGCAGTCCCTTTTCTGACAGTTTTCCTTGAAATTGCAACATAGTCCCTCCCACTCCTCACATGCCCTAGACCTGGACCCTCAATCAGCACCCCTGGGGTCTTTTTATTATTTGACCCCCCTTTACAACTTTAAACCCCACCTCTCACCTATAAATACAGCAAGTTTTAATTTCAAGATCTCCTTCCCCTCCAGGATGAGGTGTAACCTATCCCTGGCATAAAGCCCTTATCCTCCCAAGTATCCCCCCAACCCACCAACCCATATCCTTCTGCCTTGCACCATTCTCTAAGCCACTGGTTCACCCCTCTAAGTTTCAGTTTGATTTCCCTGGTTGCCCCTGGTACTGGCAGAATCTCAGAGAAGGAAATTCTGCTTCCTATAGAGTGACAAACCCTGACCAGTTCCCGGAATCTAGCCTGTATTTCTAGCTCACTGTTCCTTTCCAAGTCATTTGTCCCCAGATGTACTAGGAAGTCCGGGGACCCCCCACAATCCAGTGTCAATGAGAATGGGTGGAATTTAGCCTTGTGCATGGATAGTCCTGGTACACATTTAGCCTTGACTGGGCTGCTTTTATTCTCCCCTTCCCCCTGGATACCCATGGTCATGGAGTCTCCCAGCAGTATCACATTCATCCCACCCCCCATTTTAATAGCCCTTTTTGATCCATCCCGACTCCTCCTTTTGTCATCAACCCCTTGCTTGCTCCTCCAACTCCCGTCAGCCTGTGAGTCTTTGTAAGCCCTTATTTTTACATCCAGTCTCCTCCTACTTTCAGCAACCCCGTTTGCTCCTCCCTCCCCATCAGCCTGCTCTACCATACTCCTTTTACCTGCAACTGACATTTTGCTCCTCGCCCCCCAATCTCCCGAGTAATCAGAGAATGCCCTCCCAGTTCTACCCCCATCTCCCTTCCTAAGCTAAAAACATCCAATCCCACACCCGAGAAACCTCTCGCTACTTCCCCCCTCTCTAAACCTGCACTTCCCATCCTATCTCGTAATTCTCCCTACCTATTTTCCACCTCTTCCGATAATTTCTGTTTGAAACTGCCCTCTCTAGAAAACTCTCTACCCCCGACTGACAACCTTGGTTGGCCAGAAGAGCAAGGGCAGAGGAGGTGGAGTGTTTTTTTTTTTGTTTTTTTTTCGAAAGCCATGCTGTTGGCTGCACAGGAGGTTGTGTTTGCCTATGCAGTCAGCAAGTTGATGGTGGACCGCTTTCTCCAGTAGTTTACGTAGGTGGGGGAGAGGATGGAGATCGGACGATAATTGTCCTTAGAGGATCCCCGGCTTTAAAAATGGGAATCACCTTTGCAGTCTTCCAGGGGTCAGGCATGGAGGAGGAGAAAGAGAGGGCAAAGTTTAAAGATACAAGTGAGTGGTTCAATGATGGCTGGGGAGATGAGCCTAAGGAAGAAGCAGGGCTAGACCATCAGCACCAGGGGAGCCATGGTTTGGAAGGCTTTTCAGAAGCTTAGCTGTGTCAGCGAGAGAGAGAGACTTTAAGAAGAAAGTGAGAATTTGGGGTTGGGTGGTTGGCCCATCGGAGGTAGGCGGGGGGGGGGTCAGATGATGGACCAAGTTATTTGATTGGCCCTTGGGTAGTTTACTTTGATACATGAATAGATCGGAGAACTTGTCGTTAAAAGCCCTAGCCACTTCCAGAGGATCCATAATAAGGCCATTTGGGGAGTTAAGTTGTAGGGCAGCTTTGTTGGAGTGGGGGTTAAGTAGGGAGCCAATGGATGCCCAGACTTTCCTAGGTCTCCAAGGTTAGCCTGCTGGAGATTACGGAAGTGGGTCTGCTTGAGGGATTTTGCCAGATGTTTGCACAGATTCCTCCGGTGCCTGAAGGCATCCCATAGGGAGGGGGATGCTTTATATGTGGACCAAGCATGATCCCTATCCCTCGTAACAGTAAGGTCTTTCATGACCCAGCGTGAGCAGCCACCTCTGACCCTTCTTGTGGTGACCAGGAAGTGACGGTCCTGCAGGGTCAAGAGGGTCTGTGTGAAGAGGGTTACTGCCTGTGTCACATTGGAGAGTAAAGAGCAGACCAGTTCAAGGACTTGAACCTCTTTGAGGAGACTGGGGTTGTTGGGGCTACTGAAATTATGAAAGGACAAGTATCTGGGAGGGGGACATTTGAATTTAGATGACCAGAGGAGATTCGTAGAGGAGTGGTCATTGATGAAGTCCACCACGGTACCAGTATGCAGTACATAATCATCCCTGTTGGTAATGATCCAGTCCAGAAGGGACCGAGTGCCTGTACTTGAGTTTTGCCTGTTGGGAAGCGTAATAGTTTGGACCAGGTTGTGTTTTAGGAGGGAGGCACAGGTAGACTGGTGGGTGTTCAGCTAGTTTAAGTTAACATAGCCAAGAAGAACTGCATCTCTGTGGGATAAAGTGCACAGGCCCGAGACAAAGCTGTCTAGGCCCACAGTTCCAACAGAGGGAGGGTTGTAACATCAGCCTATGTAGAATTTCTTACAGGCTCCCATGGTAATTTCAGATAGGAGCCATTCATTAGGTGAGGTTGGATCTCAGCAGAGGATAATACTGGCAGAGAGGGGTTCCCTAAGGAATAGTGCAACACAAACACCCTTTTTCCTGCCCAGCCTATCATGCCGCTGAAAGGAGTATCCAGGTAGCTGGTACGTGGTGTCAGCATGCTGGGGCTTTGACCAGGTTTCGGAAAGTTCCAGAATGTGGGGCTTGTATAGTGCAACTCATGCCTCCAGGTTGGGGAACTTGGATGAAAGACTCCACATATTGATGTGCACGATTTTTAGCCCTAGAGCATCAGCTCAGATGTTGCAGGAGGGGCCAGTGTGGGAGGTGGGTGGGCCAGGGTTGCATTCAATGTCACCGGTTAGAAGGAGAGATAGTAAGAGTATATATGGGCAGGAAAAGATCACAGGAGAACCAGAGAGGGAGGCCAGGTAGTGGCCAAGTTGATGGCGTTCAAGGTTAGGGAGAAAGGAGTGGGTGATAGGGTTGAGGGAGGATAGTTCCCAGGAGGAGCGAGGAGAGGGGTGTAGCAGGGGAAGAGTTGGTGACTGAGAAGAAAACAAGGTGCTCTTGATTATGGGCTAGCATAGTGGCACAGTAGTCCGAAAGCACCAGGAGGGATGGCAGAGAGCAAGCAGTGTGAGCTGTAGCAGGTACATGGTGGCAGGAGGGCTGGCAAGAGTAACAAAAAGGTGGGAGAACAGGGACGAGCTGCAGTCAGGATGCTTGCTACAGGAAAGCTGACAGGGAGAATAACTGTGGGAGAAGGGGCTAGTGGGCGAGTGAGCAGGAGGATGGGACAAGCGCAGGAGAGGGCCTGTGTCCTTTAGAATTTAGGAAACTGCCCAGGGGCCAATGACAACAGGGTATGTGTAAGAGGGAGGGGTTTGAGGTGGATCTAAAGAGTAGCGGGAGTGGGCAGGCCGAAAATTTAGAGACAGCCACGCAGCCTTCTTCAGCAGGGGCAGTCAATTTTCAGCTTAAAAAGGAGAGGGAGGGCTTTGAGTAGGGATACGTGCGTTTTTATACCGGTGTCCAAATTAATGTTAATTCTGACTGGATTTAACATCTGGGCCCCGATGTTGTGCTTGTCTCGCAATTCCTTACCCTGCTCTAACTGCCCAGCATTTTGTTTGTAAAACAGAGGTAAAGTCCCGGTTGAAAAAAATCTGTTGATTGTTAAAACGGACGGTTTTGGCAGGCCAGACCACAGACAACACTGCCTCCTTGGCTTGGTAATGTTACATTTTTAACAATCCAGGATCTTGGTCTTACTGTTGGCTTAGTGGGCTTGGCTCCAAGTGATCAATAAATCCTTTCTATTTGTGAGGGGAATATCAGGAGGGATGGAGAGGGTTGTTTGCAATACATGGAGAATAAAGTCATTCTGCAAGGCTAATCCTCATCCGCTCTTTCCAGGACCCCAGGGATCTGAAAGCCGTTGCTTCTGGACTGGGTCTCTGCATCTTCCAACCTAGACTGAACTTCTCTGTCCTTAATGAGCAGGTGCAGTGACAGTCCGTCACAGACCTTCACAGCATCACAGAGTGTGTTCACCTTCTCATCTGTAGCGTGTTTTTTTTCTTTTTAATCTATTGATTTACAACCTGTACCTGGAGGTACAACATCTAACCAATGTCACGTCTGTGTGCGTAAACAGCTGAATACTGTATACCATGTTATTCTGTACTCCCACATGTTTCTCTAATGTATGTGTTCTTAATGTTTATTCCCGGGTCGCCCCTGAAAAAGGGACCTTCGGGGCTCAGTGGGCTTACCCGGTCAACAAAATTCAATAAATAAATAAATAATTTAATATCTCTGCCAATTAATATTCATTTTTAAATCCACGGATTCACTTTTATTACCACTGTGTAAAACCTTCTGAATCACTTGCTCCGATGGCATCAGTGTTTCTTTGTGATCCAGTTCTAAGTCGACCGAAGAAGCCAATGTCTGGGACTGGCAGCTCGGCGAGCAGCCTCACACCATGGTCTCCTTAACAGGCCTCCTCAACTAAAGGCTGTAGTTTAGCTACCCGAGTCACGGACTGCTGGTGTGCTTCGACATGCCAAACATTCTGCCACTGCAAATTAATGCCAAAATATCCGATTCACACTGGATTGCCGTGAACTGTAGCTGGGAGGGGGCACAGCTTCACAGTCCAGCTCCCACAATGTTAGAGGTGTCACTGGAGGTTCAACCAAGTCTCACTAGTCACTGATTCACTGTGCCAGCACACAACAAATCTTGACCTCCTAGTGCTTTAATCCTTCCAACTATAAAACTCTGCAGAAGCAGGACCCCACTGCGAGAGATCCTACATTTCAGCTGTGCTAGCCACGATAAATAAGGAAAAAAAGTGTAAAAACTGCAACTAAACAGGAAAAGTTTGACTGTAAAAGTAACAATACAGCAATTATCCCCCCACCACGGAAAAAAATAAAACTATGAAGCTAAGGTAGACTGTGCACAAAACTTCTGTCAGTCACATATTTATTAGTGCAACTACTGGAACAAATCTAACTGCACAGCCCCTCCCCCAATGTCTGTCACACCAGGCTGTGATGTCTCTGCTATACAACTGGCACTAGCTAGGTTATTCAATAAAGTTGGCATCAGGTGACTAAGGTCTGGTTTAACACACTGTCTACACATAGGGAACTTCAGAATGCTTTCCCTTGCTGAGTCCACGTGTCTGATATGTACCCAGCTGGCAAACCTGACAATCAACATCCCCCACACCCAGATTTCATGACTTTCTCAAAGCCAGTGTATGCTGGGAGCCTCCCTTCCCCCATTAAGTTATCATTTATGTACCAATACAGATCAACTTTAGCGTGATCACACATTTTTAGAGGGTCATGCCTGACATTGCCCTTTGGCCGAGAGGTCTTGATGGACATCAAAACTGGGGAGATACTGCTTACAAATCACACTTTTGATTTGGGGGTGGGTCCTTGATGAACATCACACTTTCTGAGGGACTTGCTTGTACCCCATTTTTCAGCTGGGATGGAATACACCAGAGGGAGGTCATGACATGCTCATGGTCATACCACAAATACATGGATGTGGCAGGACTGTAACCTGGCAACTCTGCATGCCACACAGAGTCAAATGTTTGTACAAAACATGCTGATTTGCCCTCAAACAGAAATAAAGCGGATTTTAAGATTTTGCCAAAAGGAACTGGCAATTTTTGAAAATGGAAAATCACTGGCTCTAGAAAAGTCAATTCCAAAAAGCAATATAGAATAACTGGTGGCAGCAGAAGGCACACGGCTTCTCCAAATGCATGAAATTTAATATTTGTCAATATGCAGAATCAGGGCAAACCACGTGTAGTCCTGCTCCAGATGCATCTAATGCCAGTTTGTCACCCACAACACATCCACTATAATTTATGCTGCTTGGTGTCCATGCTCCTGACTTTGTCAGACGTACAGTAAAGGAAATCAAGATCAGAATACCGGAACACATCGGGACGATCAGTCAAGGACACCTCAAAATGCCCTTGGAGAACATTTTAATGAAACTGACAATAAAGATTATACGTTAATGAAACTGTATGTTGCAGAGACCAAGCAGTGGTGACCGTCTGAAACCATTTTTAAGGCTGGAATCCAGATGGACGTATGATCTCAAAAGTATTTCAAATGATTTACCAGGAAAGACATACTGAGCTGAAATGGCTTGTTTGCAGATGCGTTCTGGGATCACTTAAACCGAAGGGTCTCGACAAATACATGGGACGGGTGCTCATGAGCTACAGCTTCACACGTGGTCAGCAAACTCTTTTGACCTCACACGTGGCTCTGCCACTCCTGAAGGTCAAGAGGTCACCGACCACTCATGAAGATAAATATATCTCACTAGCACCAATCACATATCCCCACACATCTTTTTGCATGCACTACTAATTTATTTTACCAACCTTCTTGCCTAGCTGTAAAAATGAATTTCTCTGCCCTGTTGCCCGACTATGCCTTTGCCCTTATTCATTAGACTGCATGTAGGCTTTTTGCTAATGAGCTCTATATTTGCAGCAAATTATATGCATACATAATAACTAATTTTATCTGTTCCAGAAGATATGTTTAATCGAGGTATGCTTTTTACAATATTGTACAATAGGCAGGGAACCACTGGGCAGACTGGGTGGGCCTAGCAGTCCTTGTCTGTTGACAAACTATTTCTCTGCTTTGGTGTCTGAATGAATTTTCAAAGTACAATTTCTAATATATTTGAACTTTTTTTAGGATTGTATCTGAAGAATGATGAAAAGTAGCCTTAGAAGAAGTGTTGGCTCTTCTGTTATCCTACTGATTATATGGGATAGCTTGTTGAGAGATGAAGACAGACAGATATTGTTATACATATTTCACTGGTATTCTTTACTATGTATCCTTTAGAATATTTTCTCCTAGGATTGCTCTGTATTTTATTTGTATCCTTTCATCCATGACTGTGTTTTTTATGCTGTCTAATTACATGCAAAGTCAGTTTTAGTCTGACAGTATAAACTGGACACTAGTTTAGACCACTTCCATCCCCAGTTGAAGTCTCAGTGTTGAGTCGAAAGCATTCCAGCCGAATCCACTTTAGTCTGCTAATTTCTATGTTTGTCACTATTTTATAATCGATAATACATGACAGGGTGGTGGCTGTTATGGGTTAGTGCAGGCCCAGGTGTGTAATGAGGCACAAGGCACTTGTGCTGAGTGCCTTAAGCATCTGGAAGTACATTAACCCATTCAATTCAATTCAGTTTTATTTGTATGGCGCCTTTCAAGTACCAAGGCGTCTCACAGACATTAAAACAACAGCATAAAATTGCATATAATTAATATAAAATAATAGTAGACAGTTAACAGGAATAAATTAATCACCAAAAGTTCAAACCCATAAAACAGTTTTAAGTACCTGCATACATCGCTCCACGGTCGGGCACTCGCGTAACTGACAGGGTAGAGAATTCCATAGGGTGGGGGCCACATGCATAAATGCCCGGGCCCCAGAAGATTTTAGACAAACCCTTGGAATCTCTAGCAACCCCTCGTCAGTTCAGCAATGCGATCGCCCAGGGCAGTAAGGAACCAGAGGCTCTTTCAGGTAGTCCGGACCCTGTCCATGTAGGGCTTTATAAGTCAAAAGCCCGACTTTGAAGGTGATTCGCCACTGTACTGGCAGCCAGTGCAGTTCACGCAGCACCGGAGAAATGACAGGACTGTGGGGTTCCTGTCAATAACCGGGCTGCTACGTTCTGCACCAGCTGCAGGGGGCGAATATCCACCCCCGGAAGTCCTAGGTAAAGGGCACTGCAATAGTCCAGGCGAGAGGACACAAAGGCATGGACCAAAATAGGAAGGTCACCGGATGGAACAAGATGCTTAACTCTGGAGATATTTCTCAGATGGTAAAAAGAGGATTTGACGATGGCCGACACCTGCGCACGAAGTGTCAAACCCTCGTCAAAAATTACCCCCATGTTTCGCACCTGCTCGGAGGCCGGGAGAGGGAGAACCCCCCAAGAAAAAGTCCTGAAGGTAACCTCTCCCACTACCCCTCTATCTGGCGACCTGGGTCCACAACCAACACCTCAGTCTTAGCCAAGTTCAACCTCAATCAGCTCAAATTCATCCACTCTTGGATTTATGCAAAGCAGTTATTGAACACAGAGAGCTCTAACCTGGTCAGGTGCAAAAGAAAGGTAGATCTGAGTATCATCAGCATAGCAGTGAAACCTCAGCCCATACCTTCTTACAATGTCCCAAAGGGGCAGCATGTACACTGCAAATAACATGGGGGACAGCACCGATCCCCGAGGAACCTATGACAATCACCACCCTGGAGTGTCTTACTGCACTTATAAAATGGGTCCTCAAGCAAAATAATTAAAAAACTGGAAACGTTTATATAAAAATCTAAACTGTGCAGTACACAAATTAAGAAAATGTAAAATAAGTTCCTGTTAGATTCTAGTACTATGTGGCACTGTTGTGATTGTAAGCAGCTCTTTCATAATGCAGTGTTATGCACCCCAGTTAGACGGCTCCCCCACCCACTTTTTTTCTTTATACTGTAGCTGTTTTTAAAAAGATGCCATTTTATAGTACTGTGCAGGCTTTTTTCGAGCAAGAGACACAGCCCATCGGTAAGGTGTGTGTGTGTGTTGGGGGGGGGGAGAAAGAGCATGAGCACTGTGCGGACATTTTATGAGAAACTATGACATGACAGAATACGCTACTATATAATTAAGCTGTTTTATTGTTATTGTACTTGGCTTTTTTATGGGGATGCATTTTGTACGTCTTTTTGAAATTTTCTACTTGACAATGGGATACTGGCTATCTACCGCTTTTTACTGAGCCAGCTATATACTTGTTCAGGCTACAGAAGGGGTGGTGGTGGTGGTGTAGCACTGTTAGTAAGAAATGGAGTGGGTACTGGAGGGGTACAGGAGGCAGAGGGGGATGTGGAAGCTATTTGGGTCACCTTGCTGACGTGGGGGGGGGTAAGAGAGTAAAGGTCGGAGTGGTATACAGACCACCAGCACTGGCGGAGGTCCTGGAAGAAAGTTTGATGGCAAATTTCGAGGGACACTGTAGATTGGGAAAGGGAAGGGAAGAGCAATGGTAATAGGGGACCTCAACATGCCAGGAACAGACTGGGGGACTATGACATCATCTGTGGCCAGAGAGCAGAGGCTGCTGGATGTCTTTCAGGATACGTTCCTGACACAACAGGTGGGTGAGCCAACTAGAGAGGCCCGGACACTCACTGGACATGGTCCTGGCGGAAAATTATATTAGGGGCCTAGAGGTGAGGGACCCGTTGGCTGGGAGTGATCATGCCACAGTCTGGTTCTTCCTGGACCTGGGGGGGGGAGCCGAACAAGGAGGGTAGTAACTGACTTTAGGGGTGCAGACTTCAGGGAGATGGGAAGAATCCTTAAAGATCGTCTGGACAGGAGAAGGCCGGATATGGATGCTGACAGCAGGTGGGGGATCATTACAGGAGGGGAATACAGGAGGTTACCAGATTCTGCACCAGGGAAAGACGTAAGTTCGTAAGGCCAGAAAACCCTGCTGGTGGACCCAGGAGGTACAGGAGGTGGTGAGAGAAAAGAAGGCAGCCTATGGGCACTTCAAGTGCTCAAGGAGTGAAAGGGATCAGGAGGAATATGAGCGGACAGCCAAGAGTGTCACCAGGATGGTAAGAGCAGCTAAGGCAAAAAAGCAGCAGTCCTTGGCCTGTGGGATCCGGAGGGGGGACAAGGGGTTCTTTAGATACATAGGGGAAAAAAAGAAAGTAAGGGGGCAGATCAGCAAGATAAGGATAGGGGATGGTTGGGCACAGGAGGCGGGGGAACATTCAGAAGTCCTAAATGAGTACTTTGCCTCAGTTTTTACTAGGGGGGGATGGAGGGCCTATGTCTTGCGAGGGGAGCGGGGGCAAACCGGAGCAAGGCGTGGGACCAGTAGAGACCAGGGGCCCTGATGGGTCTGGGGAAAGGGAGTGGCCACCACAGACAGGTGGGGACACAGCAGTGCAGGGTGAAAAGGAGGAGGACGTGGAGGCTGAAATTCCAGTAGAAAGAGTAAGGGAAGCCCTCAGGTCCCTTTGGATGGAGAAAGCGCCTGGGCCAGATGAGACACATCCCAGGGTGCTGAGGGAACCATCGGATGTCCTGGTAGTCTCTCTCTGTCTCTCTCTCTCGATCTCTCTCTCTCGATCTCTCTCTCTCTCGACTGGGTGGGTGCCCCAAGACTGGAGAGTGGCCCATGTTGTGCCAATCCACAAGGAGAGGATCAAGACAGGAGGTGGGAAATTACAGGTCTGTTAGCCTGACATAGCTGGTTGGCAAGGTGATGGAGGATATTGTCAAGGAAAGGCTAGGGGGTTACTGGAGCAAACTGGGTACTTGGACGATAGGCAATATGGCTTTGTCACGGGAAGATCATGCCAGACAAATCTTGCTGAGTTCTATGACTGGGTGACAAGGGCCCTTGACCAGGGTAGGCCAGTGGGCATCCTTTTTCTGGACTTTAGCAAGGCGTTTGATTCGGTACCCCACAGTGGCCTGCTGGCTAAGCTGAAGGAAATGGGGGAAGGGAGACAGTTGTTAAGATGGATAGGAAACTGGCTCTCTAAGCGTACTCAGAAGGTGGTGGTTGGAGGGTTAGCCTCATCCCCATCCCCAAGGTGGCTTACTAGTGGGGTTCCCCAGGGGTCAGTGCTGGGTCCACTCCTGTTCAACGCCCATATGTCAGACATCAGGAGGGGGATCAGGAGTGAGATGAGTCTCTTTGCAGATGACTCAAAGCTGGGTGCAGTGGTCGATGGGGAGGAGGATAGGGTGGCCTTGCAGGAGGACCTGGAGGCTCTGGAAAGGTGGTCAGGAAAATGGAAACTAAAACTCAATGCGGGGAAGAGCGAGGTTTTGCACCTGGGAGTCAGAAATCCAGGCCAGGGGTATAACTTGGGAGGAGACATGATGCAAATCATGGAGGGTGAGAGGGACCTGGGAGTAGTGGTAGATGTCAAAATGAACAACTCAGAGACCTGTAGGAGGGCAGCGGCAAGGGCAAAGAGGATGCTGGGATGCATCGCCTGGGGGATTACCTCCAGAAAGGTGGAAGTGATCCTTCCACTGTACAACTGCTTGGTTAGGCCACACCTCAAGTATTGTGTACAGTTTTGGAGACCACATTTAAAGAGGACATTACACTCCTAGAGAGTGTCCAAGGAGAGCAACCAAAATGATCTGTGGCCTGGGGGAGAGGAGCTATGAGGAGAGGCTCAAGGAGCTCGACATGTACAGCCTGGAGGAGAGGGGAGACATGATAGAGGTCTTTAAGTACATGAAAGGGATCAATAAAGGAGGTCCCGTCAGGGTGCTCCAAAGGAAGGAGGGTGGGCAACAAGAGGTCACGGGTGTAATAAGCTGGAAGGGGGCAGGCTCAGAGGGAAGAGGAGATATTATTTCACTGAAAGGGTGGTGGAGCCATGTAATACACTGCCCAGGGAGCTGGCAGAGGTGGAGACTGTGGACAAGTTTAAGAGGGGATGGGACAGGTACAGGGGGAGAGTAAATCTGACCAGGCCCAATACAGGTGGAACAGCTGGGACTGGGGACAGTATAACCCAAGGGAAAGGGGGGACACCAAAATCAGCCCTCAGTGTGGGTGCTGAAAATCGAGCAGACTCAAGAGACTGTTAGGCCTATTCTGCTGGCGTTTTAGTATGTTAGTATATGCCTAGTTTTGTGCTTGCGACATAAAGTGCATTACTGAGCATTAACTCATTTGGGACCTTGTAAGACCCACTCTTTTTGGGGGGATCGCTAACAGTTTTGGGATATCAACCCCTCTCTGTGGCAGTTACTGTGTCCCACCAGGCTTCAAGCTCAGCTCATCATGTATATATTCACAGTTGCTGTATCCCGCCAGTCTTCATGCATATATTCACAGTTACTCTGTCCCACCAGGCTTTACACTATATCTGTACATGTGCAGTTAATGTGTACCGTAGAGCTTCATGTTCAGTACTAAAGCGGAGTTACCGTGTCTTGCTGGGCTTCACGCTCAGCACTATATGTTTATATGTACAGCTACTGCATCCTACTGGGTTTCACGATCAGTACTATAAGTTTATATGTACAGGTACTGCATCCCGCTGGGCTTCACATTCAGTACTATATGCTTATACGTACAATTGCTGTGTCCTGCCATGGTTCACGTTCAGTACTATGTATGTACAGTTACTGTGTCCCGCCAGGCTTCATATTCAGAATTATATTTGTACAGTTACTACATCCCACTGGGCTTCACGTTCAGTACTGTAATTTTATGTCCAGCCAGGCTTCACATTCAGTACTATGTTTGTACGTACAGTTACTGCATCCCATTGGGCTTCACATTCAGTAGTAGATGTTTGTGTGTACAGTTACTATGTCTTGTCAGGCTTCACGTTCAGTAGTATAGCTACAGCAACTGTACTGCACTGGGCTTCACAGTCAGTACTATGTGTCTGTGTGTAGTTACTGTGTCCCACTGGGCTTCATGTTCGGTATCATATGTTTATATGTACAGTTACTATATCCAGCTGGGTTTCACATTCAATACTATATGTTTGTATGTACAATTACTGCGGCCCGTCAAGCTTCACGTTTAGTACTATATGTTCATACTTACAGCTACTGTGTCCCATCTGGCTCCATGTTTAGTATATGTTTATAGGTACTGTTACTGCATTCTGCTGGGTTTCACATTCAGTACTACATGTACAGTTACTGCAGCCCGCTGGGCTTCACTTTCAGTTCTATATGTTCATATGTACAGTTACTGTGTCCTGCTGAACTTCACATTCTGTACTGCATGTCTGTATGTCAGTTACTGAGTGCCACTGGGCTTCACATTCAGTTTACACACACACTCACTCAGTTACTATGTCCTGCCAAACTTTACATTCAGTACTGTATATTTATATGTACAGTTCCAGTGACCCGCTGGGCTTCACGTTCAGTACTTTATATGTGCGAGTTCCACCTTTAAATTCCATTTTTTTTTTTTTTTTAACAAGGGTCTTTACCATAATTTACAATATGTTCATATGTACAATGTCCATATCTCTTATGGTCAAGAGTTTAATCTGAAGTCTTCTGTGTGCCAGAACTGCTCATTTATCTCACCCAAAGAACTTAGAGAATACACTCCTAAGAGACGAAGTAACTGTACATATAAACATATAAAAAAGTACCTGGAATGCTTAGAGATTAACAATCCTTCTTGGCCAAGAATGATGCTGTGATTTATACTACTACTTTAATGGCTTGTTAGCGGTCTGTGCACACAGACTACATTCGGACCAGTGCCGATACTTACAGGACTATCTGGGTTACCTCCAGCCCTGTTCAGCTGATCTGGTCATTACCAGGTGCTGCAGTAACGATGGTCTGTAGCTGGTGTAGGACAGCATGTCTGCACCGCAGTGAATAAATGGGCAGCTCAAGTAAACCCAAACGAGACTGTGCTAGCTGCCAACACACGCTGTCTGAACATCAGGAGACAGCTGCAGTTCATCGGAAAGGAAGAAGAGCTTTGGTCAGTTGTCAGCTTGCTTCTCCCACCAACTCAGCAGGCAGAGTAGTTTATTCCTCGTCTCTGCAGGTACCAAACTGGTATTACTTCATGGCTATTTTTCACCCCCCGGGCTGGTTCTAAACACTCAGGAACCCAAAGTTCTTTGTCCACACGACATCATTCATATTGGCAACAGGAAATGCCCAGAGGCCTGTATCAAAATTATATACTCCGACAACTAGATATTAATCATAAGAAAACAGCCATCGGATAATGAAATAAAAAAAAATATATACCTTAAGTAAATCTCAATTTAACTAATCAGAAACATAAAAATACGCAAGATGGGGAGAAACTGCAGCACCTGCTGAAATGGGGGTGGGGAATGTACCACAATACCTGCACAAGGTAGAGAGTACAACATACAGCATCCACGCAAGGTGCGAGAGGGGAAAGACAACTGGCCACTTGGGGAATGACAATGCTTGCTCAAGGTGAAGAGTTCAGCATCCACTCATGGTTTGGGGCAAGGCGATGCCAGATCAAAGGCAGGGGTGAGGTGGCTGCAAAGGGAAGGGACTACAGCCGTGACCACTGAGACACGGGGGCATTCAAAGCATGCACAGGGTGTGGACCGAGGAGGATGCGACACCGAGAAGGGACTACAGCAGTGATCACTGAGACATGTGGGGGCATTCAAAGCATGCACAGGGTGTGGACCGAGGAGGATGCGACACTGAGAAGGGACTGCAGCAGTGATCACGGCGATACGGGTGGGGGGGGACACCATTCAATGCATACATAAGGTGTGGATCATGGAGGATGAGCCTTCTCCTGCTTGAGGAGGAACATGTCAGGAGGGATGTCACAGTGCTACAGTACTCCGCAGTATTGGAAGTAGAGGAATTACTACTGTAAGCTATTTTCCAATCCCATAACTGTGGTTCATGGTATACTGCTGCTTTCATGCCATTCAAGTAATGTTTTTTCTATTAAG
The DNA here is from genome assembly GCA_016271365.2 of Neoceratodus forsteri. NCBI lineage: Eukaryota > Metazoa > Chordata > Ceratodontiformes > Ceratodontidae > Neoceratodus > Neoceratodus forsteri. The sequence continues at coordinate 87,138,468 of JADMNL010000029.1, forward strand.
GGATGACTGCCCCTTCTGCCCCAACTCTGCCAGACACAAGCATTTAAGAAGACTTTGATTTTGTGCATAAACAAACGACTTCTGTAATACTGCCGTACTTTCATATTGTCAAAATGTCAACGCGCCACATCCCTACACAGCAGCACAAGGCAAATTAATTCACACCAATAAATTATTTATGTCTCCGATTATAATACCTTTGAGCCCAGGCCTCATTCACAAAGGTTCCACATCAAGGTACAATAGACAAAACATGGTTACAATTGAAAAGCACAATAAGACCTTCGACTTCCAGTGACGTCATGAGTAAGTGAGCAGCTCAAAGCGCGAGGCTCCCCGCAGTTTATTCAAATAACCTCTTCAATAACAGTTTAAAACCGGTAAAACAGTACCATTTTTACTAACAGAGGTAAATAATGCCAAAAAGACGAGGGGCAGATAAGAACGGGCCTTCTAATCAAGTAGATGGCAGGAGATCGCAAGCTGAAGATTCTGACAGCGGAGACTCGAGGGCCTCCTCGGCATCCCGCCACAGCATACAGAGACAGATCAGATCCTCACACAATCCTGCAGAGACAAATGACACAAATGCTGTGGAAATTGGGAGTTCAGGAAGGAAATGAGGGTCTACTGTTACGGCACTGAAGCAGATTTAAACAAATTGGAGAAGCGACAGGAAGGTTCGGAGGAACAGATAACAGCCACTGACCAGAGGGTTGATGAGACGAAGAGCCATTACCAACTGCACGCACAAGTAAAGGCCTTGCAGGAGAGCTGAAGATTGAATGTAGAAACCATGAAATAATATCCGCTGTCAGGGCTACGGGAGAGCACTGAAACTACTGAATTTATATCTTTTATGCAAAAACTACTAAGAGACCCTTCCCTACCTGAGAGCATCACTTTAGAAATGGAACTGTCCATCGTACACTGAGAGCCCCAAACCGCCTGCGAAGCCCCCTCTGACAGTCCTCATCAAATTCCTCCGGCACCAAGAGAAAGAAACCGTGCTGCACACGCTTGGAAACAGGGCAGGGTGCACTTTGGAGATCATCGGCTCTTTTGAAAGCGACTTTCGCCTGAGGTCATGAGGCGTGGGATATGTACATCCCAGTGATGAAGGCTCTTAAGGGGCAGGGATCTGATTCCGCACCTTGTACCCTCTGAGCAAACTGTGATCAATTTTGAGGACGGTGCAGAAGTGTACGACTCAGCGGCTACAGCAATAACGGACTGCGGGCCAGGAAAATAGAAGTTCCCCAGCAACATGCCTCGGAGAATCCCAACTGCAGCAAAGTTAGCCCAGAAGATGTGGACTGTTGAGCAACGTGAGGCACGTGAGCGACAAGGTGCTGAAGCCATCCAGGCGTCGTAAAGCGTTAAAACCAGCTCACAGGAACTCTCAAGTACGAACTGAATACCCGTAGAGGTGCTACCTGAACATCCAACTGCAAGTAGCTGTGTACTAACTTGGGACTTGGCTAAAATTTTACTATGTATATAATTATCATTATACCTTATCCTATATCGCTGCGGGGGTTCGGGGAGGTTGGAGGATGGCGGGGAGGAGGGTGGAGGTGGGGGGGACGCGGGCCTTGGTGTTGGGTTTGCCCCGGAGCTCGTTTCTTGCTGGCCCTCCTATGTCGTGGATTCATGGGATTGAAAGTCTGCAGGGACGGTGGGGCTGTGGGGGACTTCCCGGTTCTGGGGCCTGTTGCTGTTGGGTGGGCCACAGCCGGCAGTCAGCCTGTAGGTTAGACCGTGATATTGATGGTGGTGGTCAGACTTCTGGTCCAGTAGGGCGAGGGGTTGGAGGGTACCTGGTGCGTTCAAGGCGAAGGACAGTCGTCCTGGGGGCGGAAGTGAGTGGGAATCTAGACGCCTCGTTGATGGCTCCCCCTGGATGGTCTTCGGCGATGCTGAGGGAGGTTGTCGTGGAATAAGGTAGTGGCTGGTTGGATGTGCGGGAGGGGTTGTCTGGAGGGGCTTGCGGGTGGGGAGAGGCGTGGGAGGGACACTGCGAGGGTCTGCGGCCTGCCTCAGGGCGTGCATTGGAGCTCTCGCTTCACGGTGGGGTCCTGGTGGAGTTTATGTCGTGGGGCCGGAGGCCAGTGCGTGGTGGTGATGTCGCTGCGGACCTCTCCTGGCGCGTAGTTCTGCCGCGGCCCTTTCTCCTCTTACGTCCTTCCCGCCATCGGGATTGGCGGTCTTGTGGGGCTGATATGAATCGTCGTTTGGCTGAGACACGGGGGTGGGGATGTTGTCTGGGGTGGGTCGGGACGCTGGGGAGGTTCCTCGACACAGTGGCGGAACGAGAAAGGGGAAAGAAGAGAGAGAGATGCTCCGGTGGGCAAATCGGTCCCAGACATGACTACGTAACCGGGATCCAGCGGCAGGTACTGCCATTTGTCCGAATGCACGTACCGGTCCTCTGAAAGGGCGGACTGCTGGGCTTCAAGATGGAAGGGAATAGTATCTGGGCCTTGGTAGTGGTGCCACCTACTGGCCTGATCTCCTTGAGCTGCCACAGGATCCACTTACTACATAACAAATGGCAGACAGCTAGAGGAATATAGATAGATTGTGTGACCTCCCACCCAATCAGGGGCCACGCAACTGTGGTGCATGTTGCTTGATGTTGGGAGTTCCGATAGCTTGGGGATTGATTATTACTCCTTTGACAGACTGCGTGAAGTGAGCACATGCCGTAGTGATAGAAGAGTACCCTGCAGAAGATACCGAGGCAGCCCGGGATCAATAGCCCCACCATGCGCCGTAGAACCGTTGTACAGAAGGGGCCGGCACTATAGAGTAGAAAAGATCATCAAAGACCCAGCCTACTATAAATGCATTAAAACCACCCCAGGGGACCATGGGGGGGGGAGGGAGTAGGGATAAAGGGGGGAGGGTATGCAGCAGCAAGCTAATAAATAAATTAATGATCTCGTGTCAATTAACGGAGTCAAGTAGAGGCGCGGGAGATGAGCTGAAGCCTCCGTTCCCTGTACCCACGATTGGGACACTGTCTGATGTTCCTGCTGGGTTGTGCCACTGGACCCATCGTGGTCCTGGTAAGTACATGCAATTAGCATGCAGTATCCTGGCAGCACAGTGTCCCCCTGGGATGGGGGCGTTAGGCGCTGCTCAAGGAATGAACACGGCCCTGGAAAAGGCTGACCCCTGTTTGTATGACAGGACCCCGGCACCAGGGCTCTATGTTGGAACGGGGGGAGGTTTGAGGGGGGTGCCTCAGTAATTGGGGTTGGCTTCCTGGATCGCCCTCAAATTAATAACAATTAAGGGGGTGTTGGGACCCTGCTAAGTTTCTATGTATCTGGCATAATAGGGATAACTCTTGTTCTTTAAAATTAGTATCTGCCCTTTGATAATGACCCGGAGGAACTAACTCCTTGCAGCTTAGTCACCAACCCCATCTACCCTTTTCCATTGTAGGTACGGTGTACCTAAGGTCCTCAGATAGAAGAGGGCTGAAATGGGAGGAGTCTTGTCTCCTGCCGAAGATCAGGGCCTTGCCCACATCTCTGGAAGTACTAACTTTTGTACAGGTCTCTATGGCCAGGTTGGCCGGTTTGTTCTATTTTAGTTCAATGTTGTATGTTTATATATGCGGTTGTATAGTTTTTGATGCTGGTTTTGTTAATTGGTCATCGTACCTAATCTGGTCACTAATGCTACATAACATTCGGTCTCAGCGGACACCCTGTGGGGGAGGAGCGGGGGTGCCCTGGTACCAGAGCCACAATAAAACGATAGGATGCACTCACCAAAATTAAAATTACTCTCTTTAAATATTAACGGCCTGGCCTCTCCAATAAAAAGATCTAAAACGCTGGCATATCTTCGGAGAGCCAAGGCTGATATAACCTTCCTCCAGGAAACCCATATGTCTTCAGTGGAACACTCCAAACTTACTAAATTAAGTAGGGGACAGGTATTTTCTGCCTCATACAAGGGTGGCAGAAGCAGAGGAGTTGCCATAATAATCCCATCATATACCGTTTCAACCAAATTGACTTGGTCAGATCCAGAGGGGCAGCTGATTTTAACCGAGGAAACTTAATGGCGGAAATTACCTTAGCTAATGTATATCTCCCACCAGCAGCATAACTGTCTCTCAACTGAGGCCCCTGCTAGATAAAGTGGTAAATTTTACCAAGGGCATCCTCTTGATGGCCGGGGATTTTAATATGACCGTGAACCCAGGCCTGGACTCCACAAGTGGAAGACCACAGAAAATAATGGCAACTCAGAGATTTTTTAATAAATTCATTGCTGAATTTGGATGGTGTGATGTATGGCGGAAATTGCACCCTCGGACGAGAAATTATACTTATTACTCCCCGGTTCACCGCACATACACTCGTATAGACTACACTTTCACCCAAGTTGAAAAGTTACAAACTGTCTGCGACATGCAGCTGGGAGATATCTTTATTTCAGACCACGCACCTATAATTACACACTGGGATTTGGGAATTCAACCTAGAACCACCCAATGGAGATTAAATCCATATTATTTACATTCCAAAGAATTTAAAGAGTTTATCTCGGACAAACTTACTGAAATAATGGCTGACAACCCAGCCTCCGACACCACCCATGCGATTCAATGGGACACAATTAAAGCGGTACTAAGAGGGCATATAGTTAAGTATGCGGCACAGAAAAAAAGACAACGTGGAGAATATAGAGCCAAGCTTGAAGAAACATTACACTTCCTGCAACAGGCACACAAGCAAGGCGATGAATCCCTCCTTCCCCAGATACAACAGACTAAACAAGAATTAGATAAACTTGCACTACAACAAACCGAAATAGCCTTGGCATTTCCGAAACAGAGATACTACGAGGTCGGCCCACGAGCCACAAAGATGCTTGCATACCAAATTATAGAGACAGAGGAAGGGTGCAACAATAATGTCCATAAGGCATCCAGTTGAGGTCAACCTCTTACTAAGACACATGACATTGCGAAACTTTCTTGGCATACTATAGAAACCTGTATACTCCAGAGTCTATCCCTTCCAGAGACAGTTTAACATCCTACATGGAGACACTCACCCTGCCAACTCTAGCAGAAGATGCAAAGATTCCCTCATGCAACCTATAACAATTACCGAGATAGCACAGACTATAACCAACTCTAAGTCTCAGAAAGCCCCAGGACCTGACGGGTATGGAGCTGAATTCTACAAGACCACAAGAACCCAGATCCAACCTACACTACTCCGTGTCTTTAACTCTATAATGGAAGGTGATCCCCTTCCTAACTCTTGGTCTTATGCGACTATATCAGTGATCCCAAAGCCAGGAAAAAACCCTCAGGAATGCGCATCGTACAGGCCAATCTCTGTATTAAATCAGGATTACAAATTATTTATGAGTATACTGGCCCACCGTTTAGATCAAATTCTCCCAATATTAATACATAAGGACCAAACGGGTTTTGTAAGGCCCCGTACCACCACTGATAATAATCAAGCGAGCAGCTCTATTTGGTTAACCAAATGAGTAGCACCAAAACACCAGCGGTATTAATCAGTCTCGATGCTGGAAGGCCTTTGATAGAGTGGCATGGCCTTTTCTGTATTCGATTCTAGATAATTTGGCTTCCCTCAGGCCTCATTCAGGTACTACAAAGTATATACTCTGCCCCTAGAGCTTGTGTAAGGGTGAATGGACATCATTCTGACTACTTTCAACTTAATAGAGGCACCGTCAGGGATGCCCGCTGTCACCGTTATTATTTGCAGCAATAATAGAGCCCTAGCACAACAAATCAGATTCCCCCACAAATACAGGGGTTCGTTTTGGGAACACAGAGCATCGGATTGCTTTGTACGCAGATGACATACTCCTGTATTTGCAAAACCCGGAAAAATCTATACCAGCGGTCCGCCAAATCCTGGATGCCTATGGAGCATTGTCAGGTTATAAACTAAACCTGACTAAAACCGAAATTCTCACATTTAATTACACGCCCTCTCGGAATGTGGCGGATGTTTTGCCAGGTAGGTGGAGTCTGGAAAAACTAAAATATCTTGGTGTATAGATAGATAAAATAAATATATATATATATATATATAATGAGATATACCACTCGGGTTTATGTGATCGGCGCTCCTGATATCACATACGCCTTGGTATGCGTTTGATGCGAGGCCGAGGCGGTGCAATTATGCACAGGCGTGTGTATCGACGGCCGCACTAAGTGTGTATATCTATCTTATAAATGACACACATGTTTTGGGGTGGGTGGAAAAATAATCCCTTTGTCTAGGTGGGAAATGATATGCTGGCAGAGTTGAAAGTAAGTCCTGTGTTTAAAAGGATGAAAAGTGTGTGCCTTCTGTTAGGTTGTGTTGGTTTATTGTAATGGCTCTTTGTATGTAGTAAATTATATGTTGGCAGAGTTTAGAAAGTAGTCGAGCGAGGCAGTGATCAAGTATAAGCGTGACCGGCGATGCGCATTGCAACTGTTACAAATTGACAGTAAGTCCTTTTGTGTTAAAAAGCATATAAGTCCTTTCCCTCTTGTTGGTTTGTCTTAATTTCAGTAATACAAGGTGCAGAGTGTATTTAGAGCAGGCGAGGAGGCGCGCGTGGTCGGCAGCTTCACGAAAGGTGAAGCGCAAGCCAGGCCGAGGTTGTCCTTAGCAACACTCGCTCTGGCCGTCTACTAAACAAAAACTACCATTTCCGCTCCGATCTAAATACACTCTACTGATATAATACTGAAATTAAACTGGGAGAAAGGACTTAATTTACAACACAAAAGGACACAGTTCAACTGGTAACAACTTGTTACCTCATGCTCGACTGCTCGGTCTCGCTAACTTCAGGTAGGAAAAGTGAAAGTGGTACACGATCGGGCAAGTCTGTGTAGAAAGGAGATTTTTAACAGTGAGAGTAGGATGTAAGAGAACTGTAGTTTCTCTTTTTTTTTACACAGTTAGGTTTCTGTTAAATGGGCTGTATTATGTTGTTTTTTAGAATTTAGGGTGGTGAGACAGTGTGCAGTAGTAACAGTGTGTGTGTGTGTGTGTGTGTGTGTGTGTGTTTGTATGTGGCTGCTTAACTGCATTAGGTGTGGAGTGATCTCACTGCTGGTGAGAAGGTTTTGAGGGCTGGAAAGTAGTTTAGGCGTGCGGTCGTACTGGGAGGCGTGCGGTCGTTGGGAAATAATGCACGGTCATGTGATGCATTCTGTCCAATCATGTTACTGGAATTTCTATGATTTTACCACACCATTTTATAAAAATATATATATATATATATATACATACATATATACACATATATATATACATACACATATACATACACACATACACACCCCAGGAAAGAACAAATTATTATAAATATAACTACTCCCCCTTTATGGCTCAACTAAAACAGGATCTGCAGGCTTGTTCAGTTATACCACTGAATCTAATGAAGCGGACAGAATTAATTAGGATGATAACACTTCCTAGAGCACTATACCTTTTTCAAAATGTCCCACTCGATACCCCAAAAATCTTCAGAGATATTAACCGCCCTACGGAACTTCTTATATGGGCAGGTCGGAGGGCTCGGCGCCTCAAGGTGCTGTCTTTGTCAGCGACAGGGTGGCCTTTGCCCCTCCCAGATTTAAACACTACCAACAGCAGTGACTATGGTTCACGTGATGGCGAGATGTTATAAGCACGAACCCGAAAGATTGGATGGAGATGGAGAAAGTATTGATGAATGACATAACATACTTTCAAACACTATATCGACAGGCGGTAAGAGAAATAGCGCATCTAACCACAGTCCTTGGCTGGCAGATCAATTCCGAAAATGGAACTCATTCAAAAAGCTACATAAATTGACACCCTACCTCCCATTATTGTGCCCAATTCAGGCACTGCCAGACTTTCCTCCCAATAAGTTGGACTCAGGATTTGCCTCATGGGAAGGCCTTGGGTTGAGGTATCTGTCACAAATAACGACAAAGGGAGCAATCTGGTCATATGCGGAGATCCAGGCAAAGTTTCATTTACCACACAGAGATTTTTATCGATATCTACAACCGACATTATGTAGAGGCTTATCACCATCCCTTCAAGTAGGACCCAGATAGCTATCCGCACTAATCCAACTCAAATTTCACTGAACAACTCTGGGAAACAGGACCACCTGATTTCCTTATTCCATCAATCCATGAACTCACAAAGTGAGGTACACACAAACTATTCGCACACAGTGTGGAGAGAATCGGGTTACCAACTAACCATTTTAGACTGGTGGCAGGCGTTGACACTCCTCAAGGTCACGAGTTCGTATCAGTGGCCAGAATTTTCCTGGAAGTTGCTGATAAGATACTTTAGATCCCCTAAGGTCACTAAACACTACTCGTTAAATAAACAGCGGAATGCTGAGAAGATGTGGCGAAAAGGAGGCCAACCTGACCCACATTTTGTGGACCTGTCCAATACTCTCCAACTTTTTAAATCAGTTAGAGGCGCAGCTACAGGAACTTATCAATCCACAGCTGCAATTGACCTTGGAAATGTACCTGTTTCTCATAATACCTAGGCCCTATCGAAGTCCCGATACTAGATACCTGCTTTTACTGCTCCTCACCTCGGCCAAAAAAGTAATAAACAGACAATGGCTAACAACTAATGCACCATCCATTAGAGACTGGTGGGAAGTCACTCGGCAAATTTATAACATGGAAAAAAATGACACAATATAAATGAACGTGGGGAGATTTTCTCTTTGAGATGGACACGATGGCAGATATATTGTATGTTAAAAGACCCCACCTTTGTGCCCTAAGACGGATAACATGGGCCGGGGGGTTGCTTTGAAGCTTTGGTACTGGGGGCTTTGCTCCATCGTTTGGGGAATCTGGACTTGGTTTACCTCCGCTCTTCCCACCCACCTTTGCCTAGTTGGAATTTTCTAAAAAAGGGAAGGGGGACTTGGAATTATCCAGTGAGATCAGAGAAAGTGGTATCTCTAAGTGAGGAGGAGTATGGAGAACCCACTGACCTGAAGACTGACCTATTTATAATTTTTTTTACATAAGTTAAGAAAAGTCATATATCTTTACGACAGGGCACAACTAGATTGTAACCCTCATGGGAGGGATAAATGGATTGAAACAAATAGTAAATCTTGGCTTAATGTGCAAAATGAACCCATAAATTTAATTACTTATATGTATTATAAATTTAATCTGCATTTCTGGACCAGATGTAATTGTACTGTATAAAATGGCATTTGATGACCTATATGTATATAAGTTAAAATCCGATAATAAAAAGAAGATTTAAAAAAAAAAAAAAAAGCACAATAAAAGAACTAAACCAACAGAAAATAAATCTGGTTAAAAAATAAATATGTGAAAGAAATACAGTCTATGGTAAGGAGTACTGAGCAGCCAGGGAGGCCTCGTCGAGGAGTAAAGGAAGGAAGGGAAGGGGAAGGCAGGAGTGGGGAGAAAACAGGGTCAGGGGTGGAGAGGCAGATTGTTAGGAATAGAAAGAAGTGAGACCAGAAAAGGCACCTTGTGCTCAGAGTAGAAGGAGAGCAGGGGGATAGGAAATTAGAGATTAGCAGGAGCAATCACAGTGGTTAAGGGTGGAAAGATAATGGCGCAGTTCAGATTTGAAAGGGCAGAGTTTTAGTTCAGCGGCACCATCCGGAGGGCATTAAGCCAGGCTGGAGCTCTGAAGCCGAAGGAGCGCTGGGCAAGGGAGATGAGACAGAGAGAGTCATGGTAGGACTGCTTGGCTGCACTGCGGGTTGGGCATGTGGGAGAGCCAGGCTGCAGCATCGCCTGAACAGCTGGGGGAGTGAGGTCAAAGCACATCTTTTTCATTAAGAGACAGGTTTGGTACATGATCCTACCCAGAAGATGAAGCCAGCCAGACCGAGCTTGCAGGTCGCAAGTGTGGGTGTGCTTATGTGCTCCAGTGACAAGCAGACAGCAGTTGTGAAGTGCAACCTGATAAGACTTGAGGCGGTGTCTGTGGCAGATGCATTGATAACAAGTCCACAGTCAATAATGGACAGGACAGAACTAGTAACCGCCATACGTGAAGTCTCGGGGATAAGACAATGACAGCGGCGATCAAGAACCTAAGCCTGGTGTTGATCACTTTAGCGAGGAGACTGATATGAAGGTGGTATGTAAGCGAGCTATCAAGAGAAACACTCAAGTATTTGAAGTCACTGACTTCGTCAAGTGGGAGGTTTCGTTTGTTGTAGACGGTAAGACTGGCAGATGTGGATTTACCATGGGTGCCAGAAAACAGCATGGCCTTGTTTTTTCTTTTTTTATAATTCATTCGTATTTTATGTCAGAGAAACCGGGTCTCAACAGAGGTGAAGCTGGATTGCAGGTCAGCAGCGAGTGGGAGTAGATCAGCATGGGAAGAGAAAATGACCGCGTGGTCTGCATAGAGGAGCATGTGGTTCCTGCAGGCCTTGGGGAGGTTGTTGATGAAGAGGCTAAATAGCAGTCGGCCCAATATACAGCCTTGAGGATTCCAGAGCGGACTGGGAGGGCTAAAACTTAGTGTTCAAACACTCCATGAGAAGTCTCGCTCTCATTTTTTTTTTATTCAAGTTTACTGAACTTGGGTACAGAATACTGTACGTGGTAATACGGCGTTTTCCAGTGGTCACACTTTCCACTATACACAGTAAATCACAACAACATTTTACAGATCACAGCAATTGTGCAGGAACAACAAGAGTCAGTCTGTATGTTATGCTGTATTCCTGGTATGTTTTTATTTGTGCATTCTTATACCTCTTATTGTGCAATACATGTATTGTATTGTCTACCGATGTATATTTTTGTACCTTCTGTCCATTGTTATGGCTCGACATGGAGCTTCTTGCACCTTGATTCTGCATCACAGTATGTTGTACTCCTTGTATCATGTTATCTGCATTTCTTGTACCTTTCATTGTGCAATCCGTGTATTTATATTACGTTACCTCTGTCTACTGTTACACCTCTGACGTGAAGCCTTTGTAAAGGAGTCGCTGACTCAAAGGCTGTAATTCCGAAAGTTCAATAAATAAAATAAAACAAAATGACTGGGGTGATTCAGGCAGTTTGAGCAAAGGACATGGCAGATCCCCACTGGAGGGAGCCTGGCATGAAACCCCAGGTAAGGAGAGGGAGGGCATCCAGGATCTGGAGGGGGTACCTTTATAAAGCTTCATTAGGGTCCCACCTGTCAAGAAATAGTGTCAACCGGGACCATCTGTGAAGGAAGCTGGGCACACAGTGGCTAACCTGGTAAGTCAATTCCTCCACAAGGTAAACTCCGTTATGATGGCCAACCACTGGGTGTGTGATGGATGCTGTAGTTGTAGCCATTTCCTTCTTGTGGCTTTGTGTGCAGCCACCAGCAGCAGGTGCCCTAATAAGTGTAAGGGACAGCTTTATGTTTTTTTTTTTTTGCACCCGGTCCTGTCCTTGGTTCAATCCCCACCCCCAGCTGGGACTCACTGTGGTGATCCTCCCTGGCCTGCCTGGCAGGGCCACCAAGGAGGAGCATCCCAGATGGAGCTGAATCCTGGTTCCCAACAAACACCTCTGCTGGTGTTCCTCCTAGCCTGTCCCCGGCAGGGTCACCAGAGGGTGCATCCCAGATGGAGCTGAATCGAACATACAGGAATTTGCCAGTAGATAAAGGCCTAGAGGTCTATCAAGTCTGCTCAGATGTGCAGCTAGCACCCAGTATTCTGCAGCTGCCCTCCCTTCCACCCTTCCCCTTCATTAACCCTCCCCGCTTGTCCTGTCCCATCCTCGTTTGAAGTAGTCCACTGTTCTACTGCATACCACTTCAGCAAATAACGCATTCCACCCAGCCACCACCCTCTCTGTAAAAAAGTGTCTCCTCATCTCCCTCCTGAACCTTCCTCGCTCCAGTCTCATATCATGACCCCTGGTGGCCTTCCCCTCCCTTACTTTGAACAGCCCCTCTGTACCCGTCTTGTTTATTCCTTTCATGTATTTAAGGTTTCAATCATGTCACCCCTGTCTCTCCTCTCCTCCAGTGAGTACATGTTCAACTCCTTCAACCTCCTCTCATTATGATAAGTCCCCAGCCCCTTGATCATCTTTGTTGTTGCTCTGCATACCCCTCCAGTAACTTAATATCCCTCTTCAGAATCTGGACGCCCAGTACTGCACTGAGTACTCCAGGTGTGGTCTAACTAATGTCCTATACAGTGGCAGAATTACCTCCTCCCTCCTCGAGGATATACCCCTTGCAATACAACCCAGCATTTTGTTGGCCTTTGCAGCTGCTTCCTACATTGCACCAAGTTGTTCATTCACCCTGTAATGAGCACACCCAGATCCTTCTCCTCTGTCTGGGCTAGCTGCACTCCCCCTAGCTGGTAACTCCTCCTTGGGTTCTTCATCCCAAAATGCAGCACCTTGCACTTTTTGGCATTAAAGCCCAGTTGCCAGGTGTCTGACCAGGTTTCAAGCTTTGCCAGATCATCCTGCAACCCCTGCCATCCCCCTAGGTCATCCACCACCGCGCCTACCTTGGTATCATCAGCAAACAGACTGATCTTGCTCTTGATGTCCCATGATGTCTGCAATGAATGTCCCAAACAACACTGGTCCCAACACTGAGCCCTGTGGAACAACGCTCGTCACTGCCCTTACACCCAGAGTCACCATTCTGAACTTTGGTTTTGTCAAATGTCTGTTCAGGTACCTTAAATCCAATATGGTTCGCCACTCTCCTGTCTTTTTAGGGGTAAGGAAGTATCTTGAATACAGTCCTTTTCCCCTGTGTCAAAGACGTACCTTCTCTACTGCTTGCAGAAGAGAGCAGGCTTTTGCCTCGAAGGCCTTTGTCTCCAAGGGAGAGGGAGGACTGAAGGACTTTGCTCTCATTCTTGGGAACCATTTGAAACTGAGAGCAAGTCCCTGGCTCACTACTTCCAGGACCCATTTGTCTGGTTCCCAACAAACACCTCTGCTAGTGTTCCTCCCTGGCTTGCCCCTCAGTGTGCCAGGCAATGACATATGGCGCATAAGTGCTGACGCCCATCACGTCTCCCAGCTGCTGCTCCCACTGACCTCTGCTAGAGGTCAGACACGCCTGAGATCCTCCTTCCCCCAGCGGCCCTCCGACTCTCTGGGTCCGCTCCTAACACGCCGCCGCATCACAAGCGAGACACTCACTGCTGTAAGCCGGCAGGCCCATCGGGGGGGGGGGTCCAGGATGGCTTGTTGTATAATTTTAAGTGGAGCGTCCAGTAGAAACTGCTCTGTGAGGGTGGTTGTGACCTGTTCTCAGAATCTGGTCAGTTTTGGACATCACCAGACTTCATGCGTGTGATGTGGCTCGGTTTCTGAGCATAACCTCCAACAAGCCCATGAGGCGTTCTGTGCCCGCTTTCCTTGTACAACAGGGGTGGCGGGGGTGGTATAGAAGAATCATGTTTTTACCTTCCAGGCAAACTCTTGCCATAATGGGGAGCTAGTCATTTTAAAAGCAGTATAAAAAGATACAGACCATTCTTTGTCTGTAAACTCAATCCCATTCCCATTTTGGTTTAATAGCGCCTGCATAATCTGGGTGCAGACTTCGTAGGGCTTTATAAAGAGCAGATGCCTATCCAGTGGCAAATTTCCCAAGTATAGCTTGCAGTGTTGCCACAAATGTTCGACTGGGTATTCCAAACTCACATTCAAGGGAAAGGGAGTGAAGAGACACCCCTACCACCACAACAGGAAAGGAACCAGCACCTTAATCTGAAATCTGAGAAATTGCTCCTCCACGCAACGTTGGTTTAGCTGGTGAGAAAGGAGTCGTTTCACTTTCATGACAAAGAACACATAGTTGGCTGACTGATAGAATCTTTTCCAAACCCTCATCTTCTTTCAACTATTCTGAGTAAAAGCGTGTCCCTAATGAGAAGACACAACTTCAGTCCAAGGTCCACCTGACAGCAGCAGTTTTTCTCCGGTATCTACTTGGAATATCTTAAAAACGAAACACAGATTCTGATCTACGCAGTCAGCAGGTAACTGTTATCCTGGTCCCTTTACGAAACTAAATGTATTTCTCTGCCAGCATGCGCAAGATGAATTAGAACTGGCCAGCATCTTCTTCCCAGCAACGGCCTTACTTCATCAGAAACTGAACTGGATGAGCAGAGGCCCACATGCTATGTGTGAGGTGTGTCGGCCTAGTAGCTCTGTAAAGACAAAAGTATTATCTTGTACTTTCCCAGTCTATAAAAAGAACAGCAAGATACAGAAGTGGCTACTGGAAATCCAACCCCCCGCATCTTCCTGTTTCTAACCCAAAAAGGATTCACTTTGAACTTTTTTTTTTTTTTTTTTTAAAGTTACAGTTTTTGGCTGGGAAATGCACATCAAGTCTAAGTTCTTTTCCAGTTGAGTCCTGGGATCACTGGGGAGGATAGTGACTTGCTCAGGGTCACACAACATGCAAGTGGAGGTTGTGGAAAATCAATCCCTGGTCTACTGGCTGTACCAAGCCTGTTTACAGCTTGTTGCTCTAACCTCTAGGCTACACTACTAGTTAAGTGCACTGTTCTGCCACAGCAAGAACAGCAGCAAGTGACTAGGACCATGCCGAGGTCCCAACTCTGTAGATCGTACACACACACCCCAGTCTTTCAGGAAGGAAGCACCTTGCTTAGTACATGGCCGACAAAAATGGTCATTCTAAGTGCAGGGCCCTTGTAGACAGTATCTACTGGGCTTCATATCATCATTTTAGTACAAAGCCATCGCAACGGGAGTCAAAGCAGCAAAAGGCCCCTCCTTCACTGGTATTTTTATGGTGAACCATCATGCTTTACTTGCTATGCTACGCAGCTCCATAAACAGGAGACAGTAAAACACATCCTAGCAACACTGGTAAGGTCATCAAACTCAGTATGGGTTTATTTGCATAAAGTAAGGGCGTACACATAGGCTTAAATGAAAACAGACACTCTGTCCTACAGGCTTCATCGGTCCCCACTGCTTTTCTTACTGTGGGGGCATAATCCGGTCTATGACATCATAATTGTGTCCATGACAGCAGATTGTGATGTCACAAGCACAGGACTGCGACTTTACGGCAAGCAAGAGAAACGTGAATAGAAAAAGAGTAGAGGAAACAGGATCCAATGCCTTTAATAATAAAAAAATGTACATCCTGAAATACAGATTTGGGGGTATTTTGTGTAGCAGAGTTCTGTTGATGCCAGCTGTGATTTTTTTTTGGTAACTGCAAACGCACTTCCCCACCATGTCACTGCTTACCGCTCTTCCTGACAGCTATGGTCATGTATTATGGGGAGGCACTGGTAACCAAGAATTGGGCTGAATGTATACAACCCTGCAGGGCTTGAAGCTTATTTTCTTAGTAAAACTGACACTGCCTCCCAAATGGAAAAATGTGGTCACTCACTGCTCCATTTGTTTAGCTGTCAATATGTATAAAAATATGTATTTTTTTATTTTTATTTTTTATAACGAATGTCAATCTGTCATCATGGAAACAGGTGACCAGCAGGGTCACACGGGGGAGGGGCTGTCCTCGGACGCAGTCCACACAAAGGTACCATGAAATGTTCCTGTCAGAAACATTCTACGTTTTAGATAGTTAACACTACACATGCTCCTGCTGGGATTAGAACCCCGGGCACACAAATCATGGGTTGCGACTTTACCGCTATACCACAGGAGCTGCAACTGCCATTAATGGAGCTTGTGGGTGCACTGGTTGTGTATTTTGGTTAGCAAGTAAAAGATCAGTGGTTGAAATCCAGTCAGGAACACAACATTTAGTATTTTCCGCATGAGACATGGGTTCGAGCCCTACCAGGGACTTAAACGTGTCAACATTTTTTTACTGGAATTTCACTTAAGTGGGAGTTGAAATAGTAAATTTACTGAAAACAAACCAAGTTAAAGAGCACATTTCTTGGCACTGCGCTCAAATAAGAGGAAGCTCCCTTACTTCCATGGGAGCTCCTTTGTGGTAAAAGCATCCTTTTTTTTTTGTTTTGTTTTTATGAGAACCCCAAAGAAAGGGAAGGGTCCATAAATTGCCCCCTAAGGGCTACCAACGCAATCCCTTTCCACTTTCCTGTTGCTACTCATGCCCCTGTGCTCTGACGTAGCTACAGGGAGAGCATAGGGGTGCACGCCATTCAAGTCTATGGAATGTGATTTGAGAACACGGTTTTTCGCTGTTTAAGTAGCCATTTGGTAAAACTGAAGCCAGTTAGTTGAACCTGGCTCTGATTTTACCAAATGGCCACTTAAATTAAAACGAAAACTTTGTTATCAATCACCTCCATTAAACCTGAATAAGCAGCAACGCACAATCATGTGCTCCCTACAATTCGTAAAAACAGTGCGTGGCCAGCTACAGGGATGTGGATAGGGATCACGCCGCTAGCCCGTCAGGGGCAACTTACAATCCCTTCTCATCCTTTGGGGGTGTAACAAAAAATCCAATCCCATCCATCTGGGAACAAACTACAACCAGCACACTATGGGCAGGACTCTAGAAGGGCTATGACTGGCATAACAGCATTTGCGCCAAAAAGAATAGCGCAAGTAGCAAGTTATGCCAGCAGTTGCATCATTTGCTATTCTGCAAAGCAGCCTGCGACCTTGTGCCAAAGTGCACATATGCCACCAGATATTCCTTAACCCCCCTGCGACATGGCGCGGGGGGGGGGGTTATGGCATCTGTTGCGCCCTATTCTGGAAGGGCAGCAACAAAGTCCCTGATCTGCTATTCTAGAACAAACCCCGGAGGACATCTGTCAAAGTACAGTTACACCAGCATTTAGCTGGTGTAAGTGGACTTACGCCCTCTAGGGCTGGCACCCAATACATGTGCACCCCCATGCTCCAGCACACCACAGTATAGCCCGCTATGCTGTCTTCCCCCCGCCCCTGACATGGTTATCCCTGCAGGACAGCTCATCCCCACCCCCGCACCCATTCCCGAACCCGAAACCCAGGTCCCTCCACCGCCGCATTAGTGTCCAACCACGATTAAGAAATATAAATACAAATCCCTAATGTCCCTGGCAGTCTAGTGGCCCCCCACCCAGCAGTGCCAGTCCACCCGCACCCCGCAACCCATCCCCAGCCGGCAACTGGCACAGCCCACATCTCCACGGCCAGCCATCGACTGAGCGCTTACTGTACACATGCACTCAATGAAATCATTCACTGAGCGCATATGTACAGTTAAGCGCTCTTGCTGAGGTCAGTCAGTGGCTGGCCATGGAGGCGAGAGGTGGGCTGTGCCAGTCGCCGGCTGGGGATGGGTTGGGGGGTGCAGGCGGACTGGCACTGCTGGCTGGAGGGGCCACTAGACTGCCAGGGACATCAGTATTTATATTTCTTAATCGCGGTTAGACACTAATGCGGCAGTGGAGGTACCTGGCTCTCGGAGAACGGGTCCTTTGGGGGAGATGGAGCCACCTGGCGAGCAACAGAGTGGGGCTCGGGGAAATTAGAGCACTCCAGGGCGTAACTGTTTGGGGGGGAATCTGGAGCCAGGGGCGCCCTGCGGAGCTCTTCAGGTGTGGGGGTGCCAACTGCACCATTCCGCAGAGGGCTGCAACTTGCGACATGCCCATTGGGTACACCCTTGGTGTGGCGTACCATCCGTATGTCACAAGTCCAAGGACTTAGCCGTGGGGACCCTGCCCCTTCTACAACTGGGCGCAGGGTCCTTGTCGCAAGTAGCCTTTGGCGGCGGCTTGAGCCAGTCTTCTAGAATCCTGCCCCATATCTCTACAGGAACAACTTTTTAAATAAATGAATTCTGAGGTCCCTGCAGAGGTCAGACAGCATCACCCCAGCACTGCGCGATTTGCACTACCTGCCTGTCAGACAAGAGATTTACAAAGGGATTACTGTTCTGACCTAAGGTCCTGAACAAAGCGGATCCCATCTACCGCCACGAGATTTGGACTCCACAATGACCAAGTAAAGCACTTTGATCCAGTATCTCCTCATGGTCCACATATGAGGTTAATATCCACAGGGGAAATGGCCTTCCCGGTTGCAGCCCCAGTCTTTCGGAACTCCCTCCACCCATCAGTTCAGCGTATCAGTTTAGGCCACTTCAAGTTGTCGTCTGGAGGTGGCCTTTAAGCTCTGCTCACTCGGGACCAATCTTCAGAGACCTGCTTTTATTTCACTTCAGTTTCTGTTTACTATACATAGAATTTTTAAGCAATGTTTATTAAAATGATCATGTAACGTTGTTTTGATTACTGTACAACGCTGTGTTTTCGAATGGCAGTCAAATAAAACTCCAGTCCTTGGTGAACACTGATGCCAAGTATCCATTCAGCAGCAAAGCTATCGGCCCCAACTCTCACAAAGGTTCCTCCCCAGTTCCATTTTCTGAGGCACAATACTTCCTTCCACTGCCTCCTCCTACTTATGTACCGGCAGTATTATGGTTCTTCTCAGTGGAAGAGAGAAGACTCAGGAGAGAAATGACCATGGTGTTTGAATCGGGTAACACCACCGGATGAAACACTGCTCTTCACAATATCCAAATATATGAGTACAAGGGGGCACACATGCATCACTGAAAGGAGCAAGAGTCAAGGGAAAGTTCCACAAGAACCACTTCATGGAACAAGTGGTGAATATGTGCAACAGATTTCCAGACCAGGTGGTTATCAGCCCAAACTGTAACAATCTTGACGCTAAAACATTAAGGCCCAGATATTCAAACTGCGCCAGGCTGTGGCGCAAGCTTGGGCGTAGCGCAACATGGCTGCGCTGGGGCGTTGACTGGGCGATGTTCAACAGCGCTGTGCCCATGCACAGCATTATTGAATATCGCACCCTGGCCACCCACAGTGTGCATGGTGCAGTGGCACTGTGCCAGCGCCCAGAGTGGAGCATGGGGATGCGCCAGTGCAAGTTCCATTGTGCAAGGTGCAGCAACCGCGATATTCAAAACTTGTCATGCAAATGGAGCCATAATGTATGCAAGGCACACATGGGGCCATTTGCTTGTCATTATGGCCCCATCTGCATGCAGGTGCACCAATCCCCGACGACTTGCGCCTGGCGTCCTGCCAGGCAGCAGCAGTCAGGGGCCAACGCCCCTGCAGCTCGGCAATGTACTCCACAGCCCGATCGCGGGCTGCAGTAAAAAAAAAAGAGACAAATCATAAATCCCTGGTGGTCCAGCACGCCCCCTCTACCTGCGCCTGCATATATTACTGATGCGCTCTGGCACATCGGGATTTGTGCCGTGCACTTTTCCCTTTTGAATATCGCGCCGGGGCACATCAGTGGGTTGCGCCATGCGCAACCCTTTTGAATATCTGGGCCTAAGTCACAATCAGAGGTTGGTTTATTATCAGTTAATCTAACGCTACGAGACTCATGACGTAAGAAGTGAAACAGAGTGCATTACGCATCTAGGGTTAGATTAAACAAAGGTAACCCAATTTCCGGAGTGCCTTAATGCTATTATCAAACTAAGCTGTTTTTATTTTTTTTCAACGAATGTTTTTATAGCTAAAATTTTAATAGTTCTATTTGTGCATGTAGGTTTTTTGACATTACATGGGGCACAGTCAGCACTAAGGCAGCAGCAGTGGGAGATGCAATAGCCTGCAGTGCATGTTAGAGATTTTATAAGCTCTGGTCAGCTGTTTGCCAGTTGCGGTATCCTCCCAGGACTACTGTCCTCTGCAACTGTCCTTAGCCCAGGGAGGACAGTGGGGCCAACAAGCAAAAGATAAGAGCTTATAAAAGCTGTTACATGCACTGCAGGCTACTGAATTCCCCACTGCTACAGCCCTGCTCTGATGTCAGCTGCAGGGGATTCTGGGATTTCTGGTTACATCAAATGTCAGCTTGGAAACCAGCAGAATCAGCCTCATGTTGTTTACCACAGTATAGTAGCCTGTAAGTTACAAAAACAAACAAAAGAAAACAAAAAAGTTTTTGCACACAAAGTGCAAATCGGGACCTCTTAGTGCAGAGTGTTCCTGTTTTAAATAACTCTTGCAGAATGCTGTCAGCCTATCAGAATGTCCCATCGGCAGTCATTGCTTTACTGGACTTGAGAGGTACTTTAAAGAAAACAGAGTGAAACGATATTCCCACTGAACTAATATCTCGAAGGACCATGGCCTTTCTTTCCTAAAACCGCATGTTGCAGCAGCAGAAGAAAGACACATCAGTCTAACACTGCAATGTTAAAGTGTTACTTCTGAGAACTTGATGGGGATTTGCTGGACAGCACCGGGGGCACCAATAATGCACCGCAGAGCTGGTGGGTACCTGATGCCACCACAGTTACCTGCAGAACGAAGGCATAGGTTACCACCCAGAGATTCATGCCATGCTGCAGTAAGCTACACAAAAGCAAAGGAAGAGTTTTTACTGGGTTCAAGTTACAAGGAGTCTAAGGCCCTGGGGTTCCTTGTCAGAGGATCAGCTGCAATGTACAAGAAGCTAATTCCAGTAATGAATAGCTGATAGTATTAATACTGGTTACGCCTCAGGATGGACGTTTACAAAATTAAAGAGACTCAGTTAACAGCACCCCATCGTGGACCCCTCCTTTCCTTGGCATATGCTAAACTTCACAAGGCCTTTATTAAAATGAAGACCCATTCCAAGCGAAGGGCTGCACCCCCAGTTTAAAGGCTGACCCTCTCTTAAGACTACCTCTCTCTCTAAAGGCTACAGCCCCCACCACAAACATGCACGCGCGCACGGACACACACCTGCCCTCACCTCTTAAGGCAACATACATCCACCCCTCAAAAAGTTCTTACACAAACACACTGTCAAGGATTACCTCATCACCCCCCCTTCAAAAGGCTGCCCCCTCTCTCTAGCCCACCTGCACTCCTACAAAGGCTGTTAATCTGTCTTAAGGCTGCACCCTCTCTTAAGGATGCATCCTCTTTAACCAGGCTGAGCCCTTCTCTCTGCACTCTCTGAAAAGCTGCTCCCCTCTCCCTTTCTGACAAGGCTGTGCCCACCCCATGACAAGGCTGCAACCCCCTTCTGACAAGGATGCACCCCAGACATGGCTGCACCCCCTCACAAAGTTTCACCCTGGCAAGCAGCTCTTTCTGACAAGGCTACACCCGGCAAGCCTCCTGACAAGGTTGCACCCTTTCTTGAACAAGGCTGCACCCCGGACAATGCTGCACCTTCTTCTCTGACAAGGCTGCACCCCGGGACAACAATGCTACAGCCCCCTAACAAGGCTGCATCATCCCCCAACAAGGCTGACCCTCCAGCAGACAAGGCTGCAGCCCCCTTCTCTGACAAGGCCGTATCTCTCTCCTCTCTCTGACAAGGTGGCACCCCCTCAGTGACATGGTCGCCCTCTCTCTCCTCCGACAAGGTGGCACCTCCCCTCTCTCTCCGGCCGAACCCCTCTCTGTCCCCGAAAGGGGCACCCCTCTCTCTCTCCAACAAGGCGGCACCCCTCTCTCCGACAAGGCACCCTGCCCTCTCCCACAAGGCTGCACGACCCCCCCTCTCCCTCTGACAAAGTTGCACCACTCGACAAGGCTGCACCATCTGACAAAGTTGCGCTCCTTCTCTCTATAAAGTCAGCAGCATCCTTTCTTTCTGTCAAGGCAGCTCACTCTCTATCAAGAGTGCACCCCCTCACCTCTTCTCCCCGTCAAGGCTGACCCACATCTCTGAAAAGGCTGCACCCCCGTCTGACAAAGCTGCGCCCCTTCTGTCAAGTCAGCAGCAGCACCCCTTCTTTAAAGCAGGTCCCCCTCTGTCAAGGGTGCACCCCCTCATCTCTTCTCCCTGTCAAGGTTGCACCCCCTCTCTTTCTCCCCTATAAGGCTGCACCCACCCACTTCTCTCACAAGGTTGCACTCTCTCTCTGTCACACACACACACACACGGTTGCACCGACCACCCTCCCTCCCTCTCTGATAAAGTTACACACACACCTCGGTCTGACAAAGCTACGCCTCGTCTCTCTGTCAAGTCAGTAGCACTGCTTCTGTCAAGGCAGCTCCCTCATCTCCTCTCCCAATCAAGACTGACCCACGTCTTTGAAAGGCTGCACCCCCGAGGAACAAGGCTGCACCTTCTCCCTCAGCTGCTCCCAAACAACCCTTAAATGGTGCACGTCACGCAAAATGCACCCTCTTTTCTTCTTAATGGAGCCCCCTTGCTCCCCCTCCCTCTCTCGCAGAAAGGCTGACTCCTGCTCCTGCCCCGTCGCTCACCTGGTGGGTGTTGTTCTTCAGGCCGGCCTCGTATTCCCTCCTCCAGTCCCGGCAGTCGCTGTCCTGCCCCAGCTCCCCTTCATCCCCCATGCCCGGGACTAACGCCCTCGCCCGCCTCGTGAACACCAGCTGCGAACCGTGCCGCTCCACAGTCTCGAGCCCTTCCGTCAGCGCCACGGTAACCACGATTAGGAGCCCCAACATAGCTCGCTCCGTCGTCAGCAACAGCAATGCAACACTGATCGGTCCCAACACCGACCGACCGGCCAACCCACCAACCAGTGCCCGCACCGCCCAGTCACCAACCAGCGCCCACCCTGTTCACCTCACACGTGCCCGCACCGCCCACTCCACGCAGCAACCACACCACCATGCGCACCTATGTTCGCTTTCATTGGCTGATTTGCAGGTCGTTCTCAAAACCACCCCGCCCAAGTAAAAGGAGGCACATTTCTATTCGTTAGCCTTTCGTAAGTGGCCACCTCTTTAAATTTCCCACTGGATGAGGACGACGTCATTTTAGTGCCGCTCATGCGTTCTGATTGGACCTTGGCCAATTGCGAGGCTGAGACTGAAGCTCAGTAGGGGTTTAGTGCAATGACAAGTGCAAGCTGTAGTGATTTGTTGCTGCCGCTGGGAAGGGGGCGTTGTAGTGCAGGATCGCCGGCGAATAAACAAAAACAAAGCAGCATGATTGCATGTTCAGAGAGCTGTTACCTCAGCAAGGCGAGGGGTTTCCTTCCAATTCAGAGCAGCGGGGTTCGAAAATATAGCCAGGGTTCGCCGTACCGGAGCCCTCAGGGTGCACCTGTCCCGTGGAGGCCGGCCTGGGTTGTGTAAGGAGTTGCTACACGGGCCTAAGATGGCGCGGTGCCTCCTCCCGGGCTAGTGATGGGGGGGATACCTGGCTGCTGGAACGCGAGGCTGTCACTGCCAGGAAACGATGCATAAACTGCCCACACGGTCCCTCCCACAGAACAAATGACACATTAAGCAAAGAAATTTCCCAAACCATAAAATGCAATTGAAAGCAAATTATTTATTTAAAAGGGAGGGTAGGGAAAGAACAAGGGGCAGCAAGGTAAAGTGGAGCAATTGGGGTGGTAGAGTCTCTCTGTGCAATAATAGAATTACCAACGCAATTGGAGAAGTAGTAGTTCAAAGTTTATTGTTCAGCTAAAAAGCCATTGCAATATTGAATAATTAATACATCACACAATATTAATATCACTTTGAGATGTAGATACATGTGAAACACTTCATTACACTCAAACTATTGAATCACTGAAATATCAATAAACCAGTGAATCTACCACTCCTATACATCATAAAATACTTAATGGCCATAATAAGCCTAGTTATAAACAGTACTTTAAACATTCCTTATTACCAATGGTATCTAAGAATCCACTCACTCTCCCTAGTAGGGGACTATCCCCATAGCCCACTCGGACCTGCCTTTTAACCAACATGAATGGGCCAGACACAGATAGAACTCTAAAGTACTATGTGAGGGAATTATCCAGGAAAGCCCACTCTCTAGATCCGAATCAGGAAAGAAACCCCCAGTAACACCCATCCAATTAGGGGGCTAATACAGAACATCCCACCGTGCATACAGTCCCATGTTCCAGTTCCACCCCTGCATGATGGGAATTATATACTGGCTAATTATATAACCAATTCTGGGTCCTAAGAGTCTTAAGCCTACCCCCCAACAAAATCCGCACCGTTCCTTCCACTTTCAGGTCCAGTAATTTGGGGCTACTACCCACCATATACGGCTAGTTTAGGCCAATTAAAAAGTATAGAGTTCCCCTGGGAACAACGTGGAAAATCCACTAGCTAATTTATCTAGCATTAATATTGTTTCAAAAAGCCATTACAATATTAGTTGTAAAAACATTTCACAACTCAAAGGCTGTGATAAGGGCTGAAAATATCAGCTAATATTACAACAGATTTCATATGTAACAGCCTGATAATATCGTACAGTATAAAATATCCATAATAAACTCTTTTAGAGAGTATTCACTTATCTCCAGTAAGGCCTAACATTTAGCCAGCATGTCAGGAGTAGTCATAGATCAATCCTATTTACTTGGAGGTATCATGTAGAAGAATCACCCACAAATACCCACTTACCAGATCCAAGTTAGGTAGAAGGCTGCTGGTAACACCCATCTGATTGGGGTGTTATTACAAAGCATCCCACCGGGTATGTGGTCCCATGCTCCGACTACACCCTGGTATAATGGGAATTAGATACCCGCTGCAACTTCAACCAGCTCTGGTTATAGTAAATTTGGTATTTTCCCCACAAAAATCCTCACAGTTCCCTCCAATTCTAGGTTCAAAACTTTGTGACTGATTCCTAACATTACAGGCCAAATTGGCCCTCTTGAGATATACCCAAGTTTTCCATGTACTGAGTAGAAAGATCTAAAAGGCTGCAGAAAATTAGACTGAACCCCTTTAACATAATTTTTAAAGGCTGTGCTCAAAGCACACATAACGAATCATGAAAACTTTATAATAATAATAATAAAAACATTTAATCTTTAACACACAATATCCAATATCCCACAGGACAATAGCAAAAATAAAATATGAGATTTTGCTCATTTAGGACATTGCAGTCTATGTTCCTGTAAATGCAAATCATAGCTCGGCCAGGGATCAGAAAACGCTGAAGAGTGCTGATACTCACAAAATTTAAATGGACTACCTTCAGCAAACAGTAACCAGTCACTATAGCGTCCTGCTTACCGAACAAAATGAAGGAAATGCAGACAAAGGCTCCTATTTCAAACAGAGCATAACATTCTGTATTGGTTATAGAAGTTTTAGTATCCCATTTCATAACGACAGGGTAGAAGAACAAAGCCTTCTCAGACAAGTTATATCCAGCAGCTATGTCCCATTGTCCATCTTTCCGACCTTCATTTACAATATCAAGACACTTACCTGGGCATCAGTTAAAAGAAAAAACGATAACTTCCTTAATAAGGGAAAAATCCCCAGTAAGCAGGCTCTTGTTGTCTCTGCCAAACATCTTTTACCAGAAGCCATTACTTATGCACTTATGCAAAATTCTCAGTCATCCCTCTCACAGCTGGATGGCAGGAATAGGCCAAAGGTTCCAAGGGTCAGTTTGGCTCCCATAATCAGCCACAAATCCTCCTCATTATCAGTCAGCTGTACTTCACTTGTATTCCCTTTAGCATATAGAAGGCTGCAAAATAAATAAAGAAAATGCTCTCCTCTAAGCGCAATAAAATACACTTATCAAAGAATATTAGGAACCCTGACCCTCAGGCAACCATAGCATACCTGCTGCTGGCTTTTAACAAGCCTATCGACATATTGGGTATCTCCGTAGCATCGACCTCCTTTAAAATTTCCCTGCATTCTCTCTATATGAGAACAGCCAAATCTCCTCGAGGAAATTCTGCAGAGTTCAAACAGCACTGTTGCTCTTCTCCTGAGGTACAACAGATTTTACCTCTTTACCGCTCGCCCGTTCAAAACTACTCCAAGCGAGATGCATGTTAGGTGCACAGTAGGCTGAGAAACTTTACTCAACGAAACGCTCAGCCTGCTAAAAACTGAAATTCTTCTCTTGCCCCAATTAAGAAGGCAAGCAAAAAAAACCTTAGGGAAATAAAACATGGGAGAGTAAACGGTCACTCAATAAGGAGTTATTTAGTGTTATTTAAAGTCACAGCCCTAAACCGCCAAACGACGAATACAATCAATCACTCGGCAAACTTGAATCTCCCGAGCGACACAAAAAATGAACTACATGGCCCAACTGAGCAAAATAAACAGAGTTTCATTCATGAAAACAATGAAAAAGCCTCCAGTAAATAAATTTCTGAACAAAAGAAGACAGAGCAAAACGAAAAGCAGCCAGGAGCGGAGCAGCACTGCAGCCATCTTGCTGCGAAATTGGAGAAGTAAAAGTCCACCCTTTGTCACTGGAAATGGCCAAGGACGAAACCTTGAGCAGGTGGAGACCTTGAAAGACCTTAGAGTAACTCTGGATGACACCTTATCATTTGCCCCCCCCCCCCATGTTGACACTAGTTTTTTTACTGGGAGAGAGACACTAAGCTGAAAGCTTGTTTACAGGTGTGACCTGGGAGAACAAGGAAGTTAAGTGACTTATTCAGGGTCACACAGTATGCAAGTGGGGGCTGTGGGATTCAAACCGAGGTCTCCAGCTCAGAGCCTTAAACCACTGCGCTATACTGCCTCCCTCTAGTGGCCATAGTTAACACCCCTCACACCTACGCTCCACTTTTGTGTCTCACTTTGCACTGAGTTCTATTTAATTCAGGTGTGAAGGAAGACTGGGCTCCCTGTACAATAACTGGAACAATCTCACTAAGGATGCTACATGCCTTATTGTGATCATCTCCAGTTTGTCACTTATAGATTATGGCCTCCCTGTCTACACAACTGTCTGCGACACAGTGCTAAACAAAGTAAAGCTGATTTGTAATAATGCGTGCCACTTTGTACTTGGTGCAGATAACCACACTCATAGTTGTACCCTTTACGCACTCCCTAACTAGCTACCTTTACCCTGCAGAATAAAGCTCCAGATATGTTTGGTAGCCAAAAAGGCGCTCCTGGATCTAACACCCCCACTTTAACAAATTCTTTCTGCACTGTCTCCAGCTAATACATCACCAGGAACATGGCCAGGAATGCCCTTAAACCTCCTTTCTGGTGTACTCAGCTGGGTAAGCTGTCATTTGCTGTTGGGGCCGATATCTGGTTAAACAAAGTTTAATCAGTTTAAGAGATCTTTGTGGTCTGCCCTTGCAGTCCGTTGCAGTTGTAATTGTTAAACTGTTTTATTCGGTTTCTCGCTGTACACATCCTGTGACTTAACGATCTGTATGGATTTTTTCAAAACTGTACATAATAGATCTGTCTTAAGTGCTTTGAGCCTGATGACTGCATTTCCTCCGGAACTGTTCCGTATACCTGTAATGTTTTTTTTTTTACCATGTATTTGACATGGAACCTTTGTAAATGAGCACCTGTGCTTAAAGGTATTCTCCAAAGTCTTCAGTAAATAAACAGATATCCAACACTTTGGCCCCAAACTCTCCCCCCCCCCCCCCAGCAATTCTCCACCCATCTTACCTCCCCCGGCCCAAAAGGCCATGGGTGAGAGAGCTCTCAATAGTTGGCAGTGGGTATCACACTGGGGATGCTGATGCTGCTAGCAGTGTGGAAGTCGGTGTCACACTTTAAACGGTTGCAGGTAAAACACTTTTAAGCACACAGTTGTTTGAAAACAAACTTTAAACTGGTACAACACTTGAAAAAGGGACCCCTATTTGTAATCCAAATGGGATCTGGTGGCAAGCTGGCCTCAACAGGTCTTCCGCCTGGGCTTCTCTCACTGGCACAGTTCTGCCCTGGACTTCTCCCGTAACTCCTGACACAATAACTCTTTTCCCAGTTGCAGGGTCAAACCCTGGGTTTTACTCATGGTTCTGATGCATCAAACGCTACCTCTGGTAGAAGCTGCTGGAAAAAGCTGATTGGATGTGGTGCTCCCGACTGGGACACTGTCTTTCCCAGACTTGCTGGTGGCTTTTCTGCACTTCACTTCTTGGCTTGTCTCACAGAGGCTCGGTACCTGGATGAAGGCAGGGGCCTTCCTGGACTGGCGACACTGTAGGAGCAGCTCTCCCAGAGGGGAAATGTCTGTAGAGAGGCATGGAAACCACAGCTCCAGCATGCCTTTTAAACAAAAAGTTTTGCTGAAAACTTCTCTTCTCACATGCACTTTACTTTGGAATCCCAATACTTCCACATCTGCCAGCCAGGCCCAGCTTGGACAGACTGTGGCACACCGGCCCACGCCTTAACACAAAGTCTTCTCCCTGGGGGCTGGCTGCAGTCACAAACCTTAGAAAATAGTCCCTTTTATGCAGGCTGAAACTCAACGCCCTGATTGGCCAGGCTTGTTCACACACAGTCTCTGGCTCATGCTGTTCTCTTACTGGCCAAAATTCATGCTCTGACCCCATCCCATGGGTCTCTGTAGCTCTGGTAACTCACGGGGCTGCCATCTTTGTTTACATACAGTTCCTAATTTTTAACAGCTTGCTGTCACTTTATTTTTAGTATGTCCTGGCCCAGCTTGCTAATCAGGGGCCAGGGATGAGTTTATTTTTCTGGGCACATAGCCCACTGCAGTGTGGGATGCTTCTTTCCATGAGAGGCAGCTGTCCGCACTGTCCTCCCTCTAGTGCACATGCACACACTGTCTGTCATTTTCTTCTCCTGGGCCAGGAAACATGTTATTATGGCACCCGATGGTGCTGCTTCTGTTGGATCCAAGCTCTGCTTCCTGCTTTGGAGCTGGGATCTGCCTTGGGAGGGGGCACATGGCCTGATTTGCCATACAGATTCCTGGCTCTGTTTTGCACATACTGTGCATGTGCAGCAGCCAATATTGCCGCTGTGCTCTTACTGGTCCTGTTCCCTGGCCCTTTACAAGTTCTGGGCTCAGGAAACCATTAGCTGTTCGATTTCTCTTTGGCCCTCTGCCTCAGCCCCAGGCACACCAGAAGGGCCTGAGTACAGAGGGTGGATGGGCAGCCCTGGCCACAGACGTACCCAGTGGAGCCTGGGCTCACATCCCACTCGTCTTCTAGACTGCTGCATGCCTGCCCTACTGTTCCCCCCTACGGCAGTCCCAGGGTCCAGAGGGCAAAAATTCGGGGGGGGGGGCAAAGAAGGCACTTGAGGTAAGACCCAGATTGGGGTGCTTACATAAATGAAACAAGGGAGGCAGGGGTCCATAAAAAGCACTGGGTTGCAAGCTAGGAAATCACAGGTTAAAATCCACCAGTGCCACTTAATGTGTCACCCGGGGCAACTCATTTTTTATGTGTTCAGTCCTAGCAGCTGTAAAAGTGGCTGGAACCACCCTCACTCAGTACTGCATATTAGTGTGGCATTGCAGGTAATAAATAGCAGGATGTGTAGTGATTATGGTGATAAGGGCTTTGGAGGGTGTACATGGCAATAATGGCACTGAGCACTGCACAGTCTAGCATCTGCATGTATACAATATCATTATTCCAAAGGACTGACCTTCAACACTTCCGATTATCACCAATATATGGAGTGGCTTCAAAGTACAGACGGAGACTGGTTAAAAGTGAAGCAGATGCAGAATAGTGGATGCATGCAGAACAGACCTGTTGTGATTCTATCAATGCATTCTGGTAATATCACTGACCTGTAAGCCTCTTCCACCCCTACATGACTGTTAACTGCCCTCCACCAGTAAAACTCATGTTATCTCTTTCTACATCTATTACAGCCTTCAACTAAGACTGCACATTTCTCTTCCTTATCTCTGATGTAAGATGTTTCTAGTTAACTGGACTGGTTTCACCTGACTACTCACTTTGATATTCATTTTATCTCATTTTTTGAATAATGTTTACAGCTGCACAGTATCTGCCAAGTTAGCCCTTTCTAGCCCTCTTTATGTGCCTAGTCTAGCCTGCTTAGTTTAATAGTCTTATCAATTAAGCAATAATGCAGGATAGGGTGTGTGTCATGTATGGATAACGCCATGCCATGGGTGGTTGGGCATGAGGCCAAAGGCCATGTGCATCTAATGCCTAAGAAGTGATGTTATCCAAGCATGACACACACCCTGGAGTGCATTATTGCTATTGCACAATGGCTTGTATGAAAAAAATAGAAAATTATTTCAAAAAGTACATTTAAAAGTACTTTTTAATGAATTTATTGCTGAGTAGGAAAAAAAAACATGGAAAAAAAAGTGCTGCTGTATTCTTTTTGCCCAGTAGGTGGTGCTGCTTTTTTGGTACTGTGGGCTTCTGTCCCCCCTCCCCCCATAGACACACGCATGAGCGCACGCGCACACACACACAGAGTTGTCTGTGTCTTATGTCTGGCACTTAATCCCCCAATGTTGAATTGATCAAGTCCCACTGCCTGCCCTGGGATCAGGTGAAGATATGTTTTTCTTTTTAGGTGGTCAAAACCATGAATTTCCGAAACCACATGTAACCCCCACCCCTGCCTTTTTGCCAAAACGACAGGTGGCATGCAGTTGGCGCTGGCAGCAATACCTGGTGGGGAGCTGGGTTCGGGGAGGATGAGGTTACTTGGCACAAGGGGACCTAGGTTTGGCTACTCTGCACAGGGGCACCCAAGTAAATCCAAACACAGGAAGCAATAACTGTAATGTCCAGAACCAGGATTGGGATTTTTCAGTGTAGCTTTTATTCACAACTAGCTGAACACAACAAAGCATAGATGGACCCCCATGGGGCTACATTTACTGATAATGCAGATTAGAGACTACAAGGCGGTCCACTTGAAGAATGGACCAATTCTACTATTTTCAGGCTCTGGACCCACCAGACACACAGCCCGGACTTGCATGCGCTTTGGATACACAGCCCGACTGGCCCGGCTCCCCTGCCGGCCACTTGACTGGCAGTTCATTGGAAGAATGAACCCATTTTACTTGTTGTGGCTCCCCACACCACTTAGAGTCTGCAAACCCTAGAGAGATTTTCTTCTTACTTCTTCTGACTCCCATCTCACAAAGAGAATTCTTTACCCATGTTGTGGCTTCCTACACCACTTAAGAGTCTGCGACTCCTAGAGAGATTTTCCCATTTGCGACCCACGTCTCGGTACTTCCCTCATCACTGGCCAAGCGCATGAGGTAAGTAGTAATCACAGCAGAAATCCATAGAGGTGGACCTGGTTACTAAAGATGGGGGTGTTCCCACCTCCAGCTCCCATAGCCCATACCCGGCCATTTCTCTGGACAAACTGAAACTTGGAAATGTAGATTAAACGGTGGATGAACTGTCGCACCCCCTCTACAAGATTACTTGAATTCACACAGCACTTTAGCTTTTGACACTACTACATTTGTTTGTCCTAGTACTATAGGCCTCCCAAACAGTAGTCCAAATCCCAGATTTCTTCACATTTCCCTGGCTGAAGAAACACATTTTTTGCCCTCTCATATTAGAGCAACACTCACCCTTTCGTTGCAGGTGCCCCACGGCGAAGTACAACTTTTTCCACTTTTCAAGCACAAACCGAAACTGTAAAAGGCAGCTTTCTTTCTTTAGCAGAAATTAGGGGATTGCCCCTGGAATCTACATGGGGATACTTTACTTCTCTCCCCCCCGCTGGAGGGAGGGGGCACTGAGACCTAGGCAGCGGTCTCCACCACTTGAACACTGGACACTCACTCCTTCTCCCACAGAAGGTAAACAGGAACTCTTCCTTCCTGCTTGAAGGCAAGCAGGAGACTGACTTGAAAACTCCCAACATTCTATCTCACTCCCTCTGCTGCAGATTCCAATGTGGCTTATGCAGCTGTGACAGTTCTATTGGTGATGTCATCTCTCAGTCTCAGCTGAGACTGAGAACAGAGTGAGACAGTGTGAAACCCATTTAACTGGAGTTTCACAAGCTGCCTTCCCTGCCTACCACTAGGTCTTACTGGAATTCTAGTAACCCCGGGGTAACAAGGGGTTACACTCACCCTTGACCAGGAAAGTGACTGTCCCCAGTCATTATGCACCCAGCCTTAGGCCATCCCACCCTATGTGCTACCTGCCGAGGGGGGGGTGATCAGGCCCCCTCCTACCATGTGTAAGCACAGGCAGGCAACACTAAGGGCCTAGAGGCCTGTAGCTGACATATCAGCCTCTACACTATCCACTTACTATGGACACCTAGTGGCTCTGGTAGGACCATCCAGAGCATAGCCCTGATAGATCAGCACTGCGGTCCCTACTGTAGGTCAGGGCCACAGCCTGTCCATCCCCCCTAACCCTCTAGGGAAAACCTATCTGCCTCTAACATAATATTCCCAAAACAAAAAAAAAACCCGGGGACCTCCCCCGACCTTGGGCAACCTGCAACCACACCATTAAAATACCAATTGCTGCCTCCTCCCTACCCCCATGACCACACCTGTGGAAGGAAAGGGTTAATACAGTAACAACCATAACAATAACAACACAGTGCTTTAAATTTCTACACAATAAAGCACTGACGAGGAACTCCGATGAGCCCCTCCTCCTCTTCTTGTCTTCTCTTCTGTCTTCCCAGGAACACCTGTAAGAAAAAGAAAGACAAAACACACTCCTAATCTGCATACACAGTCTACCTAAACACCCCTACCATACAAAACACTGAACAATCCCAAAAAAAGATTTTTTAGAAAAAGGTAGAAAAACAGTATTTACATTAGAGTACAACAATGACATTATTTACAATACACATTTGGGGGGAATGGAGTGCCCTAAAAGTCCCAACTAGTGACCACAAGGCCCGAAGGCTAGTCCAATAAAGAGTCTCTCCTGGGCCGGAGCCCGGTGAAGCACAGTTCTGATAGGCCAAAGTCCTGAAGGGGAGAGTCTTTGCGGACAGTTCACACATTTTTGAAGTCTGCAGTGTAGGGTGTGTACTGCAATGTCATAAAGATAGAAAAGTTTCGGACTTACCAGCCATTTGTAGTACAAGAATCTGCACGAACCTGCACCCTGCCGAAGACTCTCCCTGGCAGCATTTCTTCTGATACAGCTGGGCGGACATCTTCTGGGAACCACAGCAGGGCACATCTGGGAACAGCTGGGCTGATGTCATCTCTGGAGACGGAACCTTAGAACAGGAACAAAAGGAAAAACAGCTGGTCCGACGTCATCCGATTACCAGGCGATGAACAGGAAACAGCTGGGCTGGTGTCCTCTCTGGATCGGAAGTCATCTGGTGGGCCAGTAGATGGTTGCTGGACAGGACAGTACACTGTAGACTGATGAATGTGGAGCACCTGAGTCCTTGGTTATTCATATTGGCAGATCAATACGGGCATTTCACAGTCTGGTGTGGCAGTATTGACTACCACTGCTCGGCTCTCCATTTTGTAGGCACGGGCTTAATTGCTGGGAGGTCCTTGCACTGAGGCCAATAGTACCGGGGGTCAGGGGCTTGAATTATTACCCCATCTGGGCACACATAACTCACACAGTTGGAGATTTCACGTCCCTCTCCGTCCACTATTCTCACTCTGTCCATAAACAGTGTCCTGCCTCTCTTCCACTGGGTATACTTTTCGTGGAACAGTCCATTCTTTACATGCTGGTTGGCCCCAGGATGCACACTTTTCATTGCTTCATCCCAGAGCCAGGATTTCCTGCAGTCCTCAATCTCCTCCCAGACTCTCCGAGGAAAGGTAGGAAAGGTCATACCATAGATCTCATTTGCCTTTCTACGAACCAGTCTCTCCTCTTTACTTGCTTTGGTCAATCTGAGACCGCTGGCCTGGCTTGGGGGTGGCCAGTCCTGGTTCTGCCAGCTTCGCATTCTCAAGGAAATTAAAAACGGATCCCTGACTTCTTCCTCCTGTAAAGCCAGGGCAGTGGTATCACCACCTTCTTCAATACATTCCTCCGAGGCAAGATCTTGAGGCTGTGTACCCGTTCCTTTCTCACAAGGCCACATAGGTTCCCCCTCATCTTCCTCTTCACTGAGGATCTGAGCCCAGGAGTGAGCAGTTGTTCTCACCCCTGAGACTATCCATTCATCACTAGGCACGGAGGTCAACACCTCCCATTCAAAGGCCTCCCGCATCTCATCTTCATCTAAGAGACTTGGGCTAGGCCCCCCCACCCAGGGGTCTATTTATGCTTTATCTGAACTTTCTTTCTGAGATCCAGCATCCAAAACTTCAACTTCTGGTTCAGTCTCTAATTCTGCACCCTCTAGCTTTGTGCCACACTCCCCCGAGGGACCTTCCTCCACAGGCTCCGCCTGGTGCTGTGTGCTGCCAACTGCAGATTCCTGAATTTTTGTCCACATTGGGGCCAAACGAATTGGAGGTGCTTTATACAAGCCATATTTTTGAAGGCATCCAGCACAGTGAGGAATCATGAAGGCGTCCCTTCCGCACTCAAGCATATTTGGCATACACGCACTGGATAATTAGGGATTGCCACATCAGGAGGCAGTTGCCCTCCATAGCACCACTTTTCAATATCTCTCAGTCTATTTACTGCTGCTGTTACTGCAACCCGGGCATGATCCAGGTAACGAGCTGGTCCTGAAGCCACAACTGCAGAAAAATAAACAAAAGTTCACTGTAACTGAAAGTCCCACTTTAATGAACACACTCTGTAGCTTTAAAATGGCTCCTCTGCTGCTGTGCTTACTTTACTACCCCACCCTGTAATGATGGCGGCAGCACTCCTGTGCATCAACATTTAGAATCTGGGTCAAGCCACTGCACACCTGTATTACACCAGTTACTGATAACTTTTACTCAAACTGCACAACTTGCTCTGTTCTGGCTTTACACACATTTACAGGATTTTCCTTGGACTTTTCACATGCTGGTAACATTCATTTAACTACAGTCCCTTAAAAGCTTCAGGTTTCAGCACAGGATTGCCTGCTTCTACTAGTGTTGCATTTTGCTACAACCCACAGTCTCTCTCTGGCTGCAAACTTTAAACTGAGGCTAATTTCACTTCCATGCACACATTCAGTGACTTTACAGACTTGCACTTGCTGGCAGGACTTCACACAGTCATTACTTGCAAAGCGACTACACTGCTGCACACACATTTTATATGGCATTACTGAAGATCACTGTTTGAGCAGTTTTTAGGTTATTTACTCACTGTGATCAGTAGCAACTTGCTGCGATGGGGTAAAACGGCCTGCAGCCAGTTCTTGAAGGCCTTGGAACACAAATGGGCGGGTAGTCTTAGCGATCGTCGTTTTAACCACCAAACTCGCTATTTCCACGATCGATTTGCGGGTTGAGCCCAATTTTAAACGTAAAAGTCTATTTTTTTACTGTTTACAGCGCTTTGAATCCTCCGCGACGCTCCTCCACTGCTAGTACACGCACTACACTCTGCCTCCCTCTCGAATGCTGAGGCAGTCTCTGAAGAGCTGGCTGAGGGGCGGGACTAATGGCAATCTGACCAACCACACGACGCCATGCAAATGAGCCTCTTCTTCCTCGCGAGGGCTCCTCTCCTCATGGCGATCGTCGAGCAGGCAAATTTAAACTGTAAAATGCACTTTTTTTTTTTCTTCAACTGACTCCACAGCGGGAGCCCATTTCAACCATGTAACATTGCCATTAACTCTGCAGTCTCTCCATTTACACAGAAAGCATTTCCAACGTCCAGGGCATAATTTCCCTCTTGCTACCCTTAGTTTTCCACACTTTCCTTCACAGAATTCATTTTAAAAGCATTTCCAACGTCCAGGGCACCATTTCTCTGTTGCTACCCCTAGTCTTCCACACTTTTCCTCACAGAATTCATTTTAAAAGCTGACAAAAACGCTGTAAACAATGTTGATGCAGGACAAGGGCACACTCTTTGGCTTTACAGATCCTTGGTAAACAGTTGGCATTTTTTAAACAGCAGCACAAGATTCACAGCACACAGCAACACAATAGGGAAATTGCTTCAGCTTTTTTGGGCTACCCACTGCCAGACAGCCAAAACGCTAGCCCCCTTGCCCAAGCACCTTCCTTCCCGAACAAATCCAAAGCGGTGCCTCCATTTTTGTAACCCCCACCCCTGCCTTTTTGCCAAAACGACAGGTGGCATGCTGTTGGCGCTGGCAGCAATACCTGGTGGGGACCTGAGTTCGGGGAGGATGAGGTTACTCAGCACAAGGGGACCTAGGTTTGGCTCCTCTGCACAGGGGCACCCAAGTAAATCAGAACACAGGAAGCAATAACTGTAATGTCCAGAACCAGGATTGGGATTTTCCAGTGTGGCTTTTATTCACAACTAGCTGAACACAACAGAGCATAGATGGACCCCCATGGGGCTACGTTTATTGATAACGTAGATTAGAGACTACAAGGCGGTCCACTTGAAGAATGGACCAATTCTACTGTTTTCAGGCTCTGGACCCACCAGGCACATAGCCCGGACTTGCATGCACTTTGGATACACAGCCCGACTGGCCTGGCTCCCCTGCCGGCCATTTGACTGGCAGTTCATTGGAAGAATTAACCCATTTTACTTGTTGTGGCTCCCCACACCACTTAGAGTCTGCGAACCCTAGAGAGATTTTTTTCTTACTTCTTCTGACTCCCATCTCACAAAGAGAATTCTTTACCCATGTTGTGGCTTCCCACACCACTTAAGAGTCTGCAACTCCTAGAGAGATTTTCCCATTTGCGACCCACGTCTGGGTACTTCCCTCATCACTGGCCAAGCGCATGAGGTAAGTAGCAATCACAGTAGAAATCCGTAGAGGTGGACCTGGTTACTAAAGATGGGGGGTGTTCCCACCTCCAGCTCCCACAGCCCATACCCGGCCATTTCTCTGGACAAACTGAAACTTCGAAATGTAGATTAAACGGTGGATGAACTGTCGCACCCCGTCTACAAGATTACTTGAATTCACACAGCACTTTAGCTTTTGACACTACTACATTTGTTTGTCCTAGTACTATGGGCCTCCCAAATAGTAGTCCAAATCCCAGATTTCTTCACATTTCCCTGGCTGAAGAAACACATTTTTTGCCCTCTCATATTAGAGCAACACTCACCCTTTCGTTGCAGGCGCCCCACAGGCAAAGTACAACTTTTTCCACTTTTCAATCACAAACTGAAACTGTAAAAGGCAGCTTTCTTTCTTTAGCAGAAATTAGGGGATTGCCCCTGGAATCTACATGGGGATACTTTACTTTCCCCCCGGAGGGAGGGGGCACTGAGACCTAGGCAGCGGTCTCCACCACTTGAACACTGGACACTCGCTCCTTCTCCCACAGAAGGTAAACAGGAACTCTTCCTTCCTGCTTGAAGGCAAGCAGGAGACTGACTTGAATACTCCTAATGTTCTATCTCACTCCCTCTGCTTCAGATTCCAATGTGGCTTATGCAGCTGCGACAGTTCTATTGGTGATGTCATCTCTCAGTCTCAGCTGAGACTGAGAACAGAGTGAGACAGTGTGAAACCCATTTAACTGGAGTTTCACAAGCTGCCTTCCCTGCCTACCACTAGGTCTTACTGGGATTCTAGTAACCCCGGGTAACAAGGGGTTACACACACTTTGAAAAGGAAATGGGTGGAGACTAATGGTTTTGCTTTCACGATCCCCAGTTGGTAAGTTGGCAATATAAGTTGTTGGGAAGGGAGAGGGACTGAATACGTTAGAGTAATTTAAAAAACAGCTGCTATGTGCAGCTTTGTCAAGAAATGGACGAGTAGTGAAGTCACTAATGTTGCAGTTACACACTATGTGCGTTGAATCGCTCCGAAGGGTGGTGCTCAATGGCCGCCACCACCGGAGCCTGTGCTGCAATCCTACCCACCCTCATGGAACCTTACATCAGATCCTAACTCCAGGATCCGACCCACAGCGTTGAATCGCTCCAAAGGGTGGTGCTCAATGGCCGCCACCACCGGAGCCTGTGCTGCAATCCTGCCCACCCTCCTGGAACCTTACATCAGATCCTAACTCCAGGATCCACCTGCTGCGCTGAATCGCTCCAAAGGGTGGTGCTCAATGGCCACCACCAGCGAAGCCTGTGCTGCAATCCTGCCCACCCTCCTGGAACCTTACATCAGATCCTAACTCCAGGATCCACCCGCTGTGTTGAATCGCTCCAAAGGATGGCGCTCAACGGCCGCCGCCACCACAGCCTGTGCTGCAATCCTACCCACCCTACTGGAACCT
Organism: Neoceratodus forsteri; assembly: GCA_016271365.2. Classification (NCBI taxonomy): domain Eukaryota; kingdom Metazoa; phylum Chordata; order Ceratodontiformes; family Ceratodontidae; genus Neoceratodus; species Neoceratodus forsteri. The sequence goes on from JADMNL010000029.1 coordinate 87,176,515, forward strand.
TACATCAGATCCTAACTCCAGGATCCGACCCGCTGCATTGAATCACTCCGAAGGGTGGCACTCAATGGCTGCACCCAAGGCCGCCGCCATCACAGCCTGTGCTGCAATCCTACCCACCCTACTGGAACCTTACATCAGATCCTAACTCCAGGATCCAACCCGCTGCGTTGAATCACTCCGAAGGGCGGCACTCAACAGCTGCCACCATCGGAGCCTGTGCTGCAATCCTACCCACCCTCCTGGAACCTTACATCAGATCCTAACTCCAGGTATGGCCGCTTCACTCCATTTCAGCGCCTAAACGCTGATTGGTGTGGCGCTTTGCTTTTCCATCTCCTGATTGGTTCAACTCTCCTTGCCCACGCCGATTGGAGCGCCAGGCCTGCCCTGTCAGTGGGCCATTTCTCAGACTGCTCGCCCTACGCTTTTCAATCTAGACTCGAGGAAATTTTTTGGGATATTCTTTTTCCTTTGAGCCATGTGTGAATTGTGCATGAAAACTTCTGAAATATGATTTTGCTTGCCTGAATTTGTGCTAGGAGGCTAAACTGGGGTTTATCTTACAGTTAGCTATGGTCACTGTTAGTCTGATAGCCAAGGGAATTCTGCTGTGTATTATTACAGTACTAGCCAGCCTGTTTCTCTGTACCATCTCCAAAATAGGGCTCCCACTTGCTTTCTCCCAGTGCCTTTTCTTGTCTGCCTCCTCCCAGCTCTGAGCTCACTGACCGTGAACTTGCACCCCACCCCCTAATCTGCCTCCACATCCCCCTGCATGCCATTTTCTACCTAATCCCTTGTTTTTTCCTTTTTTGTATTGATGCATGATCATTTATGACTTGTGAGATGCAGGTCCACCTTGCAAATGAGCTTGCTCAGTGGTGGCCGCCTGGATAAATAAAGTTTTGATTAATTGATTGTTCCTTTGCTGTTCCCCTCCCTTACCATCCTCCCACACTTAATCTTCTCTTTTGTTCCCAAAGTTGTGCCTCCCCCTGCCATCACAGGCTGCCGCCAGTCACTCGACCCTCTCTCCTCGCATTTGTACCACTATAAAGCTAACTTCAAACTCTCTGTTCCCCACTAGGATCCGACCCGCTGCGTTGAATCACTCCGAAGGGTGGCGCTCAATGGCCGCCGCCACCAGAGCCTGTGCTGCAATCCTACCCACCCTCCTGGAACCTTACATTGGATCCTAACTCCAGGTACGGCCGCTTCACTCCATTTCAGCACCTAAACGCTGATTGGTGTGGCACTTTGCTTTTCCATCTCCCGACTGGTTCGGCTCAGCTCCTCGCCTGGCGCTGATTGGAACGCTAGGCATGCCCTGTCTGTGGGCAATTTCTCGGACTGCTCACCCTACGCTTTTCAATCTGGACTCAGAGAAATAATTTTTCCCACCCCCCCACTCCCTCGTAGGCCACCATTAAATGCACCCTCGCCCCTCCTCAGTGTTACCACCACTACTATTGGAGCAGTTTCATCCTGGGCATCACTACCACTCGCATTGGTGCTAGTTCTTCTTACAATCATGAATTTGTTGATTATACTACTTGTCTCAACCTCTATGTCAGGTCTGCTGCTACTCACAGACCTATGCGCTTGTATTCTTGCATCGATCAGCAGGACCTACTCTCTTTTACTGCAAATCCCTCACCTACCGAACCAGCCCCTATTGTGCTCTGCTATGAGCACACTTCCATGAGTACCAACTTATTAGTGCTATTATCCAATTATGAGCGACACCTGCTTGGGGCTGTTTATCCACTGTCTCCAAGTCCAGTCCACTGCTTTCCCTCCTCCTTCTCGCCGGCGATGTGGAAAGGAACCCAGGCCCCCTGAACATGCAAAGTGACCATTCAAATATCACTTAGGCAAGTCAAATGGACCTTAAAATTGCCCACCTGAATGTTCAGAGCCTCTCAACCAACTTCCCTGAACTTGAGGGCTGGGTTTCCCTATACTAACCCCAGGTACTGGGGATCTCTGAGACCTGTCTAAAGAACTGTCATGATGATGCCTCGTTCTTTCTCCCTGGTTACTCCTTTTTTCGGCAGGAGAGACCAGGTAGAAAACAAGGTGGAGGCGTAACCCTGTACATCCAGGACCACATCACTACCACCTTTATAAGCTGCTCAGCCACTACCTCCTTGAGTGAGTGGATACTCGTGGAGTTAGCCCTGGGGGCAGCAAAAAAAACTTTCTCTAGGCTGCTGCTACAACCCCCCCACGAGGAATTTTTGGGGCCTACAAAATGTCCTTGATGGGTTTGCGCATGCAGCATCCTCAAGAGACACCATTTTACTCAGGAGATTTCAACATTAACTGGACAACTTCTGTCTCTGACCAGGCCACACTGCTAAAGTTGCACAACCTGGAGCAAGTCATCTCCTCTCCCACCAGACACAATCACCGTTTGCAAAACCACTCTATTCTTGACTGGATTGTCACCAATCATGGTGATAAAATCCTCCAAGCAGGCACCATGGCTGACTCGATAAGTGACCACTCTCCAACGTATATCATACTTCCACTAAATCCAGTCGCCCTCCCCCCAAACTTCTGTCTTTCAGGAGGTTCAATAGCCATGATCCGGACTCGGTTCTTAGGCATGTGAGGTCCATAAATTGGGCTACACTCTATCAGCAGAACAATGTTTCTTCAGCCATTTCATTCCTCATGAACACCCTTCGTACATTACAGGATCAGCTGTTCCCCATTACCACCAGAAGAATTAGGGAAGGGTGCACTCACTGGCTGACTAAGGAGTTGCTTGCAAAAATGAAGGACAGCGACAAAACCTGGAAGCTCCACAAGGCGTCTCCCTCCCCTTATTATGGAATGCCTACAGACAGCTGCAAAACTCTTGCAAGCAGGCTGCCAGATCACTTAAAAGTAAATTTCACATCAACCAGCAAAACAATGCCCTTGGGGACCTTTGTAGTTTCTGGGCCTCCACTGGGTCCCTCCTAAATCCCAAATCAAACAAATCACACAGCTTGCAACAGCCTCAGGTCCCATTTCTGACCCTGTAAAAATCGCTTATCTTTTCAATACAGTGTTCACAGACCTTACCCCGCTCCTAAGCAAGTTGCCCACCCAGCCTCCCACTAGCCATGCTAACCTCCCCTTCTACGCCCAGCCATCAGCGGAAGGTAGCACTCCTCCATTGTTCTACTTTAGGGCCATCAGCCATGTTGCTACTATCAAACTACTGAAGACTCTCCCAGCCAGAGGTAGCCCTGCGAGTGACAGGCTTTACCCTATATTTCTGAAACTCATCTCCCCAGTTATTCTCAAACCTTTGACCTTTATATTCAACCTTGCTCTCTCAACATCCTCAGTGCCAAACTCATGGAAGCACGCTCTTGTAGTACCTATGTACAAAGCTGGAGACCCCCTTACCCTGGAAAACTAAAGACCCATCTCCCTCCTCCCTCACCTCAGCAAATTATTGGAAAAAAAAAATCCACCACCAGTTGTCCGAGCATCTGGATAAATATAACCTTCTGTGTCCACTCCAGCATGGCTTCTGCAAACATCACAGCACCTCCTCTGCTCTCGCCCTTTTCTCCAACCATGTCCTGAGAAACATGGATATAGGCAAGGTCACTGGGGTGGTATTTGTAGATCTATCAAAGGCCTCTGACTTCGTCGACCATCACCTCCTTCACTCCACCTTGCACTACTTTGGTTGCACACCTGACACTGCTGTGTGGTTCCACAGCTACCTGTCAAATAGGTCACAATCTGTTCTGATTGGCAAAGTGCCCTCCGCCTCACTACCCACAGGCACTGGAGTCCCACAGGGCTCTATTCTAGACCCTCTACTTTTCTCTATGTTCATAAATGCCCTTCCCTCCAAAAACTTAAACTGTAAGGCTCTCCTCTATGCCAACGATTTGGTACTGTACCACAGTGGCAAATCCCTAGAGTCAATCTCATCCACCCTATTAACTATGGTGCTGCCCATGGCTGGTTTCAATCCAGGAAACTACTTGTTAATGAAAAAAAAAAAAGCCATGCTATTTGGCTCAAAGCCTTTTCTAGCCAAGGTCGACAAATCGAATACATCCCTTCTCATACACACCCCAGCTGGCCCACTGCTCGATAGTCTCCTCTTTTAAATACCTAGGGCTGACTCTTGATCCCTCCCTTACATTCAATGAACACAGAACAAATGTAAGTAAAATACACCAAAAACTTGGTGCAGCTAAAGAACCAAGAAACATCTGTTTCCGGATGCTCGCCTTGCCATAGCGCAAGGTAACCTCCTCCCTCTGCTTGACTACTGTTCCCATCTACTCCTTTGCTCTCGCCTCAATACCACGTACAACTCTGCTGCTTTGTTCTCCAGGCACCCTACTCTACTCACCACTGCACACTTTACAAAATCCTAGGATGGCCAAACCTTCAGGAACATTTTTGATTATGCCACGGGCAGCCTAATAACTCATTTACGAATCACCATCTGTCCCCTCTCCCCACTACTCACTGATAAAGTAGTTCCTAGAACCCTCAGGTCTTCCTCCGCTCTTCCTCTCGAAGTCCCACGCACCTATTGTGTCATGGGTAGTAAAGCCTTCTCTGTGTGTGCCACCTCCCTCTGGAACAAGCTCCCATTGTCGGTCTGCTCCTCCGCCTCCCACATGTCCCTCAAAAGAAACCTACGAGCCTGGCTCCTGACTGAATTTTCCTGTAACTGTTCCCTAGCCTATGGATTGGGCCATGATCCACCCTAGCCCCCGTAGTAGACTGCTTTCCTGCCCTGTCTCTCTCCATCCCCACCTCATCAGCCTCCAATCCCTAGTCCTGATTGCACTCAGGTATGTTTCTGGTGGCCTTTCTTTCATACTTCACAGGGTTGGTTAGGGCTGTACCTGACCAGGAAACTGCTGTACTATTGTATAGTCTTAGTGCCTTTTTGATGTGATCCTATACTTCATGTAAACCACTGAATAGATATGTATAGCTTGATATTACAACTCATCCCGTTTATATTCCTTATTCAGTACATTTGTACAAATTCGTTGCTCTGTATAGCTTTTACGTATTGTTACCACAGCATCTATTTCTCTGTATCCAGTTGTTTCTATGTCCTTTACGTGTACCTGTATTATTGCTTGGATATCCACTATGTACAACCACTGATTGTCCATTTTTGTTGCCATCTTGCTGGCCCGGGTCGTGGCTGAAATCGGTCCATTTGGATCAGCCCACCTACCCGGTTATCAAAGACATACATAAATAAAGAGTGTGAGCTGCTAGAAAGCCACTTGACGTGGCGGCTTCACTTTTCTTTTACATGAAGTAAACAAGGGAAGAACAGAAACTTTGGGTGGTGGGAAATGGGAGCTTCTGTTGCTTTTGTTGTGTGGGGAAACTGGCTGGGAATTATTAAGTGGGGGAAGCGGGGCAGGACCATGGCGGCTGCCAGCTAGTGTGTAAATGCAGGGGTGCAGTGATTTTTTTTCTTCCTTTGCCGAGGTCACATTGGTGCCAAACCTTCATACAGTGATGTTATGCTTAGATAATATCACTTGTGAAGATGGCCACTGACCAATCGGAGAAGAAAAAATTATCACAGTAATGTTTCTTCCAAAGGGATCCCTCACTATGCTTAACAACTGCAATCATTGACATGGAATGAATAGCCCTGGTGCTTAGAATTTTATTCTAATTAGAAAAGGATAGAATGAAATTCAAAACTTTGCTGTGTGGCCACGCTCACCCCTGCATTCTAACAGTATATTTATTTCTAAAGCTAGGGTGAGCAGCGACAACACTAGTTAAATGGCTACCCATAATGGTTAAAAAAAAAATGTACGTTTTCAAAACTCTCAACATGGCAGGCCAATTGCTTTCAAAATGTAATGAAAGATTTTAAAGGAGAGCTACCAGCTAAAACAAATGCAGCCATCGCTGCACAGATCAAGACCCCCAATCACGGTATATTTTTTAATACAGGAATGCTCGTAAATTCTGATAATCCTGGAACTGCAGCCAGCATTTTGTAACAGGGTACTGGCTGCGGAGATCACGCTGGAAACCACGTGTATGCTGACCCTCCGCTGCCCCTTGTATTGTAACCCATATGTATGGAAATGTAAGAATTTCCTATTTCCCATGCCCAGCGCTATTTTGACAAAATGTGCCTAAATGCCGTGCGCATGCCTGTTCAGGTTAGCCAGAAACCTATTGTGTATATCTGTGTCAAAGCTCTCACCTGCCTGTTGTTATGCCAAAGTCTAATTATAGCCTAGGCCTGTTATCAGGTGACTGTAATTTTGTGTTTTGACCAAACTTTCATTCATACTGTCAGCTATGGTACTGTATAATTGATGGTTGTTGCATCTCACCTCCTGTTCACAATGTACATTACCCTCCTCTGTCTTATCCTCCCCACCCAATCCCTCTCCCCTTCCCCCTTTAACCTTGAGCTTCTTCAACATGCCCTCTTAGCCTTCCTCACCCCCACTCTAAGGGGCAGAAATCCCATTCCATCCTCCTGCTCCTGTTCCTACCCCTCCTGATGTGTAGTCCAACCCTGGACCCTCCCCCCTTACTGCTAAAGGCCTGAGTACATTTCACCTCGGTGCTTGGAGCCTTCCTCCAAAACTCGACCTCCTGTCCGACTGGATTTCACAGCATCCCCTCCCCCCCAACACCATACCACACACCAACCCTCTGCATCTCTTCTGTCCAGGCTCTGTTGCAGGATACCAGACTCTAGCCTGTCCCTTCCAGACTATCATCCTTTCAGGCAGGACAGGGGAAGACATGGAGGTGGTGTTGCCATCTATGTCCATCAAAGCCTCTTTTTCACCATAGCTGTCAGGTCGCATCTTCCCACAAATTCCTCCTTGTCACTATCTTTACCCTCCTCTGTACCCATTTTCATTGGGGTTATTTATTTATTTTTTTTACTTCCAAGTTTATTAAGACTTGCAAGAGGCAAACTACGCGTTATCGTGGAATGTACCACGACAGAAATGTCTGACAGCACTATTAAGTAAAATGATGCCAATTCGTGGATAATGTTAGTCTAACATTCACTGTGAGGAGACAGAAACTGTGCCTTGCCAAGTCTCTAACCAGTATAGAAATAACATGAGCCACAGAAATTCTTTTGGTGAACAGCAAAAATACAACTAAGTAAACAGTTTGTGGCCTTACTGAACAAAATATACAGGTTACTCACCTGTAACAGGAGTTCTAGGAGTGGTATATGTGGTTCATCCACACTTATTGACAGGTTCCTTGCTGCTTTAAATGTTGCCGGAAGGTCTTCAAGCTGGCTCCTCCCACCCACCCGGGTGGTAAAACCCTCGGCTTCACCCCATGATGCCAGATCTAGCCCGCTGGAAGCCAGGTTGCACGTCGAAGCCGGGGAGGTCGGGTGGGTTGTGTGGATGAACAACATATACCACTCCTAGAACTCCTGTTACAGGTGAGTAACCTGTATTTCTAGGGACGTGGATATGTTGTTCAATCCACACTTATTGGCAGACTCCTAGCAGTACTCTGGGAGGAGGGAGGCAAGGCTCGCACCCCATACTTAGGGAATAAGGACTGGAGAACCGAGGTCCCAAAAACAGCATCTCGACGTGACTCTAGGTCATTGTGGTAATGGGAAATGAAGGTGTGAGCTGACTTCCAGGTAGCAGCCCTGCAGATTTCCTGGATAGGGACGTCCCTAGAGGCAGCCACCGAAGCAGCGGTATGGCGGATAGAATGAGCTCTTATCCCTTTGGGAGGCTCCATGCCCATCAACCTATAGCATAGATCTATGCAGGAGGTGACCCACCTGCCTATCATCCGCTTGGCTGCAGGTCTGCCAGGTGCGGCTTCAGCGCAGGTGACAAACAGCTGGTGAACCTCTCCCCGTACTTCAGCCATCCACTCCTTATAATAAGAGAGCGCTCTTCTAGGGTCCAAGGTATGGAGCCTATATTCGGCCTCTGAGGTGTGACTGGGGTAGAACACCGGCAGAGTCAACACCTGGTAAAGGTGAAACTCCGACACCACCTTTGGAAGAAATTTCGGGTAGGGGCGCAGGACAACCTTGTCCCTGTGGAAGACCAGATAAGGAGACTCAATGGAAAGCACCTGGAACTCTCCCATCCTTCTGGCTGACGTGATAGCCACCAAGAAGGCGGTCTTCCATGACAGGTGAGAGATATCACACCTGTGCATTGGTTCAAATGACTTGCCCATGAGCTTAGCCAATACCAGCAGTAGATCCCACGAAGGTGGAGGTTCTCGCACCGGAGGGATATGTGATCAAGGCCTTTGAAAACGCCCGCCATTCTCCTCTGCGCCATCGACTGCTTGCCGGCCCACGCCCTGTAAGCAGAGATGGCTGCCAGGTGCACCTTAAGGGTCGTCAACCAAAGCCCTAGCTGAGAAAGGGACCACAGGTAGTCCAGAATGCTAGCCAAGGAACAGGAAGAAGGGTCCAACCCTTTGACCTGACACCAAATGGAGAATCTCTTCCATTTGAAGGCATAGCATTTTCTGGTCTACTCCTTATGGGACACCTCATGTTGAGGATCTCATCGGAAAGACCCAAGGCCTGGAACTCTAGCTGCTCAGGAACCAGGCCGTCAGGTGCAGGGATTGAAGGTCCGGGTGGAGAACCTTCCCCTTGTCGACTGAGAGCAGGTCCGGGCGGTCTGGAAGCCGCCTCGGGAGCCTGCAGCTGAGGAGATCTGGGTACCAGTACTGACGGGGCCAGTCTGGGGCTACCAGAATCACCTGCGCCTTGTCCCTCTTCACCTTGAGAAGCACCTTGTGAATCAAGGGAAATGGGAAAGGCGAGAAGAGGCCGGGGTCCACGGCCTCGAGAAGGCATCCCCTGCAAGCCCTGCTGAGTGGGGGCCGGGCATGAAACAGCCTCAGCTTCGCATTCTCCTTGGAGGCGAACAGGTCCACCTGAGGGGTGCCCCAATGGGAGAACAGATCTAATACTACCTCTGGCAGGAGAGACCACTTGTGAGATGCAGCGCCTATCCGGCTGAGGCATCGACCAGACAGTTGGAGGCTCCTGCCACATGGATGGCTAGGAGATCCGCCTCCAGGCTGATCACGAGAGACCAAGTGTGGAAAGCCTCCTTGCACAGGGGCAAGGAGTGAGTCCCGCCCTGTCGGTTGAGGTAGTACATGGTTGTGGTGTTGTCCGTCTGGACCTGGACCACTTGACCCTGTACAAACTGAGTGAAGGCGGTGAGGACTAGTCGGACCGCTCGAAGCTCCAGCAGGTTGATGTGGCGTCTAGACTCCTGAGGGGACCAGAGGCCGTGGGCTCTGAGCTCCCACAGATGGGCACCCCAACCCATCAGAGAGGCGTCAGTCGTCAGAGTGACAGTCGGCTCGGGGCATACAAATGGGATACCCTCCTGCAGATGAGTGGAACGAGCCACCACTGTAGGCCGTTCCACATCTCCTGGGTCACCGTCACTGGCTGGTCCAGAGGACCGGAGCGCTGTGACCATTGGTGGGCAAGCCCCCATTGCAAGGGACGCATATGCCAGCGGGCCCAAAGGACCACACTGGTGCAGGCCGCCATGAGGCCCAGAAGGCGCAGGAAGTCCCGGGCAGGGCGCAATTGCCCAACCAGAAATAATTGGGCAGAGGAGGAAAGGACCTCGGCCCTGTCCGCCGGGAGCCGGGCTCTGGCTCGAAGAGAGTCGAGCTCTGCTCCGATGAACTGAATCACCTGCAATGGCACGAGTTCCGACTTGGCCTCGTTGATGAGGAGGCCAATGTGAGAGCAGACCTGGAGGGCCAGATCCCTGGACCGCTCCACCTCCAACCTGGAGGGGGCTGCAATCAGCCAGTTGTCCAGGTAAGGGTACACCCGGACCCCTCGACGCCGCAGGAATGCTGTCACCACTGCCATGCATTTGGTGAAGACCCTGGGAGCTGGAGAGAGGCCGAAGGGCATGGCCCGGAACTTGTAAAGGGATCTCTCTGCTCTGAAGCGGAGGAATCGCTGATGAGACGGACGGATTGGGATGTGAAAACACACATCCTGAAGGTCCAGGGAACAGAACCACACGCTTGGCTCCAAGGATGGAATGATCTGAGCCAGAGTGACCATCCTGAAGGTGCGAGACCTTAGAAGCTTGTTCAGGTCGTGTAGATCAAGAATGGGGCACCAGCCCCCCCCGTCCGTTTTGGGACCAGGAAGTACCTGGACACAAACCCTGGGTCTGGAGGGGGGGTCCGCCACCTCGCTAATCACCTCCTTCTGGAGGAGCAAGGTAATGTCAGCTTGACAAGCCAACAGAGAGGCTGCGGAACCTGTAGCCCCCCGTGGGGCGACAGCTCGATTGGGGGGGGCTGCTTGAATTCCAGAGGCAAGCCCCTGCCTACCACTTCCAACACCCAGCAGTCCGTGGTGATAGCGGACCAGGCGGAAAGGAAGTAGCGGAGCCATCCCCCCATGGGGGGAACCCGGGGAAGAGTGACGAGGTTGGGGGTGACACCCCTTAATCAGCCACTGGACAGGCTTGGAGGAAGGGCTGGCCGAGGAGCCATCTGGGCCTTCTCCAGGCTCCCCGCTGGAGGAAGCAGCAAGCTTGGCTTTGGGGCACCAAGCGTGAGCCAGCTGGCCCTGATGCTGGTGTTGCTGGGCCGGACATGCCACAGGGGCTGAAGGACGAAAGGGCTTACGCTGCTCCTGCTGGCCTTTGTCCTTCTGGGCAGATGTGACAGAGTCCAAGGTGGCACTGGGCTTCTCGATCCGTTGGAGATGACCCTCCACCCCGGGCCCGAACAAATTGGTACCCAGGAAGGGAGCGACTGCCAGCTTGTGCTGGGTATCAGCCGTGAAAATGGAGATCTGCAGCCAAGCTCTGTGGCACATGGCCACTGCGGACGCTACTGACCGGGCACACGAATCAGCAATGTCCAACGAAGTTTGGAGCTGCTGTTTAGCTACCGCCCTTCCCTGATACCGCACCTCCTTGACTGTCGTCTGACGGTCAACTGGGAGATGAGGAATCACCTCATCCAGGGAGCCCAAAAGGGCGTGTGAAAAGTGTGCCATCAGAATGGCCGAACTAGCCTGACAAAGGCCTAGGGAGAAAGCAGCGTATACCTTCCGCCCTGAGTAATCCAACTTTTTGGATTCCTTATTGGGCGGTTTGTCCACATCCAGAGCATTCCCAGAATGCCGAAAAACGCTATCGGTCACTAACCCTTCCGCAGAGGGGTACTCTGAGAAACCGGAGAGTGAACCGGTAGGGACCGCATACTTTCGAGCCATCCTGGCCAAAGGTGCGGGACAAGATGCTGGCTGCTGCCACAACTCCAGGGCCGGGCCAACAATGGCTTCGGCCACCAGAAAGACCTCCATAGGGGAATCCCCTCGGTCCAGTATCTCCGTAAGGGGATACTTGGCCAGTTTCTGAATTGGTTCAAGCTGCATCCCAGTAGACTCTGAGATGAGTCGAAGCATTCCCAAAAACGAGGATGGGTTCTCGTCCACCGACTGACCCCCTGCAGATTCCAGGTCAACTGGCCCGGAGAACAGGGAGTCGTCGTTGTCAGACTCCAAGGAGTCTGCGAACAGCTGCCGACACCCGAGCCACCCTCCACCTGCCGAGGTCGATTGGGAGTGAGGGTGACTGACAACCTATGGGGCAAGTCCTGACCCGACCGAGAATCCTTGGTCGGGGCCCCAATCTTAGGTTATGGAGGCGGAGGTTCCACCACAATGGGTGGAGCAGCCGGTTTCGGCTGAACAACCGGCGCCGGTGGCGGCTCCTCGACTACTATGAGGGGTTATTTCGGTCGCTTTGGTGACAGCCACTTAATGGCCGGAGAAGGCAATGGAGTTGGCTTGTTACCGGACAGTAAAAGCTGCTGCCACATCAAGTCCTTGTAGCGCCGATGCAACTTGCGCCGGAGCCTATCTGCCGAAGAGGATGAGCGTCGGCACCGCTTTCCATGATGCCGAGACCACAGATGTCGGTGGGACCAGCTGGACCTGGAAGAGGACCGAGACCTTTGGGGATTCCAAGGGTGGGTTGGAGAGGGAATGGAGGAAACCCACCCTTCCTTCGCTACAGGGACCTTAACCGGGGACTCTGGCACAGGCAAGTCCTTGGTAATCACCGGGGGAACCGATGAAGTAGGGTTGTCGGCATCACCAATCGACAAACCGTCCGACGGGTCGAGAAAAATCTCGACCGCGTCAACGGTCGTCTCGGCCTGCTGATCTGACGGGGACACCGTGAAGCCAGCAGCCTCAGCTGCAACCTTGACTGAAGTCGAAGGTCCGGTGAAGGGGATCTCTCCCGCTCCCACGAACGTCGACAGTGGGACTTACCTTTTGAGTCCTTCTTCTTGGACCGAATGGAATGTCCCGATGGTCCTTCTCCCTTGGAGAGGGATTGACAAAGCTCCTTAAAGGAAGCTGTATAGGAAAAGCCCAAGGAGAGCAGGATAAATGCCGTGGCCAAGTAGGAAGAAGAAGCGGCCTGGGTCGCCTCCTCCTTGAGGGCGATCATCTGCTCCAACTGTTCCGCGGAGCCCACCGCCAAGGACACCACCCAACGGGCCTCCTTTGACTTGACCGGCGGATACCATTTTTCAGGGCACCCAAGAAGAAGTCAAGCAGCGCGGTCCTCCAAGACTGAAGCCGAGAAGGAGCTGCACAATTCGCAAGCCTGCGAATCGTGGCCAAGTCCTATGCAGTAGACGCACGTGGAGTGTGGATCGGTCCAGGACATCTTCATTCTGTTGTACACTGAATGCAAAGCTGGAGTCTATTTGTCCATCGTAGCCACGAGGGAAGGCGAAGACCAGAGTCTTGTAAACTTTAGAATTAGTTTCGGGTTAACCGAAGAGTGTGGATCCAGGCCTAAAACACAGAGCTCTAAGGAAGGAACCTGAGCTTCCAAGCGGTAAGGAAGATCTAGCGTCATGGGGTGGAGCTGAGGGTTTTACCACCCGGGTGGGTAGGAGGAGCCAGCTTGAAGACCTTCCAGCAACATTTAAAGCGGCAAGGAACCTGCCAATAAGTGTGGACTGAACAACATATCCACTTCCCTAGAATGATGTGGTTTTCTATGCCTCACCAAGAATACCCCCCCACCACCACCACCACCTCTGCTGGTGAAGTCATCCTGTTAGGGGACTTCAGTATCAGTTCGCTGTCCCCAGCTTCCAGGCCAACCTCTCACAAGGTGGAGTCCCTTAACCCTTAGGCTGCCAACACATTTAAAATGCATAGTAATTCTGGACTGATATACCAGTCCACGGTACAATAAGCAGTAATCTCACACAGATTATCACTGAACCCACCCAGCTCAACCCCCCCCCCCACTCTCACAGAGATTCCCTCCAGGACTGGGTTCTCTCCTCCCATTCCCACCATATTGCTGCAGCAAGTCTCTTACCGGCCACTTTCAGCAACCACTGCATAATGTTCTGTGTCAGGAAGACTGGGCATCCACCCTTCCCCCAAATATCTCTGAACCAGGTCCTTCCGGTCACAACACTCTGCTCTTGAGCGAACTTGCTGCTGCAGATTGGACAGCCATACCTTTTCCCGATTTCATCTCAAATTCTGTTTGGGACAAGAACACCCTTCTGAGAAAATCCAGGGTCAAAACTCACCATCACCCCTGAAATCACTGACCAGCACAAGTCCTGTGATATCGCTTTGCCACTTACACATTATCTTGCTCCCTTCCTGACCTCCTCTTACACAGGACGACCAGAAACTCCTGTAAAAAGACAGTCCAGGCTGCAACATCTTAATATTTCAAGGTCAAGCTTCTGAACAACCTTAATGTCCCTTCAAAGTTCTGGAAAGCAATTCACTCCCTCTTCTACCCTCCCACCCAGTCCGCCCCTCCAGTCCTTCTGGTAAATGGTTCATCTGTGTTTGATTCCTTCTCTGTTGCTGCTCACCTCACTGAGTTCTTCACCACTTGTGCCATCCCTTCCACTCAGCCTCCACCTTGCATTCCCTCTCCTCACCACTCCAAGGGTTTCTTCTTTCCCCATTACTATCCAGGAAACTCTGACTGCCCTTTGCTTCCTTAACCTATGCAAATCCACCCGAGCTGGATGTTAAGTTACTCCAGATTTACACTCATGCCACGGCATCTCCTCCGACTCACCTACTCAAACTCTCCTCCCTCTGTCCTGGAAGCTGGCCAAAGTTCCACTCCACGAAAGGGGAAGGGGGGTCTCCCTCCTCCCTTTCCTTGCTAGTCTGCAAGAAAAGCTGGTCAACACCAGACTCTCCAATTTCCTGTCCTCCACAGATTTCCTCTCCCCATTCTAGTCTGGCTATCACTCCACTGTCTCCTCCCCTGCTGTGTGTAACTGATTACATTGTCTCAGAGCTGGATCAGTGGCATATCACAGCAGCCATTTTCATCAATCTGGCCAAAGCCTTCTGATTCATGTGCCACCCATTCCTCAGTTCTACTAGCCTCTCAGCTCCTGCTGTCAAATGGTTTCGTTCTTAGCTCTCGTGCCATCTGCAGTCATTACAGGTTGGTAGCGCTCAGTCACCTCCACTTCCCATATGGCCGGGGGTCCCACAGGACTCCATCTTGTTCATCTTCCTTAATGACCTCCCCTCAGCTTGTGCTAACTCACATACACACACATATGCGGATGGCGGTCATCTACACCTCTGGTCCCTTACGACAGCCATGGAAGGTCTGCTGCAGCACAACTTCCACAATGTCCTGTGCTGGTTCCGATCAGCCATACTCCAGGTCAAACACAAATAAAACTGTATATATGACCTTTGACACCAGCAAGAAATTGGCCAGACCCCAACTCTGCCTCTCTAGAAGCGGTTCACTCCTTCAGGTACCTCAGTGTGTGGCTAGACAGCAAACTTGGCTTCTCTGTCCACAGACACCATCCATGCCAAGCTCCACCCCTAAACGTGGTGTCTTGTACTGCTATAAACATAGTCGGTCTCTGAAGGTATGCCGTGAACTTGTCACAAGAACACTGCTCCCAGTCTTTGACTATGCGGATGTGGTCTATGGTACCACTCCCTCAACCTCCCTGGCCAGACTGCATGCCCTCTGCAATCCCCCTTCTGCTGCTTTGTGAACAACTTCCCTTCTCATCCTCATCATTGCTCACTTCATTCCTCTTTAGCCATTCTCCATCTACCCTCACGTCACCAGATCCACTGTGCCTCATTCATATCGAGATACCGGTTTGGGTCCCTCCCCCCTTACCTCTCGTTACTCCTCTCTCCTCCTGCTCTAGGGATCCTCACACCTTCACCATTCCTCATCCCCACACCTCTGCTCAGCAATCAGCCTTTTCCTATAGTCTCCCATTACTTTAGAACCAACTACCCTCTTCCCTCCGCATTACTGTCTGCCTCAGGTATCAGCTGAAATGCCTCCCCCCCACTCCCGTTTTCCCTTTATTTGCCTGTTCCCCTTGCATTTGCCTCCTACACCAGCAAATAAGTGGCTGAAATGTCTTTATTTTGTTGCTTGTACCTGGATTGCTAATTTTGCACTTACTCCTATAATAAGTGTTCGTTTGTTCTTTATAGTTAACTGTGAATTGTGTCTGTGCATTGTATTTTGTATTCCCTTCCCCGGATTGCATCTGAAACTAGCCTTGGCTCAGTGTGTCTTTCCCAGTCACCAGTTTTCAAATAAACAAACATCACAGACCACATGAGCAATGCATATATAACGTACTCCAATACACAACAGTCATGCGCTGTCACTCATTTCTATTATTCAGAGGTTGATGATGTGATCACAACTCTGTGATGGAAACATGACCCGAGCTGGGCATGGCTGCCTTTTTTTTTTTTTTTTAAATAGTATCATGGTTTTATTTCAAAAGTTAACATTTCAGTTTATATTCCTATTTTTTATCATTCATGGGGTCCAAGATTTATTTCATTTTTAATTGATGGGCAAGTGCACTAGACAATATATGCCTATTTTGAGTCACAACCCAGAAAAGTATATTTACAAGCACAATGGAGTACAAATACAGTAAAGAAGTAATGACATTAGAAATAGTATAGCTTCACGATACAATATATGAGCGGAAACCTCACAATACATGATCGAGGTAGGAAGAAGACAGTACACCAACAAAAAACAATGGCAGCATAAGGTGCATCAGTAATAAGCTGCATCAGAATAATTAAACAAATTTGGCAAGCACGTTCATAGCACAAATAACATTAATTGTACATAGGTATATTAGGGAGGCAAGAAGCAAGTACAAGAGTCAGAGACCATTAGATGATGGTAGAGCTCCCCTTTGAAATAGGCATAGGAGGGGGAGTGCCGGAGGGGAAACTAGGACAGAGTTCCAGTAATTGGGCGATTAGTGTGAGAAGACCTGAAACCTCTTGTCGGTAAGTACATCTGGGAGCAGTTAGAAGGAGCAGGTAACCTGATCTAAGGGGGTATTATTTTTATTTATTTGGAAAATGTTTCACCAGGAAACACATCACGAGCTGTAAACAGCTAGTTTCTAGAAGCGTCCGGGGTGGGGAACAAGAGTTGGGAGACCAAGCAAACACATAGGAATACAAGTACAGTTTCTAAAACAAAACAGTAGAGTACAATTACAGAACTGAAATAACCCAGACCAACCTGCCAGGGTAAACAAAACCATATTCGGATATACTGTAGCATGCTTTGCAACAGCCCAAGAGCAGGTGATCCAGTAGGGTAAAGGTTAGAGGATGGATAACACGTTTGAAGTGCTAGAAGAAGTAGTAGGTTGAGCACAAGATTCAAAGTGCTATTGTATACCAAAGGGAGGGCAGTTATAAGACAAGTGGGAAGTGGACAGGTGAGGGGTAGAGGATGGAAGAGAAAGAGAGAGGGACAGCCAAGATCTACACCCATTCAGGTTGCTGAGAACCCTTCAAGGGGGTTAGGACCAGGCAGAAGCGTAAGCCAGGTCAGGGGGTTTCAGCAGAGCAGCTAGGGAGGAAGGCACCGCAGTCCTAAGGATTTTGTCCATAATGACATCTATAGCAAGAGAACAATATGCCTCAGGAGATAGCCAGTTTAACCCAGAGTATTAGCTGGCAATGTTGGGTGTCAGTTTGAGGCAAGGGCTAAGTGACATACGCTATTGTAGATAACGTCCCATTTGTGGAGGTTTGGGAGTAGGTAACAGAGCCATAGGTAAGGTTGGGAAGAAGAATGCCATGAGCAATGACAATTCAGGCGGAGTGGGTGAGGGCATGTTTGGTTCTATAGGCCAAACCAAGTTGGATATTCATTGATTTACAGGTATTTAATATGTAAGGTGTAAAATCTAGGAAAGGGTCAAGGGTTATACAAAGGTACTTGAAAGAGTTAACATGCTCAAGCAGGGCACCATCTCTGCTGGAGATTGCCAGGCTGCCAGAGCAATTTTTCATCCTAGATGCAGAGCCAAATAGCATGGAATGAGATTTACTGGTACTGAGTAGCAACTGTTTGGAGAGTCAGGAGTGGATCTTCTGAAAATCAGAGTTAAGGTTGGAGTTAATGTCAGCCAGATTTTTTTGAACATGGAACTAAGTCACTTGGCAGCCATCTTGCCTCAAAGCCTCCTCCCACTGCAAAATGGTCATCATACTAATATAGTCTTGTCTCTGATTGGACTAGACCAGAGAACAAAATGTAAATTTCTAGCTGGTATATGTGCCAAGAATTGGTCTTCTCATGTCCTTACAAAATAGTGCTAGAAACAACTTGTGTTTTTCCAAGCAGAAATAAAGCCTGCCAAAAACTGGTTCTCATCTCTAGCGGGAAGCATCCCACAGATGCAGGTGTGCTACATGTGTAATTAGTGAGACAGGAACTATTTGCAGATAAGGGGAAAGCTTTGCATGCAACTTCTAATGAGAGGCCCTGGCGCTCTGTAACTGAATTCTTAGCTTTTGCTTTTCTGTTAGAAATACAAAGCACTGGGCCTCACCCACATTTAGATCCTTACTCGGCCTGTTGAACACAGGTCCTTTTTTGCTTTTTGCTCTGCCTGGGTATCCTAGATCATTGCAGAAGCCTGCTCTGGTAACAATCAGGCACCCACAGGTTGGGAAGACAACAGGCTACACCAAGAGAAGTGGATAAACTGCCATTTTTTTTTTTTTTTTAAACTTACTGTTAACATACATCCGGCCCAAAGTACGTATTTACAAGCACTGCTAACTGACATTTTCCCCATGAAGTAGCTCTAGTAAGCAAAGCAATGGGGCAGAGTTTCTTGTCTGTATTTTCCTGTAGAGGTGAGCAAGACAGAATAGGCTTGAGCCAGGTGGATGGCTCAGCCTCTATAAGCAGTTGAGAGCAAAGGTCAAGCCAAGCCAGTTATGGTCAAAGTAAGCATTTGTGTCAGTCTGAGTAGTTAGTGTAGTGTCAAACGTTTCACTCCTATGTACAGAATATCCCCCATTAGCCAAGGCTTGGCTCATGTTCTGGCTCGCAGAGTCAAGCCAGACCACTACCACTGGCTTGCTCACCTCTACTTTCCAGCATACTGACCACTGGGTTTTCGCAATAGTCCTAATATTTTTTCACAAATGTGCACTTTTTTACTTTGAGCTGTCAACAGTTTGTAATAAAGGTGGCCCTTTTTCCATTTATTTTGGTGTAATCTTCCCAGCCTGCGGGTGCACAATTTTTTTATGCGCTGTGCTTCTGATATTTGGGCCGACTGTACTTGTGGAACACCACATGTGTGTGTGTGTGTGTGTGAATGTGCACACATCCTCATTTTGTTTTGCAGAAGTTATACAAGTGTTGGACTGCTTGTAATGGAAGCCTGACAGTACTGTGGCATATGTCAGTGCTGAACACTACGATACTGCCAGTACCAATCTCCCTCCCCAGGGTGTTCTTAAATAAATAAAAAAAATGGTCAGAGGCCTAACAGAGGTGAGACATGACTCTCACAGAGTAAGGGTGCATGCTACCTGGAATTTACACACCCTCCGTCGTGGCAGCCGATTGTCTTTCCGAGACAGAAAATAAGGTGCAACCAGGGTGTTGAGATGCCAACCCAACTGCTGAGTCAACCAAATCTGGAATGACTGAATGCAAAATTACTTTGCATTGTATATTATTATCTAATTCCTCTAAAAACATATATTTAAATATAATGAGCTAACACTTCAGACCACTGACCTTGTCAGTATCATGCCTCGAAAAAAAAATGAAGGTCCTTTTTGTAGTTTTCCAGAACTTTTTGTTCTAAAAATATACAATAATTAAATCAATAGTTTATCAAATCTTCCAATATAGAAAATATCTTATGTAAGATTTAAGCATTACATTTTATGACTATATTGTAAACATAGGGGAATAGTAGGAAATGGGCAGAAAGGCGGGAGAGTCACCGGAGACCAGTTAGGGTCTGCAGAGGCAGACTAGGCAGGGACACTCTGGGCAGACTGGGTGGGCCAAGCAGCCCTTTTCTGATGACAAATTCTGTGTTTCTATCAGTTAAGAAAAATCACCTTAATTCACTTCAACTGGTGATGCCCCTATTTCTTATTCATACAGCACCCACTAATTTAGCGTATGTGAATAATTATGATGAAATCATGAAAAAAAGATGGGCACTGTTGATTGTGATTACCATGAATTTATCGATACTTATGTTTTAAAGAACCCTGAAGTGCCCAAGTTGTCACGAAATGTTACAACTAGTTCCATGTATGACTGGAAACTAAAAAAATAGCAATACTAAATGATTCTCTCGTAAATGAGGACATTATTCCATATTCAGTTGGCTTTACTTAGTGTGCTTGTGGTATAAATCCCCTCCCGGATTATCTGTTCCTTTTGCAGGAATGAAGAGTGAGGACTACCCCAGCCATCATGGTTGCAGTAACCCAACTGCTGAGCAATAAACTAACACAATTTGATTTGAATATAATAGTTTATTGACACATTCTGTAACAAAAATTAGTCATCCTCTTTATTTCAGATCAACCATTTTCAGAATTGTGCTATGTACAGACAGATGGTAAAAATCAAAGACTAGTACAAAGTAGGCAGAAGAATGACACTGCCAGAACTAAAACAGTGCCCGGCGCTGTGTGCGCTCACCCTCAGTCTGGGCCAGAGAAGGGGTTCGAGCTCTGGAGTTGGTGAGTATGCCTGGGTGGTCAGAAGTCATTGCTGCTTAAATATCCTTAATGACTTCCTCCAGCTCCTCCTTGGTGAACATGTGAAAGGTCTTTCCTGGCTCTATGGTCGCCAACTGTGAAACAAGAAACAGAGAGAGCAATCAGAGAAACCCATCACCCTAAAACAGGGCAGCCCTGCTTAAAATAAGATCTAGCACCTCCCCTTACCAAAGCATCCCACTGATGGGAACCTATGAAATCCTTTGGAGCGACACATTAGAGGGTTTGAAGTCCTGGCAGCATCAACTGGTTCAGAACCAGATTCACTGCAGTATGGCCACTTTCAGGAAGAGAGGTATGAGAAATGCAGCATGAATCCCACAGCAAACTAATACACATATTGGAACACTGTCAGCCCAAGTAGGAAGCTGGCATTTAGTGCCTGCTAGTCTGTACTTAGGCCCTGAAAGTACCATATCTGACACAAATACTGGAACTGGAAAAGGATTATGGGGCTACTGAGCTCTTCAGCAGAGAAATAAATCTACCATTAGAAATCCTGAGGGAGTGGGACCAGACAGCAGAGTATGAACTTTAACATTCTAAAGTTCCATATCCTGGGAAACCCCTCGGGGCTGAAAAGAAAAAAATTACTCGGCGTAGTAATCTTTCTTCCAAGGGGTCCTTTAGCATCAGTAACATATGCAGCTAGCTGGCTGGGTGCAGCTGCCTCAGAGGTGTGGCTTTAAATAATGAGCTTAAGGAATTAGCCAATCAGAATTTAGGAAGGGAGTGTGCTGAGAGGGAACTGCCTGAATACCTCAGATTTTTTTGGGAGATGGATGGGCACATGCCCAGAAAATGAACCAACAGGACTAAAAAAAGAAACATGCAAATATCAAGAATTTAAACACATAGTTAAAACCACCTCAAAACTTATTACTTTAAGATACATAGGCAAATTTTATCAGTAAACTGAAAACAGAGCCCTTCCCCTAGAAGGTGAATGGGGGAGGAAGGGTGGGAGCTTACTGATGTTAAAGGACCCCTTGGAAGAAAGAAGATTACTACGGTAAGTAATTTTTTTTTCTCACCCCAGGAGTACTTTAGCATCAGTAAAATATGCAGATTCCAAAGCAGTACAATACTGGGAGGTGGGCAGAGAACCTACTTAGGAAAGAGGCTCAGCAGTACCGCCATGCCAAATTTGACATCAGATCTGGACTGCACATCAAGACAGTAGTGCTTAATGAATGTGTGTGTACAGTTTTCCAAGTAATTGCCTTGCAAACATCCAGGAGGGGTATGTCTTTTGCAGCTGCCTTGAAGGCTGCGGTGCCCCTAGTAGAGTGGGCCCTGAGCCCTTCAGGAGGTTGTTGACCAGCTTTCTCATAGCAAAATCTAATGCAAGGGACTAACCAGCGGGAAATGGCTCTCTTGTTTGCTGGTCTTCCTCTACCTACTTCCCCCAAAGGTATGGAATAACTGGGTGCAAGTATCTCTGAACTGCCTAGTGCGCTCTAGGTAGTATAAGAGAGCTCTTTTGACATCCAGGCTGTGCAACTTCTGCTCACCAGGAGTGGCTTTCTCAGTAAAGAACACCAGCAAAGTGATGGACTGATTAAGGTGAAACTCAGAGACCACCTTAGGCAGGAATTTCCTATTTGTCCTAAGCTCAGTTTGCCCCTGTATGTGTGTGTGTTCTTAAGGTTGGCTAGTGAGGCAAGTAAGGAAGTCCTGTGAGCAAAAGCACAGAAGGAGCTGCAGATAGCTGAAGGAATTAAGAAGGGGGAGAAAACTTTCTTTCACTATATAAGTGAGAAAAGGGACAAGGAGGAAGGGACTGTTAGGCTTAAGAAAGGGGTGGTGTGGGTGGAGGATAATGGGGGAAAAGCAGAGATTCTAAATGAATACTTTCGTTCTGTCTTCACCAGGGAGGACGGACGTACCAGTGCCTTCAGGAGGACACACAGATGTACTGACAGAGGAGGATACAGTGAGGGAGGGGCTGCTGGCACTAAAGGTGGACAAATCACCAGACCCGGACAGAGTACATCTAAGGGTACTAAAGGAACTAGCTGAGGAGCTGGCAGGGACACTGGCAGACCTATTTAATAGTTCACTAGAGTCAGGGGTGTGACCACAGGACTGAAGTACAGCACACATAGTGCCCCTCCGCAAAAGCGGTCCCAAGGATGACCCAGGGAATTACAGACCAGTCAGTCTGACCTCCACTGTGGGCAAGCTCATGGAGACCATACTAAAGGAAAGGTTAGTGGAATATCTAGAGGAACATGGTCTCCAGGATGCGAGGCAGCATGGGTTCATGGGGAGAAAAAAAACGTTCAATTCAAAAACCGATATGGACCGATAACCACACATTAAACTTTTTCACAAGATTGTTGTCTACAGGATCGGTTCAGCTGAACCAATTGAAAAAGCTTTACAATTTCCACACAAATACTATCCTACGTACTTACAGTAAAACAGACAGTCTCTCAAACCGATAAACAGAACTTAATGCGGACTAAAACCGACAACTTTAACCGACTTTGAACCGAGCAGAAGGAGAAAGTCTCCGGAGCGACTGTTCAGTGAGGCGGAGTAAAGAATCTGACGGTTTGGTTTCAAAGTGTCACAGACAAGAGTTTTCAACAGAGCCCAACGTTCTATACCTGGCATAGAATTTTAACCCTTCACTCTCTGGGGCAGTTCAAGTGCTGGAGCTAACTGCAAATGTCAGAATACAGCAAGACTTCATGTTGTTTGACGCAGCTATTTGCATTACACCGCAAAGGCACTCGTATTGCTAGAATCCCAGTTTCCACTTTCCTAAGGGGGCTGAGGGCTGTCCATGGACCCTGATCCACCAAAAAGGGCAACCAGAATAAAGGCCCATTTGCCATAGATATGAGCCTTCTATTGCCCCTTCCTGCAACTCTTGAAAGTGGACAGAGGGGAGGCCTAGACTTCTGCCAGCTGCAGAGTATCGCAGTCAACCAAGTGCCTTACACGCATTCACTCATATACCCTGCCAAATCACTGAGATAGATCAGATTGTTCCTGGGTTACTAGGTTAAGACATATGAAGGCTTAAGCCCAGTGGGGGAAGGGGGTGGATTAGCTGCCGAGCTGAAAGCTGCACTTAATTACAGCTCTTCACTAAAACTTTTTATCTCGTTTTTTAGCAGTACAAGCTAAGTAATTGATATAAAAATAATATTTCTAGTCTCAGCTAAAGATACGGAATCTGGGCATACCAAAATGTTGCCATCTAGGAAAATGGGTCATCCAAAAACAACTGCGGGAGGAGAGGGAAGCAAGCAGAAAGAAGCAAGACAAGGAGCCTGCCGATTCGGCCCTGGGCCAACCCACGAATGCCATGCTGCTTAAAGCTATCCAAAGCACTGACAAAAAAAAAAAGGACAATTTTACCTCGCTGCTGACCATGGTAGAAACAAAAATGACCATGGCGGAAGAGGCAGCACAGGAGGCGAGTAAATCAGCAGAGAAATGAGCAGTTGCTACATCAGGCCTTATCAAAGAGAACTCCCTCCTCCGCCTAGAAAATCTAGAGAATGGGGCGCGAACATTGAATATACGAATTATAGGGTTACTGGAGATGGAGGAAGAAGATGATCTATACAGTTTCTTAGAGCACTGGATCCCAGAGCAATTGCAAGTAGAGGTATCGATTCAGAGGGCATATAGAGTGAATGTGGGAGGGGCTCGATTACATCAGGACTCTGCCTACCCTCCAACACGTGTGGTGCTAGTCATCCTGGGCTCCATGAAAGAGCGAGACAGCACTATACAAATGGCATGGAAGCAGGGTCCCATACATTGGCGAGGGGCTAATATCCTCATATTCCCAGACCTCAGCTACGCCACGAGACAAAGGCGCAAGGTATCTGATGGGATCAGGTCCAAACTGCGGGTCCACCATGTTTTGTTGATGCCTACAAGTCTGAAAGTGGTGTATGGCACCAAAACTTTTCACTTTGCTAACTTGGAGGATGCAGGCAAATTGGTGAATAAAATCGAGCAAGACTGTGCAGCTCGACGCCGAGAATCTGATTCCGAAGATGAGGGAGATGATTGAATCCAAAGGACTGCAGTTTGTAAGTCTACCCATGGCTGGGGCGCCTAATCCCTCATGAGACTGTTGCATCTTTGCACTTTTGGGACATTTACTCTGAGTAAAGTACAGATTAACTTAATGCGAGTCGTTGCACTGTTCAGATAATGGGGGCATGTATTAACAATGCAGTGTTTTGTTTATCCTTTTTCCTCTCAGTTTAAAATGAATCGGTTAGTGAACTGGGTGCGGGGAATATCTGTGGGAGTTTGTTATGTCGCAGTTTCTTTTTTCTTCTCCTATCGTATTACTGAGCACTTTAACTCAGAAATGTTAAAATAAATGTCCAGTTCACTTTCATTAAGTTTAAAACTCTAAGGTAGGCTGAAGTCATTTCTTTTAAAGCTACACATAATCTGCATAGTAATATTGTTTTTGCCAAGAAATCCTATTTGTCCTGTTGGGTAAAAGTTGATTGCACCTCAAGTTACTGCTTAATCATCATCATAATGAATGAGGGGAGCTATGTGAAGTGTTTTGCTTTACTGTTATACAATGTGTTACCTTATCTTGGGTAAAAGGGGATGTATTTCACCTATCACAGGGGTGCGTTTATTGAAATGCTATTAATTTATAGGATATCCCCACTCATGGCAGCAACTAGCTTTTGAACATTTCGATTGAAAGGTAACAAGATATTTTTCTTTTTAAGGTAACCTCCCCATATGAAGTAACAAGTTAGGAGTACTACAAATACTGAGTGGTCAGATATTGTAACATTTCGTTTTTAATGTTTGAATGTACTGTCCCAAGGAATGATGCTTGTATCTACTGCATTTTAAAATCAATAAATGTCAGTTTAAAAAAAAAAAAAAAGAAAGCTTAAGCCCATCGGGAATGTCTCCCATAAATTTGTGAGCAAATTAGTTGGTTCTCTCATCTCAGGGCTATGGATTCCCCTCAAGTCTGGAAGGTGGGGGAACAGCTGCTGACATGCCTGCTATGCTCTCCAGCAGCAAACACAGCGTCTACGGCACAGCTAACGGGACACCTGTGGTAGCTATGCACAAAAGACTAGAACTCTTCCAGCTACAGCAGCTGGAAGGGAAGGGGAAATGATGCATTAGAGAAGCTGATCTCCACAATGGTTCCTCTCATTTCTTCAGACTGATATATCTCACCCTTGGTTGTTGTGACAAGCTGAGAAGTTTCTACAATTCACTGTTTTATGGAGGGAGAGGCAAAGTGACACTGACATCATGGGTAGAATAAGTTCCACCTCTGCATCACGAAGTCATGCAACTTTCAGAAATATATCTGTAACATAAGACGTTCTGTAGACTATAAAGGCACAAATTTATCTGCAAGGCTTGCGTGACCCCGACTCATGATCCAAACAGAAATTTAAAGGAGAACCGTCAGCTCCCCTACAGTAATGCTGCAGTATCTGGAGACTCCAATTAAGCAAATTGCAATAAAATTAAAATTGTTTTAAGCAGTTACCGATTTGTAGTTTAAGTTTCAATCTGGTTGATCCTGCCTCCCACTCCCAGTGTTGCTTGTGGCCAGCCCTCTGATGAGGCGAATGACGGGCTAAGCCCTGGGGGACATTTATGTGCCAGAATGTCTCTGTTACTATCACAATGTAAAATGGCACATGTCTGCGCTTATTCTACCAGTATCAAACACTGAACTCCAGTGCAACTGGTACTGGCACAATAAACATGTACATGCACTATTCTTCATTGTAATAGTGACAGAGTTGGGCTTGTAGAAGTCCCCTATGGCTTAGCCCATCATTCGTGTCATCAGAGGGCTGGCCGCGGAGGACACTGGGAGTGGCATGGCGGGTGGAGTGAGGGTACTGCAGGATCAACCAGATTAAGGCTTCAAGTTGGTAAGTGCTTAACAAATTTGCTTCTACTGCGATTTGCTTGGTTGGGACCGCTAGGTCGCGCAGCATTCCTGCAGGGGAGCCAGCGGCCCCCCTTTAAGTCTGAAGCACATGTAAGAAAAAATGACTCACCATAATGCTGTTTCTTCTTAAGAGATCAGTCACTATGTTTACACTTTATGCAGTCATCTCGGCCGAGAGTGACGTCCTGGAGACAGAAATCTATGCAAATTTAAGAATCTGGAATGTAGGTTCAAACTCTGCATCCGCGCTCCACTCTGGCAGTTGCTCAGATCCGTTTCCAAGCCAGAGTGGGGCAGCGGCTGGTAAGAAGGCTACCAACATTTTTACAATTTTTTAAAAACACCAAGCAAACTGAACCAGACTTGTGAAATTTTACCATATAAACAATGACAAACTTACAATTGTAGGAACTGCAATAGTAATACTCAAGCAACGTCAATGAAAAAAAGGAACAAATTCTTGTGTGAACCTATTTCAGGAGCTGAACGGGGAGGCTGGGTTAGGGAGAGTAAACATAGTGAGTGATCCCTTAATAAGAAACATCATTACTACAGTGACTATTTTTTTCCTTCTAACCCCAAGAATCACACACTTCATGTTTATACTTTATGCAGACTCAGTAGCAGCACCTTAGGAGGCTGGGTCCAGAAAACAATTAGAAACAAGGTTCTGCAAGACAGTAGTTCCTTTTTTTTTTTACTTTATATTTATTGCTTTAGGAATAAAACAATACATCAATTTCCTCATACAAGGCACTCAGAGATATACATTTATCTTCCTTTGTAATCTTTTAGAGCAGGAAATGAGGGTTGCCAAAAGTGTCCACAATTAAAGTCCCATAGTGCTAACCGTCTCCATAGCAATGGAATGTCCAATTTAGGTAGTAGCATCAGGAAAGTAAACAAACTGCAATCCTAAAGGATTGCTATTTATCCAGCTGAACTTGGAATAAACAATGATGTTATGCTTCACAGAAATTGCACCACATTAAAATACACGAAAAGAAAACCCCCTCATATTTTTAAGTTATACCAAACAGTAGTAGAGAAAAGCTTAACAATATCCCCCTTTACTGTCAAAGGATCCTTTATCTAACTGAGCACACAGGACTATACTCATCCCACTTCCCTCTTATCATAAAAGGTTGTAATTAGGTCCACTATATTCCCAGCACACAAAAAGAAAAAAAAAGCACCATAATTGGTAAATTCCCAGTCACTGTGAATTAGTGGGTTACCATATGCGTGAGAGTCAAATATAGCCAGAAAATAAATGTCCCTCCATTATTAAGGGAGGAACTGATATCCAAAAGCCCTTAATGCTCAAACATTAATATAGACTGGGAAACAGTAAATTCTCCAACTTTAATGGAACAAATTCAGTCATTGTCCGAATCCTCTTCCTCCATCGCTCCGTCTGTTTTTGTTGAGAACTCCTGCTCAATTTTCTCCATCCAACGCCCGGCATCCTTGTGATCGTTGAACTGCCAACTCTTCCCCCCGTAGATTATCCGCAGGCGTGCTGGCAAAAGAAAAGAGTGCACAATTCCCAGGACCCGAAGCCTCTGCCGAATACCAGCAAACTGTTTACGACCAGCTCTTGTTTGGTATGAAAGGTCTGGGAAGGTTTTTATATCATGCCCTTCAATAGCAACCGGGTAGTCGCTGTAAGTCGTTGGTCTCGAATCTCCACTCCCATCATGTGCACCAACACCGTACGTGGTCGGTCTGTAGCCGTAGGCCTCACCCGAGGGTTAACTCTATATGCTCTTCTAAGAGTACCCCAATCGAAATTCTCCGAGATCGGAACAGTGTCCTTCATACAAGCAGTCAGAAAGGGCAAAAGATTAGCACCCTCGACCCCCTCTGCAATTCCAACTAGTCTCAAATTGCCAGCACGAGTCTCGTTTTCTAGTGCCTCTAGCCGACCTCATAGTTGCGTGTTCTCTTTAGTTAGGGAGGAGACAGATGCCTGTGTGGAGATGCGAGCATTTATCTGCTTCAGCAACAGTCCCAATAAGTTCTTTTATGGCAACATCGTTCATCTCTAATTTTGATAGGTGGCGCTCCATTTTGCTATCCATAGATTTTACAGTCACTAAGATTTGCTGCCACCGAGGAGTTTGTGAGGCGTCTACTGCCAGTCCTACCTCATGGGTTGCTGTTGCTTCTCGGGCCTGCCCCTGTTTAACTCCGACTGTTTTAGATGCTCCAGCCCCCGCTGGTCTTGTTTTCCCCATATCTTGTAATGGCTTGCTAGAAAGCTGAAGAGTTCCTGAATACGGTTTTAAGCTTTTCATTTGTTCCGAGTTTAAAATAATAAAATAAAATAAGGTTCTTTTCGTGTTATAATGTAGAGCTAATCTTGAAGACATCCTGCTGGGAGATCGGCTCTCTAGCACCCCTTAAGAGATTTAAATCGCAAGACAGTAGTTCCAAAGCTGGCATCCCTTCTGGACTGTATGTGGCAACAGCGGTGCTTTAAGAAGGTGTGTACTGTTTATCATTTAGTTGCTTTGCAAATCAATAAACAATGGGATGCCCATGGAGGATGCCACAGGGGAAGAGGTGCCCCTTGTAAAGTGTGCCCGTAGGCTTCTTGATGGCATTTTTCCAGCTTTTGTTCATACCAGAACTGAATGCAAGAGACCATCCAGTAAGAGATAGCTCTCTCTGTAGCTGGTTTGCCTTTGCCAATTTTACCATAGGTATCAAAAGACCTGGGTACCGTGAGATGTGATATCTTTTGTCTGGTCCATATAGATAGACAGGATTTGTTTTATGTCCAGGCTATGCAACTTTTCCTCACCTGGCCTGGAATGCTCTGCATAGAGTACAGGGAGGGTCACTGACTGATTCATGTGGAATTCAGATACCACCTTAGGAAGGAATGTTCTGTAGGTTCTAAGAAAGAACAGCTACGCAAGAACTTACTATAACAGTAGATCTTTGAGAGGAGCTCTTGTAGTAGGCAACACCGTTAGGACTAAGCCGCCAGGCGCCACAACCACACGGAAAACTTCTAGCTAGCAGTCTACCACGGTGAACTTCCCCCCTGACAAGGGCACACCGACGTCCGCTTATGGTATAAGAGGAGCGGTCCCCCATGCCCACCTCAGTTCTCCCACCGGAGACCCCATGAGAAAGCCCGAAAGAGGAGAGAGAGAGAGAGAGAGAGAGCTCCTGAAGCCAAGAAAGGCCAAGATGTGAAAGAAAGCAGGGGGATGTGGGGAGGGAAAAACCTGCCTACTGCAGGAGCTCCTCTTGAAGATCTACTGTTACAGTAAGTTCTTACATAACTGTACTATCTTACTTCGAGGGGGCTCTTGCAGTAGGCAGCACCATTAGGACAGAGTCCCAAGCAATGAAATAAGGAAAGGAAGAACCTTCGGAGGAGGAAAAAGGGATATATATATACACACACACACATATATATATATATATATATATATATATAACACACACACACACACACACACACACACACACACACACACACACATACATACATACACACATACATACTTTTAAATCTCTTTTTTATTCTCCCTATACACTGGAGCCCCACTCTGTCGGAAGACGCCTAAGCACCAGCCCCACTTCACTACCTTACCTGATTCCCCAGCGGACCCCCATGGAGCCGTGGCTATACACCCCAGGTGGGTACGAGGTGGGGCCCTACACACCAAGACAATTCTTGGTTCGTCGGGTCCCCTCCGGTGTTCAGGCAGGCAGAAGCAATTAGGGTCTGTGCTGGTGTGCCTTCCCCGTTTTAAGGGAGTGGCATGTGCCCAACATCAAGGCATTTCCACAGATGTCCACCACTCCCCAGCCATCTCTTTGTGTGCTCTGCACTTCCTGTGCCTCCAGCTTCCGCCAAAAGCCAGTCAAGCGCCAAGTTGGTGCCCCCCTCCCTCCCGGGAGAGGAGAGCAGTCCTCCAGACGCTCTATTCTCTCCTTCCCCTGCCGAACCCAGATCGCCGGTGTGGCGCGAGATGTGGCGTCCCGCACCTCAACCCTCAGCACCACAGGGCCGGCGCAAAGGGGATATATTAGGTAGAGATGAATAGGTGACCCAGGGGGTCCCAAGTCTAACCTAAGCCCCAAGGAAAAAAAAGGAGGCAACCCTCGACAGTCCTGTCAGTAGCAAGAAAGGACATCTCCTTGGAAAGGTGAGAAGCCGATGGCCTATTAACACCCTGAGCTCAAAATCTGAGAGAGATGCGGCTAAGCCCCCAAGGAGGAGGCCCAGTACAGCCCTGGGGATAGGGAAAAACTAAGGAAAGGGCTATACCAAGGACCAGTATCGGCCCCAGTGATCAGTCATGCATAAAAAAAATAACTGCTTCCCTCAAGAAGAGAAGGAAGAGAGACAAACAAGCAGACGTCCGAAAGGTCTAGTCCGGTAGGGATACTCTCCCAGGGAAAAGCCTGTGTAAAGGGAAAGGAGAGAAACATCTCCCCCAAATAAGACATTAAAAGAAATGCCTGGAAGGGCAACTTCTGCGTCAGGGAAAAGAACAGACCCTAGCAAAGGCAGGCACTGAGGAAGGAAACAAAATGCTTGTAAAGTTTTGTGAAGAAAAGGAAGGACTCCCGAAATCCCAGATCCTGAGTGTTATAGGAATCATCCAGGTGTGGGGACCACTAAAGCAGGAGGACCCCACAAAAAAGGTGTTGGGGGGGCGCTGCCAGAAAAGGCATTTAGAGATCCTAGCAGGACCCAAGTCCTGCCCACAAACAAGAGAAAAGAGCAGAGACTGCCAAAAAAGGAACCTCTAAACCAAACAGGAACCAGAAGTGCCCTCAAACCAGGGAGCAAAAGACAGGAAAGGGGGGAACCGACCCCCAAAATTTCCCAACAATGGCCAATGACACCTGTTTGCAAAGAGAGGGGGAGGCCCTGGCAAAAGTTATTCATCGCCCAACAGAACCACGTCCAAAAATGGAAAAGGGAGTACCCCAAGCCAAAAGAAGGGTGGGAGAAGGACTCCCCACGTGGATGCAGAAAGGACAGCTAAGCGACCGAGGAGAAAAGCCTTCCCGGTCCAGTAAAAGCAGGACAACAGCTGGTGATTCCTGCCGGTGCTAGACCAAAGACTTGCGAAGATGATGCTCGGCTACCTCTGACTGAGAGAAGATGGGAAGATCCAACGATGCGGACCCAAGGATGTCTCCCCCCCCCAAAATGTCTCCTGGCTCCAGTACCAAAGAGCATGGCTGGGGGGCATCCCTTCCTACGCACCCCAAGCTTGCCGGAGAGACTGGGCCAGAAGACAGCTGAGGGCAAACGTAAGGCTGCCCAGAACAACAGGTGCCTGAAAGGCTAGCCGACGAATGTCCCAGCATAAGGTCTCACTCCGAATTCGTCTGGTCTCTGGGGAAGGGGACACGACTGGTGATTCCCCTACCAAACAAGCTTGGGGCATACCCACCAACCGTCTGTGGAGGCGCCTTGGAATGGCAAGGGTAGGACAGCCCGGCGGCGTAAAGATAGGATCGGCTCCTCCAGGAACAAGGAGACCTTTGTGGCTAGAGAAAGTCCTGAACTAGGACAAGAGAGTTCCTAGGGGAGAACCTTTTCATCCAAGAAAGGGTGGGAAGCGAGGGCCGATACCCAAGAAACTGCCAGGCCGTTGGGCCCCGAGGGTCCACTCACTGAGAGGAACCTCAAGGGCCCGGATAGGGGAAAACGCACAACATGGGCCCCTAGTGAGTTTCAACTGTCAGGGGAAGGAACAAGTCACAATCCTGCAATGGAGGAGAATCTCCGCAGTTTGTTTTCTGAACTGCACCCTACCTGCGAGGGAAATAAGACCTAGGCTGCCTAGGAGTCTAGCGAGCTCCTCCCCCCCCCCCCCGGCCCCCCCGTACAGCAGCTTGGACACCTCACAGGTGGGCGCTGTTGGCAACGGTCCGAAAGACTGACGGCAGGTCTCTGGGAGGAGAACAGCCCAAGGGGAAGCCCGGTAGTCCGGAAAGGTAACTGGATGAGCTCCGGGGAGGAGAGGTCTGAACAGAAAGAGAGGGGAGAAAATCCCAGACCTCAGAGAGGAACCATTCAGACAGATTGCAAAGAAGGGTATGCGGTCAAAGACCAATTACCCAGCTAAGATAAGGCACTTACCCTGGCCCTAGACAGAACCTGTAGCCGAAACCTGAGGAAATCAGGGGCTGGTGAAAGCAGGGGCCTCGAGTCTCAGAACCCAGGAAGAACAACCCTGGTCATCCGGCACAGATTTGCGAGGGGGGGGATGCTACAAAAGACGTCCCCTATCGTTCCTGGTATTACAAAGGGAACTGGATCAAACAATGAGAGGGAGGGGAACACAACTCCTCTTGCTTGGATCCCCCAGTCTCCTTGCTGGAGGGAGGAAGGAAGCTGTGCCCGGGGTTAGGAGGCAGTAGGCGCTGACAGCATGGACGCCTCGGCTCCAATAGCTGCGGCGGCCGAGACTGAAGAGGCCTGTCTCTTGCTTTGAGACCTGGCAGACTGCCGACCCTGGGGTTGACTCAAAGTGCGACGTAAAGACGGACAGTGTGTCCCTTCTTGCTGGCTACGATAGCCAGTATGGAGGACTGTACCCAACTCCTGTAACGAGGAGAGCAAATCCCAAACATTCTCTCCAAACAGTGAAGGGCCCAGGAACGGTGCTTCCATGATGGGAGGCCTGGACTTCCTGGGTGAAGTCCGACAGTCACAGCCAAGCATGGTGCCTGATGTAAACTGCTACTGCCGTGGAAGGTGCAGAAGCGTCCACAGTATCATACGAAGCACGAAGGGTATGAAAACCCACACTGGAGGCAAAACCCAGGAGCTGTTCCAGCAGAGTCCTAGCAGGAGAAACAGGCAAGGACTGGATTATGTCCCCCTGCTTGCCCCAACAGAGACTACTGGTGTACCAGCATATGTGCAAGATAGTTCTTCGCACGCAAGGCCAGGGGAAGCATAGGCTCTGCACCCTAAAGTGTCCAAATGCTTGGATTTCCTAACAGGAGGGAAGTCCCCCCGGTGTCTGGACACCATAAACTCCTCCTGGGCCTCCAATAAAACCAAAGAATCAGCCTTATGGTGAGTATTAAAGTAAGGCCATCGTCAGGGGCATGGTAGAGGCGGTCGGCCTTCCTGGACATGGAAAGGATCAACGCTGGTTGCTGCCAGACAGTAGATGAAATGTTGTGTGGGGAATAACCACCGACGCGACTTCCGGAAGGTGCAAGTGCTCCGCCAGATGGTGACGCTGAGGGTCCTGCTCCTCAGTACTCCACTACTGGGATGCTTGAATAAGTTTCATCATCTCCAAAAAGGAAGGATTCTCTGGAGGAGATTGGGGGTGTCCCTAACCCACACATCCCCAGGGGGCAACTGGGGAGGGGGACTCGAAAGAGTTGGAAACCACATCTACCGGTCCCTCCGAGTCCAAGGCGGTGCACTGAGGCAGGGATAAGCTGGGGTCCGCGACAGTCCCAGTGTCTATCCGGGCTCCGCTAAAGGAAGAGGACCCTCTGAGTCCAGGAAAAGGGAGTCTCGTGCCCGGGAAGGGACCAAAGCCAGCATACCCGGAGCTGGAGCCAGACACTGAACAGATGCCCACTATGCATTACGAATGTAATCAGCCGACGTGCAGTATAGAAATGTTGGGTGAAAGGAACAGCCTAGCATGGGGTAGTGTGTCAGGAGACCACAGATGGACCCGGACGACAAACCAGGCGGCCCTGCCGTATGTCCACAAGGCACCGATTGGAGGCCCAGACCAGAGCCCGAAGAAACGCCTGAAGGACAGTCTTGAGTCAGCACAGTCAACGGTGGCTGGTCGGGCAAAGGGCCCGGAT
The DNA here is from genome assembly GCA_016271365.2 of Neoceratodus forsteri. Taxonomy (NCBI): domain Eukaryota; kingdom Metazoa; phylum Chordata; order Ceratodontiformes; family Ceratodontidae; genus Neoceratodus; species Neoceratodus forsteri. The sequence goes on from JADMNL010000029.1 coordinate 87,210,447, forward strand.
TATGAGGCAATGCCTAAGAGACCAAGGAAACATCCGAAGGAGAACAGCCTGGTGTGCCTGGTCTAAAGAATGGGAATCAGCAGGATCAGACTGAGGGTGGCTCAGTGCCGATTCCACTGGGGAGGAACGATGGACAGCGGCCCTGCCAGCGCCTGGTGGGGAAGGCCTGGAGAGGGGACCACCAGCGGCGGCTGAGGAGCCGAAGGTGCCAGGGGGAAAAGAGACCCTATGGGCGCGGGTGACAGCTGGTGTCGGTCCGGAGGACCAACGTCGGGCCCCCAAAGTGGGGTACGGAGAGGACGCACGGGCGGGCGTCAGTGGAGGAGCTGGCACCCAGAGAACTGGCCTGGCCACTTGGCTGCGAACCCTGATGATGGTAGGGCCTAAGCGCCAGGGGCGGCGGGATGGAGGAGTCCCCCGAACCCGCAGAAGCACCGCCCGCCACAGAAACCAAGGCAGGGCTGGTGTGGCCGCTGAGGTCGACACCCCCCCGCCCGTGCGCAGCATCAAGTATCAGGCCTGTCTGGCGCCATCATGATCACTGTTGCAGGTTCCCTCCCAAGTTTCAGGAATATGGGAAGGCATAAAGAAACTTCCCCATCTAGTCCAGTTCAAAAACGTCCTCTGGGACTGTTCCTCTGCAAAACACTGTGGGAGCTGACAGTTCTTCCATGATGCAAACAGGTCTATATTGGAGTACCCTACCTTATGCACATGGAGACTAGAACCTCCTGGTTTAAGGCCCATTTGCGATCTCCCTGGCAGATTCTGCTTAGGGAATCTGACAGGACATTGTTTTTGCCTGGCAGAGGCTCTGCAAATATGTTTGCTTTTTGGGAATATGCCAGGTCCCAGATCCTCACTACCTTTGCACACAGTTTTGAGGATCTTGTTCCTCCCTGCCTGTTTAAGCAGTACATTGTTGTTGTGGTGTCTGTCCTCATTTGGACAGTCTGACCTGCTCTAAGCTCCAGGAGGTTTATGTGTTCTAGTGACTCCTGTGGGCTCCATTTGCCACCACTCACTGTGAGGTCTTGCAGGTGGGCCATCTCTCACCCTAGGAGTGAGGATTCTGTAGTAAGAATACTTGCTGGTGACTGCTGAAGGAAGGGAATGTCCTCTCTAGGACTGCTTTCTTCCTTCCTTCCTTGTTGATCACTGAACAAAGGGGGAATGTCCTCTCCGAGGCTTGCTTCCTTCCTGCCACCACGGTAATAATTCCACTAGTGCTTTTGTCACCGGCACTAGCTTTGAAAGTGGATCCCATCTTTGCGACCAATTCTCCATTAAGTGGTACTGAGTATCTCTCATCTGGAACTTGTCCCATGAAATCACTGCTGTGGATGCAACCATGTGACCTAGTAACCATAGGAAGTCTCATGCAGGTTTTGTTTGACCTGCTGTGAAAGACACTGCTGATGCTATCAAAGCTGTAACTCTGACCTGCAGGAGGAAAGTTTTTCCCTGCAGGGTGTTTAGCTCTGCTCCCATAAAGTCCAGCATTTGAACAAGCTCTAGCAGGGACTTCTGCACGTTTATCAAGAATCCCAGGTTCTCCAAGGTGCTTTTTACCAACTGAACTGAGCACCTTGCCTCTTGTTCTGTTTTCCCTGAGACTAGCCAGTTGTCCAGGTAGGGGGGAACCACCATGCCTCGTTTTCTCAGTTGTGCTGCCACCACAGCCAGGCCCTTTGTGAAAACCCTTGGAGCAGAGGCGAGACCAAAATAGGAGAGCTGTGAACTGGTATTGGCAGTTTCCTAGCTTGAATCTGAGGTATTTTCTGTGAGACTGACAGGGATATGAAAACAGGCGTCTTTCAGATCCAGGGATCCCATCCATTGACCTTTCTGCAACGATAGTATCACTGTTCCTAGTGTGATCATCCTGAATTTTTCTTTTTTCAAATGTTTGTTCAGAAACCAAGTTCTAAAATTAGTTGTCACTCCCCCCTTTTCTTGTGGGTCAGGAAGTATCTTGAGAACAAGTCCCTGCACCACTGGGAGGCAGGAACTTTTTCTAGTAATAACAGTTTTTTTTACCTTCAGTTCCAGCAGGCATTTTTCCTGTGGGGGAGTGTGTTAGATAAACGTCTGTGTTTCTGCAGGCTTGGAAAGTGTTTGAACTGTAGACACAACCCTTGGTCCATTACCTCCAGTACCTACTTGTCTGTGGTAATGTTTACCCATTCCTGGAAGTAGTGTGCCAGTCTTCCTCCCACTGGCAATGGTTGGGCACTGGGCAAAACCATCAGGAGTTTTGTTTTGGCTGGGACTTCGGCACTGGAGCTGCAGCATTATGCCTGGAAGCCCCCCCCCCCTTTCCCCTATAGTAGTCTCTCTGTGACTGGAACTCATAGGGAGAATAAAAGACGTAGGCTCTTGGGACATATTCCCTGCCTCTGTAGGCAGTAGAGGCCTGGTCCTTCTCATTGTTACTTTTGAAAGTGGTTTTGTATTCATCCACTTTTTGCATGCAGGCCTTGGTTTTATCAATAAATAATGAATCTCCCTCAATGGAGAAATCCATGGCCTTGTTCTAAGGATCATAGGAAAGGATGGTAGTCCTCAGCCAGGAAAACCTTTTTAAGGACTCTGCAAGAGCCAAAATTCTGGCAGCAGTGTCACTAGTGTCCACTACAATATGGAAATGATATTTTATGGCATCCAGGGCTTATCTTGCTGTAGCAATCAGGTCCTGTGCCAAACCAACCTCTGTTCTTTCTGCCAGTCCCAGCACTGTGTTCCAAAGTGTTTTCCTGTACTGTGCTACATGTGCTGAATGAGCCGCCCTGCCTGATGAGCAGGGAAGCTGTTGTATAAACTTTTTTGCCACAGTATCTAATTTTTTAGTCTTTTTCAGGAGTTTGCGCAGGTAGAGTGATTTTTGCTCTCTCGAGCAGCGGCCTGAACTACCCCGTGACGCTCAGGATGGGCATACAGATACTCCACTCCCTGCATGTCCACCTGATATTTTTTCCTCAATGTTTTTGATGGTGGCTGCAGTTGAAGTGGGTGCAGCCATGATTTTTGCAACAGCCTTTTCAAGTGGTTTATGTATGGGAAGTAACATCCTTCTTGGTGGAGCTACTCCAAGCACGTTCATAAAATCAGCATCCTCTTCATCCCCGTTTCTAAAGGTGGGATGTTGAGGGTATCAACCATCTGTCTGACAAAGGAGGAAGAAGATAAGTAATCCTCAATTTGCCTTGGAGGAGGTTTGAAATCTTGCTCAAGTGTGTCCTCTAACTCCATTTGGACACCTTCCTCCACATGCATACAATACTCTTCCGCTTCCTCCTCTTCAGGCAGATAGATTGGAGCCTGAGTCGGGAGGGGGAGGTTGCAGGCATCTTACAGAAAACTGTCATGGCCTGGACTGCCTGGAAAAATTGGCATATTTTTTATATGTTCCCTGATTAGGGCATTTTTCTGTGCCATCTGCCTGCTCTTTTGGAGTGGCAGTGACATTTTCTTTCAGCTTCTTTTTGGCAGACACCATTTCCAGTGCCTGCTCTAGGGGCTTTTTTTTTTTTTTTTAAATACTTACTATTTTTCTATGCCCCCTTCTCACGGCTCCAGGAACCTCTCTGCAGGGATCCCAAGGTTGTGCGCGCTCCCGTAGTCCTGCCTCGGGTACCTCCATTCCGAGTACCAGCTGCCTGCCCCCATCCTGCTACGGTATACTCCCCAGGCGGGGAGGAGAGGGTCTCCTCTTACCCTCTCTCACACCTCAAGTATGCGTCGGGAGGTCAGCTGGCCCCATCTCAAGAGCCCGGTTATGGGTTTTCTCGGGACGACCGGGTCCCGGCTACAGGAACCTGAGACAGGGTATTTCCGTTTTTTCTGGTCCCAGTCCTCGAGGCGCCCACACGCTAGGAAAGCCTAGGGGCTAAGCACATCATGACGTGCTTATTGCTCCGGCAGGTGCCTCCTTACCCTTATTTTTGCATGCTGCCTTCGCTGCATTTCCACCTGTGGTCACCCAGGTGGCGGTATAGCAGCAAGACCTGCATCCCACCCCACCCGGAGGAGGAGAGCAGCCTCGGCACTCATCCTCCTCCCCCTGGCCGACCCTCCAGCTGCCCGAGTCCGTTCCTGAACCCGGGTCGCTGGCGCCGCGAGCGGTAACCCTACCGCTGCGCCGGCAGGACAGCAGGGGCTCTTCTTTTTTCTTGTCACCTTCTGCATTATTTGCTACTGTACATGAGGAGATGGACCCTTCAAATACGTGCCTTCCACCATTGATGGGACCACGTTCAGAATTTTCTTTAATTTTTAGGTGATGGAGGCAGACTGAGAAGGCGTCCTTCTTTTTTAAAATTTTAACCCCTTTAAGTGAGGTTTTAGGACACACACACAAAAAAAAAAAAAAAACCAACAAAAAAAAAAAAAGACAGAACTTACAATTTAAAAAGTTGTATTGTGGACCTAAACACTTTAAACAAAGTTCGTGACAGTCTGCCCTTAAGAGCAGAAAACAATTTGTACAATTTTTTGATGGTCCACAAGGTCTCTCTCACATACCAATTAGACAGAACCTTTAAATAATCAATCAATCCCAAAAAACTATGCAGCACGAGAGTCCAACAGCAAAAAATGTTTTTTGTACTGAAGAAACTGTACAAAAAGGTCAAACCTTGGCTTCTTTAACAGGAACCATTAATTAAGGAGAAATAGCACAGACAAAAATGGCAAGTGAAAACACTCCATTCTCTGTAAACTGGCTAGCTAAATATAGTTAACAACTAAATGTAACAAAAAGGAATGTGGTTCACTAGCAAAAATAGCCACAGTAGCCAAGCAGGATATTCTCCGGTTCCTGGAAATCAAACTGGAACCAGAGAAACCTTAATTTACAGAAAACCCTATCTAAACGCAGAATAATCCAGAAAAATTGACCAAAACATACTTTTTGATGCAACAACGAAATAAAAACTCAACTGGAGAACCAGCAGAGTTCACTACAGGGTGCCTGATCTTTTCAGGTGGAGAAACAGACCTGAGCAACTCTCAAGAGTGGAGTGCAGATGCAGAGGTTGGACGTACATCACAAATTCTAAAATTTGCATAGGTTCCATCTCTGGGCATCACTCTTGGCCAAGATGACTGCATAAACTGTAAAAATGAAGTGTAGGATTCTTGGGGTTTGAATGTTGAGTTTCAGAACAGACACCAAATACTGAAATGTTTCAAAAAACATCATATAAAGTAGTACAGAGACACTCTGCAGATTTCAGCACAAACATGTTCTGTACAGAGTAGCCAACACTTTGCCCATGCAAATCTATGACAGGTGATGTATACATAAAAATGACTTGCATGCCAAAAGCAGCCCACTGTTTAATGCAGAAGTTGCTCCAGGATTCTAAAACTGCCCTTTGTCCAAATGTTGCTCACCAACTGCAGTCAATCCAACAACTGGGTGCCAAACTTAAACTACTTTGTAGTAATTGGCTCAGCTGCATAACCAATGAGTGGCTATCACTTTTTGTGGGGTGTGAAAAAGGTGGCACCTATATTCTCAATATAAAAACAAAACAAAACAAAAAAAACTTCAGTAATTCGGCAGAGAAAAAATGTTGTGGCGCAAACATTCAGTGTACAGATACAGGCCTCCCAAAGGAAACGCGTGATAACAACAAAACTTCTAAATGTCCAGTTATGGGGCTGCTCCACAGGGATCCCCCAAGTTTCTTTGCCACTCTGATCAGCACTGTAAGAGGTCGGGCACTCCTCTTCCTTTCAAAACATCAGCAGAAAGTACAGTCAACCTTCAAACTGGGGGGTGTTCTTGATGGGAACATCGGAAACAAACCTCAATGTTGATTGCGTTAAGCTTCTCCTCCATGACCTGCTTCAGGATAGTGAGGGAGGACTTTATTGCATCTTTGAGTGTCATTGACTGAAAAACAAGAGACATCATCTCATCACCAACATTCTATAACTATATACTATAAACTATAAACAATGCAGAGTTTCAAGGCCACATGTACTGTAGCAAGTGTGTCATGGTAGGGGTAACCCCCCTCCCCCGACTGAGGTCTCATCACATGGCCCCACCACCCACAAGATAGAAATCTCAACAATATGTATGCACAGAAGTTTTATGAAGGCAAACCCCCAACTTGGGGTTAAGAAGTCACCAGTACACAGGCACATAACTTACATGGAAACCCCTCCCACACCCAAGTTTGAGGTGTCACCAGTACACAGGCACATAATTTACATGGAAACCCCTCCCACACCCAGGGTTGAGGCTGCACCTGTACACAGACACATGACTCTTCCTCAACAACCTGAAACCACTTTCTCCCCACGCAGAAGAAGTTTTATCCAGTTTAACAGTTCAGCCATCTCCAATATCTTTCTCCAAAGAGCAGCAAGAGAGTGGGCTACCCCATCCTCGAGACTGGGCACACAAGGAAGCAATGAGACTGTGGGCTGCCACTACCCCTGCAACTGGGAACACCAGCGAGCAGTAACAGTCAACTACCACCCCCCCCCCCCAAAACTGAAAACATCCAGGCAGTGATTGGTTCATCAACTTCCTGCTCCACACTCAAAACACAAACCCGAGTCTCCGGCATGCCAAACGGTTTCCCAGACACTGCATTATCGACACAGGCAATTCCACTGCCTCACCAACCTTCTGCTCCGGTCTCACTGCATTATTGACACGGGGTTCCACTGCCTCACCAACCTTCTGCTCCAGTCTCACTGCATTATTGACACAGGGGGTTCCACTGCCTCACCAACCTTCTGCTCCGGTCTCACTGCATTATTGACACAGGGGGTTCCCCAGCCACAGTGCCATTAAGCTAGACGCTTCCCTAACCGCCAGGCAAACAAGCTGGGCAGTTCTTCAGCCACTGTGCTATCTAGTTGGGCTGTGCCCCAGCCACTGTGTTATCAAGCCGGGCAACTTCCCCAGCCACTACACTATCAAGCCAGCTCAAACTCAAGTTAGCGCATTACCTTGTGGTAGACTTCCTGCAGAGAACTTTGTGCACCCTCGGAGGCCGAGCCGATTGCCCTTGCATCACACTGCACAAACGTGCCCGAAGGGTCCATGTGGTACCTACAGTAACAAAGAAAACGATATAACACCAACACAAAATAAACAGAGCCCTCATTTGCGTTTTTGCTGTGGATGAACTGGATGTTCAGAGGGGAGTTTAGAAAAGGTAACGAATAAAAACAGTGAGTTAGCCTCTGCACATGTCTCCATCATTCATGCTTTAGGGAGAACGTAGGTTTCTTGCATGATGTAGCACATGGGATGGAGTGGAAATCAAGAAAAGTAATGATAAGTATTGGAACCCTTGTCACTAGGATGTGACATGTTCATTTTTCACAAGTGGAACTAACAGAAGGTGGCTGTCTGATGTTAGTTGTTGCGAGGCATCTGAAACAAACTGAAGTGACATAGAAACAACATGACCCAACTGGATTTTTGTTCCTTTTTATTTTAGGTAACTTTCCTTTGTAGCTGCATCAAATGCAATTCATTTCCATATTTACATAGCACAATAAAAATTAAGCGAGGAAGTAAAAACGAAAAAGTAAAGACAGTCTAATTCCCTATCTTCCTTAAATCCTCCACTTAAAGGAAAACTGTGCAAATACTGACCTCCCCGCCCCGAAAGGATTACCCCCGGTGAAGTTTTTATGCAAAACTCCTCCTTTTTCCAGCAGCCACTTATCAGATATACTTGCGGATAAGCTGATCCACGATAAGCTGACCCCTTCCCCCAATGCCATACTTTAAAAGCAAAAAGTACAATGACCAGCACATAAGCCAAATGCAATTTTATTTAAGATGTTGGTACACACATGAAAAAGATTCACAGTACGGTAATATAAACCAGTGCTTCACAGTAATCAACCAGCACGCAAGTAAAGTGCATTGTTTAAGTGAAAGAGATGAGAATTTATCTAAAGTCCATATTTGTGTCATTGACTGCCTCACACATCCGTTTCCTCCTCAACGTCCAAAATGCCAGAGATACAGAGAGACTGTAGATTTTCGGACAGGAACTGATCAGTTAGGAGGTCGTCAATGTAGTTGTCATGTTCCTCCAGCTCTTCCTGTTCCTCTTCCGGTGCCTCGGTAGCAATGTCTCCATCTGCATCCTCAAACAGGGCATCGTCTTCTGTCCCGTCCATGGCATTGCTGATACCGCATTTAAGAAATTCTTTGTGGACCATATCAACAGGGACTGAGTACCTGGCTTCCACGATCCACTGGCATACTATATCCAGGTCAGGTTTCTTGAGATTGCCAGCTTTTGTTACAGTTCCTGCCCCAGAACACATCCACTCACTCCACAGACGTCTGACACTATCTTTAAAGGGTTTGTTCAGACAGACATCATGGGGTTGTAGTACGGATGTCAGACCGCCAGGTATCACACAGAGGTCTATTTTAGATTTTTTTTGCAACTTTAACACACTTGGAGCGCAGTGCCCCAGGACATGAGCCCCAAACCCTTTGTAACCAGATCTTCACCAGTTCCTTATCCAGTCACCCTCTGGGATGGGGGTATACTAGCGCTCCTGGTGGGGGGAGATAATGTCATTGTTTTGGGCAATGTCTTCCTTTTAAAAATGACAAGTGGCCATAGTTTTGTGCCATCAGCCAGGCATGGTAGGACGACAGTAAAATGTGTCTTTTTCGTGCTCTTTTGTGCGAATTAGCACAGTCTTATTCCCCATCAGATTTACAGTCCTGTTACCAAGCAGGTTGAAAGTCATGAGGGTTTTGTCCATGTTTCCTATCTGTGCCATGTCATAATTGTGTTGGTGTCTCATTTTTATTACAGGCTGCTGAAAACTGTCAACCTTTTGTTCTAGATAGAAACATAGACTTTGACAGCAGATAAGGACCACTTGGCCCACCCAGTCTGCCCATTTCCCTACCTATTGGATAAGCTGCAGATTCTAGTTAACCAACAGCCTACTTCCTGCAACCCCCCACTATAATTGCCTTATGTCTGTCCCATGCATGTTTGAATTCCCCCACTGTTGTAGACCCCACAACCTCTCCAGGAAGGTGGTTCCATGCATCCACCACTCTCTCCGTGAAAAAGAATTTCCTCACATTACCCCTGAGCCGTCCCCCCTCTAACTTTAAATTGTGCCCCCTTGTTCTTACACATCTCTTTTTCTGAAAGATACTACCCTCCTGGACTTTGCTGATTCCCTTGAGGTACTTACAAGTTTCTATCATGTCCCCCCTGTCCCTCCTTTCATCAAGGGTATACATATTAAGCTCTCTCAGTCTCTCTTCATATGGTTTCTGATGTAGACCCTGCACCATTTTAGTTGCCCTCCTCTGGACTGCTTCCATCCTGCCTATGTCCTTGCGTAGATGAGGTCTCCAAAACTTAATGCAGTACTCTAGATGGGGTCTCACCAACAGTCTGTATAGAGGGATAACCACTTCCTTTTTTCTGCTTGTGATGCCGCTCCCTATGCATCACAGTATCCCCCTGGCTCTTCTTACTGACTTCTCACATTGCTTACCCACCTTTAGGTCATCTGATATGACTACACCCAGATCGCTTTCCATTACTGTTGTCGTTAGTACCTCCCCTGCTATTGTGTACTCTTCTCCTGGATTTTTATTTCCCGGGTGCATTACTTTGCACTTCTTTGCATTGAATCTAGGTTGCCATATGTCTGACCATTCCTCCAACCTTGCCAAGTCCCTTCTCATCCTTTCTACCGCCCCCGTGTATCAACTCTGTTACAGATCTTTGTGTCTTCCGCAAAGAGGCATACTTTTCCTTCCAGACCCTCCGCAATGTCACCTATAAAGACGTTAAAGAGGACTGGACCCAGTACTGAGCCCTGAGGTACTCCACTAGTAACCCCCCTTTCTTCAGAATGTGTTCCATTCACTATTACCTTCTGTGTCCTGTTGTCAGCCAGTTTGCTACCCAGGCTACCACCCTGGGACCCACTCCCAGGCTGGCTAACTTGATTATTAATCTTTTGTGCGGGACTGTGTCAAATGCCTTGCTAAAGTCTAGGTAGGCCATATCCACAGCCCCTCCCTGGTCTATTACTTTGGTCACCCAGCCAAAGAAATCCATTAGATTCGTCCGACATGACCTTCCTGCTGTGAATCCATGCTGCTTTGGGTCCTGTGCCCCGCTGGCCTCTAGGTACTCAACAATTCTTTCTTTCAGAAGTGATTCCATTATTTTCCCCACCACTGAGGTCAAACTAACAGGTCTGTAGTTTCCTGCTTCTGTCTTGCTCCCACTTTTGTGAAGGGGAATCACATCTGCCCTCCTCCAGTCCTCAGGTACCACCCCATCTTCCCATGATTTGTTAAAAAGTGTGGTTAGTGGTGTCATTAGGTCCTCCCTTAGCTCTTTTAGGATTCTAGGGTGAATCCCATCAGGCCCCATTGCTTTGTCCACCTTGAGTTTTAGGAGTTCTTTTAGTACTCTTTCTTCTGTAAATGGACTAGTGTCAACCCCACTATCCAGAGTGCTTCTACTATTTGGTTTAGGTAACTCCTCCTCTTCTTCTTTTGTGAATACTGAGCAAAAGTATTCATTCAGTATCTCTGCCTTTTCACTGTCTCCCTCTGCCCACCTCCCCTCTCCTTTATTAAATCTTCACTATCCCTCCCTTAACCTTTCTATGCTCCCTAATGTACCTATAAAAGGTTTTATCCCCCTTCTTAACTGAGTTGGCTATCTTTTCCTTGGTTTGGGCCTTTGCTTTTCTGACTGCCTTCCCCACTTCTTTCTGCTTTAATTGATACAGTTCCCTGTCGTGCTCCGTCTGTGATTCCTTATACTTTTTGAATGCAGCCTTTTTCTCCTTAACCTTCCCGGACACCTCTTTTGAGAGCCATAGTGTTTTTTTTTTTATTCTGTTTTGTTTTCTTTATTTGTTTCACACAAAGGCTTGTTGCCTCCATGATGGCAGTTTTGATTTTTCTCCATTGTTCTTCCACCCCTTCTTTCTGGTCATTTGCTAATGCATTCCTCAGGTATTCACCCATTATGCCAAAGTCAGCCCTTCTAAAGTCCAGTATCCTTGTCTTGTATGGCTTGTCTCCATGGTTGTGTTTATTGTGAAGCACACTGTGCAGTGGTAGCTTGTTCCCAGATGTCTACTGACTTCTAAGTTTGTGATCCTCTCTCCATTTGAGAGTACCAGGTCTAATACTGCTCCCTCCAGAGTGGGTTCCACCACTAGCTGTCTAAGGCATGCTCCCTGTAGGGCATCGAGAATGACCCTGCTCTTGGATGTGGCTGCAGTCCATGTCACCCAGTTAACATCTGGCATATTCAGGTCCCCCATCAACAGTATCTCCCCTTTTTCAGCCATTTTGAGAATGCCCTCTATCATTTTCTTGTCCATTTCCTCCCCTTGAGACGGGGTCTGTATACAACCCCTGTGTGGATTGTGATGCCATTCCCTGTCTCCAAGGTGACCCAGAGTTCCTCTTGTCCTCCCCCTTTACTTTTTAGTTCTGTAGCTTTGATCCCTTCCCTTATGTAGAGAGCTACTCCACCTCCTCTCTTACCCTCCCTGTCCCTTCTGTAGATTGTGTACCCTGGTATGTTGACATCCCAGTCATGGTTCTCCGTGTACCATGTTTCTGTGACTGCCACAATATCCAAGTGTTCCTCCTAGATCATGTGGAGGTTTCTGGGATATTTTTGTACGCTGTCTTAGGGTCAGCCCGTGACACTCCATAAAACCTGAGCACCACCTGGCCGATGTCAAAAAACACTCCGAACCTGTGGAGCAGTACTTGGGCTCCTTTGCCATCCTTAGTGCCTGCATTCGGATGGCCAAGTGGGTAATGATGTAGCCGCTCCAGTGGCATGCCAGAACCCATTTGTTCAGATCGGACTCCAGCTGACTGAAAGCAGGTCAGTCACCACGGTATGCTTTCTTTGTGTTAGGCATATCTCCTAATGCCTCTCTTTGTTCTTGCCAGTCTCACACTTGCTTCTCGTTAACAGAGAAGTGCCCAGCCGCAGCAGTGTTAATGGAGCTCTCCGCATATTCAACACGCAGCTTAAAAGCTGCATCATAAGAGCTCCGTTTTTTTTCTTAGTGCCAGTATTCATTTTGGCATGGAGTGTGATAGTGCACTCTATTGGGTTAATTTTTTGAGTACTGGGCAGCGGCAATTGGGGATTTGATCGTGAACTGCATTTGACAGGATGACTAACTGAAATATTGGAGAGTATAATTTGACCCGCATATAAGCAGAGATCCATGATGTGCGCATTGAAATTTGGTCAAAATATCTCGGCTTATACGCAAGTATATACGGTACTTTATTTCATAAAGTCCACAAACAGGGTATATGGAAGACTGTGCTCGGCTCCATTTACTATAAAAGTGCTTCAATACAAATGTACTGAAGCAAGCGGTGCTACACTGTTACAGTAGGCGCACGGTCCGCCATATTACCAGATTTTACAAAATAAAAATAAGGTGGTCGATGGGGAAAAAAAGGGGATTTTCTGCATAAAAAGCTTAATGGTGGGCGGTCAGTATTTGCACAAGAAATTTATATATACACTTGAAAAGAAAGTCAAAGTCACAAATGAACAGTTAAGGATGAGAAGGCTCCAACTAGTTGTACAACAATTTCAATAAAATTAAAATAATTATTCTGTATGACAGGAGTAACAAGTACAAAACTTTATATAAGTTGTTAAAAATGTTTAAATATCACGTAAACAGACTGCATGGATTAATAAATAATTTTAAAAATGTACCGGGGAAGGGAGGAAACTGGTCGCTTACTTCAATATATTTATGAAAATGAAAATTCTCAAATGTAAATGAAGTTACTAACAGAGATTTACCCTATGAGATAAATGGAAAATGTTTATTATATATTAAGACACTGTATCTTTTATATAAAGGTCAATCTTAAATCCCATTACTCCCTGCTTTTTCTACATATTAAAGTCTCTTATACAGCTTATTCTAAATCTTATCTGTCTTCCAATATCTGGTCTTCCCTATGTTCTTCATTTTCATTCTCTCTACTTTTCAATACAACATTCCTTTTAGCCTTTTGTAAGATTAGAAATTCTTTAAGCTATAGATGCTGTCTTTCTGAATCTAACACCAAGACACATCCAGCAGTATACGGCAGTGTAAATGTGGCACCTATTTTAGAGATTTCCTCTTTAAAGATGTTCCCTGGTGTTTCAAATTCCAATTTTTCTGATGTACCCAAAAGAGGTTTCAAGGTTGTTTACTAGCACAAGTATATGCTTAAATATATGGAAGCATTATTAGAATAATGATTTATTCTATTATGCCACATCTAGATAAGAATATATACATGATGGCAGTGAGGAATTAAGCTCCTACAACAGCAGCCGGTAGCATCATTCAAGGCACTTCCCATATATGTCTGTCTTAGTTGACTCTGCTTTACATTAACAACCTTGTCATTCTGCATATACTTTTAAAGTGTCTGAATAGCTTTCTGACAAGTTTTATTGTTTATTGGGATTTTTCAAATATTTTTGTCCTGAGCCATTCACCCCTGAAACTGCAGCTTTTAAAGCAGGAAAAAGTACGAAAAGGCGCTCTATTACATTGGGATATAAGGTGGTACACCGAAACAATAATAAACACAAACAGTGCACCCACCTCCCCAGAGCTCCGTATGCACTATGTACATCTATAGCTTAAAATACAGAAGCACCCTCGCCACAAAAATGTAATCCACAAAAGTAATTTAATTACACTTATGGGTTGTCATGGTTACCAGTATGATATAAAAGACTGCAAGACAAGCAGGCGGATACCTCTGAAGAAGCTCCACTTAGTTGAGGTGAAACATTAGGTTTAGTCACCAACGTTCCCTGGCGTAACTGTCACTGCTTGGGGACTGCTGCTTTTCACCTCTCCAAGTGAGTCTTGTACCAGCTTTTAAATACAACAGTATGTATGTTTTTTCTGTTCTTGCCACTACAAGTTTTTTTTGCAATTGAATCACTTTTGTGGATTACATTTACGTGGTGAGAACGCTGGTACATTTTAAGCCATAGATACTGCACATAGTGCATACAGAGCTCTGGGGAGGTGGGTGCACTGTTTGTGGTTTTTAACTTTAAAAGCAGATATAACTAAAAGAAGCATGGCACCCCCTTTCTTTCACTATATTCACAACCTTATTCTACATCAAAGCAGTTTTATGAAAATGACATGAGACTGAAATGGTTTTATGCATAAAACATACAAATATTTCCTCCAGTTTTGAGACTGTTATCTCAATAGTGTGACACAGTATTGGTAATTCACTCTACATTTTTGCATTTGTGAGGGAAAAAATGAAACAATCATGACAAATGATGCATCACTGTTTCACTTTTTTCTTTCACAGGCTATTTCTTCACCTCCAGAGGGGAACTCTCTCCAGTTACCTCCTTTGACAATCTCTACCTCCCACTGTGGCGCTTGCTGCCTACTCCCCACTCCAACCCGGAAGAAGTGGGGGCCGCCCCTATCACCCAGAGTGCTCTTTCTACAGTATAGGCGCGTGCTGGAGCAGCGGGGGCCCCGGTGAGACAGCGCCCAGCATTAAGTGTGGATCGATGGAAGCTGACACTATCCCAGCAAAGGTTTTTTCTTACTTTTCCTGTCCCCGAGGAGCTCAGATGTGTAATGGCTAGCACAGCGTGCTGCCGCCTGCAACTCCTGCCGTTATCTTCTGCATCAGGGATTTGTGCTGCACCGACTACCGGCCAGATGCCGCTACAGAGTGGTGCAAGCCCCAGACCCCTTCCCGGAAAGGGAGAGCGGTCCTCTGGATGCTCGATCCCTCCCCTCCCAACCCCCGGTGGCCCTGGCTCGTTCCCAAACCCAGGTCGCCGGCATGGCATGAGGTGTGGCGTCCAGCGCCTCAACCCTCAGCGCCACCGGGCTGGCTATTTCACACTCATATTGACACTTAAAACCGTGATGTAATAACTACATAGAACAATCTGATCCCATATGAATTTTTTTCCATAAAGAGGGATTAAGTCTCACCATGTAACTTAAAAACAAACATGGCAATCCTTTTTTGTGCGCTGTAGACTTTAAATGTTTAGATGAGCATCCTGTACTGTGCAAAAAATTATGAATTTGACATGAGGTTGCTGAAACACCAGGGAACATCTTTAAAATGAAAGGAATGGGGAGCGGAGTCAGCAGCTGAAGAACAGATGCTCTCCAAATAGCTCTGTTCATCGAGGCAGTAAAAGATTAAAAGTGCACTTATAAAATTAGTGAATGCTGATTGTCTTATTAGAAATCAGCTTCAAGACCAAAAAAAGCTGCAGACAGATACCAAATTTCAACATGTATCAGCATGGGTTAACATGAAGAAAAGTGCGCCTCCGGAAAGCAGGAGAACGAGGTTAGTAAACTGCTGCAGAGGCAGAGGAAGGAGGGCAGCATAAGAAGGAAAACGGGGGAGAAGCAGAAGGGCAAAATGGGAGTAGAGGGAGACGGGCAGCAAAACATGGAAGGCCATAGTTACAAATGCCTGCAGCCTGGGAAATAAAATCCCAAACCTGGAGGCCTTGCTAGCAGAGGCGGACCTGGACATAGTGTCAATAACAGAGACTTAGTACACTGCAAATCATGACTGGGATGCAAATGTACCAGGTTATGCTCGATTCAGGAGGGATAGGGGAAGTAAAAAAAGGGGGGCATGTACATTATAGAAGGTATAAAAGCAATGGAGATACAGGGGAGGCAGAGGCACCGTAGGTCACCCTTGAGTCAGGAAATGGCACAGCAGTCCACACAGGGGTGATGTACAGGCCTCCAGCACAGCGGGAGGAGGTGGATAGGGAGTTAGTGGATGAAATACACGAGATGGCAACATAAGGGGAAGTACTGCTGCTGGGTGATTTCAATATGCCAGACGTGGATGGGACCATCCCGGCTGCTGCTTCAACTAGGAGCTGAGACATCCTGGATTCCCTACAGGGGGTAGGGACTCAGGCAGCTAGTGCGTGATCCCACCAGAGACAGGGAGATTCTGGACCTAGTACTGACCATTAGTGACAGAACCACAGAAGTCCAGGTAGAAGGTCAACTGGGGCCCAGCGACCACCACAGTGTGGTTTAGCATGGGCACAGGGACACAGTAATGTCACACAAAGGCAAGAGTCTTAGATTTCAGGATGGCGGACTTTGCTAAGATGGGGAAGTGTATCAAAGAAGCCCTGGTGAGGGGGGGTGAGGAGCAGTGGGAACACCTAAAAGAAGCCACAGAGGAGGAGATGAACCAATGCATTAGGCTGATAAAGGAAAGCGAAGGAAGGAACCACTATGGTTCTCGAAAGATGTGGCAGAGAAAGTAAAGGCCAAAAGGATGGGTTTCAGGAAATATAAGGAGATTCAAAAGGAAGAGGATAGGGTGGTGTACCTAGAGTCCAAGGGAAGTGGGGACGGCTGTTAGGCGGGCAAAAGTGCAGACTGAGGAAAGATTAGCACAGACAATGAAGACAGGGGACAAGACATTCTATAGGTACATCAGCGGCAGAAGGAAAGCCGAGGGGCGCTGGAGGATTGTAAGGCTCAGAGGGGATGCATGAGGTGTATGGAGGAGGAGGCAGAAATACTGAACAACAACTACTGCTCAGTATTCACTGAAGAAGGGGAGGGTCAGGGACCACAGCTGGGCAACAGATACCGGGTGTGTGAACACCAGTCCATTTACAGTGGAGAGAGTCCTAAAGGATCTCACAAAACTGAAAGTGGACAAAGCAATGGGGCCAGATGACATACACCCGAGGATATTAAAGGAACTACGAAGGAAGTTAGCAGCGCCTCTGGCAACCATGTTCACAGAGTCACTCAACACAAAAGTGGCTCCAGAGGACTGGAAGGGCACATGAAGTCCCTCTTCACAAAAATGGTAGCAGGGAGGAGACAGGAAACTATAGGCCGGTCAGCCTCACCTCTGTAGTGGGCAAGATCATGGAGACCAGGGCTCCAGATAAGAATTCTGGGTGTGAGTATTTTACTCCTCATTTTTAAAGTGAGGTGAGTAAAACCAATTTCAGATGCATACAAATGACTTTATGCATTTGGCTGAAGAGTACATTTTTGGGGAAATTACCGTATTTTTGGCAGGTAGTCTTTTAACTATTATGCTAAAACATCAGCACCATAATACGTACTAGTAGTAGTATTCTACTACCGATGTTTTAGCATACTAGCCAACAAAAGACCTACTAGTAGTAAGTTAACATCCATTGAAACAGTTATGCAACCACCAACAGCCACAGCAGGGCTAGTGACTGGGAAAATCCACCAACTGAGCCCTACAGTTTTTTATACTGTGTTGTGACACAGTATAAAAGTATGTAGGCCTAGAGGATTTTCCCAGTCACTAGCCCAGTAGTCCTGCTGACTGCAAAACTTAATTTTGATCCGAGAGAGAGTCTTTACTAAAAAAAAAATGTAGATCTAATCTAAATATCAGAGTGTTGCAACCAGAATTAGGGCAGTGGGGGTGACTGACAGCAGTCTCACATATTCTCTGGTCATGATACGCACCATCTAGAAATTCAGGGAGGATGCTGTGCTTTTTAGGGGTAGAAATTGGCACTGGCCCACTTATCCAAATGCTGCAGCCTGGTTAATTTTGTATAAGCCAGTATAAAAGTCTGCAGGGCTAGTGTGGAGTTTCCTGGTCACTAGCCCTGCTGGCTAGTGGCTGCAAAACAATTTCGGAGCCCTTGGCTTTGCTGACATTACAGCCAGACTGTAAACACAGTATACACAAACACACACTTCTGTTTAAAATCATTTTTTTTTGTACAAGAATGTACTGTGCAAGTATCGCTCTCTGTGATCATCTGGCTTGCAGTGTGCACAGTAACAGAGAAAAATAAGGCGGTCTTGAAGTCGTGACTGCAGAAACTCTTCTCACTAGACAGACACACTTAAGTTACTAAATCCTGACGCCATGCGGTTGATAGTAGTATTATCGATCGCATGGCATCAGGATTTAGTAACTAAGTGTATCTGTGTAGTGGGAAGAGTTTCTGCAGTTACAGCTAGTCCTGGCCTTAGAATACAGCCTATCGCCCATCGCATAGCATCACCCACCACATCTTTTAAACTTGGACCATTCATGTTACTCAACCATTTCATACATTTCAAAATGATTTTGAACAGGACAAGGCAGCATGTCATTGCTAAATAAAGTCATCAAAGAAGGCTACCGTGATCATCTTCATGTACGCACTTTACAAAGCAGTTATTTCAATTTCAATCGATTGAACGTTTATGGTACTATATGAAATGCTATGTCGATCACTGGCTATCGAACAATCTATACAGAGGCAGACATCTAGACCCACTGCAACATAAATAATCACCACTTTAAGAACACAAGCAGCTGCAAGACAGAAGGGGAAAGAAGCATCACTAAATTATTACAGTAAGTTTAACACAGTTACTTACACTTATTGTAATAATTCATTGATGCTGCTTCTCCTTCCCCACAGATACAAAAACGGAGCCAATCACACTGATATCTATTTGCAGAACTGTGATAAAAACATACAGCAGCACCACTGCGAGTCTGACAGATCATTACTACCTATCGCCCTACCCAGCCCAACTGTGAACTTACAAAGCATGTGACCACGAAAATCTAATTCTGGGGAATTGGATGTCAGAACTTACTGGATTTTTTCCCCGGCAAGATCATAACAGTCCCCACCGCTTATAACGGGCACATATGTGCAAGCACATTCTGCCCATTATATGGGTTGGTTGCAGTAAACAAAATGAATATTTTTTATTGCTCTGAGGCAATATGGGGGGAGGCAGGTGCATTGTAAGACGCTCCCTGCTGCCCACTACATTTGCTCAGTATAGTTACGTTTGATGCAGTGTGAAAAGTAATCGACATGCTGCAACAAAGCATTACTACTGTACCATATTAACTGTTTACATTCCCAAAAATAGAATCCTTACAGTTGTTCCCATGTCCGTCCTTGTATATAGTCTTTAACGGGTAGACTTCAAGCAAGAGAAGCTGATGATCAGGTGTAGAGCTCCTTGTTGCTGTGTCCCGTGTGTACCGCGATGTCAGAGATTGAAAGGGATGGGAGAGGGGACAGTCTCAGTCTGAATAAGACTACGTGGCTTGTGGGACTGGAGTGGGGTGTGGAACTCTGTTGTTCTTCCTTTATGTGTGGTACGATGTCAGCAATCGGAAGGTAGGGGAGAGAGTCTCTGACCAGACGTGCAATTGTTTTTTTTTTTTTTTTATTGGAACTGAAACAGGGTGAAAGGAGTGATAAGCCCTGCTGATGTAGGTTCTAGTATTGCGCCCTCTCTACGTGTCGATTCACACTTTGGCAAACTCTACAAACTGCCTGTCAAAGTGTGAACTGACTCTAATTAGGATATAATCTGCCTGAAATATCAGGCGAACATAGAATGCTTTATCCAGTGTTTTCAACACTGGAGCCTATGGAACTGGTAAACGTTTTTTAAAATTCGCCCATATAAAATCGATTGCCCGCCTAAAGTATGGGCGCTAGAAGTGGAGTGGACTGTACTATGTTCAGTTCACATTACCCAGGTCGCACCTGGAAATGAGCCTCGGCTCAGTGTGCCTTTCCCAGTCACCAATTTTAAATAAACAAACATTAGCACATGCTGCCATGAATCTAGCTTGCCTGTCCACCATCTGTCTGTGTTGCATTCCCTCCCGACCGCACAGTGAAAAGTTCTGTTTGAGACATCGCAGCCAATGGTGTGATAGCATCTGGGTGGGCACTGTCGTGACTGCAAATCTGTGCGAGCCACTTACAATAACTGACACTGCGGGGGGCGGATCAAAGAGTGTTTTTGGGGGAAGAAAGAGGACATTTCTTCAGA
Source organism: Neoceratodus forsteri (assembly GCA_016271365.2). Taxonomy (NCBI): domain Eukaryota; kingdom Metazoa; phylum Chordata; order Ceratodontiformes; family Ceratodontidae; genus Neoceratodus; species Neoceratodus forsteri. The sequence goes on from JADMNL010000029.1 coordinate 87,230,355, forward strand.
AGGAAAAAACATTTCACACACAGTAACCTGCATTGTAGATGCCTTATTTAATATGCACTTCATTTTAAAAAAGGAGCGTAAATGCAGTTTTAACATGTGTAAATAGACCCTGTACGCAGCTTATCTGGAGCCCTGATGGAGACACTGCTTAATGAAAGAACGGTGGGATACTTGGAATCCAATGGTGCCCAGGATCCGAGGCAGCATGGATCCACAGCAGGAAGGTCATGTCAAACGAACTGGATACATTTTTTTGACACAGTAATGAAGGAGGTGAATCGGGGGAGCGATGGACATCGCCTTCCTCTATTGCAGCAAGGCCTTGGACACTGTCCCACATAAAAGGCTGGTTAACAAGATGGGTAGTCTGGGCATGGGTCACAAGGTGGTTAACTGGATTAGAAACTGGTTAGCAGACAAGAGCCGGGGGGTGGCGGTAAATGGGATCCAATCCAGAGAGAGGGGGGTGACCAGTGGGGTACCTCAGGGACCAATCCATGGGCCAGTCCTGTTTAATGTATTCATTTGTGACATAGCGGAAGGGCTGGAGGGAAAGGTCTGCCTGTTTGCGGATGATACCAAGATCTGCAACAGGGTGGATACTCCAGAGGGGGTGTCGAAAATGAGGAGGGACCTAGAGAAGCTGGAAAAACAGTCTGAGGTGTGGCAAATGAGGTTAAATTCTAAGAAGCATAAAATAATGCACCTGGGACGCTGAAACCCTTGAGAGAGCTACAGGATTTGGGGAAGGGGGGTTGCTGACAGTCACCAAGGAAGAAAGGGATCTGGGGATTTCTGACAACCTAAAGGTGTCTAAGCAGAGTACAAAGGTTGCAGGGAGGGCCAGTGGCATGCTGGGGTGCACAGGCAGAGGTATCACTATAGCAGAAGGAGGGAGGTGGTGATTCCACTGTATAAAACACTATTGAGGCCTCACCTTGAGTACTGTGTACAATTCTGGAGGCTGCATCTCTGTAAGGCCAAAGACAGGGTGGAAGTTGTGCAGACAAGGGTGACAAAGATGATACAGGGCTTGCACCAGAAAAAATATGAGGAGAGATCAAAAGACCTCAATATATACTTCACTGGAGGAAAGGAGGGAGTGGGGAGATATAATAGAAACCTTAAAGGCATAAACAAGGTACAAGGGGATGATATCTTTCAATATAGGAGAAATATAAGAACGAGGGGGCATGATATGAGATTGAAAGGGGGCAGGATAAGGGGAAATGTGAGGAAGTTTTTCTTCACGGAAAGGGTGGTGGACGCATGGAACAGTCTGCCACAGGAGGTGGTGGGAGTAAGCACAGTGTGGGGATTTAAACATGCATGGGACAGGCATAAGGGAACCCTAGAAGTGGGGAGGAGAGGAGAAAGCCTTTGACAAAGTAGGATCAGAGGCCGCAAACAAGGGTAGGGCTTACCGGCAGACTAGATGGGCCTAGTTGTTCTGATCTGCCGACAATTTCTATATTTCTATGGTTGGCCTGAGCCATGTGGTGGAAAGCAGTGGAGGCGAATCATCAAACGGAGCACTACAAAAAGCCATCCGTTATCTTGATAAAAAGGTGTACTCCCTTGCAAACAGACTGGCTGGCATGGACACGAACACTGAGTAGGCAACAGCAACATCTAATACTGCCATGGAGACAGCTGACTGCGCAGCAACAGTAATCACTGCTGTCTTGGCCAAAAACAAGTTGCTCTATCTGAGAATGCAGCACTTGGGGTATCATGTCAGAATGGCCAATGCATCATTCTTAGGGATACCAGTGGTACAGGAAGGGCAGAATTTGGCAACCTACATGGCAGAGCTGATACAAAATGTGTAGGAGATGCATATTTGAAGACAGTTACTAAAAACCTATAGGATTACACCCAGAAGGAACCCTTCATCTACTGAGCAACCCCTAGACTGTCCTTGTGGTGACAAGCAGTACTCGCATCACAGATGCAGTTCTAACAGCATGAAAAATAAAGGTTGATTAATGCTGGAAAATGCAACTCTAATCCACCGCTTTCCTGACATTATTTCTGCCCTGCCAGAAGTGCAAGGCATCCGATTCTCTGCAGCTGGGCCTGCACAAACTGGGAGGATCGCACATGCACTTCAATCCCCCCACCAAGACTTCTGTGTTTTCAGGTTGGGCAAAGCCCAGGGGTCAACTGTAACCTTTTTTTTTTTTTTTTGCGCACTAGCCAGCAGGGCAAGTTGATTCAAATCTGCACTAGCCCGGCAGATGGTTGCACTAGCCCTCAATTACAATGGTACATTTGATTATGTATACAGGAAACAATGCAAGCAGAGCCAAGAAATACTTTGATTATTGCACATTTATCCTGCTCCACATAGCTTCCAGCTCCCCAGCAGTAAAAAAAAGACTACAATGCCATCACAGACAGTGAGCCCCCCATTGTTGTGCACCATGGCCTCCTCTCTTCCTCTTTCTGCCCCCCCACACCAAACAGAGAGAGGATATCACAACAGCAAATGTTTAATCAAGCAGTCCTAGCTCAGCGTGCGACACACACACACACACACACACACACACACACACACACAATAGCTGACTTCATCACACACTCACCACCACCCACAGGGCAATGAACAGAGTCAGGCAGAGAAAGACACACTCAGCCCCAACCTATAATCAACCGGAGACCTGCACTTCAGAAAGTTTTTGTACAGTCTCAAGTGAGACAGGAGCACATCTAAGGTTTCTTTGGGGTGTGGGATAGACAACCCTAAGAGGCTTGGGAAATAGAAAACTATGGCATTTTTATTTGTAAAAGCATTGTTTTTAATATGCTCTGCCCCAGCAGTAACAGATTTTTCTTTAACATTGTCCTTTCATCAGCCCAGGGGAAACCGTACGCAGGCATGGTGCTGTACTATCTGTAGTTCTGTACAGGATGATCTATGCACCCCAGGAATGCCTATTTCAAGGTTTAAAATTATGTATTTTATCAATGTTTATTTTTGTACCATGCATTTATTTTATTCATTTATTTATTACAAATTGGGTTTACAACCTTCGAGACAGAGACTCATTTACAAAGGCACCTCGCCGGGGCAGACATCAAGACAGTTATTACAGTGCAAATTAAAACAGAGGATAACATTACAGGTGCAGTAAAAGGAACATTTAACATAGATACACTTAGGTTACATGATGTAGTAATTTGTATGTTACTTAGGTTACACAGTGTTACAAAACTGTGAGTTACACTCATGGATATAGTAGGTCCTCAGAGAGGACAGCGTGTTACATCCCTGTTTGGACCTAGTAGGGAAGGAGTGGGTCTGGGGGAGGGAGAGGCTGTCCAGTGGACGTTGTCGAGCCAGGGGGCAAGCCGGGTGGGTACCACAGGTTACAACAGGGGGTTAGTTGCACCTACAACAGCGAGTATTAAAGATATGGTTCCGAACGGCTGTTTTGAAGGAGACAATTTTTGGCAAGTTGGAGATGCAGCTAGGGAAGGAGTTGAACCAGGTGGGGGCTCTGTAGAGGAAGGATCTCTGGGCAAGAGAGGTCTTGGTTCTGGGCACCTTGAAAGTGACCCATAGAGCTACAGGTGGTGAAGATGATGATGACTGCTGTGGAGGTGGAACCCCCGGGGGAGGGGGAGTCCTAGCAGTGATTTCTTTTTGAGAAGGCAGGTCTGGTAAAGCAGTCACTCCTCAAAGTTGAGAAGATTGGTGGTAGTATAGAGAAGGCAGGTGTGAGTGCGGCTGGGGGCACTGGTCAGGAGCCTACAGGCCTTATTGTTGGAGAGTTGGATTTTGGAGAGGGCAGTGTTGTCAGCTGCGGCGTAGATGGGCAAGCCATAGTCCATGAGGGACAAGATGGAGGAGGTGATGGCCAGCCTAAGGGCAACCTGATCCAAAGCTTTGGTTTTAGGCTGAAAGGACAAGCTGAGTGGGAGACATGTGGAACTGTATGAATGGTGATGCTGGCATGTTCCATTTAGAAGAGCTATGGACCCCCTACACTTGCCAGTAATGGCAGCTATGGATGGTCACTTGAGACTGGTCTGCAGTGGTGTCCAGGGAAAGAACAGAGTTAAGAGATTTGGAGGGGAGAGAGACGTTATGGTGAGGCTGGGATAAAACCCACCACCTGCAGGGCCAATCCTGTATACCTCTTTGCGTTTTGTCACTGAAATGTTGGATACAAACACACAAAATGTAGAGAAATGAGGGGCACTGGTCTTAATAATGTTGGACAAATTGTTAGACAGACACATTCAGAAAACTGGAACCTAGTGACTTAACAGCACTCTACCCTTGATCACATCCTGGACACTAGCTTAGCAGTGGAGTGATAATGACTCACATTGAGTCATTTGTGGGATCCCTCTCTTGAACTGCCAGATAATTGCAGCTCTTAATGAGCTGTTAATCACACCTGGCCATCTGGAACATTGAGAGAGATTCGCATGAGGATTAGAGAATGCTGAAGTAGAGACTTTCAATTTCATTCACAGCCATGAAAATCTGCACTAGTCAAGACAGGCAAACAGAGTTAGCTGCATTAGCCCTGGTCAATTTGCACTAGTATTTGGGCTAGTAAAACAATGTTAAGATCGACCCCTGGCAAAGCCCATCTTTACAATGACCTGGCTGAGGCTTGGAAGAAAAAAAAAAAAAAGCTGGAAACAATCAAGAGTTGATTTTGCCCACCAAAACTATGAACAAGGCAGGGAGGCTTTTTCTTTCTTTTGCCCACTAGACAGGACTGGTGTATGCCAAGTTTATGATGTAAGGCTGGGTCTTGTTCTTGGAATTGGTTTCAAATGTTCAAGTGATCTGACAAGGGCAGGCCGGCCACCAAACAAAGTTGTTTCTAACTGGGGATGCCTGTGGTGGGTCATGCTGGGACCGGAGCAGCAATGATGGTTTAAAAATGGCTCTGACCATGACGGCAGGCTGGGAGGCTACATGCCAGCAGGGTGCCTGCTACCCACGGAGCACACATACAGCTTTACAAGACCTGAGTAACACGTATCCTGCTCGTATTTTCATTTCCAGCTATGAATGTAGAGCAACACCATATTCAACAATAATCTGTTAAAATTAAATAATGTTGCAAGGCTGGAAAATGCTATCAGTTGGAAGTTTACCTTAAAATAGTGCAGCTGAAATGTTATGGAAGTTCTTCACTTAACTGTATGCTCATATATATGATGTATCTCAAAGTTCTGATTTTGCTGCCAACCAGTTTTGGTGCTTTCCCCAAAGCAACACACCGGTAGTTTATCTGCACCAATTTTAAATGGCTACCAATTTTAAAATTTTTCATCTGCTATTTTGTGAAGGGCGAAAAATTGTAAATAAGAGCTGGCCGTCTGATCCTATCCCCCTTTCTAGTCCCGATGAAGTTCTGCTGCACCCTCATGCTGCCCCTGCACGCCGACATTTTGTGGCATCACAGTTTGTAGAGCATGGGAGTGCACTCCATTGACAGTAATGGAAGAGTCTCTTACTACATCTGTTTTATGTTTTAGAGGGTCACTTGGGGCATATCTGTGCCACTGATCCACTAAGGAGGCTCTTAGTTGATCGGTGTCACCGATATACCATGAATGACCCTCTAAAACATAAAAAAAAGACCCCTCCATTGCTATCAATGTAGCACACCCCCCGCGCTGATGTCACAAAATGTTGGAGCGTGGGAGTGGCATGGGGACGGAGCAGAACTTCAAAGGGACCAGGAAAGGGAAGAGACCCGGTGGTCAGCTTTTAGTTATGATCCCTTTCCCTTCACGAAAAGCAGATGAAATTTAAGAATTGGTGCAGTTTAACTCTTGGGCAGTTAAGCTACGGGTGGGTTGCTTTGGCAAACTGCATAGAAATGAGCATGACTGGTGCGCTTTGAAGAGCACCACTCAGGCTCCTTTTCAGAATTTTTTTTTAAGTCCCTCAGCAGCAGCTTACCTCACTAGAATTTCAAAGTCACTTTTCTTAATTTATTACAGTCTGTATTTCTTAGGGGAAGGGACTGTAATTTCTGTGTTGGAGGAGTCTGCCACCCAATTCCTTACAGTTCCTGGTCCCCAATTTCAACAGGCACTGCCCCTACGCTCTCACGTTTTTGTGGAGAATGGTGGGGTGCGCTGTACTGATAGTAATGGGAGCCGGTTTTTAAATCCTTGTTAGTTGAGCTTTGATTTGACTTATGTGGCCCTCTAAAATACATATATATATATAAAAAAAATTTAAAACCGGCTCCTATTACTATCAATGCAGCGCACCACCCTACTATGCTCTCAAAACGAATACATCACAAAACGTGAGAGCATGGGGCAGCACCTGCTGAAACTGGGCACTAATAAGGGGAAGGGGCGGCTGGCTCCTCTGACAGAGAAATTACAATCCCTTTCTCTAAGAAATACAGACTGTAATAAATTAAGAAAAGTAGACTTTTGAAGTCTTAATGAGGAAAGCTGCTGCCGAGGGCCTTAAGGAAAGCAAAGAAACCGGTGTTCTTTAAGGACTGCGTGGACCAGAATGCTGCGAGTGGCAGCGTCTTGCTGGGTTATCTATCTACACATGGACTAACTTATTGGACTGTTACATCCTGTAATTGCCATTGCCCATGTTCAATACAACAGGGTTTATTTCAGTTCATAACCGATATAAAATGTGTGTACAATTGCCTCAAATGTGTAACGATGGATGCAGCCCTATCTATTGATCTCAGGAATGTATGTACCCCTACCCTACTACTATACTCAGAACCAAATGTGGTTTTTCATTGCAATCTGTTGCACTGAAAACTGAATAAAAATACATTTAAAATACATAAGAGGAAAATTTGCATCTAACATGTGTTGCTGCAGCCACATCAACGAAAACATGAAATCTAAAATTACTGAAAAATCACGCTTTCTTGTAACTTGAAGAATGCCTGTTAGTGTCACACGCTACTGGAATAATTTTTAACTGCATCCCTGGGAGGCAGGCCTCATTTTGTCCAACATTACTTTCGCTTGTTGCCCTTTTTCTCACCAGTGTTCTACTGGCCTCACAAGCAGCTAAACGGCAGAAAACCAGTCATCATATCACCCAACTAACACCTACTCAGACGGTAATCTGTGAGTTCTGCAGCCGGTATATATGGCAGCTTTGGTATGCTGCAACCATTCAAAATATAATGAAGCAAACAGGAAAAGCTGTTTGGAAAACACTGATCATCTGCTATAAGTGGATGTCTGGGCAAAAGATGTCCACTGTATCTGGCGCACACTGCACTATAAACAGACTGGTGCACAGATGACAGGCTTTTACTGTCCCAACTTATTAATCCGACTTGAGAAAAATCAGAACAAACAGGAAAATTGGAATTTCATAGGCTTAGCATGTAGGTGAGGTTTGTCAGCCAGCACCACACCAGGGTTAAGTAGGAATGGGCAGACCCGATGATCCATCAGGTTTTTATCTGCCAAACGATCTGACATCAGTTTGAGCAGCAGTGAGTAGGGAAATGGGCAGACTAGGTGGGCCGTATGATCCTTATCTGCCGACAGATTCTAGGTTTCTGTTTGCATACCACTGATGCATTGCACTGGGTTTGTGGCTTTACAGTGTGTGCTTTTGAGACGTACAAACTGTACACGCTGCTCTGCCCACACATTGCTCTCCCTGCGACCACTGGGGATCCCCCACACTGCTCTTCCTGCATCTGTTAGGGAGCCCACACACTGTGCTCCCTGCATCCTTTAAGAATCCCTCATACTGCTCTCTCAGCATCCATTAGGGAACCCGCATACTGATCCTTTACAGATCGCGCACACTACTTTCCTTGCATCCTTTACGGACACGGGTTCTGTTACTTCGTTTACTGATCCTACACACTGCTTCTGTAACACCCTTTACGGATCCCGCATGCTGCTCCTCTTGCATCCTTTACAGATCCAACATGCTGCTCTCCTTGCATCCTTTACGGATCCCGCACACTGCTTCTATAGCATCCTTTACGGATATGGCACGCTGCTCTCCCTGTATCCTTTATGCATCACGCAAGCTGCTCTCCTTGCATCCTTTATGGAGCCCGCACGCTGCTCTCCCTGCATCCTTCACGGATCCTGCACACTGCTCTTCTTGCATCCTTTACAGCTCCTGCAACCTTCATGGGATATACCACGATATCCCAGCATGCATAATCCAGATGCCAAAATCCCGACACCTGGTTGCCTGTGGTAGTGGTGTTTCTGTCATGTTTTGTGGGGCCTTGCCCCCCATGTGGGTGGCTTTGCCCTCCACACCCACCTTAATTAAAATAAACTCCACCACGGGCAACAACTACTTTTTGGGCAACTGGGTGTTGGGATTTTGGCGTCGGGATTATGCATGTCGGGGCAGATGTAATGATACCCCTTCATGGATCAGTGGATCATACACACAGCACCACTTGTAAACTGCCTCTAAGCTGCAAATAGACAAATATAGTTGCATAGCAGTGCCACTACAGTCAGGGTTGGGTGATTCTCAATTTTCAGCCACTTGTATTTCATCCACTGGTCAGTGGATTTTCTCAAACCTGTAGAAAATGCTATCTGGGGCCCAGAATGTCTCGACTACCCTGAAGGATAAATGTAATTGCTGGACTTCTCTACTGGGACTATATTGCCCTCCTTCCCAAAGCTAGTTCTACTTTTATAGGCACAGAATTTGACTGACAACAGGAACTTCCTGTTTGGGAGCAGGAAGTGAGTGATCACAGAGCCACCAAAGACCCACCATCCAAGAAGGGCAAGAGTAGCTCTCTGGCCCCCTCTAGCTGCTGGAGGTCTGCCTCTGAGCAAGTAAGGGGTCTACTGAGAAATATAGGATATTCTTGTCTCAGAACAGGACAATCAGGAGCTTAAAGGGCACACAGGCAAAAAGTAAGGAGAGAGAGGGAAAAAAAAAAAAACAGAGGAAAGAGTAAGGATTGCAAACAGTTAAGGGGCCAGAAATAAGAAATGATGGGAGTGGTGCAGTGCAGTGGCTGTGGAGCAGCAGTCTTCCGGGAGACGTTCTGGAGGATGCGGTGTTGTCCCATCTGCAGGCACCTCTCTGGATGGAGGGAGGAGGTTGCTCATCTCCAGGCTGAGTTGGCCAGGATTTCTGGGACCTCCTCTTCTATCCAGGGACCACCAGTGCCTCAGAGGTTGCTAAGAAAGAGGAGTGATTGGACCACAGTGGGCTCAGGGAGGGTGAGGGTGGTGGAACAGAGGCACATCCTTCCAGTTGTACCTCTCCACAATTCCTATGCCATTCTGGCAAAGTGTGGTTCCTCTATGGAGGCACCCGCAGTGGAGACCAAGGAGGATGCTGGGAACCTCCACAAAGGAGACCCACAGGAGGGCGGGAGGGGAAGGAAACAACTCCTGGTGGGGGACTACATTGTTAGGAAGGTAGAACTGGAGGAGGAAGGTAAGATGCCTGCCTGGCGCCATGGCTTGGAGGGACAGGGTGCGAATCCTTAGGATTGCCGGAGCAGCTGCACGGGGGAGGGAGCTGGATGTCACTGTCCACCTAGGGACAAATGACCTGGCTAAGAAAGGGATTAGAGAAGTGCAGGAAGAGTTTGTGGAATTGGGGAGGAGTCTTAAACAAGTAGCACGCATGGTAACCTTTTCGGAGGTGCTGCCCATCTATGGCGTAGGAAAGGCTAGGGTGTTTCACACCATAGGATCCAATCAGTGGTTGAAGAACTGGTGTGGAGCTCAGGGATTTGGCTTCACTGGGGACTGGGGGTCCACCTGGAGTGATGCAAGCCTATACTGGCATGATGGGCTGCATCTGTCCAGGAGGGGAACTAGGATCCTAGATGATAGGTTTAACTGCTTCATTGGCAAGCATTTAAACTAGCCAAGGGCGGAGGCACTGGAAAGAAGCAGGGAAATCCTAGCACCCCCCAAAAAAAAAAAATCACAGTAGTAAGTGCGGTAAACACTAACATAGAGGTGTCGATAGGGAGAAGGGCTGGGGTAAATGGAGAAAGTGACAAAGGAAAAGGGACAGAGATGGGTCAAAAGGAGTAAGGCCATCAGGAAATGGAGGGTAATGAGTACCAATGCCCGTAGTCTGGGTAACAAGCTCCCTGAGCTGGTGGCCTTGATGGAAGAGGGATGCCTGGATATCGAGCAGTCACAGAAACATGGTACACAGAGAACCATGACTGGGATGTTAATATACCAGGGTACATAACCTACAGGAGAGACAGGCAGGGAGGAGTAGCCTCTATGTAAAGGAAGGGATAAAAGCAACTGAACAAGAGAGTAAACAGGGAGGAGAGAAGGCACTGTGGGTCACCTTGGAGACTGGAAAGGGCACCACAATCCGCACAGGGGTTGTGTACAGACCCCCATGTCAGGGGAAGGGAATGGACAAGGATATGATAGAAGGTATTCTTAGAATGGCAGAGAAAGGGGAGATACTGTTGATGGGAGACCTGAATATGCCAGATGTTAACTAGAGCACATTTGCTGCAGCCACATCCAAGAGCAGGGCCATTCTTGATGCCTTACAAATGGCAGGCCTCAGACAGCTAGTTTCGGAACCCACTCGTGAGGGAGCAATCTTAGACCTTATACTCTCAAACGGGGGCAGTGAGAGGATCTCAGATCTAGAAGTGGGTTGCCATCTGGGAACAAACCATCAGTGTGGTTCATGTTAAACTCAGCTACAGAGTCAAGCTCATACAAAAGAGAGGGTACTGGACTTCAGGAGGGCTGACTTTGGCAAGATGGGAGAGTGCCTCAGAAAAGCACTAGCAAACAGGCTAGAAGGAGGTGTGGAGCAACAATGGGAATCATCAAAACTGCCATCACAGAGCAACAAGCCTTTGTGTGACAAATAAACAAATCAAACGAAAGAAAAAGCCACTATGGTTCTCAAAAGAGGTGGCTATGAAAGTCAGGAAGAAAAGATAGCATTCCGGAAGTATAAGGAAACACAGAAGGAGCAGGACAGACAGCTGTACCAGTTAAGGCAGAAGGAAGCAGGAGGAAGTCAGAATAGCAAAGGCCAAAACTGAGGAAAAGATAGCCAACTCTGTTAAGAAGGAGGATAAAACCTTTATAGGTACATCAGCGAGTGAGAAAGACAAAGGGAGGATAGTGAGGCTGAATAGAATGAGCAGTGGGTGGGCAGAGGGGAACAGTGAAAAAGCAGGGATACTGAACAAATATTTCTGCTCAGTATTCACAAAAGAGGAGGGGGAAGTGTCTAATCCAATTAACAGAAGCACTCTTGATAGGGGGTCGATCCCAGTCCTTTCACAGAAGAAAGGGTTCTGCAAGAACTCCTAAGACTGAAGGTGGACAAAGCAATGGGGCCTGATGGAATTCACCCCATAAATTCTAAAAGAATTAAGGGTGGAACTAGTGAAACCACTGGCTACTCTTTTTAATAAATCATGGGAGGATGGTGTGGTACCCGAGGACTGGAGGAAGGCGGATGGGATTCCCTTTCACAAAAGTGGGACCACGACAGAGGCAGGAAACTACAGACCCGTCAGTCTGACCTCTGTGGCAGGGAAAGTGATGGAATCACTTCTGAAGGAAAGAATAGTTGAGTACCTAGAGGCCAGTGGGGCACAGGACCCAAGGCAGCATGGGTTCACAGCGGGAAGGTCATGTCAGATGAATCTAATAGATTTCTTTGACTGGGTGACCAAAGTAGTAGACCAGGGAGGGGCTGTGGACATGGCCTACCTAGACTTTAGCAAGGAATTTGACACAGTCCCACACAAAAGATTAATAGTCAAATTAACCAGCCTGGGAGTTGGTCCCAGGGTGGTAAGCTGGGTAAAACACTGGCTGGACAACAGGACGCAGAAGGTAATTGTAAATGGAGTCCACTTTGAAGAGAAAGGGGTTACTAGTGGGGTACTGCAGGGTTCAGTATTGGGTCCAGTCCTTTTTAATGTCTTCATAAGTGACATTGCAGAGGGACTGAAGGAAAGTATGACTCTTTGCAGATGACACAAAGATCTGCAACAGGGTTGATACACAAGGAGGCGTGGAAAGGATGAGAAAAGACTTGGCAAGGTTGGAGGAATGGTCAGAAGTATGGCAGCTAGGATTCAATGCAAAGGAGTGCAAAATAATGCACCTGGGAAACAAGAACCCAGGGGAAGAATACACAATGGGGGAGGGGGGGTAATAACGACAACAAAAAAGGAAAGGGACCTAGGACTAATCATATCAGATGACCTAAGGTTAGCAAGCAATGTGAGAAGGCAGTAGGGAGGGCCGGGGGTATACTGGGATGCATGAGGAGAGGCACCACCAGCAGAAAACAGGAAGTTGTTATCCCTCTGTACAGACAGTTGACGAGACCCCATCTGGAGTACGGTGTCCAGTTCTGGAGACCACATCTCCGCAAGGACATAGACAGGATAGAGGCAGTCCAGAGGAGGGCAACTAAAATGGTGCAGGATCTGCAAGAGAAGCCGTATGAGGAGAGACTAAAGGAGCTTAATATGTATACCCTTGAGGAAAGAAGGGTGAGAAGGGACATGATAGAAACTTTTAAGTACCTCAGTGGAATCAACAAAGTCCAAGAGGGTAGCATCTTTCAGAAAAAGAGACGTGCAAGAACAAGGGGACACAATTTAAAGATTGGGGGGTGGTTCAGGGACAATGTGAGGAAGTATTATTTCACAGAGAGGGTAGTGGATGCATGGAACAGCCTTCCTGAGGAGGTTGTGGGGTCTAAAACTGTGGAAGAATTCAAGAATGCATGGGACAGACATAAGGCAATTCTTGTGGGGGGTAGGAAGAAATAGGCTGTTGGTTAACTAGGATCTGCGACCTATCCTGTAAGTAGGGAGATGGGCAGACTAGATGGGCCAAGCGGTCCTTATCTGCCGTCAAAGTCTATGTTTCTATGTATGTCCATTATCCCCAGTTGTTTCTATGAATCTTGACTCCCTGTACTCGCCTTACTTAATCACCTCTCGCTCTCCTTGTCTCTGCAGCTGTCCCGGTGGTCGCGAGGGCTCAGTCACTGCCCCCCAGCAAGCCAGCAGGACTCCAGGAGCAACCACCAGGTAATTACTGCCATTCACCGCAGCAAAGCAGCCCTTGGACTCGCTCTCTCCCTCCGGTCGCCTCGGCGCCAAATTTAAACTTGAGGAGACTCTCCCAGCGGGTAAACGGAGCACTAGCCCCACCGCCCCCACCACCACCCTTGGCTGGCTCTCTGTTATATTGGCTGTGGTGAGCCACGTGGGATAGGAAATAACCTATCAGCCCTGTTTGCCATCTGCAGGTTATACCCTATCTCCACTAGTGGCCGCAATTTACTCAGCCTAGCTAACTCTCTCTCACTAACTATCCTCCCCAAGCCATCTCACACTACTACTTCTTTTCCCCTGTTCCACCTAACCTCCCTTTTGCCCTGCTCTCTGCTCTCCCAGCGCTGCCTGCGTGAGGCAGGCACCGATACCCTAGCTGCTGAACCCTTTGGTCTTATTCATGAATTGAACCTCCTGCCCCTCTTTTTCTGCCCTCCCACCCCACACCAGTCCACAGGAACTGTCCTATTCCTGCCTAAACTCCCTGCTGCTCCCTGGACCTCCCTGGGGCAATGGCCCCTCCCCAACCCTCTCCTGGCTCTCCAGGAAAGGGCTCAAGATTGCCCACCTGAATGTGCGGAGCCTCTACGTAACCAAAATGAGCTCACCGCCTGGGTTGCCCTCCACAAACCTGACATTCTGGCCCTTTCTGAAACCTGGCTCAAACCCCATATACCCGATGCCCAGTGCTCCCTACTGGGGTACAACCACCTCCGACGTGACAGGCCGGGTAAGAAGAAGGGTGGTGGGGTGCTTCTCTATTATCTGGCACACCTCAACCTGTCCCCCATCGACCACCCTCCTACTGACCTGCCTGCATGCGAGTTCCTCCATGCTCTCCTCCTGCTGGGTCATTCTAAGAAGATCCACTTGATATGTGCCTACAACCCACCTAAGAATGGCCTGCCGGGACTCTCCTCCCTGCTCGACTGTATCAGTAATAAAGTGGGTCTCAACGAAACTCTCGTGCTAGGTGACTTCAACCTCAATTGGATGGGGGCTCATCGCAAGTTGTATGAACCCCTGCTCTCGGGCCTTACACTTAGCCAAATCATTAACGAACCCACCCGGCTCTCCTCTGGGGGGTACTCGGGAACCCTTATCAATTGGCTCCTGTCAAACAGGCTTGCAAATATCCTATCCTCAGGCACTCTCCCTGATGTCATCTCTGATCATTCCCCTATCTACTGTGTCTGGGGCATCTCCCCACCTAAGATCCCTAGCAAGATCATCGAACTGAGGGACTATTCCAAGTTTAATCCCCACGACTTCCTGGACGACCTCCTAGCTGTTGACTGGACTGGTGTCACCAGCTCCACCGACCCCTCATGAGCTTTGGACCTATTTTTAGCCAAGCTAGTCCCTCTTCAGAACAAACATGCCCCCTTACTAGGAGAAGGGTGAGGGGCACCGTCACAAAATGGCTAAACGGAGACCTACTCTCCCTTATGAAAGCCAGGGATAAATGCTGGGCATCCTACAAGGCCTCCCTTAACATCCACAACCTGATGGCCTATAGACACCTCAGAAACACCTGTAAAAGAGCCATCCGCTCTGCTAAAAGCGACTTCTGCAAGACGAAATTACTCTCCTCCAGCAGTAACCCAAGGAGCTTCTGGCAACATATTAAAAATGCCATTGGGAGATCGGCAAAAGCACAGGTCACTGACCTACTTATCGGTGGGATCAGCTGTAATAACCCCCAAACCATAGCTAATGCCTTCAACTCCCAGTTTTCCAAACTGCCCCCCACCTCCCCCGCCCCTCTCGTTCGCTCCCCAGGCTCCCCTCCTCCCGGTCTTCACCCCCGACCCCCCCTTCCAACTGAGGTCAGTAACTCCCAATGAGACCCATAAGCTGCTCTCCGGCCTCTCCACCCATAGCGGAGCAGGTCATGACGCTCTCGAGCCGAAACTCCTTAGGCTGGGTGCCCAACTCATTGCCAGACCCATCTCGCACCTATTCAACTCCTCCATTAACTCAGGGATCATTCCCAACCTGTGGAAAGTGGCCAAAGTTGTTCCTATCCTAAAACAGGGGAATCCCAAGGACCCTCAGAACTACCGCCCCATCACCATTCTGTCCGCCCCCAGTAAACTGCTCGAAAAAGCCGTTGTCTCCCAGCTCTCCCAATACATCCTGGACTACAATATACTCTCTCCTGCCCAGCACGGCTTCAGGAAAGGGTACAGCACGTCCACCGCCCTAGCCACTGTCACCTCCCTTATCAGGGCAGGCACTGACCTAGGCAATCTCACTGGGGCCATTTTCGTCGACCTGTCCAAAGCTTTTGACAGAGTTAACCACTCCCTCCTCGGTTCCTCACTTCTCACCCTCGGGTTCTCCCCCTCTGCCCACGCCTGGTTCCAAAATTACCTTTCCAACCGACAGCAATACACCTACTTCAACCGGACATCCTCCAACCTTTCCCCTGTCCTCTGTGGTGTCCCTCAGGGGTCCATCTTTGGTCAGACCCTATTCTCACTATTTATCAATGACCTATCTTCCGTCCCTACCCATGCCCACTCTACCCTCTACACAGATGATCTCGTCCTCCTGGTCAGCTCGCGGGACATCTCAACTATTAACTCCCAGCTTAACTCCAACTTTGAACGTATACATACTTGGCTGGGTGACCACAGGCTCACCCTCAATCTAAAAAAACTCAAGCTATGTTATTTGGGTCCTCGAACAAAATAAAATCCTGCCCTGCTCCCCTGCGTATCCTTGGGGCCGACTGCTCCCACCTTGAGACGGTTACCTCCACCAAGTACCTAGGTGTCACCCTCGACTAGCAGCTTGACCTCACCCTGCACATCCGTAACATCTGCAATGCCTCTAATTGCAAGCTTGCCCTAGCTTATCGTGCCAATAGCTGCCTCACCCCTGCTGCCCGCCTCTACTCCGGGGGTTCCTCCCTCTACTATGGCCTTGGCTCACTTTGGCCCCAGTCCCTAAAACCAGCCTATCAAAATGGGACTCCGCCTACAACAATGTCTGCTGCTTCACGCTGTCTGCCCTTCCCCTCACCTACCGGTGTGATCTCTACAACCGCCTAGAGTGGCTCCCCCCGGAGAAACACCGGTCCTTCGTTATAGGTAACTTCATCGACAACATTGTCCGCTCTGGCTCCCCCCCTGCCCTTGCCCTTCCCTTTAACCCTAGAGCCCTATCCTACCACCTCAGGCCCAGGACAACCTAAGAACGTTCGCTCTAGGGACCACCTCGGGTGATCGGGTCCTTTCACATTTTGCCTCAAACTTTGGAACTCACCCCAGAACTTGTCAGGGCCTCCTCCTCCCATCCAAGCTTTAAAGCCTCCTCTGGAATTTCCTGAAACCTTCTCCCTGCCCCTCATAATCCTACTCCTGTCGCCCTCCCTCCTCACCCAGGCTCGTGGGGCCCCTCCTCCTCCTCCTCTCCCTGCCCCACTGACTTCTCCCCTAGCTCCAGCCCTGCAACCTGGCCCATCCCCTGCTTTGGCACCCCCTGCCTGCACTTACCATTGTCACCGTTACTGTTTTACCCATAGTGTTTACCTTGTCCTAGAGCTAGCCTTGTAACGCCTGCTCTGCCAGGTTACCTTCCTGTCTCCTCACTCTGACTTGTTATGTACTCTACCTATCTGTGCTTATGAGTTATTTCCTATGTTACTACCTGTATTCCTCCCATATATTTTTAATGTAATGCCTAGCTCGCCTATGGATTTTTCCCTACTCTGTAATCTGTTAATTGTATGATGTCTGACTCCGGTAACTCTCCCGGGTCGCACCCTTTCTGTAACTGTGATGTACACCGTATGATACCTGTAACCCTCCCAGGTCGCACCTGAAAATAGGCACATGGCTGTCTAGTGTGCTTACCTGGTTAACAAAAGCAAACAAATAAAATAATGCTAGCACTTGCTTCCTGTTTCTCCTATCTTATTTTTTCCACCTATCTCGCTCTCCTGTACACCTCCTCCTTCCCTGTCCCTTGTCCTCTCACCCTATATCTTACTTCCATCCCCCTTCATTATCTGATCTCTACTGTCCTATCCCCTTTTTCATACTAATGTCCACCTTTGTAAATACTGTACACCTGTTATTCTGTAGAAGAGAGTAAATGCTAGGATAAACAGGTATTGTTCCCATACATGCTCTGTGTTCGGATTGTTCTGACTGTATGCAATTACTATTTTCTGTACTTTTGTATATTTTTTTGTGCTTCGAATTGTACTTGTCCATCCAGAACCTCTTTGCAAATGAATTGTCTCAGTGGTGTTCTCCTGATAAAATAAAATTCAATTGATGTGTCAAGTTTGGTGAAACTGGGCTTAGTGCTTTTTTTTTTTGGGGGGGGGGGTGCTAGAAATGAGCAAAACACACTTGGGAGACGGATTCTGGTTGGGGCGGTGGAAGAAGCCGAGGTTCCAGATGGCACACGTGCCTCCACGCACATGCATCGTCCATGTCACCACGGTTCCGGGATGTGGAAGAAAAACAACAGTGGAAAAAAAATAGGGGAACTGGGCTTTGAGATGCCCCACCTGAGGCACTGTGACCTGCCCTGCTGCTCCAGTCGAGGGCGATTCTAGATGAGAGACCTCGCTGCAGAGGGCAATCCATGGGGGAACCTAGCCCCTAATCAAGGAGTGAGGTACAAAAATTTACACTTCCATCCCAATTCTGTGTGTTAGAATGAAAACCGAATGTGTTCTTCAGCAAACTGTAGCAGCAGAATAAATGAGGTTTCGAAAAGTGCACAGGGATGAAGCGAGCTGCTCTTTAAATAGTCCCAATTAGCAGGACAAAAGCTGTGTGGGTTATGATGTCTGAATTTTGTAATTTAGTTTATTACAATGATCCCAAGGGAACACACAAATTGCAATTCAGTCACCCCCCAAAGAGTAGTACAATGACTTGGCCTCTATGCAGAATCTGGATTTCAGCTTTGTGAGAACTACAGTATGCAGTACTCTTTCAATCTTAAGTCTGGCAGTCTACAGCACTGAGCTGTGATATGCAGGATCCTAGGTTCAAATCCTGCCACAATCACTGTTTTAATGAATGACTGAGGAAGTCATGCAGCTTACCCCTTCCCTATTCTTTCTCCTCCCAGCTATATAATGAGATGAAAACAGGACCCTCACTGAAAGAGATGCTACGACTAGTAAAAGGAATAAATCTCATCTAGCAACACTGGAAAGTGGAATTGGCAACCACTTTAAGAAAACGGCAAGGACAGCTAAATAATAATCTAAAGAAAAAAGGTCCCATATTCTTAAAACACTGCCTTCCCTAAACTAAACAAGAAATGGATCACACCAGTGTCTACAGTAATAAGAAATGGAGTGCATCCCTGCCTACAATGAGAAATGGTGCACACACCCCTGCCTACAGTAATATCTGCAAATGGTTAATTTGCTACTTATTTAATTAAACTTAAAATAAAATCACGTCACTATGAATCATTAAAGCCAAGGAACAGTATTCACAACTGGGGTCCTTTTTCATCCAGCCCTCCAAACAACAGGGCCACACCGAAGGGCCGACTCTGAAACCAAATACAGAGATCATTAGTGGAGAGAGGCATGAGACAGACTCAAATCTCTCAACAGCGAGGCCACACCGAAGGGCCAACTCGCAAATCAAATGCACTGATTTTTGTGTCTGTGTACTGCTAACAAGCTAACTCCCAATTACTGTTGTATCATCCCAGACGCCACCAAAATTGTAACACATCCTGGAATCCACTATACCAGAAATATATAAATCCCTTACCATTTATTGCCTTCATCAGGAAAACTGCATTCCTTTACAGTATGCCCCCACCCCCACTCCATTTTCAAACACAAATCCCACTTCCCTTCAGGGTATTAAATAGCTGGTAATACACAGCAAAACGCTGTGCAAAACAGGGGGTAATACTAACATACTAAAAGCCAGCAGAATAGGCCCAACGGTCTGTCTTGTTGCTTGACAGCCAGCAACCTACTGGGTGTTCGCCTTCCCGCCACCCCCAGCCCCCGAGAGGGTCTTCACTGACTTCAGTTTCCTCTTGTACTTGTACCTGCCCCCACCTTCTTGAAGCCCTCCACCCAGCCTCCTGGGCAGCGCATTCCATGGCTCCACCACCCTCTCAGTGAAGTAATGCTTCCCTCGCTTCCTATACTTCCCTCCACCTCCACCATGCCCCTGGTTGTTCTCCCCTTCTTTAGCCTAAACAACCTTGGTTCCACTCTCAGTTATTCCTTTTACATACTTGAAGACCCATATCATTTCTCCCCTGTCCCTCCTCTCCTCCAGTGTGTAATGCTAACCATTTCAGAAATGTGCAGTAGACTGCTGACCATTTTTTGCATGAGATTCATGGCACAGTAGACAGCATAAGTAAACTCATATATATATATATATATATATATATATATATATATATATATATATATATATATATATATATATATATATATATATATATATATATATACATACATTTTTTTTTAATTTTGCTAATCAGTTTATGCCAGTGCTATTCATTTCACAAACAATTAGCACTTTCACATATAAAACTGCTAATAACTTTTTCCAGTGTATTTAATACCCTGCCTGTTCACCTGCAACACATTTTTTGGGGGGGGGGGGGGCATTTACCATTGCACCAGGGTCTGCATCCTCTTCGCCAAACTGCAAAGCCAGGTTGGAAACGGCCTGCGTCACACTTTCCACTGTCATGGTCTCATTGTATGTAAACCAGTGGTTCTGAAATAGAAAAGAAACCAGCACAGCATAACTGGTGGTGCTATGGTGTACATCACAGCATGCAAGAAAGAATCCACCAGCCCCTACACTGTCCAGAACAAAAACAGCATATATTGCTTTTGGGGGGGTCACCCAAAAGCTGTCCCAGTGTTCCTATTCATTGTTTTAGTGCGGTGGGCCCCCACTCTATATTTTATTAATTATTTTTTTTTTTTTTTTTTTTTTTTTTATACAAAATCCTCCCAAATTGTCTTTTATTGACATCCTTTACTGAACTGCTACCTATTTTGATACCAGCAAACTATATTTTACTTAAAATCCACTTATGCACATGTACAGTGCATATAGGAGGTTCAGAAAAATAATGCACATTTTAACCTGATCACCACTGCCACCACCCTATATTTTCAGACAGTGGGCAACCCTGTGTCCTTTCTGGCCCCAATTCAGTAGGCCTCAGTGTCAGTGCCCTACGATTAGGTATTTTCCGATTATTCTGCTGGCTTCCTAACAAAAATTCAATGTGTCAAAAAAATAAAAAATGCAGTATTTTGGTTTGTTAAATAAAATTTGTTTTCCATTTGTTATAATTTGGGGGGCTTTGTTCATGTTGCTTTACTTTTCATGCTGCAACATTTGACCTCAAACAGAGATTCAAATGGCTAAAAAGAAACTCGGCTAAACTAAGTAGCCATTTTGATAACCACAATCAAGATGTACAGTATGGACATGAAAATAATTTGCCTGGAAACCAAACGTCTATTTTACCAGCAAAGGATGTGGGGAAGTGGGCAGGGGTTAGAACACCAACTATGATCAAGATCATCAATTCCTACCATGGCCACAAACTCTGTGTATGACCCTAAGGAGTCATAGGACCTCCCTGCTCTGCTTAGTCCATCCAGCTGTAAAACCGAGCAGAAATGGGACCCTGCTGAAAACGAGATGTTGCATTTCAGCTGGGCTATTGAGACTTATTTTCACATCATCTGTCCTGGACAGTTATATCACACTTTCACCTTCCACTATGCATAATAAATGTTAGACGCTCGCAAAAACTTACCTGTGTTTCAACACGTGCTTTGTCTATTAGTGTTTTAGCATCAGCTATTAGTCCACTCATAGCACAACCTATGAAAATGAGAGTGGGATCAAATGTGTGATTTAAACCAGCAGTAAACACCATGGACAAACAAGGGGCACAAACCCAGAGTAATTACATCAGCAACTAGCAGGAAAAGTCAAATCCCAAAACTTAATGAAAGGGCTTTAGAATTACATTTTATGTCAGGAAATCATTACTCACCAGGAGGTGTGGATGTACCAAAATGCAATAAAGACTGAAAGTATTGCCAGCCCAGTGGCGCTGGACGCCTTACCTCGTGCTACGCCAGTGACCTGGGTGCAGGAACGACCGGGTGGGTTGCCCGCCCATAGTCCTGCCACCACCAGATGGAGGTCCGATGGCAGGCGCCAACAAGTGTGTGTGTGTGGGGGGGCATCCCAGGGGTTTGATGTGCGCAGATGCCTCCACACGTGTCACGCCGGGAAGCGGATCAGGGACTGGGGAGAGAATGAAAACTGTAAAAATTACCCACAGAAGAAAAAAAAAGAAAGTATATGGGTCTGGCAAATGAACCTTGCTCCTGGTATACCATACACCAGCTGACTCAGTCAACAGGTCAAATGGTTAACCTGAGCTCAAGTCTTCAAATGATCTGGATGGTTACCATTCCAGGTAACCTGGCTGGTACAGCACTTGGACAGTACTGGGGACACTTAGCTTTGATCCCAATTGAGTCATGAAGTTTTGTTTTCATTTCAGTCTGGGTCAGAGCGTGTGTAGGAGCAGGTTTTTTTTTTTTTAAATGTCCAAATCCACCCCCCCCAAAAAAAGGACAGTACAGACAACCATAACCCCTAAATTTGTCTATATCTTAAAAAAAAAAAGCCGGTTATAAGTGGTGTGGACTGTATTTATAACAGGAAACCAAAACAAGTCCGAAAAGCTGTCAACCACAATTAGCATATCCTCTAAGCTGAGCCAATGTCAGCACACTGCAACCTCTGAGGTCCCCAGAATTGAGTGGAATATTAGCACGATACTTTTCCAAGATGATGAGATCCCCAGAATGGTGTACCAATATTCTGGTTCTCACTTTGCAGCCCACAGTATCCAACAGTTGACACTCAGCGCCACCTAATGGCTGTCACAAATATTGCCCTGTTGTCTAGTGCCAATTCTTCTACCAATCCCAAAATGTTGAACACGTGGAAATTAGAGACAGTCAACTGCAACGTTTAACAATGTTCTCGTGTAGCACAAACACTGTGCATGCAAAACAAAAATGATGTTCAAAAGTAGGGTAGGAGAGCATGTTCAGCCCATCCATTACCAAAACCAGGATTCTGCTCCAGATAAACACAAATCATGGACAGTGCTGACAAAGCTATAAACACTACCAAATTCCCCAGGATTAAAAAAGTCACAGTAGACAAACAATGGGGAACTTGGACAATATGCTCCTGAAGCAGCGTCTTTATGGATTTTCTATTCAGTAGCAAAAATCTGGCCTGGGCTGGATGGCCAGTTTGAGATGGCTCCTTCTTTTACCAGAATGAATCATTTACTTTACATACCATGATGCAATGTTTAATTCTTTATTAATCCCATTATGCTTAGTTTTAATGTGACTAAATCAAATACTGGTTAGCTATTTCTGATTTTTTTAATCTTGTCTTCCTGTGCACCTGAATGACTCTGGGATTAGCCCTTTGATTTGACACATGCGGCATCTTTAAGCAAAATTATTTTGAACTATTACGCTTTTAATCATTGTATGTTTTATTTGCAGTTTTTATGTATCCTTTAAGCCCCTCAGTTACTATCTTGAAACGCACCAGTGTTGGTTCTTTCCTTAAGTCCCCCAGCAGCAGCTTACCTCATAAGGACTTCAAAAGTCCACTCTTTGGAATTTATTACTCTGTGTACTGCTTTAGAGGAAGGGACTGTAATTCTTTGGTCGAAGAAGCTGGCTGCCCAATCCCTTCCACTTCCTGGTCCCTGAACCTAGCAGACGTCACCCCCAAGCTCTCACATTTTGTAATGTATTAGTCTGGAGAGTGTAGGGGCGCACTCTGTTGACAGCAATTGGGGCCAGTTTTTAAATCATGTTTTTTTATACTACAGAGGGCCAGTGGAGTTAAATCAAAGCCACAACTCAGGACATTAAGGCTGTGGTTTTGCTTTGACTCTTGTGGCCCTCTAAAAAATATATATATAAAAAGATACAAAAACTCTCTCCCATTGCTATTAATAGATCATATCCCCACCTCAGCAGAGGAATTACACTCCCTTCTCCTAAGTAATGCACCAAGTAATAAATTCCGAAGAGTGGACTTTTGAAGTCCTTACGAGGTAGACCCTGCTGGTGGCTTCAGCAAAACTTTGAGCATGACAGGTGCTCTTTAAGGTGCTGTGGCCCTTTCTGTTATGACCCCTTTTCACTGATGCGGCCCCCATTCCCTTGGTCATGCCCAGCCTCATCACCCCATGTCCCCAGCACTTACTATCCCTGTCCCTGGTGTACCCCCCCCAAGTGGGGTCTAGCCACAGTCAGGCAGTGGTGTCCACCCCCTCCTGGGTTTGGGACAGGAGAAGGCTTGGTGGAGGAGAGGCTGGTGGCGGAAGTGGGACCCAAGCGTGCCGCAAGTCATCCTATGCGCACAGTTTATTTCCCCCTATTTTCTAGGTCCACGCCCTCGGGACGGCTGCTATGCATGCGACTCCAAGCATGCGCACACCAATGTGCGTTAGTGCAGAGCACAGCCGGCATCCCCCCCCTTACTGCAGCAACTTCTCTGCTCTACATGTGCTCATTCAAGTGGTAATGTTATTACAGCTGAAGCAGAGACCCTCTCCTCCCAGAAGGACCTGATCGCCGTACTCCTCTCCGTGGGTGGCCTCACGGGTGTACTCACCCCACACAGTGTGACCAAGATGTGTAATCACCCACACAGTATGATCCAGCTGTTTGTAATCACCGTCACAGCAACCTATAAGGAGGTAGTTATGAATTAATATTACACTGACCTGTGTGTAATCACCCACACAGTGCGATCAAGGTGTTTGTAATCACTCTCTCAGCAACCTACAAGGTATTATTAAGATTACACTGACCTATGTGACTGTCGATTTCAACAATTTTTTCAATGCTGTTGGGTTCCATCAGTGAGGAGGTAATCCTCTTCTCCACGGCCAGACAGACACCCTCGGAGGTCTGGATTCCAATTGCTGTAGAACCCAGCTATCGTCAACACCAAATACAAAAAGAAAAACAGAAAGTTTAAGTCAATGGTGGATCCAAGAAGCAGCAAACAGTAGTGGTGGTTGGAAACAACATGGCCTCACAGATACTAAGAAGTGAATGGCCAAAAGGGTTTGCAGCCAGTCTAGTTTTCCCAGCCCCACTTATAGCTGGACAATGTAGTCATAGCGACCAATCGCATCTCCCTTCTACCCCCTCTTTTCCTAATGTGTTTATTAACCCCCATGAGTCTATACCACCCTCATCACTGGACAGATCTATATTCAGCCTTCCCAGAAATGAAAGGTCAGCAACCACTGGAATGATGGGCTATATCTCGAGGGTGTTATTCTAGGTACCCAGATCATTAATAGATGGTATGCAAAATTGATAATGGATGGCAGAAGAGAAGACATGCCCTCAGAAGTAAAGAAATATTCGTGCCATTTAAACAGATTTTACTTTTTTTGTTCACAGTAAAATCCCTCCCTAGGAAAATAGGAAGTACAGCAGAAACAAGTCATGTTTAGCCATACAAACTGCTCTCTCGGAGAATATGGCATCGATTCCCCACAGCATCTGGGTAGCCATCTAATCTCCTCTTAAAGGTGTCAACTGCTGGGCTATCAATTACCGATAGAGGTAAGCTGTTCCACATCAACACAGCCCTCAACACTGAGAAAGGCTTTTCATTGTCCAGATCTAATATGATCCCCCATCAGCTGACACTTATGACTTTTAGTGTTCTGTTCCATTTCCCTAAAAGCAAAGTTATAGCATTCTATTAGATTCATGTTAATATTTGTCCAGTACACAAGGGTCATGCCAGCCTTAAGCTCCTCCTCCTCGTGAGGGAGGACATGCTTAAGTCCCTCATTCTATCGTTGCAGAATTTATTCTGCAGACTCCGATTATTCTTGTGATCCTTCTTTGGACCCTCTCCACCCTTCTAACGTCACCTCCTACGTTTAGTGCCCAAAGCTGGACGCAGTTATTACAAATGCAGCATCATCAGTGCCCTGCAGCACAAGATAAGCAGGCCCACTTTGCAATTTACTAGCCAAAAACACTATTTGCTAATGAAGTACAGCCTTGATAAGCAGAAGTTGCTAATTAACTGATCTGCCACATTGCAGTTAACATTTCTGCATTGCCATCATGCCCCGCCGCCCGCCCCCCTCCAAAACTGTGGTAAAAAGTACAGAATTCTGCAATTTTTCTTACAACTTGACACTTCACCCATAAACTACACTCCTCTGGACTGTATGTTATAAATTAAAATAACTATTTAGTGAGATTTTTCCTCAAATCTTGTTGCTTGTAATCATTTTTGACAAACTACTGCTAATGAAGTTGCCAAAGCTAATTTACACCCTTGAAGAGTGACAAAATATCCCCAATGTACTCCAACAAAACCGATTCTAATACATCCAACTCCTTTCTTACATTTCCCAACTGTCAATTTGCATCGCTGCGGCATTTTACAGCGTTTGTTTATTATTTACACAGAAGTCCCACTCTAATTTTGTTGTTTTGAGTTCACTGTCACCTAGAAAATATTTTACTCTTCAGGTTCCTACTCCCAAGGTGCATCTCTACATGCTTACCTGCCTATATTAAAGCACTTTTTTGACTTAAGTGCCCACTCACTATTCTGACCAGATTATTTTGGGGCCCAATTTTCTGCCCCTAGCTTGGCATCATTGTTGGCACACTTCGCAATCCATATGTCCTCGTGCATATAACTTGTGTAGAGTTAACAGAGCTGGACCCAGTACAAACCCTTCGGCCACCCTCGTGTGACCTCCCCATTCCGATAAACAATTTACCCCGACTGTCCTGCACGTATGTTCCAGCTTCTACTCCATGTAACAATGCCTTGGCTCTTTCCCATATGATGCAGCTTAAGGGTTAGTTTTGTGTGGGACAACAGTCTGTGTTTTTTTAAGGTCTAGAGACAGGCTTGCCATGATCAACTGCCTTATTTACAGGGTCAAAGAAACTAACAAGATTGGTTTTACAGGACCCATTGTGTGTGACGCATGGTGGCCATTATCCCCTAGCCGTTTTATTTCGATACAGTTGTCTATCTGCTCCGCTGTTATGTATTCCATGATTTTCCCTATGATATGGGCCAATCTCACTGGCTTGTAACGATTGACTTTGCTCTTACTTCCCTTCTTGAAAAATAGAAACAACTATAGCTTCCACCCCTGTCTAAAGTGGGACAGGGGTTCTGCCAGTTCAGAGGCTAGTTCTTCGACTATCCTTGAGCGGATGCTTTCTGACCCCAGCGCTTTATTTTAAACCTCTCGAGTCTATCCTAATTACTCCTGCCTGTAAACCTGAATGTTCCAGGCTAGCGTGTATGCTGTTCCCTTAATTCCTGTTTCTCTGCCTGCTTAAGAACTGAAATGAAGCGACTGTTAAAAAGCATCAGCCATTCCCTGATTACAGTCTTATGTTGCTAATCGTTGACAGCGGCCCAACTGTTCTCCCAGTCAGTTTAGCATTTATGTATTGACATTTACTGTAATTACACATGCAACAGCAGATAACTGGTCTCCGCATTCTTTGTTCTATCATTTTGCACTGCCACTGTTAGCCAACACAGAATTCTTTATCACTTGAAAATCTTTTTTCAATTACCAAAGTGATTTTTTTTTTTTTGTTGAATGGATTTTGTTTCATCGGTTCACATATACTGCATTGCTTGATTCAGATATTTTTTTGTATAATTCTCTTTCTGGCTCGCTGGCCAGATGGGGACAGGAGAAATTCCTTCATACTTAACGTTGTCAATGGGGAGTTAATATGATACTAACATACTAAAAAGCCAGCAGACTAGGCCAAATGGTCTGTCTTGTCTGCACGAAAGCCAGCAACCTAATGGCTGCCCACCTCACCACCCCCCATCCAAGAGCATCTTCCCTAGATTCAGTTTCCCCTTGTACCTGTCCCACTCCTTCTTAAAGCCCTCCACTGTGCCCTCCTCCACCAGCCTCCCTGGAAGTGCATTCCACGGCTCCACCACCCTCTCAGTGAAAACATGCCTCCTACGTTCCCCCCAGTAGTTTCCCCCCTCCAACTTCCACTCATGGCCCCTGGTCACTCCCTTCTTCAGCCTAAACAACTCCCTGGTTCCACTCCAAATTATTCCCTTACATACTTGAAAACCTCTATCATGCCCCCCCAATCCCTCCTCCTCCTCCAGTGAGTAAAGCCCAGGCTCTTTCAGTCTCTCCTCATAAGGCCTCCCTCCATGCCCTGAATCATCCTGTCAATCTCCTCTGGACCCTTTCCAGCAGCACTATGTCCTTCTTCAGATGAGGTCTCCAGAACTGCACACAGTACTCCAGCTGTGGCCTGACCCAAGGCATTATACAGAGGGAGGATCACCTCCCTCTTTCTGAACGTAATTCCCCTGGCTATGCAGCCCAGTATCCTGTTTGCTTTGGCTGTAATTCTTCTACAATTTTCAGAGTTATTCATTTTGACATCTACCACAACCCCTAAATACCGTTCTCCCAATGTGTCCTGTAATGTGACCCCCCCAGGGTATATACATGACCCATGTTTTTGACCCCCAAATGAAGAACCTTACATTTCCCAGCATTAAATTTCAGTCCCCACCTCCTTGACCACCCCTCCAGGGTATCCAGATCTCCCTGGCCTGTCTCCCTTGCTTCCTCACTATCCACCAGTGCTCCCAATTTTGAACCATCTGCAAAAAGACTCAACCTATTTCTAACCCCCCTTCCCTATATCCGAGATGTAGGCATTGAACAAGAGTGGCCCCAATACTGAACCCAGAGGGACTCCACTGATTACCTTCCTGGAGGAGGATATTATCCCACCCACCATTACCATCTGTAAACCCCCCAAAAGCCAATTTTCAACCCAATTTAGATCCTGTTCTCCAACCCCCATCTCCCCCATTTTTGCTATCAGTCCACTAAGAGGTACTGAATCAAACGCTTTGCTGAAATCCAAGTATAGGATATCCACCGGCCTATGTCTATCCAGGGCCCCCGTCACCCAATCATAAAACTCTACGAGGTTGGTCTGACACCATCTCCCTGGGACAAAGCCATACTGTTTATTATCCTGGTGCCCTAACCTTTCCAGCTGCCTCCCAAGCATTTCCTTAATAAAGCCCATTACTTTGCCCACTACAGATGTCAGACTGACCAGCCTATAATTCCCCATCTCCTCCCTAGACCCCCCCTTTTATATATAGGTACCACATAAGCCACCCTCCAGTCCTGTGGCACCCATCCCACCTGCAGAGAGATGTTAAAGAGTTTAGCCAATGGGGCTGCCAGCACATCTGCCAATTCCTTCATATTGCTCGGATGTATTCCATCTGGTCCCGGTGCCTTATCAGTTTTCAGATTCCGAAGGGCCTCCCTCACCCTATCCACTGTGATCTCTCCCCCCCAAACCACTCCCTCCTGCCCTTCTGCTATCTGCCCTTTCCCTACATACCTTCATCCCTCTTGCCCCTTTCCCTTCCATTTCCATTCCCCAAGATGAAAAACAGTGGGAGTCTAATGAACATTGATTTCTAAAATCTGTAACTTCAAATCAGATATGCGAATTTCATGACGACAAATATATAAGTATATGATTTCTTCAAAGAAAGTCTTTGAAATGGATAAAACTTATGAAGGGTGACTGTTACACTGAAAAAGGAGGAGACAGAGATACTGAGATGGGGGGGGGTCTGGGGAGAGGGGGAGGCATCACTGGCAGGAGAGGGGAGGGCTAAGCAGGGAGAAGAGGTACCGGAAGTGGAAATCACAGCAGAGAGAGTGAGGGAAGCCCTCAGCTCCCTTAAGACAGAGAAAGCACAGGGGCCGGATAAATTACATCCCAGAGTGCTGAAGGAACTTGCAGCTGTCCTGGCGAAACCCCTGGCGGAGATTTTCACCATCTCTCTGAGGACAGGGTGGATGCCCCAGGACTGGAAGGTGGCGAATATAGTGCCTATACACAAGGGGGGGGGGGGAATCAAGGGAGGTGGCAGGGAACTACAGGCCTGTCAGCCTGACATCGGTGGTGGGCAAGGTGATGGAGGGCATTGTCAAGGAGAGGCTAGGAGGGGACCTGGAAAAGTCAGGGTTCCTGGACGATAGACAGCATGGATTCGTCCCGGAGAAATCGTGTCAGACAAACCTTGTGGAGTTCTATGACTGGGTGACGAGTGCCTTGGACCTGCGTAGACCAGTGGATCGCTCTTTCTAGACTTCAGCAAGGCATTGACTCCTGTTCCTCACGTGGCCTGTTGGATAAGCTAGGAGAAATGGGGTGGGGAACCAGATAATCAGATGGATAGGCAATTGGCTCCAGGATCGACCCAGAGGGATGTAGTTGAAGGATAGTCTCATTCCCAAGGAGGGCCATTAGTGGGGTCCCACAGGGATCAGTCCTTAGGCCCCTCCTCTTCAACGCCTACCTCTCTGACATAAGGAGAAGGAATCAGGAGTGAGATGAGTCTCTTTGCGGATGACTCAAAACTGGGGGCGGTGGTGGATGGGGAGGATGGTCCTACAGGGGGACCTGGAGGCTCTGGAAAGATGGTCTAGAAAGTGGAAGCTGAGGTTCAATGCAGGGAAATGCAAGGTACTCCACCTGGGGGCCAGAAACCCAGGCCAAATGTACACCCTGGGGGAAATGCTACAAGTCTCGATGGCTGAGAAGGACCTGGGGGTGGTGGTGGATGTCAAGATGAACAACTCGGAGACTTGTAGGAGGGCAGCAGCCAAGGCCAACAGGATGCTGGGATGCATCGCTAGGGGGATCACCTCCAGAAGGAGGGAAGTGATACTCCCTCTGTATAACTGCTTGGTGAGGCCGCACCTTGAGTACTGCGTGCAGTTTTGGAGGCCACACTTAAAGAGGGACATTACCCTCCTGGAGAGGGTCCAGAGAAGGGCAACCAAAATGATTTGGGGCTTGGGGACAGGACCTATGAGGAGAGGCTCAAGAACTAAATATGTACACATTGGAAGAGAGAAGGGACCGGGGGACATGATAGAGGTCTTCAGGTACATGAAGAGGGTAAATAGGGAGGAACAGTCAGGGTGCTTCAAAGAAGGAGTAGGGGCCACTAGAGGGCATGGGTGGAAGCTGAGGGGGAAGATTCAGGAGAAAGGAGGAGGTGCTACTTCACTGAGAGGGTGGTGGAGCCATGGATTGCGCTGCCTAGGGGCTGGTGGAGGCACAGACAGTGGAGGGGTTCAAGAGGGGGTGGGACAGGTACAGGGGAAGGGTTCTGGAAGCAAAATCCAATGCAGCAAGAATATCCGGAACTGGGAAGGGAGAAGCCAGAGGAGGCGAGGGGGGGCAGCAAGGTCAGCACCCAGGGTGGAGGCTGACCAAACGAGCAGACACGAAAGACCGTTAGGCCTATTCTGCTGGCATTTTAGTATCTTAGTATGTAAAAAATGAGATCGATAGGACACAGCTAGACCATCAGGAAAACCTAGTGTAGGTTGAAGCCCAATGGCTGCTGGACCAAACTGTAATGCCAATATTCTCATTTTACACTTTGTACTTGCTGTTATCTGCTATTTATTTTAAGTTTTTGGCATTTTCCCTGTACCTTCGACTGCTTCATTTTCCATTTCATAAAGGCTAGCTCCACTATGTGCATACGGCAAGAACCTTTTGGAAAAGATCTCTAAAAATACTGTGAACTTGCAAAATTAATTTTTTCTAACCTCCAGAAACCCATTTTGGTAACAACATTTATACTATTGATATTAATTGAAAATGGCAGAGATCATGATTAACTAGTCCTGAGTGTAGCTGTTCAGTTACCCCTCCATCTAGCCGAGTACATCTATCACTACATATTAGCTTTAAACATTTTGTAACCATGTGTTTGCCACAAAACCAGGATTTTGGCTACAAGCATAATGCTGCTGTATTTATGCACAATTCAGCCCATGAAATAACCAGCGACTACTATAATCTTCCATGGGCTACTGCAATTTGGGGCCAACGTGTTTACCCCCCCCCCCCAAATAAAAGGAAGTTAGCATGACCACTGACAATCGGTACAAAAAACAGGAGTACAGATTCAGTAATTAGTCTGTTAACAGAAAGGGGATCCTTGGAGTCAAAAACAGTGGTGGAATTCAAGAATGCATGGGACAGTCATAAGGCAATTCTCGGGGGTGGGGGTAGGAAGAAGTCGGCTGCTGGTTAACTAGGATCTGCAGCTTCTCCATTAGGTAGGGAAATGGGCAAACTGGGTGGGCCAAGCAGTCCTCATCTGCCGTCAAATTCTATGTTTCTATGTTGATGAAACTGACCTCAAGAAGTTCAACCCAATTCCAATCTGTCCAAATTCACCAAGTATTAATTTCCAAGCAAGGGGTCAAATATATTTTAGCACTGGGAAATATTTAAAAAATTCAAATATGCAGCCCTGCATTCACAGTCTAGTCTCTGACTCCACCCCCAACTAAACATGTATTCACAGTCTGGTCTCTGACACCACCCCCAAATAAGCATGTATTCACAGTCTGGTCTACTTAACATTAACTTCACTTGTTACCTGAAGCCACTGGGTCTCTTTGCCCAATACTTCAGTGGGGTATGATGCATCTCCCCACTGCTACATGCTGCAAAGTCTTCTTACATGGGGAGAGGTATATCTGAATACCAGCAAATTTCAATCTTTCTAAAGCACAGAATTACACATACCGACTCGTACAATGCAGCATGGACAGCAACTACCATAAAGGAACTTGGAACGGGAACAAAACAGTACCAGACAGCCACTTAGTGAGACCGCCTGGTCCCAAACTCAGCAAGCGCTTTATTATTATAAATAGCTTTCAGTTCCCTGCTTTTGTTGAATTCACCCAATTTACCTGCTAATTCTGCAACCCTCACCATACCAATGGAAACCCTGTCCCACCACCATCTGCAGCTGTTGCTAGTGAGGGAATTACTCATAAGGACTTCAATGGCTCACACCCTGGGGAAACTGCTTCTTAATCCATCTGCAAGTTTGTTGCTTTTTTCTGAGATGGCCTGGTAATCTACCCATGTAAAGCAGCTTCAAAAGTAACCACATTTAATAATGTGACCATCGTTATTAGCTTCTATTACTCGACCCCACTCGCTATTCTAGTGGGCACATTACAGCACCTAATCTTCATCTAATGATATGGGTAACAAACAGCCCAAAGCTATGACCTCAGCACAGAACCCTGACAACATGAGAATTTGGTTTCATCAGCCACTCAGTTTACTTTCGTCCATGGCACGCAGTACTGTATAACCAAAACAACATATACAGACCTCCAGGTCTCCAAGTGAGCCTCTTAAACAGTAATATCATAGTCTCCGTAACAAAAACCTCACTTTATCCAAACTGGACTCCAAAATGAAAAGGGTACACAGGCCTACCTAGTCCTGGATGACACCTTCGTTAACCAAGCTGAGCGCCCTTCTAATCCCACTCACAGGGGCTGTCGGAAGAACTCAGACTTTCCTGGACTGCCACTGGCCTTCATGAAATCACTACCCCCCTCCCCCAGCATGCATCAAAGTACTTTAACCCATACACATCTCCCAATACATTCTATCTTGCAAATGTCATTACCCCTTAACTCAATTTGGTTCCCCTTGTTCTGAGTGATCACGACAGAAATAGAATCATAAGAATTCACATTGAAATCATTACCCTTTTGGGTATGTACCCCGGTCATTTACTCCAAGATCTATTATTTTATCTCTGTGATGTTCCTACCTCACATAATAGCAACAGAACCACAAAACTCACAATAGAAATAGAACCATAAAAAGTCACTTAGAAATCCCCATCCACTTTGAGTTATAAAAAGTCAGGTAGAAATATACGGTCACTCAGAGTATACAGTCACTTAGAATACACCAGTCGCTTGTAGCTAAAAGCTCCCCTTCCCTCCTTTGATGGTGGTAGATTCCTCTGGGAGGAGCCCTGGGAGCCTACTTAATTAATGAGGGAGGCGGGAGAGTGGGCCATTAAATACGCCCTGATAGGCTGTGCCCAATGTCACAGTCCAGCTCTAGATGACAATCCTTCTAGCTGTGGCTGCAGCCATCAATCGCTCCAGTTGAGGCTCCAGCCACCGACCAGCAAAAAGAACTCGTTTCCCCAGTCCGGGCTTGGCTTTTATAGCCCAGACGGCCCACAGTTCATATTTGGTGCCTCCTTGAAAAATGCGGAGATAGGCTAAGCCCAATGTCCCAGTCCAGCTGCGGCTCTGGCCGCAGATTCCTCTAGCTGCAGCTGCTGATCACTCCAATTGTGGCTCTGGCCACTGACCCTTGCATATGCAACAGCCACTGATCTCCAACCAGCAAACACCAAAAATAACTCGTTTCCCCTAGCCCGGGCTTGGCTTTACAGCCCGGACACTCAGTTCAAATTTGGTGCCTCCATAAAAATGCACCCAGATAGGCTCAGCCCAACATCCCAGCCCTGCTACGGACGCCGATCCCCCCAGCTGCAGCTCCGGCACACAACGGCCTCCAACCAGCAAATAGCATGGGAGAGCTGCTAAACCTTCAGAGCCTTGGATTCGCTGGTCCCTAGCAGAATGACAGCTGCCAAAAATCCTGGTTCGCTCAGAAGGTTGGGCAGCCAAAATGCCTGGTTATCCCAGAAGGTTGTGGGACTTTGGGCCCCAAAGGCAGAACTGCCCTCAGTCCTACTTTGAGCCATGCATTATAAGGTAAAGAACCTGTGCAAATAAAGGCCTGGAGCTTATCAATCCTCCTAGATGATCAAATCCAATCTGGAAACACACCTCATAAAACAGCATGTCTAACAACCAGACAAAATGAGTTCCACAGAAGGTTCCTGCAGACTGTTCTGAGGAAAAATAAAAACTAATCCCATATGTAATGAATCCCAAGAAGTTCTCATGGATTGCTCTAAGGTGGTACCGAGAACAAACACCTTGACCACTGCTGCCCCCCAAAATCTAAAATCAGTAGGCCATGGCCCTGAATGGCTAATTACCCCAGGCCCTGGCCCAAGCAAAGATCTGCTACATTCAGGAACACTTCACTAGAGTCTTCAAGATGACAACCACTCTTTCGGCAAACCTTACTTCATAAAACTCCTTTTTATCAGCAGCCATACTGCCAACAATATCAAATCCCAGTTGGATGCAGAAAGTGTCTCTGAGCAAATCCCCACAAAGCAGAAGATGAAAGGGAAAAAAAAAAAGGCTTGCAATGCCAGACATAACAGTTCTGAAAATCGTGAAATTCTTGACCCCTCATGGAGCTATAAAAAGAAAAACTTCCTCTTGAATGCTGAATCTCTGGCAGTACCCTTGGCAACAGACGAGGTGATGGGAACAGATGAGCACTGTTGAAGAGCCACCCCAGAGCATGTACCACTTCCGCCCACAAGCACCAAAACCACCTGAAGGACCTCAGTGCATGAGCACTTTCCTTCTACATCAATGGAGCCATCTCAGGATGACCGAATCTTCTGTGCAGCAGACTGAACACCTCTGGATTCTCTAATCACTCCCACAGGGATACCCTCTTGTGACATCCATTCAGTTCCCAAGCTAGGAGAACTGTTAGGCAACTTCCATTTAGTTCCCCTACCAAGAGAACTGCTGTTAGGGACAGCAGAATCTTCTCCACCTACTTAACAATCCTGGTCACTCCAGTGAACGTCCTTGCGCTTCCTGCACCTCGTTGAATGTTAAAGAAAACCACGGTGACTGTGTTGCCTAAACGTACCTTAATTGCCTGTGAACAAACTCTGCCCTGACAAGGAGTCAAAGCTAGACACACTGCCTCTTCTCTAAGGCATCGACTTAAAAGGCCCTCAGGGCTCTAGACTACCTGGACCAGACTCTGGGAAACTTAGTCCCCTCCCAACAGGCTGGCACTGGAGGTTAGAATTACTTCCTAAGGAGCTTCAAGGGGGTGACCCCTTGGCAAATCTAGAGGTTCTCCGGCAAGGTCAGCACCTGTTGCATCAACTTAGACTGGGATCAGGCCCGGCAGTCCTCTGAGGTCAGGAACCATACTGACAACATGTAGTTTTGGAGAAAGCTGGTCCATGGTACCCGCTGTATCACTGCTGACATCAGCACCAGAATATGGGGCAGGCAGTGGAGCGGACCTGCTCACTGTAATCTCAGCCACCGAGCCTTCCAGACTAGGTACTCCTACCTGGCCATGGAAGGGAGGTTCCCCCACTTGTCCATCTGACACACTGCTCCGGAGTCAGATGGGACGCCTCCCTATTGACTACACAGTATTATGCCTCCAGGACTTCCAGGTGCCTCGTCTCCTACTTCTATACCATCTAGGCCAATGAAGCTCCTGAGGTAGCCACCCATGAATTTCAAGACTCCAGTATTTCTCATGTGACTGCCAGACTAGAAGGATGGGAAAGGCATCCCTCAAATCAGTGAGTGCCGGAGAAACCAGACTGAACCAGTCAGAGCTGTCTTGAGCAATGCAAGTTAGACTAATCTTTTCAGCTTCTTCAATTCTAGTCTTGGCTAGAAGCCACTCCTAATTCTTGGGAACTATAAGGCAACTGAATTGCACCCCTCTCTCCTCATTGGAGGGACCTGGGCTGATCATCACTATCTGGATCAGGTGATCTATATTCTGACCTACTGACCAGCTTGAACAGCATCACGGAAACTGTGACGAGGAGACCATCTTTATTAGCACAAATGACAATTCCATGGCCTAACCTGGAGCCAAAATTTCCCATACTTATGCAGATGATTAAGTGGGTCCCTTGCTGGGGAAAATTCTGCAACCTTCTACCAAGGAACTGAGGAGACGACAGAAAGATGCGCCCCCCGCAAGTGAAGGCACCTCTGGATACAGATGCAAAAAAACTTGTTTCTCCGATACCAACAATTCAAAAAGACCAAGATCTGCCCCTTGCCCATCTAGGATGGTCAACCCCCCCACCCCTTGACGATGGGCCACATGGTTGCTCCTTAAGCACTTACAAACTAGCTTTTCTACTCCTGTAGGTCTTCCAAAACGCCATCTAGTCCCAGGCTGCAAGCTTTTCCCTGGCCAGGGTTTATTGTGATAAACACCTGAAAATAGGCACCTGGCTGTCTAGTGTGCTTACCCGGTTAACAAAAGCAAATAAATTGTACAGTTCTGTCTAGGCTACTAATCTGCAATTCACACACCCCACATGGCCAAGCTTATTGCAGAAGAGCCAACATCCGCAACTGTCTACAGCCACATTCCCAAGATGGAAGAGGCAATTGAAAAGAGTTGCAAAAGCAGTCGTTACCTCGGACTCTCGCAGAATGCACCAACCTAAGATAGATTAAGAAAAAAAAAAATGAAGGCACACACTGTTCGTAGGTTAATATCAAAGCAAAAGTTTGTCTACATGGAACATCCACTTTTTCCTATCGTGAGGAAATCATCAGGGCTGCTGAATCTTTTAAAGCACAGAGGGGTGCGTTCACTGTACTGCATATGTCCTTGTCTGCCACCAGAAGAATCTCCCACTGTGAAATTTCTTTCTGGACAGCCAACAGTGGATGACAGGCTCATCTGAGCTGCTTCTGTCCAACCCAGTCTACTTCTGAACCATAATCAGTAAACGGGGCAGACACTGAGAAAAGACACTTTGAAGCTGTGGCAGAAGCAAACAGACTCAAGTTCACATTAAGAATCACTATGCCATGAAGCTTCTAGAGCTGCATGACACAAGAAAACAGCAACTCATACCAAGCAATGGGAAGAACTGGAAACTACTTCTTGTCTCTGTCTGTCCATTCCTCAGAGGGATAGTCTTCTTCATTGGACAGATCTGTCAGGTTAAAATCTCCCTCCCCCCGTAACCAGTCATCAAGGACAGGGGATTGCCTGCAAATATGGGTGAGCAGGGTCACTTTGCTGTGACACACGTGGTGGACATGCATTCATGCCCCCAATATGGAGGACCTGCCTGGGTTTGGGCGTGAGACATGATCTGTGGTCATTAGCGTGCAGCCTCTAATTTAAGCATGGCATTAAGGATGTGTGCAACTCCGCTTTACCACTGCCAGACGGTACTACAGATGCACCCCTACCCCCCAGCCTGGTGGTTTGGCTGTGAGGACAAATACACGTGCTGGATTACATAACACAATGTGGACGGCCCAGTGGCGGGGCCGGGGGGAATCCCATAGTTCCACAGCAGGTCTTATAGTTAAGTAAAAAAAAAAAGTCAACAATAAGCCATGATGCCACTAGTCCTGGCCTGGAATAATCTGCTGGTCAGCTATGCCACAAGTCTCTCTTCTTTCTCTGCTGCTTCTTTCTAAAAAAAGGGGATAGCCACATTAACTGTTTAAATCCCCAGGATTCCAAGTCTGACCCAGAGGGAAACCAACTGGCTCCACTGCAAGATCTAAACTAAAAGTATATGTCCTTGCCCATAGGAACTTGACTGGAGACACTGCTGCTGGACAGAAGTCACTGGACCTCTGAGCTGAGCCTGTGACTGAAATGGAATTTAAACCTCAGACTGCTGGACAGGCTGAAATGGCACTCCGGGACGAGTCAGTGGCTGAGGTGGGGTTCAAACCTTAAAACTGCTGAGTTACTCAGATGCACCAAGACTGCCTGTAGTCTTAACACACTCGAGTGCGCCAAGCGCCAACCATGAAGAAGTGCGCCCATTCTAAGTTGATGGACTGCCAAACCAAATGATACTAAGGGGAAAAAACATATTTAAAAGCACTGACCCACCAGGGCGGCAGATTGTCAGAACTGAACTCTGTTCAGGAGCGAGCAACGCAGTGTTTGTGCCCAGACATCATTCATTCACAAGTTACATCAGCAGGCTAGCATGTGCACGCCCATTCCCTCCCTCAGGAGCAAGCAAGTCACAGTGCCAGAGAGACACTGAGCAATGAGGGCTAATGAGAATCTCACAGTGCGCTAAAGATGCTGTGAAAAAACGGGCTGCAAACAGCCAGTGAGCAATGAGACCAAGTGTGATGAAAACTGTGCAAAGTGCCTAGCTGTCAATGATGGCCCACAATGTTCCCCAAAAATTTAACATTATCAAAGACAGGACTGACTTGGCCAGTGCAACTACCGAATCACGGCACAGTAACCTGCCAGGAGGTAACAAACCTTACCAAAAATCACATGCCTCTTACTTCAAGCAGGCTGACTGATCGCAAGCCTCGAATGACAGAGCATAAGCAGAGGGCAACAAAAATAAAGCCCATCACGCTAGATAAACGGGAAGGAAAGAACAGTTAGCATTGCCACCCACCCAAGTGCCCTCCAAAATAACGAACATTTATTTACCTGAAGGCACCATGCTAACACACTTCAATATGTAGAAAGGCACCAGGCTAACCCACTTTACGATACAGACCAACACTCACACACACAGAATATAAAACATCCTACTAAAGGCCAGTGGGTCTCAGTCTGGCACCAAATGGGAGTTTTGTTTGAAAGCAGCAGCTTATCAGGCAGGAATTTCTAAATTTAGGGGTGCTCGCTTTAATCAGGAAGCCCCAATCTGCCATGGAGTCACACAACTTTGAAATAAGACAACAAATGGCAAGTATAAAGACAAATCTTCCAGAGAACCAGTCTATGCTGCTAGCCCTACAATGGTAAAGCTGAAACTGGGTGACTGATGCAACCAGCATCATCATCTTTTTTTTTTTTTTTTTAATTGTATTTTTTCCCCTCCTACTGCCTGTCAGCCCCGACTCTTCAGGGCATCCAAGGGGTCATCCTCCTATCACCTGCTCACCGATACTAACCTCCCAGTGCCCCATGTAGCTTCGGCTTACCCCCTGAGCGGGGATGAGTTGGGGCGAACCCCTGTAATTCTCTCTTTCATCGGGTCTGGAGGTAGTCAGCCAGCAGTGGTAAATCGGAGGCATGACCCAGGAAGCCTGTCCTCCCGGAGCAGACAGGAGTTTTTCCACTTTTCTCTTCCCCCATGCAGCGTTAGCCCCTGACATCAATGCACTAGACGCCGACGTCTACTGCGTGCCTGGGCCGCCCATCACCCTTCTATCGGTAGCTTGCATTCCCCCAAGCCTCCGCCCGGAGTCGCACAAGAGCAGTGGGCATCGACCCTCCCTGGAGACGGCAAGCTGTCGTGGGACGTTCAAGCCGCACTCCCCCCTGGCTGACCCACCAGCGACCCGAGTCTGCTCCCGAACACGGGTCGTCGGCGTGGAGCAAGGTGTGGCATCCAGCGCCTCAGCCCTCAGCGCCACTGAGCCGGCTGCAACCAGCATTTTCATGTGCTCAGGGTTTCAGGCTACAGGACACATCTCTGGGTTGTACCACTGCCCCAGTGGAGCACATTACCCATATGTAATTATTCCCCATTAACAACGTGCAGCAATACAGAAATAGCTCACGTCAACCCAGGACTCCACAAGCTGCTCACCACCCCTGTGCACCCCCTGCCCCCCAGCTACCCGGTCCAGAAGGACCATGCTTTACCCCTCACAACAGAATCCCCCCAAAGGAAAGGGCCTAAATAACCCTTGGCTCCTGGTTAAGACTTACGCTGTGGCGTTGTCTCGGTGCATAGGCTTTTCACAGTCTCCTCAGTGTCATGCTAATACCCACGGAAGAGATCGCAGTAGATGTCAAGTGCACTGACTCTTGGCCACCGCCAGGTGTCATACTATTGCTGACACCCTCATCCCACCTGCCCTGGAGGAGGAGAGCAGTCCACCAGACGCTCATCTTCACCACCACCACCCCGGCCGATCGTCTGACGTTCCAGGCCTGTTTCCAAAGCTTGGTCATCAGCACCAAAAGTGGTACCCTTACCACCTGTGCCAGTGGGTCGGCAGATTCCCTGTTCTTCTGAACCTTTGTTTTACTCTGTATACAATGTTCCTATGTTTGTATCGCTGTAACTGTCCTACCCAGGACCTCCTTGAAAATGAGCTTGACTCAATGGAGCCTTCTCCTGGTAAAACAAATACATAAAAATACAAAATATAAACATTTGAAAATGTCCTAATTTCCCCGTCTTACTTAAATACGACAGTTCCTTCAAGCTTCCTTTTAGTTTTTTCTAATTTCCTTTTTGCATTTCCACTGGCTTTATCAAATCCACCTACATTGTCTGGTGTAGTTTATGTAAGCATTAAACCATGACAGAGCATGGTTCTACTGTGGAATTAATCCATGTTTGGGGGGGGTGCCTCCGACCACCAACCATGGATTAATTCCACAGTAGAACCATGCTCTGGAATAGTTTTCATGCGCTTGTAACATGGCAAGTGTTTACAGAAAAAAGCACATTTATAATTTAAATACAAAAATAGTCACGGATTACATTTCTCAAGTTTAAGAATGTATTCGTAGTGAACTTTCTGCTGCATGCAACGCTTCCTGCATATATTGTGGGTGGAAAGAGAAAATTTACAACATATTCACTTAAGTGCATGGTGTTATTGCAGATATACTTTTATATTTTTCTTAGCACTTACAGGAACACTGCTGACCTCCTCACCAACATTGTGTTTCAGCTCTCTCGGCAATGTTGCAATACATGTTGGGATCGAAAACGTCATACAATGTTACTAATATGCAACTTCCGCACAAAGCGAGAGTGAACAGGTGTCTGCAGCGCTACACAGACAGCAGAACGGAGAGAAGGACATGCTAAACAATTTAAACAACATGTACTAATGCAATTAAAAAAAACATGGTAATTGTGTTACGAGACCGTGAGAAAGTAAAGAGATTGTAAACAGACAGCTGTTGGCTATGTCGTTTACTTGCAGGGGTGTGGTGGTCTCTCTCTCTCTCCCTCTCTCACTCACTCCCAGCTGCCATCTCTGGCACGGCATGAGAACGTGTTCACATCTACATTACTCACTGGCTGCCCCGATGTTTTCTTCCCTATCCTTGCCTGACTTCCCATTGTGACAGGAGGAATGCTGTCTCATACCGGAATTTACCGAGTGGCGAGGTACAGCAACACAGAGATGTACTGGCTAGGTTCAGTACTCTCTGTCCCAATCTGTATTCTTGTACCCGGTGGCAGGAATATGTGCTGGGTACCCGGAGGTCCACAGGGTGTGTGGGAAGGAACACTACTGTACCCAGAGGTTCGCAGGGCAGGTGCTTGGGACGGGACAGTGGGTTTTCAAATCTGTTCGGGGATGAGAGAAAAGCAGTGCTCAGGGACAGCCTGCTAAAGACAGTCAGTCTCTGTTGTTTGTTGGAGCATTATCAGCTCTACCAATCAGCGATCTCCTGTAAGAAGGCAGAGTTCCTGTCCAGGGAGATCACTGTCACTCGAATCGACCAGCTCAACTCTTCCGAACT
Organism: Neoceratodus forsteri; assembly: GCA_016271365.2. NCBI lineage: Eukaryota > Metazoa > Chordata > Ceratodontiformes > Ceratodontidae > Neoceratodus > Neoceratodus forsteri. The sequence continues at coordinate 87,271,818 of JADMNL010000029.1, forward strand.
GTGGACAGGTTGTGCAACCCAGCCTCTCTGCAGCTCTGCATAGTTTTTTTACAAAATGAGTGTGATGAGATTGCTAGATTCTTTGCGAATAAAGTGGCCGACATCAGGTCGGAGATCCACCTGACTCGCACTATGGGGGATGCTGTTGGTCGGTGCTTGATCACTACGCCTCCTGCTTCCTGGAGTACCTTTGATCTGCCGGAGTTTGTAGATATTATGAGGATTGTCCAGGGGATGTGCCCTACGTGCTGTAGTTTAGATCCAGGCCCAACTTCCCTGATTTTGGGTTGTGGTGATATCATTGGCCCGGTCTTGGCTCAGATTATCCGGTGCACCTTGGAATCGGTCGAGTTTCCATGCTCCCTGAAGGAGGCGGTGGTGACACCCCTTCTGAAGAAAGCTTTGTGGGACCTGGATACTCAAGCCAACTACAGACCTATCTTGAACCTTCCTTTCGTAGGAAAGGTAATCAAGAAAGTAGTGGCAACTCAACCAGAGAACCATTTGACCATCCATAGTATATACCAACCTCTCCAGTCTGGTTTTTGCAAGAGGCATAGTACTGAGACTACTCTGGTTCGGGTGCTCAATGATCTCCTGATGGCGAGAGATCGGAGAAACCGTTCCATCTTGGTACTCCTCGATCTCTCCTCAGCTTTTGATACTGTAGACCATGGGGTACTGATCGAGTGCCTGGGGTCCATCTGTGGCCTGCCTGGTACAGTGCTCAGATGGTTTACATCCTTCCTTACTAGTAGAACTCAAGAGAGTTGTCTCAGGGATCTTTTCTTCCAAGTCTTTCTCTCTGAATTGTGGGGTCCCTCAGGGCTCGGTGCTGTCCCCAATGTTGTTTGCAGTGTATATGCTACCCCTCGGAGACATTGTAAGATGGTATGGGCTGAAGTTTCACTGCTATGCTGATGATACCCAGCTATACCTGTCTTTTGCTCCCGACCAGGTTAGTGCTCTCTCAGATTCAACAGCTGCCTCGCCGAAATCCAAGACTGGATGAATTCGAGCAGGTTAAAGTTGAACACAAGTAAGACTGAGGTTATGGTTGCGGACCCAGGACGTAGGATATCGGGGTTGAGGACTGATTTGCCCTCCGGTTTATTCTTGGTGGGGTGCTCAGATCCCTACCTATGAACGGGTGTGCAACCTGGGAGTGGTGCTTGACAAAAGGCTGACCCTTTGTTATCAGGTGTCTGCATTTGTGAAGTTAGCCTTTTATCATCTTAGGAACATTGCCAGGATCAAACATCTCGTTCCGTCCAGTGATCTGCCTGTACTGGTCCACACCTTTGTGACCTCGTGCCTCGACTACTGCAACACCCTTTACTTAGGGCTTCCTGGGGTTGATATCCGCCGCTTGCAGCTAATGCAGAATGAAGCTGCTCGTTTACTGACTGGGGTACCTAGATCGCATATTACCCCAGTGCTGCGCGATCTGCACTGGCTGCCGATTCAGTGGCAGATCACCTATAAGGTAGGTTTACTGACCTACAAAGCCCTACACGGACTTGGTCCCGACTACTTCAAAGTGCTTCTAATTCCTTACATTCCTATGTGACAGCTTTGCTCGGCTGACAAGGGGTTGCTGGAGATTCCGAGGGTTACTTTGAATTCTTCTGGGGCCCGCGCTTTTATGTCTGTGACCCCAACCCTCTGGAATTCTCTGTCCCGTCAGCTTCGGGAGTGCAGGACCGTGGAGAGCTTTAAGCAGGCACCAAAAACGTTTTTTGTGGAATAAGGCTTTTCCTGATGTGTTATGATTTTGATACTGTGATTTAATTAACTGTTTTTAAATTCTGTGAAGCGCCTTGATAATTGAAAGGCGCTCAATAAATAAAGATATTATTATTATTAAGGGATATTGTGCTCCACATTATTTTGGTGGTTTACAATGGTACTACAGGAGTAACCATGGATTACTTGAGAATTAATCCATGGTTGCTCCATGGTCACCTGTTGCCATTCCTCCAATCCATGCCACTTATTTTGGTGTGGTGTTTTTTGCCATGTTATAATCAGAAGCAAGTGCTGCTCCCTGAATCTAGATCCCGTTAGGATGGATGGAAGGGTTCCCATCTCAGGCTCAATGTACAAGAATGTGCTACAGTGTGTAATACTCTCATTCATGGTTTATGTAGGAGCCCACACCACTTTTATTCTATATACCTGTGGTAGGTTGTGGTCATGATCACACTGTGAGTTGGACAACTAGCATCTAGCAGGCTTTACTCCATGAAACACAGAAGTTATCTGAAACAATCATACCTTAATAGCTTCAATTGCATATTCAACCTGGAACAGCCTCCCCTCTGGAGAAAATGTGTTCACACCTCTGGAAGGAGGAAAAAAAAAAAAGAAGTGTTCAAGTACTGCTGTGCAAAGAATTATACTCTCTAACACCCCTGTCAGCATCAAAAATCACATTCTAAAACTCTTGCTGACCCACCCTCCCAAAACAGACTACATCAAGAAGCTGTATGCATTTATGAAGTTCAAAGCACTGAACTCCTTTTCATGTCTTTTTTAAGGGTTCTGAAATAAAAGTGGTGCTTCTAAACCAACTCTGTATCTTGAAAGATCTACACACCTCTGTCATTAGTGCGTCATTCAATGTAGTGCAAAGCACTCATCTAGGGCCAATGATTTTTCATTTTCAACAACAACAAAAAAAAATATACAGTAAAAATGGAACTTGTAATTTTTATACCATCCCTTTTGATTCAATTTTTCATTAAACACCCCACAGCTTTTGACACAAATCCCTCCATTTTGAGCCTAGTTTTTGCACAAAACATGCGATTTGTCCTCAAGTTTGGGGGATGGAAGAAAAACAAACAGATTTTGTCAAACAGAACTGACCATTTTTGAAAACTGAAAATCATTGGCTCTACCCATCTGATTCTGGACTCCCTGTGAGGGTGAACTACCAATGCAGAGCTTTCTTTTACAAAACACTTATGTCTGTCTGTTGTGCTGGCAAAAGCCTGAAGTGGTTTGCAGGTTCATTTACGTTGTTAGGAGCTCAATATATACACCCTGGAACAGAAAGTGGGAGTATGACAGAGACCTTTAAATACCTCACAAGGGTACATAAGGTACAGCCAGAGAGTACCCCCCACCAAAAAAGAAAAAAATAATCAATGGTGCTCAAGGACAAGGGGACATGCTATGAAGCTGGGGGGGCAGATTCAGAAGACACGCGAGAAAGTACTTCGCAGAAAGAGTAGTGGATTCCTGGAACGGCCTTCCAGCTGCGCTGGTAGGGTTCAAAAATTCCTGGGATGGGTACAAGGGACTCAGAGGTGGGGGGGGGGGTTAAGTGCAGGAAATTAAGTGGGGGTAAGCTGTGAAAATGAATAAAGGCAGAAGAAAATGGGCAGACTGGGTGGGCCAAACGACCCTTATCTGCCGTCAGAGTCTATGCTTCTATGCTAAAGATATGTCAGCAATTACATCTCCTACCAGACAGGCTCACGAAGACTAAGCAACTGTCACCATTATCTGCAGTAATGCACTCTCATTCAGAGATTGAACAGACGTCTGGAGCTCTAAGAGTGAAGGACAGCCTATCACTTCCAGAGCTAGCTCTTCTCAAACTGCAGAGACAGAATTTCTGAAGCAGTCACATCACAAACTATACAAACAGACAATATGGCAGAGTACTGTATTCTCTAGGACCAACCGATAACTCCAAAAGCAGTGTTCACAAACTGCAAGGATGACCAGCTGTTCATGGAGCAGTCTGTTAAACCGCAGAGGTAGCTAATCATTGTCAATGCAGTCAGTACACAAACTGTAGTGAAAGAATCAATTCTGGAACAATGCGTTCACAAAGTTCTGGAGCAATCTGTTCACAAACGTAGAGCCAGGCAATCATTTCCAGGTTCATTTGTATGTATTTTTTCCCCCCCGTTTCCTCTGGTCGCACCTGGAAACGAGCTTCAGCTCAGTGCGCCTTTAACGGTTACCAATAAATAAATGTCCAGAGCACTGCGGCGTTCACAAACTGCAGAAAAGGACCATCATTCCTGGAGCCACATATTCACAAACCACTGAAACAGCCAATCATTCTGGAGCAGTCTGCGTAAGGACAAACAGTCATTTCTGGAGCAAAGTGTTCACAAACTGCAGGGACAGTCAATCCTTTTCAGAAGCAGTCCGTTCTCAAGCCACATGGACAATTTCTGGAGTTCCCACAGTAGTCTGTTCAGAGACACAGGAAAACTGTTTTCTGTGGAGGAGGAATTACACAGGATTCTGTGAAGTCCTGTTTTAAAAATGTTTTCAAGCCCTGCTTAAAGCTCATCTTAAAAGTCATTTCAGGAGTCTTTGGTCTCATTCAAGATCAATTAAAATGGTCAGGCTCAGAAATATGTCAAACAAATTTCAGCCGTGTTGATCAAAAGTTTCAAATTAGCCATTGTCGGGGTAAGAATTAGGAAAAATTACGACCTTCCATTCCAACCAGAAGCAAACAAATGCAAACAAGGCTCATGTAAAGCATCTGTCACACTATCTAACTGGTTAAGCCTTTTTGTTTATTTGTGTAATAAAATTGTTTTATACACCTAATTGGAAACCACCCTCAGTATGGACCCAGCTAATATGATCAAATAGCAAGGACTACAAAAATAAACCGGAGACTGCTGAAGCAGTATAGTCTGGCCCACTGTGTGCTATTATTAAAGCAGATAAATAAAATGTAATGCTCAACTTCCTCCCCAAAACAACACATTTACCCAAGCACATGGGAGCACTTCTGAAAATAGTAGGCAAACAGGAAGTTTCTTTTTTAAAAAGACAGGCACACAGCAGCCAAAACTGATACGGCCTGTGCTTTACGCCGACTTGAACTTTGTGTGTGGTGAAAGAGACATTGTCAGGTTGTCATAGGAGTGACTTTTTTTTTTTGCCTCCAAATTGTGGATTTGACTCAACTGCAGAAAATGATTTCCATAAAGTCCCCAAACTGTGGAAAAATGTTCCCATAATTTCAGGACTTTGCTGCTGCACCAGACAGACCTACATAGTTTGCCTACCTGAGATTTCAGTTTAGCTAGTAAGGTATTTGATCAGTGCCCCCCCCCCCCCGAAACCTTAAGAGTATTGTTAGCATGGTCTTGCAGAGATGCAAGATAGAAGCAGTATTCTCCATTCAGTACTTTAGCAGCGCGCCACCACCATGTATACTTTTTAGTTTCCTTTAATCCCGTCAATAGAACGGCCTTCTTTGGCCTGATCACCTCTCAGCTCCGTCCTCCCCTTTTCAATCACTTACTCCTCCTCCTCTTGGACCTCCATGGTGGATTCAGTTGTGGCAGCCACCCCAGTACATCTGTCAAGTGCCAGAAGGCAGTGGGTAGCCAGGTTGGCAGAGCCACGGCAGCCAACATCATGCAGCCACACTACCAGTGTTTTCCACTTTGATTTTCACCCCACCTTGGGATGCCTCAGAGATGGACTCCAAAGTGTGCATGCGCAAAGTATGGTAACAGCACGGGAATTCAACAGTACCCCATCCCCAACTTCTTGATCTGCAATGCCACCTGTGGCCACAGATTATGCTGCTCGCCTTCCCCTGAGAGGGACCTATGGGATGCTCAATCCTCCTCTTTCCAGCTGGTCCCAACATTCTGGGCTTGTCCAGAAACCTGTGTCACTGCTATCACTGAAATGTTGGGCTGGTCCATTCTATAGTCTTCACACACCCCCCATCACCCTAAAACATTTTTAAGCACAAAGTTTCGATTACCACCCCCAGTTACTACTTAGGGAAAACTGTTTTATAAATTAATTGGGCCTCCAAGGGATGTCTCTTATGGTAAAAGAGACTCCAACTGTGAGGTCTGGGCAACAGAATCACAGAGCAGTTCTGTCAGTCCAAACCTCATGGGGAGTCCCTTGTGCCATAAGAGTCCTTCAAATTCCCTATTATTACTAGAGTTTAACTCAAGTAATTTATAAGTTGTTTTTTTGTAATGTTACTGTGTTGACCCTCCATGCCGAAGTGAAGTGCTTCCTCCCAATGCTCCCACATGACAGCACATTGTACAAAGCATAACAGATGCAGTGGTTTTGCACACTGATTGGCTGAAAATATGTTAGTGATTTATAATGATGCCGTACACCTTACTTCAAACCCAGAATGTTAGCAACGCCTCAGTGAGACATTCACGCAGGTAGTGAGCAAATAGAGACACTAGTTTCCAGAATGATTTTTTTTGCCAATCTGCAGGTGGAGTTATGCGTTTCGAATGCCGGTGCAGCAAGACCACCCCTATACAGTGCCACCAAGGAATTTCAACCCATCATCTCAAGCCAACAGTCTGCCAGCTGGCAAGAACAAGCAGTGGCCACAGATCAGGAGCGGGGTTTCTGCTACCCAAGCAAGCAGTGGAAGTAACTGAACTTCAGATTACAACAGCCGGAGCCACCCTATAGCAGGTGTCCCTTTCACTTCAAGGGGGGTTGCTAGCGAAAACTATGTTGGATACTTTCGGATTCAATAAATGTTGTGCCACCTAAAGTGTTTGTTTCCCAAAATATGCCCTACCGTACTCCTGCTGTTTCAAGCGAGCAGCCGCTCTGTATCTCGAGTGCTAGGTACCAAAACTGCAGTCTGAGAGGCAGATAGGACAGGATGGGGACATCTTGGATAGTTTATGTTTACCAGCCCTGGAAAAGGGGTGGAGGAGACGGACATATTCAAAATTGGCTCCAGTGTACCTAACCGGGGGTCTGGATGCATGATCATCATACGTTGTATTTTTTCATGTTAATTAATCTGCTTTAGTTATACCTTCAGGTGACTATAGTTAGCATATGACCAGTCAGAGACTCCGACTTTCAAATTTCCCTTCTGACCTCGAGTCCCACTTTCCCCTTTACATCATATATGCTGATACTTGACGGAATATAAATGGTGTTTCTGTCATCATGGGACGGGCAGACTGCCCTTTTGCCTCCCACTGTCGCCGGAGAGGAGTGTAAAAGTGAAAGCGAAACCTAAGGAGGAGGAAGGGGCTATGATGATACGGCACTTTTACTCCCCACACCGGGGGCAGTTGGCAACCCACCCTTGGTGCCCACACAGAGAAACAGAAACCCCGCCAGTGCGTCCCCCGCGGCAGGGCCTCTTACCACCGGGGAAGGCCCGATCCTGTCGGCATGACACAGCACAAGGGCCGGCAGGACGGGAGAAACCCCCTTGCGCTGCGCTCTGCTCACGCCCCTTCCCGCCCGCGTGCCCTCACCCAGTCGCCGCGCGTCACGGCGGGGCTCGAGCCCACAGTCCGGTATCCCGGTTTGTGCAAAGACTCCCTGTCCAGCGCCCCGCTCCTGTCAACAGCTGACAGGCTGGCCGGTTCCGGGAGCCGCGCCGGGTGAGGGCAGTCTGGGGTACTCACCGATCATACTCGGATCGCGTAAGGAACATGCTGAAGGCCGCAGCGACTGAAACTACAGCGATGTTCAGGTATATGAATCAGCGCTAGGACGGGAACCCACACAACACAGCCCAGTACTCCCCGGACAATCACCACGCTAACACACGCTCTCACCCATTGGGCACGGGGACACGCTCCTGCACTATTGGTCCGAGGACGCATCGATCACAACAAGCCCCGCCTTTGGTGCGGTACCCACACAGACTATTGGGCAAATTCACACTCGGTGCTCATCATTTGGTGAACTAAAAATAGGCGGGAACCACAAAGGCTCGATTGGTTTTCCATTGCTCGATGAGAAATGGTCGGGTATAGAACCGGAAGAAAAAGGCTAGAATAGCAACGCCCACTTCGCAGGCACGGAAAGCGCGACGCCATATTGTGGATGTCAACTCCCCACAGCGGAAGCGGGCTCATTGAAGTCCACACGTGTTTGGCGGACCGCTTGGTTTAAGTTTCATTTTAAACGCGTTACCATAGAAACTTGCTTGCTTGTGACATTTTCTTTCGGTGGACCGGACTCCGTTCTGTTTCCAGACAGTGGATTTAATGAGCTGATGTACAGGCTCAAGGGTGTAGACAGGCATACTCGCTGTATACATTTGTGTACAGTTTTGTTGAGTGCCTGTCACAGACCATATGCTTTTCTGTTAACATTTGTATTCTAATCTGTAGTATTTGGATTGGTGTAGGCCACTGAGGAGTGTCTCTGTTTAAACTTCTGTTTAGGAGACAGATACATGTATAACCTTTTTAGAGATTAGATGAATCATCTGACAACAGTCTGACTTGTTTGGAAGGGGGTGCCATTTGGAAAGAATGTGTACATTTTTAATGGGGGTAACTGTTGGAGACTGTGTACAAAATGGAAATTTCTGGCTACACCCCTGTACAGGCTAAAGGTAATAAACAATACTTGAAATCAGCCAAGGATTGGGCTGTGCAGGGAAGGAAGTGTATTATGCAAGGCATTGCTGTGGGGTTACTGGCTGCAGGGATGGTAACTGGAGTAAGTGGCTGTACTGGGGGCTCGGTGTTGCATGCAGAGGCTGCTGCTGAGGCATACGGAACTGACACAGTGCTCCGAGACGCACGGGGCATTTGATTTTCCCAGTGTAAGTCCATGGTGGTTTACCTGTAGATTACATTATTTCTTCTGGAAACCTGAATTATTCTATTTTACTGTATAACTATTGCAAGCCTATGGTAAGAATTTCCCTTTAGATTATTCCAAATTCCTATAGATCTGGGAGCCCTGTAACGATTGGTGTGAGCAGAATGCCTTATTTATTTTTTATTTGTTTTTTGTTAACCTGGTAAGTACGCTATTAATGACACATCACTGCCCCATGTGGCTCCTACATACATACCTTTTGTTTAATTTTAATTTAATTTGTTTAATTATTATTTCGGAGAGACCTTTGAGCGTGAGCTGTTTTACAAAGGTTCCATGTCAGGGTGGACAATAAGACAATACACATATTCAGTGGTTACAGAGGCCTGATTATTAGGCATTAAAGACATGACAATTAGGCAGATAGGAGAAAAAAAACTGAGCAGTTGTAATTGAATACTAAACTATTTCTAATCGGTTGCCCTAGGTAGCACACCCCTAGAAACCTTGACCCCCGCAGGAGGGATACTGTCACACAAAAACAACGCCGAATTCCACTAGTTCTTCCTTTCCATCAGAGCACACCTTCTCTTCACAGGATCATCACTAGTAACTTTCCCATTTTGCAAACTGACCCTAACATTGGTGCTTCCTTTACAGAACACCTATTGCCTCTACACTTGACCACCCAACCTGCGGAATCTCCTGGTTAAAAGCAGCCTACCCACTCCTAACAGTTCTTCCCCCAGGTACCAAACCTTGCAACAGGGCTCTGCTACACCTGCAAATTTATTTCCAGGTGACTGAGATCTGGGGCCTACAGGTGTTTTCACATCACCAAGGAGTTCTCATGCACCTCCACTAATGTGGTGTATTGTATTCTTTGTAGGAAGTGTTCAGCTATTTACATTGGAGAAACTGGTAGGCGTCTTGCTGACCATTTCAGGGAACATTACAGAGCAGTCAGGAATGGTGAAACTGCTAAACCCATTGTATCCCACTTTATCTCCAGGGACCACAATGTCAATGTCCTTTCTGTTTGTGTCCTTCAGCAGGGCTTCCGGGATCCTGACCATAGAAAAAACATGGAAGCCAAGCTGATCATCCGCCTTAGCTCCCAGCAGCCCTCTGGTTTAAATGATAGACTTATTTTCCACTAACATCTTTCAGCCATCTCTTTTTTTCCTTAAAGTCAATTTGTTTTTGTACTCATTTATTTTTCATTTTCACCATATGTCTCCATTTCTGTCTCCTTCCCACACATTTGTCACCTTTCAGCCTTCTTACAAGGCCCTGTTAATTAGTCTCCACCTGGGAACTTCCCCAGCTCTTTCTCTCCCATTATGCTTTATCTTTCCCATCATCACCTTTTTGTTTCTCAGATTCTCTCTTAATCTTACCATTTGTCACTTCTTCTCCCTTAGCCTCCCCTTTTTCTTTCTCCACATATACATCTCTTTCATTTTACCTCTTCTCTACACTAACTTATTTTTTTTCTCTTTTAGATATTTCCTGAAGAAGACCTAAGGTCGAAACGTAGATTTTTAACTCTATTTTCTATTTTCAGCGTGCATTTAATATAACCATTTTGTTTTGCTTTTAGACCACATGCTGACTCAGCACCTTGTTTTGGTTTTTTTACACCCCTGGAAACCTCTAAATCCGTTGATGGACTATGGCAGATTAACTGCATAGGGTTTAATGCTATCCTAGATGGTGAGAGGCTGGGTGACAGTGAAAAAGGGAGATTGATTTGAAACCAACCGCAGAGAGCGGGGGCTGTGATAGGGGAGCAGCTCCAGAGGGCTTTGTCGAGTATGGTGTGTGTGGGGGTGGTTTGGGAGGGGCAGCACCAAGTGCGTTTAAAGAGGACTGATAGCTTACTTAAGCCCTTGGCTAGGCTGGAATGGAGGCAGGGTTCTCTAGGTAGCCCTGCTGGGTGTTACATTGGGGGTAGGCCTGTCTATCAAGTGGGGCCTGAGAAGCAGTTGCATTTTGAGTTAGACATTAGGTGCTGTTTGAGGCCTACTTTGAATTGAGACAGGCTGTTTGTAATTTCATCGGGAGTTCATTTATCCAGAGGGGGGCCCGATAGGAGAAAGCACGCTGCCCTAGTGAAGTTCGGCGGAATGGTATGGACAGTGCTCCATTCTTCCTCCGTCTGGTGATGTGTGTTGAGAGAGAAGCCTCGAGCAGGTTTCCTATACAGGGTGGGGTTTTTCTGAGGAGTGCCTTCTTTCCCATGAAGCAAGTTTGATATCTGATCCTGTCTTTTAGGTTAAGCCAGTCTGTACGCTCATACAGGGTGCAAGTATGAGTGTAGTGATCTGCACACAGGGTGAGGCGTCATGCCTTATTGAGTGCAGTTTGGACCCTTTTGAGCACTGTATCAGTAGCAGCTCCATAGACCACCAGCCCGTAGTCTATCGTGGAGAGTATGGAGCTGGAGACTGAGATTTAGAGTGCTTCCAGGGTGAGGGATTTCTAATGCCTATAGAGGACCCTGATCTTTGCGTTTACCATTTTGACAAGGGAGTCTACGTGGTGCGTATAAGTGAGAGAGTCATCAATGGTGACTCCAAGGTACTTGAACAAGTGCACCTGCTCAATCTGCTCACCAGCCTTCCCTTCCCCCGGGCTAACTAAATGGACCCGGACACCCTATCATGCCATGCCTGGTGTCCCTGGCAAGCCTTTTTTATGTAGTGCTCGGATGCTGCTACTTGGTGGCACTTCATATTGTATCCATCCCCACCCACATCAGGACCCCATCATATAGACAAGCCATCCCCTGCAGATGCCACCCCCCCCCCCATTGGGAGAGGGCCAAGGAGTGGAAGACCTACAGCAGAGAAGTGCTGCCCAGGGTCCCACAGTATTACTTCTGGCAGGCAAGAAAAGCGCACCTGCGCCCCGGCCCCCCGGTCTGCAACTCACAAGCAGTGGTTGACGTCCATGAACATAGCAGTTTTATTAATAATTTAAAATGCTGCAGAGACCAAGTGTGCTGCCAAAATGTGGGTGACAATGGGCTGCTTCTGGGTCTTTACATTCGCCAGTTTCCCTGGTGCTATTAAAAAAAAAAAAAAAATCAGAAAACTACCATGTCTGTGGCTGCCAAGGGAGCACGATGAGTTGCAGAAAGAAAGATGGAGTGAAAGCTGTGCTGACGTACTGCGGAACACTCAGCAGCACCATAGCAGTAGTTATCTGTATTGAATCTTCTGCTCCTCGTCTCTCTTTCGAAGGGGGGGGTTGGAGGCAGCTGCAGGGAGTGTTTTGTCTATGGGGAGGGTTTCTGCTGTGGTATGGAGATGAGATACAGCCAGACTGTTTTTTGGGCAGATCCAGCTACAAAGGGAGTAGTTGACTAGCGAGATGCTGGTTTGGGGGCTGCTCCAGTTGCAGGGATTGTTTGAGGGGGTGGAGGCTGGTCTAGGGTGGTGGTTCAGCTACATGAAAGGTGGTAAGGAGGCTTTTCCAGCCGCAGGGAAGGTAACTGGAGTCCCAGCATGGGTTAGGGTATTGGTTTTGGAGTCTGCAGCGAAGGGGGGGAGCAAGTCACATGCCAGGGCTGGTGGAGGGGGAGGTGGAACTGCAGGTACCAACCACCAAGGCTGAGTGGGATCAGTATTCAGCATCATGTGTTGTGGGAAGGTGATGCTGTGGAGCCTGCCATGATTGGGGGGGGGGTCACGGAGCATGCTTCCAAGGCTGTATGGGCCACAGGAGTATGAGGCCAGGGCTTGGGAGGGGGGTGCTCAGTAGATAGAGTTCAGTGACGAGTGGTGGATGGTGCTCAGTAAGTGGGGGCGCACAGTATTGCATGATGGGTGTCCAGGTTCCCTTGAGGGAGGAGGTGCCCAGAGGCCCAGGAATGGGTGGCCAAGGAGAAAACTGGATGTCAGGGGGCCCAGGAGAAAGGGGTGTCCAGGTGTCAGAAAGTGAGATGTATGGGGGCCTGGGAGGGAGGGTGTCTGGAGAGGGAGGGGCATCAAGAGGGATGTGGAGGGCGGGAGGTATCCGGCAGTCCGGGAAGGGAGATGTCCATTTGGACTGGGAGGGAGGGATGTCTAGTGAGTGAGGTGTGTATTGGTGAGTCGGTGGGGTAGGGCAGCTGGTGTCTTACTAAGCTAAGTAATGCTTGGCCAGGGAGGTGTTAGGAAGAAGGTTAACTGGAACAGGTGGTGTGGGTTGGATTTTCAACAGGTGCCTGAGGGAGCATGGGGTTGGGGATAGGCTTTAAGAGTAGGGGTGCTTGGCTCTGGAGTGAGGGAAGTCAATAGAAGAAGGCATGTTGCCCAGTACAGGAGTGGTTGTTGAGCCATGGCAAAACTGTGATGGTCCCTTGAACAGAGGGTACAGGAAGTGGGGGGGGGGGGACTGGAGACAGGAGAGAGTGAAGGGAACCAAACTAGTAATCGGATATAAAGGAGTTACAATGAGCCTGTAGATGTGAAGGTAGAGGGAGGATGGAAAGGATGAAAGGCTGGTCCAGTTGCAGGGAATGTGGTCGGTGGGGAGGAAGGGCTGAGCTGGTGCCGGAAGGGCCGTCCACCTCCAAGCAGGGTTGGCTGGCAGTGACTGGTTGAGGAGAAGAAAGGCTGTTTAGCTGGGGAAGAGAGGCTTGTCCAGGGGCTGGAAGGTTGGTCATGGAAGATGATGCTCTGGGGAGACAAGTCTGGTCTGAAAGGGTGGTCTAGCCGCAGGAAGGGAGGTCATCTGGGGGAGGCTGGTCTGAGGGTTGGGTGGTCTAAGAGCAGGGAGGGTGGCTGTACAGGAGTTGAAGGCTGGTTCAGGTGGGGGAGAGTGGGTGTTCCAGGTGCGGAGACAGTAGTTGGCTGAGGAGGTTTTGGGGCTGGAGGGATTGTCCAACTGCATACATGGTGGTTGGAGCTAATTCATTTGGAGGGAGGGTGGTTGGCTGGAAAGTAGAGGCTGGTCCAGATGTTTGAAGGATGGTCCAGTTGCAGGGAGTGTGGCAGACAGAGATAGAAGGCTGATCCAGGAGATGTAAGGGTTGTCTCACTCCAGGCAGGGAGGTTGGCTGGCAAGGATTGGTTGAGGAGTAGAAAGGTTGTTCTGCTGGTGAAGGGATGTTGATCTGGGGACTGGAAGGGTGGTCTAGGTGCAGGGAGGATGGTTTGAATGGGGAGGGCATGCTGGTTCGAGTGCTGGAAGGCTGATCCAGTGGCAAAGAGGGTGGTCTGCTGTGGAGACGAGGATGGCCTGGGGGCTGGACAGGTGTTGTGGCTTCAGGGGCGATGGTCAGATAAGGGCTGGAGGCTGGTGCGGGGGCTGGACAGTGGTCCATGTGCAGGGAAGTGACTACCTAACCACATCCCAGTGAAACAATGAATGTTATGATGTCTGTTAGCACCCCGTTGTTCACCTGTTCTAGTCCTGGTCACATCCTTACTGGTGTCCAGTGGCACCCCAAACACCCGTCCCATGACATGTATGGGAAGCCCTGACAACCAGTGGCACCCCACATCCGCGGATCACCTAGACCGTGAGGTACAGTGTAGTCCCTGGTGTCCAGTGACATCCACCGCCCTCTGATCACCCACCCTAGTAGTTATCACCACCTCCCTGGTGTCTAGTGGCACCCCTCGACCTCCGATTGCCCATTCCTGTTGCAACACCATGTCCTTGGTGTTTCCTAGCACTCCTTGACCTCTGATCCCCTGGCTTCAGCTGAATATTGCACGGTGGTTCCCAGCACTGTCTGGTCTGGTGGCACAGTTCTTTGTGGGCTGCGTACAGCCCCGGTCCATGTAGGGGTAGTGCTACTTGATTTAGCGCTCTCCCGACCCAGGACGATATTCAGTCAGATAGTATCGGTGCACTGTCTGACAGAATATGACAACCTGTGGGTCGGGCGCAAGCACAGTGCAGACCATTGCACTCTGCTTTTACACATATTGGAATATCTATCCCCTGGTGTCTTGATTGCCATTTTTTTCCCACCCATGGCTATCACTACCTGCCCAAGTTCACAAAACTTTATTGTTTAAAACATGTCTTCTTAGCCACTGCACTGCCCAATTGGATTGTTGATTACACATCAAATAAAAACTTTACATTATGTTAGATTAACTCCAGGAATGTTTAAATACCCATGTTTATTTGCATAGATAGAAGAAATACTTAATCCATTTGGTATAGTTATTGCATTTATAACATATATATTGTCACAGTATAGGGGTCAAAATTGACCCTGGCCCGCTAGCTAAATGCTGGTAGATTTTGTATCGGGCTAGTAAGATTTTCCTTTAGCTAGCTCTGCGGGCTTGTGCTGGGAAAGGTAACATTTCAGTAAGTACAACTGCTGGGCCTGTGGAAAAGTCTGTGGGGCTACTTGAGTTTCCCAGTCATTAGCCTTGCTGGCTAGCAGCTGCAAAACTTAATTTCAACCCCTGACGTTAGATGAATGACACTAAAGACTGTTGACATTATGTGCCTCAGAGTTCAGTCGACAGAAAAACAAATAGAATACTACATGGGGTGGTGTGTTTAATAAGCTTTTACACACACTCAGGGTGTTGGGTGCTACTACATAAACCCCAAGAGCGAAGCTCAAGAGATTTATTTAAGCATCCAACACTGAGGGTATGTGTACTTTACACTCAACCCCCTGTTTTATTTCATAGAATTGCTGAGGAGCATTTTTTCACCACAGCAATTATATAAAATATAAATCCATTGCTCTTCTGCTGCGGTCTGGTCGGGTTGAAGCGTGGTACGTGGTCAGCTGAAGCAGCTGTTGAAACCAGCAGCAAAGGCAAACAAGATGTTGGGATGCATACCTAGGGGGATCAGTAGTAGAAGAGAGGAGGATATATTGCCCTTGTACAGGTCCCTGGTAAGACCACATCTAGAGTATGGAGTTCAGTACTGGTGCGCACACCTCAGAAAGGACATTAACCTGCTGGAGAAGGTCCAGAGGAGGGCTACAAAGATGTTGGCTGATCAGCAGAGTAAGGCATACAAGGAGAGGTTGAGGGCACTGAACATGTGCTCTCTGGAAGACAGGAGACAGAGAGGGAACATGATTGGGACCTTCAGGTACTTGAAAAGGATAAATAAGGTGGATAAGGAGAGTCTCTTTAAGCTGAGTGGCAACCATAACACGAGTGGGCACATACTTAAACTGGAAGGTGGGAGGTTTAGGAGGGAGGTCAGGAAGCACTTCTTCACAGAGAGGGTGGTAGACACTTGGAATGCACTGCAGGAACAGCAGCAAAGGCAAACCTTGTTTTTTTTTTCATTGTTTGTTTTGTTAATGGTTTTAAGAAATTTTTTTTTCCGTACATTTACTTACTTAACTCGATTCATTGGATATTATCTGCTCCCTGGCAGTCTAGTGGACCCCCCATGCCTGACGTAGAAACGTAGAATTTGTCTGCAGAAAAGACCACTTTCTCCCGGACTCCAGGAAACATCCATGCCGCCAGTAGCCCCCACAACAAATTGCGTGCAGAACAGATCCCCTCCTCTGCAACCATCAGCTCACTTGAAGAGCCTGAGCCAGGGCTGAAATAAAACGTTTTTATACCCTCCGAGTGTACATCCATACACAAAACCACTGTCCACGAATAAAAAGGACTCCAGACTACAAGAAAACCCACAAAGTGAGCATGTTTTTAGTTAAAATTATAAAAAATGCATCTTTCATCAGGTGCGCCAAAAGCGTGTGGATGTCAACCAGCCGACCACGAGGTTTGACATCCCACAGCAGTATGGCCTTCACATTCGTGTTGGCGCTGGTGGACGCTGCCATAGAACTATTAGAAAAAGACTAGAATGGCATTGCCCCCTTCTGAGGCAGGTAAAGCAGGGCACCATATCGTGGATATCAAGCTGTCAGATTCCCACTATTGCACGTAGCTTCTGACAGCTGCGGTCACACATCCCTCTGCTCCTAAAAATCATGACTTTTACTAGTTTTCAGAACGAAGTGCCGTATTTTTGTATTGTTAAGGTTACGTAAGAACGTTGAGAGGGGGTATTCATACAATACATTTCACTTTTGCGTTCATGATTTTAATGTAAATCTGCCTGCAGTGGTCTCAGTATGTACTGTAGGTCCGAGCACTGTAATTGAAACATAGACTTTGATGGCAGATAAGGACCGCTTGGCCCACCTAGTCTGCCTATGTCCCTACCTAGAGGATAAGCTGCAGATCCTGTTTAACCAACAGCCTATTTCTTCCTACCCCCCCACAAAAATTGCCTTATGTCTGTCCCATGCATTCTTGAATTCTCCCACAGTTTTAGACCCCACAACCTCCTCAGGAAGGCTGTTCAATGCGCCCACCACTCCTCTCTGTGAAAAAATACTTCCTCACATTGCTCCTGAGCCATTTCCCCTCTATCTTCAAATTGTGTCCTCTTGTTCTTGCACATCTCTTTTTCTGAAAGATGCTACCTTCTTGGACTTTGTTGATTCCACTGAGGTACTTAAACGTTTCTATCATGTCCCCTCATCCCTCCTTTTCTCAAGGGTATACATATTAAGCTCCGAAGCGGGACATTAAGTTGCTGGAGGGGGTGCAGTGCAGGGCAACAAAGATGATCAAGGGGCTGGGAGACTTATCATACGAGAGGAGGCTGAGGGAGTTGAACATGTACTCGCTGGAGGAGAGGAGGGATGGGGGACATGATTGAAACCTTTAAGTACATGAAAGGAATAAACAAGACAGTTATAGATGGGCTGTTCAAAGTAAGGGAGGGGAGGGACACCAGGGACCATGATATGAGACTGGAGGGAGGAAAGTTCAGGAGGGAGATGAGACACTTTTTTACAGAGAGGGTGGTGGCTGGGAGGAATGCGTTACCTGCAGAAGTGGTATCCAGTAGAACAGTGGACTGCTTCAAAAGGGGATGGGACAGGACAAGGGGGAGGGTCAGGGAAGGGTGGAAGGGAGGGGCAGCTGCAGAATAAGGGGTGCTAGCTGCACATTCGAGCAGACTTGATAGACCTCTAGGCCTTTATCTGCTGGCAAATTTCGTATGTTCATATGTTCTCCTCATATGACTTCTCTTGCAGACCCTGCACCATTTTAGTTGCCCTCCTCTGAACTGCCTCCATCCTGTCTATGTCCTTGCGGAGATGGGGTCTCCAGAACTGGACGCAGTATTCCAGATGGGGTCTCACCAACTGTCTGTACAGGGGATAACAACTTCCTGTTTTCTGCTGGTGATGCCTCTCCCTATACATCCCAGTATCCCCCAGCCCTCCTGCCTTCTCACATCACTTGCTAACCTTAAGGTCATCTGATATGATTACCCCAGCTTGTTGTTACTACCTCCCCCCCATTGTGTAATCTTCCCCTGGGTTTCTGTTTCCCTTGCTTCGTTGTAGTTGTATTGTTATTTATCTGTTGGGGGTGTTGCAATTTCACTGTGTTTAAGTGATTTAAGTGAATTTTAAAAATATATGTCATACATAATTGAAATGCCCTCATGGATTAGTTATTACGGTCCTGTTTAATATTGGTGGCTCTGTGCATCTTCATAGATGCCACGAGGCTGAGAACCTCGATTCATCTAATTTTTTTTTCTTTTCATTACAGGAAAGATTAACGTGTGCTTATTCAAGTCCCAGTGCCTCTAAAATCTGTGCAGTAAATTGACTTTTATGATAATTATTTTGCAACTGCGCTTCAGGTTCTCTATACTTATTTACTGATCAGTACTGTATGTATCTATGCCACAAGGTGATTGCACTCGATGCTGCTTACAGTGTGGTGTTTATGCACCACATATTTAAACCCATATACTTTTTTTTCAGTTTTTGTATCTTTGGTTCAGTCTCCCTCAAGAGAGATCAACCCATGGCCTCAGGCTGTCCCCCCATCCCCAGGATTACCCCTGAGTGGGGCGATTGGCTGGGCACCACCTCCCACAGTCAGTGGTAGCTTGCCTGGCTTACCCCAGGGTGAGGCCACGGAGCACCCCTCAGGACACTGCTGGCAGTGGGGACGGGTGACGGAACTGGGCTGGGCGCCATGCTCATGGACTGGAATTTTTGTAAACTTTTTTTTGCGGTAATCTGGGGTGTCTCCCCTCTCCCTTCTTGTCTCCATTGGGTACAGATCCAGTTCCTTCCCTCTCTGCTCATATGGCTTTCCTTGCATGCCATGCACCATCTTGGTTGTCCTGCACTGTACTGTCCCAGTCCCCCTCAATGTCCTTACGCAGATGTGGTCTCCATATCTGGACCCCACTCCAGTAGCGGCCTCACCATGGCCTTATAAAGAGGCATGATTACTTCCTTTCTTCTGCTGGTTGTTCTGTTTGCCTTCCCCACTGCCTTGCTGCACTGGTTTCCTACCTTCAGGCTGTGGGTTATTAATATCCCCAGATCCCGCTCCTGCTCTGATTTAATTTCCTCTCCCCTAGTGTGTAAGTAGCTTGTGGGTTTTTACATCCCATGTGCATCACCACACACTTTTTGGCATTGAAATTTAGCTGCCATGTGTCCGACCACCCTTCCAGTGTCTTTAGTTCCTGCCTCATGGCCTCCGCCCATCTTGGGGGTATCCACCCTATAGCAGATCTCTGTATCATAAATTTCAGTAACAACATTTTCATTTTTATTTTCAAATTAAAAAGTTATATGCAAGTTATTACTTTCCGGCCAAAAGCATAGCAGTCTGATAGCATCTGCCATTGTGTGTGCTTGCAGTGTCACTTTTATTGACAACTTCATTTTTTATCTTAATATTTATTATTTATTCATGTACTTTTTTGATTTATGTATGTATCCCTTCCGGCCCCTCTTCCTCACACAGATATTATTTCAGAGATATAAACAGGCCACACAGTTTATAAATCGGCAGTTCTTTGGGTTTTGGCTTTCAGACACAAAACAGTTACCAGCAGTTGACTTGACAGATTGACTGGGCTGACCCGCACCCCACCCCTCGTGTCTAGGGGTTTTGTTGGAATAATGTCTCAGAGAGGGAGGAGGGGGTCCGACCCCGAGGGTCTCTTTCTGCTCAAATATGTACAGCTAAGGTGGTTACTGACCTTTGGATTAACATGGGTTTGATTTCTAGGCAGTTGGAGACCGCCATCACGGCTTTAGCATCACTCTGAGCCTCAGGAATTCACTGTCCAAGGGATTTTGATGTTGATCCTGAAAAACATAGGGGTAGGAGACACCACAGGCATGCAGTACAGTTCAGAAGATTCGGGTTCCACACAACCTTTGGATACAACCAGCAAACCATTTTATTTTCTTTCAATAAAAGGCTCCAGCCACATTTTCCTCGAGGTAAACATATTTACAGAAGTGCACTTTTATTGAGCTCAGTCTTCCATACTACGACTTTAGTCGTGGAACATTTTTTAGAGGGAAGGGGGATTCGAACCTCCAACATACCACATTATTTGTGGCTGAAAAGGCTCCTTGCTTTACTCACTGTCAACCCATAGCAGGGAGTCAGTTCTTGTTGGTTCCCAACTTTCCAAAATCTTCCTATGTGTGAATGAACTACAAGTTTCCCTTGTTTCAGAATGAAGCTGAGGAAACTTAATTCCACTTTCCTGACAGTTCAAATGAGAGTCTAATGATTTCCCCACCGGAGGGTCGGGTAGTAACATTTACCAAACTGTGACGGATTTCTACAAGGGGGAAAGCTGGACCCAGTTCTTAAATTTACCCCAGAAACATGTACAGTCACCTAGGCACCCCTTCACCCAGCTCAAGACAAGAGGACATTGGGAAGGGGACCTACCTTTCAAATAGCAAAATTGAAGGAGATACAAATGACTTGGACAGCCTTTACCTGGTGGACATAAGGAAGCGCTAAGGATAGGAACTGCCACTTCATACCCCTCCATCGATCCAGCTGCCACCTGAATGTCTGGGCCCCTTCTGGCAACCACCATGACTCTGGACTAGCTGAGGAGACTGCTCTCTGTCCTCACAGACTTCTACGATGTTGCTGCCCTTCTCTCTGCTCCTGCCCCAGCGGTGGGTGGTGAGAATTGCTCCTGCTGCCATACTTCGGGTAGAGGGGTTGATATCCCCCTCATACCACAGGCCTCTCAAGCCTTCACATGCTGGGCCGACTGACGCCACTCACAACCGCCAAGAAGCTCCCTCTTGCACACTCTCCTCCCTACTGACTGACACTCCCCCCATGCCTGATAGGCACAAAAATCCTAAGTGCGTGTGCACGTGCCCCCAGCAGGCATGCACACGCTCATGGTGTCTTAAAGGCACCTTTAGTAACTCCCTGCATTGACAGGGGGTTACATGTAGTACTCTGCACATACTCTCAAATCTGTTTTGGTGTCATAGGTTGCAGGCTCAGGTGTATTTCATATTTATTTTATTTTAATTTCATGTTTTGTTGGTAACTTCAGTTAATGTATCTGCCATAGAACTAGAAAAAAATTTTTTTTCTTCTAGTTCTATGATATCTGTACTTCCATGTTTTGTGCTTGATACAATAATAAAAATAAAATAATAAAAAACTATTCCATATCTCTCAAAATGCCTTTGTGTGTGTCTTCTATTCTGTGTCCCCTTTTTTTACCACTGATTCCTAACGCTTTTATGCCTAACTTGCTGCTTAGATGAAGACAAAACAAGTGTGCTATTAACGTAACATCCCAATAAACTGAACTATAAAAATAAATACAGAGGAACTGTGAGTGCAGCTATATCATGGAAACATGTCTGGGGCTTTGTTGTTAGGGGTGGGGCTACTTAACATCAGAGGTTCACGGTTGTGTCCATGTGGAGGAGTTATGTATGTCGGGGAAGGGGTCTGGTGGGGAGCGAACCTGGTGTCTAGTGGTCCTTCTCCCCACCTGACCCCTTTCCCCATACATACACAAGCCCCCCACACCTGTGTCATGACACCCCCCACACGATCATGGCTGACCCGCCACAGCCATGTACCTTTGATGTGAAGTAGACCACCAACCCCCAACAACAAAGCCTCAGCCCGGATTCTATGACATAGCTTCGTCTGCAGCCCCAGCCAGCCACCCGTTGGTGGTAGTGGTCGACACCAGCCCACCCACGTCACCGATGACCCACAAGGCTCCCTTACCGTAGGTTGCTGCAGCGCTAAAAGGACAGCAAGGGGGGCCCGGGGGGGGGTTGTCGGTGCGGCGGGTTTGGGGGTGGAACACTACCACTGAGCTGTTCCTGGTGCAGGTGCTCCCCACCCGGGTTGGGGGGAATACTACCACCAGTGGAGGTGGTTGTCAGGGGCTTTGTTGTTGGGTGTGGGGCTACTTGACATCGGAGGTTCGTGGATGTGAGGGAGTTTGTGAAAGAGGAATGGGGATTATGTATGTACGAGGAGGTTGATCTGGTGGGGGGGGGAGTACTACTAGACACCATGTACATACTGTTTATTAATGGGATTGGGATTGGGGGAGGGACCCAGGATAGTTGGCTGGGACACACTCTGCGTAGGATCGGTGTGTAGGGTGCACATTAGCGCTCACAAAATAGGGCCCTGGCAATGGCCAGCGCAGGTGCAATATTTGCAATATTCAAAAGTCCCCATGCAAATGAGCCCATTGGGCATGCAAGCGGCTAAGGGGCCATTTGCATGCCCATTATGGGCTAATTTGCATGGGTCTGGAGGCCTATTAGCGCTGAACATTGCCCATTTCGTGAGCTGTCCCTGGTGCTGGCAGCCTCCCGGCACCCCAATCACAGTTCTCTTTAACACCTGTAACATCGCTGGTGTCTAGTGGTCCCTTCCCGAACCCGTCCCCATACATACGCAAGCCACCCCCCACACCTGTGTCGGGACACCCCACTCTCACAGCCACGGCTAACCTGCCACAGCCATGTGCCTCCAATGTCAAGTGGCCCATCCCCCAACAACAAAGCCCCAGCCCGGTTTCCATGATGTAGCTTCACCTGCAGCCCCAGATGACACCCCATTGTGGTCGACCCCCACCCACTTCACCGATGACCCACCCACCAGTCTCCCTTACTGTAAGTTGTTGTAGCACTGCAATGATGGCAATGGAGACCCAGAGGGGGGGTCATTGGGGTGGGGGGGAAACAAACACCAGTGGGGGTGGTTGGCGGTGTGTGTGTGTGTATGTGGCTACTTGACATCGGAGGTTCATGGCTGTGGCAGTGGTGGGGCTTGTGACAGAGGGGTGGAGGGTTACACATGTACGGGGACAGGGATCGGGTAGGTTGAGGTACCAGTAGACACCATGGACATACTGTTTTAATAATGGGATTGGGATCGGGTGGGGGGGATCCAGGATAGTTGGCTGGGACACACTGCCTAGGATCAATGCGTAGGGTGCACATTAATGCCCACAGAATAGGCCCTGGCAGTGGCCAGCGCAGGTGCAATATTTGCAATATTCAAAATTCCCCATGCCTTTCAATGAGCATGTGTCTCAGACCGGGGGCTCCCGGGGACGGTGAATCTTGCTTGCCTGTGCAGCTGGAGATCCGTGAGGTGGGTGGGTGAGTAACCACAGAGTGCTGCTGGGACAAAGGCACCAATGACATAAGTTTGCAACACAGAGACACAGCCTCCAGGTCATGGGAATGGGGGAACGGAGAACTGACTTGTGGTCCTGGGGATGGCAAGGAAAACAGCAAGGGGCAATCTCTCTCTGTATTGTCGCACTGTCAGCTCAGTGAACAGAGACACAGTGATTTCTGTCCCCAGACTAGTGCTGATTGTTTAATTTCCTGCGATTTTCTGCTTTACTTGACCAGAATGCTGCTTGTAACCTAGCCTTCCCCCTAGCTTCCTGTGCTGTGTCTGTCTGCCGCCTCTCTCCCTGTGTAGGCAGTTTCTGTATACAAGCTTCCCCTCACCTGGCAGCCTTAAAATGACTGTTTCTTCCTTTTCTCTCTCCCCAGACTCCTGCTTCATGGACTCCGGGTCATGGGGGCGTCCACATTACCCCTCCCCTGCACTGCTGAAGCTGCCTGCCAGACCAGATTCCCAAGGTACACCGACCTGTTCAACTACTTAACGTTTGGCGCTATTTACAAATGCTAAAAGACTCAACAGCTGGAATCGAATAATCGTGAATGCTTTAATAAGCTTTAGTGCTGTTATTTGACAGATCTGTGTTTTTGCTGTGATTTTTGTCCCCAGACCAGTGCTGATTACGAACATACAAAATTGCTGGCAGAAAAAGGCCCACAGGTCTATCAAGTCTGCCTGATTGTGCAGCTCTTAGTTTCATATCACTACAGCTGCCCCAGCCCCACCCAAACCCCTCCCTTCTTCCCTATTCCTGGTCTTTCCCCCCTTTGTGTTCTTGTCTGTACTAATCCTGCCTTTGACTCTATCCCAACCCTGCTTAAAGCTATCCACTGTCTTCAGTTCGATTAAATCCTCCAGCAGTGCGTTCCATCTCACCACCACTCTCTCTGTAAAGTAGTGCCTCCTCATCTCCCTCCTGAACCTTCCCCCTTCCAACTTCAGACTGTGCTCCCTAGTGACCCCCCGCTTAAGTGGAACAGTCCTCCCTCTCAGACTTTGTTTATGCCTTTTAAGTATTTAAAGGTCTCTATCATGTCCCCCTTTTCCCAGCGAATACATGTTGCGCTCCCTCAATCTTTCCTCATACGGCAGCTGTCCCAGTCCTATAATCAGTTTTGTAGCCCAGCGCTGCACCCCCTCTAGTAATCTCACATCCTTTTTGAGGTATGGACACCAGTATTGCACACAATACTCCAAGTGTAGCCTCACCAGTGGTTTATACAAGGGTAGGATGACCTTCTATTTTCTAGAGGTGAGCCCTCTGGCAATGCACCCCAGCATCCTATTTGCCCTTGCTGCTACCCTCCTACTCTGTGCTGATACCTTCATGTCCCCTGTGACAATTACCCGAGGTCCCGTTCCTCCTCTGAAGCAGTTATCTGCACTCCCCCCAGCCAGCAGCTGGTCCTGGGATTTCTTGCTCCGAGGTGCATGACCTTGCACTTCTTAGCATTAAACCCCAACCGCCGCTCCCTAGACCAGTGTTTGAGTTTAGCTAGATCCTTTCTGAGTGCCTGCCTCCCTCCCTTCCTCATTGTCCACTTTTGCACAAATCTTAGTGTCATCTGCGAACAAGCTGATCTTACTCTTGACCCCCTTCTACAATGTCTCCAGTGAAGACACTGAACAAAACAGGGCCCAGCACTGAAACCTGCGGTACCCCACTTGTCACTGGCCTTGGCATGGATGTCTTCGCCTTTACAACTACCCTCTGTTATCTGTCTGATTGTTTAATTTAGTGTGATTATATGCTCTGCTTAACCACAATTCTGCCTGTAACCCAGTCAAGGGCTAAAAGACTCTAAAGCTGGAATCGAATAATTGTGAGTGATTTAATGGAATTTAGTGCTGTTATTTGGCATATCTTTGTTTTTGCTGTGATTGAATTTGCTGTGACTGTGTGCTTTACTTGACTGGAATGCTGCTTGTAATGTAGCCTTCCCTCTTCCCTTTCACTGTGATCTGTCTCAGTCTCTGTCTGCTGTCTCCCCGACCACGTGTAGGCAGTCTCTGTATATAAGCTCCCCCCTTACCTGGCAGCCTTAACAATATTGTGTTTATTCCTTCTCTACACAGACTTTGCTGTCTGCCAACCCGAATTCCCCAGACTCCTGCTCCGTGGACTCTGGGTTGTGAGGGCATCCACATTAGCCCTCCCTTGCACCACTGAAGCTGCCTGCTAGCCCGAGTTCCCCAGACTCCTGCTCCATAGTGTCCGGGTTATAAGGGCGTCCACATTAGCCCTCCACTGAAGCTGCATGGCATCTCGTATTCCCCGGACTCCTGCTCTGTGGACTCTGGGTCATGAGGGCATCCACATCAGCCCTCCCCTGCACCGCTGAAGCTGTTTGCCAGCCCGAATTCCCCAGACTCTTGGTCTGTGGTCTCCGAGTCATGAGGGAATGCACATTAGCCCTCCCCTGCACCGCTGAAGCTGCATGCTAGATGCTAGCTCAGATTCCCCAGACTCCAGTTCCGTGGTTTCTGGGTTGTGAAGGCGTCCTCGTTAGACCTCCCCTGCACTGCTGAAGCTGCCTGTGAGCACCAAATTCCTCAGGTACACCAAATGCTCAGCTACTTGGCGTTTGCCACCATTTACAAGCGGTAAAAGACTCTACAGCTGGAATCGAATAGCTGGGAGTGATTTAATGAACTTTAGTGCTGTTAATTGACAGATCTTTGTTTTTGCTGTGGTTTAATTTGTTGTGATTATGTGCTTTACTTGACCGGAATGCTGCTTATAACCTAACCTCCCCCCCCCCATCCCCATGCTCTGTCTCTGTCTGCCAAACCTACCCTCCACCCACCCACCATGTAGGCAGTGTCTGTATATATGTTCCCCCTTACTTGGCAGCCTTAAAATTACTCTTTCTTCCTTCTCTCTCCAGACTTCTACTCCATGGACTTCGGGTCATGAGGGCATCCACATTAGCCCTCCCCTGCACCGCTGAAGCCGCCTGCCAGCCTGAATTCTGCAGACTCCTCCAGCTCTGTACTCCAGGTTGTGAGGGCGTACACATTTGCCCTCTCCTGCACTGCTGAAGCTGCCTGCCAGACTTAATTCCTCAGATTCCTCCTGCTTCACAGACTCCGGGTCTTGAGGGCGTCTACAATAGCCTTCCCCTGCACTGCTGAAGTTACCTTCTAGCTTGAATTCCCCAGACTCCTGCTCTGCAGTCACTGGGTCATAAGGGCATCCACATTAGCCCTCCCCTGCACTGCTGAAGTTGCGTGCCTGCCTGAATTCTACACACTTCTGCTCCATGGGCTCCGGGTTGTGAGGGCATCCACATTAGCCCTTGCCTGCTCCACTGAAGCTGCCTGCCAGCCTGAATTCTCCAGCCTCCTGCTCCTTGGATTCCGGGTTGTGAGGACATGCACATTAGCCCTCCCCTGCACTGCTGAAGCCGCCTGTCGGCCCAGATTCCCCAGGTGCACTGATCTGCTCATCTTCTTGGTGTTTGGTGCCATTTCCAAGTGTTGAAAGACTCTACAGCTGGAATCGAATAATTGTGAGTGATTTAATGGACTTTAGTGCAGTTATTGGGTAGATCTTTGTTTTTGCTGTGATTTAATTTGCTGTGATTTTGTGCCTTACTTGACCGAAATGCTGTTTGTAACCTAACCTTTCCCCTCCCTCCCTCCGCTGTGTCTCGGTCTCTGTCTGTCAACCCCCCGCCCACCATGTAGGTAGTATCTGTATACATGTGCCCCCTTACCTGGCAGCCATAAAATTACTCTTTCTTCCTTAGTTTCTGTAGACTCCTACTTTATGGACTTCGGGTTGTGAGGGTGTCCACATTTGCCCTCCTGTGCACTGCTGAAACTGCCTACCAGCCTGAATTCCCCAGGGACATCGACCTGCTCATCTGCTTGGCATTTGGCACCATTTCCAAGTGCTGAAAGACTCTACAGCTGGAATAAAATAATCATGAGTGCTTTAATAAGCTTTAGTGCTGTTATTTGGCAGCTCTGTGTTTTTGCTATGATTTCCGTCCCCAGACCAGTGCTGATTGTTTAATTTGCTGTGATTTTCTGCTTTACTTGACCGGAATGGTACTTGTAACCCAGCTCCCGCTCTGTCTCAGTTTTTATCTGCTCCCTCCTGCTTTATAGGTAGTCTCTATATACAAGCTCCCCTCTTATTTGACAGCCTTGACATTACTGTTTCTTCCTTCTCTGCCCAGACTCCTGCGCCCAGGAGCTGGGGTCGCTCCCTCCCCATGCTCTGTCTGCCCCCACCACCGTGTAGGCAGTCTCAGTATACAAGCTCCTCCTTATCTGCCAGCCTAAAAATTACTGTGTTCTAGGGATGTGGATATGGTGTACTTATCCACTCTTCTGGCAGTATCCTTCCCCCTTTAAGACTTGCCAGAACGTCTCCAAGCTGTCTCCTCCCACCCACCTGGGTGGTAACTCCCTCAGCACTGCCTCGTGACACCAGATCTTCCTTTCCGTTGGAAGAAGAAGGTTTCCTCCTTACTGATCTTGCATTGATGAGGCCCTTTGCTTGATTTCTTCGAACTTTAATAAAAAAACTTTGTCTTCGGGCTATTCATCTTCTTGCCGTCGACATAGAGAATGCAAAGTCTGCTCCGGGTTTCCTAAAATGTGCCTGTGGGCAGATGTCCTGGATGGATCTGCACACCAAGTACGTGTATTGCTTGTGCCACGAGCGTGATCTCCAGTACTGTGGTATTTGCCGCACTTTTCGCCCATCCACTTTGGAGGATCACCATGCCTGCCTGGTTTTTGGTGGTCAGGACGATTCGGACCCTTCAGTCAAATCCAAGGATGCCCATCAGGTGGTCTCCGCGGCTGCGGGGTCCACTGAACAACTTGCGGCATTTGAGGAGGCTGCGGCTTAGGCCACTGCTGATGCTTCCTCGGCTTCTGCCTTTTTGCCGCTTTACTTGGGTGCCTACTTTACTGCGGCATTCAGAGTATTATGCCAGGCCCTTCTCACTCATGGGTAGGGTCCCTCCAAGCACAAGTCTAAGTCTAAAAAAGAGATCAAGAAACAGTCTTGCTGTCGATTGGGAGCGCTCTTGGGCCCCAAATTCCTGTGCTTCTCCGGATATTTCAACTTCGGTCAGTGCTTTGGCCCAGGACGTCTGCCCCACGGTGTCCCCATTGGGCCACTTGGTTGAGACACAGGTCGATCTTCCCGCCGAGACTTTTCTCAAGTCAGTTGACCCGTTGTCACTTGAAGAGGCTGATATCTCCCTATCCAGGAACTCCAGTTCTGCCTTTGACTCAGGGAACAGATCAGTCGGCTGATCCACTGCCCCTCCCTCAGGAGACTCCGGACCCGGAAGTTCCCCGCATTCACCGACTCCCTCCGATAGCCACCATCGGTGCCCCTCCCCCGACGATCGAAGTCCATCTGTCCATCCCCGAGTTGAGCAGCCTACGCCGACACTCACGCTTTTGGCGCTCGGGGAAGCGGCATTGCCGCTACTCTTCGTCCTTGTCCTTTGGGGAGGAGAGGCTTCAGCGCAAGTTGTGTCGACGCTATGGGGACTTGATGTGGCAGCAGTTCGTGTTTACTGGGATGTTGTAGTAGTAAAACTCTTTATTTTTATACAGGATAAGTTCTTATTACATTATTGGGTTGAAAGACCTATTTTCAAGATGGCAATGTGTTTAGTGAACATTTGGGGCAGGCTTGTACCTCCACTGTAATCACTTCAAACTTTTTTGCAACACCTATAAGTGTTCATGGTTTGCAACATAACAACTGAGAAGGGACTCTGTTCTACTGCCTCTTGTTTGAGCGCACCTGGTTTGAACTGCTTCTTTTACCTCTGCTGTACATGACACAAAGAGGTGACAAATTTATCAGTGTCAGTGGGTGGCTCTTTTGATAACTTAGAGCAACTCCTTTAAGACTGTGAGTGGGGGTCCCATTTATACATTATTCTCCAAATCTTTTACTTATCTCACAGCAATCAATTAAAATCTGAGTTTTTACTTCAGCAGTAGAGATAAAAAAAAACAATTTTGTCATAGCCTTTTTTATGTTCTCTACGTGCACATGCGCAACGTATGAGAGTGGGTTTGGGGGTGTGACGCTGTCGGTCCAATGCAGAGCAGTCTGTAAGAGGCTCATCGGTGTCACACCAATCATCAGCCAGGCTGATCATGACACTGTTTTGACTTCTTGGCCAGAAACTTCGTGTAGTTCAAGCAAAAGAGCCAATCCAATCATACAGCAGCTCTTTCCTTTGATCTATATAATGCCACCCAGCAAGCACAGCTGATCTGTCATGATCAGCCTGCTGTGGCACCCCCCAGTGTCATTCTCAATGCCATCTTCTAGCCCCCCCACCCGCACTGCACCTATTTTCATTGTGCAGACCGGGGAGCCCATCCCCAGTGCTGCCTTACCTCACCTGCATTGAGAAGTCCAGTGCCACCTTGGACTCTATGACATTTGCCTAGAGAGATCCCAAGGGCTCTAAGCAAGCAAAGAAGAGGCCCTTTCAGCCCTCTCCGCTCCTGCAGCCAAACCAGTCCAGCCCCAAACTGGATAGCAGGATCAGGCTTGGTGACCTCTACCGAAGTCTGTGGCTGTGGTCGTTCACAAGCCTGGAGGACGCAGCTCCAGTGGCCCTCCTCTGCTTCTAAGTCTGCCCACTGATGGGATGAGGGGTGCCTCCATCATGCCTCTCCTGGGTCCTCTCATGCGGGACCAGCTCCACCACTTCCTTTACAGCTGGTCCATTGTTATCACGGACAGGTGAGTCCTTGAGGTGGTCGGTCAGGCTCTGCCTCTGGAGTGTGAGGTGTACCCACCCTACCGAGCCTGCGCCTCATGGGAGGGCATCGTGTTCGTCGATGTCCTGTCTGCCCTTTGGGACGACATAGTCCAGCTTCTCCGCAGGGAGGTCGTGGTTGCTGTCTCAGACCCTCTGGAACTCCCAGGGTTTGTCTCCAAGTACCTCTTAGTGCCAAAACTGGTGGGGGGCTGGCACCTCATCTTAGATCTGCACTACCTGAACAAGTTCATCAGGCAGTGCACATTCAGGATAGTCACTCTGTGTCAGATCATACCAGCTCTTGAGCAGAACATGTGGTTTTGCTCTCTGGATCATCAGGATGCATTTTTTCACATCCCAATCCGTCCGTCCCACCGCCAGTTACTACGGTTCCGGGTGGAGGTGTTCCTCTAAGCTTCCATGCCATATTGTACAGTCTGTCCCCAGGGTCTTCATGAAATGCATCACAGTGGTGTGAACTTACCTGAGGTGTTGAGGAATCTGGGTTTACCCCTACCTGGACAACTGGCTCATTGCAGGTCCCTCCGTGCAGGACGTGGAGAGGTCCAGGGACCAGGCTGTCCAGACCTGCGTCTCCCTTGGCCTCCTGGTCAACAAGACCGAGTTGAAACTCGTGCCTTTGCAGGTGATCAACTTCATTGGGGCGGAGCTCGACTCTTGCGGAGCCAGGGCTCGACTCCCGGTGGACAGGGTGGAGGCTTTCTCCTCCTTTACCTGATCATTTCAGGTTGGGCAGTTGTGCCCTGCTTGGGATGTCCTGCACCTACTGGGATATGTGGCTGCTTGCACCAGTGTGGTCCATTGGGCCCACTGGAGAATGCGCTCTCTTCAATGGGAGCTGGAACACCAATGGTCTCAGTGCAAGGGTCACTTCGACCAGCTGGTCACTGTGACCTAGCTGATGTGGAATATCCTCCAGTGGTGGTTAGTCCCAGAACATCTGCAGGAAGGGACCCCTATTTGTCCACCCAGAGCCGACGGTCATCCTGATGACTGATGCCTCTTTCATGGGCTGTGGCACCCACCTGGGGGAACACAGAGTCCACGGGCTCTGGACCCCGAGGAGTCCTGTTGCCACATTAGCCTGCTGGAGCTCAGGGTAGTTCGACTGGTGCTGACTGCTTTTGCCCCACACATTCGGGATCAGGTGGTCCAGGTCCAGATGGACGACACCACGACCATGTACTACCTCAACAAGTGGGGTGGGACGCACTTCCTTCTGTGCAGGGAAGCTCTCCACGTGTGGACCCTAGTGTGCAGCTTGGAGGCTGATCTCCTGGCCATCCATGTGGCCGGTGTCTCCAGCGAGCTGGTGGAAGCTCTCAGCCGTGTGGGCGAGGCATAACATAGAAACATAGACTTTTACGGCAGATAAGGACCGCTTGGCCCACCTAGTCTGCCCATTTCCCTACCTAGAGGACAAGCTGCAGATCCTATTTAACCAACAGCCTATTTCTTCCTACCCCCCACAAAAATTGCCTTATGTCTGTCCCATGCATTCTTGGATTCTCCCACAGTTTTAGACCGCACAACCTCTTCAGGAAGGCTGTTCCATGCATCCACCACCCTCTCTGTGAAAAAATACTTCCTCACATTGCTCCTGAGCTGCCCCCCATCTTCAAATTGTGTCCCCTTGTTCTTGTATATCTCCCTTTCTGAAAGATGCTACCTTCTTGGACTTTGTTGATTCCACTGAGGTACTTCAACATTTCTGTCATGTCCCCACTTTCCCTCCTTTCCTCAAGAGTATACATATTAAGCTCCTTTAGTCTCTCCTCATATGGCTTCTCTTGCAGACCCGACACCATTTTAGTTGCCCTCCTCTGAACTGCCTCCATCCTGTCTATGTCCTTGCGGAGACGGGGTCTCCAGAACTGGACGCAGTACTCCAGAAGGGGTCTCACCAACTGTCTGTACAGGGGGATAACATAATAATATAATAATTAATAATAATAATAATAATAATAATAGAGGTCTCTCCACCCAGAGGTTGTACACAGCCTGTTCTCCCAGTGGGGCACCCCTCTGATGAACCTGTTTGCATCCAGGGAGAACACAAAGCTGAGGCAGTACTGTGCCCCCCCCCCTTTCAGGAGGGAACACCATAGGAGGATGCCTTCTCGAGGCCCTGGACCCCAGGCCTCCTCTGTTTCTCTTGATCCACAGGGTGCTGCTCGAGAGGAAGGGCAAGGCACGGGTGATCCTGGTGGCTCCAGACTGGCCACGCCAGTTCTGGTACCCCAATCTCCTCAGCCTCAGCAGCAGGCTCCTGAGGCATCTCCCTCTATGCCTGGACCTGCTCTCCAACAATCAGGGAAGGTACTCCATTTGGACCTTCCATCCCTGCACCTGACAGCCTGGCTCCTGAGCGACTAGAGTTCCACGCTTTGTGTCTGTCCAACGATTTCCTCACTTTGGTTGAGGCATCTTGGAAGGAGTCGACCTGAAAACACTGTGCCATCAAACGGAATATGCTCTTCATGTGGTGCCAGGGCAAGGGGCTTGACCCCTTGTCTTGTCTGGTGGCTAGCATTCTCAACTACCTTTGGTCCCTCTCCCAGTTGGGCCTTGGTCGATGTCATAAAGACATTCTGGCAGCCATCTCGCCCACGTGCTGGGCTAACAGCCATCGATGCATGAGGGAGAAAGTGGTCTGGCACTTTTTTAAAGGCCTTGACTACATTTCCCCTCTGGTGCATGAACCACCACCACCTTGGGACTTGTTGCTGGTGCTGGTAAAGCTCATGGGCAAGCCATTCAAACCGATGCACAGGTATGAAATGTTTAACCTGTCATGGAAAACCGCCTTCCTGGTGGCTATCACGTCAGCTAGAAGGACAATGAGCTCCATGCGTTCTCAGTGGAGTCTCCTTACCTGGTCTTCCACAGGGACAAGATTGTCCTTCATCCCAGCCCTAAGTTCCTCCCAAAGGTTGTGTCGGATTTTTACCTTATCCAGGTGATTAATCTCTTGGTGTACTTTAACCATACCTCGGACGCCAAGCACAGGCTCCATACATTGGACCTGAGGCGAGCACTAGCCTAGTATAAAAGCACACTGCTGGAGTTCGGGAAGAGGTTCACTAGCTGTTTGTCACTCCACGTAGCGTAATGCCAGACCGCAGCTAAGCGACGTATACGGAAGGTGGGTTGTATCCTGAATCGACCTCTGCTATAAGTTGGCAGGAAGGGAGCCTCCCGTAGGTCTAAGGGCTCATTCCAACCACCATACCACTGCCTTGGTGGCTGCTTTCAGGGACGTCCTTATCCAGGAAATCTGCAGGGCTGCTACCAGGAGGTCAGCACACACCTTCATTTCCCCCACCACATCGACCTTGAGTCACGCTGGTATGCTGGTTTTGGGCCCTCCATTCTCCAATCTTTATTCCCTAAGTAGGGGGTGTGCGCCTTGCCCCCTCCTCCCAGAGAACTGCTAGGAGTATGCCAGAAATGTGGATAAGTACACCATATCCTCGTCCCTGGTAAAACAGGTTTCTTACCTGTAATGGTAGTTTTAGGAGTGATATATGGTGTACATCCACACATACCCACCCGACAGCCCCTGGCAAGTGGCACACTGGTGTGGCTTCCATCTGGCAAGATCTGACGTAACAGGGTGGTGCCAATGGAGTTACCACCCAGGTGGGTGGGAGGAGCCAGCTTGAAGACGTTCCAGCAAGCCTTAAAGGGGAAAGGATACTGCCAGAAGTGTGGATGAACACACCACATACCACTCCTAGAACTACTGTTACAGATGAGTAACCTGTTTTTTCTGACTAAGGTGCTCTCATCGTTTACACTCAACCAGTCTATCCACCTTCCTGTTTATTTTCCCCGAGCATGCCAATTCAGGGGAAGCTCTGCTCCATGTGTTAGTTGTGTGCAGAACTTTGAAGTACTACCTACTTCGAACCAAAGTGTCTAGGAAATCAAAGCAGTTGATTGTTTCCTTCGCCCCAGATCAAGAGGGCGTTTCAGTTTCTAAGCAATGTTTATCCAAGTATTTGGAAAATTGCATTGTGTTGTGCTACAGTAAGTACGGCAAAGATTTACCTTGTGCTGTCAAAGCTCATTCCATGAGAGGCATGGCTACCTCTGTGGTTTGTTTCCAAGGGGTGTTGACCACTGACATCTTTGTGGTTGCCACCAAGAGTCCTGTTTACCATGCACTGCAATCTGGACATTGCTTCTAGAGCCCATGCAGATTTTGGCAGGACTGTGCTACAGGGCCTCCTGTCTTAGGTTTATGGTGAGCCCTCCTCCCAGATTGTCTGTTTACACCTGTAACTGCTTGGGACTCGTTTCTACGGTGTGACCTGATGACTGAGATGACCCCGATGAAGATAGAACAGTTGTATAAGAACTTACCGTAATAGATCTTTGAGGGGATTTCAGTCATCAGGTCTGCTTTCCCTTCTACCACCACCCTTATTGGGGCTCATGTCTAGGAACTAACTGTCTGGTGTATCCAGCCTTTCATATAGGTCTTGGCACCCCTTTCTCTCCTCAGTCCCCATGGTTAGGGGTTTGCTCCCTTTGTCTCTGGGGAAAGAACTGAGGAGGAAGAGGGGCCGCTGACGCTTTTATAGGGTTGATGACATCGTGGCTGATTATGCCGCATGGGCGTCCTAATTTGTACTGCTGACATTCTTCCGTGGGATTCCCTTCCCGACGGTGAAGTTTTTTATTTTTATTTATTTTTTTTTTATTTTAGCTTTTGGCTGACCGGTGGCGCACTAGACAAATCCTGCCTATTTTCAGGCACGACCCGGGAGAGGGGGATACAGATGAATGCCAACTGACCTTGAACCAGATTAAGCTGTTGGTGGTATTTTTAGTGAATGAGGGAAATTTGGCCAGGACACCGGGGAAATTCCCCTACTCTTTTCGATAAGTGCCATGGGATCTTTAACATCCACCTGAACTACCACCAATCCAGGCAGATGGGACCTCGGTTTAACGTCTCATCCGAAAGACGGCACCTCAGAAGTGCAGCACCCCTCTCATGCTGCACTACAGTGTCAGTACTGGGATATTAACCAAGTGCCAGATGTGGGAACTGAACCCACAGCCCTCTGATCTCCCGGCCTCAGAGACGAGTGTGCTACCTACTGAGCCACTGACACTGCCACAGTGTGACCTGATGACTGAGATCCCCTTAAAGATCTACTGCTACAGTAAGTTCTTGCCTGAGCGGCTACGGTTCCAGGCTTTGGGTCTCTCCAAAGATGTCCTCACCATGGTTGAGTCTTCTCAAAAGGAGTCGACCTGAAAATGCTGTGCCTTCAAATGCAAGAGGTTCTCCATCTGGTGCCAGGGCAAAGGTTTGGACCCCTTATCTTGCCTGGTGGCTTGCATTCTTGACTACCTTTGGTCCTCCTCCCAGTTGGGCCTTCGGTCAGTGACCCTTGAGGTGCACCTGGCAGCTATCTCTGCCTACCAAGCACGGGATGTTATGCAGTCAGTGGCGCAGGAAAAGGTGGTCTGGCACTTTTTCAAAGACCTTGGCCACATTTCCCCTCCAGTGCGTGAACCTCCACCACCATGGGACCTGTTGCTGGTATTGGCAAAGCTCATGAGCAAGCCATTTGAACCAATGCACAGGTCTGAGATGTCACACCTGTCGTGGAAGACCGCCTTCCTGGTGGCTATCACATCAGCCAGAAGGATCAGTGAGCTCCAGGCGCTCTTGGTGGAGTCTCCTTACCAGATCTTCCACAGGGATAAGATTGCCCTTCACTCCAACCCAAAGTTCCTCCCAAAGGTTATGTCTGATTTTCACCTTAACCAGGTGATTAGTCTGCTGGTGTACTTCACCAACCACACCTCAGAGGCCGAGCACAGGCTCCATTCTTTGGACCTTCGGCGATCGCTTGTCTGTTACAAGGAGTGCACAGCTGGAGTTTGGGGAAAGATTCACCAGCTGTTTGTCACCTATGCTGAAGCCACACCAGGCAGATTGGCAGCTAAGTGGACAACTGGCAGGTGGATTGTATCTTGCATCGACCTCTTCTGTAGGTTGGCAGGTAGGGAGCCTCCATTAGGCTAACGGCTCATTCCACCCGCCATACCGCCACCTCGGTGGCTGCTTCCAGAGATGTCCCTATCCAGGAAATCTGCAGAGCTGCTACCTGGAAGTCAGCACACACCTTCATTTCCCACTACCACACTGACTCTGAGTCACACCGGGATGCCTATTTTGCAGCCTCAGTTCTCTAATCTCTTTTCCCTAAGTAGGGGGGTGTGTTCTTTACCTCCCTCCTCCTGGAGAACTGCCAGGACTCTGCCTGAAATGTGGATGAACACCATATACTACTCCTGTAACTACTGTTACAGGTGAGTAACCTGTTATTTTTTTTGTTTGGTTGCTGTTACTTCTGCTAAAAGAATTTCTGAGCTTCAGACCCTCTGATGCAAGGAGCCCGATTAAATTTTTCACAAAGTCTTTGCGCACTAATCCTAAGTTTCTTCCTGAAGTGGTGTCTGAGTTACCCTGAACCAATCTATCTACCTTCCTGTATATTTTCCTTAGAGTGCCAATCCAGGGGAAGCACTGTTCCATACGTTAGATGTGTGCAGAACTTTGAAGTATTACCTGCTCCTGACTAAGGAATGCAGTAAATCGAAGCAGCTTTTTGTTTCTTTCGTCCCAGGCAGAGAGGGCGTTCAGGTTTTTAAACAATGTTTGTCTAAACGGTTGGCAAATTGCATTGTGTTCTGCTACAATAAGTATAGTAAAGAGTTGCCAGAAGTGGTGAAAGCTCATTCCACAAGGGGCATGGCTACCTCTGTGGCCTGTTTCAGAGGGGTCTCCGCCACTGTCATTTGCGCGGCTGCCACGTGAAGTACCATCCATACCTGCACCAAGCTCTACAGTCTGGACTTGCCTTAAGAGCCCGAGCAAGTTTTGGCAGGGCTGTGCTACAGGGCCTTCTGTCTTAAGTTTAGGGATGGCCTTCTTCCTGGACTGTTACTGTGCATATGCAACTGCTTGGGACTTGTTCCTTCTGTGGGACCTGATGACTGAGATATCCCCGAGGAGGATAGAACAGTTGCGTAAGAACTTTGCATAACAGTAGACCTTACTTCGAGGGGACTCTTGCAGTAGGCAACACCATTAGGACTGAGCTGCCAGATGCTAGGACTACACGAGAAACTTCTAGCTAGCAATCTACAGCGGGGGACTGCCCTCGATGGCACGCCAACTTCCCCCTCATGGTATAAAGGGGTGATCCCCCAGCCACACCTCAGTTCTTTTCCTTTTGTCGACATGCACACGTCAGACCTTACAGAAGGTTGCTTCAGTCGATTGCCTTTCAGTTTTTGAATATTTTCTTTAACTTTCAGTGGTTTTCGTCGTTTGGTTTATTGTCGACTGCATGTCTTCGCCGACCTCTTCTGCTGGGTGCTACAAGTCCAAGTGTGGCTGCGGCAAACAGATTCCTGATAAAGACAGCCGCTCCTCGTGCGTCATTTGTCAAGGCCCAGATGACAACACTGAAGCCTGCCAGGCCTGTCTGAAGTTCAACCAGGCCACACAGAGACGACATCAGAGGGTCCTGGAAGCCTATCTCCTTCAACAGAAACTGGACACCATGGAAAAAGAGCTGCAGGCCCAGAGTGCATCTTCCTCCCCAGGGACCTCGTCTGAGACCTCCACTCCTAGAAGCACAAACAGGGCAAGCATCGGGACTGGGACAGGTTCACCTCCAGGCCATGGTCGCTCCTGGGGACTGCATCCTACGCTGGGTCTTCCCCCTCGGGGGGGGGGGCTTCTCCAGCCACACCAGCCCTCTCTGCCTCTGGCCCTGCTGCCCGCTCTGATTACGGTGTCAGGTGGTGCCTCCGCTGGTTCAGAGGACTCTTCCTCCATCCTGTAGCCCCTGTCACTCAGGCCCTTTACCCCTCAGGGTTCTTAGCCAGGGAGCTTGGACAGTTCTCAGGATGTCAGCACTTCCAAAGACACCCACCTGGCCCCGGCGCCTTTGCTGGACCCTTTTCAGGGTTCAGACGATGGTCCTTTGGACCAGCGCCAGCTGTCGCCCTCGCGGTCACAGCCTTTGCCCCGGGGGGGTCCCCTCTTGTGCGCCTTCTGCCTCGGTGGGCCCTGCTCTGGGATCTTCCCACTCGGCGCTGGTGGGGCCACCACCCGCCAGTCCTTTACCACAAACTCAGGCGCCAGGCCATCCCATGCTGGGATCTGCCAGTCCTCCCCTTCTGGACCTGGCCCGCCCAAGACCGGACCCCTCCTTGATGTTCAGGTGCTACTGTTGGAACCCTCGGGTCCTGCACCTGACTCCCAACTGCCGTTGGGCCTGGACGCTGGCCGTCCTTTGGGACAACAGCCCAACCCCCCCCCGCCTCCCTCAGGGACAACTTTGAGCTGCCCGTTGACACCGTCACGGCTGTCACCCAGTCCCGTGGGACCATTGTCACCTGACACCAGGTCCTTTGCTTCTGCCGATGTTTCCTCAGCTGTTGTCAGCAGTTTTCAGAGAGTTGTTTAGCTCTTGGTGGGCATACTTCCAACACCCCACGCCAGCTCCGGCACCTGTTTCGGCCCCTGCACCTACGCGGGATCCTGTTCAGCTGTCCCTTAGGGCTCCACCTTTGCCCGACACTCATTCCAATGCTAGAGTGTGCGCTGGTGGTGTTGCAGGCCCAGCCCAGCGCCTGGAACTGGGCTCTAACTATTCGGAAGATTCGGAGTCTGATTCTATTGAGCCGCCAGAATCCCCCTCTCACTCCTCTCCTGAGGAGATGTGGATTAGGGAGACCCCTAAATTCACCCCCCCCTCCCGAGGATCCTCCTTTTTTGGCTGTAATGTTGCTCATTCATACGTCGCTGGGGTGGCAAGCTATAGAATACCTCAGTGTCACCGTTTAGTGGAGCATCTCCACCTCCCAGAGCTTACCTCAGTGGTTATCCCACCCCTAGTAGTACCTCACAATGTTACTACCAACATATGGCAACAGCCGGCGTCAGCCCCTCCATTGTCTAAAAAGGCGGACAGGCTGTACCACACCCCGGAGTGTTGGCCCCATTATGGGATGAACCCTAAAGCTGACCTGCCGCACTTGCGGCAACCCATGTTGGGTCCACTAAATCTAAACGCCTGGGTGACTTTCCTCTGGACAAGGAGTCTAAACAGTTGGACCACTTCTTTAGGAGGATCTGTGCCTCCTCTACACTGGCCCTGTGCACCCAAAATTACCTGGCGCTCATGGCAGTCAATGAACAGTCTCTGTGGACCAAGCCACTGGTATTCTAGACGCCCTCCCGGATTCCTCCTCTAAGGCTCAGTTGGAGCAGCTCCTCCGCTCTACCTCCAAAGTGAGCTTCCACATCCTCTGTGTCATCTGCGACATGGTAGATGCCTCTGCAAGGAGCATGGCTTCAGCAGTTTTTCTCGGCCGCCATGCCTGGCTTCGCCTGTCAGACTTTACTCCAGGTGTCCAGTCCTCCATTTTGGATGCCCTGTTTTCAGGGCTGTGTCCTTTTTGGGGGTGAGGTCCAAGATATGCTCACCTCCTTACAGGACTTGGGCAGGGCCTTGTGCTCGGGCACATTCATGCTTTCTTCACCGCCAAGCGAGTGTCTCGCTTGCCACTAGCCTTCCCAGTCTAAGGGTAATCATCAGAGCTCCTTGGCCCCTGACACTCATGCCTGTAAGGCTGGTAGAGTCGAGGCGGTAGCGCCTCCCATGCTTTCTGCCGCCCCTTGACTTATAGCATTAGGCCCCCCCCACCCAGGTTTGTACCGGAGATGTTAGGTGGTTCCTGCCTCCCTCAGATGGATGGAGGATAGCTTTCTCTGTTGTACGGCTTCTACTGGAGCTGTTAGGAGGTTCCCTTACAGTCCACCTAGTCAGATGGCGGATAATTTTCTCTTTTGTGAGGACACTCCTCTGGCTTCCTAGGGCCATTTTGGCCTTTTCTTTTGAGTGGCTTCTCATTGGCAAGTACCCGTCTTTCCTCTCGAATACATACCTCAGAGCCGTTTCTGTGGGACAGAAAAGGAATAGTTTCCTTCTCCATCTCCTTTGGAGACTGGGGGGCGTAGGGGACCTCCAGATATCTTGGGGCCTAGCTCATTCTGCCACTCCCCGAGGTTCCCCCCCTCAGTGTGGAGGCCTTCCTGGAGTCCTGTGTTACGGATCCTCCTAGGAGTTGGGAGTTGTGTTCCTCTTTCTTAGGACACATCCCTACTTCCCTTTCTATTCCTCTCCTGTGCTGTTTACCCCTGCCCCTGCTGTCAGGAGGAAGGCTACTATTTGAATCCCCTCCATTTCGACTTTTTGTGGTCTCATAAGTTTCAGCTGGTGGCTGCATAGGGGGCCCTTAGCCCGTGGCCAGCAAGGGTGTTCAGGGCTCCCAACCTGGATGGTCTATGTCTTACAGTCTCCCCTCGGGGGTTCGGAATCGGATCTGGGATGGATTTTGTGTCCTCAGGTGCGTTATCCCATATCTTCTTATTGGACGAGGTTCTCCCCTTCCTCCATTCCTGATTTTGAGCCATTTCTCGTCAGTCTACTTCTTGGGACGCAGGCTCTTCTGGCCATCCTGTTGTCTTCTCCTTCCCTCTCCTTTGTTGACTGGTGCTTCGGTGCCTTTCTGCAGACAGCTGCAGTGGGTTGCATTTTGCACTTCGTCTGGCTACTGACACCATAACCATCACCTTCTTGGGGTTGCTTAGGGCCTCTCCATTGGGCGTCCGACCCCGTTCTGCAGCCTCTCTCCGGGTTCTGCCTACCACAAGAGGCATCGTGTTACCCAATGCCGGTTTCTTCTCACTGGGCATTACCTTTGGGTGCAGGGCTGGCCTTGGACTAGCAGTCCCTTAGGGCCTCCTGTCTGTCTTTATTTATGGCAGCTCTCTCTCCTCCTCCCGAGTCTTGTCTGGGCTTGTTGGCACTGCTCCGGAGTTAATCCTAATGGTGTTGCCTACTGCAAGAGCCCCCTTGAAGTAAGATAGTACAGTTATGTAAGAACGTACCATAACAGTAGATCTTCAAGAGGAGCTCTTGCAATAGGCATGCTTTCCCTCCTTCCATCCCCCTGCTCTCCTTTTTGTCTCATAATGCTTCTGTGGCTCCAGGAGCCCCCTCCTTCTCCTTCTCCTGTCGCTCCTTTTTACAGGTCTCCGCCAAGAGAACTGAGGTGTGGCTGGGGGACCACCCTGTTTATACCATGGGGGGACGTCAGCATGCCGAGGTTAGGGGCAGTCCCCGGTTGTAGACTGCTAGCTAAAAGTTCTCTGTGTGGTCCTAGCACCTGACAGCTCAGTCCTAACGGTGTTGCCTACTGCAAGAGCTCCTCTCGAATATCTACTGTTACAGTAAGTTCTTATGTAACTGTACTATCTTCGAGGGGATCTTAGTCATCAGGTCTGCCTTCCCTCCCACCATCCCCCTTTTTGGGGCTTTTTCCTAGAACTGGCTAGCTAGTGTATCCAGCCTTTCACATGGGCCTAGGCACCTCTCTCTCTCCTCGGGTCCCCCATGGCTAGAGCTATGCTCCCTTTGTCTCAAGGGGAAAGAACTGAGGAGGGAGTGGGGCCACTCACGCTTTTATAGGGTTGGTGCCGTCGACAGACAACATCGGTGTTGGCAGCCCCAGTTGTACTGCTGTATATCTTCCATGTGGATCCTGCTTCACCGACTATGAAGTTCCATCTGTGGGACCTGATGACTGAGATCCCCTCAAAGATCTGCTGTTACATTAAGTTCTTACTTGTTCTTTTTTCGTACTAGAATGTTATCAATACACATAAGCCAACACTAAGAATTTCACACAGTAAATTCCTGTGTTTTTCAACATTTAGTTTCAGTTGTAGCAAGGTGAACCTGTGATCAGGTATACAAAACAGCTAATAAACAGGTTCTGCCAGCTGAAACAAAATTGATAAAAACTGACAGTTTCCACATGGATTTTGAATTATTAACTAGCATTCTCCAACCATAATGGCATATACCAAGGATATAAGAAACACTGGGGCTGGTTGTGTCCATTTGTGGACTATAGTGACACCTCTTGAAGAAAAAGTGCTTAACATGTTAAGCATTAAAAACAGTGCTCTAATGCACTTCTGCTGCAA
Organism: Neoceratodus forsteri; assembly: GCA_016271365.2. Classification (NCBI taxonomy): domain Eukaryota; kingdom Metazoa; phylum Chordata; order Ceratodontiformes; family Ceratodontidae; genus Neoceratodus; species Neoceratodus forsteri. The sequence goes on from JADMNL010000029.1 coordinate 87,313,778, forward strand.
TCACTAAAAGGGAACGGGAAAAGCTGTGACCCTCTCATTAAAGTGATTAACAAGCAGTGTTTGAATTACAGGAGAGCTTCCCTGGGCTCGAACCCCCTACCTCTGAAGTGAGCTCTAGTAGCTTATGCATTGTAGCCATTGACTTATAATGGGAAGGGGGGCTCAGTTTAAAGATAAAGCCCTTATGGGTTTCTCTGGCTCATAAAGTGTAATTCCAACGCTGTTAACAAGATATTCAGCACTGCATCACAGACAGTACCTTGCATGCTGCGGCAACTTGTGGTAATGGGGAAATTCAGGATGACTGGCATTGTACACCTTTCCTATAGCTGGGTACCTAGCAAGTGTATGTACACAGCTACCAGTAGAGCATGTGGATTGCCCAGTAGTACAGCTGGGCACAAATACTGTATGTGTAGTTTGAGCACGGGCTACTATTAATGTAGGCTGGGCCTAGCAGGGCACCAGAAGACCAACCGGTTTACATTCATGCCTCAGTTTTGTTTTGTTTTTTTAGTCATGTTTATTAAGCAACATGGTACATAGCACATATCACTTTACAGCCATCGGAAGACCAGCGATTGCTCGACCCCTTTCCCCAGAGACCTAATTTTAATGCCCAGTAAGCCCATTATTTGCATGTTAATCACTGTGTACAGGGTGTTCTCGAGTGGGTTCCTTACCAAGCCCACCAAGAGCAGAGACCCCTGGGGCTCAACTAGTTCGAGTACATCCGATATTTACCCTTGTACCCATTCATATCAGACCTTCCTGGTTTACCAGAGGTGGTGGCGGCGCCACAGAAGCAGTCCAGGCATATAGCACAGTGGGGTTTGTCACAAGTTTATTTTTGTTAACCCCTAACAGTGGGGAATGCAGGTTGACATGAATGATATGTTAAGATTTTACAACCCGAGTCCAGATATCTTACACAAGGCATTTCTAATCTGCTTAATGTACTACACAGATTAATTCATTACTAATAGTCTGGCACAAATCTAAGAGCATGTAAGAAGACAGTTATATATACAGTATAACTGTAAACTACAGCATGTGCATTCTATATTGCATATGTCGTAATACTGGGTAGGAAATAGTGCTGCATCCAGTTCCCAATAAGCATGTAATAAGAAAGCCAATTATTTCTTTGATGACATGGGACCCCAAGCCTCATCTAGTTATTGAGGGTTGTTAAGCCCTAACGTGGGGAGAAGGTAACCCACAGTACTCATTTTTGCACCTGTTTTCTGCTGTAATGCACCTAAAAATGAAGGCAGTATAGCACTGTGACTTAGGGCTCTCAGTTGCAAACCTGGAGACCTTGGGTTTGAATCCCCACAACCCTGACTTGCGTACTGTATAACCCTGGGCAAGTCACTTAACTTCTTGTGCTCTCAGGTCATACCTGGAAACAAACTTCGGCTTAGTGTGCCTTTCCTGGTTAAACAATCCCCCAAAAACAAATGCTATATAGCAAGTACTCTTAGTTCATCACAGTACATTTAAGCTAAATCTAGATAAGTACATTAGAATGGGCAATCTCCCAAAATATTACCAGTGAGAAATTCAGTTCCTAAAACATTAGTATTGTCCTCAGAATAAAACAATAGCAGGGAGTTAGGTAAGCATTAAGCCACGACAAAGGAGGCTTCTACTGGGGAATTAATCCCTGGTTGGGGCACGTCTGTTGATGTGTTTCTGCTCCTGTGAGTCTCTTGAAAGGAATGCAGTTTCACTTTTGCTGGATCCCATCAGAAGCTGTAGTGACTGCATCCCTTCCTGTCTGTCTTAACTGGTGACTGCTAGGGAGGCGGTGAATCTGTGTACCTTTCAGCCTTCACCCCTGCTGGGCTTCTGGAAGAGGAAGACTTGTGCACAAGTTTGTGTGCAGAAAAAAGTTACCCTGCTTCTCCAGTGTTTAGAGACAGCAGAGGGGCCAGAGAGAGAGAGAGAAGAAGAGACAGCAGAAGAGAGGAGGGAGTAACCAGATTCATCTGTTACAGAGCAGTACCAGACAGTGTGGGGTCTTAGACAAAAACGACTACGTAAGAGGCATGGAACCAGCTCCTAAAGTGAGTAATGTCTTGGTGAAATGGGTGCTTAACGTTCATTTTGCCTCACACAACAGGCTCTTTATTTGAATTTGTTTTCTACTGCTTGCAGCAACCAAGTGGCTTTATTCTGAATCTGAAAATTCTCAAGGAGCCTCTTGGGTTCATCAGGCTGTTGGAGTGGGTGAGTTAAACTTTATTTTAAGTCTTTTTGCTTTTTTGTGTTGCCAACTGCAACTAATTCCAGTTTCAATACTGGTGAAAGTGACAGTGACACATGGTGCGGCAGTTGAGACTGAGGGCTGGAAAGGCAAATATCGGTGTGTCTGAACAGATAAGGCAGGAGACTGCAAGTTGCTGGGTTAGTGTAATACAGGCTGTGTTTTGTGTCTCACTTCCATAAGAACTGAACTCTACAGAACATATTTTCCACCACCTCCTCCAGCAGCGTCACAGGAGTACAAGCTGGCAAGGAAGGAAGGAAAGCGGGAGGGGAGTAGTGGGTGGGCTGGCCAGCTTTGATCCCTTGCTGTCAGCTCTGCAGACAGGAACTTTGCTGGCGTTAGCAGGATCACATTTCTGTGTTGGAGTAAAGAAAAAAGCCAAGAAGCCATGGTCTGTATCTAGGGTTCAGAACTAGTCCCCCTCCACATCTACACTCTTTATACAGAGATCCACACACCCTGTAAACTCACGTCTCATCACACATCTACACTCCCTGTACAGGGTTCTATAATCCGTGTACACTTACAGTCCCCCAACCTACAGTCTTTGTACAGAGCCCCACGCACAGGTTTAAGAACGAGTAAGGGATTAGGCTAAGAAGGGGGCATCCACTGGACACCAGGGAGTGAACTAGGACAAGGGGAGTGTGTTGAGGCTATTGGAACACCCAACAAAGACGGGTGTAGGGCCAAATGAATTATAAATGACTCGGCTCACAAGCAGGCCATAAGGGATGGGGCAGGGGGGACATCAGTGGTAGCACTATGTGTCCAGGGCATTGGCCATAATATGGCACAGTATGCCTAGCACCATGCCATGGGCCCACCCCACTGTTGGCTTCAGTTTCAGTATGCTAGTGGTGGCTTGTGTGACCACTGACATCTGGAACTGCCATCTGCATGATGAATGTGCAGCGCTTCTGTCGCAGGAAACAGTCCGGCCCCTGCAAACAGCGACAATTTAATTAATTAAATAAATAAAAGTTTTACCAGGAAAGGCATACTGAGCAGTCTACTACTAGATTCCAGATGTGTCCTGGGGAGGCAGGAATAGGAATAATAACATAAAATAGAGATAACAACATACTAACACAAACACCATGAACATAGACCAGGTAAAATACAGTGTACAGAGTACCTAGGGATGAGAAAATGCAAAAATAGGCTATATACAGAGGCCATATCACGGGGCACATAACAGAGAGCTGTACAATTGTATGACTATAAACCAGGCAAAAATACAAGTATGTAACCTGTCATAACTTCTGACACAAATGTCAGGCAGACTGATACATCCTCAGGAGTAACGGTGGTTAGACCACGGTACAAGAGCAGGCAGAGGAGAAGTGTGCTTTGAGAAGGGAGTTGAGGTGCCATAGGGAGGCAGTCCAGAGGGGCTCAGGAAGGGAATTCCATAATTTAGATATGTGATGCCTGAAAGCAGCCTGGCCTACCGTGGTGGTCATAAGAGCAACTGACAGTAGACGTGAGTCTTCGTTCCTGAGAGCGTACGCTGGGAGGGCAGAGGCTGATAGGACGGAAGTGAGATATCGTGGGAGGGTCTGAGGCCAGAATTTGGCCGCGTAGCTAACGCAATGGGAGAGCCATCTGTCTTGAAGCGATGGGAGGTCCAGTGACTGGTAGAGGTCACAGTGATGGGTGTAGGGCTGACAGTCAACAGCAGTTTTTGTGGGTGGCGGTGTGCGGAGCCCAGTCTATTCCCGACTACCGTCACCCACCACTGTGGCTGTGTAAGAGGCCCCCTGATGTTTCTACGCAGCTCACTATTATAACTTTCCACTCTTTCTTATTGAAGGTTGACCACCCTAACTAGTCACCAGTATTGTAAGCACATCAGAGATTTATGACATGTAATGTATTGTTTAGCAACAAGTTACAGTGGGGGTCATGGGGTCTACGTATATTCTTCACCACCACACCATACTGGAGAAACGTCTCCTGTACCAAACTTAAAACTAAAACAATGTAGTTTTTTTTTTTTTTATACTTAACTTTTTATTGAACAATTTGACATAAATAACAGAAAAACAGAAAACTAGCCTGGCAGTGCAGTGGTAGTGTTACTGCTTGCAATGCAGGCGACGTAGATTCAGGAACAAGCCTGAGTCACTGTAGGGTCAGCAGGAGGAGAAGGAGGATACTTGCCTTCTCTGGGAGAAGGTAGTTGTCTGTTTCGCTGTAATGCGCCTCCTGCAGTAGCACAGGCAGTGCAGCAAGGGCAGGACAGCAGTGGGAAGGTAGTTGGCTGGCTCTGCGCCTGTTCATACTCATTGCCTGTATGCAGGTATGAGTTTATTTATTTGTTGAATTTTGTTGACCGGGTAGGCCCACTGAGACTAGAAGTCCCTTTTCAGGGGTGACCCAGGGACGGGGGCGGTGGGTAACAGATGGTAACCAAATGAAATTGAATCAGATTAAGCTGTTGGTAGTAATTTTGTGAATGGGGGAAATCTGGCCAGGACACTGGGGAAATTCCCTTGCTCCTATATTAAAGCTTTTTGGAAATTATTAGCCAATACATGGCAAGAACCCTGGTTCCAGTCTATAACTTATGAAGCCTCAAAGAACTAATGCAGCCAAAACAGGCAAACAGGAAAATAATAAAAATTTTAAGTAGTAGTCAGTTGTAACTTTTTATTTTTGAAGTATTTTCCTTTTTCCTTTTGCTCATCAGAAAGTCTTCTATGTAATAAAATTGTGCTGAATGTGTGGAACAGCTCTTAGCCTGGCAGCTGACATATCTCACTCTATTGCCCCACACTACATCATCAGCATTGTGATCTCACTGACTGTGACATCACAGGTGAGTGACCTGGCAGTCACTCACTTGCTGTTCCTAAGTAGCAGTGATGTCACAGTCAGTGAGGTCACAATGCTGATGATGTAGTGTGCGGCAGTAGAGCAAGATATGTCAGCTGCCAGTCTAAGAGCTGTTCCACACATCACACCTATTAACAGCAGGTAAACAATCTTCTAATTAAACAAGGGGAAAGAAAAAGTACCTCCGATATAAAAGCTAATGGCCGGCCTGATGGCGCTGAGGGTTGAGGCGCTGGATGCCACACCTCGCACCGCACCGGTGACCCGGGTTCGGGAGTGAGCCCGGGCCGTCGGGGGTCGGCAGGGAGGGAGAGGATTGAGCATCCAGAGGACAGCTCTTCTCTCCTGGGAGGAACGGGGGTTCCGACTCGGCGCTTGTCTGGCCTCTGGCGGAGGCCGGAGGCACAGCAAGCACATGAGCACACAGAGAGAGTTGGGAGTGAGGACGTCAGCGGGGACACCTTGACGTCTGGGCATAGCCACTCCCTTAGAACAAGGGAAAAAGACACCGGAGCGCCGAGGGAAAGGAGCGCCGGGTATAGACCCTGATGACTGCTGCCTGTCTGACCGCGGAGGACCGTGAAGTTGATTGATCGGGGTATGCGGGCCCCTGTTACCCGTCTGGGGATATAGCCTGACTCCATAAGGTCTACAGGGTTCCAAGTAAGGCAGCGGTGGGGTGATACCCTTAGCGTCTCCCGATAGAGCGGGACTCCGGTGTAGAGAGAAGGGAGATAAATTACAATTTCAAACAAAAAAAAAAAGCTAATGGTTGGCTGCGTTTAAAATCTAATATTAGTTTTAGGCTGTCCACTAGCTCTTTAATGTGTCTATATTATCAAGAATTTGGAAACAAATGGAATAGGCATACAATACATATTATATTGCTAGTTATTAAATGGTATGTTTGGAATACTAGAAATCTTTATGCGCTGCAACAAAAATTGATCCAATATAAAGAACAGATACAAAAAATAAACAATAAGATTATACAGCTCTATCATGCAGAAGCAAAAATGATGACACCGGCTCAGGTATAGGTGGCTTGGAGAAATTTGTCTTGGAGTACTGACAGTGATGTACCAGTTACTTGAATTTTTTATTAGAGACAAAGGATGTGAAAATGTCTGAAATTCTGAAGTCTGTGCAGGATATAACAGAATTTATTTCCCTGTCTTGCTGCATATTTCATATCAATTGTCTAAACTGGATTAGGGCAATATTGTGGTGGTGGGGGGTGTACAACGCAGAAGGTGCCCTTTATAGGCTTATTTTTCTTTTCCTTTTTTAGGTTTGTTATGTTTCTTTTCCCATTTTTGTGTATGTAATGGAAATTGTTATTGACACTGATTTACCTTCGTGATGTATGTATTGTTTGATGTTCTCAATAAAAAACCCCCTACGCTTTTCAAGAAGTGTCATGGGATCTCTAACGTCCACCTCAACAACCACCAGAACAGGCAGACGGAACCTCGATTTAATGTCTCATCCGAAAGACAGCACCTCAGGAGTGCAGCATCCCCCTCATGGTGCACTGCAATGTCAGTACTGGGATTTACCCAAATGCCTGGTGTGGGGCTAGAACCCACAAGCTTTCGATATTCTAGCCTCAGAGGTGAGTGTGCAACCTGCTGAGCCACTGACACAGGTTTGACACTGATCATGCCTTAAGGGGAGGTAGAACCCCCCACCTGTTGGTCAGGCTCTAAGTCTGTACAAGGATTTGGTCACTAGTGGGGGGGGGACTGCTTCGGCCCCTGAAGTCCTCATGGGGGGGGGCTATCCCATGAGGTTACCAGGAGATGAGGTAAATCCTGGGGGGAAGGAAGAGGGAGATGTGCCATGAGGCTACCATGAGATGAAGGTAAATGCCATGAGGCTACCGGGAGATGAAGGTACGTTCTTGGGGGGAGGGGGTATGCCAGGAGGCTACCAGGAGATGAAGGTAGGTCCTGGGGGGGGGATGCCATGAGGCCACAGGAGATGAAAGTAATTCCTTGCGGGAGAGTGGGGAATGCCATGAGGCTACCAGGAGATGAAGGTAAGTCCTGGGTGGAGGGGAGCATGCCATGAGGCTACCATAAGGTGAAGGTAAGTGGCTGGCCCACCGGCGCAGCGGCAGCATGTTCAGCTGCGAGACCGACGTTCCGGGTTCGAGAATGGACTCGGGATGTTGAAGGACTGGACAGGTGAGAAGGATCGAGCATCCTCGGGACTGCTTTCCTTCTCCAGGGGGGCGAGGGGTTGCGTGTCCGGCACGCTACGGACCCCTGGCGGAGGCTGGGGGAACTGCAGTGCCGGTGCCATATCGTTGAGGGGGCAGGGTGGACGCTGGTTTTCATTGCATGTCCCCGCCTCTGATACAGCCTCTATAAATGCTGGTCCCACGTGTGAAGCACTACCTCGCCGCCTCCACTGCCTACCATGTCTGCCGGTTGGGGCCCCGCTCCTGTGGCCCCATCCTGAGGGGGTAAGCCAGGGCAACTTGCCGTTGACCTGGGGAGAGGGCGCCCACCCGGCGGTCCCATCCAGGGGGGTAAGCCTGGGCATGGGGAGGCTGCAGGGAAGGGCTGAGAAGATCCCGTGGGTTAGGGGAGAAACAGCCATAACAACTACAAACAAAAGGTGAAGGTAAGTCCGGGGGGTTATGCTATGAAGCTAATACAGATGAAGGTTAGTCCAGTGCAGGGTATACCATGAGTGGTCCTGGGGGGGTATGCCTTAAGGCTAGCTGGAGATGAAGATAGGTTCTTCGAGATGGGGCATATGCCATGAGGTCACCAGAAATTAAGGTAAGTCCTGGTGGGGGGGAGAGAGAGGTCGGTATGCCATGAGGCTAGCAGAAGATGAAGTTAAGTCCTGGGGGGAGGATGCCATAGGAGATGAAGGTAAGTCCTGGTGGAGATGGAGGGAGGTGTTATGCCATGAGACTACCAGGAGATGAAGGCAAGTCCAGGGGGCAGGAGGTATGCCATGAGGCTACCAAGAGATGAAGGTAAGTTCTGGGGAAAGGGGGATGCCATGAGGCTACAAAGGATGAAGGTAAGTTCTGGGTGGAGGGATGCCATGAGGCTATCAAGAAATAAGGTAAGTCCTGGAGAGAGGAATATACCATGTGGCTACAAGAGATGAAGGTAAGTCGGGTGGGGGGATGCTATCAGGCTACCAAGAGATGAAGGTAAGTCTGGGGGTACACCATGAGGCTGCCAGGAGATGATGGTAAGTGGTAAGTCCGGGGGTATGTCATGAGGCCACCGGAGATGAAGGCAAGTCCAGGGGTAGGAGGTATACCATGAGGCTACCAAGAGATAAAGGTAAGTTCTGGGGAGAGGGGGGATGCCATGAGGCTACCAAGAGATGAAGGTAAAGGGGCAGAGCTATCCAGCAAGCTGAGCATCCTAGGGACTGCTCTCCTTCTCCAGCAGGGTGGGAGGTTGCATGTCTGGCATGCTATGGACCCCTGGTGGAGGCTGGGGGAGCCACAGTGCCGGCACCGTATCGTTGGGGGGGCCGGGGCAGACGCTGGTCATCTTTGCACATCCCCGCCCCGATACAGCCTCTAAAAATGCTGGTCCCATGCGTGAAGCTCTACCCCTGCCGCCTCCGCTGCCTACCATGTCTGCTGGATGGGGCCCCACTTCCGTGGCTCCATCTTGTGAGGTAAGCCAAGGCATCTTACTGTTGACCTAGGGAGAGAGCGCCAACCCAGCGGTCCCACCCAGGAGGGGGTAAGCCTGGGAACAGGGAGGTGATGGGGAAGGGGCTGAGAAGACCCCTATGGGGGTTAGGGGAAAACAGCTGTAAAAAAAAAAAAGATGAAGGTAAGTCCGGGGGGTATGCCATGAAGCTGTCAGAAGATGAAGGTTAGTCCGGGGGTATACCATGAGGCTACCAGAAGATGAAGGTAAGTCCGGGTGGGTATACAATGAGGCTACCAACAGACGAATGTAAGTCCTGGGGGGTATGACTCAAGGCTATCTGGAGATGAAGATTGGTCCTTCGGGACAGGACGTATGCCATGAGGTCAGTGGTGATGAAGGTAAGTCCTGGGGGAGAGGAAGAAATGGGTAATCTTACGTCGAGAAACAGCTCTTGCAGCAGGTTACACCATTAGGACTGAAGCTGGCAGGTGCCAGGACTCCACGGAAATTTTCTAGCTAGCAGTATTCAGCGTGGACCGCCTCCGACGTTGGTCCCGCCCCCGACATCAGACACAGTACATAAGGAGGTGGTCCCCCAGAATCTTCAGTTCTTTTCCCACCGTCGACTCGCCAGCATTGGCCTTTCAGTCTCTACCTAGCGCACGACGACTTAGAACTTCAAGAGTTTCTCCAAACTAATGTCCTCTCCAACTCCTTCACTTGAGGGACACCTTTCCAAGTGTGCCTGCGGAAAACAGATCCCTTTTAAGGATCCTCATTACTTCTGTGTGCGGTGCCTAGGCCTGGACCACGATACCAAGGCCTGCACTTTCTGTCAAGCGTTCAACAGCCGCACCAGGATCCGCCGTCAGAAGGCACTTCAGGCTTACTTGCTGGAAGAAAGACGTAGTAGGATGGACCAAGAACCTTCCTCCAGGGGTGATTCTTCTTCCAAGGCCCATAAACACCGGGACAAACACAGGGAGAAAGCAAGGTCCAGATCCCCGAACCGGGCCTCGGACTCCCGTAGCTCAGGCTCCACCAGGTTGGACCGCTCTCCCTCCAGGGCTCGTTCTCAGCCCCTTCCGGTCAAAGCCCGAGCCTCAGGCAGCTCTTTGACTCTCCAGCCCATCAAGACTGCAAGGTCCTCGGCTTCCTCTACTCCCTCTTGGGCCTCTTCCAAGTCTTCAGAATGCCACAAGCCTCCCTCATCGACCCGATGTCGGGACCCCGACTCCAGGTCGGTCTCCCAGCCTCCCAGAGGTCCGTATCCACCACCCAGGAAGACTAAAGACCTGACGTCCCTAAAGCGGATGTTGGACCCGACATTGGCCAAGCATACAAAGTCAGCCAGGCATTCGCCAGAGCCGCGGACACCAGCCAGGCACCAGATGCCAGCGAGGCATTCGCCGGACCCGAAAACATCGCTGCCGACCAACATCGGCCTCGCATTCACTGGAGCTGAAGACTGCCCCCAGTCACCAGTGGACACCAGTCACAGGGATTCAACGGAGGAGGACACGACGCTGCCCAAAGACCAAGTGGGCGACACTGAGGATGCCGGACTCCCGAGGGAACCTTTGCCCACCCTGGAGACAACCGCGGACCCGACGCCCAACCCCGGCGACAGACAACTGGCGCCAGGCCCGTCGTCGGGTATGAACCTCCAAGAAGTAAAGGACCTCTTGACTTTCTGGTGGGACACCATCCGAAAGGATGTGGTCCCTGTAAAACCTACTCCACCTCCTCCTACTCCTTCATCTCCTACTCCTTCACCTCCTACGCCCCCTCCTCCACCACAGGGGCCAGCAGGACAACCACCAACCCCTAAGGGGCAGACTCCACCTCCCAGGGGTAGATCCAAGGATCGGAGAAGGCCTCCCTCAAGATCTCCATCAGGGTCTCCCAGCCCAAAGGGACCCAGACGTCGGTGGTATACTCTGTCAGGGGAGGACTCCAGATCGGATACCTCGGATTACTCCAGATCTCCTTCTCAGCTCAGCATTCCATCAACTGACCCACATGACCTGCCCAGGTCTCCTCCAGATGATCCCTCTTTCTCTGAGATCATGAGGCACATCCAGGACAACATGGGATGGGATGCTGAAGACCTCGACCCGGAAAGACAGCACCTTGCCCATTATCTTCGGCAGAAAGACCCAAAGCCTGTGGTAGTGCCACCCTTGGTGGACACCTTTGTGGACCTCACCAAGGCTGTGTGGAAGCGTCCGCACTCCACTCCTGCAGTGCCGAAGAAAACTGACTGTCTGTACAAGGCCCCGAGAGAAGACCAGTACTTGGCTCAACAACCTCTGGCAGACTCCCTGGTCATTACGGCCTCACATGACCAGTCCCAAAGACCACAACACATGAGCACGCAGCCACCGGACCAGGAATCCAAACAATTGGATGCCCTGGGGAGACGCATGTATGCGGCTGCTACATGTTCCATCAGGTCCCTGAATTACCTAACCTACATGGTACAGTTTCAGAACGCCCTATGGGAACAGGGCCAGGACCTGGTCAATAAACTTCCGGATGGCGATCAGAAGGCGGAGCTCCTAAACCTTCTCCACACAGGGTCTGATGTGGGTACCCAAGTACTACGAGCCACATACGATTCTGCGGACTCGTCCGCCAGAGCTGCAGCTTCAGGCGTCTGTCTCCAGCGACACTCTTGGCTCCGTGTCTCCGGCTTCACCCCAGATGTACAGAAGAACATTCTTGATGTCCCTTACAACGGCGAAGTACTCTTTGGTGAACCCTCGGAGAAGGTTATCACCAAACTCCAGGACGCTGGGAAGCCAGTCAGGTCTGTACAGGCCATGTACAGATCCAGGCCTGGTTCCTTTCATAGGAAACAGTGCCGTTTTTGCAGCCAGCAACAAAGACAGCAGCCACGTTCCGGCCAGCAACAAAGGGGCACCTTTGAGCGGAAAGCCCAGGCTAAGTTGTCCCCAGGCAGAGCCCAATGCTGCACTAAACCAGCCCAGCCTGCAGGGACCAGTGCTGCCACAGCTTGATTCCTTCCCAGCCCCTCCTCTGGATCAACGGGCACAAAAGGTTGGGGGTCGCATCGCTCGCCACATTTTAGGGTGGCAGTCGATTACCGCCGACCGGTGGGTTCTCCAGTTGGTCAAGAAAGGTCACTTCATAGAATTTCTCGACCACCCACTGGCAAGACCTCCCCTGCTTTCCTGTTACTCGGGTCAGCATGCCCTGCTCATACAGCAGGAGGTGCTCACGCTCCTGGGAAAAGAAGCGATAGAGCACATACCATGGAACCAGAGAAGTGCAGGGTATTATTCTCACTTCTTCCTGGTTCCCAAGAAAACAGGGGACCTCTCTCCGATACTGGACCTCAGCGACCTCAACGAGTCGGTCCTGTACAAACGCTTCCGCATGATGACCCTCCCAGGTCTGATTCCCATGCTCAAGCAGGGCGCCTTTCTAGCATCCTTGGACATGCAGAACGCTTACCTGCATATACCCATTGCTCAAGCACACAGGAAGTTTGTGCGCCTCGAGTTCCAGGGCCACCATTGTCAGTTCCGAGCCCTCCCCTTCATTGGCACCTTGGGTATTCACGAAGTGTATGACGGTCGTAGCGGCGACTCTGAGGAGACAAGGCCACTACCTGTTCCCCTACTTGGACGACTGGCTTCTCATGGCAGTGCCCCCAGATCAGGCAAAGCATTTTCCTGTAGTGCACCCTAATTTTCCCTCTATTTTCACTGTAAAACTGGGATGAAATTCCTGTAGATTTTCCTGTATGCACAAATCAATGTAAGTATGCAATTGGTGTCATTGTGCCAGTCAATAAAATCACTAGGACAAATGTTCAGGCTCTTTTATGTGTTCTTATTTATTTTAAATATAAAAAATCACCTATAACATATCACATAACTACTCTACAACTATATGAACTTTATATGTAACAATATAATACCATCTTGAGGTTCTGGGGAAATACTGGAAACTATAAAGCTCAGTTCTCAAGGTTCACATGTTTCTAGAACCTCCTGACGGTATTATAACGTTGTAATAATACAGTCTCTTATACAGTATTCTATTTATAGCATGAAATGCCTTAACTTCAAATTTATCCCTTAATCACAGACTGATACATTTTGTGTTCTGCTCACAATGCATGAAGGGGGCATAGAGATGCACAAAATGCGCATACCCCACCCTCGCCCCTGCAGCCTACAGACAGGTGCGCCCATACCGGCATTCACCAATGCCGATCACCTATCCATGGCTCCTCCTCAATGACTGGGACTCTGCAGGGTGCCGGGGGAGTAAGTCCTAGGCAGACATCCAATGGGATGCCCCACGGGATCCACAGTGGATCTCACACGTAGGGTGGCATGGGTCTTACCCAGACCAGTGCGGCACCCTCCAGTCCCAGTGCTGCCTCAAATAAACTTTCTGGGTGCTCGCCTTTCCAGCTGCCCCTGCTGCCCAGCAGTTGGGAGCAGCACAGTGTGCCCTGTCCTGGTCCCCCGGTGACCGAATGCCTGTGTTCATGGGGGCATGCTGTGGGTTATGGCAGGGTCTCCCTAGTGTACCCTGCACCACCCTCTGCACCCATGCGGCCAGCACTACGCGGGTTAGTGAATACACGTAGTGCTGGCATGCCCCCGGAACGTCCCCATCACAGAGCTGTCTGCAGACATGGGGGATCGGGTGCAGTGGGTCTGCATATGCCCCCTTCGTGCATGCCATGCAGGGGGCACAGGGTGTGTGAAGTAGCTACTCGCCCCAGATACGTGTGCATAGCCACTCCACACCAGTCGTGCATTGGGCCTACAGCTCTGTGTACCTGTAGCGCTCCATTAATAAACATTGTTTCAGTGTATTGTTGTGTTTTTCATTACCACGCTTAAGCATCCCCCTACACACACACACAGCTTTGTGCACCAAACTCTGAGGTAAAAACAAATATTCCCTTTTTTTTCATTTATTTTACTAACCTTAGGCCAGATCAGGATCTATGGGTCCTTTCTGATCTCACACATATACTTCTTAACTCCTGCTTATCTTGATGTAGACACCACCATACCTTTCCTAGGCTCACAATTAAACAGAAACATTGTCTAATATTTTTTCAAATAACCTCAACCTCTAGGCTGGTCAGAAGAAGTGCTGCCTTAGTGATCTTTTTAAAAACACAACTCTGCTCTGTGCACCAAACAAGCCAAGTAGCATTTAAGCACTCTTTGTGTCCCCGTCACCCTTTAAAGCCCACCATCATCGAGTCTCTTTTGTCTGGCTTACTTTTTGCACTTCGTGTGTTTAAAATGGACAGATTTGCAAAACAGAAGGTTTGTTTGCCTTGGTGGTTCAGGGCGCTGCTTCCCTCAAGCAACACTTACGCACTCTTTCTTGCACTCCCCCCCCCCCCCCAAAGCATAACACCATCAAGTGGTCAGTCTTTGTCTGACTCATTTTGCACTTAAAGTGAGTTTAAAATAGACTAACCTGAGGCTGCCCACAAGAAGGCTTATTTACCTTCAGTGGCTTAGGCTCTGCTAGTCCAGAACAGTGGCATTTGAGATGCAGCTCGGCTGACTCAACGGTGTTGCTGTTTTGAGTGGGGCCACATGGCAGGTGTTTGGATCATGCAGTAGCTCACTGGTTCCTGATCAGAAGATCTGAATTCATCCTCAAAAAGATGTACTGCCAGCATATTCCCTTACTACCCCAGAGAAACACAGGCTGCAAATGGACCAACAGAATTGCTTAGTGTAGTAAAGTCAGCAAACTGAGCACCAATTGGAGGGCTCTGTCTGGATCTTGGCAGCCATGAGATTCATAGTGGGTATTTTCCCGTAGTGTTAATCCAGTTCCCCATATATTTTAAAAATAAAAGATTTCCTTCCTGTTTCCCATTTTTGTAGTAAAAATCCTTTAAAATACAGGAATCCCTGTAGATCTGGGAGCACTGTCATGGCACCCTCTCGGGAGGCTTTGATGTCCGCCATCCATTATACTCAGTCTCTGTTCGAGACGCTGGGCATCATGATCAATCAAGAGAAGTCACGCCTGGTTCCGTCACAGACCCTGCAGTTCATAGGCACAGTTCTGGACACCGTCCAGGGGAAAGCTTTTCAAGCTTTTCTTCCCCAGGACAGAGCGGAACTCATCAGATCCCTCATCAGGGACATTTAGGCGAAGAAGATCGTTCCTGCCAGATTGGTCCTTTGCCTGCTCGGACACATGGCTGTGGCCATTGCAACAGTCCCGCTTGCTCGTCTCCACATGCGGGTCACCCAGTGGATGTTAGGGGTCCAATGGGATCAAAAGCAAGACCATCTACAGCTTCCAATCTGGATCACAAAAACCGTAATCTGGGATTGGCAGTGGTGGCTAGATCCGAAGAATCTATCGGCAGGGGTCTCCTTCATTGCACCATCTCCGATTGTGACTCTTTCCACAGACGCCTCAAGGCTCTGATGGGTTGCACCCTTCGACGGTGTCCGGTCTCAGGGCCTTTGGACAGCCCAAGGGGCTCATCTCCACATAAATATCCTGGAAATGAGTGCAGTTCTTTACGCCCTGCAGGCCTTCCAGTCAGAGATTCCACCAGGTACTCTTCTGTTACAAACAAACAATTCTGCGGTGATGTATTACCTCAACAAACAAGGAGGCACCCATTCCTACCCGCTTTGCAGGGAGGCCATGAGGGTGTGGGATTGGGCTTTGCAACACGGCGCAAACCTCATTGCTGTTCATGTCCCAGGAGTGGACAGCATCATTGCAGATGGCCTGAGCTGCTCTCAGGCCAGAGTCCACGAGTGGGAACTACTCCAGGAGGTAGTAGAGGATCTGTTTCACAGATGGGGTACACCAGAGTTAGACCTTTTCGCATCCCCATCCAACGCAAAACTGCCCAATTTTTGCTTGCTAGATCCAGGGCCTGGTGTTTTCTGGTGAGACGCATTGTCCCTCTCCTGGGCGGGCAGATTCCTCTATGCCTTTGCCCCCTTTCCGTTGATCCAGAGGGTTCTTCTGAAACTTAGCAGAGAGCAAGCGGTGCTGATACTTATTGCGCCGTTCTGGCCCAGGCAGATCTGGTTCCCTCTACTACATCAGCTATCCTGGGAACCTCCGGTGTCTCTGCCAATCAGCTCTCACTTGTTGTCTCAGGAGGAGGGCTCCTTGGTCCATCCGGACCTTCGTTTGCTGAGCCTGCACGCTTGGCACCTAGAGACATAGCCATTTTGCAACACGGGGTCTCGCAAGAGGTAGCTGACGTTCTGGTGGCCACGAGAAAACCGGCCACTTATGCCATGAAATGGCATCGTTTTTGCCTATGAGCTCAAGCGCAGGGGTTTTGGCCTCTAGACTGTCCAGAAAAGCCGCTCTTGGACTACCCCCTGTCTCTTTTTCAGACAGGCTTGGCCTACTCCCCGATCAAAGTACACCTTTGTGCCATCTCAGCCTATTATTGTCCTATAGGCCAACGCACCATATCTCAGTTGGACACGTCACGAGCCTTCCTGAGAGGTATTCTCCACCTTAGACCTCCAATTAAGGATCCGATTCCACCTTGGGATCTACCCATTGTTCTGGAGCAGCTTACGCTGCCACCCTTTGAACCAGCCGCGGATTGCGAGCTACGTCTTCTTACTTGGAAGACATTGTTTTTAGTTGCTGTTACCTCGGCCAGAAGAATTTCTGAACTTCATGCACTCATGTGCAAAGAGCCTTATTTGGTTTTTCACCAAGACAGGGTATCCCTACGGACTAATCCCAAGTTTCTGCCTAAGGTGGTTTCAGCTCTCACCCTTAATCAGAACATCGATCTACCAGTGTACTTTCCTAAATATTCAAATCAAGGAGAGGCCCAGTTGCACATTTTAGATATGCATAGGTGTCTACGATACTACCTGACCAGAACCAAACACCACCGAAAATCGGACCAGCTTTTTGTCTCCTTTGCCCACAGGATGATGGGAGCTCCTGTTTCTAAGCAGTCGCTGTCCAGGTGGTTCATTCAATGTATTACGTTCTGTTATCAGAAGCGCAACAAACCCTTACCGGGCGCGGTCAAGGGTCATTCCACAAGGTGGATGGCTACCTCCTTTGTGGCCCTAAAGAATGTGTCTACCTCGGCCATCTGTGCTGCAGCTACTTGGAGTTCTGTGCACACTTTCATCAGGCATTATAGCCTGGATATCGCATCGAGGTGAAGAGCAGGTTTTGGTCTAGCAGCCCTTCGAGGTCTTCTGTCCTAGGCTTTGGTTCCATTAAGGATTTCTACCTTCCCTCCTCCCTATGGTGTGGGATTTCCATCATTGCTTGGGAATCAGTCCTAATGGTGTAACCTGCTGCAAGAGCTGTTTCTGGAAGTAAGATAGTACAGTTACGTAAGAACTTACCGTAACAGTAGATCTTCGAGAACAGCTCTTGCAGCAGGTACTTTCCCTCCCACCATCCCCGCTGGAGGTAGATTCTCATTCCAACTTCCTTCTCCTAGGATCAGGTGTTCTCAGCATCTCTCTGATTGCCATTTGATGACGGATCCTCAGTCTCCTCTTCTGATGTCATCCAGCGGCCAGGAGTCTCCGGCAGGAGAACTGGGGATTCTGAGGGACCGCCTCCTTATGTACTGCATCTGACATCGGGGGCGGGACCGACGTCGGGGGCGGGACCAACGTCGGAGACGGTCCCCGCTGAATACTGCTAGCTAGAAAATTTCCTTGGGGTCCTGGCGCCTGCCAGCTTCAGTCCTAATGGTGTAACCTGCTGCAAGAGCTGTTCTCGAAGATCTACTGTTACGGTAAGTTCTTACATAACTGTACTTTCCACGAGGCTAGCAGAAGATGAAGGTAAGTCCTGGGGGGGGGGAGAATGCCATGCGACCACAGGAAATGAAGGTAAGTCCTGGTGGGGAAGGGTAGGTGGGTATGCCATGAGGCTACCAGAAGATGAATATAAGTCAAGGGGAGAAGGTATGCCATGAGGCTACCAGAAGATGAAGAGTAAGTCCAAGGGGAGGGGTATGCAGTGAGGTTACCAGGAGATGAAGGCAAGTCTGGGGGGTATGCCATGAGTCTACCAAGAGATGAAGGTAAGTTCTGGGGAGAGGGTGGATGCCATGAGGCTACCAAGAGATGGAGGTAAATTCTGGAGGGGTGGATTCCATGAGGCTACTAGGAAATAAAAGTTAGTCCTGGCGGGAATGAGATGCCGTGAGGCTACCAAGACATGAAGGTACGTGTGTGGGGGGGTTGCTAGAGGCTGCCAGGAGATGAAGACAAGTCTGGGGGTACACCATGAGGCTGCCAGGAGATGACAGTAAGTCCAGGGGTAGGGGTATGTCATGAGGCTACCAGGAGATGAAAGGCAGTCCAGGGTGGAGGAGGTATACCATGAGGCTACCAAGAGATGAAGGCAAGTTCTGGGAGGGGATGCCATGAGGCTGCAAGAGATGAAGGTAAGTTCTGGGGGTGAGGGAGGTATGTCTTGAGGCTACCAAGAGACGAAGGTAAGGGGGGGTGGAGCTGGCCAGCAAGCTGAGTGGACGTATTTAGATCAGTTCCCGGTTCGATTGCTATTTATAAAATTTTACTTTACCACTTTTCATCTACTGGCCGATAAAATCCATTCTTGATAATTAGCTGTCTAACAACATTCAAAGAGATGGGACCCAAAAAAAGAGAAACATACAGCTTCTCAGTCCACATCGGTGGAGAAATATATGCTTCCTAAGCCCAGCTCGTCTGCAGTGGTGCAGATGGCAACCCCGAAAGACCCAACTATGGACATTATCTTCACCATATTACAGAAAATCGGAGAAAAAGTTAATCAAACAAATGACTCTTTATCCGCTATGGATCAGCGGGTTTCAAAACTCGAGGAGGGGAAAGAAGAGTGCTCCAAGGCTGTTGAGGAGTTAGCTACTTGGCAGGAGCATTATGCGTTAACCCAGGCCCGGGATTCTTTTTTTTTTTTAAACTTTATGTTTATTGTTTTACAATAAAACAACATACAGTTTATGATCCAAGCACAAGACTTTACATAGTTAAAAAAACAGTGAGGACACTACTGCTCTTAATACACACATTTTTTTTATGTCTTATATACTTTATGATACGTCATTAAAGGGAATACCCATTCAGCAATTCCATGTTTAATTCCACCTTATGCTGTTTACTAAGCCCATGAGCTGCATGATTTACAATACCAATAAAGTTTTAAGTAAATGGTCTCGTGTCTTCTCCACCTCCGCAGGGGTGGGTACTAAGCCATGCCATACCTGAGTTGTGCACTAAAAGTGCTATTAGTATGTAACTCTGCTGACTTTTAACACCTTTCTTAATAATACTACGTTTCCATGTATGCCACGCTTTGACAGTGCAACCTTTAATAAAACCAGGGAATCTCATTTTTATTTTTATACAACATGAAGTTCAGGCCCCACTGATGCCCCAAACTGTTACTTGAAATAATTTAAGTTACAGTGCTAGAAAACATCTGGATAGGAAAATTTTTTGAACAAGATCTTGAGATAATAATCCTCCTGGAACAGCAGAGACTCACAACAATCTATCTAGGTGAACATTTCGCCAGTTTTGGAATAAAATGCCTAATTATTTATTTCAAAACATTCTTAGGAGGGTAGCATGGGTTGCAGGATGATCTTTCAAAATTGGAGACCTTGTCGGACACCTGTCAGTTGGGGTTCAGTGCCAAAAAGTGCAAGGTGCTACATTTCAGGGCAAAAAAAACAAGAAGGAGCTACCAGCTTTGGAGAGTTCAGCTAGCCGTGACAGAAGAGGAGAAGGATCTGGGGGTGATTGTAACAGGCTCAGTGAACAAGTCAGCACAATGCAGGAAGGCAGCTGCAAAGGCCAACAAAATGCTGGGTTGTATTGTCAGGGGTACATTTTCAAGGAGAGGGGAGGTGATCCTGCCGTTATATAGGTCACTGGTTAGGCCACACCTGGAGTACTGCATGCAGGACTGGCGCCCATACCCGACGAGGGACATTAAGTTACTGGAGGGGTGCAGCGCAGGGCAACAAAGATGATCCAGGGACTAGAGGACATACCTTATGTGAGCAGGCTGAGGGAGTTGAACATGTACCCACTGGAGGAGAGGAGAGACAGGGGGGATATGACTGAAACCTTCAGGTACATGAAAGGAATAAACAAGACAGGCACAGAGGGACTATTCATGTTAAGGGGGGGTAGGGACACTCGAGGTTACAGTCTCGGGGGGGAAGGTTCAGGAGGGAAGTGAGAAAACACTTTTTTATGGAGAGAGTGGTGTCTGGGTGGAACTCGTTGCCTGCAGAAGTAGTATGCTGTAGAACAGTGGACTGCTTCAAAAGGGGATGGGATGGGCTAGGGTAAGAGGGAGGGTCAAAGAAGGAGAGGGAGGGGCAGCTGCAGTATAAGGGTTACTAGCTGCGTACGCGATAGACCATAAGGTCTTTATCTGCTGGTAAATTCGTATGTTTAAACCTTTCAGATTGTCCAGGAACTGAGCGATCACCCGCCTGTCTGCTAGCATTGAAGACAGTTTAATAATCCCCGATTCCTCAAGTCTCCTCATCTTCTGAAGTGCAGTCCTCCTGAATGATCTTAGCTTGCTCTGTACGTGCGTGTTTCTGGCCCTATTTCATGGCCTCAGCCAGGTCTCAAAACAAGTAGATTCTTCCCTCGTGGACGATCCTCAAGCAGGCCGGAAAAATGATACCATACAAGATATGGCCTCCCACAGCATTGCTCATACTCATCAGATCTTTTTCGTTTTTGCCTTGTGGTATAACTGATATCCGGGTATAGGTGAATTTGCTGCCCATCAAGCAGAAGAGTCCCTTTTTGTCTCGCTACTGCCAGGAGATAGTCTTGGGTGTCCATGCCATCAATAACCAAGACTATTGTCCGAGGAGCTTCCGAATCCATCAGATGACCAAGGGGGGGTTATCCTGCACACTTTATGGGACATTCGGAGTTTATGGGACACCTCCTCTCCTAGCTGTTGGGTAAGCCATTCTTGAAGAAAGAACATTAGGTGGTCCCCTTCCAAGCCTTCAGGCACTCCAAAAATACGCATATTGGTGGCTCTGGTTCGATTTTCGAGCATCTCCATTCTGGATTTGAGGTGATTACTCTCTCTAGTCACTATGGAGGGCGCTCCCATTGCCGCGTCTGCTTTTCTTGAGGTCTCCACCGAACTCGTTTGAATTGCCTCCACTGTGCACTCCAGTGTAGTTACATGGTTTGAAGGCCATCAAATTTATCCGACAATCCAGTAACTGTGCTGATAAGCCTGTTGATTTTTAGGCCAGTCGTCTGCAGTGTTTCTTCCCCAGGGTCAGTTGGAAGGTCTTCAGCCCGACCATGTGCTGATCTAGTTGTTGTAGCCATTGAGACATTTTTCGATCTAGCGCCGGAGCCCTGGGGCTGATCTTTCTGAGGATTTCCCATATTTGTCTAGTTGATCTCCAGTTTCTTCCCCAGTACTTTCTAGATTGCAGTTCTTCCAAAAACCGAAGCGTTTATTACCAATTTATCAGATTGTATTGTAGAGCGTTATCAATTAGCAGCCATGTTACTCGGGCTCAACTGCGCCCCCTCCAGGCCCGGAATTCTAAATACCTCTCTAACAAAGTTGAAACTTTGGAGAACCAACTCAGGGCTGCAAATCTCAGGGTTGTTGGATTTCCCCTCAACACTGCTTCCAATGATTTGAAATCTGAATTTCAAGCTCTACTCACTGATTATTTGGATCTTCCTGAGGATTCTGTCCATATCAAATGGATCTTCCATCTGCCCACACGTCGGAGACCCGTGGAGGGTGCTTTACAATCATCGACCGTGCTTGTTATGGTAGACACCCTGGAGGAAAGTCTGCTTATCCTAGCCACAGCTAGGGACAAACGAGACTTGCAGTGTCATGGACAGAAAGTTTCAATTTTTCCGGACGTGGCTTCTCGGACACAAATGAGGAGAAAAGAACTTCTGCAGTTGAAGCAGCATTTGGATGACTATGGCATTTCAGCAAACATTTTCTTTCCTGCCCATCTCTGTTTTACTTTTAAAGGCAAACCCTATATTTTCACTGTAGCTGGAATGGTTAACAGATTCCTCGAAAGTCTTCCACAGCATAGAGAGAGTGCCTCAGACAATGAACTATCTGGTCCTTTGTGAACAGGTTTATTGACTTGGGTTTTGGGTTTGCTTTTCCATTAAAATGGTGGAAAATTTCTATTACTGGAGTGATCTATGCAATATTTTAATGTTGATCTCTGCTCATGTTTTTGCTGGCTAGTTAACGTGTTGTTCCCGTTCAGTATAGAGGGGCATAATTTTGTTTATAAATCTCCTGTTTGAGCAGGTCTCTAAATATCCTGGTATAGCTATGTCCCTCAGTACTGTCAGCATTAACTTTTCCTGTTAATGTGAAGTATCATAAGTTTTTGTACTAGAGTTCTGTTACACATGTTCAGGGTTAGAAAGTGTGCGTTTTACTTACTTTACTGGCTACCCCACTAGATTTTGTTAAGGGGTGCCTGGGTAGATATCTTTGGATCTCATGTGTAAGCTTAACAATACCACATTAATGTTTATATTTGATTGTGAGAGAGTTTCTCAACTGTTTCCCCAACTCCTTCAAGGAAGGTTTACTGTATATATAATTTTCTAGTATTTGTATAGAATATACTGTATATCTAGGTGAGAGCTGAATGCCCTGTGTGTATATACCCATGTGAGATTCTCAATATTTTGTTAAGCGATATCGGTAACATTCTTTAACTGAGAATATTACTATCTTTAGATTGTTTTGATTTTTTTTTTTTTTTTGCTGTTTAATTTTTTATTGTCATTTTCTTTTTTTACAATAATGAAAACACTTAAAGTATTCTAAACAGGAGAACTGTTATAGAGTTGTTGGTTACATATACAACTCGACATCAGAGCATATGAAGGATAACTGTTACCAATTAACATGTACTTACCCCAGTACATGCGACTCTTAACTTTATGGTGACGGAGAGGCAAGGCTTCCATGCTCCATATTTCTACCTCGTAGGACTCTATGGCTTCGGGTGCTGTCTAGGTTTGTGACACCCTAGCTAAAAAAACAAACACAAAGAACCACTATTCTATATACTATTAAGTACACATATATATAATTAGCGAGGCAGTGCAATACAGCGTATACATACATTCCTGGATAAACAAGTGTGATAGATCCATTTACATAGTCCTTTTACCTAGCAGGAATCATGGTTATACAATTTTCAACCTACTCTGGTTTTGGGAGTGGCATATCTGGTAAAGGGGGTCCAATATTTTTCATAGATTCCTAGGGAATTATTTATCAGGTGGGAAAGTTTGTCCATACTGGCAATATGAACCATGGAGGTGAGAAGCTCTTGAACACTTGGAATCACTGTAGTTCTCCATCTACATACAAGGAGCCGCTTTGCTTGCATGGCCCATAGGGCTAGCCAACAGTATTCTAGCTCTCTTAGATGGGGAGCTTCTGACTTCATACCCAGGAGAAGTAGGGGAAGGGAACGGGAAATGTATTTCTTCAGAACTTTAGCCCCTATTTCGCATATATTATCCCATATCGGTTGTATTAGAGGACAGGACCAAAGAATATAGAACAAGTCTCCAGGATGGGAGTTAGACCTTCAACATAAATTGGAGTTTATTACCCTAGCCTTATGTAGTACCACCAGTGTACGGTACCATGAATGAAGAATTTTATTTTGTATTAATCTGCTCCTTGCGTCTGTAAAATATTTTTGGGACCCTTGCAGCAGTCTTTCCACTGTAGATCTGTAAACTCACGTTGAAAAACCCCCTCCCACCTCTGCTTAGACTTTTCAGTTTGACTGGGTAGTGTGTCCCAGAGGGCACCATATATTAAACTGACCAGCCCCCTTTTTTTTGTTAACCAAAGGGGTATAGTCTGGGTGCCTCTTTTGGCTCCCTGGGTCATATACTTCTGAGATGTACTACGTATTTGTAGATATTTCCAGAAATCGGAAGCGGGAATTGACCATCTGGCCTGCAGGTTGGCAAACGAGTCTACTGCCATAGAGGATGGGGCAAGTATATCCTTCAACTTGGCAATACCGTTGTCTGCCCACCCTTTCCAGTACACAGGTCTTTTATCTATACACAGGTTATCATTCCCCCACAGTGGGGTTAATTTGATGGGCGCTAAATCCACTTTCAACTTCCTCCTTATTTTTACCCAGCATTGTAAGGAGGCTCCTATCGTGGGGTGCGTTTTAAGGTTTGTTGGGGGGGGGGTTATTATAGACCAGAAGTAACAGGGAGATCTTTTGACTTACAGCCTGTTCTGTGTCCACCCATTGAGGTTGGGGAGTAGTTACTATACCTAGCCAGCATAAGGATTGTGCTATTGAAAGGCCCACTTGTAATCTTCGAACCAAGGAAGACACCACCCACCTAAACTCCAATGTGACCTAAGTTTGTTCCTACGATACCTGGGCTTCCCATAAAAAAAACTACCTATTGCCTTATCTATCTTCTGGACCCAGCTCTGTGGTAAAGAAAGGGGGATATGTGCCAGGAGATAAAAAATTTTGGGGGCCAAGATCATCTTGATCGCAGCTATTTTGCCTGCTAGGGTTAAATGGAGTTTAGTCCATCTGGACATATCCTCTTGTAGGTCCACTAGGAGGGGATAGAGGTTGTATTCCCATAGTTTAGAGAGCTCAGCAGAGAATCGAATCCCTAGATATGTAATATTTTCCCCTGCCCATTTCAAACCAGTATTACCCAGTACTGTCGGTTGGCATCTAGGGTTAAGAGGGAGGAGTTCCGTTTTAGTGGAGTTAAGTTGAAGGCCTGACAGTCCTCTGAAGTGGCGTAAAGTGTTAAGTATTGAGGGTAGTGCCTCAGCCACATCTGCTGCAAGGACCAGAAGGTCATCTGCATAGAGAAGGGTGGTATATTCCTTACTTCCAACAGGGATCCCCTTAATTGTCTTGTTACCCCGAAGAGTGGCTGCTAAGGGTTCCACAGCCAGCACAAATAGGAGGGGGGACAGAGGGCAGCCTTGTCTAGTGCCATGGGCCAACTCGAAAGGTGGGGATAGAGTCGAATTAGTCAATAATCTGGCCGATGGGGAAGTATATAAAGCTGTTACCCACGAGCGAAAGCGGGGGCCTATTCCCAATTTTACCAACACCTCATGGAGGTAATCCCACTTCAAGGAGTCAAACGCCTTTTCGAAATCTATAGCTACCACAGCTGCCGGGGTAAACAATTGAGAGGAGATGTGAGTTAAATTAATCAGAGTCCTAAGATGGTCTGCGCTATGTCTACCGGGGACAAAACCAACTTGAGAGGGATGTATAAGCTGCAGTAACAGGGGGCCTAATCTTAGTGCTAAGGCTTTAGTAAATATTTTACTGTCCACGTTAAGGAGTGAGATTGGGCAGTAGCTGCCGGGGGATGTGGGGTCTTTCCCTTTCTTGGGCAACACTGTAATAACCGCCTCTCTCAATGTGGGGGGTAAAATCCTTTGCATTTCCACTTCTACATAAGTTTGTTGAAGAGCTGGAGCAATAATGTCAGCTAACTCCTACCAGAACTCCACTGGATAACCATCTCCACCCGGAGCTTTCCCTGGTTTAAGAGAGCGCAAGGCCTTCTTTATTTCATCTGTGGTTAGTAGGGCATCTAGTTGTCCAGCCTGCCGTGGAGGCATAGTGGGAAGATGTAGTGAATGAAGAAAAGCCTGAATTGCTTGGGGGTATGCCTGTCTGGATGAAGCATACAGGGACTGATAATATTCTGCCATAACCGCATTTAATTCCTCACTTTTATTGTGCATCATTCCTGTGGTATCTCTCAGCCCAGCTATGTAATGGTCCATTTGCTGTTTCTTTAACCTGTAAGCTAATACCTTCCCCCCTTGTTCTCCCCCTTCCCAATATTTGTGTTTCAGTCTCAAAATGGAGAGTTCAGCCTTCCTTGATAAAAGAGAGTTTATCTCCATTTCGAGACCAATTACCTTCCTCCGAAGAGAGTCATGCCCAGCTTTCCCTCTTTGCTCCTTATGCTGCTGCTGTGCTACTTTAAGCTTCTCTTCCAGGTCTTTCAGTTTTTCCTCCCTACCTCTCTTTCTGGCCCCTGCATAAGCAATGATCCTACCTCTCATGGTAGCTTTAAATGCCTCCCATCTGATCCCGGCTGTGGTGTCCTGTGCTGGGTTTTCCTGAAAAAACCTCTGTGCCTCCACTTTGACCCATTCTAAAAACTCTGTATCCTTTGTTAACAGGGGATCTAATCTCCAAGAAGTGGAGGTGGGAGTACGTGGGCCCCATATAATAGTCAGTCGAACTGGAGCATGATCCGAGATTACTATGGGAAGTAAACTGGACTCTATAGCTGCCTGCGTAATCTGAGGTGATGTTAGTAAAAAATCAATATGGCTATAAGAACCGTGTATTGGTGAATAAAAAGAATAATCCCTCCCCCTAGGATTTAGTACACGCCATACATCTGTAAGCCTTTGGTCACTCATCCAATTCAGCAGTGCTCTCCTTCCCTTCCCATGAGCCATATCTTTTTTTTTTTCATGGTTTTATCTATCATGGGGTTAAGCACGAAGTTAAAATCCCCTTCAGAAATGGTGGGCATGGTGTTTTTATTCATATCAAGGAGAATTTGAGAGGTCTGATGGAAAAAGGCTGCATCGTCCTCATTTGGCCCATAGATATTCCCCAATAAAATAGGCCCTGTAGGGGTCTGAAAAATACCAATCACTCATCTGCCCTGTGGGTCGGCCCTAGATGTGATGAGAGACCACTGTAACTGCTTATGTATTAAAATAGCTACACAACGCTTTTTCATTGAAGCTGAAGCATGGGCCTCCATTCCAACCCAGTCCCTCCTAAGGAGCCCATGGCCCTTTCCATCTGGTTTCGTCTCCTGCAGAAAAGCCACCTGGGCCTTGGTCTTTTTCAAATATGACAATATCTTCTTCCGCTTCACCGGCGTGTTCAGTCCCCTCACATTCCAAGTAATACAGGTTATTTCAGCCATAATCATATCCCTCAGGGGATAGTGGGACATAAAATAAATCCAAACCACCAGTGAAGAAGAGAAGGCACCATTCTAAGACAATTAAATACCCTTGGCCTATCCCAAATTTTTGCTCCGGATGTAGTAGGCCTTCTAGGACCACCCTGCCATGTATAACCAGTCTGCCTTTGCTTAGGATCTTTCCCCTATCATCTCTTAACAATCAGGTTTCACTTAATTGCACTGTAAACATAAGCTGCCCTTTAATCCAAAACACAAACACACACAACAACCAACAATTAAACATATTTACACACTGCACTTCCGAGCTCCTTTGGAGCCATCCTGCATATAAGATCCCTTGCCGCCCTTGGAGAGGCCAGATGTGCAGATTAGTTCCTGAGGACGCGGCAGTCAGGACATGACCCGACCTATCTATCTTCTGTTTCCCAAAAGTTATAACAGTTGGGGGGGCTGCATGCATAAATAATATACCTCAGCCTGCACCGTTCCAATTGCATTTTGCAGTAGAGTGACCATTGAGTAATTAGAAAACTGATTCTGGGGGTATCAGTATAAGGGGGAGCTTAGGCTGTGAGCCCTTTGTGATTAAAACCCTTCCCATGCCCCCAGGCTACAAAGTGCCACTATAAAGAAAATGGGGAGCACTTATTTCTGTGACTAAACAACCCTTAGGCTCTGTTTGTCATATAATCAGCCCCTCCAGGGCTACCAGCCCTTCATAACATTAATAACCCAGAGCCCCCAACATAAAACATGTTCCTAGGCAGCCCCCTCCGATTAAACACTCCCAGCCCAGAATGGACAGGATCGAGCATAGCACATATTCTGAAATCACATCCACCCTCCATAGTTTACGATGTGCATCCCACCTATATTTGCCAAGGCCAAAGGAGCTTCCCTCATTTGTTCCAGCTTTTATCACTTACCCTCTGCCCCAGCACCCCTCTCCCAGTTAAACTACGTGCGGGATACTAGTTTAGGCCTAGAGATCAGTATACCCTGAAGGGGCATGTGTCCCAATGTCTCGTGATCTCTAGGCTCAAAAGCTGAATCAATTCGCCCCAGCCCCGGGCATTACCACGACAAAATAGATACCCCTTGCCTCACATAGCATGAGTACAGAATTGCTACTTATCTAGGAAAGCTCAGGATGCTGCTTCAACAGCTTCGGGTCTCTGATCACTCGTTGACACTGCTTCTGCGGCCTGGTCGCCTTCGCGATCTTCGGGTGCTGCGCCTGGGGAATACTGCTCCTTCTGTGGATCCATGCCACCTCTGCACTTTAAAATCTTCTTAATCGGTGTGATGTTGCTGGTCTGGGAAGCTGCTTCCACCACGGGAGTTTCTTCATCTAGAGGATCTCTGGAAGGAGGCAAAGGGGGATCTCAGCGCCTCGTATGAGTTCTGGGTCATATATCACACCAAAGCCGTATTCGCATTACGCTGTTTCTCCTGATCTGCCGACTCGGAGTACAGGCTGGTTCTGATATGGGGATGCTCTCTATGACTGTGGCTATCTCTCGCTGTTCTTTTTGTACTGCGACGAGGGAGTCCATTTGGGGCCTTGGGCTGCGTTTCAGGGTCTGTCAGCATTTCTTCTGGCTCAGAAGGGTCTGGGCAATTGGGAGGATTAGGAGAATCACCTGGGTGCCTTATCAAAAACTCTACCAGGGCTACTGGCGTCTCAAATGAGAGTGGAATCCCATTATGTACTATGGATACCTTAATGAGTATTGGATACCCATTTTCTGCATCTTGTGGAGCAACGAAGTGTATTCTCACCTTTTGTTTGATAAATCCCTTGAGAAGTCCTGATATATTGAGATTGAATGTCCCTGCCAGCTTAAGCGACCCACTTCCCTGGCCCGTTGTAGCAGCGCTTGCCATGTATTATATGATAGTAGCTTAAATAGAATAGCCCTAGGCTTGCCTCCTTTAACCGGCATTTGAGTAGCTGTTCTGTGCGCACGTTCTATTTCCAGTCGGAAATCTGCCTGTAAGCCCAGGATTTCAGGAAGGCCTGTAAGCCCAGGATTTCAGGAAGGGCTTGTTGGAGAAACTTAATGGTATCTCTTTTTTCCACTCCTTCTGGGAATCCTAACACACGCAAATTATTCCTTCTGCTTCGGTTTTCTAAATCGTCGACTTTGGCCAGAAGTACATTTATTTTGCTCTGTTGGTCCCTCTGCGTCCCTCTGATCTCTTTGATTGCCGAGTCTTGTATCCGCGACTGTTGTTCTATTTTTACCATACGCCCAGTTAAGTTTTGAATAGCCTTTGTAGTGTGGTGAGACGCATCGGTCACCTCATCCATATGATGCAGTAGCTTCTCAAACAATGCATTAAAGTATGCAAGGTCAAGTGTTGGGCCAGGTGCCTCCACCATGTTGTAGTTCGTAAATATTGAAAGGGCTCCCCTCATTAAGTCTCGGCTGTTTCACTGCTAAAAATGAATATTTACATACCCAGAACCTAGTTGCGTTCCCTGTAGGTATATTTTGTGGCCTTTATCCTTCTTATGTGCGGGTAATTTCGGATTTGGTCACCTGCACGCAGCAGCTCTAGAATTAAGCTGCCATTCTGCTCACTAGTTAGGCCACGCCCCCCCCAGGTTGTTTTGATTTGAAACTTTTAATAAAGAATAAATAATAATTAAAAAAAAGAGATGAAGGTAAGTTCTGGGGGGGGGGGGATGCCATGAGACTACCAGGAGATGAAGATAAGTCCTGGAGGGAAGGGGATATGCCATGAGGCTACCAAAAGATGAAGGTAAGTCCGGGGAGGGTATGTCATGAGGCTACCAGGAGATGAAGGCAAGTCCGGGGTAGGTATGCCATGAGGCAACCAAGAGATGAAGGTAAGTTCTGGGGGGATGCCATGAGGCTACCAGGAGATGAAGGTAAGTCCTGAAGGGAAGGGGGTATACCAGGTTTACCATGAGGCTACCAAGAGATGAAGATAACTTTGGGGGGGAATACTGTGAGGCTACCAGGAGATGAAGGTAAGTTCTGGAGGAGTTGGGGATGCCACAAGGCTGCCAGGAGATGAAGGTAAGTTCTGGAGAGGATGGGGAATGCTGTGAGGCTACAGGAGATGAAGGTAAGTTCTGGAGGAGTTGGGGATGCCACAAGGCTGCCAGGAGATGAAGGTAAGTCCTGGAGGGAGTATGCCATGAGGCTGCGAAGACATGAAGGTAAGTCTGTGGGGGGTACACCATGAGGCTACCTGGAGTTGAAGTCATGGGGATGGCAGGGGTGATGGGGCTGGGTGCTGGCAGAAGAGGGCACAGGCTGGTTAAGTTGGGAGCATAAACAGAAAAAAAAATGTTAGCATTATTCGCCTCCATAACTTCAGCAAGTAATTCAGAGTTTTTTCAAAAGCTGTATTTTGAGGCTTGCAAATAACTTAAACTTTGTTAAGGGATTGGGGAGTGTTGACTGAATTTTGCAGGCAATATCAGTAAAGGAGGACTATGTGGTCAGAACCCCCTAATGCCTTATAAAGCGAGACGAGGCGCAGGAACAAGGGTCCTACACTGAGTGAGGTGCAAGACACATGGATGTTGTTCTATGTGCAGTGCAGCTATAATGCCTAAAGCACAAGGTTGATCTATAGAATCGGAACATTGAAATCTGTCAGCAGAAAAGGACCACTTGGGCCATCTAGTCTGCCCTTTTTCCTCCCCATGTCTCCTTTGTCATATTGCCCTTATTCCCTTCATTCTATCGTACCCTTGCCTCTCCTGAATAAACTGTATGCAGTGGTACATACTCACGTAGGATCAAGTTGTACCATTCTCATTCCCCCTTCAACTTGCAATACTGATCTGCTGACAAAAAAGGGTATTTTAGGTGAGAGTCACATTTGGGAACCTTCCTTCTGGCCTGATGCCGCTGTGTAACTTCCAGTTGAGCATAGTTCTGCTGGGGTCGGCGTAACTTAAGGTAGACTTAGACAGTTTTTGATAAAACTGAAACTATTAGTTACTGGCCAACATTCTAACCAAAAACTTCTGAAGTGATTTGATACAAAACAATAATTCATAGGTCTATAGACCTCCGGGGTCAAAGCCTTCATTTTTATTAGCCTTGTGTAACAGTCACTTTTGCCATTTATTCCAGAACGTTTCATACCTTTGTTATATGGAGTATGTCATTTTTGGGGAGGGAGGGTTCGTTGGGACAGTCTTGACGGAATACTAAACCCTGTCATCAGCCAAATGCCACAGGCAGGTAGGGCAGGACCGTGGAGTGGGGTGTCATTTGTGGTGTTGGCATTTTTCAAATGCTTTTCCCCCTATGAGAGGTGTGGCGTACAGCGACATGGGATACCGAATGTCTAGCACGCCTCCCCATATCTTAGGCTTCAGCAGTTGCTCCCCTCTGGCTTCCGCCAGAGCTTAGTCATGTACTGGGTGCTCACCTGCCCCCAGAGGAGGGGAGCAGTCCATGACACGCTCAGTCCTCCTTCCCCGACTGGCCCTCTGACTCCTCGGATCTGTTCCTGAACCAAGAGCGCCGAAGTAGAAACCCTACTGCTGTACTGGCTGGATGGCATTCTGCAAGTGTATTTCATCATCCTATGGGTCTGGGAGTTGACGGGGGTGGGGGTGGGGACTTTAGTTCCAAAGACTACACCGCTACCATTAACTACCTTTTATTCTGCTAAAGAAAGTAAATGGTAGGAACCATTAATGAGATATACATCACCCTGGTTAAATTATATCTCCCTCCCGGGACACTTGCTTCTAGTATTCAGCAGATCTTCTGATAAACTTTTGCAATAAAACTTAGGCCTCCAGGTCAGAGAAGGAGACCTTAATTTGCATATGGATTCCATTTATGATCTTGCTAGCATGCATCCAGCCCACCTGCTGCCAGTGCATAGGCACAGCAAGCAGTTAATCTCTGCCAGGG
This sequence comes from Neoceratodus forsteri, assembly GCA_016271365.2. Lineage (NCBI taxonomy): Eukaryota > Metazoa > Chordata > Ceratodontiformes > Ceratodontidae > Neoceratodus > Neoceratodus forsteri. The sequence goes on from JADMNL010000029.1 coordinate 87,345,510, forward strand.
GGTTGATAGAATATCTGGTTGCACCAGTGTGGAGGGGTTGTGGGATAACAGATGGAGCAGACACAGAGCTTCAGGTTCAACACACAATTTCTGTGTGATGTTTCTTTAAAACACAGGGGATAACCTGAAGCAATGGCATATCCCTTCGATGTAACAAATGGTGTTCAGGATGAACTCCACTGAGACTATCTTCTTTAATTCTTATTCTTTTTTATTTAACACATATGATAAGGGCAACAGTTTCGTGGCTTCTCCACTTCCTCAGGCCCCACTCTATTTCTACAAACAAAATACAAGATAAACCTTATTTAGTTTCACACTTAAATTAATTCACTTTCAATATACCACTTGAGCTGTGACACCACCCAATCCTCTCCTTATAATCATTATTAAATTATAGTAACTGTGTTCAAAACTTCCAAATTTCTTTCTCTAACCATATGCGCTGTATCATCTCTGGGAACCACAAACACAAAATGAATGCCAATTTCCCAAATACATCCTCGCTTTATTACAGAGCTAGTTTTCATAGTAATTTTTAATTAAAATAGATTTCTATTTTGAGCTCACCCAAAGGGTGTTTTGTACACAGTTACTATAATTTAATAATGATTATAAGGAGGGGATTGGGTGGCGTCACAGCTCAAGTGGCATACCGAAAGTGAATTAATTTTTTTTACGTGTGAAACTGAAATAAGGTTTATCTTTTATTTTGTTTTTAGAAACACAGTGGAGCCTGAGGAAGTGGCGAGGCAACAAAACTGTTGCCCTCATCATATGTGTTGAATAAAAAAAGAGTAAGAATTAAAGAAGATGGTCTCAGTGGAGTTCATCCTGAACATTGTTTGTTACATTGCTTCAGTGCCACTAGGATGACCCATATTTATATAATTGAATACACCTCAGGCAGCCTGACATTTTTTCAGTTGTTTTAGATATCCCTTCTTCAATACATCAGTTTGCAGCAACAGACTATGCACATCCTTCCTCTGCACTTAGCACCCACTGGTTTACTGATCTGTTTAGTGAAAATTATTTCATTCCTTATGTTGGTCTTGTGTGTTTAGGTGATGGGGAGCTCAAAAAAGAAAAATCCAAAAACAAGCTAAAGACAAAGAACCTCAGTGCAGGAGCACTGAAGCAAGGGTTAACCCAAAGGGCATTAGCAATAAAGCCAAGTTTTAAAGAAACACAACATCACACATACCCCCATAATGCAAAGTGCGGACCTCAGTAAGGCCTTTGACACCATCCCCAACAGAAGACTGGTCAATAAACTGGAAAGTATGGGGGTGGGGGACAAAATAACTAGATGGGTGCAAAGCTGGCTAGTGGACAGGACCCAAAGAGTGGTAGTGAAGGGGGAGCACTCTAGCAAGGGGCAAGTGACAAGTGGGGTACCCCAGGGGTCAGCGTTGGGGCTGCTCCTCTTCAATGTCTATATATGCGACATTATGGATGGACTAAAAGGACAGGTTGCGTTGTTTGATGATGACTTGAAAATCTGCAGTAGGGTAGACACTGAGGGCGGGGTGGAGGACATGCTGCAGGACTAAGGGCACTGGAAGTGTGGGCAGAGACCTGGCAACTAAAATTTAACATCAGGAGGTGTGCGGTTATGCACCTGGGACATGTAACCTGGGGATGGAGTACAAAATGGGAGGATAGAGAATCGGCAACAGAACAGGAGAAGGATCTGGATATAGTAGTCTCTAGCGACCTTAAGTTGGGGAAATGGTGTACTTAGGCAGTGGAGAAGGCCTGTGGGGTGCTGGCTAGTATTGGCAGGGGAATCATCAGCAGGAAGAGAGAAGTCCTAGTGCCCCTTTACCAGGCTGTGGTGAGACTGCACCTGGAGTACGGAGGCCAGTTCTGGAGGCCTCACTTGCGAAAGGACATAGACGTGATTGAAAGGGTTCAGCGAAGAGTGACCAAGATGGTGCTAGGGATGAAGGGCAAACCATATGAGCAGAGATGCTGCGAGCTGGGGCTGTACATGCTGGAGACCAGAAGGGAGAGAGGGGACATGATTGACACCTTCAGATACATCAAGGGGTTAAACAAAGGGGGCCTAGGGGACTTATTCAAAATGAAGAAGGACACCGCTACTAGAGGGAATAGTCTGAGACTACAAGGGGAACGCGAGAGGGCAGTTCTTTACAGAGAGGGTGGTGGATGCCCGGAACAGGCTTCCGGAGGAGGTTGTGGGGAAGGAAACAGTGCTGGGATTGGCGGTAGTCTGGTGGGGAGAGGTAAGGGCAGACAGGATGGACCATGGGGTCTTTTTCTGCCATTAAGTTCTATGATTCTATATATATGTAAATCACCATTGCATGTTAGGCTGGTTCAGTTTAAAGCAGGAATGCATGGTGCCAAAGAGCCTCTCAAACAATCTGTAATTTACATGCATTTTAAATAACACAACAGGGTTTTTCTGATGGCGCTACCCCAGTCACTTAATTTTTATAATACAATCCCCTAGTAACGGTTTACCTTTATCAAAAACACCTAGTGCCGTGGTATTTTCAATATTTACAGGTTTCATACACATAAGGCATATACATCAAGGTATTTTGTGACACAGCGCTAGTGCATACTAAATTCAAAAACGAGGAACACAGCCTGTTGTTTTACATCAGCTCGGAGGTCACCACAATAACCTCCCTGTATGAGGACTTGAGAAGGAAAAGGAGAATTAAAAGGACACTATAGCATAGTCAAGAAAGGGAAGGGGTGCCTATAGGTGGCCAAACTTATGGACTAGAAATTGTAATGGATAGATTAGGCTAAGAAAGAGAAGAATTGTTGCAACAGATTTAAGAAAAGGTCGCTCCTCAAGAGTGGCAGGATCTCCCTGTCACAATCTATATCAGAGGATTAGGGGCTTTACATTTTATTCACACTATCCCGTCACCTGTGCATGTAAGATGTTCTTATTACAATGGAACATTTATATTGAAGATCATTCTTGGCAAAGAGCGGCAACAAACACACTGGTGCTTTAATATACGTATATGTAGATTATTTATTAATTGGTGTTTCTCCACCTACCTTGACTGTTGTGGGAACCCACTGATCTGGTCTTCGGTCACCTCACTCTGCCTTTTCCCAGGACATACTTCCTTCCTTGTGGGTTACTATGGCTTGCCGTCCTCGGTGGGACCTTCAGGATAGCCCTAAACCCCTCCAGGGACTGTAGGGTAGCCCTAAACCCCTCCATACACTTCATGCGCTAGAAACAGGAAAGCAGTCTGAGTCAGCAGGTGTGAAGCCTGTGGTGAGGACTTTAATATTGCGTGGGGTGAGGATTTACCTCTGTTCTCACCCTTCCCCCAGGGACTCAACCTGAGGACCGTCACACGCGTGCGGTGTGGATTTACTTCTGTTCTCGACCTTCCCCAAGGACGCAGTTTGAGGACTGTCATACTGCGTAGGGTGGGGAGTTGCCTCTGTTCTTGTCCTTCCCCAAGGATGCTGTCTGAGGACCATTATACTGCATGGAGTGAGGATTTACCTCTGTTCTCTCCCTTTCCATGTAACGCAGTGATTGTGACCTTGCCAGATGAACTTGTGCACTAATGTACACATCTGCACATTGATGTTGGTGGAGTCCTCCCCTACCCATTGAGCATCCTCGGCTCTGCCAGTCTGTGGTCACCTGGGGGGCGGTGTAGAACTGAGGATCAGCACCTTAAATTCCAAGACAGAACTGGCAGTTGTGTACCTCAAGCTGAGCAGTCTGCCAGCTAATTTGGTGGATGCCAAAACCATTAATGGTTTCAAGTACAGCTAGGACAGAGTGAAGGGCTTAGTAGTTACTCAGGGTAGCAGCAGTAAAATGGGGAGCATGGGAGAAGATAGTGTGGGCTAAAACCCTGTATAGCCAAAAGGTCTCGGGGTTTGATAGGGTGTTACAGGCAGAATGGATGGACTAGTGGTCTTTTCCTGCCATCATTGTCTGTGTTTCTAGGTTTCTAAGCAAAAATATCATGAAGGGGGCACCTGGGCTACTAAAGGTTTGGTATACAGATTGAGACAGTGCCAGAAACAGGCTGCAGATCTGAAAGTTACGAACCCAACAGGAGTGGGGATTGGAGGATCTTGGTGATGTGGATGACAGATCAAATACTTAGGGGCCTGCACTCCAACTATCAGTCATTATATGCACAACCGACAGAACACCTGTCTCATAGATGAATGGATTTATCAAAAATTCACTCTCCCCCCCCCCCCAGTACCTCCTCAAAATGATCAAGTTGTTACCAGTCCATTACAAATGCCATAATTAGCTGGCCTGTCAGTGCAGTGGTTGGATTTCCGCTAGCGACACCAGCGACCCAGGTTCAGGAACAGACCCGGGGCACCAGAGGGCCAGCCAGGGGGAGAAGGCTTGAGCATCTGCCGATTGCTCACCTTCTCTTGGGAGGAGGGTGGAGAGACGACCCAGTGCTTGCTGACTTCTGGTGGAGGCCGGGAGAATGACAACGCGTTGGGTCCTGCTGAATAGAGGGGCTTAGTGAACGTCTGCGTACATCTTGACATTAGTTGCACACCAACAGTGCTCAGTAGCTGACCGGATGACTTTTGCTGGCTCCTGCTGCCACAGAAGCTCTGAGACAGCCCAAGACCACCTGGGCCATGAATGAGTGTGCTGGCTGACCCCCACCAGCACCTTTCTCTCTCAGAGGATAGGGACCCATCCGGTGAAGGGTTGCGCTGGGTTACCCTGGGGGGGGGGCTGCAATGTGGGGTGGTGGTGGCTGGTATCAGGGCAGGGTGCCAGTGGGGCCTTGGTGGTCCGAAGGAGTGGCCAACCAGGAGCCAGGGAGGAGAGAAAAAAACAACAAAAACAAATGCCATAATTGTTGCAGGGATATATACCTCAGAAAAATAGGACATTGTCCTGGCCCTGATGGTTACAGTGTTGAAATTTTATTTTAAACCTCGCCTTAATGAGACGTTTTCAGACTGGGAAGATTTGGGAACCAAAGGCAAACAATGCCCATCGATGGTTCCCATTCTCATATTCCTTAATAATGCAGTTCCCTTCTTCCATAAGCCATTCATCTAATTTCTGCTTAAAGGCAAGTTTGTCCTTGCTGAGTATGGTTTTTGTAGGAATAGCATTCCAAGAGTAACAGAATCACACATGCCCCCACAATGCAAAACATCATGGGCTGCATATGCAAATCACCACAGAATATTATACTGGTTCAACGTTAAGCAGAAATGCATAGTGCCGAAAGGCCTCTCACAAAGTTTGCAAAGGGTGCCAACAGAAGACATTGACACGTGTTTCGTCCTACCAGGACTCATCAGTAAGTCTTGTCTGTTTGACACCCCAGTGGAATGAACCAGCTACCCTAAGATGGTCTATCTGGGTTATGTTGTGGTGAACCCAATTAAAATAAAAAGTATTGTATTTGGTGCATCAAAGTTGATTCAACTTGATGAAGTTGAAGCTTCTATAGACTTTCGAACGGGGTATCTACATGGGGGCCGGTTCAAAGGTTTTTCTTGGTTTTCTTTTTGGGATCCTGGTCACCACCACCACCAGTGGTGTCCCTAGAGACCACACTAGCATGCAGCATTCCCATGAGGAGACGGCAAGCTCCCTTGGCCACCACCAGGGGCTCACTGGTGCAGCAGACTTTAGAAGCGTAGAAAATGGCAGCAGAAAAGGCCCAGCAGTCCATCTGGTCAGTCCACCCTGCCTAGCTATACGAAGCGGGCCCTAGTGGCCATCCTTCCCCTTTGCATCTGCCCCCTTGCAACATTTTTGACCATGAGCAAGTCTTTTAACTTCCCTGTGTTCCCAGGACACACCTGGAAACAAGCCTCGGCTTAATGTGTCTTTTCTGGCCTAAAACTGTAAAATAAATAAGTACCTATCCCAACTTACCCTGAAATTCTCGACTGCTTTGGTCTTTATACCACCTTCTCTGGCAGTCTCTTCCACCTGTTCACCACCCTTTCACTGAAAATGTACTTACGGATATCCGTCTTGAATCTTCCTCCTGTCCATTTTAGTGAGTCCCTCTGTGTACCTGTGTTCATACTCAAGAGAAATATGTCCTTAGAATCCCTTGTTTAACCCGGTGCAGGTACTTGTATGTCTTTATTGTGTCCCCCCACTCCCTCCAAATCTCCAGGGTGTACTGTATATGTCAAGGGATCTATGACAGTCAGTTGACAATTTAGTTGTCGACCAACGTTACAGCGACTCCCTTATGTCAACCACATTTGCAGTAGGCATAAAGGGAGTTACGTCCAACTGTGTTTTCTTCGGGGGGCTTTGCCCTTCCAAACCCCCCATGCGAGGGGGCTCTGTCCCCCATATCCCCCACTATTTAATTAATCAACTCCTAGTCGGAGTTGCGTCGGGGAGAGGGTGCAATACCCCCAGAAAGCAGTGCCGGGGTCCCGCGCCAACACTATAGCAACCTGGCGCTGTTGTAGCTCTAATGTTGGGCACGGTAAAGTTGTCACCATAGCGATGGTATACCCATGTTAAGAACTTTCAACCTCCTCTTGTATGTATCTTCCCCCATGCCCTGGATTATTTTCATCACCCTCCGCTGCGCCACTTTTACCGTCTTGCAGCACTCTGAGTGCAGTCGCCATTTATATAGGGGACGGAATACCACCTGATTTCTACTGCTGATTCTCCTCCCTCGGGGACTTCCCTTCCCAGCTGGAAGCACTGCCATGTGGCACCACCTCCTTGGCCCCTCACCCTATGCCACCCAGCCAGCTACCCGAGTCAGTCCCGAACCCATGTTGCCAGCGTAGGAGTATGATGCGTTATTCACTGCACCATCGAGCAGCCTTTGAGTCAGTCAGGTATAATACTTTTTCCCCACTCGTTTTGGTGTTTGTTTATTTATTTATTTATTCATTCATTTATTTCAGAACTTTCACCAGGAAAGACATGCTGAGCTTGTAACAGCTCGTTTCCAGATGTGTCCTGATCCCCCACTTCCCTTTTATGTGTCCCACGCTCTGCCACTAGCCTCTTCTCCACCATGGTTCCCCCCTCCCCCACCCCGATCAGCATGGGCAGGTGATACTGTGGCTAGTCCCTACCGTGGGGTGAAGTAAGCTCGGGGGGGCAACTGCTAAGGGACAGAGGGTCCAGAGCTGCACCCACATTGGGGAAGATGGCCACACCAGAAAGAAAGGGGAATGGAGAATATATTAAAAAAAAAAAAAAACACTACAACATGCTCCCTTCACTGGTGGCAGTGTTACCCTCCCTTGTTGAAGTCGAGAGACGCCACACTGCGGTGCGCTCATGAGGGGTATGAGGGGTATGAGGGGTGTGTGCTGCTCGGGTATTGCAAAACTTGAGAACAGAAACAAATTACCAGCAATCACATATGCTGAAGAAATATCAAAATTGTATTTAAATAGCCAGTGCATGAGTGAATAACATCACTTCTTTAAGAGAACCTCAAATATTTTTTTCTCGGAAGAGCTCACTGCTTTTTACTGGAATGAGAAGCTCCTTCCTTGGGTTCTCATTAATCAGCGTTTGTTGTGGGAAGCTGACAACACCTCCCAGAGCAGTGGGCCAAGTGTAATTGGGAGCAGCTCTGCTCAGAAACAGAACTCAAAGAGCAAAAACTCAAGCTGTCTCCACGGGAAGGAAGGAAGGCAGAATTATAAACCATTCCTGAAGCCCATCTACCCTGGTGGGCTAATGTATTCCTTCTCCGTAAGGAGGGATTTAATTTGTAAACCAGTGATGACATCCCCTGTAACTCTGATACGAGTCCCTGTAGGTCATGGATGCAGTGTTGGAAATGGAGCAAATTTACTGGGGTAACCCAGCACCTTAGCTGTAGGTTCAAACATACCTGACAGGGGTCTGGGGACAGATTTTCTCATTATACAGTATGTTGCATTTTTACAAGTAGTTTAGCTAGTTTTATAACTTTAGGAAGGTACATTTTACACAAGAGCAGTTCTTCCCCATTTTTCTCCTGGAACTGGGTGACTTTTAATTTTACTCCTGGAACCAAGTCGTGTGTACCCCCCACCCCCATTTATACCAATGGCAACACTGCATCTCACTTATACAGTAATAGAAAGGAGATTTATCCTCCTCCCCAACTTCATTCCTCCTGTCCCCCACCCAAACACCTCTGTCACCATGCTGCCCCCTTCCTTTGGTCAGGTTGGCAGCTGCCTTCACAGCTGACACAGATGCTGAGTTGGCTAGTGGGAGAGGATTTATTAAAAAACAGACTTCCGGACCAGACTGGTAAAGTTGTGCTAACATTGCTGATCCGGCCACTCTAGATGGATGGACCAGCTTTTACCTGTATAATCTGGGCTGGTCCTGGCAATCCAGGTTTCAGCCACCGATCTGGTCCAGTCCCAGCTTTTACCTGTGTAATCTGGGCTGGTCCTAGCAATCCAGGTTTCCCCCACCTATCTGGTCCAGTCCCGGCAGTCCAGTTTTCAGCCCACCTTGAGAAGGGTGAAACCTGAACCACCGGAACCAGACTGGACCTGATTTGTGGATGAAACCTGGACCACATAGGTAAAAGCTGCACCATTCCCTTCATTCAGAGTGGCTGGGCTAGCAGTATTAGTGCAGCATCCGGCTGCCAGACTGGCCAGTTTGGATTTTACCAATCTGGTCTGGTGTAGGTCTGGGTCTGGAGGTCAGGTTTTCACCCATACCCCAGCTGGAGTTTGTGGGGCAGCCTGTGTCCTCCCTCCTGGGATCCCAGTACAACTGTTCTGTGACAAGCCCAGCACCTAACTGGCACCTCCACCCTGGTGTGGGATTCTGCAGGTTGTACGCAAACCCAACCTGCCATGGCAATGGGCAGAAGAAACTAGGAGACTTTGTTTCAAGACTGGGTCCCATAGGTCTGAGGGCTCATAAAGTGTAATTCTAACACCATGCACAGTCCGTATGCTGTGCATTTCAGAGATGGGCCAAACTCTTTCAGCTCCACATTGAATACCAATGGAAACATTTCCCCCCAGTACATTTAGTAGTGATTGAGGAGGGGTTAGATAAGTGATCGGGTCAACACTCTTTGCAAAACAGTGCTGTGCTAGTCCAAGGTACAGCTTCACCACAAATGCTGTCTCCTTGAGCAGCTAAAGAAGAAAAGTAAGTATAACAAAGGACAGGGTTCGACCACACGCAGTGCCCATACGGCATATACTTTAATGTCCCTTGAGACACAGTGGGCCCAGCCTGCGGAACAAGCTTCTAGCTGCAAGGCCTTGATCGAGTTTGGTCCTCCCTCCTCAGGGGAGTTAGAGGACAATGTGCAATCTCCAAACCCTCAGATGAACATGTTGCTCCTAACAACATGCGATTATTGACCAATATAATTACTCCTCCAGTTGTGCCTTATTGCATACATGATGGCTTTCCCATCAAGTTCTTACACAAAATTCATTGTACACCAGCAAAGATGGAGCCCAATTGAACAATCACAGTCGTCACTATGTCTGTAAGTCTGTCCACGCGTGGCTGCTTTATGTGGTCTGGGCTTTATCATCACTGTGTCCATGAGGCCGTTCACATGTGATAGCTTTTACATGGTCCAAGCTTTATTATCACTCTGCCTTTGAGTCTGTCCACATTAGACAGCTTTACATGGTTCGTACTTTATCATCATTATATGAGTCTGTCCCCACATGACAGCTTTACGTAGTCCAGGCTTTATCATCAATACGTGAGTCTGTCCACATGTGACGGCTTTTACATGGTCAAGGCTTTATCATCACTGTGTCTGTGAGTCTGTCCACATATGTCAGGCTTACGTTATCCAGGCTTTATCATCTCTGTGTCTGTGAGTCTGTCCACATGTGTCAGGCTTAGTTAGCCAGGCTTTATCATTACTGTGTCTGTGAGTTGGTCCACATGTGTCAGGCTTATGTTATCCAGGCTTTATCATCACTGTGTGAGTCGGTCCACATGTGTCAGGCTTAGTTATCCAGGCTTTATCATCACTGTGTCTGTGAGTCAGTCCACATGTGTCAGGCTTAGTTATCCAGCCTTTATCATTACTGTGTCTGTGAGTCGGTCCGCATGTGTCAGGCTTATGTTATCCAGGCTTTATCATCACTGTATCTCTGAGTCTGTCCACATGTGCCAGGCTTAGTTATCCAGGCTTTATCATCACTGTGTCTGTGAGTCGGTGCACATGTGTCAGGCTTAGTTATCCAGGCTTTATCATCACTGTGTCTGTGAGTCGGTCCACATGTGTCAGGCTTATGTTATCCAGGCTTTATCATCACTGATTCTCTGAGTCTGTCCACATATGTCAGGCTTAGTTATCCAGGCTTTATCATTACTGTGTCTGTGAGTCGGTCCGCATGTGTCAGGCTTATGTTATCCAGGCTTTATCATCACTGTGTCTGTGAGTTGGTCCACATGTGTCAGGCTTAGTTATCCAGGCTTTATTATCACTGTGTCTGTGAGTCAGTCCACATGTGTCAGGCTTATGTTATCCAGGCTTTATCATCACTGTGTCTGTGAGTCAGTCCATATGTGTCAGGCTTAGTTATCCAGGCTTTATCATCACTGTGTCTGTGAGTCGGTCCACATGTGTCAGGCTTAGTTATCCAGGCTTTATCATCACTGTGTTTGTGAGTCGGTCCACATGTGTCAGGCTTAGTTATCCAGGCTTTATCATTACTGTGTCTGTGAGTCGGTCCGCATGTGTCAGGCTTATGTTATCCAGGCTTTAGCATCACTGTGTCTGTGAGTTGGTCCACATGTGTCAGGCTTAGTTATCCAGGCTTTATTATCACTGTGTCTGTGAGTCAGTCCACATGTGTCAGGCTTATGTTATCCAGGCTTTATCATCACTGTGTCTGTGAGTCAGTCCATATGTGTCAGGCTTAGTTATCCAGGCTTTATCATCACTGTGTCTGTGAGTCGGTCCACATGTGTCAGGCTTAGTTATCCAGGCTTTATCATCACTGTGTTTGTGAGTCGGTCCACATGTGTCAGGCTTAGTTATCCAGGCTTTATCATCACTGTGTCTGTGAGTCGGTACACATGTGTCAGGCTTATGTTATCCAGGCTTTATCATCACTGATTCGCTGAGTCTGTCCACATGTGTCAGGCTTAGTTATCCAGGCTTTATCATCACTGTGTCTGTGAGTCTGTCCACATGTGTCAGGCTTAGTTATCCAGGCTTTATCATCACTGTGTCTGTGAGTCGGTCCACATGTGTCAGGCTTAGTTATCCAGGCTTTATCATCACACTGTGTCTGTGAGTCGGTCTACATGTGTCAGGCTTAGTTATCCAGGCTTTATCATCACTGTGTCTGTGAGTCGGTTCACATGTGTCAGGCTTAGTTATCCAGGCTTTATCATCACTGTGTCTGTGAGTCGGTCCACATGTGTCAGGCTTGGTTATCCAGTCTTTATCATCACTGTGTCTGTGAGTCGGTCCGCATGTGTCAGGCTTATGTTATCCAGGCTTTATCATCACTGTATCTCTGAGTCTGTCCACATGTGTCAGGCTTAGTTATCCAGGCTTTATCATTACTGTGTCTGTGAGTCGGTCCGCATGTGTCAGGCTTATGTTATCCAGGCTTTATCATCACTGTATCTCTGAGTCTGTCCACATGTGCCAGGCTTAGTTATCCAGGCTTTATCATCACTGTGTCTGTGAGTCGGTGCACATGTGTCAGGCTTAGTTATCCAGGCTTTATCATCACTGTGTCTGTGAGTCGGTCCACATGTGTCAGGCTTATGTTATCCAGGCTTTATCATCACTGATTCTCTGAGTCTGTCCACATATGTCAGGCTTAGTTATCCAGGCTTTATCATTACTGTGTCTGTGAGTCGGTCCGCATGTGTCAGGCTTATGTTATCCAGGCTTTATCATCACTGTGTCTGTGAGTTGGTCCACATGTGTCAGGCTTAGTTATCCAGGCTTTATTATCACTGTGTCTGTGAGTCAGTCCACATGTGTCAGGCTTAGTTATCCAGGCTTTATCATCACTGTGTCTGTGAGTCAGTCCATATGTGTCAGGCTTAGTTATCCAGGCTTTATCATCACTGTGTCTGTGAGTCAGTCCACATGTGTCAGGCTTAGTTATCCAGGCTTTATCATCACTGTGTCTGTGAGTCGGTCCACATGTGTCAGGCTTAGTTATCCAGGCTTTATCATCACTGTGTTTGTGAGTCAGTCCACATGTGTCAGGCTTAGTTATCCAGGCTTTATCATCACTGTGTCTGTGAGTCGGTACACATGTGTCAGGCTTATGTTATCCAGGCTTTATCATCACTGATTCGCTGAGTCTGTCCACATGTGTCAGGCTTAGTTATCCAGGCTTTATCATCACTGTGTCTGTGAGTCTGTCCACATGTGTCAGGCTTAGTTATCCAGGCTTTATCATCACTGTGTCTGTGAGTCGGTCCACATGTGTCAGGCTTAGTTATCCAGGCTTTATCATCACTGTGTCTGTGAGTCGGTCCACATGTGTCAGGCTTAGTTATCCAGGCTTTATCATCACTGTGTCTGTGAGTCGGTTCACATGTGTCAGGCTTAGTTATCCAGGCTTTATCATCACTGTGTCTGTGAGTCGGTCCACATGTGTCAGGCTTGGTTATCCAGTCTTTATCATCACTGTGTCTGTGAGTCGGTCCGCATGTGTCAGGCTTATGTTATCCAGGCTTTATCATCACTGTATTTCTGAGTCTGTCCACATGCGTTAGGCTTACGTTATCCAGGCTTTATCATCACTGTGTCTGTGAGTCGGTCTGCATGTGTCAGGCTTACCTTATCCAGGCTTTATCATCACTGTGTCTGTGAGTCTGTCCACATGTGTCAGGCTTACGTTATCCAGGCTTTATCATCACTGTGTCTGTGAGTCGGTCCACATGTGTCAGGCTTACCTTATCCAGGCTTTATCATTACTGTGTCTGTGAGTCGGTCCACACGTGGCAGCTTTTCATGGTCCTGACTTTATCATCTCTGGGTCTGTGTGTCTGTTCACACATGACAGCTTTACGTGGTCCAGGCTTTCTCATTGCTATGTCTGTGATTCTATTCACATGTGGCAGCTTCAGGTGGTCCAGGCTTTATCATTATTATGTCTCTGAGTCTGTCCACAAGTGACAGCTTTATGTGGTGCAGACTGTATTATCACTATGTCTCTGAGAGTGTCAGCACAGACACTGAATTATAGAATTTACTAGCAGAGGCCATTTGGCCTGTCGTGTCTGTCCAGTCCTGCCTGTCTATTGTGGAACTGAGGCTCTGATCTTGGGATGGCAGTTTGTCCGGCTACACCTCTCAACCCAACCTACTACAGAAGTTCCATTTTAGCTAAGGTCTCTGTTTAAGGAGGGACACCTACTTTCTGGTAAGTATGGGTAGAGATGAATCCTCTTTTAGTCAGTGACTCGAGCTGCTGGGGGGGGGGCAAGTGTGAGTGCCCAATCTTATCTGCGTCACAGTGCTTAGGCAACTCCAGGATCTCTTTCATTTTACAGAAAAAGGGGTGTGCCACACTGGCCCTTGCACTGGACTCCTGTTGATGAGCTCATCTACTTTACGGTGAGCTGAGGCCCAAAACTCCATCCCACATCCATTTACCATGTCTCTTTACATGTGCCCAAACCTCTATTTGATCACCAGCCTCCCAAATCAGAGAGACACTGCCCTGAAAGACTGTCATCCTCTCCTCATTAATATACCACCTTAGGGGACAGTTTCAGTTTGCAGGGTGGCCGACGTTATTATTGGCAGTTTATTACTGCCCTGTTATTCTCTTTGAGACACTTTGGTGGGCTTCTCATAACATATCTGTCTAGTGCACTTACCCGGTCAACCAAAACTAACTAAATAAATAAATATTCTCCACTCAGAATGGACATTGCAGGAGACCTGCCTTATGGACTGCCCACAGGACAGTTATGTGGTACCCTATAGTGTATCTGCTGGTAGCTGCAGGAATCCTGCTGACAGACTATGTTACACTGGGGGGGGGTTCATTTCTTTCCCCCTCACTGTGGATATCGGTACATGTACTGGCAGAGCTGCGTTTGCTCAGGAGGGAGTCGAGGGTTACTTGGTTGAAGTTTTGGGAAGGGGAGGCCATGTCCTGCTAACCCACTTATTAACTAGCCAGGATGGCCACATCGCAACATACATAGTTCTGTGCCGCACTTCCTCAAGCACTAAGGCTATTCTTTTTTACAACTTTGTAAGATTTTCTTTTGTCCTGCGAGTCTACAGTTTTGTGTATTCTCTGTGGCCCGTGTGGATTTTCAGCACCAGGGGCTCTCATTCTTGAGTGTGTAGCCTCATAGTTCTGTGTTAATCTCCTCCTTCTTACTACTTTAACCATTCTGAAACATGAATCTGCCTTTGTTGGACCGGTTTGGCTACATTAGCTTGTCCTAATTGCAGTGTAATTGAATGTATAGGGAATAAGCTAGCATGCTGTAACTACTGCAGGGGGGACTAATGAATGTACATTTATGTGTCATACCCAGCATATATCAAATTACTGTAGTCCTTGATGTAATATGTATTCTGATTTTATATGCAAAATTCATAAATAAAATTCTAAAAGAAAAATTCTGCCAAAGTAAACAAATTGTTGGAGGCCAAATGTACAAAAAAATTCACAAAATTCCACAAAAGGAAAAAAACAAACCTCAAAATATCCTAAACCTTCTCCAGATTCTACAGTTACTACAGATTTCTTAAAAATTCTCCAATGTGTCGGCCACCTCCACCCTTGTAGGATCTGAATTGTAAACTTCAGGCAACTAGCAGAATATGCGGATTTCCGCCTGTATTCTGACATTTCAGAAAACGCAGTTCCGTGCAACCCTAACAGCGGGCACAACTGTCTGCAGACAGCTCCAGTTTCATTATCATGTTATTTCAAAGGGATTTAAATAGCTCTGACTTTAAATAGTTATGTTCTGTGGTTAATAATGGCACACTGGCACTGCTGCAGTAGGTTGTTGCCTTCAGTAATTACCCCCCAGCTTCGAGCAGCACTACTACCTCACCCCATGCCATTTAGCACCCAGGGGGTCTCATTCATTATCTCATAGTAACCCATCCCCTGCTCACATTGTGTTGCTTAATTTAGAACCATCTCTATGCTTTCTGCTCTTGCAGATACAAAAGGAGAGTAAGGGGTTATGTTCTTGTCAGCTGAGACTGACTCGTAGTCCCCGTTGATGTAGTAAGTGAAACCCATGCTTCCAGCTGTCATGGAAGTGTAATCCAACCCCCTCCCCACAGCAATTTCATTTTAGCAATGAGAGACGGTCTGCAGAATGACACGCCCAAAGATTTTTTTACATCACTTATAAAAATCAGGACTGTATCTAAGAGGTTACACTGTGCACTGTTCCACAGTTATGACATTTATACAGATATGTGGATGCATGCCATGGGAGGGCAAATAAATTTGAAGAATAAAACGTTTCATTTCACCTGCTAACGTAGCTACTAGTAAAATATCGAAAATCATGTTATTTTACTAGTGGCGTCAATGTTTTTTACTAGTAGCTTTATTTATTTATTTAAATTCTGTTTATGCTCCATACTCACGGGGAACTCTCAGGCATCCACCTCTCTTATCACTCTACCTCCGTGCCTGAAACTCTCTAGCCCCCAGCATCAACCCGGTGATCCCCCCCCCGGCTCTGAGCCCCCCGAGGGAGGGCCGCCCTTTCCTCCCAGGGCGCTCTGTCTATAATTTGGTAGGCCAGGCTGGGCTCAGACTGAGGGTGGAAGGAGTCCAGCAGGTGGAGTGTGGCGTCGAGTGGTGGTGCCATCGCCTATCCCTGTGGACTGGGATTTTCTAGCTTTTTGTTGCCCCCCTGGGTAGACGACGTGCTATGACATCTGCGCACGACTGCCCTGCTGACGTCTGCCGCATTCCCCGCCCCCTTACAACTCGAGCTGGTGCTCCTGTGGTACCCCCGATATCCATGGGGGGTCACTAGGACACCGAGCTACCCCTGGAGCGCTCCCCAGGGAGAGGAGAGCCATCCTCCGGACACTCAGTCCTCTCCCTCTACAGCCAACCCCTGGCTCCCCAAGCTCGTTCCCGAACCCGGGTCTCTGGCGTGCGCGAGGTGTGGCATCCAGCACCTCAACCCTCAGCGCCACCGGGCCGGCAACTTTATTTTACTAGTAGCTTCAAAGTTTTTTACTAGTAGCTTTGTTATTTTACTAGTAGCTGTTATTTTAGTAGTAGCTATGTATTTTATGAGTAACTATGCTATTTTTATAGTGGCTGTATTATTTTACCAGTTGCTTTGCGATTGTTATGGTAGTTATGTTTTTTTACTAATAGCTTTGTTTTACTAGTAGCTTCAATGTTTTTTTACTAGTAGGTTTGTTATTTTATTAGTAACTTTATTTTACTAGTAGCTTCAATGTTTTTTAATAGTAGCTATGTTATTTTACTAGCAGCTTCAATGTTTTTTACTAGTAGCGTTGTCATTTTACTAGTAACTTCAAAGTTTTTTACTAATAACTTTGTCATTTTACTAGTAGCTTCAATGTTTTTTACTAGTAGCTTTGTCATTTTACTAGTAGCTTCAATGTTTTTTACTAGTAGCTTTAGTGTTTTTTACTAGTAGCTTTATTTTACTAGTAGTTATGTTTTTTATGAGTAACTATGATATTTTTATAGTAGTTATATTATTTTACTAGTTTCTTTTCCGATTTTTATGGTAGCTATGTTTTTTACTAGTAGTTTTGTTATTTTACTAGTAATTGTGTTCTTCGAATCCTGTAATATACATAGATTGTTCTGTGAAGTGACTTAAAATATGACTGTAGTTCTGTGTAGACTCTCAATGTCACTGCTCTCTTGTACTCATGCCTTTGCTTTGCTCAGCCACTCTTTGCAAGGAAACAAGGACCACAACATTCTGTGCTGAATAACATAGAGAATAATGGATAGTTACCTATTGGTAGCAAGCTTGTTAGTTCGTCGAGAGGTTACCATGATGACCGCATTAACCTCGAGAGCTCAGCTTGAGAGATTAGGTTGCCACTGGTAACCTCTAGACGAACTAACACACCAAAAGGTAACTATCCATTGTTTAGTATAGTGTAGGACACCCCCACAAGCAGTAAAAGTAATTGGTCCTACTTTTTTTTCTCTCACTGCCACTTTCCTTCGACCGCGCCGTGGCCATTTACTGGAAGTGTATATGCAGTTTAGCGCTAGCGCCTTCCATATTGTTGTGCTGTAATGACTGCATAGCTAGTGCAGCATAACAGCTACGATGACGTAGCTACTACAGCATAACGATGTTTTGAAAGGTGCCAATTTTTATCGGTAACAATGTTCCATCATACACTATAATACTGTTTTAAGCTGCCTAATAAAATATTTCCTATGTATTTATGTGGTATGTAATAAACTTCAATAACAAGTTTAACAACAAAAATACTCAGGACTGTTGTCGGCCAGGTGATGTAGTGGTAGAGCTTCTGCTCTCTGCTGTGGCAACCTACCTTCAGAAATGGACTTATGTTACAGGGGGACAGCCGTGGAAGGAGGGTGAGCATTTCACTGGACCATCCTCCTTCAGGGAGGGCATATGCAGTCTTCTGCCGTTGGTTGCCACTTGGTGGAGGCTGGCTGGTAGTGCAAACAGAAGCTGACATGGGTGGGCAGCTGCTGGATGCCAAAGCGTGTCCATGTGGCAAACAAGATGCTGGGATGCATAGCTAGGGGGATCAGTAGTAGGAGGAGAGAGGAGGTTATACTGCCCTTGTACAGGTCACTGGTAAGGCCGCATCTAGAGTATGGAGTTCAGTACTGGTGCCCACACCTCAAAAAGGACATTAACCTGCTGGAGAAGGTCCAGAGGAGGGCTACAAAGATGATAGCCGGTCAGCAGGGCAAGGCATACGAGGAGGGGTTGAGGGCACTGAACATGTACTCCCTGGAAGACAGGAGAGAGAGAGAGAGGACATGATTGGGACATTCAAATACTTGAAAGGGATAAATAATGTTGATAAGGAGAGTCTCTTTAAGCTGAGTGGCAACCATATCACGAGGGGGCACAGTCTTAAGCTGGAGGGTGGGAGGTTTAGGAGGGATGTCAGGAAGCACTTCTTCACATCAAGGGTGTTGGACACTTGGAATGTGCTGCCGAAAGAGTTCATCTCGTTGAAGACAGTGAGCAGCTTTAAGGGAGGCTGGGATAGGCATGGGGGGAAGATAAGAATCATGGGTATGGAGGATGGGAGGAGTGGGGGAGGGAGGGCAGGGACATTAGCTCAAGCTGTGGACCCTGCAGTATGAGCAAACTTGATAGACTAAATGGCCTTCTTCTGCTGGCTTGTTCATATGCATGCATGCATGCCAGCCAGCCTCTGGGGAGAAAAATAGTGGAAACCTACCAGATGGCAAGGTGAAGACTAACCCACTGCAGACCCCCCACCACCAACCAGGCTCTGCTACCCCCCCGATCAAGATCCTGACTGGTCTGGGAAGTTCCAGTCCCCAAGGGCACTGCCATGGGGGCTCCACCATGCAGGAACAAAGAATGCTGAGATATGTACCTGGAGATGGTGGGCGACAGGCTGGGGGGGTTGGTTTAAGATGGGATCCACCTGATCATCTGGAGAAAACAAAGGATAGAAAAAAATGTGTTGCCAGACCAGGGACCCAGGTTCAATTGGCAATGCACTTGCTGCACTGGGGACCAGGGTTCCACTGGCAGTGCGTTGCCATACCAGGGACCTGGGTCTGATTGGCAATTCATTGTCATACCTGGGACCTGGGTTTGATTGGAGATGCACTGCTCTTCCAGGGACCTGGGTTTGATTGGAAATGTGCTGCTATACCAGAGACCTGGGTTTGACTGGAAATGCACTGCTATACCAGGAACCCATGGTTTGATTGGAAATGCTGTGCTATACCAGGGACGTGGGTTTGATTGGAAGTGCGCTGCTACACCAGGGACCTGGGTTTGATCGGAAATGCGCTGCTATACCAGGGACCTGGGTTTGATTGGAAATGCGCTGCTATACCAGGGAACTGGGTTTGATCGGAAATGCGCTGCTATACCAGGGACCTGGGTTTGATTGGAAATGCGCTGCTATACCAGGGACCTGGATTGGATTGGAAATGCGCTGCTATACCAGGAACCCATGGTTTGATTGGAGATGCGCTGCTATACCAGGGACCTGGATTTGATTGGAAATGCGCTGCTATACCAGGAACCCATGGTTTGATTGGAGATGCGCTACTATACCAGGGACCTGGGTTTGATTGGAAATGCGCTGCTAAACCAGGGACCTGGGTTTGATTGGAAATGCGCGGCTATACCAGGGACCTGGGTTTGATTGGAAATGCGCTGCTATACCAGGGATCTGGGTTTGATTGGAAATGCGCTGCTATACCGGGGATCTGGGTTTGATTGGAAATGCATTGCTATACCGGGAACCTGGGTTTGATTGGAAATGCGCTGCTACACCGGGGACCTGGGTTTGATTGGAAATGCGCTGCTACACCGGGGACCTGGGTTTGATTGGAAATGCACTGCTACACCGGGGACCTGGGTTTGATTGGAAATGTGCTGCTACACCAGGGATCTGGGTTTGATTGGAAATGTGCTGCTACAACAGGGATCTGGGTTTGATTGGAAATGCGCTGCTATACCAGGGATCTGGGTTTGATTGGAGATGCGCTGCTATACCAGGGACTTGGGTTTGATTGGAAACACGCTGCTATACAAGGGATCTGGGTTTGATTGGAAATGCGCTGCTATACCAGGGACCTGGGTTTGATAGGAAATGCGCTGCTATACCAGGGACCTGGGTTTGATTGGAAATGCGCTGCTATACCAGGGACCTGGGTTTGATTGGAAATCGCTGCTACACCAGGGACCTGGGTTTGATTGGAAATGCGCTGCTATACCAGGGACCTGGGTTTGATTGGAAATGCGCTGCTATACCAGGGACCTGGGTTTGATTGGAGATGCGCTGCTATACCAGGGACCTGGGTTTGATTGGAAATGCGCTGCTATACCAGGGACCTGGGTTTGATTGGAGATGCGCTGCTATATCAGGGACCTGGGTTTGATTGGAAATGCGCTGCTATACCAGGGACCTGGGTTTGATTGGAGATGCGCTGCTATACCAGGGACCTCGGTTTAATTGGAGATGCGCTGCTACACCAGGGATCTGGGTTTGATTGGAAATGTGCTGCTATACCAGGGACCTGGGTTTGATTGGAAATGTACTGCTATACCAGGGACCTGGGTTTGATTAGAGATGCGCTGCTACACCAGGGACCTGTGTTTGATTGGAAATGCTCTGCTATACCAGGGACCTGGGTTTGATTGGAGATGCGCTGCTATACCAGGGACCTGGGTTTGATTGGAAATGCACTGCTATACCAGGGACCTGAGATTGATTGGAAATGCACTGCTATACCAGGGACCTGGGTTTGGTTGGAAATACGCTGCTATACCAGGGACGTGGGTTTGATTGGAGATGCGCTACTATACCAGGGACCTGGGTTTGATTGGAGATGCGCTGCTATACCAGGGACCTGGGTTTGATTGGAGATGCGCTGCTATACCAGGGACCTGGGTTTGATTGGAGATGCGCTGCCATACCAGGGACCTGGGTTTGATTGGAGATGCGCTGCTATACCAGGGACCTGGGTTTGATTGGAGATGCGCTGCTATACCAGGGACCTGGGTTTGATTGGAGATGCGCTGCTATACCAGGGACCTGGGTTTGATTGGAGATGCGCTGCTATACCAGGGACCTGGGTTTGATTGGAATGCGCTGCTATACCAGGGACCTGGGTTTGATTGGAAATGCGCTGCTATACCAGGGACCTGAGTTTGATTGGAAATGCGCTGCTACACCAGGGACCTGGGTTTGATTGGAAATGCGCTGCTATACCAGGGATCTGGGTTTGATTGGAAATGCGCTGCTATACCAGGGACCTGGGTTTGATTGGAAATGCGCTGCTATACCAGGGACCTGGGTTTGATTGGAGATGCGCTGCTATACCAGGGACCTGGTTTGATTGAAATGTGCTGCTATACCAGGGACCTGGGTTTGATTGGAAATGCGCTGCTATACCAGGGACCTGAGTTTGATTGGAAATGCGCTGCTACACCAGGGACCTGGGTTTGATTGGAAATGCACTGCTATACCAGGGACCTGGGTTTGATTGGAAATGCGCTGCTACACCAGGGACCTGTGTTTGATTGGAAATGCTGTGCTATACCAGGGACCTGGGATTGATTGGAGATGCGCTGCTATACCAGGGACCTGGGTTTGATTGGAAATGCACTGCTATACCAGGGACCTGGGATTGATTGGAAATGCACTGCTATACCAGGGACCTGGGTTTGATTGGAAATCCGCTGCTACACCAGGGACCTGGGTTTGGTTTGAAATACGCTGCTATACCAGGGACGTGGGTTTGATTGGAGATGCGCTACTATACCAGGGACCTGGGTTTGATTGGAGATGCGCTGCCATACCAGGGACCTGGGTTTGATTGGAGATGCGCTGCTATACCAGGGACCTGGGTTTGATTGGAGATGCGCTGCTATACCAGGGACCTGGGTTTGATTGGAGATGCGCTGCTATACCAGGGACCTGGGTTTGATTGGAGATCGCTGCTATACCAGGGACCTGGGTTTGATTGGAGATCGCTGCCATACCAGGGACCTGGGTTTGATTGGAAATCGCTGCTATACCAGGGACCTGAGTTTGATTGAAATCGCTGCTACACCAGGGACCTGGGTTTGATTGGAAATGCGCTGCTACACCAGGGATCTGGGTTTGATTGGAAATGCGCTGCTATACCAGGGACCTGGGTTTGATTGGAAATGCGCTGCTATACCAGGGACCTGGGTTTGATTGGAGATGCACTGTTATACCAGGGACCTGGGTTTGATTAGAGATGCGCTGCTATACCAGGGACCTGCGTTTGATTGGAAATGCGCTGCTATACCAGGGACCTGGGTTTGATTGGAGATGCGCTGCTATACCAGGGACCTGGGTTTGATTGGAAATGCACTGCTATACCAGGGACCTGGGTTTGACTGGAAATGCGCTGCTACACCAGGGACCTGTGTTTGATTGGAAATGCGCTGCTATACCAGGGACCTGGGTTTGATTGGAGATGCACTGCTATACCAGGGATCTGGGTTTGATTGAAATCTGCTGCTACACCAGGGACCTGGTTTGATTGGAGATGCGCTACTATACCAGAGACCTGGGTTTGATTGGGCATGCTGTACCAGGAACCCATGGTTTGATTGGAGATGCTGCTATACCAGGGACCTGGGTTTGATTGGAAATGTGCTGCTATACCAGGGAACTGGGTTTGATTGAGATGCGCTGCTATACCAGGGACCTGGGTTTGATTGGAGATGCGCTGCTATACCAGGGACCTGGGTTTGATTGGAAATGCAGTGCTATACCAGAGATCTGGGTTTGATTGGAAATGCGCTGCTACACCAGGGACCTGGGTTTGATTGGAAATGCACTGCTATACCAGGGACCTGGGTTTGATTGGAAATGCACTGCTATACCAAGGACCTGGGTTTGATTGGAAATGTGCTGCTATACCAGGGACCTGGGTTTGATTGGAAATGCGCTGCTATACCAGGGACCTGGGTTTGATTGGAGATGCACTGCTCTACCAGGGACCTGGGTTTGATTGAAATGTGCTGCTATACCAGGGACCTGGATTTGATTGGAAATGTGCTGCTATACCAGGGACCTGGGTTTGATTGGAAATGCGCTGCTATACCAGGGATCTGGGTTTGATTGGAGATGCGCTGCTATACCAGTGACCTGGGTTTGATTGGAAATGCGCTGCTACACCAGGGACCTCGATTTGATTGGAAATACTGTGCTATACCAGGGACCTGGGATTGATTGGAGATGCGCTGCTATACCAGGGACCTGGGTTTGATTGGAAATGCACTGCTATACCAGGGACCTGGGTTTGATTGGAAATGCGCTGCTATACCAGGGACCTGGGTTGGATTGGAGATGTGCTGCTATACCAGGGACCTGGGTTTGATTGGAAAAGCGCTGCTGTACCAGGAACCCATGGTTTGATTGGAGATGCGCTGATCTACCAGGGACCTGGGTTTGATTGGAAATGCGCTGCTATACCAGGGACCTGGGTTTGATTGGAAAAGCGCTGCTATACCAGGGACCTGGGTTTGATTGGAAATGCGCTGCTATACCAGGGACCTGGGTTTGATTGGAAAAGCGCTGCTATACCAGGGACCTGGGTTTGATTGAAATGGCTGCTACACCAGGGACCTGGGTTTGATTGAAATGCGCTGCTACACCAGGGACCTGGGTTTGATTGGAAATGCGCTGCTACACCAGGGACCTGGGTTTGATTGGAGATGTGCTGCTATACCAGGGACCTGGGTTTGATTCGAGATACGCTGCTACACCAGGGATCTGGGTTTGATTGGAGATGCACTGCTATACCAGGGATCTGGGTTTGATTGGAAATGCGCTGCTACACCAGGGACCTGGGTTTGATTGGAGATGCGCTACTATACCAGAGACCTGGGTTTGATTGGAAAAGCGCTGCTGTACCAGGAACCCATGGTTTGATTGGAGATGCGCTGCTATACCAGGGACCTGGGTTTGATTGGAAATGTGCTGCTATACCAGGGAACTGGGTTTGATTGGAGATGCGCTGCTATACCAGGGACCTGGGTTTGATTGGAGATGCGCTGCTATACCAGGGACCTGGGTTTGATTGGAAATGCAGTGCTATACCAGAGATCTGGGTTTGATTGGAAATGCGCTGCTACACCAGGGACCTGGGTTTGATTGGAAATGCACTGCTATACCAGGGACCTGGGTTTGATTGGAAATGCACTGCTATACCAAGGACCTGGGTTTGATTGAAATGTGCTGCTATACAGGGACCTGGTTTGATTGAAATGCTGCTATACCAGGGACCTGGGTTTGATTGGAGATGCACTGCTCTACCAGGGACCTGGGTTTGATTGAAAATGTGCTGCACCAGGGACCTGGATTTGATTGGAAATGTGCTGCTATACCAGGGACCTGGGTTTGATTGAAATCGCTGCTATACCAGGGATCTGGGTTTGATTGGAGATCGCTGCTATACCAGTGACCTGGGTTTGATTGGAAATGCGCTGCTACACCAGGGACCTCGATTTGATTGGAAATACTGTGCTATACCAGGGACCTGGGATTGATTGGAGATGCGCTGCTATACCAGGGACCTGGGTTTGATTGGAAATGCACTGCTATACCAGGGACCTGGGTTTGATTGGAAATGCGCTGCTATACCAGGGACCTGGGTTGGATTGGAGATGTGCTGCTATACCAGGGACCTGGGTTTGATTGGAAATGCGCTGCTATACCAGGGATCTGGGTTTGATTGGAAGTGCACTGCTATACCAGGGACCTGGGTTTGATTGGAAATGTGCTGCTATACCAGGGACCTGGGTTTGATTGGAGATGCACTGCTATACCAGGGACCTGGGTTTGGTTGGAGATGCGCTGCTACACCAGGGACCTGGGTTTGATTGGAAATCGCTGCTACACAGGACCTGGGTTTGATTGAAATGCGCTGCTACACCAGGGACCTGGGTTTGATTGGAAATGCGCTGCTACACCAGGGACCTGGGTTTGATTGGAAATGCGCTGCTACACCAGGGACCTGGGTTTGATTGGAAATGCGCTGCTATACCTGGGACCTGGGTTTGATTGGAAATGTGCTGCTATACCAGGGACCTGGGTTTGATTGGAAATGCGCTGCTATACCTGGGACCTGGGTTTGATTGGAAATGTGCTGCTATACCAGGGACCTGGGTTTGATTGGAAATGCGCTGCTATACCAGGGACCTGGGTTTGATTGGAAATGCGCTGCTACACCAGGGACCTGGGTTTGATTGGAGATGCACTGCTATACCAGGGACCTGGGTTTGATTGGAAAAGCGCTGCTATACCAGGGACCTGGGTTTGATTGGAAATGCGCTGCTACACCAGGGACCTGTGTTTGATTGGAAATGCTGTGCTATACCAGGGACCTGGGATTGATTGGAGATGCGCTGCTATACCAGGGACCTGGGTTTGATTGGAAATGCACTGCTATACCAGGGACCTGGGATTGATTGGAAATGCACTGCTATACCAGGGACCTGGGTTTGATTGGAAATGCGCTGCTACACCAGGGACCTGGGTTTGGTTTGAATTACGCTGCTATACCAGGGACGTGGGTTTGATTGGAGATGCGCTACTATACCAGGGACCTGGGTTTGATTGGAGATCGCTGCCATACCAGGGACCTGGGTTTGATTGGAGATCTGCTGCTATACCAGGGACCTGGGTTTGATTGGAGATGCGCTGCTATACCAGGGACCTGGGTTTGATTGGAGATGCGCTGCTATACCAGGGACCTGGGTTTGATTGGAGATGCGCTGCTATACCAGGGACCTGGGTTTGATTGGAGATGCGCTGCTATACCAGGGACCTGGGTTTGATTGGAAATGCGCTGCTATACCAGGGACCTGAGTTTGATTGAAATCGCTGCTACACCAGGGACCTGGGTTTGATTGAAATGCTGCTACACCAGGGATCTGGGTTTGATTGGAAATGCGCTGCTATACCAGGGACCTGGGTTTGATTGGAAATGCGCTGCTATACCAGGGACCTGGGTTTGATTGGAGATGCACTGTTATACCAGGGACCTGGGTTTGATTAGAGATGCGCTGCTATACCAGGGACCTGCGTTTGATTGAAATGCTGCTATACCAGGGACCTGGGTTTGATTGGAGATGCTGCTATACCGGGACCTGGGTTTGATTGGAATACGCTGCTATACCAGGGACCTGGGTTTGATTGAACGCTGCTATACCAGGGACCTGGGTTTGATTGAAATAGCTGCTATACCAGGGACCTGGGTTTGATTGGAATGCGCTGCTATACCAGGGACCTGGGTTTGATTGGAAATGCGCTGCTACACCAGGGACCTGGGTTTGATTGGAAATGCGCTGCTACACCAGGGACCTGGGTTTGATTGGAAATGCGCTGCTACACCAGGGACCTGGGTTTGATTGGAGATGTGCTGCTATACCAGGGACCTGGGTTTGATTGGAGATACGCTGCTACACCAGGGATCTGGGTTTGATTGGAGATGCACTGCTATACCAGGGATCTGGGTTTGATTGGAAATGCGCTGCTACACCAGGGACCTGGGTTTGATTGGAGATGCGCTACTATACCAGAGACCTGGGTTTGATTGGAAAAGCGCTGCTGTACCAGGAACCCATGGTTTGATTGGAGATGCGCTGCTATACCAGGGACCTGGGTTTGATTGGAAATGTGCTGCCTACCAGAGACTGGGTTTGATTGGAGATCGCTGCTATACCAGGGACCTGGGTTTGATTGGAGATGCTGCTATACCAGGGACCTGGGTTTGATTGGAAATGCAGTGCTATACCAGAGATCTGGGTTTGATTGAAATGCGCTGCTACACCAGGACCTGGGTTTGATTGAAATGCACTGCTATACCAGGGACCTGGGTTTGATTGAAATGCACTGCTATACCAGGGACCTGGGTTTGATTGGAAATGTGCTGCTATACCAGGGACCTGGGTTTGATTGGAAATGCGCTGCTATACCAGGGACCTGGGTTTGATTGGAGATGCACTGCTCTACCAGGGACCTGGGTTTGATTAAAAATGTGCTGCTATACCAGGGACCTGGATTTGATTGGAAATGTGCTGCTATACCAGGGACCTGGGTTTGATTGGAAATGCGCTGCTATACCAGGGATCTGGGTTTGATTGGAGATGCGCTGCTATACCAGTGACCTGGGTTTGATTGGAAATGCGCTGCTACACCAGGGACCTCGATTTGATTGGAAATACTGTGCTATACCAGGGACCTGGGATTGATTGGAGATCGCTGCTATACCAGGGACCTGGGTTTGATTGAAATACTGCTATACCAGGGACCTGGGTTTGATTGGAAATCGCTGCTATACCAGGGACCTGGGTTGGATTGGAGATGTGCTGCTATACCAGGGACCTGGGTTTGATTGGAAATGCGCTGCTATACCAGGGATCTGGGTTTGATTGGAAATGCACTGCTATACCAGGGACCTGGGTTTGATTGGAAATGTGCTGCTATACCAGGGACCTGGGTTTGATTGGAGATGCACTGCTATACCAGGGACCTGGGTTTGGTTGGAGATGCGCTGCTACACCAGGGACCTGGGTTTGATTGGAAATCCGCTGCTACACCAGGGACCTGGGTTTGATTGGAAATGCGCTGCTACACCAGGGACCTGGGTTTGATTGGAAATGCGCTGCTACACCAGGGACCTGGGTTTGATTGGAAATGCGCTGCTACACCAGGGACCTGGGTTTGATTGGAAATGCGCTGCTATACCTGGGACCTGGGTTTGATTGGAAATGTGCTGCTATACCAGGGACCTGGGTTTGATTGGAAATGCGCTGCTATACCTGGGACCTGGGTTTGATTGGAAATGTGCTGCTATACCAGGGACCTGGGTTTGATTGGAAATGCGCTGCTATACCAGGGACCTGGGTTTGATTGAAATCGCTGCTACACCAGGGACCTGGGTTTGATTGGAGATGCACTGCTATACCAGGGACCTGGGTTTGATTGAAAGCTGCTATACCAGGACCTGGGTTTGATTGGAAATCGCTGCTATACCAGGGACCTGGGTTTGATTGGAAAAGCGCTGCTATACCAGGGACCTGGGTTTGATTGGAAATGCGCTGCTACACCAGGGACCTGGGTTTGATTGGAAATGCGCTGCTACACCAGGGACCTGGGTTTGATTGGAAATGCGCTGCTACACCAGGGACCTGGGTTTGATTGGAGATGTGCTGCTATACCAGGGACCTGGGTTTGATTGGAGATATGCTGCTATACCAGGGATCTGGGTTTGATTGGAGATGTGCTGCTGTATCAGGGACCTGGGTTTGATTGGAAATGAACTGCTATACCGGGAACCCATGGTTTGATTAGCAGTGCCGTGATGTACCAGGGGACTAGGTTTGATTGGAAATGTGCTGCTGTATCAGGAACCCAGGCTATGATTAGCAGTGCCGTGGTGTACCAGTGAACCAGGTACAACTGGAAATGCGCTGCTATACCAGGGACCTGGGTTTGAATGGAAATGTGTTGCCATACCCGGAAGCTGGGTTTGATTGGCAACGGAATCACGGCAGCTCCCCACTTCCTTCAGTACCAGCGTCAGCAGCACTAAGTGACACTAGGCAGATTGTATTGCATTGTATCTGACAGAGGCTCATTCATCTGATACATCAAAGCATCAGTGAGCCCTGAGCTGATCCTGTAGTACAGTCTGCCTTGCAGCACTAGGTGGTGACAAACCACACCTCTCTCCCCCCCCCACCCTCCTGTGTGCCTCATAGCTGCTGGGATTTCAGCTATTGTCCCTTATCAGGGATCAGAACTTGGGGAAAACTAATGATACTGGACTATTTCCCATAGGGTTTGGGGGGGCGAGTTAGGGAGGTGGGGTGGGGGTTACTAAAGACTGTCAACAGAGGAGGAACTGACTGGATGCCCAGTCTTATAAACAGGAGGACCGGGGAGGGGTGGATATGAAGGAGGGAGGCCGGGAGTTGGCTACACTAGCCCTGGCCACCTGGGGAAGGAGAGAAGCTTTAAAAAAAATGTTTTTTGTTTGTTTGTTTAAACAGTTTAGCCCAAATAAATTAAAAACATTTAAGGTTCTGAATATCAATCATTGCTGAGTATTTATTTAAACATTTTCACCAGGAAAGACTTTGCTGAGCTTGTAAAAAGCTTGTTTACAGATGTGTCGGGGGGATGGGGAAGGGGAGTAAACAGTACGAGATGGACAAATATACATTGTTTAGGGTGCAGTAGTAATAAAATAAATGTAACAATGCATTCAGTTAATCATAATTAAATATATATGTGTGCAGTCACAGGTGTTTGATGTAATTAATGCATATTAAGAAACAAGTGCTAGACAGTGCAGGGAGTACTGCAAATAGTAGTAGGATAATCCCTCCCAGACGCAGGGTGTAGCTAACTAGGCAGGGCCAGCGGAATACTCAGGAACACCAATACCAAAATAGAGATTAAGGCTGAGTTAGCTTGGGGGCTGGGAGGAAGCTGCTTACAGCGGGAGGGTAGAAACAAGGGAAGGTCAACAACACGGAGGAGAGGAATACAAGAGGGATGTCAACAACACGGGAGGGAGAATACAAGAGGGAAGTCAGCAACACGGGAGGGGAGAATACAAGAGGGATGCCAACAGCACAGGAGGGGAGAATACAAGAGGGATGTCAACAACACGAGAGGGGAGAATACAAGAGGGATGTCAGCAACACGGGAGGGGAGAATACAAGAGGGATGCCAACAGCACGGAAGGGGAGAATACAAGAGGGATGTCAACAACACGGAAGGGGAGAATACAAGAGGGATGCCAACAGCACGGGAGGGGAGAATACAAGAGGGATGCCAACAGCACGGGAGGGGAGAATACAAGAGGGATGTCAACAACACGGGAGGGGAGAATACAAGAGGGATGCCAACAGCACGGAAGGGGAGAATACAAGAGGGATCTCAACAGCATGGGAGGGGAGAATACAAGGGTCAAGGATCAGGAACAGTAACAGGAGGAATGGCAAAGTCCTGAAGGGCTTTGAGAGAGGAGAAGGACAAGGCTGAGCAGATGGACAGGGAGAGGGAGGACCAAAGTTTAGGAAAATGATACAAAGGTACTTGCACCTCCCACCCCACCCCCACTGTGTATACCCCAGCCCAAAATCTGAGCACCATAATACTGAATACCGAATGACAAGTTAGGATTAGGATGGGCTGAAAGATTTCAGAAACAGTGAGTCCTTCTCCCAGCCCTGCTACATCCCTCGCACTGAATGGGCAGCAGAGACGCAATGCGCAGCTTGCTGTACTCTTGTCTCCTGTACCATCTGTTACAGAAGCTACTGCAGGTTGGAGCACTAATTGTCTGTGAGCTTTACACTTCCTGTTTTTGCCAAATGGATGCACTACTTCATATGGGGAAACTCCAAAATAAGTCATTTTTCTAAGAAAAGGTTTCATGGTGCTGGTTCCTTTACAGAAAAGCATTTTTGTTATTTATTGCTATTTAGTTCATCCTACAGAGTCTTGTCTCAAGCTGTGACCTGGAGGTGGGGAGTGATGAGAAACTGGAGAAAATATAGCATCAGCACCTTAGAAATCAGAGGAACAAATCATGACAAACAGTGGAAGACAGTAAGGGCTCTATCTGATTATGGGTGGTGGCGGAGGATGGCCCCATGAACAGATCTTTTATTTATTCAGGCCTGGCCTAAGGGTGTCTAGGATGTCAGAGCTAAGCAGCAGAGCTAACAGTCAAGTCAGGGGCACAGCCAGAATTCTGCTACTGGTTAGGCCTGGGCCCGTGGCACATTAGGCCAAGCATGATACAAACGGGTGGTGTCTCAGTGCTACTCTTGCACACGTGTGACACAGTCATTAGCTGCACTGCATGATGGGTAACGGTTATTGCTTGTGATGTACAGGATATTAAAACACATTTTATGATTTCCAGCACATAGAATTCTCTATTGGGATTAGCACAACTCAGTTACACAAGATTCCCTACGCATTTCAATTTTAGAATATTTTTTGTTGCTAAAGACAACTTCATAAAAACAGGATCTTTCTGCAATCTGTGCTAAGATCAGGCTGCATATACTATGAACCCCTCACAAACAAGAGGGCATCTTGGAGTCAAAAAAAAAAAAGTAAGATTCTTTATTCTTTTCTTTGTCGTTTATTTTATCTCTCGTTACTACCCCATCACCCACCACAGTGATGGGCTCGACCTGCTTTACCATTCCTCCAGCCAGGAATACGACACGCAGGCCTTCAAAGTTGAGTGCAGCCTCTCTCTTGGTTCAGTCAGTATGGGAACGGGGGAAGCTGGGTGGTCCACTGCCTCCCTCCTTCCCTCCGAAGGAACTGTGCACCAAACCTTTGTGATACTTTGCGCCTGCCCCCAGTAACTAAGCACCACACCTTTGTGTTATATCATATTCCCCCCATGAACTGAGCACTACTTATCCACTAAATGTCTGCTTCTCCCTGTCCCCTCCCCCAAAAGGAATTAAGCATCAAACAACCACAATACATCTGCTCCACCTCATCAAGGTACCGAGCACCTCATATCCATAATATGTCTGCTCTCCCCAGGTACTGAGCACCTCATCACCACAATACGTCTGCTTCCCCCAGGAACTGAGTATGTCACCTCGAGATGTCTGCGCCCTCCAGTAACTGAGCACCTCACTTTCACAATATGTCCACAGGCCCCTCCACCCCACCCCTGGAACTGAGCACCTTACCTCAGTGATATGTCAGCCTCCCCCAAGAACTAAGTAACTCCCTCATGATACATTCAGTCCCTCCTGGAACAAGTACCTCCCTCTGTGATACATCTACCCGCCCCTGAACGGAGCACCTCAACTCTACAATATGTACACTGCCCCCCAGAACCAAGCACCTCACCTCTGTGATGTCAGCTTCCCAACCAAGTACCTCCCTCTTCTGTAATGACACTGCTCTCCCCGAACAGAGTACCTCTCTGCAATACATCTGCTTGCCTCCCCGAACTGAACACCTCACCTCCATAATACATGTGCTCCCTGAGGAAACAAGCACCCCACCTCCATGATATGTCCCTTCCCCCTACAAACTAAGTGCCTCCCTCTCCACAAAACTTCTGCTCCCACCAGGAACTGAGTACGTCACATCCACACGTCTACTGCCCCAGGAACTCAGCATCTAACCTCTCGATACATCTGTCATCCCCCGGAACTGAGCACCTCAACT
Organism: Neoceratodus forsteri; assembly: GCA_016271365.2. Classification (NCBI taxonomy): domain Eukaryota; kingdom Metazoa; phylum Chordata; order Ceratodontiformes; family Ceratodontidae; genus Neoceratodus; species Neoceratodus forsteri. Next base: position 87,377,420 of record JADMNL010000029.1, read on the forward strand.
CGACAATATGTCTGCTCTCCCTCCCCTCAGGAACTGAGCACCTCACCTTCACAATATGTGCACTCCTCCCAGGAACTAAGCACCTTACCTCTGCAGTGTGTCTGCTCTCCCCCAAAACTAAGTCCCTCCCTCTGTGATACATCTCCTCTTCCCCGAAACTAAATGTCTCCCCTTTGTGATACATCCTTCCCTTCCTCTTTGGAACTGAGCACCTAAGCTCCATAATATGTCCCCCGAGACTGGGCATCTCACCCTCCACGATATGTTCACTCCACCCCTTCGAGGCACTGAGCACCTCACCTCCACAATATGTCCGCTTCATCCAGGAACTGAGCACCTCACCAACATGATATGCCTGCTCTTCCCAGGAACTGAGCATCTCACCTCTGTGACATATCTGCTCCTTCCCACATGAACTGAACATCTCACCACCACAATATGTCAGCACCCCCAAGGGACTGAGCACCTCACCTCCACAATATATCCTTTCCTCACCCCCAGGAATTGAGCACCTCCCCTCTGTGATACGTCCCCCCCCCCTCGGAACTGGGCATCTTCCCTCTATGATACAGGTTTGTCCACTACTTCCCCCCTCAGCAACTGAACACTTTACTTCCACGATACATCCGCTCCCCCCAGGAACTGAGCACCTCACATTCACAATACATCTGCTCCCCTTAGAAACTGAGTACCTCCACTCCAGGATACGTCTGCTCCTCCTAAGAGCTGAGCACATCACCTCTGCACTAAATCCTCTTCTCCTCCGCCCCAGGAATTTAGTACTTCATATTATATATACATCCGCCTCCAAGACCTCACACCTCACATTAAGCCACTGAATGTGCACCTCATCACTTCACCTGCATATGTTTTCACCCCCCGGAACATTCACAATACGCTCACTTGATATGTGCATCCCCTCCCCCAGTAACTGAGCACGCCACCGCCATGATATGCCTGATTCTCTCCTCCCCCCCCCAGGAACCAAGCACCTCCCCTCTGCAATATGTCCACTTCTCCAGTTACACAACTTATTCAGGTCCTCTTGCAGGTTGTAATATGAAAATGAAAGCACAGCACATAAAACACCATGTAGTTAAATATTTTGCGCAAAAAGTGAGATTTATCTCTTTATTTCCAAAATTACAAACGGTGCATATAGCACACATGGAGATACATATGTAGCCCAGGCACCGTGTGCCAGTGGGCTACTGCTCCTGCCTGTTGGCCCTTTAACTGGTTAAGAGCCTTGATCCTGTTACAGTGCTGTTCGGGGAGTCTGTCCCAAAGATAATAAAAATAACGCGGTGCCTCCACCCGGAGAAAAGTAGACATGGGTCAGGTGACTGGCTAGCACAGCCCCCTGGGATGCTGCACCCACCCAACTCCCCTACCAACCACCCCACACACTGAATACCCAGCCGTTCAATAACACCATGCACCATGAACAGTAATGATGTGGCAGACTCATAGACTTCCTGCACACACCGTTTCAAACGATAAATCACAACTTTATTGGGGGTAAGGACTAGGGAAGGGATGTTAGGACAAAGGATGGTTGTGAATAAAAAAAAAAATGGTTAGAACAAATAATAACAACAATCATTTGGGACAGCAGGCCAAGACCACCCCCACTGGTACCAGTGTTTCCCAGAATGTCCTTGGGGTACCCTCTAGGTGCAGGCCTGGTCGGTGCCGGGGGTGGCTGCCTGTTAGAGCCCTGAAACTTTGTAAAAGTGCTTTGATTATAAAGATTACTTTTCCCTTTAACTTTTCCAGGAGCCAGATCCTGGGTACTCATTGTTCATAGATCTCAAATGCTTGGAATGTAGAGCTCCTTGGTCAGTGCAACACATAGCAGGAGAAGGAGAGCCTTGGTTCTCCTGGCAGGATGGAACTAGCTCGAGGATCTTGTAGCTGGTCACCTTGATTGTAATTCTGGCCGCTTGTCACCTTCAGCTGCTTCTGGCCCGTTGCAGAGCTCTGTGGCAGGACAGCACCAGCCCCAGAAGACCCAGACCTGGGAGTGGTGCCACAGCCTGGTTCCCCACAATGGATCCCAGGTGCTCTAGCACCCTAGCAAGCACTGGTGACCTCCTGAGATGGTGAGTCCCACTTGGAAGTGGTTAGCTGATTCCTTCCCTGACTCTGCGTGAGAACTCCCAGATTGTGGGGGTCCTCCTGCAGTCCCTGCACTGAGTTCAAAACCAGCAGAAGTCACTGGCAGTTACTCAAGCAAAGTCCAGTACCAGTTGGAGTTGGTGCTAGCCCTAGATCAGTGAAGCACAGGTGCCATCAACAGGGGGATCCAAACACAACAGGCCCCTGCACACCAGTCTGAACTTTTCAGTTAGAAAATGTCCACAACCTTTTCTTCAGCTGCAGCTGGGACACAGCTCTCAGCCACTGCTACCAGTTCACTCAGGAAATGTACAACACCTGGCTAGCATCTCGACGTCCAGATATGCTTTGCCTCTTCAGAATCACAACTGCAGTCTCACACAAGTAAAACAAATGCTCAGCAGCAACTGTGGCACTCAAATAGAACAGCTCACTCCTCTCAGCTCAATTCAGTCCACCAGTGCAGGGTTTCTGCAGCACTTAGCTTCTCCAATATAATCAAACAGCTCACCGTATCAGAGGAATCAAAGTATTAGTTCAGTCTCTCACTCTCTTTTCCTTACTGAACCTTTCCTGAACACACCAATCTCTTCTGGAAGCCTGGGCAAGGCCTCCCTAGTCCAGATCCACTCTCACAGGGGTTTTCTGACTCGTACAGAGCCCGGAAACTGACTGCCGAACAACCAGAAAGTCCAGGGGTTTTCACCCGAGAATCCAAAGTTCTGATTGGCTGATTGAGCCCATCAATTGTCCATAACCATAGTGATCAATATCACCCACTGGCTTGTTGGGGCATGGTTTAGGCGCCTGCATTAGTCCCCTCCTTTTTTTCCCCAGGAGTCCCTCTGTCCTGGCTCTAGGCACCTAATTAGATGATTGGCTGTTGTTTGGGGTCAGGGTGTCATCAGCATGGCTGCTGTCATTCAGTTCTGTGCAGTCCCATACAGTCCCCCATCTGTTCAGTGCTGCTGCAGCCAAGTCAAACACTTTATTTAAACAAAAGCCCCACTGTGTTGTAGCCCCTTTTGTATCCTCCTAAGCAATCTCACTCTTGAGCACTACTTCCCCACAGTTTCCCCGTCACTGCTGCGGAAACTCAGACTCCCCAGGCAGCTGCGACACCCTCATTAATATTCATGAGGGCTCATGAAGTATTCATGAGCCCTCGTTCATTCCATTTTCAAACTTTAATACTGGACAACTAGGAGGCTTCTTGGTTGCCTCACTAAGGTCCCTGGTCTCCAGATAGCAGAACGGGCAGACCGGGACCCCTAAAACACTCCCCAAAAGACCTCAAATCTGGCGGTTGGTACATCAATACTGTCCTTTGCGCATGTGCAATTGCCGACAGACCCAGAATAATGCCAGCGACTCATGGTCAAGTTCCCAAGCCGAACAAGGCTGAATTCAAGGACAGCATAGTTTGGGGGGATCTTAGGGGCACCAGAAGGCTCGGGGAGAACACCCAGAAACAGGCAACTGGGCAGGAAGGAGACAATTAAGGTAAGCCCCCGGGAGGAGGGTTACACATACAAAAGCTTTTAGGATGCAGTAATTCACATAAATATGTAAATATACCTCAACCAAAAAAGGAGGGGGGGTCCGGTGAGACCTAACCATAAAGTCCATATGGACATATACTCACTTGGGAGTGGAGACCAGGCAACCGAGACAAAAAGGTCCCAATGTTTCACCTTCTAACTGAAGCTTCGACTGGGAAATCCACCTTGGTGTCATAAATGAACTTAAATGGCCTGCTGGAGACCCCAACTTCTAGCCTGTTGAAAATTTTGAATAGCAGTGGACCCAGTACTGATCCCTTAGGGATGTCACCAAGTACACCCCCCCCCCGTTCACCACAACTCTGTGCTTCTTGCCCCCAAGTTAGCTACTTCATCATATAAACCTTATGTATGCCATGCTAGTGTACTATATCTAGATGCTTGTCCTGCACCAGTGTCAAAGCCTTGCTGAAGTCCAAATAGACTGTGTCTAAGGCCCTGTCCCATTCTACCTCGCATGTCACCCCCTTGAGGAAGGGGATCAAATTGGTACATACTGTATTTGTATTGCATTACTGTGATATCCGTAGTAGTATAAACGTTATTAACTCACTGGAAGCCCTGGGAGTTCTTGTATGATACAGCCTGGCTGTAACTTGGCCCTTTGTCTCTTGTGCTGCAGATCTTTGCTATCTTTGCATTTGGAACCTGCGGAGGGTACAGTGGGAAAACGGGGGTGACTGTGAAATGTGAAGACGTGTCGAAGAACCTGACAACAGTCTCCATTCCCTTTGGATATCCTTTCAGGTATGAAGATGAAGCTGTTTGTTGAAAATTACGGCACAACTGTGGCTTGCGTTACTGTGAGGTAATCTAACCCTACCTGGGTCGTGTGCTTTATGCCCCTAGGGTTTGATTAAGCATTAAGGCACAGCCTCGAGTTAAGTTACCATGTGTTGATCTAACCCTAGGGGGTCATGAGATACAAGTAGCTGTGGACAAAGCGACAAACCTCTATAATTCGCGTAGTAAAATTCATGCAGTGTGAAAATTTGACTATACAAATTGCTGCACTGTGCACCTCGCGGCAAATTTTGCTACACCAGTTGAGGCACTTCACATCAAACATTCACCACAGATTGCATCAATTCACATGGTAAAAATGGACATAATTGCAGTGAATTGCATAGTGCAAACTGCACAAATGCTACGCATAGTGCATAGCGGCCAAATTCACCACAATTTGTGGACACATTTTAAATTCGCAACACTTCTAGGTATGAGGTGTAGCCAAGTATCTTATGCCCTGGAGTTAGATTAACAGGCAGTAACCCATCTTCTGGAGTGCTTTAATGCCGTTATTAAACTAATGTTTTTATTTATTTATTTCTTAAATGAATCTTTTAAAAATTAAAAATCTAATTGCTCTATTGTACTTGTGGGTTTCTAGCCATTACTGTATTCCTGTTAGAAGGTTGTCGCCAAGCAATATGTTCCATGTCTAGACATTGTTCTGTAATGAAGGCAACCCAACTGCAGGCGTGCCCTAACGCTTTCACGAAACTAAACTAAATTATTTTTTTGTTTGTAAGTTAATAAGACCTCCGAAAGGCCAGCCCGGTGGGGTGCAAGGCTGAGGAACTGTACCTAACCTGCCACCACACCTGCGACCCAGGTTGGGGAACTGACTTGGGTCACCGAGGATTGGCCAGGGAGATGAGGATTGAGCGTTCAGTGGACTGCTGTCCTTTCTGGGTAGGGAGGGGTGCAGATCCCAGCACTTGTTTGGCCTCTAGCGGTGCATAGGGGTGCAGGCAGCCAGGAAATGCAACTTTGGGGAATAGAGGAACAGCAGCCAGCAAAGTCCTACACACGGGAAACATGCGTGGGTACGTTTGGATAGCATTGCATGTCCGTTCCTTCAGGGGAGAAAACTGTAGGAAAAATGGCCGGGTGCAGCGCAGGATGACACCGACCCCTCACAGGCTCCACACCAGACTACAGGGTCGTCTCCTGGAAACCAGATCCATTCATCAGCAGTAAGCTGACGACCCCTGCCACAGGAGGTAAACCATGGGGGAAGTACCGGGATTAAGGCAAGTCCCTGAGACACTGGGTGAAAAGGCTGGGGGGGCAGTAATGGGGATAGCCTGCACTGGCCACGGAAGAGGAGTAAACAGATTAATTAACTAACAAAAAACAAGGGCCTCTGAGGGATGTCTGTTGTGCTATAAGAGACTCAAGAATGAGGTTTGGGCAAGAGGACAGCCAAGCCGAGCTGAGCGGTTCTGTCTGCCAAACCTCATACCATAAGAGACATTCCTTGGAGGTCCTAAGTTTAGCTTGAGTCATTTATAACAAGTTTACAGTTTTTTTTTTTAATTTAGTTTGCTGTTCTTCCCCTGGTGCTGAAGTGGAGCTCTCCCTCCTGTCGGTCCTGCACGAGAGCACACTGTACACAGAATAAGAGGTACAGTGGCTCTGTGCACTGACTGGCTGAAATCACCTCAGTGATCTATAATTAGTCAAGCTGTAATTTTTTATAGCTTGAATTCTTATTGTTTTAGTACGGTATACAGAAGTTTCCAGTCGTTAACGGAACTCCTGAGAAAGAATGCTGTCAGCTAACCAGAATGCTTGGTGTTCAGCAGTTTTTTTAAGAATTTGGTATTACATGTCTGAGTGTCAAGAACTTGTTTGTGAAGACTAAGAGACACACTTACATAGTTCCAGTCTTACATCCCATGGCAGGTTGGATCTGTGACTTGTATAAAAATCCAAAGCAGGTGGGGGAGGACAGAATGCAAGAAAAGAATCCTACCTCCTAACTGTCTGGTATTTTTATTTATTTTTTCTGCTAATTTTTTTTTAATTGTGTTGATTCACCACACAAAATATTCATAATTTTTAAGAAGAGTTTCTTTCAAAGCCAGCCCATTGGCAGTCTGGTAGGGTTACCGCTGGCAACCCTGGTTCAGAAACAAGCCAGGGACATCAGAAACTGACTGGCGGCAGAGGATGCAGTGTCCCAGGGGACGCACTTCTCCTCCACGAGGGAGGTTGTCTGTTTGCCGCTGCATGAGCACCATCTCAGCATCTAGGGTGGTGTAAGCTAGATGGAGATGGCAGTGGAAGGGGAGACGCAGAGAGGATTTATAGTATATGGTTATGGCTTATTGTGACTAGAAAGCAGTGGCTTTCAAATTCTTGTTGTAGGACAGTTCAAAGGTCAAAAAAGTTGTTGTACTATCGTTCTGACGTCACATCGATAGTACAACAACTTTTCTGACTTGCCCTACCACCTGATTGATTGATTTACAGTGGGGATTCAAAAAACGCTGGAGAAAATGGCAGCTTCACTTAGCGAGCGGTCAGGCAAGCAGCTCACAAGTACAGTTTGGACACGGACTATATTGTCATGTCCGTGTGCCCAAACTGTCAGTTTTCGTTATTTTTATGTGTTTAAATCTAGTGGCACAGTTACCGATGCCAAAGCAGAGTGGGATTTTCAGCGAGGAGTCGGGAGAACCGGTAACTTCTGCGGCAGGACTGCATCAGGGAGGACTGCAACTTTAGGTAGGGAACTGCAAGAATGACAAAATGACGAGTTTTAATGCGGGAATGTGAACATTGAGGAACCATATACTATAAAATAGTGGATGGTTGACTGTCCCTACTTAGAAAGCATTGTTTCCATCTCAGGGAGTCGTGGCGTCACAGAAACACCTCGACTCCCTCATTAGGAACATTAGCCTTGTTGTGGATGGTCAGCCATCCACTATTCCATATGTGGCGCACATGCCTGTTGCATGCATTGTCCCAGTACTCACGGCCCCAGCATCTCAGGGGTGGGAACAGCAATAAGGAAAAAACTCAGTGCACAGCATAACAACACCAGCATTTTTGGGTCCTGCACCACCCGCTAGCAAGGAAGAACTCAGCTGCCACAGAATTCGACGCCGCTCAGCTGGGAGACTGTCCCACCCACCCTGCCAACTCCACTGTGAGAGGAAGTCTCCCCACGGGGCACGTGACGGACTGGTTGATAGCCTGGCTGAGGGTGCTGCTGGGCTGCAAGAGGAAAAATAGTAGTTAAGAAAAACACAACTTTCCACAAGCCAAAAGATAATTTTTATTATATGTCCTGAAGGAGGTACCGAGCGTCGTCTGGAAAAACTTTTCAAATTATAACATTTAGGCACCATGTTGTATATTTTCCACATGTTCTTTCCTTTTCATTTTTTGTCATCAGGGATATATGCCTCGAAACTGGCTGCAGCTGCTCTGGTTGCTTGTCCACATGTGATGTAATACTATAAATGTCATATGTTGCAGTCGAAATAGTTAACAATGTCACATGTAGAAAACAAACCGGGGTAGATGTAGCCCAAGGCACAATGGTACAGTTTTCCAACAAATTTTCAGAGTATGAAGAATGAAGGTGAGATAAATATGCAAAATATATGTTGAATTGGGTATAAATACAAATGTTTTCCCCAAAGAGTCAGTTGCTGTCCTACGCATTCCAGGCTAACCCATCCCTGCAAGATGGGAATTAGCAAATTGACTTCTTTACCAGCAGCAATGGCATTGGAGCGGACTCATAGGATGAAGAGGAGAGGAGTAGTGGTTATAGCACAGAAGTAGAGTAGCTTAGAAGATCCCACATGCAAGTTCCACCAAAGGCATTGGCTCATTACATAGAAACATATAATCTGCCAGCAGATAAAGATCGCTTGACCCATCTAGTCTGCCCATTTTTCCTTGCCTGTAGTGTCACCGCAGATCCTACTTGATCTCCAGCCCATTCTCCCACCACCCCTCCTTTTCTCCAGGATTTCCTTAAGCCTATCCCAGTCATTATTAAGCCCCACCACTGTTTTTACCCCCACCACCTCTGCTGGAAGATTGTTCCTGGAATCCCCCACTCTGTCTGTGAAGAACTATTCCCTCACATCTCTCCTGAATGTACCTGTGGAGGGGTTGTGGGATAACAGATGGACCAGACACCAGACTTTAGGTTCAACACACAATCTCTGTGTGTTGTTTATTCAAAATACAGGAAATAAGCTTCAGCAATGGCATATTGCTTCTTCAGTACATTAGTTTGCAGCAACAGACTATGTATGTCCTTTCTCTGCACTTAGCCAGCACCTACTGACACTGATCTCTGATCGAAGCGTTTTCTGTGAAGACCCTTTTTCCCTATGTGGGCCTTGTTTGCTTGGGTAGTGGGGGCTCAAAAAGAAAAACAAAACAAGCTCTAGACAAAGAACCTCAGTGCAGAATCACTGAAAAAATGGTTACCCCAAAGGCATTAGCAGTAAATCAAGTTTCAAAGAAATACAACATCATACATACTTCCATAATGCAGCGCATCATGGGATATATGCAAATCACCATGCAATTTCAGTCTTGTTCAGTTTACAGCAATTTACATGCATTTTAAAATAGCACAACTAACTTAATTTCTGTAATAGTCACCTAGTACTTTTTACCATTATCAAAAACACCTAGTGCCATGGTATTTTCAACATTTACAGGTTTCATAAACATGAGGTATATACATCAAGGTATTTTATGACGTAGTGATATTACATACCAAATCCAACAACGATAAACCCAACCTGTTTTACATACACTTGGAGGTCACCACAATAAACTCCCTGTACAAGGACTTGAGAGGGAAAAGGAAAATTAAAGAGGACACTATAACATAGTAAAGAAAGGAAAGGGGGTGTCCATAGGTGGCCAACCTTATGGACTAGAAATTGTAAAGAATAGATTAGGCTAAGAAATAGAACTGTTGCAACAGATTTAAGAAAAGATCGGTCCTTAAGAGTGGCAGGAGATCCCTGTCACATACCCCCCCCCCCAGCTTCTTATCGTCATTCCATGACCCTGAGCATGCCACATAACCTTAACATACTAACATACTAAAACTGGCCAGCAGATTAGGCCTATTGGTCTATCGAGTCTGCTCGAGTAGCCACCTTTACAGTGAATTCCCTGTGGCCACCCCATCCCCCAAAGTGACCTATTGCTACCACTTCATTATGAACCCCCCACCCTTACTTTACTCCTGTGTCTATCCCACCCTCTCTTAAATCATTCAACTGTTCCCATCCCCACCAATTCAGATGGCAGCGAGTTCCAAGCATCACCACTCTTTCCGTGAAAAGTGCCATCTCGCCTCCCCTTTAAATCCCCCCATTAATCTCAGGCAATGCCCCTTTGAGACTCGGCCCTGCCTCAGCTGGAACAATTCTTCAGAGTTAACCTGATTGATCCCCTTCAAAAATGTAAAAACCTCTATCATATCCCCTCTATCCCTCCTCTCCTCCAAGGAGTACATGTTCAACTCCTTTAATCTCTCCTCATAGGGCAGGTCACTCAGGCTGTGGATCATTCTTGATGCCCTCCTCTGTACCCTCTTTAGAAGGGCCGCATCACGCCTCAAGTACGGGTGCCAAAACTGCACGCAGTGCTCCAGGTGTGACCTAACCAGACAATTATACTGGGGTAGTATGATCTCCCTTCTTCTTGATGTTATCCCTCTGGCATACAACCAAGCATCCTATTTGCCTTTGCAGCTGCCTTCCTACAGTGCTCTGAGTTATTCATTTTGGCATCTGTTGTCACCCCAAGATCCTTTTCTTCCCTGGAGACCATCAGTTTCACCCCTCCTAGACTGTAGTTATGTCCCAGGTTCCTGGATTCTAAGAGGAGTACACTGCACTTTTTGTTATTGAATCTCAGCTGCCAAGTGTGCAGCCATCTTTCAAGTGTCTCCAAGTCTTCCTGCAGATTCTTGCTCCCCTCCTCTTTATTCACCACTGCCCCGTACTTGGAGCCATTCACGAATAGACCAGTCTGCTCTTAACTCAGACTGCAATATCTGAGATAAACGCAATAAATAAGACTGGCCCTAAAACTGACCCCTGGGGGACTCCACTTAAGACCTTTCCAGGGGACGAGAGCTCACCCTGGACCACTGCCCTTTTGAGACCTATCCTCCAACCAATTCTCTCTCAGTCCACCCCAGTATCTTCCCTCCCAATCCCAGACACCTCAGCTTAGCCAGCAATCTACGATGCGGCACCAAGTCAAAAGCCTTACTGAAGTCCAGATATAGAACGTCCACCGATTTCCCCTGGTCAAGTGACCTAGTGACCCAGTCGTAGAATTCGAGTAGGTTCGTCTGACACAGTCTTCCCCGGGACGAACCCATGCTGATGTTTATTCTGACGACCATGTGCCTCCAGGAACTCTACAGTCCTTTCCTTTAGGATGGACCCCAGTAGCTTCCCCACCACCGACGTCAGGCTGACTGGCCTGTAGTTACCCAACTCCTCCCTTGGATCACCCTTATGTAGAGGCACTACTTGAGCCTCCCTCCAGTCCCGGGGTACACAACCTGTTTGAAAGGAGGAGTTAAATAAGTCAGTTAGTGGCGCAGCCAGGACATCCACAAGTTCTCTCAGTACCCTAGGATGAATCCCACCTGGACCCGGGACCTTGTTCCCCTCAGGGACATTGGTGCCTTTCACCCTCTCCAGAGAAATCTCCACAGCAGTGAGTCCCCCTTCCTCTCTCAACTCCCTACCTGAGTATACCTGAGGAATCAGATCACCCACCTCCTTCGTAAAAACTGCACAGAAATACTCATTGAGCCTTCATTTGCATCAGGACCTCCCTGCTTTAATATTTATTAGATGCAAACAAGACCCCCACTGAAAACAAGGAGGTACATCTTAGAAGGCCTATCATGGGGAAACATACTGCAAAACAAATTGTTGTGGGATTGCCAACATGAAGCAACTGTAACTGATGGAACAGCTTGTTTTCTTTTTTATTCAATGTATTGTTTCTGTTCCTGCAAATGAGTAGCCCACATCTGACCACCCACATCAGATCTCCCCCCCACCCCAGCCTCGTCACCTGCCATCCCCAGGTACTTATCTCAACTTCCAAGTTCCCCCTGGCTTGCCCCCCTCCCCCCAGAAATACACTTTTCCCCTGGGGGAGAAGAATGCAGAGGTGGTGACCTGGTTTACAGCTGGGGGGCCTGCAAGGTGCTGGTCACCATTATGTCGCTGTGGAGGTTTTCCACCTGGATTTTTCCCCAGAGGACTGGCAGCATGCAACGATGCAGTGTGAGCATGTGCAGTTGCACACATCTGAAGCAGTCCCCAACCCCTGTGGCAGCCTGTGTGTGTGCTGCACCCCTAACCACTATTGGGCAGCAGGGAAGCAAAAAGACCCCACTCTCGAAGGAAGACATTTGTCCAATGGGATGCTTATCGACTCTTTCCCCGGCCAGCCCCTACAAGCCGAGCACATTCCCCAGCCAAGGTCACCAGTGAGTCAATGCCTTGTCACAGCGCTACAAGTCTAGGACAAAGAGCTTAGATTTTAGGAAGGCAGATTTTAGAAGAATGGAAGAGACCCTTGAGACAAACTGAAAGGGATGTAAATCCCCATGGGTTTAACCTTGGATAAAGAGTTCGGGGGACATGCATATACAGAGTTTTTCATGTCAAGGCCAATGTAATTGGCCATTTTGTAGGGCCTAGAAAGATCCCCTCTGTGGTTGCGCCCATAAAGGGTGAGGAGGTAGAGAAAATGTGGAAACTCATTAATAGGTAGTCTTTTGGAGGTGACTAGAATCTGCCTGAAGTAGGTAAGGTAAAACAAGACAATGAAGACACTGTGGTTCTTCAGGAAAGTGAGAGATGCAGTCTGAGCAAAGAGGGCTGTATTTATTTAATTTAATTAATTTATTTATTATCTTTTTCTCCCCTCTGGTTGGCTCCTATCTACTGGACATCCGAGCCCTGCCCCCCTTCCCCTGATGTCCACTGGGACCTACCGCCAGCTGTCTTCTTCCAGGGTTTACCCCCCCACCGGATTGGTGGAGTTGCCCTGTTGTTGAAGTGGATCCAGTTCCGCCCATGGCCCAGCTGGTCAGGTGGGGCCCTGGTGGGTGTGTGTGTCATCCTGCTGCCAGCATTTTCCTTTGTTGTGGTCTTTCGGGAGTATGGAGTGTAATGACACCATGACCCATCACAGCTTTCACGTGGACGGTGTAATCTGCCACCCCACCCACCCCCCTTGCACTCAGGCAGTCCCAAGGTAGCTTTCCCAGCTTCCGCTTGGGCCAAGAGAATGCAAAGCTCTGCACACCCTCCCCAGAGGAGGAGAGCAGTCCTTCAGACGCTCACCCTGGCCAACCCTCTGACCCCCAAGTTCACTTCTGAACCCAGTTCATTGGCACTGCAAGTGGTAGCAGTAGCGCTGTGTTGGCTGTCCTGTTACTGGAGGGCTGTAGTTAAGAAGTAGAAGTGGGAAATCAGTCTCAGGGTGCTAGAGAGGCATACACAGTGAACATGTAAGAAGCAAGCAGTCATGAGGAGGGTAAAGACAGAATGAATGGAGGATAGCTGAGGGGGTAAAGAAAAATGAAAAGACCTTCTTTAGATATATCAGAGAGAAGTGGGATTCCAAAGAGGGGCCTGTGAAGCTAAAATATGTAAATGTATGTGTAGAGGAGTGTGGGAAGAAGGCTGACATCTTTACAGAGTAGTTTTGCTCAGTATTCAGGTAGAGGTGGGGGGGAGCCACTCCCCAACTGTCCTAGGCAGGCTATGAATAGGGAGCAGAGGGTACTGAACCTGGGTATAGTGTTAAGGGATCAGGTACTTTAGAGACTAAGGGCTGTTAGAGTGGGCAGTTCTCCAGGCCCAGATGAGTTATACATGCAAGAGTGCCAAGAGAATCAGGGCAGGAACCTGCAAGACCCTTAAAGAGCCACTGACAGCATTAGCAAAACTTTGAAAAAAGTAAGATCTGTATTCAACTCCATCCCATTTTCTTTAGTACTTCATATATTTTCAGTAATTAATTCCCAATTTTTTTTATTGCTGAAAACAGTTGCATGAAAACAAGATCCCAGTTCCCTAGACTCTGTCTACTTTGGCTGTTTCTCTACACATGACATCACAATCTCCTATTTATGACATAATAATTCTCTCCACAGCAACATATTTTGATGTCTGGATTGGTGGTAGTTCAGGTGGATGTTAAAGATCCCATGGCACTTATCAAAAAGAGTAGGGGTAGTTTTATTGATAGAAAACATAACATCACAAGAATCCATACAAACATAAAAGATATCTTATACAATAACTAGCTCTCTCTTTTTTTCCTCTTTTAAAACACAGTGCAAAAAAAACAAAGACAAAACAATAGTCACTTAATGCATCATAGAGAAATAAAGTTTTTCCAAAGTAAATCAACTTTTGATTTAGAAAATTTACTTAGATCTCTGGTTTTGACAGAAAGTAAACCTTTTTCAATTTGAATAAATAAAGTGTTCATTAACACATTTAATTGTTGAAAGATAAATTGACATCTGGCTTGCCACAGGTAATATTGAACAAAAGCAAAAAAAACATTTAAAGTACTCCTATGATAATGTCTCCAAGATCCAGTATAATTACCTAAAACTATAGTTTGATATGAAACATTGCCTAAAAAGGGGAGATTCCAATGAATGGCAGCATCTTGCCAAAATTTTTGACTATAAGGACAGGAAACAAAAAATGAACCATGGATTCTTCACAGTTGATGCATGTGTTTCAGAAACAAAATCTTTCAGTAGTGGGTTTGTATTTTAAATTGCCTCAAACTCCTAATTTCCTTGTATTGATAACCATACAATATCCCAAATGAAAGAAGGTATTCTGAAATCAGTCAATTTCCTCAAGGCATAAATCATCTGTGTAGGTATACATTCTGGGAACAGGGGAATACATTTCTGTACTTCAAATACCACGAAATTATAAAGGTTTTCTCAGAAAAAAGTAAGCAAGTTTGGAAATGATATTTTCCATTGTTGTAATTTCTTAAATGTAAAAACTCCATATGACGGCAAAAATGCTTCCACATATTTTAGGGAAACATAGACCATTTATCTAAATAGACAGACCACAAAGATTTGGACCATTTTTGCCAAATCTTAGTGTCATCAAACCATAAGTAGGAAAAAGAGTCAAATAAAAATACGGAATGGTAAAAAACAATAGGGTTAATCATTCCCAGGCCTCCTTTGTTAATTGGAAGATACGTAATGTCCCTACGCACTGGGTTTAATCTATTACCCCATAACATTTGGAAAAAAATACTTAATAGCCTTGTTTCTAAACTAATAGGGGTTGGAAACACATAACTTAAATATAAAAAAATTGGTAACACGAACTTCTTTATAATAATAACCCTCTTCTTTTTCAATTTCCATCCTTTCCATCTGTGAATTTTAAATTCTCCAATGTATAACTGTTTCTCCCAATTGTACGTAGCTAAATCACCATTTCCAAACCAGATTCCTAAAATCTTACGGTGTGATGATTCTACAGGGATATTAGCAATACTAGTGGGATCTGAATTTGTAGGTTGTAAAATAAAAATGAAACTCTTTCCATATTTATTTGAGCCCTGATAATGCCTCAAAACATGAAAAGGTATATAGTGCTTTTTGCAATGAGGGTATATCTCCTAAGAGTAAGGTAATATCATCTGCATATGCAGTCAGCTTTTCCATTGGTAAATCAGGGGAAGGGGTTAAACCTATAATATGTGTATCCCAAACAATTTGTCTAATAATAGGATCCAGGGCAAAAGAATATAGAAGGGGACTTAAAGGGCAACCCTGCCGGACTCCAATTGATATAGGTACTTCTTTTCCAAATAAAGTATTAACCATGGGAATACAGTGAGCCTGTCCATATAAGGTTGATATCCATTGTACAAAAGGAGGTGGAATTCCATATCGCACTAGTACTGAAAATAGATAGTTATGATTAACTCGGTCGAAAGCTTTGGTTTGATCTAAGGCTACAATGTACCCTGAAATCTGTTTCTTATTACTTAACTCAAATAATTCTCTTAAAAGATATAAATTATGTTGAATTTTCCTATTGGGGATGGCACATGTTTGGGCTGGGTGAATAAGTTTTTCAGCCACTAATAATAATCTGTTATTCAAAATTTTAGTCAATATTTTATAATCGCTGTTTAATAAATTTAAAGGCCTCCAGTTTGTTATTGAGGCCTTATCACCTGATTTATATAAATAAAATAACAGTGAGGTATTGAAACCTAACAAGTCACTAGAAGTAAACAGCAAAAAATTAAATATTTTAGGTAAAAAGTGTATCATATATGATAGAAAGAGTTTGTAAAACTCATTGGGTAGGCCATCCCATCCTGGTGCCGTATCCTTGCTTAATTGTTTAATTGCAAATTCGACTTCTTGTGGTGTAATAGGTTGTATCAACGGAATCAGTTCAGATCTAGTCAGTTCAGGCACAGGGGCCGTAAAGAAGGAAAATCCAGAGGCCTGGACTCCTCTGAACTATTAAAAGATGATTCTACATGTTCCTGAACTGTAGCTAGTATATCCATGTCATTTGTGCATATAACCCCAGTAGGTGCTTTTAATTGAGTCATAAGAGTAGTTTCTAGTCTGAATTTACATGCTGTAAAAGGGTCCGAGGCTGGGGTAGTTTTAACTAAATTTAAACTCTAGTTCTAGAGATTTAGCCCTGTCATATTGATATTCTTTCATTTGTTCCTTCAAAATTTTTATTTGGGAAAGTAATCCTTGATTGTTTTTAATCAAATGACATCAGTTTATATAACTGATTACGGGTGAGTAAATAGCTAATATATTTAGAATTAGCTTTAGATTTTCAAAGAGACAAACAGTTTTTTAATTCTTGTTTCGTGTCCATCCACCATTGTAGAGGGTTTGAATATACAAATATACAGAATCCTATATGCAAATAAAATTTCCGTTTGGTTTGTAAAGATAAGTTATCAAATAAAGATATATTAAGTCTCCAGCGATAGTATTTAGAATTAATTTTGTGGGATGAATTGTAAGCAAAATGAGCAAAATAGAATGTTATGATCTGAAAATTCCGTGTTGTGAATAACACACAGTAGGGTGTAGATGTTTAGAAAAGAAACATATCTATTCTAGTAGCATAAATAAATCTATGATATGTAGCTCCTGGATCATTAGGATGTAGTTTGTGAAAAGCATCCTGCATATTTGAAACTTCTAAAGTTTGTTTTAAAGCGTTGAATCACAATATATTTTCTTTGTTTACTTGTAGATACAGGGTGTCTAAAGAACAATTAAAATCCCTCCCCAAATAACATGTAGTTTAGAGAAAAGAAAGGGTTTAACATCACCAAATAGTTCCACCTAGCAGATTTAATTTGTGGTGCATAAATATTGCTCAATCTAAAGAAAAATCTCTAATTGAACAATCTAGAATTAAAGTTCTGCCTGGGCATACATCTATCAAACGGAAAACATGGACATTAGTGATTTTAAATAAAATACCAATCCCATCTGCAATTCCTGTACTGAAGGACCAGAAAGAAGGGCCCCAGTACCATCGCTTAATGTCTCTACCTCTTTAAGTGATGAGATATGACACTCCTGCAAAAAAATTACATCCACAGGAAGAGTTGATAAATGCGATAGAACAGAGATTTGTTTCTTATATGTTTTTAAACTTCTAACGTTAAGTGATAAAAGTTGAAGTGCTGACATCAGATATTTCAAATTCAGCCAATACCCCCCTTTGAATTATTGCTTGCTTTCCTTTTTTTTCCTTTTTTACTTTTTTTTTCTTTCATTATCTCTATCAACTTTCCTTCCTCATCCTCAGTGATCATCTCAGATCTGTGGGATGTGTTTGATTCTAAATCGGAGTCTTCCAGATCTTCTTGCAGTGGTAAAAAAATATTAGATGTTGGAAGGGGGTCAGGAACCAACATTTTAAAGCTGATCTAGTGACCTTTTCCCTTTCATGGTTTCAAAATCTTTTTGGGGTGGCATGCTGACTTTATTTATTCTAGACTCATCTGTATGAGCCAGTGATGATTTAGGAACCTGGTCAGTTTTTGTCAGTGGTATCATTATTGGCGCTGTGTCTGCAGAAGGCCCCGGCCTATGGGTTTTATCCTGTGCTTGAAGTACTAATTCCTCATGATTCCAACCTCTGTTTTATTACGTTTGGCCCATGGGCATTGGTGGAAGGCATGCCCTTTTTCATCACAGAGGTTGCACTGGAATATATTCTGACATAAATCCACCGAATGACCAAAACCTCCGCATAGTGGACACTTCATCATATCACAGGAACTGCTAATATGAGACCGTGATCCACATTTGTAACAGGCCCTAGGTTGGCCATTGTAAAACATACACCCTATCTTTCCAAAAAAAACTGTTAGGAGATGGATTATTTCTGAATTGACTTGAAATAATTTCACTTTAAATTTCCAACTCCTGTCCAGATACCTCTAGGTCTAGTAAGGGCTCAGGGGCCTAAATATCGCATCTGTTTTGCATCCAGTGATAGATGTCACTGACATTCACCCTTCATTCCTAAACATTACAGTGACGTACCTAATCTGTGGTCTAGTTAAAGGATGGCTAAAAGGGCAACCATAAAGGAGTGTTTTCAGATTGGAATATTTTCCAAAACTTTTCCAAACTATTATTTGTTCTAAAACTGATGTCAAAAGAATCTTCTCCAGACACGTGAATAAGAGCAAAAAATCAGATGGAGAAAAACATAGTATTTTTCAGTAAGTATTAACTATAATACCTATCAGGGTGAATATCTAAGCCTCCTCTATATCTTAGCCTCACAGCATTTCTCCTGGGAGCCTGCTCAAGCTTTTGCTTGAATAGGTCTGCCATGGAAACACGTTGAAGGCAAATTTTCTCTGTGTCTGACGTATCATTTTCACTTGTTTTGTATGCAGTTTAACTCCATCCCTACTAAAGGAACCTTGGAGCTACTAGTAGCTTCCTTGTCCCTGTAATAACCGTGTACACCTTTAACATTATCTTTAGTAGCGCTACTACCTGAGCTCAGGGTGATGGCATGCTGTGGTGAGGTATAGGCGACGGCTTCCATTCTGGATTAGGTGTCCAACTTCCTGACTCGCTCTTGATCCATCCTGCGTTAAGAAGAGAATCCTCCTCTGACCAGTCTTTTATGTCCGATTCTTGGGACTGCAGTTTAAACTGTCTTTTGACTGTTTGCGAAGCTGTCGGCATCGGTTTAGGCCTCCCAGTGTCCTGTAACAACGGCGGACTGTTCACGGGTGCACCCGGAACTGTGCTACTCCTACTATCTTCCGTGTGGAAAACCGCAGTTTCTGTGGCAAAAGTTCCTGGACCAAAAGACCGATCCTGAGTTTCAAAGTTGCCAGAATTACCTTCTGGCGGGGCTTCTTCCATATCTTCTGGCTCCGGAAAACTCATATCCACTCCCGAAGTATCTTTCAACTGCTTCGAAGCAACGGTAACATCCATTTTATTTAATTCAGGAATTGAAGCACTTGCCGTTTGTAGCCTCCCGTTTGCATGCTCACAAGCCTGCAATGCTCCCTGAAACAACTCGTTTTCCCTTTCCGTCATTAGTTGTGACTGTGTGTCAAACTCCTGCGAAACTGCTGGCAGAGCGCCTGCCTGCACGTCCTCCTCCATCGGTGCTCTTGCTCAGACTGCAACGAGTAGGGGAATTTCCCCGGTGTCCTGGCCAAATTTCCGTCATTCACTAAAAATACCACCAACAGCTTAATCTGGTTCAATTTCAGTTGCTTACCATCTGTATATCCCACCCCCCCCCGGTCGCCCCTGAAAAAGGGACTTCTAGGCCTAGTGGGCTTACCGGGTCAACAAAATTCAACAAGCAACAAACAAACATAAACAGAATTATGATGTCAGATGTAGGCAGGCAGCCAGAGCTCATAGAGCTGAGATACTGTATTGAAGCAAATACCCCTAAAATAAGGAAATAAGGGTGAGAATTACAGAATAAAATACAAAATATAAGCTACAGTTATGTCTGAATATTACATTTTTTCAAACTTGTCTCAGTTATGTCAGGGGCTCTTTAAGGGTCTTGGTCAACCACTCCCTGGAGACGAGGGTAGTCCCAATGAACTGGAGCAGGGAGGACCCAGGAAACAGTAGACTGGTTCGTTCAACCTTCAACAGTTTTTTTTTTTTTTTTACTAAATTTACACATTTTAAGGCACAGCTTGTTAGTCGCCGCCCCCCCCGCCCGACACTCCTTCCACCAGGCCCAGCTAACCCTGCATTATCCCGGCTTGAGTTCCACTTCGTTGCTTTCTTGTCAGGATGTACTAACCAGCTGTTGAAAATAAAAGTGGAAGGGTCTGCAGGGCATGATAAACTAAAACCCAGGCTGCTTATACTGAAAGCTCATATTCTTGCTGCTACTATCACAGCAATTTTTAATATGTCCCTACTGCAGAGCAACTTAAGAAAGTAACCCACATAGTTCCCCTTCACAAAAGAGATGGCTAAGGCACCAGTAGAGCATTAACAGCCAATCTCCATCCTTTGTACCCTCTCCAAAATACTAGAAAGACTGGTTTATAACCATCTCGGGTCCTACATTGAAACCCACGCTCTAGTTGCCGATGCCCAACACGGCTTTCGGAAAAAACAATGTGCGGATACAGCCCTAGTAAGGCTTATGGCAGACCTTCATGAAGCCCTGGATGCCGACAAATCTGGAGGTGCTATTTTTGTAGATTTGACTAAGGCATTTTTACCTAGTCCACCATTAATTGCTATTGCACAAGCTCAAGGGACTTGGTCTAGACAAACTGTACTGTTTCTGTTTTATTAGCAAACTGTCTGTAAACAGCTGGTGAAATGGGGAAGCGGCCACTCTGCATTTCGAGTTATTACAGACGGGGTCCCACAGGGTTCTATCCTGGGGCGGTGGTGGTTCTCCCTGTTTATCAACGATCTACCAAAGCACTGCTCTACACAGATGACGTGGTCCTATATAAAAGTCATTCTGACACTGATTCAATTAAACCAGGCTTCATAGTGGATTTACAGCTGCTGGTCGAGTGGTTCAAAGCAAGCAAGCATTTATTAAATGAAAAGAAAACCAAATTATTCATTTTTGGCCATCGCTGTCTTGGACCTGACAGGAGTGTATTACCAAAAATAAGCTCACAGAATGGGGACCCTATTGAGACTGTATCCTCCCTCAAGTACTTGGGTGTTATGCTAGACCAAGGCATCTCATTCAAAGCTCATGTGGATAGGGCAACCAAACAGTTAAATCAAAAAACTATGGCTCCTGTATTGGTTAAACTCCTGTCTCACCACTGAGTCAGAGTATCCATAACTAATGGTATCTTACTGCCTATTGTTGTTTGTGGTGCTCCCCTCCTATCCTCACTTAAAAACACTAAGCTCACTAAACTTAAAACCTTGTACCTCTGAGCATCTGGGCCTGCATTTGGAGCAGGGAGCAGGGAATAGGGAACACCACTGCAGGACGCTGCCCATGCTAAATTGCGCCCCCCCCCCGAAAGCAGGAATTCACTATTCCATACTCTGGTGCACAAAATAGTACACACCCCTCCACCTACTCTTGCCTCAGTCTTGGAACCGAAACTGCACAGGAGAGTCCTCAGGTCCTCCTCTCAGTTGCCCCTCATTGACCCTGGAATGGCAACAGATGCTGGCAAAACATCCTTTGTTTCTGTGGCTTCTAGGCTATGGAAAAACCTCCCGGCTGACTCCAGGCTTGCACCAATCCCAGTTCCTTCCAGACCTCCGTCAGGAACATACTGCTTGTGAGCTGCCATGGTACATGTCCCAGCTGAGTCCCCTGTGACCCCATTGTAGCCATACTGCTCAGTATTGCTCAGGCTACTCTGCTTGGGTTATTATCTAATGTCGGAAACCTGTAGTTTGTTTTGTGTGCCTTGACTTCTGCAACTATTGTAATTTATTCTCTTATCAGTGTTTGTATTATGTGACTCAACTTTGACCTAGTAACACTTGTAATGTGTTCTCAAATCACTCTTTGTATTGCTAGTTTATTGTTACTGGTTGAACTGTATTACCATACACTGTTATTTGTATTTCGTATGTAACTACTGTACGTAATTAATTCCAGGTTGCCCCTGAAAAAGGGACTTCTAGTCTCAGTCGGCCTTCCCAGTTAAAATCCAAATAAAATAGATAAAATAGTTTGACATCCATAGTAGGAAAACTCATGGAGACTGTCATTGAGGAGCAGCAGGCGGAATATCTCGAAGCAACTGGGCTCCAAGACAGGAGGCAGCATAGATTTGTGACACATCACGGGGAGTTCTTCGACTCTGTAACGAGCAGTGGACAAGAACCAGGCAGTTCAAGTGCTGCTATTTAGATTTCAGGAGGACCTTTGACTTGTTACCCCTTAGACAGCTTATTATGAAGCTGGGGGGGGGTTGGGGCAAAGCTAACAAGGTGGGTGGCAAACTGACCAGGTGGAAGGACCCAGAGGGTGATTGCAAATGGGGATATTCAGAGGTCAAGCAGGTTACATGTGGGGTACCACAACTGTTTGTGCTGGGATCAGTACTGTTTCCTGTGTTGATCTGAAACATAAGGGAAGGGATCAAGGGAATAGTGTGCCTCACCGCAGATGATAAACTGTGTGGCAGGGTAGACTCCAAGAAGAGGGCCAGGGACCTAGACAAGTTTGAGGGGTGGTCCAAGGTATGGCAACTGAAGTTCATGCAAAGAAGTGCAAAGTTGTGCACACAGGCAAGGGAAGCACAAAGACGAGTTATTCGCTAGGGGTTGAGAAAAATCAGTCTGACCGCTGATGAAAGGGATTTGCGGATCGTCATTAGTGATAGCCTCAAGTCAACAACCCAGTTGAGAAAAGAGGTACTGTTGTCTCTCTGTGGATCACTGGTGAGGTCGCACCTGGAGAATTGTGTCCAGTTCTGGAGCCCGCACCTGAGAAAGGATAAAGACTGCATAGACTCTGTCTAGAGGTGAGCTACAAAGATGATACAGGGTTGGCAAAGGAGAATCATAGGTGGAGTGTTTAGCCAGTCTCAACAGGTGTGCGCTGGAGGGCAGAAGGGAAGGGAGACACGACGGAGACCTTTACGTTTCTGAATGGGATGAACCGCACAGAGCGTCACGACCTGTTTATGCATCACATGAGCGCAGCAACAAGAAGACATGAGTATAAACTAGTGGGGTGTTGTTTAAGGAAGGACACTAGAAAGTATTTCCTCACAGAAGGGCTGGTGGTGAGATGTAACAGTTTCCCAAGGGAGATGGAAAACACCAAGACAGTGATGGGTTTCCAGAGCACATAGGACAGCCATAAGGGGGCTGGGGAAAACTCTGATAGTGAAGGGGTTGAAGAGCAGGGGAAGGGGAAGAGACTACAAATGGACATTCAGCCTAGGAACAACCAAGGGAAGGTTGGTATGGCTTAGGTAGGAAAATGGTCTGACAAGATGGGCTACGAGTCCTTTTCCGACACCTTTCTATGTTTTGTTTAAAATATTTGTATTGAAATTTTTTGAGTAGAAGCTCAATAACATTCTGTATGCATAAGGAAATACACTGCAGATAACATGATGTAGGCTTATTAACCTTTGTGCATTTATAGCAACATGTCAGCATCTAATACAAGAACAACTTACTACAACATCCAGTACCAGTAAGAGGTGATTCTAAACCTGTAATATTCTAACCTAGGGAACTCTTATTTACACCATTATTCATCTGATATTATTACTGCCGCAGCCTGTAAGATAATAGCTGTCCATCTAGGGAGGGGGGAGGAGATAACAAGAAGCACAGTGCTAGGTTTGCAACTGGTGTGAGAGGGGGAACAGAGAGAGCCTCTTAAGTCATCCCTGGGGGGATATATTCCAGCCAAGGTCCAAAATGTTATGCTGTTGGGGGTAACCTTCCATGCCTCTCATAGGAGAGCTTCATGAATTCTGCTATCCTGGATATTTCAGAAACAGACTTGTAGAGTAGGCAAGCAATGTGGTTGCCTCTGGTGGATGAGTACCTGTCTTTTAGTTTCCATGGTTAAAGAGTGGAAGAATTTGTCATGCTTTTGAGCATGCACAGACAGTAGGCACAGATTCCCCAGGCTCCAAAAGGATGGTACATCTTGAATAGCCGTTTGGGAGATTACTTGACTCACCTCCTGAATCTTCTCCCAGAACGACCCAATTGTGGGACAAGACCACATGACATAATATAATATATGCAACCCAGGGATGCCCCTCAACTCCAGAAGTAATCCCCATATCTTAATTCCCGTTTGGCTGTCATAATGTGTCTTTAGTCACTTTCAGTCTCTGAGTTTTGGGTCACACCATTCATTGTGTTGTCATTCTGTAGACTGGACTCCATTTCCTTTGAAGCACCAGGCTGTGTTAACCAGAGTGAGGTGATCCACTTGCAGGACGATTTCTCGGCCTACCCAGAATTCTTTGTCACACTCGGGGTATTTGCCTTCCTTTACTGCATAGGAACTCTGGTTGTGTACCTCGGATACCGGCACCTCTACTGCCAGAACAGCAAATGGCCGGTCATGGTAAGCACACAATTCCTTCCTTCCTTCCTTCCCATTGTCTCTGTTACTACCACCGCCGAGACCACTTGTACGGTTGTAAGAAATGTCTCGCATGTATTCTTAGGATATGAGAACCGCAAACTGAATGTGAGCATTTCTGATACCCTAAGAATGCAAGTAAGACCACTCTCACAACTGGAAGAGTGGGCTCAGCGGCAGTATTATTATATTATTGATCAAGGTTGATCAATAATTTATTCTTTTTTTTTTTTTTAAATCCTTACCCAAAGTGCCTGTTTCCAGGGTAGCTGCATGTGTCACACCCTTCACAGAATAAGAGTGTCTCACACGCAAAGAAAAGGAGCACTCCAAATGGGCATGAGCGCTCCTTCGATCTGTAATGTTAACTGTTAGAATAGACCCAAGGGCTCGGAACACGTTCAGTCATGCTTGGCTACAGGGTGGCAGTGATATCTGACCAACAGCTCCAAACAATTAAGGTCCCATTCTGTAGCGCAGGGCATTGCAGGCTGAGGGGCAGCCAGCCCCTTAAAACTCGAGCAAAAACTGAAGGTGTGCACACCGAGGAATACGTCTTTGGCTATTAAGTGCAAGAAAAAAAAAAATTATTTCTTTAGGATGCAGCATGATAATATACACGCTCAGCTTATGGTCTTTCCAATGCTTCTCCATGGTAAGATGCAACAAACATTCTGCTGAAGTAAAACAATTTACCATAGCATACATAACTCAATAAGAAATTACAATACTAGAAGCACCCCAAGTACTCTGGCAAATTGCTCAAAAAGGAACTTTGTCAGGGGGCCCCTGATATCTAACCTCTGGTGACACCCTACAGTGGGTTAGCAGTGGGTGTGGTAATGAACTGGATGTGAAAGAACTTCATTCAAACCTGGTCACAGGAAATGGGCCATTTGCTAATTCTGATCAGGATTTGTTACTGTTACATTCCAAAGCAAATGTAGTCGGATTATACCATACCACACCACACCACACTACACTGTATTATATCATACCCCACTGTGCTATTCTGCACCACATCACATCACACCATACTGTGCTGTACCACTACTTACCCAACTGTACCACACTATTCTACACTGTACCACATCACACCATATTGTACCACACCACACTATATGACACTGTGCCCTAGTACCACACCATACTGTACAGCACCAAACCTTATTATACCATACTATTCCACATTGCACTATACCACATCACATCACACAACACAATCTCACATCACACCACACCTCACCGTACTGTATCACACCAGACCCTACTGTACTGTTCCACACAGTGCCACACCTCAACATATCAGACCATACTCTGTCACACCATGCCCTACCGTACCGTAATGTTCCATACTATACAACAGCACACTATACTACACACCATGCTGTATGGCACTATACCCTGTTGTTCCACACTATATCATACCATGTCACACAACACCAAAGCATATCATACGTACCACATCAGCCTCTATCATACTGTTCCACACTGTACCACATCACATCACACCATGTCACATCACACCAAACCATACCATACTGTACCGCATCAGCCCCTAACATACTGTTCCACATTGTACCACATCACATCACACCACACCATACCGAACCACACCAGACCCTACCATACCATACTATTCCACAGTATACCACATCACATCACACACAACACCATATCGTACCATACCAGACCCTACCATACCATACCATACTACTCTAAACTATACCACATCATACCACACTGTACCCCACCAGACCCTACCATACCATACTACTATAAACTATACCACACCACACTGTACCCCACCAGACCCTACCATACCATACTGTTCTACACTGTACCTCATCGCATCACACCATACCATACCATACCATACTGTACCTCACCACAGCACACCACACTGTACCCCACCAGGCCCTACCATACCATACTGTTCTACACTAAACCTCATCACATCACACCACACTACACCACACCATAATGTACCTCACCAGACCCTACCATACCATACTACTCTAAACTATACCACACCACACCACACTGTACCCCACCAGACCCTACCATACCATACTGTTCTACACTGTACCTCATCACATCACACCAAACCATACCATACTGTATCTCACCACATCACACCATACTGTACCTCACCAGACCCTACCATACCACTCTAAACTGTACCACACCACGCCACACTGTACCCCACCAGACCCTACCATACTGTTCTACACTGTACCTCACCACACTACACCATACTGTACCCCACCAGACCCTACCATACCATACTGTTCTACACTGTACCTCATCGCATCACACCACACCATACCATACTGTACCTCACCACACCACACCATACTGTACCTCACCAAACCCTACCATACCATACTGGTCTACAGTGTACCTCATCGCATCACACCATACCATATTGTACCACACCAGACCCTACCATACCATAATGTTCTACACTGTACCTCATCGCATCACACCACACCACACCATACTATACTGTACCTCACCAGATCCTACCATACCATACTGGTCTACACTATACCTCATCGCATCACACCATACCATGCTGTACCACACCAGACCCTACCATACCATACTGTTCTACACTATACCTCATCGCATCACACCACACCATACCATACTATTCCTCACCACACCACACCATACTGCACCTCACCAGACCCTACCATACCATGCTGTTCTATACTGTACCTCATCACATCACACCATACCATACCATACTGGTCTACACTATACCTCATCGCATCACTCCATACCATGCTGTACCACACCAGACCCTACCATACCATACTGTTCTACACTATACCTCATCGCATCACACCACACCATACCATACCATACTATTCCTCACCACACCACACCGTACTGCACCTCACCAGACCCTACCATACCATGCTGTTCTATACTGTACCTCATCACATCACACCATACCATAACATACTGTAACGCACCAGACCCTACCATACCATACTGTTCTACACTGTACCTCATTGCATCGCATCACACCACACCACACCACACCATACCATACTGTACCTCACCACACCACACCATAGTGTACCTCATCAGACCCTACCATACCATGCTGTTCTACACTGTACCTCATCACATCACACCATACCCCACCATACCATACTGTTCTACACTGTACCTCATCACATCACACCACGCCATGCCATACTGTACCTCACCACACCATACTGTACCTCACCAGACCCTACCATACCATGCTGTTCTACACTGTACCTCATCGTATCACAATATACCATACCCCACCAGACCCTACCATACCATACTGTTCTACACTGTACCTCATCGCATCACACCACACCAGACTGTACCCCACCAGACCCTACCATACCATACTGTTCTACACTTTACCTCATTGCATCACACCATACCATACCATACTGTACCCCACCAGACCCTACCATACTATTCTAAACTATACCTCATCACACCACACCATACCATACTGTACCACACCAGACCCTACCATATTGTAGTATTCCACACTATACCACATCAGTTCACACCATGTGACACCACGCCATACCATACCCTGCCATACCATAGTATTCTACACTATAACCACATCATATCTTGTCACATTACACCATACTGTACCACACCATACCCTACCATACTGTACTATTCCACATCACACCACACCACACCATTCCATACCATTCTACACTATAACCACATCCTATCGTACCACACCATACCATACAAATACCATACCATGCCATAACATACCATATCATACTGTACCTCACCAGACCCTACCATACCATACTATTCAACATTTTACAATGGCAAGGAAAGAATCCTGGGCTCTGATTGGTCAGTGTGTGCTTGGGACAGTGATGTTATCGGCACATAACATCACTATATCAAGTTCAGGCACACACATGACCGAATGTCATCAGTAAGAAAAATCACTCCACATGCAGATTAGGGAGATGGAAAAATTAGCAGTGATCCATGTGGGCACTAAAGACTTAAGCAGGAAAACACGGGTGGAATTTGAATGTGACGTCACCAAACTAGCTGACAAGTTATTAACTAATGGGTGTGAGACAGTCTTCTCAGAAATCCTGCCAGTCCCTAGGGCTTCTAATTATAAGCAAAGAAGGACAGCCCAAGCGAATAACTGGCTAAGAAACTGGACAAGTGACAATAATCACCATTTTGTGAAACACTGGGACCATTTTGTAAATAAACCAGAGCTATACTGCCAAGACGGGTTGCATTTAAGTTCTAAAGGAAGCAGGCTGTTGGGCTTAAGGATCAAAAATGAAATAAACATTTAAACTAGTTGAATTGGGGGGGCGAAGGGACTTGAAGCAAACCTCAGTACCAAGAATAAACCATTGAGCACAAATAGGAAAATCAGTAGAACAGTTAGAGCTATGTATTTAAATGCAAGAAGCCTAAACCTGGGGAAACTGTCAGAACTCCAGTGCCTTATTAGCAGTACAAATGTGGATATCGTAAGTGTCACAGAGACTGTGAATGGAGTAAGGCCTACATGGCTACCAACTATTCAGTAAAGACAGAGAGAGGCGTAGGGGTGGTGGTATAGCATAGCAATCTATGTGAAAGATAACATTGTATGTACCGTTAGCACCAACTCCACTGAACTGGGGGAAGCCACAGAAGTTCTTTGGGTGGATATAACCGGTCTAAAAGGAAAGTAGCTAAAGACAGGTGTGTTGTGTAGGCCTCAGGACTGCTCAGCAGACGATACAGTTCAGCTTGTTGATCACATTGGAGAGATAGCTAATGTCAGTGACGTCTTAGTTATGGAAGACTTCAATCTCCCACAGATTGATTGGAGCAGTGATGACACCAAGGGTGCACTGGAATCTAAAGTTTCAGCATCGTTAACTACATGTGATCTGGAACAACTCATATCATTACCAACTAGGGGGGCAAATGTACTTGGTGTGCTACTGACTGACAGGGAAGATATAATAAATGTTGAAGTCACACACACACACACACACACACACACACCCCTTAGGAATAGTGGCCACGATATTATTAGCTTTGAAATCACTAGATGCAAAAGTTTTATTAAGGGGACGACACTGAATAAAAACTATGCAAAAGCTAATTACTCAGCTATGAGGGAAGAATTGAAGAAAATAGACAGGAAATCTACAGTGGGCGACCTAAATGCAGAGGAAGCCTGGGATAAGATGCTTACTTTAATATCAACGTTGGAGGCATTATATGTACCGACATATCGGGTTTATAACAACCGAGGAAAAAAGCCTTTGTGGTTTAATAATAGGATCAGGAAACTTATTTCCAAGAAAAGATTAGTCTACAATAGGATGAAAAAGAACCCTATTCCAACTAATGTTAGGAACTATAAAAAAGTACTAAAGCATCTAAAGTGTGACATTAAAAAATCCAGATCGAGGACAGAGTTCAGGTTAGCTAATACTAAGTGCAATCATAAAGCTTTCTATTCCTATATCAATGAGAAAAAATGGAAATGGAAGAATTGTTGGTCCCCTTATAGTTGATAACATTACACCCAATTCATCTCAGGGGATGGCCACTGAATTCAACAAATACTTATGTTTAGTGTATAATCCTGTTGCCCCCCCCCCCCCAGGAGAAACTCCCTGAGCCCAGTACCGATAGGAGCAAGATCAGGGAGCTAATCACATCAGAAAAGGTGTTCGCCAAACTAACAGGGCTTAATATAAATAAATCATCAGGGCCTAATGGCTTGCACCCCAAACTATTGAAGGAATTGGCCCCGGTCCTTGCACTGTGGATAGTGGATATTTGGACTAGATCTCTCACAAACGCCTGTATACCCATTGATTGGCCTAGAGCTATAGTAATACCCATATATAAGAAGGGTAGTAAATCGAACCCTGGCAACTGCAGGCCCATAAGCCTGACGTCCATAGTGGGTAAAATGGTTTTACTATAGCATTGCGACAGCACTTGTACCAACATCCCCCACAGTGCCGAGTGTCTGCATTTTACCGTCAGGGATGTTGGTGCCTTTCTATCAGGGGGATGTGCCCCACTGAACTCCCCATGTGGGGGGCTCTGCCCCCCCCGGTCTCTAAATATCTAACTCCGAGTCAGAGTTGGACCGGGGGGGGGGGCGCAACCCCGGGAAACGCACCACTGGTGTCTTCCTCACACCAGCACAGCAACTCGCCTCAGATAGGCAAAATCTGTCACTGTGCGGGTGTTGACCTTGCGTCGGCACACTGGGTGAAATGATTGAAAGTATAATTAAGGACAAACTAGTTAATGATCTCACAGGCAGGAGTTAATCTGATTAATCACAGCATAGTTTCTCCCATAATAGGTCCTGTACCACTAATTTAATCAGCTTTTATGAATTTATGAGCCACAACGTAGACCTAGGGAAGGGGTGGATGTACTATTCCTAGATTTCAGGAAGGTGTTTGATGACCTACCTCATAATATCTTGGTGAATAAACTGCTTAATTTGAGTGGATGTGTGTCTAGTCAAGTGAATTCAGAGCTGGCTAACAAACAAAAGCCAGGCTGTAAGAATCAACAGTATAGTCTCCCCAGAGGGCACGGTGACTAGTGGGGTGCCCTAGGGTTCTGTCCTGAGCCCACTGCTTTTTAACATATTCATAAGTGATCTAAATATTACAAGTAGCAACAAGTTGGTTAAATTTGCCGATGATACCAAACTCGGGGGGCATAGTGAACGATGAGGCACAGAGAAACGTTATGCTAAAAAAAACTCGAAAACATAGGTAAGTACAAACCTGATGCAGCTGAACATAGAAAAATGTGTGGTTTTTGCACTTAGGAAAGAACCATGTCAAACAAACATACCAGGTTAATGGAACCATAATCAAATTTGGGACTGCAGAAAGGGATCTGGGGGTCACAATAAGCAACAACCTCAAGCCCAGTCCACACTGTAGACAGGTTGCATCAAAAACTGGACACCTACTTAACTGTATACGCAGGTCCTTTTCCTCCAGATCTAGTTCTGTGCTGTTACCCCTTTATAGGTCCTATATTAGGCCGTCCCGGTGGCGCAGAGGGCTGAGGCGCTGATGCCCCACTCACGCTGGCTGACCGCCAATTGGGTTCGAATCACCCCTGGTCACAGGAGAGCTGACATGGGGGAGAGGGGAGGGAGCAAGACTGAGCAGCCAAAAGGCGGTTGTCCACCCCCTGTAGTTCCGCTCCCACCAGGTGGAGGTCCGATGGGTAGCGTAGGCAGGAGGGGCGGCGGCAGTTGCCAGGGTTGGGGTGGAAGGGGCCGAGCCAACACCCAGAGTGTGTGTGCCTCCACGCGAGTACACTGCCACGATTGCCGGGGTCCCGGTTGGGGAGAAAACAGGGAACAAACTCCAAAAAATTGTATGTAGAAAAAAAAAATAGGTCCTATATTGGGCCACACAAGGATTACTGTTCACAAGCATAGAGTCCTTATCTTAAAGGAAAACAGTCAACATCTTAAACAGCCCACTCCACAAAGCCTTATCCCCCACCCCCACCCATTAGGCTTTTTACAGTGGAAGCCCATTTTATGCTGCTTTATATTTTGTTTTTCAAAAAGTCCGCGTGGGGAACATGGTGGATTCTGTGCCGTCATTTCATGTAACAGTGCAGCGCGCACGCTTCCTTCCATTGAAAAGCATGGAAGCGAGTAGGCGTGTGCTGCACTGTTACATGAAATGATGGTGCGCCATATCCGCCATGTCCTCTCTCATGGACTTTCTGAAAATAAAATAAAGTAAGTAAAGCAGCATAAAAATGGGCACCCATTGTAAAAAGCCTAATCGGGAGGCTTTGTGGGGTGGGCTGTTTAAGATGTTGGCTGTTTTCCTTTCAAGGTGATAGGAAACAGTTTTTACACCGCTAGATGCCCGATGGCTACCCAGTATTCTGATATGTTTTTGTCCTTTTTTGTTACATTAAATAATCTAATTTTGTTGCCTTTGTAACTACCCTGAATCCCTCTCTCCTCAGCAGTTGCTGCTCTCTATTTTCATACTGCGTGAGAAAGAGGAGCGGTTGGACCACAGTGGACTCAGGGAGGGTGAGGGTGGTGGAACAGAGTCACATCCCTCCAGTTGTACCTCTCCACAATTCCTATGCCATTCTGGCAAAGTGTGGTTCCTCTATGGAGGCACCTACAGTGGAGACCAAGGAGGATGCTGGGAACCTCCACAAAGGAGACCCACAGGAGGGTGGCAGGGGACCCTGCAGGGGAAGGAAACAACTCCTGGTGGGGGACTCCATTGTTAGGAAGGTAGAACTGGGCAAGGAAGGAGAGAGGGAGTTAAGGTGCCTGCCTGGCGCCATGGCTTGGAGGGATAGGGAGTGAATCCTCAGGATTGCCGGAGCAGCTGCACAGGGGAGGGAGCTGGATGTCATTGTCCACCTAGGGACAAATGACCTGGCTAAGAAAGGGATTAGAGAAGTGCAGGAAGAGTTTGTGGAATTGGGGAGGGGCCTTAGTCAAGTAGCACGCACGGTAACCTTCTCGGAGGTGCTACCTATCTATGGCATAGGAGAGGCTAGGGTGTTCCGCACCATGGGATTCAATCAGTGGTTGAAAAACTGGTGTGGAGCTCAGGGATTTGGCTTCATTGGGGATTGGGGGTCCACCTGGAGTGATGCAAGCCTATACTGGCATGATGGGCTGCATCTGTCCGGGAGGGGAACCAGGATCCTAGGTGATAGGTTTAAATGCTTCATTGGCAAGCTTTTAAACTAGCCAAGGGGGGAGGCACTGGAAAGGAGCAGGAAAATCCTAGCCCCCAAACAATCACGGTAGTAAGTGTGGCAAACACCAACATGGAGGTGTCGATAGGGAGAAGGGCAGGGGTAAATGGAGAAAGTGACAAAGGCAAGAAGGACAGGGATGGGGCAAAGGGGTAAGGCCATCAGAAATGGAGGTATGAGTACCAATGCCCGTAGTCTGGGCAACAAGCCCCTGAGCTGGTGGCCTTAATGGAAGAGGGATGCCTGGATATCGTAGCAGTCACAGAAACATGGTACACAGAGAACCATGACTGGGATGTTAACATACCAGGGTACATAACCCACAGGAGAGACAGGCAGGGGAGAAGAGGGGAGGAGTAGCTCTTGTAAAGGAAGGGATAAAAGCAACTGAACAAAAGAGTAAACAGGGAGGAGAGGAGGCACTGTGGGTCACCTTGAGACTGGAAAGGGCACCACAATCCGCACAGGTTGTGTACAGACCCCATGTCAGGGGAAGGAATGGACAAGGATATGATGGAAGGCATTCTTAGAATGGCAGAGAAAGGAGATACTGTTGATGGGAGACCTGAATATGCCAGATGTTAACTGGAGCACATTTGCTGCAGCCACATCCAAGAGCAGGGCCATTCTTGACGCCCTACAGGTGGCAGGCATTAGACAACTAGTTTGAACCCACTCGTGAGGGAGCAATCTTAGACCTCGACTCTCAAGCGGGGCAGTGAGAGGATCTCAGATCTAGAAGTGGGTTGCCATCTGGGGACAAGTGACTATCAAACAGTGTGGTTCACGTTAAACTCAGCTACAGAGTCAAGCCATACAAAAGTGAGGGTACTGGACTTTAGGAGGGCTGACTTTGGCAAGATGGGAGAGTGCCTCAGAAAAGCACTAGCAAACAGGCTAGAAGGAGATGTGGAGCAACAATGGGGAATTATCAAAACTGCCATCACGGAGGCAACAAGCCTTTGTGTGAAGCAAATAAACAAATCAAAACGAAAGAAAAAGCCACTATGGTTCTCAAGAGAGGTGGCTGTGAAAGTCAGGAAGAAAAAGATAGCATTCCGGAAGTATAAGGAAACACAGAAGGAGCAGGACAGAGAGCTGTACCAGTTAAGGCAGAAAGAAGCAGGAGGAAGTCAGAATAGCAAAGGCCCAAACTGAGGAAAAGATAGCCAACTCAGTTAAGAAGGGATAAAACCTTTTATAGGTACATCAGCGAGCATAGAAAGACAAAGGGAGGGATAGTGAGACTGAATAGAATGAGCAGTGGGTGGGAGAGGGACAGTGAAAAGCAGGAATACTGGAACGAATATTTCTGCTCAGTATTCACAAAAGAGGAGGGGAAGTGCCTAATCCAATTAACAGAAGCACTCTTGATGGAGGTCGATACCAGTCCTTTCACAGAAGAAAGGGTTCTGCAAGAACTCCTAAAACTGAAGGTGGACAAAGCAATGGGTCCTGATGGAATTCACCCCAGAATTCTAAAAGAATTAAGGAAGGAACTAGTGAAACCACTGGCTACTCTTTTAATAAATCATGGGAGGATGGTGTGGTACCCGAGGACTGGAGGAAGGCGGATGTGATTCCCCTTCACAAAAGTGGGACCAAGACAGAGGCAGGAAACTACAGACCTGTGAGTCTGACCTCTGTGGTAGGGAAAGTGATGGAGTCACTTCTGAAGGAAAGAATAGTTGAGTACCTAGAGGTCAGTGGAGCACAGGATCCAAGGCAGCATGGGTTCACAGCGGGAAGGTCATGTCAGACGAATCTAATAGATTTCTTTGACTGGGTGACCAAAGTACTAGACCAGGGAGGGGCTGTGGACATGGCCTACCTAGACTTTAGCAAGGCATTTGACACAGTCCCACACAAAAGATTATTAGTCAAATTAACCAGCCTGGGAGTGGGTCCCAGGGTGGTAGCCTGGGTGAAACATTGGCTGGACAACAGGACACAGAAGGCAATTGTAAATGGAGTCCACTCTGAAGAAAGGCGGTTACTAGTGGGGTACCGCAGGGTTCAGTATTGGGTCCAGTCCTTTTTAATGTCTTCATCAGTGACATTGCAGAGGACTGGAAGGAAAAGTATGCCTTTTGCAGATGACACAAAGATCTGCAACAGGGTTGATACACAAGGAGGCGTGGAAAGGATGAAAAGGGACTTGGCAAGGTTGGAGGAATGGTCAGACGTATGGCAGCTAGGATTCAATGCAAAAAGTGCAAATAATGCACCTGGGAAACAAGAACCCAGGGAAGAATACACAATGGGTGGGGAGGTAGTAACAACAACAAAACAGGAAGGGACGTGGGGTAATCATATCAGATGACCTTAAGGTTAGCAAGCAATGTGAGAAGGCAGTAGGGAGGGCGGGGTATACTGGGATGTATAGGAGAGGCATCAGCAGCAGAAAACAGGAAGTTGTTATCCCTCTGTACAGACAGTTGGTGAGACCCCATCTGGAATACTGTGTCCAGTTCTGGAGACCCCATCTCCGCAAGGACATAGACAGGATAGAGGCAGTCCAGAGGAGGGCAACTAAAATGGTGCAGGGTCTGCAAGAGAAGCCGTATGAGGAGAGACTAAAGGAGCTTAATATGTATACCCTTGAGGAAAGAAGGGAGAGGGGGGACATGATAGAAACTTTCAAGTACCTCAAGGAATCAACAAAGTCCAAGAGGGTAGCATCTTTCAGAAAAGAGACTTGCAAGAACAAGGGACACAATTTAAAGATAGAAGGAGGGCGTGTCAGGGCAATGTGAGGAAGTATTATTTCACAGAGAGGGTAGTGGATGCTGGAACAGCCTTCCTGAGGAAGTTGTGGGGTCTAAAACTGTGGGAGAATTCAACAATGCATGGGACAGACATAAGGCAATTCTTGTGGGGGGCAGTAAGAAATAGGCTGTTGGTTAACTAGGATCTGCGGCCTATCCTGTAGGTAGGGAAATGGGCAGACTAGATGGGCCTAGCGGTTCTTATCTGCCGTCAAAGTCTATGTTTCTATGTTTCTGTGACATCAGAAACATCCATTCCAGGCCATTCAGATAAATAGCATAGAATGGGAGTTTCTGACATCATAGAATGTCTTAGAAATATAAAAATCAAGAGCAGTAGCTGGTGAGGAGAGTGGAACTCTATGTAGATCTGAGGGCATCCCAAAGCTAGATTGTTTATCAAAAAAATAATCAAAGCATATCAGAATACATAACTGGCATGAAAAGGAAGCTGGAAGGGCAGTTAACTATGTAAAAATCATTTCCTATCTCCTTTAAAAAGGATAAGGACATAATAGACAAAGTGCAGAGGAGGTTTACCAAACTTATCCAGGGTTGCAAGGAGTTAACATACAAACAGCATTTAAAGCACCTGGGCCTGTGGGACTTAAACTAGGGGGAATATGTTAATCCTGTACAAGGTTTTGAAAGACCTGGTCTTAAGTGATGGGCTGGAACTGGAATACAAGGACATTAAGTATGATCTTAGAGGCCACAGTAGGCAATTAGTTCAAACCTGTCCAAAATCAGAACTTAAGAAAAACTCATTTTTGCCAAGGGCCGTTCAACTTTAGAATCAGCTCCCGGGGCACCTGGTGAATATATTGATTTTGCAAAGTTCAAACAAAGGTTGAATGCCTTTATACAGGAAGGAAACAGGAAACTTCCACTGAGCAGTGGGAGGCAGCATCCATGGGCCTCGGCCTTCTGTTGCCCTATTTCTGAAGTATAAGCCAAAGTATGCTATACCCACAATTCCTCACTATGTAAATTAGTGTACAGGCTATTATATTTCTGTACTTAGTAAAGAAATTTGAGACTATATCTCTCAGTAAATAAATCTTAAAATGTATGAACAATGCTTCATTTTGAAAAAAAAAAAACATCTCAGATGTTATATTGTTGTAACCACTACAAAAATAGAAGACTGCGCCTTCCATTAAAGAAAAATGGAAGACACTTCATATTGTACCCACAATGCCTTGCTACATATATCTACATATTAGGTGCTATACTGCAGTCACCACTATCAAAATACCATACCATATTATTCAGCACTATACTACATTACATCACATCAAGTCGTACCATGTCACATTACATCACACCACACCATACCATATTGTACCGCACCATACCCTACCCTACCATACCGTACTATTCCATACTATACTACATCATAGCATGTCACATCACACCATACTATACTGTACCGTACATACCCTACCACACTACTCTTCCACACTATGCCACATCACATCATACCATACCATACCATACCGTCCTATTCTACACTATACCACATCACGTCACACCATATCACATCGCATCATACCACACCACACCATACTGTACTGCATCAGACCCTACAGTACTGTACTATACCATATCACACTACACCACACCATTCAATTCCATACCATACTGTACTGCACAAGACCTTACAGTGCCATACTATACCACATCACAAGACACTGTACCATACTGTACCGCACCAGACTCTACCATTCCGTTCTATTCCACCCTATACCACATCACATCACATCACACCATGTCACATCACACCACACCATATTGTACCAAACTATACCCTACCATATTGTACTGTTCCACACTATGCTATACCACACCCATACTGCACCACACCTGACCCTACAGTGCTGTTTCACACTACACTTCATCATACCAAACCATACCATACAGTACCACACCAGACTCTATTGTACCGTACTGTTTCACACTACACTGCATTATACCACACTGTACTGTCCCCTACTATACCATACCATACTGCACCTGAGCCTTTGTACTGTACTGTTTCACACAACACACCACACCATATTGTACTACACCCAACCCTGTTGTACTGTACTATTTCACACTACACCACATCACACCACACATACCATATAACAATACACCATATCACACCACGCCATCCCATTCCATCCCATACCATGCCATATCACTACCCCATACCAATCTACACCACACCATACCATAATACGCTACATCGTATCATACCATACCATACCAGACCCTGCCATACCACACTATTCCACACTATACCACATCACATCACACCATACCATACTGTACTATTCCACACCATGACATACCATACACCATACTGCACCACACCTGACCCTACACTACTGTTTCACACTACATCGCATCATACCATACCATACAGTACCACACCTGACACAATTGTACTGTACTATTTCACACTACACCACATCATACCACACTGTACCACACCATACCATAGAGTACTGCACCCGCTCTTATTGCACCATACTATTTCACACACCACATACCTCACCATACCATACAGTACCACACCTGACCCTAATGTACAATACTGTTTCACACTACACCACATTATACCACACCATACCATACAGTACTGCATCTGACCCCATTGTACTATACTATTTCACACTATGTCACATCATACCACACTGTACTGTACCATACCATACCATATCATACAGTACTACACCCAACCCTATTGTACCATACTATTTCACACTATACCACATTGTACCACACTGTACTGTACCATACCATACCATACCATACAGTACTGCACCTGAGCCTGTTGTACTGTACTGTTTCCCACTACATTACATGTGTCAGTGCACTTTCTGTCGGTGAGTGTATATGTGTCAATGTGCATTATGCCAGTGTGGGTCCTGACGGTGAGTGTATATGTGTCTGTACATGTGTCAGTGTGTGTTCTCTCAGTGTGCATACATGTGTCTGTGTGCATTCTGTCGGTGAGTGTATATGTGCCAGTGTGCATTCTGTCAGTGAGTGTACATGTGTCAGTGTGCAGTCTGTCAGTGTGCCTTCTGTCTGCGAGTGTACATGTGTCTGGGAGTTTGCTCATGTCTTGGGGCCTGATCCATAACCACAGAGGGATGCACATGGAGTGTGGAGGTCCTGCTTTGCACATGTGGAGACCTCTGCGCATCCACAGCCCCATGCTACCAGCAAATTCTGCACCAGATCCCGTGCCGCCAGCATTCTTACATGCATGGTTGAGTGTAGGGTGGGTATGCAGTGGATTCTGTTGCATGTCTCAGCACTACAGACGGCTGGAGGCTGTGATGCCCTAACCATTACAGCAGTCCCTAGTAGTTACACTCCCCCCACCTGGCCACAAAGCTTTCCTACAGGTCCAATCTGCAGCCGCACTACCCACCCCAGCCTTCAGATCCAGTATCGAGCTGACCTGGATGTCCAAATGGATGCCCCATGTCCAGCATAGTTCTACCCCCTTACCCTTTCCTACCCCTTGGAGAAGTTCCACACTGTTGGAGCACTACAGACAGGGGCTGTGGATGCTGTCTGGTACAGACAGGCATTGGGGTGTGTGGCTCTATGGTCAGGATACTCTCAAATCGCACACATCCCTGGCTACTTTTGTGGATGGGGCCCTTAGTATGCATAAGTTTCAATGAGAGTGTATGTGTAAGTGTGTGTTATGTGCATAAGGATGTGTGTGTGGTTGTGTGTAAGGTGGTGTATGTGTAAGAATGTTTGTGTGTGCGCGCGCATGTGTAAGGGTGTATGTGGTTATGTGTAAGGGTTGTGTGTGTCTGTGTGCGCATGTGCACATGTAAGGGTGCATGTGTGTATGTGTAAGGGTGTGTGTGTGCATCTGTAAGGGTGTGTGTGCATGTGTAAGGGTGTGTGTGTGTGGTTGTGTGTAAGGTTGTGTGTGCATGGGCATGTGTAAGAGTTGTGTGTGTGTACACATGTGTAAGGGGTGTGCTGGTGCACGTGCAAGGGTATGTGTGTTCATGCTGTGTAATGTGTGAGTGAATGTGTTAAGGTTTGGGTGTATACATGAGTAAGAATGTTTGGGTGTGTGTCTGTGTGGGAAGGAGTATATGTGTGTGTGTGTGTGTGTGGGTGTTTGTGTGCAGGATGAGTGGACTTCAAGGTGTTTTTCTGCTGACACATTCTACGTTTCTATGGCTGTTTCTTTCCCTCTTTCTGAGGGCCAAAGGCAGGGCATGGATTATAGTATGGAGGAAAGACTTGTCTTGATTGAAATTGAAAACTCTGGGAATTTGTATCTCTCCCCTGTTTCTCCTCCATCTCTGTGCGGTCTGAGGGCAGGGCTTGGGTGAAGCTGCACATCTGAGAGTCATGGTTATGTTGAACACACTGAGAATGTGTGTGTGTGTGTGTGTGTGTCTCTCTCTCTCACTAACTTTCCATCACCGTGCAGTCTGAGGGCAGGGCTTGGGTGAAACTGCACGTGTGTGAGAGTCATGGTTATGTTGAACACTCTTGAGAATGTGTGTGTGTGTGTGTGTCTCTCTCTCACTAACTTTCCATCACCGTAAGGTCTGAGGGTTGGGTTTGCCTGCATTTGTAGTGGAACATGATATGAGTGATGTCCCTGACTGAAAGCAATTTTCAGAATGTGAGGGTTAAATTGGCACTGCAATGAGTAAATCCTTAGCTACTATGTCTGACACAGTGCTGTTTATCCTCCTCAGCCGAAAACACAAGAGGAATTCCATGCAGGGAGGGGAAGAGGAGGGAAGACTGAATGAATTTCCTTTTAAGGATAGATGTGCTTTAACATAGCTGAGATTTAGACTGCAAATGTAATTACTGTTAGACCCATAAGTATTGCACAAACATGGATTTTAAAAGTGTTTTTAGATACACCAGTTCCCAAACCAAGAGGCTGCGAGAAGTGTGGGATATTACCCTTTATGGGACCAACACAAACAACCATAATTTAGTAGCAGTTTCTAGCCCCACAGAAGGAGATATAGGGCCTGACTTTGAACTGGCTCATATTTTTTTGTATTTAAAAGTTTACTGAACCTTAAAAAAATATAATAATAGTACAAAGATAAAAACATTCAAAATGTGAGCAGGAAAAGGTTCGGTGGCCCAACCTGTCTGCCCATACCTGCCTAACAATGGATTGAGCCCATCAGTTCACTTATCATCCTGTCCCCTCTATTGTACCTACCTGCACATTCCCAACTGCCTGTCCCATACCCTCCTTTTTCCCATTCTGTGTTTATGCTCCCCTAGTGGCCTGCCCCTTCAGACAGCCCCATTACTTGCCATCTCTGGGTATGTATGCCCCACCTTCAAGTTGAGCTTGCCCCCAGCTGGGACTTCCTCCTCCAAGGCTTCCAGAACCCCCGGTCTGAATCTAGGGAAGGTGGGAGGCCAGCTAGTGGTGGAGGGCCTGAAGGGGGCGGTATTCATCCTGCTTTGGACAGCTGGTTTTCCTCTGACCTGTCTCCATCAATCCCAGGCATCAGGCACAGCATGAGTGGGGGGCATGCCTTGATTGACTACAGCATGCTTCTGCTGGGACAGCAAACTTCTCAGCCCAGCAGCAGGCACCGATGCAATGCTGGAGCATGATGCTTCTCCCCCTGACTAAGACAGGCTGCCGTCGCCAGTGCACCCTTCCAGTCTGGCTGCCCCAATGCCAGCTCCCATACCCATATTTGCTGTGGAACAGGAGTTGCCAGCATGGAAGCATGACTCCCTTCCATTGGTCATCTGGTGGTCCCTGTCCAAGCCCCACCACCTCTTAATCCCTCTGACCATCTCGGCATGTATGCCGTCTTCTCAAAGTTTGTTCCATTCTGCCACTATCCTTTTGGTAAATCAGTGCTGCCTGACATATTTTTTGCACCCCCCCCCACCCCGCCAGATTCCTGGAGATACCTTTGATGGAAGCATTATTACTTACTGTGAACAAGTCACTGGTGTCCACTATATTGAATCTATGGAGGAACTTGAATGTCTCAATCCTGCCTCCTCTTTTACTCCTGTTCCCCAGAGTATACATTTTGAGAGCCTCTGGAGGTTCTTCATCAGTCTTCTCCTGTTTCCCCTGGATCATCTTGGCAACCCTCCTCTGCACCACCTTCAGTTTTTCTCTCTTTCTTTGGGCGTGATTTCAAAATTGTACACATTACTCTGAACGTGGTCAGATCAGTGACACATACAGGGGCACTACTGCCTCCCTCATTGTTATCTTCTTTTTTATTAACATTCTGTTTACCTCTTCTGACTGCAGCAGCCCCCATCCACTTGCTCACGAGGACTTCCCTGCCTCACCCACGCCTTCTCTGTCGCTTATGCTACCTCCTCTCCTCCCGGACTTCCCTCCAGGGAGTAGGGGCTCATGAGACCCCCTCCAACAACTCAGTGTGAGGAGATAGGTGGAAGTTAATGTGTTAGGGCCTCGAGAGGCGGTGAGTCTCATTCTGCTCGCTTGGGGTAGTGTCCTCAGTTTTCCTGCCTAGACCCCTGAGATGCCAGGGGCAGGGCTTATGATGAATTCACATGCAAAGGTGTGACAGTGTTTTGTCTGAGGCGGTCGGCGTTGCCCCTTGAATTCATCTGCTCCCTGCTTGCACTGCCAGCTGGGGTCACTGAGGTGGCAGTCACACAGCACTTGCTGGAGCCCTCCCTCCTAGAGAATGAGAGCACCCTCTGGGATGTTCCATCCTCCTCCTGCCAGCTGGTCCTCCAGCACTTCCCTGATTCTGCCAGTGATCACCCTTCCCTTGCACCCCAGCATCCGCTTTGCCTTTCCCACCACTCTATGACGCTGTGTTGTTGCCTTCAAAGTATCCATGATCATTATGCCCAGGATTCTTTTCCTCTGCCATGCTATCTACCACCACCCCACCCATCCTGTATTCCTGTTTCAGGTTTGTGGGCCCTATATACACAACTTTACACTTCTTTGCACTGAATTTTAGCTGCTATACTTCAGACCACCACTTCCCTATCCCTCTTCATGGCCCTGACCCCCTCCTCGGAGTCCACTCTATCATAGAGACTGGTATTGTCTGCAAAGAGGCATATCTTATTTTGCACCCTCTTCACTATATCACAAATAAACATGCTGAAGAGAAGAGAGAATTGGACCCAAGACTGGCCCTTGGGGTTCCCTGCTTGTGACCTCCTTAATCCCTAAACACTCCCAATTTAGGACTACCCTTGGAGTCCTTCTACTCAGCCAGTTTATTTACTCACCTAGCTATGTTTTCCACATCCCAGATTGCTGAGTTTCTTTGTCATCATCCATGAGGGATGGAGTCAAAGGCTTTACTGAAATCTAGTTATAGTCTATTTACAGTCTGCCCCTGTCTAAGAGCTCTTGTCACTCAGTTGAACAAAATCAATCAGGTTTGTTTGCTACAACCTTCTGCTGGTGAAGCCATGCTGTCTATAGTCCTGTACTCTTATTACCCTCCAGAAAATCCACAGTCCTCTCCTTTATAACAGATTGTAAGATCTTTTCTACTGTAGATGTCAGGCTGACTGGCCTATAGTTGCCCGACTCTTCCTGACTCTCCCATGTTTGTGTAGGGGGACCACATCAGCCATCCTCCAATCCTCTAGCACTTCTCCCATCTCCAGGGAACAGTTGAATAGGTCTGTTAGTGCTACAGACATGCCCCCTTTCCCTCAAAGAGCTAGTGGAACCAAAAAAGGAAGACAGGAAAATAATAAATATTTTTAGTAGCAGCCAGTTGTAACTTTTTATTTCTGAAGTATTTTTATTTTTCCTTTTTCTCATCAGAAAGTATTCTATGTAACAATATTGGGCTGAATGTGTGGAACCGCTCTTAGCATGGCAGCTGACATATCTAACTCTACTGCCCCCCCATTACATCATCAGCATTGTGATCTCACTGACTGTGACATCACAGGTGGATGACCAGGTAGTTACTCACTTGCTGTTCCTAAGTAGCAGTGATGTCACAGTCAGTGAGGTCACAATGCTGATGATGTAGTGTGGGGCAGTATAGCAAGATATGTCAGCTGCTAGGCTAAGAGCTGTTCCACATATTACACCTACTAACATCAGGTAAACAATCTTCTAATTAAAGAAAGGGAAAAGAAAAAGTACCTCAGATATAAAAGGTAATGGTTTGTTGCTCTTAAAATCTAATATTAGTTCTAGGGACATGGATATGTTGTTCTATCCACACTTACTGGCAGGTTCCTTGCCGCTTTAAATCTTGCCGGAAGGTCTTCAAGCTGGCTCCTCCCACCCACCCGGGTGGTAAAACTCTCGGCTCCGCCCCATGATGCCAGCTCTTCCTTACCGCCTGGAAGCTCAGGTTCCCTCCTTTGCACTCTGCGTTTAGGCCTGGATCCAAACTCGTCGGTTAAACTGAAACTCATACTTAAATTTACTAGACGTCGGTCTTTTTCTTCCTTCGCGGCTGCGATGGACAAATCGACTCCCGGATTTTGGTGGTGCCCTTGTGGGCAGAAGATGTCTCGGACCGATCCGCACTCCACATGCGTTTACTGCCTTGGGCTCGATCACGATCTGCAGGCCTGCGAATTGTGCAAGTCCTTCTCGGTCAACGTTCTTGAAGGCCGTGCTGCCAGACTTCAACTTGGGCGCCCCGAGAGACATATTCCTCCGGTAAAGTCGAAGAAGGCCCATTGGGCGGTGTCCTCGGCGGCGGGCTCGGCTGAGCAAATGATCGCCCTCGAGGAGGAGGCGGCCCAGAAGGCATCTTCTTCTTCCTTGGTCACGGCATTTATCCCGCTCTCCTTGGGCTCCTCCTACACGGCTTCATTCAAGGAGCTTTGTCAGTCCTTCTCTACTAAGGGAGAGGGGCCATCGGGACATTCCTCTCGGTCCAAGAAAAAGGACTCAAAGGGTAAGTCCCACTGTCAACGTTCGTGGGAGCGGAAGAGGTCCCCTTCCCTGGATAGTCGACACTCTACTTCGGTTGAGGTTGCGGCTAAGGCCGCTGGCGCACGGTATCCCCGTCAGGTCAGCCGGCCGAGACACCCGTCGACGCAGTCGAGATTTTTCTCAACCCGTCGGACAGGCTGTCGACTGGAGTGGAGAAGCCGACAACCCTTCTTCATCGGTTCCCCCAGTGAAAACCGAGGAGTTGCTTGTGCCTCCTGTGCCGGAGTCCCGGTTAAGGTTCCAGAGCCGAGGGAGGAACGGGTTTCCCCTGCTCCCTCCC
Source organism: Neoceratodus forsteri (assembly GCA_016271365.2). NCBI lineage: Eukaryota > Metazoa > Chordata > Ceratodontiformes > Ceratodontidae > Neoceratodus > Neoceratodus forsteri. The sequence goes on from JADMNL010000029.1 coordinate 87,422,353, forward strand.
AGACCCACTCTCAGAAACACCGACGGTCTCGGACCTCTTCTCGGTCCAGCTGATCCCGCCGACATCAGCGGTCTCGGTCTTGGCACCGAGGGAAGCGGCAGCGCCGCTCATCCTCGTCATCGTCCTCCTCGAAGGATAGGCTCCAGCGCAAGTTGCGTCGGCGCTACGAGGATCTGATGTGGCAGCAGCTCCTTTTGACCGGGAACAAGCCGACTCTGTCACCTTCCCCGGCCATTAAGTGGCTGTCACCTGAGCAGCTGAAACAACCCCTCGTTGTCATCGAGGAGCCGAAGCCGGTGCCGTTTGTTCAGCCGAAACCAGCTGCACCACCCATTGTGGTGGAACCCCCGCCTCCACAACCAAAAACTGGGGCTCCAACCAAGGATTCTCAGTCGGGTCAGGGGTTGCCCCATTGGTTGTCGGTCACCCTCACTCCCGATCATCCTTGGCAGGTGGAGGGTGGCTGAGGCCCTCGGCAGCTGTTTGCAGACTCCTCGGAGTCTGACGATGACTCTTCCCTGTTCTCCAGGCCTCTCGACCTGGAGTCCACTGGGGGACAGTCGGTGGACGAGAGCCCATCCTCGTTCATGGGATTGCTTCGGCTCATCTTGTAATCTACTGGGATGAAGCTTGAACCCATGTCAAAGCAGGCCAAGTATCCCCTCACGGAGATACTGGACCGAAGGGATTCTCCTACGGAGGCCTTTCCTGTGGCCGAAGCCATTGTTGGCCCAGCCCTGGAGCTATGGCAGCGGGCGTCTTCTTGTCCAGCTTCCTCGGCCAGGATGGCCAGGAAGTATGCCGTTCCCACCGGCTCACTCTCTGGACTCTCGCAGCACCCCTCTGCAGAGGGGTTGGTGACTGACAATGTTTTCCGGCGCTCCAGAAATGCTGAGGACGTGGACAAGCCACCCAATAAAGAGTCCAAGAAACTGGACTACTCCGGGCGTAAAGTCTATGCTGCGTCCTCCTTAGGCCTTCATCAGACCAGTTCGGCCGTACTGATGGCACACTTTTCCCACGCCCTTTTGGGCTCCCTGGTTGAGGTGATTACTCATCTCCCGGCTGACCTCCAGACTATGTTCAAGCAGGTGCGGGATCAGGGAAGGGCGGTGGCAAAGCAACAGCCCCAAACTGCTCTTGACATTGGAGACTCTTGTGCCCGGTCAGTAGCAGCCGCAGTGGCCATGCACCGCAGAGCCTGGCTGCGGATCTCCACCTTCATCGCGGATAGTTAGCACAAGCTGGCAGGCGTTCCCTTCCTGGGTACTGACTTGTTCAGTCCCGGGGTGGAGGGTCATTTGCAGAGGATCGAGAAGTCCAATGCCACCTTGGACTCGGTCACGTCTGCCCAGAAGGACAAAGGCCGCCAGCAGCAGCGTAAGCCCTTTCGGCCTTCTGCCCCTGCGGCATGTCCGGCCCAGCAACACCAGCATCAGGGCCAGCAGGCTCGCACTTGGCACCCCAAAGCCAAGCCTGCAGCTTCCTCCAGCAGGAAGCCAGGAGGGAAAGGCCCAGGAGGTCCCTCGGCCGGTCATTCCTCCAAGCCTGCCCAGTGACGGGTTGATAGGTGTCACCCCCCAGCCTCGTCACTCCCCCCTGGGTTCTTCCCGGTGGGGGGATGGCTCTGCCACTTCCTTTCTGCCTGGTCCACTATCACCGCGGACCGCTGGGTGTTGGAAGTGGTAGGGAAGGGTCTGCCTCTGGAATTCGAGCAGGCCCCACCCTGTTGAGCCGACATTGCTCTGCTCCTCCAGAAGGAAGTGATCAGGGAGGTGGCGGATCCTCCACCAGGCCCAGGGTTTGTGTCCAGGTATTTCCTGGTCCCGAACCGGATGGGGGGGGGGCTGGCGCCCCATTCTAGACCTACACAACCTGAACAAGTTCCTAAGGTCTCGAGCCTTCAGGATGGTCACTCTGGCACAGATCATTCCATCCTTGGAATGAGGCGTGTGGTTCTGTTCTCTGGACCTCCAGGACTCGTTCTTTCACGTCCCAATCCGTCCGTCCCACCAGCGATTCCTCCACTTCAGAGCAGAGGGGTCCCTTTATGAGTTCCGGGCCATGTCCTTCCGCCTCTGTCCAGCTCCCAGGGTCTTCACCAAATGCATGGCAGTCGTGACAGCATTCCTGCGGCACTGAAGGGTCCGGGTGTACCCTTACCTGGATGACTGGCTGATTGCAGCCCCCTCCAGACCGGAGGTGGAGTGGTCCAGGGATCTGGCCCTCCAGGTCTGCTCTCAGATTGGCCTCCTCATCAATGAGGCCAAGTCGGAACTTGTGCCAACGCAGATGATTCATCAGGGCAGAGCTTGACTGTCTTCGAGCCAGAGCATGGCTCCCGGTGGACAGGGCTGAGGTTCTTTCCTCCTTTGCCCAGTAATTTCTGGTTGGGCAATTGCGCCCTGCCCGGGACTTCCTGTGCCTCCTGGGCCTCATGGCAGCCTGCACCAGCGTGGTCTGTTGGGCCCGTTGGCACATGCGTCCCCTACAATGGGGACTGGCCTGCCAATGATCACAGTGCTCCGGTCCTCTGGACCAGCCAGTGGCGGTGACCCAGGAGATGTGGAATGCTCTCCAGTGGTGGATCATTCCAGCTCATCTGCAGGAGGGCATCCTGTTTGTCCTCCCCGAGCCAACGGTCACTCTAACGACCGACGCCTCTCTGATGGGTTGGGGTGCCTATCTGGGGGAGCACAGAGCGCATGGCCTCTGGTCCCCTCAGGAGTCTCGATGCCAGATCAACCTGCTGGAGCTTCGAGCGGTCCGACTAGCCCTCACCACCTTCGCTCCGTTTGTACGGGGTCAAGTGGTCCAGGTCCAGACGGATAATACCACGACCATGTACTACCAAAACCGCCAGGGCGGGACACGCTCCTTGCCCCTGTGCAAGGCAGCTCTCCGCACTTGGTCCCTCATGAGCAGATTGGAGGCGGATCTCCTAGCCATCCATGTGGCGGGAGCCTCCAACACTCTGGCCGATGCCCTAAGCCGGATAGGTGCTGCATCTCACGAGTGGTCTCTCCTGCCGGGGGTAGTACACGATCTGTTCTCCACTGGGACACACCTCAGGTGGACCTGTTTGCCTCCAGGGAGAATGCGAAGCTGAGGCTGTTTCATGCCCGCCCCTCTCAGCAGGGCTCGCTGCAGGGGGATGCCTTCTCGAGGCTGTGGACCCCAGGCCTCTTCTACGCCTTTCCCCCATTTCCCTTGATCCACAACGTGCTTCTCAAGGCGAGGAGGGACAAGGCGCAGGTGATTCTGGTAGCCCCAGACTGGCCCCAGCAGTTCTGGTATCCAGATCTCCTCAGCCTCAGCTCCAGGCTCCCGAGGCGGCTTCCAGCCCTCCCGGACCTGATCTCAGTCAGCCAGGGGAAGGTTCTCCACCCGGACCTTCAATCCCTGCACCTGACGGCCTGGTTCCTGAGCGGTTAGAGTTCCAGGCCTTGGGTCTTTCCAACGAGGTCATCAATGTTGTTGAGGCATCCCATAAGGAGTCGACCAGAAATGCTACGATTTCAAATGAAAGAGATTCTCCATTTGGCCTCAGGATAAGGGGCTGGGCCCTTCCTCCTGTTCCTTGGCCAGCATTTTGAACTACCTGTGGTCCCTTTGTCAGCTAGGGCTTCGGTCGACGACCCTTAAGGTGCACCTGGCAGCCATCTCTGCTTACTGGGCGCGGGCCGGGAAACCATCGGTGGCACAGGAGAAGGTGGTCGGGCACGTTTTCAAAGGCCTTGATCACATATCCCCTCCGGTGCGAGAACCTCCACCTCCGTGAGATCTACTGCTGGTATTGGCTAAGTTCATGGGCAAACCATTCGAACCGATGCACAAATGTGATATCCCTCACCTGTCGTGGAAGACCGCCTTCTTGGTGGCTGTCACGTCAGCCAGAAGGATGGGAGAGCTCCAGTTGCTTTTCACCGAGTCTCCTTATCTGGTCTTCCACAGGAACAAGGTTGTCCTGCACCCCCAACCCGAAATTCCTTCCGAAGGTGTTGTCGGAGTTTCACCTTAACCAGGTGTTGATTCTGCCAGTGTTCTACCCCAATCACACCTCAGAGGCCGAATGTAGGCTCCATACTTTGGACCCTAGAAGAGCGCTCTCTTATTACAAGGAGCGGACGGCTGAAGTTCGGGGAGAGGTTCGCCAGCTGTTTGTCACCTACGCTGAAACTGCACCTGGCAGACCTGCAGCCAAGCGGACAATAGGCAGATGGGTCACCTCCTGCACAGATCTCTGCTACAGGTTGGCGGGCATGGAGCCTCCCAAAGGGATAAGAGCTCATTCTACCCGCCATATTGCTGAATCGGTGGCTGCTTCCAGGGACGTTCCTATCCAGGAAATCTGCAGGGCTGCTACCTGGAAGTCAGCACATACCTTCATTACCCACTACCACATTGTCCTAGAGTCATGCCGGGATGCTGGTTTTGGGACCTCGGTTCTCCAGTCCTTATTTCCTAAGTAGGGGGTGTGCGCCTTGCCTCCCTCCTCCCGGAGAACTGCTAGGAGTCTGCCAGTAAGAGTGGATAGAACAACATATCCATGTCCCTAGAAATACAGGTTACTCACCTGTAACAGGAGTTCTAGGAATGGTATATGTTGTTCATCCACACAACCCACTCAACCTCCCCCGCTTCGACGCACAACCTGGCTTCCAGCGGGCTAGATCTGGCGTCATGGGGCGGAGCCAAGAGTTTTACCACCCACATGGGTGAGAGAAGCCAGCTTGAAGACCTTCCGCAAGATTTAAAGCGGCAAGGAACCTGCCAGTAAGTGTGGATGAACAACATATACCATTCCTAGAACTCCTGTTACAGGTGAGTAACCTGTATTTTTAGGCAGTACTCTAGCTCTTTAGTGCCTTCAGATGTAACCTACTGGGACCCATTAATTTAATTACATATAGTGTATAAAGTTTCTCTGCACTCTCGCGGTCTCGCCTTCATATTGGGATCCTTTCTGACCACTATCAGCGATCCCCTGCTAGCTGCCATGCTGCAGTCTGACAGCTGCCCCCTTGACGTCTAGTAGTAGTAGTAGTAGTAGTAAACTTCAAAGCGTCCAATCCCATGGGCTCTCAGCACTGTACCGGAATTGCAATAAAATGATATAAGAAATAAATAACACTTCAAAATATAACAACCACGGATAGATAAAATTATAAATACTATATATAAAAACAGTGCTAATAATGCAGTGCTGGTCAGTAAGGTGAATTTAAGGTTTAGAAATCAAACAGTGTCAAAGACCTCCTGAAAGAGGAAGAATTTCAGGCCCCTCTTAAAGGTTTCCAATTAAGGGGCCTCTCTCAACACCCTGGGAAGCATGTTTGAAAGGGCAGGGGTGGGAGATGAAGAAGCCCTGTCTATGGAGGATTTCATCCGCACCCTAGGAACAGCTAAGAGGCCCATCTCAGGAGCGGAGGGGGATAGAGGTCTGATAAGGAGTCATTGGGTGTACTGTGAATACAGAACAGAAACTGTTCGGTAGATTCACCTTGCTCTTCACATCATCACCTCATTATTTCCCTTTATTTAGCCTGACCATCTCTGCCTTGTTTTTGTCTCCCAAATATAGTGAAAGAAATGCTTTGTCACCCTCCCTGACCCCCTCAGCTAGCCTCAGTTCTGCCTCTGCCTTTGCCTGCCTCATTGCTTTATGAGCTTTTCTCATCCGCTCATGGTATTAAACTCTCCCACCACCAACCCGGCCCCCCGTTCTTTTCAGTTTTACTTTTTTACTTACTGAATGCCTTCCTTTTTTTCTCTCACTGCTGCAGTGCATTTTGAGAACCATAATGATTTTCCCTACAAACTTTGACCTGTTGCCTCTAGTACTCTTGTCTACTCCTACTGCTTTCTCAGTGTACTGTAGCTTGTTCCACCATATTCATTTTCCCAAAATTAACCCTTCTGAAGTCCTGGACTTTGGCCCCAGATTGAACCTTCTCTGCCTTAAGCATGACCTCGGGCCATTTGGTTATGTGACTGCTTGATTCCAGGGGTTCCTTTACCTTAACCTCCCCTTCACTATCCCTGTACATAAGGACAAGGTCCAATATGGCCCCTTTGCAGTTGGTTCCATGACCTTTTGGCTCAGGGACACCGCCTGCATTCTGTCCACCAGGGCCTGGCTTTTTGTGCTTGCTGCAACTGAGGTGTTCCAGTCCACATGCAGCAGATTGAAATCCCCCATTATAAATACCTCCCCTGTCTCCACCATCCTGTTAATCTCATTTCCTAGTTTATCGTCTGCCTCCTGCCTCTGTGCTGAAGGCCTGTAGACCACTCCTACCCTGATTACCCTCCCTCCTCTGTTGTTGCTTGTACTGTACCCAAATTGTCCCATTCTCTGTAACCCTACCATCTTCCTGGATCTCTGAGGCAAGAATACTCTCCCTTTCCACATAATGCCACTCTGGCTTTACTTTGTTTTACATGCCTGTCTTGAACAGTGTGTACCCGGGAGTCTGCATCCCAATTGTGGTGCTGTGTCACCCATGTTTCAGTTGCAGGCACCATGTCTAAGTGTGTTTCCACCATTACTTCCTGTAGGTCTTGTTTCTTATTTCCCAGGCTTCTGGCATTAACACACACACCCTCATTTGTACCTGCAGTGTCCCTTTTGATTTCTGACAGATTCCTGATATGTGTCCTCAGTTCTTTCTACTTCCTTGCCCATTCCTACTCCTGTTGTACTCTGTTTCCACATTCTCTAGCCTCTGCCTGATGACCTTCTGTCCATTAGCTCCTCAGTAGCATTCCCCCTCCTCCCCTAGTTGGGCTTGATATTCCTGTCTGCTGTAGTTCTGGGGGGAGGGACTGCAGGCCCCCTCTGCTGTACGATTGTGCACATCCTCAACTGTACTGCCCTCCCCCACCTAATTTAAAGTCCTTTCTAGGTATTGTGTGAATCTGTTCCCAGGGGTTTCTTTGCCTTAACCTTCCCTCCAAGAGCTGTAGCTCAGACAAGGTCTGCGGTAATAGTGTAGATAAGGAGAAATGGGCAGGCTGGATGGGCCAAGCAGTCCTTATCTGCCATCAAATTCTATGTTTCTATATTCCTGTGTTTCTATTCCCCAGCACCCTGGCCCCGACCCTGTTGGGGTGGAGGCCTTACCTTTTAAACAGCCTCCTTCCACCTCAGGTGTGGCCCAATCTCCTAGAAACTGTAACCCCTCCTCCCGACGCGAGGACCTTATTGAGTGTTAAAGTGCTCTGTTTTCAGCTTCTCCCTCTGACCGCAACGCATCTGCAGTAGAACCCCAGAGAAGGTCACCGCACCTGCCATGTCCATGAGATTCCTGCCTAAGGTGAAGAAAAAGAAGCACAAAAATTAGCATTTACCATATATAGTGCTTTTCATACACATTGTATCCCAAAGCATTTTACAAGCAATGAGAGACTGGTAGTGAAGTGACTGTAAACTAGTATAATGGCTGGCATTTGGGACATCAGCACCCACACATAGCTTTGGACAGTTGCATGAATTGGTTTATGGGTAGGGGAATGTTGGCAAGGAGTTTGGAGAAAATCCCCATCTCTTGTGAAAAGTGTCTTGGGTTCTTTTACCTCCACATGGACACCTACCAGGACAACTCCAGAGCAGGGCAGAAGGGACCTCGGTTTAATGTCTCATCCAGATGGCACACCTGACAGTACAGCATCCTCCTAGTACAAAACTCAGTTGCCAGCGTTTATGGTATGTGCCTAATCTCAGAGTTGGATGAGAACCCATGACCTGGCCCAGATGTAGACGTGCTGCTCACTAAGCCACACTAACATCTCTCCTTCACTTTCTCCATATCCCTCCTAGCCAGATTATGTGCATCTAAATGCACTGTTCTATCTGGCCTCCCCCTAAATGTCAGAAGAGGTTCCTGCACCTTCTTTCGTAGGGTGCCCACTGCTGCCCCTAGGAAACAGTGGACTTCTCTTATGACATCTGGTGTGGACAACACCATCCCTCCTCTGCTTCTAACGACTGAATCCCATATTACCGTAGTCATTTTACTATTCCCCTTGGGGTTCTCACCCCTCTCATTTTCTTTTTTTGAAATTATACTTTATTCCCCCTACTGCCTGCCAACCCCGACCCTTCAGGGCATCCAAGGGGTCATCCTCCTGCCACCTGCTCACCAGCACCTACCTCCCAGTCCCCCAAGTAACTTCGGCTTACCCCCCCCCCCGAGAGGGGACGAGGTGGGGTCAGAACCCCTGTAATCCTTCATTTCATCGGGCCCTGGAGGTGGTCAGTGAGCAGGGGCAAATCAGAGGGAAGCCCGTCATCCCAGAGCCGGCAGGTGTTTTTCCTGTTTTCTCCCCCTGATGCAGTGAGAGCCCCTGACATCAGGGCGTTACACGCCGACATCCACTGCGTGTCTGGGCCGCCCATCCCCTTCCAGTTGGGGCTTGTAGTCCCGAGCCTCCACCCAGAGTTACACAAGTGCGATGGGCATTGGCCCTCCCACCCCACCCCGGAGACAGCAAGCTGTCATGGGATGCTCAAGCCGTTCTCCCCCGGCTGGCCCTCCAGCATCCCGAGTCCACTTCCAAACCCGGGTCGCTGGTGTCGCAAGTGGAAATCCAAATGATGGGCCAGCATTACCCCTCTCATTTTCATTCACAAAGACTGGAGTCCCCTTATCAGGTGTGCTGGTCCCTACCCTTACCTGGTGGGAGTTCAGGAGGGATTCCACCGAACAGTGATTGAAACATGCTAGAGTTCAGTACCATGCAGCTATCACTGGCACACAATCCCGTATTGGGCAGTTGTAACTGGCACATAATGCCATACTGGGTGACTGTCATTGGCACATAATGCCATACTGGTGTGACGGTCACTTGCATACTGCTGTACTGTGTGACTGTCACTGGCACATAATGCTGTACTGGGCGTGTCACCAGCACATAATGTCATACTGGGTGACTGTCACTGGCACATAATGCTGTACTGTGTGACTGTCACTGGCACATAATGCCATACTGTCGACTGTCAGTGGCACATAATGCCATACTATGCGACTGTCAGTGGCACATAATGCTGTACAGGGTAACTGTCACTAGCACATAAGGCCATACTGGGTAACTGTCATTAGTACATAATGCTGTACTGTGCCACTGTCCACTGGTACATAATAATGTACTGTATGACTGTCATTGACACATAATGCTGTACTGGACGACTGTCACTGGCATGTAATGCTGTAGTGTGTGACTGTCAGTGGCACATAATGCCATACTTGGCAACTATCATTAGTATGTAATGCAGTACTGTGTGACAGTCATTGGCACATAATGCCAGACTGGGTGAGTATCAGCACGTAATGCTGTACTGTGCAGCTGGCACATAATGCTGTACTGTGCAACTGTCTACTGATACATAATATTGTACTGTGCGACTGTCATTGACACATAATGCTGTATTGTAACACTGTCACCAGTACGTAATGATGTACTGTGCAATGCTACTGTGCAACTGTCACTGGCACATAAGGCCGTACTGCATTGACTGTTACTGACACCTAATGCAGTACTGTGTGACTGTCACTGGCACATAATACCATAATGGGTGAATGTCACTGGCACATAATGCTATACTGCATGATTGTCACTAGTACATAATGCTATACTGTGCAGCAGTCACTGGCGCATAATGTACTGTATGACTGTCTCTGATACATAATACTGTACTGTGTGACTGTCACTACCACATAATGTTGAACTGGGCAGCTATCACTAGCACATAATGTATACTGGGTGACTGTCACTGGCACATAATGCCATACTGGTGACTGTCACTGGCACGTAATGCCATACTGGTGAGTGTCACTGGCACATAATACTGTACTCTGCAACTGTCACCAGCACGTAGTGCTGTACTGGGCAGCTGTCACTGATACATAATGCCATACTGGTGACTGCCACTGGCACATAGTGCCATACTGGGCGGCTGTTGCTAGTACATATTACCGGACTGGGTGACATTCACTAGCACATAATGCCATACTGGGTGACTGTTACTATTACACAATGCCATACACTCACTGGCACATATTGCCATACTGGACAATTGTCACTGGTGCATAAATGCCGTACTGGGTGACTCTCACTAGTACATAATGCTGTACTGTGCGACTATCACTGGCACATAATGCTGTACTGTACGTCTGTCACTGGCACATAATGCCAGACTGGATGATTGTCACTAGTACATAATGCTGTAATGTGCAACTGTCACTGGTACATAATGGTGTGCTGTGTGAAAACAGTCACTGTCACGAAATGTCGGACTAGGCAACTGTCACTGGCACATAGTGCTGTACTGTGTGACTGTAGCTTACACATAATGCTGTGTTGGGTGACTGTCACTGTCACGTAATGCTGTACTGTGCGACCATCACTGGCACATATTGCTGTACTGGGCAACTGTCACTGGCATGTAATTCTGTAATGTGCAGCTGTAAGTAGCACATAATGCTGTACTGTGTGACAGTCGCTGGCATGTAATGCTATACTGTGCAACTGTCACTAGCACATAATGCTGTACTGGGTGACTGTCACGAGTACGTAATGCTGGACTGTACAGCTGTCACTGTCACATAATACTGGACTGGGCAACTGTCACTAGCACATAATGCTGTACTGGGCGACTGTCACTGGCACATAATGCTGTACTGGGCGACTGTCACAGGCATGTAATTCTGTACTGTGTGACTGTCACTGGCATGTAATGCTGTACTGTGCAGCTGTCACTAGCAAATAATGCTGTACTGGGCAACTGTCACTGATGCATAATGCCATACTGAGTGATGGTCACTTGCACATACTGCTGTACTGTGTGACTGTCACTGGCACATAATGCTGTACTGGGCGATGTCACTAGCACATAATGTCATACTGGGTGACTGTCACTGGCACATAATTCCGTACTGGGTGACTGTCACTGGCACATAATGCTGTACTGTGTGACTGTCACTGGCACATAATGCCATACTGTATGACTGTTAGTGGCACATAATGCTGTACAGGGTAACTGTCACTAGCACACAAAACTATACAGGTAACTGTTATTGGTATAATGATGTACTGTGCCACTGTCCACTGGTACATAATGATGTACTGTATGACTGTCATTGACACATAATGCTGTACTGGACGTCTGTCACTGGCACGTAATGCCAGACTGGATGACTGTCACTAGTACATAATGCTGTAATGTGCAACTGTCACTGGTACATAATGGTGTGTGAAAACAGTCACTGTCACATAATGCTGGACTAGGCAACTGTCACTGGCACATAGTGCTGTACTGTGCGACTGTAGCTTGCACATAATGCTGTGTTGGGTGACTGTCACTGTCACGTAATGCTGTACTGTGCGACCATCACTGACACATAATGCTGTACTGGGTAACTGTCACTGGCATGTAATTCTGTACTGTGCGGCTGTTGCTGGCACGTAATGCTATACTGTGCAACTGTCACTAGCACATAATGCTGGACTGGGCAACTGTCACTAGCACATAATGCTGTACTGTGTGACTGTCACTGACACACAATACTGTACTGTGTGACTGTCACTGGCACGTAATGCCAGACTGGGTCACTGTCACTAGTACATACTGCTGGACTGTGCAACTGTCACTGGCACATAATATTGTTCTGTGTGAAAACTGTCACATAATACCAAACTGGACAGCTGTCACTGGCACATAATGCTGTACTGGGCAACTGTCACTGGCACATAATGCTGTACTTGGTATTGTCACTGAGTACATAATGATGTAATGTTACACTGTCACTGGTACATAATGGTGTGCTGTGTGAAACAGTCACTGTCACAGAATGCCGGACTAGGCAACTGTCACTGGCACATAGTCTGTACTGTGAAACATAGCTTGCACATAATGCTGTGTTGGGTGACTGTCACTGTCACGAATAATGGTACTGTGCGACCATCACTGACACATAATGCTGTACTGGGTAACTGTCGCTGGCATGTAATTCTGTAATGTGCAACTGTAACTAGCACATAATGCTGTACTGTACCATCTGTCGCTGGCATCGCATCGCTATACTGTGCAGCTGTCATCAGCACATAATGCTGGACTGGGCAACTGTCACTAGCACATAATGCTGTACTTTGTGACTGTCACTGACACACAGTACTGTACTGTATGCCTGTCACTGGCACATAATGCCAGACTGGGTCACTGTCACTAGTACGTAATGCTGGACTGTGCAACTGTCACTGGCATATAATATTGTTCTGTGTGAAAACTGTCACATAATACCGAACTGGACAGCTGTCACTGGCACATAATGCTGTACTGGGCAACTGTCACTGGCACATAATGCTGTACTGGGTGAATGTCACGAGTACGTAATGCTGGACTGTGAAGCTGTCACTGTCTCATAATACTGGACTGGGCAACTGTCACTAGCACATAATGCTGTACTGGTCGACTGTCACTGGCACATAATGCTGTACTGTACATCTGTCACTGGCACATAATGCCAGACTGGATGACTGTCACTGGTACATAATGGTGTGCTGTGTGAAAAGTCACTGTCACATAATGCAGGACTGGGCAGCTGTCACTGGCACATAATGCTGTACTGTGCAACTGTAACTTGCACATAATGCTGTGCTGGGTGACTGTCACTGTCACATAATGCTGTACTGGGCGACTGTCACTGGCACATAATGCTGTACTGAGGCGACTGTCACGGGCATGTAATTCTGTACTGTGTGACTGTCACTGGCATGTAATGCTGTACTGTGCAGCTGTCACTAGCAAATAATGCTGTACTGGGCAACTGTCACTGGCACATAATGCTGTACTGGGCAACTGTCACAGGCATGTAATTCTGTACTGTGTGACTGTCACTGGCATGTAATGCTGTACTGTGCAGCTGTCACTAGCAAATAATGCTGTACTGGGCAACTGTCACTGACGCGTAATGCTATACAGGGAGACTGTCACTGGTGTATAACGCTGTACTGGGCAACTGTCACTAACACATAATGCTGGACTGGGCAACTTATTAGCACATAATGTCATACTGTGTGACTGTCAGTGGCACATAATGCTGTACTGTGCGACTGACTGACACATAATGCTGTACTGTGCGACTCACTGACACATACTGCAGTACTGGGCAACTGTCACTAGCACATAAGGTCGCACTGTGTGACTGTTACTGACACATATTACTGTACTGTGCGACTCTCACTGGCATATAATGCTGTACTGTGCAACTGTCCACTGGTACATAATGCGGCATTGTGCAGGTGCCATTGACACATAATGCTGTACTGTGTGACTATCCACCTTGACTGTCATTAGCACATAATGCTATACTGTTCAACTTTCACTGGCACATAATGCTGTACTGTATGACTGTCCACTGGTACGTAATGATGTATTGTGCAACTGTCATCAACACATAATGATGTATTGTAAGACTGTCACTAGTACATAATGCTGTACTTTGCGACTGTCACTGGCACATGATGCCATATTGTACAACTGTCACTAGCACGTAAGGCCACACTGTGTGACTGTTACTGACACATATTGGTGTACTGTGTGACTGTCACTGGCGCATAATGCTGTACTTTGTGACAGTCACTAGCACATAATACAGTATTGTGTGAATGTCACTAGCACATAATGTCATACTGGGTGACTGTCACTAGTACATAATGCCGTACTGTGCGACAGTCACTGGCGCATAGTGATGTACTGTGCAACTGTCAGTGGCACACAGAGCTGTACTGTGTGTCTGTCACTGGCACATAATGCTGGACTGGGCAACTGTCACTAGCACATAATGCCATACTGGGGAGCAGGTGTCACTGGCAAATAATGCCATACTGGGCGACTGTCACTGGCACATAATGCCATACTGGTGAGTGTCACCGGCACATAATTCTATACTATGCAACTGTCACTAGCACATAGTGCTATACTGGGCGACTGTCACTGGTACATATTGCTGGATTAGGTAACAATCACCAGCACATAATGCCATACTGGTGACTACAACTGGCACATAGTGTCATACAGTGTGACTGTCACTGGTACATATTGCTGGACTAGGTAACAATCACCAGCACATAATGCCATACTGAGTGACTCTCACTAGTACATAATGCTGTACTGTGCGACTGTCACTGGCACATAATGCTGTACTGTGACTGTCACTGGCACATAATGGTGTAATGTGTGACAACTGTCACTGGCACATAATGCCAGACTAGGCAACTTTCACTGGCACTTAATGCTGTACTGTGTGACTGTCACTGGCACATAATGCTGCACTGTGCGACTGTCACTGACATGTAATGCTGTACTGTGCGATTGTCATTAGCACATAATGCTGGACTGTGCGACTGTCACTGGCACATAATTCTGTACTGTGCTGCTGTCACTGGCACATAATGCCATACTGGGTAACTGTCACTATCATATAGTGCCATACTGGGTGAATGTCCCTGGCACATAAGGCCATACTGGGTGACAATCACGGTCACATAATGCTGTATGGTGCAACTATCACTAGCCCATAATACTGTACCTGGGGACTTCACTGTCAGATAATGATCTACAGGATAACTGTCACTAGCACATAATGCTGTATTGTGCAACTTTAAATAGCACATAATGCTGTACTGACTGGACGACTTTCACTGGCATGTAATGCTGTACTGGTGGACTTCATTGACATATAATGCCATACAGGGTAATTATCCCTAGTACATAATTCTATACCAGAGACTTCAGTAGCACATAATAGCATATGGGGTGCCTGTCCCTGATTCACAGTGATGTACTGGTGACTTCACTGGCACATAATCTCATACCAGTGACTTCACTGACACATAATAACATACAGGGTGACTATCAGTGGCACATAATGTATTGGTAACTTCACTGACACATAGTGACGCACTAGTGATTGTCACTGGCACATAATGTCGTACTGGTGGACTTCACTGGCACAGTGATGTATGGATTAACTGTCCCTAGAACATAATGACCTACTGGTAACTATCACTTTCACAACTTCATGTAACACTTTTGACACTGTAACGGCCTATTTGCTTGCTACCTGTACAGCCTGTAACTCATTGTGTACTCGGAATGTTCTGTAACCTGTCTATGTAAATTTTGTCTCTTGTCCACTTGACATGGAACCTTTGTAAATGAGCCTTTCTGGCTCAAAGGTATTAATCTGCGATTGAAATGAATAAATAAAAAAAAAATAAACGTAATGCCGTACTGGTGGACTTCACTGGCACGTAATGATGTATGGATTAACTGACACTGGCACATAATGACATACTGATAACTATCACTGGCACATAATGCCGTACTGGTGGACTTCACTGGCACATAGTGACATACGGGGTAACTGTCACTGGCACGTAATGATGTGCTGGGTGACTGTCACTGATGCATAATGCCTTGGAAAAGGGAACTTTATAAACTTCTCTTTCTTGCTCTTTCCACCCCAGGATTTCGTCTTTACATTCTTGTTTGCTTTCTTCTGGCTGGTTGCATCCTCAGCCTGGGGCAAGGGCCTATCTGATGTAAAATATGCCATGACACCATCCGCCATCTTCAAGATGATACCGGTCTGTGAGGCTCAGGCTGTCTGCAATGCAGGAGAATTGCCGTCCTGGGGTCGCCTCAATGTGTCTGTTGTAAGTATACATCTAAGCTCAGCAGCTAAATGTTTCCAGTGGGAATAAGAAAATAATAAAACAGAATGTCATGTGGGGCCATCTAGTTAGCACAGCTGCTGAGTAGTTATGCACACACTGGTGATCCATGTTCATATCTGGCTAGAGCAACTGCTGAGGAGTCATGTTGCATCAGAGATCCAACATTTGACTAGCGCAGTTGCTGAGGAGTCATGCTGCACCAGTGATCCATGTTCACATCTGGCTAGTACAGCTGCTGAGGAATCATGCGCACACCAGTGATCCATGTTCACATCTGGAGCCCAGAATATTGTATCTGGCCAACAGTAGGAGACCTCGGTATCCCACATGATGCTTCCCTCTGCCAGGGTGGGGTGGGGGCATGATCCTCTGCAGTACTTGCAGGTTGTCTTTGCAGGTGAGAATTTTCATCTCGAAGGGCCTTCCTGGGCAAATAGGTTTTAAATACTTCTCTTCAAACTGGCTGTAGCTGGTCTCTCTGAGTCCGCCATTAGCTGGTTCAGCTCCTTCCTCATAGGTAGATCCCAATCCGTAAGGGTAGGTAACTCCATCTCCCTCTGTCTCCCTGTCAACACTGGTGTCCCTCAAGGTTCGGTACTTGGCCTGATACTCTTCTCGATATTTCTGAATGACTTACCTATTGCCTGCTCAACTGCAGATATCCATATATACATGGATGATACTGTCTTGTATTGCTGCAGTACCTCCCCTGCTGATGTGGCGTCCAGCCTTCAACTGGCTTTTGATAATGTCCAACGCTGATTTTGATCTAACCAACTGTTCCTCGATGCCAAAAAGCTGACCTCTATGACTTTTGGCACCAGGCAAAGGCTCCCCAGGCTTACAGCTACCCCCACTTTCCACACTCTTGACAGTTCCCTATTGGAAGATGTCTCCTCTTTTAAATATCTGTAGCTCTGGCTTGACAGGAACCTTGACTTCTCTGGGCATGTGTATGCTATTCAAAAAAAGCTTCATCCCAAACTTGGTGTTCTTTACAGACACTGAATGTAACCCCCGGCTCATCGAGAAATCATCCAGAAGATGATTCTCCCGATTTTTGACTTTGGAGACGCAGTCTACAATGTCACCCCTAAGTCCACCCTCACCAGACTGGACACCCTTTTCAACTTCTTCTGCCGCTTTGCCTTTAATTGTCCACCTCGTACTCACCACTGCGACCTCTACACCGCTCTCTCATTTACACCTCTCGAGGACAGATGCCTTGCTCATTGTGCCTCACTAGTTGGTAAGTTCTGGCTGGGCTCCCTTCCGTCCTACCTAAATGCACTCCTTTCTACTCCCTCTTCTATCTCCTATTCCCTCCGCAACTCCATCCACAGGACTTTAGCCCTCCTCCCTCCCTGCCCATAATTCCTCTTCTGGTAGGGCTGCTTTCTCCTATCATTTTCCTAATCTCTGGAACTCGCTCCCCGTAGACATCTGCTCTGCCACATCCACTAGTTCATTGTCTTGTCCTCTCCACAAATATATTTCCCCCTTTGCAAATACTCCTTCCCCTTACTTCCTTCAATGCTTTATCCCTTTTTCTTGCTATCCATCCTGTTTCTCTTCCCTCTCCTGCCTCCTTCCACATTTTCATTCCCCTTCTTCCCCTCTCCTTACTTCCTTCAATGCTTTATCCCTTTTTCTTGCTCCCCTTCCAAATTTTCTTACCTATCTTGCCTCCTTCCCTTATTTTTTAATACCCCTCCCCTCCCCCAATAACGTTTGAAGTGGCCATACATGTTTATGTGTGTGCAATGTTTTCTTTATTACATATGTGATTGTGTATGTACTTCACATATGTATTTTTAGATGGATATTTGTAAGCATACATGTTTCATGTTCATTCTGGCTTATTGCATAGTTTCATTTATATATAGTATTCTTATACCCTTTTATTGTTCAACTGTATCTTATGCAATTTTGTTACACTACTTCAATTCATGTTATTCTGTACTTGCTATGTATAATGTATCCCATTCTCCCCTTCCCCTAGGGCGCTTCTGCAAACGAGCTCTTTGAGGCTCATGATGTCTTTCCTGGTGAAACTTTTCAAATAAATGAAAAACACAAATGCTAGTTGTTGCTACAGGGCACTTGGTGCTGCTGCAGTCTGAGGGTGTTTGGAGGATCAGGGAGGATGGAGCTTGTAACTTCACTCCATCAGGGAAAGGGGTGCAGAGCTGTGAGAAAATGTGGGAAAAGAGGTGGAGAGATTACTGCACTCACCTCCATTTGATCTGGCTGAGATGTCTTTTTAAAAAAAAAAAAAAATTTTTAATCCTAGGTAGTCACAGAGCTAGAAGACTTCCGTCCATAATGCTCGCTATAGATTCATCCATAAACTAGGATGTTGTGCCTTATACAATAATTATCTAGTTTAACTTTAAATGTGTTAATGGTTTTACTTGCCACTACCTCCAGTGGTAATGAGTTCCAAAGGGTAACTACTCTTTGTGAAAACCATTTTTATCTTTTGTAAGAATGGCATTTATCTCCCAATAGCTGTAATGTATGAGCTTGTGTTGTATGTTTGATCTCTAAGCTCCATTCCCAGCAAATTCCACAAGTTGTCATCCGAAATAGATTTAAATAGCAAACCCATGTCTCCCTTCAGTCATCTATACTCTAGTGTGAACATATCCAAATTGTGCAGTCTGTTCTTGTGATTCTTGCCCCTTTGGTTTATAATAATACGTGTGGCTGTTTTCTGAACTTGCTCTGTCTTTTGGATTTCTGATTTCCTGTACAATGCCCGGACCTGGGCACAATATTCCAAATGGGGTCTAACCAGGGATACATACATTGACACAATGACCTCCCTTTCCCTGCTGGAGATTTGCTTTAGTATGCTGTTTAATATTCCATTTGCTCTATGTGTGATTTTATTACAATGGGTTCTGAATTGGAGGTCATTTGAGATGGTGATCTCCAGGTCTCTCTCCTCAGTAACTACCTTTAATGAGTAGCCATTTAATATGTAATGTGCCGCTTCACATAAATTTGTTAACCACCCCCTTCTCCCTCTGCGATAAGGAGGCCCTATCTGATGAATGAAGGACCAACAACATTGTTTTTTATTGTTTTATTCCCTCTTCTGAGTTGGTGGGGAGTGAAGATAAAAGGGGCAGCTGGCTACAGAGATTTTTAATTTTTTAATTTTATTCTTTGATAACCTGGTAAGGCCCACTAGGCACAGGTGCCTAGGAAGCATCTCATAGTACATGCAAGTTTTCATGTGCTAGGAATCTGTTCAGCTGGAACTAAGCCTGGAAGTTGTTCACTGAGGGAATTATGCACTGTTTTTACAGAACTGAAGGACTAATCACCGATTTCCTTTCTGTAGGTTTATTATTTTATTTTGGAAAATAAATATCGCAAAGTGCGTTCTATGCCTTTTACCTGAGTTTGTGCATCTGTCTCACATCTGGTGCCAAAAGTGGGATACTGGTGCATCTAGGCTGGGAGAGACTTTACCAGGGGACATCGCCCTGATATTCTGGCAGGTGTCACAGGAAGTACAACAGCAGCAAGGCAGAGGTGCTGGTATGAGACGAAGGTCACCATCTGCTGACAGCAGAATCTTAACAAGAACCATGGCAGAAAAACTGCGTACGTCATTGTTTCCTGGACTAGTGCCAGTGGTTCTGTCCAAGTTAAAACCTGAAGGGGGCCTCTGTGGAGCAGTTGCAGGCTATATTGACAAGCCTGCTTCAATCTGCCAGTACCAGTGATAAGCATCCAGTGAAACAGACAGAAGGTCTGAATGTGGTGTTCCAGGTGATAGTGGCCTTGATGGTGTGGCTGATCCGAAGGTGGCTAGAGGCAAAACGGCTTTGCCTGAAGGCAGAGAACAAAGTTTTGGAGGTTGAGAAGAGTCTGAGTACAGGTGCTGCGCACGTTGAGGTGGAGGAACCGTAGGAGACAGAGTCCTATACCCAACGGCAGGAGCCAGCAGAAAGGTTTGCATTATGTAATGACTGTCCAAAGCTCCCCATATTCCCAGGGTGTTATCTGTGTGATATGGACTCTGAAAGTGAGGGGAGTCTGTCAGGAAAGCGTGGACAGCTGCCTGAATACCATTGAAATTCCAGGTGAGACTGGTTCTTTAAATATTGTGCTGGGCAGTGAAACTACAGTCAGAGAAGAAGAGGCATGTAAGTTGGCTGAAGGGACTTCATTTATAGATGCACTAGGCAAAAATGGGAAAACAGTGAATTGGAGTAAATTGCAGTCTGGGGTCTATACTATAGAGAAACTAAGACAGTGTATAAAAATGAAAGATGATGTACCTGTAAATGGTGGGGTGGGTAATCAAATGTATTATTGGTATGAAAGTATTAATGAGATTTTGTATCATATGAGACTCAAACACAGATCGAATGAAATAGATATCAGCAGAGGGCACTAGACGCTGCTCATTCCGGTACTTGTGGGTACCTCAGTCATGAAAGCATGCTGAATAATCTGGTACCACATTTCTACTAGCTAGGAATGTACAGACAGGTGTCAGCTTACTTAAAATCCTGTTTGGTCTACCAGTCAGAATATTCCCTGCCTCTAGGGAAGGGCTCATGCACAGCAGTTGTGCTGGTAAGCAAGGGGGTGGAAACTCCAACACTTCCAGGGTGTTGGAAGGTGAAAAACTGTTCACCCTGTTTTTTTCTTTTGCAGGGGATGTGTGATAGGGAGGCCCTAGCTGATGAATGAAGGACCAACAACATTGGATTTTTATTGTTTTATTCCCTCTTCTGAGTTGGTGGGAAATGAAGATAAAAGGGACAGCTAGCTACAAAGATACTGTAGCTGTCCCCAAGCTGAGGAACTGACTGCTCGGTTGGATGAAAAGCCAGTTCTTTTATACTGTTACCATAAAATGTGATGTCATTTGAATGAAATGACAATGAAGTGAAACTTTATTTATATGGCACCTTTCTCAGACCAAGGTGCCTTACAATATTTAAAACAGTAATAAATAAATAAAAGTCCACAAATAATTTATAAAACACTAAATCTATACAACACTAAATCTGAGCTCCAATTTACAATCAATTAATTAAAATTAATCATCGACCATAAATAGGTCTTGAGAGCTTTTTTAAACTCCTCCATGGTCATACACTGACAAAGTGAACGGGGTAGAGAATTCCAGAGGGTCGGAGCAACAAACATGAAAGCACGAGCACCTGATGACTTTAAAGAAACCCTTGGAATCTCTAGCAACCCCTCATCTGCCGAGCGTAGAGATCGCCCAGTGCAGTAGGGAACCAAAAGCTCTTTCAGGTAGTCTGGACCCTGTCCATGTAGGGCTTTGTAGGTCAAAAGACCTTCTTTAAAGGTGATCCGCCACTGAATCTGCAGCCAGTGCAGATCGCATGTCTGTGAGATATGACAAATGGCATGTACCTATCAATAACGGACACAGCGCCTGCACTTAGCTGCAAGTGGCGGTATCAACCCCAGGAAGCCCTAGATCAGGGGTTCTCAAATGGTGAGGCCAGCCTCCTTGGGGAGGCCCCAACCTGTTCCAGGGGAGGCTCAAGCAAGTCTGAGAAAGTACTGTATTTAAATTTTGAGTTTTATATATTTTGTGTGAAGAGATGATGCAAACTGAAAGAGGACAACAGTAGGTGAATTTTATGTATTTATTTACTAATAGGTGACAAGGGAAGGTGAATGAGCCAAGGCTCATTTCAGGTGTACCTGGGGAAGGGTAGGGAGTGAATACATTTCAAAAGGTAACTGTAAAACAGTCAAGAAAAACACAGTGAACAATAGTGCAAACAAATATGAACAATAAACTAATAATGAGTGGTGGTAATTGATCAATTTGTAGACTGATGGTAGAACAGCCCAGATACAAAGGTTGAGCATAATAGTTCTAAGAGCAATAGCAGGAAGGAGCAAAGTAATCCCAGAGAAGTTGTTTAGGAGCAGGGAAGGAGTGGGAGAGGCAAAGTATGTAGGAAGGTTATTTCATATAGAGAGGAAACATAGAAAGTAGTCTGACCCATGAATGTGAGCCAAGTACTCAAAGGGGTTTCACTTTATTGATGGTGTACTGCGCAAAGTACAGTATGTTATTTTCCTTTGGGGAGGCCCAAGATTATTTCAATTTTTGGGGAGGCTCAAAATCTTTTCTGTGGATTTGGGGAAGCTCACTGTGACAAAGTCTGAGAACTATTGCCCTAGATAAATGGAGTTGCAATAATCCAGGCGTAGGTCACAAAAGTGTGAACCAATGTGGGAAGATCAGCTGGTGGAACAAGATGCTTAATTCTGGCGATGTTCCTGAGATAATAAAAGGAACGTTTGACAACCGCCGACACCTGCGAACGCAGTGTCAGTTCGTTGTCAAAAATCACCCCCAGGTTCCACACCCGTTCAGAGGTAGGGAGCTGGATACCTCCCAGAAATAAACCTGAGGATAAACCAGCTCCCATCCCCTCTACCCTGCGACCTGGGCCCACAACTAATACCTCTGTCTTCTCCGAGTTCAACTTTAGCCAGCTCGAACTCATCCAGTCTTGGATTTCGGTGAGGCAGCTATTAATGACCGAGAGAGCTCTATCCTGGTCGGGTGCAAAAGACAGGTAGAGCTGAGTATCATCTGCATAGCAGTGAAACTTCAGCCCATACCTTCTTACACTGTCTCTGAGGGGCAGCATATACACTTTGAACAACATGGGGGACAACACCAAGCCCTGGGGTACCCCACATGATAGTGAGAGTGGGCAGGAAGAATTTAATCCAGACACCACTCTCTGAGTCCTGTCAGTAAGGAAAGATCTAAACCAGCTGAGGACTGTCCCTGACAGACCACAGATAAACTCCAGGCGCGCAAGAAGTACCCCATGGTCCACAGTATCAAAAGCTGATGAGAGATCAAGAAGAACAAGAATGGAACGATTCTTCTGATCTCTAGCCATCAGGAGATCATTGAGCACCTGAACCAGCGCTGTCTCAGTACTATGCCTCTTTCGAAAACCAGATTGGAGGGGTTCATAGATGTCATGGATGGTTAAATGATTCTCCAATTGTGCAGCCACTACCTTCTCAGTAATCTTCCCAAAAAAGGGAAGATTAGAGATCGGCCTGTAGTTAGCATGGCAGTCGGGGTCCAGGGTAGCTTTCTTCAGGAGGGGTGTCACCACCACCTCCTTCAGGGAGCCAGGAAACTCACCCATATCCAAGGAGCACCAGATTATCCGTTCTAGAACCGGGCCGATAGTCGCAAGACAACCCTTTATCAGGGAAGTCGGGCCTGGGTCTAAACTACAGCACGTAGGGTGCATACTTTGACAATCCCCGACGCAATGAACTCAGGCCGGTCAAAGGAACTCCAGGAGAGACGGGAGGGAGCAACCAAACACTGATCAGAAACATCTCCAAAAGAGGGAGCAGGTTGGAGTGCTGCCCTAATGTCAGCCACCTTATCTGCAAAGAAGCGAGCAAGCTCATCACATTCTAATTGTGAAAAGGCTTTCCAAACCTGGAGACAGGCTAGGTTGGACAGTCTGTCAACAGTTTGAAAAAGCTGAGCTGGTCGGTTCTGAGCAGCCTCAATCTCTCTGGACAGGAACTCTGCCTTCTTACGAGAGATTGTGGAATGATAGAATTGATAATGTTCCATCAATCTAAGATGGTCGGCATCATGGGGGGGGCTTGTGCCAATTTAGATGGTAACATTGATTTTAAGGAAAATGAAGAGAGATGCTGTAATAATCTAGGTGTGTAAACATGCTGTATCCTATTTTCTAAAGAAATATCATGGTCTCATGTCAGTTGAGTCCGCCTGTCTTTGTTTATTTAGAGAACTGTGAATCAGACAGGTCACGTGGTGCTGACAGCATCAGTAGGCAGGTATAAAAGCCTACCTCCTGAGATGCAAAACAGATAAGTCAGTTAGTGGAGACCTGAATGTCATGGAGGCAGCATCTCATAGTACATGCAAGTTTTCATGTGCTAGGAATCTATTTGGCCGGAACTAAGCCTGGAAGTTGTGCACTGAGGGAATTGTGCACTGTTTTTGCAGAACTGAAGGACTAATCACCTTTTTCCTTTCTGTATGTTTATTTTATTTTGGAAAATAAATATCCAAAAGTGCATTCTACACCTTTTACCTGTGTTTGTTGCATCTGTCTACTCACTAACCTTCGTACCCTCCCCTTATACCGACCT
This sequence comes from Neoceratodus forsteri, assembly GCA_016271365.2. NCBI lineage: Eukaryota > Metazoa > Chordata > Ceratodontiformes > Ceratodontidae > Neoceratodus > Neoceratodus forsteri. Next base: position 87,446,281 of record JADMNL010000029.1, read on the forward strand.
TATAACTGCTGTTAGATGGAAGGGCCCATGCTCTGTGCAGTTGCATTAGAGGTTGCTTCGGTGGCACCACCTGGACCTCCAATCAGTGATTCAGCTACACAGTGGGGGTGGATTGTATGACTTCTGTGCTATGCTGTGGATCTGGTATTTGGATCCTGGGGACCTTTTGTATACCTTACCATATGGAGCAGGTTGGGAGACTCACTGAACATCTCTCACGGGTGGGCCCAGCCCTCTCCTTTCGAGGAGGAACTATATAACCCCCAGCCCTGTAGAAAACCCTTGATGACATACTGTCAGACCCTGCAGGGGAAGGAGGACTTGGCGGTGGCCATGGTCAAGGCCAAATAGGAACAAGATCTTGCTATTCAGATTAGTCCAGCAATTTGGAAACTGTCAGTTAAACACTTCCTCACCTGCTCACGCAGTAATAAGCTACGGCAAGTACATCTAAATTTTATGTATCGGGCCTACATCACCCCTAAACATCTTCAGTCTTTTGATCCGGGGAGTTCCAGTGAGTGCCCAAGTGCGCCTCAGAGGAAGGAGATGTTTTACATCTTGCCTTGACTTGCCCTAAGGTTACAGCTTTTTGGCATGAGGTACACAGAATAATGAGTAGCATCCTGGGGTATGCTCCCTCTAAGTCATTTCTGGAACTGCTTCTGGGGTGGACACATCTCATCCAAGGGGTATGGTGACAGAACCACTTTGGTCCCTTGCATTGGTTACTGCCAAAAATACTGTTGCCTAGTCGTGACTGCCTCCCAACTCACCCTCAATGCAGCAATGGGTTAATAATGTAAAGCAGTGCATGACCCTGGAGAGGGTACAACTGTCCGCAAATGGGGCTTATGAGTCCTTCTTAACCATGTGGAAGCCCTTACTAGAGGCTGTAGAGGGCCACCTATTCCCCTTCTAGTGCAGACCTTTGGCTTGTTACTGGCTCTTGCCCTGGGTCTCTAACCAATGCCTGGGGCTGCACCCCATCCCTGTTGGTAACACGTCATCTGTGACTTCACGGGACTGACCCTCCTTCCCTTCCACCAGTGGTCAGATTCATTGCACTGACTTTGGGTAACCCATTAGCTGCTTGACGTGGCCTTTTCCCAGTTGGTTGTGTCTTGGTCTTACATTGATTTACTCATGTCTGTTACTCTTAAGATGTGTGTTATATGTCCAACTGTTGGATGGGTAGTCCCATTACCTTCAGTTGGTCATCGTTTTGTGATCATGAGCACCAATATGTATTTTTTCTGTATGTAATCACTCAGTCCCCTGGGGTTACAAGAATCCCATCATATTAGACCAGGTAGGTCTTTGGGCAGCTTGTAGAGAGTTTTTAGAAGCTCTCTACACACACCTCATTGTTTACTTAGCTAGCCTAGGTAGAAAATGAGTGATGTCATTTAGAACTCTCACAGCAGCATAAGCCTTTTAGCTCAGCTGCAGGGGAAGCAGTTTAGAATATTGGGAGTTCAGTGTGTGTGTGTTCGTGTAGTGGAGCTGAAGGAAGAGGAGCTCTGTGTCCAGCAGAGGACAAGAGGTGCCTGACAGTCTCCCTAGGCTGAGTGAAGGACCTCTGGTCATCAATTTACTCACCCTAGTGTGTGGAACAACAGTGTGCCTAAAAGAAGTGGTGGAGACTTGTGTCATTGGGTTCATTTCTGTTGAAATGTGAACAGGGACTGAGCAATCTGTGGTTCTAAGGAGCAACCCCCTGATAGATTGAAGATTGTCACTGCTGCCCAGAGTGAGAGACTAAAAGAGTTTCTGGTAAAAGCTATGGATTTCAAGGAAGAAATTGTTTTTCACATACTGTCAGATGCCTGTAACAAAGAGAATACCAAACTGTGAGTACAGTAGCATTTGGTAAAGACTTTTGTGGGTTGTCTGGTGGTGTATGTGCCCTACACTGGCTGGACTACCTTCCACCCAGGACCCAGTTCACCACAGATATGTGCTGAAGTAATATATCAAAGTAAAGGATGTCTCTGGCAATCCAGGAGGGGTTGGGGAATCAAGAGTAAAGGATGCCTTTAGCAATTCAAGAGGGGTTGAAAGATACAGTTTGTATGTCCTAAAAGGAATGGCAGAGGCTGGCTGGGGCTAGGGTGGGCAGAACCTCACTTGGAGTCTCAGTCGGGGCTAACTGGTTACCTGATAGGAACAGTTTTCCCTGCAGGTGTTACATGCTCCTTCTCATCAGGATGTTTTAAAGTAAAGTGTGTGGCAGTCCTCACTATATAGACACTTGGTCAGAAATCCAGAGATCCCTAAGCAAAGGAGTGGATTGTCCATCTGCAAGAAAAGTTTGTGTTGTAATGTACAGTACTGCTTGTGCTCTGTGAGGAAACAAAATGTTCTTCTACTGCAAGTGTTGTCATCTGTTTGAACAGTGCAAACTTGGGGAACCACTCTAGCTTCTGCTTAACATCTTGTCAGAAAATGAAGCCACACAATACAATCCCAATTTTTTGGTTGTGAACAATTCATCTGTGAATCTGAGTGAAATGGTATGGGGCCCCCCTCAGATAGAAGAAACAACAGCCCTGGCACCTATCTCCCAGAACTCGGAGTAAATATAAATGTTATTTTGTGCCCTAACCCCCCCCCCAACCTGTTAGATGCCCGAGCCAAGTATTTACCCTAACACCAGGGGTGATACTTATTTTCTGCCAACTTGTGGTCTGATGCCTTGTCTGTCTAACAAGTTAGGGGGGTCCTGGTTGCAAGATGCTGCTCTTGACCGGGGTAAGGGTTGCAAAGCTGGGGACTCATTTGAAGATCTTGGGGAAGAGGAAGAAAGTTGTCATGCCAGTGCAAGTGCAGAGGGTATGTCTGTGGTTTTTCTGTCTGCTGGTGGTGCACCATACCAGGAATTGTTGTGAGGAAAAGTTAAATTGTGCCAAGGAAAATGCCATCCAAAGACCTGCTGCATTGTGATTTTCTGTGGGAAAACTGTGATGCCAAAGACTGCTTCAATGAGAAGTTAGAACCCTGTTGACAGGTGCTTGAAAGACTGTTAAATTGTCAAAATTGCAAAGCTCCCTGTGATTTTGGGCAAAAGGACATTTCTTTCTGTGGATTACAATTGTTTTCACGTGCTTGTGGATCACAGTGTTGGAGTCGCTAAAGGAATTGTACAAACATGTACTTAGATTGCCAAGAAAGCGCTGCAGAATTGTGAAAAGTCACGCTGAGGAAAAAGTCAGTTTGCAGTTAAAATTTGGTTCTACCAGCTCGAGGAGTCATCGAGAGAGAGAGAGAGAGTGTGCAAGCAGGAGAGAGAGTTTGCAGCTTATTTGCATGGCATCGAGTGATTGGCTCTGGCGCACAAGCCCCATCCCCTGGCTAGAACTCTGTGCCACAGCTCAGTGTTTAAGGAGGAGGAGAGAGACTGTGTGAGGCATCCTGCTGAGCAGAAGTGGTGTGGCAGAATCTGGACTTCTTTGATAAAACTAACTGTAAACAAAGTATAAGAACTGTTACTTCAGGCTTCTCCGGCATAGCGATCTCTCCAGTAGCTACAGCTGTTGTACAGTTGTGGAAACTGTCAGGTAGGATCACACAGAAGCAGAGAATGTGCTGTCGAATTGGTGGCAGGCTGCAAGCATCTGGAGGGAACCCGCTACTTCTGTAAGTACTTCAATGTTTGGCAGCAAAAGACTCTGGGCAGCTAGTATTAAGCAAAGTAAACAAAGTTCTAAAGTAAGCAAGTGTCTAAACAAAACAGGTAAAGTTGTAAACTGAGAGCAAGGACTGAGCTAGTAGCTGTATCTAGTGCAAGCAACCAAGCTATGTTAACTAAAGCAGTACTGAGCAAGGTCGCTAAGGTGTGTATAAAAATTTCAAAAGACTGAGCAGAGTAATCCACATTTTGTGAGCCAAATAACAAATGTTGAGCAAAGTTAGCAGCAAAGTGCTATGCAGCAAGAGAACTGGAAGCTGTATGGATGTGAAGGAGCACCAACTAATGTTGCCCTGCCGAATTTCCCAGTTAATGTGTGTGGTTTGCATGAAAACTAGGAGAGACGTTCTAATGATTCCACATTGCAGAGACTGTAAAAAACAGTATGGCATGAGTATGGACATTGATACTGCACAAGCAAATACTAAAACCATAAGTCTGGCTCCAAAATGGACGCTGGGTGAGGACCCAACCTGTACATTACAGAAGACAGCTGCATGCATACAGGAAGAAACAGAGGAGTTTGTGAGAGAATTCTTTGAGGATGTGACCGAAAGAGACTCGCAGTGGCAGGCAGAGATGGACCTTTCAGCCCAGGAAGAGGTTGAGAGGGACCAGCCAGAAATGGAGTCTGTGGATCCCTGGGCAACAGACTCCCTAGTCCAAGCTTGATTGGTGAGGACAAAATTGAAGAAGCCTTACAATGGGAGGCAACTGCCTGACAAACTAGTGAGGAATGGACTGAACCAGCTGTCAGCTCCTGGTCAGAGCAAGTAGAAAAGGAAGAAATTGAACTGGTTAGTAAGGTGACTGGTAGTGAGACTGGGCTAGCAGTGGCCCTAACAGCAAGTGAGCTATCAGAGACTGTGCAGGGCTCAAGAGAAATGGTATTGAGTACAGGAATGGACTGCCATTTCCCTGTTTGGAACAAACAAGACGGGCTTGACAAGGTCTGGCCTTCCCCAAGTCAGGCCTCTGGTCTAAGTCTACCTAAAAGTAGTAAAGAGGAACGTCTGATCAGACACATGGCTGAGAAAGAGTTCAGATAAAAGTATCCATTTTCAAAAGATGGATGTGAGAAGCAATTGAGGACACATCGCACAGATAGAAGGGGACTTTGTACCATAATTAGGAGGGAAAATGGAGAATAGCAGGGTACCTACCAAGCCAAGGGAAACAAACTTGAAGAATTTAAGGGCTACAGGTAAGCATTAAAAAGTGGATAATTGAAATTTGTATTTTGAAGACATAATGTAAAAAGGTGTGAAGATAAAATGTAACAATGATGTTTAATTTACCATATAGTCAAAGGATTGGGATATATCTATTAACCAGATAAGTGACCTTTCGTAAACTTTAAAGAAAGAGGCATGATGTATAAAACAAACAGGAATTGGAATGTATACCAGTGTGCCATTAACTTGTAACTATTGCTTCACTTAATAAAAATCATATTAAAAAAAAAAAGAAGAAGAAGCAATTGAGGACCATAGAGAAGAATGGTTGCTGGAAGAAGCCAGAGCTACCATTAAATCAAGTTTGTGTATGTTTGTAGGAATCAAAATTTGCCAAGACAGGCTAAAGTTGTGGAGACTGGATCGCACCCTCCATCTTGATTCCGTCAAAATGACTGACAGAAATGGAAATGAGTCAGTCCACACTTCCAGAATTGTTTGCCCTGATAAGACAGTTGTTTATGGTCCTCATCCCAAGTGGTACTACCCTTGAGTACCAACACCAGAAGATGCCAGTTTGAAAGAAAGCAACACTGGAAGATGTTCAGCGTGGTGGGTCCACCACCCAACTCTGCAGGAAATCTTAGTGCACCTCGAAGTTTAAGCGCATCATCGATTGTTTCAATTACTGATCACATCTGAGTATTGTCTGCAAATTTAGACAACCATATGTTCTCAACTTCATTACCTATTGAGGCCGCGTAAAGACTGAACAAACATGGACCCAGGACTAAGTCCTGGGGCACCCCACTCGTAACTTCAGCCAATTCAAAATAAATCCCCTGTATACATGCCCTTTGTTTCCTATCAGACAGCCAAGAAATAATCCAGTTGATAATACAGCTATGACGGCCCAGATCCACTAATACTGCTACCAATTCCTGATGTGGTAGTTTGTCAAAAACCTTAGTGAAATCAAGAAATATAACATCTGCTGGCTGACCTTGGTCCATGACTTTGCTAATCTTTTCATAAAATTCCAATGTTAAGCAGGATATGCACTTAGTAAATCCATGTTGTTTCTGATCTTACATATTTATATTTGAGATATATATATATATATATATATATATATACACATATACCAATAAATATAATCATTGATAGTACCCTCTAGGACCTTATATAGCACTGATGTCAAACTCACGGGTTGACAACTGGGATCCTTTTTACTACCCTTTTTATGTAATGGTATTACTATGGCAGACCTCCAGGAATCGGTCGCTTCTCCCTGGTCTATAGACTTTTTATTTATTTATTTGAAAAATGTGTGCTACTGGATCAGCTAGTCCTATGGCCAGCTCCTTAATGATTCTCGGATGGAGGCCATCTGGACCCGGGGATTATTTGGATCCAGCTGTTGCAATTCATTCTTTATAACTGCCCATCTAGAGTGATTGGACTTGGTCATTTCCTTTCTTCTGAAACCTGCCTTATATTATTTTGTTTGTCTTTAATACTGTGGTAAAGTACCAATTTTGTATTTCAGCCATATGTTTAGGTTCTGTGACCAATGTACGTACCTTCCGAGTTGACTAAAGGCCCTACCATAGTTATATTTCCTTTTCTATTATTAATATACCCATAAAATGCCTTATAGATATCTTTAGTTTGTACTGCTAGTTTATTTTCGCTCTCTTAGCATTCCTTATTGCTATTTTCATTTCCTTAAGGATGGTTTTATACCGACTCCATCCTTCATGGTCATTATTAATCTTAGCATTCCTATACACCTTGTTTTTCTTATTAATCTGTTTTCTAATATTTTTATTCATCCATGGTGGCATTTTTCCTGATTTATTATATTTCTTTTTCCTGGGTATGAAACGATTTATTAGAGTGCTTAGTTTGCCACTTAACAAATCCCATAAGGCACTTAGTGGTTTATCTGAAAAATCATGTTGCCAGTTCCACTGTGTTAATTCGAGCCTCATACTTTCAAAGTATGCTTTACCCAAATTCAGTGTCTCAGTTGCCCCTTGATATATAAAGCCATGTTCTTGGATCTTAAATGAGACCATTCCATGGTCACTGTTACGTAAAGATATTGTTGCTACACAATCGTGTAGTATTACCCCCGGATTACTTAGGACCAAATCTAAAGTATGGTCACCCCTAGTAGGATCTTCCACATGGTGGACCAATCCAACCTGGTCAAAAGCTTCCAGATACTGTAGTTCTAATTGGTTTGAACCCTGGAGAATTAGCCCAGCTCACCCCTGGCAAGTTAAAATCTCCTACTAGTACAATTCTGTCTGCTGGATTCAAGTTCCCTGTCAGTTTACACATAAATAAATCGTCATCTAGAATGGAAGAGGGGGCCTATAAACTAGTCTCAGAACTATTTTCTGTTTGTTTCTTGGGGTTAATTTAATCCATAATTGTTCTGTGTTACTAATATCAATCTGATATTTTTCTGAAGGTATCCTGTCTGTTACATAGATTGCAACATCTCTTCCCTTTCTATATTCTCTAGATTTACTATATAGAGTATAACCATCTATTTTCTTGTCCCAGAAGAAGGTGATTTGCTGATCGAGACTGTCTCCCAGCGCCCGCAACTGTTTATTTTGTTGTTCTGCATCTACTCATCCAGTAACTTATTAAACCTTTTGAATGTATTTGCTTCTGCTATTTCTTTGGGCAGCCCAAAGGAATCTCTTTTCTCCCACCATGTTTCTTTGATTGCATAAATATGGATGGATCGAGTACTCAGTATCAGTGTTTTTTCCCCCCATTTTTTTACTGTTAGCTAGCCCATAGCCAATTCTTTCATTAGAGGATAAAATACTCATATTTGACGACCAGTCATCTACTGGGGATGGAGAATGTCATTTCCCTTTGTTATAAACCTTTTAAGGCCCAACGCTGCTGTCATGTTTATGGCTGATCTCCAAAATATTTGGAAATGGGTTAAAAATATGTTTGGGCCAGCCTGCGAGCATATTGATAACACTACCACATGCTGTGCTGATGACCTGTGTTCACAAACGAGCCTGAGCATCGGCCAAGAGGAGGAGAGTCTAGTGTCCATAGGGCTGCTCTCCTCCAGGAAGCGAGGGTTGCAGCGTCCAGCACTTGTCTTATCCAAAGCAGTGGCTGGGGTTGAGGGAGCTTGAGACCACTTGTTTGTGGGGGGAGGAGCGGCAACTGTTGATGTGCTATGCATGACAGAACACATAGTGACATCCTGATGACATTGCACCCCGACTCCTCCTGGTGACCAAGAAAAAACAAGGAAACAGCCACCAATTGGGAGGGTGATGCTGCACCATGCCCCCACATCCAAAACCAGGTTCTGCCTGGTCCTGGATCTCCCAGCCTTCACCTACACTACAGTGGCCGACCTGAAGATGTGGGGCATTTCCGGGAAGCTGCAAGCAACCCCACCTTGGAGGGCAACCTGAGGGAGAATGAACACTGTCATGTACCATTGGTGAACCAAGATGCCAGTAATCCAGGAGAGGGGCCTCAGGAGGACAGGAGTGGGTGCAAGTGGCAGCTGAAATAGATCCCAGCCTGCAGGAATGGAAGTGGATAAACAGATATGAAAAAAAGAAATGTATGTGCAAGTATAACTAATCTTAACCTACCATTAGATTCTTGATAACTGGTCAGTAATCCCCTCTGATGACAAATTCCCCCCAAAAACCTGGATCCAGTCAATAGTGCCATCTGTCACTTACTGTTACCTCTCTTCCCTGTGTCCCTCCTGGAAATGAACCTCAACTTAGTGGACCTTTCCTGGACAATTTACATCCCAGTCCATCGGCACAATGGTAGCCCCATTGCTTATGAGGCCAGTGACCCGACTTTGGGAGTGAGCTCACATCATGGGGGCCAGCCAGGGGGAAGACAACTGAGCATCCCATAGGACATCTCCAGGGAGGGAAGGATGCAGCAGCTCCTACGCAGCCATCATCTGAGTGACCACAGGTGGCGCAGGCAGAGATTGGTGCTAGGGAGGGGAGACGCTGATGGAACTGGATGCATGACACTCATTCGTGTGTGTGTCACTCAGCTAAGGCTGGTTGGCATCTTGAGGAACAGAGATCCAGAACACTGGAAAAATACTGTGGATGGTATAGCATGACGCCATTCCCACTGAGCAGGCTCTGCACCAATGACCTTGGCGCCCACCTCTGGACTGACCATAGACCCTGAACAGGGCACGGCCCACCCACTGACCCCACCCTAGAGAGTAAGGCAGGGCTAAGTCAAGAAGAAGGAGGAGGGTGATGAAGCTGGGGGGTGGGAGACGGCTGATGAAAGCAGTCTGGGTAGTTGGGGGGGCAAATACACACACTCTCTCTCTCTTGACTTCCTCTTGCTCTGGGCTGGCCTCTCCACTCTCAGACTAGATGGCAGCCAGTCCTGGGAACCCCCTCAGATGCAGTATAGTGTTGATCATCCTTTTCCTCACCTCTCTCAGCCATTATCTGACACCCTGTGATAACCCTCTCTGTGTGCCAGGCAGTACCCAGGGTATGGGACATGACCCCAGAGGGTACCCTCCATGTCCAGGAGTATGCTGTTGGCGTTGCTTGACTGAGGCCTCCCCAGCACAGTCACTTTATCTTTTCCCAAACTATTTACAACTCTCCACTAGCTTCATCATTCATTCTGATGGCAGCATTACTTAGGTTAGCCATCAGAGGGCAGGAATAAACACTCAGGATGCAACCACTGCTGTTGTCATGTTTACTAACTTATTTACAACACTGTCCCTGAAACACTTTCTTTGTTGGCACTATTAAGGCAGGCTAGATTCTGACCGCGGACATAAGGCAGATCCTCTGGGTCCCTTTCTTAAAGGGGTGCTCCCTTTTTTACATACTCTCATGGAGTCCATAACTCCATTTATTCCTTCCAAGTCACCAGTGGGTGAGGTTATAAGGTCAGAGCCTCTCTGTGTAAAGATGAGGTATATTCAGAAGCAGAGCAAACAGCCACAAGGCTGTGGAATGGGCTGCCCAAAGAAATAGCAGAGGCAGATACATTCAGATAGTTTACAAGTTACTGGACGAGTAGATGCAGAACAACAGAATAAACAGTTAGTTGTGGGAGCCAGGAGACAGTCTTGACAGGCAAATCACCTTCTTCTGTCTTACTATCATGTTTTGTACCAAGTATTGTGCCAGATCTCCCATCCTGCTATACACTGGGTTACACTCATTTTCACACATACTAGTGGCACCTTGGTGTCATCAGGTGCGCAGGAAGCAGCACCACTGTTGGGACTCTTACTCAGACATGATTGATTGTGGGCCACCCCTTCTCTGAGCACCTCTCCCTTTTTTGGCCACCCCTCTCTGAGCGCCTCTCCTTTTTTGGGCCACCCCTTCCCTGAGCGCATCTCCCTTTTCAGACTCTTGCTCTCACTGGATGGTGTGCTGGGCATCAGCATAGAAGCGCATACCTCAGCCTGCCCTCTAGACAGCTGTTGGCAATCTCCCCAAGCCCCCTGACAGAGGCAGCTTCTCTGATTTACATCCCAGTATGGGATTCCTTGAAACAAAAGTAGGAATATCTCTTACCTGCAGCATCTGCAGCTCAACATTTGTCGCCAGAGCTGTCCCCATCTTCAATATTGCTGGCAGCTTTTCTTTCTCAGGAGCAAGCCCAGTATTGCCCCTCAAAGGATAAGCCTTGATCGGTGAGATCATCCATGTTCTTAAAGACCTCCAGGAAGTTTTCTTTGAGGGGTAGCCCCTTAGGATGCTCCTTTCTCCCAGTGATCCTTTACACTCCGAACAGAATTAGTGGTGATCAACATTAAATGGCCTCAAACTCTGAAATCTCCAGTCTTCACTGCTCTCCTGGTATCTGTCCGTGAAGGCTATCAAACAATCAGACAAGTAGTTCTGCTGTTCTTACATACACTGGACCATAGACAGCTGCTACTAGTGAAAGGGCCCCACCCTCCTCAAGTGGCCTGGCAGACGACCTGGAGGTACACCTGTACACTCCTATCACTACGCCACCCTGAAATACATCTGCCATCACCCAACAACTGGCACTCTAGCTCCCATGAGTGGCTATCAGAGACTCTACCAATTACTAGGCTACATGGTCAAGTATTCTAGTAAACAAGCCCTCTCCCTCTACTAGGAGGAGACAGTTACATGAGAACGTAATACATTTTTACAAATATAAATAAATAAGGGAGGCAGCAAGAGAGAAACAGAAATTGTTATAAGCAGTACTATTTTTGCTACTAACTGTGAAATAGGGTTGTGACAGGGTTGGATAAGACCCTGTCCCGTTTGTTATGCAGAAAGAGTTAAAAGCAAGGATCTGTTCTATCCTCTTCTTTCCTGTCTCTTGTCTGCTGGATTGTGCAATCAGATTTTCTTGTGAGACCTAGGAACTGATCATTCTGACAGTCTTGCGATTCTCCCCCAACCCGTTATCTCCCTGCCTTCACTTGCTGTTTCTATCTTTTCTTCCCCCTTGCTTATCTGAGGTTTTAAAAATATATGTGAATCTTTGTATGAAACTGGGATCCCCTGGTTTAAAAATGTATGTATTGCTATATTATTGAAATGATTGCAAAAAAGCTTTTTGGAACTCAGGGGTTAACTTTGACATGCAGTTTAACCTCCACAAACTCTTTTGCAGAGTTGTCAACAGGAGATTAGTTCTGGGATACAATGTTCTATTTTGTTGCACCTGCAGGGAAAGAAACTGACAAAGTTCCGATACTTTTTGTGAGAAACAGGAGGTCTCTTAACGAGTTCAGGATGCAGACATTAATTGTCAGGCAAAGACTTCTTATGAAAAGAGTAAGACTGAAATTTAGAATTAGAGATACCCTCAGATGAAGGACTTTGTACTGCCTTTATAAATAGCTGTTATAAACATTTTTTTTCTTTTGTTTAATTTTGCTGTTATTGATGATAAAACACTTTTTGCAAATGTTATAACTGCTCCTGGTTTTCCTATGCTTCCTGACCTTTGCCTCGATGACAAGGGTAACTAAGAAAAATGAATAAATTGAATGCTTTTGGCAGCCTGACTATCATTACTTACCAGAAAACATACAGAAAAATCAGGACAAAATGCTCAGGAGCCCAATTCACAAAACTTTTCCCCAGCGCAAACCCAATTTGCACTGTGCAAACTGGGTTTTGCACCAAAAGTGGCATTTACAAAAGACCAGTTTGCACTCACGGCAAAGTTTTGAGGGGTCCACAGTGCAAATGAGGGGGAGGGGACCTGCATATCGGTGCAGTCCCATTCACAAAAAGCATTTTCTCCACACAAGGGCCTTTTGCAAGGTTCCCTTTCGTGGAGAAGATACCGCCGAAGAAAATATCCTCTTAACGCCACGTAGCCCTAGTGCATGGTGGTGATAGTACAAGGCAGACCCCCAACCCACAACGCCATGTCTCTGGTAGTCTAGCAGTCCCCCCCCAACCCTATCACCAACCCAGTACTTCTGAACTATTTCCCTGGTGGTCCACTAGACCCTTCTCCCTCCTCCATTCTCCGATCACCGTCCTGTTATAGAAAATAAATCCCCCGGTCGCCAGTGACCCCGTGCTCCGATTGCCATCCCGTATAAAAAATAAATTCCTTAGTAGTCCAGTGGTCCCTCCCCTGTGCTCCGCTCGCTGTCTCTGTATAAAAAACAAATGCGATATAAATAAAAAATCCAGCACTCCAGACTCAGCCAAAAAATGTCCCTGGTAGTCTAGTGGTCCCTCCGCCATTCTCCAATCGCTGTCCCCTTGTAATGAACAAAAAAATACCCCAGTGGTCTAGTGATCCCTCTCCCATTCTCCAATCGCCGTCCCATTGTTGAAAAAAGTATTCCTGGGAGTGCTGTGGTCCCTCCCTGAACACCGATCACTGTCCTGGTAATACATGAAATAACCTCTCTGGTGGTCCAGTGGTTCCCTCTCCATCCCTGATCACCATCCTTATAGTTTTATAAAACAAGTATGCCCTGATGGTAGTGGTCTCTCCCCCACCCCAGATCGCCAGTCGCCGGCTCGATATCACAGATAGCTACGTCATGGTGGCTAGCGGTCCCTCCCCCACCCAATCACCCACCCAGTGGTGGCAACATATCTCCAGTAACCCCCAAACCTGATCCCCTGTAGTGTCAGTAGACAGATGTCCATGGTGGTCTAGTGACCCCCACCTCCCTATCTACGATCCCCAGTATTTGGCTTAATAGATATTCCCTGGTGGGAATGAGGGAGGGACCATTGGACTACCAGGGCATTTCTGTATTTTGTATTGTGCAGTGATCGGAGGTTGGGCGGAGCACTAGCCCACCAGGGACTGTGGCTGCATCGAGCAGGGACTGGGGGGGGCACGCTAAACTACTGTCGCAGCCTATGTAAATGGGGGTTTTATTATGGCGCTGTGACATCCGCAGTGCCAATATTCCTGACTGCGACAGCCGCAATGCTGAGTGTCGGCATCGCACTGTCAGGGATGAATCTGTGTTGCATCAGGGGGTAGCGCCACCTGAACCCCCCATGTGGGGGGCTCTGCCCCCACACCCTCCAGTCAATGATACTAACTCCGAGTCAGAGTTGGACTGGGAGGGGCGGAACACTGGGAGCCAAACAACCGGTGTCTGCTGTTCACCAGCACAGCGACTTGCCGCATTCAGGCGAAATCTGTCACTGTGCTGGACTTCACGGTGGTGGTGTCGATCTTGTATTGGCACACCGTAAAGGGGCCCATAATGGGCATATAAAAGGCCACATAGGATGTTGCATGCCCTGTGGGCTCATTTGCATAGCTGCTTTAGTGAATGAGAAATAGCTCGTTTACTCTATTCATTGTGGGGCCATTCTACTGGCTGGATGTCAGGGCAGTGCTAGTGGGGTCAGTGACAGATTTACAGGGTTGGCACTGCCCCATCCTGGCCCTATTCACACCTGCAGAACAGCAAAATGCAGCACAAACTTTTGCGTTCTGCTTTGTGATTTTTTTGTGAATCCTGCCCCAGGACTCACATTCAAGCAGAGAGAGGTGGTTTTTGCGGCAAGATCTGAAGAGTGATGGAGAATTAGTGACAGGGTGCTGTGCCACATATTAAAAATAGAGATGCTGAAGGTCCACCACCAATGATTGAGAGCAAAAGATACAGAGGGCAGAGAGTCCAGAGTTCGAGGAGCGGAATGTATAGCATGGACAGTATGCAGTGTTGAGGTCAGAGAGGTAGGGGGAGCAAGGCCATTGAGAATTTTGAAAAGAGGGAGGGCAAATTGGCTTTGTTGGGATTTGAATTTCTGGGGTGCCTGCCCTTCTTTCCATGTACCCAAGAGAACCAGGACCTTGTGAGAAAATAGTCATTTACTGCTAAAAGCACAGTATTGTGCTCAGGACTGTACAGCTTGAATGAGGGAGGTAAATACTTTGACACGACAAAATGAAAAGAAACTCCCTCATTCTGTAGTCCATGCAAATCATGGCCTAAGATAAAACTGGTACCAATTCAGGCACATCAGGGGAGCTGGGCATGATGCTATAATGAGGAAGACAAACTTCTTTCATCTGCCTTAGTGTTGCTATTGTACTGAGGTCTGAGCTGCATTTTATCTGCATCTGATTAGTTACAGAAAGTTCAGTTATGCAAAAGCTCCAAAACACTATTTATCAGGCAAAGCCATATTTGCATGTTTTTGACTACAGTGTTTTGTTTTTTTCTCTCTTTTTAGATCTTTGGTTTCCTAAACCTGATCCTGTGGGGCGGGAACTGTTGGTTTGTGTTTAAGGAGACCCCCTGGCACAAGAAGAACGACGATCAGAGGCAGGGCTCCGCTGAGGCAGGAGCTGCTGGGAAGTAGTGAGCTCTGTCGGTCCTCTGCAGTTCCGTGCCCACCTCACGACTACCACCTTTCACCATCTTCTCCACAAACACCACTGCAAGGAGTGGCCTGTCTGAATGACCGGAACTATGAATACAACTAGAGTCATCAGCTCTGGCAACGAGATTAATGAGTTTTTATACTGCTGTACATAGTGCTAATGGGCTGGTTCAAGTGTTCCTATCCCATCTTTAACCAGACATTTCCAATCTTCCATAGACCCTGTGGCAGTGTTTGAATTTTTATCTGCTCTGAAATTGAAATTCTTGTTTACAAAACCACACCACCTCTTTAGTTTGTGTTTAATACATACTCTGGAACTCCGACAGATCTTGTTTCTGTGTGATGCAGGATACCATGCTGCTTTAGAGTTGACTGGGACATCACTTTTCCTGCTACTACCCAGTTGTACTCAGTAGTAGGAAACACACAGATCAGGTGTACCTCAGGAAAGGTTTCTGGGGTGCTAGAAAAAGGTTTTCCAGCCCTTACTGTTGACCAAAACCATGAAAATTCAGCACTCCAGGTTACAAAGAAGCACAAACTCTGACTACTACTAAAGCAAACCTTTATTTCGTTCAAGGCACATATCCAGACTGAAGGTTCAAATCCCCAGCGCTTTGGCCCAAACAATCTGACCTTCGTCAAGGTGTATGTGTGTGATTTGAACCTTCAGCCTGGATATGTGCCTTGAACGAAATAAAGGTTTGCTTTTGCAAAAGTCGGAGTTTTTTCTTCTTTGTAACCTGGAGTGCTGAATTTTCATGTTTTCGTACCCAATAGTAACCCTGGCACACCAAGAGGGATGACAACCCAGTTACTGGACAGAACCTTCTAGTTTCTGATGGAATTTTTTTTGCTTAGGTGAAGATCTTTACCCTACCCAGCTGTCACCATACCCTTGGGCTGCCTACAGCTATAATCCATCTTGATTTTTTTAAGCATTGTGGGGGTGCAGGATTGTGGCCTGGGACCAGACTTTAGTAGGGAGTCTCAGAAGATTACAGAGGCAGTGCTCCAGAACCAGGAACAATCCCCTTCTCAAGACCTTTGGGAAAGTGCTTGTGAACAAGTGCAAAACACATCAGGTGACCAGAAGGGGGCTTCAGTGTGATGCTGTTTTTGCAGTTGTTGTTTCTCTTCACTCAAATTTGCATCATTAAAGCTTTGTTTTGCACAGTGAACTGTGAGTATAATTATTTTCTTCAGAAGGTGTTTGTGCCTGGTTCCCGAGTGCTGGTCTTTTTGCCCTTTTGGTCTACAGTTTTTTAACCGTAGCAGCAGGTGTCAAAGCAAGCATTTCCCCCTGCTACTTGTAGTGCCAATATATTCCAGTTGGACACACTCAGTGGTGTGCGGGAAGGGGTTGCTGCAGTGCCGTGAGTGGGGGAAGGGGAGCAAGATTGTGGCCTGGGCCCAGACCTCAGTAGAGCGTGTCAGAAGGTTGTAGTGTACTCCAGCTGAATACAGTCAGTGATGTGCAGGGAGGGTTCGCAGCAGCTGATGCTGTGTGCTTGTCTCCTGAGGTCAGGGAGCAGAGGTGTAAGGCAATGAACCCTTGGCTCAGCAACAGACAGTTGTGACAAGTAGTGAGAAATCTTTTGGTCCTTGGCCTCATGTCCCAGCACACACACCAGAGGAGTGCCTATATCCTGTAGCGAACACACACCTTCTTGTGTTGTTGCTCGCATATCGACAGTATTGTAATACAGAGTTCTTATGTCATCCCAGATCTACAAACAAGTTTGTTGCATTAGTAATCCAGTTCTGTCACAGGCTTTCAGAGCTGCCACAGAACGTTCACTGTCATGTCACTGCAGAGAACTAAAGGCCCTTGGGCTAGTGAGATGAAACCACAGCATTGTTACAGTCTTCTCTCCTTCAAGGAGAACTCACAACAGAAGGGTTTCCAGTCGATCAGCCTAGTGGCGTAGCGGAAATGATACTGCCTGCCATACCAGCGACCCAGGATCAAGAGCAATCTTCAGTTGCTGTGGGCCGGCCATGCAGGAAGAGGATGGAGCATCCAATGGATTGCTTTCCTCTCCTGGGGTGGGGGACTTGTCAGTTCCTCCGAATGACTACCACCAAGTGGATGCCTGGTGGTAGTATGGGTCTGCGAATGACATACAAGTGGAAGGAGATGCAGGATTTCCGTGGCATGTCTCCACGTGTGCTTACATCTGCAAAACACGCCCCAGCAGGGGATGGGACCAAAACCTGGAGAAAAATGTTGAGGCAGGAGTATTTGAAGCCTTGCATACCGAGCCCCACCTGCTCTGCTACTAGGACCCTGCGAACCGACTACTGGATAAGTTTCTTCATGGGGGGAGGATGGCTTACCCTCTCCTTCCCCAGTATGGGGAGTTCACTGGCTAGCAGGTAAGTCCTGGGGAGGAGGGGACAGGGTTTAAGGGTGCCCTGCCAAGGAGGAAGCAACCTTGATTGAAAAAAAGAAGAGTTTCCAGTTAATCTGCTGTAGCCCCCTGCCCCACCCTGTACCCCTAACCTCAGTGCATTTTAATGAAACACGTAATGTAAACAGATTGTTTCTATACTTAATTCTAGGATTCTGCATTCCTTTTCAACCCCCGATGTTGATCTCTGCAGTTCATATTTGTTTCCAAATCCATCTATAAGGTGCCACTTAACGGTTTATGTTTACCATGGTAGACCTTAGTTGGGGTTTTTTTTGGCCTGGAGTTAGTGCTGATGTTCTGTCATCTGAAAGGAGTGTCTATTGCATGTTATAAAATGGGTACAGTGGAATCATCTAGTAGACACTTTTATAGCATGCACTCGCTTGTAATGGACAGCTCTATCTTGCCAAAAGTCAAAAGCTATATCTGTTATGTTAAAACTCCCATTTATTCCACACTCTGCAACCCCTGTATAATGGACACTGCAAGCTTCTCTGTGCCCCTGGCTCTGTTACATGCTGCAAACTGCCTGCTAACTGTCACCCGATCATTCAACTTGTTTGTGTGGCTCTATGAAGGCATCCCTCACCTTTACGTGAAACGTGACACCTTACTCCAGGGAGTTATTCCTGGTCCCCCAATCCGCACAGGTACTGTACTGCAAAATCCTTCCAGTCTTGTTTACTGCTCAGCTCCCAGTCAGCTGTAAATAGCAGTTCTGCATACCCTTGGCTGGCAGTGGTGGGGGTGGGGGTATGTTCTGAATAACTGCTGTGTGTATGAGCTGTGGTAGATGAGGTTCATATTTAAGACTAGGGCCAATGAGTTTCTGTTTGCAGTGGAAAACACCATTAAATCAGATTTTTTTTATTTATATTTTGTTGTTTTCAAACAAAAACAACAACATGCAGTTGATACCTCCTACCAGGCATACAGTACTAAGCGCATGGAGCCGTCCAATGGAAGACAGTAAAAAAGTTAGTCTGGATATTCTGGTGTAAGGAGTTGGGAGTAATCCAATGAGCGGCAGTAGAGGTGTCCTGAACAAGGCTGCGCCTCACAATACTGAGGTGATCGTACCACAATAATGTAAACCAAAAAAGTTGATATTCAACCCAAAAGCAGATATGATCCCATCTCAAACATTAAGTAACAATAATAATGGAAGCACTCCACCCCCCAAAACTATTAGACCTCCACAATATGCAAACAGTCTGAATGTAAAACACTTAACGTAAGATAGAAACTCTGCCAGAAAACCAAGCAGTAATAACAGGTTTAATAAATGAAACATCCCCCCTAGTGCATCTAAACCTTGGTGACTATTACCAGTGGTTTAGTAAAACAGGAGCAGTTGAGACAAAGACAGTTGTGACAACAATATCATTCCCAAAACAACCGGTAAAGTTTCTAAACCTATGCAAGTCTCACACATTCTCATCATTGTTAAGAAAAAGAATAACAAAGCAAGAGGTAAGTGGGCTGCCATGAGGCGTCACCGGTACTATCTTAGAAGCCGAAACTGCCATCAAGTCCCTGGGAACAAACACCTAAGTAGATGAGAAAGAAGAAAAATGACTACATCCCTGCTTCAGGTTTCTTCCTCTGAGTCGGCATCTCCCTATGGCCGAGCTGCTGCAAACTCCCATCCAAGTGCTTCTACCCCCCTGCCAGCATCTTGAAGATCTGTAAATTGGAAAGAATGTCCTCCATGATGGATACAGAGGCGGGCCAGCATCAGAAGGGAATGCACAATGCCAAAACTTCGAAGACGTGGTCAGACAGCATCAAACTTCTTTCTTCGGACCAAGTGGCAGAAGATAGATCCGGGAAAAGATGTAAGGTTTTCCCATTGAAATTTTGTGAGTCTCTAGTGGCTTGGAGAAAAGGGTCAATGGTAGCCACTCCCGTTGTAACAATGAAAACGTTCTAGGAAGATTTTGTTGTACAGGGGCCACTCATGGCAAGATTCCGTATGCCCGCAGTGTTAGGGGAGCCATCGCAGTACCACTGTCCACTCCCAAAGTGCCAGGAAACCAAGTCTGTAGGAAGGCATTAAGATTGGAGCCTTCACTGCTTTCTGGTAGCCCAAAAAGATGGAGGTTCACAGCCCACTGGGCATTCTCAAGGGCTTCTATTCGTTAATGAAGCTGGCCATTTTCCTGCATAAGCTCCATTGAGGCACAGAGTGCTTTTGTGGCTTGTGCTTCTGCTGAGGAAGCGGGCTTGGTAGTCACTTCAATTTTAATGTCCTGTTCACCCACGCATCATAGAATCTCCTCCACTTTGCCAACGATCACCTTCGTAGGGTAAGAAAATTCCATTGTGGTTCACCAGACCCCGGGGGCTCAACTGGCGCAGTTAGGGCCTGTCTGCTGGCAGTTGATTTTTAGAACCCCCTGGACCACTTTTATTCAAACGATCCATAGTAGCAAATAGGCTTGTTCAAATCCTCACAGAAAGATCTTGTTGATGCTGCAAGTCAAAAGTCCCAAACCTACAACAATTTTGAGTGTTTTTTGGTAAAATGTCCTAAGTTTGCAGAGACAGGATGAAGCAGGTCTACTTAGTGAGTGTGCTCACTAGCACCCCACCAAAAAAAAAGACAGAATTTTTCATTTTTGAAGTAGCACTTGGGAGTCCATTTCTCATGAAAACCTCCACTTTGCATCAGCTTCTTTGGCAAACCCCTCCATTATAAGCACAATTTTTGTACGTAGTATGCTGATTTGCCTTAGGTTTAGGGAAAAAAGGGGGGAAAAACAGATTTTAAGATTTTGCCAAACCAAACTGGACATTTTTGAAAATGAAAAATCGCTTGCTGTATTTAAGACTTAAGGATCTAGCAGACACCAAAACACACAAACTGCTTGTACAAACGTGTCCGTTATGAGGGTTCCACACAAGAAAATCCTGAAACCTGATTGGCTGAGCAGCTTGGAACCCAGAGCTGATATCCTGGCCCAACTGCTCCGGAAAAAGATCCAAGACCTCACTGACCTCTTTACACTAAGCAGGCACAGCTGTATCAGTACTCCTCAATTTACTTACTTGTAATAAAGAAAAACATCTGCATCTGCCATATACTGGCCTAACAGCAACATTTGTCCTTGTTTTACTTTTTTTTCTAATTGTTACTTATTTAACTTAAATTTAAATTACTAACTGGAAATAGACTCCTGAATGAAAAGCAGTATGGGGTTATAACAGGGAGGGTGTGCCAAACGAATGTAATCAATTTCTTTGACTGGGTGACAAGAGAGATGGACAGCAGCCAGTGGAGATAATGTACCTGGAGTCCAGCAAGGCCTTTGACTCTGTCCCCCACAAGAGACTGATTAAGAAATTAGAAGATCTAGGTATGGGTGATAAGTTCTCTCTAAGCAATCATTCCCCAGTCATCTGCGAATGGTCTAACAAGTTCACCATGCCCTCCCCCCCCACAGTTAATAAACAGCAGAGTCCTTCCACGGGGGCAGTTGAAACGCCTAAAATCCCACCTAAGACAGCAAGATTGGTCTCCAATTTTCCACGTACCAGAGGTCAACTCTGCCCTTGACTTCTTCATCAACACTTTCAATGCTGTCTGTGACTCCTATGCCCCTTTCAAAAAGTGCAGAGTCAAAAGACTAAGCAACCCCTGGCTCGCTTCTGAACTACTGGCACAACTCAGGTCTAAGGACCGCCTCTGGGCCCATGCGCGGGCCTCAGGAAAACAAGTTGACATACAGAATTACGAACAGGCTCGAATTCATTGCACAAAACTAGTCAGTCTATATAAAAGTACCTTCTACAAAGATACCCTTACAAACACCTGGGGGAAGGGAAAATCCTTTTGGAACAATATAAAAGAAGTCACTGGGAAGCAACAAAAAACTTCGCCTACTATGCTGGTCGTAGATGGGATCACAACGCTTGACCCTACCACTATTGCAAATTCTTTCAACGCTGCATTCTGTGACCTCAGTGCTGTCCTCCCACCTGGCTTTTTCAATAAAGACGACCCTCCAGTTATCCCCACTACCATCACATTCTCTCCTAATCGACCCCCGTTCTACTTCAAAGCAGTCAAGATGCACAAAGTCCACAACTATATAAGCCATAGCCAGGTCAAGGTTTAGTGGGGACTCCCTCAACCTCAAACTGCTGTCCCTCACCCTCAAAAAGGTGCTCCTACCGTTAACAAAAATTTTCAACCTCTCCCTTGACCAGTTCCCCGACAGATGGAAATCCGCCACAGTTACTCTGGTCCACATAAGTGGAGACGGGGCTCTTCATGGGAACTATCGGCCCATCTCCATATTACCCCCCCAAGGCCATTGAGTATATATAATATCAGACCAACTTACGAAATACCTCGATAATCACGATATCCTGTGCTCACAACAACACGGTTTCAGAAAAGGGCACAGTACTACATCTACCCTCCTTGAATTCACCAGAGCAATCCACAGTTCTCTGGACAAAAGACTTCTTACTGGTGCGGTCTTCATAGACCTGACCAAGGCTTTCGATACCGTCCATCACACCTACTGATCTCACAGTTGCTAAATGATGGGCTATCCCTTGAATCCACTACTTGGTTTAAGAGCTACGTAGAAAACCGCTCCCAAAGAGTGAAAATTGCTGATGTCCTTTCTGATGCAAGACCTGTACACTCTGGTGTACCACAAGGATCCATTCTCGGGCCTTTTCTTTTCAGCCTCTTTCTGAATAGTCTTCCACAATCCTCTCCTGAGCAAATCCTTCTGTATGCCAACAATGCCGTCATCCACTCCACACATAAGGACCCTCACCTCCTGCAGAGCAAGCTACAGCATGGCTTCACCTCAGCTGAAAACTGGTTCATTAAACACAAAATGGTGCTCAACTACAAAAAACCCAAAACTATGCTGTTCTGCAGCTCGCAAAATAAGCACGGACGTTACCCCCTTACTATTTCCAACTGCTTATGTGAAACCTTCGAACAAGTGGAATACTTCAAATACCTTGGTGTCACAATCAACAGTAACCTGTCTTATGGGTCTCGCATTGAAAATGTTGCCAAAGTGGCTAATACATGCATTGGCCTTCTCTACAGGCATAGAAAATGCCTAACCTCTGACGCCTTAAGGAGTGCAGTCCAGAGCTCGGTACTCACATTACTTGACTATGTCCTCATCATTTATGGTTCTGCCTCCACCTCCGCCCTTAGGCACATATCCTTGGCCCTCAACAAAGCTTGCTGACTTATAACCGGATCCCAGCATCTCACCCACACATCCCACCCCAGTGATTTGAGTCTACTCTTTAAGGAGTCACGATTAGACTTGAAGCGTGGAGTTCTGCTGTAGACTCGCCTGACCTTTGCTGTAGCTTCTGACTTTGGTTCATTCATTTTTATGTACCATTATTATGCCATTTTTTCAGCTGTAGAGTGCTGCCTTTTGCCTACTTTGGTCTTTTATTTGGCATGCACCCGTTCTGTTGCTTCAGAGCGTGCCTCTACTTGTGTGTATTGTCCACCTCTCTGTACTCCCATCCTTTCCATCTGCCCCTGCCATGACCCTTACTTTCCCCTTATGTCAGTCCCAGCCTTTCTTGAAATTGCCCACCATCTTCACCAAGACCACCTCTTCCAGCAGCGCATTCCAACTGGCCACCACCCTCTCTGTGAAGAAGTGCCTCCTAACCTCCCTCTCCCAGCTTAAGACTGTGTCCTCTCATGTATTGGGTGCCACTAAGCCTAAAGACACCCTCCATTTCCACCCTATTTATCCCCTTCAAGTACCTGAAAGTCTGTATCATGTCCCCTCTCTTCCTCTCCATTTCTTTGGGGAGTACAAATTCAGGTTCCCCAAACTCTCTTCATATGTCTTACCCTGCTGATCTGCAGTCATCTTTGTTGCCCTCTTTTGGACCTTCACCAGCAGGTTGATGTCATTTTTAAGGTGTGGGCACCACATCCATACCCAAGGGCTCCACATCAGGTGGGCAGGCAGCGCAGTCAACCTCTGAGTCCCATCCTACCTGGGCGGTGTCGCGCAATGCCAGATCCATTAGGAACAAGACAGCAGTCATTGCCAATCTTGTCGGGTCAACGGACCTGGCTTGCATTACCAAGACCTGGTTGGATGAGAAGGTCAGCCCCATTTTGGAAGTGGCAGTTCCGACCAAGTTCTTGGTGATACACCACCCGAGCATGGATCGCAGGTGCGGGGGTGTTGCCATATGTTTTAGGACGGAGTTGGGCTTGGTAGATGTACCGGTGGGAGAGACCCGATCCTTTGAGTGAATTCTGGGTGCAGGTGTGGGATGCAAAATTCTCCTCATCCACCGTCCACCCAGGGATAGGAAGAAATTTTTGCAGGAAGTAGCGGACTTCATTATCAACATGGTGCTGGAGTCCCCCAGAGTGATGATACTGGGTGACTTCAACGCCTGGATCAACGATGAACTCTGGCATTTTGGCCAAGACATCCTCCAACTGATGTATTCATTGGGCTTCACACAGGCAGTTGCCTCTGCGACCCATGTTTCGTGTCATTCATTGGATCTGATCTTCCTACTGGGAATGGTGAGCATCGACTTGGAGGTGGGGCCGGTCAGATGGTTTGACCATTGCATTGTCAGAGTCAATGTCCAGGTACCCCCTTATAGGCCTGCCCCTGTGGAGATGGTCCAGTACCGCCCTTTAAGGGGTGTGACCCTAGAGGGCCTGATGGCGGTGTTGGATCTATTGGGATTTCTGACTGCTAGCAAGGATCCAGAGAACTTACTGCAGGCCTGTAACAAGGCCATGTCGGGTGCTCTGGACTGCATTGCTCCAGTTCGTGTTCACCCTCGCCTCACAGTCCCCATGGTTTGATGGGGCCTTGAGGGAGATGAGACTGGCTGGGCAAGGGTCGGAGTGTCGCTGGTGGAAATCCAGTCTTGATGCCGACAGGCTTAGTTTGATGTTGCATTGTGCAGATTATCAATTGGTGATCTCTCGTAAGAAGGCAAAGTTCCTGTCCAGGGAGATTACTGCTGCACAGAATCGACTGGCTCAGCTCTTCAGAACTGTGGACAGGCTATGCAATTCAGGCTGTCTGCAGCTCAGAAGGGCTTTGTCACAGGAGAAGTGCGATGAGTTTGCTCGCTTCTTTGCAGATGAGGTTGCTGACTTCAGATTCAGAGATCCGCGTAGCGCGTTCCAGTGGGGTGGCGGTGATCAGCAGGAGGTTGCGACGCCTTGGTCAAGTTAGTTGGCTTTTGGTCAGGTGGCAATCTCAGATGTCATGATGGTCATCCAGAATATGCAGCTGACCTACTGTGGTTTGGACCTGGGCCCAACACATCTCCTAGTGGGATGTGTTGAGGTCATCAGCCCAGTCCTAGCTGAGATAGTCCAGTGTTCGCTAGAGACTGGGGAGTTATTAGAAAAATATATCTAGCACTCCAAATAGGATTCAGGGAGAATATTTTTATTAATACAAAAAAAAGTATAACAAGACTTACTATTGTAAGCACAGAAATATAATCGCTGTGAAGTACAAACAAAATTTCCAGCTCCCCAAAAAAACTCTTATTTATTTATTTATTGAAATGTTTCACCAGGAAGGCACACTGAGCAACAAGTCGCTCATCTCCCGGTGCGACCTGGGGGAAAGGGGTATAGTAGGAGTGAACCATTAAACATTCAAGTTACAAGATCAACATTAACATACAGTTCTGAGGCAGGTGTTACAAGCAGTGGTACAACAGTGTTGCGCATAATAGGTAGAAAGAGTGGTCAATAATAAGTGCCGGGTTAATAAGTAAACAAGTGCTTATGGAAAAGAAAAGGGGGGGTGAGGGGGAAGGAGAGGGAGGGGTAAGGTGAGGAAGGGGGAACAGTCATGTTCACATTACAAGATCAACATTAACATACAATTGTAAGGCAGGTGTTACAAACAGTGTTAAAATAGAGTTGTGCACAATATGTAGAAAAAGTGAACAATAATAAGTGCTAGGTTAGTAAGTATCAAGTGCTTATGTGAAAGAAAAGGGGGAAAGGAGAGGGAGGGGTGAGGATGAGGGATACAAGCCCCTGAAGTGTAGGAGAGGGACCCATGGAGAACATTTGGCATCCCTTACATTCTGTGAGAGATCAAGGGAGGCCAGTAAGGGGGAGCAATCTGGGGGAAGGGGAGGAGAGCTAGAAATTTGGGGGGTAAGGGTGCACAGGGTAAAATGAAGGTGACGGTAGAGGGATAGGGTTTATCCAGGGCTTATAGGAGGGAATTAGGGAGGGACATGGCAGGAACAGCTAGGTGCAAGGTAATTTTTGAGGGCAGAGCTGATGGAGTAGGCGGAGGATGAGTGCTGGATTTGAGGGGGGAGTGAATTCCAAATTTTTGGGAGGCGGTGAGAGTAAGCGGATTGGCCAATTAGGGTGGATTTGTGAGGGGACTACCAGGGTGTGGAGGTCGGTTGATCTGAGGGAATGGGAGGATGGGGGGGTTTGTTATAAAGGAGGTTAGGTAGAAAGAGAGCTCACCCAACCAGTGCTTGGAGGTGAATTTGGCACAGTGGGAGAGTGACCTATTTGTAAGAGAGGGGAAGGATAGGGCATGATAAAGATCGTAGTGGTGGGTGCGGGGGGGGCATCCAGGGCAAAGCGGCAGAAGAAATTGAAGAGGGTGTCCAGTCTGGCCAGGGAGGACATAGGGGCAGCACCATAGACGTCACAGTAGTCAGAAATGGGCAGTATCATCTTCTGAACAAGTTCACGCCTAGCCGTAGGAGGGATGCAACTACGGTTCCTGAACAAGGCACCAAGCTTGGGGCACAGTTTTTTCTGGATGGCATCAATATGTCCGGAGAAGTTTAGGTGTTGGTCCAACCAAACACCTTAGTACCTGAAGGAGGATGTGTCCTCAAGTAAAGTCCCATCAAGGGTGGGGAAAGTTGGTAGGGAGGGAAGCCTAGAGAGTCTCTGCCTTGTGCCAAAGGTCATGGAGACAGTCTTCTTGGCATTGAGGAAAAGATGATGGTTAGCAAACCAGAGCTGAACTTTGTCGAAGTCTTGCTGTAAGCTGGTTCTAACCTCAGCAGGAAAGGAGCCAGATGCATACAGGACTGTATCATTGGCATACATATGTATAGCGGTGGAGGGGGAGCAAACAGAGGGAAGGTCATTTAAGAAGATGGAAAATAGCAGGGGCCCTAATATACAGCCCTGGGGAACACCAGTGCTAATTGGGAGGGGAGGTGAAGTGGCATCCAAGATCTTAACTGATTGGGTTCTGCCAATAAGGTAGGCCTTGAACCAGTTTGTGGCAGAGGGAGATAGACCAGCTGCTGGGAGTGAGTTGAGAAGGGAGTGAGAAACGGTGTCAAAGGCCTTGACAAGGCCGACAAAAATGGCAGAGGTAATTTGGCCACTGTCCATCTAGGTTAGGATGGAGTCTGTGAGCTGTAGGAGAGAGGTAGTGGTTGAGTGTTTTTTCCTGAAACCAGACTGGAAAGGGGTGAAAAAAGAGGTGTCAGATAGAAAAGAGGTGAGTTGGGAGAGGACAATGTGCTCTTGAAGCTTGACAAGGGTAGGTAGGAGAGAAATGGGGCAGTAGTTGCCAGGGTATGAGTGGTCACCCCCTTTGGGTAGAGGGAGGACCACTGCATGTTTCCATGAAGAGAGAGACTGAGGCAGTAGAGAGTGAGAGATTTAGGATTAATGAGAAGGGGTAGGCAATGGCTGGAGTGGAGAGAGAGGAGCTTTGGGTTGAGGCCATCGGGAGGCACCTTTAGATGGGCTGATGGTGAGGAGGGCACTTAGGGCATCATTTGGGACTACAGTAGTGAAAGAGATGGGGAGGTGGGAGGTCGGTAGAGGGGACACACCAGTAGAGGGTAGGAAGGGTGATGGGTAAGAAGGGAGGGATTTCAGTAGCTCAGTGGCGCAGAAGATATAGTAGGAGTTAAATACTGCTGCTATGGCTGGTGGGTCAGACACTAGTGAGCTATTTACTTTAAGTACGGGGGTCGAGATTTATTTATTTACGTTTTTGGTAACCAGGTAAGTGCACTGATCGAGAGGACCATTTTCAGTCACGATCTGGGCCACAAGGTGGCGATACATAAATACAAGCAGTAGACCTGATATACAATTTGATTATACTGTACAAGCACCAACAGACAACAAACAGACAATGTTTACTTATGGTGTACAAACATGGTGAGTGAAGTACCATAGGGATATGGGCAGCAGTACAAGGAGAGAATAGTTATGCATGTTACACAGGTTGACAAGGAGCAGTTTGAACGTAACAGACCTATGAATATCTTAGTCTAGGAACATGCCTGTCCTGAGAAAGAGGGTAGGCTGACCTGGGGATCTTGTGGTAAAAGTAGAGCATGGCTAAAAGACAGTGCACTGAGTTTGGGCAGTGAGGAAGCATAGGCTGAGTAAACTGGAGAGCAGGATAGTTAGTATTGTGCCCTACCAGGTCCAGGTGCATCCTTGAGTCACGGCCTAGACCTGGTACAGTAGAAAGGGAGGAGGTCTCCCAGGTAGGTTTGAGCGGCAGTATGAGAGTCAAGCATGTGGGTTTGTGCTTTAGGGACATGGTGGGGAGGGAGAGGAGGGTGGGCAGAAAGGCACCAGATAGTGGTAGGATTATGGTGGCTTTTGGTCGCCTGCGCTGCCCTGTGTGCATGTATAGGTGGAGCCTTTAAAAAGCCAGGCTTTAGGTTGGACTTGAAAGATGCATGGGATGTAGATATACGAATGAACGTGGGAAAACGATTCCAGAAGGAGGGGGCAGAGACAGAGAAGGCATTGCTGTAGAGACACAGGGTACTTCCAGGGATTGAAAGGAGGATGCTCCAAGAGGTCTCATGGATGCTCTATTCATGAGTAGGGGGGCGTATGGGGACAGCTGGTTACTTCTGAGGGCATTATCAACTAGGCAGCCTGTGGTATAGTCAAAGTCTGCCTGTAGAGGGAGCCATCTAAGGGACTGGTAGAGTGTACAGTGATGAGTTGAGGGGGTTTTGAGAATTAAGCGACAGATGGCATTGTATGTCATGTTGAGGCGGGAAAGTTGCTTTATGGACATGTGTGAGGAGGTTTCCCCGTGCAATAGCGATGATGGGGTAAATAGGGCGTTGACCACCCTCCAGAACGTTTGAAGGGGAATTTATGTTGGTGCTGAAGGCAGATTTGAAATATTCGGACTTGGCTAACCTTGTAGCCCTGGTGCAAGCATTTCACAGCATGTGGTAGTTCGCAAGGTCACTAGGATGTTGGGTGGCTTTATGATGCTTCCAGGCCCGATCTCTATCCCTGAGACAGGCCAGAAGTTCAAGGGTTATCCAAGGTAAGTGGTTACCTCTGACTCTGGTTTGTTTTAATGGGGCAAAGGTGTTCCAGTTTAAAAGAAAGATTTCTTTGAAGTAGGTAAGGGCCATATCAACTGTGGGGAAGGAGGTTGGGGGGAACAGTCAGAACTGGCAAGGTTACTCAGGAGAGGTTCAAGGTCAAGAGACTTGAAAGAGTGTAGTTGTATGGTTTTGTGTGGTGGTTTAGTTCTGTCGACATTCCTAACTATGAATATTGGGTTGTGGTCACCGAGAGCAACAGGGAGGACACCAGAGTTGATGACACAGTGCGGGTGGGAAGTAAAGGCCCAGTGGAGTAGGGAGTGTTATTGTGTCTTGTGGTTTGGGCGGGTGGATTCGGCGATCAGTTGGGAGAGGTTTAGGGCTCCAATTTCATTTTTAGTTTTCATAGTTTTAGGTGACAACCAATTTATATTGAAGTCGCCTAGGATGAATAATTCCCCAGAGCGAGCAAGGGAAGTGATGGAGGTTAGGAGGTTTAGCGCAACAGAAGGATGGACATTTGGGCAGCAGTAAATACCAGCTATGAAGATTGGAAGAGTGAATGGGAGGGTCACATGGATAGCTAGTGCATCATGGGTCTCAGGATTGGAGGATGAGTAGATGATGGAATATTGGATGGAGTCTATGACGTAAATGGCCACAGCACCACCTCTGCTGACACAGTCGTGCCTTAGCAGTGAGCAGCCAGGAATTGAGACCGAGTGGTCAGGGATAGTGCTCTTTAACCAAGTTTCTGAGATGATTAGAATGTCTGGTTTTAGAGTGCACACCATGGTCTGAATCTGGTCTGTTTTTTGCAACAAGCTGCAGGTGTGTAGAAGTAGGGGCTTTAAGCCCTTTGGTAGGGCTGAGAGAAGAGAGCGGGGGGAGATAGTAGATGAGGAAGCACCAGAGGAGCTAGGGGCAATAGGACCTTGGTTAAGGTGGATATCCCCGGCAGAGAGCAAGAGGAGAGTGAGTATGAGAAAGTGGAGCTTAGGGTAGTTAGGAGAGTTTGAAGGGGCTAGCGAGGAGGTTGGTAGATTTGAGAAGGGCATGGATGAGTGAGAAAGAAGGTGGAGAACCGCAGTGAAAGTAGACACCATTATCAAAGCTGCATGAGGAATAGCTGTAGAGTGAGATCATGTTTCAAATGGGGGGGAGGGAGTGATAGCATGGATGTGGGTAGGGGATTGGAGATAGTAACTGATGGGGTTGGGAGAGTTATTAGGAATAGATGAGTAGTGAGCAAGTGGTGGTAAGGAGAGGGATATGAGCAGAGCAAGGGTGAGAGAGGAGAGTAGGGGATGCATTGTTCATAAAAGCAGTGAAAATTGAACAACTGATTTATGAACAGGAGGAATATGTAAGCAGGGAGCGCGGAGTGGGGCTGGTCGGATTGAGGGGGTAGCCGTAGTTTAGGAAGATATATATAAGAACAGACAGAGCTCCCTTTAGATAAAGATTGTGTCCGTCTAGTGGCAGCATAATATAACTTGCTAATGGGAAAATAGACACTAGCCCAAGCAGAAGCTTGGTGCTGGAAGATGCAGTCTAGCAGGAGTATCAGGATCCAAACCGGGATAAAACAAACATACACAGAGAACAGCCATTCCTGGAGAAATCCTGCAAGTGCCCAACTCAAATCTCAGAGGCTTGTAGCAAGACCGTACCTTGCTATGCTGGCAGCGGTGATAGCTGGACAGAGTGAGGCTGGTAACAGTAAGCTGGTGAAATTGCTACAGCACTGGAAGGAGAGCACCTGTGTCAGGATCACTGATCTGTAGGGGAAAAGAGATGTTTAGCAATAGATATACCAAAGATGGTGGTGGGGAAGGGGACTGTTAGCCAGTGGAGAAGACATAGGCACAGCAGGGTGCAAGAGGAGGCAGTAAAAAAAAAAAGTTTGGTCAAAGGGCAGGAATTAACACCAAAGGCAGAGTAGAATCATAAGGAGACGGGGAGGGGTGGGGGTATGGCAATGGTCTGAAGGGGAGTTTAGAGAGTGAGAGAACAGAGGAGAGCTAAAGTAAAAAGCTAAATTATTAATTTCTGAGAATTGCCTAAGAAGGGCAATGCACATACAGGCACGGTATATTGCTGGACAGTGCCAGGTTCAAGCAGGGTTGGGGGGATTATTAGAAAAAGTGAAAAAATGAAAAGATAAGGATTTAAATTATTAATTATTAACTTGGCACATTAAAAAATTAATTGGGCACAGTAACCAACTAAGCACAATGGTAAAATTAATGAAGCACAGTTCAATCAGCTAAGCAGTTTAGTACACAATTTTACATTAATGATGGCAAGAACATAAAAAAAAAAAAAAGTCCAGAAAAGCAAGCTCAGAGAAACTAGCCCAAGCAGAAGCTTGGTGCTGGAAGATGCAGTCTAGCAGAAGCATCAGGAGCCAAACTGGGATAAAACATACACAGAGAACAGCCAATCCTGGAGAAATCTTGCAAGTGCCCAACTCAAATGTCAGAGGCTTGTAGAAAGACCGTACCTTGCTATGCTGACAGCGGTGATAACTGCACAGGGTGAGGCTGGCAGCAGTAAGCTGGTGAAATTGCTGCAGCACTGGAAGGAGAGCACCCGTGTCAGGGAATCTCTCATCTGGGGCACTGCCTGTTCGAGATCCAAGACTGGATGAGTGCCAACTGGCTGAAGCTGAACTCTGACAAAACTGAGGTGTTAGTTGTGGACCCGGGTTGTCAAGTAGAGGGGTCTTTTCAGTTGAGCTGACAACTGGTCTTGTACTGGGTGGCTTCCAGCTGATGGCCTCTGAACAGGTGTCGAGTATGGGTGTTATTTTTGACGAGGGGCTGACCCTGAAGTCCCAGGTATCGTCTGTTGACAAGACCTCATTTTACCATCTGAGGAATATCGCCCGGATTAAGCACCTGGTTCCGCCTGATGATCTTCCGACACTAGTCCATGCCTTTGTGACCTCCCGCTTGGACCACTGTAGATCCGAGATCTCTTCCAGCCTCAGTGCTTCGGGGCAATGCTACTCCTTCGTCAGGAGGCATGACCTAAGGTGCAATACTAGTGCTTTAAATAATGTGAACACAGGTGCCATCCATTAAATCCTTCAATTATTAAACAAATGTGCTATTGTATCTATAGGCCTCCAGAACATGGCTAATCAATCCAGATCAGAACAGCTCTCATTAGTGTTCACATCTCTTCAATCAATTAAATTGGAATTCCAAATATTTAGAGACATGAAAACACTGATGTGGTGGTATGGATCAAACGCCATCTCAAAAAAGCAATGATACAGGAATTAGTGAGAAATAAATCATTAAACTACTAACTACCTAAAAACTATGGTGCCATAGTAATTTCACTTAATGTGTGAAGCACATATACACTTTACAGAGCCTAAATCTGCCTTGGAAATCAATATTTAAAACAAAATGTTCAAAACAAAATTATTTTAACAATTCATATCCAGTAATTATAAAGGCCATTGCAGGTAAACAGTCAAAAGACCTTTTTTTAAAGTATAAACTCATTTAACCAAGTCTACTTCGGATATAGACCTATAATGAAAAAGGGACCTGCTGTCATTTTTGTTGCCATCCTTTGGACCTTCTCCAGCAGGTTGATGTCATTTTTAAGGTGTGGGCACCACACCCATACCCAAGGGCTCCACATCAGGTGGGCAGGTGTCGCGGTCAGCCTCTGAGTCCCATCCTACCTGGGCAGTGTTGTGCAATGCCAGGTCCATTAGGAACAAGACAGCCACCATTGCGATCTTGTCGGGTCAACGGACCTGGCTTGCATCACTGAGATCTAGTTGGACAAGAATGTTGGCCCAATTTTGAAAGCGGCAGTACCGGCTGGGTTCTCTGTGATATACCGCCCAAAGTTGGATCGCAGGGGTGGAGGTGTTGCCATATGTTTTAGGACAGAGTTGGGCCTGGTAGATGTCCAAGTGGGAGAGACCCAATCCTTTGAGTGTATCCTGGGTGCAGGTGTGGGGTGCAAAATTCTCCTTATCTACCCGGGGATAGGAAGCAATTTTTGCAGGAAGTAGCGGACTTGTCAACATTGTGCTGGAGTCTCCAAGAGTGATGGTGCTGGGTGACTTCAACGCCTGGATCGATGATGAACTCTGGCATTTTGACCAAGACATTCTCCAATTGATGTATTCATTGAACTTCACACAGGCAGTTGCCTCTGTGACCCATGTTTCGGGTCACTCATTGGATTTGATCTTCCTACTGGGAATGGTGAGCACCGACTTGGAGGTGGGACCGGTCAGACGGTTTGACCATTGCATTATCAGATTCAACGTGCAGGCACCCCCTTATAGGCCTGCTCCTGTGGAGATGGTCTGGTACCGCCCTTTAAGGGGTGTGACCCTAGAGGGCCTGATGGCAGTGTTGGATATATCGGGATATCCGACTGCTAGCATAGATCCAGAGAACCTACTGCAGGCTTATAACAAGGCTGTGGCGGGGGCTCTGGATTCCATTGCTTCAGTTCATGTTTGCCCTCGCTCCATCGCCCCACCGTCCCCAGGGTTTGATGGGGCCTTAAGGGAGATGAGACGGGCTGGGTGAAGGTTGGAGGGTTGCTGGTGGAAATCTGGCCTTGATGCCAACAGGCTTAGGTTGATGTCTCATAATGCAGATTATCAATTGCTGATCTCCCATAAGAAGGCAGAGTTCCTGTCCGGGGAGATAACTGCTGCACAGAATTGACCGTCTCAGCTTTTCAGAACTGTGGATAGGCTGTGCAATCCAGCCTGTCTGCAACTCAAGGAGGACTTTGTCACAGGAGAAGTGTGATGAGTTTGCTCATTCTTTGCATACAAGGTTGCTGACTTCAGATCAGAGATCCGCACAGCGTGTTCCAGTGGGGATGGCGGTGATCGGTGGGAGGTCACAACGCCTTGGTCAAGTTGGTTAGCTTTTGGTCAGGTGCCGATCTCAGATGTCATGATGGTCATCCAGAATATGTGGCCGACCTGCTGTGGTTTGGACCTGGGCCCAACACGTCTCCTAGTGAGATGTGTTGAGGTCATCAGCCTGGTCCTAGCTGAGATAGTCCAGTGTTCGCTAGAGATCGGGGAGTTTTCTGACTCCCTGAAGGAGGCAGTGGTGACTCCACTCCTCAAGAAACCCTCTCTCAACTCGGACTGTCTCATGAACTACAGACCGGTCTCTAACCTCCCCTTTGTGGGGAAGGTTGTTGAGAAGGTGGTCGTGCTGCAACTGGAGGATCATCTTGCCATCCATGACATCTATGATCCCTTCCAGTAAGGATTTAGGAAGAGGCATAGTACCGAGACTGCTCTTGTCTGGGTGCTCAATGACCTCCTTATAGCGAGAGATTGGAGGAGCCGGTCCATCTTGGTCCTCCTTGATCTCTCCACAGCGTTTGACACTGTGGACCATGGGATTTTGCTGGAGCGCCTGCGGATGATCTGCGGACTCGGGGGGCGGTCCTCAGATGGTTTAAATCCTTCCTCATGGGCAGGTCTCAGAGAGTTGCATCAGGGATTTATTCCTTCTACACTTTCTGCCTGCCATGTGGGGTCCTGCAGGGCTCCGTGCTTTTTCCCATGTTGTTCGCGGTGTATATGCTGCTGCTGGGGGACATTGTAAGGTGGTATGGGCTGAGTTTCCACTGCTATGCAGATTATACCCAGCTGTACATGTCCTTAATACCCGGACAGGATACAGCAGTCTCAGTATTTAACTATCTGTTTGAGATCCAAGACTGGATGAGTGCCAACTGGCTGAGGCTGAACTCTGACAAAACTGAGGTGTTACTTGTGGACCCGGGTTGTTGAGTAGAGTGGTCTTCAGTTATGCTGGCAACTGGTCTTGTATTGGGTGGCTTCCAGCTGATGGCCTCTGAACGGGTGCGGAGTTCAGGCGTTATTTTTAATGAGGGGCTGACCCTGAAGTCCCAGGTGTCGTCTGTTGTCAAGATCTCATTTTACCATCTGAGGAATATCGCCCGGATTAAGTACCTGGTTCCGCCTGATGATCTTCCGACACTGGTCCATGCCTTTGTGACCTCCCACTTGGACTACTGTAGCTCCCTATACCTAGGGCTTCCGAGGTGGATGTCCACTGCTTGCAGCTAGTGCAGAATGCGACAGCCAGGTTACTAACTGGACTCTCATGATCTAGCCATATGACACCTGTACTGCGCGAGCTGCACTAGCTGCCAGTTCGGTGGAGGATCACCTTTAAGGTTGGCTTGCTGATTTATGAAGCCCTACACAGACTGGGACCGTCCTACCTGCAAGAGCTTCTGCACCCCCATTGTCCCTCCCATCTGCTGATGAGGAATTGCTAGAGATTCCCAGGGTACAGTTGAAGACTTCTGGGGCTCGGGCATTTGCCTATGTGGCACCCACCCTGTGGAATTCTCTACCTCATCAGGTTCGGGAGTGCTGGACCGTGGAGACCTTCAAAGCCGCACTGAAATCCCACCTATTCAGGCTAGCCTTTCCATAATTGGATGTATGTTCCTGCTGTGATTATTGATGCTGAATTTTATAGTTTTGTATTGCTTTTAATGTAGAGCGCTTTATTAATTTTTAATTGCACTATATAAATAAAGTTATTATTAGTACCTTAATGCCATACTCTAGATGTGGCCTCACCAGGTACCTGTGCAAGGGCAGTACAACCTCCTCTCATCTACTGCTGAAGAATTGTGTTTGCCTTTGCTGCTGCTGTTTTGCACTGCATGCTGTGCCTCAAGTTACTAAGTGATCATCATGCCCAGATCCTTCTCCTCTGTTGCAATTACCCAGACCCCTCCCAGGTAGTACTCTGTCCTTGGATTTGTAGCTCCAATATGCATAACTTTACATTCCTTGGCACTGAAGCCAAGCTGCCAAATCCCAGACCATCTCTCAAGCTTTCACACATCATCCTGCAGGTCATATATCCCTTCAGCTGTGTCCACCCTCCCACAGAGTTTGGTGTCATCTGCGAATAGGCACATTTTGCCCTTAATGCCATCTTCAGTGTCATTGATGAAGACACTGAATAGCACCAGCCCGAGCACCAAGCCCTGCGGGACACCAATGGTGACTTCCTTGGTGCTGGATAACTCTTAACCCCCCATCCCACCCTCTGGGTCCTGTCCCTCAGCCAGTTTCCTCCCCACCGGATCATCTTCCCAACCCCGGGATCTGCTTTCTGATCAGCCTCTTGTGGGGTACAGGTTCAAAGGCCTTGCTGAAGTTTACATAAAGGATGTCCACCACTTGGCCCCTGTCAATTACCTTAGTGACCCAGTCAAAGAAGTCAATCAGATTCATTTGACACGATCTGCCTCCCATAAACCCATGCAGCCTTGCATCCTGGAGACCATTCTCCTCTAGATAACCTTTCCTTGAGTATGGTCTCCATGAGCTTGCACACGATTGAGGTCAGACTGACCGGTCTGTAATTCCTTGGGCTGTCTTTGGGACCGCTGTTATGGAGGGGCACCACATGTGCCATTTTCCAATCCTGCAGTACCACACCTGACTCCAGTAAACTACTAAGCAGGCTCACCAGTGACCCCGTAAGCTCCCCTGCCTGCCCGCTCAGTACCCTTGGGTGTATGCTGTCTGGGCCTGGTGATTTGTCCACCTTCAGTGCCAGTAGCCCCTTCCTCATTCTCTCCTTCTCTCCCACCACATCTGTGCTCCCCTCCCCCACTGCTCCTCTTCTCCCACCCATAGGCACTGGTCCATCTTTTTCCCTGGAGGAGATGGAGCAGAAGTATTTGTTCCCGACAATCTCATCCTTCTTGTCCCTTTTCTCACTTACTTAGTGAATGAAGGACTTCTCCCCCCCCCCCATTTAATTCCCTCGGCTATCTGCAGTTCTTCTTGTGTCTTAGCCTGCCGGACTAGTTTGCTTACTACACTGCCCAGCTGTAGGTAATTTTCCCTATCCAACTCCCTCATGGTCCTTCTGAATCTCCTATAATCTGACCTCCTGTCCCTTATCGCCTGGGGCGAGACCCTCAGAACTGAACCAGCTGGGTGCTTTGGCCCTTGAGTTCTTCCCCTTGAGCCTAACACACTCCTCTGTGGCACCCATTATTCCATCCTTAATGATGAACCATTTTTGGTCTACCCCCATATCCGCTCCGATGCCCAGCAGGTTTCTCTTTAGCACCTCATCCATCTTCCTGAAGTCCACCCTCCTAAAATCCAGGATTTTGGTCTTAGTGGGGATGTTTTCCCATGAAGATGTAGGTACAGGTCATCACTGTAACATGATGTGTTGCTTTACATTTCAGATCATTGCCATAACATGATGTGCTTCTTTAAGGTACAGGTCTTTGCCATAATATGATATGCTGATTTAAAGGGATGCTGTCAAGCCTTTTTGCATATTAGCTTTGGTTGAAAACTCAAATTTTGTGATTGCTAACCACCTCTAAAATTCATTGATGATGCTGGTTGTTTTATCTGCTGTCTTTCTTGGTCAAACTGAAATGCATGGTAATAGTGAAAATGCACAAAGCCTTTTGTTGTGATTCAAATCCTTGATCTATACTTATTGCATACTTCCTAAACATCAGAAACAACCCCAAACAGTGCAGTCACTCATGATGCAGTAGTCTCCTCTCCTCCCACTGCATCATGAGTATCTAGACTGTGTTGGGGGTGTTCTTAAGTTCAGGAAATAAGCAGTGGAAGTCGATAGAATTGTAAACAAATATGATTTGGTGTGGTAACACCAGTATGGTGGGCAGTCCATTTTTCACTCTAAAAAAGAAAAAAGTAGGCCAACCCACTGACGCAGCAGTTGGATTTCCACTTGTGGCACCAGCAACCCAGGTTCAGGAATGAGCCCGCGAGCTGGAGTGCCGGCCTGTGGAGGAGGCTTCAGTGTCCCAGGGACAGCTGGTCTTCTCTGGGGGAAGTGGGGATCCAAGGCTCGGTGCTTGTCTGGCCTCGGGTGGAGACCTAAGGTACAACAAGCCCAAGCCATTACCAAGGGGGGGTGGCATGATGGACGTCGGCACTCAGTGCCTTGACATCAGGGCACAATCACACCGAACAATGGAAAATCACCCACAGTGCTCTCCAGTGGGCGAGGCACGAGCCTCGATCCCCAATGCCTACTGTCGTCGGTGACAGCATCCCGGCAAAACAAGAAGACTTTGAGGGGTGTAGGGCCCCACCTCGTACCACCTGGGGGTATAGCCATGGCTACAAGGGGGATGGACTGCTCCAGGCTCCAGGTAAGAGGACAGAGACTAAAAAGGCCTTAGGTGTCTCCTGAAGGAGTGGAAGTGCTGCAGGCAGTGGAGTATAAAGAGAAAGTTAAAAAAAAGAAAAAAGGAATCAGAATAAAACTACAATGTATATCAGCAGTTTCTTTTTTATAGAATGTAACCGATCATAAAATGCTTTTTTTTTTTTTAAACTAGGGACACTGAGGCCTAAGGGTGCTGACAGTGTCCCTTTAAGGTACATGTAGTTGCTGTAATGTGACGTACTGCTTTAAAGTGCAGGTCATCAGAGTAACACAATGTGCTGCTTTAGGGTACAGGCCCTGCTGTAACATAACTTGTGGCTTTAAGGTACAGATCATCATTTGGTCACAGGTGTCCCTCCCTCCTCCCTTACCTCCATTTATTACATCCATGTGCCTATCCCATGCATGTTTGAAGCTCCCCACTGTCCTCACCCATACCATCTCTTGTGGCATGCTGTTCCAAGTGGCCACTACTCTTTCTGTAAAGAAGTATTTCATGACATCCCTCTTAAACTCCCCCCATCAAACATTATTACATGTCCCCCCGTGTTTTGGTGCTCTTCCTCCTGTGAAAGAGACTCCCCTCCTGCACCATATCCCCTATTGCTCTCCTCTCAGGGTCAGTGAGGTGTTTG
This sequence comes from Neoceratodus forsteri, assembly GCA_016271365.2. Classification (NCBI taxonomy): domain Eukaryota; kingdom Metazoa; phylum Chordata; order Ceratodontiformes; family Ceratodontidae; genus Neoceratodus; species Neoceratodus forsteri. The sequence goes on from JADMNL010000029.1 coordinate 87,484,662, forward strand.
AGCATTTAAAGATCAACAGATCTCCTGGTCTGGATGGAATACATCCAAGGATAATTAAAGAGTTAGTAGACCCCGTAGTGCACCTGTTTAACCATTCTCTCCAGATGGGAGTCATACCTAATGACTGGAAAAGAGCCAACATGGTGCTTCTGCATAAGGGTGGTAGCAGGGAAGAGGCCAGTAACTACAGGCCGGTCAGCCTCACATCAGTGCTAGGAAGGCAAATGAAGGCCCTGATGCATAGCATACAGGATGACAAAAAACACAAGTGTCATTACAGGCAGGTCATGCGAGACAAACCTGATTACTTTCTTTGATTGGGTATGTAGGGAAGTGGATAGTGGCTGGCCAGTGGACCTCCTCTGTTTTAACATTAGCAAAGCCTTTGATTCAGTACCACACAAACATTTGCTGAAGAAGCTAGAGGACCTGGGTGTAGCAAGCTGCACTGTTAAGTGGGTGGGAAACTGGTTGGACGGAAGGAGCCAAAGGGTGGTGGTCAGTGGGGAGATGTCAGAGGAGGGAGAAGTGATGAGTGGGGTTCTGCAGGGCTCAGTCTTAGGCCCAATCCCGTTTAATGTGTTTATCAGTGACGTAGGAGTAGGTATCCAGGGCAAGATTGCACTGTTCGCAGACGACACTAAATTAGGGGGAAGGGTGGACAGTGAAGATGCAGTGAGAATTGTACAAAATGATTTGAAAAGGTTAGAACAATGGTCTAGTATCTGGCAGCTGAAACTTAATGCCAAGAAATGTAAAGTGATGCATACTGGCAGGAATAACCCCAGAACAATCTATTGGCTAAACGGGGTTAAACTCAGTGACTCAAAAGAGGAAAGGGATCTAGGAGTTAGTATTAGCAACACCCTTAAACAAACCCGCCAATGCAGTGCAGCACATTGTAGGGTCAACAAACTGCTGGGATGCACATGGAGAGGATTTGACAGTAGGCACAGGGAGGTGATACTTCCACTGTAAAGATCTATGGTGAGACCCCATTTGGAATACTACGTACAGTTTTGGAGACCATTCCTTAAGAAGGATAGGGACAGCTGTCCCGGTGGCGCTGAGGGCTGAGGCTCTGGCGCCTTACCTCGTGCTATGCCTGTGACCCATGTTGGGAAAGCATGGGCCACCGGGGGTCGGCAGGGAAGGAGAAGGATTAAGCGTCCGATGGAGGGGGGTTAGTGATGGTCGGTGCTTGCTCGCCCCCTGGCGGAGGCCGGAGGACAGGGTGCCATACCACAAGCTGGGAGGAGTCGGGCCAGACGCCTGGAGGAAGCTCGTGCGGAAGTGTGCGCACCCCCTTCCGCTGGCGACATTGCACAGTCCCAACTCCTAAGGAGAAAAAATAGAGGAAAATAGACTGCCGTGCAGGATGGCGGAGGGTGCCTCGCAGTCTCCGCCCTGGCTAGCCATGGCACTGGCCAACTATATCTGGACTTGAGTGGGGGAGTTGGGGACCCCCCCGCCGACCCTGCTGGGGGCAAGCCCTGGGGTCAGGTCAGCGTCGGCTGGTAGACTCTGGGGGACGGGGCTGGGGACACCCTCCTGAGATAGCCGGCAGTGGGGAGAGAAAACTCATAACTAAAAAAAAAAAGGATAGGGACAGGATAGAGACAATTCAAAGAAAGGCAACCAAAATGATACTGGGGTTGCTAGAGGCATTAAACGTACTCACTTGAATCTAGCAGGGAAAGGGGGAATATGACAGAAACCTTTAAGTACACAAGGAGTTTAAATTCAGTACCATATGCTGAACTATTCACTAAGGCTCCCCACTCAAACACAAGTGGGCATGGATAGAAACTGTGGGGTGGGAGTTTTGGGAGGGATCTTAGGAAGCACTATTTCTTGGAAAGGATTGTGGAGCCATGGGACAAACTACCTGCAGAGGTGGTAGGAGTTAGGACCATGTCAGCATTCAAAAGGGGTTGGGATAAAGAGTATGCTAGAATCGAATCTGCACGAGAATCTACCAGCTAGAATCTTGGGATCTCAAGGGCAGACTTGATGAACCATTGGTCTCCTTCTGCCATCACCTTTCTATGTTTCTCCTCCAGTGAGTACATGTTGAGCTCTGCAACCTCTACTCATATGGTTTCTCATACAATCCCTGTGCCACTTTAGTAGCCCTCCTCTGGACCACTTCCACCCAGGCAGTGTCCTTGTGGAGGTGCGGCTTCCAAAACTGGACACAGTACTCCAGGTAAGGTCTCAAAAGTGAGTGTTATAGAGCCAATACCACCTCCCTTCTGGTAGAAATCCCCCTCATTATGTACCCCAGCATCCAGCTCACCTTGCATACTGCTTTGTCACACTGCCCTGCCACCTTGAGATCATCAGATATGATCACCCCAAGGTCCCTTTCTTGTTTGGTAACTCTAAGTACCTCCTCTCCATCTTATACACAGCCCCCAGGTTTCCCAGCCCTAGGTGCATGACTTTGCACTTTTTGGCATTAAAACTCAGCTGCCACTCCCTAGACCACTCCTCTAGGTTCCCCTAGATCCCACTGCATTCTCTCCACCCTCTACTGGGTGTCCACCCTGTTGCAGATTTTTTTTTGTCATCTGCAAAGAGACACACCTTCCCCTCCAGTTCTTCAGCATTGTCACTTATGATGGCATTGAAGAGAACAGGACCAAGTACTGATCCCTGTGGTACTCCACTGGTTACTCTCCCACCCCGAGTGACTGCCATTTACCACCACCCTCTACCTCCTATCCTTCAACCAGTCTGATACCCAGCACACCACCTTCTCCCTCATCCCCAAGCTACTACGTTTCTTTATCAGCCTCCTGTGTGGAACAGTGTTAGAGGCCTTAATGAAGTCCAGACAGGCCACATCCACTGCGCTAGCCAATCCACCTCCCTTGTTACCGAGTCAAAGGAATATATGAGATTAGTTTGACATGACCTCCCCCTTGTGAAGCTGTACTGCTGTGGCCCTGCAGCCTATATGTCTCCAGGTACTCCATCAGTCTCCCCTTCTGTAATGAATCCATTGTTTTCCCCAACACTGAGGTGAGACTGACTGCTGTGTAATTGCTAGCCTCCTTCCTTCTGCCACTCTTGTGCAGAGGGACCACATCAGTGCTCCTCATTCCGCTGGAACCACCTCCTCCTCCAATGACGTGCTAAATAGTGTTGCCAGAGGGGCGGCTAGCACCATACTCAGTTCCTTTAGTATCCTTGGGTGGATCCTGTCCAGCCTCATCACTTTGTTTTCCTGTAGTGCTTCTAACCCCCGCTGGACTCTCTTTTCTGTAAATGGACTTGTGTCCACTCACCCTGGTGTATATTAATGCATGATGCATGTCAGCCTATCCCCCTGCCACTGTGAAGACAGAGTAGTATTTTTTTTTTTTTTTTTTTGTAATCTATTTTTCCGCCCCCGTGCTCGCTGGTCCACCCCCTCCTTCGGGCTGTACCAAGTTCCTACTGTCCTTACCCAGCCCTCTGATCCTCATATCATAGCCGACCCCCGGGATATCCCGGTGTATCCCTTCACTGGGAGGGTCCCCCTTCTCTGAGGAGGAAGGCACCGGGGGGGGGGAGGCATGACCCCAGCACATACTCTCTAGGGCCCAGGGATGCTGCCGAGGAACAGGAGGCCCTGGGAAGGTGCTGGAGGCCCTCAGAGAACAGAGAGCCATCATCCGGCAGCCAGCGAGTGATTTTTCCTGGCTTTCTTAAGGTGCGTGACGTCTGGATGTCAAGGCAAGAGCCGACGTCTATCACACACCACCCCAATGACCCTGACGTGTTGCTCTACCCCTGGCCTCCACCAGTGGTCACTTCAACACCGGGTCGCAGCCCCTTCCCTCCCTGAAGGCAGTGAGCAGTCGTGGGATGCTCAAGCTGCCTCCCCACGGCGGCCCTCCAGTGACCCCGGGTTCGTTCCTGAACCCAGATCGCTGGCATCACAGGCTGAAATCCAACCACTGTGCTGATGGGTTGGCGTGAGGTATTCGCTTTAAAAATGTTAGCTTTTTGGCTCTTTGCACAGCCCTCCCCGGCCTTCTGATACACATTATACTACTCCATTGCCTTCATCTTTTCGCCATGTTCAAGAAAATTCTTATCCTCATTATTGCCCTCCTGTGTGATCCCTTCCTCAGTTTGAGACTTTGCTGCCCTTCCTCCCGCCTCCCTTTGTTTCTTTAAATATGCCTCTCTGCCTGCCTCCATTTGAGTCTCCTTGGAGGCTGTGTGGTCTAGTGGTTAATGCACCGGCTTGGGAACCAGGAGGTGACAGGTTCAGATCCTGACAGAACCAAATACTGTGCGACCCTGAGCAAGTTACTTAACCCTCCAGTGCTGTAGTCTGCCTAGCTGTAGAAACTGGTAAAATTCAGGACCCTACTGTAAATTATCACAAGAAGGTGGGGTGGAGCAACAATGAGGAAACATCAAAACCGCCATCACAGAGGCAACAAGCCTTTGTGTGAAGCAGATAAACAAATCAAAATGAAAGAAAAAAACACTATGGTTCTCAAAAGAAGTGGCGGGGAAGGTAAGGGAGAAAAAGATAGCATTCAGGAAGTATAAGGAAATACAGAAGGAGCAGGACAGAGAACTGTACCAGTTAAAGCAGAAGTAAGCGGGGAAGGCAGTCAGAATAGCCAAGGCCCAAACCAAGGAAAAGATAGCCAACTCGGTTAAGAAGGGGGATAAAACCTTTTACAGGTACATTAGGGAGCAAAGAAAGACTAAGGCAGGGATACTGAGGCTGAATAAAGAGGAAGGTGGTTGGGCAGAGCGTGACTGAAAAAGCAGGGATACTGAATGAATGCTTCTGCTCAGTATTAACAGTGGAAAAGCAGGGGGAGATACCTAATCCAGTCAATAGAAGCACTCTGGATAGGAGGGTTGTTATTAGTCCTTTCACAGAAGAAAGGGTTCTGAAAGAACTCTAAAAACTGAAGGTGGATAAAGCAATGGGGCCTGATGGGATTCACCCCAGAATCTGAAAAGAACTAAGGGAAGAACTAGTAACTCCACTGACTACCCTTTTTAATAAATCATGGGAGGATGGTGTGGTACCTGAGGACTGGAGGAGGGTGGATGTGATTCCCCTTCACAAAAGTGGGAGCAAGACAGAGGCAGGAAACTACAGACCTGTCAGTTTGACCTCAATGGTAGGGAAAATGATGGAATCACTTCTGAAGGAAAGAATTGTTGAGTACCTAGAGGCCAGTGGGGACAGGACCCAAGGCAGCATGGATTCACAGTGGGAAGGTCATGTCAGAAAACTCTAATTGATTTCTTTCACTGGGTGACCAAAGTAGTAGACCAGGGAGGGGCTGTGGACATGGCCTACCTAGACTTTAGCAAGGCATTTGACACAGTCCCGCACAAAAAAATAATTAGCCAGCCTGGGAGTGGGTCCCAGGGTGGTAGCCCGGGTAAAACACTGGCTGGACAACTGACACAGCGGGTAATAGTAAATGGAGTCCACAGTGAAGAAAGGAGGGTTACTAGTGGGTACCGCAGGGTTCAGTACTGGCCAGTCCTTTTAATGTCTTTATAAGTGACATTGCAGAGGGACTGGAAGGAAAGTATTTCTTTGCAGATGACACAAAGATCTGCAACAGGGGTGATATGCAAGGTGGGATGGAAAGGATGAAAAGGGACTTGGCAAGGTTGGAGGAATGGTCACATGTATGGCAGCTTAGATTCAACGCAAAGAAGTGCAGAGTAATGCACCTGGGAAACAAAAACCCAGGGGAAGAGTACACAATAGGGGGTGAAATACTGACAACAACAAAAATGGAAAGAGACCTGGGGGTAGTCATATCAGATAACCTAAAGGTGAGCCAGCAGTGTGGACAGGCAGTAAGGGGGGCTGGGGGGATACTGGGATGCATAGGGAGAGGCACCACCAGTAGAAAACAGGAAGTTGTTGGCCCTCTGTACAGTTAGTAAGACCACATCTGGAGTACTGTGTACAGTTCTGGAGACCCCATCTCTGCAAAGACATAGACAGGGTGGAGGCTGTCCAGAGGGGGACAACCAAAATGATGCTGGGTCTGCACCAGAAGACATATTAAGAAAGACTAAAGGAGCTTAAGATGTATAGCATCCAGGAAAGGAGGGAGAGGGGAGAACATGATAGAAACTTTCAAATACCTCAAGGGAATCAACAAAGTCCAAGAGGGTAGCATCTTTCAGAAAAAGGGATGTGCAAGAACAAGGGAGCACAATTTGAAGATACGAGGGGGGACGGCTCAGAGGTAATGTGAGGAAGTATTTCTTCACAGAGAGGGTTGTGGATGCATAGAACAGCCTTCCTGAGGAGGTCGTGGAGTCAAAAACAGTGGGGGAATTCAAGAATGCATGGGACAGACATATGGCAATTCTAGTGGGGGGTAGGAGGAAGTAGGCTGTTGGTTAACTAGGATCTGCAGCTTATCTGTTAGGTAGGGAAATGGGCAGCTAGGTGGGCCAAGTGGTCCTTATCTGCCGTCAAATTCTATGTTTCTATGTTTCTTCCTAAAAAGTTGTATTTTTTCTCCTTTACCACCTTAAGACACCTCCTTTGAGAACTACAGTGGCCTTTTTTTTCTCTTACCCTTGCTTACTACGTTTACACAGCTTGCCGTTACCCTAGTTATTCCCTCCATTATTCTATTCCTTTGTGCCTCCATTGCCCCCTGCTATCCCACCAACATGCTGCTTTAATGCACAGGTCATCACCATAACATGATATGCTGCTTTAAAGGGAATATAAATATGGGTTTCAGACTCTGGCAAACAAACACACAGCACTGTAGTTTAGAGGCTTAGCTACATAATTATGTGCTCCGTTTGCCTCGAAATGTGTGTTAATCCATCATTGCTATGCTTTAAATGTTTCTGTGAGATGTAAACAAAGCAATGCTTTTTCTTAAAACATCATGCTTCAGTAGCTGCCTAAAATGGCCGCTACCTGCTTACATGATGATGTCAGTTGAGCGAGAGTGCTCTGTAGTGATAACAGTCTGCATGGGGACCTTAGTAACAAACTAACGAAAATAACATTAACAAAACGCTTCTCCTCCAAATCCTATACTATGCTGGTGTGATTTAATACCCTGATGATTTCAGTCTCAGTGTTGTGCTGAGGTATGAAACCAGACTGAAAGGGTCCATAGATATTATGTGTTTCCAGGTGAACCCTGAGCTGTCCTGCACCTACCTTCTCCATCACCTCCCCCCCAGAAAAGGATGATATGAGACAGGCCTGTCAGGGTCCAATGATGACTTCTTAAGGAGTGGTCTAACCACCATCTTTTCTGAGGAGGAAGGGAAGCTTCCCTCCTCAAGGAAAACCAAACAATCCTGGCAATGATCAGACCCCAGGGCCTCTTGACAGTCCATCAACAGTTGGGCTAGGCCTGGGTCAAAAGCACAGAAAGTTGGTTGTAGCCCAGTGATGACATCAAGTGTATCCTCATCCGAAACTGAGTGAAACTCTCTCCAAGACTACAGAGTGCCATTGGACACCAAAGGACTTGACCCTGTTGGCTTCTGATGGGTCACTTACATTCGTACCCAAATGGATGACACTCTATGAAAAACTGGCTGAACACCTTACATTTAACTACTGAAACCTTTCCACTGGACTGCAGACAGGGTGGGTGCAGTAATCAGTTTACTGTGTGGAAGAGCATGGCCAGTTGGGTTTAACTTGAGGCAATCACCCATGTTAGAAACTCTGACTTTCTGAGGTTGATTGCCTTTTTGATAGTCCCCATAATGGGACCTCAGAGCCTGTCTGTCATTTACTGAGCCAGATCTCTTCCAAGAATGCTCCAATCTCTGCTCTGTTACCTTCAAAAAGCATAGCTCATCATTATACCATAATGAGATACATTGAGAGGTCAAAAGGTGGACATGGACCAGTGCAAGGGAGTCGACAGTCTTCAAGACCACTAGGTTGTAGCTGTTTAGTCACCTTACCCCATGCTGTCATTATACTTGACTGGGTTTAGGACAATACTGGACCATCTCCATAGAAGGGGAGGGAACCGGAGTGGCCCCAGCAAGAAACTTCATAGTATGATGATCTGAAAAACTGACTGGATCAACCCTGACATCTGTAGTGTCAAGACCCAATGAGTGAACAAGGCCCAAGGTGTAGCCAATCTAATGAGTCGTAGTGGAAAAAGTTACATTCCAGTTCCTAGGAAATATTTCAAAAGGCCAGAATCAAGCACCTGGCACACATGAAAGAAAGGAATAGCCGCTAGCAAAAAAAAAAAAAAAAAAATATATATATATATATATATATATATATATACAAACACACATATTGCAAAAAACTGCGTTAATGCACCATTAGGGTTCAAAGCGACAAAAGTTTGGAAATGACGTCTTAGGGTTCCCAACCCTAAGACCTCATCCTCGGCTTCCAACCCTAAGACCCCATCCCTCATGCAGGAATAAGTGTGAGCGATGTGCCTTGGGGTTGTGAGCATTAAAGCTCACCCCATTCCAAGAGTAAGTAAGTTAAGATGGGTACAGAATAACAGAACGGGGTGAGTATTAGGGTTTGCAACCCCAAGGCACACACCTTACACCTGTTCCTGCATGCAGGTTGGGGAGGGGGGTTCTTAGGGCTGGAAGCTGAGGGTGGGGGTGGGGTCTTCGGGTTAGGAACCCTAAGATCTCCTTTCCAAACTTTCGTTGCTTTGAACCCTAATGGTGTATTAACGCAGTTTCTTTACAATTAATATCCCTACTTTTTGAGAAAGTATAATCATAAGGAACCCTAATGGTGCATTAACACAGTGTTTTGCATAGAATTTCCTTACTCTTTGCAAAACTATCTCTATAGCCATAGTTGTTTATGGGAGCCTAGGGCCCCCATCTCTCCATAAGTGTAGAGAGACTGTAATTAACCCTCCTCTCCCTGTGGGAGCGCAGGTCCCATTGGGCCCTGAGCTGCCATCCATCCATAATGCTATCCATCCCTCATTTACATGTAATTAACCCTCATCTCCCTGTGCTCTCATCAGTCCATAATGGTACACATATGTGCACATGCTCCCATGCACGCATATTGTAATTGTCCTTGATTTTCATGTGGGAGCGCTCCTATGTATCCACAAGTGTAGAGACATTGTAATGAACCCTCTCCCTGTGGGAGCGCAGGGCCCTGCACTCCCATCACTCCATAATGGTATCCATATGTGGGAGCGCAGGGCCCTATCTATCCATAAATGTAGAGACACTGTAAATAAACCTCACCTCCCCGGTCCCATCAGTTGATAATGCCACAGTATTACAGTCACCTTAGCCTCATTCATAAAAATTTCCCCTGGAGTTGTAAACAAGGCCTGGAAACATGCATAATAGCTTAGTACAAAGCTGCGTTTTGCAGAAAAAATCCATATCTCGAAGCATTTTTGAGATATAGCTATCAAAAGGTACCCCAACCATTACAATGTTATCCTATGGGAAATTACTAAACTTTGGAATGTTATAACTATGGAACTGATGTAAATTTTAACAGCAAGCCAGCAAAAGGCACACCTGTAGGGCAAGCCCTTTGTACCCTGCAAATCTGAGCCCAAAAAGTCCTAGCCATTCCTTTGCAGTGAAGTGACAAAGAAACAGAATTTTATTAAAAAGCAGTGCCGCAAACTGCGGCACAACCTCAGTTGTTTTGTGAAACAGTGTAGCAATTTGTGGCATTATTTGCGAAACTGCTGCACTCTGTGAAAGTTTCACAAAAGTAGTGCTGCAATTTGCAGCATAGTGCCACAAATTTGCAACATTAAAGATAACCCGATCAAAATAAACATATTTCTGGGCTGTACTGGTGAAAAGTAACCACAGAATCGTGTTCCTCTGGCCCTGATTAGGTAAACACAAGTGTTGTTGTTTACCAGGGGCCAGTATTTTTTTTAAACGATATAGTTTCTACATCACTAACTGAAAACAAGATAGCAGCAGCACAACACTACTCAGACCATCTGCAAAGGCAAAACCCGCTTTCTCAAAAGCAAAAAGTGCTTTTGCACAGCACATCTAATTTTCCCCATAGGAAATAATGGGAAAATTGAAATTTTAATGACTTTTGAACAGATTCATATTTTTTCACCAAACCTTCAAAGGGCACATCTATGACCCAGACCACATATACCCTGAACGTTTCAGACCAAAACCACCAAGCAGTTTCAGAAAAATGGTGTGACAAAGAAATTGGCAAAAAAGTGGTAATTTTCACATTTTTTGACACTCCGCGTCTCCACAACTGCACATCCGACCGGAACAAAACTTGCCAGATCCAGAGATAAATGGTCCCCAATGGCACATGCACAATTTTGCATGAATTGGTCCACCAGTTGCAAAGTTATTAAAGTTCAAACCTTTGGGTTTAACATAAAGGTGAAGACTGAATCCTAATATAAGGGTGCCCAAATACATATGTATATACATATATATTGCAAAAAACTCCATTAATGCATCAGTTAGGGTTGACTCCACACCAACAAAAGTCTGGAAATTCGATGTTAGGGTTACCAACCCTACCCCCCAACACCCCCCACCCTCCACAGACCAACTGGCGCTGGGTGTGCCTTGGGGTCATCAGTAAGAGTTAGACCCAATGACCCCAAGGCACACCCTGGCACATGTTGGTCTGTGGATGGTGGGGTTGGTAACCCTAACATCGAATTTCCAGACTTTTGTTGGTGTGGAATCAACCCTAACTGATGCATTAATGGAGATTTTTTGCAATGAAGTTCCCTTCATTTTGAGAAAGTGAAATGTTACTCATAAGGTACCCATAGGTGGGAGCGCAGGATCTGAAGGCCTGCGCTCCCACTCACCCATAAGTATAGAGGCATAGCGCAGGAGGGTCCTGTGCTTCCAGTTTTCCAAAATGGGATCCATTGTTGGGAGCATGGGCCCTCTGGGCCCTGCGCTCTCACCCACCCAAAAGTGTAGAGACATAGTACAGGAGGGCCCTGTACTCCCAGTATTGCAAGATGGTATCCATGGGTGGGCGCGCAGGCCCTCTGGGCCCTACGCTCCCACCCACCTATAATTATAGACTAAGAGACATAGTGGAGGAGGGTCCTGTGCTCCCAGTTTTGCATAATTGGATCCACAGGTGGGAGCACAGGCCCTCTGGGCCATGTGCTCCCACCCACCCATAAGTGTAGAGGCACACAGCAGGAGGGCCCTGTGCTCCCACTTTAGCATGAATGTTATGCATAGGTGGGAGCATGGCCCCTTTGGGCCCTGCACTCCCACCTACCCATAAGTACAGACACATAGCACAGGCCTAGAGGTATTCCAAGTAACCCTTGTAATGCTTATTTGGCAATATCTCAGTAACCATAGCAACTGCAGAAAAAATTATTTTGCAGTTGTATTCATGACCTAGCCTTCTCCATGTACACTTACAGGTATACTAAGCTGTGCTTAGTGAAAAATCTGTATCTCGAATCGTTTTTGAGATATAGCTGCCGAAAGGCACCCTGGCTGCCACAATTTTATTTATTTATTTAGTTTTTGTTAACCGGTGGGTGCACTAGCCGTAAAATGACTATTTTCAGGCATGACCCGGGAGAGTACAACAAAAAGAGAACAGTTGAACAACAGCAACATGGGTACAATAATACAAATAGAGGAACAGTACAGCAGTGCTACAAAAATACAGTGGGTAGAAACAACAAAAAATAATGGCAAGCATTATACAGATAATGGCAGTAAGATATACTGTATAATAAGTGCAGAAACCATGGACCCGACCTGTGGAATTAAAGGGTTAATAAGATAGTAAGGTTATATAGAGAGAAATGTGAGGAATGTTCAAACATAACAAGAAAGGCTGACAGAAGGAAGGTCAGGAGTGGTAATTGGCAAAACAACAGTGGATGGTCAGCAACAAGGTTTGAGAAGGAAGAGAGCTAGTAGTCAAGAAGTTATTTACAAAGAGAAGGAAAAATATGGGAAGGGGAAAAGGAGACAGTCTTGGAGCTGGATTAGAGCAGGGCTGACATTACTGGTAAGTCTCAAGAGCTTCAGGTTGGGTCAAAGCATGTACAAGCATCAGCTAAGGATAGATAATGATGATAGTCACTTTTAAATCCAAAGTGAGACTAAGACAGCCGGAGGTTGAGTGGAAGAGCATTCCATAGCCTGGGAGCAGAGAATTGGAAGGCCCCTGTGCCTTTAGTCGTCCGACATCTCGGAACATAGAGCAAGGATTTGTCAGCTGATGGCAGGCCATGGGAGGATGGTTGAGGGACCAGCAACGCCGCCAGCTGGGATGGGTTTTTTCCCCGGATGATTGGGTCCATTAGTGATCCAAGGTAGTATTGTCTACTGGCAGAGGGTGAGAGCCAATTCAGATCCTTATAAAGAAGGCAGAGATGTTTGAGTCGAGGCGATGAAGAGGCAAATTGGCATATACTGTTATACGTTCCATCCCATTTTAGTAGGGAGATTTTATGGGCAGAGGTAAGAATAAAGGCACCATAAGGGTTGGGAGCAGAATATCTCGGGCAATTGCTAATTTGGCTGAGGGTGTAAGCATGCAGCTCGTTTTGTAAGCTACTCCCAGTTTCGAGTTTACAGCTTTGCACGAGGACTGAATGTGAAGATTAAAATGCAGGGACTGGTCCAGCAGGATCCCAAGATACTTGAAGGAAGTAACATTTTCAAGTGGAAATCCTCCTGGGTGAAGAACCTCCAGCAAACTAGAACAGGCCTTAATCTTTGGTGCAGAGCCTAGGAGCATGGCTTTCATTTTCTTTTCATTTAGTATAAGCTTATGGTCTAGTAGCCAGTCTAAGACCTTACTGAAGTCTGAAGTAAGTGATGTGTTTATGCAGGCAATACTAGAAGAACTAGTATAGATGATCAGGTCATCAGTGTAGAGAATAGCTGAGCAGGATTCCAGGACCTCAGCTGCATTGTTGATAAAAATTGAGAACAGAAGAGGCCCAAGGATAGAGCCCTGGGGGACCCCAAGGTTGATAGCAGATGTGTTGGACAGGGAGGAGTTAAATTTGACAGCTTGCGACCTGTTTGACAGGTAGCTACAGAACCAGTCCACAACAGAGGTAGAGAAATGGAATTTATGGAGAGTGGAGAGAAGCAGGGGATGGTCTACAAGGTCGAAAGCCTTAGTGAGGTCAATGAAGATGGCACCTATGAGTTTTCCAGAATCCATGTTGGACAGAATATCAGTAGTTAGTTGAAGAAGAGCCATGGTGCTGCTATGACCTTTTCTGAAACCATGATAGGTGTCTGAGAGGAGATTGTAGTGTGTAAGGTAGTCAGTGGTCTGTGATGCAACTATTTTCTCTAGGATCTTGCTAAGGACAGAGAAAATTGCTATAGGTCTGTAACTGGCCATGTCCTTTGGGTCACCTTTTTTAAAGACAGGCGTTATGCTTGCAGATTTCAATGTAACCATGTCATCCTATGAGAAGATTCACAACTTTGGAGTGTTGTAACTCTGCAACCAGTCTAATTTTTTTCACCAAACCAGCAAACGGCACACCTGTGGAGCAAGGACTTGCCACCCTGCAAATTACAGCCCAAAAGTCCTAACCAGTTTGTTGCTATGAAGTGGCAAAGAGTTTGTGTTTTTGGAGCTGTTTACCTGTGGGACTTTCACAAAAGTACTGCAGACTTTCACAAAAGTACCATGGACTTTCACAAAAGTACCATTGGTTTACATGGGGGACTTTGTAAAAGTTCTGCGGGCTTTCGTGAAAGGCCCCCATGTAAACCAATGGTAGTTTTGCGAAAGTTTTCATGGTGCACGTATATTTTTCCCATAGGCTATAATGGGAAACAAAAAAGTTTAATAACTTTTAAATGATTACTATTTTTTCACCAAACCTTTAAAAGTCACTTCCTTGACCCAGTCCCCATATACCCTGAAAATTTCAGACCAGACAGACAAACCGTTCGGGCTGTGGAGACGAGCAAAGAATTTCAAAAAGTTGAGTTTTCACACTTTTTCTCGCTCTACAGTGCCACAACCCCAAATCCGACTGGAACACAACTTTATAGATTCAGAGATCTATAGCACCACACCACACATGCAATTTCAGGCAAATTGGATGAACAGTTACAAAGTTATTAAAGTGCAAAATTTTGGGTTTAACATAGAAGTGGCTATGCAACCCTACCTATACTGGCCCTACCAGGCCAATATAATAAATACATAATTATTTTTTATCACCCATTGGCATCAGCAGACACTCACAGAAGGTTCCAGAAATATTTGTGTTGAAACCTGACATTCCTTTCTGTAATTCTAAGTATCTTTTGCACAAAAACTGGAAAATTTCCCTCTCGAGAGTTCATCTGCTCCTGTTGCTGATTCACAGATCCCATGTGGAACACCACAGTCCCTTCAGTGGTGATTGACTTATAGCCAGTATACAGTATGTGAAATGCGAAGGTCTCTCATTTCCATGGGTTGGTCCAGCTGGGATGGCAGAAGCATGTGACAGTTCATATATTGATGGTGTGCCTGTGGGATGCCTCGCACTGAATCAGGGTGCCACTTTGTGCTGTTTGGGTGAGAAGGCCGCAATGTGAAGCTAAGCAGTTCCAGAAGCCTAAACTGCATGACATGATGATCTTATATGGTAACAGAATCTCAGACTAACCCCATAAACATATTTCAAATCACTGGAGTTTCCCAAAGTTACTTAAAATATGCTGTTTGTTAATTTTTACCCCAATGGAATGTTTCTCCCCCACACTGCTGAAGTGTAATTGTTCCACATAAAGCAACCATTTGAGACACCAGCTGCACGCAGGATAAGATGTCCTGCAGTTCTGAACACTGACTGGCTGCAGTCACATAAGTCATTTATAATACAGTCTATAAAGAAAAAAGACTAGACAATACACAAAGTTATAGCCAATCATAAATCAAAATGCTTGTGATGTCACAATCAGACGCTTATATGTCCTTAGCTGAGGAATAAACATCAGCATCCTGTCATACAAAATCACGGAAAGCAGAGCACAAAAATTTGCGTGCCACCTTCAACTTCCCAGGTGCCCGAAGATACTGTATTCAGCGGAATAGTGCACTGGTGCTATTCGACTGAATATAGGGCTGTGTTGGCCCAGTGCTAAGCCACTTGGTGCTGCCCCAACATGACTCCCGAAGTAAGGCACCACAAAGGATAGCACCAGAGCGCAACTGGCTATATTCAAAGGGACACATGCAAATGAGCCCACTGGGCATGCAAGGCACTAAGGGGCCATATGAATGCCCATTATGGGCTAATTTCCATGGGTAGCCAGGCATGTTTGCATGGTGCCACCCACTCAACTGCCCAGACCCAGGGGAGTAGCTATTCCTGGTGCTAGTGGTTCCCACCTCTCTCCGATTCCACACCCATAAAATATACAGCATTTCCCTGGTGCTAGTGGTGCCCTTTTCCCACCGATGCCATCCCCATATTTCCTATTCAATTCTCTGATGTCCAGTGCCCCCCTACCCCGATCCCCTGTCCCATACCAACACAACCCCTCCCTGGTGTCCAGTGGTCCTTCTCCCCACCCAATTCCTCACCCAGTAAATGCCAACATATTCCTTGGTGTCTAGTGGTCCCTCCCCATCTGCATCCATGCCCGGTAAATGCCAACATATTCCCTGGTGTCCTAGTGGTCCCTCCCCACCCACCCATGTCTGATGGTCCACAGTTCAGTTCCTGGTGTCTAGTGGTTCCCCCACCAATGCTCTTCCCAAGTACTAAAGAATATTCTCCCTGGCGTCCAGTGGTGGCTCCCCCATCCAGTCCCTTACTGGTGATACTGATGGAAGTAATCCCCCAAAACAACACAGCCCAACCCCGACTACCAGTCCCCAAACCCCTCAGCCCATTCCCTGTTGGTTTCTAGTGGTCCCCCTACCTACCACGGCACCAGCCCCCATCTCCCTTACCAACTGGTGCCCACGGTGCAGCGGCAGTGAGCAACACAGCCCTCCACACACCACCTCAGCCACTCATGCGTCCTGACAGAAACAGGGGCGCTGCTTATTATGCCTTATAAATAAACAGTGTGCACCCTGCGCTTCTGTCAGATGAAATTGAGTAGCCAAAGGTGTGTATGGAAGGCTGTATCACTGCCAGTGCTGCACCACAGCACTCATAGGTAAGTGGGTGACTAAGGGTAGGGGGTTGTCAGTGCTGTGGGAGAGAGAGGCCACTAGACACCTCCGATTAATGGGCTGGGTGGTATTTGGGGGACCGGTAGTCAGGGCTGGGGCTGTGTTGTTGGGGGGCATTACTTGCACCAATGTCACCGGTATGGGGGTTGGACGGGGGGAACGACCACTGGACACCAGGGACTCTGTTTTTGTGGATCAGGACTGGCATGGAGGGGAGTTCACCGTACTCCTCCGCCAACCACTAGGGTTGCGCAGGAGAAGTTGTGGACTTTGTCAGCAGTGTTTACACCGTGCAAGGGGACCGCACAAAACACTGTTTCGGGGTGCAAATACTTTGAATATCAGACTGCACCAATATTCAGGCCCCACCTTTCCACTTGCTCTGTGCCCCCCTCCACAGTTTGCTCAGATGCAAACCCTGTTTGTGTGCACAAACTATGGTAGAAATATAAAATCATGAATACCACAATAATGCATAACATTATGGGATGCATATGCTAATCACCATGAAAGATTTCAGACAGGTTCTGGTGCAATATGGCTTCTCCCATACTCTGCAAAGACAGAAAAATAACACACACCCCACCTGTTTCTTATTTCCCAGGACTCATCAGGGTGCCTCAGCTGTAGTTCAGTCCACAGGAAAGAGGAACCAGACATTTATTTGATGGTCTTACTGCTTTGGGTCATGGTGACCCCAAAATAGAAATGCAAGTTAAAGACAAGGACTAATCACCTCAAAAGCACTGAGGCAAGGGTTATGTAGGAAGGACATTGGCAGTAAATCCAGGTTTCAAAGAAATACAAACTTACACATGCCCCAATAATGCAAAGCATTATGGGAAGTATATGCAAATCACCATGAAAGAATTTAGGATCAGATTAACTTTTTTTATATTTAAATTTTATAACTTTTTTTTATATTTTTTATATTGCTGTTTGTCCTCTGATGCTGCTCACTCCGTCAGACCTGTCTCTTGGGTCTCCACCATCACTGTCTTTTTGGTGGAGTCCCATGTAGTAGAGAGCCAGATAGTCCCCACGGCCTCCTTTCTTGTTGCAGCGTGTTTTTCTGGTATTCCCCACCCCACTTTCTACTCTTTACTGACATAATGACACTACATATCTTGATAATCACCTCGAAAACAACTGCAAATCGCTAGGGGATCCTTCACAGGGGTTGCTGCAGTACCAGATGTAGCACCGTCCCCTCTCTGGACAGGTATTCGCCACCACTGGCAGCACTATCCCCAAGCCCTGGCATCCTACTCATGTACCCCGAGTCCACTCTTCAACCCGGGTCCCTGCCATGGCAGCACATCCCCCAAGGGTGGCATTGGAACTGATGAAATCTAAGGGGCAGAAGTTGTACTTTTGTTTGAATGCCCTCAGCGATAAAGAACCGAATGTTGAAAATTCCAGTTTTGGGAATGTTATTATCTAGTTTTTGTTGACCAGGAAAGGAAAGGAAAGCCAGTCCTTCCAGTGGGAATGGGATACAAATAAAAGCTGACCGATATTAAACCAAATTAAGTTGTTAGTGGTTTCCACAATATGCAAGGCCCCTTGAATTTTGCAATTCCATGGCCATGGAATTTTACCAGACCACCAGAAAAATTTGTCACTTTTTCTGGACATTCCATGGACTCTTGTTTCGAACATACAAATGTGCCAGCAGAAACAGACCCCCTGGTCTATCAACGTCTGCTCGACTGTGCAACTAGCACCCTAGATTGCAGCTGCCCCACCCCCTCATCTCTCCTTGGTTGTCCACCTCCTCCCCACCCTTACCCACCCTCGCTCTCTATCCCATGCCTCTTGAAGCTATCGACATTTTGCTTGATATTATCCTATCCAGTAGGGCGGTCCACTTCGACACCACTCTCTCAGTGAAGTAATGCCTCCTCATCTCCCTCCTGAATCTTCCCCCCTCTATTCTCAGCCTGTGACCCCTGGTATCGCTTCCATTCCTTAAACACCCTATCCACTCCCCCCTTGTTGATTCCCTTCAGGTACTTGAAGGTTTTGATCATGTCCCCCCTATCCCTCCTGTTCTCCAGGGTGTACATATTCAGTTCTCCCAACCTATTCTCGTAGTTTTTATCCTCCATGCCCTGAATCATCCTCATTGCCCTCTGCTGCACTCCCTCCAGCAGCTTGACATCCGGTTTCAGGTATGGCCTCCAGAACTGCACACAGCATTCCAAATGCGGTCTGACCAGTGATCTGTAGAGGGGCAAGATCACCTCCCTGTGCCTGGATGTGAACACCCTCGCCATACACCCCAGCATCTTATTCTCCTTTGCTGCTGCTTTCCTGCACTGGGAAGTATTGTTCATACTCTGTTATCATTACCCCAGGTCCTTTTCCTCCTCAGTGATCCCCAGCTTCACCCCCCCCAACCAGTACTCTCTCCTCGGGTTCTTTGTTCTGAAGTGCATTACCTTGCACTTCTTCGCATTGAACCCCAGCTGCCACCTCTCGGACCACTCCTTTAGCTTGGTAAGGTCCTCCTGTAGTTGCTTCCAACCTTCTTCCCTGTCCACCTGTGCACCCATTTTGGTGTCATCCGCGAATAGGCTAACCCTGCTCACCACCCCGTGTGCAATGTCTGAGATGAATAGCCCAAAAAGCTCCAGGCCCAGCACCAAGTCCTGTGGCACCCCTCTCATCACTGGTCTCGGTTCAGAGAATTCCCCACCCACCACCACTCGTTGTAGCCTGCCACCTAGCCAGTTAGTAATCCAGGATGCCATCTTTGTCCCCACTCTCATTCCAGTTAGCTTCCCCCCAGCCACCCATGGGGCACTGAATCGAAGCCCTGGTTAAGTCCAAGTACAGGACATCCACCACATGGCCCAAATCCAGTTCTCTTATTACCTAGTCGTAACACTGAATAAGGTTAGATTGACAGGAGCTCCCTGAAACAAATCCATGTTGCCTCTCATCCTGGAGGTTATTGTCCTCCAGAAATGCCACCAGCCTTTCTTTCAGTATCACCTCTATGGCTTGTCCACTGTGGACGTGAGACTGACCAGCCTATAGTTCCCTGGCTCATCCCTTGGCCCGCTTCTGTGTATCGGTACCACATGGGCCGACCTCCAGTCCTGCGACACATCACCCGTTTCCAGGGAGGAGCTGAACAGGTCCGTTAGTGGGTCTGCCGGAACCTCTGCCATCTCCCGCAGCACCCTGGGGTGGATACCATCCGGCCCAGGTGTCTTTTCCACTTTTAGCGCCCTCAGGCCCTCTAGTACTTTAATACTCTCAATCCTGCCGTCCGTCACTTCCTCCCCACTCCCCATTCCAGGGTGGTATTGGTTCCCCTTTTTCCTATGTGAACACTGAGCAAAAATATTCATTCAGTGCTTCCGCTTGTTCGTACCCCTTCTCCACCCACCCCCCCTTTTATCCTCACTATACTATCCCTGCATTTCCTTTTCTTCCAAACGTATATAAAAAAAAGTATTTCTCTCCTCCTTTTATTCCCTGTGCTAACCTGAGTTCCCTTGTGGCTTTTGCTCCCCTCACCCTCCTGGTCACTTCCTTAGACCATCTTGCATACTTAATTTTGTCCTCCTCCTTCCCTGACCTTCTAAACTTCAGTTGCACTGCTCTTTTTGCCCTCACTCCCTCCTTCACCTCACAGTTTAGCCAGCATGATTTTTTTTGCTCTGCTCTTCTTACTCTGTCGCTTAGTACATGTTTCTGTCGCCTCTATGATTCCTCTTTTAATGATGTCCCATTTCTGTTCCACTTCCATCTCCTGCTTTATGTCCTTGAGTCTCCCCTTCAGCAACTCCCTCATCTGCCCTCCTGAAATCCACCTTTGTTACTGACCTCTCTGGTTCTCTGCTCATTGTGATATTAAACAACACCATTTGGTGATCACTGTCAGCTAACAGGTCCTCTACCCTTACTTCCCTCACTGCCTTACCATTTGATAGTACTAGGTCTAGCGTGTTCCCCATCCAAGTGGGCCCTGCAATCAGCTGTGTCAGGAACCCCTCCTGGATCACGTCCAGAAGCACCTGCTCCCTAGCGTTGGAGGTGACCGGAATGCTCCAGTCCACTCCCGGCAGATTGAAATCTCCCACTACGACTACATCCCCCTTCCTACATACCTGTCTGATTTGATCTGCTAGCTCCCTGTCCAATTTCACCACCTGGGATGGCGGCCTGTATACCACCCCAAGCCTCAGCTTCCTTCCCTTGGAGTCCAGGAGCTGCATCTAAATAGCCTCCATTCTCCTTTCCTCCCCCTCATTCCTCGTGCACTTGATCCCGTCCCTCACACAGATTGCCACCCCCCCCAATCCTTACAGTACAGTCTGAACCCTGGTATTGTCAGGTCCCAATCCCAGCACTCGGTGGCCCACATTTCTGTGATGGCCCCATAGCTTTTTTCTCTCCAGCCTTGCTTGTCTTTCATGGATATGTCCTGGTACCAGGGATATAACCTGTTCAGGCCCGTTGACCCCCATACCCCCACCCCGGTCCAACAAAACCCTGACTTAACCTTTGTGGCGGGGGGTCCAAGGGGAAGGGCTGTCCCCCACCTCCCCGAGGCTGTGCACTGTGTAGGCTATGATCTGGCAACAGCAGGCACTAGGACCTGGGAACCTAGGCTGTCAGATAGATGGTGCATGTTTATTTTCCTTTCTCATCCTGACGTGAGTGCAGCAGTCTCCTTTGTGGCCTTGCATGTGCAGTGTGTTTCGGCAACAGCTAGCTCCCTGTCCCAGCCACAGAGGTCGCTGTGGTACTGGAACACGCCATAAACCCTTCCTAGCCAATTCACACTACCACACAGCAGCTACCCGAGCCTGGCCTGCCTCCTGATGTGGCGACCTGAGTCCACTTTTGAACCCAGGTCACTGGCTTGGCACCATGCCACACTGTCTCAGGGCCATCAGGACCATGTGCAAAAGGTTCTGCATTCAGGGTACCCTGCTACCTACTTCCCTATTGTTACCCCTCATCTAGTGTATAGTCACAAATTCCTCTGGAGGCCTGCCCTGACTTTAATCCATATGGGTTGGCCCCCTTTATTTTTTTTTGTTTATTCTATTTTTCCACCCTGTGCTCGCCAGTCCACCACTCCTTTGGGCTCTACAAGTTCCCCCCAGCCCCTACTGTCCTTACCCAGCCCTCCTCTGATCCTCGTGTTGCAGCCGACCCCTGGGATATCCCGGCGTATCCCTTCACCGGGCGGGTCCCCCTCCTCCGATGACCCCAGCATACTGCTGAGGAACAGAAGGCCCTGGGAAGGTGCTGGAGGCCCTCAGGGAACAGAGAGCCATCATCCGGCGGCCAGTGAATGATTTTCCTGATTTTTCCTTGAGGTGTGCGACATCCGGACGTCAAGGCAAGAGCCGACATCTGTCACGCACCACCCAGCAATGACCCCGCGAGTTGCCATACCCCTGGCCTCCACCAGCGGTCGCGCAATACCGGATCGCAGCCCTTCCCTCCCCCGAAGACAGTGAGCAGTCATGAGACGCTCAAGCTGCCCCCCCCCAGCCGGCCCTCCAGCGACCCGAGCTTGCTCCTGAACCCAGGTCGCTGGCGTTGCAAGTGGAAATCCAGCCGCTGCGCCGACAGGCCGGCCTGGCCCACTTTATTTATTTATTTAAGAGTTCTACCAGAAAAGGCATACTGAGCAGACTACTGCTCGATACCAGATGTGTCCTGGGGGGTGTTGTGGATGGGAGGACACAAATCAAATACAATACAAAAATTACACAGAATATATACCTAAATATATACAGGAATATATACGGTATGTACACAGCAAGCAAAAATAGAAAATCTGAGTTAATAAGGCAGCAAAGTGGTAGAAGGTACAAATGACAACTAACACAGGGTCAGAGATAAAACATTAGAGTCACCACAGCTGCAGCAAGTTGGAGACCTAGGCCCTTGTCTAGTATGAGCATAGGCTGCATGAGCAGTTGGCGGAGAAGTGCCCTTTGAGGAGGGAGTTGAGTTTCCGAGATGGGGGAGTGTGCCGAATGTCCTCAGGCAGGGAGTTCCATAGCTTTGGCATGCGAGCTCTAAAGGCTAGTTGGCTGGCAGAGGTCGCCATGTAAGGGACATGAAGGAGTCGGGAGTCGAAGTTCCTGGGTGAGTATGCAGGGGGTGTTTGAGCAGTTAGGGTAGAAGCGAGGTAGGGGGGTAATAGCTGGGCCCAGAATGTGGCTGTGAATCTATTACAGTGGGACTGGCGCCTAGTGTAGAGGTCACAGTGGTGGGTGGATGGTGTACAGTCCAGAGCGAAACGACAGGAGTGGAAAAGAGGATCCAGTCTAGCTAGGGTGGACTTGGGGCAGCACTGTAGACTACGTCCCCGTAGTCAAAAATAGGGAGGATCATTTTCTGCACAATTGCCTTGCTAGCTGGTAGTGGGATACAGCCACAGTTATGGTATAAGGCGCCCAGTCTGGGGTGCAGTTTTTTGTGGGTAGCATTGATATGTGCAGAAAAGTTGAGGTGCTGGTCTAGCCAGATTCCTAGATATCTGAAGGAGGTGCAAACTTCTAAGGGAGTCCCATCTAGGGTTTT
This sequence comes from Neoceratodus forsteri, assembly GCA_016271365.2. Taxonomy (NCBI): domain Eukaryota; kingdom Metazoa; phylum Chordata; order Ceratodontiformes; family Ceratodontidae; genus Neoceratodus; species Neoceratodus forsteri. The sequence continues at coordinate 87,507,379 of JADMNL010000029.1, forward strand.
AAAGGTAGGAATGGTGGGGAGTCGGAAGAGTCTCTGCCTTATGCCAAAGGTTAATGAGACAGTTTTCTTGGCATTGAGAATAAGTTGATTTGAGCGGAACCAGAGCTGAACATCGTTGAAGTCTTGCTGAGTCTGAGTGCCACTTCCGGGTGGGGGGTGGGGGGTAGGGGCCTGAAGTATACAGTACTGTATCGTCAGCATACATGTGAATGGATGTGTGGGCAGGCTGATGGCAGGTCATTAAGGAAAATGGAGAACAAGATTGGGCCAAGGACAGAGCCTTGGGTACAATGATGGTGACAGGGAGGAGACAGAAGTGGATGCACCAATTCTGACTGATTGGGACCTGCCTGCCAGGTATGAACTGAACCAGCTGATGGCTGCACTGGATAGCCCTGCGTGGGAGAGCTTCGACAGGAGAAGGGCATGAGAGAGTGTCAAATGTCTTAGCAAGGTCAACAAAAATGGTAGATGTGACGTGGCCTTTGTCCATGCCTGTAAGGATGGATTCAGTGAGTCTGAGGAGGGAAGTGACAGTGGAGTGTGATGTCCTAAAGCCCAACTGGTAGGGAGTAAAGAAGGAGGAGGAGTCAAGGAAGGAGGAAAGTTGCAAGAGGACTAGATGTTTCTGGATTTTGGCTAAAATGGGGAGGAGGGAGATGGGGTGGAAGTTGTCAGGGGAGGATGGGTCACCGTCTTTAGGGAGGGGATGACTGTGGCATGCTTCCAGTGTAAGGGATAGCGGCGATAGAGAAGGAGAGGTTGTAGAGGAGCACTTTGGTCTCATGTCAACCCCAATGTATGATGTATTTTGTCTCTACTGTATTTTTTTATCCATGTTCTTTGTACACTGCTGTATTTGTCTCCTTTTTGTAACTAATTCCGGGTCGCCCTTGAAAAAAGGGACCTCAGTGGCCTTACTCCCTCATCAACCTGAAGAAATAAATAATAAATGCAAATAAATATGCTCTTTAAAATCCACTTGAACAAGCTGATGGGACCTCAGTTTAATGTATCATCCACAGAGGATGGCACCTCCTACAGCACTGTGTCTGTCCCCCAAGCGCCATGATCGGGTGTTGGTATGGTTATTTTTAACCAAGAGGACGAGTGTGCCCCCCACCCACCCCACCCCACAATGTAGAGCTACCAACACCTCCTGTTCATTAGAGGTCTCCCATCCCGATCCTACTACCGACCAGGCCGCCGCCAGACGACCCAACCGTGCTTTGCTTCTGACATATGATAGGATTTGCCTCCAAGTCGTGTGTATTTGAGTTCTGCTAACGCCAACTGTGAAAGAAGGGAGCTTTCTTTTAAGTGACTTGCTCAGGGTCACACTTATACTAAACGGCTGCGGGCGGGATTGAACTTGGGTTTTCTACTTCCCAAGCCAATGCTGTAGTCATAGCCCCGGGTCATAGCACTCGGAAACACCTTTCTTTCTAGTTCCGTAGCTTTCTATTCGACCACCATACTTCTTTTTTGACTACCCGGGTAGGACTACATTTCCCAGCACCCATCCAGACGGGTGCTCGCGGGCGGCCGCTGCGCGCGCGCGGTGACGTCAGGAGCGTGCTCGCACGGGGATGATGGCGGTGCGTGAACGCGCGGGGGCAGTAATGGCCGCTCTGGATCGGCGGGTTCCGAGTCTCGACGAGTTCGCGGGGCAAAGCTGGAGCTCGTGGGTCGAGAGGGCCGAGGCGCCGCTGTCGGAAGGTGAGTGAGTGCGCTGACAGCCTAGCGGCGGGGTCCCGGCCCCGGAAAGCCAGCCGGGGGCCTACAATCGCCCAAAGAACAGCCGCGCCGCTCCTGTTGCCCCCAAACAAAGGCGCCGCGCGGTCCTAGAGCCCGCCGCCGGGGTGCGGGGTGGCGTTCCGCTGGGTCCTAGAGCCTGTGCAGGGTAGTGCGGGACCGGGGAAGGATGAAAGGTGTGACTATCCGGGACTTGGGGCAAGTGGGAGGCTGGAAAGAGAGTGGGCGGGGGCAAGAAGGAGTGGGTGGGGGCAGGAGGGTGGGGTTTCTGATGGGCGGTACTCTGATAGAACATAGTGCTCAGGCTAATACTGACTTAAGAGGTGGCGGATTTCTGCCCTCCCTTTAGTGGTGCAGCAGGGGCGGGGAGTAGGTCAGAGGGTGATAATTGCGGGGAGTGAACTGGGGTATATGGGGGCGTTTGTGGATCTTAGAGCCCGAGCTGCCTAACCCTGGTTTCCGGCAGTGGTTCTGCAATCCGGCAGGAGGCGTGCTGCAGCAGGGGGAGGGAGGTTGCGGGAAGCGAACTGCCCCCGTCCCGGAATAAAGACTTACCCAGTGCCTTTCAGAACGGAGCCGCACAGGATATCATACCGCTTCCCGATGATCCACCCCTGCGAGGCTGTATACCACTGCGGGACCGTTACCCATCGTTCTCTCTCTTTCTCCTTCTCCGGAGGCAGCCTGGCTGTTGGATCATGGATGGCAGGGAGGGACGAGCACCTCCTGTGGGCTCGGCGCTCTCCCGGCTGGTGGGGCTATTCCGAGCCTCGAGTGCCCCACGGCTGTAGTCCGCCCGGTCCTAAAGCAGCGTTTTGCAGGTCGGAGTGAAAGGGAAGGGGGATTTGAGGGTCCTAAAGCCGTCTGCGTATCGCCCTGGGGTTGCAGTGGTGGTCTCCGATCCCTGAACAAGCTGATCAGACAGGACATATCAGAATTCCATGGTCTTCGGAGTATGACACCATTTCCAGGAACTTCACAGGGATTGTCCAACATTTCTTGTAAATGGCAGTTTCCCCACAGCAACTAACAAGGAGCCATATCGAACCTTTAAGCCTGCTTTGTATTGCAGAAACTGTTTCCTTTAAACACAGGTTCCCATTCTGTCCTTGCACCTTTACTGATTTTCCAGTAAATTCGTGTTTGGGGGTCAGATTTCCTCACTAAAGAGAAGTACGATTTTAGAACTTTATGGTGTAGTTTATGCGCCCTTCAGCCCTGCAGCTCTATAGTAGAACACAGAGTGTGAGTGAAACCAGACCCCTCACTGGACCTGGATGGTAAAAGCTGGGTTGGGTGCAACATGCGCTGTCTGGTTAGTCTAGATTCCACCTTACCATTGGAGCAAAACTTTTTTTAAGTGGTGCACTTAATGGCACAATAGAAAACAAATTGGGTGAAGATAATGGTGTGGAAAAATAAAAATACTGAGCTATCTGTGGGTTAAAGAGGGCGTGAGGGCCCTCAAGTCTATGAAAGGGGTCTGACCCCTGCCCCCCCAATTTGGTCACCCACCCTGCACTGTCCACGCTCTTCTACCCATTGACAGGTGTCCGACCCCTAGAGTACCACCCTCATTATCTGGACCACCATTTCAGCCTCTGGACAAGCCTCTAACCCCTGTCTGACCACCCTCCCAGCTGCAGCACCACCATTCTAGTCCCTGGATCCAGCTAATGATGCCCAGCCAACCAGCCTTCCTGCCCTGGACCAGTGTACCCTCCCCAGCCTCCTTAAATCTGGACCACCTTTCTAGGCCCTGGACTAGCCCCCTTCCCAGAGCTGACCAGCCTCCTTCCAGTGGACCACCCTTCCAGTCCCATCCAGACCAGCTTCCCACCACTAGCCACGCATCCTCCGAGTACCTGGACTATGCTTCCAGCTCTCAGACCAGCTTCCCACCATCTCTGCCACTGGATCACAGTTCCATGCCCCTGGACCAGCCCCCCCCCCCACTGACCACCCTCTTCTTCCAGCTAACCAGCCTCTTTGTACCTGGACTAGTCTCCTACCTCAAGCAAACCTGCCTCCAAGCAGCTTGACTACACTTTAAGCTCCCAGACCACAGACTCTAAAAGGTTACCGGAGCACTCCCGAAAACACTGGACCATGACTTGCAAATTTCTGGTGTCACTCAGTTTATTAAATCCATAAAAGCTGGTACTGCTCACAGTGTGTAACAGCTGTGACCATCCCCCATATCCCTTCCCTGGACCTGCCGTCTCCACCTACTTCATCCATCTCTGCACATCCTTCAACCTTGACCAGCCTTGGGACTCCTGGACTATCCTCCCCTAGCAACATCTCTTCCCTGTTCACCCACCCAGGCCAGCTTTGAGACCCCTGGACCTGTCTCCTTCACCTGTGTCCCCCGTGCCCCTCCACCTGGACCAGTCTTTGCATGCTCGGACGATCTGCTCCCAGCCACATTGTCAGTTTTTCCTCACGTAGACCAGACTGGCCTGCCTCACATACCAAATCCCACTTCCACCGTGCAGACCACACACAGGACCATAGATAAGCTTTTCACATCCACCTAGCCCCCCCCTTTTTTTTTTAAATTACCTTAAGGGAACCCTGGGCTGGCCTGCCTGCCTACCTACCGGCAAGGCACAGGGCCCAAAGCAGCATGGATTTACAGCAGGAAGGTCAGGTCAGATGAATCTAATAGATTTCTTTGTCTGGGTGACCAAAGTAATAGACCAGGGAGGGACTGTGGATATAGCTTACCTAGACTTTAGCAAGGCATTTGACACAGTCCCGCACAAAAGATTAATAATCAAGTTAGCCAGCCTGGGAGTGGGTTCCAGGATGGTAGCCTGGGTAGCAAACTGGCTGCACAACAGGAAACAGAAGGTAATAGTGAGTGGAACACATTCCGAAGAAAGGGGGGTCACTAGTGGAGTACCTCAGGGCTCAGTACTGGGTCCAGTCCTCTCTAACATCTTTATAGGTGACATTGCAGAGGGTTTGGAGGGAAAGGTATGCCTCTTTGCAGATGACACAAAGATCTGTAACAGAGTTGATACACAAGGGGGGGTAGAAAAGATGAGAAGGGACTTGGCAAGGTTGGAGGAATGGTCAGACATATGGCAACTTAGATTCAATACAAAGAAGTGCAGAGTAATGCACCTGGGAAATAAAAATCCAGGAGAAGAGTACACAATAGCAGGGGAGGTACTAACAACAACAAAAATGGAAAGGGACCTGGGAGTAGTCATATCAGATGATCTAAAGGTTGGTAAGCAATGTGAGAAGTCAGTAAGGAGAGCCAGGGGATACTGGGATGCATAGGAAGGGCAACACAAGTAGAAAAGGAAGTGGTTATCCCTCTGTACAGACAGTTGGTGAGACCCCATCTGTAGTACTGTGTGCAGTTTGGAGACCTCATCTACGCAAGGACATAGGATGGAAGCAGTCCAGAGGAGGGCAACTAAAATGGTGCAGGGTCTGCACCAGAAACCATATGAAGAGAAACTGAGAGCTTAATATGTATACCCTGATGAAAAGGAGGACGGGGACATGATAGAAATGTTCAAGTACCTGAAGGAATCAACAAAGTCCAGGAGGGTAGCATCTTTCAGAAAGAGATGTGTAAGAACAAGGGGCACAATTTAAAGATAGAGGGAAGGCTCAGGGGTAATGTGAAATTTTTTTTCACGGAGAGAGAGTGGTGGATGCATGGAACTGCCTTCCTGGGGAGGTTGTTGGGTCTAAAACAATGGGGGAATTCAAACATGCATGGGACAGACATAAGGCAATTGTAGTGGGGGGTGGCAGGAAGTAGGCTGTTGGTTAACTAGAATCTGCAGCTTATCCAGTAGGTAGGGAGATGGGCAGATTGGGTGGGCCAAGTGGTCCTTATCTGCCGTTCAAGTCTATGTTTCTACCCACCCCTGTCCTGTTTCCCCCACCTGGACCATCCTCCGCTCCCTCCCCCCACACCAGAGTTACCTCCCCCACTAAAACCACCCCACTACCCTCAGCTGGTCAACCACCTAGACCAGTGTACTAGCCTTCAACATCCCCTCCACCTCCCCAAGCTGGACCACTGCCCAGACCCTGGCCCAGCCCCAGACCTACACTGTACCGCAGTTATCACAGCCCAGTCCGGGGGTCTCCTGTGGGTCCAGATGGGGAACAAGGCTCCAGATGGGTGGAGGAGCCTAGTTTGAGGTGCTGTGGGTGGTTCAGGAGGGAGTAGATGGTGCAGGTCACTGTCTGAGGTTTGTCCAGGCGTGGCAGGGGGTGATCTGGATTGAAGCAAAGGGGGCTGTTGCAGGGTACAAAATTGGTACCAGCTCACTGGCCAAATGCTGGTAGGGTTTGTATCGGGCTAGTAACATTTGTCTATAATTAACCCTGATGACTAGTAATGGAGGCAGTAGCCTTTTGATGTGTATACCACTTGGGCTAGTGGAATGTCTGTGGGCTACTGGATTTTCTTAGTCATTAAGCCTGCTGGCTAGTGCTTCAAGAACTTAATTTCAACCCCTGCAGTTGGGTTTTAGACCCCTGTCTGAGAGTCTTTGGTGGACTGAGTGGAGGGATGTAGTACATAGAAACAAAGACTGTCATTGCTAGTCAGTCTTATACATAGATACATATAATTTCACAGCATATGAGAACCATCTGACGCATTTAGTCTACCCACATACCTTATCCTCCAAGTGTCCCTTGTTTGCACTTTCCTTGTCATTGCTATGTCTGTCCCACGCATTTTTGAATGCCTTCACTGTTTACACCCTTACCAATTCCGTGGGGAGGCTGTTCCTTGCATCCACCACCCTTTCCGTGAAGAAGCACTTCCTCACTTTCCTCCTGAGTCTAGCTCCCTCCAGCCTTGTATCATGACCCCTTGTTTTTGAGCATTCTCAGAGAGGCTCCCCTCCTGGGCCCTATTAAAATCCTCAAGGTATTTAAGTCTGTATCATATCCCCTCCCCCCTTCTCATCTCCAGCGAATACATGTTAAGGTCTGTTTGCCTCTTCTCATATGTCTTCTAGTGTAACCCCTGCACCATCTTTGTAGCCCTCCTCTGGACTGTCTCCACTTTGTCAGGTTCTGGGGGTCTGCCTATAATAACCTTTCTTACCTCGAGATCTTTGTACTGGGTTTTTGTCTGCGCTACCTGCCCCATGTTCCCTGCCATATTGCTACCTCTCTGAGTAACAGCTAAGCCCTTTACTGTGTCCCAGCTGTGCTTGACACTGTTAGTGGGTTTGGCACCCACCACCTCAGCCGGCAGACAGTTCCACAGCTCAGCCACTCTCTCTGTAAAATTAAACTTCCCTCGTCCTTCCTTCCACTCACATCCCCTGTGTTCTAGATTTGCTATTCCTGCTAAATCGTTTCTTTCCTTTAACGAACTTGAAGGTCTCAGTCATATTGCTCCTCTCTCACAGAAATATAGAATCTGTCGGCAGATAAACCATATGGCCCACCTAGTCTAATAATTTCCCTACTCACCGCTGCAGCCCCAGATCCTGTTTGAGCTGTGGCTCTCCTGCTTTGTACATCTCCAGGGTACCCTTGTAGCTATCTCATGCAATCTTAAACCCCTATATTGTTTTTGCACCCACCACTTCTGCTGGAAGGCTCTTCCGCTGCTCCACCACCCTTTCAGTGAAAACATGCTTCCTAGCATTATCCCATAGCCTTTCACCCTTCAGCCTCATATCATGCCTCCTTGTTCTTGTGCAGAGTTTTCTCTGAAATATGCTTTCTACCTGTACCCTGTTTGTTCTCCTAAGGTACTTGAAAGTCTTTATCATATCTCCCCTCTCCTTTCTTTCCAACAGTGAACAGATATTAAGGTCCTTAAGTCTTCTCTTCTCTTAGGGCTTCTGGTGCAGTCCATGTACCATCTCTGTTGCCCTTCTCTGGACTGCCTCTATTTTGTCAACGTCTCTCACTTAGCCCCCAGTGAGTACATGTTCATGCCTTAAGCCCATCCTCATTGGATCTGCCCTGCTGCCTCTGTATTGTTTTGGTTACCATATGCTGCACAGTCTCCAGCCTGTCTTTGTCTTTTCTTAGGTGAGGACTCCAGAACTGGGCATAGTACTCCAGGTGTGGCCCCACTAGTGATCTGTAGAGAAGTAGTAATACCTTTTTTCTGCTGTTTAAACCCCTGCTCATACACTCCAGCACCCTGGTTGCCTTACTGTAGGCCTTGATCTTACTTCAAGGGGGCCCTTGCAGCAAGCAGTAACTATAAGGACTGAGACGCCAGGCATTGGGACCACACGGAAAACTTCTAGCTAGCAGGGGACTGCCCCCGATGTCGGTGTGCCTTTGTCAGCCAGTAGTATAAAAGGGCGGTCCCCCAGCCCATCTCTAGTTCTTTTCCCGCTGTCGGCCTGTGCAGTTCGGACCTCCATGGACTCCTCCTAATCGACCGCCATTTTCATCGCATTTCGACCCATTAGGGACCCTGTTCCGCCATGGGATTTGTTGTTTATCTTGGAGAAACTCGCTGTCCCTCCCTTTGAACCTGCCGCAAGCTGCGAGCTGCATTTTCTGTCATGGAAAGCATTGTTTTTAGTTGCCATTACTTCAGCTCGGAGGATTTCCAAGCTTCAGGCTCTGATGTGTAAAGAGCCTTACTTGGTTTTCCACAAAGACAGAGTATCTTTGTGGACCAATCCTAAGTTTTTGCCTAAGGTGGTATCTGAGTTTACTTTGAATCAATCTATTCACCTGCCTGTTTATTTTCCTGAGTATTCGAATCAGGGGGAGAATTTGCTTTATACTTTAGATGTTCATCGGGTGCTTCGCTTTTATCTGGACTGCACCCATCCTTTCAGAAAGTCTGACCAGTTGTTTTTGTTTGCCCCCAGGAAAGAAGGTGCTCCTGTTTCTAGACAGTGTTTATCTAAGTGGTTAGCTAATTTCTTTGTTTTTTGCTACCACAATTACGACAAGCCTTTGCCAGGCCTGGTCAAAGGCCGTTCTACAAGGGGCATGGCTGCCTCCACTGCCTCATTTAGGAATGTGTCTGCTGCAGACATTTGCGCAGCCGCCATTTGGAGTTCTGACCACACTTTTGTCAAATATTGCAATCTGGACACTGTCTGTAGGCATAGAGCGGGTTTTGGCCTTGCAGTCCTTCAGGGCCTCCTGTCCTGGGGTTCCTATGACTGCTGTTGGCCTCCTCCCAACTGACTGAGTCTGTTCCTCTATTGCTTGGGATTCAGTCTTTATGGTTATTGCCTGCTGCAAGAGCCCAAACCAAACTTTATTTCTTTAAAAGGCACCTTTCTTAAACTAAGGCGCCTATACATAAATTATCAGTCTCCATTAAAACATTAAAAACCACAAATATAAAACTGTAATCAACTTAATCTTATTCATAACTTTGGCGGCAATATATTAATGTTCATCCATAAAATGCAAGGCTGAAAAGGTACATTTTTAGTTCTTTTTTAAACTTTGGACGGTCAGGCAGTCCGTTATCCAATGAGGTAGAGAATTCTACAGGGTCGGGGCCATATAAGCAAAAGAACTGGCCCCAGATGTTTGCAGTCGCACCCTGGGAATCTCCAGCAATCCTTCGTTAGTGGATCGAAGTGGTCGGGTGGGGCAATAGGGAGAAAGGAGATCTTGCAGGTAGTGAGGTCCCTGGTCATGTTGGGCTTTATAGGTCAGCAAACCGACCTTGAAGGTGATACGCCATCGCACTGGCAGTCAGTGCAGTCCATAGAGCACAGGCGTTATGTGACTGGTCCTAGACGTACCAGTCGATAGCCTGGCAGCCATATTCTGCACTAGCTGCAGTCGACGCACATCAACTCCCGGGAGCCCTAGGTAAGGGGCGTTGCAGTAGTTAAGGCGAGTATCATCCGCATAGCAGTGAAGACTCTGCCCGTACCACCTAATAATGTCCCCCAGTGGCAGCATATACACCACAAACAACATGGGCGCCAAAATGTAGTCCTGCAGCACCCCACAGGATAGGGGGAGAGGATCAGAGGAATAAATTCCAGAGACCACACGCGGTGTCCTACCCCTTCGAGGTAAGATCGAAACCACCTGAGGACAGTACCAGACAATCCGCAGATGAGCTGCAGGTGCTCCAATAGCACACCATGGTCCACAGTGTCCAATGCCGTGGAGAGATCAAGGAGGACCAAGATGGAACGGGTGTTCCAATTTCTCGCTATTAGGAGATCATTAAGCACCCGAACAAGGGCTGTCTCGGTGCTATGCCTCTTCCTAAATCTTGACTGAAGAGAATCATAGATGTTGTGGATAGACAAATGATCATCCAGCTGCTTCTCAATAACCTTACCCACAAAAGGCAGGTTAGAGACCGGTCTGTAGTTAGCGAGATTATCTGGGTCTAGGGAAGGCTTTTTCAGGAGCGGTTGAATGACCGCTTCCTTGAGGGGATCTGGAAAGATCCCCCTCTCCAGTGATTGCCAGGCCATCTCAGCCAGGACTGGGACTATCTTCTCCATGCACCCCACAAGGAGGTGCGTTAGGCCCGGATCCAAACTACAGCTGGTTGACTGCAAAGTGTGAATGATCCTCACAACATCCATGATATCCTGTCGGCCCCTTGAAGTAAGATAGTACAGTTACGTAAGAACTTACCGTAACCGTAGATCTTCGAGAGGAGCTCTTGCAGTAGGCACTGCATTTCCTTCCCCCTGACTGCTGTTTCTCCATCGCGACTTTTCTGTTCTCTCTCCTGGACTGGTCTCCGGGCTTCATTACTCCTGGGCTGTTCCTTCTGATGTCAGTGTCAGGCAGGTCCAAAGCTGTGCAGCAGGGGAACCTCCTCAGTTCTCCTGTTTCCATACACGCTGGGGTCTCTGGCCGGAGAACTGGGGATGGGCTGGGGACCACCTCTTTTATACTATTGGCTGATGACTGTGTCGGGAGCGGTCCCCAGCTATATACTGCTAGCTAGAAGTTTTCTGAGTGGTCCTAGTGCCTGACGGCTCAGTCCTTATGATTATTGATGGTTCCAGGTGATGCTGCACCTCATAACAGGAGTTGGTGCATGTAAGGGTAAAGCGAGCCCCAAGTTAACAAACACAATGCCGCTCTCAGGAGGTTAAGCTCTACTGCCTCAGAAATGAGAACGCTTAGTCCATGTTAAAGGGAAACGTCCCTGTCCCATCGGGCCCGAATAGCAGTTTCATAAATGTACAGATTTTTAGTACTTACTGCCCATGATTTAATTTAAAATTCTATCTGGTTGATCCTGCGCCCTCCCCGCCGGCATTTTAGGTTTGCAAATCCTTCCCGGCGCACCTACAAGCACCTGCAACTGTCCCCAGTATGTTGTGTCTTGCAGGGATCAGCCGGGGCACTTCCATAGTATTATTGTACTGGCATTACTTTCAGACAGTTCTGGTTTGGAGCTGACATGTCTCCGTGATAAACGGAGACCAGGTGCAGACTGACAGGCACCCTAGCAGTCTGTACCTGGTCTCTGTATAATATGGACACATGCAGGATCCAGACTGGAGCTGTTTGAAGCTAAGGCAATGCAGATAGCCTTTGCTTCAAATAGCTCTGGTTTGGATCCTGCATATGTCCATGTTATACCAAGACCATATACAGACTGCTAGGGTGCCTGTCAGTCTGCACCTGGTCTCCGTTTATCCCGGAAACATGTCAGCTCCAAACCAGAGCTGTCTGAAAGTAATGCCAGTACAATAATACTGTGGAAGCACCCTGGCTGATCCTCGCAAGGCACGTCATACTGGGGACAGTTGCGGGTGCTTGTGGGCGCGCCGGGAGGGATTTGAAGTTAAAATGCCAGCAGGGAGGGCGAGATCAACCAGATAAAGTTTAAATAAATCTGAGCAGTAAGTACTAAGCGTGTGCATTTATGAAACTGCTAATCGGGCCCCACTTCATATGGACGTGGGGCCTAATGGGATGGGGACGTTTCCCTTTAATTCATCATATAAAGTTTGATTCCAAACGGCAGCCAAAAGTAAATTCAAATAAAATAAATCAAAGAGTCTTCTGCCACAAAGGAGTTACCCCAGCGCTTCGCTCTTTGGGCCTTATGGTTATTGCCTGCTGCAAGAGCTCCCCTCGAAGATCTGCTGTTACGGTATGGTCTTACTTCGAGAGGGTTCCTGCAGTAGGTCTTCACACATAGGACTGCGCCCCCTGGCATCGGGATCACATGGCAAAATTGTGCCTAGCAATCATTGGCAGGGACCGCCCCCAGCTTCAGGTGACAGATGTCAGCGTGACTATAAAAGGGTCGGTCCTCCGCCCGTCCTCCAGTTCTTTCCCGCCGTCGACCTGAACCATCTGACCTCACGGTAGAATAGCTTCATTTGCCCTCCATTTTCAGCATTTTGTATCCCATTCTATCTGTCGTGTTATTCCTTCCTCGCAGTGGTGTATGTCGTCTCGTCGGCCCAAGAAAAAGTGCTCCAAGTGCGGTGCGCATATCACGCACGGGGACGACCATTCCCATTGTGTCCTCTGCCTGGGGCCTAAGCATAACTCCGTAGAGTGTTCCATCTGCCAGGGCTTCAACCAGGCCATGCGCACCCATCGCAATAGGACCCTCGATGCTCATTTACTGATTCAAAGGCTGGCATCGATTGTGAAAGAGCTCCAGGAGCTGAGGGAAAGATCATTGTTGCTGGCCCTGGAGAAGAAGGGAAAAAGAGAAGGAGAGACGCCGGGAGCGGAGCCACTCTCCACAGAGGAAAGGCAGCCAGTGCCATCTCTAGTGGGGCCTCCACCCCCGTGAGTACCCCACCTCCAGGACCTTCCTCCGCTTCAATGGACCGGACACCCTCCCCCACCGAGGTCAGCGGGCAGTCGGCAGTCTCCTCTTCGGAGGAACCAGTTACGGTCACTGCTTTGAGCTCATCCGTTAAGTAGCCCTCCGGCTCTGCTGCCGGGCACCGGCCCAGGCCAGTCAGCTTGACTTTAGCCTCCCGGCTTCTGTCAGCCCAGCCGTGGTCTGTAAGCCAGTCGTCTGCTCCCCCGATGCCCGACAGGCTGCCACCTCTAAGTCGGACACCGGACCACCTGGCATCTGCGTGGTGACTTCTCTCCCGTTGGACTCCCTCGTAGATCCCGACATCAGGCAGAGCGAGCTCGCATGTCTCACCTCATCCCACTAGGGCTCTCCCTCCAGGGTTTCGCTGTCCTTTTCCGACCTTTTCGGGCCTGATCACCAGGACCCTCTTCCATCGGATATCCTTTTGCCGGACCTGTCAATGGAGGCTCTTCCAGATCTGCCCCCCTCGCTGGTCTCTGTTCCGTCGATGGATTTCTACCTGACGCCAGATCCCTCGCTGGACACTTTTGGGGGGTATGGATCCGTTTCTCTCTGGACCTTCGGGGGTCCCCCCCACTCTGCCTACAGACCCATTACCTAGTGGTCCCTCGGCGCTGCTTCTGGCGGGGCCCTACACTCCACTGTCTGGCCGTCTGGGTACCTTCCCTAGCTACTACGCCCGCAGTATCTGGCCTTGGGGTCCATCACGGCTACCCCTCTGACGCTGGGTCAGGCTCTCCATTATCAGGGATACCAGTATCCTTACTGGTAACCACCTCCTAGCTACCCTTCTTAATCCTCAGGATACCCAGGCACAGCTGAAACAGGAATCCATTGCGGCCTGGTGGAAGGATGCTAAATAACAGCTGCTTCAGGAGTTGGGTCAGACTCAGCTGGTGATCAGGGCCGTCCCACCTCACCTGGTAGCCCGGCATCTTCCAGTGGAGCTTTGGACAGAGGCTTGGGTGTTCTGCCCTTGGACATCACAGAGCATAGGCTCCCAGTTCCAGTACCAGAGGCCTCTCTGCCCAGTAGGCTGGAGTCACCAGAGTCCACTGAGGACTCAGATGTGGGGGACCAATCAGAGCCTCACTGACCTATTGAGCCTCAGCTGAAAGATTCCCCTAAATCCCCTCTGGAGGACCCGTTCTTCGCTGAGCTCCTCTGGTCAGTTCAAAAATTCTGTGGATGGGCTTCCCAAGAACTGAATCCCAAATGCAGAAGACTGGCAGAACATTTGGATTTGATTAATGCGGACCCCTCTCTTGATTCCACCCTGGACGGGGCTGCATGAAGATCTCATTTCTGCAATCTGGCAGCAGCCGTCGTTCATCCCAGCTGTTTCAAAAAAGGCCGATAGGACCTACCCCCAGAAGGGGTTTCCCACCTTGCTGCCCAACCCAGGGCTGACTCTGTTGTGATCACGGCAGCTCATGATAGGTCGGCACAACCTAAACACCTCAGTGCCTCCCCTCCAGACCAGGAGTCGAAGCAGATGGACCAGTATGGCCGCAAGATCTATGCCTCATCTACTTGCACCATTCGCTCCTTAAATTACGTAGCACTCATGGTGGCTTTTCAGAAATCAACTTTGTCTGGTCTGGAAAAGGACCTCTAGGAGATACCCGACGAACAGCTCAGGAACAAACTCCTGGACAAGGTTAGAATGAACAGATCATCCTGCCGCCATGCCCTCTGTGCCACCTATGACTCAGTTGACTCGGTGGCACGTGGTGTGGCTATGGGCATCTGCCTCAGATGCCTTGCTTGGCTTCACCTGGTGGGGTTGGCACAAGACGTGCAGAGTTCCCTTCTGGATGCTCCCTTTAGGGGTTCAGTTCTGTTTGTCGGCAGTGCCAAAGATATTTTTACGGAGCTGCAAGAGAGCACCAAATCCTTGAAGGATGTCAGTTCCCTTTACTGTTTGAGCCAGAAATCCCGGCAGCCCTTTTGTCACCAGCGGAAATGGAATAAACAAAACCAGGCAGACGCCAGAACAGGCGTCACCCCTCAGGTTCTGGCGCTCAAACCCCCTAGGCCAAGTTTCCCAAAACTGCCTCTGGAGGAAAAGTGCCCCTCCCCTCTGCGTCCTGACTCCCAATTCCCCCTCCTGTTCCCGCGGAGGAACCGGTGGGGGGGAAGATTCGGCCTCCACCTGGACGGGTGGAGGGCCATAACTGCAGATGCATGGGTTCTTCAACTCATAGCAAGAGGTCACTCGATAGAGTTCCTGGAGAGTCCTCCTTCCAGTTCTCCGGGAAGGTTGCATTACCCATCTGGCCAACAATATCTGGTCCAACAAGAAATTCAAGCTCTGCTGCAGAAGTCTGCCATAGAGCAAGTTCCATCAGAACAGGAAGGAAGGGAATTTTACTCCCTCTTCTTCCTGGTTCCCAAAAAGATGGGCGATCTCAGGCCTATCCTAGATCTCAGCATGCACCTCTTCGTAGAATACAAGAAGTTCTGCGTGTTGACTCTCCAGGGACTGTTACCCCTGCTCCAACCAAACAATTGGCTGTGTTCCGTGGATATTTATTTATTTTATTTAGTTTTTGTTGACCGGGTAAGTGCACTAGACAAATCCTGCCTATTTTCAGGCACGACCCGAGGAAGGGGGATACAGATGAATGCTAACTGACCTTGAACCAGATTAAGCTGTTGGTGGTATCTTTAGTGAATGAGGGAAATTTGGCCAGGACACTGGGGAAATTCCCCTACTGCATGCTGGCGGTAGGGGGACCTGTTGACTGCTCCAGCGTTTTGGCACTTGGAGTGCTGTTCACCATGACGACGGACGTCTTACCTGCTGAGGGCAGGAGAGCTGCTACTGCACAGACGGAGGAGAAAGGGAGCGGTATGGAGAGCGCTTTCACGGGAGAACCTGGGGAGCTTCCAGGAGTCGAATGAGGTGTGTACCGCGCCATGAGAGAGTCGGGAGATGAGGAATTCACGAGGAGCAAGACCGAGGATCTTTCTTCAGTTCAGTCTGGGGTAGCTGGCGGCCTGGAAACTGTGCATGCATGCGAGAGGCGCACAGAACAACCGCTCACGGTGGCGGTGGGTTTGATTACCTCAGAGGCTACTACGTTGCCTTCTGCATCGGGGGAGGAGCGAGCTGCAACGCGGAAGTTACTGGCAGCTCTAGGCACCTTTCCAGCCAGGGACTGGAGCAAAGAAACTGCCCTGCTGGATGCAGGATGGATGAGGCAGGATGGCAGGTGGATACCTGATTCTGAATGGGTTTCTTTTTCGACAGAGGACATGGCTGTTACGGAGTCTTCAGGGAGGGTACAGCCCTTGGAGCTGCAGGTGGTGGCAGGTGATGCTCCGGTTGGTGAGACTTTACAATCTTTTGCTGCAGGGGTAGAATTGGGGGCCTCTAGTGGAACACCGAATGTTTTCCCCTTCTTCTCCTAGGAGAGAACGTTTTAACACAGGTCCTCACTTTTCAGACCTCTTTAGAAACAGTCGCCTGGAACAGGCCCCCAGATGGAACGCTGTCCGTCTCAGGTATGGGGGGGGGGGTGGAGTCTTCAGGAGCAGCCTGATCGATTCTTTCTGGCCTGCAGGCTACTCAAAGGTTCTGTGAACTTTCAAGCATCAGACATTTATGCCCTGATTAACATTCGGGGGGAAGAAACTTGTGATATTAGTTTCAAATCGTTTGTGGGCCTTGATAAATTTTGGCAGAAGTATGATTCTTTAAAAGCTACTCCGTTATGGACTCCATTCTGGGCTATCCCCATCACGAAACCACTGTTTAAAACTGTGCATATTATGTTCCAGAATGAAGGGGTAAATGTGGGGGACATTCTGTATTGGTTGGAGAGTAAATGCACTGTATTGGGGCCTCCTGAACCAGTTATTGATGGGAAGGGTATGTGGACAGGCAGTTGGAAGTTCAAGGTAAAACTACGTATTGTGGGGGATTTGGTTCAGCATGTTCCAAATAGTTTTTTCTTGGGGAGGGATCGAGGTGCCTGCTTTTACCCAGGCCAACCCAAGGCATGTTATAAATGTGGGAGCCCACGCCATCTCAGTAGTGTGTGTGATAAAATCAAGTGTGCTTTGTGTAGAGAACTAGATCATGACAGTGGTACTTGCCGCAATGTTTTTCGCTGCAATCTTTGTGATACCCAGGGGCATGCTTACCACCAATGTCCATATGCGGGCCAAAACAATTCGGGGGGTCTAGATAAGGAAACCTTGATTTCGGATGCTCAGGACCGATTTAGGCCATATACGGAGGAGACAGCCACCCCTGACCCTAATCCTCCTGGTCCGGATCCTCCAGCTTCAACTCCTCCTGAGGGAGTGGTATCCGGCTCCTCTAGTATGCCCTCCGATGTTGCACAACCACTAGAGGGTCTGGGGCACAATGCTCCTATCATGCCTATTCTAGCCCCCCCACCAGCTCCTGAGTTTTGGACGCCTCACCCGAGATGTGTGACTCGGTCTCATGCTAAAAAGGTTGTAATACCACCTATCACCCCCACACATAACACTTTTCAGGTCCTGCAAGATGCAGATGGGGACTCTGAATCTGATCTATCGGTTGCTTCTGAGGTTTTGTCTGGGATGGAGTGTGATGATGAAGGAGGTTCTGAATTGCTGGAATCCAAGAAGGAGTCGTGAAGGAAGCGTTAAAAGGACAAGTCTTAGTCCTGCTCTCTGGCTTCTTTAACGGTAGTTTCCCTGAATTCTTGTAGTCTCAAGAATTCTAAAAGACGTCTCGGGCTTTTACATTTTTGTAAATTCTTATCTGCAGATATTTTACTGCAGAAGACTGGCCTCTCTACTCTTACAGACATAAATTATACTAGGAAATTGTGGCATTCTTTACCCTCTTTTTGGTCCTTTGGTCCTGATGCAGCAGATGGGGTGGGGATATTATTTTGCCATCCTTTTGTTCAGGTTACTGGATTGGTAGACGTAGCTCCTGGGCGGGCGTTGCTCCTGGACTGTGTCTGCTGAAGTTTCTTCCTCCGTATTATTAACATTTATGCACCCCAGGTTAAATCAGCCAGGATTGCTTTATTTGCGGAAATACAGCAGTACCTGTCTACCCCTAGACACATTATTTCGGGGGGTGATTTCAACTGTGGTCTGGATGTCAGATTTAAGGATCAAATGCAGCGTAAGGTATATTGTGATTCCCATGCTTTGTTCTGACTAATTTAGACGGCCTCCTTGACGGATGCTTATAGAGCACTTCTTTCCGATTCAGGGTCCACTTATAAACGTGGCAGTCTAGTGACATGGATTGATTTTATTTTTACTTCCAGATATTTACTACCTTCCGCTTTTTTCTTGACTCCTTGTGAATTTTCGGACCATTTATTATTGACGGCAAGATTTTTTACTGTCTATGATTCCACCGTCTTTTCCTGCCCTGCTGGCTCAGTGGAAAATGAATCCGGTTGTTCTCGCTACAGAGCGGTTCCAGTTATGTTTATCTCAGGCGTTGGACAGGAGGCGTTCGGTAGCTGGGATGTGTACGATTCCTGGAGTGATTGGTGGATGGATACTAACCTGGAGTTTCGAATGACCTCCAAGGCTTATCATTTTAGTACCCAGTCAGCAGATTATCTTGCATATTTAAAACAAAGAGCACAGTTTTATAAATTAATGTCACTCCCCTCGGTTTCCGATGTTCAGATACAGACAAAGCATGAAGAATTATCATTATGGGAAGGCTTGTAAAATTCATGATGAATTGTCTTATGGGCTTAAATCTTCGCAGAGTTTGGACCCTTTTACGGCTTGCAAGCAAGCCTTGGAAAGCAAACTTATGGATGGCCTCTATGATCACAGGGGGGTACTACGCACAGCAGATATTGACATGCTACACATAGTTCGGGTTTTTTTGCAAACTCAACATGGTAGGGTTTTCCAGCCCACTACTAAATGGGAGGACTTGTTTTCTTTTCACCCACCTAATATTTCTTCTTCTGATTCTCTTTTTTTAGATAGGCTCATTTCCTTGGATGAGGTTAAATCGGGAGTAGCTCGCTTGAAGTCAGGGATCTCACCAGGCCCAGATGGTTTAATTAATGAATTATACAAAATCATGATAGATGATATCAGTGCCATCCTGACTTCTGTTTTTAATGAGATTCTAGAATCTTCACGGATGCCATGTGGATTCTCGGATGCCTTGACCATTTTCTTATTTAAAAAAGGGATTAAGCATCAAATTGAAAATTGGAGACCGATCTGTTTATTGAATACAGATTGTAAGATTTTTTCAGCAATTTTGTGCTATTGGCTCCAACATGTTACTTCTTCTTTAGTACATCCAGTTCAAATATGTTCAATTCCGGGTAGACACATCCATCAAAATTTGGCCTTACTAAGGAATGTGTGTGAGCTTGGACGGTTGGGGAAATTGTCTGGTTATTTACTTTCCTTGGACCAGGCCCAAGCCTTTGATAAGGTGGCACATGGGTTTTTATTTGATGTCCTACGGCGGTATGGGTTTTCCATAAAACTAAGAACTTGGGTGGCACTTTTATATAGTAATACCCAAAATGTTCCCCTTGTTAATAGATTAGTGGGGAAGGGGATTGATTTTTGTAGGGGGGTGCGCCAGGGCTGACCACTTAGTCCTTTGTTATATACTTTTGTTTTGGACCCTTTGGTTCGGGAACTCCTTCATCATCTTCACATTCAGGGATTATCTCCATCTCCAGAGGTTCCGCCACAGAGCTTGGCGGTCTATGCAGATGACATGTGTTTTCTGCTTCGCAATACAGCTGAAGGCCTTGTTGCATTGCATGTCGTGGCCCAGTTTGGTCTGCTTTCAGGAACATCAGTGAATTATGAAAAAAGTGCTGGTGTATTTTTAGGGGAGGGGGTTTTTGATTCCATGATTGGGCGGATAACCATCTCTACGGGGCCCATTAAGATCTTAGGTTGTTTCTTTGGAAGGGAGATTTAAATGATCTTAATTGGCAACCTCACATTGTGATGGGTGAAAAGAAGGTACAATTATGGAAAACCTGGTTTTTTTCTAAATGGAAACGTGTTAATAATCAAAAAATTTTTACTCTCTCTGTTTCTTTACTTGAGTTCGGTTTGTCCTTTACCTAGGCACCAGGAAACCCGTTTATATAGTATTTTTTTTTTTCAAATGTTGTGGGGAAGCCGATTGAACCCGGTTAAGCGGGATTTCAGAGATCTTCCAATTAAGGCGGGTGGTCTTGGCATGATTAATCCGGTTGTTTTTTTATTTTTCCTTTTTTATTAAAGCTACATTTAAAGAGGTGTCGTCAAATCACTCTCATCCTTGGGATGCCTGGACTCTGCTTTCGCTTCAAGATTTTTTGCTGTGATGGTCCACTCAAGCACCTATCGTGAAATCCAGTTATAAAGTGCCTTCCTTTCTGCCAGTAGCGGCGACTAAACTTCGTATGTGAAGTGTGGCTAAAGACGAGGTTTATCGGCTTTCCCGGAAGGGTATATATCAGAGTATAGTGTCCATTAATTTTTTTAGTTCGGGTTGATTTTCCCAGGTGTTTCCTCACAAAAATACACTTAGCCCTAAAGGTGCTGACGGATGGGAGGATTCCTGGTCGGATGTGGGATGTATCTTGGTTAAGTTGTCATGGGAGGTTAGGGGTTAAGGGGAACTTAAAACATAAGGCTCTTGCAGAACGGAACTGTATTTGTTTTGAATGTATGGGCATAGAAGAAGCTCACTCATTTTTTTTCATTATTGTTCGTATACTGTACAGTTTTGGTCCACTTTCTCTGTTAAGTGGGGTTGGGGGATGGCATGTCAGGTTACCTGTGAATGTTTGGTTTTGGGGGACTATTCAGGCTATTTTTCCCGTTTTCATCCTAGTACTCTTAATGTGATATTTGCTTGCATCAAGTTCTATCTCTGGGAGGCGAGATGTTCTTTTCCATACAGCATACTTATACTTTACCTATGGTGGTGATAAGTCATATTGAATCGGCTTACGGACAAAAGGACTTTGAATACCGTCATTTTCGATTTCTTTATTTCACGAATACTGGAAGCATGTCTACTGGATTTAATATGGTCTGTTTTTTCTTTTGTACTTTTCTGCTATTTTTGTTTGATATTTCTACAGTGATGTTTAAGTTTTCATTTTATAATTATTTCTGTTTACTATGAGTACCCTGTATTGATGTTTTTTGGCTTCCTGCAATAAACAATTCCCCTACTCTTTTCGGTAAGTGCCACGGGATCTTTAACATCCGCCTGAACTACCACCAATCCAGGCAGATGGGACCTCGGTTTAACGTCTCATCCGAAAGACAGCACCTCAGTAGTGCAGCACTCCTCTCATGCTGCATTACAGTGTCAGTACTGGGACATTAACCCAAGTGCCAGATGTGGGAACTGAACCCAGAGCCCTCTGATCTCCCGGCCTCAGAATATGCACGATGCTTACCTCCATATCCCCATTCTTCCAGCCCTCCAGCACTTCCTGAGATTCTCCTTTTAGGAGGAACATTTCCAATTCAGAGCCCTTCCCTTTGGCCTCTCTTCTGCACCTCAAGTTTTCACCATGTGCCTAGTGGTGGTAGCGGCGTTTCTACGCCGCAAGGGCATTTAGGTGTTCCCGTACCTGGATGATTTGCTATTTTCAGCACCCTCCCCGGACAGTCTAAAGGATTCCCTTTCCTACACCCTGGACCTTTTCTCCAGTCTCAGTCAACTATCACAAGTCCCAGCTGCTACCCTCGCAGCACCTCCAGTTCATTGGAGTGGTGCTGGACGTGGTCCAGAGCAAGGCCTTTCTCCCTCCCAGCAGAGCAGAGACCCTTATCTCAGAAGCGGCGCTGGTGGCTTCCTCCCGATGAACCACAGCGCGTTTGGTCCTGCAACTACTGGGGCTGATGGCTGTCACCATTTCCACAGTCCCTCTGGCCAGACTGCACATGAGGGTAACCCAGTGGTCTCTACGAGTCCAATGGGATCAGTGCCTGGATGACATGGAACAGAAGGTCTTGGTCTCCAGCAACCTTCAAAGGGATATCTTTTGGTGGCAGGTCTTCTCCAACCTTTCGGTGGGGGTCCTCTTCCACCCTCCGTTTCCAACCATGATTCTCACATCCGATGCCATGAACCTGGGATGGGGAGCGCATCTGGGAGCGCATCGGACACAGGGCACTTGGTCGCCCATGGAGGAGAATTTTCACATCAATATCCTAGAGACAAGATCAGTGCTCTGTGCTCTTCAGGCCTTTCAGTTCCTCTTGGTTCTGGGAACACTACTCATCCAGACAGACAACATGGCCACTGGTACCTCAACAAACAGGGAGGCACACGGTCTTACCCCCTTTGCAGGGAGGCAATACGGGTGTGGTACTGGGCTGTTCAACATGGCCTATCTTTGACAGCAGTCCACGTCCCTGGTGTTCACAACATTCTGGCAGACAGTCTCAGCCGATCAATCTTCAGGGCTCACGAGTGGGGAGCTAAAACAGGTGGTAGTAGAAGGTCTCTTTCTTCAGTGGGGACAGCCAGACATAGATCTCTTCGCCTCCCCATTCAACGCAAAACTATCCAGCTTTTGCTTGCTCGTTCCCGGGCGTGGTGCATTTTGGCGAGGCGTACTGTCTCTGTCCTGGACAGGGAGATTTCTATATGGTTTCCCTCCCTTTCCTATCTAACAGAAGGTTTTGATGAAGCTCCAGGCAGAGGGGGCCCACATGATTCTCATTGCCCCTCTGTGGCCTCGGCAGATTTAGTTCCCTCCACTACAGCAGTTAGCACTGGAAGCCTCAGTACCTCTTCCTCTCTCTCATGACCAACTGTCTCAGGAGCAGGGCAACCTGGTACACCCGAGCCTCAAATCACTCCACCTTCACACGTGGCACCTGTGTACTTAGCAGCTTCTCACTTTGGCATCTTTTCCAGACTCTCTCAGGTCCTAGTGGAGGTCAGAAAACCCTCCACTAGATCCACGAATGCTATGAAGTGGAAGAGATTCACTATTTGGGCCACAGTTAAAGGCTTAGATCCCTTTTCTTGCTTGGCTCCCCAGGTTTTAGATTACTTCTTGCACTAATCAGATTTGGGCCTCAGCTATTCCTCTCTGAAGGTCCATCTCTCTTCTGGTGGAGGGCAAAACCCTTGCTCAGATGGAGGTTTCCAAAACCTTTCTGAAGGGAATCCTTCATCTAAAACCTTCAGTCTGGAATCTTGGTCCCCCCGGATCTTAATTTCATGATAGAAAAGCTTACTTTGCCCCCCTTTGAGCTGGCAGCAAGCTGTGATACGCGTTTCTTAGCGTGGAAAATGCTCTTTTTAGTTGCTATCACTTCAACTCGAAGAGTTTCAGAGCTCTAGTTTGTAGAGAGCCTTATTTGATTTTCCACAGGCACCGGGTGGCTCTGCGGACTAACCCTACCTTTTTGCCTAAGTTAGTGTCAGAACTTACTTTAAACCAGAGTGTCGAGTTGCCGTTTTTTATCCCGAACACTCCCAACAGAGGGGAGTATCTCCTGCATACTCTTGACGTACACAGGATTCTGAGATGATATGTCTCAAGGACTCAGGAGGTTTGCAGGTTGAACCAACTTTTTGTCGCCTTTGCCCATCAGTGCCAGGGCAAAGCTGTGCCTAAACAGACTCTTTCTTTCTAGGTAGCTGGTAAATTGTATTCATTACATGTACTAGAAGTACGAAAAGCCCCTTCCAGGGACGGTTAAGGGCCACCCTATCAGGGGTGTGGCCACTTCCACTGCCTTTTTCAGGAATGTGTCCACTGTGGACATCTGTGCAGTGGCCACTTGGTCCTCTGTCCACACCTTCACTAAACATTGCAGTCTGGACATTGCTTCCAGGCGCAGGGCTGACTTCGGTCTAGCAGTCCTAAAAGGTCTTCTGTAATGAAAGACCTTGTAGTTGACGAACATTTTCCTTCTTCTGGAACCTTGTCTTCAACTCCTCCTTTTTAGTTGACTGCTTGGTATTCAGTCCTGTATGTGAAGACCTACTGCAGGAATCCTTTGGAAGTAAGATATAGCAGTTACATAAGAACTTACCGTAACAGTAGATCTTCAAGAGAGATACCTGCAGTAGGTCTATATTTCCCACCCACCTTCCCCCAGCTCCTGTGTTTTTTCCTCTTTATTCCCTTCCCAGGACTTTGTTTCATCCAGGGCACCGGGTCCAGGAGTTTTTCACTCCTTTTTTCTGCTTCCACTTTAGAGGTCTCTGACAGAAGAACTGAAGGGTGGGTGGGGGACTGCCACTTTTATAGTCACGATGATGAAGACCTTTTTGGCCTCCGCTGCCCCCCTGACCTTTTTAGAGAATCAGATTGGCCTTATGTACCTGTCTCGTGGTGACCGTCCTCAGGCATGACATTAATGACTCAACAATGGCCCCTTTAATTTCTTGCCATCTTTTCCTCACTTCCATGATTCTGTCCACTCCAGCTTACTAATACTGAACTAATTCCTTCATCTAATTCAGTTTTGCTTGACTGAAACCCAGAACTTCAGCCTTTGAAGAGGGCCTGCTGAAACCATATGAAGTTATGGTCACCGGACCCCAATGGTTCCCAGTCCGTACTCCCACCACCACATCTGAGGGCTGAGCATCACGTCGACAGCGGCAGTCTGCCTTGTGAGTTCATTGACCAGCTGCAGCAGTAGGCAGTCCTGCAGTGTATCTATTGGGGCCTGACTTCTGGTGCTGTTAGCTACAGGACTGTGCCAGTGAATGTCAGGCAGATTGTGGTCCCCCACTAACACCACCTCCCCTTTGCGACCTCTCCTGTTTCTGCCCCTAGTTTTCCCCATTGCCCTCATCCCTTTGTCCCAGTAGTCGATAGACCACCCCGTGCACAGTTTCTTACCTAATGTAGCCAAGAGCTGACCCCACAGTGAATCTTTTCTCTATTCCCTCCCCCGATGGAGCTGCCCTCCACTGCCTCAGTGCCTTTCCTGACACAGAGGGCTTCCAGTCCTCCTTTACCTTTCCCCCATCCTGCCAGTACATGGTGTAGCCTGGGAGTGCTAGGACCCAGGCGTCATTCCCTGTGGCCCATATTTCCATAATGGCTACAAGTTCCAACCCTGCATCTGTCCCATTGCCTGGAGTACATGGTTGTCAAAGTTACAAACTCGAGCAGCACGTCCTGTTTGAATAGGCAGTGCAAGTATGGGGAAGCTAACCCCAAACATACAGCCAATTAATTGCACTCAGGAACAAAATGCTGTCCGCGAAGACATATTATGTGCAATAAATCAATTTATTGCACAAATCCATGCTCGAGGGTGGTAGTGTGCCCTGATGCTTCAGCCACATCCTGGTCTTTGGGGGAGGGGGGCAGTACGTGGGTCCATTGGCCAGTTCTCTGGTAGTGTGCAGGGGAGTGATGGACACCTGTCTGGAGATCCCAGGTCTGGACTGGGTGAGAGATGAGAGTGAAGGTAAAGACACCTCAGTATGTACTTGCTGGAAGAGAGGAGGCGGAGGAAGACTACGGTAGAGACCTTTAAATATCTCATGGGGTAAATAAAGTACAGGAGGAAAGTTTTTTTATTTTTTTTGTCTCCCCGGAGTCCTCTGCTACACATCTGACGTCCCCCTCCGCACCGGCACTGGGTATGAGACCCCCTCCCCTTAGCCCTATGACTTACCCTTTGTGGTAGGGGATGTGGAGCGACTCGACCCATCAGACCGGATATAGTGTTTGGGGAGGTGCATTCCCGGGCTGACACGGAAGGGGACAATCAGCATTCACGCAGAGGACTCCCTTTTTCACTTTTTCCTTGCTTCCCCGAGAGGCTGTGGCGTGCAGTGGCGCCAGCAGCGGTAGCTGCACGCGTCCGTATGCACCCTCGCCATGCGCCTGCCTCAGTCTCTCCCCACATTCTTAGTGCTGACGCGCCTCTCAGTCTTTGCTAGGGGGTAGGGAATCGCCGGGCACTACTAACCCCCCTCCCTGAAGAAGGAGAGCAGTCCTGGGGCGCTGATCCTTCTCCTCCCTGCCAGGCCCCGGCGGCCCATGGCTGTTCCTGAACACGGGTCGCTGGTGCGAAGCGAGGTAAGGTGTCCAGTGCCTTAGCGCCACCGGGCCAGCTGGAGGAAAGTATTTTTCAGAAAAAAAGGTGCACAAGAACAAGGGGACATGCTGTGAAGTTGGAGGGGATAGATTGAGGAGAGATGTGAGGAAGTACTTCTTTACAGAAAGAGTGGTAAATCCCTGGAGCAGCCTACCAGCCAAGGGGGTGGAAGCGAAAACAGTAGTAGGGTTCAAAAATGCATGGGATAGGTATAAGGCCATCTTAGTAGAAAGAGCCTGAGATTAAGTAGGCTCTACAGTGATACTATAGATACGTAAAATGGGCAGACTTGTTATGTTGGACTAAGTGGTCCTTATCTGCTGACATTTTATGCTTCTGTGTGTTGGACACCTGTGTGAGGTTTGCAGAGCTGGTTCTGGTGGGTAGATGGGGGTCATAGGTGGGGAAGGCCATTCTGGGGTCCCGGAGTTGGTCTGGGTGGGATACCCAAGAGGAACTTTGATGGGGAGGCCAGAACTGGAGTCCTGAGGCTGGCCCGGGTTAGGGGGACATAGGTGGGGAATGTGGTCTGGGGCTCCCAGGGTATGTTCAGGTGGGCAGACAGTGGATTTGTTGGTAGGGGAGACTGATCCAACGGTCCTTGGGCTGGCCTGGGGGGGGCATAAGTTGGGGAGGCAGGTCCGGGATCCCAGGGCTTGGCTGGGTGGGTGAAAAGGGGAGATGTTGCTGTGGGAGGCTAGTCCAGGTTGAGGGACATGGAGGACATAGGGAGGCAGTTCCAGGGGTCCCAGGGCTGGTCCGGTTGGGTCACCAGGGGAGGCATTACTAGGGGGAACTAGTCCAGGAAACTCAAAATTGGCCCAGGTTAGAGACATGGGAGGATTTAGGTGAGGGAGGCTGGTCCATGTTGGTCACCAGGGAGACATTGTTAGGGAAGCTCCCAGGATCTCAAAGCTGGTCCAGGTTAGAAACATGGGGGTTAGGGGAGGGAGGAAGTTCCAGGGGTCCAGTGGCTGGTCAGGGTGGGAGAACAGGGAAGACTTTGCTAGGGGAGGCTAGTCCAGGGATCCCAAGGCTGTTCACGGTTGAGGGACATGGGGAAAATAGGCGTGGGAGACCAGTACAGGGGATCCCAGGGCTGGTCAGGGTGGGCAGACAGTGCTAATGTAGGTCGGAGAGGCCATTCCGGGTATCCCAGGGCTGGTCCGGGTGGGGGGCTGAGGGACATATGTCAAGGATGCTGATTCAAGGGTCCCAGGGCTGGTTGGGTTGGGGGGTAGTGGGAATGTAGGTGAGGAAGGCTGGTTCCTGTGTTCCTTGACTGGTCAGGGTGGGCATACAGGGGAGATGTTGGTAGGAGAGGCTAGTCAGAGGGTCCCAGGGCTGGTCCGAATGGGTGAATGGAGGAGGGTCATCTGGGACAGGAAGGGGCTCAAAGGGTAAGTTCAGCTACTTAGGGTGGTATGCTGCAGGTTGGAGACTTGTCCAGGGGTTAGAATGGTGTGGAAGGTGCAGGGTAGGTGATCAAATGGGGGACTGGTCTAGGGTGCAGGGGCCCTTTCAGAGACTTTTGTGGGTCCCCCTACCCTCATTAACCCCTAGGTGAAATCTGGAACAGCCGTACCGTGCAGGTTGCACCTGGTCGGGCTAGTCTGGGTTTTACCAGTTTGGTCCGGTCCAGGTCCAGCGGTTCGAATTTCACCAAGTCCCTAGAGGATGGTTGCACTGCGACAACAATTTAAGATCCGAACAAGGACAGACCATATCATACAGTTGTAAAGTGTGCCTTGCCACCTGTGTGGAAATCAGAAACACCCACAGCATTTCCAGAAAGGACATTTAAGGCAGTAGCATGATGTGTCCCAGAATTTGAATCCCAGCTTGTACAGAAAATCCAAATGTGCTGGTTAAATGCAGTTCTTCTTTAAGAGTAAGAGGTTCTGTTTTCCTGTAGAAAGAACAGCATCAGTGGGCAGCTCTAGTGGGGCAGATGGAGTGTTTTCAGAGGGATTACTCTTCCCTCAGAACAACGTAAACGAGTCTATTTTGGAACTTGGATTAGGCCGGAATAGCTTGGAGGATGGTGGGAGCTGCTTCCCTTCACAGCTGGAGCTGCTGTTCAGTGTGAGTGTGCGGGGCTGGTTTCCTTTAAACACAGCAGGCCTTCCTTATAATGCTATTGCGGGAGCCCTGCAGTGTCCCTTACATATTAGGAACTCTGAACAATCCATCTCATATTACCATTGCTCAGTCGTCAGAAAGATGGTATCGGCAGTTTTTGATGTAATTGTATATACAAAAAAATAGTCATATTATATAAGAGAGAACACATGATGAGGTTTGTGGTTATAAGGGAATAGTGCACATCATGGGTGGTTGTTAGGCATGAGGCATAGCCGAGTGCCTCAACCACCCAGAAAATGCATTTGTCCTTTATAACCACACACCCTGCAGTGTGTTAGCCCCCTTATAAAATGGGGTTTTCTTTGTTAAAAAACAAAAAAATTAGTTATGAAGGAGATGTTTGGTTACCAGACAATAATCAGTGGTTATATGACATGTTTTGGCTCATGAGATTGCAGGATATTCATAGCCCATTTTATAATAGACAGGAAACCATGCATAACAAGCCTGTGCTCTCATTGAGAAATACTGAAGCTGTCAGAACCACAAGCATGGTTCCAATGTAACATCAAAATCCTGAGATGGGAACTCAGGCCTGTTATGTATGGAGTTTACCATCTGTTGGTTTTTGATTATGTTTGCTTGCCAGAGGCAAACAAACATTTTGCTGTCACTCTGTGAGAGGGCATTTGGGGGGTTGGAATAAACCCCCTTCCCCGTCACAGTCTGACAGCAGGGTGCCCAATTCCCAGTGTTAGTCTCCCAGACGAGCATCCTTCTTGAAACAAAGAAAACAGTCCTTTGTAGTTCTTTTTCTGTCTTTGTGTTTTGAACCTTAAACAAAAAAATAAATGTCTGATGTCTCCCAGCCCCTCCAACCCCTCTTAACACCCACCACAGCACACCCCCATCCCTCATATACCTCAGTAGGGTGCCACGATTTACTCCTAGCTGACCACTGATGCTTTCACTGCTGTGCCCACCTGTGATGAACTGAAAACAAGTTTTTTTAATGCGTTTTAACTTTTATTTCATAACTTTTGCCCCAATTTTTCAACTTGTATTTTTTTTTTGTTTGTTGTGAACAAGAAGAGTAATTTTTAAAATTCCCTGAAACACATTTTTGCAGTCGTTGCATGAAATTGCATTTCACACAGGATTTAAAAAAAAAATTACACACGTCTTGGTCATAAGATGAGTAATAAAGACTGTCGAAATTTTGGGTCAAAATCTGAAACAACATAGTTATGAAGAAATGTTTACGTTTTTCAACATTTGCACATAACATTGCTATTTTTTTTTTTTTTTTTTTTTAGATTTTTGACCCCAAGTTTACAACATAGCCTTTTTTGTTCCCCATCTCATTAACATGACTGGTGTCATTTTTCAAATCCCGCCTAAAATGTGTTTTCACCGTTCCACAAAATTATGTTTTGGATAGGATTTCATAAGTGACATATGCCTTGTTCATAACATGAGGTAATAAAAGGGCAGTGCTGAACATTTCGGGTCAAAATTTCAAAGAAACAACAAAATTATGAAGAAATGTTGACATGTTTTAATGCTTGCTTGTAATGTTGATATGTTTTTACATTTTTAATCCAAATTTTCAACATCATTTTTTTAACCCCACCTCTTGAGCATTGTAGGTGCCATTTTTAACCCCTCCCCGAAACCTGTGTTCATGTTTTTTCCACAGACTCACACTTCAGGGTGAATTTGATAAGTGACACCTGTAATGATCATAGTGGTGAAATAAAGATACTCTGTTGAAAATTTGGGGTAACGTCATGTGTGAATCTCTTCATTTCCCAATCATGACAATTTCATTATTAAAACTACTTTTTTATGTTAACCGTCAACGCTATCTAAACCCAACAGCTACTTAACAAATACAAGCAAATAAATTTGATTAAACTTGGCCCGCGCTTGCAGTACGTGATTCCCCCACCCCTGATTCACACAAACTCTGCCTCATCCCCCACAAACAAGACTCCCCAAACGTAACTGGATTTCTTGACTTTTTTCATTTGACTTTAAAAACAAGAAGGCTTTTTAGTCTTGTAGAAAAGATTCTTTTATTTTTAATTTTTTTATGAACTACACTGTCTCGGTCAGAAAAAAAACGAAGGCACGTGACAGTTTCAGCGTGCGCCTCAAGATTTCCTTTTCCGGAATGCTGTTGTACCGTTGATGTGATGTCAGAACGATGACTGTTCAACAGCATGGTGGTATCAAAACAGAAATACAGTAGCATTTTGCTGAGGGAGGAATTTCCATTAAAAAAAAAACTTAACCTTATATAATAACAATTTAATATAAGTTTAAACGTATAGTTCCCGCACCCCTTATGGTTACGAGAGGGCCTTCTCAAGCTGTTTGGATGAGAGGACTGTGAAACTGAGCAGTCCTGTCTCAGAAAGGATTTGAGGCATTCTTATAACCATAAGAGATGTCAGTACTCTACCTAAAAGCATGTTATTAATCCTGTTAAAGTCTTCTGTTTTTAACACGTAGAAATTGAATTTAACAACAACATGTTTTACTTTGTAATAAAAACACTGGTGTAAGAAATGGACGATGCTGTCTGTACTTAGAACCTTAGAAAATTAAAACTGTTGCATGAGAGACCCTCTTGTGTCTGGAATATTTAGACAGAAATAGTCCTGATTGGCTAAGAACAATTTCATGATTTATAAGAGCAGACGAATTGCTGTAACAGAGTTCTTCCTAGAGGGTGCTGCTGCCGCACAGTATTGCTGTAACTCTGGGAGTCCTCTGGTCTCTCTGACTTGATCTCACAGTTCTGTTTGTGCTGGAAAAACACAGTCTGTACCCTAGAGTCCCATTATGTTCATGCACAAAGGAACTGCATCAGTTCCCCGGACAGTTTATTTATTTCATTCTGTGTCCCACTGTTTGCCTCTAATAATTAAACAAAACAAAACCAAAAAAAAAAAAAAAAGCCTTGTGGTGAGACAGTTTGCTTTTAGAGTGAAGAAGGTAGCAGGTGGCTCTAACAAAAGCAGTGATAAGGACTTCTTCCTTTTTGGCCTTTTCAGCTTTGGTTAACAATGTCCCTTTAAGCAGTCACTAGCTGTAAACAAGGAATCCCAAGGGTGTGAAAGCATCACAGCCAGTTCCTGACGTGTCTTTTGTCAGTTTTTTTGGATAATATTGTCCCCTCAGGACTCCCGAGAGCCTGGGGGGGCACTCCCTGACATCCTGCCTCTAGACCCAGACACCTCAAGGCTTCATCGTTCCCACCCACTCTCCCAGGAAGTGCCTTAGGGCAGCATACACCAACTCCCTAATTGCATTTGTTACCCCAAAATATGGCACGGGAGGGTCTGAAACAAAACATTTTGTGCAGAGAGTGGAATGGGCCACCAGAATCAGTGCTGTGATCCAGTGCCTAGATTCTGACAACTACTTTGTGCTGGGTCATAGGGTTGCCTTTGAAGCCGTTGTGCGTGCAGTACTGGCCCTTTAAATGGGGAAGGGGGAATAAAACAGTGTGGAGGTAACCTCCTGTGAACAGTAGCGTGCTCTTGCACATCCCAGCTGCTGGAAATGGAACATGGCAGATTCATGCAAAAGGTTTACCATCCGAGTCTCTGTGTGGAGAATAGGACTGGGCCCCCCAACCAAGTCTTGTGGGATTGGGAGGGGGTGCTGGATTTTAAAAGGAAGGATTCCCCGTCATGTGATGAGTCACAGCAGAAATAAATGCATCCTGAAATTCTGTCTGTTTTGCTGACAGGGAAAATGTAGAAAGTGGGGTCACAGAAATGCAGATGTTTTGCAAAAACCTCTATTTAGAACAGCGATCCCCTGGCACCAGATGATGACGTATCGCTGTGGGATGCATGTCCCTGCTGAGTATAAGGCTGAGAACAGCACATAATGTACTTATCACTTCAGCATCTGAGCAAGCAGACCTGCTACCTTGTGAAATGTCAGACTGCAAGCTGCCTAACTTGCTGTATCATTAGCTGCCTTTGGGCTATGATTTCTCAACAGTTTTATTCTCCTACGCCCTGGAGGCATACAGGTCTGACACACACATCTCCTGTAGCTCAAAAAATAACCTTCCACTAAACCTTCATCTCTTCTGATCCTGCTGCTCACTGCCTTTATCCGGTCCATATACATACCTTCCCTCCCCTCCTCCTCCCTGCTGCTGAGAGACATTCTTGTGATGTTTATTTAAACTGCAAACATTGCTTTGTGCTGAAGTTTGAAATCTGTACCCAGTCTGAGCTGGTTCTGTTTTTGTAGAACTGCTTACATCTATCGCACAAATGTCAAGGCGTGAGAAATCGGAGCAGGCAGACTCACCCTGTTAAATCCACACAGAAACTGGTCATCTATGCTGTATATTCCCACAGGTAACCACTTAACGGTCCACAGGATTAGGGCGGGGGGGGGGCCCCTACTGGCTAGGTAATGTAATCGGCCTAATCGTTAGAACCGATTGTTAGTTATGAGCGGGATGGTTCATTTGACACGGTTTGCTCAGGTGAAGTACCCTAAAAATGGGGGTGGGGTGGGGATAATGCAGGAGACGAAATTCATTTTTTGAGCCACTAGTCACTGTGGCTAGTGTCTTGGAAAATCCACCATCCCCACGACAATTCCACTGGTTGAACCTAACTTAACAATCTGCAGTCGTGGCCAAACATATTGGGGCCCTTGCAGTTTTTTCTAATAATGCACCATTCCTTCCAGAAAATTGTTGAAATTAAAAAAAATGTTTTGGTATCCACATATGTATTTCTTTGGTTTGCAGTAGAATAAAACACAAAAAGAAAAATTTACTAAGTCTTAGCTTATTCCACACAGAAATCCTTAAATGGCCCGGACAAAATTATTGGCACCTTTTAGAAGTAGTTAGAAATAATTAGATTTCAAGCAGGTGATTCTCCTTCACTTTGGATTTGAATTCACCTGTGGTGAGTTGCAGGTGCCTGCAATATAAAAATCACTCATTCAACCAGTTTGAATAGAGAAAAGGACTCATTCTCCTGTTTTGTGTCACTGTGTGTACCGCAGTGAGTATGGAGAAAAGAAAGACAGCCAGAGAATTGTCTGAGGAGGTCAGACAGAAGATTGTAGCCAAGCATGGACAATCTCAAGGCTACAAATCAATCTCCAGAGACCTTGAAGTTCCTGTTTCCACCGTACGTAATGTTATCAGGATGTTTAAGGCCCATGGCACTGTAGCCGACCTCCCTGGATGTGGCCACAAGAGAGAACTTGATCGAAGATTGCAGCACAGGATTGTTCAAATGGTGGAGAAAGCATCTCGATCAACTGCCAAACAGATTCAAGCTGACCTTCAGACACAAGGTACGACAGTTTCAACTCGCACCATCCGTCGCCAACTTAATGAAAGGGGGTTATATGGTAGGAGGCCCAGGAGGACCCCACTGCTGAGAGAGAGAGAGAGAGAGAGACATAAGAAAGCCCGACTGGGGTTTGCCAAAACACACCTGAACAAGCCAAAATCCTTCTGGGAGAATGTCCTGTGGACAGATGAGACCAAATTAGAGCTTTTTGGTAAAGCACATCATCTCTATGTTTACAGAAAACAAAATGAAGCCTTCAAAGAAAAGAACACCTTCCCTACAGTCAAACATGGAGGAGGTTCAGTGATGTTTTGGGGTTGCTGTGCTGCCTCTGGCACTGGGTGCCTTGAATGTGTGCATGGCATCATGAAATCTGGAGATTGCCAGACCATTTTGGAGCGCAGTGTTGAACCCAGTGTCAGAAAGCTGGGTCTCCGTCTAAGGTCATGGGTCTTCCAGCAGGACAATGACCCCAAACACACTTCAAAAAGCATCCAGGAATGGTTCAAGACAAGACGCTGGACTGTTCTGAAGTGGCCAGCAATGAGTCCAGATCTAAATCCCATTGAAAACCTGTGGAGAGATCTGAAAACAGCAGTTGGGAGAAGGCATCCTTCAAATCTGGGAGAACTGGAGCAGTTTGCACAAGAAGAGTGGGCCAAACTGCCAGTAGAGAGGTGCAGGAAGCTCATCCATGGCTATAGGGGCGGTTGATTGCAGTTATTTGACCAAAGGCTGTGCTACCAAATATTAAGTCTAGGGTGTCAATAATTTTGTCAATGCCGTTTCTTTTTATTTTCTGATTTAAAAGGATATATTAAATTCTGAATCAAAAACAAAGGTTCTGTAATATTAACAGAGAAATAAAGAATTGTGGAGCCCAAATACTGTACTGTTGTTAATTTCAACTTATTTTAGAGGACATTGTGAGTTATTTGAAAAAGTGCAAGGGCGCCAGTATTTTTGGCCACGACTGTAGTTGCTGGTGGGATGGGGAGTTGAGTGGGAGGGGCAGGTCCCGTATCCATAGCAGCCTTGTAGAAGGGGAGTCCCTTGCCTCTGAGGGCCTGCTGCTGTGTCCCAAAAGATAAAGGAAAGTGGTTAATTACTTGACCTGTAGGCAAGGCAGAGGCAAGTTTGGAATCCTGTTTTTGAATTGTCTTCCACCTCCAGCAGGCGCAACATACAGTTTTGGTTTTTGGTTGGGGGAACACACATTCCTCAGCTGGGTCTGGACGTGCATTGCAGTGCGGAAGCCAGCTGATGCTGTCTCGTCTGGGACGTGCCAGCAGGGCTTCTCAAAGGGAAACTACATGCAAAAATGATACAAATGTATGTTGTGCATTGCGTTTTGTTTCTGTAATTGTCCTTGGCGTTCTGTGCCAAGGTTTTTATATTTTATTTATTTATTTGCTTACTTACTGTCACTACCAGTTTTATGACCCCTGGAGATAGCCATGCAGGCTTCTTTTATTGCCTTTCATCTGTTGGAATTTTCCCAGAATGCCTCTGGAAATGATGTGAATTAGACCTTGCATTACTAAGAGCCCAGGATCCTAGTTATAATCTAGCCACAACATCTAACTGTAATTGCGAGTGAAAGTTGGAACATAGATGTCAGCGGTATTCTGTCTGCTTGGCAGTTGTTCTCATCAGTGCTGTTTTTAGCAAGTGAATGGTATAATGTGTATGTGGTTTCCTCCTTCCCCCATTGTTGCCTTGTACATTTCCTCCCCTTTCCCCCCCTATATTTAGTTTCCATTTAGTTTATCACTTTGTTTTTCACAAATTTGAACTGATTTTGGGATGTCAGTATTTACGTGGTGATTGTATGGAGTTTATGAATTGTGAATCTGGCACACAGTAGCTGCAGTATGCATTGTCACCTTAAATTTCAAGTTTTTAAAGATAGGCCATTATGTTTGATGGCAGCCTTGAGAAAGTGTTAGTTGACGCAAAAACATTCGGCCTTGGAGGGAGGGACTGTCAGAGCCGCTGCTGATTGGTGTCCTGTGGAGTGAATTGGTGCCTGAGGAGCAAAGCTGTTCTGCAGTTCTAAAAACTTCATAAGCATTAAGCCATGACAAAGGAGAGTTCTACTAGGGAATTAATGCCCAGTAGGGAGGGGCATGAGGCCGAAGGCCCAGCGCCTCCAACCACCCATCCGCATTAATTCCTAGTAGAACCCTCCCTCAAGTAACAATCTTCTATATTATAACAAGCGCTGGGAAGGTGTATTATTGTAAGACGTACTATTTGTGGGCCAAGCAGTCTTTATCTGCCGTCAAAGTCTATGTTTCTATGAAAAGTATAGCACATACACAGTTCTGCAGAGTTTCAACGATTTTTATATATTTTTCCATGGCTTAACATTTATTTATATTGTGGCTGGTGCATCACTGTTAACATCAAAAATACCAGGATTTCGCCAGCCCGGTGGCGCCGAGGGCTAAGGCGCTGGACGCTTTACCTTGTGCCATGCTGATGACCCGTGTTCGGAAATGAGCACAGGCCATCAGAGGTTGGTGGGGGTGCACAGGCTGGATGGGGCCACCCGAGAGGCAGCTGTTCTCTCGGGAGGAGGTGGTATCCCTCGGCTCTTGACTGCCTCGAGGTGGAGGCCAGGGGGGCAGCGAGGCTAGAGGCAGTGCCAGGCAATTAGGCTGACAGGCGGAAGGGCTGTTCATTGGGCTGTACATGCGCGGCTCCACGCCGCATGCGCTCTCACTCTTGGGGTAATTGGGGAAAAAATGGAAAATGGATCCTCCAGCTGCAGGATAACACCCGAGCCTCTGCAGGCTCCACTCCCAGGCCGGGCATAAGGTAAACCCTGGTAATTCTGGGATGTCGGGGCTGGGGGGTTCAGTCTGGCTGAAGGGGGCAGCCGGTAGGATGGCAAGAACAGTCCCCCCAAAAAAAAAAAAAAACAGGATTTGTTGAGCCACCATGTATTAATAATAGAAACACTTTCAAACTTTTAGGAAGATCAAAACCAGCATTTGTGTAGCACTCGTAAAATGTTTATCACACTGTCTGAAAACAGCGGAATTGGGATTGAATGTTTAAATGATTAACGTGGGCTGCAAACAAGCTGAACATTACAGTGACAAATATTTTCCACATAAAACAAGCAGCAAAACATTGCAAGCTGCCTTACTATAGTACATTTCTACATTATATGAAAAATGTTAAAGTTCACCACATTTGAAGCTATGACACTGACAAAACATGGCAGTAGGTACTAGGCAAATATTACACTTTGGCACATTTCAAGCTATGTCGGTCACAAAACTCTCTCTAACAGGACTTTGCAGCGAGTCTATGAGTATCGCCGGGTGAGTGGGAATGACTGTACTGATGTTTTATAGTGCTATGTAGCGATTTTGATGTGGTTTGGAATGGTACTGCATTATGAGGCGGGCATTACTAGGTGATTAATGCCCGCTTCATTTTTAGTCAGCTGTTTCATTTCAACCAATGTCAGTACTACGTATAGAGAGAACATTTATTGCCATGTTACATTGAAAGTTAACTGCTTTGAAAAAGTGTTTGATCTCCCTCTCCAGTCGATGTCAGATTTCTCTAAGCGGTGACTGTTGGTATTATGGATGTGTGGCACATTTTTTTTGTAAAGTGCTGTTACTCTGTGATATACTGATACACTGTTGAAGGTCTTTGGTCTAATTGACGTCATTCCCAGAGGCATTCTGGGAAAATTCCAGCAGCTCAAAGGCAGTAAAAGAAGCCTACATGATGACCCCCAGGGGCCGAAAAACAAAAACTTGCCACAAACACCAGGAACAGAATGTTAGGAGCAGTCAGAGAGAAACAAAACCCCAGTGCACAACATGTGTTAAGGTTTTGCATGCAGTTTCCCTTCAACAGAATATGTTATCGTCTCAAAACTCAATTTGTTGCTCATACCTTGTTGTTTATTTAGTGCTTACTTCTGTATTAAGTGTGTTTCCGAGTGCACTTTATTGTAACTGCGAACTGTGACTGTGCTGTGTATTTTGCATCCCCTGCTCCCTTCCCTCGGGTCGCACCTGGAAACGAGCCTCGGCTCAGTGTGCCTTTCCTGGTCACCGGTTTTTAAATAAATAATCAAAAGCGTTATCAGCACAGAAACAGAGTGAATATGCAATTGAAAAAAGCTTTACAATCAAAGGGATATAAGCAAGCAGCCACCTGATGGCTCTGCGTCAGCACTACGTGCTCCCGTGCTGGATACCCATGTTTGGAAGTGAACTCGGGAAGCTGGCTGGGTAACCCAAGGGCTGGGTGGGCGCGCTTCTAGCCCAGGGAGGGAATGTGTTGGGTCCATCGCCCTGTCGAATCCTATGAGTGGGCCAGGGAATTTCCTCCACAGGGATGTCCGGGCGTGACAAGGCTTGCAAGACCTGCGCTGGACATCGGAAGGTGGGTGGGTCACAAAAGTGGTGAGAAAGTCACGCAGGTAAAGCAGGCTTTATGAAGCCTGGCCTGCTTCCCCATTGCCCACACTGTCACTGTGCAGCCAACGCTGCTGGAATAATCTGGGGGGAGCATCTCCCTCTCCTGGTCCTGTCATGGGGAGAGAAGTTCTGTGCTGAGGCTGGAATGGGAGTATTTGTAGGTGCTGGTCATTATTTCAGTGGTGTGTGTGCTAAGGCTGGAATGGGGGTATTTATAGGTGTTGGTTGGTATTTTAGGGCTGTCTGTGCTGAGGTTGGAATGGGATATTTGTAGGTGTGGGTCAGTGTTTCAGGGGTGTCTGTGCTGAGGCTGGAATGGAATATTTGTAGGTGTGAGTCAGTACTTCAGGGGTGTCTGCTGAAGTTGGAATGGGGACCTTTGTAGGTGTGGGTCAGTGTTTCAGAGGTGTCTGTGCTGAGACTGGAATGGGGTGTTTTAGGTGTCACTATTTCAGGGGTATCTGTGCTGAGGCTGGAATGGGGTATTTGTAGGTGTCGGTCAATATTTCTGGGGTGTTTGTGCTGCCGCTGGACTGGGGGTATTTGTAGGTGTGGGTCAGCTGCACTGACCCACCTGACCAGGCTACTCTCATGGCTCCTGAATCCCAGCTGTCACTGGGTAGCTCCCAAGTCCAGCCTCTCTGTCTGAATCTGATCCTCCCACTGCCTCACTCTCCTCACTGGGCTGAAAAAGCACCAAGCCCAGGCTGCTGGACCATGACAGGAGGGACCAGTCACTCCATGCTTCCTCCTGGTTTAACATTTACTACATGTGGCAGTGATCTCATTGCCCAAAGGGTGTCTTGCATTTCTTGTTGTGCTCCCGGACAGCAGGACATGCCGCCACGAGGAGCATGAGTGCCAAAGGTCATGTCCACTTCTGCTGCCACATAGTGTGCAGCCATGCAGGGAATCTCAGAGAGTTATCCTGACCCCTTCCCCCCGGCATGCATGCACTATCCAGCACCACCAGTGATGGAGCCTGAAGAAAAAAGGGAAACAAATCAAACTCCCACGAGGCAATATGTAGGCATATACTTAGCAGGGATAAGCTACACATTCGCAGTACCCTTGCCCAAAATAATGTATGTGAATTTTGTGAAACATATACGATTTATGTACATTACTACGTAAATGGGAACACTGGATGGGTATCTGTAGGTGCATTTATAGGCGTCGGTCGGTATTTCGGGGCTGTCTGTGCTGAGGCTGGAATGGGGGTATTTGTAAGTGTCGGTCAGTATTTCAGGGCTGTCTCTGCTGAGGCTGGAAAGGGAGGGGGCATTGTAGATGTCCTTCAGTATTTTAGGAGTATTTGTGCTGAGGTTGGAAAGAGAGCATTTGTAGGTATCACTCTGTCCATATTTTAGGGGTATCTGTGCTAAGGTTGGAAAGCGAGCAGTTGTTGGTGTCCAGCAGTATTTCAGGATTGTCTCTGCTGAGGTTGGAAAGGGGGCAGTTGTAGGCATTCATTAGATTTTTAGTGTTTGTTTTTTGTCCTGATTGAGTATTTAATTAACTCTTTGTGTACTGCTGGTTTAGTTTGTGACATGCCTTGTTATTTTCAGGGTTGGAACTGAATGACTGCAGCAAAAATGAAAAGAAAAAGATGGAAGCGATGACTCTCATAAAGGAAGGTAAGTCATTTCAACACCTTTAATGTTTTTATTGCCTTTTGTCGTGAAGTTGTGTCTTGTGAAAAGATGACAGATTAACAGCACTGTACACAGGGGTCGAAATTAAGTTCTGCAGCCACTAGCCAGCAGGGCTAGTGACGGGGGAAATCCACTGGCCCCACAGACATTTCCACTGGCCAAGCGGGTGTACATACTGCAGTGTTGCCTTCTCCATTACAAGCCCGCAGGGCTAGTGAAATGAAAATCTTATTAGCCTGATACAAAATGTACCAGCATTTGGCTAGCGGGCCGGTGCCAATTTCGACCCCTGCGTACACCAAAGTCCTCTTGTTCTCCATATGCGAGATAAAACTTGGTTTACTGTAGTAAAGGCTTCCACACATGCACTGTCGCCTCACCATGGCACCTCCACCCTGCCCTGGAGGGTCCACTTCTAGTATGTGAGTGGGCAGTTCAGACTCCATGCTGCTCAGTCCTTGTCCCCTCATTTGATACTGGCAATTAGTGTGACTACCGGTTCAGTCCGTGATGCTGCTAAGAGTCCGTGATGCTGCTAACTAAACTAATTCTCTCTGAAGTGGCTGTTTTAGTTAAGCAATGGAATCTTCGGACTTCTAAAAGCACTATGGGGAGAGTTAAGGAAAGTAGCCAAATCGGTGCCCTGTGGCATACCCAAGGGCCTCTCATGTTGACTGTTCTAAAACAATTTTTAAGTTGTCCCCCTTGGACTCTTAGTAATTCTGCTCTTCTCTGTTGCTGGTGAGTCCTTCATTAAATCCACCCTACTGTCCACTCTTTCCTTGTAAATTAAATGCTATAAACACGGTATATATATATATATATATACATATGTATGTATGTATATATATATGTATGTATGTATGTGTGTATGTATATATATATATATATATATATATATAGTTTTTATGTTTTTAATTTGATCTTTGAACAGGCTTAGTGGAAAGAGTCAGGCTTAGCCAGTGTGTCAGCCGTAGATCCAGATGGCAGCACGCTGTCTGGGTTCTTGGTGGTTCCGCTCCCAGCAGATAACATTTTCAGCTTTTGTCACCGCACTTTCTCTCTCAATGTTCTTTGATTTGGCCCAAGCACTGCAATGATGTTTGCACATTTCAGTACCAAAAGAATACACTCGAGGCATGTAAATTTAAAAAATAAACTGCTGGCAGGGCTGTTGGTTAACCCTCTCACCCCACCCCGGATCAAATCGTGGATTCATCATTTTCATCATACTTAATGCATCATTGCGTTTTGCTTTATTTGCAAATAAGCAGTTTATTTCTTCTTCACTTTCAGACATGGCAATTTTTGGACTCTGTCCGGCGCATGATGAGTTCTACCTGGTCGTGTGTAGCCACTGCAGTCAGGTGGTGAAGCCTCAGGCCTTTCAGAAACACTGCGGTAGGTCCCATCTGCTGCATCCTGGGAACAAGAATGAGTGGAGCGATTTATTTGTTGATATATCAGGTCTGGGGTGTGTTACGATACGAGAGGGTCGTCTAATCGCTGTTTGGGTGAGAGAACCAGAAAGCGCAGCTATGTGATATGGGGACCCAGACTGTAAATGGGAGGACACTGAGATACTCCCTGGACCAAAAATTTAAATGTATTTTATTTAAAGGGAAGCATTCCTGTACAGTAGCTGATACAGTCTGAAAGCCCGTGAAAAGCTCTATCTGATGAGGTATTGGGCTCGCCTGTAGCAGGAAGTATTCCAGAAAGATCGATGACTGAATCTGTTCACTATTAATATTACATTGCGTGCATCCATTTGCAGAACACTATGATGTCAAGCGAGGAACAAGCTGTGCTTGACTCTGTGTAGTTACGCACAGCTTGTTCCTTGATGACATCATAGTGTTCTAAAAATGGCTGCAGTGTAGTATTAATTTTGAACAGACTCAGTCATCGATATCCCTGGAGTATTTCCACCTATAGATGAGGCCAATATCTTGTATAAAACAGCTTTTCATGGGCATTCAAACTATGATGACCATTGGGTGTGAATGTGTCCCTTTAATTTTTTCTGTTTTCTGTATGGTCTGCTAAACATCCAGTCTGTTCTTGTCCCCCCTCACACTTCTCCATATCCCAGACCTGTCTCCCCTGTCTTCTCCCGGGGCTTACTTCTTGCTCCTGCATGGTGCCACCCAGGCTTCCCCCTCCATGGTGGGGGCCCTTGGGTTCAGCAAGGACCCTTGGGAGATCCCTCAACCAATCTTCTGGAGCTAAAGCGCCAAGGTTGGTGGGTGTGGGTCATGCGGGCCAGAGGGCTATCATTCTGAACAGCTGGGGATTTACTTTCTTGTTCCTCTGCATCCTCTCATACTGCACCTCCTCCTGTGGTCACTTACCCATGGGGCACTGTCACAGCAAGGTGCTCATGCGCTCCCTTCTTCCCTCCTGGGAAGATAGGAGCGATTTTTGGGACATTCGGATCCCCCCCCCCAAAACTCAGCCTTCGCTCAATGACCAAAGCTTGTTTCAGAACCCAGGTCACCGACGTCATGTGAGGTAGCTCTACCATTGCACCGATGGGCTGGCTGTAAATGTATTATAAATTGGGTGTTATCATCCCCCTCCATCTCAAGTCACTTTGCAGTTCCCTCGCCCAAAGAACTCAAGAGAACAGTCTTATAACCAGAAGAGACACCACTGCTGTGCATAAAAGCAAGCAGTAACCCACTGCCAGGTGTGTGATCATTGAGGAATATATACACACCTCTGGGTGTTGTTTTCAGCTTGTACTCTAAACACCCATAGACGTGCATGTATTCCACCAACAACTGCACCCACATAGCCTGGAGTTTTTTTTTTTTTATTTACATTTCATACCCCAATTTATTTATTTATTTATTTTATTTTTTTTATTTTTTTCCCTATCCCTGTGTCTCTGCCATGTGTGCACATATGGAGGCAAGTGCATGCTGCGGGTTTGGAGGCACCCTCCCTTTGCTGCCTGCCTGTACTGCCCTCAGCCCTCCACCGGGCAGTGGAACTACGGTGGGTGACAAGTTTCCTCCTCGGGAGAGAGAGCTGCTTCGGCTGTAGCAGTCCTGCTCCCTCCACCCCCAAACTGGCTCCCAGCGATCCTGGCTGCTTCCGAACCGGGTCACTGGCGTGGCCGAAGTAAGGCGATTCAGTGCCTCAGCCCTCAGTGCCACTCACGCTGGCTAGCCTGGAGCTTGTTAATGTACTTGGCTCCATATAAGCGGGGCCCCTGGTGTTCTCTTGACAGGGGCCCTCTGATTTCAGGCAGGGCTCCTTGAGTTCTGCGGCAGCATTTTCTGATTTCTGCGGCATGATTTATTCATTTATCTGGCAGAATGCAGTCCTGTCATTGGCTAAATATGATGTGATGTCATCAATGACATCATATTCTGAGCATAGAGGAGGGGCTTCAGGGTAAATGAGGTGGGAAAGAAAGCCTGACACTATTGAAAAACAGTATATTTATATGAAAATTCACCAAAAACAATGAATTCTGTGGCACTATATATATTCTGCGGCAAATTCCGCAACCGCAGAACCGCAGAATTCCAGGGGCCTTGCATATAAGAGCAGAAAAATTAAAGATAATTTTGTTATTTTGAATGTAAGTAATGAAAGTTACATTTAAAAAGTCCTTAAAAATATGCTGTTTCACGTTTGGCCATGGGATATGACTGGAGTGCAAGGCCTTTCTGTGGAATAGAGATGTAGGGATACGAGTCGTGATGAGGTTTATGTTGCTGGTACAAACGATAACTGTGCAGCTGAGGTGTGTCTTGGTGAGGGTACCCAGTGTGAATCCTTGAGTACAGCAGCCATGGCCCTTGAGTTTCACTACTTAAGGGAACATAAACAATGTATGTTTATATTTTTTTAATGCAGTTGTAAAGTTGGGCACGTGTGGAGTTTGTTTTAGCACCCTAGTGTAGTAATTTGAGTGTTTGTTTTGAAATATACCTATATTTCTCTTATTTAGAGCCAGCTATTAATGCAGCCTTTCCCCCACCCTTATAGATCCTTATTGCCTTATAGACAAAGTTCATAAAATACATTTCCAACAGACGTGAGATGCAGCACGTTTTATAGGCGTAGGTGTAAGAAGGCATGCCGCAGCACTCCTCTGACTGTGTTACAGCACTGGAGGTGGTAGGCCATTATGTATCCGTCCCATGAAAGTTCAAGACTCCTGGAGACTGGGCATGGCACGGGCGCTATAAGTCGCAAATGTAAAGTCTTTTTTGTAATTATATTTTATTGCTTTTAAGTGTA
The DNA here is from genome assembly GCA_016271365.2 of Neoceratodus forsteri. NCBI lineage: Eukaryota > Metazoa > Chordata > Ceratodontiformes > Ceratodontidae > Neoceratodus > Neoceratodus forsteri. The sequence goes on from JADMNL010000029.1 coordinate 87,550,766, forward strand.
AAAAACAATAGCAATCAGCCATCTCATGGAAGAGATCAGCCGTTCTCAGTCAGTACATTCGGTGTAACAGTATAATATCAGTCTGTGCAGTCTTGTGTACACATTTGGGGGCATATCCAAATTAGAAATACAACTAAAATATCCAGGATATGGTGCATCCTAAAGTTGAGTCCCAGGGGTTCTGAAATGGTGAGGCCAGCCTCCCAGGGGAGGCCCCAACATGTTCAAGGGGAGGCTCAAGCAAGCCTTAAAATGTACTATATTTAAATGTCAGGTTTTGGATGCTTTGTGTGATAGGATGCAGCAAACTAAAGTGAATAATGGCATGCAAATTTATGTACAAAATGAGTGACCAGGAAAGTCGCACTCAACAAACACTTGTTTCCTGGTATGACATGGGGGAAAGCTGAATGGAGGAAGTACAGTTCTTGGAAACAGTGCAAAACAAAATGCAAAATAATACAAATGAATAGGTACAAGGTAACAACTGACCCATTATACTGCCTGCAGAAAAGCACAATTGCAAAGGCTAGGTTGAGAGGTACTAGAAGCAAGAGCAGGACAAAAAAAAAATGGTCCCTGAGAAGGTGTTTAAAAACAAGGTAAAACTGACAAAGAAAGTAATCTGACTCATGGAGGTATTGCAACAAGGGGTACAGTAATAGGGTCTAAAACCCAGAAGCGTGGAGTGAGTAGGCTGACATGGGGAGGGGGTTATACAGATGGAGAATAAGAAGTTTAATAAAATGAGGATAAACTCAACGACTCAAAGGAGTGTCACTGTATTCCTTGTGTACTGTGCAAAGTATGATAATTGTTCTAAATATGGGGAGGCCCAACATTATTTCTATATTGGGGGGGCTCAAGATCTTTTCCATGGCCTGGGGGAGGCTCACTGTGACAGTGTGTGAGAACTACTAGACTATGGGTGGTCAATCCCAAATATGTAAACACCTTCAAATATTAGTAAATCAACAACCAGTGTTGATATGCCCCCTCTGAAAAGAATATATCCACAACATGTTAAACAGACACGTTAAATAGACATAAAATTACTAGCCATTCACTAAAAATACCACCAATAGCTTAATCCGGTTGAAAGTCAGTTGGCATTCATCTGTATCCCCTTCCCCCCGGGTCGTGCCTGAAAATAGGCAGAATTTGCCTAGTGCACTTACCCGGTCAACAAAAAATAAATAAATAAATTCCTTGGAAGAAAGCACCATTAATTGTACTGGAAAGGGGGGGATATAATGTTATTTTATATTAATAACCTAGCATTTCCCCATAAAGAGTTAATTGAACTATAATATTAAACTATAATATATTCCCCCTCTTACCAACTCTGAGATCCACGCATAGCTACCAAACCCTGGAGCTCAATTACTGCTAAAGCAGATTGTTAATTAACTTTCCAAAACTTGTAAACTGTATATATAATTAACATTTATTAAGTCCCAATATTTCAAAGGACAGTTTCATGTGGCCTCATCAGAGCCAGAGGAATCACCAGCTTGTGCGTGTTCGAATTCCCTTTCTATTGCTGCCACCTTTTTCCCGGCTTCTTCAGGATCTGTAAATTGAAACGAATGTCCTCCATATTGAATGCGCAACCTCGCGGACATCAAATAGAGAGTGCGCAATGCCAGGGCCTCATAACTTAGACTGCACCCCATCACATTTTTTTCTCCTCGCCCGAGTGGCAAAAGACAAGTCAGGGAATAAATGGATGGTTGTCCCTTTATAGTTCAACTGACCTGATTCTCTTGCCGCCTGTAAAATCAAATCCCTGGTGGTAGTTCCTGACGTGACTAACAGAACTGTTTGGGGTGAATCATTCCAGTTGACTGCAGCCCTGGGAGAGATGTGGTAAGCCTTTAAAAAATGTTCCGAAAATATTTTGTCTTCGAGGTGTAGATGGCGAGGTAACCAGTCGCTAAGAAAGTCCAGCAGGCCCTCCTCCCCTTCACAACTCTCCAGAAGGCCCACTTTTCTTACGTTGGTGGCCTGCTACTGGTTCTCCACAGACTCAAGTCGATAGCGAAGCTGTGCATTCTCCTGCATCATTCTGCTTGCACTAGCCATAGTCTTAGTGGTCAAATTTTCAGCCGAAATAGCAGATTTAGCAGCTACTTCGATCTTCGCGTCCTGATCTGCAAACCTCATAAGGATGGATTCAATTTTTGTATCTGTTGCCTGCATTGATTTCTGCAGAGCCTTCCATGGAGGTTCCGTCCCTGATGGTAGTTGTAATTCAGTCGGCGTAGACGTCTCGGTTGACTGCGGAGTTTTTGAGCTTCCTCCTGCCACTTTATTCGTGCGACCCATGATAAAAATGATATGTTAACACTCCATACAATGAGGAGAATCTGTTGGATAGCTGTAGATCTCAGAAATCGGCAAAAAAATAAGTTTCTTTTTATTAAACAGCCTCTTTTATAACAGAGCTCTGCCAAAGAACATCTGGTCGGTAGGTGTGCTCCACAGCACCCCCCACAAATGTAAAGTCTTGAAAATTGAACTTCCTGCCAGTTCTGTGGCTTGGTGCCCCAGTTCTTGAAACGTATTGCTTTTCCAACCAGAATTTAAAATTGATGTAAACAGAACCACAGTGAATTTTATATATTATAGTAGGAAGAAAACTTGGTCCCATTGAACCCCTTCCGCATCATCAGTGAATACAGATATAAATCAGCTTAGATATCTATAACTGTTAAGAATAAATGGCATGTTAACTTTTCTAAGCTGCTGGGTTGGCGGAACAATTTGCTGTACTCTCCATTTAATCTTCCCAGTATTACCCAGTTCAAAAGTATACTTCAAGCATCTCTCTCTGTGCAGTTGTGCTGTAATTGTAAGTAATATTCTTGTGATTCTTGCCTGATGTACTTTACTTGCCTTGCTGTATTATAAGTGTTGTTCTATTGTATTTACCCTCACAGGGAACCTTTTTAAACGAGCCCTTGTGCTCAAAGCTACTTTCAGAATAAATCAATCAATAAATGAAATTAACATTTAATAGCTTTTAATACATGGAGCCCGCTGGATTAGCATCGTTCACTCCCCAAGATTGTTAGCCATTTAGTTTTTGTGTGTGCAAGTCGCAGTGAAGGGAAATCTTACCATCAGGAAAGAGGGGAAACACTGAGAAGACTGACAGAGATGCATATAGCGCCATTTTTGCCATGTGACCACAATATAGTTACGAAAGCTGCGGTGCTCAGCAAGGCAGTGTATGCACAGGTCGATCCACAGACCTCTTCCCTACTCCAGGGCAGCCCCCCCTCGCACACTTAACATTTAAACATGAACGTTGTTTAACCCAGTTCAAAGAGGTGCCAATAACAGCAGAGCACTAATAAACTTAACTGCTTGAATTTCCATTTGTTTTATTGTTCAGAGTCCATTTTAAAGGCATCACTCTCCGCACACGCAGACCAATTCATTATCTGTTCTGCTAGTTTTCCAGTGTCTGAGTGCTTTGAAATCAAGAAGGTCTTTCCCTGTAATGAACTTTGAGTTGGGCCAGCAGAAGTATATAATGGTTGACTCTCAGTTTTCTTAACAGGAATCACACCCTGTCAAATTCTTTACACCACTGGCCAGGGCTAAAACATAAGTCTGGAAATAATTTGATTGTGGAGTCCCCCGTACTTGATACCTCCAGATTGTTTAGCAGCCAGAAGTACTTTGTCCCTTTCCTCAGCACTCCTGGTTACTAATAGGACAGTTTGTGTTGACTTATCCGAAGTGAGAGTCTTTCTGGGGATAATGTGGTAGGTTTGCTTTTAAGTTCAGATCTGCCCAAAGAGAGCGGGCCCAGGCAACTAGTCCTGCAAAGATCTTTTCAGGTTATCTCTTTCTGTAGACTCGGGCAGCCCTAATAGCCTTAGGTTCACTGCCCGAGAACAGTTCTCTAGATGATCTAAGCGAGCATACAGCACGGAATTCTCCTTCACTAACACAGTACATGTTACCAGTGTTCAGTCTGCTGTTTTTTTTTTTTTTTTTCTTTTTTCAATTGTTTAACCAGGTGAGACACTAAGCTGAAAGCTTTTTTACAGGTGCAACCTGGGAGCACAGGGAAGTTAAGTGACTTACTCAGGGTTACACAGTATGCAAGTGGGGGCTGTGGGATTCAAACCAGATTTGCAGCTCAGAGCCTTAAACCACTGCACTATACTGCCTTGAAAAAGTTTTAAAACTCGTTTATTTAGCTAATTGGGATGTTTGGCCTGCTTTTGTGGCATCGTTGCGGGCCACATCTGCCTTTATTTCAAGTAAAGGCCATCCTGGAATTGAAGTCCTCCTTTTTTTTGGGGGGGGGGGGCAAAGATTGAATCGCTAACAACAGGGAGGATAGAGAAGGCTCCCCTCTCGATTTAGTCTGTAGCTCCATCTCCACCCCATGATGGCCTTCGAGTTTAGGTTCCTCTTTTTGTGGCATGGGTTGCTGTTGTAGGGTTTGGGCTTCCCCATCATTAATCATACTGAGACTTCTTACACAGCTGAACCCACAGGGTCTCTTACATGGGTAGGTTAAAGAGCTGCTGACATGATCCGGGCAGGCTACTCATTCCAGGAAGTTTCCTGCCCGATTGGCTAAATGAGCTAGTTTTAAAACTTTCTGCTGATGTTAGATACTTAAGTTTTACCTTAGAATGCCCAGCTTGTACGTTCCACTTATGACCCGAGCGGCTCTCCGAGCGCTACAGCCCCGCTCTATGTAGGGAGTAATCGGCTGTAAATAGGATTGGGGAAGGGGGCTATCTAACTGTACTAACATTATCTTTGCTGGCAGTTCTACATGTATGGAGCTAATATATCCCATATATCATAGTCCCATACATGTAGAACTGCCAGCAAAGATGATGTTACTACAGTTAGCCCCCTCCCCCGATCCTATTCCCATCCGATTACACCCTACATAGAGCGCCTGCAGCCCCATCCCATACCTCATGTCATCAGTGAGCTGTTTTTCGGGCCGGGGCTGCAGTGCTCGGACGGCCGCTCTGCTCATACACAGATCAGATCAAATCAGTTTTATCTATAAAAAGGCGCCTTTCTAAAACCAAGGCGCCTGTACAATAAAATACATAAAATAGAATAAATTATTACTGTATAAAGACATATAAATTCCAACAGAAAACAGTATAATAGCAGCATAACAAACTAAAATAACGACATCAATCAACAAAAGCCAGGTTAAAAAGATACGTTTTTAAAGCAGTTTTAAAACTCTGGATGGTTAGGTAATCTCGTACCAGATGAGGTAGAGTTCCACAGGGACGGAGCAACAAAACTAAATGCCCTTGCTCCCGATGTCTGCAAACGTACCCTGGGAACCTCTAGCAATCCCTCATCAGTGGATCGGAGAGGACGGAGGGGACAGTAGGGACAAAGGAGATCTTTCAGGTAGATCAGCTGGACATTCTAAGGTAAAACATAAGTATTTAACATCAGGAGAAAAAGTTTTAAAACTAGTTTATTTAGCTAATCGGGCAGGCAACATCTCGGAGTGAGTTGCCTGCCCAACATGTAAAATCATGTCAGCAGCTTTTTAAAAGGAATGCGGTTATGCTGTATTAATTTTAAATCCATTTGAAAAGATATGAAAGCCTGAACTCAAGCAACACGCATCCTATCTGTTCGGCAGTCAGGACACGCCAGTATTCACATTTTTAATTACTTGACTGTTCCAGAACCTTGTGACATCAGTTGTGCTGAAGACTACAGTGAAGCAGAACCCAGTGAGATCAGCTGCCCCAATGTCACAGTGTTCCGCGTTGTTATAGTGTTCGGCTCGGCTGATGTCACTGAGTTCTGGAACTGCTGAGTAATTAAACAGTAAATACTTGCCAGGAAAAGGGCTGCATTAATATGGGGCCCTAAATAAGGAAAAATACGACTGTTTCAAAACAAACATACAGAATAATACATTGGGGTGATAAAACAAACATTTCATTTACCCTTAAAGAGCATCACTTTTGGTGCTTTAATCAAGCCCCCACATGTTAGCTTCCCTAAAATGGACTGAAACAGTCCTCTCTGCAGAGTTTTTTGCCTTTTAGTTATTTCAGAGTAGACGGAATCATAAGCTCCCTTCAGCCATCCAGTCCCTTCCTGCTTCTGATAGTAGCATGCTGTGCCCCATACGCCCCTGCACTGCCTCTGACTTGGGGGAGAGCTGATAATCATCCTTGCAGTTAGCTGGGTCAGGGTAGCTGTGAATTTTGGAGTGTAACTTAGGCAGAAGTGAAGCAGTTGTCTGCATTTAGACCTCCCTAGCTTTCTTACAAGAGCACTGTAAAAGGACTCCCTCCTAACATGTCCAGCATGTCCTTGTCCCAGCGACTAGTGGAACGGCAGTAAGATTTGTGTCAGTAGGCACGTAGGGAACTCTGCCAGTCCAGTAAGGTAAGGTAGACTACCCGTGTGATGGTTGCTGCCTGTTTAAAATGGTGTACTGTCAGTGGGATGAAGAAAACAGTGATGTAGGGTGGGGAGAGTAGTGAAGCTAAGGGCAACCGAAACACACAGTAGGGTGGGAATAGAGGCAACACCCTATTGAGGGGGGGGGGAGTGCGTATAAGAAGCCAACTATCCTAAATTACCAAGGGACCAAAGAAAGGGGATTGAAGGAAAACCCTTTCCGGGGTAAGGGGTCAAACACAAACTCCACCCAGAGCCCAGTTCCGAGACTGGCACAAAACAATTGCGAGGTACATATGGAATAACAAAAAACCCAGAATAAATGCTCAGGTTCTCCAACTACCCAAGATAAAAGGAGGCAGATCACTCCCAGATTTGGAGGATTATTACCTCGCCACACAGATTAAGAAGGCTTTACAGTGGTCCGTCCCTACATATTCAGCCAACTGGAAAGAGATGGAAATCCTTGAGGCAGAGGAACAGGGCCCAATGTTAGGCTCTCGAGCCATACAGTTGAGCACGAATAAAGCCTACCCCGCTCCTCCACTAATGGCCGTAAGAGACACCCTGAAAGCCACACATAGGGTTTGGCAGAAATACAAACTAAAATCCTCTCTCACTGGCACTGCATAGGCTGTCCTGGGACGTTGACTTCACCCATCCCGCCTAGACCATACTTTTAGGACTTGGGAGAATAGAGGCTTATCTTACGCCAAACAGTTTATGGTAGAGGGGAGGTGAAGGATTTTAAAACCCTAAGTAGAGAATTTGGACTCGTAATACAGATCATTATAGATATCTGCAGGCAAGGGACTATATTCTCGGTGTCGGGAAGGGATCAGCTGGGAGAGGGCGGCCCTTTGTAGAAACCTCTACAAAATCCTGACCTCGCAGATAGCTTCGGGGCTAATTTCCATGCTGTACAGAGCCCTGACAGGACTTAGAAAAGATCCTTTAGCTGGGATCAAGGGGAAATGGGTGGAGGGGGGGCAGGTGGGCTCCCGTGAAGTCAACTGGGACTTGGTGTTTAGGGTGGCCTCTAGAACTACCTGCTCTCCCTTCTGGCAGGATTTTAGTTGGAAGGTGAGGATTCGTTTCTTCCACTCCCCTCTATCTCTGAACAGAAGACTCCCGGATAGAGACCCGGGTTGTTGGAGGTCGTGTGGAGAGGCCCGGGCGAGCTATCTGCATGTCCTCTGGTCCTGTTCCCTCCTCGGGCCCTTCTGGGAAAGGTGGCTCAAGCACTCGTGGAACTGTTCACCCTGGATCTTCCCCCGGGTTGGACAAACCTCATACTGGGGGATCCCCCTCAAAACCTGGCTGGAGCAGACTCGTTGTACCTCTGGTCCCTGCTCCTGGCGGCGGCCCATAAGTCAATCACTAGGCTGTGGTTGAGAAGGGACCCCCCCGGCCTGGGTGACTGGATTGCGGTGGTGCAGGAGGTGGCAGCGATGGAGGAGATAACTTACAAGATAAATTGTAGGTTGCCGGTCTTTGTTCGGAGGTGGGCAAGGTGGGAGGTTAGCCGGGGGCCTCCTCGGCTCGGACCTCCTCAAGTCCCACCCCAGGATCAGGCACTGGTTAGGGCTTTAAATAAGATTAAAAATAAATTCAAATTAAACAAGTAGTACCTCCGAATGTAATCTCAAAGTGAGACAGTCACTCAGGAAGGGTCCTCCTCGTCGGGCCGGGGGTGCCCCCCGTTGAGCCCGATCATGTCAGCCCTTTAGCTGGGATAGAGGGTTCTGGTTCACTTCCTATATTCAATGTCTCTCAATGTCTGTATTCTGAAATGGATTGTATGTATTTGAAAGGAACTGATCTTTCTTGGACTGTTCACCTTTTTCTGTTTTTACTGTACCCTTTGAATATTAATAAACTTAAATAAAAAAAAAAAAAAAAACACAAACTCCGAAGGGAAAAGGTAAAGGGAAGCTGGGGGGGTAGTGATAAGGGTAGCCTAAAGTCAAGGGAAAAGCAAGGAAGAAAAAACTCAGAAAGATAAATCGTCAGGCACGGGAGTGGTGCAGTGTAATGGGTGCGGGGGCTGCATTCTTCAGAGGCACGTTCTGGAGACTGAGGAGTTGCCCCATGTGCAGGCACCTCTCTGGGATGAGAACACAGGTCACTGGACTCTGGGCTGAACTAGTACTAGTACAGGGCACATCTGCCTCACCCAGAGGCCTCCTAGTTTGCCGTTACTCCCTCAGAGGAAGCCAGCGAGGAAGCAGAATGGCTGGATCTTGGTGGCTTTGGGAGGGTGAGGAGAAGAAAGACGGAGAGCGCCCCTCGGACCTTATCGCTACGCAATTCCTTAATAATTCTGGTGGGATACCAAGAAGCCAGGAGGAGCCACCTGAGGCAGGAGGAGTAAGAGAGGAGGTGGGCTTCCTCAAGGGAGGAGGCCCCAAGGACGGTGGGAGAAGAGTCCCCCAGCCAAGGAGGAGGCAGTTGCTGGTGGGAGAATGAGTTGGGGGCAGGGGAGGGGAGAGGAGGGAAGGGACAGGGTAGTGCAGTGCATTCCAGGCACTTCAACAGGAGGGTGGATCTTGGAGGGCGCTAGGAAAGAGGGGTAGGGAGGAGAGCTAGATGTCTACCTGGGGCGAATGATCTGGCAAGGGAAGCTGGTAGTGCAGCTTAGGTTTAGCTTGCTGGGGAGGGGCTTGAAGCAGGTAGCTCACGCAGCAGTCTTCACTGAAGTGCTGCCTGTGCATGGTCAGGGGAAGGCTAGAGAACTCAGTACCATGTCACCATGTCCTTCGATGAGTGGTTGATGGTATGGTGCTGGGGGGGGGAGCTTTGGCTATATCGTTGTCTGGTGTCACACCTAGGGGAATGGTGATCTGTACAAGGAAGACTGGCTCCATCCAGGAGGTGAATGGCAGTCCTGGATGGAAGGTTTAAATGCTACTTTGTCACACATTTAAACTAGCCAAAGGGGGAGGCAGAAAGACTGAGGGAGGCAAAGATTGCCTCCCCGAGTACTGCAGCAGGGAAGGTTAACCCAGGGAGAAGAAATTCCCTGTAGTTGATGGAAGCAAAGAGAAGGGCATGGTAGGCAAGTCTGGATGAGGAACTTCAGTTGGAAGAAAGGGGATGGTGGGAAGGCAGGAAGACAGTGTAATGGGGGGGGGGAAGGACCAGGGTAACAGACGGGCATGGGGGAGGAAGCAGGAAGGGGAGGCAGGTTAGAGGGAGAGAGGGGTGAAGAGAATGGAGAGATGTGTGTGCCATTGCAAGGAATTTGGGAAACAAAGTTCCTCACCTTGAGGCAGTTATAGTGGAGGCAGACCTGGATGTGGTCTACCACAGCTGGAAAGTGGCCATCTCAGCCTGCACCATGTTCCAGAAGGACAGGTCAGGAAGGAAAGGCAGATGAGTTGTTTTATATGTGAAGGAGGATATAAGGCCACTGAGATACAGGGGCAATGGGGAACATTGAATGGCTGGAGGTACTATGAGTCAGCCTAGAGACTGATTCAGGGGCCAGGCCTCTGATACAGAGGGAGGATTTAGACAGAGCCTTGGGGGAAGCCATTAGCAAAATGGCCAGCAAGGGGGAAGTATTGATTATGGGGGGCTTTAATCTGCCAGATGTAGATTGGAGCATTCTTGCCACAGTCACATCAAGAGGCAGGTCCATCCTCGACTCTATACAAGAGTCATTTCTCATGCAGCTAGTTTTGGAATCCACCAGAGATGGGGCAGTGCTGGACCTGGTACTTACAAACAGAGATAGCATTGCTGGCATCACAGTGGGTAGCCCTTGGGTACAAGTGAGCATTGCATTGTGTTGTTTGCCATACAGAGAGGACGGGGGTGGGGGGTGGGACCACACTAAGATGAGGGTCCTAGACTTAAGGAGGGCAGATTTTAAAGAAATGGGAAACTGCCTCAGAGAATGCCTCGAAGGGCTGAAGGCAAAGAGGGAGTGGAGGCTCAATGGAGACAAATTAAGGAGGGTGTAACCCAGGCAACAGCATGCTGTCTGAAGAAAGTGAGCAAAGGAAAGAGGAGGAAGAGGACACTGTGGTTCTCCAAGGAGGTAGCAAAGTCTGTGAAGGAGAAGAAAACAGCATTTAGAAAGTACAGGGAGACTCAGAAGGATGAGGATAGGGAGGTATATCTGGCAAAACAAAGGGAGATGGGAAGGAGGTTAAGGCAGCTAATGTACTAACAGAGGAGAGGTCAAAAAGGGGCAAGACCTTCAGGTATGTGGGGGGGAAGAAGGCATGAGGAGGGATTGTGAGACTCAGGAAGGCAGAGGGGTACTGCGCAGAGGAAGATCAAGAGAAAGCGGAAATACCAAACAGTTACTTCTGCTTAGTCTTCACGGTAGATGGTGAGGGGGATGGACCAGTATGCACCAGGGAGAGGTGGGTGTGGATACAAGTACACTCTTGGTGGGGAGGGTTTGGAAAGAATTGGAAGCTTTAAACTAGAATAAGTTGATGGGGGCCGGGTGGGATTCATCCAAGGGTCCTAAAGGAACTGAGCATGGTGCGGGCCACCCCTCTGGCAAAGCTTTTTAGCACTTCAGTGAAGATGGGGGAAGTTCCAGAGGACTGGGGGAGGGCCGATGTGGTCCCTGTGCACAAAAGCGCCAATAGGAAGCTAGCAACTACAGGCCAGTCAGTCTCACATCAGTGGTGGGGAAGTTAATGGAGTCATTATTGAAAGACAGGCTCGTGGAGCACCTGGAGGCAAAAGAGCTGCTGGACCACTGGCAGCATGGTTTCACAGGGGGAGGTCATGTGAAACTAATCTCATAGATTCCTTTAACTGGGTAATCAGGGAGGTGGATCAAGGGGGAGCAGTGGATGCGGCCCATCTGGATTTCAGTAAGGCTTTCAACACTGCCGCACAGGAGGCTGGTTAAGAAACTAAGCATCCTGGGGTTGGGGGAGAAAGTGACAAGATGGGTGTCAAATTGGTAGTAGGATACGAGGCAAAGGGTGGTGGTAAACGGTAACCATTCAGGGAATAGGAGAGTGGGGTGCCACAGGGTTCTGTGCTGGGACCGGTCCTCTTCAGTGTCTTCATAAGCAACATTGTGGAGGAGTTTGAGTGTAAGGTGTGTCTTTTGGGGGATGATGAGAACATTTTCAACAGGGATGACACACAGGAAGGGGTGGAGAGAAATCAGAGAGATCTGAGGAAACTAGAGGAATGGTCTGGGGGTAGCAACTGGGTTTCAGTGCCGAAAAGTATAAGGTTATTCACTTGGGGCTGTGTATAAGTTGGGAGGAGCGGAGCTTACCATCACCAAGCAAGAAAGAGACTTAGGGTCATTATATCTGATAACCTCAGGGTAGCTGGGCAGTATGACAAAGCAGTGCGAAAGGCTTGCAAGATGCTGGGATGCATTGGGAGAGGGATTTCTACAGGAGGAAGGAGGTTGTACTGCTGTTGTATCGCTCACTGGTGAGGCCCCACCTGGAGTAGTGTGTCCAGTTCTGGAGTCCACACCTGTGCAAGGACATTGAGAGGGTGGAGGCGGTACAGAGTACAACCAAAATGGTGAGGGGGTTGCATGAGAAGCCATATGAGGAAAGACTGCAGGAACTCAACATGTGCTCTCTGAAAGAGAGAGAGCAAGTATGGACATGATTGGAACCTTCAAGTACCTCACAGACGTGAACAAGGTGCCAGTGGGACAGTCTGTTTCAGAGAACGGAAGGCACTAGAACAAAAGGGAAGCTAAGAGGGGGAAAGTATAGGAGAAGCATACAGAAATATTCCTTTGCCGAAAGGGTGGTTGATGACTTGAACAGCCTGCCAGAGGGGATTGTGGGGAGCTTCAAATATGTGTGGGATAGGCACAGGGGCATATTAGGTAGAGTGACACCCGTGACCAACTAGGGTCAGTGGTGATGAAACAGGCAGGGACAAGAGGCAGACTGGATGGGACTAAAGGCCCTTTTCTTTTGACAAAAATCTATGTTTTTAATGTGCTCGGAGAGGACAGTTGGAGAATGTCTAGGAAAGGTGCTGGGACCAGTGCCCCCCCACGTTTTTCTACTTGGAGTCCTGGATCCTCAAAATGAAAATCCCACAGAGGTGTCTGAAAACTGAGATTTCTTATAGGCTTTTGTGCTGATAGGGGCCAAGCTGGATGTGTAAATCTTTAAATCATTATTGTCTGCTGATTTGAGCAAGTGCGCTTCTACTCGTGCTTTGATTAATGACTGCTTTTTAAAGATATTCATGATGACTGATGGATATTTGCATGGAACATTTGAGCTGACTGCTGTGTGTTCTCAACAGGACACTATTAAAAAGAAAACAAAAAAAAAAAAACAAGGAATGATTTTGTCGCAAAAGGTTTATTTCCTAGTTAAAGCCACAGCAGAACCTTTTATTTATTTATTTATTCTTATTCTACCACCCCTCTCTCCCCCCCCCCACCTGCCCCCATCAGTACTGTCCGGTAACCTTCCAGCCCCACCCATGCCATCTCTATCATTTACCCCAACCTCTGTCACCTTAGACTTCTCCGGCGAGGTTGGGGGAAGGTGAGCTTCCCCTAAACAGTGCGTATGCTGGAGGTGAGTGGGCAGTTGGTGCATCGAGGCCCAAGAGTGCTGGTGTACCTCACCGTGCTTTGCTGTGGCCTTTTCCTGTTTTTCTTGTTCCCTTCCCAGCTCCCATAGAGATGTCAGGCTGGTCTCACTGATGGGCGCAGGCAAGGCATGGTGTTGTCCTGTTGAGCGGAAAGGTTCCCCCCCACTCTGTGCCTGCACCACCACACAGGAACAGCCAGGTGGTGGTTAGAGCAGGCGTACGTTTCTGATGATTTGGCCTATTCCCGAACCCGGGTTGTGATTGGTACTGTTACCAATGCGCCAGTGGACTGACACAGTAAAACATTATGTTGTGTATCTTCCTGTTATTTTTTTTTTTCTGTAAAAGGCTTATTCCTTCCTGTTCCATGTACTTGCATCGTTCTCAACCTTTAGGGATTTTCATAAATGTTTTAAGTGACTTCCCAAGTCTGTCTGTAGTTCCCCCAATAATTCTCTCCCTTCCCTGCCCTACCTATCTAATGTGGATGTTGAGGGCCCTGCCTTACCTATCTAATGTGGATTGTGGGGGCCCTGCCTTACCTATCTAATGATCTTCATCTGATCAGGGAGCGCTTGACCATCCAAAGTTTTAAAACAGAACTGAAAACGTACCTCTTTGGCCTAGCATTTCCAGAGGAAGATTAATTTTGGGTTGGACTGTCATCTTGCTATGATCTGTTGGTTGTGTGTATTTTAATATGCAGATGGTTTTATATCTTAATTAATTGTTTGATGTTTTTAGTTGATTTTACGTACAGGCGTCTTGATAGTTGGAAAGGCACCTTTTTATAAATAAAGCGTGATTTGATTTGATAATGTGGATTGTGAGGCCCTGCCCAGCCCATCTAATGTGGATTGTGAAGCCCTACCCAGCCCTGCCCCTCTACTGTGGATTATGAAGCCCTGCCCAGCCCTGCCTATCGAATGCAGATTGTGAGGGCCTGCCCTAGCTATCTAATGTGGATTGTGAGGGCCTGCCCTGCTTGTCTGATGTGGGTTGTGAGGGCCTGCCTGTGACAGGGCGCAGGTATAGGTGGGCAATCAAGCAACGTAACACCGTAGCAATATGATATGTTTCAAATATTTATTCATTAACAGAAAAGTTCTTCATTTTGGCAGAGGGTTTTTACTTTCAATAATCATCAGTAGTGCTTCAGATTGTCTCAAGTAAGTCATTAAACATCAGGCTTCTTCTTCCATTAACAGTACTTTTCCAAAATTCAGACACATTTTAACTCATAGAAATTAGACCTGCATCTTTAGTCTTCCATCTGGGACAAAGTATGCATACAGTCTTACTCCTCCGAGCACTTCACTCAGGCACTTTAACAGCATTCCCCGGAGTTCACCTCCAGACCCAAAAGCATATCTAACCTAACTGAACCATAAGTTCCACCTTTATACCCAGAAGGGGTCAGGTGACCTTAAAACTCCACCCCATCTATGGTCTTTAACTATATTTCTTTATGCACTACATATTTATTTTATTTAAAGTAGTAAAACCCCTTTAAATTCATGTACAAACATACTTTCCAGCTTTCAAGTAATTTAAACCTCTTTTAAGCATTTTAAACTTTAATTCTGGTAACAGGAAGCACCACCCTTTTCCCACAGTATTTAGTAATGAACAGAATGGCGGCCGGCTCTTAAGACAAATTGAATCAGAGGAGCGAGGAACTGCAATTGGAACCCAGCAATGCCAAAGAACCGACGAAACCACCGCCCGCAACAAACACCCAAAAGAGCTCAAAATATCACCCCAAACACTTCATCGTTCCACGGTATGTCAAAATTATACTAAGGGTTTTAAACATCAAAATACAGTTAATAAAGAGCTAGAAGAAGGAATACCTGCTCAACGGTGCGTACACTCGCACAGTAATTCTACCGGCAATTCATGTTGCCGCCCGGAACCTCAGCAACGTTCTCATGTACAAAACAACCACATTCCTCTATGCGCTTATTAATAATATTTAACGGAGAACAACTAAAGAATTGGAAGGTTGCTTACATATTTTCAGGGTCTCTAAAAGGTACTTTCTTGTACAGGTGTAACTTTAAATCATCAGAACCCTGAGCTTTTCTTTACATAGCCCTCAAAATTGCAACAAACTTAATTACCATGTTCAAACTAAAAAACTAAAGATATTACACAATGCCCTCTCTTAAAAATAAAAAAAATGTGAATGGTAAAAAAGAGAACCAAGGGGTTCTCAACACGATTGCAAAACACAAGCCAGCCCATTTCCCGACGGCTGATATTTCAGCCCGTCGGCAAATATTTCAGTTTGCCTTTTTTATCTAGGAGCTTACAGGACTCCCTGCTATCTACAGCCTTTTCAAGGGGAAATTCCTCCACTTGAACAAACAAAATAATCATTTCAGCCCAACTCTACAGATACATTAAATTTTAAGGCAGCTGTATTTAAACGAATAAAACTAAACTGACGCTGAACACCCCTCCACTAAAATGGGGCTAATTCCAAAAACCACACTCTCCTTACAAAACAAGTATCCACGGCTTTTAGGAGGACATTCACACAAAACACAAAATAAAACTGGACATTTGTGGTGCTGCACGATCTAAGAGCACCGCACAGACGCGGGCCACATAGAACGCTCAGACAGCGATCTTGAATATCTACTCACAGGGTCCAAACCATTTGAAATCTTCTCCTAACACTCCCCAAAAACCACACAAAGGGGAAAATATCCCACAAATAAAAAGAAGCAATGTGACCAGCTCCCATTTCAATTTAACTTTCTCTCTTTAAAGGGAGATCAGTCAAACACTCCAATACAAAAAGACAACAAACATCTAGCCCCATATATTATTTATCTCATCTCACAGAGCCACTCTGTGACACTGCCCTAGCTATCTAATGTGGATTGTGAGGGCCTGCCCTGCTTGTCTGATGTGGATTGTGAGGGCCTGCCCTGCTTGTCTGATGTCGATTGTGAGGGCCTGCCCTACCTATCCAGTGTGGATTGCGAGGGTCTTGCCCTGCCTGTCTGATGTGGATTGTGAGGGCCCTAACCCTACCTATCTAATGTGGATTGTGAGGGCCTTACCCTGCCTGTCTAATATTGATTGTGAGGGCCTTACCCTACCTATCTAATGTGGATTGTGAGGGCCTGCCCTACTTGCCTAATGTGGATTGTGAGGGCCTTACCCTGCCTGCCTAAAGTAGATTGTGAGGGCCTTGACCTACCTAATGTTGATTGGGAGGGCCCAGTCTTGCCTGTCTAATGTGTATAGTGAGGGCCCTGCCCTACCTATCCAGTGTGAATTGGGGAGCCCTAGTGGCCCTTCACTCCTCCTTCCCCCTTCCCTTTTGCTACCGTCTTTACCACCCCACATGTCTGCCCCAGCCATATTTGAACCCTTACTAATTTTGTACAGACCACCAACCTTGGTAGTATATTTCATGCCTCTACCACCCTCTGTAAAAAGACATGCTTTCTGACAAGCCTCATAAATCTCTCACCCACCAGTCTGAGTTTCCCGTTAGTTGTTTTCCCACTCAGCGTGAACAACTGTCTGCTGTCTACGTTGTCTCCCACTCCTACACATCACTCCTGTTGTGGGATATCTGAGGGGTGTGAGCTTGACTTCAGATGTCATTGTTGAATGTATGGTTTCCTGCTTAAAGTATAATGGTCGAAGGAGCACTTCATAACTTGGGTCTAAATAACTGAACACACTGCTATATATGGTTATGTTATAAAATGGCCAAGAAAACTCCTGCAAGCTGAAAAAGCTGCATCAGTCCTTAAACTGTGATGATATCCCCTCATCCAACCCTTCTACCTCTCCTCTCGACTCCCCAATATGTTGTGTGGAGCAAATCACTCCTCTCTCCATCACAACTGCTGTTCAGAGCCCATCTTCTGCAGAGTCAGCTGCACAATGAACATCATACACTGTAATGCACCTTGTATTTATAATGATCATTTTGCCTGCATGTAAAAACCTGCCTGCCGCACTTATTCTTGTAATATTTTTTTTTTAGTTGTTTAACCAGGAGTAGCACACTAAGCTGAAAGCTTTTTTACAGGAGCAACCTGTAACTGTAGTTACACTTGATATGATTTATAATGAAAGTCCTCTGTATTCCATGTACTGTAATCTCCCACTGCCCTTTCCTCCGGGTCACACCTGGAAACGAGCTTCGGCTCTGAGTGCCTTTCCCGGTTATCAGATAAAAAATAAAATAAAAATCTCAGGGTAATAACTGGGGAGCAGTTTTTTCTATGGGCTCGTCCAGTTATTATTTCCCATAATAACCAGACAGTCATTACTGCAAACACGTGCTGCATTTGACCCTTTCCGCTCAAGCCCCATTCTCAAAGCTACACAGCACTTGCAAATTGGAAATCAATCAAGTTCTCTACAGTTACTACTGCATTTTTAGGACTTTGTTTGACAGAAATGTAAATATCGCAGAACTGTGCTGGATACACTGCAGTTCAGTCATTCTTTAGAACGAGTTTAAAAATGCAAGTTTCAAGTGTTGCAAACTTGATTTCTGCTCTATTCTTGACTTTGCAGTTCATTGTAAACCCAATTCCTGCTCTGTTCCTGACTTTGCTTTTACTGTAAATCCGATTTCTGCTCTGTTCCTGATTTTGCTGTTTGTTGTAAACCAGATTCTTGCACTGTTCCTGATTTCCATTTGTTGTGAATCCAATTCCTGATCTGTTCCTGACTTTGCTGTTTCTTATAAACCCGATTCCTGCTCTGTTCCTGACTGTACTGTTTGTTATAAGCCCAATTCTTGCTCTGTTCCTGACTTTGCCATTTGTTGTAAACGTTTATGTTTGAATATTTCCAAGAAATCAATAACCCAGTTGAGCGAACTCATTTACAGTGGGGTCCAGCATTCGTACACATTCATACAGGTACACAACTAAATTACATTTTACAATTATAAAAGCATTAAAAGGGTAAATAAACAATGTCACAATTTTACAAAGACTTTAAGTATAGAATACATTTAGTGGTACAGTATAATTAACAGTGGTAGAAGTAGAATTAGCAGCAGTGTTAGATTTGTTGCAACCCTGATTCCTGCTCTGTTCCTGACTTTGCCTTTTGTTGTAAACCCGATTCCTGTTCTGTTCCTGACTTTGTTGTTTGCCGTGAACCCGATTCCTGCTCTGTTCCTGACTTTGCCATTTGTTGTAAACCCAGTTCCTGACTTTGCTGTTTGTTATAAACCTGATTCCTGCTCTGTTCCTGACTGCTATTTGTAAACCCAATTCCTGCTTTGTTCCTGACTGCACTGTTTGTTATAAACCTGATTCCTACTCTATTTTTGACTGTATTGTTTGTTGTAAACCCGATTCCTGCTCTGTTCCTGACTTTGACATTTGTTGTAAACCAATTCCTGCTCTGTTCCTGACTGCCGTTTGTTATAAACCCGATTCCTGCTCTGTTCCTGACTACTGTTTGTAAACCCAATTCCTGCTTTGTTCCTGACTGTACTGTTTGTTATAAACCCGATTCCTATTCTGTTCCTGACTTTGCTGTTTTTTGTACACCAAATTCCTGCTTTGTTCCTGACTGTACTGTTTGTTATAAACCTGATTCCTGCTCTGTTTCTGACTGCTGTTTGCCGTAAACCCGATTCCTGCTCTGCTCCTGACTTTGTTGCTTGTTGTAAACCCAAGTCCTGCTCTGTTCCTGACTGTGCTGTTTGTTGTAAACCTGATTCCTGCTCTGTACCTGATGTCGCCGTTTGTTGTAAACCCGATTCCTGCTCTGTCCATGACTTTGCCGTTTGTTGTAAACTGCCATCCCTTGTAACTGAAAAGGTATTTATCATTACATTTTTAATATGTGCAACTGTCTGCCTTTTATAATTTCTTATTTAAATGTAAAATTTAGTTTTTTCAATTCTGTTTTATCCCCACCCTGATCCTGGCACTGTACCCGACGGACCACCATAGTGCGAGCTTAGAGGGACTCCCCCACCCTGCTGCCATGGCTTACCCCCCCCCCCAGGCAGGGACAGAGTGGGAGCGGGCAGCCAGTCCCTTCAAGCCACCCGTCCCGGTACCTTAGTCCTCGTTGGGGTCCTCACTCCTGAGCTGCTCCAGCCGGTGGTGAGGGCCTACCTAGCCCTCTAGTCAGTCGTGCCAGGTTGGGGCAGTTTTTCAAGTGTACGCGCCCCCCCTTTGGAGCCGTGACATGTGCTTGATGCCATGGCATTACGCCAGTGTCCATCCCGTTCCACCTCCTCTTGTATACTGCTTGGGCATGCTAAACCTCCAGCCACCACCAGAGGTCAGTTATGCACTGAGCCATGGCTCTCCCCACCATCCGAAGGAGACGAGCAGTCCTACGGACGCTCAAGCCTCCTCCCCCCGGCTGGCCCTCCAACAGCCTGAGCTCATTTCCAAACTCTGGTCGCTGGCGTCGCAAGCGGTAGCGCTACCACTGCGCGGGTAGGCCAGCCCTGAGTGTAACATATAATTATTTCATATTTAAATGTAAATCTGGTTGGAAACAATTGTTGCACCAGAAATTAAAAAAAACTAATGCTGGGGTGCAGTGTGACTCAAATTTAATACACACCTTCGGTGTGTGATGCTTGTTAAACCCCTTGAGCTTTGCTCTTGGGGGTTTGTGTAGCATCACACATCACTCATAGCGCTTTAAAAGTAATGTGCTACAGCGAGTGAGAAGCCTGCTTTTGCCACTGTTCATCTGCTAGAGGTATTTTCTACCTTTTTTTCTGTGGTGGGACTGCAGCAAGTGAGGAGTCAGCTACATTTGAACTTGGCAGCTATAGAGATCGTGGTGGGACTGCAGCGAGTGGGGAGCCAGCTGAAGTGAATTTGGCAGCTTTAAAGACTGATCTGGTGCTTGGCTGCATAGCGCTATATCGAACAAGGTTTAATTACTCTGCTGCTTTGCAGTTGACCTGGACTGCCTTAACCCCCCTGATTTGCTGAAAGGAGTGTGTGGATAATTGGGGGAGGATCATTCTGCAGTTTAAAACTCGCGCTGCCCCACCGCGCAAGCGCGAGTGAGCGCGAGCACCACTCGGCACTAAAAAGTTTTGTTTTAACTTCTTTTGTTAGGGTAAGTGTTTCTGAGTATTATTTATAGTTTCTCTTTCGTTGTTAATATGGGTATTTATATTGTAATTAGGTTGTTTGGTTTATTATTTTCATTAGTCATTATGCATACAATAACAGCTTATGAGAAAGGTAATTTAGAAGGGAATGTTAATAGTGTTGAGAATGTTAGTGGTAAGGAGGTAAATTGGTTAGTTTCATCCCAGATAATGTCAACGGAGACATATGTAAAATTGTTTAAAGTGAGTTGCATTTGTTCAGAGACTAAACAAGTACAGGCATCTGTTTCTTTGGTAAATACTTATAATAGATTAGTTAAAAAATTATTAAGTGGTAATTTTAAACAGAAGAAAAAATGGGTTAAACTCATTTTTGTTACTGCATTGCTGATTCTTGGTGGTAATATACATTTAAATCCTGGCCCATTACAAAAAGATGCAATTTCAATGGGTACAATAAAGGGTAATGATTTTTCTATTGTACATTTTAATATGGGTAGTTTGAGTAATAAAATTGACGTTTTTAGAGAATGGGTATTGGAACATCAAGTTGATTTGATTATTCTAACTGAAGCAGTGGTTAAGTATAAAGACTCCATCTAATTTATTTCAGATTGATGGCTACTTGCTGTTTAGGCGGATCGCAAGAATAAAAGGGGGGGGGCTTGCGATATATGCTAAGCAGCAATTAGACATCAAAGTTTTACAAAATGATTTGGATTTTCAGGGAATAGAAGCTTTGACAGTGGAATTGAAACTCCCTTTCTCTTTACCTATGGTGATAATGGGGGTGTATAAACCCCCTAGAGTACATTCATCAAAATTCGGGTTTTTGTATGACTATTTGTATAACTTTCGAGTTTCACATGAAATATTGCTGATTGGTGATTTTAATGTGAATTGAAACAAATTACAAGTGAACATGAGCTTATTGACTTGGCAACTAGACTTGGAATGACACAGTTAATTGATGGAGTAACTAGAATTAATAATAAGGATAGTGAATGTTCCTCTACATTAGATCTAATTTTCACCACAAGAGTAGAAAAATATAAAATTAGTAGTGTACTGTTGGATACTTTTAGTGATCATCAGGGGGTGGTATGTGTGAGAGCGAAAGAAAAAAGTATTAAATCTGGACACTGGGTTTTTAAAAGGACATTTAAAAAATTTGATTATACTGCTTTTATACAAGATTTGGAATGTGTAAAATGGGAAAGAATTGCCTTAATTCCAACTATTAATGAGGCATGGAAGTTTTTCCGGGAAGAGTTTGAAAAGGTTTGTAATCAGCATGCGCCAATAAGAAAGGTTTATCGGGGATTGAAAAATGCAATTTGGTATAATGGGAATTTGCACAATTTACGAAAAAAAAGAAACAAACAATGGAAAAAGGCTAAGAATTCAAAGTTATAGAAGGATTGGGATAGTTATAGAGCCTTAAGAAATAAATATTTAAGAGATATTAGGAAGGCAAAATGAGATTATTATAAATATTTATTAAAGGACACCCAATTTTCACATCCAGGTAAATTTTGGAAACTAATTCACAAATTACAAAATCCAGGAAAAAATGATTATCCACAAACTTTTTGTGTTAATGGAAGAGACTTGGAGCAATGTACAGAGACGGCTAATCATTTTAATGAATTTTTTGTTAATATGGGAATGTCAAAAGGGGATTCAGATGTTGCTATTGATGATAATTATAAGCTTGATAGTATAAGAAGGGTGATAGATAGCACATTTGATTTTGAATATATTGAAGTGAATGAGGTTTTTATGTAATTGTTGCATATTAATGAAAGAAAGGCAACAGGTTTAGATGAGATCAGTAGTAAACTATTAACATATGCGGCCCCAGTGATTGCTTATCCTTTGTTTCAAATTTTTAAATTGTCTTTGTTAGCGGAAGTACCAGAAGAATGGAAATGTGCAAAAGTAATTCCAATTTTTAAGTCTGGATCAAAACATGAGATTAGTAATTATCGTCCTATATCCCTGATACCAGTAGTAGCGAAGATTTGTGAAAAGATTGTAGCTAGACAGGTTAATAAATATATAAATAAACAGAATATTTTACATAGAAATCAGTCTGGTTTCAGAGAGGGTTATAGTACCCAAACAGCATTAATAAAAGTAACAGGAGATATTCAGAGAGCTATGGATAATGGATTATTGACAGGGGCAATTATGATCGATCTGTCAAAAGCTTTTGATTCTATAAATCATGAGATATTAATTAAAAAACTGATTAGTATAGGTTTTTCAGACAATGTGGTAGCCTGGTTTTCTAGTTATTTGAATGGTAGAAAACAAAAAGTGTTTTTGAGTTCATGTATATCAGATTTTAGGCAGATAAGGCAGGGGGTACCACAGGGTACAATATTGGGACCATTATTATTTAATTTGTATACTAGTGATTTGGATCTTAAGCAAAAAAATTTGGAATACCATCAATATGCAGATGATGTGATTATATATGTTTCAGATAAGAATGTTCTTAATGTGCAGTGTACATTGCAAACAACGCTTGATGATATACAGGA
Source organism: Neoceratodus forsteri (assembly GCA_016271365.2). Taxonomy (NCBI): domain Eukaryota; kingdom Metazoa; phylum Chordata; order Ceratodontiformes; family Ceratodontidae; genus Neoceratodus; species Neoceratodus forsteri. The sequence continues at coordinate 87,573,398 of JADMNL010000029.1, forward strand.
GTATTATATTAAAACAAATTAATATTGAATACGAGTAAAACTAAAACAATGTTGTTTAGACAAAAAGTGAAAATTACAGTTGAACTTATTGGATATAAAAGTGAGGGATGGTTCTACCTTACAGAAAGTTGATGAGTATAAATATCTAGGGTTATGGTTGGATGTGCATTGTAAATGGTCTGTTCACATAAACAATTTAGTTAAAAGATTGGGGCAAAAGTTAGGAATGTTGTATAGAATAAGAAGTAATTTCTCTAGGGACATAAGGCTGCATGTGATTAATACAATGTTAGTGCCAGTGATTGATTATGCGGATGTAATTTATGGGGGGCGAATAAGGTTGATTTGAAAAAATTAGATATGGTGTATAATAAAATGGCTAGGTATATTACAGGTTTGCATAAACACACGCATCATTGTGAGCTGTATAGAAATATAGGTTGGGATCACTTATACATTAGGAGAAAACAGCATATAACTAAGGTGGTATGTAGGTTTTTTGAAAATAAATTACCTGAATATATAGTGAAAGGTTTAAAAATTAAATGTTCAGTGAGGGGTTTAAGATCAGCCCAATATAGAGAATTCATAGTTCCAAAGTTTAGAACAAAAAATGGATGTGCAACATTATTTTATACGGGCCCCAAAGTTTGGAATAGTTTGCCTCCAGATTTGAGAAGTTATTGTAGTAAAGTAAGTTGGACAAAAATTAAATCTTGGTATCATGGGCAAAGTATGAAATTGCATGATTGCTGTGAGAATCTAGAGAATGGGTGAATTTTTATATAATTATGATTGTCTGATATATGGTATTTATTTAATGTATTATGGTTGTTTTTGTTGTATATGTTTGTTTGTTTTGTATCTTTTTATATTGTAACCAGGTACTGTATTTTATAAGGTGTCCCTTGAAAATGAGTGTGTTTATGTACTCAATGGGATTGTTTTACCTTGTTCATTATATATATGAATATATATGAATAAAATCATTACTACTACTACTATCACACACCTTTTATGTGTATAAAATTATTATAATTACTGGCCAGCAATTTTTTCCATAGGCTGACCGAGTTATAATTTGCCGTTATAACCCGCGGGTTATAACGGCAAACACGCGCCACGTCAATCGAGAACAGCCACTTCCTGATTGGCTATTGATCCCTACTGGGCGGGCTTCACTCGTGAGCAAACATGGTGCGTCCCTACCCGCATAACGAGGAGCCGCCGAGCCGCCAGACCGAAAGTACTCAATGTCTTTTTAAAAAAAAAAAAAATTAAACAGTCATTTAAATATCTGGTTGATCGCGCCATTCGAAAGCCGTAGAAGACAACATGAACGGCTCATACCTCTCTCCTTGAGGTAAGACGATCGTGATTTCCACACAGAACTTTGGCCAAAGATTAAAAAAAAAAAAAAAAAAAGCAACGATTAAAAAACAAACTGACAAAAAAAAAAAGACGACTGGAAAGACAGACAGGGTGTGTGTGACAGAGAGTCACAGTGTGTGTGTGTGTGTGTGTGTGTGTGTGTGTGTGTGTGTGTATGTATGTGAGACATAGAGTCAGAGTGTGTGTGTGTGTGTGTGTGAGAGAGATTCAGACACAGGGCTGGAAAAAATTGCTGTCCAGCAATTATAAAAAATAAAATAAGGGGTAGTGTGTGTAAAACTTGGATTTTACACACACCCTCGTTGTGGAATGCAGTTTATAAACCCCTCGAGGTTTATGTAGCATCCCACAACTGCTGGTGTAAAATCTCGTTACACACACCACCCCATATATTATTCTCTATGTAATACACACCACCCCATGCATTATTCTCTGTATATTATCACAGGTTCGAAATGACTACCAGTAGCAGCCATTATCAGCACTTTTTGGGACATTTTATAATGTCAGTGAATACATTCCAGGGTCTTGAATCGGAACTCTGATATAGAAGATGATGAATTTCTGCACGTTCTGAGGCTGAGGGAGGTTGATTCTCGATACAACCATTTTACAAAATGTGTGCTTACCTCGCTAGTTTTGTTTCATTGTGGCTGAATGGCGATATTCTTAAGCTTTTGGTGGAGCAAGTGAGTAGGTTTCTTGGACCAGTAAATCGTTCCAAAGCTTGGTCCTGCACAAGTCTTTAATAAGAAAAATCTTTGACCCTAACAAATAAAAACTAAATTAATTGATACGATGAGAACAAATCTAGGTGTATAAATTCCTGTTGTAGTTAACGGTAAGAATCATGGTTTGTAATAACAGTAATGTGATGCATGGTGTCACACTAATTGTATCTAGTTCCCTCCTGTGTGCTGGCTCCGATAACATCGGTATTTTCAAAGAAAGCTCTGCACTGTGCTGGTTTCACGACTCCTGACCTTTCAACAGTAGATATTTTTCCTCTGCAGAAGAAGCTTTCCCCCTCGCAGTCAGCCACCCCAGAAACATTGCAAGTTTTTTTGTTTTGTTTTGTTTTTGTGTGTATGTGTAGTTAATATTTGGCTGAAACTTGTTCATTTTGGTGTATTTTGTAGTTTTTTGTTTATTGGTTCACAACTGTTTGTAGATGTTATATGCTGCTTTGTGTTTCCTTCCCAAGCAATCTTTAGTTTAGTTTTGCATTATTTTAAAAATGAAAACCAGAAATCCACGTGGGTGAGGGCTAGTTTCTGTTTTTTAAAATGATCAACAGAAAATGTTGTGTTAGGGGAGGGTCTGGGTGTGTGTGGATAGTATGAAGGTAAAACTGCAGGTGGCACGAGTTTCCATTCTAATTAAAAACAGCCATTGTACTACAGAGGGGTACAGCAGGTTTTTGGTTAGTATAGAAATCCATGTACATAGAGTAACCATACACATGAATTAAAGTGTGGTTGCTCCTACATAACAAGGCTGTGTTCCCTTCATGGGGGGGCATCATAGACTTCAAAAATGAGGGCAAAGAAGGATCAGATGTCATCTCACCCCCAAGGTGGGAACACAGTCTTGTTGGGTATGGGCAATCACAGATTACACACTTTGTCGGCAGAAAAGGACCACACGGCCCATCCAGTCTGCCCTTATATCCTCCCCTGTTCTCTCCCACCCCACTTAATATGCTATCATCCCCTTTCCCAACCCCTTATGTCTGACCCATGCCCTCTTGAAGCCTTCCACCATTTCGGCTCCCACCACCTCCTCCGGCAGTCTGTTCCAGGCTTCCACCACTCTCTCTGAAGAACTGCCCTCTAACATTGCCTCTGTATCTCCCGTCTTCTAATTTGAGCCCATGTCCTCTTGTGTTCGCTCCTTTCTTCATTTTGAACGAACAAACTTCCTTCCTTCACCCTATTTATTCCCCTCAGGTACTTAAAAGTCTCAATCATGTCCCTCCTCTCCCTCCTAGTCTCTAGTGGGTACAGATTCAGCTCCCTTGATCTTCGCTCATATGGTATATCCCGCATCCCTTGTACCATCTTGGGCACTCTCCTCTGCACCCTCTCCAACATCTCAATATTCCTGCGCAAGTTCGGTCTCCAGAACTGCACCCCATATTCTAGGTGCAGCCTCACCATGGTTCTGTACAATGGCAGTAGCACTTCCCTCCTTCCTGCAATATTTTTTAAAGTGAATGGTTTCTTAATAAATCAGTAAAGGCAATTTTACAACTTTCTTGTTGTTTTATTTGATAATATACAACAAAATCACACAAGGCTTTATTTTTTTTTCATATAGGTTGTTTCTGCCTGGGCTCACTGGTATGCTGACTGCTCGTTGCCACCACGAAGACCAGCACAGCGGCAGGATTCACCCAAAATTGTTGGGTCGCTGTGCTGGTCCCCGCAGACACCAGTGGTGCATCTCCCAGTGTTGCGCCTCCTCTCCAAGACAACTCTGACTCGGAGTTGAATATATAGAAACTGGGGGTGTGTGGGGGGTTCAGGGGGCACAGCATCCCGAAGGAAATGCTCGCACATCTCCAACAGTACAATGCCGACACTCGGTATTGTGTCTGTTGCTGTCGGGGATGTCGCCCCGCTATAGGTAAACGTGGCTCACCGTGGGTGGCTGCGATCAGCCCATCCCTGCCTCTTGGGTCCGTCTACTGTCTCTCCAACTTTGCTGAGACCCATTCTCCCATAGATTCCCCCCCATGGTGGGGCTGGGAAGAGGAGAGATGTCCTCCCCCACCCAGGAATTCACAGTCCAGACTGGGGTATCCGTGATCCGGTGACAGAACGGGACAAGAGTAGACAGACAGGGCTTCATGTAGCCCACGGTTGACATTTTTCCTCCATCCCCCCCCCCCCGATACCATGGTGCCGTAAGTGTGCGTGCATGGAGGTGTGCACATGCACCTACATAGCTATGGCCTGTACTTGCTGCTCGGACTCCAGCACTGCCACCTGGCCTCCACCAGGAAAGGAGCAGGATGACCTTCCCTCCCTCTCCGGGAGAGGAGAGCAGTCCGTCGGATGTTCAATCCTCTCCCTCTGCTGCTGACCCCTGGCAACCCATGCTCATTCCCGAACACAGGTTGCTAGCATGGCACGAGGTGTTGCGTCCAGCGCCTCAACCCTCTGCGTCACCGGGCCGGCTTATACAAGGCTTTATTGTACTTATTCATGTTACCATAGTTACTGGAGAAAGTTCTGTTATTAAATTAATTTTTCTATAGCCACTGTTTTAATTTTTTTAGCTGTTTGTTTTCACCAAAAAAGAAAGATTACTTTTCAGCAACAAAAACAGGCCGGAAAGGCGGTAGTTCCTAAATGAACAGGAACTGGACAGAAACTGAAACAGAGAATGCTCATTGTAGGTTCTGAAGCCAGTTGTGATAATTGTTTTCAAAAGAAACAATAACTGCGAACTGTGTGAGCAGTTTGTGATGTAAGCTACAAGTGCTAGTATCTGTTTCTCACTCAGCTGTGGTTAATGACAGGCATGCTCCTGCTTCTGAATACCATGAGGAATATGCAAATTGAAAAGCTGCTGTGTATGGTTGTGACGACAAAACCATACACAACAACTCATAGACAACAGCTTTTTCAACTTCGACCCCATACACGATCACTTTTATGTCATACACAACAAACTTCTAGTCAAACACAACGGGCTATTTAAGGTATTGATTTCCATACGCAATCATTACAAACTGTATACTAGATATATATTTTTACAATACTATATATAATTTTTTATGGTCTCTGCCTCCCTGGCTTCTTCAGATAAAGATCTGCTGTTGAAAGATCAGGGAGTGCAAGACCAGCACAGTGCAAAGGGTATCCTTTAAAAAAATACTAGTGTTCTGTGGGCATCAAGCAAACACGGACCGCATGCAGCTAGTGTGACTGTTCATCCCTTAGGAGAAATAAAGTTACAGTGGGAATACCTTTTTCTTTGGGGGTATGGTATACTATGCCACCACACCCCACAGAACAGGGTTTTATAGTGTTCCCCTAACAGTATATCACTTTGTTTAATCCTAGAAAGAAGACACGGCCCGCTAAGGAAGCTTTACAGCCGTGCACAGCCTCCTCCACATCCTACCATCTCTTCAGCGCCTCCAAAATCCCGTCCTTGTAACAGCCAGCCCTCGAACCAGAGCTGCACCCAGTCCACAGCCTGCAGTCACCATGGAACTTCGAAGTCCTCCAAAGAGAAGTCCCAGAGTCCTGGCGGTAGCACAGAGCCACATGCTGACCAGTCAATGAGAGGACAAAGAGACAATCTCTGGTATGAGTTCTGCACGGAAGGGACAAACAGTACTGATCTTAGTAGGGCAAGCATTACTAGTTTTAAAAGGAACAGGTAGTGCCAGTTTTAAAGGGACAGTTAATGCCAAGTTTAAAGGGGCAGTTAGTGTCAGGTTTAAAGGGGCAGGTAGTTCCAGTAATTAAGGGGTACATAATTCCAGTTCTAAGGGGGCACATAGTGCTAGTTCTGAAATGGTGGGTAGTGTCCATTTTAATGGGGCAGGTAGTGCTAGTTTTAAAGGGGGAGTAGTGCCAGTTTTAAAGGGACGGGTGGTGCCAGGTGGGAAGTGACTGTTTTGAAGAGGTCAGTAGTGCTGGTTTTAAAGGAACAGGCAGTGCTGATTTTAAAGGACCAAGTAGGGCTGGTTTTAAAGGGGCAGATAGTGCCAGTTTAAGGGGAAGGTAGAGCTAGTTTAAGGGTAGTGTCAGTTAAGGGGGCATTACATGCCAGTTTAGGGGGCAGGTACTGCTAATTTAAGAGATAGGTAGTGCCAGTTTAAGGGACTAGTACTGCCAGTTTAAGGGGATGGTGGTGCCAGTTTATGGGGCCTACAATGCCATTTCATGGGGACAGTAATGACAGTTTAAGGGGCAGGTATTGCATTTCTGTTAACTTCCCATGAGCTGTTTTTTATAACTAAAGCAAAGAATGAATTTCCTATTGTGTACAAAACTTAAATCTGTATCTAATTTTTAAAGCCAAGGTGAGTTTTCCTTAACATAGAAACATAGAAGTTGCCAGCAGAAAAAGACCTGCAACGAATCCAGTCTACTGTGCCCAACCTATTCTTGTGTGCGAGGGCCCTCGTGGCCCTTCACTCCTCCTTTTCGCCCTCCCCTTTTGCTGATGTCCCTACCAGTCCCACGTGTGTCTGCCTCAACCATGCTCACTGATTTCGCACAGACAGCATCCACTAGTAGTCTGTTCCACACATCCACCATCTTTTTTTGTGGAGAAGTACTTCCTTACATCCCTCCTAAATCCCCCCCCCCCCCAACGAGCATCATTGAGTTCTCCCTGGTGCTTTTGTTCCCACTTAGCGTGAACATCTCTCTGCTATCTGCTTTATTTACCCTGTGGAGGGATTTGTTATGTTTTGCTCATTTCCAGCCTCTCCATTCTGTGCATAGTGAGGTCCTCCAACAACTCCACGCAAGTCCTTCTCTGCTGTTCCTGAATCATTTTGGTTACCCGTCGGGGCCAGATGAGATGCATCCGAGGGTACTCAAAGAATTGGCAGCAGAACTAACTGAACACCTGGTAGGGTTATTGAGTATCTCAGTTGAGACAGGGTATTTCCAGAAGACTGGTGGGTGGCAGATGTAGTCACACTCCATGGGGGGAGAGGGAGACAAGGAGCAACAGGTAAGCACAGACCTGTCAGTCTTACCTCTGTTATGGGTAAACTGATGGAGACTAGTCAAAGAGGACCTTGTGGACTACCTGGAGAGCAGTGGACTCCAGGATAATGGGTTCATGACAAGGACCAACCTGATAGAGTTCTTTGACTGGGCAGTGAGGGTAGTGGATAAGGGCCATACTGTGAATTTACTCTACTTTGATTTCAGCAAGGCTTTCGACTCGGTGTCTCTCAGAAGGTTGTTGAAAAAGCTGTAGAATCTGCATGCAGTGAAGGACACAGACAGATGAGAAACTGGTTGGAAGGGAGACAACAGAGGTTTGTGGTTAACAGAGTCAAATCAGAAGGGTGGTAACCAGCGGAATGCCACAAGGATCGGTCCTGGGTCCAGTTCTTTTCATTGTGTTCATCAGGGGCACAGGAGAAGGAATTTGGGGCAGGATGTGTCTTCACGGAGTATACTAAAGTTTGTGGCTGGGTCGACAGCGAGGAGGGGGTTGGGAGATACAACAAAACTTACAAAGGCTAGAGAGGTGGTCAGAGGTTTGGCAGTTAAAATTTGATGCCAAGAAGTGTAAGGTGATGCACATAGGGAACAAGAACCCCTGGATAGAGGACTGGATGGGTGGGGATAATGTTGGGTATGACCTCTGAGGAAAGAAACCCAGGGGTCATCATCAGTGACTCACTAAAACAATTAAGGCAGTGTAATAAGGCCTACAGTAAGGCACACAAACTGCTGGGGTGTATAGGAAGAGGTATTGACAACAGAAGGAAGTAAGTATTACTACCTCTCTGTAGATTACTGGTGAGGCCCAACCTGGAGTACTTTTCCCAGTTTGGGAGTGTTTACCTATGGAATGATAAGGACAGACTGGAGGCAGTGCAACATAGGGCAACTAAAAGACAAAGAACCTTAGTGCGTAAGCACTGAGGCAAGGGTTATCCCCAAGGGCATTGGCCGGGATGCCAAGTTTCAAAGAAATACAAAATCACACATACCTCCATAATGCAAAGCATCATGGGCTATATATGTAAATCACCACAAAATATTATGCTGGTTTAACTTTAAGCAGAACTGCATGGTGTCAAAAGGCCTCTCGCACAGTCTGCAGAGGGTGCCAATAGAAGACACAGACATGTGTTTTGTCTTACCAGGACTCATCGGTGTGCCTCGTTTGTATGACACTCCAGTGGAATGAACCAGCTACCTTAAGTTAGTCTGTCTGGGTTGGGTTGTGGTGAGCCCAATAAAAACAAAAAACATGTTAAAAGACAAAGAACCTTAGTGCCCAAGCACTGAGGCAAGGGTTACCCCAAAGGGCATTGACCGGGAAGCCAAGTTTCAAAGAAATACAAAATCACACATACCCTCATAAGAAAAAATTACTTACCATAGTAATGTTGTTTCTTCTAATAGAGTCTTGCTGTATTCTGACAATATACAGTTAGACCGACCGGTTCAACTGTCCCGGAGGACAAAGAGTTAACTCTATGCAAATGCATAGAACGTTGCGCTCGAGCTCGGTTTTCAAACCACTGTCCTCAGTACGTTCTAGTAACTGATCAGATTCTATGAAGCGAACAAGATATATATGTATGTAATGGCCAAAACTAAGCCTAAACAGGTCCCCTACAGGGGCAACATAAGGAAAAAAACAAAAGGGCATGTAAAAGACTCAAGTCACAGACACCCAAAGAAAACCAATACCCACTAATGGTTTAAGTCATAAAGTTACTGCAGAAGAGCCACCCTTCCCCAGGTTCTGAAGGGGAGGTAGGGTGGGAGGTCAGAATACAGCAAAACTCCATTAGAAGAAACAACATTACTATGGTGAGTAATTAATTTTTTCTTCAAACAGCTTGAAGTCTTGCTGTATTCTGACAATATACAGACTACCAAGCAGTCCCCCATGGAGGTGGGCACAGAACCTATGTGGAGAATAGGCTCTGCAGTACTGCTGTGCCAAACCTGGCATCACTTTTAGCCTAAATATCCCTCATCGTTCTTGCCTCCTCCTTGCTGTCCACTCTGCTGCAGATTTTGATCTATACTGCAAAGAGGCAGCTTTTCCCCTTCAACCATACCCCAGTGAGTTACAGTGGGGGTTGCGGCTATCCCCTGGGCTCCTCACTAAATCTGCCACTGCTTACCCCTTGTGTAATCCTATCCCATCCTCCCAGCTCGCTCACTTTCTTGACCAAACGGTCGGTGTGGGACAGTCAAAGGTTTTGCTGAAGTCAAGGTACAATATGTCTGCCTCCTGACTCTAGTCCACCGCCTGCATAAGCCAGTTAACGAAGTCAGTCAGGTTCATCGGACACATCCTTCCTGCTATGAACCCATGCTGTCTAGTGTCCCGAAGTTCATTTTTTCCAGGAAACCCACTAGCCGTCCCTCTCTTATGGTCTTTTGTAAGTGTCCTACTGTAGGCGTCAGGCTGCCAGGTCTGTAGTTTCCTAGTTTGTCCCTATTTCTGCTTTTGTGCAGGGGCACTACATGCCCTCCAATCCCTTGGCAGCTCCCCATCTCCAAGGAGCTATTAAAGGGAAACAGTCAGCACTAAGAGCCCCACACTCAGCTGTTGGGCTGGTCCCAATTTGCCTTTCGTGTGCAAAAAATATATATTTTACTTACTGTTTCCTGCAGTATAGTACATTGTATCAGGCTGATTCTGCTGAATCACTAGCCCGCAGTACATATTACAACTTTTATGAGCTCAGATCAGATGTTCCATTTCATTTGCCTTTTATTTTATGGACTGGTAGGCCCATTAGCTACTTAGCCAGTGTTCATGGCCGACCAGTGAACACATGCAGAAACCAAAAGAAAACTGATTGTTAACAAGTGTTTTATAGTGCTGTGGGACTGTACATAGCCCCTGGAGGACAGTAGGGCCAGCAAACAAAAGATCAGGGGCCAGAAATTGAAGAGGAGCCTGGGCACTAAGGGGTTGGGGTCTATATTCAGAAACCCTCACAGTGTGGGCAAAACCTGTTGGCGCCCGAGCGCTAACATACTAGTACGCCTATGCAAATTAGGGGGTCTCCTCCTGCATACAGGTGCAGCAGCGTATTCAGTGGTTTGCACCAGGGGTAAATGCTACCCAAACAGGTGCTGTTTACTGCCTTTGTAATGGCTTAACGAGGCACAAGGCCCTGGTGGCAGGACCTGGTACGGCACCTGCCAGCTCCCCCACACCCCAAACCCTGGCCCTTTGACAGAATAGATGCCCTGGTGTCTAATGGCACCCCTACCCTCCAAGCACCCGTCTATGTAAGGTATATGATTTGCCTGCTGTGTAGTGGCACCTCCAGTCCTCCGATCACCTGTCACCGTATTGTTTGTGATGTGTCTGGTGTCTTTTGGTACCCCCCCATCCACCGATCGCGCATCATTGCGCCCCCCCACTGAGCAGCTGTCCCCATATTGTTCATGATGTCCCTGGTGCCTAGTTACACCCCTGCCTTCCGAAGCTCTGGCCTGACATGCATAGTGAGTCCTTGGTGTCTAGTGGTACCCCCCCACCCACGGGGCACCCATCCCAGTGCCACCTCAAAATCCCTGGTGGCTAGTGCCCGCCTGCACCACCTGCATCGAGCACACCTCCCAGCTAACCGGCCCAGTACCTCTGAAGAAGGCGTCATGCAGCGATCCCAATAAGACTACTGACACAGCCCTCCTCTCACCTCCTCAGCCAGCCTCTGTATGGGATGGCAGGGAGCGATAATGGCAGCCAGCTGAGGAGGTAAGAGGAGGGCTGTGCCAGAAGACATATTGGGGTCTCCGCACGGCACCTTCTTCAGAGGTATTTGGGGGGGGTGTGCTTGGTGCAGGGGAGGGAGGCTGCTAGCCACCAGGGACTCAGAGGTGGCACCGGGACAGGTGCCTGGCAGGTGGGGGGTACAACTAGACACCAGGGACTCGCTGTGCATGTTGGACCAAGGATTCGGAGGGTGGGGGGTGCCACTAGATGCCAGGGACATCATGAACAATACGGCGATGGGTGATCAGTGGGTGGGGGGGTGCCACTGGCCACCAGGAAAATCATGAGCAATATGGCCACGGGCAGTCAGGGTGGGGGTGCCACTAGACACCAGGGGAAGTCACAAGCAACATGGCGATGGGAAGTCAGAGGGTGAAGAGTGCCACTAGACACCAAGGAAATCATTAACAGTACGGCGATGGGTGATCAGTGGGTGGGGGGTGCCACTGGACACCAGGAAAGCCATGAACAATATGGCAACAGGCACTTGGAGGGTTGGGGGTGCCAAAAGACACCATGAAAATCACTAATTATATGGCGACAGGCGACTGGAGATTGGTGGTTCCAGTAGACACCAGGGAAATCATTAACAATACGGCGACAGGTGATCGGTGGGTGGGAGTGCCACTGGATACTAGGGAAATCACAAGATGGCAATGGGCAGTTGGAAGGTGGGGGTGCCACCAGGCACAAGGGAAATCACACTGCCACGATAGGCAATTGGAAGGGGGCTTGCCACTAGACACCACGGAAATCATTAATGATATGGTGACAGGTGATCTGAGGTTGGGGGTTGCAAGTAGACACCAAGGAGTACAGTTGCATTGTGGGGCCAGGTTTTCGGTGTTTGGGGGGAGGGAGATGCTCGCTGCCTTGCCAGACGTGGCTGGTGGACACAGACCTGCCGCCTCTTCCCATGCAAATGAGCCCAGAATGGCATGCATGTGTGGCTCCTTAGCACCTTGCATGCCCAAGGGGCTCATTTGCATTTTGCAGCTGAATATTGTGCCTTGGCTCCTGGTGCTATCTGGTCTGGGGGGTGCAGTTCCCTGTGGGCAGCATACACCCCATATCCCTGTCTGGGCAGCGCTGTTTGCCGTTGTGCTGCACCGGTATGGCCTTATATTCAGTGAAATAGCACTGGTGCGCTATCTGACTGAATATGGCAACCTCCAGGTTGGGCACAAGTGCAGCGCAAACCTTCATGCTCTGCTTTTGCACATATTTGAATATTGGGCCTCAGAACTCATAAAAACTGTAACATGTGCCATAGGCTATTGAACTGCCCACTGCTGCCTACTGCTCTGACATCAGATGCAGGGATTCTGAAATTTCTGGTTACAGCAAATGTTAGCTTGTGAGTCATTAGAATCAACCTGATACAAACTACAATAGTGCAGTAAATGGTAAGATAAAAAAAATTGTATTAGCCAGCTCAGTGGCGCTGAGGGCTCAGGCACTGGATGTCTTACCTCACGCTAAGCTGGCGACCCGTGTTCGGGAACGAGCATGGGCCGCTGGGGGTTGGCAGGGGTCGAGAAGGATTGAACGTCCAACGGTGTGCTCTCCTTCTCTGTGGAGGGGGGTCCTCACTTGTTGGTGCCCCGTCGCCCCCTGGCAGAGGCTGGGGGACAGGGCGCTGGGTAGCAGCTAGGGGAGGAGTTTGGGGCAGACACCTGGAGGGGGCGCATGCAGACACATGCACACTTCCCTCCACTGGCGTCATTGTATGCCGCAGGCTCCAGGGAACAGAAAAAAGTGAAAAAGATGGCACCTGTTCGCGTGGCTTGATGGCTGTCTGTGCGCTCACTGAAACCGACACGGCACCCGAAACTGGATCCGTGTTGGCTAGGGAGTTGGGGGTTCCCTGCCACCCCACTGCAGGGGGTAAGCTGCAGGAGTTCTAGGGTTTCGGCGGGAGTTGCAGTAGAGGCGGACGGCGGCTGGATTCCTACCACAATGCGGGGACATGGGAGCAGACCAGGTTGCCAGGAGGAGGTAAAATAATAGCAAAAAAAAAAATGTGTTTGCACACAAACTGCACATTGGGACCGGCCCCACACTTGGGTATAGGGTTTCTTAGTGCGGACTCTTCCCCTTTAAAGAGCTCTGGCAATGGTGCAGCCAGGACCTGTCCATCTATTTCCACATTCATGGATTTGGTCCATCTGGGCCCATCAATTTGTACACTTTTAGTGTATTTCATCCTTTCAGTACTCTTGTCTCTGAAATCGGTTCTATACTGACACCCTCCCCACCCACCCACCCCCGGCCTTGAAGACACAGTCAGGCATCATATCCTCCCCCGTGTGCACTGAACAGAAAAACTAGTACAGTATGTCTGTGTACCTTTTGTTCTCCTCCCACGCTTGCTCCTTCTTCAATCTGATTATCCCTTCTTTTTTCTTGTGCCTCTCCCTTACAAAAGGAAGTTTTGTTTTGTCCCCCTTCTCCATTCCCCCTGATGTTCTCGGCTTAGTGTTTGACTTTGCCCTCCTCACTGCCTTGCTGCTCTCCTTCATCGTGTTAAGATGCACCCCGCTGTCCTCCTCTGCTTGGCTGCGTCTGTATTTTTTAAGTCTTTTTTTCTCCCTCACAGCCTCCCTCCTCACTTGTGCACCATAATGGTTTCTTTCCTTGCTTATTCTTCCCTTCCATAGACTCCTGTCCTCTAATACCCCATTATTGATTAGTTCCCTATTCTTTTTTTTTTTTTTACATTTTTAGGTATTTTTAACCTGGTTTTTGACCTGCCCCTTCCTCAGGCGCGCATGTGGAGGCACGTGCACACCACGTTCCAAGGCACCCTCCCGACTTGCCGTCCCCTCCTGCCTGCATTGCCACCGGACTGCCACCCGGTGGCAGCTGGACTACGGGGGCACAGCCTCCTGGGAGAGGAGAGTTGCCATTAGGCTGCTAATTCTGTCTCCCCATGCAGGCGCCCCAACGTCGAGTAGTTCCTGAACCTGGGTCATCAGCGTAGCGTGAGGTAAGATATAATGCCTCCTCCCTCTGTGCCACTGGGCTGGCAACTAGTTCCCAGTTGTTGTCCACCCCCTCAAGTTTCTCCTCCAACAGCTCCCTCACCCTTCAAAACTCCACTCTCCTTAAGTCCAGAACCTTTGTCAGTGGCTGCTTCCTATCTGCCTCTTCATTTGATGCCGAACCACATGGTCTGGGGATCACTAGTTCCCAGTGGGTCCTGAACTGTGACCTCCCCAAAACTGTCCCTGTTTGTGAGCACCATGGCAAGTAGGGCTCCTTACCTTGTAGGTTTCTTAGCTCTCTGTAACAGAAATGCTTCTGAAATGCCTCTGCTAGCAGCTGGTTCCCCTCACTTGGTACCACTGGGATGTTCCACCACCTAGAATACATCTGGCATGCTGAAGTCTAGAGAAGGTTCAGAGGAGGGCAACAAAGATGGTGCATGGATTGCATCACAAGTCCTATGAAGACAGGTTGAAGGAACTGAACATGTACTCCCTGGAGGAGAGGAGGGAGAGAGGGGGGATATGATAGAGACATACAAGTATCTTACAGGGAGGAACAGGGTGCAGGAAAACACTATTTTTAAGCGAAAAAGATGTTCCAGGACTAGAGGGCATGGGATGAAGTTGGAGGAGGACGATTCAGAGGAAACATGAGAAAGAATTTCTTCACAGAACGGGTGGTGGACAAGTGGAACACCCTGCCAGAGGAAGTGGTGGGGGCTGAAACAATCACGGGATTTAAGAATGCATGGGATAGACATAAAGGAATTCTGGAGGTCAGGGTTAAGGGGCAACAGACTTCTAGGAAAACAAACTGAACTTACAAGCTCAAATGGGCAGACTAGGTGGTCCATAGGCCCTTATCTGCCGACACTGTCTATGTATCTATGTATCTATGTATGTATTAACCGCACCTTCTTCCCCCCCATTCTGCTGTCCTCCTTTTCTGTATATAATTTTCTACCTTCTTCCCATTGCCCCAGTGCTTTTCTTCATCCATCTTTCGAATGTTCTGTACCTCTGCTCACCGACTCACTGCTGACAAAGACACATGCCTCCTGACTCCCAGGGTTGCTGGCTGCTGCTGAAGAGGTGGGAGATGCACCTTGTAGTCCTTCAGAACAGGGACTAGGGAGTGTGTGTGTCGCTGAGCAGGGTTTGATGGCAGGGGTACTCAGGTGCGTGGAGGTCATCATCCCAAACCACCGAGCCGGCTACATTTTATATAGTTGTGTGGCCCCACACACCTCCCAAAAGGGATGTCTACGACGGTGTCCTGGAATGGGAGTGTGTTCAACTTGTCATGCACACCATGTGCACTACCACAAGCATACAACCAGGAGTCATTCTTTGAGTAGACAGAATAATTTATTTTTTAATTTTCTGTTCATCTCCTAGTCACTCAGCCTGCCCCTTATCTGCCTCCACTCCCCCGCCCCATCACGCTGCTGTCCTTGGGACTTAAATTACTGACCCCTGCAGTGCCCCGCAGTTTGCCCACTGTGGTGGAGCCCCCCCCCCCGATTTTTTCCCCCAAGCCTAGGAGGAGTTCAGCTTGGTTGCAGGTCACGTAGCCCTATGAGTGGGTGCAGGGCGTGTGAGGAGAGGCAGCTTCATCCTGTACGCTGGGAGGTTTTCCTGGTTTTCTCTGTCCCCAACCCATGGACACACCGTGGAGGTGGCAGCTTGATGTGTTCACGTCACTGGGCATACTGACATTGTGCACCCAGAGCATCGTCCACTCGGAACTGCTGCTTCTAACCTGCACTGCACCTGTGGTCACCTTGGTGGCAGTGTTGCGGTACAGTAGGCTATCCTCCCTCCCCGGAGGAGAGTTTCCATTGGGATGCTCAATCCTCTCCCTCCCCCCTCGGCTGACCCCGGAGTGGACCAGGTTCATTCCTGAACCCGGGTCACCAGCATGGTGGCAGGTGAGGCATGGGTGCCTCAGCCTTCAGCATCATCGTGCCGGCATTGAGCAGACAGCATTGAACCCTCCCCAGGAAGTGAGCATCTAAATGGACAGTCTGTCACCTTCCCTGCTGGCCTCCGCTCCTGACGTTCCATGCTCGGGGTGCGAACCCAGGTCACCACCTTACTGGATGGGTACCTCAGTGCCTGGGGTGACAGAGCAGGCACTGCTGCTCTTCTAATCTCCTATCTCAGTTCTGTGTCTGTCTCCTTGTTCTAAGAAGGAAGTCTTTTTTTCCCCAATTAAAATTTTATTGATTTATTTGAAAGATATAAAAATCAGTTCTGCGTACACCTCAATGAAAAATACATCATATACATAAAGGGTATTGGAATATTATCAACAAACATCTAATGAATTGTTGGTGAACCATTTAACATTATCACCTATTAAAAAATGAGCACAGAGAATGCAGTAATATTAGATGGAGGTCTGTATACCATTCTAGTCCTGATGATCTTACTTTGAGAGGAGCTCTTGCAGCAGGCTATAACAATCAGGACTATGCCACAGACACTAGGACCCTCGGAAACATTTTCAGCCAGCAGTATACAGCAGGGACCGCCCCTGATGCTGGCGCCGCCCCGACTTTGGTCCTGGTACAAAAGGGGGCGGACCCAGCTCCACCTCAGTTCTTTTCCCGCTGCGTCCCGAATGTGAAGAGAAAGATCTCATTCCAGCTTGCCAGGAACAGCTAAAACTTTTCCAAAAACCCGCTTTTTGCTACCATATTTCTATGGTTTTTTCAAGTTTACCGTCGTCAGGCCGTTTCCGACGGCTTTTGCAGTTCATAGACGGATGTCTTCACCATCGTCGGCCTCGCCTGAACCCCATCAGAACAAGTGTGATTGTGGGAGGCAGATCCCTGCCAAGGACGGGCATAAAAGTTGCGTTTTCTGCCTCGGGCCAGACCATGACACCGCGGCCTGCTCAGCCTGCCAGGCATTTACCAGCCGGACCCGGATCCATCGTCTGAAGGCCCTGAAGGCTTTTCTTCTGGAGAAGAACATGGATCTGCACTCTTCCAAGGGGATACGTAAAGAAAAATCCAAGCAACATGGGAAAGACTGTAGTTGGTCCCGGCACCGGTCGAGGTCCTGGTCTCACTCGCGGCCCTCTCCCAAGAAGGCCCGCCCTTCCCCGGGCTCAGGAGAGCGTCCCAAGTCATCGCAGGCCAAGGCTGGCCCTTCAGGGGAGAAGCTGGCCAAGCCCAAGGTAACCCCTCTAAGGGTTACCACCAAGCCCTTGGAGGTGAAAGCTGCAGCCCCCCCTCCCAAGGCACGGCGCCGCCTGCTAAAGGCAGCGCCTCTGGAGCCAGGACTCTCGGTGCCCCTGGTGGCACTAGGCCATCGGTACCACCACCAACGCCGGTTGAAGGGGCAAAGGGTGAGGGATCTGCCATGGAAGAGCCGACGTCCTCATCTCCCAAGTCCTCCTCCCCGGGCCCCCAGGAGGGCTCATCCTTCGTGGGCCGACGTCCCGGATACTCTCTTTCAGGGCCGAGCTTTTTTCGAAGGACAAGCTACAGGAGCTGTTTTCCTTATGGTTGGGGCAGGTCCAGAAGCGGACACCCCTGTCGCCGGCCCAGACACCGGGCAGTGGGCAAACCACAGCCAGGAGGTGAGCCTTCCCCACGGAAGTCCCCGGAGTGACCGCCTACACCTCCTTCTGGGGCTTGTTCCCGCGAATGGTCTGGAGACCACCGACGACACTCCAAGGACTCTGGAGACCATCGCCGGTCCAGGTCTCGTACATGCAGCCCTTCTTGGTCTTCTAGACGAGAGCGCTCCGGCCGTTGGTTCTCTGACAGATGTCGGTCTTTGCTCTGTCGCCGATCTCAGGACTGGAGTCGGTTTTCGGACCGACGTTGGTCCTCCAGTTACCGACGACAGAGGGAGTCTGGTCATAAGGAGAGATCAGACTATTCTAGATCTTATAGTCGATCTCCCTGTACCTCATCTTCGTCATCTTCCTCTCTCAGCCTAGAGCGGTTCCTGGGAGAGAAGGACCAGCCTCGCTCGCCTCCAGACGATCCAACCTTCATGGACGTCATGAGGCATATCCAGGCCTCCAATGAGTGGGAAACGGAGGACCTGGATCTGGAACGCCGGAGATGGGCAAAATACCTGAGGCAGAAGGAGCCAAAACTACTGGTGGTCCCTCCTTTAGTGGACACCTTTCAGGACCTCACTCGGACTACCTGGAAACGTCCAGCTTCCATCCCGGCTGTGCCCAAGAAGTTGGATAGGCTGTATAAGACCCCGAGGGCAGAAGCTTTCCTAGCTGAGAACCCTCGGGCAGACTCCTCGGTGGTCACAGCTGCTCATGACAAATCCAGACAGCCGAAACACCTTAGCTCACAGCCTCCCGATCCAGAGTCTCGGTATTTGGACCAGGTGGGCAAGAAAGTTTATTCTGCCTCCACCTGTTCCATCCCTTAACTTCCTGACTCATATGGTCCAGTACCAGAATGCTCTATGGGAGAGGGGACAAGAGCTATTGAAAGCCATGCCAGATTCCTATCAGAAGACGGAACTTCTGGACATCGTGAAATCGGGCTCAGACGTAGGCTCCCATGTCTTGAGAGCCTCGTATAACACTGCAGATACGGTAGCCAGGGCAGCCACTTCCGGGGTGTGCCTCCAGCGCCACGCTTGGTTGAGAATTTCAGGCTTTCACCAGGATCTGCAGTCTGGTATCAAGGATTTACCATTCCAGGGTACCGTATTATTTGGGCAGGAGACAGAAGCTTTGAGTTCTCTTTTCCAAGAGTCAGACAAGTCTCTCTGGTCGGTCTGTCAGATGTTCCGAGGCGACCAGCGAAGGCAACGAAAAAGGCCATTTCATAAGCCCTCAGGTGGCCAAGGTCACGCCCGTGGTAATCAGCAGGGTCAGAGAGGCGGCTTCCTTAGTAGAACCGGTAACCAGCAGCCTGGAGGCACTCCTACCCGTGGGCCCAAGTTCCTCCCAGGCCTCTCTGCCTATGCCCGGCTCAGCCCAATGACTCCCTTCCACCACCCCCCTTCCAGAGGAAGACTATGGGGAGACGGTCGGCGGCCGCTTCACCCTTCATCTTGAAGGGTGGAAGTCGATCACTGTGGACCAATGGGTCCTAGATATCATCAGGAGAGGACACATGCTGGAGTTCACGGAGTTTCCCTCAAATACTCCGCCAAAGTACTTCCGTTATCCTCCTTCTCACATCCCACTAATAGAAGGAGAGATTTGGACCCTCTTGCAGAAAAGGACAATAGAGGTAGTCCCCTTGCATCAGCGGGGAAAGGGGTTTTACTCCCACTTCTTCCTGGTCCCAAAAAAGACACAGGATCTTCGTCCCATTCTGGACCTCAGCTCTCTCAATCTCTTTATAGAGTACAAAAGGTTCAGGATGGTGACCCTCCCAGGTCTACTTCCTCTGCTGCACCAAGGAGACTGGCTCTGCTCCCTAGACATGCAAGATGCATATATGCATATTGGGGTCTTGCCTCCCCACAGGAAGTTTCTGAGGTTCCACTTCCAAGGGGAGCACTACCAATTTCGAGTTCTTCCGTTCGTCTTTACAGAATGCTTGGCAGTGGTAGCTGCGGCTCTAAGGCGCATGGGGCACTACGTTTTCCCATACCTAGATGATTGGCTACTTGCAGCCCCGTCAAGGTCATGCCTACTTCATGCCCTCGGAGACACCTGTACTCTATTCTGAGAGCTGGGGATCACCCTGAATCTACGAAAATCGTCCCCAGAGCCCAGTCAAAGGCTTGTCTTCATTGGAGTGGTCCTGGATTCTGTCCAGGGCATGGCTTTCCTTCCCTCAGACAGGGGCGATCGCCTGTGAAAGATTGCCGAAGGGATCTCAGTACCTCCTCAAGTTCCAGCACGGAACTTCCTCAGGCTACTGGGGCACATGGTGGCGGCCATTCCAGTTACTTCTGTGGCCTGCCTCCACATACAGGTCCCACAGTGGATGCTCAGTGTACAGTGGGACCAAGGCTACGATGATCTAGACTTCATGGCCAGGGTCACCGAGCCAGTCAGGAGAACTTTACTTTGGTGGATGGACCCCCAGAACTTGGAGAAAGGGGTCAGCTTTCGTCCGGAGCCACCAGGTCAGACTCTTACGACAGATGCATCAGACCTGGGTGCTCATCAAACGCAAGGGGTTTGGACACCCAAGGAGCGATCCCTTCACATCAATGTACTAGAGATGCAAGCGGTTCTCTGTGCCTTACAGGCCTTTCAAGATGACCTGGTGCCAGGCTGTCTTCTGGTTCAAGCAGACAATATGGCGGTCGTCTTCTACATCAACAAGCAAGGGGCTACTCATTTCGTATTTCCTTTGCAGGGAGGCGATGAGAATCTGGTACTGGGCGCTGGAGCGGAGCATTCTACTATCCGCAGTGCACGTTCCAGGCATCCTGAACGATCTGGCCGACAGCTTAAGCAGGTCTCGATCCAGAGCACATGAGTGGGAGCTGCTACAGTCTGTGGCAGATCAGCTCTTTGACAAGTGGGGTCATCCAGAGCTGGACCTCTTTGCATCACCATGCAATGCCAAACTGCCAATGTTCTGCTCACGAGAGCACGCTCCTGGAGTTTTCTGGCCAGACGCGTTATCCCTTTGCTGGGCAGGGAGATTTCTCTATGCCTTCCCGCCCTTCCCTCTCATTCAGAGAGTCCTACTAAGTTACAGGCAGAAGGGGCCCGAATGATTCTCGTAGCCCCCAGATGGCTTGGCAGATTTGGTTCCACTCCTGCGGTGGTTATCCATGGAGCCTCCAACTCCGCTGCCCATATGCTCGCGGTTGCTGTCCCAGGAACAGAGTTGCTGGTCCATCGGACCTTCATTCGCCCACCTACATGCTTGGCTCCTTCAGGCGTAGCTCAACACAGATCTGGGTTTCCCGGAGTGGTGGCAGTCCTAGTTTCGGCGAGGAAGCCCTCTACCCGCTCCACCTGTGCTATGAAATGGAAGCGTTTTTGTTTATGGGCCTCATCACAGCATTTGGACCCTGTCACTTGTCCAGTGAACTCAGCGTTACAGTACCTCCTGTCTTTGTACCAACATGGCCTGAGTTACTCCTCTGTCAAGGTGCATATGTGGGCTGTCTCCGACTATCATGCTGTCATTGGAGATAAGGCGTTGGCACAATTGGATGTCGCCTGCACCTTTTTGAGGGGAATTTTGCGTACGAGACCTCCCATTCGGAAC
This sequence comes from Neoceratodus forsteri, assembly GCA_016271365.2. NCBI lineage: Eukaryota > Metazoa > Chordata > Ceratodontiformes > Ceratodontidae > Neoceratodus > Neoceratodus forsteri. Next base: position 87,594,426 of record JADMNL010000029.1, read on the forward strand.
CCTATCCCACCCTGGGATCTACGTTTTGTGTTGGAGAAGCTCACTCTCCCTCCCTTTGAGCCGGCAGTGGATTGTGAGCTGAGTTTTCTTTCTTGGAAGGTTTGTTTTTTGGTTGCTATTACCTCAGCTCAAAGAGTTTCCGAGCTTCAGGCTCTGATGCGTAAAGAGCCGTATTTGATTTTCCACAGGGAAAGGGTTTCCCTTAGAACAAATCCTAAGTTTCTTCCGAAAGTGGTCTCGGAGTTGACCCTCAACCAGTTGGTTGACCTTCCAGTCTATTTTCCTTCCCCATCTAATGGAGGGGAGGCTCTCCTTCACACACTGGATGTCCACAGGACTTTGAGGTATTGCCTCAAATGGATGGCTATGCACCGTCAGTCGGAGCAACTCTTTGTGGCCTTGGCACCACAATGCTTGGGCAAACTGGTGACCAAGCAGGCGATATCGAAGTGGATAGTTCACCGCGTTTCCTTCTGCTATGAAAAACACAATAAACCCCTACTGGGCCCGGTCAGGGGTCACTCCACCAGGGGAGTGTCTGCATCTTTTGCCACCCTGAGAAATGTCTCAGTCAGGGACATATGTGCGGCCACTACCTGGAACTCGATGCATACCTTTGTCAAGCATTACAGCTTGGATATCGTCTCCAGACGCTGAGCCAGTTTTGGTCTGGCTGTTTTGCAAGGACTTTTGTCCTAAGGCCTCTGGAGTCAGCATATTCCACCTCCCGGGGTCGTCTACCTCTGTGGCGTGGGACTGCTTGGTATTCAGTCCTGATTGTTATAGCCTGCTGCAAGAGCTCCCACTCAAAGTAAGATAGTACAGTTATGTAAGAACTTACCGTAACAGTAGATCTTCGAGAGGAGCTTTTGCAGCAGGCGCTACTTTCCCACCCGCCTTCCACCTCGAGGTGTGCAGATCCATCTTCATTTACATCTTCTCTATGTGCTTCGTCTTCTTCTCTTGTCAGGGTTTGTTGCGGGCGTTGGCGGGAGAACTGAGGTGAGCTGGGTCCGCCCCCTTTTGTACCAGGGCTGACGTCAGGGTGGTCCCTGCTGTATACTGCTGGCTGATAATGTTTCCGGAGGGTCCTAGTGCCTGTGGCATAGTCCTGATAGTTATAGCCTGCTGCAAGAGCTCTTCTCGAAGATCTACTATTACGGTAAGTTCTTACGTAACTGTACTTTCCTCCCCCTGGCCATGACTTCCTGCACCTACACTGTTTGTATCTCCTCTGCAATATTCCTTGACCTCTGTGGCTTTGCTGTCCTCCCTTACCTATAATACCCCCCTATTCCTTATCCCTTCCATATATTGCATAACCTGGAATGGTCAGGACCAGGTCACGGTGCTGTGTTGCTCATCTCTCTCTGACTGCAACCTAATCCAGGAGGGCTTCCATCACCATTGCCTGCAGCTCACAGGTTTTGATCCCCAGGCTCCTGACAATAGTGCATATAGCCCTCCAGGCTTAAATATTCTCTTGTTACACTCCATACTCTGACCCCCCCCCTTGCCAACCACCATCCCTCTAGCCTTGATGCGGGAGAAGCCTTCGCCCCTAGGTGCTGCTGTTATTTTCCTGTGCGGGCCATCAGGCTTTAAAGATTTAATAAGTATAGACAGAGGTCCTGAAGTGAGCCTGGAGTGGGGCGAGAGAGATGTGAGGCCCTGAATGTTGTCTTGTGTGGGGAGGGCTGTGGCAGCATCTGGCCCCCAGAGTTTTCAGTCTCACTTTTTCTTGTTTTCTACCTCCCACCCCTCAGTACTTGAATTCTGTTCCCTGCCCACCTGCATTCTTCAGCTGCCTCTGCTCTGCAAGCCCCAGGCTCCCTGAAACACCAGGGATAGCACTGCTGTGCAGGAACATGGAACACCAGGGGACAGTACTGCCATGTAGGAGCCTGGAACACCAGGGAAATATGCTACAGCACAGGAGCCTGGAACACCAGGGGACAATGCTGCTGTGCAGGATCCTGGAACACCAGGGGACAGTGCTGCAGCATTGGATCCTGGAACACCAAGGGACAGTGCTGCAGCTCTGGAGCCTGGAACACCAGGAGATGGGGCTGCAGTGCAGGATCCTGGAACACCAGGGTACAGTGCTGCAGTGCTGGAGCCTGGAGCACCAGGGACAGTACTGCAGCACAGGAGCGCAGAACACCAGGGGACCATGCTGCAGAGCTGGAGCCTGGAACACCAGGGGACAGGGCTGCATTGCAGGAGCCTGCAACACCAGGGGAGAGTGCTACAGCATCGGAGTCTGGAATGCCAGGGGACAGTGCTGCAGTGCAGAAGCCTGAACTATCAGGGGACAGTGCTGCAGTGCAGGAGCCTGGAACACCAAGGGACAGTACTGCAATGTAATGCTTGAACCTGGAACACCAGGCGACAATGCTGCCGTGCAGGGGCCTGGAACACCAAGGGACAGTGCTGCCGTGCAGAGTCCTGAAACACCAGGGAACAGTGCTGCACTGTCAGAGCCTGGAACACCAGGTGACAGTGCTGCAGTGCAGGAGCCTGAAACACCAGGGAATAGTGCTGCCGTTCTGGAGCCTGGAATATCAGGGGACAGCACTACAACACAGGAGCCTGGAACACCAGGGGACAGTGCTGCAGTGCAGGATCCTGGAACACTAGGGGACAGTGCTACCATGCTGGAGCCTGAAACACCAGAAGACAGTGTTGCTGTGCTGGAGCCAGGGGCAGTGCTGCAACACAGGAGTGCAGAACACCAGGGAACAGTGCTGCAGTGCCGATGTCTGGAACACCCGGGGACAGTGCAGCAGCACAGGAGCCTGGTACAACAAGGGACGGTGCTTCAGTGCAGGATCCTGGAGCACTACGGGACAGTGCTGCATCACATGATCCTGGAGCACCAGGGGACAGTGCTGCAGTGCAAGAGCCTGTATCACCAGAGGACAGTGTTGCTGTGCTGGAGCCAGGAGCACCAGGTGAAGTGCTGCAGCACAGGAGCGCAGAACACCAAGGGACAGTGCTGCAGTGCAGGTGTCTGGAACACCAGGGGGCAGTGAAGCAGCACAGGAGCCTGGTACTCCAAGGGACAGTGCTGCAATGCAGGATCCTGGAGCACTAGGGGACAGTGCTGCATCACAGGATCCTGGAGCACCAGGGGACAGTGCTGCAGTGCAGGATCCTGGAGCACCAGGGGACAGTGCTGCAGTGTATGAGCCTGGAGCACCAAGGGTAAGTGCTGCAGTACAGGAGCCTGGATCACCAGAGGAGAGTGCTACAGTGCAGGTGTCTGGAACACCAGGGGACAGTGCTGCAGTGCAGGATCCTGGAGCAGCAGGGGATAGTGCTACAGTGCAGGATCCTGGATCACCAAGGGACACTGCTACAGTGCAGGATCCTGGATCACCAGGGGAGAGAGCTGCAGTGCAGGATCCTGGAGCACCAGGGGACAGTGCTGCAATGCTGGAGTCTGAAATACCAGGGGCAGTGCTGCAGTGCAGGTGCCTAGAACACCAGGGGACAGTGCTGCCGTGCAGGATCCTGGAGCACCTGGGGACAGTGCTGTAGGCAGGTGACCAGAACACCAGGGGACAATGCTGCAGTGTAGGAGCCTGGATCACCGCAGGACAGTGCTACAGTGCAGGATCCTGGAACACCAGAGAACAGTGCTGCAGTGCACGATCTTGGAGCAGCAGGGTACACTGCTGCAGTGCGGGAGCCTGGATCACCAGGGGATGGTGCTGCATCGCAGGAGCCTGGAACACCAAGGGACAGTGCTGCAATGTAATGCTTGAACCTAGAACACCAGGCGACAATGCTGCCATGCAGGGGCCTGGAACACCAAGGGACAGTGCTGCAACGCCGCCGGAGCCTGGAACACCAGGGGACAGTGCTGCACTGTCAGAGCCTGGAACACCAGGTGACAGTGCTGCAGTGCAGGAGCCTGAAACACCAGGGAATAGTGCTGCCGTTATGGAGCCTGGAATATCAGGGGACAGCACTACAACACAGGAGCCTGGAACACCAGGGGACAGCGCTGCAGTGCAGGATCCTGGAACACTAGGGGACAGTGCTACCGTGCTGGAGCCTGAAACACCAGAGGACAGTGTTGCTGTGCTGGAGCCAGGGGCAGTGCTGCAACACAGGAGCGCAGAACACCAGGGGACAGTGATGTAGTGTAGAGGTCTGGAACACCAGGGGACAGTGCAGCAGCACAGGAGCCTGGTACAACAAGGGACGGTGCTGCAGTGCAGGATCCTGGAGCACCAGGGGACAGTGCTGCATCACAGGATCCTGGAGCACCAGGGGACAGTGCTGCAGTGCAAGAGCCTGTATCACCAGGGGAACAGTGTTGCAGTGCAGGATCCTGGAGCACCAGGGGACAGTGCTGCAGTATATGAGCCTGGAGCACCAAGGGTAAGTGCAGCAATACAGGAGCCTGGAACACCAGGGGGGAGAGTGCTGCAGTGCAGGGGTCTGGAACACCAGGGGACAGTGCTGCAGCCTGGATCACCAGGGGGACAGTGCTGCAGTGCTGGAGTCTGGAACACAAGGGGACAGTGCTGCAATGCAGGATCCTGGCTCACCAAGGGACAGTGCTACAGTGCAGGATCCTGGATCACCAGGGGAGAGTGCTGCAGTGCAGGATCCTGGAGCACCAGGGGACAGTGCTGCAGGCAGGTGCCTAGAACACCAGGGTACAGTGCTGCAGTGCAGAATCCTGGAGCATCAGGGGACAGTGCTGCAGGCTGGTGTCCAGAACACCAGGGGACAGTGCTGCAGTGCAGAAGTCTGGATGACCGCAGGACAATGCTACAGTGCAGGATCCTGGAATACCAGGGAACAGTGCTGCAGTGCACAGTCCTGGAGCACCAAGGTACACTGCTGCAGTGCGGGTGCCCGGATCACAAGGGGACAGTGCTGCAGTGCTGGAGTCTGGAACACCAGGGGACAGTGCTGCAGTGCAGGATCCTGGAGCAGCAGGGGACAGTGCTACAGTGCAGGAGCCCAGATCACCAGGGGACAGTGCTGCAGTGCTGGAGTCTGGAACACCAGGGGACAGTGCTGCAGTGTATGAGCCTGGAGCACCAAGGGTAAGTGCTGCAGTACAGCAGCCTGGAGCACCAGGGGAGAGTGCTACAGTGCAGGGGTCTGGAACACCAGGGGACAGTGCTGCAGCCTGGATCACAAGGGGACAGTGCAGGATCCTGGAGCAGCAGGGGACAGTGCTACAGTGCAGGATCCCGGATCACCAAGGGACAGTGCTACAGTGCAGGATCCTGGATCACCAGGGGAGAGTGCTGCAGTGCTGGAGTCTGGAACACCAGGGGACAGTGCTGCAGGCAGGTGCCTAGAACACCAGGGTACAGTGCTGAAGTGCAGGATCCCGGAGCATCAGGGGACAGTGCTGCAGGCAGGTGTCCAGAACACCAGGGGACAGTGCTGCAGTGCAGGAGCCTGGATCACCGTAGGACAGTGCTACAGTGCAGGATACAGGAATACCAGGGAACAGTGCTGCAGTGCACAGTCCTGGAGCACCAAGGTACACTGCTGCAGTGCGGGAGCCCAGATCACGAGGGGACGGTGCTGCAGTGCAGGAGCCTGGAACACCAAGGGACAGTGCTGCAATGCAACGCATGAGCCTGGAACACCAGGCGACAGTGCTGCTGTACAGGGGCCTGGAACAGCAAGGGACAGTGTTGCAACACCGGAGCCTGGAACACCAGGGGGCAGTGCTGCCATGCAGGGTCCTGGAACACCAGGGAACAGTACTGCACTGCCAGAGCCTGGAACACCAGGTGACAGTGCTACAGTGCTAGAGCCTGGAACACCAGGGGACAGTGCTGCCGTGCAGGAGCTTGGAACACCAAGGAATAGTGCTGCAATGCTTGAGCCTGGAACACCAGGGGACAGTGCTGCTGTGCAGGAGTCTGGAACACCAGGAGGCAGTGCTACCGTGCAGGAGCCTGGAACCCCAGGGGACAGCACTACAGTGCAGGAGCCTGGATCACCAGTGGACAGTGCTGCAGACAGGTGCCTAGAACACCAGGGGACAGTGCTGCAGTACAGGATCCTGGAGCACTAGGGGGCAGTGCCGCAGTGGAGGAGCCTGGGACACCAGGGGACAGTGCTGCAGTGCAGGAGCCTGGATCACCAGGGGCAGTGCTACAGTGCAGGATCCTGGAGTACCAAGGGGACACTGCTGCAATGCAGGAGCCTGGAACACCAAGGAACAGTGCTGCAATGCTGGAGCCTAGAACACCAGGGGACAATGCTGCCATGCAAGAGCCTAGAACCCCAGGGACAGTGCTGCAATGCCAGAGCCTGGAACACCAGGGGACAGTGCTGCAGTGCAGGGCCTGGAACACCAGGGGACAGTGCTGCAGTACAGGAGCCTTGAACACCAGGGGATTGTGCTGTAGTGCAGGAACCTGGAACATCGGGAAGTGTTGTAGCGGAGGAGCCTGGATCACCAGGAAGTGTTGTAGCAGAGGAGCCTGGAACACCAGGAAGTGTTGTAGCGGAGGATGTCACCTAGAGGAGGGCATCCTGTGGGAGGCTCAATCCTCCTTCCTGCACACTGCACCTTTCAAGACTCGTGCAAACCCAGGTTGTCAGCGTGACAGATGTCTTCCCAGGCACTGGCAAACTAGGGGTTAAATGGATTTTCAAAACTGAAGTCATTCACAAGTTGGCACCATGGGTGTACCCAGGGCAGCAGACTGAGCATGCCCAGCACAGCTGATGGCATCCACTTCCGGCTCGTTTGATTTGGACCATGAGTGTGATGCAAAGCAAGTGTAACTGTAAGTTTTGTTGTAATTTGGAGGATCTGTAATTTTCTATCCCCCCCCCTCCCCGTTAACATCTATGGACCTCAATAAATGTGGCCCAGTTATACAATTTTGGTTAAAAAATATTTTTTTCGGTCTCAGAACATATTTGTGTAGCATAGGCATGTGAGAAGGTGAAGGAAACATTTGTTATTTTAGTCTCCTCCTCCCATCCCAACTTTCTGTCTTGTCTCAAGCCGTCCATACTCTCAGAAATTGGTAAGACAGCTGGAACACAGGGTGAACATTCAGGTTTTACATTTGGTCTTATTCTGTGAAATGGTGACAGAATTTCTTTCTGCTTTCAGCTTGTTTGTGCCAGTGGTGAACTTGGAGAAGATTCCCAACCTCACGAAGCTTGATGGAGCCTGTTCGGAAAGAAACCCTAAACGTGCCACACCTCCCCCATCTGCACCACAGCCCGGCAACCCTAAACCAACCCCACCAAAGCTGGCACCCAGACCCCCTCCAGCTCCTTCCACAAAGACTGCTTCTGAGCCCACAGCACAATCAGCGAATGCTCCCAGCAGAAAGACAGAAGCCCTGCCTGCCTCGATAGAACCAGATCAAACGACAACCAAAACGGCGCCAAAATCCTACAGGAAGATTTCCAGTAAGTGGCCAAGTGAGAAACTGTCTACAAGCAAATTTGTGGGTGAAGGGAATGGAAGAGTATTTTGCTGTTGAGAAGACTGCCCTTTTAAATTTTGTGAGAGCAATTTCAAGTTGGTGAAAGGTCATGTGCTATCCGCAGTGGAGGCTAACACACACTGCTCATGCCTAGGTCTGGTATGGTGCAGGCAGATGGAAACAACCCTCCTTGTGCTGATCTGCTACTGTCTTGGAGAGACTGCTCTTTCTAGAGTGTTCGGTGGGTTGGGGGAATCATTGTTTCTGTTCAGGCAGTTCAGGGCTTTCCTGGAGCAGAGTACCGTCTGTGCTACGCAGCCATGGAGTGTGTGATATGTGGTATTGTCCACAAGGGGGCGAGCTGAGACTGCCGGTAGCTGACTTCTGAAACTCTGCAGTATTTTTGAACAGAGGTGGACAAAGAACACAAGAATTAGCTAAGTATCTGTGGTTCATTAGCTCAAGCACACAGTTGTCCCTTGACTGTGTGTGTTAACAGCAGGAAAGAACACAAGAATTAGCTAAGTATCTGGGGTTCACTAGCTCAAGCACACAGTTGTCCCTTGACTGTGTGTGTTAACAGCAGGAAAATGTTTATTTTTGTTTATGTGATTTACCAGGAAGGTGGACTGGGCAAAAGCCCATTTTCAGCCATGCCTGGGGATGCACACCAGTCACTCCCTGTTGTATGAGAGTGGCTTGGTGCAATATCAGGAATTTTAAACTGGGATGAGAGCAGTAATGTGTCTGAACTGGGAACTGAACCCAGTTCCCCTCGGAATTCTGTTTAGCCTCTCTATTGGCTGAGTTGCTACATGAAATGGTTAGCTCAGAGTTTTCCGTTGAAGAGGACTGATCTGTTAGCTAAGCTTTGGTAGCACTGAGGTGAAATGTACAAGGAATGTTTCTTTTCTCCTACTATATTTCTCTTCCTGGAGATGGATGCCGATCTTCTAGCCCGTACTGGTAGTAGCTCAGTCCCGTCACTCACTATCACCGCCCTGCCCCCTCACCCACTGCTCCTAAGATCCTCCATGCCCCCCAACACCACCAGCGGTGAGGCTGGTAGAGAGGCAAGCATTCCAGCTGGAGCAAAGTCAGGCGTGGGGCAGAACAACAGGTGGTGGGGCCTAAATGTGCTGGAGATTTCCTCCGAGCAGCTGTTTCTTTTCTGTTTTTCTCTCTACAGGTGAGACTGACGTCATCCATATGTTCTTGGTGCACCACACTTGTGCTGACTCCCTGTGGCCATCACAGAGCACCACAGAGCAGATAGCATATCCCTTCCCTCTACATAGGCTGAGGACGTTCGTGGGGAATCCTTGCCAGCCTTCTGCCTGCCTGCGGCGCACCCTGGATTCGGGAGCAGACCCGGGTCCCTGGCATGGCGAGTGGTCCTAACCGCTGTGCCATGGGACGGGCTGCGTAGCGGTTTTTTAAAATGTTATGTATGCCCCCTTCTGTCTCTGGCTTCCTTTTTACTCAGGAATACCAGTGGTGTACCTGATTCCTCTGTTCCCCTATCTGGATGCCTAGCCTTCTTGGAGTCTTTGTTATGCTCCCCAGCAGGGTCAGGGTGGGGGATATACTCCCAATTCATATGTCATCAGTTGGCATCCACGGGACAACAAGGGTCCAGTATACCAGGGTCCATCTTCCCCAAAGCCAGGGCCATTTTTTTCAGTTTCCTCTGGACCAGTGGGGCATCACATGTGCTGTCGTCCAGGGCGCATGGAATGCATGCTGAGTGTTGACGTTTGCCCAACCCCTCTCTCTGCCCTTCAGCTGCACAACTACCTGTGGTCACCCATGGACGCCACTGCCCACCCTCCCCAGAAGAAGAACATCCTCTGGGGTGCTCAATCCTTCTCCACCATGGCCACAACCGATGGCTAGGCTTATTCCCAAATCCGGGTCATCGGCATTGCAAAAGGTACCCCTACTGCTGCATCGACTGGTGGTTAAAAGGCCAGGGGTTTTTATTCTCTTTGGTCATTTGGTTTCTCCCATGCAACATATGAATTCGCAGCACTGAGTGGGGACTAAGGCTGGGCCTCAACTTTCTTCATTTAAAATTATTTCTTTGTGCAGCATTTTCAGTTTGGTTGTGCTGTAGGCAGAGATAAAGCAGTCTAGCACTGGTCACTGTTTTTTCTGTGACAAGCCAATTCCCTGCCTGGGGGTTCATCCACTTTGATGGTTCTGCCATGTGAAGTGAATTTGGTTTGTGACTTATCTTCTCCACAAAGCTGGTATGCACTACACTTGCTGCCTTACCTCTGTTGAATGAGCTGGCAGTGATGTAATTCATTGCCCGTTTTCAATTGGGTGAGTGTGCGCTATCAGTCCCTGTGGAGTTTCCCCATCTTATGCAGAACACTTCACTGCAAATAAGCTGGGGATTGCCCAGGCCCCCACTGGCTTGACCTCTTTCCCCAGAGATGACTGATAGATTTGTTGCTTTTGTTTCGCTTTTTGGCCACATTGGCCATCATGGTGCTCAGATGGAAGGGATTTACCCCTTGGGTTCCTCTGGAGTTTTCCCTCTTCGTGGGTATGTCGACAGAAGGATTGCTGCCCAGGCTACAACACATCCAGGCATGCACCCTGTCACCCTGTCATGTGCTCTGCAATGTCCTCCTCAATACCCATTTGCTGCACTGCAGCCCGTTTTCCTTCAGGCGGTGGTGACAGAGTGGGGCATTGAAGCGCTCCCTGGAGGAGGAAGGCGTCCACCGAAATGTTCAGTCCCCCTCCCCGGCCGACCCCAACGCCCCAGGCTTGTTCCCAAACCCATGTTGTTAGCATTATAAGTGGTAGCACTACAATTGCATCAGTGTGTAGGTGTGACTGATAAATACAGTATTTTGCAGAACCTTCCACACTGGCTAGCTAGTGTCGCGGTGACTGCACATTACATTTAGAGACTCTATTTGCATGCAGGTTTCAGAATCTCACTCTAGGGCTGGCTGGAGGCCAGGTAAGTCATGGCCGGAGGTTACGGGTCACCCGGTAGCCACGCATTCCCGCTAGTCCATCATGAGGCTGATGCTCCCCCGCCATCCTGGGTGGTGGAAAGTGGGAGCTGTGGGATTCCAGTTTGATGGGGGGAGGGACAAAAACGGTAAGGGGGGGCAAAATCATTTATATTTCCAACCCTTGAAAATTGGCAGTTCCACCAGCCTCTTGGTGTTGGATATGGCTGCAGGAACATCTTTGCCCTACTTTCAGCGTCTCTACTATTGCTGGGATGATAATAACCAGCATTTTCTGTTTCCTTTTCCCAGGGAAGGAATGTGACCTGAACAGACAGTGTGGCGTTGTGGATCCTGAGACCAAGAGAGTTTGCACCAGGTTACTAACCTGTAAGGTAAAAGAAGACCCCCACTACTACTCTTTCCCATAAGCAGAGGTGTAACTACCTGATGTGGGGTTGGGGGTCACAGCTTCTCCAGTCCCAGCCACTCCCAACAGGAGTCACTGTGTACAGTACTTCAGGAGCACAGACTGCATGGGAGCTCACAGCTGCTCCAGCCTCTCCTAGCAGGAGTTACTGAAGATAATGGTGTAAGAGCACTGACTGTAGGGGAGCTCACAGCTACTGCAGTCCAAGCCTTTCCCAGCAGGAGTCACTGTAGGTAATGGTGTAAGAGCACGGACCGTCAGGGAGCTCGCAGCTACTGCAGTCCTGACCTGTCCCTGTAAGTAATGGTGTAAGAGCACTGACTGTAAGGAAGCTCACAGCTACTGTAGTCCCAGCCTGTCCCAGCAGGAGTCGCTGTAGGTAATGGTATAGGAGCACTGGCTGTGGGAGAGTTCACAGATACTGCAGCCCTAGCCTCTCCCAGCAGGAGTTACTGTAGCTGGTGGTGTAGGAGCGCTGGCTGTGGGGAGCTCATGGCTACTCCAGTCCCAGCTTCTCCCAGCAAGAGTCATTGTAGGTGATGGTGTAGGAGCGCTGGCTGTGGGAGAGCTCACAGCTACTCCAGTCCCAGCTTCTCCCACCAGGAGCCACTGTAGGTAATGGCGTAGGAACACTGGCTGGGGGAACTTACATCTACTCCTGTCCCAGCGGGAGCCACTGTAGGTAATGACGTAGGAACACTGGCTGAGGGAGCTTACAGCTACTCCTGTCCCAGCAGGAGCCACTGTAGGTAATGGCATAGGAACACTGGCTGGGGGAACTTACAGCTACTCCTGTCCCAGCAGGAGCCACTGTAGGTAATGGCGTAGGAACACTGGCTGGGGGAACTTACATCTACTCCTGTCCCAGCAGGAGCCACTATAGGCAGTGCTGTGTGTCCTGAATCCCTGAAGACAATGATGTAAGAGTGCTTAGTGTGGGGTGGGTAGTTAAAGGAGAACTGCACAGAATCTAAAGTAATTTTATCCAGTAGAAGCTGTTTTTTAATTACTTGTTCAAATTCTGTTATTCTTCTGTCTTTGCAGGTTTTTTTGTTATCTCAGTGAATGTTTCTGATTTAAATACTGCTAAGGTCCATTTTCGAACTTGGTGATGTAGTCTGTGCCCCTGTTCTGCTCTTGTGTTTTTGGCACAATGTACCTATGTTCTACTACTAAACATTCTGGTTGTTAAGGACATAAACTTCATCGTACAGTGTTTCTTTTTTTGAATTAATGTAATTTTTCTCCCCTGCAGACTGATCAGCCCCCATCGGTCATACCTCGCACCCAGCCCCATCATCTACCTTCTTCAGACTTGCCTCTCACATTCCTCACTGGCTTGCCCCCGTTGTCAGGGGTAGCAGTCCTGCAGTGGAGTTAGAGTGCAGTGTTGGGAGAGCGCCGCGGTTAGTGATGCGAGACCTGTGGTGCGAGGTGGGCATTATCCTGTGTTGGTCAGGGGTGTTTTTCCCTGTTGTTCCCTGGACCTCATGATGTCAGTGGCGCATGTGACATGTGCGCCCTTGCGCACACACACATTGACGTCCACTCTCCTGAGCCTGACTGTGGCTGCACCACCACCTGTGGTGACCCCAATGACGGTGCTGCTCTGGAGACACAACCCTACCTTCCCCCGAGGTAGAGTGTGTCCCAAGGGGACTCTCGCCCCACCTCCCCTGACCAGCCCTCCGATGACCCAGGCTCATTCCCGAACCCGGGCCATCGGCGTCGCAAGCAGTAGCTGTACTGCTGCGCTGGCAGGCCAGCCTCTACATTGTCCAGTTCTAAACTGGTGCTTACAACCAGAGTTCAGAGCAGAAACAATCCCTGAGATTACTGAAAGGCCTGCATAGATAGAACAGTAACAGAATCTGAGCCAGTACTTAGAAAACAGCCTCTAGTGAGAAAAATACCATACAGGTTCACTGCAGGTCTCCTTTAAGGAGCACTGAGTCTTGGAAGAAGGTTGTGTAGGAGTACTTTGTGTGGAAGTGGGTAAGGACTTTTCCCGAGGCTAAGCTCTAGGTCCTTTGGTTCTAGTAATTCTCATAAAGACTGCAAGTGACAGTAATTGCACCCTGTTTGAAACAAATGCCTTGTTGGTATTGACAACAGCCCTGTACCTTGAAAATCTAACTTTGCGCTTCTTTCTGCACTAAAGATCCATTCCATACACCGACGCAGGGAAGTGCAAGGCCGGGCTAAGGATTTTGATGCACTGGTAGCAGAACTGAAAGCCAGTTCAAAAAAAAAAGAAGCGGGGACAGAGCGGAGCCCGTCTGTAAAAGAGGCAGGATCACGCTGGTCATCCAGGGAAGGAGGGCCTGTACCCTCTACCCAAACCCTGACCTCGCCATGTAAGGGACGGCTGACTAACTGCACAGCCTTGAGGTAAGAGCCACCTTTTGCACTAGGGTTTTGCAGCATTTGTTTATGAATCACGTGACCTGTCTGCTCCATTTTTCAGTCTGCTGTGCTATTTTTAGGGTGCTGTAGCTCTGCGCTTCCAGCAGTGCAGCAAATTGTCAGATCAGGCCATCAAAACAAAATTAAGCTAGTAAGTGGCCCTGTTACACAGGCTTGGAACGTGACATTTTTCAGGTAGCAAACAGCTGGAGATCTCGAATGGTTAACCGTCTTGTGCTGATGTCATCTCTTGGTAAACAATTGTTCTGTATGTTTTGAGGCCTTTAGTACGAATGCCTTCTGGGGATGGCTCCTTCTACTCCAGTTTGGCTACTATTATTGTAGCTGTACTGTGCTACTGAACAAGAAAGCAGTTTTGTGTTTTATTTTGTATTCACCCTGGGTAGTGCACTATCTTGTTTTAATAATTGGGAGGGAGGGGGTTTGGAGTCTGCGTCTACCTGATTCTACATCTGGGATATCCAGAGGCACAGAGAGGTCACGTGACTTGCTCAGTGTCATCCCGTGAGCCAGTGACTGACAGGATTCGAACCCGAGATTCCCATTTCTCAGCTCCTTGATGTAACCAGTAACCCACATTGTTTCCTCCTTGCTTGTTCGTGGTTATTAAGGATGTGCTTCCTGCATAGCTGAAACCCAGTTTTCCAGTTTCAGAATGATTCTAATTTGCTGCCAGTGGATATTCAAGAAATCCACCTGCATTGACACCAGCAGGGAGCACTGTGGAATACCATCCTACAGAATAGGGAAGGTGTTTGCTGATTTGGGGGATTAAGTAAAAATGATAAAGAAGGGAAACGCTCAGGAAGACTGTGTTCCTTCTCCTGCATAAAGAACAGTCTCCTCCTCTTAGCTGCTATTGTCTATGTTGTAGGACACTGAGGAGGTGAGAATCGGAAATTGTCACACCGTCATGAAAGCACTGTCATTAAAAATGTACTTGTTTCTGCCTAGATCCAGGATTTCCTCAGAGAGTGACCATGATGACATCAGATCAGCACTTGGCGAGCAGCCTGAAACAAGCCTACTGTACCCACTCCCACTGCTAAGGCCAGACTATAGGGTGTCGAGTGATGAAAGTGAAGAGGAAACCCCAGAGGAAGCAGAGAAGCTTGACTGCCCTTACTCACAGCGTCTGCCACAGCCAGCAGCGGTACGTTTCAGAGACATGACAAAGGCTTACAGGGGCTGATTTCGGAAATGTTGTTCAGCCGCAGGGAGCAGAGAATTCCTCAGTCTCAGCCCTTCAGAGAGAAGGGTATCATAGCTGTCTTCCACTTCCTCATGAAATGATAGCATGAGCCACCATGATTCCATCACAGCCAGGTTCTGCAATGCAAACCGGAGCCATCGGTCTGCCAGAGACCTCAGGAGCACATTTCTTTTTTTTGTTAGTTTCTTTATGCCCCCTGTTCTCTGGTCGACTCCCATCTACTTGAACGAGCCTCAGCCCCGTCACTCTGGTGTCCCCTTGGACCTATCTTGTGCCTCCCCATGTTTAGCTCTCCCCCTCTGCCAGGCCCCCCTTACCTCTGACACAGATAGATCCAGTTGGGAGAGTGAGCGACCAGATAGCCATGTGTGGGGCCTCCAGGCCGGTTGGCGTCATTTAGCTGATCAGTTTTTCTGTTTTTCATTCCCTTGTTCCCTCTGGATGCCAATTTCAAGGGTGCACCAAGCACTCACATAGGCATGTGTGGTGCGGCGCCTGTCTGCATCCTCCCACCTACGAACTGCTCTAGCTGCACTGCCGCCTGTGGTCACTCAGGGGGCAGTACAGCAGCAGAGTCGGCTGCCCTCTCTCCCTAGAGGAGGAGAGCATCTGCTGAAACACTTGATCTTTCTCTCCCTGACGACCCCTGATGACCCAAGCTTGTTCCCAAACTTGGGTTGCCGGCATCCTGAGCTGTAGTGCTACCACTGTGTCGACGGTACCGGCTTACAGAGGCTATTTCACCATGCACTGCCAGGTGACAGTTGTAGGTCTATCAGAGAGCCCTCGGTGGTGCCTGCACTGCCAGGCAGGAGTTGTGGATCTGTCAGTCATCGGTGGTGCCCTGCGCTGCTAGGTGGTAGTCATGGGTCTGTCAGAGCAATCAGCGGTGCCCTGTGTTGCAAGGTAGAGTCGTGAGTTGGGTGTAGACCTTGGTGACACGTTTTACCACGCAGCCCTCCATTCAGGTGGCACAGCAACCGACCTGCATTATGGCCCCAGGAATTCCCTTGTTATGGGGGCTGTAACTGCTCGCTGGGAGCCCTCTGCACTCAGTAGTGCAGGTTGCTTGACTGGCTGCTGAAGTTAGTGGAGGTGAGCAGCTCTGAGGGTGGAACAAAATACACTGGACTATAAGCAGTTAATTCTTTTCTCAGGGGCTCAGGCCAAAGTTCATTTGTGCAAGCAGGTATAGGTCTGAGGACCGCAATTCATTAGTACAGTGATTTACAATGTCTGTCTCAATATGGTGTTGTTTTAGAAGATTGTATGTATATGTGTTTTAATTTATTTGCTATGTGTAAAAACTAAGTGGTCGAACAATACATTTTCTTCCTACCTACCTCAGTTCATTAGTTCACAACAGTTTCTTTCTACACTCAGATCTTCGTTGGTAATGGTCTACACCCCAAATACCTCACACATTTTCCTGCATTTCTGTCTCTACCCCAGCTACTCAGGCAAACCAGCCTGCCAGCCATGTACAGCCTTTGGTTACGGCGCCTAGTAACCTTGTCCTGCTCCCACCAGTTACAGCACTCTGTACAGGGACTCCGACAATCTCAGTCCTTTTCAGTCATCCAGACAGATGTAACAGCCATACTTAGCAGGGATGAGCCAGTTTAACTTTAATTGAACCTGACTGGGATCACCGTCAAGCCACAGAAATGCCTGTATAAAATAAATGATAGAAGATGCTGAATGCAGATTCAAGAACACAGTTGGACCGCCAGGGCTGGGGTATTGCTGTTGAGCAGGATGCCGCCCACCCTGGGAAGGGATGATGTCAGTGTCTGCCAATATAGCAACTTGTCACACTGGGCTAGGGAATTTGATGCCTCCCCGGGGGGGGGGGGAGCTGTGGTGAGTGAAACTGGCAGATGCTGTATGTGATTGATATTAGGGTAGAGGGAGGGTTCAGAGGTTAGTGGATGTGAAAAAGGCGGTGCGCGTCAGTATGATGCTGCTGGCACACTCGACCCCAGGCTCTCAGATGCTCCCCAACACCACCACCACTAGTATGTTCAGCTGGTGTTGGCCACCATCATGGGAGGGGATGGGGGGGTCACTGGTCATAGCTGATGGAGCTGAGTGGTTTGCTTATAGAAACCTGTGGTGTGGCATCTGGCTGGGAGGACAAAAACAGTGATCACAAAGTACCGCTCCTCTAAAGTGGCATAGTTAGTTTTGTGATGCAGAACAGGCACACTGTTTCCTTAGTAACATAAGGTCTCAGGGGACTCAAGGTCCAACAAGTACCCCCTCCCCATGCACTTCATAAGTAGGGATGAAGAAGCTTGCTTTGCAAACATTTAGTAATGTATAGGTATTTCTCTGCCCACCCTACTACTCATGGTACCCTGTGATTCCTCACTCACCTACCAAGAGTACCCTGCAATTCCCCACTCCCTTACTACCCAGGGTACCCTATAGTTCTCCACCCACCCACCCTACTACCCAGGTTACCCTGTGATTTCCCCATCCACCATACTACCGAGGTTACCCTCCGATTCAAAACCCAGGAATCCCTCCCTCACTGTGCTTACTAGTGCATTCATCCTGCAAGTCTGAGCTGCCCCGGAGCTTAGAATTTTATGCTAATTAGAGAATCATGGAATGAAATTCAAACTCTACTGTGTGCTTATGCTTACCATAACATTCTAATGGCAAATTTATTTCTCCGCCTGAAGAAAACAGTTGCTACGGAGTCTTTTCTTCAACTTCAGACCAGTTTTCGGGTTATTTATTTTGTTTTTTGCAATATATATTTAGCTATCATTTAATTATTTTATTGATAACGCTGCATAGTTAGGCGCTTTTCTACAGTTCCCCATTGGTTCCTAGAAACCGGAGAAGGCTGTTTTTTTTTTTTTGTGTGTGGTTTGTTTTGGGGTTTTTTGGCGTGGCTCCCGCTTTAAGGATGTGCTTTAAAACTACTTTATTTTCACTAAATTACTAAAAAATGTAACCACTTTGTGGCTTCTACTGTTTATTATTTTTGGTTCTCCTTTATTTGGGAACTGAGCTGATAATTTACTGTTTAGCTTAACTAAATCGACTGTTAGGCTGCTTTCATTTGCTGTTTCATTTTTAAAGGGAAGTAAACCGCATTTCATATGTTGTAAACCCTTTTTACATATACAGGGTTTTCTTGTCCTTCAGTTTTACTTTGATTTATGCTTCCCTGGTTTGTCAGCGTTTGGTATTACTGACAGACCCAAAGAGAGGATGGGACCTACAGGCTTTACTTATGAACATAGGAATGTATGGTGTTTAGGATTTGTGAAGGGTAAACTGTTGTCCTGTGTGGCGGCCAAAAGCTGCGCGACAGGTGCCAACAGAGTTATCCCTTGCACTGCTAAATCTGATTTTGGAAGTCTGATAACTCTAAGAGACTGTAGGAGGAGTTTGAACCTCGGTAGTTCTAGGCTAGGTCCAGAAACTATGGCTATGAGGTTACAGTTTTTTAATTTTCTTAACAGGGCAGGCCAGCCTTTTAGATGCAAAGCGCTACTGCTAGGAACACTCTAAATATATTTTTGCACTTCATGTCCATAAGTACGGAGGGGAGTTGCAGTGACCCATGCTGTACTTCTGGGTCCAGGAGCTACTTAAATCAGACCCTCTGCGAGCTGGGTGAGCAGCGTGGTCATGCTCGTCGTCACGTGTGGAGACGTGCGCTGAGACAAGCACAGCATGTCTGGAGTATCCGGCGGGGACGGGAGGACGGAGATAGGAGCGCTTGCAGATAGCCTGCAGGTAGATATTGAATACATTATATCACTGATTTGATGAACTTACAAGACTACTATAGCAAACTGCATTGATTGACCTGTATTCTTTCAGTAGTTGTACCTATTAAGATGGCAGGCTGCGAGGCTGAGAACATACTAAATGCACTTATGGGGGATAAGTTCCTTTTATGTTGTAATCTGTGTGGTATGTACCAGAGAGAAAACAATTTGATGATAGGAATATACTGGATTTTATATGTCCTAAATGTGAGTTGTTGGGACACTTTCAAACTGAAAATATTAAACTGAAGGAAGAACTAAAAGCTCAGCAGGGCTTAGCACACATTCAGGCATGTGTTAATACGCTCAATGATGAGTGTGAGTTACTCACTAATAGGAAAAGGGCCCGGGATGGTCCTTCACCACCAGGCGACTTATTGGACCAGGTACCACAAACAAAGAAAATCTGAGGTGCTACTGAAGGGTTCACACTAGTTGACAGGCCATCAGTTACACTTAGAAGGAGGAAACGGCCTACAAATATAGAAACCACAAATAGGTTTTTGCCATTAAGGAATGACACCTTAACAAGTAATATGCCCCCACTATGTAATATTGGTGATCAAGAAATGCCTGCTGTAGCTCAAGGTGTGGAGACTTGTAGTGAAATGAAAAATAATATCCCTCAGAAACCGGGCCCCCAAGCGCAAGGGAATGTCTCCCCTATTGTCGTATCCCAAACTGAAACAAGTGTAACAGTTAATAATATAGTCCTAGGCGACTCCATGTTACGATTTACTGATACTTATATTTGTGGATTGGATAAACTGAACAATATGGTACTTTGTTACCCTGGTGCTAAAGTGGCGGATATTAAAGAGAATATTTCCAAACTAAATATCCCTCCTGGCTCAGTTATTACCCTTCATGTGGGAACCAATGATATTGGCAGAGAACATGGAAAGGATATATGTCTAGACTTAAGAAACTTGGGAAATGAGCTCAAGAGTAAAAGATGAGAAGGTCTTCATCTCTAGCATCCTACCAATCCCCAAAGCACATTATTTAAAAAACCTTACTATCCAAAGAGTAAATGCGAGACTGTTAAATATGTGCAGAATTAATGGGCTTGGTATACTAGATAACTGGCCCCATTCTGTGAACAAACAATTGTTTAAAAAGGATGGATTGCACCAGAATAAGATTGGGGCCAGGCTTCTAGCAGCAAATATCAAACAGGAAATAGACCAGGGTGGTTTAAACTAACAAGGGGGGTTACTACTAATATACTACACACTCAAATGTCTAACAAACCAAGAAAGTGATTGGTGCCAAATGAACATCTATCTGTATTAATATTTAATGCGCACAGCTTAAGTAATAAAATGGATGAGCTGAATACAATGCTGAATCTGGTTCCTGCAGATATAATTGCCATTACTGAAACATGGCAAACAAATGACAGAGATCAATGGGTTAGTCACATTGAAGGTTATACCCTGTATGAAAAAAATAGGACTAATAAGAAGGGAGAAAGAGTGGCATTATATATTGAATCAGATATAGTATCAAATGACATCACTAATGGGGGTGTTAACAGAGCCTTAATATTAGGCTGTTTGTATAGATCTCCTGATTACTCATAAGAAATTACAAAAATTCTCATGGAAGAAATATTAAAGGCTAGCGAGATTGGGGAAATGTTACTGATGGGTGATTTTAATGTTTCAGAATGATGCTGGAAAGACATGCATTCTAGCACTAGCACTGGTAGACTGCTGTTGCAAACGTGTTGAGGCAAACTTGACACAGAGAGTGACTGTACCTACCAGAGGTCGGAACATTGTGGACTTGGTCCCAACAACAACAATGGCTCTCTCTGTGGACAGTTGCATAGTGGGCCCCCCATTGCTAACAGTGACCATAACAGTGTCGGGTTTCAGGTTGGTTACCCATATCATCCCAGGAAAAGTTGTACTAAAATCTATTTATTTAATAAAACAAGTAATGATGGGATTCGTAATGCATTAGAAAATATCCAATGTTAAAGCATTCTAAATGGTAAAACTACAAATGAGATGTGGAAATTAATTAAAGAGATGATTATTAAAACAGCAAAGGAGAACATCCCAATAATTGATAAGGTTAAAGGCCAGAAAAAGCCTAAGTGGATACATAAGGAAATTAAGAGATTAATTAATAAAAGGAAAAAAAAAACACTGAATTCATAAAAGATATACTCAAACTGGAGATAAATTGATACTAGATGCATATAACAGAATACAAAAACTATGTAAAAAAAATTAGAAAGGCCAGGAAACTTGCAGAAATTAATTTGGCAGAAAATGCAAATAGAGCCAATGTTAAACAGTTTTATTCTTGGAAGCACCACAGTAGAGGGACGGCAACTGCAGCGACATCCCCCACATCGACACCAGAACAACACCGTAGCCGGCCCCGACACACACCTGTTCGACGGACATACCCGTGATGCATGGCACTGCACTGCACACCCCGACTGCCACCACTACCGTTCACAGAATGGCACACCATGTACAGATCCCTCAAGAGCGAGCCAGTGATTGGCGAACCCCCAGCGCTACGGCAGCGATGGACGGCAGTGGGATACGCTGGGCAGAGGTGGCAACCATTGAGAACAGCACTGCAGCAACGGCTGGCAGGGACAGGTGGCTCGGCACACCGATACACCACAGGCGTACCGCAACCCGACATCAGACCCCACACCATGGACACAGAGAGAGGCAGCAGCACCCATTGCCACTGTGAGGGTGCATCGATGTGCTTTACCGGGCGCTGTGGCAGCGGTCGGGTTGGGTGTGTCGCTGTGGGGGAGTCAGTGCGGGGGTATCGATCTGACACCATGCTTCCTTATTCTTACATTAGCTCCCTTAAAGGAAAACAGTCATTTGCAGGGGCTCCCGCCCATGCAAATCTTACCTTCCGGTTTAACTTTTCAGAGAAAAGCGCATTTTTTCTTGCGCCGAAAAGTATTTAAATTTATTACAGAAAGTCCGCTATCTGGAAGTATGGTGGACGCTGGGGCAGCTCCATTATGTGTAAAGGTGCGGCGCCACACCATGCGCTTCAATACAAATGCATTGAAGTGCGGTGCGGCTCCGCACTTTACATAATGGAAACTGTCCCAACGTCCTCCACTCAAGTAGCAGACTTTTTAATTAAATTAAAATACTTTTTGGCGCAGACATTTCTCTAACATCGAGGGTAAGGGGTGAGAGCCCCTGCAAATGACTGTTTTCCTTTAAAAAAAAAAAAAAAAAAGAAAAACCTGCAAATGAAGTAGGTCTAAAAAAGGGTAATGAGAGTATGATCACAGACAGTAAATGTATGGCAGAGACTTTCAACAAATATTTTTGTAGTATTTATAAACAAGGCTGCAATAAGGTTAGAGCAACAGGTGCTGTTGGTAAACAGAAGGTTGAAATTACCTTAGAGGAGTTAATATCGACATCCCTTAATTTAATAAGGCCTGTCGGCTCATCTGTGGTGCCCACCGTCTCACACATACGTGTGACCTTTATGCACAAACTGGATGGCTTCAACTCTCCAACCACATTAAGTATCTAAAACCATGGGTCTCACCCCTCCTGGAGTCCAAGCCCTACTGCGACCAAGTCTGAATCCTTGTAACACCAGGGGATCCAAAACTCATCTCCTTCAGGTTCTCTGCTGTCACACCACCCTGGGCCAAAGATCCTTTGCCCATAGGGGGGCCTAGCTGGCTAAATGGTCTCAGCCCAGACATCTCCTCCACTCCTAAGCTTGGCCCGTTCAAATCCAAGCTTCACCTTCACCTCACTGCTGTTAGCTCCTGTGGCTGCTACGTATAACCAGCCCTACCTACCATTAACCTAGCCTCTCTATGCTCCTCCTCCTCCCTAGCGCTTATTATCCTGTCTTCCCTCTTCTCCCACTTCCCTCCCCCCCTTCCTTGCCTTATCTCCCTCTCCCCTTCCCTTCGCTAGCACTTCCCCCTGTTATGTTGACTATGACACTTTCTGCTCCTCCCCCTGTGATGTTGACAGTGCCTCTGGCTGCTCCTACCTCCCTTTGTGTACCCTTTCTTCCGCACCTCTCCAATCTTGTATTTTACCCTGGTCTTCTATGTTATCTCACTCTAGTACAGCTTATTCTGACTATAGCATTGCTTTTTTCCCATTCTCAAAATGTTATGTTCCATATTTTTCTGTATTGTACTGTATCTGATGTGGAACCTTTGTAAAAGAGCATTGGCTGTAATCCTAGACATAATAAATAAAAAAGAGGATAGCAAAGCTGAAGGCAAATGCATCCCCAGGGCCTGAGAATATCTCCGCAAGACTGATTCAGATCATGTCCTCTATTTGTTACTCCCCCTTCAGATCTTGTTTGAGAGTTCCAGCAACACGACATCAGTACCAGAAGATTGGAAGGTGGTGCATGTGGTTCCGATTTTTAAGTCAGGTAGTTGGGAAGAGTTGAATAATTATCGCCCAATAAGTCTTACCTGTATTGTTGGCAAATTATTAGAAGGTATGATAAAAGATAGAATAGTGCTTTCATTTAATATTATTGACCCCCTGCAGCATGGCTTTAAAAAACGGAAGGAGCTGTTCCACCAACGTGTTGGCTTTTTGTGAAAAAATTAGTGGGCATTTGGACAGAGGTATTCCATGTGATGTCCTCTCTTTGGATTTTGCCAAGGCCTTCAACCTAACTCCTCACGGGATCATAATTGAAAAATTAGTAGTACATAATATTGATAGCTTGTTTACCCTCTGGATTGCTGAGTGGTTGAGCAATAGACAGCAAAGTGTGGTAGTAAATGGACATAAGTCAACAGTTGGTGAAGTTCTAAGTGGTGTACCCCAGGGGTTGGTCCTGGGACTGGTTTTGTTTCATATTTTTATTGCAGATCTGTCATCGGATATACATTCGTGGAGCATTAAATATGCCGACAATACAAAGATCGGTGGTCCTTGTACTAGTACAGTTGACTGTGTCAAACTACAAAATGACCTAGATAAGGTTGTGAGCTGGACAAATAAATGGGATATGACAGAAAGAGTAAAGGAGCTTAAGATGTATAGCCTCGAGGAAAGGAGGGAGAGGGGGGACATGACAGAAACTTTCAAACACCTCAAGGGAATCAACAAAGTCCAAGAGGGTAGCATCTTTCAGAAAAAGAGATGTGCAAGAACAAGGGGGCACAATTTGAAGATAATGGGGGGACAGCTCAGAAGTAATGTGAGGAAGTATTTCTTTATAGAGAGGGTTGTAGATGCATGGAACGGCCTCCCTGAGGAGGTTGTAGAGTCAAAAACAGTGGAGGAATTCAAGAATGCATGGGACAGACATAAGGCAATTCTAGTGGGGGGTAGGAGGAAGTAGGCTGTTGGTTAACTAGGATCTGCAGCTTATCCATTACGTAGGGAAATGGTCAGACTAGGTGGGCCAAGTGGTCCTTATCTGCCATCAAATTCTATGTTTCTGTGTTTCATTGAATTTAAATGTAAAGTGATTCCTTTAGGGAAACAATATGAAATTCAAATACAGCATAAACGATCACACATTGGAAGAAACAACTTGTGAAAGAGATCTGGGTATCAATATTGGGCAGGCTATGGACTCGAAGGAACAGATATCAGATGTAATTAAGAAAGCGAATAGAGTAGTTTACTCAATTAAGAAAAACACTATCTTGGTCAAGTACTGTTATTACCATTATATAGATCTTATGTACGCACCCATTTGGAGTTCTTTGCCCAAATTTGGAATCCCTATAAAAAGGGTGTTAGGCTAAAGCTAGAAAGGGTCCACCTCAGATTTTCTAAAATGATTACTGATCTGAAAAATAACAGCTACGATGACAGACTTAAATCATTAAACCTCATGTTACTGGAGACACGTCGTGCCTATGGAGATCCATTGTTCACGTATGACATCATACAAGATCAGCCCTAATGTGCGATCTAGATATTGAGTTTAAGGATACTTTTGTTGAGACCAGAGGTCACCCACTCCAGATTAAGGGTAAGAAATTTAGAACAAACACGAGGAAAAACATTTTTACCAATCGGATTGTGAAGTTATGGAATGATCTACCACTAGGAATTATTATATGAGAAAGTTAAGAATATCTTTAAGCAAAGACTTGACAGGTATATATTGGCAGGAGGTAATCTGAGGTATTTCTTGTAGGATGGAAACACATATGGGCTGCAGCCTGATTGCTTCAATGCTCATCTTATTTATTTATTTAGTTTTTTGTTGACCGGGTAAGTGCACTAGACAAATCCTGCCTATTTTCAGACACGACCCGGGGGAGGGGGATACAGATGAATGCCAACTGACCTTGAACCAGATTAAGCTGTTTGTGGTATTTTTAGTGAAGGAGGGAAATTTGGCCAGGACACCGGAGAAATTCCCCTACTCTTTTTGATAAGTGCCGTGGGATCTTTAACATCCACCTGAACTACCACCTATCCAGGCAGATGGGACCTCGGTTTAACGTCTCATCCGAAAGACGGCACCTCAGAAGTGCAGTACCCCTCTCATGCTGCACTGCAGTGTCAGTACTGGGATATTAACCCAAGTGCCAGATGTGAGAACTGAACCCACAGATCTCTGATCTCCCGGCCTCAGGGCGAGTGTGCTACCTACTGAGCCACTGAGCCACTGACACTGGTTATTAAATGAGTTTAGTATGAAACTGCCAGCAGATATAGGCCACATGGTCTATCAAGTCTGCTCGAGTGTACGGCTAGCCATCCACTTACACTGCAGCTGCCCCTCCCTCCCCGCTCCCCATCACCTTGTTCCACCCGCTCTTAAAACTGACAACTGACTTTCAGGAAACCAAGTCTTCAGGTAGCGTGTTCCACATGGACACCACCCTTTTTGTGGAAAAAATGGCTCCTCATTTCTCTCCTGAATCCTCCAGCATTAGCCCATGTCCCCTTGTGTCCCTTCCTCCCTTCAACTTAAAAATCCTCTCTGTACCAGTCTTGTTTATACCCTTCATATATTTAAAGGTCTCTATCACATCTCCCCTATCCCTCCTCTCTTCCAGGGAATACATGTTTGGTTCTTTCAGCCTCTCTGTGTAGTGTTTGTTTTTTCCATTCCCTGGACCATCCTTGTTGCTCTGCGCTCTACCCCTTCCAGTAACTTAACATCCTTCTTCAAGTATGGGCGCCAGTACTGCACGCAGTACTCCAGGTGCAGCCTCACCAATGACCTGTACAGTGGCAGGATCACCTTCTCTCTCCTGGAGGTGATACCTCTAGCAATACACCCCAGCATCTTATTGGCTTTAGCTGCCGCTTTCCTGCACTGTGCCGAGTGGTTCATCTGCCCTGTTGTTATAACCCCAAGATCTTTCTCCTCCTTTGTAGTGGTTATCTGTACCCCTCCCAACTGATAACACCTTCTTGGGTTCTTTGCTCCCAAGTGCATGACTTTGCACTTCCTCGCATTGAACCCCAGCTGCCATGTGTTCGACCAGTCCTCCAGTTTAGCGAGATCATCCCGCAGCCCCTGCCACCCTACTGTGTCATCCACCACTGCCCCGATCTTCATGTCATCTGCAAAAAGGCTAATCTTGTTCTTAATGCCATGCAATATGTCGGCTATGAAAATGCCAAACACCGGGCCCAGTACTGAGCCCTGCGGCATTTGGCTTGTCACAGCCCTCAGAGATGAGAGTTTCCCTTCTACCACTACCCTCTGCTGCCTCCCCTGCAGCCAGTTCTTGATCCAGTTCACCATCTTTTTCCCTACTTCCTGGTATTCCACCTTGTTAATCAGCCTCCCATGAGGCACCAAGTCGAAGGCCTTGCTGAAGTCCAGATACAGGACATCTACCTCATGACCCTTGTTAAGTGCTCTAGTAACCTAGTAATAATAGTTAACCAGGTTGGTCTGGCAGGATCATACAGAAACAAACCCACGTTTCTTATCATCCTGGAGACCATTAACTTCCAGAAAGGTTACCAACCTCTCCTTAAGGATCATTTCCGTTAACTTCCCCACAATGGATGTAAGGCTTACAGGTCTATAGTTGCCTGGCTCATCCTTAGGTCCACTTTTGTGGAGGGTCACAACGTGAGCCATCCTCCAGTCCTGGGGTACGCACCCTGTTCCGAGAGAGGTAGTGAACAAGTCAGCTAATGGCTCTGCTAGGATCTCCGCCAACTCCGTCAATACTCGGGGGTGTATGCCATCTGGGCCAGGTGCCTAATCCACCTTCAGTGCCCTTAGACCTTCCAGTACCCTGCCCGCTGAGATTACCCATCTGTCATCCCTGCCGCCCTGGCCTACCCTTCCTAACCCCTTAGGCAGTGATCCCCCTTTTTCCTTAAGTAAATACAGACTTAGAAATTACTCACTGAGTACTTCTCCGGATCCGCCCTTCCTTGCCTACCTCCATCCATCCCTAATCCTTACAATTTGATCCTTGCAATTCCTTCTTTCCCTTATGTACCTGAAGAAGTCCTTTTCCTTCCTTGATGCCTTGTGTCAGTCTAAGCTCTCTTGAAGCCTTTGCTGCACTGACTGCTCTAGTCACCTCTTTGCTTTCTTCAGGTACTCCTTTCTATCTCCCGATTGGACCTCTTGAATCTTCTGAAGGCTGGTTGGCTTGTTTACCATCTGTACCAGGAAGCTGTCCTGGAAAGCCTCCAGGAGGACCTACTCCCTTATGCTCAAAGTGGCTGGAGTGCTCCAGTCTACCCCTGGCAGATTGAATTTCCCCATGATCACAGTGTTACCCTTTCCACTGACCCTCTGTATCTGCTCCACTAATTCTCTGTCTAAGTCCTCCATCTGAGACGGTGGCCTATACACCACCCCCATCCTGAGTGTCCTGTTTCTCGAGTCCTGGAATTGTAACCATAATGCCTCAGTTCTACCCTCCCCCCCCTTTCCCTGGCACACCATATTCCCTCTCCTACATAAATAGCTACCCCACTTCCTCTCCCTTTTTCCCTGTCCCTGCGATATAGCATGTACCCTGGGATCACCAGGTCCCAGTCCTGGTATTGGGTGGCCCAGGTTTCAGTGATGGTAGCTACATCCACCTCCCCCTCCGCCATCAGAGCCTGCAACTCGGCTGCTTTGTTCCCAGGCTCCTTGCATTCAAGGAGACTACCCTCCAATATGTGCTCTTCCCTTCCTTCCCCTTCTGAACACGATTCTTAGCAAGTCTGTATGAACACTCCCCTGCTCCTTTCCTATTGGTATGGGGGATTAGCCCGTTAGGCTCACCAATCTGGAGACCTTGTTTGTAAAGTTTCTTTCCAGTTCCCGACGAAGGCAGACTGTCACAAATTATTCTTAAAGTGCCTGGGTCCAGATTACTTGTTGGTTTGTATGAAGTTTGCCCCAAAAGGCTTCTCAGTCTGCCTTGACATCACAAAATAAGCAGAAGGATAAGGCTGCTAAAAATGGTTCAGAAGTCAGGGTGTCTGAATAGGGGAGCTCTGAACCAAGTAAAACTAAAAGAGCCATTAAGCAGGCACCAGAGTTGGTGCCTGCTAAAAAAGATGATGCTGTCCCTCCTCCTGAAAAAGGAAAGGAGCTGTCAGTTGACAAAAATAAAATGCCCTCAATTGAGGACGTGACTAAGACTTCAGTGTAGGTACCAGAAATGGTGCATGCTAAAAAAAATCCTGAAAAAGGAAAGGAGTCACCAGTGAATAAAAAATAAAATACCCTCAATGGAGGACATTACTGAGGCATGGCAAGCCTTCCAGAGAATTTCAGAAACATGCCTGCCCGCTCCCGGACTTTGATCTATAACTTTTCTTGATATTTGACTTTTTTGCTTGTATCTGTCCCTGGCTATGTAATTAGTCTGGGTATTTATTGCTGAGTATGCTATTCAAAGATTTTATAATTACGTGCTTTAGAGTAGAATATTTATTATTAGATTTTTATTGTAGTCTTACTTTATGTATTATATATGTCATATTGCTTATTTTTATATTATTGGTGTTACTTATATGTGATTTTGACTGTTCGGCGTCCAGAGCCTCTGGGATGGGTGTCTTTTTAAATAAAATTTTCCTTGCCTTGCCTCCCAGCTTCAGTTCCTTTCTCAGTACATATGGAGGAGGGGATAAGAATGTTTTATGAAGAAGAAGGGGAACCATAGAAACAGATAGTTCTTTGAGCAAGAATTTGTCTTGCTTCCAAGACCCTCAGATGACTGTACCTTTTACTATACCTTTGTGAGACATATGATCAG
The DNA here is from genome assembly GCA_016271365.2 of Neoceratodus forsteri. Taxonomy (NCBI): domain Eukaryota; kingdom Metazoa; phylum Chordata; order Ceratodontiformes; family Ceratodontidae; genus Neoceratodus; species Neoceratodus forsteri. Next base: position 87,622,911 of record JADMNL010000029.1, read on the forward strand.
TCTCCTCAGTCTCTTTCCTCACAGGAAATTGATGAGGATGAGGAGAGGATTGATTTCATGGATATAATGGGGTTTTCCCTTGCTAAGGGGTTGATGCTTCCCATCTGTATCTGTCAGGAAAGTCACTATTACATTCGTGTCAACACCCACATCAGCTGCTGGCATAGTTTAAAATGTAATTAAATATCGGTTGACAAGCAGGGTTCTGGGTACCTGTATTTCCACCCTGATCATGGGGGAGTGGTCCAGACTGCTGCCTGAGATGGGGCCAAAGTGCCCCTTTCCTTCCAGCCTCCAGGAAAGGATTCCAGGAAACTGGATGCAAAACACAAGTGTATACTTCAGCTTCCTTGCTCCTAAGACATGCAGCTTATCTGGCCTAGTACACAACTCATTACCAGAGAGCCTTATGGAACTCCATTCTGGCACTGAGTGTACCAGTTACTGGAGACTTGTCACAGGATATGGCTAGCACAGCAAGATTAGCCATACACGCTACAAAATTCCCATTTCATGTGGCAGTGTATACGAAGGATACGCCATACAGGGTTAGGGCCCATGCAGTGTCCCTACAAAGGGTTGCCTGGCTTAGAACTACAAATCTATCCCAGGACTCTGACAGTAGCTACAGTTTTTCCCTTCTAGGGGGAGTTCCCGGTTTGATGGCAAGACAGAGGCTTTCATGAAAAAGGTGGATGAATATAAAACCACCTACAAGAGAGTAGAGGATACTACCCTCATGTCTATGCCCCTTTGCATACCCTCCACAAAGGGCCTGTTATAGTTATAGGGGCAGAGGTAGAAGGGGAATTAGGCGTGCTGCTGTAAAACCAACACCCGAACCCCAGGCAAACAGAGCCCCTTATAAGCCTGATCAGATTGCTGAACCATTACCAGTAGGTGAAACTGGTCCACTATTTCCATCCTAGAAGTAGTGAGGCAGGGCTTGACTTTGCATTTAAGAGGATTTCCAAAACTACAGGAACCAAAGGTTTTTTCAATCTTTCACCGCAGTATTAGAAGAAAAAAAAATTCTGCTGGAGCTGGGGGTGAAGAAAACACTTTTCCTCGTGACCATGACTTCTACCAGAAGGGTATGCAAGCTGCAGGCTCTCTGCATAGACCCAAGCTACATCATCTTCCACAGGGACAAGGTTTTCCTAAGAACAAACAGAAAAGTTCTCCCTGAAGTGGTGCCTGAATTTCACCTGAATCAGTCCATTACTCTTCCACTGTTCTTTACATCAAAACCAGCTCTAGAGAGCAGAGGCTGCACAGTCTGGATATCAAGAGGGTGCTCAAGTTAATACCTGGACTGCACTAAAGAAGCCAGGTTCTCCCATTCACATTTGTTTGTCACATGCGGTGAAGACAACTTCCAAGCGAACAGTTGCTCGCTGGATAGTCTCCTGCATCCCACCCATTCCCTTACATCAAAGCTGGAAAGCTACTACCACAAGGCCTCAGAGCACATTCCACGCATGACACTTCTGCCTCTGTGGCAACTGCAAGGGGTATATCTCCTTGCTGGAATTTTGTAAAAGCAGCTACCAGGAAGACAGTACACACTTTCACAAGGCACTATTGTCTGGACGTACAGTCCGGAAGGGATGCCAGATTTGGCACTGCTGTCTTGCAGAACCTTTTCCCTAAGTAGGTTCTGTACCCAGCCTACCAAGGTACTGCTTTGTAGTTTGCTTTTGTAGTGTGCACTAGTAAACATAGTGAGGGATTTCTGTGAGTTGAAGAAAAAATTACTCACCATAGTAATGTGGTTTCTTTCAAGAGATCCCTCACTGTGCTTAACAAACCCACCCTACCTCCCATTCCAGAACCTGAAAAAGGTCCTGCAAGAATCAGTTCATTTTGTCTTTACTTCACGTAAGCATTCTTTCTGTATTGCCTACAATAGAATTTTGGGTGCTTTTGTTGCAGTTTTTGGTCTGTCATGTTTTTGTCCCAGGAGGGACTGAACATTTTTTAGTTTTCTAGTTGTAGAAATAAATCTGCGGTTAGAATGTTAGGGTGAGCATGAGCACACAGCAGAGTTTGAAATTCATTCCAAGATTCTCTAATTAGCATAAAATTCTAAGCTCCGGGGCTGCTTAGACCTGCAGGCTGAATGCACTAGTAAGCATGGTGAGTGATCTCTTGGAAGAAACAACATCACTATGGTATTTTTTTCCCCCACCCACTATACTACCCAGGGTACCCTGTGATGCCTTGCACACACTAATACCCACAGGAGCTGTGATTCCCTCCCCACCCCACTACCAAGGGTACCGTGTGATTCCCTGCACACACTAATACCCACAGGAGCTGTGATTCCCTACACACCCTACTTCCCAAGGTACCCCTAGATTCCCTATGCAATCTACTACCCAGGGTACCCAGTGATTCCCTGCAGACTCTACTTCCCAGTGTACTCTGCGAATTCCTACATGCTCTGCTACCCAGGGCACCCTGAGATTCCCTACCAACTCTGCTACCCAAGGTACCCTGTGATTCCCTATCCACTCTACTACCCAGGGTACCCTGTGATTCCCGTCACACCCAACTAACCAGCGTACCCTGTGATTCTCTACACACATCACTACCCAGAGTACCCTGTGATTTCCTACCCACTCTTATACCCTGTGATACCCTACCCACTCAACTACTCAGGGTACCCTGTGATTCCCTACACACCATTACCCAGGGTACCCTGTGATTTCCTACCCACCATTGTGCCCTGTGATACCCTACCCACTCCTCTATTCAGGGTACCCTGTGATTCTCTACACACTCTGTTACACAGGGTACCATGTAATTCCCTACACACTATTATCCAGGGTACCCTGTGTTTTCTTACACACTCTACTACCAAGGATACCCTGTGTTCCCTACACTCTACTGCAGGGTGCCTGCTTGATTCCCGCTGTGCTACCCAGTGCACCTGAGATTCCCTACCAACTCTGCTATCCAGGGTACCCTGTGATTCCTTACACACTACTACCAAGGTGCCTGTGATTCCTTACGTATTACTACCTTGGGTACCTGTTCCCTACCCACTCTACTGCCAGGTACCTGGTTCTGCTCTGCTTACCAGGTGCCTGTAATTTCCCTACCACCCCACCAACCCAGAGTACCCTGTAATTCCCTACCCACTCTACTACCCAGGGTACCCTGTGATTCCCTTCCCACTCTGCTAACCAGGTACCCTGTGATTCCCTACTCACACTACTAACCAGGGTACCCAGTAGTTATCTGTGCACTCTACTAACCAGGGTACCCTCCGAGTCCCTTGGTAAACAAAAACTTGTCCAGGCTCACCTTAAAGACCTGTACTGTCTTCATGTCTACACTTGTGGGTTGTTCCATAAGCTCAGTAGGGTCACCACCCTCTGGGAGATGTGCCTCCTAACTTTGCCTCTGAATTGAACTCTTCTGAGATTCTGGGTGTGTCCCTGACTCCTGCTGGAGCACCCCAGATCACGCATCTTGTTTTTTTCAGGCTCATCGATACCCTTGAGCACCTGAAATACAAGATCATGTCCCGTCCTTAGCCTCTGTTTCTCCAGGGTGAGTTTATTAAGGGTCGGCAGCCTCTTCTCATTGCTCTCGCATCCCAAACCCCTGATAATTTTTTATGGCTCTGCGATACCTCCGCTCGACTGCCCGATGTCCTTGCTGTGTTTTGAGGAGCCCATAACTGCACACACTACTCCAGGTGGAGCCTGACCAGGGCCTTGCAAAATGGCAGGATTACGTCCCTTGCGCTGTTGGTCTCACACACACACACACACACACACACACACACACTTTGATGCACTCCAGAGTTCTTTTGTCCTGCTTCACAGCAGCTGCACGCTGCTTGTCCTGCATCAGTCCCTTGTCTGTTCGGACCCAAGATCCTTGCCTCCTCCACTGCAGCAAGAGGAGCCCCACACAGTGTGTAGGTCTGACCTCTGGAGCCCCACACAGTGTGTAGGTCTGACCTCTGGAGCCTCACACAGTATGCAGGTCCGACCTCTGGAGCCTCACACAGTATGCAGGTCCGACCTCTGGAGCCTCACACAGTGTGTAGGTCCGACCTCTGGAGCCTCACACAGTGTGTAGGTCCGACCTCTGGAGCCTCACACAGTGTGTAGGTCCGACCTCTGGAGCCTCACACAGTGTGTAGGTCCAACCTCTGGAGCCTCACACAGTGTGTAGGTCCAACCTCTGGAGCCTCACACAGTGTGTAGGTCTGACCTCTGGAATCTCACACAGTGTGTAGGTCCAACCTTGAGTCTCACACAGTGTGCAGATCCGACCTCTGGAGCCTCGCACAGTGTGCAGGTCCGACCTCTGGAGCCTCGCACAGTGTGCAGGTCCGACCTCTGGAGCCTCACACAGTGTGCAGGTCCGACCTCTGGAGCCTCACACAGTGTGTAGGTCTGACCACTGGAGTCTCACACACAGTGTGTAGGTCTGACCTCTCTTCCACCCCAACCCCCCCGCCGGTATAACACCATGCATTTGGTTACCCTGAATCTGTATACAGTCAGTGAGACCGCACAGTGGTTAGAGAGTGGATCCACAGCGTTACAGATCAGTAGCCAGAAGAAAGCTGGTCTGAACACTCACCCCCATAATTGAACCTAAGTCCAGGATTCTTCATGCTGTGAAACATTTCAGTGGTTGTTTCATGGAAAAGCAAACCAAACAGCAACTGCCTTCACAAAGTTTCTACGTTTCAAGCCACCCTGGCTCTTTATCACTTCCGGACAAAGAGCCAGGGCGGCTCAAACCGTAAAAGCTTTGTGGTGGCGGCTGCTGTTTGGTTTGCTTTTACATAATTTTCTACCACTGAATGAATGTTTCAATGCATGAAGTATCCTGGACTTCATTTCCCTTGTGGGGGTGAGTGTCGAGGCTAGCTTTCTTCTGGCTACTGCACTGAATCTGTGACTCCAGGATGTGATGTAGTTAGTTATGATAGAGATCAGTGTAAAGCACAGTCTTTGTTGCACGCATCCATCGGTGTTTTGTTTTTGTTTTTGTTTGTTTGATGTTGTGTGTTTGGTCAAAGCAACAGTTAGCTTTATAATTCTCTTTCTGATTGGCTCCAATGCAGGTCTGTACATTTGGAAGCCGCCTGATTGGTCGAGGATGTTACCTGTTTGATAGGCGTCTGGACCGTTTCTGCTCAGCACTCAGTAGCATGCTGGAGAAGCATCTCAGCTCTCACATGTGGAAGTAAGTGTCTCTCATCACCAGGGCCCCCAGGTCCTGCAGCACGTCTGCCACGGTCAGCGGCAGGGCTGTCTCTCATCACCAGGGCCCCCAGATCCTGCGGCATGTCTGCCACGGTCAGCAGCACGGCTCTGGGGCATCTGTGGGGAATCTCTTTTACTTGTACTGCAAAATGTATTCGATTCTGTGATGGATATGTTCCCATTCATTGGATATCTTGTAGTATGATGTGTTGATGTCGTTGATGACATTACACATTGACAGGGGCTTCAGGGCAAAGGGAGGGGGTGTATGTTTATGAGAAAACTAGTAATTCTATATGAGTCATCAAAATGGTGACTTTTGCAGCATCACATAGATTCCACAGTGTTATGGGGGTGCTGATGCTGGTTCTGCAGGGGCAGGAACGCAGAATTCTGGGGCCTTTGGCTACAGTCTTTGTATGCATGTATGTACAGACAGTGAGTATGTCTGCTTTTAGTTCACTTGCACAGCCATTAGACCTCCTTAATTAGGATAGGTCCTGGGATACTTGCAGACCTTGTAGTACAGAGGACCTGAGTGGGACTCCGAGCACTGCTGATCAACAAACGGGTACAGAGATCTTCTGCTACTGTTACAGGGTCCCTGAGTGGCAGTCCCTGCACTGTTTTGATGTTATTTATGGTGGTGCATGAGAGTATGGTAGACACAGTATGTGAGAGAAATGCAGTACAAACACACGCACGCGTGTGACACATATACTACCGGTCAAAAGTTTTAGAACACCCCCATTTTTCCAGTTTTTATTGAAATTTACGCAGGTTAATGTCTCAGTGTACTCTGAAATTAAAGCATAGAACAAATAAACAATTGGAGATAAAAAAGAAATCATAGAATCATTTTGTTTAACAAAATTTAATCTAAATTTTTGACTCATCAAAGTAGCCACCTTTTGCAGATATACTGTAACCGCCGAACACACGTGGCATTCTTCCTACAATGGACATCAAATATTGTTGGGAAGTTCTTCAACACTGTTGCAGAAGTTCCCACAAATGTGTTGCACTTGTAGGTTGCTTTGCTTTCACCCTTCTGTCCAGTTCATCCCAAACCAGCTTGATGGGGTTTAAGTCTGGAGACTGTGCTGGCCATTCCATGATTTGAAGCCTACCGTCTTGTTCTTTTCCTCGAAGGTAGTTTCTGACATAGCCTGGAGGTATGTTTTGGGTCATTATCTTGCTGTAGGATGAACCCTGACCAACTAAGGCGTGTAGACCAGAGGGTATTGCATGGCACTGCAAAATGCTGTGGTAGCCGTTTTAGTTCAGGGTGCCAGTCTCTGTGCTGTTGTCCTGTGAGCCGCCTAGCACGGGCTGTTGACTCTCAGAAACTTGTCTTCTGATTGTGTTGTGGCTTTGGGTCTGCCAGACCTCTTCCTGTCAGAGTTTCCTCCAGTTTCCAAGTGCCTTTTGATGGTGTAGGAAACTGTACTCACTGACACCTTGGCTTTCTTTGCAATTTCTCTACAGCAGTTTTTGCTAACCTAAACTTTTTTTTTAACCTCTAGCAGTTTACCGCTTACCTTTGTACCATTTCAGGTTATTCACTGGAGTTGAATTGCTTAAATTTCAATAAAAACTGGAAAATTGGGGGTGTTCTAAAACTTTTGACCGGTAGTGTACACTCACACACATGCAGATATTGTACTGTGGGTATGTAAGAACGGAAGTGAATTTCTTTACAAATATTTCTGGCTATTTGTTACTGCTGTACTGTTAGCCACTGTGAAGTGTTAGACACTAATTGTAATGTGAGAGAATGATGTGTCAACATATTTTTTAAATTAATTACAAGGTGCTAAAACAATTCTATGTTTCTTTTGAAAACAGTCTGTGATGTATATTTTGCTGTTGAAAAATGTCGGACTAACAGCATTGGAGAGTGAATCCCTCTGTTTATCCACAGGACAGGCACAGTGTGGGGGCACGTACAGTGCAGGTGTCCCCACACTGGGATGAATTTTTAGTTCCCATGAAAGGTAAGGGACTGACAGCACTGGAGACTGAATGCCTCTGTTTCTACACAGCACAGCACAGCCACAGCACGCAGCAGGTACAGTGCAGGCATCCCCACACTGTGATGTGTTTCTGTATTGCTCCACGTTGTCAGTTGGGAAGGTAGTTAATACATATGGGTGATGTGCTCCCCCACTGGGGTAGTGGTACAGCTCCAAAGCTGTGACCTCAGCATTGACCCCCGGGACATGGTACATTCCAGCTGCATTCTGTCCAGGTTCAGCTGTAGTCCTATAAGGGTAACAGCATAGAAGAGGCCTTTGGAAGATTTGAATGTTATTTATTTATTTTTTTCTTTAAGCTATGTAGCTCCTGTGCAGGTTGGGGCTTCCTGGTGACAGGAGCACTTCTAAATTTAGAAATCGTGCCTGTTAACCTGAGACTTTCAGATTGAATAACTTGCTAGCTAACTTCCATTTCGGCGCCTTGATGGAGACCACTGGCCTTGTAGGGTGTTATTTTCTGGTAGGTCTGTAGACAATCAGATATCTGGTCTGGTGCCTCAGGTAAGTAAGTTTTATAGAAACATTGAAACATAAAAGTTGACGGCAGATAAGGACTGCAAGGCCCATCCAGTCTGCCCATTTTTTCTACCTTATGAATGTGCCATAGGCCTTTACTCTGTCAATGGCCTATTTATTCATACTCATCTGTATTGCTCCCTTATGCCTATCCCATGCCTGTTTGAAGCCCTGCACTGTATTCATATCCATCACTTCCTGAGGTGGGCCGTTCCATGTATCCACCACCCTTTCTGTGAAAAAGAACTTCCTCACATTCCCCCTTAATCGGCCTCCCTCTAATCTCATGCTGTGTCCTGTTGTCCTGCTATTTTTCTTTATATTGAAACATGTTAGACTCTTTCACCTTGTTAATGCCCTTAAGATGTTTGAATGTTTCGATCATATCACCTCTCTCCCTCCTTTGCTCTAGGGTATACATATTGAGCTCCATTAATCTGTCCTCATATGTCTTCTGATGCAGTCCCTGCACCATTTGCCGGGGGGGGCGGTGGCATTAGACAGTTTTGTTGCTGTCTTGTCTCTCCACCCCCCACACCACGTCTACCAGTTCATTTTGTTTCCTTATTAATTTCCTTTGGGGGGAAAGGGGATTCTGTAGCCAGTAAGTTAGAGATGTTTATTTTGTCCTAGAGTGGGTTTTTGTGGTACTGTTGCGTTTAGTGTTTTATCTTTGTCCCCATGTACACAGGGATTCCTGGCTCTTTGTGGTTTTAGTTCCCTCAGTTTTGTCTGAAATGTTTGGCGTGCTATTGAAGCCCCCCCATGGCCTCCGTCGGTCTTTGGAGTACAGTAGATTTTCTCAGTTCCCTGTAGAGCTTTGTTGTTCTTTGTTCAAGTGCAGTACCACGATTTTCTCTGTTCAGTGCACAGCTTTATTTTGCCCCCCAAGTCCTTGTTCAGAGTGTAGCACCACTGTGAGCAGCTTGGCATTTTTTTTCCTTTCAGCCAGTTTGACTCTGGCACTTCACAGTCTCTACAGATGGCAGCATTCGCTAGTGGTGGCTGGCCGCTCCAGTTGGTTGCACTGCAGCGTTTGATATGCTTTCTGACGGGCAGCAGGTCTTCTGCATCCTGGGATACACTTAACGGTTGTTTGGAGTGGGAATGCGCATGAGCTAGGCACATCCCAGCACAGTGATGTCCCATGGTCCAGTATGCCGCAGATGCTCGTGCAAGTCCGGTGTGAGATGCTGCTGGTTACTCTGGGTACAGCAGCGCCATAGAGTATACAGTCTTTGCACAGAGTGAACAACCTGGTATGGAGTGAAGAACCTGGCGGGGGAGTGCTACTGATTCTGCCTCGAGAGAGCAGTCTGGCAGAGGAGCAACAGTGAGTCCTTTTGGTAACTGTGCTACAGCGCTCCTAGAGTGGGCTGTTTGTTAGGAGCCACTGGTCATCTCAGCCTAGACACAGCTCACAGAGAAAAAGTGGTATTACGTTGAGCTGGAATCCGTCCAGTCCCAGCACTCGGAGAAATAGGGGAAGTATTCTGTGCTAGAGTTCCTCTTGATGAGTTTGGTAGCTAGAGGGGCCCATAAGAGGCTCACTTTATCAATGAAGACCTCCCCTTTTTTTCCATTTTACCTCAGTTGCAGGGATGTGTAAGCTACAGGGCTCACTTTGGAGCTGGGGGTGAGGTGGGGCTGAGCCTTGACAAGTCCCCCCCCTCCCCTTAAGTCCAGTTCTGGCAGTCTGCATTATAACAGCTTAGCTGGCAGTCTGCATTACAATTTAGTTGCATGGCTGTATAGTTTAACAAGTTTGTCACGCTGGGGCTAACTTAGATTTTTAGAGGCCAATATGTATGATTTTATTGTACCTTGAGGGCACAGTACCTGCCTGCTATGTGTGAGATTGAGTCTGGCTTTATTGCGGTGTTATTTGATGAGTTTAATAATTAATGTGCAGACCATTAAACGGCCAGTGTCCTTATGGCAAAAACTGTGAAGGTCTAATACCAAAATGTGTAGACCATTAAAGGGGACTGTATCTGTGTTACATGGTCATCCGGACAGAGGCACAGGGCCTTGCCAGTGTGTAAGACTATATTCAGTCGATGATGCATTGCCATCCACCTTTCCAAGAACAGGATTGAGAAGGCACACTGTAGAGCCTCTTCCATAAGCAATGAAAATGTTCTCCTTTTCAGGTATTTGTAGTGATATCGTGGCTTATCACAGACCAGCGAAAGCATTACATGTAAGACACGCAGTAGGACTGTGAGGCCCATCACTTAAGGAACCTGTTGCCTGCACTGTGCAGTCCACTTTACTATAGCTGCTTCAGTCCCCCCCCCCGCCAAAAGCTGGACCATCACACTGGTATGAGGGGTGCACTTGTGGTGTCATTGGCAGTGGTATAGCTGTTAACGCAATATGCATGCTGTCTTTTCCTGTGTGGAATATTTTGTATTCCAAGTCTACTGGTGATCCATGGGCCTGACCTGCAAAGACACCTGAGACCGTACGGATCCCTCTGGTCAGGGAGGGGGGTCCTTACAGTCAAGTTCAGGTGCTCCAGACTGGACTGAACCAGCTCACCTATTTGCAGGCGGCCCCCAACCTTGACGGCAGGTCAGGAGTAGGATGTAAGAGAGTATGACTGTAATCCTGACCGCACAGAGCCAGATCCGTCATGAGGAGAATGCCTTCCCAAGGAGAGGAGTGTTAAAAAAACAAAAGGTGGCAGTTTCCTCCCTTTTTGATGTGTGACCTGAAGGGAGGAATTGTCAGAACCCTTGTTTTGTTAGTGCGAGGCTCCTGTGCTGTGTTACAACATATCATCCTAGGCTTCCGAGAGTGTTATTTACAGCTACCTATCACTGTGTGTATAATAGATCTGAAATGGGCCAGAGTGGCCAAGTCGTAGCCTCCTGAGACTTGGCTGTGCTGCTGTTTTTGCCTGGGAGATACCTTATTTGTGAAGTGGTAAGTGTACTGTGGTGTCAGATGAGGTATATGCAGCACCATGGGGCACTTCACCTTACCTTATAACAGTATGCTTCCTGGTCAGACACTCAGGTTAAAGGCAAATGGGACATGTAGATGGACCTGCCCCTCAGTCGCAGCATCTGGGAATGAGTGACGTCCTCCGAGTTATTCCCAGTGGTTACGCCCTTCATTCTGAGGCCGTTGCCTATGTGTATGTTGGCTTGGTCAGCCTGTTCTGTTGTCACACTCAGGCAAGGGGTGGCCATGCCATCAGATCGTAGGTATTGTCCATTTTACGAGAATTCGGTACCATTCGCTCCCTTACTGAGGACTTGATCCTTGGCCAGGGCTGTATGGAGTGAGGCATGACCCTTTCCAACCCCAGTCAGCAGTGGAAGATAATCTAGTGTTGGGGTTAGGGGGTTCTGCTTCAGGCAGGCAACAATAACGGGGAGGCTCTACTTGATGGCACAGTGCAAGTTCAGCCGGAAGACCCATCTTTTTGCAGTGTGTAAGGTTCAAGTTTGTCATTTCCTTGCTGCAAATTTCACCACATGCAGCCGTTCATTGTTAGTCATTGGGAAGTTGCAAGTTTTTTTTTTTCTGTCTGTTCTGGTTTTGTTCCTTAAAACAAGTCTTCCAACACATAATGGGTCAAGAGGTGGTTCGGTCAATCATGGCGGATGACCAGAGAGTCGCAATCCAGGGGTGCCATGTTCAGCTAATTGTTCCCCATGGATTTAGCAGGCATGCCAAATGTTTATTTTTCAAAGTCCTATTACTGTTTAAGGTATCACTGAGACAGAAGGGGCATCGTGCATACTCCTATCAGGATGATTACTCATCAGGATGTCAGGGTGCCAATGGAAGAGTGATTGGTGGCATGGGTTCTCCAAAAGGCAGGAAGCTTTGTTTTCCTTTTCTCAGCTAGGAAGGAGAGTTTAGCCCCGGGATCTCAGAGGCTGAGATCCATGCCAGTTGGTACATTTTCAGAAATGACAGTATTAAGGGATCTGGTGCTGCAGATCAGTGTCCACATAAGACCCCACAAGGACATACTGCTGTCAGTGTGGCCCCCAGCTTGGAGGTTCTGCAGACTTTGTTTAGTTGTCTAGGCAAGTCTTGCTCTGGATGGCATGCTAGGAGAGTTCCAAGGTAGTTCCAAGGGGGCTTGCCTCGAAGCCTCTGCTAAGCTGATATGTCTCCATTGACAGCTGGTTGGCTGCTGGGGGGGGGGGGCTGACCTCTTCTGCACCAGATCCAGGGACAGGAGGTCTGGGTCCAGCAGCATCAGGGTATCCAGATCAGTGTGTTGATAAGCAGAACGGTGTATGTGATATGAATACCTTACTTTTCTTGGACCTAGCTAGTCCAGGGTGACAAGAATGAGTTCTGACAGCACCAGCACTGGCTCACGGAAGCATACCCTAGTGGGTGGGTGTAACGAAATCCAGAGAGGTGAGTAGAGTAGTCAGGGCAGCCAAGGCTTCAAGGGAGCTAAGGCTAGCACAGGGGATCAGAGAAGGGGAAAAGGATTTCTTCAGGTACATAAGGGAGAAGAGAAGCTGTAAAAGTCAGATTGTCAGGATCAAGAAAGGTGGAGGGTGGGCAGAAAAGGGGGTGGAGCAGGTGGAAGCTCTCAATGAGTACTTCAGTTTAGTGTTTACCAGGGAGAGGAGTGGGCCTACGCCCCAGGGGAAAGGTAGGATAGGCATGGGGAAGTGGAGGTAATGGATGGGGAGATCCTAGTGAGCAGGGTGTTGGAGGGCCTTAGGTCCCTGCGGGTGAATGAGGCGCCAGGCCAGATGGCATGCATCCAAGGGTCCCGAAGGAGTTGACGGTGGTCCTGGCAGGACTTCTGGCAGACTTGTTCAGCATCTCCCTAGAGACTGGGTGTGTACCCCGGGACTGGAGGATGGCACATGTGATGCCCCTCCATAAGAGTGGGCCCAAGGATGAACCAGGTAACTACAGACTGGTCAACTAATGGAGACTATCCTTAAAGAGAAGTTGGTGATCTTTCTAGAGGAGAGTGGACTCCAGGACGATAGGCAGCATGGGGTTGTCTCGGACAGAACCTGCCAGACAAACCTGTTTGACTTTTTTGACTGGGTGACAAGTGCACTCGATAGGGGCCATGCGGTGGATGTCCTTTATCTAGACTTCAGCAAGGCCTTTGACTTGGTGCCACATGGAAGGTTGACTAGTAATCTGAGAAACCTGGAAGCAGGGGAGAAACTGGTTGAATGGGTTAGGAGCTGGCTGCAGGATAGGCAGCAGAGGGTAGTTGCAGGGGGAGAACTCTTGACTCCCAGAGCTGTAACTAGTGGGATCCCACAAGGCTTGGTACCAGGACTGGTGCTATTTAACATCTTCATTGCCGACATACTGGATGGAATTAGGAGTAAGGTCAGCCTTTTACGCAGATGACACAAAGATCAGTGCAGAGGTTGAGAGTTTAGAAGGGGGCCAGGTACTCCAAGAGGATTTGGCAAGACTTGAGTGCTGGTCAGACACATGGCAGCTGGGGTTCAATGTAAAAAAGTGCAAAGTCATGTACTTGGGAGTCAGGAACCCTGGGAATTGCTATTGGTTTGGGGGAATGCAGTTATCCACTTCAGTAGAGGAGAAGGATCTGGGGGCACTAGTCACAGGAGACATGAATCACTTGACACAGTGTAGGAAGGCAGCAGCCAGGGCTAATAAGATGCTGGCGTGCATTGCCAGGTTAATCACCTCTAGGACAGGGGAAGGCATTCTGCCGCTTTACAGGTTGCTGGTGAGACCTCACTTGGAGTACTGTGTGCAGTTCTAGTGGCCACATTTAAAGAAGGACGTCAGACTACTGGAGGGGGTCCAGCGCAGGGTGACAAAGATGATCCTTGGGCGGGGGGGACAAACCATATGAGGAAAAACTGGAGGAGCTCAACATGTGTTCCCTGAAGGATAGAAGGGAGGAAGGGGATATGATTGAGACCTTCAGATGCTTAAAGGGCATGAATAGGGTTAATACTGACTGAGGGCATGTTTAGACTGAAGGGGGGGGAGGGACACAGTCTGAAACGGAAGGGTGGAAGATTTAGGAGGGAAATGAGGGGGCACTACTTCAGAGCAAGGGTGGTAGCAAGGTTGAACGCTTTGCCAGAGGAGGTGATATCACTGAAATCTGTGGGCAGTTTTAAGAGGGGTGGGACAGGGTCATAGGTAAGGTCAAAACTGGGGGAAGCTGGGGAGGGAGGAGTTGGCAGAAGGGGGCGATAAATCAGATGGATGGGCAAGGGTTGGGGGGCAGCTGCAGTAGATTAGACTGGGAGCTGCAGACTCGATAGACCGTATGGCCTGTATCTGCTGGCATTTTTGTTTGTACGTACTGTATATGATCACTGCTTAGTCGTGCTTTTCACAGCAGGAGAACAGAAAGTCACAATGTCTGTCAAGGCCGTGACTATGAGCACACTGAGGTGGGTGATCCTTGATCCTGGGTGTATTTTGACCTGCAAAGCAGAAGGTTGACCTACCGTAGGTCAGACTGTATAACTGTAGGAGATCTTATCTGTGTCAGTCTTCACCATTGGGTTCATGGCCAGAGGTCATGCCCCGACGGGAGCTCTTTTTCTTTTTGTAGGCGGAGCTGACGCACCATCGGCACCGCCCTGGAGGCTGACGCATTGCATGGCGCTCTCGGGTTGGCCATTAGGCGCTGTCGACTCTGCCTGCCTGCCAGTTCTTCGTCTCCCGCCGTCGAGGTCACCTCGTGGGAAGCTCTGCAGAACTTGAGGCCTACCGCCTACGCAGTTGCGATTTTCAGTCCTTATTATTTCCATCGTGCCGCAGTCCATCGGCTCATTTCCTGCCTGTTCTAGTTGCCTTACTCGACGTCGCTTGGTAAGACCTTTCCATTTATTTTTATTCTTGGTGGCGTCTAGTCTGTTTTTGGTGTTTTTTTCCTCATAGGTCGTGTCTGGGTCGGAGGGCAAGAAGACTTCGAAGACAGGACGGCCCCCCATGCGATGGTGCCCTTGAATCCATAAATTTTCTGTCACCGACCAGCACGATCGTTGCCTTACGAATCTTGGCCCACTTCACGACATGGATAAGTGCAACACCTGTTTCTCCATGGACTGCCTGGTCATCGAGCAACGCGCGTGGAAAGTGGGGCGAGCTCTGCGACTTTAGAAATTAGAATGCGCATTAAACAGGCCAAGCCACGATTCTCGGCTTTTACTCGGTCCCCTCCCGATTCTACATGGACTGAGGAGGAGGAGCCTCTGCTTCTAGTAGTCTGGCCATTGCCGAGGCTCCTTCCGGTGCAGGAGGTCTGACCCGCTCCTTTGAGGCGGGGCCGGCTCATAGCAATCGCCTTGGGGGTGAAGGCTCTCCGGTGTTGGATCCACCGTTTGTAAGGCCCGGGTTGGCGCCATCCTCGACGCCATCGGTTGGCGCCGTTTTGGGCCTCGGCACCATGGGCCCTGACGGAGCCGTCGTCGGCACTGGTTTGTCGCTCAGCACTGTGGCTGCTGTCATCGCTGTTTGCGGCACCAATAGTGCTAGCGGTGCTGTGAGAGTCTCTCTGGTGCCGTCTTTGTCCTCTTCTTGCCTCGGCGCTGTTTGCCGCACCAAGGTTGAGCATGGTGCCATGTCCAGCTTGGGAATCGGCGCCGTGGGGACTTCGGAATCCGCTGTCGGCGTTGTCGTTAGCGCTGCCCTGCCCTCTGTGCCGTTCTCGGCGCCGTGGAGCTGGGTGGCGCCGTTTGCGGCGCTGATGGCACTGTCAGAGCCATCATCAGTGCCGTCCCAGCCCTCGGCGCCGCTCATGGGGCCGGACGGCACCATGACTGGTTCTGACTCCGGGGCTGCTGTTCGGGTCGGGGACTTGTCCTCCGCGGATACCGCTCGCGGTGCTGTGGGGGGCACTGGCACTGGGTCGGGCGTGGTCTCTGTTTCTGGCACCCCATTTGGCAAGGATGGCAGCGGGCGCCCTCCTACAGTCTGGCACAGGGCCTCGGACTCTACCTCTTCGGAAGCGGAGTCGGACTCTGAGTCAGACAAGCAGTCTGGCTCCTTGGGGTTGACTGTTGGTGTGGGCAGCTCTGTAGTGTCCTCGACAAGCCGGAGTCAGCCCCCTTCTGAGGTGGGATTGGTGGCTGCCGAGACTGGGGTCAGGGGTGCTGACCAGCGGGCAGTGGTGCAGGCCACCATTGCTCTGCAGCCCGGTCTTGGTGGGTTCACTGACCCCTCAGCAGTGGTACCCCCGCCTGTGGTGTGCCTGGATCGCCCAACTTTGGGGCTGATCAGGGCACCTACAGGAGGGGAGGGTCCTGTACCCTGGATAGCTCCTTTGGGTGCTGGCCAGGGCTGTCAGCTACGTAGGCTGGCCCTCTCGAGGAGGAGGGCTCTCTCGGATTCTGATGGGTCGAGTGGCATGGGGTCTGCACGGCGACCTTTTTCTGGGGCCCACCCGGGCTCTGGGGGAAGCCGTAGTGTGGATCTCCACTCTTCCTCCTCGATCTCTTTGAGAGAACCCCATTATTTTGAGGTAGGGGGCCGTCCTTCTGGACCTCTACAGCCCCGGTCGCCTCACAGGGGGGATTCTTCCGGGCACAGCCAAGGCAGTACCGAAATGGTTATTCAGCTGTCGGCTGTGGAGTCTTCCGGAGCACCTTCTTCTTCGGGTGCTCTTGGTCCACTCCTTAGCCCAGGTGAAGGTCAGCCGACATCTCTTCTTGGTTCTGTCCCCATCCCTCTGCCGCATTCTCCTGCACTCCCAGGCATCCTTGGTCCTAGCGGGCCTCTCTCTTGGGAGCAGTTCAGGGCTGTGGCTGCTCAGTTCCCAGCTTACGTCAGGGCAGTGGACAGTCAGGTTTTTCAACCTCCCCCCGAGCAGCCACCCTCTGAGCAATCGGTGCCCTCCAACTTTTCATCCCTCTCTTCTGGGGGAGAGGAGCCTTCTGTCCACGTCTCTCCAGCCGCTGATCTCACTGAGTATCAGCGTTTCCTCGTGAGGATGTTGGAGGACTAGCACCTCACCCCTGCCACTTTAAGCAATCCAGAGCACTTGGCGCACGCCTTTCTAGGCAATTTCAGCGAGGCCACCCTTGTGGTGCCCCCGTGGCCTGCTCCCATTCGGGAGGCATCGTTGCGTTCCTGGCAGAGGCCCTTCTCTGGCATTCCTGTCCCTAGGGATCTCTGCCCCCCCCGGAGTCTCCAGGTTCCATGCCTTATCCGCAGTCCGGATTGATGCAGTTGGACACTCCTGATGGGCTTCACGCCCTTCACCATGACTGGCCGCCAGATCAAGATTCCTCGGATTTTGACTTCTGGGGTAGGAGGGCTATCTGCTCGGCATGGTTGTTGCTTTCCATTTCTGCACATCAGGCCCACTATGCAGCCTGTGACAGTTCTTGTGGTCCAGGCTAGGTCAGCTCCTAGCCTCTTTGCCTGACACAGAGCAAACCAGACAAGCCATTGCACTCTCTGCGCGTGGTCTGGAGCTAGCAAGGCACCAAGCGGGGCATCCTATGATGCCAACGAGGTAGCTACCAGGGTCATAGGGACAGCGATCTACACTAGGCGGATGGCATGGCTGCATCTTTTCCGGTTGTCACTCTTGGCCCGTCGTAGGGTGATTAACTCTTCTCACCAGAGAACCTATCTCTTCTCCCATAGAGCGAGACGGCGGTTGTCGGGGCAACTTCCTTCCCCCTCCGGGGGGGTCCCTGTCTCACTCTCCACACTCTCGGTCCTCTCCAGGCCCTGAAGGTTCTCCCTCTTAGTGTGTCACCCACTGAGAGCTAAGGGACTCTGTCCCTTAGGGTGTAAAAGAAAACCCCCTTCGGGGGTGCTCGGCACTCACCCAAAGGTGATGAATGGTGAAGATTAACACAGATGAGATGTGAAAATTACATACCTACCGTAATTATGATCTTTCTGTGTATCTTCACCATTCATCACAGTCCCGCCCTCCGTCCCCCTGGGGCCTCAGTCTCTGGGTCCACCTTCTTCTCTGTGCCCAACCTCGCCCCCCTCCTTTCTTTGTTAGGAGTGGGGTAAACAGGGGCACATGGGGATAATGTTCTGGGGAGAGTGGTCAGCATGGGGGGCACTCCTTCTCCAGTGCGTTAGCTCCACCCCTGTGGGGTGGGAGTTGGCAGTTGCCCTGCATTCTCTCCTCCTCCTTATTCCCGTCCATCTTATTTTTCCTTGTCCTTTGGACTATTCTTTTATTACCAAAAAAAAAAAACTCCTTTTCCTTTTTCACCAGAAATCTTTCCTTGAGAGGGTGTTAATTCTCTGTGCCCTGTCTTTCTTCCAGAATAGCCGATTCTGCTCAGAGTTTTTGCCAGCCATTCTGTGCCTTGAATTCTGGCAAGAAGCCTTTGGCTACTCCTTGCAGTTCCTATACAGTCTGGAGATGGACCAGGGACTGGGATGTGTTTAACCTTCTCCCCTCTCATCCTACCTTCTAAATTCTTTATCCCACCCTACCTCCCTCCTCTATTTCCAGAGATTGAGGCCCCTCCCAATCCCTTTAGTTTCTGACTTCTTTCTCTCTGTCCTCTCAGTCGTTATTTCTCCTTTTAGTTTTATATCGTTTCCTTTTTCCTGTCCCTTGGACTTCCTTGTCCCACCCTCCACTCCCTTCCTCTTACCTCTCCGGTGACTCAGAACTGACAGGCAGGCGGAGTCGGCAGCGCCTAATGGCCAACCCGCGAGCCCCACGCAATGCGTCGGCCTTGAGGACGGCGCCGATGGTGCGTCGGCTCTGCCTACCAAAAAAAAAGGGCTCCCACGGGGTCATGAACTCTGACCATGTACCCAAAGGTGATGAATGGTGAAGATACACAGAAAGATCATTATTACGGTAGGTACGTCATTTTCATATCTTTCAGATGCTGAGGTCCTTCAGCCGATTCCCATGGCTTGTGGGAGGAGGTAGTAGATGCCTGCCTGGCAGTTGAATTTCATCAGTTATACCTGCTTAGTGTTTTTCTCTGTTAACCTGTATCTGCCAGTGAATCAGAGGTCAGAAGGAAGTCCCCTCTAATAGCTTCAGAGTGACCAAGAAGACCGTTTTCTTTAAATCCTGGTTAAACTAACTGTATGTACAATCAGCAGCCTGGTCTCCTGTCACTGGAGAAAACTCCACAAGCATGGGTATCTGACCAGGGAGGTATCTCCCTAATGGTTTCTAGGGGATGAGATTTTCATCCTAGTGGTCTTCATCAGTCTGTGGAACCTTTCTTTTGTTGGTCAGCAATCTCTGAGAGACTTTTATTTCAGCAAATGTCACTGGAGTTTCTCTCATGTTGGTCAGAAGACCAGAGTCTTAGGACTACCAAGGCCATCATGCTACACATCTTCAGTGTTGTTTATTGCTGGTGGTAGTCACCAGTGGTTGCATCATTTTGTCGGAGGTAGTCACCAATGACTCTGCCATAGTTGCATGGTTCAGTAACGTCAGGAGAGTGGATGGCCATAGATGTTTGATTCTTTGGCATTGGGTGTTGCATGCAATAAAGAGTACAAACAGGATTACGTATCCATCAAGGTTAGAGATACATGAAGTCTTGTCCTCTCAACAGTTTTGTTTCTGGTTGGAGTACCAAGGGGGCGAATATCTTAGATTCACATTAGCAGAAGACTAAGCCTGTTTCTGCAATTGCCATTGAGGACAGGAATGCTGAGGACAGACTTAATCTATTTTCAGGGTGCTCTTGGCATCCTAGGTTGAGAGGGCTAATGTTTGCAGCAGAATTTTGCCATTGGTGTTGTAGTATTACACCCTTACCTATCGCAAGGTCCTACAATGCTATGCCTTGAATTCTGCTAACACAACCTCCGGCACACAGTTTGACAAGCAGGGTTGTAAGATGAATCTTGTAGTTACCCTTTAGGAAATTACATGGGACAGTATTCTTCCCCAACCCTAACTGGATGGTTACTGCATTTTAGAACCATATGTATTAACTACCTTCCCCACTGACAACATGGAACGATATAGAAAGGAGAAATTCCATCATACTTACCATAATTTCCTTTTCTGTTTGCTCCAGCGTTGTAAATGGGGCCTCTCCCTGGAGTCATTTTCTCTTCTGGAGAATATTGTCCAATTGTATATGTAGGTGGGTGTGCATTATATTTTGTATTGAGGGACACCTACCGTGCTGTTTCATGTTTTAGAATTCATCACATGTGTCTGGATGCCTTTTTTCTGCAATATTTTATGAGTCATACAATGGACCAGTAGTTTGCAAGGTGAGACGTATGAGACTGTATCTGGGGAACCTGTGTGGGAATCCAGCAGATAAAAATAACGTTTTTCCTCTGTGTTTTAGACACGCTTTCAGAAATAGAAGACCATGAGATCTGATAGTGAACCTGGTGCCTGAGGTTGGAGCCCATGAATGGCAATCATGCACTTCAAATTGGGGTCTTGTTTCTTAAGACAAGTAGGCCTGCATTTTTCATTCATCTCTGTTTATTCTGGTATATGCTTATCAGGTTGTACGTCCTGAATGGGGGTCCTATTGCTCAAGACAGGTAGGCCTGTATTCTACCGTTCTTCTCTGTTTTTTTCTGGTGTATGTTTATGTGAGTGTTCAACCAAGGGTGTGGTATTAATGGTGGTTTATATTTTGCACACTGCGTTGACAGAACTGAATTGAGGTAGAATGGAGCTGGAATGTACCATGTCCCTGGGGGTCTTTGCTGAAGCCACAGCTTTGGAGCTGTACCACTACCCCAGTGGGGAAGCACATTATCCATTTGTATTAACAATCTTCCCCACTGACAATGTTGGAGCTAACAGAAAGGACAATTATGGTAAGTATGATGGAATTTCTCCTTTCGTACCAGTGAAAGATGAAGGACTGACAGTGCTAGAGACTGAAGCTCTCTGTCCATAGGGACAGGCACAGTTTTGGTGCAAGGACGGTGCACGTATCTCCATGCTCTGATGGATTTAGTGTTGGTGAAAGACGACGGGCTGACTGTACTGGAGGCTGAAGCCTTCTGTTTATCCAGAGGGGCAGGTACAGTGCGGGGCAGGTACAATGCAGGATTTCCCACACTGTGTTGGATTTAGTGCTGATGAAAGGTGATGGGTTTATAGCACTGGAGACTGAAGCACCCCATTTGCACATGGGGGGCAGACAAAGTGGGAAGGTACAGTGTAGAATTCCCCACACTGTGATGTGTTTAGTTCTGGAGACTGAAGTCCCTCTATTTATCTTCAGGGCCAGGTACAGTACAAGCTTCCCCAGAAAGTGATGTGTGTATTTCATAGAAACATAGAAGTTGTCGGCAGATAAGGACCGCAAGGCCTATCCAGTCTGCCCATTTCTTTTTCTAACTTATAAATGTGCCATCGGCCTTTGCTCTGTCAGTGGCCTATCTATTCATACTCATCTGTATTGCTCCCTTATGCCTATCCCATGCCTGTTTGAAGCCCTGCACTGTATTCATAGCCACCACTTCCTGAGGTAGACCGTTCCATGCATCTACCACCCTTTCTGTGAAAAATAATTTCCTCACATTCCCCCTTAATCGGCCTCCCTCTAATCTCATGCTGTGTCCTCTTGTCCTGCTATTTTCCTTATATTTAAACATGTTAGACTCTTTCACTTTGTTAATGCCCTTAAGGTGTTTGAATGTTTCGATCATATCACTTCTCTCCCTCCTTTGCTCAAGGGTATACATATTGAGCTCCGTTAATCTGTCCTCATACGTCTTCTGATGCAGTCCCTGCACCATTTTGGTTACCCTTCTCTGGATTGCCTCAATTTGGTTAATGTCCTCGTGAAGTGTGGCCTCCAGTACTGCGCGCAGTACTCCAGATGGGGCCTAACCAGTGTCTTGTAAAGAGGGATTATTACCTCCCTCTTACGACTTGTGATACCCCTACTAATACACCCTAACATCCCCTAGCCTTACCTACTGCTTTAGAGGTCTGCTTGGATGATTTCAGGTCATCGGTGATGATGATGCCCAAGTCTCTTTCTTCCTTTGTGACTGCCAGCAACTCCCTCCCAGCCTATAGGTGGCTTCAGGGTTTCTCTTCCTATGTGCATGACCTTGCACTTCTTTGCATTAAATCCCAGTTGCCACTCTTCTGACCATTTTGCTAGTTTATCCAGATCTCTTCTCATTTTGCCCACCCCATCTGGATCATCTACCCTGTTGCAGATCTTGGTGTCATCTGCAGACAGACAAGCCTTACCCTGTAGTCCATCTGCAATGTCGCTAATGAAGATATTGAAGAGGACTGGCCTCAGGACTGATCCCTGAGGTACTCCACTTGTGACTTGCATCTCTTCTGACTGTATACCATTTACCACCACTCTCTGTTTTCTGCCCGTCAACCAGTTTGCTACCCAGTTGACCAATGTCTGACCCACCGAGCCTACCAGCTTATCTATCAATCTTCTATGTGGAACAGTGTAAAAAGCTTTGCTGAAGTCAAGGTAGGCGACATCAGCTGCTCCCCTTGGTCCCACCACTCTGGTTACCCAGTCAAAGAAATCTATGAAATTAGTTTGACAGGACCTTCCTTTTCTAAACCCATGCTGTCTTGGATCCTGTGCCATGGATTCCAGGTGTTGCACTATCCTTTCCTTAAGGAGTGCCTCCATAATCTTGCCCACTACTGAGGTAAGACCGACTGGTCTGTAGTTCCCTGCCTCCTCCCTGCTACCACTCTTGTGGAGCGGGATCACATGAGCCCTTCTCCAGTCTTCTGGGACCTTTCCTGTGCTCAGAGACTTACTAAACAGTTCTGCTAATGGCTCTGCTAGTTCTACCCTTAGCTCCTTAAGTACCCTGGATGCATGCCATCGGGTCCCATTACCTTGTCCACCCTGAGCTTAGCGAGCTCTTGTAGGACCCTTTCTTTTGTGAAGGGTGTAGTGCTCACCTCCCTCCCCCTGTGTCCATGGTGCTGAGCTGTGGGCCCTGCCCTGCCTTCTCTTCAGTAAATACTGAGCAAAAGTATCTATTTAGGATAGATGCTTTTACAGGGTCCTCCTCACATGCCCCCTTTTCTCCTTTGAGCTTAGCGATACCCGCTCTGGACTTTCTCCTTTCACTAAGGTATCTATAGAAAGTCTTTTCACCTTCTTTTACTGTTCATGCTAGTGTTTCCTCAGTTTGGGACTTTGAGTGCCTTACTGCCGTCCCTGCTTCCCTTAGGGCAGTTTGGTATGTCTCCCTATCTTCATCCCGCTGTGTTCCCTTATATTTCCTGAAGGCCAGCCTTTTGGCTCTGACCTTTTCTGCTACTGTATTTGAGAACCAAGTGTTTCCTTCTTCTTTGCACTTCCTTTTCTGTCTAACACAATGGGATGTTGCTTCAAGTATTGCATCCTTAATGCTTGCCCACTTTGCCTGTACTCCCTCACCTGTGTTTCTTTTTGCCAGGGCTAGCTTAACTCTGTTGGCCATCTTATCAAAGTCAGCCCCTCTGAAGTCCCATATTTTTGCCTTGAAACTGGATGATTTAGATGTAGTGGCTAAATTGAACCATACCATGTGATGGTCACTGACCCCCAGGTGACCTATCTGGAGATCTGCGATCCCTTCCCTGTTAGTCAGTACTAGATCTAGGCTAGCCCTGTCTCTTGTGGGTTGTTGTACCAATTGTTTGAGGCCCTCCCCCTGCAGGGAATCCACCATGTGTCTAGTTCTTGCAGATGTTCCTGCTGGTATTGACCAGTCTGTATCCGGCATGTTGAAGTCTGCCATTATCAGAACCTCCCCTTTAGCTGTCATGTTTTGTATATCTTCTAACAGTAATGTGTCTGTGTCCTCCCTGGTCTGGGGGCCTGTAGACAACCCCAGTTCTTATGGCTGTCCCATTTCCTGTTTCCAGGGTGACCCACAGTCCTTCTGGCTCCTTATGTGTATTCTGAATTTCTGTAGCTTTGATATTTTCTTTGACATACAGGGCCACTGCACCCCCCTTTGCACCTCGGTCTCTTCTGACAGTACGTAGCCAGGTACTGAAGTCTCCCAAGTGTGGTTACTGGTAAACCACATCTCACTAATTGCTACTATGTCCAGTTTAGCCTCTGACATTATTGCCTGCAGGTCTGGGATCTTATTTCCCGGGCTGTGAGCATTGTGTACATGATTTTCCATTGACCAGATTTCGGTGTGTTAGTTGTTGGGTGAGGTTTGGCATTTCTCCTGTGTGTCGTGTGGGGAGACGGACCTTTTTCCTTACCTGGTGATGCAAATAAACTGCAAACATGCTGAATCCCTGTTTGACCACTAGCTGGGGGTTCTTCCCATTCGACGTATGGGGTGCTGCACCCTCTCCCCATTTGCTAGTTTAAATATTCTGCAAAGACGTCAAACTTCTGCCCCAATGCACTGACTCCCTCCTTAGTCAGATGCAGTCCATCACATTTAAAGAACTTTTGCTCCCAGAACTGTTGCCAGTTCCCTACAAATCTGTGTCCTTTTTCCTGGCACCAGCCCTTGAGCCACATGTTTAGCTTCCCTATCTCCCCTTCTCTGACCATGTGCATCTGCCCCCCTCTCCCAGACTGGCAGGATCTCAGAGAAGGAGATGCCGGATGAAATGGATGATAGTTTGTCACCCAGCCTGGTCAGGTGTTCCTTGGTCTCCACAGCTGACCGGCTGGCGAGATCATTAGTCCCTATGTGTACCAGGACGTCAATGTTTTCTCCTGCTTTCTGAACAATTTTAGCAATGCGGTCAGTGTCTCTCCATGCTGATGTACCTGGGAGACATCTGACCATTACCCCTGACTGGAGATGGGCATCAACTCCCCGAATCATGGAGTCTCCTATGATCAGAAGTTTTTTGGATTTCCTTTTTGCTTTTTTTGTTTTGGTTTCTGATTTGGGTGAGTTTTATTGTGCTAGCTCCTGTGCTGCAGTGTCCTGCTCTGTAGTGTCCTCTGCCCCTTTGTTTGATTTCGGAGATAGAGGCAGATACCTGCTTGTAGTGTTTATATGGTGTTTGGAGGTAATATGTTGGAGAGCAGAGAGTGATGGGGCACCCGATTTGCCCCTCCTAACCACCTGCCAACCTCCTGCTGGACCAACTACCCTCTGCGGTCGAGGTTCTTCTGTTGGATGTTGGGGAAATGGCGGGTTGTTCTTGTAATGTATTTCCTCTTGAATATGAAATTTGAGGCATGCAATCTCTTCCCATACTGTCCGGAGCTGAGCCCTAAGATCTCCAGTGGCCCAGCATGTAGGACAGTGTCCTAAATCCTGTAAGACTGTCCTTCTGAAAAGTATTTCACAGTACCTGCAGTTAATGATATCCATTCCAGATAAGTTGCTGGGTTTATAACCTGGTCAGAGTAATTAGAAGGAAGAAAATGCAAGTAATGGTTTGATTTTGTGTTTTGTTTTCGTATAACTTGTTATAACAAGTTAAATTACTAGTGCCTCTGTAAATGAGCTCACCTTGTGGATGCCCCACTGATCTGCCCCTTCCTGCTTTGCCACAGGAAATGTCACAAATGTGGTACCCTATAAAAGGAGTGTAGTTGGGGATGGGTGGCTGGGCCCTTCCCCTGCCGATGAAAGAACAAGGAGGTAAGAGCAGAAACAATCAGTCAGCAACAAATGCAGTAATCCTGAAGGCTTATCCTAATGTTAGATAAAACTGTAAAACCTGTAAAGCACCACTGTAATAATTTCAGAGAAGATATACCCTGTAAGAAACACTTTGTTACAGAGAAGAATAAAGCAGTAACAGAAGATGTACCTTGCAAAAGACAATTTGAATCAGAAGATTACAGCAGTAATCTGTTAGCATACACCTGTAGGCACACCTTGTAATAATGCGGAAGAAGGTATACCAGCAACAACAATTTGAATCGGAGAAAAATAAAGCAATGAAATGTTAGCAACAAACAGTAGCAATCCCTGTGAGTACAAAATAAAAATAACACACAGTAAATCTGCTTAGCCAAAAGAAGTCTTAATCCTTTTCCCTTGCTCTGGTAAGGTTCTCTGCTCTGTCCTTTCAAGCAGTCTTAGAAGGAAAGAGCTCAGGTGAAGCTAGGTGCCTTGGCCAGCAAACCAAGTCTTCTAGTGAAAGGTGACAGATTGACAGCGCTGGAGACTCAAGCCCTGTGTTTATCCATAGGGACAGGCACAGTGCAGGCATTCTTGCACTGTGATGAATTTAGTTCTAGTGAAAGATGAGGGACTGACCGCGCGGGAGACTGAAGCTCTGTTAATATACAGCTGTGTACCTCTCAACTGTCTGATTTTTCAGTGTTGTCCCAGATTTTGCATCACAGATGTCCTCTGTCCCTCTTAAATTTGGCATTTTTGCCACTGAAAAGTAGAGATTTGAATCATAAAATCATACCAGACAATAGTTTTAAAGTCTAGATCTCCATCAGAAAATGCTTTTACCACTGAACCACGTATTGTAACAGCTTCAGGAACTGGTAGTACCCTTTTTTTAGTTGTGTCCCTGATTTTGGTCTTGTGTCCCTGGGTTGTGAGGCAGGGGGTTGAGGTGTGTATGTAGGGACAGGTACAGTTTTGGGTGGGTACAGTGCAGGCTTCCCCTACTCTGTGTCGAGAGTTAGTGCCGCTGAAAGGTGTGGGAGGGACTGACAGTACAGTACAGTAAACGGAAGCCCTTTGTTTATATTTACAGGTACAGAGCAGGTCAGGTACAGTGCAAGCTTCCCTACAGTGTGATGCATTTAGTGCAGGTGAAAAGTGAGGGACTGACAACACTGGTTACTGAAGCCCTCTGTTTATCCATAGGGACAAGCCCAGTAGGGGCAGGTACTGGGATTGAGTTCGTGCTGGTGGGATGGGAGGGACTTACAGCACTGGAGACTGAAGTCCAGCCTTTATCCACAGGCCAGGGCACTGTGGAGCGGTACAGTGCAGGCTTCCCTATACTGGTGGATATAGTGAAAAAGGGGACTGGTTATCCAGGGCTCACAAAGAGTGGGACAGAAGCGTTGGGATCTTACTTCAAGAAACAGCTCTTTCAGCAGGTTACACCATTAGGACTGAAGCTGGCAGGTGCCAGGACTCTACGGAAAAATTCTAGCTAGCAATATCCAGTGGGAGACCCCCCCCCCCCGACGTCCGGTATCATACAAACTGGCGGTCTCCCAGCATCCCTCAGTTCTTTTCCCATTGTCGACTCGACGACATCGGCCTCACAGACGCCTCTAGCGGACGAATGACGCTTGAAATCCGTATTTTAAATTTAAAAAGCACCCGCATGTCACTTTCTCCGACTCCTTCTCTTGAAGGACACCCCTCCAAGTGTACTTGCGGCAAACAGATCCTGTTTAAGGACCGACACACAGCTTGTGTATGCTGCCTAGGCCCAGAGCACGATATTAAAGCCTGCTCCATTTGTCAACAGTTTAATAACAGGACCAGGATCTGCCGCCAAAAAGCTCTTCAGGGGTTCCTTTTAGAAGAGAAAATCAAGGCCATGGAGGAAAAACCCTTCCTCGGGGGGGGGGGGGATCTTCCCAACATAAATCCGGGAAACACCGCAAAAAGCACCGGGATAAGGACAGGACTAAATCCCCAAGTTGGGCCTCAGTCCAGAACCAGTTCCAGCTCCACAAGGTCAGACAGGTCCCCCTCCTGGGCTCGCTCTCAGCCCCCTCTGGTGAAGGTATGTTCTGCAGGAGGCTGTAGTACAGTCTCCCTTCAACCTATCAAGACTAAGAAAGATAGCTGGATGCTGGGCTCGTCAGCTGGACCCAAGGCTTCTTCGGACCGGCACAAACGTAAATCGGCCCAGAAACATGGCGCTGATGCATCTGACAGACGTTGGGACTCCGACCAACGTTTGGTTTCCCAACCTCCTATAGGGCTGGACGCCACTCCAAGGAAGACGACGGAGCTGATATCCCTTAAGTGGACCTCTGAGTCCAAATGGACGACCGACCTGACGGCTGCTAAATGGCCCAAAGAACTGACGCCAGCGTCACCTACGTCGGCTGATACCGGTCACCAGGGGTCCTCGGAAGAGGAGATTTCCAACATGCCTGACAACCAGACAGGCAATATGGAGGATGTCTGCCTGCCTCTAGACCTGATGCCCGACCTGACTGTGCCTCAAGGCCCGATGCCTGACCCCGTCGACGGACAGGCACCGATGCCCGGTCCGTCCTCCGGCCTTAATCTACAAGAGGTGAAAGACCTCTTTAATTTTGGTGGGACACCATTAAGAAGGATGTGGTGCCCACAAAACTTCCACAGCCTCCTCCGAAACCTGGCGACAAGGTGTCACCTACCCTTAAGGAGCCTACACCATCTCCTAGAGGCAGGTCAAGAGAAAGAAGACCCCCCCCTTCCAGGTCTCCCTCAGGGTCCCCTAGCCCAGAATGCCCCAGAGGCAGACAGCCCACACTGGGGGATTACTCAAGGTTGGATACTTCCGACACCTCCAGGTTCCCTTCTTCGATTAGTCTCCCATCACCGGACCCACGAGATCTGCCTAGGTCACCACCAGATGATCCCTCCTTTTCTGATATTATGAGGCACATCCAGGAGAATATGGGGTGGGAGACGGAAGATTTATATCCCGAACAACAACGCCTCGTCTGGTACCTCAGGCAAAAAGATCCCAAGCCTATGGTGGTCCCACCATTGGTGGATACTGTTACTGATGTCACTAAAGCCATGTGGAAGCACCGGCACTCCACTCCGGTAGTACCCAAGAAGGCTGATCGTCTTTATAGGGCACCCATAGAAGACCCCTGTTTGGCACAGCAACCCTTGGCCAGTTCTCTAGTCATTACAGCCTCGCATGATTAGTCCCAGAGACCTCAGCACTTGAGCACTCAGCCACCGGACTAGGAATCTAAACAGCTAGACTCACTGGGGAGACGCATGTACTCTCGAGCTACATGCTCGATAAGGTCTCTTAACTATCTGACGCACATGATGCAGTTTCAGAACGCCCTTTGGGAACAGGGCCAAGACCTTATCAAAGAATTTCCAGAGGATGAGAAAAAGGAGGAGCTCTTGAACCTCCTCCATACTGGGTCAGATGTGGGAACTCAGGATCTTACTTCAAGTGAGAGCTCTTGCAGCAGGCTGTAACAATCAGGACTATGCCGCAGGCACTAGGACCCTCCGGAAACATTTTCAGCCAGCAGTATACAGCAGGGACCACCCCCGACATCGGCCCCGGTACAAAAGGGGGCGGACCCAGCTCCACCGCAGTTCTTTTCCTGCCGTGTCCCGCACGTGAAGAGGAAGATCTCGTTCCAACTTGCCAGGAACAGCTCAACTATTTCCAAAAACCCGCTTTTTGCTACTGTTTTCTACGTTTTTTCTAGTTATTGTCATCAGACCATTTTCCAATGGTTTTTGCAGTTCATCGATGGATGTCTTCACCGTCGTCGGCCTCGCCTGAACCCCATCAGAATAAGTGTGATTGTGGGAGGCAGATCTCTGCCAAGGACGGGCATAAAAGTTGCGTTTTCTGCCTTGGGCCAGACCACGATACCGCGGCCTGCTCTGCCTGCCAGGCGTTTACCAGCCAGACCCAGATCCGATGTCTGAAGGCCCTGAAGGCTTTTCTTCTGGAGAAGAAAATGGATCTGCACTCCTTCTAGGGGAAACGCAAAGAAAAATCCAAGCACCACGGGAAAGACCGTAGTCAGTCTCGGCACTGGTCCCGATCTCATTCGCGGCCGTCTCCCAAGAAGGCCCACCCTTCCCCGGGCTCAGGAGAGTGTCCCAAGTCATTGCAGGCCAAGGTCGGCCCTTCGGGGGAGAAGCTGGCCAAGCCGAAGGTAACCCCGCTAAGGGTTACCACCAAGCCCTTGGAGGTGGCTGCGGCCCCACCTCCCAAGGCACTGGTGCCGCCTGCTAAGGCACTCGAGCCCAAGGGACTCCTCCGGCGCCTGTACCCCGTCACGGTACCACCACCGACGCCGATTGAAGGGACGAGGGTGAGGGATCGGCCATGGAAGAGCCGACATCTCTGTCTCCCAAGTCCTCCTCCCCACTGGGCCCCCAGGAGGGTTCTCTTTCGTGGGCCGACGTCCCGGATACTCCCTTTCCGGGCCGAGCTTTTTTCGAAGGAGTAGCTCCAGGAGCTGTTCTCCTTTTGGTGGGGGCAGGTCCAGAAGCGGACCCCCTCGTTGCCGGCCCAGGCGCCGGTACCGGACCCAGCGGGCAAACCACAGCCGGGAGGTGAGCCTTCCCCGAGGAAGTCCCCGGAGCGACCGCCTACACCACCTTCTAGGGCTCGTTCCTGCACCCGGTCTGAAGACCACCGACGACACTCCAAGGACTCTGGAGACCTTCGCTGGTCCAGGTCTTGTACACGCAGCCCTTCTCGGTCTTCTAGACGAGAGCGCTCCCAACGTCGGTCCTCTGATGGACGTCTGTCTTTGCTCCGTCGCCAGTCTTGCGACCAACGTCGGTCCTCCAGTTACCGACGACAGAGGGAGTCTGGTCATAAGGAGAGATCAGACTATTCCAGATCTTATAGTTGATCTCCCTCTTCTTCGTCTTTGTCTTCTTTCTCTCTCAGCTTAGAGTGGTCCCCGGGAGAGAAGGACCAGCCTCACTCACCTCCCGACGATCCAACCATCATGGACGTCATGAGGCATATCCAGGCCTCCAATGAGTGGGAAACAGAGGACCTGGATCCAGAATGCCAGAGATTGGCAAAATACCTGAGGCAGAAAGAGCTGAAACCACTGGTGGTCCCTCCTTTAGTGAACACCTTCCAGGACCTCACTTGGACTACCTGGAAATGTCCAGCTTCCATCCCGGCTGTTTCCAAGAAGTCTGATAGGCTGTATAAGGCCCCGGGGGCAGAAGCTTTCCTAGCTTGAGAACCCTCAGGCGGACTTTTCGGTGATCACGGCTGCCCATGACAAATCCAGGCAGCCAAAGCACCTTAGCTCGCAGCCTCCCGATCCAGAGTCTCGGTATTTGGACCAGGTGGGCAAGAAAGTTTATTCTGCCTCCACTTGTTCCATCTGGTCCCTTAACTTCCTGACGCATATGGTTCAGTACCAGAATGCTCTATGGGAGAGGGGACAAGAGCTATTGAAGGCCATGCCAGATTCCGATCAGAAGACGGAACTTCTGGACATCATGAAATCGGGCTCCGACGTAGGCTCCCATGTCTTGAGAGCCTCGTATGACACTGCAGATACAGCAGCCAGGGCAGACGCGTCCGGGGTGTGCC
Organism: Neoceratodus forsteri; assembly: GCA_016271365.2. Classification (NCBI taxonomy): domain Eukaryota; kingdom Metazoa; phylum Chordata; order Ceratodontiformes; family Ceratodontidae; genus Neoceratodus; species Neoceratodus forsteri. The sequence continues at coordinate 87,653,831 of JADMNL010000029.1, forward strand.
TCCAGCGCCACACCTAGTTGAGAGTTTCGGGCTTTCACCAGGATTTGCAGTCCGGTATCAAGGATTTACCGTTCCAAGGTACTGTGTTATTTGGGCAGGAGACGGAAGCTTTGATTTCTCGTCTTCAAGAGTCGGGCAAGTCTATCTGGTCGGTCCGTCAAATGTACTGTGGCGACCAGCGAAGGCAACGAAAACGGCCATTTCGTAAGCCCTCAGGTGGCCACGGTCATGCCCTTGGTAATCAGCAGGGTCAGAAAGGCGGCTTTTGTAGGAGAACCGGTAACCAGCAGCCTGGAGGTGCTCCTAACCATGGGCCCAAGTCCTCCCAGGCCTCTCTGCCTACGCCTGGCTCAGCCCACTGGCTCCCCCCCCCCCCCGAGGAAGACTCAGGGGAGACGGTTGGGGGCCGCTTCTCCCTTCATCTCGAAGGGTGGAAGTCGATCACTGCAGACCAGTGAGTCCTGGATATCATCAGGAGAGGACACGCTGGAGTTCACGGAGTTTCCTCCAAATACTCTGCCAAAGTACTCCCGTTATCCTCCTTCTCACATCCCACTAATAGAAGGAGAGATTCAGACCCTCTTGCAGAAAAGGGCAATAGAGGTAGTCCCCTTGCATCAGCTGGGAAAGGGGTTTTACTCCCACTTCTTCCTGGTCCCAAAAAAGACACAGGATCTCCGTCCCATTCTGGACCTCGGCTCTCTCAATCTCTTTATAGAGTACAAAAGGTTCAGGATGGTGACCCTCCCAGGTCTGCTTCCTCTGCTGCACCAAGGAGACTGGCTCTGCTCCCTAGACATGCAAGATGCATATATGCATATCGGGGTCTTCCCCCCCCACAGGAAGTTTCTGAGGTTCCGCTTCCAAGGGGAGCATTACCAATTTCGAGTTTGTCTGTTCGGCCTCTCTCCCGCTTAGCGAGTCTTTACAAAATGCTTGCCAGTGGTGGCTGCGGCTCTAAGGCGCATGGGGCACTACGTTTTCCCATACCTAGACGATCGCTACTTACAGCCCCGTCAAGGTCATGCCTACTTCACGCCCTCGGAGACACCTATACTCTATTCTGAGAGCTGGGGATCACCCTGAACCTCCGGAAATCGTGCCCAGAGCCCAGTCAAAAGCTCGTCTTCATTGGAGCGGTCCTGGATTCTATCCAGGGCATGGCTTTCCTTCCCCCAGACAGGGGTGATCGCCTGCGAGAGATTGCTGAAGGGATCTCAATAACTCCTCAAGTTCCAGCATGGAGCTTTCTCAGGCTACTGGGGCACATGGCGGTGGCCATTCCAGTTACTCCTGTGGCCCGCCTCCACATGCGGGTCCCACAGTGGATGCTCAGGGTACAGTGGGATCAAGGCTATGACGATCTAGACTTCATGGTCAGGATCACTGAGCCAGTCAGGAGAACTTTACTTTGGTGGATGGACCCCCAGAACTTGGAGAAAGGGGTCCGGTTTCGTCCTGAGCCATCAGGTCAGACTCTTACGACAGATGCATCGGACCTGGGATGGGGGGGCACACCTGGGTGCTCATCAAATGCAAGGGGTTTGGGCACCCGAGGAGCGATCCCTTCACATCAATGTACTGGAGATGCGACCGGTTCTCTATGCCTTCCGGGCCTTTCAAGAGGACCTGGTGCCAGGCACTCTTCTGGTTCAAACAGACAATATGGCAGTCGTCTTCTACATCAACAAGCAAGGGGGTACTCATTCATATCCCCTTTGCAGGGGGGCGATGAGAGTCTGGCACTGGGCGCTGGAGCGGCGCATTCTACTGTCTGCAGTGCACATTCCAGGCATCCTGAACGATCTGTCTGACAGCTTAAGCAGGTCTCGATCCAGAGCACACGAGTGGGAGCTGCTACAATCCGTGGCAGATCAGTTCTTTGACAAGTGGGGTCATCCACAGCTGGACCTCTTTGCGTCACCACGCAACGCCAAACTGCCAGTGTTCTGCTTGCGATAGCATGCGCCTGTAGTTTTCTGGTCAAACACGTTATCCCTTTGCTGGGCAGGGAGGTTTCTTTATGCCTTCCCGCCCTTCCCTCTCATTCAGAGAGTCCTACTAAAGTTACAGGCAGAAGCTGCCTGAATGATTCTCATAGCCCCCAGATGGCCTCGGCAGATTTGGTTCCCACTCCTGCAGTGGTTATCCACAGAGCCTCCAACTCCACTGCCCATATGCTCGCAGTTACTGTCCCAGGATCAGGGGTCGCTGGTCCATCTGGATCTTCATTCCTTACACCTATATGCTTGGCTCCTTCAGACGTAGCTCAACACAGATACGGGGTTTCCCGGGAAGTGCCAGCAATCCTAGTTTCAGTGAGGAAGCCCTCCACCCACTCCGGCTATGCTATGAAATGGAAGCGTTTTTGTTTATGGGCCTCGTCACAGCATTTGGACCCTGTCACTTGTCCAGTAAACTCAGCGTTACAGTACCTCCTGTCTTTGTACCAACACGGCCTGAGTTACTCCTCTGTCAAGGTGCATATGTGGGCTGTCTCCGACTATCATGCTGTCATTGGAGATAAGGCGTTGGCACAATTGGATGTCGCCCGCACCTTTTTGAGGGGAATTTTGCATATGAGACCTCCCATTCGGAACCCTATCCCACCCTGGGATCTACGTTTGGTGTTGGAGAAGCTCACTCTCCCTCCCTTTGAGCCGGCAGCGGATTGTGAGCTGAGTTTTCTTTCTTGGAAGGTTTGTTTTTTGGTTGCTATTACCTCAGCTCAAAGAGTTTCCGAGCTTCAGGCTCTGATCGTAAAGAGCCGTATTGATTTTCCACAGGGAAAGGGTTTCCCTTAGAACAAATCCTAAGTTTCTTCCGAAACTGGTCTCGGAGTTGACCCTCAACCAGTCGGTTGACCTTCCAGTTTATTTTCCTTCCCCATATAATAGAGGGCTCTCCCACACATTGAATCACAGGACTTTGAGGTATTATCTCAAGCGGACGACACACCGTCAATGGAGCAACTCTTTGTGGCCTTTGCACCACAATGCTTAGGCAAACCGGTGGCCAAGCAGGCGATATCAAGTGGATAGCCCACTCGGTTTCCTTCTGCTATGAAAACACAATAAACCCCTACCGGGCCCGGTCAGGGGTCACTCCACCAGGGGAGTGTCTGCTTCTTTTGCCGCCCTGAGAAATGTCTCTATCAGGGACATATGTGCGGCCGCTACCTGGAACTCTATGCATACGTTTGTCAAGCATTACAGCTTGGATATCGTCTCCAGACGCCGAGCCGGTTTCGGTCTGGCTGTTTTGAAGGGACTTTTGTCCTAGACCTCTGGAGTCAGCATATTCCACCTCCTGGGGTCGTCTACCTCTTTGGTGTGGGACTACTTGATCTTACTTCGAGAAACAGCTCTTGCAGCAGATTACACCATTAGGACTGTAGCCGGCAGGCACCAGGACCGCACGGAAATTTTCTAGCTAGCAGTATTCAGTGGAGACCGCCTCCGACATCGGTCCTGCCCCCGACGTCAGGCATAGTACATAAGGAGGCGGTCCCCCAGAATCCCCAGTTCTTTTCCCGCCGTCGACTCGCCAGCATCACCTCTCAGTCTGTACCTAGCGCACGACGACTTAGAACTTCTCCAAGTAGTTTCTACAAAACGAATGTCCTCTCCAACTCCTTCTCCTGAGGGACACCTTTCCAAGTGTGCCTGCGGAAAACAGATCCCTTTCAAGGATCTTCATTCTTCCTGCATGCGGTGCATAGGCCAGGACCACGACACCAAGGCCTGCTCCTTCTGTCGAGGGTTCAACAGCCGCACCAGGATCCGCCATCAGAAGGCACTTTAGGCATACCTTTTAGAAGAGAAACTTAGCAGGATGGACAAAGAACCTTCTTCTAGGGGTGATTCTTCTTCCAAGGCCCATAAACACCGGCAGAAAGCAAGGTCCAGATCCCTGAACCGGGCCTCCGACTCGCATAGCTCAGGCTCCACCCGATCTGCCCACTCTCCCTCCAGGGCTCGTTCTCAGCCCCCTTCGGTCAAAGTCAGGGCTACAGGCGGTTCTTCGACTTCGCTTCAGCCCATTAAGACTCCTAGGCCCTCGACTTCTTCCACTCCCTCTTGGGCCTGAGTCCAGATCGGTCTCCCAGCCTCCCAGGGGTCCAGATCCACCACCCAGGAAGACAAAAGACCTGACGTCCCTAAAGCGGACGACGGGCCCGACGTCAGTCAAGCACCCGAAGTCGGCCTGGCGTTCGCCGGAGCCGAGGACATCGGCCAAGCACCAGACGCCGGCCAGGCATTTGCCGGACCCGAAGTCGTTGGGCAGGCGACCGACGCGGCCTCACGCCCACCAGAGCCGAAGACCGCCTCTCTAGTCACCGTGGACACCGGTCGCAGGGACTCCGCGGAGGAGGACGTGACACTGCCTGAAGACCAGGCGGGCAACACAGAGGATGCTGGGCTTCCGCGGGAACCTTCGCCCACCTTGGAGACACCCGTGGACCCGACGCCAGACCACCGGCGCCAGGCCCGTCGTCGGGCATGAACATACAAGAAGTAAAGGATCTCTTTACTTTCTGGTGGGACACCATCCGAAAAGATGTGATCCCTGTAAAACCTTCTCCTCCTACTCCTTCACCCCCTCCTCCACCAAAGGGGCCAGCAGTACGACCACCAACCCCTAAGGAGTAGACTCCACCGCCACCTCCTAGGGGTAGATCCGAGGACCGGAGAAGGCCTCCCTCAAGATCTCCATCAGGGTCTCCCAGCCCCAAGCAACCCAGATGTCGTCGGTACACTCCGTCAGGGGGGGACTCCAGATCGGATACCTCGGAATTCTCCATATCTCCTTCTCCACTCAGCATCCCATCACCTGACCCACATGACCTACCCAGGTCTCCTCCGGATGATCCCTCCTTCTCTGAGATCGTGAGGCACATCCAGGACAACATGGGATGGGATGCTGAAGACCTCGAGCCTGAGAGACAGCGCCTTGCCTGTTATCTTCGGCAGAAGGATCCAAAGCCTGTGGTAGTGCCACCCTTTGTGGACACCTTCGCGGACATCACCAAGGCTGCGTGGAAGCATCCGCGCTCCACCCCCGCTGTGCCGAAGAAAGCTGACCGCCTATACAAGGCCCGAAAGAGGACCAGTACTTGGCTCAGCAACCTCTGGCTGACTTCCCGGTCATTACAGCCTCGCATGACCGGTCCCAAAGACCGCAGCATATGAGCACACAGCCACCGGACCAGGAATCCAAACAGCTGGATGCCCTGGGGAGGTGCATGTATGCAGCTGCTACATGCTCCATCAGGTCCCTGAACTACCTATCTCACATGGTACAGTTTCAGAACGCCCTGTGGGAACAGGGCCAGGACCTGGTCGACAAATTACCGGAGGGCGATCAGAAGGCGGAGCTCCTAAGCCTCCTCCGCAGAGGGTATGAGGTGGGAACCCAAGTGCTACGAGCTGCATACGATTCTGCGGACTTGTCTGTCAGAGCCGCAGCCTGAGGCATCTGTCTTCGGAGACACTCTTGGCTCTGTGTCTCCGGATTTACCCTGGACTTACAGAAGAACATTCTTGACGTCCCTTACAATGGCAAAGTGCTTTTTGGTGAACCCTCAGAGAAGGTTATCACCAAGCTCCAGGATGCTGGGAAGGCAGTCAGGTCTGCACAGACCATGTACAGATCAAGGCCGGGTTCCTTTCGTAGGAACCAGAGCCGTTTTCGCTGCCAGCAGCAACAGCAGCAGCCATGTTCCGGCCACAACAAAGGGGCTCTTTTCAACATACCAGGTACCTCAAGGGAATCAACAAAGTCCAAGAGGGTGGCATCTTTCAGAAAAAGAGATGTGCAAGAACAAGAGGGCACAATTTGAAGATAGAGGGGGGACGGCTCAGAGGTAATGTGAGGAAGTATTTTTTCACAGAGAGGGTTGTGGATGCATGGAACAGCCTCCCTGAGGAGGTCGTGGAGTCAAGAACAGTGGGGGAATTCAAGAATGCATGGGACAGATATAAGGCAGTCCTAGTGGGGGGTAGGAGGAAGTAAGCTGTTGGATAAATAGGATCTGCAGCTTAACTGTTGGGTAGGAAAATGGGCAGACTAGGTGGGCCAAGCGGTCCTTATCTGGCGTCAGATTCTATAAAGCCCAGGCTAAGTCGTCCCCAGGCAGAGGCCAGCATTACACCAAACTGGCCCAGCCTGCAGGGACCAGTGCTGCCACAGCATGACTCCTTCCCGGCCACCGCCCTCCTCTGGATCAGCGGGCACAGAAGGTCGGGGGGGGTCACATCGCTCGCTGCTTTTCAGGGCGGCAGTCGATTACCACCGACCAGTGGGTTCTCCAGTTGGTCAAGAAAGGCCACTTCATAGAATTTCTCGACCACCGTCAAGACCTCCCCTGCTTTCCTGTTATTCGGGTCAGCATGCCCCACTCATACAGCAGGAGGTGCTCGCGCTTCTCGGGGAAGAAGCTATAGAACACGTACCACGGAACCAGAGAGGTGCAGGTTATTATTCTCACTTCTTTCTGGTTCCCAAGAAGACAGGGTACCTCCATCCGATACTGGATCTCAGCGACCTCAACGCTTCAGTTCTCTACAAATGCTTCTGCATGGTGACCCTCCCAGGTCTGATACCCATGCTCAAGCAGGGTGTCTTTCTAGCGTCCTTGGACATGCAGGATGCTTACCTGCATATACCCATAGCCCAAGCGCACAGGAAGTTTTTGCGCTTTGAGTTTCAAGGTCACCATTATCGGTTCTGAGCTCTTCCCTTCGGACTGTCATCAGCACCTTGGGTATTCACGAAGTGCATGGTGGTAGTAGCGGCAACTCTGAGGAGACAAGGCCACTACGTGTTCCCCTACCTGGATAACTGGCTTCTCATGGCGCCCTCTCAGGAGGCCCTGATGTCTGCTATTCATGTACTCAGTCTCTGTTTGAGACGCTGGGTATCATTGTCAATCAAGAGAAGTCACGCCTGGTTCCATCACAGATTCTGCTGTTCATAGGCGCAGTTCTGGACACCATCCAGGGTTTTCTACCCCAGGACTGAGCAAAACACATCAGATCCCTCATCAGGGACATCTTGGCGAAGAAGACCATCCCAGCCAGACTGGTCCTTTGCCTGCTCGGACAGAAGGCTGCGGCCATTGCAACAGTCCGCTAGCCCATCTCCACATGCGGGTGACCCAGTGGATGTTATGGGTCCAATGGGATCAAAAACAAGACCATCTTCAGCTCCCAATTCGGATCACGAAGGCCGTAATCCAGGATTTGCAATGGTGGCTAGATTCGAAGAACCTCTCGGTGGGGTTCCCCTTCACTGCGCCGTCTCCGATTGTGACGCTCTCCACAGACGCCTCAGGGCTCGGATGGGGAGCACACCTCGACGGTGTCCAGTCTCAGGGCCTGTGGACAGCCCAAGAGACTCATCTCCACATAAATATCCTGAAAATGAGGGCAGTTCTTTACGCCCTGCAGACTTTCCAGTCGGAGATTGCACCGGGTGCTCTTCTGTTGCAAACAGACAATTCCATGGTGATGGATTACCTCAACAAACAAGGAGGCACCCATTCCTACCCGCTTTGCAGGGAGGCCATGAGGGTGTGGGATTGGGTTTTACAACACGGTGCAAACCTCATTGCTGTTCATGGACTAGGAGTGGACAACGTCATCGCAGACAGCTTGAGTCGCTCTCAGGTCAGAGTCCATGAGTGGGAACTACTCCAGGAGGTAGTAGAGGATCTGTTTCGCAGATGGGGTACACCACAGTTGGACCTTTTCGCGTCCCCATCCAACGCAAAACTGCCCAATTTTTGCTCGCTAGATCCAGGGTCTGGTGTTTTCTGGCAAGACGCATTGTCCCTCTCCTGGGCGGGCAGATTCCTCTATGCCTTCCCCCCCTTTCCGTTTATCTAGAGGGTCCTTTTGAAACTTCGCAGATAGCAACCGACACTGATACTTATTGTGCCGTTTTGGCCCAGGCAGATCTGGTTCCCTCTATTACATCAGCTCTCCTGGGAACCTCCGGTGCCTCTGCCAATCAGCTCTCACTTGCTGTCCCAGGAGGCAGGCTCCTTGGTCCATCCGGACCTTCGTTCGCTGAGCCTGCACGCTTGGCTCCTAAAGACGTAGCCATTATGCGATACGGGGTCTTGCAAGAGGTAGCTGACGTGCTAGCAGCTACTAGAAAACTGGCTACTCATGCTACTTACGCCATGAAATGGTGCAGAATTTGCTTCTGGGCTCAAGCGTGGGGGTTTTCGCCACTGGATTGTCCAGAAAAGTCGGTTTTGGACTACCTCCTGTTTCTTTTTCAGACAGGCTTGGCCTGCTCCTTGATAAAAGTACACCTGTGTGCCATCTCAGCCTATCCCACTCCTGGAGGCCAACATTCTGTATCTCAATTGGACACGGCACGAGCCTTCCTGAGAGGTGTCCTCCACCTTAAACCTCCGATCAAAGATCCTATTCCGCCTTTGGATTTACCCTTTGTCCTGGAGCAGCTTACGCTGCCACCTTTTGAACCAGCCCCGGATTGCGAGCTACGTCTCCTTACATGGAAGACGTTGTTTTTAGTTGCCGTTACTTCGGCCAGAAGAATTTCGGAGCTTCATGCACTGATGTGTAAAGAACCTTATTTGGTTTTTCACTAGGACAGGGTATCCTTACGGGCCAATCCGAAGTTTCTGCCTAAGGTGGTCTCAGCCCTCACTCTTAATCGGGACATCGATCTACCATTGTACTTCCCTAAATATTCAAATCGAGGAGAAGCCCTGTTGCACACTTTAGATGTGCATAGGTGTCTTCGATACTACCTGACCAGAACCAAACACCATCGAAAATCCGATCAGCTTTTTGTCTCCTTTGCCCACAGGATGATGGGTGCTCCCGTTTCCAAACAGTCGCTGTCCAGGTGGCTCATACATTGTATCACGTTCTGTTACCAGAAGCGCAACAAACCCTTACCGGGCATGGTTAAGGGTCATTTCCACAAGGGGGGTTGCTACCTCCTTTGTGGCCTTAAAGAACGTGTCCACCTCAGCCATACATGCAGCAGCAACTTGGAGTACTGTGCACACTTTCATCAGGCATTATAGCCTGGACGTTGCATCGAGGTGAAGAGCAGGTTTTGGTCTAGCAGTCCTTAAAGGACTTCTGTCCTAGGCTTAGGTTTTACTTAGGATTTCTACCTTCCCTCCTCCCAATGGTGTGGGATTTCCAGTACTGTTTGGGAATCAGTCCTAATGATGTAACCTGCTGCAAGAGCTGTTTCTCGAAGTAAGATAGTACAGTTACGTAAGAACTTACCATAACAGTAGATCTTCGAGAGGAGCTCTTGCAGCAGGCATTACTTTCCCACCCGCCTTCCTCCTCGAGGTGTGCAGATCCATCTTCATTTACATCTCCTTTGTGTGCTTCATCTCCTTCTCTTGTCAGGGCTTGTTTGCGGGCCTTGGCGGGAGAACTGAGGTGGAGCTGGGTCTGCCCTCTTTTCTACCAGGGCCGACGTTGGGGGCGGTCCCTGCTGTATACTGCTGGCTGAAAATATGTCTGGAGGGTCCTAGTGCCTGCGGCATAGTCCTGATTGTTATAGCCTGCTGCAAGAGCTCCTCTCGAAGATCTACTGTTACGGTAAGTTCTTACGTAACTGTACTTCTAGGGACATGGATATGTTGTTCAGTCCACACTTACTGGCAGGTTCCTTGCCGCTTTAAATCTTGCCGGAAAGTCTTCAAGCTGGCTCCTCCCACCCACCCGGGTGGTAAAACTCTCTGCTCCGCCCCATGACGCCAGATCTTCCTTATCGCTTGGAAGCTCAGGTTCCCTCCTTTGGACTCTGCATTTTAGGCCTGAATTGAAACTCTTCGGTTAACCCGAAACTAATTTTAAAATTTACAAGACTTCGGTCTTTATCTTCCCTCGCGGCTGCGATGGACAAATCGACTCCTGGATTTCGACCGGTGCCCCTGTGGTCAGAAGATGTCCTGGACTGATCCGCACTCCACGTGCATTTACTGCCTGGGGCTTGAACACGATTAAGCAGGCCTGCGACTTGGTACAAATTTGCCCACAGCCCTGATTAATGGCAGAGGGTCGCGCTGCCAGATTGCAACGCAGGCGCGAGAAGCGTTATCCTCCGGTCAAGTCAGAGGAGGCCCATTGGGCGGTGTCCGTGGCTGCAGGCTCAGCTTAACAGCTCGAGCAGATGATCGCCCTCGAGGAGGAAGCAGCCCAGGCCACAGCATCATCTTCAATTGTCGCGGCATTTATCCCGCTCTCCTTGGGGTCCTCCTGCACGGCTTCGTTCAAGGAGCTTTGTCAGTCCCTCTCCACCAAGGGAGAGGGGCCTTCGGGCATTCCTCTCGGTCCAAAAAGGATGACGCTAAGGGTAAGTCCCACCGTCGACGTTCGTGGGAGCGGGAGAGGTCCCCTTCCCCAGCCAGTCGACACTCGACTTCGGTCGAGGTTGCGGCTAAGGCTGCTGGCTTCACGGTGTCCCTGTCAGGTCAGCTGGCCGAGACACCCGTCGACGCAGTCGAGATTTTTCTCAACCCATCGGACGGGCTGTCGAGTGGTAAAGCCGACAACCGTCTTTACCGTTTCCCCCGGTGGAAACAGAGGACTTGCCTGTGCCTCCTGTGCTGGAGTCCCCGGTAAGGTCCCTGAACCGAGGGAGGAGCGGGTTTCCTCCGCCCCTTCTCAGACCCTCCCTCAGAAACACCGAAGGTCTTGGTCTCTGACATCTTCCAGGTCCAGCCGATCCCGCCAACATCGGCGGTCTCGGTCTCAGCACCGTGGAAAGCGGCGGCGCTGCTCATCCTCGTCCTCTTCGGAGGATAGGCTGCGGCGCAAATTGCGTCGGCGCTACGAGGATCTAATGTGGCAGCAGCTCCTTTTGACCGGGAATAAGCCGACTCCGTCGCCTTCCCCGGCCATTAAGTGGCTGTTACCAGAGCGGCCGAAACAACCCTCGTTGTAGTCGAGGAGCTGAAGCCGGCACCGGTTGTTCAGCCAAAACCGGCTGCGCCACCCATTGTGGTGGAACCTTCACCTCCACAACCTAAAACTGGGGCCCCAACCAAGGATTCTCAGTCGGGTCAGGGCTTGCCCCATCGGTTGTTGGTCCCCTCACTCCGATCGGCTTCGGCAGGTGGAGGGTGGCTCAGGCGCTCGGCAGCTGTTTGCAGACTCCTCAGGGTCTGACGACGACGACTCCTTGTTCTCCAGGCCGCTTGACCTGGAGTCCACCGGGGGTCAGTCGGTGGACGAGAGTCCATCCTCGTGTCTTGGAATGCTTCGACTCATCTCAGAGTCCACTGGGATGAAGCTAGAACCCGTTTCAAAACGGGCCAAGTATCGCCTCACGGAGATACTGGACTGAGGGGATTCCCCCACGGAGGCCTTCCCGGTGGCCGAAGCCATTGTTGGCCCTGGAGCTATGGCAGCGGCCAGCTTCTTGTCCAGCACCTTCGGCCAGGATGGCTTGAAAGTATGCTGTTCCCACTGGTTCACCCTCTGGTTTCTCAGAGCACCCCTCCACGGAGGGGCTAGTGACCGACAGCGTTTTCCGGCGTACCGGGAACGCTCGGGATGTGGACAAGCCACCCGATAAGGAGTCCAAAAAGCTGGACTACTCCGGGCGGAAAGTCTGTGCTGCTTCCTCTCTAGGCCTTCGTCAGGCCAGCTCGGCCGTTCTGATGGCACACTTTTCACACGCCCTTTTGGGCTCCCTGGATGAGGTGATTACTCCTTTCCTGCTGACCTTCAGACGACGGTCAAGCAGGTGCGGGATCAGGGAAGGGCGGTGGCCAAACAGCAGCTCCAGACTTCCCTGGACATCGCTGACTCGTGTACCCAGTCAGTAGCGGCCGCAGTGGCCATGTGCTGCAGAGCTTGTCTGTGGATCTCCACCTGTACGGCAGATACCCAGCACAAGCTGGCAGACGTTCCCTTCTTGGGTACCGACTTGTTCGGTCCCGGCATGGAGTGTCATCTGCAAAGGATTGAGAAGTGCAACGCCACCTTGGACTCAGTCACGTCTGCCCAGAAGGACAAAGGCCGCCAGCAGCAGCGTAAGCCATTTCGGCTTTCAGCCCCTGCGGCATGTCCGGCCCAGCAACACCAGCATCAGGGCCAGCAGGCTCGCACTTGGCATCCCAAAGCCAAGCCTGCTGCTTCCTCCAGCAGGAAGCCGGGAGGGAAACGTCCAGGAGGCTCCTCGGCCGGTCCTTCCTCCATGCCTGCCCAGTGACTGGTTGAGGGGTGTCGCCCCCAGCTTCGTCACTCCTCCCTGGGTTCCCCCCGTGGGGGGATGGCTCCGCACTTCCTTTCCGCCTGGTCCAGTATCACCACGGACCGCTGGGTGCTGGAAGCGGTAGGAAAGGGTCTGCCTCTGGAATTTGAGCAGTCCCCACCCTATCGAGCCGTCGCCCCATGGAGGGCTACGGGGTCTGCAGTCTCTCTGTCGGCTCGTCGAACCGGCATTGCCCTGCTCCTCCAGAATGAGGTGATCAGGGAGGTGGCGGATCCTCCACCAGACCCAGGGTTTGTGTCCAGGTACTTCCTGGTCCCAAAACGGACGGGGAGCTGGCGCCCCATTCTAGACCTACATGACCTGAACAAGTTCCTAAGGTCTCGAACCTTCAGGATGGTCACTCTGGCTCATATCATTCCATTCTTGGAACGAGGCATGTGGTTCTGTTCTCTGGACCTCCAGGACACATTCTTTCATGTCCCAATCCATCCGTCCCACCCGCGATTCCTCCGCTTCAGAGCGGAGAGATCCCTTTACGAGTTCCGAGCCATGCCCTTCGGCTTCTCTCCAGCTCTAGGGTCTTCACCAAATGCATGGCAGTAGTGACAGCATTCCTCTGCGGTGCCGAAGGGTCCGGGTGTACCCTTACCTGGACGACTGGCTGATTGCAGCCTCCTCCAAGCTGGAGGTGGAGCGGTCCAGGGATCTGGCCCTCCAGGTCTGCTCTCAGATTGATGAGGAGGCCAACGAGGCCAAGTCAGAACTCGTGCCAGCACAGGCGATTCAGTTTATCGGGGCAGAGCTCGACTCTCTTTGAGCCAGAGCACGGCTCCCAGCGGACAGGGCCGAGGTTCTTTCCTCCTTTGTCCAATCATTTTTGGTTGGGCAATTGTGCCTTGCCCATGACTTTCTGTGCTTCCTGGGCCTCATGACGGCCTGCACCAGCGTGGTCCATTGGGCCCGCTGGCACATGCGTCCCCTTCAGTGGGTGCTGGCCCGCCAATGGTCACAACACTCCGGTCCTCTGGACCAGCTAGTGATAGTGACCCAGGAAGGAGATGCGGAACGCTCTCCAGTGGTGGCTAGTTCCAGCTCATCTGCAGGAGGGTATCCCGTTTGTCCGCCCAGAGCCAACGGTCAATCTAACGACCGACGCCTCTCTGATGGGTTGGTGTGCCCATCTTGGGGAGCTCAAAGTGCACGGCCTCTGGTCCCCTCAGGAGTCTTGATGTCACATCAATCTGCTGGAGCTTCGAGCAGTCTGACTAGCTCTCACCGTCTTCGCTCCATTTGTACGGGGTCAAGTGGTCCAGGTCCAGACGGACAACACCACGACCATGTACTACCTAAACCGCCAGGGTGGGAAGCGCTCCTTGCCTCTCTGCAAGGGAGCTCTCCGCACTTGGTCTCTCATGAGCAGACTGGAGGCGGATCTCCTAGCCATCCATGTGGCAGGAGCCTCCAACACTCTGGCTGATGCCCTAAGCCGGATAGGTGCTGCATCTCACGAGTGGTCTCTACTGCCAGAGGTAGTAAAAGATCTATTCTCCCACTGGGGCACTCCTCAGGTGGACCTGTTTGCCTCCAGGGAGAATGCGAAGCTGAGGCTGTTTCATGCCCACCCCCCGCTGCAGGGAGATGCCTTCTTGAGGCCGTGGACCCTGGGCCTCTTCTACACCTTTCCCCCATCTCCCTTGATCCACAAGGTGCTTCTCAAGGCGAGGAGGGACAAGGCGCAGGTGATTCTGGTAGCCCCAGACTGGCCCCGCCAGTTCTGGTATCCAGATCTCCTCAGCCTCAGCTCCAGGCTTCCGAGGTGGCTTCCAGCCCGCCCGGACCTGATCTTAGTCAACAAGGGGAAGGTACTCCACCTGGACCTTCAATCCCTGCACCTGACGGCCTGGTTCCTGAGTGGCTAGAGTTCCAGGCCTTGGGTCTTTCCGACGAGGTCCTTAATGTTTTTGAGGCATGCCATAAGGAGTTGACCAGAAAATGCTATGCCTTTAAATGGAAGAGATTCTCCATTTGGTGTCAGGCTAAGGGGTTGGACCCTTCCTCCTGTTCCTTGGCCAGCATTGTGGACTACCTGTGGTCCCTTTCTCAGCTAGTGCTTCGATTGACAACCCTTAAAGGAGGCTTCCTGGCAGCCATCTCTGCCTACGGTGTGAGTTGGCAAGCAGTCGGTGGCACAGGAAGGTGGTGGTAGCTTTTCAAGGCCTTGATCACATATCCTCCAGTGCGCAGAACCTCCTCCCATGGGATCTACTGCTGGTATTGGCTAAGCTCATGGCAAAGCCATTGAACCAATACACAAGTGTGACATCTCTCACCTGTCGTGGAAGACCCCCTTCTTGGTGGCTATCATGTCAGCCAGAAGGATGGGAGAGCTCCAGACGCTTTCCATCGAGTCTCCTTTTCTGGTCTTCCACAGCGACAAGGTTGTCCTGCGCCGCCACCCGAAATTCCTTCCGAAAGTGGTGTCAGAGTTTCACCTTAACCAGGTGTTGACTCTGCTGTTGTTCTACCCCAGTCACACCTCGGAGGCTGAATATAGGCTCCATACTCTGGACCCTAGAAGAGCGCTCTCTTATTATAAGGAGCGAACGGCTGAAGTTCGGGGAGAGGTTCGCCAGCTGTTTGTCACCTATGCTGAAGCTGCACCTGGTAGACCTGCAGCCAAGCAGACGATAGGCAGGTGGGTCACCTCCTACATAGATTTCTGCTATAGGTTGGCGGGCATGGAGCCTCCCAAAGGGATAAGAGCTCATTCTACCTGCCATACCGCTGCTTCAGTGGCTGCTTCCAGGGACGTCCCTATCCAGGAAATCTGCAGGGCTGCTACCTGGAAGTCAGCACACACCTTCATTACCCACTACCACATCGACCTTGAGTTACACCAGGATGCTGGTTTTGGGACCTCTGTTCTTCAGACCTTATTTCCCAAGTAGGGGGTGCGCACCTTGCCTCCCTCCTCCCGGAGAACTGCTAGGAGTCTGCCAGTAAGTGTGGATTGAACAACATATCCATGTCCCTAGAAATACAGGTTACTCACCTGTAGCAGGAGTTCTAGGAATGGTATATGTTGTTCATCCACACAACCCACCTAACCTCCCTGGCTTCGACGCGCAACCTGGCTTCCAGTAGGCTAGATCTGGCGTCATGGGGCTGAGCCGAGAGTTTTACCACCCGGGTGGGTGGGAGGAGCCAGCTTGAAGACCTTCCGGAAAGATTTAAAGTGGCAAGGAACCTGAAAGTAAGTGTGGATGAACAACATATACCATTCCTAGAACTTCTGCTACAGGTGAGTAACCTGTATTTTCTTCGAGCCACTTACGATTCAGCGGACTTGGGGGCCAGGGGCGAGGCTACAGGCGTTTGTCTCCGGAGACACTCTTGGCTGAGGGTCTCTGGTTGTACCCCGGACGTCCAGAAGAACATCCTGGACGTCCCATAGAACAGAGTGGTCCTTTTTGATGAATCTGAAGGAGTAATCATCAAATTACAGGATGCTGGGAAGGCAGTCAGGACCATACAAGCTATGTACAGGCCTAAGACTGGTTTCTTTTGTAGGAACCAGGATCGTTTTCATGGCTGGCAACAATGACAACAGCCACGTTCCGGTCAGCAACCCAGGGGCAATTTTAAGAAAAAGAATCAACCAAGATTCTTCACAGGTTAGGGCGAGAAACACCAAAAATCTGCCCAGCCTGCCAAGTCTAATACCACCACAGCATGACTCCTTCCCGACCCCTGCCGCTCCTCTGTATCCGAGAGAAGGAAGGGTCGGGGGTCGTATCTCTTACCACCTCTCAGAGTGGCAGAGGATAACCTCCGACAGGTGAGTTCTTCAAATAGGTTGCGGACACTCTATCGAGTTCCTCGACTGCCCACCATCAAGGCCTCCTCTGCTCTCCCGTTATTCGGGTCAGCACGCCTTGCTCGTACAGCAAGAGATCTTGGCACTCCTGGAGAAGGATGCCATAGAGCCAGTTCCACTGAACCAGAGAGGAGAAGGGTATTATTCACACTTTTTCCTGGTTCCGAAAAAGACAGGGGACCTACGCCCAATCCTGGATCTCAGCGATCTCAACACCTTCGTATTGTACAAACGCTTCCACATGGTCACCCTTCCGGGTCTCATCCTCATGCTCAAGCAGGGCGCATGGCTCGCGTCGCTGGACATGCAAGATGCATATCTCCATCTCCCCATCACTCGAGCACACCATAAATTCCTGGGCTTTGAGTGCTTGGGACGCCATTACCAGTTACGAGCTGTCCCCTTCGGACTGTCCTCAGCACCTGACGTGTTCACGAAGTGTGTGGCAGTCATGGCAGCGGCTCTCAGGAGACAAGGCCACTATGTGTTCCCGTACCTAGACGACTGGCTCCTTATGACCCCCTCTCGGGAGGTGTTGATAGCGACGATTCAAGACACTTGTTCTCTCTTCGGATCGCTAGGCATTACTATCAACCAGGAGAAGTCGTGCCTTGTCCCTTCACAGAGGTTGCAGTTTATCAGTGCAGTTCTCAACACCGATCAAGGGAAGGCCTTCCTGCCTCAGGACAGGGCAGAACGCATTCGGTCCCTCATCAGGGACATGACAGACAAGAAGTCGGCCCCTGCCAGGACCATTCTTTGTCTACTCGGACACATGGCAGCAGCTATTGCAGCAGTCCCCTTAGCTTGACTCCATATGCAGATTACCCAGTGGCCTGGTGTTTTCTGGTGAGACGAATTGTCCCTCTCTTGGACGGGCAGGTTCCTGTATGCTTTCCCGCCCTTCCCATTGATCCAGAGGGTTCTACTGAAGGTCCTCAAGGAGGGAGCCGCAATGATCTTAGTGGTACCTTTCTGGCCCAGGAAAATTTGGTTCCCACTACTGCACCAGTTGGCCCAGGACTCACCGTTTCCTTTGCCAGTCAGCTCATACCTGTTGTCTCAGGAGGCCGGCTCCCTGGTCCACCCGAACCTCAGGTCACTGAACCTGCACACCTGGCTCCTAAGGACATAGTAATCCTTAGACACGGGGTTTCGCAGGGAGTAGCGGACATTTTAGTTGCAGCAAGAAAACCCTCCACTCATGCCACAGGTTTTGTCTTCGGGCTCAGACCCGTGGCTTAGCACCACTTGACTGTCCCAAAAGGTCAGTGTTGGACTATCTCCTGCCCCTATATGAATCTGGGCTAGCCTATTCCTCTATAAAGGTACACCTTTGTGCAATTTCAGCATACCACTCCCCTGTAGGTCAGCGGTCACTACCACAGCTAGAGGCCTCCTGTGCTTTTCTCTGCGGTGACCTCCATTTGAGACCTCCTGTCAAGGACCCCATTCCACCTTGGGATCTTCTTTTCATCCTAGAGCAGCTCACGCTGCCCCCATTTGAACCAGTCGCGGATTGCGAGCTGCATCTTCTCTCCTGGAAGATGTTATTTTTGGTTGCGGTTACTTCCGCCAGAAGAGTTTCTGAGCTTCATGTGCTCATGTGTAAGGAACCTTACTTTATTTTTCACAAGGACAGAGTATCCTTAAGGACAAATCCTAAGTTTCTTCCCAAGGTGGTCTCAACCTTAACTCTTAATCAGGATATTGACCTTCCAATGTACTATCCCTACCACTCTAACCGAGGGGAAGCTCTCCTGCACACATTAGATGTGCATAGGATCCTCGGGTAGTACCTCACCAGAACCAAGTCCCATCGCCAGTCAGATCAGCTTTTTCTCTCATTTGCTCACAGGACGCAAGGAGCACCTGTATCGAAGCAAACTCTCTCCAAGTGGCTCGTCAAATGCATCACGTTCTGTTACCAAAAGCGCAACAAGCCTTTACCGGGATTGGTGAAAGGACATTCCATGAGGGTGGTGGCTACCTCTTTCGCGGCGCTTAAGAACGTCTCTACATCAGCCATCTGCGCGGCTGCCACTTGGAGCACAGTACATACCTTTATCAGGCATTACAGTCTGGACATCGCCTCTAGGCCATAGATCTGGTTTTGGCCTGGCAGTCCTTCAAGGACTTCTGTCTTAATTTTGGTTCACTCCAGGATCCCTCCTATCCTCCTCCCGATCAGGGTATTTGCTCCCATACTGCGTGGGAATCAGTCCTAATGGTGTAACCTGCTGCAAGAGTGGTTTCTCGAAGTAAGATAGTACAGTTACTTAAGAACTTACTGTAACAGTAGATCTTCGAGAACACCTCTTGCAGTAGGTAGTTTGCCTTCCACCTTCTCCTCAGGAGGTTTGGTCTTCAGACCTGGTCTTCCGACTTGGGCATCTTGGATGCAACTAGAATACAACTATTTTCATAGCTCTTCCTTTGGAAGTGGAACCTTGGTCTCCCCTTCTGAAGTCACCTTTATGCCGGGAGTCTCCGGCAGGAGAACTGAGGGATGCTGGGGGACTGCACTTTTTGTATGATGCTGGACGTCATGGGCAGTCCCCCGCTGGATATTGCTATCTAGAATTTTTCCGTGGGGTCTTGGCGCTTGCTGGCATCAGTCCTAATAATGTAACCTGTTCTCGAATATCTACTATTACGGTAAGTTCTTACATAACTGTACTTTACTTTGCCCAGCCTTGTACTAGCCTGCTTCGATCATCCGTTATGAAAATATTAAATTTCCAAGCTGAGTCAGTTCTGAAAAATATATATATATATATATATATATATATATATATATTGTGTTTTAAAAATTACTGTTTAAACATGTCTATGATTTCTTTTATCTCTTGTAACAGAAAAATCCCTCCAGCAATGGATCTTCAGCCACACAATACCTCATCTCCTACTGCAGCACCTTCTTCCGAGACGGACACCCAGCGTTTCAGCAGCCAGTTTGTTTCCAGCATTGCTGATGCCCCTGTGAGAACTTCCTGTATCCTGTCATCCCCCGTGACCAAGGAGACCAAACCATCATCATACACAGCAGCATCTCCCCATGCAGCCACCACGTGCGGCTTGCTGGATTCGACTGGCGGCAACCAGTCCATCACCTCTCCCCTGGCTGCCAACACACCATCTCCATCTTTCAGTAAGCTGCCTTCATCAAAGACAAGCAAGTCTGCGAAAATGAAAGAAATCCCCAGTCCGGAGCAGGAGGTTTCATCTCGAAAGAGAAAAAGGCCTACGTCTTCCACAGAGGATACCTCAGTCCATAAAAAGAACTGTGTTCTGGGTTCAGGCAGGACTAACGCTTCCGCTCCCAGGTCCTCTGAGCCTTCTGCAAAGTCCAAAGCTTCCTTGAGCTTCTCTGTTATCGGGGTCGTGACTCCTGGCTCCAAAGTAAATAGACATCCGGGGCACACGGGGGTTCAGCGGGATGGCTCAAACTTTATGAAACGAATGGACCATGCAGACTCTCATTCAAGGGTTACCCAGGCCGAGAGCCGCAGGGCATCAGTTGGTATCTCAAAGGGGCTGCAGATGAACTGTGTTTCCAGGGAAGATGTGAAGAAACGGAAAAGCGGGACCCCTTACCCAAAGCCCATCAAAACCCCGACCGCACCCTTGGAGACCAACAACTTGCACAAGCGGAAGAAGGGCCTTCTCTCCTCTGTGGCACTGGGGAAGAAGTTCTGTGCCATGAAGGTCTGTTTCTTGTCTTTTTTTTTTTAACTTCAGTTTATTATTTATGCTAGTTTTCTGCTAGGCACAGGCAAAAATGGAAAATGCATATTCTAGGAGCATGGATATGTTGTTCATCCACACTCATTGGCATGTCCCCTTCCACTTTAAGTTGGACTGGAAGTCTTCAGGCTGGCTCCTCCCAACCACCTGGGTGGTATATACCTTGGCTCCGCCCCATGACGCCAGATCTTCCTTTCAGCTAAAAGATTCAGGTTGCCTCCCTCATGTTTACACATCTTGTAGGCCCTGGCTTTCAAACCTTTGGTTATTCCGAAAATTCACATTGTTCGTGTTAGCGATTGCAGGTTCGCTGCTTCGATTATGGAAGACAAGTCTTCCCAGTTTATCATTGCCCTTGTGGCCAGAAAATGTCGGCGCTTTGATCCCACACAGCGTGTGTCTATTACCCTACCGGTTCAATAATGACACCCTATGAAATGCAGTGTGTGTCTCGTCTTTCATCTCAACATCCTCGACGACCATCTCACATGCCCGAAACTGGGAAGGCCGGAGAAGAGGAACCCTCTGGTGAAATCAAGGAGGCTTGGTGGGCGGTTTCCGCAGCTGCGGGATCCGCCGAGCAATTGAAACACATGCAGGCGTTTGAGGAGGAAGCGGCTCGTGCTGCAGAGACTTCTCGGAGCTTCTTCGTTCCGCTCAGCCTGGGCTCCACCTTCTTGGGTTCCTTCCGAGAGCTGTGCCAGTCACTCCTGACCAAGGGAGAGGTGCCTGCGGACTCGCACTCCTCTCGATCCCGTAAGCGGGAGAAGGATCCGGGATTGTCTTTGTCTCGATGGAGACATTTTTGGTGGCGGGAGAGATCTCGATCGGTCTCGACCTTGGTCGAGATTGCTTCTTGGCCGCTGGCTTTTCGACTTTGTCGTCAGGTCAGTCGACCGAATTATCGATCGACGATGTTGAAATTTTGATCAACCCAATTTTGCCAACCTGGTCGACGAATCCCTCGATCATACACCTATTTTGGTCTTTCCAGATGACACCCAACCTGCTGGGACTCCCATTGAAGAAGTGGTCCCTGATCCCAGGAAATCACTGGTCCCGCTGGTGTCTCCCGTGCGACAGAGTCGTCCCATCCGATCTCGATCGAGGTCTCGGACCCCCTCGACCAACAAGCCAAGGAAGAGCCATAAGCGCTCTAAAAAGACGCAACGCCATCAGTCGTCCTCGTCCTCCTCAGATGAGGAGAGGCTCCGTCGGAAACTCTGTCGGTGCTACGAGGACCACATGTGGCAACAGCTAATTTTGACCAGGCACAAACCGACTCCGGCTTATACACCGGCCATTAACTGACTTTCACTTCCTAGGGCGAAGCCGACTCCTTTGGAGGTGATTAAACCGATTCCTCTGCCCACGGAGCCGGCAAAACCACCAGCTCGTCCCAAAATGGTCTCTCCACCGACTGTGGTGGAACCACCACCCAAACAGCCTGTGGGAGGGGTTCCGTCCAAGGAAGATAGACCAGACACCGGGCTTCCCCAGCGGTTGTTGGTCACAGTCACACTAGACCGTCCTCGGCGGGTCGCAGGTGACCTGGGTGGTCAGCCATTATACTCGCATTCCTCGGATTCAGATGTCACTGGCTTGCATTCTTATCCAGGGTATGATGAATCAGTCATTGGCTTAGAGACGGAGGAAGGTCCCTCATCTTTCCAAAGGATTCTTCACCTCATCTATGAATCTACAGGGATGCCCCGGAGCCAATCCAGAACAAGGCGGAGTACCCTCTTACGGACATCCTTAAGAGAGGGGATACCTGACTGGAGGCCTTTCCTGTGGCCAAGGCTGTTGTTGGCCTGGCCTTAGAACTCTGGCAGCTCCCTGCCTCTTGTCCAGTTCCGTCTGACCGCATGGCCAGCAAGTACGCGGTGCCCATGGGGTCCCTTGCGGGGTTCACAGAGCACCCTTTGGCCGAGAGCCTGGTGACCGCCTCTGTGTTCAGGCGTACTGGCAGTTCTGCCGACACTGACTGACCTCCTGATAAAGAGTCCAGGCTTTTGAACCATTGAGCCAGGAAGGTCTGTGCGGCTTCCTCCTTGGGCCTTCGTCAGGCAGGTTCGGCCGTCATCATGGCACACTTCTCTCACGCCCTTTTTAGGGTTGCTGGATGAAGTCCTCCCACATCTCCCCAGGGACATGCAGACCATGGTCAAGCAGGTCCGGGATCAGGGCCGAGCTGTTGCCAAACAGCAGCTTCAGACGGCCCTGGACATTGGGGATTCTTGTGCCTGCTCGATGGCTGCCGTGGTTGCCTCTCGTCGCAGGGCTTGGCTGAGGCTCTCCTCCTTTCCGGTGGATACCCAGCACAAACTAGCTGACGTGCCCTTCCTTGGGAATGACTTGTTCGGCCCAGGAGTGGCTGGTCACCTTCAGCGCATTGAGCAGGCCAGTGCCACCTTGGATGCCACTTCTGCCAAGGGTTCTTCGGGCAAGAACCGGCAGAAGAAAAGGAAGAAGCCTTTTTGGCATTCTTCCCCTGCGGCTCAGCAGTCCTCCTTTCAAGGTGGACAGCCGCAACAGCAGCAGGCTCAGGCTTGATGCCCCCGGCCCAAGCCCAGACCCCAACGGGCCCGTAAAGGAGTCTGAAGTTTAGGTCCTGGAGCCTCCTCCTCCTCCAGGGCTGCTCAGTAACTGGGCGGGGACAGTCAACCCCTCTCCCATCGCCTCCGCTCTGGGTCCTCCCGTGGGGGGCCGGCTTCGCCAATTCCTTTCCGCCTGGTCCATTGTCACTTCGGACAGGTAGGTTCTCGAAGTGGTCAGTCGGGGACTGCCTCTGGAATTTGAGCAGTACCCCCCCCCCGCCAAGCCAAGCCCCTTGGGAGGAAAGAGTATCTGCTCAGACCCAGTCGGCTGTCTGAGACAACATTGTTCAGCTCCTCCTCAAGGAGGCAGTAGCTCCAGTGGTAGATCCTCCAGCAGACCCAGGCTTTGTTTCCAGGTACTTCCTGGTGCCCAAGCGGATGGGGGGCTGGTGCCTCATTCTAGATCTGCACAACCTGAATCAATATCTCAGGTCACGCACCTTTTGGATGGTCACTCTGTCCCAGATCATACCATCCTTGGAACAAAACATGTGGTTCTCTTCACTGGATCTACAGGACGTGTTCTTTCACGTCCCAATCCGTCCGTCCCATCAGTGGTTCCTCCGCTTCAGGGTCGAGGAGACCCTGTACGAGTTTCGAGCCATGCTGTTCAGCCTGTCATTGGCCCCATGGGTCTTCACCAGATGCATAACAGTGGTGGCAGCCAATCTCAGCGGGGGGGTCAGGATTTATCCTTACCTCGACGATTGGATCCTAGCAGGTTCCACCCAACAGGAGGTGGAGAGGTCCAGGGACCTGGCCCTCCAGACCTGCTCCCAAGTCGGAACTCGTGCCTTCTCAGGTGATGGGCTTCATCGGGGCAGAACTCGACTCTTGTCAAGCCAGAGCTCGGCTCCTGTCGGACAGGGCGGAGGTTCTTTCCTCCTTTGCCCAATCATTTCTGGTTGAGCAGTTGTGCCCTGCCCGGGACTTTCTGCGCCTTCTGGGTTACATGGTGGCGTGCACCTCCGTGGTCTGTTGGGCCTGGTTGCACATGCGCCCCCTGCAGTGGGAGCTGGCCGCCCAGTGGATTCAGCACCACGGTCATTTCGACCAGTTGATCACTGTAACCCAGAAGGTGTGGGATGCTCTCCAGTGGTGGACCGCACCAGAACAGTTGCAGGAAAGGATCCCATTTGTCCGCCCTGAGCCGACGGCCGTCCTCACGACCGATGCCTCTCTCATGGGCTGGGGAGCCCACATGGGGACAAAGGGCCCATGGGCTCTGGACCCTCGAGGAGTCCCGATGCCGCATCAACCTGTTGGAGCTCAAAGCAGTCAGACTGGCACTGTCAGCTTTCGCTCCTCAGCTCTGGGGTCAAGTGGTTCAAATCCAGATGGACAATACCACAACCATGTACTACCTCAACAAACAGGGCGGCACGCACTCCCATGTGCTGTGCAAGGAGGCGATCCGCATCTGGACCCTCGTGAGCCAATTGGAGGCAGATCTCCTAGCCATCCATGTGGTAGGAGCCTCAAACCATCTGGTGGATGCCCTCAGCTGCTTAGGCCAGACATCCCACGAGTGGTCTCTCCATCAGGAGGTAGCTTACAGCCTGTTCTCCCACTGGGGCAAACTGATGGTGGACCTGTTTACCTCCAGGAAAAGCACCAAGCTGAGGCTGTTTCATGCCCGCCCCCCTCAGCAGGGCTTGCAGGGGGATGCCTTCTCAAGGCTGTGGACCCCAGGCCTCCTCTACGCCTTCCCTCCATTTCCCTTGATCCACAAGGTGCTCCTCAAGGTGAGGAGGGACAAGACGAAGGTGATCCTGGTAGCCCCAGACTGGCCACGCCAGTTCTGGTATCCAGATCTCCTCAGCCTCAGCTGCAGGCACCCGGAGCGGCTTCCAGCACGCCCGGACCTGATGTCTCAGTCAAGGGAAGGTATTCCATCTGGACTTTCAGTCCTTGCACCTCACGACCTGGTACCTGAGCGGCTAGAGATCCAGGCTTTGGGTCTTTCTGAATATGTCTACGCCATGGTAGAGGCATCCAGAGAGGAATCGACCAGGAAGTGTTATGCCTTCAAATGGAAAAGGTTTTCCGTTTGGTATCGGGGCAAGGGCCTGGACCCTTTATCCTGTCTAGTGGCTAACATTCTCGACTACCTTTGGTCTCTCTCCAGTGGGGGTCTACGATCATCGACCCTTAGGGTGCACCTGGCAGCCATCTCTGCTTACGGGCCGATCAGCCGACGGCGCAGGAGACAGTGGTTGGGTGCTTTTTCCAAGGCCTGGATCACATATCCCCTCAGGTGCGTGAACGTCCACCTCTGTGGGATCTACTGCTGGTGCTGGCAGAGCTCATGGGCAAGCCATTCGAACCAATGCATAAGTGTGCCTTGTTACACTAGTCGTGGAAGACAGCCTTCCTGGTGGCTATCATTTCTGCCAGAAGGACAGGGGAGCTCCAGGCGCATTTGGTGGACTCCCCTTATCTGGTCTTCCACAGGGACAAGGTTGCCCTGTGCCCCCACCTGAAATTCCTTCCGAAGGTGGCGTCAGAGTTTCACCTTAACCAGGTGTGAACCCTGCCGGTATACTACCGTAATTACACCTTGGAGGCCGAGTACAGGCTCCATATTTTGGACTTGAGACATGCTACTATAAGGACAGGACGGCAGAAATTCGGGGAGAGGTTCGCCAGCTGTTTGTCACCTACGCTGAAGCTGCTTCTGGCAGACCTGCAGCAAAGCGGACCATTGCAAGGTGGATTACATCATGCATAGGTCTGTACTACAAGTTACCGGGCAAGGAGCCTCCCAGAGGGATAAGAGCTCATTCTACCCGCCATACGATGCATCGGTGGCTGCTTTCAGGGACATCCTTGGAAGTCAGCAAACACCTTCATTACCCACTACCACATCGACCTTGAGTCACACCGGGATGCTGGTTTTTGGACCTCAGTTCCCCAATCTCTGTTCCCTAAGTAGGGGGTGTGCGCATTGCCTTCCTCCTCCCAGATAACTGCTAGGAGTATGCCAGTGAGTGTGGATGAACAACATATCCACACTCCTAGAAGAACAGGTTACTCACCTGTAATAGTAGTTCTAGGAGTGGAATATGTTGTTCATCCACGCAGACCCACCTGATCTTCCCTGCTGCGGTCGCACAACACCTGGCTTCCAGCAGGCTAAGATCTGGCATCATGGGGCGGAGCTGAGGTATATACCATCTGGGTGGGTAGGAGGAGCCAGCTTGAAGACTTCCGGTCCAACTTAAAGTGGAAGGGGACATGCCAATGAGTGTGGATGAACAACATATACACTCCTAGAACTACTGTTACAGGTGAGTAACCTGTTTTTGTCAGTGTTGCAGAATTTATCGCACTAAAACAATGACACCATGGCAGGGAGTCAGATCTAGCCAGGAAAATGTACCAAGACGCGGCACAGAGAGGAGATCCGAGAGCACTTATGCGGAGGCAGTATAGCGCAGTGGGTTAAGACTCTGAGTTGCAGATCTGGAGACCTGAGTTTGAATCCCACAGCCGCCTAGGTGCATACTGTGTAATCCTGAGCAAGTCACTTAACTTCCTTGTGCTCCCAGGTCGCATCTGGAAACAAGCTCCGGCTTAGTGTGCTAATCCTGGTTACAAAATAAATATTCCCTTTCCCTATTTAGAGCTCCTCGTCTGTGTATTTGTATCATTCAGTTTGCTGGTATGGAAACCGCTCACATAGCAAAAAGAAAATTTAAGTTGTCGGCACAGTGGTGCTGAGGGTTGAGGCGCTGGATGCCACACCTCGCTCCACGCTGGCGACACAGGTTCGGGAACAGACTCGCATCACCAGGGGTCGGCAGGGGCAGAGAGGGATTGAGCATCTGTGGACTGCTCTCCCTCTCAAGGGGGGGCTACCAGCTGTCGGCGCACTAGCAACCTCTGGCGGAGACTGGGGGCAGAGTGCTGGCACTGCATGGAAGGGGGTGAGCTTGGGGCACGGCGCCGGAAAGGAGTGCATGCGGACGCATGCGCGCTCCCACCATTGGCATCATTGCACGCCCCAGCCCACCCCAAGCCAGAAAACTGGAAAAGCATGATGCTCGGTCATGGCGGCTTGATGGCCATCTGAGGGAATGCCTGGCCTCGGGGGGCACCACCGCCCAATACTGGATCCTGTGTTGGTGGGGACTCCCTGCCGCAGGGGTGAATGGTAGTGGGGGCTTCACTGGGGGCTGGGGCAGGACCGGCCGGTGGCCAGAGATGGACGGATGCAGGGATGTAAAAGCAGACCGTAGGGCCACACAGGTAAAAAGGATTAACAAAAAAAAAAGGAAAATTTAAGTTGTAACTATTTCAAAGTAAATATTGCAAATGATAGAATATGCTTTGCAGAATTTTACAGAACATTGTGCATATTTTTTGTCAAAATGGCATAGACAACTAGTATGTGTTTTTAAGCATTCTTGAACTGAGATATTTTATCTGCTTTTCAGGGAATGCATACAAGCTCACTCTTAGATTTTATTTAGTGACCACAGCAGTCCAATAACTGGATTGCTGGGTTGGATTTTTTTCCCCATTCTTTCTTTATCTGCCTGACTACCTTGGCAGCCCGGCGCCTTGCCACCACCCTGTCACACACAAAGCCCTGGACTTACCTTCTGCCTCTTGTACCTCCTTGGGTGGGTGGGGGCCTAGGTGGGTGGTGCTGTGCCTGTGTAGAATATGCCATCATGCTGCCCGCTTCCAGGTTGTTTTGCACCCCCAAAGAGTGATTTTCTCCCAGGGGTGGCATGTGTGCTATGGTGTACATGTACTGCATGAAGATGCAGTACACCTTAGTGACCTGCACCACACCAGTCAGGAAGGTGACTGCCGTGACAGCACCCAGGTTCCATTGGGTGGTGATCAAGCAGCGGTTTGTGCTGTTCCCTCTCCCTGAAAGAGGATAGCCGTCGTGGGACTCTCGATCCTCCTTCCCCAGCCAGCCGGCTGGCGGCGAGGCCCCTTGCCTCAACTTGCCATGCCACTTGGACAGCCTGCTGGGTTAGATTTCATTTGCTTTATCGAAAAATACATTCGCAGCCTAGGTTTTTTTTTTTTTTTTTTTTTTATTATTTTACCATTTATTTGCTCAGGCTAGCTTAGCTGAGATGCAGCATCTCATTTTCAGTGAGGTCTGCCTTCTGTATATTTCACAGCTGGGTTGGCTGTAACATTAGTAGGTTAAGTGATGTGCTCAAGGTCAGTGACCTTGAGCATTGATCTTGAATGTTCACTAGGAACAAAACTGCGGTAACTAGAGAGCATGATTCAAGATTGGTGAGAGGGTCTCAGGGTGAAGCAGGACATCAAGAAATTATTTTACACATACGGAGTGGGGGACCAGTGGAGTGGGCTACCAAAGGGGATGGTGGAGGCAGCGACTGTAGTGGGATTTAAGGTAGGGTAGGACAGATTCAAGGGCTTGCCGATTTTGATGGAAGGGAGGCTGGCGAGATGGACCATGTCAGGCTACAGGTCTGTGGAGCAAGTAGGTAGCAACTCAGGGCAGGCTGGATGAACTTTGAATCTTTTTCTGCCATCAGTGTCTGTGTTTCCAAGTGACTTACCCTGCCAGAGCTAGAGGTGCTGGATCACTGTAGTATAAATGTTTAAAACACTGTGTTGCGAAACAGTACCCATTCCCCATTTTATTTATTGTATTTTGTTGACCAGGTAGGCCCACTGAGACTCGAAGTCCCTTTTTTAGGGGTGACCCGTGGGGGGGGGGGGGGTACTGATGGTAACCAACTGAAATTGAACCAGATTAAGCTGTTGGTGGTATATTTTTAGCGAATGGGGGAAATTTGGCCAGGACATCGGGAACATTCCCCTACTGTTTTCGAGATGTGCCATGGGATCTTTAACATCCGCCTAAACAACCACCAGAACAGGCAGAAGGGACCTTGGTTTAATGTCTCATTCGAAAGGACAGCACCTCAGGAGTGCAGCATCTCTCTCATGAGGTATTGCAGTGTCAGTATTGGGATCTACCCCAAGTGCTTCGTGTGGGACTAGAACCCACAACCTTTTAATCTTCCGGCCTTGGAGGCGAGTGTGCAACCTGCTGAGCCAGTGACACTGCTGTCACTGCTAACCTCTGCTCTTCAGGTTTTGGTACACTGCTCATGTCAGAATGCATGTTCTGCTGCAAGAGATCCTCTCAAAGATCTACTGTTATGGTACGTTCTTATATAACTGTACTGTCTTCATTGAGGGTATCTCTTTCAGCAGGCCACACCTATAGAACAAGCCCAAGCAATTCTGATAGTAAAAGAACCAGTTTGGGCGGATGGAGACCACAAGCCTAAGAAAGAAGGCCGTGCAGCAAAGCTAGGCTGAAATTGGCTCAACGTCTTGAGGCAATGTCCAGACTGCAGTGTGTGTTAAAGGTGTGGACAGTACTCCAGGTGGCAGCAGCATTGGTCTCGGCAGCAGACACGTTCCTGAAACAGGCAACAGAGGTAGCCATGCCCCTAGTGGAATGGCCATGAACGGGTTCAGGAAGTTCCTTACTGTACTTCCTATAACAAAAAACAGCACTGGCTTCTGTTTACTGTCCACAGTTACCCCCAAAATCCTTTTCTTCTTTTTACTCCCCACTGTTGTACCACACAGAGTGCACGTGCAGTCACGAATTCTTGCCCCAGGTGGTAACTGACACTTTGCACTTCCGCACATTAAATCTGCCCCCCCCCCACACACAGTTTCTTGGCCCGCACCCCTAATATGTGCAGGCCCCCCAAACTGTGTACACTTTTCTTGCTAATTTAGTGTCGTTCCCCAGACTTTAGCAGCCTGCTGCTGTCCTCTCCATTTTATTACAGTGGCGTATACCACGCCACAATAGGTGGGGTTGAGAAAACACTTCTGTGCAACACCCCTGTTTTCGGCCGCTCATAATTCAGCCAACTTTTCAACCAGGGACCTGAAAATTAGCTTTCACACACTTTGTGCCATGAACTCTAGATCCTGCAGATTTGGTAACATTTGGTTTAGCAGATTAACAAAGTGTGTGAAAGTGTATAGATTATTAAATTTGAGATGCTAAAGAAGTTAGAAGCCAGCGGGCGCACATTTGTGAATGTTTTTTTTTTTTTCATAAGGTGTTTTCATATGCCACAGCGAAAAACTGTGGTCACACTCCTTGCGCCACAGTTGAAAGTGTGGTCGTATTCCTCACGCAACAGTTGAAACTGTGGTCACACTTCTCACACAACAGCTAAAACTGTGACTGTATATCTAACCAGGAAGTGAAAATGTGTTTGCACATTTTACCTTACTGGTTTTGCGATTAAAAGGAAAAAAGGGGGAGAACCCACCAAAGTGTGTTTGGTTAAAAAAAAAAAAAAAAATGCAGCCACTGGGAGCCCATCCACAGTGGCTGCTGCCCCCCCCCCCACACCATGATTGCAGGTAAACCTAGCATAATCACAAAACGTATACCAGTTACTAAAACCTAGTATCAGAAAATCTGTGCAAAGCACTGCTGAGCATGTTCTCAATATTGAGATTAGGAATAGAACAGTTTCTGGGGTATCTGCTAATTGTTCCAACTTGAAGCAGCAGAAGTTGAACGTAACTCAGCATTTTTCTGAAATTTGGTGTGTGTGTGTGTGTCTGTGTCTTGTCTCTCTCTATATGTATATATATGTATATATATATATATATATATATATATTTTCATGGCAAAAACTGTTTAATCGTCAGTTTGGGTTGTTCCACGGTGACAAAGCGAACTTGGCGTTAGGGTTAAAGCCCCTTGCACCCCCAACCTGCCCCAAACAGCATCGGGTGTGCGTTGGGTTGTCGGCCCTAACTCTCACCCCATCACATGTGTAAACAAGCTGAGGTGTAGTAGAATGGGGTGAGAGGACCGACGACACCAACACACACCCCGATGCTGGTTGGGGGGGGTCGGTCTGGGGGTGTGTGCAAGGGGGGCTTTCAACCCTAACACCAAATGTCCTCACTTTTGTTGCTGTGCAACAACCCTAACTGATGCATTAAACAGAGTTTTTTTGCCATGAATTTCCCTTCTTTTTGAGAATGAGGACTATAAATAGTGAATGGAATGTGGTGGTGGGAGGGCCCCGCGCTCCCATCACGTCATGTCTTGTGACATACTGCAATGCAAATGCAAGCGCTAATGGTTATGCACATGGTGGCGCAAACGTTAAAAAAAAAAAAACAATGCCAGCGCAAAGTGACGCCAAAGCGAACAGTGACACAAACGGAGAGGCAAACGCGTGCAGAAATGCAACTGGTAACACGGACAGTCACGGTACCACTATTGTAAACACAAATGTTAACTGTTACAGCAACTATAACGCCAAAGGGAACAGAAACGAAAATGCAAGCGCGTACGGAAACGCAAAGCGTAACGCGCATGGTCACTGTACCGCAATTGCAAACGCTAATGGTAACGGTAACAGCAACAAGAATGCCAAAGGAAACAGAAATGGAAAGGCAAACGCAAGCGCGTACGGAAATGTAAACCGTAACGTGCACGGTCACGGTACCGCTATTGTAAACACAAATGATAATTGTAACAGAAACGCAAACGCAAATGCAAGCACATACAGAAACACAAAGCGTAACATGCACAGTAATGGTACCGCAATTGTAAATGCAAATGGTAACGGTAACAGCAACAATAACGCAAAAGCAAACGTAAACGCAAAAGGTGATGCGCACGGTGGCGTAGATGTGAACGCTATTGCAAAGTGGCACGGAAACACAACTGTAAAGCCTACGTGTAACAGTAAGTGGAACGCAGACCCTGTTTTACCCCAAAAACTCCATTGAGAAAGACAGTGAAAACAAAGAATGTATGCATCATAATGGGCCTCAGAGCAGAAAACGAGCAGTTGTAATACTAAAATGCTAATATCTCAGTAACCGTATGATGTAGAAAAAAAATTAAAATTTCACATGATTCATGACTGTCCTGGCTAGGTGGGTCGTGACGAAAATTCCGTATCTCGCACCGTTTCCGAGATACGAGCACCGAAAGACTCAGCGTATGCCACCATGTAAGTCTATGGGGAAAAAACGTCAACTCCGGAGTACCGTAACTTGGCATCCGTGCAATATTTTGTCACCAAAACACCAAAAGGCACATGTGTGAGATGTTGGCTGCCTTCCCTCGAAATTTCAGCTCAAAAGACCAAACTGTTGTTTTGCAGCAGGGTGTCAAAGAACGCCTGTCATTTTGGCCATAATTCTGAAAAGTAGTTCGGATTTGCAAGCTTTCACAAATTCTTGCGAAACTGTCGTGAGTGCGCATCACTTACTTTTCCAGAAATTTGAAAAACATATTTCTGGGGTGTTTCACCCCAAAATAAAGACATGACTAGCATCCTTAGGGCTCGAATAAGTAAACACAAAAATAATTATGTCCCTAGATGGTCCGAATTTTAAATGCCAAACATTTCTGTGATCAAGTAACTGAAAAAAAAAAATGGCTGACTCACGACACTACTAGGGCTATTTACAACACTAAAAAGTGTATTTGCGAAAGTGTCGAACTTTTTGTTAACTTTTCCCATTAACTTATAATGGGAACTTGTTTTTTGAATAACTTTTGAACCGTTTAATATTTTTTCACAAAATCTTCAAAAGGCACATTGGGGACCCAGGTCGCACGTTCCTCTGAAGTTTTCGGACCAGTCACGCAAACCGTGCGACCTGTAGGCGCGAGCAAAGAATGTGCAAAAAAACTTAAATATGCACACGGATGTAGCTTAATAACTCCACAGCCGTATATCCGACCGGTACGAATGTTGGCAGATGCCAAGATCTATGGTTACGCCCCGTGGCTGCCAAATTTCAGGCAAATCCGGTGAACTGTGGCAAAGTTATTAAGGTGCAAAGTTTCACCCTTTAACTGTGAAAGGGCTACTCAATCCTAACTATGGTAGCACTACCGTGCTACCATAATATTATAGTGTGTGTGTGTATATATATATATATATATATATATATATATATAATACATACACACACACACACAGTTACTATTGCTTCTTCCTTAAAATATTTGGGAGTCATGCTTGACCCTCAGACCTCTCCTTGCATATCCAAAATGTATGTAGGACAACAAATATCAAACTGGGTCTAGCGTACCGGGCCCGGAGGAACCCATCGCTGCGTGTCTTGCCCTTGCCAAAGGAATTCTTCTTCCTACACTTACCTATGGGCTCACATTTCCCCTTGCCACAAAAGCTAGCCTTGCCAAGTGGGACGTGGCCTGTAACAGTGTCTGCCACGTTGCCCTTGCTGTCCCCCATCTCACCCATCACTGAATTGTACGACAAACTACATTGGCTGACTCCGTGTAACTGTCGCTCCTTTGTGTTTGGCTGCTTCATCGACAGAACTGCCCGTACTGCCACTCCCCCTGCCCTGTCCGTACTACTTAAACCTTCCCAACCATCATGCCTTCTCAGGTCCACTGATTTGCAGACTTTTCTTGTCCCAAAGTCCCATACTTTGGTGACTGAACCTTTGCAGTCCGTGCTCCCAGATTCTGGAACTCCTTCCCCGTGCTCATCAGGTGTGCCACTTCCCATCTCTCTTTTAAGAGATCCCTATGGGCGTACCTGAAATCCGCTTCTGGCTGTCACTGTCCTTGCCACACCCCTGTATGGTTTTCCTTGACCACTACACGTGGGTAATAGTGGTGCACCGTATCCTATTGTTCTGCTCATGCGCGTAATCAGTAATTGTATATAATAGTTCCACTGCATTATGGCTTGTCCTAATGCTCATTCCTCTATGTAATGTACATTGCCTTTTATTGTGTTATTGCCACTGCTGTTGTGTTCACGATTCTCAGATTACTGCCTGTACATCCCTTCTTTGTTATACTTTCACGTTGTTCTGTACTTTTACCTTTGTAACCTTCCAGGTTGTACCTGAAAATAGACATTTCTTGTCTAGTGTGCTTACCCGTTAAACAAAAGCTAAATAAATAAAGATAGATTCTGTCTGTAGATCGATAGATGATGGATACTGTCTGTAGATAGATGGATAGATACTGTCTGTAGATAGATAGATGGATAGATAGATACTGTCTGTAGCTAAACAGATGCACTTAGTTACCCAACCTCTGAAACCCCCAACCCCCAGCTCACTACTAAACCCAGTCTCTTGCCTCCTTCCACACCCTCCTTTCCCTTCCTCCCCTCACCCATCCTCTCTCACTCCCCATCATCTCCCTCCCCCTGACGACACCCACATCTGGCTGACGCCTCCTCCTCCTCCACCTTTTTGTATATCCAACTCAAGCGAACCCACCACTGGGATCTGGACTGCTTAGCAGGTCCAACTGGGTGGAAACCTTGGCTGATCCTAGTACGCTTATTGCATGCACCGCATGCTCATTTTCTGCTTATTTGCTGTATTAGTAAGCCCTTGTTGAGAGTGCTGTTTACACATATATATATATATATATATTCCCCCATGCATTCCTCTCTTTACGTAATTGAAACCATTTTTATTATAGTTTATATTTGTGCG
This sequence comes from Neoceratodus forsteri, assembly GCA_016271365.2. NCBI lineage: Eukaryota > Metazoa > Chordata > Ceratodontiformes > Ceratodontidae > Neoceratodus > Neoceratodus forsteri. The sequence goes on from JADMNL010000029.1 coordinate 87,687,794, forward strand.
TAACCTCAACTTAATGTATGCCTGTGTAAGGAACCTTTTGTTACTGTCTGTCTACTTTATGTATTAAATGTTATGTTTTGTTTTTCCTGACTTAGAACCTTTGAAAATGAGTCATTGACTCCAAGGTATTTAATCCCAATGTGAAATAAATATATAAATAAAGGATAGATACTGTCTGTAGATAGATACTAACATACTATTTGCCAGCAGATTAGGCCTTACGGTCTATCGAGTCTGCTCGAACCTCAGATCCTTAGTTGGGTGCCGAGGCCCTCCCCTCCCTTGTGTTCCAGAAACCCCTATCATCCATCCCCACCCCCCCGGGACAGGCCATCATCTGATACATCCACTTTCTGTGTCTGTCCCACCCTCTCTTGAAGCCCTCCACTGTGGATCTCGAACCAGCTCGCCAGGCAGTGCATTCCAAGGGTCCACCACCCTCTCAGTGAAAACTCCTCCCTTCCCCCCACCCTTCCACCTTCCAACTTCAAACCATGCCCTCTGGTGATACCTTCCTGCTTTAGTCTAAAGATCCTCTCCATGTTTACCCTATTTATTCCTTGAGGTGCCTGAAGACCTTAATCCTTGTCCCCCTGTCTCTCCTCTCCTCCAATGAAAACAGGCAGAGCTCCTCAAGTCTGTCCTCATACGTGCAAATCCCTAGCCCTCGTATCATCTTAGTTGCCCTCCTCCTGCCCTCTCCAGGAGCTGTATGTCCCTCTTCAAGTGTGGTTCCAGTACTGTACACAGTACCTCAAGATGTGGTCTAACCAGTCCATTGTACAGAGGCAGAATCACTTCCTTGCTCCTAGAGGTGATCCCCCTTCGATGCATCCCAACATCCTGTTTGCCTTGCTAGCCACTCCTGCACTGCTCAGAGTTATTCATACATGCATCCACCATGACCCCTAGGTCTTTTTCCCTATTGAGGCCTCAAGCCTCCCTCCCAGGTGTACCTGTGTTTAGGGTTTCCCGCCCAAGGCGCAACACCTTGCACTTGGTGATATTGAAATTTAATTTCCATGTGAGCCCAGCTTTCCAGGGTGTCCAGGTCCTTGCAGGACCAACCTCCACTCTTCTCCTCAACTACTGCTCCCATCTTGGAGTCATCCTGAAGAGACTATTTCACACCCCATACCCTCCCTGATGTCCGATATGTATGCATTAAACAGGATTGGACCCAGGACCGAGCCTCGCGGTACCCTACCAACCTCTCTAGGGGTTGAGAGCTCCCACAGACCACTACTCTCTGGGTGCGTCCAGCTAGCCAGTTTTCAATCCATCCGACCATCAAGGGCCTACTCCTAACCCCATCAGTTTTCCACCAGACCATTGTGGGGACAGAGTCAACGCTTGCTGAAGTCCAAGAATAATACATCCACAGGCTTTCTCCTGTCCAGTTCTGATGTTACCCATTCGTAGAACTCCACAAGATTGGTTTGACATGATCTGGCACAAACCCATGTTGCCGACTATCCAGACCTCCCACCTCCTCCAGTACACCCCAGTCGTTCCTTTAGTATACTCTCCATTAATTTTCCCACCACGAGGTCAAACTGATGGGTCTATAGTTATCTGGTACTTCCTCGACCCCCCTTTATGGATTGGCACCACATGTGCCTCTCGCCAATCCTAAGTCCCTCCCTGTCTCAAGTGACCTGTTGAAGAGCTCCGGCCAGGCAGCCAGTATGTCCACACCCCATAGTAATTTAGGATGAATGCCATCCGGCCCAGAGATTTGTCTTTTAGGCCTTGAGGGCTAACCACACCCTTTGGGAGATAGCATCATCCATCCCCTCCACCTTACTGGCCTTTTTATCCTTATCCAGATGTGACACCTTGGGGTACCTCCTCCTCCCTCTTGCTCCATTTCTATTGCTCCCTGATCCCACTCACTGCCTTCTATCCCTATTGTGCCATGCTTTGTAGATATCCATCCCCTCCCTAGTGAACACAGAGGCAAAAGTGCTAGATTAAATACACTCTGCCTGGTGCCTCGCCTCTTCCACCCACCCTCCTTCTGATCTCAATCTGCTGAGATGGCCCTTAGTTTTCTTCGGCTCTCCAATGTGCAAGAACCCTTTTCCCTCCATGTATCCCTTGTGCCAGCCGCTGCTTTTACTGGACTTTGCTCCCCTCACCATCTGGGTGACTTTTCTAGATACAGATGGTACATTTCCTTATCCCTATCCCTCTTGTTGTTTTATATTTTTGTAGGCGCGCCTTTTCTCTGACCGCTACCTGTACCTCACTGGACCACCAGCATGGTTTATGTGACCTTGCTCTCTTACGTTTCAACTTAGCGCAGATCCTGACTGCCTCATGAAGTCCCGTTTATGACCTCCCATCTCCTTTCCACACTTGTCATTGATGTAATCCTTCAAGTGATCTTGAGAATATTTCCCATGCCCACAAAGTCTGCCCCCTGAAGTCTACTGCCAGTGTCCTCAGATCTCACCCCTCCCACCATGCTTATTGAAACCAGACAGTATTGGTGGCTCCCAGTCAGGGGATCCTCTACAACCAGGTCCCTTACCAGATCCACATCTGCCAGAACCCATCCAGGACATGCCTCTCCTTGTGGGCTCCATCACATGCTGTGTTAAGAACACATCCTGGAAGCCGTCCAGCAGCCTCTGCTCCTTGGCCACCTTAGAGGACATGGTTCCCCAGTTTGTACCCTGGCAATTAAGGTCCCCGTCAACACCACTCCTTCCCTTTTTGGTCCACACTGGGCAATGATTTGTCCAGCAAACCATCCTCTAGAACATCACTCATCCCGGGGGCCTATATACTACACCCAGCTTGACTTTATCTCCTGCTGGGGATCGTAAGGTGACCCATAAGGCCTCCACGTTTCCCTCTGCCTCTTCTACCTTAGCAATTTCTATGTCATCTCTAATGAATATAGCCCTCCACCCCTCTGCCCTCCTTTCTATCCTTCTAAGCATAGTGTACCCCACACATTTAGGTCCCAGTCATGGTTTTGTTGTTACGTCTCCGTGACCGCCATACATCCCCGAACAGCATGGCCTGGAACTCTGGCAACTTGTTTCCTAAGCTCCTGGCATTTGCTAACACCAACCCCAGCCCTTATCCATGATCCCTTTTGTGTAACCCCCACCCAGGTTCCTTATACTTCCATCCTCCTCTGCTCCTCCTGAAACCTCCACCCCCAGTCTGTTCCCCCCTCCCCCCTTGGTTTGAAGGCTACTCCCTCATCTGGAGGAGGGCTTGGTCAGCCCCTCCCTTATCCCCCCCCCCACAAGTTTAAACCCCACCTTTCTTGAATGTAGTCAGCCATCCCCTGTTTAAGGACTTCCTTCCCTAATGGGGCAAGATGAAGCCTGTCCTTGGCATACAGTCCCTTATCCTCCCAAACTCCTTTCCAGTTCCCTAACACCCCAACCCACTCTCTTCACCCCCACTTCCTGAGCCAGTCATTAACCTCTGTAGTATTCATTTTTTCTCCACTGGGGCCTTTGGTACTGGCAATTTCTCGAAAAATGTTGCATCCATTATTCCAACAGACTCTGGCAAGTTCTTGGAACCTTGCTTGGATTTCAGCAGCTATTTCCCTCTAGATCGTTAGTTCCCAAATGCCAGAAATCCGGTTTCCCTCCACAATCTAACCATTTCATACACCATGAACTTTGCTCTGTGCACTGTCAGCCCAGAGATACTACTACCTTCACCTGGCTATGCATCCACCCCTGTCCCTCCCACTGGATACCCCTAATCCATGAGTCTCCCAATAACAGAACCTTAACCGCCATCATCCTTATGGTTACCTCCACTATGCCCTCTCAGCCCCCATCCCCCCTTATTCATGATCTCAATTCCATGGGAGTCTTTTTGCCTTATTAGAGACCCCCTTGTCACCCTTCCCTTTCTGTCTCCGTCGTTATTTTGCCCACATAACTCAGACCCCCTCTGAATAGGTGTCCCCTTTAACCCTCTCTTATCCGAACCATTTATCCTGTCCCTGATGGTTTCTCCTTCCCCCACACCGCCATCCTCCCCCCTTGTAACAGTACCCCTGCCTCCAGAGGCTCTCTGTGGGTCTCCTTTAGCTAGGGCCCCATCCTTGGTACTGACCTGCTGAAGGGGGGCTCCTCTCCCACCTCCTTGTCTCCCAGTTTCTCTCCAGTCATGCTCTCCTCCCTCATGTCTGCAATATGTTGCATCTCCCCCATCTGCTTAACATTTATGTTTCCCCTTCTCCCTCTGGGACTATTTCTATCCTTTCCATTGACGGTCTGTGATGCCCTATGGGTATCCGACTCCCTCCCGGCCTCTGTATCAGTTTCCTCATTTCCACCAACCCCTTCTTCCCCCTCTAGGTTGCTTAGTAGCTCAAATTTATTGTGACACTCTGTCAGCCTCCATCAAGTAACGAGTTTCCCCCAGCTGCACCTCTAAACTGCCCCTCTTCTTCCCATCTTGCTCTGTTCACCTTAGACTCCCTTCCCACAGTCTGCTGTTTAGGCTTCCTTTAACCGCCCTCCTTCTCAATGTCTTCTACAGGCTTCCCACAACAGCCCCTCTGACTCTTCCCCTCCACTGTCTTTGTATTAAGATGTATTCACCCGTGCGCTTTCCCTTAATCAACATCCCTATCTAAGGGTCATCTGTCCTAATATCCCCCTCCTGCTTGCTGTAACATAACGTCCTGTAATTTCAGGCGTTGCCCCAGCCTCCCTCAGCCCCACCCTTCTGCTGCCCATATCCACCACTTATCCTTGGACAACCCCAGCTTGTTCCTTAACTAATATACCTCACTCCTGATACAAGATAGCTGTCTACAGAGTGGGCAGCCTCTCTCTCCAGGCCCAATTGAGAATTATTGCCATCCCACAGCCTGTAGCAGCCTACAACCCTTCCAAAGATGCCTGCCATGGTGGAATATAATACCCTGTTTATCCCCTCTGTTTATAATGGCACACCTTTTCTCAGTCCCTTCCCCTGGAATACAGTTTCTCTCTATACTGACTGATTATTTACCAATAATTTCAACCCCACCAATAAAGTTCCCAAGTCTCACAAACACATACAGTCCAGTGTGTGTCCAGTCCCACTAACAGCATGTATGCAGACATCAGTACCGTATGATGTCACAGGGACCAAATTCCTGTTGCTTCAAATTTCAGTCCCAAACAGAAATACACAGCCCTTCAATCCCAACCCCCAGTGGCTTTTCAGTGTTTAAGATAGCCTACAAAACAGGGTGGGTGGCAGGGCTCTTACCAACACCAGGTAAACATCACATTTAAATTTCACTCTAATTATCACTGCCAAACAAGTGATCTTACTTCGAGACACAGCTCTTGCAGCAGGTTACACCATTAGGACCGAAGCCGCCAGGCGCTAGAACCAACGGAAAAATTCTAGCTCATCTACAGGCGTGGGACCGCCCTGACGTCGGTCCGCCTCCGGCGTCAGGCGTGGTACAAAAGGCGGTCCGCCAGATTCCCAGTTCTTTTCCGCCCGTCGACTTAGCTACCTGACGCCGGTTTCCAGTCTAGCGCGCGGCAATGAATAGTTCTTTTCGATAAAATTTCGAAAATCTTCAGAATCCTCTTCAAGCAAGATCTTGATGTCATCACCAACTCGGGCCATCGCCGAAATGCGCTTGGCTGAACAGATCGCTTCAAGGATACCACCGGCCTCGTCCGGTGCCTAGGCCCCGAACCACGATACCGGGCCTGTCCTTCTTGCCAAGGGTTCAATAGCGTACCCGGATCCGCGTCAGAGGCTTTAGGCGTTTCTTCTGGAGGAACAACTGAAGACCATGTCCTCCAAGGAAGCTCCAGGGTCACAAGCGGAGAGAGAGAGGAAAGGCCCTTCCAGGTCCCCTTCTAGGGGTTGAGTCACGTAGCTCCGGTTGAAATACTCCCCGGCTGCAATCAGAAACCTTCACCTCAGGAGAAATCCGCCAGGCCTTCCTCCCCTCCAGGGCCTTGGCGAAGTCCGGGAAAGACACCATCACCACAGAAGTCGGGTTCCCGCTCCTCGGTACCCGGCGTCAGGTCGTCAGTGCCTCACGCCAGGGCGTTGGGCTCACGCTAAAAAGGCCTGTCAGCCCAGGCAGCCGGCTCGACAGCTGTCAGCCGTGCGCCCTTCTTCCCTGGAGCCGCCGTCAGCCCGGCGTCCGACGCGGCCATTACATCCCAGCGGACGCGATGAGGACCGGCGCCCGCCCTCCTGAAAAAGAAGAAGGCCCTGTTGCCTCCGACCGACATCGGTCAGGAGCCTCTATCGGAGAGGACCTAGAGCAGCCCGAGGACCAGGCAATGAACCCGGTCCCGTGGTACTCCCAGGATCCCTCGCCGTGCAAGAGCCCCTGTGGAGCCCGGCGCGGGACCCGACGACCGCCCACGGCACCGGCGGTCGTCGGGCCTCTCTCGTGGAGGTGAAAGATCTGTTCACCTACTGGTGGGATACCATTAAAAAGACATGGTTCCCCTCCTCCTCCTATTCCTCCTCCCCTCCTCCTCCTACTCGGTTCCTGCCCCCGCCGCCAGGTCGGCAGGCGTCATTTCTCCTCCCGGGCCTGGGAACCCTCCCAGGGGAGACCTGATAAGCGGAGACCTCCGTCGAAATCCTCTTCTGGATCACCCAGCCCCAAGAGACCCAGGAGCGCCCGGCGTTCGCCTTCAGCGGAGGACACGGGATCAGACTACTCCACCTCTAGATCCCCATCTCCACTCTCCATCCCTTCTCCGGACCACGTGAGATGCCTAGATCTCCTCGGATGATCCCTCGTTCCTTGATATTATGAGACATATACAAAGAGAACATGGGATGGGATACTGAAGACTTAGACCCGAAAGAGTGCGACTCGCCAAATATCTTGACAAAAGGACCCCAAGCCTGTGGTGGTACCACCCTTGGTTGACACTTTCGTGGGCGTCACCAAGGCTGCGTGGAAGTGTCCACACTCGCTCAGGCGAGACAGACTGATCGCTTGCGCAAGGCTCCTAAGGGCGACCAGTACTTGACGCAGCATCCTCAGGCGATTCTCTGGTCATCACAGCCTCACATGACCCGGTCACAGAGCCACAACATTTGAGCACCCTGCCACGGACCCAGAGTCCAAACAACTGGGCGCATTGGGTGGCGCACGTATGCTTCGCTACCTGCGCCATCAGATCCCTGAACTATTTAACCCACATGGTTCAGTTCCAGAACGCTTTGTGGGAACAGGGTCTGGAAGCGGCTGAAAAGATGCCGAAGGTGAGCAGAAGGAGGAGATGCTTCAAGCTCCTCCGTCACGGGTTCAGACGTGGGGACCCAAGTGCTAAGAGCGCGTATGACTCCAGCGGACTCATCGGCCCGAGCAGCAGCTTCTGGCGTTTGCCTCGGAGACACTCTTGGTTGGCGTCTCCGGTTTACCCAGACGTCCAAAGAACATCTTGGGACGCCTTTTGAGGAGAAGTATTGTTTGGTAATCCTACAGAAAAGATCCTTACCAAACTCAAGAGGCGGGAAGGCGGTAAGGTCGGTTCAGGCCATGTGCCGACCCTAAGCTTGGTTCCTTCGTAGGAACCAAAAGCCGTTCCGTCCTTGTGAGACGCAGAGCAACAGACCCCTCCGCTGCACCTCAGAGGGCTCTGGTTTCGTAGAGCCAGGGCAAACACCCGCCAGCCGAGGCCAGCGTTTCTCCTAGGCAGAGCCCAGCCAGCGGGTCCATCTGCCGCCACAGCCTGACTCCTTGCGGCCCCGCCCCTCAGGATCAGCGGGAGTTTATAGTCGAGGTCGCATTGCGAGCTTCCTGCCGGGATGGCAGGCCATTACCACCGACAGGTGGGTTCTTCAGATTGGTCAGTCTAGGCCACTTTATAGGTGTGACGGAAAGCCACCCTCGAGGCCTCCTTTATACTCCCGGTATCCGGGTCAGCACAAGCCTTGATCTGGCAAGAAGTACTCGCTACTACGAAGGGAGCGATGAAATCGTCCCAGAGAACCAGAGAGGACTAGGATACTATTCCACTTCTTCCTGGTTCCCAAGAAAACAGGGACCTCCGTCCAATCTTGGACCTCAGCGACCTCAATGTGCGGTCACTTACAAGAGATTCGCATGGTGACCTTCCAGGTCTTATCCCATGCTCAAACAGGGCCTTTTGGCGTCTCTAGACATGCAGGATGCCTACCTGCACATCCCTATGGCTCAGGCGCTGGGAGGTTCCTCGCTTGAGTTTCTCGACCACCACCTTCAGTTCGAGCCCTTCCTTTCGGACTGTCTTCCGCCACGGTCTTTACCAAGTGCATGGCAGTCGTGGCAGTCTCTGAGGAGACAGGGCCACTACGTGTTCCGTACCTGGACGACTGGCTTCTCATGGCGCCTCCAGAGGCGTTGCTTCTTGCAATCAAGAGCACCCAGGATCTGTTCCGATCCCTGGGCATCCTCATAAATTAGAGAAGTCTCTCCTGGTACGTCGCAGAAACTGCAGTTCATAGGAGCAGTTCTGGACACTGTTCGAGGAAGAGCCTTTCTTCCGGCCGACAGGCCAGGCGCATCAGATCCCTCACAAGGGACCTATCACTAAGCAAGGTTGTACCTGCCAGGTCGGTCCTTTGCTTGCTCGGACACATGGCTGCGGCCATTCCTACTGTCCCTTCGCAAGACTCCACATGCGCATTACTCAGTGGATGCTCAAAGTGCAATGGGACCAAAGGCAAGACCACTTGCAGCATCCGGTCAGACTCACAATTCAGTGATTCAAGACTGGCAGTGGTGGCTAGCCCAGAATCGCCTCATCAGGCGTCCCGTTCATTGCGCCTGTCCCGGAGGTCACCCTCACCACAGGCGCTTCCATTCTTGGGTGGGGGCACACCTGGAGCGGGTAAAGTCCCAGGAATACGTGGACCCAGATGGAAGCTCACCTTCACATCAGCGTGCTGGAAATGAGGCGGTCCTCTATGCCTGCAGGCTTTTCAGTCAGTTATCCCCGTGTACTCTTCTACTAGACAGACAACACGGCGGTGATGTATTACCTCAACAAACAAGGAGCGCACTCTTACCCCTTTGCAGGAGGCCATGAGAGTGTGGGATTGGGTAATCAGACACGGCCTTGAATCTGATCACTGTACGTTCCCGGGAGTGGACAACGGTTGCAGGCGGCCTGAGTCGTTCTCAGGCCAGAGTCCACGAATGGGAACTCCTTCAAGAGGTAGCAGAGGATCTGTTTCTTCGATGGGGAACTCCAGATCTGGACTTGTTGCCTCCCCATCCAACATAAAACTGCCCAATTTTGCTCGCTAGATCCAGGGCCTGGTGTTTTCTGGCGAGACGCGTTATCCCTCTCCTGGGCCAACAGATTCCTCTACGCTTTCCCTCCTTTCCCGTTGATCCAGAGAGTTCTTCTCAAACTGCGCAGGGAGCACGCAATAATGATCCTAGTGGCCCCATTTTGGCCCAGACAGATTTGGTTCCCTTTGTTGATTCAACTATCTCGGGAACCCCCGCTCCCGTTGCCGCTCAGCTCCACTTACTGTCTCAGGAGAAGGGTTCACTTGTCCACCCGGACCTCGTTCCTTGAACCTGCATGCTTGGCTCCTAGAGACATAGCAATTTGCGTCCAGGGGTCTCGCAAGAGGTTGCAGAAGTCCTTTCTGCAGCCAGAGAAAGCTTGACAGCGCATGCGACGTGCATGTGAAATGGCGCCCGTTTTTAATGTATGGTGGCGAACACGCGACCTTTCCCCTCTAGGTTGTCCTGTGGAGTAATATTAGAATATTTGCTCTCCCTCTTTCATTCGGTCTAGCATACTCCTCTATTAAAGTGCACCTCTGTGCCATTTGACCCACCACTCACGATTGAAATCGTACAGTGGCTCAGGTGGGCGCCTCTGAAATTTCTTGAAGTGTTGCACCTTAGGCCTCTATTAGAAACCCTGTGCCTCCATAGGATTTGCTTTTTGTCCTTGAACAGCTCACGCTTCCCCCTTTGAACCTGCCGCGGATGCAAACTCGTTTTCTGTCGTGGAAAAGCGTTGTTTTTAGTGCTGTTACCTCGCAAGAAGAATTTCTGAACTTCACGCTCTCATGTGCAAAGAGCCTTATTTAGTTTTCCACGGGACAGAGTATCCCTGAGGCGAACCTAAATTCTTGCCTAAGGTGGTTTCTTCACTCTCTCTGAACCAGGATATCGACCTTCGGTCTACTTCGAACTACTCTAATAGAGGAGGCTCTGCTCCATACCCTGGATGTTCACGCAGCCTGAGGTTTTACCTCAACAGAACTCAGTCCTTTCGTAGTTCTGAGCAGCTTTTCATTTCCTTCTCTGAGAGAATGATGGGCCAATCAGTATCCAAACAGTCCCTTTCTCGCTGGCTTGTCCAGTGTATTTCTCACTGTTATGGTATCAAACAAAAGCCCCTCCCGGGTACAGTCCGGGGTCATTCCACTAGAGGGGTGGCTGCTTCCTTTGCAGCGCTCAAAAACGTTTCCACTTCTGCTATATGCGCTGCAGCCACTTGGAGTTCTGTGCATACCTTTATCAGGCATTATAGCCTGGACATCGCCTCTCGGCGAAGGGCTGGTTTTGGTTTGGCCGTACTTCAGGGTCTCCTGTCCTAGGTTCAGGACCTGGTTTTTATCCTTTATTTTCCTCCTCCCAGATTTTCTGACAGCGTTACTGCTTGGGAATCAGTCTAATGGTGTAACCTGCTGCAAGAGCTGTGTCTAGTAAGATAGTACAGTTACGTAAGAACTTACCGTAACAGTAGATCTTGAGAACAGCTCTTGCAGCAAACTCTCCGCCCACCTTCCCTCTTGGAGGAAGCATGGCTCAGTCTTTCTGAGCAGGAATTGTTATCTTTCTGTCTTCTGACGAATCCTAGGTCTCCCATTTGATGTCAGCCTCGGCAAGAAGTCTCCAGTGGGAGAACTGGGGAATCTGGAGGACCGCCCCCCTTTGTACCACGCCTGGCCGGGCCGGGACCCCGATGTCGAGGCGGTCCCGCTGTAGTTAAGCTAGCTAGAATTTTCCGTGGGTCCTAAGCGCCTAGCGGCTTCGGTCCTAATGGTGTAACCTGCTGCAAGAGCTGTTCTCGAAGATCTACTGTTACGGTAAGTTCTTACGTAACTGTACTTTCCCAAGCCTCAAAAGTTACAATATCACAGCCCAAGTAACAGTTCTAACTCAAAGTAGTAATTTTTAACACATAGAACTAATTTCACGTACAAAACTATTCAAATATTTCAGTTAAAACAGAATATAACCCCAGACCTCTGTCCTTACCAGCCTCCTGCTTATGTTCCCAAGTGAACAATGAAAGTGATACTCACATATATATTTCTCCCCATAAAGGTTTTTCTCCTGTGGTTGATGTGGCTCTCAGCCCTGTCTCCGCCCAGCACCTACCTCCCTCAAACTCACCTTGCCTGAATTCCCCCATGGATTTGCCCCCCTGTGGTGGGGCCTAGAAGGGGAGGGCCATCCTCCCCCCCACTCGGTAACTCTCATTCAGAACCGGGGTCGGTGGTCCAGGTGGCGGCATGGGGAGGGGGGTAGATGTGCAGGGCTTCATATTGCCGGCACCAACCCTTTTCTGTTTTCTCCCCTTGGTCCCCAGCCACGGTGGCACGTAAGTGTGTGTGTGCTTGGAGACGCACACACGCTACAGAACCATGGCCCCTCCCTTCTTGGTTGCTCGAGTTTCTGGCACTACCACTCTGCTTCCACCAGGTGGTAGCCAAGGGTTAAGGTGGAATACCTCCCCACCCCAGGAGAGGAGAGCTGTCTGGCAGATGCTTAATCCCCGCACGACCTCCAGCAGCCCAAGCTCTTTCCTGAACTCAGATTGCTGGAATGGTGTGAGTTGAAATGCATAGTGCCCCAACCCCCTCTGCCACTGGGCCAGCTGAAATTTGGTATACTTAAACAGAGAATGATGGAAGAGTGGAAGTTGTAGTTGGAACTTAAGTGCCATGAGTAAGAGAGTAGACAAGTCAAATAGGCTGGAACCTTAGGCATAGAGTTTTGTACACGAACCTGTACCAGTGATATGGCCTTCCATCAGAAAGAGACTTCCAGTTTGGTAAGTAGCAGTAAAGTAGTAAAAGTCTTTATTGTTGACAGAATAAACTTTTAGGACGCGGCCCTATTTTCAAAGTGCAGTATAACCATTATAAATTACAGGTGAGCAGACATTTGAAATTTTTTTTTAAAATCTTGTTATTGAAAGATTTTGCTTAAAAACACCAACATACACGAACAACATGAAACAGTATCAGCTGATCAGTACCAAAAAGTGACAACATCCTTTGCAGTACTTACAGTCATAGGGTGAGTTTCAATCACAAATGATCACAATATATACAATGCTGATACAGCAAACAAATCCACCTACAAACATGACGGGACACACAGGTGAACAATCAGTCCCATGGACAGATTGCACCTAGGATCAGCACTGGAAAGGCACAGTGCGTCCCAGCATTCACCAGTTTAGAACTAAGTGACTGACCAGCAGACACCGCTGAGGTCACCCCCTAGAGAGAGGGGGAACCTATATGGTGTGGAGGGCTCCCAGCCCACTGTCTGAGCAGGGCCAATCCCCATCCCTACCCTAGCCTAACTATGGCCTATTCCGCAGGAGAGAGGCAGTCGATGTACTGTCTCCAGTGTAGCTCAGATCTGTCTGCCCAACCCTTCAGGTCATGTGTCGGGATACTCCAGTTGTAACATACTAAGAAGTAAATCTTTCCACATCTAGAGCAAAGGGCGAGTGTGCGATACCCAGGTCTTTTGTATACACCTTCTTGCTGTTATTAGCATTATCCTAATTGCCCTGGGGTAAAACTCCCATTCATCTACCCCTTTAGAGTCTCTCCCAAGCAACATAGCCCATGGCTCTACTACAACCCTAATCTGCATTGTATGCGAGATGCACTGCGTTATTTCAGCCCAAACTAGTTGGAGCACACGACACTGCCAAAACCAGTGCAGATACATACCCCTCTCCACGCCACACCTCCCACACAATGATGGTACACCTTGATTAAACCTACTCAGTACCACCGGGGGGGATGCAAGTGATGCAAAAATGTGTACTAGGTTTCTTTATATCAGTTACATATAGTAAGCCCCATATACGATTTACACAGTTCCCTCCGTGTCTTCTGAGGTATTGCACAGCCCAGATCGCCATTCCCACTGAGACTTACCTTTAAATGAGTGGTCAGGTATCGTCTCCCAGAGGCAACTATAGCGCTTGGCCAGCGGCCCCCTAGGGTCCACTCATGCCTGCAGGATGGTGCATTCCAAGCTGTGAAGTGAGAAAGCCTGTGGGCAAAGATGGCCCACCCCTCGGGCCCAATTCCGAACCTGGAAATGTCTGAATAAGTATGATTGCAGGATCCCCAACTCCTCCACCACCTGTCCTCCCAGAAGGACTTAAATCCCTGCAAGCAGAATAAATCTCCCAGACACTGGATGCCTTGCCTCCCACAGCTGAAAGCCTAGGCCCTCCAGTCCAGAGAGGAACTCTGGATTGGAGGAGAGGGGGGCCAGTAGAATGCCGCTCCTCTCATCTTCCAGCAGTCATCACATCCTCTCCCAGGCCTCCAGAAGCTTTTCCACCAACATGTTCTTGGGCTTCCCAGACTTACAGGCCCTCAACCCTGTAGGGTTCAAGTAGGCAGTAACTGTATAGTCCTTCCCTCCTGATCCAGAGACGTCCAATATGCACCTCTCGGTCCCCTCACCTAGTCAGTAAGAAGCCTAGCCTGCGCCACCATATGATACAATCCAAAGTCTGGATAGCTCAACCCACCCTTAGCTGTGGTGTTTAAGTCTTTTCAAGTTAATTCTGTGTCTCTTATGCTGCCAAATGAATTGAGTACAGGCCCTTTCTAGGGTTTGAAGATCTTTTTTGTGGAATCCTATGGGGAGCATTTGAACAAGGTACAGAAGCCTGGGGAGAACATTCATTTTTGTAAGATTTATCCAACCCAACCAGGAAATAGGTAAGCCCTGCCATCTCTGCAGGTCCCCAAGGATTTTGTTAAGGAGGGGAGTATAGTTAAGCTTATAGAGAAAGTCCAAGATGTGTCCCACCTGAATTCCCAAATACTTAATATGAGAGGTTAATAAGTGATATTGGAATCTGCTCAAACTTCCAGTGTTCAACATTACCACACATAATAGTTCAGATTTTTCATAATTTTATATCTTGAGAATGCAGAGAACTCCTCTGTTAGAGCAGTCAGCAGCAGAAGGGACACCTCAGACTGGGTAAGATCTAGCAGAACATCATCTGCATATAAAGAAATTTTGTGCTGCCCGTCCCAAGCCCCGTGTACCCCTTCCCCCGATCCCCTCAGCCTGCCTGATCGCCTCTACCAATGGCTCAATCGCCAGTGCAAAAAGAAGAGGTGACAGAGGCATCCCTGCTGAGTGCCTCTGTTCAACTGGAAGACTGTGGTGGTCTCCCCATTCACCAAGATGTTCGCCTTGGGGTCACTATACAAAAACCTCACATATTCGATATACTGTTCCCCTAATCCAAAACACTCCAGAATCGTGAACATATTCCCATTCCACCCTATCTAAGGCTTTTTCGGCACCCAGGGAGAGCACGCATGCTTCCTCCCCGGTCGCTGAGTGACAGTCTCCACCACCCCCCAGCAGCCATCTAACATTGCGATATGAGTGTCAGTTTTTAACAAATCCAGCCTGGTCATCCTTCACAAGAAGTGGCAAAACTTCCTCCAACCACTTGACCAGTGCTTTGGCTAACACTTTAATGTCACTGTTTAAAAGGGAGATAGGCTGAACACTGTGTGGGTCCTTATCCTCCCTGTGAATAAGGGTAGTAGTGGCCAGACTACAAGCAGTCGGCAGTCTCCCTTCCTCCCTTGCTTCTTCGAACATATTAAGCATATGGGCTCTCACAGTATCATCCAGAGACCTATAAAATTCAATGGGCAGCCCATCTGTGCCTGCTGATTTCCCCTTTGCTAAACAGAAGGCTGCTTGCCTAACAGCCTTCCTAATTTCATCCTGTGTCAAGGGTCTGTTTAAGGCCTCTGCTTGATCCGTAGTGAGCTCAGGCAAGTTCAGACGCCCCAGGAATGCATTTATCGCATCCTCCCGATGACCCACCCCCCACACACTTGTACAGGTTGGAATAGAAGTCAACAAAACTCTCTTGTGTCTGCCTGCTGTTGAACCCCCCCCATCTCTCACTGCTGCGACCCAACTGAGCTTACACCTACCTGTAGCAAGACACGCCAGCAGAGGGCTAGGCTTGTTGCCCCATTTGTAAAATGGCGTAAATAAGATCCTTGTTTGCACCTCCTGTCAATTCCTTATTGAGTACCTCTCTTACTAGCTTAAGTTCTCACAGAGTAGTGTCGGTGGAGTTCTGGAAGGCCGCTAACTCCAGCTTTTTTGTGGTATCCTCAAGAAGTCGCAACCTATTCATTTTTTGTTTTGTGCATGGCAGCCATATGTGCCACCACTGCCCCTCTCATTCCCTGCTTCCCAAAGGGTCATCTTAGAAGGGGCTGTGGGCACGTTAGCATTCAAATACAACCTCCAGCTCTCAGCCAGGTGTTCCCGGAATTTCTGGTTAGTCAGCATGTATGTAGGAAATCTCCAAGTCCTAGCAGTAACCTGCTTTGCCCTAACTTTAATGTGACAAGAACCCTGGCATGATCAGAAATTGTGATAGGACTAATGGCTGTATAACATACCCTCCTATACCATCTCCAGGGTACCGTTACATAGTCAGTATGAGACCAGGAGTGGTGGGGGCTAGAGAAAAATGTAACGCTCTGGCTCCTGGATTTGCCTCTCTCCATGCGTCCACCAGGTCTAACTCAGGCCCACCCCCTCATCGTTCAGTAACCAGGTCCGGCCTGTGGGAAGTTGTGGACCAATCCAAAAGTGGATCAAGGACACAATTAAAGTGTCCACCCCCCATCCCCAAAAACTGAACCTGGAAAATTCTGTTTCTGGAGGAGGGCTAATAATTGGTCATAAACCACAGGGTCTCTTTCTGCTGGTGCATAAACGTTGCCAAAGGTGGCAGTCTCCCCTCCCCCAGACATCTGCACACAGAGACGTATGTACCATTAATGGGGTCAGCAACCATCCGCTCCTCAACAAAAGGAAGGCCTTTATACAGAAGGATTGCCACTCCACACCTGTGCCCATTAAAGGACGCAGCATAGTATTGCCCTACCCATTCACGTACTAACTTGCCATGTTCCACTGGAGTAAGGTGGGTTTCTTGGAGCATTGCCACTCTCACAATGTGTCTCTTCAATGCCATGTACATTTTTTTCATTTGATAGGGGAAGAAATACCCCTGGGCATTCCAGGTACAGACAATTTATCTTTAACTCCATAAACCACTCTGTAGTCACGGAGTCACAAACCCCCTGAGCACTGTCCTTCCCCAGTGCCCTTCCCCCTCACCCCCCTGCCAAAGTCTATAAAACCTCAATTTCTTCTGCGAGGGATGGAACCCTCTATAACTGGTCACCAAACATCGAGCAGCAAGCTTCTAGTGAGGGCCCCCCACAAAAGCAAACCAGTGCTAACCGCTGCTCACACCCCCCACTGCAGTCACCATCCAGCCATGGAGAAGAATATCCAAGTGTGACCTCCCATCGTACCCAGGCCCCGAGTCTCTTCCCCCCCCACCACCCAGGAGCACAAAGGAGAGCCGTAGAGTCATAACACATAACCAGTGTCACATGGCTCCGAGCGGCAAGATGCAGGGTGGGGAAGCAGTCACAAACTAATCCTAATAACTAGTTTACTAGTTCTGCCCCACAGCTATCGGGTATGGCCCAACAGCAGCACCCTCCATTGAGGGAGAGAAAGGCCCGTGGGAAACCAGTGCAGATCACCTCTGTCCCACTTCCCCATCCCCCAACTCCTGGCAAAGAAAAAACTCCCACTCCACAACTCCAAAACTTGCCCCTCTAAACAAAATTATAGCCCCTTGTATATACCATGGCTCTGAGAAGGCATAGCATGACCCATCGGTGAGAGCATATGCCTATCATTGCACTTTGCGGTAACCATTTACAGGAAAAAATACCCCCCCCCCAGCAGGACCCACCCATAATGAGCCATCACCTGAGTCCAGAGTGGCCCAGAGTGGAAGTCGGGCTGGATTCACTCTGCTGGCATCTCCGAGCCGAGGTACCATGTGGCTGCTGCCTTCTTGCCACCTATATCTATAACCTGGCATGCAGCTCTGAGCAACAGTTTCAGTCCAAAAAATGTCCAGGAGTCCTTCATTTAAACTATGAAAAGGGCAAGGAAGGCACCCAGTGCGTGCAGTCACTAAGCTGAAAACCCTTATCTCAGTAAAGCCCCCAGTTAGCATCTCTGATGTGTTAGTGATCAGTCCAAGTCCCAGAGGGTGATTACACTCTTTCCAGTCTGCAGTCCAGACAGGGGAACACACCAAACACCTCCGTCAGCATTAGAGCAGTCCTTCACTAATCCTGTCAGCTGTGCTTCTTGTTACAGTCATCAAGGAACCTCCGAGCCTCCTCTGGTTCATGAAAGTTGTAGGTCGCCCCTTCTACTTTCACTGCTTTTACTATGCCGCATCCTTTAATGGGCACAGGTGTGGAGTGGCAATCCTTCTGTATAAAGGCCTTCTTTTTGTTAAGGAGTGGGTGGTTGCTGACCTCATTAATGGTACATACGTCTCTGTGTGCAGATGTCTGGGGGGGGCTGCCACCTTTGGCAACGTGTATGCACCAGCAGAAAGAGACCCTGTGGTTTATGACCAATTATTAGCCCTCCTTTTACTTTTTGGACCTGTGTAAGTAACTAGTATTGATTCTGTTTTTGGGGTGGACTTTTCTTAGTTTTAACTTTAATTTGCCAGGGAGGAACTGTAGCTGGGAGATATTTGCAGTCAGTTGTGACTAGACCTGTTACTTAGCCTTTGTGAAATAGATGTCTGTTAAGGGGAAGAGCTGAAAGGGGTCTAGTTGAACTGAGGATTTATAACTGGAGTTGTTTATGGTCTCTGTTTGCTGAGA
The DNA here is from genome assembly GCA_016271365.2 of Neoceratodus forsteri. Classification (NCBI taxonomy): domain Eukaryota; kingdom Metazoa; phylum Chordata; order Ceratodontiformes; family Ceratodontidae; genus Neoceratodus; species Neoceratodus forsteri. The sequence goes on from JADMNL010000029.1 coordinate 87,705,818, forward strand.
CTGAGACAGGGAGAGTGAGAAGACAGCCACAGCTTCCTTGAATCGAGGAGGTTATTTTCTAGACTACACTGAACTGAATTATTACTTTTTGGACCTGTGTAAGTAACTGGTATTGATTCTGTTTTTGGGGTGAACTTTTCTTAGTTTTAACTTTAATTTGCCAGGGAGGAACTGTAGCTGGGAGATATTTGCAGTCATTTGTGACTAGACCTGTTACTTAGCCTTTGTGAAATAGGTGTCTGAAAGGAAGGAAGGCACTCCCTGGGGTGGAGGGTAAGAGTTGTAGGTGATTGTTTCTGGACAGCATAGGTTTACTCCCACCCGCCCAAGTGCATAACTTCCTTTATAGCAGGGGCTCTGACATCACTTCCCCAAAACTGCTAACAGCATACACCTGTTCATATCCTTAAAGGCACAGCACACTGAATAGGGGGTAGAGACACTCACAAGCTTGCACACACTAAACAAGAACAAAAATCAAAATAGCATCTGTAACTGGAAGGGACACAGACATGTGGGGAGTGGTGCAATGCACTGGCTATGGAGCAGCAGTCTTCCGGGAAACATTCTGGAGACTGCGTTGCTGCCCTGTTTGCAGACACCTCTCTAGTCTGAGGGAGGAGGTTGTTCGTCTCCATGCTGACCTGGCAAGGATTCGGGAACCTGCTCCCCCACCCAGGCCACCACCACTACCTCAGAGGTTGCTAAGAAAGAAGAGTGGTTGGACCACGGTGGTCTCAGGGAGGGTGAGGGTGGTGGAACAGAAGCGCATCCCTCCAGTTGTGCCTCTCCACAGTTCATTAGCCATTCTGGTGAAACATGGTTCCTCTATGGAGGCACCTGCAGTGGAGACCAAGGAGGATGCTGGGAACCTCCACAATGGAGACCCACAGGAGGGTGGCCCAGGACCCCACAGGGGAAGGAAACAACTCCTGGTGGGGGACTTGATTGTTAGGGGGTAGAACTGGGGTAGGGAGGGAGCGGAAAGGGAGTTAAGTGCCTGCCTGGCGCAGGGCTTGGAGGGACAGGAAACGAATCCTCAGGATCGTGGGAGCAGCAGCAAGGGGGAGGGAGCTGGATGTCATTATCCACCTAGGGACAAATGACCTGGCTGAGAATGGGATCAGAGCAGTGCAACAGGAGTTTGTGGAGTTGGGAAGGGGCCTTCGACAAGTAGTAAACACGGTAACTTTCTCAGAAGTGATACCTGTCTATGGCATGGATGAGGCTAGGGTACTTTGCAACATGGAATTCAATGACTGGTTGAAAAGCTGGTGCAGAGCTCAGGGATTTGGCTTCATTGGGGACTGGGGCTCCACCTGGAGGGATGCAGGCCTATACAGGCACGATGGTCTGCATCTATCTTGGAGGGGAACCAGCATCCTAGGTTGTAGGTTAAAATACTTCAATGGCAGGCATTTAAACTAGACAAGGGGGGAGGCACTGAAGAGGAGAAGGGAAGGGAAATCCTAGCCCCCCCCCCAAAAAAATCAGGTAATTAGTGAGGTAAACACCAAGATAGAGCAGTCGATATGGAGAAGGGCAGGGGTAAATGGAGAAAAAGACAAAGGTAGTAGGGACAGGGATGGGGCAAAAAGAAATAAAGCCATAAAAAAATGGAGAGTAATGAGTACTAATGCCCGTAGTCTAGGTAAAAAGCTCCCTGAAATGGTGGCCTTGATGGAAGAGGGATGCCTGGATATTGTGGCAGTCACAGAAACACGGTACGCCGAGAACCATGACTGGGATTTCAACATACCAGGGTACACAATCTACAGGAGGGAGGACAGGGAGGGAAGAAGAGGAGGAGGAGTAGCTCTGTATGTAACAGAAGGGATCAAAGCAACAGAACTAAAGGGTAAACAGACAGAAGAGGTCACCCTGGAGACTGGAAATGGCTCCACAATCCACACGGGTTGTATACAGACCCCCGTCTCTGGGAAGGGGGGGGATGAACAAGGAAATGATAGAAGGCATCCTTGGGATGGCAGATAAAGGGGAGTTATTGCTGATGGGGGACCTGAATATGCCAGATGTTAACTGGAGCACCTTTGCTGCAGCCACATCCATGAGCAGGACCATTCTCTATGTCCTACAGGGGGGCATGCCTCAGACAGCTAGTTTTGGAACCTACTCGGGAGAGGGCAACCTTAGACCTGGTACTCTCAAATGGGGACAGAGAAAGGATCTCTGATCTTGAAGTGGGTAGCCATTTGGGAACAAGCGACTACCAAACAGTGTGGTTCACGATAAACTTAGCTGTAGAGTCAAGCCACACAAAAGTGAAGGTACTGAACTTCAGGAGGGCTGATTTTGTCAAAATGGGAGAGTGCCTCAGAAAAGCATTAGCAAACAGGCAAGAAGGTGGGGTGGAGCAACAATGGGGAAATATCAAAACCGCGATCACAGAGACAACAAGCCTTTGTGTGAAGCAAATAAATCAAAATGAAAGAAAAAAACACTATGGTTCTCAAAAGAAGTGGCGGGGAAGGTAAGGGAGAAAAAGATAACATTCAGGAAGTATAAGGAAACACAGAAGGAGCAGGACAGAGAACTGTACCAGTTAAAGCAGAAGGAAGTGGGTAAAGCAGTCAGAATGGCAAAGGCCCAAACCGTGGAAAAGATAGCCAACTCGGTTAAGAAGGGGGATAAAACTTTTATAGGTACATTAGAGAGCAAAGAAAGACTAAGGCAGGGATACTGAGGCTGAACAAAGAGGAAGGTGGTTGGGCAGAGAGTGACAGTGAAAAAGCAGGGATACTGAACGAATACTTCCGCTCAGTATTCACAGTGGAAAAGCAGGGGGAAATACCTAATCCAGTCAAAAGAAGCACTCTGGATAGGGGGTTTGGTATTAGTCCTTTCACAGAAGAAATGGTTCTGAAAGAACTCTTAAAACTGAAGGTGGATAAAGCAATGGGGCCTGATGGGATTTACCCCAGAATTCTAAAAGAACTAAGGGAAGAACTAGTAACACCACTGACTACCCTTTTTAATAAATCATGGAGGATGGTGTACCTGAGGACTGGAGGAGGACGGATGTGATTCACCTTCACAAAAGTGGGAGGAAGACAGAGGCAGGAAACTACAGACCTGTCAGTTTGATGTCAGTGGTAGGGAAAATGATGGACTCACTTCTGAAGGAAAGAATTGTTGAGTACCTAGAGGCCAGTGGGACACAGGACCAAGGACAGCATGGATTCACAGTGGGAAGGTTATGTCAGACAACTCTAATTGATTTCTTTGGCTGGGTGACCAAAGCAGTAGACCAGGGAGGGGCTGTGGACATGGCCTACCTAGACTTTAGCAAGGTATTTGACACAGTCCCACACAAAAGAGTAATAAACAAATAAGGCAGCCTGGGAGTGGGTCCCAGGGTGGTAGCCTGGGTAAAACACTGGTTGGACAACAGGACACAGCAGGTAATAGTAAATGGAGTCCACAGTGAAGAAAGGAGAGTTACTAGTGGGGTACCGCAGGGTTCAGTACTGGGGCTGGTCCTTTTTAATGTCTTTATAAGTGACATTGCAGAGGGACTGGAAGGGAAAGTATGTCTCTTTGCCAATGACACAAAGATCTGCAACAGGGTTGATACACAAGGTGGGGTGGAAAGGATGAAAAGGGACTTGGCAAGGTTGGAGGAATGGTCAAATGTATGGCAGCTTAGATTCAATGCAAAGAAGTGCAAAGTAATGCACCTGGGAAACAAAAACACAGGGGAAGAATACACAATAGGGGGTGAGATACTGACAAGAACAGAAATGGAAAGGGACCTGGGGGTAGTTTTATCAGAGGATCTAAAGGTGGGCCAGCAATGTGAGAAGGCAGTAAGGAGGGCTGGGGGGATACTGGGATGCATAGGGAAAGGCATCACCAGTAGAAAACAGGAAGTTGTTGGCCTTCTGTACAGACAGTTGGTAAGACCACATCTGCAGTACTGTGTACAGTTCTGGAGACCCCATCTCTGCAAAGACATCGACAGGGTGGAGGCTGTCCAGAGGAGGGCAACCAAAATGATGTAGGGTCTGCATCAGAAGACATATGAAGACAGACTAAAGGAACTAAAGATGTATAGCCTCGAGGAAAGGAGGGAGAGGGGGGACATGATAGAAACTTTCAAATACCTCAAGGGAATCGACAAAGTCCAAGAATGTAGCATGTTTCAGAAAAACAGATGTGCAAAAACAAGGGGGCACAATTTGAAGATAGAGGGGGGACGGCTCAGAGGTAATGTGAGGAAGTATTTCTTCACAGAGAGGGCTGTGGATACATGGAACAGCCTTCCTGAGGAGGTCGTAGAGTCAAAAACAGTGGGGGAACTCAAGAATGCATGGGACAGACATAAGGCAATTCTAGTGGGGGATAGGAGGAAGTAGGCTGTTGGTTAACTAGGATCTGCAGCTTATCCATTAGGTAGGGAAATGGGCAGATTAGGTAGGCCAAGCGGTCCTTATCTGCCATCAGATTCTATGTTTTTATGTTTCTGTGTTTCACCCAGACCACTGTTGCAAATATGAAGTCCAACTGTCGCTCCGTATGGGCATCTAGCACTAGGGCAAAGGCTCTCCTTTTTTTTTTTTTTTGAAGTCATGGACCGAAATCCTGATAAAGATACAAGCAGTTACTTTCATTCCAGAGTTCCTTCTTGGCTGTGTAGACCACCAGTACCACTTGTCTGTCACCGAAGTGAAGTAATCGAAAGATAATCTGGGAGGTGGCTGGTCTGACGGGGGAGGGGGGGCAGCGCCCAGTTGGCTCTTTCCACCTTGAGACTCATACTTTTCATCTGCAGTCCCAGGAGCTTAGGAACGGTTACCGAACAGAATTCCAGGACACACTCTTCTTCCTTTCCTTCAGTTAAGCCACAAATCCGTAAGTTAATCCAGTGATTATAGTTCTCCTGGTATTCAGGCTATTCGGTGAGCGTAAGCAGCTCCCGCTCAAGGCTTGCCACTGTCTCTGGCAGGCTCCCCCTTGCATATCTTCCAGCTGCAAAACTCTCTGCTCGACCTCACGTAGTCATTTCTCTTGGTCAGCAGCTTGGCTGGTTACCTCCTGAAGTTTCCCTGTTAAAACATCCAGCTTGAGAGAGAGAGAGTGCTGCAAGCACTTGTTCCATGACCGTGCAGCCCAGGAGGGACATCTCCATTGCAGATAGCGTGACTTTGTCGGGGCCTGCTGGCTGCTGCCCATGCCATACTTTCTTACCTCCTTCAGCAGCTCTTCTTTGTGGCTTCGCTCTTGTGTTCAGCAGATACTCATCCATTGTGATTCTGCAGGTGATCTGAGTTGGTTTTCTTAAGAATTACTGCTCAAAAAAAAAAGTTCTAAATAGGAATTCTGTTGGGAGAGGCAGAGCTTGACGAGATAACGTCCATTCACTTAGCTGTTTGTTGCCCCGACAGTTTTAAATTCCAGGTAAGGTAACATTTCGCAGCCATGAGACTGGTCCTTGAGTTTATAGCAGTGACTTAACTTGGTTATGTCTGGGATCCTTGCACTAATCCAGTTGTCTGTCGTGGCGAAGACATTTAGAGCTTGGGAATGGACCCAGACATGGAGCTGATCCGTTGTTTGGGGGGTGGGGAGTAAGATTGTGGACATTTATATGGGCTAACTTAAGCCCCATTGTGATGTGAGCTTGCACTGTACAGTACGATTAGCTGGCTGATCAGCTGATGGTCATGGATTTAGCTCCCTGTTGCCATTTGGGAGGAGTTGTAGCTATCTGCAGCACTGCTGATCATCGACCTGGTGCAGAGATCTGCTGCTGCTGTGACGGGGTCCCTCAGTGGGAATTCCTACCCTGTCACAGTGGCATTTTTGCTGGTGCATGAGAGTATGGTAGGCACAGTATATAACTGAGTTATCTATGTGGGTATATGTATGTATGTGCACACATGCAGATCACATGGGTGAGTGAGAACAGAAAGAAAATAGTTTTGGCAATTCGATATTGCAAGCAGAATTGTGAGTGTGGACTTTCTGGAGTGTTGTCCCATTTTTTGTTGTCCCTCTAATAGGGATTGCCAGTTTCCATGTCCACACCACGGCTCTGAGGATATGAGGTGCAGAGCGATCAGGTCGGGGTTGTGCAGTATCAAGCCTTGGGATCCTAGGTATAGGGGGGCTCCATGCCCCTCTGAGGCACCCGAACGAATAGAGGGTTAATAAAGAATATGGGTTGGGCTTACGCTGAGTAGCATGAAGGGCTAGCAAGAGAAATGCATGGGGTTGGCTACAGTGTCAAAGCCCACTTATAGCACATTCCTGTTGACACTGATGTATTTTAAGCATGATTAAACCATATCTCCATTCTGGTGTCTCTGACCTACATAATGCGCTGTAAAGCAAGTCAGCTTTGTGGCTTAAATTAATAATCAGAAAAATATCCTTTGCAAAGCTTGGAGTTGGAGGCGGATTGGAGGCAGTAGATATTAAGCTGTCCTTCAGTGGGGGGGGGGCGGACTGCTGCCTGCACAAACTGGATCTGTCTGTATTCTGGATACTTTGAAAGGGGGCATCATGGATGACGGGTGGGAACTAGGCACAGAATAAATTGGTGGAGGTGGGGGACATGGAGGAAACTGCAAGGGAGACAAGAAAACAAGGTGATGTAAAAGAATTGAAAACCATGTGTTAACCAAACTTTATGCTGCTGGCTAAAAATTGAAAATGAAACCCTTGCACAGTTGGTAGTTATGGGCAGCAGGGCCGTGGTGTGGGATAGTGCGAATCCATGCTGCACTCTCACTGTGGCTACTGTCATTTGTGTTGTGGGTTGGGGGTAGCACAGATCCATGCCTCAGTCTCGCTGTGGCTACTGTAAGCTGTGCTGTGGGGTGGGGTAGCGCAGATCCATGCCTTACTCTCACTGTGGCTACTGTAAGCTGTGGGGTGGGAATAGCGCAGATCCATGCCTCACTCTCACTGTGGCTACTGTAAGTTGTGCTGTGGGGTGGGGGTAGCGCAAATCCATGCCTCACTCTCACTGTGGCTATTGTATGCTGTGCTGTGGTGTGGGTGGCGTGAATCCATGCTGCAGTCTTACTGTGAGCTGTGCTGTGGTGTGGGGGTAGTGTGAATCCACGTCACAGTCTCACTGTAGCTGTGGTGTGGGGGCAGTGTGAATCCATGTCACAGTCTCACTGTAGCTATTGTGAGCTGTGGTGTGAATCCATGTCGCAGTCTCACCATAGCTGTTGTGAGCTGTGGTGTGGGGGTAGTGTGAATCCATGTCACAGTCTCACTCTAGCCGTTGTGAGCTGTGGTGTGGGGTAGTGCGAATCCATGTCACAGTCTCACTATAGCTGTTGTGAGCTGTGGTGTGAATCCATGTCGCAGTCTCACCATAGCTGTTGTGAGCTGTGGTGTGGGGGTAGTGTGAATCCATGTCACAGTCTCACTGTAGTTTTTGAGAGCTGTGGTGTGGGGTAGTGTGAATCCATGTCACAGTCTTACTGTAGCTATTGTGAGCTGTGGTGTGGGGTTAGTGTGAATCCATGTGACAGTCTCACTGTGGTTATTGTGAGCTGTGGTGTGGGGGTAGTGTGAATCCATGCCGCAGTTTTACTGTGGCTGTTGTGAGCTGTGTTGTAGGATGGGTTAGTGTGAATCCATGTCACAGCCTTACTGTGGCTATTGTGAGCTGTGCTATGGTGTGGGGTTGTGTGACTCCATGTCGCAGTCTCACTGTGGCTACTGTGATCTGGGTGTGGGGCTGTGTGAATCCATGTCGCAGTCTAACTGTGGCTATTGTGCGTTGTGCTATGATGGGTTGGGTGAATCCATGTCACAGTCTCACTGTGGCTATTGTGAGTTGTGCTGTGAAGTGGGGTTGTGTGAATCCATGTCACAGTCTAACTGTAGCTATTGTGAGCTGTGGTGTGGGGGTAGTGTGAATCCATATGACAGTCTCCCTGTGGTTATTGTGAGCTGTCGTGTGGGGGCAGTGTGAATCCATGCCGCAGTTTTACTGTCCCTGTTGTGAGCTATGTTGTAGGATGGAGTAGTGTGAATCCATGTCGGAGCCTCACTGTGGCTACTGTGAGCTGTGCTGTGGTGTGGGGTTGTATGAAATCATGTCGCAGTCTCACTGTGGCTGTTGTGATCTGTGGTGTGTGGTTGTGTGAATCCATGTCGCAGTCTCACTGTGGCTATTGTGACCTGTGCTATGGTCTGGGTTTGTGTGAATCCATGTCACAGCCTCACTGTGGCTACTGTGACCTGTGCTATGGTATGGGTTTGTGTGAATCCATGTCACAGCCTCACTGTGGCTATTGTGAGGTGTGCTGTGATGTGGGGTTGTGTAACTCCATGTCGCAGCCTCACTGTGGCTATTGTGAGCTGTGGTGTGGTGTGGGGTTGTGTGAATCCATGTCGCAGTCTCACTGTCACTGCTGTGATCTGTGGTGTGGGGTTGTGTGAATCCATGTTACAGTCTCACTGTGGCTATTGTGAGCTATGCTGTGGTGTGGGGTTGTGTGAATCCATGTCACAGCCTCACTGTGGCTATTGTGAGCTGTGCTGTGGGGTTGTGTGAATCCATGTCACAGCCTCACTGTGGCTATTGTAAGCTATGCTGTGATGTGGGGTTGCGTGAATCCATGTCGCAGGCTCACTGTGGCTATCGTGAGCTATGCTGTGGTTTGGGGTTGTGTGAATCCAAGTCGCAGTCTCACTGTGGCTGTTGTGATCTGTGGTGTGGGGTTGTGTGAATCCATGTCGCAGCCTCACTGTGGCTATTGTGAGTTGTGCTATGGTGTGGGGTTGTGTGAATCCATCTCACAGCCTCACTGTGGCTATTGTGAGCTGTGGTATGGTGTGGGGTTGTGTGAATCCATGTCACAGCCTCACTGTGGCTATTGTAAGCTATGCTGTGATGTGGGGTTGCGTGAATCCATGTCGCAGGCTCACTGTGGCTATCGTGAGCTGTGCTGTGTTGTGGGGTTGTGTGAATCCATGTCACAGTCTCACTGTGGCTGTTGTGATCTGTGGTGTGGAGTTGTGTGAATCCATGTCGCAGTCTCACTGTGACTATTGTGAGGTGTACTGTGATGTGGGGTTGTGTGAATCCTTGTCGCAGTCTCACTGTGGCTATTGTGAGCTGTGCTATGGTGTGGGCTTGTGTGAATCTATGTCAAAGCCTCACTGTGGCTATTGTGAGGTGTGCTGTGATGTGCAGTTGTGTAACTCCATGTCGCAGCCTCACTGTGGCTATTGTGAGCTGTGGTATGGTGTGGGGTTGTGTGAATCCATGTCGCATTCTCACTGTGGCTATTGTGAGCTGTGCTGCGGTATGGGGTTGTGTGAATCCATATCACAGCCTCACTGTGGCTATTGTGAGCTGTGGTGTGGGGTTGTGTGAATCCATGTCACAGCCTCACTGTGGCTATTGTAAGCTGTGCTGTGATGTGGGTTTGTGTGAATGCATCTCACAGCCTCACTGTGGCTATTGTGAGGTGTGCTGTGATGTGGGGTTGCGTGAATCTATGTCACAGCCTCACGGTGGCTGTTGTGAGGTGTGCTGTGATGTGGGGTTGTGTGAATCCATGTCACAGCCTCACTGTGGCTATTGTGAGGTGTGCTGTGGTGTGGGGTTGTGTGAATCCATGTCACAGCCTCACTGTGGCTATTGTGAGGTGTGCTGTGGGTGGGGTTGTGTGAATCCATGTCGTAGCCTCACTGTGGCTATTGTGAGCTGTGTTGTGGGCTTGTGAGAATCCATGTCGCAGACTCACTGTGGCTATTCTGAGGTGTGCTGTGATGTGGGGTTGCGTAAATCCATGTCACAGCCTCACTGTGGCTATTGTGAGGTGTGCTGTGATGTGGGGTTGTGTGAATCTATGTCACAGCCTCACGGTGGCTGTTGTGAGGTGTGCTGTGATGTTGTGTTGTGTGAATCCATGTCACAGCCTCACTGTGGCTATTGTGAGCTGTGGTGTAGGGTTGTGTGTATCCATGTTGCAGTCTCACTGTGGCTATTGTGAGGTGTGCTGTGATGTGGGGTTGTGTGAATCCATGTTGCAGTCTCACTGTGGCTATTGTGAGGTGTGCTGTGATGTGGGGTTGTGTGAATCCATGCCGCAGCCTCACTGTGGCTATTGTGACCTGTGGTTGCGTGAATCCATGTCACAGCCTCACTGTGGCTATTGTGAGCTGTGGTGTGGTGTGGGGTTGTGTGAATCCATGTCGCAGCCTCACTGTGGCTATTGTGAGCTGTGCTGTGGTGTAGGGTTGTGTGAATCCATATCACAGCCTCACTGTGGCTATTGTGAGCTGTGGTGTGGGGTTGTGTGAATCCATGTCACAGCCTCACTGTGGCTATTGTAAGCTGTGCTGTGATGTGGGTTTGTGTGAATGCATCTCACAGCCTCACTGTGGCTATTGTGAGGTGTGCTGTGATGTGGGGTTGCGTGAATCTATGTCACAGCCTCACGGTGGCTGTTGTGAGGTGTGCTGTGATGTGGGGTTGTGTGAATCCATGTCACAGCCTCACTGTGGCTATTGTGAGGTGTGCTGTGGTGTGGGGTTGTGTGAATCCATGTCACAGCCTCACTGTAGCTATTGTGAGGGTGTGCTGTGGGTGGGTTGTGTGAATCCATGTCGTAGCCTCACTGTGGCTATTGTGAGCTGTGTTGTGGGCTTCAGTGAGAATCCATGTCGCAGACTCACTGTGGCTATTCTGAGGTGTGCTGTGAGTGGGGCTGTAATCCATGTCACAGCCTCACTGTAGCTATTGAGGGTGCTGTGATGTGGGGTTGTGTGAATCTATGTCACAGCCTCACGGTGGCTGTTGTGAGGTGTGCTGTGATGTTGTGTTGTGTGAATCCATGTCACAGCCTCACTGTGGCTATTGTGAGCTGTGGTGTAGGGTTGTGTGTATCCATGTTGCAGTCTCACTGTGGCTATTGTGAGGTGTGCTGTGATGTGGGGTTGTGTGAATCCATGTTGCAGTCTCACTGTGGCTATTGTGAGGTGTGCTGTGATGTGGGGTTGTGTGAATCCATGCCGCAGCCTCACTGTGGCTATTGTGACCTGTGGTTGCGTGAATCCATGTCACAGCCTCACTGTGGCTATTGTGAGCTGTGGTGTGGTGTGGGGTTGTGTGAATCCATGTCGCAGCCTCACTGTGGCTATTGTGAGCTGTGCTGTGGTGTAGGGTTGTGTGAATCCATATCACAGCCTCACTGTGGCTATTGTGAGCTGTGGTGTGGGGTTGTGTGAATCCATGTCACAGCCTCACTGTGGCTATTGTAAGCTGTGCTGTGGGTTTGTGTGAATGCATGTCACAGCCTCACTGTGGCTATTCTGAGGTATGCTGTGATGTGGGGTTGTGTAAATCCATGTCACAGCCTCACTGTGGCTATTGTGAGGTGTGCTGTGATGTGGGTTGTGGTGAATCCATGTCACAGCCTCACTGTGGCTGTTGTGAGGTGTGCTGTGATGTGGGGTTGTGTGAATCCATGTCACAGCCTCACTGTGGCTGTTGTGAGCTGTGCTGTGATGTGGGGTTGTGTGAATCCATGTCGCAGCCTCACTGTGGCTATTGTGAGCTGCGGTGTGGGGTTGTGTGAATCTATGTTGCAGTCTCACTGTGGCTATTGTGAGGTGTGCTGTGATGTGGGGTTGTGTGAATCCATGTCGCAGTCTCACTGTGGCTATTGTGAGGTGTGCTGTGATGTGGGGTTGTGTGAATCCATGTCGCAGTCTCACTGTAGCTATTGTGAGCTGTGGTGTGGGGTTGTGTGAATCCATTTCATAGTCTCACTGTGGCTATTGTGAGCTGTGCTGTGATGTGGGGTTGTGTGAATCCATGTCTCAGCCTCACTGTGGCTATTGTGAGGTGTGCTATGATGTGGGGTTCTGTGAATCCATGTCGTAGCCTCACTGTGACTATTGTGAGGTGTGCTGTGATGTGGGGTTCTGTGAATCCATGTTGCAGCCTCACTGTGGCTATTGTGATCTGTGGTGTGGGGTTGTGTAAATCCATGTCGCAGTCTCACTGTGGCTATTGTAAGCTGTGCTGTGGGTTTGTGTGAATGCATGTCACAGCCTCACTGTGGCTATTCTGAGGTATGCTGTGATGTGGGGTTGTGTAAATCCATGTCACAGCCTCACTGTGGCTATTGTGAGGTGTGCTGTGATGTGGGGTTGTGTGAATCCATGTCACAGCCTCACTGTGGCTGTTGTGAGGTGTGCTGTGATGTGGGGTTGTGTGAATCCATGTCACAGCCTCACTGTGGCTGTTGTGAGGTGTGCTGTGATGTGGGGTTGTGTGAATCCATGTCGCAGCCTCACTGTGGCTATTGTGAGCTGCGGTGTGGGGTTGTGTGAATCTATGTTGCAGTCTCACTGTGGCTATTGTGAGGTGTGCTGTGATGTGGGGTTGTGTGAATCCATGTCGCAGTCTCACTGTGGCTATTGTGAGGTGTGCTGTGATGTGGGGTTGTGTGAATCCATGTCGCAGTCTCACTGTAGCTATTGTGAGCTGTGGTGTGGGGTTGTGTGAATCCATTTCATAGTCTCACTGTGGCTATTGTGAGCTGTGCTGTGATGTGGGGTTGTGTGAATCCATGTCTCAGCCTCACTGTGGCTATTGTGAGGTGTGCTATGATGTGGGGTTCTGTGAATCCATGTCGTAGCCTCACTGTGACTATTGTGAGGTGTGCTGTGATGTGGGGTTCTGTGAATCCATGTTGCAGCCTCACTGTGGCTATTGTGATCTGTGGTGTGGGGTTGTGTAAATCCATGTCGCAGTCTCACTGTGACTGTTGTGAGATGTGCTATGGTGTGGGGTTGTGTGACTCCATGTCGCAGTCTCACTGTGGCTATTGTGAGGTGTGCTGTGGTGTGGGTCTGTGTGAATCCATGTCGAAGTCTCACTGTGGCTATTGTGATTTGTGGTGTGGGCTTGTGCGAATCCATGTCACAGCCTCACTTTGGCTATTGTGAGTTGTGCTGTGGTGTGGGGTTGTGTGAATCCATGTCACAGCCTCACTGTGGCTGTTGTGCGCTGTGCTGTGGTGTGGGTTTGTGTTAATCCATGTCGCAGTGTCACTGTGGCTATTGTGAGATGTGCTGTGATGTGGGGTTGTGTGAATCCATGTCGCAGCCTCACTGTGGCTATTGTGACCTGTGGTGCGGGGTTGTGTGAATCCATGTCACAGTCTCACTGTGGCTATTGTGAGCTGTGTTATGATGTTGGGATGTGTGAATCCATGTCGCAGTCTCACTGTCTATTGTGAACTGTGCTATGGTGTGGGGTTGTGTGAATCCATATCACAGCCTCACTGTGGCTATTGTGAGCTGTGGTGTGATGTGGGTTTGTGTGAATCCATGTTGCAGTCTCACTGTGGCTATTGTGAGGTGTGCTGTGATGTGGGGTTGTGTGAATCCATGCCGCAGCCTCACTGTGGCTATTGTGACCTGTGGTTGCGTGAATCCATGTCACAGCCTCACTGTGGCTATTGTGACCTGTGGTGTGGGGTTGTGTGAATCCATGTCACAGTCTCACTGTGGCTATTGTGAGCTGTGTTATGATGTTGGGATGTGTGAATCCATGTCACAGCCTCACTGTGGCTGTTGTGAGGTGTGCTGTGATGTGGGGTTGTGTGAATCCATGTCACAGCCTCACTGTGGCTGTTGTGGTGTGCTGTGATGTGGGGTTGTGTGAATCCATGCCCTTAGCCTCACTGTAGCTATTGTGGCTCACGCAGTGTGGGGTTAATGAATCTATGTTACGGTCTCACTGTGGCTGTGTGAGGTGTGCTGTGATGTGAGGTTGTGTGTGAATCCATGTAGCAGTCTCACTGTGGCTATTGAGGTGTGCTGTGATGGGGTTGTGAATCCATGTCGCAGTCTCACTGTAGCTATTGTGAGCTGTGGTGTGGGGTGTAGTGAATCCATTTCATAGTCTCACTGTGGCTATTGTGAGCTGTGCTGTGATGTGGGGTTGTGTGAATCCATGTCTCAGCCTCACTGTGGCTGATAGTGAGGTGTGCTGATGTGGGGTTCTGTGAATCCATGTCATAGCCTCACTGTGACCATTGTGAGGTGTGCTGTGATGTGGGGTTCTGTGAATCCATGTTGCAGCCTCACTGTGGCTATTGTGATCTGTGGTGTGGGGTTGTGTAAATCCATGTCGCAGTCTCACTGTGACTGTTGTGAGATGTGCTATGGTGTGGGGTTGTGTGACTCCATGTCGCAGTCTCACTGTGGCTATTGTGAGGTGTGCTGTGGTGTGGGTCTGTGTGAATCCATGTCGCAGTCTCACTGTGGCTGTTGTGATTTGTGGTGTGGGCTTGTGCGAATCCATGTCACAGCCTCACTTTGGCTATTGTGAGGTGTGCTGTGGTGTGGGGTTGTGTGAATCCATGCCGCAGCCTCACTGTGGCTATTGTGACCTGTGGTTGCGTGAACCCGTGTCAGCCTCACTGTGGCTATTGTGACCTGTGGTGTGGGGTTGTGTGAATCCATGTCACAGTCTCACTGTGGCTATTGTGAGCTGTGTTATGATGTTGGGATGTGTGAATCCATGTCGCAGTCTCACTGTCTATTGTGAACTGTGCTATGGTGTGGGGTTGTGTGTATCCATGTTGCAGTCTCACTGTGGCTATTGTGAGGTGTGCTGTGATGTGGGGTTGTGTGAATCCATGTTGCAGTCTCACTGTGGCTATTGTGAGGTGTGCTGTGATGTGGGGTTGTGTGAATTCATGACGCAGCCTCACTGTGGCTATTGTGACCTGTGGTGTGGGGTTGTGTGAATCCATGTCACAGTCTCACTGTGGCTATTGTGAGCTGTGTTATGATGTTGGGATGTGTGAATCCATGTCGCAGTCTCACTGTCTATTGTGAACTGTGCTATGGTGTGGGGTTGTGTGTATCCATGTTGCAGTCTCACTTTGGCTATTGTGAGGTGTGCTGTGATGTGGGGTTGTGTGAATCCATGTTGCAGTCTCACTGTGGCTATTGTGAGGTGTGCTGTGATGTGGGGTTGTGTGAATCCATGCACGCAGCCTCACTGTGGCTATGTGACCTGTGGTTGCGTGGAGCCATGTCACAGCCTCACTGTGGCTATTGTGAGCTGTGGTGGTGTGGGGTTGTGTGAATCCATGTCGCAGCCTCACTGTGGCTATTGTGAGCTGTGCTGTGGTGTAGGGTTGTGTGAATCCATATCACAGCCTCACTGTGGCTATTGTGAGCTGTGGTGTGGGGTTGTGTGAATCCATGTCACAGCCTCACTGTGGCTATTGTAAGCTGTGCTGTGGGTTTGTGTGAATGCATGTCACAGCCTCACTGTGGCTGTTGTGAGCTGTTGTGTGAATCCATGTCACAGTTTCATTATGGCTGTTGTGAGCTATGCTGTGATGTGGGGTTGTGTGAATCCATGTCGCAGTCTCACTGTGGCTATTGTGAGCTGTGCTATGGTGTGGGGTTGTGTGAATCCATGTCGCAGCCTCACTGTGGCTATTTTGAGCTGTGGTGTGGTGTGGGGTTGTGTGAATCCGTGTCGCAGTCTCACTGTGGCTGTTGTGAGCTGTGGTGTGGGCTTGTGTGAATCCATGTCGCAGTCTCACTGTGGCAATTGTGAGCTGTGCTGTGATGTGGGGTTGTGTGAATCCATGTCGCAGCCTCACTGTGGCTATTGTGAGGTGTGCTGTGATGTGGGGTTTTGTGAATCCATGTCGCAGCCTCATTGCAGCCACTGTGAGCTGTGGTGTGGGGTTGTGTGAATCCATGTTGTAGCTTCGCTGTGGCTATTGTGAGGTGTGCTGTGATGTAGGGTTGTGTGAATCCATGTCGCAGTCTCACTGTGGCTGTTGTGAGCTGTGGTGTGGTGTTGTGTGAATCCATGTTCCAGGCTCACTGTGGCTATTGTAAGGTGTGCTGTGATGTGGGGTTGTGTGAATCGATGTCGCAGTATCACTGCAGCTATTGTGAGCTGTGGTGTGTGGTTGTGTGAATCCATGTCGCAGTCTCACTGCAGCTATTGTGAGCTGTGTTGTGGGGTTGTGTGAATCCATTTCGTAGTCTCACTGTGGCTATTGTGAGCTGTGCTGTGGTGTGGTTTAGTGTGAATCCATGTCGTAGCCTCACTGTGGCTAATGTGATCTGTGGTGTGGGGTTGTGTGAATCCATATCACAGTCTTACTGTGGCTATTGTGAGCTGTGCTGTGGTGTGGGTTTGTGTGAATCCATGTCGCTGTCTCACTGTGCCTATTGTGAGCTGTGCTGTGGTGTGGGGTTGTGTCAATCCATGTTACAGCCTCACTGTGGCTATTGTGAGCTGTGCTGTGATGTGGGGTTGTGTGAATCTATGTCACAGCCTCACTGTGGCTATTGTGAGCTGTGGTTTGGGGTTGTGTGAATACATGTCACAGCCTCACTGTGGCTATTGTGAGCTGTGGTGTGGTGTGTGAATCCATGTCACGGTCTCACTGTGGCTGTTGTGAGGTGTGCTGTGATGTGGGGTTGTGTGAATCCATGTCGCAGTCTCACTGTGGCTATTGTGAGGTGTGATGTGGGGTTGTGTGAATCCATGTCGCAGCCTCACTGTGCCTATTGTGACCTGTGGTGTGGGTTTGTGTGAATCCATGTCACACTCTTACTGTGGCTATTGTGAGGTGTGCTGTGGTGTGGGGTTGTGTGAATCCATGTCACAGTCTCACTGTGGCTATTGTGAGCTGTGCTGTGTTGTGGGGTTGTGTGAATCCATGTCACAGTCTCACTGTGGCTATTGTGAGCTGTGCTGTGGTGTGGGGTTGTGTGAATCCATGTCGCAGCCTCACTGTGGCTATTGTGAGCTGTGGTGTGATGTGGGGTTGTGTGAATCCATGTCGCAGCCTCACTGTGGCTACTGTGAGGTGTGCTGTGATGTGCGGTTGTGTGAATCCATGTCGCAGTCTCACTGTGGCTATTGTGAGGTGTGCTGTGATGTGGGGTTGTGTGAATCCATGTCGCAGCCTCACTGTGGCTGTTGTGAGCTGTGGTGTGGGGTTGTGTGAATCCATGTCACAGTCTCACTGTGGCTATTGTGAGCTGTGCTGTGTGTGGGGTTGTGTGAATCCATGTGACAGTCCCACTATGGCTGTTGTGATCTGTGTTGTGGGGTAGTGTGAATCCATGTCGCAGTCTCACTGTGACTATTGTTAGCTGTGTTGTGGGGTTGTGTGAATCCATGTCGCAGTCTCACTGTGGCTATTGTGAGGTGTTCTGTGATGTTGAGTTGTGTTAATCCATGTCGCAGTCTCACTGTAGCTATTGTGAGCTGTGGTGTGGGGTTGTGTGAATCCATGTTGTAGTCTCTCTGTGGCTATTGTGAGCTGTGCTGTGGTGTGGGTTTGTGTGAATCCCTCTCGCAGTGTCACTGTGGCTATTGTGAGCTGTGCTGTGGTGTGAGGTTGTGTGAAACCATGTCACAGCCTCACTGTGGCTATTGTGAGGTGTGTTGTGATGTGGGGTTGCGTGAATCCATGTCAGAGCCTTAGTGTGGCTATTGTGTGGTGTGCTGTGTTGTGGGGTTGTGTGAATCCATGTCACAGCCTCACTGTGGCTGTTATGAGCTGTGCTGTTGTGTGGGGTTGTGTGAATCCATGTCACAGCCTCACTGTGGCTGTTGTGAGCTGTGGTGTGGGGTTGTGTGAATCCATGTCGCAGTCTCACTGTGGCTATTGTGATGTAGCGTTGTGTGAATCCATTTCGCAGTCTCACTGTGGCTATTTTGAGCTGTGGTGTGGGGTTGTGTGAATCCATGTCGCAGTCTCACTGTGGCTATTGTGAGCTGTGGTGTGGGGTTGTGTGAATCCATGTCGCAGTCTCACTGTGGCTGTTGTGAGGTGTGCTGTGATGTGGGGTTGTGTGAATCCATGTCGCAGTCTCACTGTGGCTATTGTGAGGTGTGATGTGGGGTTGTGTGAATCCATGTCGCAGCCTCACTGTGCCTATTGTGACCTGTGGTGTGGGGTTGTGTTAATCCATGTCACAGTCTCACTGTGGCTATTGTGAGCTGTGCTGTGATGTGGGGTTGTGTGAATCCATGTCGCAGTCTCACTGTCTATTGTGAACTGTGCTATGGTGTGGGGTTGTGTGAATCCATGTCACTGCCTCACTGTGGCTATTGTGAGCTGTGGTGCAGTGTGGGGTTGTGCGAATCCATGTCGCAGCCTCACTGTGGCTATTGTGAGCTGTGGTGTGTTGTGTGAATCCATGTCACGGTCTCACTGTGTCTATTGTGAGGTGTGCTGTGATATGGGGTTGTGTGAATCCATGTCGCAGTCTCACTGTATGTATTGTGAGCTGTGGTATGGTGTGGGGTTGTGTGAATCTGTGTCGCAGCTTCACTGTGGCTACTGTGAGGTGTGCTTTGATGTGCAGTTGTGTGAATCCATGTCGCAGTCTCACTGTGGCTATTGTGAGGTGTGCTGTGATGTGGGGTTGTGTAAATCCGTGTCGCAGCCTCACTGTGGCTATTGTGAGCTGTGGTGTGGGGTTGTATGAATCCATGTCACAGTCTCACTGTGGCTATTGTGAGCTGTGCTGTGATGTGGGGTTGTGTGAATCCATGTGACAGTCCCACTATGGCTGTTGTGATCTGTGGTGTGGGGTAGTGTGAATCCATGTCGCAGTCTCACTGTGACTATTGTTAGCTGTGTTGTGGGGTTGTGTGAATCCATGTCGCAGTCTCTCTGTGGCTATTGTGAGGTGTGCTGTGATGTTGAGTTGTGTGAATCCATGTCGCAGTCTCTCTGTAGCTATTGTGAGCTTTGGTGTGGGGTTGTGTGAATCCATGTCGTAGTCTCTCTGTGGCTATTGTGAGGTGTGCTCTGATGTGGGGTTGTGTGAATCCATGTCGCAGCCTCACTGTGGCTATTGTTGGCTGTGGTGTTGGGTTGTGTGAATCAATGTAGTAGTCTCACTGTGGCTACTGTGAGCTGTGCTGTGGTGTGGGGTTGTGTGAATCCATGTCGCAGTCTCACTGTGGCTATTGTGATCTGTGATGTGGGGTTTTGTGAATCCATGTCACAGCCTCACTGTGGCTATTGCGAGCTGTGGTGTGTTGTGGGATTGTGTGAATCCATGTCACAGTCTCACTGTGGCTATTGTGAGCTGTTGTGTGAATCCATGTCACAGTCTCATTGTGGCTGTTGTGAGCTGTGCTGTGATGGGTTGTGTGAATCCATGTCGCTGTCTCACTGTGGCTATTGTGAGCTATGCTATGGTGTTGGGTTGTGTGAATCCATGTCGCAGCCTCACTGTGGCTATTTTGAGCTGTGGTGTGGTGTGGGGTTGTGTGAATCCGTGTCGCAGTCTCACTGTGGCTGTTGTGAGCTGTGATGTGGGGTTCTGTGAATCCATGCCGCAGCCTCACTGTGGCTATTGTGAGGTGTGCTGTGATGTGGTGTTTTGTGAATCCATGTCACAGGCTCACTGCAGCCACTGTGAGCTATGGTGTGGGGTTGTGTGAATCCATGTCACAGCCTCACTGTGGCTATTGTGAGCTGTGGTGCAGTGTGGGGTTGTGTGAATCCATGTCGCAGCCTCACTGTGGCTATTGTGAGCTGTACTGTGGTGTGGGGTTGTGTGAATCCATGTCACAGCCTCACTGTGGCTATTGTGAGGTGTGCTGTGATGTGGGGTTGTGTGAATCCATGTCGCAGTCTCACTGTGGCTATTGTGATCTGTGGTGTGGGATTGTGTGAATCCATGTCACAGTCTCACTGTGGCTATTGTGAGCTGTGCTGTGATGTGGGGTTGTGTGAATCCATGTCGCAGTCTCACTGTCTATTGTGATCTGTACTGTGGTGTGGGGTTGTGTGAATCCATGTCACAGTCTCACTGTGGCTATTGTGAGTTGTGCTGTGATGTGGGGTTGTGTGAATTCATGTCGCAGCCTCACTGTGGCTACTGTGAGGTGTGCTGTGATGTGCGGTTGTGTGAATCCATGTCGCAGCCTCACTGTGGCTATTGTGAGGTGTGCTGATGTGGGGTTGTGTGAATCCATGTCACAGTCTCACTGTGGCTATGTGATGCTGTGGTGTGGGGTTGTGTGAATCCATGTCGCAGTCTCACTGTGACTGTTGTAAGCTGTGGTGTGGGGTTGTGTGAATCCATGTCGCAGTCTCACTGTGGCTATTGTGAGGTGCTGTGATGTGGGTTGTGTGAATCCATGTCGCAGTCTCACTGTGGCTATTGTTAGCTGTGGTGTGGGGTTGTGTGAATCCATGTCGCAGTCTCTCTGTGGCTTTTGTGAGGTGTGCTGTGATGTTGAGTTGTGTGAATCCATGTTGCAGTCTCTCCGTAGCTATGTGAGCTTTGTGTGGGCTGTGTGAATCCATGTCGAAGTCTCTGTGGCATGTAGGTGTGCTGTGATGTGGGGTTGTGTGAATCCATGTGCAGCCTCACTGTGGCTATTGTTGAGCTGTGGTGTTGGGTTGT
Organism: Neoceratodus forsteri; assembly: GCA_016271365.2. Taxonomy (NCBI): domain Eukaryota; kingdom Metazoa; phylum Chordata; order Ceratodontiformes; family Ceratodontidae; genus Neoceratodus; species Neoceratodus forsteri. Next base: position 87,726,254 of record JADMNL010000029.1, read on the forward strand.
GTGAATCAATGTAGTAGTCTCACTGTGGCTACTGTGAGCTGTGCTGTGGTGTGGGGTTGTGTGAATCCATGTCGCAGTCTCACTGTGGCTATTGTGATCTGTGATGTGGGGTTTTGTGAATCCATGTCACAGCCTCACTGTGGCTATTGCGAGCTGTGGTGTGTTGTGGAATTGTGTGAATCCATGTCACAGTCTCACTGTGGCTATTGTGAGCTGTTGTGTGAATCCATGTCACAGTCTCATTGTGGCTGTTGTGAGCTGTGCTGTGATGGGTTGTGTGAATCCATGTCGCTGTCTCACTGTGGCTATTGTGAGCTATGCTATGGTGTTGGGTTGTGTGAATCCATGTCGCAGCCTCACTTTGGGTATTTTGATCTGTGGTATGGGCTTGTATGAATCCATGTCGCAGTCTCACTGTGGCTATTTTGAGCTGTGGTGTGGTGTGGGGTTGTGTGAATCCATGTCACAGGCTCACTGCAGCCACTGTGAGCTATGGTGTGGGGTTGTGTGAACCCGTGTCCCAGTCTCACGGTGGCTATTGTGTGATGTGCTGTGATCTGGGGTTGTGTGAATCCATGTCGCGGCCTTGCTGTGGCTGTTGTGACCTGTGGTGTGGGATTGTGTGAATCCATGTCACAGTCTCACTGTGGCTGTTGTGAGCTGTGCTGTGATGTGGGGTTGTGTGAATCTATGTCGAAGTCTCACTATTGTGAACTGTGCTGTGGTGTGGGGTTTTGTGAATCCATGTCACAGCCTCACTGTGGCTATTATGAGCTGTGGTGCAGTGTGGGGTTGTGTGAATCCATGTCGCAGCTTCACTGTGGCCATTGTGAGCTGTACTGGGGTGTGGGGTTGTGTGAATCCGTGTCCCAGCCTGACTGTGGCTATTGTGAGTTGTGCTGTGGGGTTGTGTGAATTCATATCGCAGCCTCACTGTGGCTACTGTGAGGTGTGCTGTGATGTGGGGTTGTGTGAATCCATGTCGCAGTCTCACTGTGGCTATTGTGAGCTGTGCTATGGTGTGGGGTTGTGTGAATCCATGTCGCAGCCTAACTGTGGCTATTTTGATCTGTGGTGTTCGCTTGTATGAATCCCTGTCGCAGTCTCACTGTGGCTATTTTGAGCTGTGGTGTGGTGTGGGGTTGTGTGAATCTGTGTCTCAGTCTCACTGTGGCTATTGTGAGGTGTGCTGTGATGTGTGGTTTTGGAATCCATGTCACAGCCTCACTGCAGGCACTGTGAGCTGTGGTGTGGGGTTGTGTGAATCCATGTCGCAGCCTCATTGTGGCTATTGTGAGGTGTGCTGTGATATGGGGTTGTGTGAATCCATGTCGCAGTCTCACTGTGGGTTTTGTGATATGTGGTATGGGGTTGTTTGAATTCATGTCGCAGTCTCTCTGTGGCTATTGTGAGCTGTGCTGTGATGTGGGGTTGTGTGAATCCATGTCTCAACCTTACTGTGGCTATTGTGAGGTGTGCTATGATGTGGGGTTTTGTGAATCCATGTCGCAGCCTCACTCTGGCTATTGTGCGCTGTGGTGTGGGGTTGTGTGAATCCATGTCGCACTCTCAGTGTGGCTATTGTGAGGTGTGCTGTGATGTGGGGTTGTGTGAATCCATTTCGCAGTCTCTCTGTGGCTATTGTGAGGTGTGCTGTGATGTGGGGTTGTGTGAATCCATGTCGCAGCCTCACTGTGGCTGTTATGACCTGTGTTGTGGGGTTGTGTGATTCCATGTCACAGTCTCACTGTGGCTATTGTGAGGTGTTCTGTGATGTTGAGTTGTGTTAATCCATGTCGCAGTCTCACTGTAGCTATTGTGAGCTGTGGTGTGGGGTTGTGTGAATCCATGTTGTAGTCTCTCTGTGGCTATTGTGAGCTGTGCTGTGGTGTGGGTTTGTGTGAATCCCTCTCGCAGTGTCACTGTGGCTATTGTGAGCTGTGCTGTGGTGTGAGGTTGTGTGAATCCATTTCGCAGTCTCTCTGTGGCTATTGTGAGGTGTGCTGTGATGTGGGGTTGTGTGAATCCATGTCGCAGCCTCACTGTGGCTGTTGTGACCTGTGTTGTGGGGTTGTGTGAATCCATGTCGCAGTCTCACTGTCTATTGTTAACTGTGCTATGGTATGGGGTTGTGTGAATCCATGTCACAGCCTCACTGTGGCTATTGTGAGCTGTGGTGCAGTGTGGGGTTGTGTGAATCCATGTCGCAGCCTCACTGTGGCTATTGTGAGCTGTACTGTGGTGTGGGGTTGTGTGAATCCGTGTCACAGCCTCACTGTGGCTATTGTGAGGTGTGTTGTGATGTGGGGTTGTGTGAATGCATGCCGCAGTCTCACTGTGGCTATTGTGATCTGTGGTGTGGGATTGTGTGAATCCATGTCACAGTCTCACTGTGGCTATTGTGAGCTGTGCTGTGATGTGGGGTTGTGTGAATCCATGTCGCAGTCTCACTGTCTATTGTGATCTGTACTGTGGTGTGGGGTTGTGTGAATCCATGTCACAGTCTCACTGTGGCTATTGTGAGTTGTGCTGTGATGTGGGGTTGTGTGAATTCATATCGCAGCCTCACTGTGGCTACTGTGAGGTGTGCTGTGATGTTCGGTTGTGTGAATCCATGTCGCAGCCTCACTGTGGCTATTGTGAGGTGTGCTATGAAGTGGGATTGTGTGAATCCATGTCACAGTCTCACTGTGGCTGTTGTGATCTGTGGTGTGGGGTTGTGTGAATCCATGTCGCAGTCTCACTGTGACTGTTGTAAGCTGTGGTGTGGGGTTGTGTGAATCCATGTCGCAGTCTCACTGTGGCTATTGTGAGGTGTGCTGTGATGCTGGGTTGTGTGAATCCATGTCGCAGTCTCACTGTAGCTATTGTTAGTTGTGGTGTGGGGTTGTGTGAATCCATGTCGCAGTCTCTCTGTGGCTTTTGTGAGGTGTGCTGTGATGTTGAGTTGTGTGAATCCATGTCGCAGTCTCTCTGTAGCTATTGTGAGCTTTGGTGTGGGGTTGTGTGAATCCATGTCGTAGTCTCTCTGTGGCTATTGTGAGGTGTGCTCTGATGTGGGGTTGTGTGAATCCATGTCGCAGCCTCACTGTGGGTATTGTTGGCTGTGGTGTTGGGTTGTGCGAATCAATGTAGTAGTCTCACTGTAGCTACTAGAGCTGTGCTGTGGTGTGGGGTTGTGCAGTGTGCTGTGATCTGGGGTTGTGTGAATCCATGTAGTCTCACTGTGGCTATTGTGAGTGTGATGGATGTGGGGTTGGGTGAATCCATGTCGCAGCCTCACTGTGCTATTGTAGATCTGTGGTGGGGTTGTGTTAATCCATGTCACAGTCTCACTGTGGCTATAATAAGCTGTGCTGTGATGTTGGGTTGTGTTAATCCATGTCGCAGTCTCACTGTCTATTGTGAACTGTCCTATGGTGTGGGGTTGTGTGAATCCATGTCACTGCCTGACTGTGGCTATTTTGAGCTGTGGTGCAGTGTGGGGTTGTGCGAATCCATGTCGCAACCTCACTGTGGCTATTTTGAGGTGTGCTGTGATGTGGGGTTGTGTGAATCCATGTCGCAGTTTCACTGTGGCTATTGTGAGCTGTGGTGTGGGGTTGTGTGAATCCATGTCGCACTCTCACTGTGGCTATTGTGAGGTGTGCTGTGATCTGGGGTTGTGTGAATCCATGTCGCAGTCTCACTGTGGCTATTGTGAGGTGTGGTGATGTGGGGTTGGGTGAATCCATGTCGCAGCCTCACTGTGGCTATTGTGATCTGTGGTGTGGGGTTGTGTTAATCCATGTCACAGTCTCACTGTGGCTATAATAAGCTGGGCTGTGATGTTGGGTTGTGTTAATCCATGTCGCAGTCTCACTGTCTATTGTGAACTGTCCTATGGTGTGGGGTTGTGTGAATCCATGTCACTGCCTGACTGTGGCTATTTTGAGCTGTGGTGCAGTGTGGGGTTGTGCGAATCCATGTCGCAACCTCACTGTGGCTATTTTGAGGTGTGCTGTGATGTGGGGTTTTGTGAATCCATGTCGCAGCCTCACTGCATCCAGTGTGAGCTGTGGTGTGTGGTTGTGTGAATCCATGTTGCAGTCTCACGGTGGCTATTGTGAGATGTGCTGTGATCTGGGGTTGTGTGAATCCATGTCACAGTGTCATGTGGGTATTGTGAGCTGTGCTGTGATGTGGGGTTGTGTGAATCAATGTCGCAGCCTCACTGTGGCTATTGTGAGGTGTGGTGTGGGGTTGTGTGAATCCATGTTGCAGCCTCTCTGTGGCTATTGTGAGGTGTGCTGTGTTGTGGGGTTGTGTGAATCCATGTCGCAGTCTCACTGTGGCTGTTGTGATCTGTGGTATGGGGTTGTGTGAATCCATGTCGCAGTTTCACTGTGGCTATTGTGAGCTGTGCTGTGTTGTGAGGTTGTGTGAATCCATGTCGCAGTGTCACTGTCTGTTGTGAACTGTGCTATGGTGTGGGGTTGTGTGAATCCATGTCACAGCATCACTGTGGCTATTGTGAGCTGTGGTGTGGTGTTGTGTGAATCCATGTTGCAGGCTCACTGTGGCTATTGTGAGGTGTGCTGTGATGTGAGGTTGTGTGAATCCATTTCGCAGTATCACTGCAGCTGTTGTGCGCTGTGGTGTGGGGTTGTGTGAATCCATGTCGCAGTCTCACTGCAGCTATTGTGAGCTGTGGTGTGGGGTTGTGTGAATCCATGTCATAGTCTCACTGTGGCTATTGTGAGCTATGCTGTGGTGTGGTGTTGCATGAATCCATGTCACGGTCTCACTGTGTCTATTGTGAGGTGTGCTGTGATGTGGTGTTGTGTGAATCCATGTCGCAGTCTCACTGTATGTATTGTGAGCTGTGGTATGGTGTGGGGTTGTGTGAATCTGTGTCACTGCCTCACTGTGGCTATTGTGAGCTGTGTTGTGATGTGGGGTTGTGTGAATCCATGTTGCAATCTCACTGTGGCTATTGTGATCTGTGGTGTGGGTTTGTGTGAATCCATGTCACGCTCTTAATGTGGCTATTGTGAGCTGTGCTGTGGTGTGGGTTTGTGTGAATCCATGTCGCAGTCTCACTGTGGCTATTGTGAGCTGTGCTGTGGTGTGGGGTTGCATGAATCCTTGTCACATCCTCACTGTGGCTAATGTGAGGTGTGCTTTGGTGTGGGTTTGTGTGAATCCCTCTCGCAGTGTCACTGTGGCTATTGTGAGCTGTGCTGTGGTATGGGGTTATGTGAATCCATGTCGCAGTCTCACTGTGGCTGTTGTGATCTGTGGTGTGAAGTTGTGTGAATCCATGTCACAGCCTCACTGTGGCTGTTGTAAGCTGTGCTGTGATGTGGGTTTGTGTGAATCCATGTCACAGCCTCACTGTGGCTATTGTGAGGTGTGCTGTGTTGTGGGGTTGTGTGAATCCACGTGACCGCCTTAGTGTGGCTATTGTGAGGTGTGCTGTGTTGTGGGGTTGTGTGAATCCATGTCACAGCCTCACTGTGGCTGTTATGAGCTGTGCTGTGGTGTGGGGTTGTGTGAATCCATGTCACAGCCTCACTGTGGCTATTGTGAGCTGTGGTGTGGGGTTGTGTGAATCCATGTCGCAGTCTCACTGTGGCTATTGTGATCTGTGATGTGGCATTGTGTGGATCCATTTCGCAGTGTCACTGTGGCTGTTGTGAGCTGTGGTGTGGGGTTGTGTGAATCCATGTCGCAGTCTCACTGTCGCTATTGTGAGCTGTGGTGTGGGGTTGTGTGAATCCATGTCGCAGTCTCACTGTGGCTATTATGAGCTGTGCTGTGGTGTGGGGTTGTGTGAATCCATGTCGCTGTCTCACTGTGGCTATTGTGATCTGTGGTGTGGGGTTGTGTGAATCCATGTCGCAGTCTTGCTGTGGCTATTGTGAGCTGTGCTGTGATGTGGGGTTGTGTGAATCCATGTCACAGTCTCACTGTGGCTATTGTGAGCTGTGCTGTGATGTAGGGTTGTGTGAATCCATGTTGCAGTCTCACTGTCTTGTGAGCTGTGGTATGGTGTGGGGTTGTGTGAATCTGTGTCACAGCCTCACTGTGGCTATTGTGAGCTGTGCTGTGGTGTGGCGTTGTGTGAATCCATGTTGCAGTCTTAATGTGGCTATTATGATCTGTGGTGTGGGTTTGTGTGAATCCATGTCACACTCTTACTGGGGCTATTGTGAGCTGTGCTGTGGTGTGGGTTTGTGTGAATCCATGTCTCAGTCTCACTGTGGCTATTGTGAGCTGTGCTGTGGTGTGGGGTTTTTGAATCCATGTCGCAGTGTCACTGTGGCTATTGTGAGCTGTGGTGTGTTGTGGGGTTGTCTGAATCCATGTCGCAGTATCTCTGCAGCTATTGTGAGCTGTGTTGTGGGGTTGTGTGAATCCATGTCGCAGTCTCACTGCAGCTATTGTGAGCTGTGGTGTGGGGTTGTGTGAATCCATGTCGTAGTCTCACTGTGGCTATTGTGAGCTGTGCTGTGGTGTGGTTTTGTGTGAATCCATGTCGTAGCCTCACTGTGGCTATTGTGATCTGTGGTGTGGGGTTGTGTGAATCCATATCACAATCTTGCTGTGGCTATTGTGAGCTGTGCTGTGGTGTGGGTTTGTTTGAATCCATGTCGCTGTCTCACTGTGCCTATTGTGAGCTGTGCTGTGGTGTGGGGTTGTGTGAATCCATGTCACAGCCTCATTGTGGCTATTGTGAGCTGTGCTGTGATGTGGGGTTGTGTGAATCCATGTCACAGTTTTACTGTGGCTACTGTGAGCTGTGCTATGGTGTGGGGTTGTGTGAATCCATCTTATAGCCTCACTGTTGCTATTGTGAGCTGTGGTGTGGTGTGGGGTTGTGTGAATCCATGTCACGGCCTCACTGTGGCTATTGTGAGCAGTGGTGTGGGGTTGTGTGAATCCATGTCACAGCCTCACTGTGGCTATTGTGAGCTGTGGTGTGGTGTGGTGTTGTGTGAATCCATGTCATGGTCTCACTGTGTCTATTGTGAGGTGTGCTGTGATGTGGGGTTGTGTGAATCCATGTTGCAGTCTCACTGTATGTATTGTGAGCTGTGCTGTGGTGTGGGTTTGTGTGAATCTGTGTCACAGCCTCACTGTGGCTATTGTGAGCTGTGCTGTGGTGTGGGGTTGCATAAATCCATGTCACAGCCTTACTGTGGTTATTGTGAGCTGTGCTGTAGTGTGGGTTTGTGTGAATCCCTTTCTCAGTGTCACTGTGGCTATTGTGAGCTGTTCTGCTGTGTGGGGTTATGTGAATCCCTGTCGCAGTCTCACTGTGGCTGTTGTGATCTGTGGTGTGAGGTTGTGTGAATCCATGTTACAGCCTCACTGTGGCTATTGTAAGCTGTGATGTGATGGGGGTTTGTGTGAATCCATGTCACAGCCTCACTGTGGCTATTGTGAGGTGTGCTGTGATGTGGGGTTGTGTGAATCCATGTCACAGCCTTAGTGTGGCTGTTATGAGCTGTGCTGTGGTGTGGGGTTGTGTGAATCCGTGTCACAGCCTCACTATGGCTATTGTGAGCTGTGGTGTGGGGTTCTGTGAATACATGTCACAGCATCACTGTGGCTGTTGTGAGCTGTGGTGTGGGGTTGTGTCAATCTATGTCACAGTCTCACTGTGGCTATTGTGATCTGTGATGTGGGGTTGTGTGAATCGATTTAGCAGTCTCACTGTGGCTATTGTGAGCTGTGGTGTGGGGTTGTGTGAATCCATGTCGCAGTCTCACTGTGTCTATTGTGAGCTGTGGTGTGGGGTTGTGTGAATCCATGTTGCAGTCTCACTGTGGCTATTGTGAGCTGTGCTGTGGTGTCGGGTTGTGTGAATCCATGTCGCAGTCTCACTGTGGCTATTGTGAGCTGTGCTGTGGGGTTGTGTGAATCCATGTCGCAGTCTTACTGTGGCTATTGTGAGCTGTGCTGTGATGTGGGGTGTGTGAATCCATGTCATAATCTCACTGTGGCTATTGTGAGCTGTGCTGTGATGTAGGGTTGTGTGAATCCATGTCGCAGTCTCACTGTGTCTATTGTGAACAGTGCTATGGTGTGGGGTTGTGTGAATGTTCGTCGCAGCCTCACTGTGGCTATTGTGAGGTGCGCTGTGATGTGGGGTTGTCTGAATTCATGTTATAGCCTCACTGTGGCTATTGTGAGGTGTGCTGTGATGTGGGGTTGTGTGAATCATCGTCGCAGCCTCACTGTGTCTGTTGTGAGGTGTGCTGTGATGTGAGGTGTGTGAATCCATGTCGCAGTCTCACTGTGGCTATTGTGAGCTGTGGTGCGGGGTTTTGTGAATCCATGTCGCAGTCTCATTGTGGCTATTGTGAGCTGTGCTGTGGTGTGCTTTTGTGTGAATCCATGTCGTAGTTTACTGTGGCTATTGTGAGGTCTGCTGTGATGTGGAGTTGTGTGAATCCATGTCGTAACCTCACTGTGGCTATTGTTAGCTGTGGTGTTGGGTTGGGTGAATCCATGTCGTGGTCTCACTGTGGTTGTTGTGAGCTGTGCTGTGGTGTGTGGTTGTGTGAATCCATGTCGCAGTCTCACTGTGGCTGTTGTGATCTGTGGTGTGGGGTTGTGTGAATCCATGTCACAGTCTCACTGTGGCTATTGTGAGTTGTGCTGTGATGTGGGGTTGTGTGAATTCATGTCACAGTCTCACTGTAGCTATTGTGAGCTGAGGTGTGTGGGTAATGTGAATCCATGTCACAGCCTCACTGTGGCTATTGTGAGTTGTGCTGTGATGTGTGGTTGTGTGAATTCATGTCACAGTCTCACTGTAGCTATTGTGGGTTGTGCTGTGATGTGGGGTTGTGTGAATTCATGTCACAGTCTCACTGTAGCTATTGTGAGCTGAGGTGTGTGGGTAGTGTGAATCCATATGACAGTCTCACTGTGGTTATTGTGAGCTGTGGTGTGGGGGTAGTGTGAATCAATGCCGCAGTTTTACTGTGGCTGTTGTGAGGTGTGTTGTAGGATGAGGTCGTGTGAATCCATGTCGGAGCCTCACTGTGGCTATTGTGAGGTATGCTGTGATGTGAGGTTGTGTGAATCCATGTCGCTGCCTCACTGTGGCTATTGTGAGCTGTGGTGTGGGGTTGTGTGAATCCATGTCGCAGTCTCACTGTGGCTATTGTGAGCTGTGCTGTGGTGTGGGGTTGTGTGAATCCATGTCGCAGTCTTACTGTGGCTGTTGTTATCTGTGGTGTGGGGTTGTTTGAATCCATGTCGCAGTCTCACTGTGGCTATTGTGAGCTGTGCTGTGGTGTGGGGTTGTCTGAATCCATGTCGCAGTCTCACTGTGGCTATTGTGATCTGTGGTGTGGGTTTGTGTGAATCCTTGTCACAGCCTCACTGTGGCTATTGTGAGCTGTGCTGTGATGTGGCGTTGTGTGAATCCATGTCACAGCCTCACTGTCGCTATTGTAATGCGGGGTTTTTTGAATCCATGTCACAGCCTCACTGTGGCTATTGTGAGGTGTGCTATGATGTGGGGTTGGGTGAATCCGTGTCACAACCTCATTGGCTATTGTGAGATGTGCTGTGGTGTGAGGTTGTGTGAATCCGTATCAGAGCCTCATTGTGGCTATTGCGAAATGTGCTGTGGGTGTGGGCTGTTTTAAATCCATGTCACAGCATCACTGTTGCTATTGTGATCTGTGGCGTGCGGTTGTGTGAATCCATGTCGCAGTCTCACTGTGGGTATTGTGAGCTGTGCTGTGGTGTGGGGTTGTGTGAATCCATGTCACAGCCTCCCTGTGGCTATTGTGAGCTGTGCTGTGGTGTGGGGTTGTGTGAATCCATGTCGCAGTCTCACTGTGGCTATTGTGATCTGTGGTGTGGGGTTGTGTGAATGCATGTCGCAGTCTTACTGTGGCTATTGTGAGCTGTGCTGTGGTGTGGGTTTGTGTGAATCCATGTCGCAGTCTCACTGTGGCTATTGTGAGCTGTGCTGTGGTGTGGGGTTATGTGAATCCATGTTGCATTCTCTCTGTGGTTATTGCGATCTGTGGGGGGGTTGTGTGAATCCATGTCGCAATTTCACTGTGGCTATTGTGAGCTGTGCTATGGTGTGGGGTTGTGTGAATCCATGTCACAGCCTCACTGTGGCTATTGTGAGCTGTGCTGTGATGTGGGGTAGTGTGAATTCATGTCGCAGCCTCACTGTGGCTATTGTGAGCCATTGTGTGAGGTTGTGTGAATTCATGTCACAGCCTCACTGTGGCTTTTGTGAGCTGTGCTGTGATGTGGGGTTGTGTGAATCCATGTCGCAGCCTCAATGTGGCTATTGTGAGGTGTGCTATGATGTGGGGTTGGGTGAATCCGTGTCACAACCTCATTGGCTATTGTGAGATGTGCTGTGGTGTGAGGTTGTGTGAATCCGTGTCAGAGCCTCATTGTGGCTATTGCGAGCTGTGCTGTGGTGTGGGGTTGTTTTAATCCATGTCACAGCATCACTGTTGCTATTGTGATCTGTGGCGTGCGGTTGTGTGAATCCATGTCGCAGTCTCACTGTGGGTATTGTGAGCTGTGCTGTGGTGTGGGGTTGTGTGAATCCATGTCACAGCCTCCCTGTGGCTATTGTGAGCTGTGCTGTGGTGTGGGGTTGTGTGAATCCATGTCGCAGTCTCACTGTGGCTATTGTGATCTGTGGTGTGGGGTTCTGTGAATGCATGTCGCAGTCTTACTGTGGCTATGCAGAGCTGTGCTGTGGTGTGGGTTTGTGTGAACCATGCTCAGTCTCACTGTGGCTATTGTGAGCTGTGCTGTGGTGTGGGGTATGTGAATCCATGTTGCATTCTCTGTGGTTATTGCGATCTGTGGGGGGTTGTGTGAATCCATGTCGCAATTCACTGCGGCTATTGTGAGCTGTGCCATGTGGGGTTGTGTGAATCCATGTCACTGCCTCACTGTGGCTATTGTGAGCTGTGCTGTGATGTGGGGTAGTGTGAATTCATGTCGAGCCTCACTGTGGCTGGCTGTGAGCCAATGTGTGAGGTTGTGTGGACCATGTCACAGCCTCACTGTGGCTTTGTGAGCTGTGCTGTGATGTGGGGTTGTGTGAATCCATGTCGCAGCCTCAATGTATCTAATGTAGAGGTGTACTGTGATGTGGGTTTGTATGAATCCATGCCGCTTGGCTTACTCCTGTGACTTTGTGAGGTGTGCTGTGATGTGGAAGTTGTGTGAATCATGTCGAAGTCTCACTGTGGGTATTGTGAGATGTGCTGTGATGTGGGGTTGTTTTAATCAATGTCACAGCATCACTGTTGCTATTGTGATCTGTGGCGTGCGGTTGTGTGAATCCATATCGCAGTCTCACTGTGGGTATTGTGAGCTGTGCTGTGGTGTGGGGTTGTGTGAATCCATGTCAGAGCCTCATTGTGGCTATTGCGAGCTGTGCTGTGGTGTGGGGTTGTTTTAATCCATGTCACAGCATCACTGTTGCTATTGTGATCTGTGGCGTGCGGTTGTGTGAATCCATGTCGCAGTCTCACTGTGGGTATTGTGAGCTGTGATGTGGTGTGGGTTGTGTGAATCCATGTCACAGCCTCCCTGTGGCTATTGTGAGCTGTGCTGTGGTGTGTGGTTGTGTGAATCCATGTCGCAGTCTCACTGTGGCTATTGTGATCTGTGGTGTGGGTTGTGTGAATCCATGTCGCAGTCTTACTGTGGCTATTGTGAGCTGTGCTGTGGTGTGGGTTTGTGTGAATCCATGTCGCAGTCTCACTGTGGCTATTGTGAGCTGTGCTGTGGTGTGGGGTTGTGTGAATCCATGTTGCATTCTCTCTGTGGTTATTGCGATCTGTGGGGGGGTTGTGTGAATCCATGTCGCAATTTCACTGTGGCTATTGTGAGCTGTGCTATGGTGTGGGGTTGTGTGAATCCATGTCACAGCCTCACTGTGGCTATTGTGAGCTGTGCTGTGATGTGGGGTAGTGTGAATTCATGTCGCAGCCTCACTGTGGCTATTGTGAGCCATGGTGTGAGGTTGTGTGAATTTATGTCACAGCCTCACTGTGGCTTTTGTGAGCTGTGCTGTGATGTGGGGTTGTGTGAATCCATGTCGCAGCCTCAATGTGGCTATTGTGAGGTGTGCTGTGATGTGGGTTTGTATGAATCCATGTCGCAGCCTCACTGTGGCTATTGTGAGCTGTGCTGTGATGTGGGATTGTGTGAATCATGTCGCAGTCTCACTGTGGCTATTATAATTTGTGGTATGGGGTTGTGTGAATCCATGTCGCAGTCTCACTGTGGGTATTGTGAGCTGTGGTGTGGGGTTCTGTGAATCCATGTCGCAGTCTCACTGTGGGTATTGTGAGATGTGCTGTGATGTGGGGTTGTGTGAATCCTTGTTTCAGTCTCACTGTAGCTATTGTGAGCTGTGGTGTGGGGGTAGTGTGAATGCATATGACAGTCTCACTGTGGTTATTTTGATCTGTGGTGTGGGGTTGTGTGAATCCATGTCACAGTTTCACTGTGGCTATTGTGAGCTGTGCTGTGATGTGGGGTTGTGTGAATCCATGCCGCAGCCTCACTGTGGCTATTATGAGATGTGCTGTGATGTGGGGTAGTGTGAATTCATGTCGCAGCCTCACTGTGGCTATTGTGAGCCATGGTGTGAGGTTGTATGAATCCATGTTGCAGCCTCACTGTGGCTATTGTGAGGTGTGCTGTGATGTGGGATTGTGTGAATCCATGTCGCAGTCTCACTGTGGGTATTGTGAGCTGTGGTGTGGGGTTCTGTGAATCCATGTCGCAGTCTCACTGTGGGTATTGTGAGATGTGCTGTGATGTGGGGTTGTGTGAATCCTTGTTTCAGTCTCACTGTAGCTATTGCGAGCTGTGGTGTGGGGGTAGTGTGAATGCATATGACAGTCTCACTGTGGTTATTTTGATCTGTGGTGTGGGGTTGTGTGAATCCATGTCACAGTCTCACTGTGGCTATTGTGAGCTGTGCTGTGATGTGGGGTTGTGTGAATCCATGCCGCAGCCTCACTGTGGCTATTATGAGATGTGCTGTGATGTGAGGTTGTGTGAATCCATGTCGCAGTGTCACTGTTTCTATAGTGAGGTGTGCTGTGATGTGGGTTGTGTGAATCCATGCTGCAGTCTCACCTGTAGCTATTATGAGTTGTGTGGGGTAGTGTGAATCCATATGGCGACAGTCTCACTGTGGTTATTGTGATCTGTGGTGGGGTTGGTGAATCCACGCCACAGTCTCACTGTGGCTATTGTGAGCTGTGCTGTGGTGTGGGGTTGTGGGAATGCATGTCACAGCCTCACTGTGGTTATTGTGAGGTGTGCTGTGATTTGGGGTTGTGTGAATCCATGTCGTAGCCTCACTGTGGCTGTTGTGAGTTGTGGTGTGGTGTTGTGTGAATCCATGTTGCAGTCTCACTGTGGCTATTGTGAGGTGTGCTGTGATGTGGGGTTGTGTGAATCCATGTCGCAGCCTCACTGTGGCTATTGTGAGGTGTGCTGTGATGTGAGGTTGTGTGAATCCATGTCGCAGTCTCACTGTGGGTATAGTGAGGTGTGCTGTGATGGGGGGTTGTGTGAATCCATGTTGCAGGCTTACTGTGGCTATTATCAGCTGTGGTGTGGGGTTGTGTGAATCCATGTTGTAGCCTCACTGTGGCTATTGTGAGGTGTGCTGTGATGTGGGGTTGTGTGAATCCATGTCGTAGTCTCACTGTGTCTATTGTGAGCTGTGCTGTGCTGTGGTGTGGTTTTGTGTGAATCCATGTCGTAGCCTCACTGTGTCTATTGTGAGGTGTGCTGTGATGTGGGGTTGTGTGAATCCATGTCGTAGCCTCACTGTGTCTATTGTGAGGTGTGCTGTGATGTGGGGTTGTGTGAATCCATGCAGCAGCCTCACTGTGGCTATTATGAGATGTGCTGTGATGTGAGGTTGTGTGAATCCATGTCGCAGTGTCACTGTTTCTATAGTGAGGTGTGCTGTGATGTGGGTTGTGTGAATCCATGTTGCAGTCTCACTGTAGCTATTATGAGTTGTGGTGTGGGGGTAGTGTGAATCCATATGACAGTCTCACTGTGGTTATTGTGATCTGTGGTGTGGGGTTGTGTGAATCCACGTCACAGTCTCACTGTGGCTATTGTGAGCTGTGCTGTGGTGTGGGGTTGTGGGAATGCATGTCACAGCCTCACTGTGGTTATTGTGAGGTGTGCTGTGATCTGGGGTTGTGTGAATCCATGTCGTAGCCTCACTGTGGCTGTTGTGAGTTGTGGTGTGGGGTTGTGTGAATCCATGTTGCAGGCTTACTGTGGCTATTATCAGCTGTGGTGTGGGGTTGTGTGAATCCATGTTGTAGCCTCACTGTGGCTATTGTGAGGTGTGCTGTGATGTGGGGTTGTGTGAATCCATGTCGTAGTCTCACTGTGTCTATTGTGAGCTGTGCTGTGCTGTGGTGTGGTTTTGTGTGAATCCATGTCGTAGCCTCACTGTGTCTATTGTGAGGTGTGCTGTGATGTGGGGTTGTGTGAATCCATGTCGTAGCCTCACTGTGTCTATTGTGAGGTGTGCTTTGATGTGGGGTTGTGTGAATCCATGTTGCAGCCTCACTGTGGCTATTGTGAGGTGTGCTGTGTTGTGGGGTTGTGTGAATCCTTGTCGCAGTCTCACTGTGGCTGTTGTGAGGTGTGCTGTGATGTGGGGTTGTGAATCCATGCTCAGTCTCACTGTATGGCTGTGAGGTGTGCTGTGATGTGGGGTTGTGTGAATCCATGTCGCAGCCTCACTGTGGCTATTGTGAGGTGTGCTGTGATGTGGGGTTGTGTGAATCCATGTCTCAGCCTCACTGTGGCTATTATGAGGTGTGCTGTGATGTGGGGTTGTGTGAATCCATGTCGCAGTCTCACTGTGGCTATTGTGATCTGTGCTGTGATGTGGGGTTGTGTGAATCCATGTCGCAGCCTCACTGTGGCTATTGTGAGGTGTGCTGTGATGTGAGGTTGTGTGAATCCATGTCACAGTCTCACTGTGGGTATAGTGAGGTATGCTGTGATGTGGGGTTGTGTGAATCCATGTTGCAGGCTTACTGTGGCTATTATCAGCTGTGGTGTGGGGTTGTGTGAATCCATGTCGTAGCCTCACTGTGGCTATTGTGAGGTGTGCTGTGATGTGGGGTTGTGTGAATCCATGTCGTAGTCTCACTGTGTCTGTTGTGAGCTGTGCTGTGCTGTGGTGTGGTTTTGTGTGAATCCATGTCGTAGCCTCACTGTGGCTATTGTGAGGTGTGCTGTGATGTGGGGTTGTGTGAATCCATGTCGCAGTCTCACTGTGGCTATTGTGAGGTGTGCTGTGATGTGGGGTTGTGTGAATCCATGTCGCAGCCTCACTGTGGCTATTGTGAGGTGTGCTGTGATGTGGGGTTGTGTGAATCCATGTCGCAGCCTCACTGTGGCTATTGTGAGGTGTGCTGTGATGTGGGGTTGTGTGAATCCATGTCGCAGTCTCACTGTGGCTATTGTGATCTGTGCTGTGATGTGGGGTTGTGTGAATCCATGTTGCAGCCTCACTGTGGCTATTGTGAGGTGTGCTGTAATGTGGGGTTGTGTGAATCCATGTTGCAGTCTCACTGTGGCTATTGTGAGGTGTGCTGTGATTTGGGGTTGTGTGAATCCGTGTCACTGCCTCACTGTGGCTTTTGTGTGGTGTGGGGTTGTGTGAATCCATGTCACAGCCTCACTGTGGCTAACACCAGATGACTCTCTGTCTTCCTCATGTGACAGTGTTGGATACATGCTGTTCAGGCTCCCACAGCATAGGAAAGAATAAAAAGGAGTGTTGGTTTCCAGCTGGCGGGGGAAAAAAAAACGTCCCAGGTACATTGATGACCCTTTCTTTGCCATAAAGATTTTTATTGGTTTACCAAAATCCTACACAAAACAACTGTACACAGTGTAAATGAATAGTCAGAGAGTAACATCCAGCTGCCAGCCTATGAACAGTGAACATAGCTCTCTAATGTTTATAGTTAATATTCTGGGACCCAAAGAAAGGTAAATAAACATCTCAGCACAGTCAAACAAATATACAGCATCAGTGGGGAAAGCTACCAATCTGTTTGTCAAGAAAATAATACTGTGCAGTAAGAACCAGATACAGAGTTCATATAAATCTCCAGAACAAGGTTTAGAAGGGATCTACTACTGCAGTGGTTGTCAACCGGTGGTCCACGGTCCATAGGGGTCCATAAAGCCACCAGGGGTCCGTGAGAACACCTCAGGAACGTGAACTATGTATCTCTCATCTGTCCTGTACTTGCTAAACGCTACATACTACTTTTAAAATAAAAAAAAAGGCTTCCCAGTTCAGTAACGCACGCTCCGCTACTGTTTTGCCCTGTACTTACTTAAATCACTTCACTGATCACTTAGCAGCTATGCAGCAGCAATGAGAGAGAGAGAGAGAGAAAGACAGAGAGAAAAACGTTACCTGTCCATGGAAGCTCGTCTCATGGTAGCTCACAGTTCGATGTTCTTGCATTATACAGCCATACTCAGTTCAGGTAAATATGCCACAGACAGCCAAAACATTAGTATAGTCCCTAGTTTTAAGGTGCAATTCTCTCTTACTGACATGCCAGCCATGGGAGCGTAGTAGAGATACATGCTAGAGAGAGAGAGACAGAAATGCTGCCGCTGTAAGTGTCCTCGGGTAGTTAGTGGCTGCTGCTTAATAAAAACACAGCACATGCGTGCTCTCCTGTCACACAGGAGACTATCAATGGCAACAGGCTGATCAGAGAGAGTGTAACTTTTATACACACACACATATATGTGTATATGTATATATATATATATATATATATATAAAGGCTGTACAAAACACTTAACTTTTGGTAGGGGGTCCCTGACATGGCTGACAGCTGGCCAGGGGTTCCCCGGACCAAAAAAGGTTGACAACCACTGTACTACGGAGTACATAAGGGGAGAGGGCGCAGTGTACGGCATCAAGGCGTAAGCTATTAAATTAGCTATCAATAACGACGGCTTCAGACCAGTGCTGGGTGACAGTAGATGGTGAGTGTGAATCCACTCTCACAGTGGGGGGAACAAACAAAGCTGGGTCCTAGAGGCACTAGAAATACACAGATCAGCCATCAGGTGTCATGGGGGGGGAGGGCAGGTCTAGGGAATTTGGCGAAAAAGGGCTGCCAGATTCGGTCGAAAAGTGGAAGTCTACCTAACAGTCGATGGGCGGTCTGTTCATATCTAGCTGTCGGGGATAGTAAATGGAACCACTCATCATAGGAAGGAGAATCAGGGGAATGGCAGTATCTGAGGATGGCTGTCTTTGCTACAGTAAAAGTACAATTAGCCCAGAAATCTGGGATTTGGATAGAGGCACGGGCTTCTGGGGGAGGCCTAAAAGGGCAAACCAAGAGGCTCTTAACCTAGAAAAGGGAATGACCGAAGAGCAAGTGGCCCAAACTCTAGCCCAGTAAGAGTCAAGCACAGGGCAGGACCAGAGAATATGTGTCAGGGACGCTTGAGGGGAATTGCAGCACCAGCAGTCACTGTTCGAGAGGAGGCCATCCCTGTACAACCACAACGGAGTTCAATAGGTTCTATGGAGTATCTTATATTGGATAGAATGTGCCTGTAGGTCCCCTGCCAAATAGAAAGAGTTTTGCCACACCTGGTTCCAGTTCAGAGGAGAAATATCAAGTCCCAATTCTAGCTCCCACTTGTCCTTGAGGCCTATACAGGAGGATTCATGAGTAGCCTTACTCCAGTAAGTTTTGAACCTGGTAGTCACGTGTCTGGGACCTTGGAGCTTGTTCAACCAGTCTTCAAAAGGGAGAGCAGGGGGAATAGTAAGGCCACCAGAAACGTACTGCTTAAAGAGGCTATGCAGTTGTAAAAATTGCCAGAAATGGGAAGAAGGAAGGTTCATGACCCTTTCTGAGGGCATATAGGGCACCACTGCGCTACCCTGCTTTCAGTGTAAGTAGTGTCTTTTGAATGAGACATTTCAGGCTTTGAAATACACACTTCTCTGGGTCCCATTCTTCCTAACACTGAAGTGAAGGTATAAATGCACAAGAGATACTTTCAGGCGTTTTTCACGTTTGGGGAGAGGGATTGTGCCTGCACTGTAATGGGATAGAGACCATGGCAGAGAGCACCCCCCACATACACACCTAAGAGACACATTTGTGGCTCATTTTGCATTGACTTTTATATAATTCAGGGGTGAAGGGGAAACTTACTTTTTAACTAGATGTCTGGGTGCCTCCCAAGCATTGCTCTCACTCACACACCGTTCTTCCTCTTGTCTCTTTTCAGCCCAAATCTCATTAATGAGAGCCGCCTTCTCCGGAGGAGCCACCCGGAAGACAACTCTGAATTCTGTTGCCATGGACTGTCTGGATCAGATGCTGGACTTAGTGTTATTTTGTGTTATTTTGTTTGTTTGTTTTTTTTCTAAACTTTATATTATAGAATTTTTTTAACTATAAAACGATACCTCAAGACTCTTTACATGTTATCCTGCTGCTATAAAAAGAGAGAGTGGAGTGAGAAGCTGATTAAAATGCAAAATCAGATCGCACTAGTCTTCATGAATTCTTCACTTGGAATTTATCTGAAGGGGCTTCTAGTCGCCCTGGCTTCCAGGGGTGAATGCTTGATCTTACTTCGAGTGGGAGCTCTTGCAGCAGGCTATTACAATAAGGACTATGCCGCAGGCACTAGGATCCCCCCGTGAAACTTCTGCCAGCAAAACACAGCAGGGACCACCCCCGACGCCGGGCCCGCCCCGTCCGTCAGGGTACAAGAGGGGGCAGGTCCAGCTCCACCTCAGTTCTGTCCCGCTGCGTCCTGCACGTGAAGAAGAAGGAACAGCTTCTGCTTGCAGTTGCAACTAAAACTTGTGGATTTCTGTCTACAATCAAGATCTCCGAGTCGTTTTATCGACGGTTTTCTCGCCTGAAGGTACACAGATGTCAGTCTGCTGCCCATCGGTTATTTTTCCGCCTTTTGAGCGTTATTTCTCGTTCTTTTTCTCTTTTACCGAGACCGACGTCTACCGTTGCCCGGCCGAGTTCGACGGATGTCTTCTCGGGCGTCTGTATCTCCAGAGCAGTTAAATAAGTGTGAGTGTGAGAGGCAGACCCCAGCGAAGGATGGCCATCGGCGGTGCGTTTTTTGTCTAGGCCCAGACCACGACACCGCCAACTGCTCGGATTGCCAGGCCTTTACCAGCAGGACCCGCATCCGCCGCCGCAAGGCCCTAAAAGCCTACTTGCTGGAACAGAAGATGGATCTGCACTCCTCGGAGTGGAAGTGGAAAAGAGAAGAAGCGCCATAGCAAAGACCGTAGTCAGTCCTGGCACCGGTCTCGCTCGCACTTGCGGCCCTCTACAAAAAACGCCCGTCCCTCGAGTTCTGGAGGGCACCTGAAGTCTACTCAGGCTAAGGCTGGCCCTTCGGGGAGAAGCCGGCCAAGCCAAGGTGACCCCGCTAGGGTCATCACTAGTCACTAGAGGTGCCTGCTTGGCCCCACCTCCACTAAGGCACCGACGCCGCTGCTAAAGGCACGCCTCGGAGCCCTCAAGGACTTCTGGCGCCCGCGGCACCTCGTTGTCGGTACCAGCACCGACGCCATTCGGAAGGGGCGGACGCTGGATCGGCCTGAAGAACCGACATCCCTGTCGCCCAAGTCCTCCTCCCCCCCCCGGGCCCTCAGGAGGGCTCTCCTCGTGCCTCGACGTCCCGGAGACTTCCTTCCCGAGACGAACGGCTGAGATATTCACGAAAGATGAGCTCAAGGATCTTTTTTCCTTCAGGTGGGGGCAGGTCCATAAGCGGCCCTTCCCGTCGCCGGCCCAGACACCACAGCCGGGAGGTGAGTCTTCCCCGAGGAAGTTGCCGGAGCGCCAGCCTACACCTCCCTTCAGGGCTCGTTCCCGCACAGGGTCTGAGGACCACCGACGTCGCTCCAGGGACTCTGGTGACCAACGTTGGTCTAGGTCACGCTCCAGGAGCCCTTCTCACTCGAGGCGAGAACGCTCCCGACGTCGGTCAGAGGACCGACGTCGATCTGTGCTCCGTCGCCGGTCCAGGGATCGGAGTCGGTCTTCGGGCCGACATCGGTCCCCTAGTTACTGACGACAGCGAAGGTATGGTCATAAGGAAGGGTCAGACTATTTCAAGTCAGATAGTCAATCCTCCTCACCATCGTCTACCTCATCTTCCCCTCTCAGTCTGAAGCGCTCCCCGGGAGAGAAGGACCAGCCTCACTTGCCTCCGGATGATCCTACTTTTATGGACGTCACGAGGCACATCCAGGCCTCCAACGAGTGGGATACGGAGGACCTGGGTCCGGAACGCCGGAGACTGGCTAAGTACCTGAGGCAGAAGGAGCCAAAGCCTCTGGTTATCCCTCCTTTGGTGGATACATTCCAGGACCTCACCAGAACCACCTGGATGCATCCAGCCTCAGTCCCGGCAGTTCGGAAAAAGTCGGACAGGCTGTATAACGCCCCGAGGGCAGAACCCTTTCTAGCAGAACACCCTCAGGCCGATTCCTCGGTGATCACGGCTGTCCATGACAAGTCCAGGCAGCCGAAGCACCTCAGCTCCCAGCCTCCCGACCCGGAGTCTCGCTACTTGGACCAGGTGGGCAAAAAAGTGTATGCTGCTTCCACCTGTTCCATCTGTTCCCTCAACTTTCTGACGCATATGGTGCAGTACCAGAATGCGCTTTGGGAGAGGGGACTAGAGCTGATGAAGACCCTGCCAGACTCTGACCAGAAGGCAGAGATCCTGGCCCTCCTCCAATCGGGCTCAGACGTAGGCTCCCATGTCCTGAGAGCCTTGTATGACACTGCAGATACGGCAGCCAGGGCAGCTGCTTCTGGGGTGTGCCTCCGGCGCCATGCCTGGTTGAGAGACTCTGGCTTTCACCAGGATCTGCAGGCTGGTGTCGAGGATCCACCCTTCCAGGGTACCGTGCTGTTCGGGCAGGAGACAGAGATCTTGATCTCCCACCTCCAGGAGTCGGGCAAGTCAATCTGGTCGGTCCGCCAGATGTACCGTGGCGACCAGCGACAACACCGTAGACGGCCTTTTCGCAAGTCCTCAGGCAGTCAAAGTCAAGCCCGTAGCAACCAACGGGCAGAGAGGAGGCTTTTGCAGGAGATCCGGCCACCAGCAATCTGGTGGACCTCCCGCCCGTGGGCCCAAGTCCTCCCAGGCCTCTCTCCCCACTCCCGGCTCAGCCCAATGACTCCCTTCCGCAGGAAGATCCAGGGGAGCCGGTTGGGGGCCGCTTCTCCCTTCATTTCGAAGGGTGGAAGTCAGTCACCGCAGACCAATGGGTCTTGGACATCATCAGGAGGGGACACACGCTGGAGTTCAGAGTTTCCACCGCACACTCCACCAAAGCTCTCCCGTTATCCTCCTTCTCACATCCCACTCATAGAAGGAGAGATCCAGACCCTCTTGCAAAAAAGGGCAATAGAGCGGGTCCCCTTGCATCAGCGAGGGCAGGGGTTCTATTCTCATTTCTTTCTGGTCCCAAAAAAGACTCAGGACCTTCGTCCCATTCTGGACCTCAGTCCTCTAAACCTCTTCATCGAGTACAAAAGGTTCAGGATGGTGACTCTTCAAGGACTCCTTCCCTTGCTGCACCAGGGGGACTGGCTATGCTCTCTGGACATGCAAAATGCATATATGCATATCAGGGTCTACCCTCCTCCCCACAGGAAGTTTCTGAGGTTCCACTTCCAAGGGGAGCACTATCAGTTTCGAGTGCTTCCGTTCGGCCTCTGTTCCGCTCCGCGAGTCTTCACCAAGTGCCTAACAGTGGTGGCTGCGGCTCTAAGGCACATGGGGCACTACGTGTTCCCCTACCTCGACGATTGGCTGCTTACGGCTCCGTCAAGAGTAAGCCTTCTACGGGCCCTCGGAGACACTTATACTCTGTTCCGAGAGCTGGGGATCACCCTGAACTTACGAAAATCATCCCCTGAGCTCAGCCAAAAGCTCGCCTTCATAGGAGCGATCCTGGATTCCGTCCAGGGCATGGTCTTCCTTCCCCAGGACAGGGGAGTTCGCCTGCGAGAGATGGCAGAATGGATCTCCATATCTCCTCGAGTTCCAGCTCGGAACTTCCTCAGTTTACTGGGGCACATGGCGTGGCCATTCCTGTCACTCCCTTGGCCCGCCTCCATATGAGGGTCCTGCAATGGATGCTCAGGGTGCAGTGGGACCAGAGCCACGACGATTTAGACTCCCTGGTCAAGATCTCGGAGCCAGTCAAGAGAACTTTGCTTTGGTGGAAGGACCCCAGCAATCTAGAGGAAGGGGTCAGCTTTCGTCCGGAGCCACCAGGTCAAACTCTGACAACAGATGCCTCGGACCTGGAGTGGGGGGCGCACCTGGGTGCTCATTGAATGCAAGGGGTTTGGTCACCCGAGGAGCAGTCCCTTCACATCATTGTGCTGGAAATGCGAGCGGTCCTCTACGCCGTACAGGCTTTTCAGGAGAACCTGGTGCCAGGCTCTCTTCTAATTCAGACAGACAGTATGGCGGTCATCTTCTACATCAACAAGCAAGGGGGCACTCGTTCATATCCCCTTTGCAGGGAGGCGATGAGAGTCTGGTACTGGGCGTTGGAACGGGGCCTTCTGCTGTCCGCAGTGCACGTTCCAGGCGTCCTCAACGATCTGGCCGACAGCCTCAGCAGGTCGCATTCCAGAGCACACAAGTGGGAGCTGCTACAGTCTGTGGCAGACCAGCTCTTCGACAGGTGGGGTCTTCCAGAGCTGGACCTCTTTGCGTCACCACGCAACGCCATACTGCCAGCGTTCTGCTTGCGAGAGCACGCGCCTGGAGTTTTCTGGCCGGACGCGTTATCCCTTTGCTGGGCAGGGAGGTTTCTCTGTGCCTTTCCGTCCTTCCCTCTCAATCAGAGAGTGCTGCTCAAGTTACAGGCAGAAGGGGCCTGAATGATCCTAGTGGCCCCCAAATGGCCTCGGCAGATTTGGTTCCCACTACTGCAGCGGTTATCAACGGAACCTCCAATTCTGCTGCCCGTATGCTCGCAGTTGCTGTCCCAGGAACAAGGGTCGCTGGTCCATCCAGATCTTCGGTCCTTACACCTACATGCTTGGCTCCTTCAGACGTAGCTCAACATAGATATGAGGTTTCCCCAGAAGTGGCAGCAGTCCTCGTTTCGGCAAGAAAACCCTCTACTCACTCCACCTACGCTATGAAGTGGAAGCGTTTTTGTCTTTGGGCATCGCCGCAGCATTTGGATCCCATCACCTGCCCTGTGAACTCAGCTTTACAGTACCTCCTCTCCTTGTACGATAAGGGTCTGAGTTACTCCTCTATCAAGGTGCACATGTGGGCAATTTCCGCCTATCATGCTCTCGTGGGAGACAGAGCATTGGCACAATTGGATGCTCACAGACCTTCTTAGGGGAATTCTGCATATGAGACCTCCCATTCGGACCCTATCCCACCCTGGGACCTCCTTTGTGTTGGAGAAACTCACCTCCTCCTTTTGACCCAGCAGCGGATTGTGAGCTGTGCTACCTTTCTTGGAAGGTTTGTTTTTTTGGTTGCTGTTACCTCAGCTCAAGGGTTTCCAACTTCAGGCTCTGATGTAAAGAGCCCTATTTAGTTTTCCACAGGAAAGGGTTTCAGAATGAATCATAAGTTTCTTCGAAAGTGGTCTCAGAGTTGACCCTCAACCAGTCGGTTGACCTTCCTGTTTATTTTCCTTCCCCTTCCAATAGAGGGGAGGCTTTCCTCCACATTGGATGTCCAGAGACTTTGAGGTATTACCTCAAAAGGACGGCTTAGCACCGTCTATCGGAGCAACTCTTTGTGGCATTTGCACCACATTGCTTGGGTCGACCAATGTCCAAGCAAACTATCTCTAAATGGATAGTTCGTTGCATCTCGTTTTGTTACGAGAAATACAATAAACCCCTACCGGGCCCAGTTAGGGGTCACTCCACCAGAGGAGCGTCAGCTTCTTTCGCTGCCCTGCGAAATGTCACCATAAAGGACATTTGTGCGGCCGCAACCTGGAACTCGGTGCATACTTTCGTCAAGCATTACAGCTTGGATATTGTCTCCAGATGCCGAGCTGGCTTCGGCCTAGCTGTATTACAAGGGCTTTTGTCCTAAGGCCTCTGGAGTCAGCATATTCCACCTCCCGGGGTCGTCTGACTCTTTGTTGTGGGACTGCTTGGGACTCAGTCCTTATTGTAATAGCCTGCTGCAAGAGCTCCCACTCGAAGTAAGATAGTATAGTTACGTAAGAACTTACCGTAACAGTAGATCTTCGAGAGGAGCTCTTGCAGCAGGCGCTGCTTCCCACCTGCCTTCCCCCCTCGAGGTGTGCAGATCCATTTTCGTTTTTCTACTCCAATTCTTTTTTATAGTGGGCTTAGTCTCCTTCTCTTGTCAGGCCTTCTTCCGGGTCTTGGCGGGAGAACTGAGGTGGAGCTGGGTCTGCCCCCTCTTGTACATTGACTGACGTCGGGGCAGGGCCGGCATCGGGGGCTGTCCCTACTGTGTATTGCTGGCAGAAGTTTCACCAGGGGGTCCTAGTGCATGCGGCGTAGTCCTTATTGTAATAGCCTGCTGCAAGAGCTCCTCTCGAAGATCTACTGTTACGGTAAGTTCTTACGTAACTGTACTATCCTTTATTCAGGGTTGCGTTTCAGAGGGTTGAAACCAATGGGTGTGAAAGCTTTCTTGAAATCATGTCACTGCCCCCAGTATTTAGCAGGTGATGTATGTAAGCAGTAACCCTCGACAGGATATACAGTGGATGTCCCACGGGTGATATGAGACAGGGTGTTTACGACAGTCAAACATCTTCAGCTGTTCGAGATTGTCGATACCTTTCAGTATGTAGAACATTGAGATCGTATGTCCCCTCTCAGCCTCCTTTCCTTAAGAATGAAGATGTTAAGGGCCCCCGGTCTCATCTCATAAGTTTTGTCCTGCATACCCCTTATCATTTAGGTGAACCTGCAACAATGCCTGTTTTGTATTGAGCCCAAAATTGTATGAAGTACTCTGACTGGGGTCTGACCAGGGCTTGTAAAGTAGCAGGATTAGTTCCCCTGCCCTGCTGGTCCCCCCGTTTCTTTATATGTACTTAAATGCGTTATTCACAGATTTATTTATTTTTGGCTCCCAATCTCCCGCAGGGATTTCAGCTCCTGCTCGCCGCCTCCCCATGCCCAGGTTTACCCCCCCTGGGTGGGGCCGCTGGGCAGGTGCCCCCTCCCCAAGGTCACCGATAACTTACTCTGACTTACCCTCCAGGGTGGGGCCATGGGAATGGGACCCCACCTGGCAGATATAGTTGGCAGCGGAGCAGGGCTTCATGCTCGGGACCGGTATTTTTTTTGTGTGTGTGTGTGTGTGCGTGCTCTGTACGGGGGGGGGGTGCGGACGTGCAGTGACGGCCCACATCCGCCCCACCACACTAGTATGGCGCCGGCACAGCGGAATCCCCCAGCCTCCGCTAGGGTCCCGTAGAGTGCCGGACACACTACCCCCCAGCCCCCTGGAGAAGGAGAGCAGTCCCTAGGACGCTCAGTCCTTCTCCCCCCTGCCGGTCCTCTGACGTCCCGAGTCCGTTCCCAAATTCGGGTCATCGGCGTCACAGACGAACACACTGCCTCTGTGCCGTCGGGCCGGCATTATTCACAGATTTATAAGAAATAGTATAGATCGAGGGAGGGCTCCTTTTCTCTGTGTTTGAGACACTCTTATTCTATGAAGAGAGTCTTGTGCAGCTGCCCTGGAAACTGGCATTTTCAAGGCAGGTTTGTTAAAAAAAAAAAAATTACTAATTGAGCTTGATCAACAGTTTAATAGTACTGCCGCCCAGATCATTCTTCAGTTGTAAGAGTGATCTCACTTACATTCTTATGGTATCAGAACTGGTCACCTTTGTTTTGCGGTTCTCATACCCTAACAATGTGTGTGAGACCACTCTTACAACCGTAAAAGTGGGCTTGGCAATGGTATTAATATACAATACAACATCAAACGGGAAAAAAGGAACCGTAAACATCATAGTGTTCATTGCATGCCTTAAAGTAAAATGCCGTGCCATAAGTGCCCAGTTACAGGTGTCTACGTACTTCATGCCTGAAGAATTGATTGTGATGATGGCTGACCAAGTTTCCTGGAGTATTGTGCTTTGGATACACATGTATAAACATGATGTGCATTTGACTTGGTGCCTTCCCAAATGTAGATAGGAAAACAAAACAGAGGGGCTCTCCCCCCAGAGGCATGCAAGCAGGTGAAGAAGAGATAGTTAACCCTTACTGCATAGTATCTGTCAATCTTGTTCACCTCAGAGGTAGCCTCTCATAGGTAGGCAGGGTACCCATTGCCTGTTTTCACTGCTGCATTGTGGGGATTTCCACAAGCATCTACCTGTGTAACAAGTGCCTCGTCGCCTCATCTCCTGCTGACCCTAGTTAGTCCTGCAGTACCGCTGGAGCAAATGACACCTCAGCTGTATTTCCTAAAATAAATACGGAACATTCGAGAAGGATAAGCCTTCTAGTGACAGCTGGGTAAGCATTCTCAACTTCCTTCCAGAATGGTTGCAGCATGGAACAAGTCAAGAGAATATGGTTAACCCCCCCGCCGCCACATTATAGTGCCAGCAGTTGTCATGGTCCTTGACTCCCAGTCTACGTAACAATTAAGTTGTTCAGTACCATCTGTTGAGGACCTGATTTTCAATCTTCCTACTCCAGCTGTCTCTGCAGGACACACACGTCGATGTCCAGTTTCTTTTCGATGATATAGGGGCCCCTAGTTTAGCCACCCAGGGTCTCTGCACCCTCAGGGTTTGTAGGGGAATAGGATATCTAATGGCGGTGTACAGTGTCCCCACTGTCCCTCTTGAAATTGATATTTGCATAGGTGAGTCAATAAGGGTAAGCCCTGTGTACACAGTGGTCTGTGATTTGATGAGATGGGGGTTGAACACACGCGATTATTTCAGGTAGATTATCTTCTCTGTTCACCCCTCCAAGCAGGCCAGCTAACTGGAGAGCTTCCCACTTTAAAGGAGAACTGCGTTGAACCTGTAAGTCATTTTTCTCAGTAGAAGCTGTTTTTATGAACTGGTTAAAATTCTGTTATTGTTCCATCTATACAGGCCTTTTGGTAACCTCAGTGGGTGTTTCTGCTTTACAATCTGGTGATACTGTAAGTACCGTTTTAGAACAGTATGATGTAGTTTGTCACAAACCTCCTCAGAGTTCTATAGTGGAACATAAATGCATTATGCCAACAATAGAATCAGAACAGGAACATAAACTACATCATACGGTTCTAAAATGCTTCCTACCAGAGGCAAGTAAATCAGAAACACCCACAAAGATAACTAAAAAGTCTGAATTACTACAGCAATAACAGAATTTGAACCAGTATTTGAAAAACAGCTTCTGCTGGGAAAAATGACTAATAGATCCAGCGCAGTTTTCCTTTGAAAGGGGGGTTTATTTCAAATTGGGGTCCATGTAGCAGGTGCAAAGGACACGTCATAGCTTTTTCAGAGCTTTCCAGATCTGGCTAATGGCACACAACATGGGCTGAGATTTAAAGGAGTAGTATAGTCAGAATTCGCAAAAACATATGTCGTGCAGAGTTTTTCGATTTGTGTGTGTAGTCCTAGTGTGTCCTTCCCTTTGTCCACTAGTAGCAGTTTTTTCTAAATGAGCCTGCTACATTAAACAGTAGTTTTATGGCCCTGGGGATCTCCATCTTATCATGGTTTATTGCTCTTCTTGTTTCTACAATGCCTCCTGTTGCATGTGATTGATGTTTCTAGGGACATGGATATGTTGTTCATCCACACTTATTGGCAGGTTCCTTGCCGTTTTAAATCTTGCCGGAAGGTCTTCAAGCTGGCTCCTCCCACCCACCCGGGTGGTAAAACTCTCGGCTCCGCCCCATGACGCCAGATCTTTCTTACCGCTTGGAAGCTCAGGTTCCCTCCTTAATGCGTTGCGTTTAAGACTGGTTCCTAATTCTTCGAAAAGTTCGAAATTAAAAAGTTTTTTGCTAAAAGACTTCGGTCGTCTTCTCCTCACGGCTGCGATGGACAAATCGACTCCCGGTTTTCGGAGGTGCCCTTGCGGGCAGAAGATGTCTAGGACGGATCCGCACTCCACGTGCGTCTACTGCCTAGGCCTTGAGCACGACCCGCAGGCCTGCGACTTGTGCTCTTCCTTTTCGGCCTCGTCCTCGAAGACCTGCTGCCCGGTTGACATAGCTGGCCAGAAAGAATTCCACGGTGAAATCTAAAGAGGCCCGATTGGCGGTGTCCGCGGCGGTGGGCTCGGCGGATCAGCTAGAGCAGATGATCGCCCTCCAAGAGGAGGCGGTGCGGGCCGCTTCTACCTCGACTGTGGCATTTGTCCCGCTCTCTCTCGGTGCCTCATACTCGGCTTCTTTTAAGGAGCTTTGTCTGACCCTCTCAACCAAAGGTGAGGGTCCAACTTCTTCGGGACCTTTTTCCAGGTCCAAAAAGAGCAAAAGTAAGTCTCTCCGTCGACGCTCTTGGGAGCGGGAAAGATCCCCCTCCCCTTGTCGACAGTCGACTTCGGTCGACCCCTCAGCTTCGGCCACTGGCTTCACGGTGTCCCTGTCAGGCCAGTTGACCGAGACTCCTGTCGACGCGGTCGAGATTTTTCTCGACCCGTTAGACGGGTTGTCGGCTGGAGAAGCTGAGAATCCCCTCTCCCCGGTTCCCCGGTGGGAGTTGAGGATCCCGTCGGCTCGTCCGTGCCTCTGGTTCCAGGGCCTTCGGTGGGATCGTCCGAGCCGAGGGGAGTGCCGATTTCCGACACTTCTCCTCGCCTTCCTCGGCCTAGTCGAGCCTCTCGGTCTCGGACATCCTCGCGGTCCAACCGATCCCGCCGTCATAGGCGGTCTCGGTCTCGGCACCGCGGCTTAGCGGCGCCGCCGCTCTTCCTCGGACGAGGGGAGGCTTCGGCACAAGTTGCGTCGGAGGTACGAGGAACTTATGTGGCAACAGCTCCTTTTGACCGGGAATAAGCCGAACCAGTCGTCTTCCCCGGCCATTAAGTGGCTGTCACCGGAGCAACCGAAACAACCCCTCATAGTCGAGGAGCCTGTTCTCATGCTGGTTGTTCGGCCAATTCCAGCTGCCCCACCGATTCTGGTGGAACCTCCGCCCCCACAGCCATTAGTTGGGGCTCCGACCAAAAATTCTCGGTCGGCTTTGGGTTTGCCCCATAGGCTGTCGGTCACCCTCACTCCCGATAAACCTCGCAGGTGGAGGGTGGCTCAGGGCCGAGCAGCTCTTTGAGGACTCTTCTGAGTCGATGATGTTCCTCCTCTTCTCCAAGCGATGGACTTGGAGTCCTCGAGAGGACAGTCAATGGACGATAGCCCTTCGTCCTTCTTAGGGTTGCTTCGACTCATCTTGGAGTCCACCGGGATGAAGCTCTAACCCGTTTCTAAATGGGCCAGGTATCCCCTCACAGAGATTCTGGACCGAGGGGATTCTCCTACGGAGGCCTTTCCGGTGGCCGAAGCCACATTGGGTCCTGCCTTGGAACTTTGGCAGCGTCCTGCTTCTTGCCCTGTGCCTTCGGCCAGGTTGGCCAGGAAGTATGCGGTCCCTACCGGTTCCCTGTCCGGTTTTTCGGAACACCCCTCGGCCGAGGGGTTAGTTACCGACAGCGTTTTCCGTACGAAGGCATGAGGATGTGGACAAACCTCCCGACAAGGAATCCAAGAAATTGGATTATGCCGATGCGAAAAGTCTATGCTGTCCTCTCTCTGCCTTCGTCAGGCCAGTTCGCCGTCCCTCATGGCACATTTTCTCACGCCCTGTTGGGCTCCTGGACGAGGTTGTCCCTCATCTTCCGCTGATCTGCAGACTACCGTCAGGCAGGTGCGGACCAGGGCAGTGGCTAAACAGCAGCTCCAGACTGCGTTAGACATCGAGGACTCATGTGCCAGGTCTGTGGCGCCGTGGCCGTAGTGTCGTCGGGCTTGGCTGAGGATATCCACCTTTGCCCGGATACCCAGCACAAGTTGGCGGATGTTCCTTTTGAGGACTGACCTCTTCGGCCCTGGGGTGGAAGGTCACCTGCAGAGGATCGAAGTCAATGCTACCTTGGACTCGGTCTCTTCCGCTCAGAAGGACAAGGCGTGAAGCCACAGACTAAGCCCTTCCCTTCTCGCCCACGGCGTGCCCAGCCCAGCAACGT
Organism: Neoceratodus forsteri; assembly: GCA_016271365.2. Classification (NCBI taxonomy): domain Eukaryota; kingdom Metazoa; phylum Chordata; order Ceratodontiformes; family Ceratodontidae; genus Neoceratodus; species Neoceratodus forsteri. The sequence goes on from JADMNL010000029.1 coordinate 87,756,562, forward strand.
CAGGGCCAGCAGGCTCGACCTTGGTATCCCAAGTCCAAGCCGTCGGCTTCCTCCAACAGGAAGCAGGGAGGTAAAGGCCCAGGAGGTCCCTCGGCCGGTCCCTCCTCCAAGCCTGCCCAGTGACGGGCTGAGGGGTGTCGCCCCCATCCCTGTCACCTCACCCCTGGTTCCCCCCGTGGGGGGACGGCTCAGACTCTTCCTTTCCGCCTGGTCCGCTGTTACCACGGACAGGTGGGTACTGGAGGTGGTGGGAAAAGGCCTACCTCTGGAATTCGAGCAGGCCCCGCCCTTCAGAGCCGTCGCACCTCGGGGGGCCTCGGGGTCCGCAGCCTCACTGGCGGCTCACCGAGCCGACATCGCTCTCCTCTCCAAAGGAGGTGATCCGCGGAGGGAGGACCCCTCTTCAAACCGGGGTTCATGTCCAGGTATTTTCTGGTTCCGAACGACGGGGGCTGCGCCCATTCTCAACCTACACGACCTGAACAAGTTCCCAAGGTTTCAACCTTCAGGATGGTCACTCTTGGCGCAGATAATAACATCTCTGGAACACGGGCGTGTGGTTCTGCTCTCTGGACCTACAGGGCAGCGTTCTTTCATGTCCCTATCCGTCCGTCACGCCGGAGATTCCTCCGCTTCGAGCGGAGGGATCCTCTTCGAGTTCGAGCCATGCCCTTTGGCTTATCTCCAGCTCCCAGGGTCTTCACCAAATGCATGGCAGTGGTGACAGTATCCTGCGGCGGGGTCCGGTGTCACTTACCTGGACGATTGGCTGATAGCAGCCTCCTCCAGGCGGAGGTGGAATGGTCCGAGATCTGGCCCTCCAGGTTTGCTCTCGAGTTGGCCTTCTCATCAACGAGGCCAAGTCGAACTCGAGCCAGCCAGGCGATCCTGTTCATCGGGCAGAGCTCGACCTCTCGAGCCAGAGCATGGCTCCCGGCGGACAGGGCCGAGGTTCTACCTCTTTGCCCGATCATTTCTGGTTGGGCAATCGCGCCTCGCCGGGACTTCCTGCGCCTTCTGGGTCTCATGGCGGCCTGTACCAGCGTGGTCCGTTGGGCACACTGGCACATGCACCCCCTTCAGTGGGGACTGGCCAGCCAGTGGTCACAACGCTGCGATCCTTTGGACCAGCTAGTGATAGTGACCCAGGAGATGTGGAACGCTCTCCAGTGGTGGACCGTTCCATTCCATCTGCAGGAGGGCATCCTGTTTGTCCGCCCCGAGCCGACGGTCTCTCTATCGACCGATGCCTCTCTGATGGGTTGGGGTGCCCATCTGGGGGAACACTAAGTGCACGGCCTCTGGTCCCCGCGGGAGTCCCGATGCCACATCAACCTGCTGGAGCTCCGAGCGGTCCATCTAGCTCTCACCGCCTTTGCTCCGTTTCTCCGGGGTCAAGTGGTCCGAGTCCAGACGGACAATACCACGACCGTGTACTACCTGAACCGCCAGGACGGGACGCGCTCCATGCTTCTATGCAAGGAAGCTCTCCGCATTTGGTCACCTTCCGTGCGCAGGCCTGGAGGCGGATCTCTAGCCATTCCTGTGGCAGGAGCCTCCAACACCCTGGCCGACGCCTTGAGCCGGATAGGGGCTGCATCTCACGAGTGGTCTCTCCTGCCAGAGGTAGTACAAGATCTGTTCTCCCACTGGGGCACCTCAGGTGGACCTGTTTGCCTCAGGAGAACGCGAGCTGAGGCTGTTTCATGCCCGCCCCTCAGCAGGGCTCGCTGCAGGATGCCTTCTCGAGGCTGTGGACCCCGGGCCTCTTCTACGCCTTTCCCCCATTTCCCTTGATTCACAAGGTGCTTCTCAAAGCAAGGAGGGACAAGGCGCAGGTGATCCTGATAGCCCCAGACTGGCCCGCCAGTTCTGGTACCAGATCTCTCAGCCTCAGCTCCAGGCTCCCAAGGCAGCTTCAGCTCCGCCCCGGACCTGCTCTCAGTCAATCAGGGGAAGGTGTCTCATCCGACCTTTAATCCCTGCACCTGACGGCCTGGTTCCTGAGCGGCTAGAGTTCCAGGCCTTGGGTCTTTCCGACGAGGTCCTCAGTGTTGTTGAGGCGTCTCTGTGGAGTCGACTAGAAAATGCTACGCCTTCAAATGGAAGAGATTCTCCATTTGGTGTCAGGCAAGGGCTTGGACCCTTCCTCCTGTTCTGTGGCAAGCATTCTGGACTATTTTATGGTCCCTTTCTAGTCAAGGGCTTAGGTCGACGACCTAAGGTGCACCTGCAGCTATCTCTGCTTACCGGCTGGCCGGGAGCAGTCGTTGGCGAGGAAAGGTGGTCGGGTGTTTCAAAGGCCTTGATCACATTTCTCCGGTGCGAACCCTCCACCTCTGTGGGATTTACTGCTGGTACTGGCAGCTTCATGGGCGCCATTTGAACCAATGCACAGGTGTGATCTTCACCTGTCGTGGAAGACCGCCTTCTTGGCTATCACGTCAGCCAGAAGGATGGGAGAGCTCCAGGCGCTTTGCATCGAGTCTCACTTACCTGGTCTTCCTCAGGGACAAGGTTGTCCTGCTCGACCACAAATTCCTTCCGGGTGGTGTCGGAGTTTCACCTTAACTAGGTGCTGACTCCTGGCCGGTGTTCTACCCCAATCACACTCCGGAGGTCGAATATAGGCTCCATACACGACCTCAGAAGGCGCCGCTATTATAAGGAGCGCATGGCTGAAATTTGGGGAGAGGTTCGCCAGCTGTTTGTCACTTTACGCTAGCTACACCTGGCAGACCTGCAGTCAAGTGGGATGATAGGCAGGTGGGTCACCCTGCATAGATCGCTGCTATAAGTTGCGGGCATGGAGCTCCCAGAGGGATAAGAGCTCATTCTACCCGTCATACTGCTGCATCGGGTGGCTGCTCCCAGGGACGCCCCTATCCAGGAAATCTACAGGGCTGCTACCTGGAGTCAGCACACCTTTATTACCCATTACCACATCGACCTTGAGTCACGCGGGATGCTGGTTTTGGGGCCTCGGTTCTCAGTCCTTATTTCCCAAGTAAGTATTAGAGTTGTCGTCTTGCCTCCTCCTCCCGGAGAACTGCTAGGAGTCTGCCAATAAGTGTGGATGAACAATATATCCATGTCCTTAGAATACAGGTTACTCACTGTAACAGGAGTTTAGAATGGTATATGCTGTTCATCCACACGACGCACTCCAACCTCCCTGGCTTTGACGCACAATCTGAGCTTCCAGCGGGCCAGATCTGGTGTCATGGGGCGGAGCCGAGAGTTTTACCATCCGGGTGGGTGGGAGGAGCCAGCTTGAAGACCTTCCGGCAAGATTTAAAGCGGCAAGGAACCTGCCAATAAGTGTGGATGAACAACATATACCATTCCTAGAACTCCTGTTACAGCTGAGTAACCTGTATATTTGAGACCATGGATTCAGCAAGCACTGGTTAGAGTCATTTTACGACAGCAGAGCTATGATATTACGTACCTTTCCTTATCCAGTGAACACTAGTGGCTACATTTACAGTTTAGCAAATACTTGAAGGCTGAGTGAAGTGTTTTTTAAGAAAAAAGCCAGGCTTTACTAATTATAGCATTGATGATTTGGGGTGATTTGTGTGCTTTTTATGTCTGTGTGTAGTTTGATGAAATGAAAAGATCTTACTTTGAGAGGTCTCTTGCAGTAGGCAGAAACATGTAGCACTGAGCCGCCAGGCACTAGGACCACACGGAAAACTTTAGCTAGTAGTGTCTGGTGGGACGGCCCACCCGGCGTCACATGGCTGATGTCGGCCTGGTGCTGTATAGTGGGTGGTCCTGCACTTGCCCTTCAGCTCTTCCCATCGTGCACCTGCGCACGTTAGACCTCGCAGAATTTTGCTACAGTTGACTGCCATTTTCGATAAGTATTTTGTTTATTTTTTATAATTTCATCTAAAAATAGTCAGCCGGTTTTCCTTCTCCAGCCTCTTCGAGCTCACCATACAAGTGCTTCCAGCAGGCAGATCCTGGAGAAGGATGGCCATACGTGTCTCCTGTGCCTGGGGCCTAATCACAACACTGAGGACTGTGAGGCCTGCTAGAAGTTTAACCAGACCATATGGAAACGCCTTCAGCAAGCCCTGGAAGCTCATCTTTTAAAACTAACTTCCATGGAAAAGGAGCTGCAGCAGATGAGGAGTGCTTCACCCTCTCGGGGGGGGGGGTTCTTCGGACTCCCACAAGCAGAAGAAGAAGAGGAAAAAGAGAAGCATTGGGTCCAGTCTTCCAGGCCACTGCTCTCCACGGGAACCATGGCCGACAAGTGGCCCTCTACCAACAAAGAGCGCCCTCCGTGAGACCTGCTCCTCCTGCCTGAGCAGTCTTTGGTTCCCCCGCCTGAGCCAGTCAAGGTTCAGACGGGGGACTCTGGGGATTCGGAGGAAATTCCCACTCTTAGGCCCTTAAAACCCCCTGGATCTAAGCCGAGTGGGTCGGCTGATAAGTCGGCTGCTGGTACCTCCAACAACTGCCCAGCCCAGGTGCTCACATTGGTCCCTGATTTGGGTCCCGACGTTGGTCTTCCTGACCACTGGCAGCTGTCGCAAAAGCTGCAGCCGTCCCGGGAGAAATCCCCCCCCCCCCCGGAGCCCTTCTCTGCCACTCACGGTGGAGCCTCCGGATCTTCTCCAGAACTGGAGAACTGGACGCCTGCTTACCCTTACGATAGACCAGCAACGGACGTCCATCGCTGGAGATTCCCGCACCTGGTCTTCCAAAGGATGCCTCAGACCTCACCTTCCAGGTCCCACCATCTGGGCCCTCTCCTTCTACCCAGACTCCAGAAGGACATGCCAGGCCGTCCGGGCCGATGCTGGGCCTCCCTCCTGTCGGGCGCCATCAGATCCCATCTTACTGGATCCTTCAGGCATATCCTCTTGGCCTCAGCCCGGGCAGCCCTTGACTCCCCACACTGAGCCTGTTAACATAGTCAGTTCCTGCTCCGGGCTAACCAATGCAGGTTATCCGTGCCATATTACTCATTGCTGGTATCCAGTGCCTGGGTGCCCAACACTGGACTACCACACGCTGGGGTACCTAATGTCTCGGTACCACACGCTGGGCTATCCTTCACCCACGTATCATATGCCTGGCTACCCAATGCTGGGTCATCCTTCGGGTTATCACCCGCTCTAGCAGCCTCCTCCACCGGTTAACTCACAACCGCAGGTGGACTATCAGGCTCTGTTTGAGTCATGGTGGAGCAGAACCAAGGCTCAACTGATCTCAGAACTGGACCATCGCCAGCCAGTCGTGGCCTCTACCCCATGCCAGCCTACTCCTACTCTCCAGTCTTTGTCCCCGGCAGAGTCCCAACCTTCCTCCTCTGGCCATGCAGTAGCTGCTTCCATTATGGAGGGGCATGGAGATAGGTAGTTCCTCAGGAGGAGGTCCTCTGTTGTCGGGCCCCATCCCCGGACACTAGCTAGAGTCCAGTACCTCTTCGTCAGGCTCGAGCTATGAATCCCCACCCCCCAAACGAACCTACTCCCAAGGGGACTTCCAAGAGTACTACCTGGGTGGAGTCCGAGTATTTGCATCAGAGGAGGAGAAGGACCTGGGAGTGATAATCACTAATGACCTGAAGCACTCCACGCAGTGCAAGAAAGCAGCAGCATAGGCAAACAAGATGTTGGGATGCATATCTAGGGGTATTAGTAGTAGGAGAGAGGTTATACTGCCCTTGTACAGGTCACTGGTAAGGCCGCATCTAGAGTATGGAGTTCAGTACTGGTGCCTTCACCTCAAAAAGGACATTAACCTGCTGGAGAAGGTCCAGAGGAAGGCTACAAAGGTGATAGTGGGTCAGCAGTGTAAGGCATACGAGGAGAGGTTGAGGGCACTGAACATGTACTCCCTGGAAGACAGGAGAGAGAGAGAGAGAGACACATGATTGGGACCTTCAAGTACTTGAAAGGGATAAATAAGGTTGATAAGGAGAGTCTCTTTAAGCTGAGTGGCAACCATAACATGAGGGGGCACAGTCTTAAGCTGGAGGGTGGGAGGTTTAGGAGGGAGGTCAGGAAGCACTTCTTCACAGAAAGGGTGGTGGGCACTTGGAATGCACTGCCGGAAGAGGTCATCTCATTGAAGACAGGGGGCAACTTTGAGAGAGGCTGGGATAGGCATGGGGGAAAGTAAGGATCATGGGGAGGGAGGGCAGGGACATTAGCTCAAGCTGTGGACCCTGCAATATGAGCAGACTTGATAGACCAAATGGCCTTCTGCTGGCTTCTTCGTATGTTCATATGTAAGACTGAGGAACAGGACATTCGGCGTAGGCGGCTGGCTGAGCACCTCGACCTCCCAGAGTTAATGCCTCTTTTGTCGCTCCCGGATTGGGCCTCATGATGACCTTGCCTCCACAATTTGGCAACAGCCGTTGCCCATAACTGCCATCTCTAAGAAGGCGGACAGGGTATACCATGCCTTGTCGGGCAAGGACCATCTCAGTACCAAACCTAAGGATGAGTTCTTGGTGATAAATGCAGTCCAGGACCAGTCCTCCAGGCCCAAGCACATAAGCCCTTCCCCTCCGGATAAGGAGTTGAGGCAGCTGGATCAGTTTGGACGTAACGTTTATTCGTCCTCCACGTTGGCACCAAGGGCTCTCAATTATGTTGCTGACATGGTGTGCTATCAGAAAGCACTCCTGGGACAACTCAAGTCCGAGTTTGAGGCCTTTCTGACTTGCAGACCAAGGCCAAGATCAAGCAGTCTGTGAGGACAGCAGAAATTACCTGCAGTCATATCCTGCATGCCACATATGATGCAGTTGATGCCTCTGCTTGAAGCACTGCCACAGCAGCCTGCCTTCGCAGGCATGCCTGACTTTGGGTGTTGGGATTTGCTCAGGATGTACAATCCTGAATGCACCTTTTTGTGGCCCAGTCCTCTTTGGGGGTGACGTTAAGGACCTTTTGACTGAGCTTCTGGAAAGCGGCAAAGCGCTACGCTTGGTCCAGTCCATGTTTCTTCCCAGTACCAAGCTGCTACTGCCCTTTCGTTACCAGCAACAGCAACGTCAGTTTAAGCCTCAGCCCGCCAAGAGTCAGGGCAAACACTGGGCCTTCCAAACCACCTCAAATCCTCCAGCTAAGTCTCTGAGGGCTTCTGGGGTGGGGCTTCGCCACCCTCCCTCCGTCCGCCTCTTGACTGATTGCCCACTCCTCCCTCCTCTGCCTCTAGTTCCAGAGGAGCCAATAGGGGGCAGATTCGCCAGTCACCTACCGGGATGGGAGGTGATTATGGCAGACTCGTGGGTCCTTCAGCTGATAGCTCGAGGCCACACCCTAGAATTCATAGAGAGACCTCCAGAAAATCTACCAGGTCACTCTCACTACCTAAAAGGTCACATTCTTCTCATCAGAGAGGCGATCGAGGCTCTACTGCAAAAGTCCATAATAGAGCCTGTTCCTCGGGGCCAGCTGGGAAGGGGTTACTACTCCCACTTCTTCGTAGTGCCCCAAAAGACAGGCGACCTTCGGCCCACACTAGACCTCAGCAAGCTCAGTGTGTACGGAGAGTACAAGAGAATCTTATTTCGAGATACAGCTTTTGCAGCAGGTTACACCATAAGAACTGAAGCCGGCAGGCAACAGGACCCCACGGAAAACTTCTAGCTAGCTATATACAGTGAGGGGCCGCCCCCAACATCGGCCCCGCCCCTGACATCAGATACATCATAAAAGGGGCGGTCCCCCACCATATCTCAGTTCTTTTCCTGCTGTTGACTCGTGCGCATCGGCTCCACAGATGCCTTCAGCAGATGAATGACGCCAGAAAGAATTTTGCCTGATTTCTTCAAATTTTCAACTAACATTCAGGCAAGTACATGTCTTCTTCCCTGACTCCTTCCACAGAAGGACAGGCATAGGGCGCTTGCGGCAAACAGAGCCCCTCAAAGATAGGCACTTGGCCTGTGTGCGGTGCCTAGGCCTGGACCATGATATCCAGGCCTGTTCCATCTGCCAGCAGTTTAATAGTAGAACCAGGATCTGCCGCCAGAAAGCACTCCAGAGTTTTCTCCTGGAGGAAAAACTTAAAGCCATGGAGAAAGACCCATCCTCTTGAGGGGAACCTTCACACAAATCGGGGAAGCACAAGGACAAGCACCGGGACAAGGATAGAAATCGATCCCTGAGTCAGGCCTCAGACTCCCAGGCCAGTTCCAACTCCACCCGGTCGGACCACTCTCCATCCCGGGCTAGGTCTCAGCCCCCTCCGGTTAAGGTTAGGGCCTCAGGGGGCTCTAGCTCAATGTCTTTGCAACCACTAAAAACCAAGTCTAAGGACAGCCGCCTTTCAGGGTCAGCCGCCAGGTCGGAGGCTTCTGACCGGGATAGGCCTCAGTCCACGTCGGCGACTATGCCTAGCGCTGACACTAAGGACTGACGCTGGGACACCAATCATTTGGTCTCCCAACAGCCTAGGGGCTCAGACGTCCCCCCGAGAAAAACTTCAGAGCTCACGTCTCTTAAACGTACGATAGAGGCCAAGCAGATGCTGGAGCCACTGTCCACCAAATGCCCCAGGGACCCAACGCCGCCTCCGCCACCTGACACTGGTCGCAAGGGATGTCAGAAGAGGATGTTGGAGCTCACGCCACCAACGACCAGACGTCGGGAGATGTTGAAGATGTCGGCCTGCCCAAAGACCTGACGCCAGACCCGACGACCCCTGAGTCACTGGCGCCTGACCCTAACTCGGACAGACATCGATGCCAGGCCCTTCGTCTGGCCTTAATATCCAGGAGGTCAAGGAGCTTTTCTGTTTTTGTTGGGATACCATTAAGAAAGACGTGGTACCCACTAACCCCCCCCCCGAAGAGGCCCCACCTCCTGCGGCACCTAGGGGTAGGTCCAAGGTCAGACGCTCCAGGTCTTGAAGTTCAAAGAGGCCTCCACGTTTTAGGACCCCCTCAGGGTCTCCTAGCGACCACAAAAGAAAGAGACCCTACGAAGATCCCACTCTTCGTCAGGCAACGACTCACGTCCTGATTCTTCAGGTACCCCTCGGTCACTCTCTTCCTTTGAGCCTCTATCTCCAGATCCTCATGACCTCCCTAGGTCACCACCGGATGACCAATCGTTCTCTGATATTATGAGACACATTCAGGAGAACATGGGGTGGGAGACGGAAGAGTTAGACCCAGAACAGCAACGCCTGGCACATTACTTGAGACAAAAAGACCCCAAGTCTGTGGTGGTTCCACCTTTAGTCGATACTTTCCAAGATGCTACCAAGGTTGCATGGAGGCGTCCTCATTTCACCTCAGCGGTCCCCAAGAAGGCCGACAGGCTTTACTGGGCCCCGCTGGACGCTCCTGATTTAACTCAGCAACCTGTGTCCGACTCGGTAGTCATCACGACTTTGCGCGATTGCTCCCAAAGACCTCAGCACCCAGCCCCCGGACCAGGAATCCAAACAATTGGACTCTCTGGGTCGTTGCATGTACGCCTCCGCTACATGCTGTCTTAGATCCCTCAACTATTTAACGCACATGGTGCAATTTCAGAATGCACTGTGGGACCAGGGGCAAGACCTGCTCAAGGATTTTCCAGATGGTGAAAAGAAGGAGGAGCTCCTAAACCTCCTTCACACGAGCTCTGATGTTGGGACCCAAGTCCTCCGAGCTGCATACGACTCGGCGGACTCTGCAGCAAGAGGTGCCTCAACAGGCATTTGCCTCCGGAGACACTCCTGGTTGAGGGTCTCTGGATTCACTCCAGACATCCAGAAAGGAATCATGGGCGTCCCCTATAATAGTTCAGTGTTGTTTATCACTAGGCTTCAGTATGCCAGGAAGGCAGTCAGAACGATACAGGCAATGTATAAGTCACGGCCTGGTTCCTTTCGAAGAACGCAGAACTGTTTTCTTGGCCGACAGGGTAAGCAACAACTTCAGTCGGGTCAACAGCAACATGGGGCAATTTTGGCCGTAAGAACCAACAAAGATTCTCTGGAAGTCAGGGCTAGAGACTAAGCCTACCCAACCTGCCGGAGCTAGCACTGCCACAGCACGACTCCTTCAGGGCCCCTGCTCTCCCCCCTCCGGATCAAAGAGAAGAGAGGGTTGGGGGTCATGTTGCTTACCACCTGTCACGGTGGCAAAGGATCACCTATGACCAGTAGGTTCTTCAGCTTATCAGTCGGGGACACCCCACAGCCCGAAGACCAGGCGGGCGACACCGAGGATGCCGGGCTCCCACGGGAACCCTCCCTGGACCGGGAGATCCCCGGGGACCCGACGCTCGACCCCGGCAACAGACCACCGGCGCCAGGCCCATCGTCGAGCATGAACATCGCAGAGGTAAAGGAGCTCTTTACCTTTTGGTGGGACACCATCAAGAAAGATGTGGTCCCTGCCCATCCTCCTCCTACTCCTCCTCCTCCTCCTACCCCTTCACTGCCTATGCCCCCTCCTCCACCTAAGGGGCCAGTAGGATGACCCCCATCCCCCAAGGAGCAGACTCCACCTCCTAGGGGCAGATCTACAGACAGGAGAAGGCCTCCCTCCAGATCTCCTTCAGGGTCACCCAGCCCCAAACGACCCAGACGACACCGGTATACTCTGTCGGGGGAGAATTCAAGATCGGATACTTCAGAATACTCCAGATCTCCTTCTCTGCTCAGCATCTCCTCTCCTGACCCACATGACCTCCCCAGGTCTCCACCAGATGATCCCTCTTTCGCTGAGATTATGAGGCACATCCAGGACAACATGGGGTGGGATGCTGAGGACCTTGAACCCGAACAACGCCTTGCCCGCTACCTTCAGCAAAAAGACCCAAAGCCTGTGGTAGTGCCCCCCCTTGGTGGACACCTTCGCAGACGTCACCAAGGCTGCGTGGAAGCATCCGCACTCCACTCCCGCTGTGCCGAAGAAGGCTGACCGCCTGTACAAGGCTCCTAGAGAAGACCAGTACTTGGCGAAGCAACCTCTGGCAGATTCCCTGGTCATCACTGGCTCACTTGACCGGTCTCAAAGGCCCCAGCATATGAGCACTCAGCCACCCGACCAGGAATCCAAGCAATTGGATGCCCTGGGGAGGCGCACGTATGCGGCTGCTACGTGTGCCATCAGGTCTCTGAACTACCTTACCCATATGGTACAGTTCCAGAACGCCCTGTGGGAACAGGGCCAGGACCTGGTTGAAAAGCTTCCCGATGGCGACCAGAAAGCGGAACTCCTCAGCCTACTCTGCACCGGGTCAGATGTGGGGACCCAAGTACTTAGAGCCGCATACGATTCCGCGGACTCTTCAGCCAGAGCTGCAGCTTCAGGCATTTGTCTCCAGAGACCCTCCTGGCTCCGTGTCTCCGGCTTCAACCTGGACGTACAGAAGAATATTCTAGACATCCTGTATAATGGCGAGGTACTCTTTGGTGAATCCTCGGAGAAGATCATCACCAAGCTCCAGGATGCAGGGAAGGCAGTCCGATCTATACAGGCCATGTATAGATCCAGGCCTAGTTCCTTTCGTAGGAACCAGAGCTGTTTTTACGGACGGATACAAAGGCAGCAGCAACGTTCTGGCCAGCAGTAGAGGAGCACTTTTTCGCGCAAGGCCCAGGCCAAATCATCCCCAGGCAGACGTCAACGTTACACAAAGTCGGCCCAGCCCGCCAGGGCAAAGCTGCCACAGCATGTCTCCTTCCTGGCCCCGGCCCCTACTCTGGATCAACGGGCAAGGAAAGTTGGGGGTCGCATCGCTCGCTACTTTTTAGGGTGGCAATCGATCACCACCGACAGGTGGGTTCTCCAGTTGGTCAAGAAAGGCCATTGCATAGTTTCTAGATGACCCACCTACAAGATCTCCCCTACTCTCCCGTTACTCAGGTCAGCATGCCCTGCTCATACAGCAGGAGGTGCTCACACTTCTGCAAAAAGAAGCTATAGAGCACGTACCAAGGAACCAGAAAGGACTAGGATATTATTCTCACTTCTTTCTGGTTCCAAAGAAACCGGGGGACCTCGTCCAATACTGGACCTCAGCGACCTCAATGTCTCGGTCGCGTACAAGCACTTCCGCATGGTGATCCTTCCAGGTCTGATTCCCATGCTGAAGCAGGGCACTTTTCTAGCGTTCCTGGACATGCAGGATGCCTACCTGCATATTCCTATTGCTCAGGCGCTCAGGAGGTTCCTGTGCTTCGAGTTTCAGGGCTGCCATTATCAGTTCCGAGCTCTTCCCTTCGGGCTGTCATCGGCACCTCGGGTGTTCATGAAGTGCATGGCGGTCGTAGCCGCATCTCTGAGGAGAAAGGACTTCTACGTGTTCCCCTGTCTGGACGATTGGCTTCTCATGGCACCCTCCCGGGAGGCCCGGATGTCTGCCATTCACTGCACTCAGTCTCTGTTCGAGACGTTGGGCATTATCATCAATTCAGGAAGTCACGCCTGGTTCCGTCCCAGACTCTGCAATTCATAGGAGCAGTTCTGGACACCATCCAGAAAGCCCCGGACGAAGCGGAACACATCATATCCCTCATCAGGCACTTTTAGGCGAAGAAGACCGTCTCGGCCAGACTGGTCCTTTACCTGCTCGGACACATGGCTGCGGCCGTTGCAACAGTCCCGCTAGCCCGTCTCCACATGCGGGTAACCCAGTGGATGCTATGGGTACAATGGGACCAAAGGCAAGTTCATCTGCAGCATCCAGTCCGGATCACGAAGACTGTAATTCGAGATTGGCAATGGTGACTAGCTTCAAGGAACCTCTCAGCAGGAGTCCCCTTCATAGCGCCATCCCTGACTGTGACACTCTCCACAGATGCCTCAGGGCTCGGTTGGGGAGCACACCTCGACGGTGTCCGGTCTCAGGGCCTATGGACAGCCCAGGAGTCTCGTCTCCACATAAGCATCCTGGAAATGAGGGCAGTTCTTTACGCCCTGCAGGCCTTCCAGTTGGAGATTCCACTGGGTACACTTCTGTTACAAACAGACAATTCCGCGGTGATGTATTACCTCAACAAACAAGGAGGCACCCATTCCTACCCACTTTGCAGGGACGCCATGAGAGTGAGGGTCTTATAACAGGCGCAAACCTTATTGCCGTTCATGTTCCGGGAGTGGACAGTATCGCCATGAACAGCCTGAGCGCTCTCGGGTCAGAGTCCGCAGGCTAGGGAACTACTGCAGGAGGTGGCAGAGGATCTGTTTCGCGGATGGGGTACTCCAGAGCTAGACCTCTTCGTGTCCCCATCCAACGCAAAACTTCCCAATTTTTGCTCGCTAGATCTAGGGCCTGGTGTTTTCTGGCAAGACGCGTTGTCCCTCTCCTGGACGGGCAGATTCCTCTATGCCTTTCCACCTTTTCCGTTGATCCAGAGAGTTCTTCTAAAACTTTGCAGGGAGCAAGCGACGCTTATACTGATCGCACCCTTTTGGCCCAGACAGATCTGGTTCCCTCTCTTGCATCAGCTATCCCGGGAACCTCAGTGCCTCTACCAATCAGCTCCCATTTGCTGTCTCAGGAGGCGGGTTCCTTAGTCCATCGGACCTCGTTCCCTGAACCTGCATGCTTGCTCTAGGGACATAGCCATGATGTGACACGGGGTCTCACAAGAAGTGGAAGACGTTCTTACTGCCGCTAGGAAACCGGCTACCCACGCGACCTACGCCGTGAAGTGGCGCAGGTTTTGCTTATGGGTTCAAGCGCTCGGCCTTTCACCTTTGGACTGTCCAGAGAAGCTGGTACTGGATTACCTGCTGTCCCTTTTCCACTCCAGCCTGGCTTACTCCTCGATTAAGGTACACCTCTGTGCCATTTCAGCCTACCACATCCCTATAGGCCAATGCACTGTGGCTCAACTGGACACGACACGTGCCTTCTTGAGGAGTGTCCTCCACCTTAGGCCCCCGATTAAGGATCCAGTCCTACCATGGGATCTACCCTTCGTCTTGGAGCAGCTCACGCTGCCACCTTTTGAACCAGCTGCGGATTGCAAGCTATGTTTTCTCTCTTGGAAAATATTAGTTCTAGGTAATTTCATCGACAACATCATCCGTTCTAGCACCCCCCAGCTCTGACCCTTCCCCTCAAACCTGGTGTCACATCCTACCTTCTGCGATCTTCTTCAACTCAAGAACGCCTGGTTCCAAGAACACGCACCCTCGTGGGAGACCGAGCCTTCCACACCTATGCCCCCAAACTCTGGAACTCGCTACCTGAGCTCACTCGGTCCTCCTCCTCCCACCCAAGCTTTAAAGCCTCCCTTTGGAACTTCCTGAAACCTCCCTCCCCCTGCTCCTGCTCTACGTGACCCTTCCCCCTTCCCTTGCCAGCCTGACTGGATGGCCCCGTGCACCACCGAAATTTATCTTGCCTGTCTCATCTGACTCAAAACGCACTTTGCCAACCTTGAGTCAGCCAGAACTGCCTGTAAATCTAGTCATGTTTCTTGTCTCCTAGTCGTATACGTATGAATTCCGTGCCAACTTTGTCTTAGAGCTAGCCCAGTAACTGCCTGTGTATCTTTTACACTCTTCTCTGTTCCCCAACTGCTCGATGTACCCCTACCTTGCTTTAGAATCAGCACTAAATTGCCTGTTATCTTTCTCTGTATTCCTTATGCTCCCCCTGTTGTTTATGTACGAAGTAATTATTTGTAACTTCCTTCCCATGTATTTCTAATGCCTTCTCAATTGTTGCTGTATGAAGTTTGACCTGTAACTCTCCCGGGTCGCACCTGAAAATAGGCACATGGCTGTCTAGTGTGCCCACCCGGTCAACAAAAGCAAATAAATAAATAAATTTTTAGTTGCCGTTACTTCCGCCACAAGAATTTCTGAAATGCAAGCACTTATGTGCAAAGAACCTTACTTGGTTTTCCATCAAGACAGAGTATCCCTAAGGACTAATCCTAAACTTCTGCCTAAGGTGGTCTCAGCTCTCACCTTTAATCAGGACATCGATCTACCAGTGTATTTCTCGAAATACTGTAATCAAGAAGAAGCCCTCCTGCACACTCTTGATGTGCATAGGTGTCTCAGATACTACCTGACCAGAACCAAACAACACCGAAAATCGGACCAACTTTTCATCTCCTTTGCCCATAGGATGATGTGAGCTCCTGTTTCAAAGCAGTCGCTGTCCAGGTGGCTTATTCAGTGCATTACGTTCTGTTACCAGACGCGCAGCAAACCCTTACCGGGTGTGGTTAAGGGTCATTCCACCAGAGGGGTAGCTACCTCTTTTGTGGCTTTAAGGAATGTGTCCACCTCAGCTATTTGTGCTGCACCTACTTGGAGCTCCGTACACACTTTCATCAGGCATTACAGCCTGGACATTGCATCGAGGCGAAGAGCAGGGTTCGGTCTAGCAGTCCTTCAGGGACTTCTGTCCTAGGCTCGATGTAATTCGAGGATTTCTACCTTTCCTCCTCCCGATGGTGTGTGATTACCAGTATTGCTTGGGAATCGGTCCTAATGGTGTAATCTGCTGCAAGAGCTGTTTCCCGAAGTAAGATAGTACAGTTGCGTAAGAACTTACCGTAACAGTAGATCTTCAAGAACAGCTCTTGCAGCAGGTACTTTCCCTCCCACCATCCCTGCTGGAGGTAGGTTGTAGTCACAGTATCCTTCTCCTAGGATAGGGCATTTACTGCCACTTTGTTTGCCATTTGATGGCGGGTCCTCGGTCTCCTCTTCTGATGTCATCCAGCGGCCGGGAGTCTCCAGCAGGAGAACTGAGGATTATGGGGGACTGCCTCCATATGTACTATGCCTGACGTCGGGGGCGGGACCGACGTCTGAGGCGGTCCCTGCTGAATACTGCTAGCTAGAAAATTTCCGTGGGGTCCTGGCGCCTGCCGGCTTCAGTCCTAATGGTATAACCTGCTGCAAGAGCTGTTCTCGAAGATCTACTGTTACGGTAAGTTCTTACGTAACTGTACTTTCCTTCGCAGAGACTAAAGTTCATTGGCGCGGTTCTGGATACCCCTCAAGGGAGAGCCTTCCTTCCCGAGGACAGGGTGGAACGCATCAGGTCACTGATAAGGACTGTCATGGCACAAAATCTGGATCTCCCCTTGTCAGTCTTCACCATTCATTACTATTGAGTTAGTGCGGTGCGCGATCTGCTCTTGGGAGAATTTTTTTTTGAGTCTGCTCCAGCGGGCGCCATGGCAGAGGCGATGCGCTGCGTCATACGCGGCGGCCGTTAGGTGCGGCAGACTCCTCCTCCATCTCAGTTCTGTTTCTCCCGCCATCAAGGCTGCACCTGCTGCGTGGTAGTATTACAGTTACTAGGCCTAGTTGTCGTTCGTCGACGCTGTATTCAGATTTCTTCTTCATTCTGCCCTTTTCTCGACGTTGTCACTGGTAAGATCGTTCTGTTTTTTTCTATTTTTCAACGGCGCTGAGAGCTGTGCTGTTTTGCCTTAATTGTTTCGCATCATGTCAAGTTTGGGGGCAAAACGCAAGTTGAAGGCGGGCCGCGTGCCCCTATGCGTTGGTGGTCCTGTGGCCGGCATTTTTCCGTCACGGACCGGCATGATGTTTGTCTCCATTGCCTGGGACCCAACCATAATATGGATGCGTGCAATGCCTGTTTCTCGATGGACCGTTGCGTCCTGGAAGTCTGCGCATTCAAGATCGTCAAGGCTCCGCCAACTTTCGGGGGATGGCGCCGCTCCAGGGATTCCCAGGTATGGTCTCTAGACCCTTCCTCTGGGTCCCCTGTCGGGCCTATACAGTCTGGAGAGGAGGAGGCCTCCTCATCTTCTCTTGCCGAAGAGGAGGCCTCTTTCGCGGTGTCAGAAGAACACTGGGGTCCCTCCCGGGGCCGCGGTGGAGACACTGCCTCGGCAGTCACCTCTTCAGAGGTGCAGGCTCCCCCAGTGTCGAGGCCCAGGTCTGCTGCGCCCGGCATCGGTGGACCCTCGACGCCGTTTCAGATCCCGGCACCACTCGTGGTGCCAGTGATCGAGACGGCGCCATTTGTGGTGCCGTGTTGGCTCTTGGCATCGCCCACGGCTCTGTTGGCCCAGTCGGCTCTTCTAATGGTGCCGAGTCGGGTCCTGGCGCCGAAGGCTGTGCCGCGGGTCTGGCCAGTGCCGATGGGGAGTCTGGACCAGGTTTCGGCATTGCTGGGGGTCTGGGGTCGTCCAGCGCCACCGCTGGCACCGGCGCCATTCGCGGTGCCGTTTCACTGGAGACCCCCGGGGTGGCCAGTATTGTGGTCCAGCTGGTCTCTCCCTCCTCCTCCTCCTCCTCCTCCTCCTCCTCCTCCTCGGGGGATGATTCAGATGTGGACCAGTCCTGGCACCCTGACTCTTCAGAGTCAGGGTCTCCGGTGAGATGAGGTGCTAGGCGGCCCAGCGCGCCTATTCCTCTGTCTCCTCTGCTGTCCTCCCAGGCTGGGGGTGGTCTGGAGTCCCTGGAAGGGGATGGCGTGGAGGCAGAGGGAAGGGGCTCTCCCTCCTGGGGGGGTTGTGGCAGCTGCCGATCCCGGTGCTACTGCACCTCCTCGGGGTGGGGTGTTTCTGGGGTCAAGGAGGAGGGTGTTCTTGGAGTCTGGGGGTTGAGAGACCGGGTTGAGGCACCTCAGTCTTCACCTGCCACCCCTCGGGGGAGCGGGTAGGAGCCGTAGCACCGGGCCCCTTCTTTCCCTCTCGAGCCCCAGGGACCCTTATGGTGGTGTTGCTGTGGGCTGCCCTTCTGGACCCATGCAGCCCCAGGTTCGTCACAGGGAAGGATCCCCTACTAGGCTCTTCCAGGCTTCACATCCCCAGGGTTCTGTTCTGCGACCTGGTTTGTTGTCCGGAATCCAGCCAGCTTGGGCCCCGTTCTCCGGATTTCAGAGCCTCGGCAGAGGACAGTTGCCTCGCCGTAGGTGCCCCTCTCCCATTCCTCTGCAGCCACCCCCCTCTCTCCCAGGCCATGTCAGTCCTACGGGCCCGTTATCCTGGGAGACATTCAGAGGCTTTGCAGCAGCCTTCCCCTCAAACGTTAGATATATACATGAGCGGGTTTTTCGCCTCTCCCCACCACTGCAGGAGTCCTCTGGACATTCGAGCTCTCCATCATCCTCGTCTCCCTCCTCAGAGGGAGAGGAACTCACTGCTCATCTCTCCTCCGATGCTGATTTCCTGGTGAGGGATCTTTATATCTCCTTTGTTAGGCAAGACAGTACCGAACGGGAGATGCGCAAATTCCTTGATGAAGTCAGTGCACAGCATCTGGTGGTACTGTCCTGGCCTGTTCCCTTCCAGGAGGCATCTATCCATTCCTGGCAGTTGCCCGCCGCCCTTTCTCCAGCCTCGCAGACTGCAGAAGAAGGTATTGTGCCCCATCAGGGTCTCTAGCTTCCCAACCCGCCTTCGGGATTGGCATACCTAGAAACTCCCTCCGGGCACTGCCGCCTGGTGCAAGACCATCCACTGGACTCAGATTTCCTACAGTTTGACCGGTTGGGGTGAAGTGTGTTCTCTTCCTCTCGTGCGATGTTATGCATTGCATCACATCAGGCTCACCATGCTGTCTACAGTAGGCATTTGTGTTCGATGCTCTCCCAAATCTTAGCATCAGTGCCTGATACGGAGCAATCCAGACAAGCTATTGCCTTCTCTGCTATAGGCCTGGAGCTGGCAAGACACCAAGCAAGGGCATCTTATGACGCCAGTAAGGTGGCTTCCAGGCTTGCAGGGACAGTGATCTGTATTAGATGGACAGCATGGCTTCGTCTATCAAGGTTGTCACCCCTGGCCCGGCGTAGGGTGATTTGCTCCGCTTTCCGGGGGACCCGTCTTTTTCCCTCCAGAGCTAGGAGACTTCTGCAGGGGCTTCCTCCGTCTCCCCATCCTCGGAGGACACCTCCTAGCTCTCCTCCACCATAGGCTTCTCACCTGATTAGCCCAGGGTCTTCCCCTCCTGTTTCCCACCAGCAGGTGGCTGGGGGTCTCGTTCCCTCAGGGTTCCTATTATCTCCCACCCCTTGCGGGGAGGGGGGGCTTGGTACTCACCCAAGCAGTAATGAATGGTGAAGATTGACAAGGGAATATATGAAAATGACATACCTACCGTAATTCTTCTCTTGTATCTTCACCATTCATTACTGATACCCGCCCACCTTCCCCTCAGTGGCTTCCTACTGCGGCGTCTCCCCCTCCCTTCTTGTACCTCTCCTTTCCTTTGGCCTTTATGCCCCCCCCCCAAAAAAAACTATCCTGGTTTCCGTTCTTCTATGAACGGATCTTTTTTCCTCAAGGTAAAGGGGAACGATTAGGACTTTTTTTCTATCCTGAGGGAACTCTTTCTGACTGCCCCTAAGGGTGACCTCTTGGCTCCTTAGCCACGTTGTTCAGTTCACAGATGAAGAGACCGTCCCTCTTGGGCTCGGCCTCAAATTTCAGGTTCCCTCTGGCAGGCATTATTTAATTGTCAGCTTCTTTTGGTTGGTGCTTCTGCATTTCTTTAACCTTGAACTGTTGTCCTTGCCTTGCCTTCAGGGAGTCCGATTGAGTTCCCACTCTATCCTTCATACAAAGCTGCCTTTTGTAGGGCCTAACCCCTACCCACACACTTCAGTGTTAGCACTTAACAAGGTGCTACGGGGCTTATCCCCCTCATAGTTGGGTGCTCTCCTTCCAGAACAGATTCTGTCTGGGCAGTCTGTGAGCTCTCAGCTAGAGTGTAGGGGGTTGGGATGATGAGAAGTTAGAGAATCTGCCCTTTGTGTCCAATCGAAACAAGCGGTTCAGTTGAACCTTTTTTCAGTCCTATCAGGAGGGATTCTTGCTCCCTTGTTTTTGGTTCCGAGCTTATAACCCTCTTCACCAATGTATCTATGGCCAGTGTTCTCCCCTCTCAGCATCCCTTCTTTTTCTTCTTCTTCCTTTTCTCTTTATCTGTTCCTCCCTTACAGCCACCCCAGAAGGGAGGCCCTGCGGTCCCTTAGGGTAGGTAGTCTCCCTCTTCTATCTGTCTTCTACCGGCTTATTCCTTCTTCAGTTTATATCCTTTCCTTTTTCTGTCCCTCGGCTCTCTTGCCTCGCTCTCCCTTTTTTCCTTTACCCTTTATTTCGCCTCTCCGGCTACCAGAACTGAGATGGAGGAGGAGTCTGCGGCACCTAACGGCCACCCCTCACAGCATGACGCAGCTGCCGCCTCCTCGTATGGCGCCTGTTGGAGCAGATTCAAAAATCTCCTGTAGCGGGTGCGCACCTCCGGCACTAACTCGATCAGTAATGAATGGTGAAGATACAAGAGAAGATCAAGAATTACGGTAGGTATGTAATTTTCATTTCTTGCTCAGACCATACTTTGCCTGCTCGGACATATGGCGGCTGCCATCGCCACAGTCCCCCTCGCTCTCCTTCACATGAGAGTTACTCAGTGGATGCTGAGAGCCCAGTGGGACCAGAAGCAGGATCACTTAGACCAGTTAGTCAGAATCACAGGGCCATTCATTCAGGACTTGCAGTGGTGGCTTGTCCCGGAACATCTTTCTGTGGGAGTCCCCTTTGTGGCGCCCGCCCCATCCCTGACTCTCATCACTACCGACGCTTCGGGGTCCGGTTGGGGAGCTCACCCGGAAGGAACCAGGACCCAGGGAACCTGGTCGCCCCGAAGACTGACTTCCACATCAACGTTCTGGAGATGAGGGCGGTCCTGTACGCCTTACAGGCCTTACAGTCAGAGATCCCACACGCTCATGTGTTAGTCTAAACAGACAACATCTCGGTGGTGCATTACATCAACAAACAAGGAGGCACTCACTCCTCTACCCCCTTTGCAGAGAGGCAAAGCAGGTGTGGGACTGGGTACTACAGCACAGAGCCACGCTTACCATGGTGGATGTTCCTGGTGTGGACAACACTGTCACTGATCTCCTGAGCCGGTCAAAGGCCAGAGCTCACGAATGGGAATTGCTACAAGAGGTTGTCGAGGACCTGTTCCTACAATGGGGGACACCAGACATAGACTTGTTCGCATCCCCATACAATGCAAAACTGCCCAATTTCTGCTCGCTTGATCCAGGGCCTGGTGTTTTCTGGCAAGACGTGTTGTTCCTCTCTTGGACGGGCAGGTTCCTCTATGCTTTCCTGCCCTTCCCTTTGATCCAGAGGGTTCTTCTCAAGCTCCAATCAGAGCAAGCGTCAATGATCTTGGTAGCGTCCTTTTGGCCCAGGCAGATTTGGTTTCTGCTGCTTCACCAGCTGGCTCTGGATACTCTCTTACCCTTACTGGTCAGCTCATGGCTCCCTGGTCCATCCGAACCTCAAATTCCTGAACCTGCACTCCTGGCTTCTAAAGATGTAGCCATTCTTAGGCACGGGGTCTCGCAAGGGGTGGCTGATATCCTGGTGGCAGCTAGGAAACCATCTACTCACGCCACTTACACTCTGAAATGGTGGAGGTTTTGCCTCTGGGCTCAGGCTTGCGACCTCAGTTCACTTCAATGCCCTGAGAAGTCTATTTTGGACTACCTCCTATCTCTCTTCCAGTCGGGATTGGCGTATTCCTCTCTGAAAGTACACCTCTGTGCCATTTTGGCATACCACACACTGGTTGGTCAGCATTCACTAGTCCAATTAGAGACTTCACGCGCATTTCTGCACAGTGTCTTGCATCTGAGACCCCCTATAAAGGACCGAATTCCTCCTTGGGACCTTCTTTTTGTCTTAGAGCAGCTTATGCTGCCTCCTTTTGAACCAGCTGCGAATTGCGAGCTTCGCCTTCTCTTGTGAAAGGTGTTATTTTTAGTTGCTGTTACTTCAGGAAGGAGAATTTCCGAACTCCAGGTGCTCATGTGTAAAGAGCCTTACCTGATTTTTCATAAGGACAGGGTGTCCTTAAGGACCAATCCTAAGTTTCTTCCCAGGGTGGTTTCAGCCTTAACCTTAAACCAGGACATTGACCTTCCGGTATACTTCCCCAGCCATACTAACAGGGGGGAAGCCCTTTTGCACACTGTAGATGTGCGCAGGATTTTGAGGTTTTACCAGGCCAGAACCCGTTCACACAGACAGTCCGACCAACTGTTCTTATCTTTCGCTCAAAGGATGATGGGCGCACCCGTATCGAAAGAAACTCTCTCCAAGTGGCTTGTAAACTGCATTGCTTTCTGTTACCAGAAACGCAATGAGCCCTTACCGAGAGTGGTTAAGGGCCATTCCACGAGGGGGGGTGGCTACCTTCTTCGCTGCATTGAAGAACGTGGCGACATCCGCCATTTGCATGGCTGCTACTTGGAGTTCAGTGCACACTTTCGTTAGACACTACAGTTTGGACATCACCTCCAGGCGTAGAGTGGGCTTTGGCCTGGCGTCCTCCAGGGACTTTTGTCCTGAGAAGTCCTTCTTTCTTTGATCTCTTCTGTCCTCCTCCCGACTGGGTTAATGAAACACCCTTACTGCTTGGGAATCGGTCCTTATGGTGTAACCTGCTGCAAGAGCTGTATCTTGAAGTAAGATAGTACAGTTATGTAAGAAATTACCGTAACAGTAGATCTTCGAGAACAGCTCTTGCAGCAGGTAGTTTCCCTCCCACCTTCCCCTCAGGAGGTTTGGTTCTATTTCATAGCGTCTCGGATGCATCAGAATTATTAGTCTTCCTCTGGAAGCGGATCCTCAGTCTCCCCTTCTGAATCGCATCATTATGCTGGGAGTCTCCGGCTGGAGAGCTGAGGTATGCTGGGGGACCGCCCCTTTTATGATGTATCTGACGGGGGGAGGGGCCGACATCGGGGGAGGTTCCCCGCTGTATGTAGCTAGCCAGAAGTTTTCCGTGGGGTCCTGCTGGCTTCAGTCCTTATGGTGTAAGCTGCTGCAAGAGCTGTTCTCGAAGATCTGCTGTTACGGTAAGTTCTTACGTAACTGTACTTTTCGCATGCTGACCCTTCCGGGCCTGCAGCCCCTACTGCAACAGGGACACTGGCTCAGTGCCCTGGACATGCAGGATGCTTATCTGCACATACCCATCTTTCCACCCCACTGCCGCTTCCTCGGGTGCCTTCCAAGGGGAGCACTTTCAGTTCAAGGCCCTCCCTTTTGGCCTCTCCTCGATACCCAAGTTGTTTACCAAGTGCCTAGCAGTGGTGGTGGCGACTTTTGCGGTGCCAGGGACTCTTTGTGTTCCCGTACCTGGACTGGCTCCTTACTGCTCCCTCGAGGGACAGCCTGGAAGCTTCTTTGTCAGCTACCATTGATCTGTTCCGTCAGGTGGGGATTACGGTGAACTACCTCAAGTCTCACCTTACACCCTCCCAGCGACTCCAGTTTATTGGGGCAGTACTGGATACAGCCCAGGGTCAGGCTTTCCTTCCCTTGGACAGGGCAGAAACCTTGCAGCAGCAGGCCAGGTTAGTGGCCTCCAGCTGCTGGTCTACGGCCAGGTTGGTTCTGCACCTCGTAGGCCTTATGGCAGCAGCTATCCCCACTGTACCTCTAGCCAGGCTCCATATGCGAATTACGCAGTGGACGCTCAGAGTTCAGTGAGACCAGAGGTCGAACGACCTGGATCACAGGGTGCTGATATCTGGCCTCATGCGGCAGGATCTCTGATGGCAGAACCTGGACAACCTCTGCAGAGGGGGTGCCTTTTCAGTCTCCCCCTCTGACCCAAACCCTGGCCACAGACGCTTCCAGTCAGGGCTGAGGTGCCCACTTGGAGGATCACAGAATCTAGGGATCCTGGTCTCAGTGGGAGCTCTCTCTGCACATCAACATGCTGGAGATGCGTGCAGTGCTTTACGCCCTTCAGGCCTTTGAGCCTCTCCTTCTTCCAGGTCCACTCCTGGTCCAGTCGGACAATATGTGTGTGTGGTCTGGTATCTCAACAAGCAGGGAGGCACATGGTCATACTCCCTGTGCAGGGAGGCGATGTGTGTGTGGAACTGGGTGATACTGCACAGGCTTCAGATTACGGCAGTGCACGTTCCAGGCATCCAGAACGTTGTAGCGGACAATCTCAACTGCACTCAGGCCCAGGCACGAGTGGGAACTAAAACAGTCAGTGATCGAAGACATCTTCAACCTCTGGGGTTGCCCAGATCTAGATCTGTTTGCTTCCCCATACAACGCAAAACTACCCAATTTCTGCTCACTCGTTCCCGGGCCTGGTGTTTTCTGATGAGATGCGCTATTTGCTGGGCAGGGAGGTTTTTATACACCTTCCCTCCCTTCCTGCTGATTCAGAGGGTTCTCCTCAAGCTGCAGGCAAAAGGGGCTCACCTGATTCTGATTGCCCTTTACTGGCCTAGCCAGATATGGTTCCCTGTGCTCCAACAGTTAGCAGTGGAGTTCCCAGTGCCTCTGCTCATCTGCCAGGATCTTCTGACCCAGGAGCAGGGCAAGCTAGTTCACCCAGGCCTGAAGTCCCTTCACCTTCACACGTGGTGCTTTCTGACATAGCAATTTCATGTACAGGGTTTCTTCCAGAGTAGCTCAGGTCCTCATGGAGGCCAGAAGGTCATCCACGAGAACTACATATGCCATGAAGTGGAAAAGGTTCTCTATTTGGGCTGCCTCCAAGGGGTGGGTCCCCTTTTCATGCCCTGTTCCTCAGGTTCTGGAGTATCTCTTGCACCTCTTCGACCTCGGGCTCAGCTGTTAGTCACTGAAGGTCCACTTGTCTGCCATATCTGCCTACCACATCTAGTGGAAGGCAAGGCTGTAGTTCAGTTGGTGGTATCCCATACCTTTTTGAAAGGGATTCTCCACCTGGTTCCCCCATGGGATCTGAACTTTGTTCTTGAGAAACTCACTTTCCCTCACTTTGAACCATCCGCGAGTTACGACCTGCACTACTTGTCTTGGAAAGTGCTATTTTTAGTTGCCATTATTTCTGCTCGAAGGATTTCTGAGCTTCAGGCCCTGAAGTGTAAGGTGCCTTATTTAATTTTTCACAGAGACCGGGTGGCTCTGCGTACTAATCCTAAGTTCCTACCAAAGACAGTTTCGGAGTTTACTTTGAATCAGACCATACCTTTGCCAGAGTACTACCCTGAGCATTCTAATCAAGGGGAGACAATTCCACACACACTAGATGTGCACAGAATTCTGCATTACTATACCAAACAAAGTCAGTCCAGAAGTCTGACCAGTTGTTTCATTTGCACCCAAAAGGGAGGACACCACAGTTTCGAAGCAGTGTGTATCCAAATGGTTGACAAACTGCATTTTGTTCTGTTATCAGTAGTATAACAAACTTCACCGGCCCAGTGGTGCTAAAGGCTGAGGCGCTGGACGCCATACCTCACACCATGCCGGCAACCGGTGTTCGGGAATAAGCACGGGTTGCCGGGGTTGACAGGGGAGGAGAGGGATTGAGTGTCTGGGGGACTGCTCTCCTTCTCTAGGGAAGGGGGTCCATGACAGTCTGCACCTGATTGCCCCCTGGTGGAGGCTGAGGGACAAGATGCTCCGCTGTGCTTAAGGGAGGAGCTGGGGACAGACGCCAGGAGGGAGCGCATGCGGATGCATGTGCGTTCCCCTCCGCCAGCATCATTACATGCCGTTTGCTCTATAGGGGAAGAGAAAAGAGGAAAATGTATCCTGGTTGGGTGGCTTGATGGCTGTCCTACAGTGCACCGGCTCCGGGGGAGAGTTGCCGATCTGGATCTGGACAGTGGGTGAGTGGGGCTCCTCACTACCCTGCTGTGAGGGGCAAGCCACAGGGGATACAGGCAATGGCCCTCGAGAGAGCACGGTGGCAGTCGGACAGCAAACTGCATCCCAGAAGCTGCCTGGATGGGAGCAGACCAGGTAGGAGCAGAAAGGGGGGGGGGAGTATAACAAACCCCTTCTGGGCTGGCCCAGTGGCATTGAGGGTTGAAGCGCCAGATGCCACACCTCGCGCCACGCCGGCAACCCGGATTCGGAAACAGACTCTGGTTGTTGGGGTCAGTAGGGAAGGGAGGGAACCGAGCATCCAGAGGACTGCTCTCCCATACCCAGGGTATGCCCTGCTCCATAGTGGCTCCTGGTGGAGACCAGGGACCCTACAGGTAGTAGGGCTTGGTGCTGCGTCGGGTGTGAGGCAGCAGCGGCCAGGCTGCATGTAGGTGCACTGTGTCATTGCATGTCTGCACTGTGGGGGGGGCACACTGTACAGAAAAACCCTGGTGGCCTAGTGGAGGTGAAGGGGGCCTGGAGATGCGCTATTTGCTGGGCAGGGAGGTTTTTATACACCTTCCCTCCCACCCACATACCAACATCGGACCTGCCTCCTGGGCTCCAGCTCTACCGGCTACCTTGGCTGTCCCTCTAATTATAGATAGGCCACCACAGACAGGCGGTGATTCCGGGGGGGGGGGCTGGTCAAGCTGTGGAGCCGAATGGAAACAGCCCTGTAGGAGCCCAGCAGAGGAGGTTTCAGGTAGGAAGTAGAGGCAGAAGTTGAGTGGTACCCTGGAGAGATGCCCTAGGTCCCAGTGAATAAAGAAAGTTAAAAAAAAAAAAAATCTCTTCTGGAGGAAGTTAAGGGACACTCGACCAGAGGCATGGCTGCATCTACTGCTTGTTTCAGGAATGTTTCAACCACAGACATTTTCGCGGCAGCTACTTGGAGCTCTGTCCGCACCTTCACTAAGTATTAGAGTCTGAACATTGCCTCTAAGTGCAGGGCAGGCTTTGAACTAGCTGTCTTTCAGATCCTTCTGTCTTAAGTATCCCTGCCTACTGCAGACCTTTTTCTCCCTCTCGTGCTAAGTCCTTCTGACTGTCACTGCTTGGGACTCAGTCCTACATGTTACTGCCTACTGCAGTTGCCCTCTTGAAGTAAGATAGTACAGTTATGTAAGAACTTAACCATATTAGTAGATGTTCGAGAGAGGCTCTTGCAGTAGGCAGGCCCCCCCACCACCCGCTGCTGCTGCTTCCTCTCAGCTTTACATTAGCTCCAGGAGCCCATTCCTTCTGCTGTCGCACCTTTTCTTAGGTCTCCAGGGGGAGAGCTGGAGGGCAGGCACAGGACCGCTCACTATATAGTGCTGAGCCGACAGCCACATGATGCTGAGTGGACGGTCCCCGACAGACACTGCTAGCTAAAGTTTTCTGTGTGGTCCTAGCGCCTGGCGGCTCAGTCCTACGTTATTGCCTACTGCAAGAGCCTCTCACGAAAATCTACTGTTACCATAAGTTCTTACATAACTGTACTTTTTAAAAGCAAAACATTTACTCTTGCTGACTTGACTGAATACACACAGAAAACAAAAATATTGAATTAGAGCTATTTAGTGGAGGCCAGAACATCAGGCTCCTATCTCTAGTACTTGCTGAATCAGTGGTCCTGGATGCATCACTATCGCATGGAACAGGAGGCACTGTAGGAAGAAGAACAGCAATAAACCTTGGTAATATGGAGATCCCAAGGGGCCATAAAACTACCATATAACTAGCAGGCTAATTTAGAAAAAAAACTTAATAGCAAACAAATGGAAGGACACACCAGGACTACACACACAAATCAAAACTCTCTGCACAACATATTTTTTGCAAAGTTTGACTAGCACTCCTTTAAGCCCCTAAGAAGACTGTGAGTATAAACAGATGCTTGGAGAGACGCCCTTCCCCCCATCTGCTTTGATTCCATATGAGCAGCAGTCTGTCATGGGAGAGAACCACTGTGGAGTTTGAGTCCCTGGTTATGAAATATGATGCCCTTTGAGCCAAGGGAGTCCCCACCCTCCCTGTTTCCATTGTGTCCATAGATTCTATCTGCTGTACACTCCCACAAATCCCCTGTATCCCTTATTGACCTGTGCAGACCATTTCATTTGGATCTTCAGGGTTACATGACCAGCCCAGAGTGACTTTGGTGCTGCAAACTATATAGTGCTTTTGTTTTACCCACTAGGGATAAGTTAAGCAGAGTCCATCGGTCACACCCAGCTTCACCTCCACCAATAGTGGGGTGGGTTTATGGTGCATAGCCAGCTGATCTGGTTTGACATTTTAGTCCTCAGGTATGTACAGTAATTTCTGTTGGGGCTCATTTTAGACCAAGTTGCAGCAACAGGGTGGCAAAGCAGGTGTCATTCAGCAGGAAAACCTGTTTTGTTATCGATTTGCAACCCTAACACCTGGTAGAAGTGCTGGAGAACAGAGGGGGTGGGAACAGGACACTCACTCCTGATCTGAGATTTGTGCCAGGAGGTTGTCCACATGCAACATGGTGGTGTAATTATGGGTGCCTTTCAGAATTCCCTTAATGTTAGGGGCCAGACTCACTGCCAAAGACACAATAGTGGTCACCCCTCTTTTGATACACCCCAACATACTTCCAGACTGACAGCAGCTGTGCACTGTCCTCACCGCCCCCCCGGTACATGGTCCACAGCTGCTATCAAAAAGACTGGAAGAATGCTCAAGTGTATCAACAGGGGGATGACCGGCAAGACTGGGAGCAGCCCAGGGGCTCCCTCATCAGGGGCCCAAGCTATGCTCAGAGTTGACACTGCAGTGCAGTCGGGGACAACATCAGGGCCTGGGCTTTTACCCAAAGTTGAAACCGTAGTGCAGTAATGGGGTGGGGGGCACATAAAGGGTCTGGGTTTATACTAATATTGACACTGCAATGCAGTACGGGGGGGGTCACATCAGGGACTGGGCTTTTACCCAGCACTGACACCACTATGCAGTACTAGTGGGTGCACACCAGGGGCCTGGGCTCATACCCAACATGGACACAGCTTTGCAGCAATGGGGGGGGCATACATAGAAACAGAGACAATGTTGGGAGAAAAAAAGACCATTGGTGCCTCCAGTCTGCCCCGTTTTACCTTACTTTACCCAGTTATCAGGGGCCTGGTCTCATAGACTACATGAACACATCAGTGGCAGTACTGGGGGTGGGGTGATAAATCTAACTCTAGAGACCTGGGCTTATACCCAACACTGACTTTGTTGTGCAGTACTTTGAGGGGGGGGGGCGCACAAGGCACTTAGGTTTATACCAAACACTGACACTACGATGTAGTACTGGATGGGGGTCACACAAGGTGACAGGGTTTAAACCCAACACTGACAATGCTGTGTAGTATGGGGGGCCACACAAGGAGCTTGGGCTTAGACCTGACACTGCTGTGCAGTACTGAGGGGCCACACACACGGCCTGGGGAGCCCTAACACTAGCACTGCTGTGCAGTATGGGGGGGGGTCACACAAGGCACCTGGGCTTAGACTTAACACTGACACTGCTGTGCAGTACCGGGGCACACAAGGCTCCTAGGCATACACCTGACACTGACACCACTGTGCAGTACTGGGGGGACCACACAAGGTGCCAGGGCGTAGACCTAACACTGACACCACTGTTCAGTAATGGGGGGGCTACACAATGTGAATGCACCTGGGCTTAAACCTAACACACTGCTTTGCAGTACTGGGGGACTATGCAAGGCGCCTGGGCTTAGAACTAAGACTGACAACACTGGGGGCGGGACACAAAAGGCACTTGGGCTTAGACCTAATACTGACACTGCTCTGCAGTACAGGGGGCAGTCACACAAGGCTTCAAGGCATAGAGTTGACACTGACACCGCTGTGCAGTAAAGGGGGAACCACACAAGGTGCCTAGGTTTAGACCCAACACTGACACTGCTGTGCAGTACAAGGGGGTTAGACCTAACATTAACACTGCTGTGCAGTACTGGGGAGCCACATACATCCCCAGTCATCTGCCTGAGCTCCAACCGCACTACCACCTGTGATCATCCAGGTGGCAGTATCATGGCGGAGGATGGTACCCTCCTTACCTGGAGAAGAGTGTCCTCTGGGACACTCAGTCCTTCTTCCCCCATCCGGACCTCAGCAGCTCTGGTTTATTCCTGAACCTGGATCATCTGCATTGCGAACGGTAGCCCTGCCATTGGGCCGGCTTGTCAGAGGATTCTGACCTCGGTTCCTGAATATCATCTGCACACACACAACTGTAAAGGTCAAGGATCACACATATTTTGAATGTTGGGTAATTGAGAATTGATGATCCCAACTGTGATGTCACTGGTTTCTCAAGGGAATTAACAGGATCGACAACTGTGTGGTAGGGTAGAGAGCAAGGAGATGGATATGGGAGTTGTAGACAGATCTGCAAAGGTTGGAGAAGGGGGTCCAAGGTTTGGCTGTTGAAATTCAGCACCAAAAAGTGCAAGGCAATGCACACAGGAAATAAGAACCTCAAGATGGAATATTGGAATGGTGGGGTTAAGTTGGGCACTGCTTCTGAGGAAAGGGACCTAAACGTCATCAGTAGTGACTCCCTAGAACAATCTAGCCAATGTAACAAAGCCTACAGTAAGGCAACCAGGATGTTGGGATGTACTGGAAAGGGGTTTCGACAGCAGGAAAGTAGCAGTATTACTACCTCTTTATAGATCGCTGAGGAGGCTATACCTGGGGTACTGTGCCCAGTTCTAGAGCTCACCTAAGGGAAGACAAATACATGCCGGAGACAGTGCAGTGGAAGGTAACCAAAATAATTCGGAACCAGGAGGGAAGATCTTATGAGGGCACAGAAAATATACTCACTGACAGCCAGAAGGGAGAGGTTCAATACATAGTGGCTAGAGACCTTCAAGTTCCTCAAAGGAATGAACAAGGTATACTGTGAGGGACTATTAAGCAAGAAAAGTAAATCTAGAATGAAGGGACATGAGTGAAGCTGGCAGGGGGAGTCAGTGGGGATGAGATGGAGTTTTATTTTCCATGGATAGTGGCTGAGCGCTGGAACAGCCTATTGCCTGTGGTGGTGGGGTGCCAAAACCGTTAATGGTTTCAAGTATGGCTGGGACAGACTTAAGAGCTTAAAAGTTACTCAGGGGGGTAGCATTAAGGCAGGAAACATGTGAGTGGAAAGCGTGGGCAAATACCCCCATATAGAATGTAGTTTTTGTGTAGGATAGGGTATTATGGGCAGGGTGGATTGACCTGTGGTCTTTTTCTGCCATCATTTTCTGTTTCTATGAGTTGCATGGATGCCTATTAATAGAAGGAAGAATGTTGGGTAGAGTTACATAGATAGCCAGGGATAGAAGGATGGATATTGTTGGAATTGCATGGATAGCCAGGGATAGAAGGATGGATAGTAGGTGGAGTTGCATGGATATCCAAGATCAGAAAGAAGGTGGAGTTGCAAGAATACCCAGGGATAGAAGAAAGGATGCTGGGAAGAGTTGCAGGGATAGAAGGAGAGAAACTCAGTGGAATTGCATGGATACCCATGGATAGAAGGCAGGATATTGGGTACAGTTGCATGGATACCCAGGGTTAGAAAGAGGGAAACTGAGTGGAGATGCATAGATACCAAGGGATAGAAGGAAGGATATTAGGTAGAATTGTATGGATACCTAGGGATAGAAGAAAGGATTTTGGGTAGAGTTGCAAGGATACACAGGGATAGAAGGCAGGACTTTGGGTGTTGTATAGGTGATATCCAGGGATTGAAGTGTTGGAAAGAGTTGTACGGATATTCAGGGATGGAAGGATACTGTGTGGAGTTGCATGGATACCCAGGGAAAGCAGAAAGGATATTGAATGGACTTGCATGGATACACAGGGACAGAAGGAAGGCTATTCCTAAAGGCCTTAGCGTTTTCACCTTAACGCTATGAGCCTTCTCCCTAAACTGGACCTTCTGTGGTATGGTTTCCCATAATGCTCCTGATATCCTCTGTATTACTGAATTGTGGCTCTCATCCAGATTCTAACATGGCCCTTCCTAACTACCACCTGTTCAGGCAGGTCAGGAGCAAGCACTGAGAAGGAGTTGCCCTCTATGAATGCTATAGCCTCTCCTGTAACGTCACTCTCAGGGAGGCCTTACCTTCCTCTCATGAGTATCTGCTCACCAAAATCTCCTTCCCCTCCTCTCTGACCATATTCATTGGGTTTTTGTATGCATCTAAAATCATTCCCTCCTCTATTGTTCACTCACTCTCTCTCATCACCACTCACTCCACTTCCAGTGAACTTATTCTCCTCAGGGACTTTAATATACGTTGGCTTTCCCCTGCCTTTCAGTCTGTCTCTCTCAGGATTAAGTTCCTAAATCTCTCACAACTCATCACTGAACCCACTCGGTTCAATCCACATCCTTTAAAAAATGCCCTGCTAGACTGGATTCTCTCCTCCCACACCGCATCATTGCTTTGGGTATATTGCCTGACGCTTTTAGTGACCACTGTATGACTTACTGTGTCAGAAAAATCTGGTGTTCTAGGGACGTGGATATGTTGTTCAATCCACACTGTCTGGTAGGTTCCTTGCTGCTTTAAATCTTGCCGGAAGGTCTTCAAGCTGGCTCCTCCCACCCACCCGGCTGGTAAAACCCTCGGCTCCGCCCCATGACGCCAGATCTTCCTTACCGCTTGGAAGCTCAGGTTACCTCCTTAGTGCTCTGCGTTTTAGGCCTGGATCCAAACTCTTCAGGTTTTACGAAACTAATTTTAAAATTTACAAGACTGAGGTCTTCATCTTCTCTCGTGGCTGCGATGGACAAATCGACTCCCGGATTCCGTTGGTGCCCTTGTGGGCAGAAGATGTCCTGGACCGATCCGCACTCCACGTGCATTTACTGCCTGGGGCTTGGCCTCGATTCTCAGCTGCGACTTGTGCAAGTCCTTTTCAAGCCGTCTTAGGAGGACCACACTGCCAGATTACAAAATTGGCACCCCGAGAACCACTCACCGGTGAAGTTTAAGGAGGCCCATTGGGTGGTGTCCACGGCGGCGGGCCCCGCAGAGCAGCTGGAGCAGTTGATTGCCCTCAAGGAGGAGGCGGCCCAGGCCGCATCTTCTTCCTTCTTGGCCATGGCATTTATCCCACTCTCCTTAGGCTCCTTCTACACGGCTTCTTTTAAGGAGCTTTGTCAGTCCCTCTCCACTGAGGGAGAAGGGCCATCGGGACATACCAGTCGGTCCAAGAGGTAAGTCCCACCGTCGACGTTCATGGGAGCGGAAGAGATCCCCTTCACCGGACCGTCGACTCTCAACTTCAGTCGAGATTGTGGCTGCAGCCGCTGGCTTCATGGTGTCCCCATCAGGTCAGCCGGCTGAGACACCCGTCGACGCAGTCGAGGTTTTTCTCGACCCGTCGGACGGTCTGTTGACTGGAGATGCCGACAACCCTGCTTCACCAGTTTCCCCGATGGTTACCGAGGACTTGCCTGTGCCGAAGTCCCCGGTTAAGGTCCCTGAACCGAGGGAGGGGTAAGTTCCCCCGTCCCCTCTCTGACCCACCCTCGTCGACCCCGAAGGTCTCAGTCATCTTCCAAGTCCAGCCAGTCCCACCGACGTCGGCGGTCTCTGTCTCGGCACCAGGGAAAGTGGCGTCACCGCTCGTCCTCTTTGGAGGATAGGCTCCAGCATAAGTTACGTTGGCGCTACGAGGACTTGATGTGGCAGCAACTTTTGTTGACCGGTAACAAGCCGACTCCGTCGCCTTCTCTAGCCAGTAAGTGGGTGTCACCAGAGCAGCCAAAACAACCCCTCGTTGTAGTTGAGGAGCCGACCCCGGTGCCAGTTGTTCGGCCAAAACCGGCTGCTCCATCCATTGTGGTGGAACCTCCATCTCCACAACCGAAGACTAGGGCCCCAACCCAGGATTCTCGGTTGGGTCAGGGCTTTCCCCACAGGTTGTCTGTCACCCTCACTCCCGATCGACCTCGGCAGGTGGATGGTGGCTCAGGCGCTTGGCAGCTGTTTGCAGACTCCTCGGAGTCTGACGACCACTCCCTCAGGCTGCTTGACCTGGAATCTGCAGGGGGACGGTCGGTGGACGAGAGCCCATCCTCGTTTTTGGATATGCTTCGACTCATCTCAGAGTCTACGGGGATGCAGCTCAAACCCATTCAAAAATGGACCAAGTATCCCCTTATGGAGATACTGGACCGAGGGGACTCCCCTACGGAGGCCTTTCTGGTGGCCGAAGCCATTGTGGGCCCAGTCCTGGAGTTATGGCAGCAACCAGCATCTTGTCCTGCACCTTCGGCCAGGTTGGCTTGCAAGTACGCGGTCCCCACAGGTTCACTATCCGGTTTCTCGGAGCACCCCTCTGTGGAGGGGTTAGTGACCAATAGCGTTTTCCGGCGTTCTGGGAACGCTAGGGATGTGGACAAACCGCCTGATAAGGAATCTAAAAAGCTGGATTACTCAGGGCAGAAGGTTTATGCTGCTTCCTCCCTAGGCCTTCGACATGCTAGCTCGGCTGTGCTGATGGCATATTTCTCACATGCCCTTATGGGTTCCCTGGATGAGGTAATTCCTCATCTCCCGGCTGACCTTCAGACGACGGTCAAGCAGGTGCGGGATCAGGGAAGGGCGGTGGCAAAACAACAGCTCCAAACTTCATTGGACATTGGTGACTCTTATGCCTGGTCAGTAGTGGCCGCAGTGGCCATGCGCCGCAGAGCTTGGCTGAGGATCTCCACCTTCATGGCAGACACCCAGCATAAGCTGGCAGATGTTCCCTTCCTGGGCACTGACTTGTTCGGCCCGGAGTGGAAGGCCATCTCCAGAGGATCGAGAAGTCCAACGCCATCTTGGACTCGGTCACATCTGCCCAGAAGGACAAAGGCCATCAGCAGCAGCGTAAGCCCTTTCGCCCTTCCGCTCCTGCAGCACGTCCGGCCCAGCAACACCAGCAACAGGGCCAGCAGGCTCACACTTGGCGCCCTAAGGCCAAGTCTGCCGCATCCTCCAATAGGAAGCCTGGAGGTGAGGGTCCAGGAGGTCCCTCAGCGGGCCCTTCCTCCAAGCCTAACCAGTGACGGGTTGAGGGGTGTCGCCCCCAGCCTCGTCACTCCTCCCCGGGTTCCCCCTGTGGGGGGACGGCTCCGCCACTTCTTTTCCGCCTGGTCCGCTATCACCACGAACCGCTGGGTGCTAGAAGTGGTCAGCAGGGGTCTGCCTCTGGAATTCGAGCAGTTCCCTCCCTATGGAGCCATTGCCCCATGGGGGGCTAGGGGTTCCGCAACCTCTCTGAGCCGACATTGCCTTGCTCTTCCAGAAGGAGGTGATCAGTGAGGTGGTTGACCCTCCTCCAGACCCAGGGTTTGTGTCCAGGTACTTTCCGGTCCCAAAACGGATGGGGGGCTCGCGCCCCATTCTCGACCTGCACAAGTTCCTAAGACCTCGCACCTTCAGAATGGTCATTCTGGCTCAGATCATTCCATCCTTGGAACCAGGCATGTGGTTCTGTTCTCTGGACCTTCAGGATGCGTTCTTTCACGTCCCAATCTGTCCGTCTCATCAGCGATTCCTCCGCTTCAGAGCAGAGGGATCTCTTTACG
The DNA here is from genome assembly GCA_016271365.2 of Neoceratodus forsteri. Taxonomy (NCBI): domain Eukaryota; kingdom Metazoa; phylum Chordata; order Ceratodontiformes; family Ceratodontidae; genus Neoceratodus; species Neoceratodus forsteri. The sequence goes on from JADMNL010000029.1 coordinate 87,791,801, forward strand.
AGTTCCGGGCCATGCCCTTCGGCCACTCTCCAGCTCCCAGGGTCTTCACCAATGCATGGCAGTGGTGACAGCATTCCTTCAGCACCGAGGGTCCGGGTGTTCCCTACTTGGACAACTGGCTGATTGCAGCCCCCTTCAGGTTGGAGGTGGAGCGGTCCAGGGATCTGGCCCTCCAGGTCTGCTCTCAGATTGGCCTCCTCATCAATGAGGCCAAATCGAAACTCGTGCTACCGCAAGTGATTCAGTTAATCGGGGCAGAGCTCGACTCTCTTCGAGCCTGAGCCCAGCTCCCGGCGGACAGGGCTGAAGTCCTTTCCTCCTTTGTCCAGTCATTTCTGGTTGGGCAATTGCGCCCTGCCCGGGACTTTTTGGGCCTCATGGCTGCCTGCACCAGCGTGGTCCATTGGGCCCACTGGCATATGCGTCCCCTGCAGTGGGGGTTGGCCAGCCAGTGGTCACAGCGCTCCGGTCCTCTGGACCAGCCAGTGACAGTGACCCAGGAGATGTGGGACGGCCTGCAGTGATGGCTTGTCCCAGCTCACCTGCAGGAGGGTATCCCGTTCATCCACCCCGAGCTGACGGTCACTCTAACGACCGATGCCTCTCTGATGGGTTGGGATGCCCATCTGGGGGAGCTCAGAATCCACCACCTCTGGTCCCCTCAGGAGTCTCGATGCCACATCAACCTGCTAGAACTTCGAGCGGTCAGCGACTAGCCTCACCGCCTTGGCTCTGTTTGTAGGGTCAGGTGGTTCAGGTCCAGATGGACAACACCACGACCATATACTATCTCAACCGTCAGGGCGGGACGCACTCCTTGCCTCTGTGCAAGGAGGCTGTCCGCATTTGGTTTCTCGTGCGGATCTCCTAGTCATCCATGTGGCAGGAGCCTCCAAGTCTGGCTGATGTCCTCAGCCAGATAAGCTCTGCATCTCATGAGTGGTCTCTCCTGCTGGAGGTAGTACAAGATCTGTTCTCCCATTGGGGCAACCCTCAGGTGGACCTGTTCACCTCCAGGGAGAATGCGAAGCTGAGGCTGTTTCACGCCCGCCCCCTCAGCAGGGCTCGCTGCAGGGGGATGCCTTCTCGAGGCCGTGGACCCCGGGCCTCTTCTACACCTTCCCTCCATTTCCCTTAATCCACAAGGTGCTTCTCAAGCCGAAGAGGGACAAGGCACAGGCGATTCTGGTAGCCCCAGTCTGGCTCCACCAGTTCTGGTACCCAGATCTCCTCAACCTCGGCTCCAGGCTCCCGAGGCAGCTTCCAGCCCGCTCGGACCTGCTCTCAGTCGACAAGGGGAAGGTTCTCCATCCGGACCTTCAATCCCTGCACCTGATGGCCTGGTTCCTGAGTGGCTAGAGTTCTAGGCCTTGGGTCTTTCTGACGAGGTCCTCAATGTCGTTGAGGCATCCTATAAGGAGTCGACCAGAAAATGCTACGCCTTCAGATGGAAGAGATTCTCCATTTGGTGTCAGGACAAGGGGTTGGACCCTTCTCCCTGTTCCTTGGCTAGCATTCTGGACTATCTGTGGTCCCTTTCTCAGCTAGGGTTTCGGTTGACGACCCTTAAGGTGCACCTGGCAGCCATCTCTGCCTACCGGGCGTGGGTCGGCAAGCAGTCAGTGGCACAGGAGAAGGTGGTCGGGCACTTTTTCAAAGACCTAGACCACATATCCTCTCCGGTGCGAGAACCTCCACCTCCGTGGGATCTACTGCTGGTATTGGCTAAGCTCATAGGCAAGCCATTCGAACCGATGCACAGGTGTGACATCTCTCATCTGTCGTGGAAGACTGCCTTCTTGGTGGCTATCACGTCAGCCAGAAGGATGGGAGAGCTCCATGCACTTTCCATCGAGTCTCCTTTTCTGGTCTTTCACAGGGACAAGGTTGTCCTTTGCCCCCACCCGAAATTCCTTCCGAAGGTGGTGTCGGAGTTTCACCTTAACCAGGTGTTGACTCTGCTGGTGTTCTACCCCAATCACACCTCGGAGGCAGAATATAGGCGCCATACTTTGGACCCTAGAAGAGTGCTCTCTTATTATAAGGAGTGAACGGCTAAAGTTTGGGATGGGGTTCACCATCTGTTTGTCACCCACGCTGATGCCGCACCTGGCAGACCTGCAGCCAAGTGGACGATAGGCAGGTGGGTCACCTCCTGCATAGATCTCTGCTATAGGTTGGCGGGCATGGAGCCTCCCAAAGGGATAAGAGCTCATTCAACCCGCCATACCGCTGCTTTGGTGGCTGCTTCCAGGGACATCCCTATCCAAGAAATCTGCAGGGCTGCTACCTGGAAGTCAGCACACACCTTTATTTTCCATTACCACATTGACCTTGAGTCACGCCGGGATGCTGGTTTTGGGACCTCGGTTCTCCAGTCGTTATTCCCTAAGTAGGGGGTGCACGCCTTGCCTCCCTCCTCCCGAACTGCTAGGAGTCTGCCAGACAGTGTGGATTGAACAACATAGCCACATCCCTAGAAATACAGGTTACTCACCTGTAACAGCAGTTCTAGGAGTGGTATATGTTGTTCATCCACACGACCTCCCCGGCTTCGACGTGCATCCTGGCTTCTAGTGGGCTAGATCTGGCATCATGGGGCAGAGCTGAGGGTTTTACCACCCGGGTGGGTGGGAGGAGCCAGCTTGAAGACCTTCCGGCAAGATTTAAAGTGGCAGGGAACCTGCCAGACAGTGTGGATGAACAACATATACCACTCCTAGAACTCCTGTTACAGGTGAGTAACCTGTATTTCCCTATTCTCCCCCCCCCGTACATCTGGTCTTGGTCTTTATGGTCACTAAGCACAGATGCTTTACTAAGTAACCTGTGTGCAAAAGATTGGTTACCCATGCTCATGGCCCGTGATATAGACAATGCCCCTTCCCTCTTCCATTCAGTCTTAACTTCTGTCTGGGACAAACATGTCCCTGTCCAGAAGGCCACGTTTAAATCTTCCCACCATCCTTGGATCATCCCTGACCTCACTGGATCTGTGCCAGATCTGGGATCAAGCCTGGGCTCAGTTCGAACTCTCCCACTTTGGTCGTCCTTCACTCCTTAGGAACTTGTGCACAAAGGCCATTTGAACTGCTAATATCCCTGTAACCTCAAAGCCAGCCTCCAGAACAATCTCAACTGTCTTACCACGTTTTGAAAGGTGATCCACTCTCTGATCTCCCAACCCAATCTTCTCCTCCTGTCCTTACAGTAAATGACACACCAATCTCTGACCCTTCCTCTGTTGCTACTCACCTCAGTGAGCTTTTTGCTACATGTGCTCACCCCTTCTGGCCCTCCCAATTCATCTCTTGCCCCCTTGTCTCCACACTCCACTCCATCTTCCTCCTCTATGGGGTTTCATTTCCCTCCTGTATCTGTGCAGGAAACCCTGCATGCTGCTCTTTCACTCAACCCTTCCAAATCTAGTCTTGATGGTCTGGACCCCAAACTCCTCTGTCTCTCAGCTCCAACCATCGCTTTCCCCATTTGTCTCCTTAACTGTTCCTTCACCCGGAGTCCTGCAGGCTTGGAGGTTAGTCAGAGTTTTCCCCCTTTATAAAGGTGGTGATCTCTCTTCCCTTGGAAACTACTGCCCCATCTCCCTCCTCCCCCCTCTCTTGCAGAGCTGCAAGAGAAATTGGGCAGCTCATGGCTGTCTGACTTCCTCTACTCCTCCAACTTCTCTCTGTTCCAGTCTTGTTTTTGGAAACACCATTTCATTGTATCCTCCCTCCTACATGTCACTGACTCCATGCTCTCTGGGATGGATCAAGGGCACATTACAGCATCCATTTTTATCGATCTAGCCAAAGCGTTTGATTTGGTGGCCCATCTGCTTCTCCTGGATAAGCTGAGTTCTGCTGGCCTATCAGACTCTGCTGTTGGATGCTTTCGCTTCTACCTTTCAGGCTGTCAACAGTCACTGCAGGTAGGTGAGATCCTGTCCCCTCCACTCCCAATCCAGGCAAGGGTCCCACAGGGTTCCAGCCTGGGTCCCATTCTTTTCTCCATTTTTCTTAGTGACCTTGCCTTGGCCTGTATCAACTTTCATATTCACATGTATCTGGGTGTGTGGCTTGATAGCAGGCTGAGCTTCTCTGCTCACATTGATGTCATTCACACTAACCTCTGCCCCAAACTTGGAGCCCTGTACTGTCATATAGACTGCCTGTCCCTGCACGTCCACTGGGAACTGGTTACCAAAATGGTAGATAGATAGATATTTTATTTATAAAATGCCCAATTCCAGGGACTCTGGGCACTGTGCAATACAATTCAAAAACCAAAATAAACATAGCAACAATTCAACATAGACATTAAAAATTCTATCCATCCCATTTAAAATGTATCAATCGTTAAAAGCCTGCTGGAACAGATATGTTTTTAGTTGTCTCTTAAAGGCTGCCACCAAGGGGGCCTCCCTAAGATATCCAGGAAGGGAGTTCCACAGAGTGGGTGCCACCATTGAAAATGTCCTATCTCCAGAATGCCGCAGCCTCACTCTGGGAACTCCAAAGAGGCCCATCCCAGCAGAATGGAGTGCCTTGGGAGGACAGTAGGGGGCAAAGAGACAACATTGACATGGTTTACTGTACTGCTGTCTCCTCTTCCCTTGCCAGACTGGACACCCTCTGTAGTGTTTTCATTTGTTGTGCGACAAAATCTCCCACTTGTTCCCATCATTGCACACACTACTCTTCCCTATGAATCCTCTCTCTTCCCTCCTGTCAACTGCGGCACTGTGCTCCTAACATCTCTAAATGCTGGTTTGAGGAACTGACCTCATACTTATCCAGTCTCAACTCACATCCCATCTGCTTGATGATCCCTTCATTCCAGGGATCCATGCAGTTTGCTCCTCCCCCACCCTTGTTCCTCTGCTGGGCAGTCAGCTTTCTCCTATTGTTTTCCTTCCCTCTGGAACCCCCTCCCTTCTGCACTCTGGCTCTCACCTTCCCCAGTCTCCCTTAAGCACCAGCTTAAATTCCTTCCACCCCATCCTGAACGTGTTGGCTCCCTTCCTGACTTTCCTTTCCCTCCTTCCTGCCCAGTTCATTCTTCCTCCCTTGGGACAGTTGTATGCCTCCCGTTTCTCTGCACTGTGATGTTCTACCAGTTGCCTGATTTTGTTTTTTGTTGTAGAGCGTGTCCTGTCTCCTGATACAAATATCTTAATAGTTTTGCACTGTTGCCAATTTGCACTACTGTTGTTTGCACCTTATTTATTTTTAATCATCTTTCTATTGCATTTGCTTGTCTCTCCCCCCCCCATCACACCTGTAAATGAGCCTTGACTTTCCCAGTTACCAATTTTTCAATAAATAATATACACAGAAGTAGAAGGAAGGACACTGGGGTACATTCATTGATATCCAGGGACAGGAGGACATTGGGTGCAGTTTGTTGATATCCAGGGATAGAAGGAAGGCTATTTGGCAGAGCTGTATGGATATGAAAAAATAAAACAAACATGCACACAATCCCCAAAGGGTTTTTGTGTGCCTTTTAATGTTTTTCATGTACCCAGGCATATAAGAAAGAATATTGGGTAGAGTTACAGGGATACCAATTGATGGAGCTGACTGAGTTACATCACCTGCTTCAGTTGTTTGTTGTGTGATGATTAATATTGTACAGATACTTAGGTAAAGAAGAAAGGATATTCAGTGGAGTTGCATGGATACCCAGAACCAGAAGGAAAGATATTGGGCAGAGCTGCACGTGTATTACCCATGGATAGCAGGAAGGATATTGGCTGGAGTTGCATGGATTATTACCCAAAGGTAGAAGGAAGGATATTGGGTGGAGTTGCATGAATATTATCCAGGTCTAGAAGGAAAGAAGGTGTTGGGTGGAGCTGAACAAATACCAGGGATAGAAGGAAGACCAGTTGGGTGGAGTTGCACATATATCCAGGGGTAGTTGGAAGGATGTTGGATTGATTTGCATGGATACGCAAGAAGAGAAGGAAGGATATTGGATGGAGTTGCACAGATACTCAGGGACGGAAGGATATTGGGTAGAACTGCACAGGTACCCAAGGATGGAAGAACGGATACTGCATGGATATCCAGGAATATACAGAAGAGTATTGGGTGGAGTTGCAAGGATAGAAGGAAAGATATTGGGTGCACCTGCATGGATACGCAGGGATTGAAGGAAGGACAGTTGGTAGAATTGCATTGATATCCAGGGGTAGTGAGAAGAATACTGGGTGGAGTGGCATGGGTAACCAGGACTAGATAAAAGGATATTAGGTAGAGTTGCCTGAATACCCAGGGATAGAAGGAAGGTCGTTGGTTGGAATTTCATGGATATCCAAGGGCAGAAGAATGGATATTGGTTAAAATTACATAGTTACTTTAGATTTGGAAAGAAAGATATTTGGTGTAGTTGCACTGGTAACTGTCACAAGGGAGGCCCACAGGAAGGAGGCAGAGGACACCACAAGGAAAGGAAGCAGCTCCTGGTGGGGGACTCAGTTATTAGGGGAATAGAACTGGGGGGAGCAGGGAAAACTGAAGTAAGGTGCCTGCCTGGTGCCATGGCTTGGAGAGACAGGAAGCGCATCCTCAGGATCACAAGAACAGCTGCATGGGAGTCTGAGCTGGACGTCATTGTCCACCTAGGGACAAATGACTTGCTAATCATGAGATTAGAGCAGTGCAGAAGGACTTTGTAGAATTGGGGAGGGGGCCTAAGACAAGTATCACACACAATATCTTATCTGAGGTGCTGCCTGTCAATGGCATGAGTGAGGCGAGGGTACTTTGCACCATGCAGTTTAATGAATGGTTGGAAAAAATGGTGTGGAGCACAGGGTTTGGCTTCATTGGGGACTGGGGTTCCATCCGAGGGACACCAGCCTATACTGGCAGGATGGTCTGCATCTGTCCAGGAAGGGAACAAGTCTTTGAGCAATCGGTTTAAATGCATCATTGGCAAGCTTTTAAACTAGTCAAGGGGAGGAAATTGATAAGCAGCAGGAAAATCCCAGCCTCCCTACAAAACAGGGTACTAAATGAGAAAAAGACAGGTAGACAGGTCAGTGGGGATGCTGCAAAAGAAGGTAAAGTCATTAAAAATGGAGAGCAATGAGTACCAATGCTCGTAGTCTGAGTAACAAGCTTCCTGAATTAGTGGCCTTGATGGAGGAGGAACATCTGATACTGGCAGTCACAGAAACATGGTACACACAAAACCATGACTGGGACATAAACATACCAGGATACACGATCTACAGGAGGGACAGGGAGGGTAAAAGAGGAGGAGGAGTAGCTCTTTACATAAGGGAAGGAATCAAAGCAACAGAACAAAAGGAAAACAGGGAGGAGAAGCAGCACTGTGGGTAAATTTGGAGACCGCAATGGCACCACAATCCGACAGGGTTTGATACAGACTCTTCTCAGGGGAGAAATGGACAAGGAAATGATAGAAAGAATACTTAGAATGGCAGAAAAAGGGGAGATATTGCTGATGGGTGATCTGAATATGCCAGATGTTAACTGGAGTGCAGTTGCAGCAGCCACTTCAAAGAGTGGAGTTATTCTAGATGCCCTACAAGGGGCATGCCTTAGACAACTAGTATTGGAGCCCACTCGAGAGGGAGCAATCTTAGACCTGGTTCTCTCAAATGGAGATGAAGAGAGGATCACAGATGTAGAAGTGGGTAGCCATCTGGGAACTAGTGACCATCGAACAGTATGGTTCACAATAAACACAGCAATAGAGTCAAGCCATACAAAGGCAAAAGTACTGGACTTTAGGAGGGCTGACTTTGCCAAAATGGGTGAGTGCCTAAGGAATGACCTAGCAAATGGGGAATAATAAAAACTGCCATCACAGAGGTAACAAGCCTTTGTGTGAAGCAAATTCACAAAATGAAATGATGTAAGAAACCACTATGGTTCTCAAAGGAAGTGGCAGTGAAGGTTCAAGAGAAAAAGAAAGCATTCAGGAAGGAATCACAGAAGGAGCAGGACAGAGAACTGTATCAGTTAAAGCAAAAGGAAGCTGGGAAGGCAGTCAGAACAGCAAAGGCCCAAACCGAGGAAAAGATAGCCAACTCAGTTAAGAAGGGGGATAAAACCTTTTATAGGTACATCAGGAGTGAAGGAAGACCGAGGGAGGGCTAGTGAGCCTTAATAAAGAGGAGGGAGGGAGGGTGGGCAGAGGTGACTGTGAAAGGCAGAGATACTAAACAAATATTTTTGCTCAGTATTTACAAAGGAAGTGGGGAGAACACAAAACAAACAGTAGAAACACTCCTGGATACAGAAGTTGATACCAGCCCATTTACAGAAGAAAGGGTTCTGAAAGAACTCTTAAAACTGAAGATGGACAAAGCAATGGGGCCTGATGGGATTCATCCCAGAATTCTAAAAGAACTAAGGGTAGAACTAGTGACACCACTGACTACCCTTTTAACAAATCATGGGAGGAGGGTGGCACCGAGGACTGGAGAAGAGCAGATGTGATTCCCTTCACAAAAGTGGAGCAAGGCAGAAGCAGAAACTACAGACCTGTTAGTTTAACCTCAGTGGTAGGAAAAATGATGGAATCACTTGAAGGAAAGAATTATTGAGTATCTAGAGGCCAGAGGGGCTCAGGACCCAAGGCAGCATGGATTCACAGCGGGAAGGTCATGCCAGACAAATCTGATAGATTTCTTTGACTGGGTGACCAAAGTAGTAGATCAGGGAGGGGCTGTGGACATGACCTACCTAGACTTTAGCAAGGCATTTGACACAGTCCTACACAAAAGATTAATATACAAGTTAGCCAGCCTGGGAGTGGGTCCCAAGATGACAGCCTGGGTAAAGAATTGGCTGGAGAATAGGACACAGAGTAATAGTAAATGGAGTCCACTCTGAAGAAAGGGGTTACTAGTGGGGTACCGCAGAGGTTCAGTATAAGGACTCTGTCCTCTTCAATGTCTTTATGTTTACATTGCAGAGGGACTGGAAGGAAAAGTATGTCTCTTTGCAGATGACACAAAGATCTGTAACAGAGTTGATGCACAAGGTGGGTGGAAAGGATGAGAAGGGACTCGGCAAGGTTAGAGGAATGGTCAAATGTATGGCAGCTTAGATTCAAGGCTAAGAAGTGCAGGTAATGCACCTGGGGAAACAAAACCCAGGGAAGAGTACACAATGCGGGTGAGATACTAACAACAACAAAAATGGAAAGGGACCTGGGGTAGTCATATCAGATGACCTAAAGGTGGACAAGCAATGTGAGAGGGCAAGGAGGGCTGGGGGGATACTGGGATGCATAGGGAGAGGCATCACCAGTAGAAAACAGGAATTATTATTCCTCTGTACAGACAGTTGGTGAGACCTCATCTGAGTACTGTTCTGGAGACCCAATCTCCGCAAGGACATAGACAGGATGGAGGCTGTCCAGAGGAGGGCAACTAAAATGGTGCAGGGTCTGCACCGAAGACATATGAAGAGGAGACTTAAGGAGCTGAATATATGGCCTCGAGGAAAGGGGGGGAAGAGAGTCACGATAGAAACTTTCAAGTATCTCAAGGAATCAACAAAGTCCATGAGGTAGCATCTCTTTCAAAAAAGAGGTGTGCAAGAACAAGGGGGCACAATTTGAAGATAGAAGGGGGGTGGCTCAGAGGTAATTTAAGGAAGTATTTTTTCACAGAGGGTTGTCTGCTGGTTAACTAGGAGCTGCAGCTTATCCATTAGGTAGGGAAATGGGCAGACTGGGTGGGCCAAGCGGTCCTTATCTGCCGTCAAAATCTATGTTTTCTATGGTATCCAAGGAAGCATATTGGATCATTTTTCAGGGCTGCCCAGAGAAAGAGGAAAGTAAACACCCGAATAGATTGTGGCTGCAGTGTAGATCTCAGCTGAAATTCACTTCCTGTCCTGATCTAAAGAAAATAATTGGTGAGTAGAAGGGGCATAATAGTTCAGTTTGGGGGAGCGCAAGTCTGCTAAAAATTAAGCTTGGTGCCCTTAATGGAGTCCACACACACGGCCCAGTACACAGGCTTCCTAAAGAACGGGCAGTGCCGGAATAAGCTCCAGGTAGATTTGGAATTACACTATAAGCTGTGGGGGCCCATGAGGACGAGGGTCTCTACTTACACTAAGACACCTTCCCATTCTAAGTCAATGGCAGTGATGCACGAGCTACTAGGGCTCACCACAGACCTAGGGAATCGAACCCCGGCAGTCCACCGGGAAGTCTAACACCGACCGACTCTTATTTTCAGTAGATTACAACTGCTACGGGAACGCTTATCTCCAGCTCTGTAGAGGATGAAACTCGCCTTCAGCTATTAAGAGAAGCATGTGGGTTGCTTGCTTGGTACGTAACGTCATTTAATCATTGCATATTTTACGCAAGCTGTGGCGCGTCCTCGCCACAGTGGAAGAAACCACGGTTAAGAAGCCACTTCCACGCCTCTTTCTTATCCCATAACCCAGTTGCTACTATACATTTCCCAATTCTCGCAATATTGCAAGTGCTTGCGCCACTGCATCGGCGCGCTGTTGGCGAAGCGAGGCGTCTCCAGGGGGCGCAATAGGAGTTGCTATAGGCGGACTCAGAGAGCCGCTCCTGCCGCTTCACTCGCTCATTTGCTGCGCTCCCCAGAAACCAGGAAGCAACGCTGGTATAGGAGGGAGGACGGGCAGGGATGTAACAAACGAAGCAGAAACATTAAAATAAAATGTAATTAATAATTACATATAGAAGAGAGGAGGCGGAGACTAGTCCCACGCGGGACCACAGCTGTGACTGTCTGACACACATCTCGGCCAGCGGGAAACTGCTTGTCCTTAGCTCCCTGTCCTGTAGGAAGGAGTACCACTGTTGGAATTTCAGGAAGTCCCGTAGTGCTTGGCCCCATAGCTATGAAGTGAGACCTTGTCATAGCGCAACACGTCGTTGCCATTAGCTTATGATGGGAAGGGGTGCTCTGGTTAAATACGGGGACCACATAGCCCCCAAAGTTTATAAAGTGTAATTGCAACACTCCGAATGAGTCGTGTGGTGGGGGTATGTAGAACCAAACTGGAGGGGACTGCCTAAAAACGGGGGCTTTAGCACATGCACTGGGACTTGGACCCTGCCTGCATCATCACTGAGCTGGATTTTTTGGGTGGTGGTATACCTGCATAAACCTGAATTATTAACAGGCAAGTGAATCCCTTAAAGGTACGTCATTCTGCACCCTAGGGTGTGGTACACTGCGTGATTCCAGGCTTTGCTTCCCTAATTTAACATGGGCAGCATGTCTTCAGCAGCTTCGAGGGTCCCTTACACACACCTGGCGACGGGCGAAGGGTTGGGAATGAGTGACTTTTGGCTGTCGCTTAGTATGCGAGGATGGCAGCGATGATCGCCCACCTGGTTGTGCTGGGTTTCACGGTGTTCTTGCTGGTGCTGTCCAGGCCAGGAACCAGTAAGTATCCATATGGTGAGCTGGGGCAGTTAAATATGTGGAACAGTATAGCTTAATGAGACCAGTATTTCATAGGAGGCCTTCCAAAGAACATTGTGTTTTAGGGATGGGAGAACCTCAGAAGGTTCTGAGGTTCTAAAATGTTCTGATCAGCTATACAAGGTTCTACAGAAATGTTTTAACCATCATTTTTCACCCTTAAACTACAGTCTGTGAAGTGAAAGGAATTAAAAGCAACTTAGAAAGGTACTACACTACCTCCAGCCTCCATTTGGGTCGTTGTAACACTAACACTAGACATCTGACTAGATAAAGACCTGCTGAGGAGTATATTAAGCTCTGAAATCGATGCATTGAGAATTATAGAACCTGGGAAAAGGTTCTGACAAGGTACTTTTACAGAAAATGACATGGGCCTTGGGTGGTTCTGAATGTATCTGAACCAGTTCGCCGATCCTGAACGTTTAGACACACTTCTGTTTATACATCACCTCTCTGCTGTATTTAGCATCCACATTCTCATTATAACTATACACATTAACTTGGAAATGGGAAGTGTTTCCCTTTAAACGTCATGTATTCTAGTCATAATTTACAAACAAAATAAATCTCTTGTGGATGCTTATCTACACCTGACATAACTGTCTATAGCTGTATCGTTTCACAGCAACAGACTGAGATGCCCGATGTAGACAAGCAGCCAGAGCAGGTGAAGTCCAATGGGGAGAGGATCCTGGTTTCAAGTTCATATTCACAGCTATAATGAAATGGGGAGAGGCTAAATACAGACACTGTATGTAATGTGTTAGCCAAAATGGATCTAAAAAGGTTGTTCTTTCCAGACTTCCCTGAGAAGTCTGGAGCTCCTTAAATTCACAATCCAGGAGGATGAGATGTATATGTAGATCATTTACCATGATTTTGCCTGACATTTCTTTACACTTAGGCAGCATGATCAGTTTACCCTAAAGTGGGTGATGAAAATTCTGCCAGTGGGACCTGTTTGAAATACTGTAATGTCATTTGGAAATGGTAGGAGGCGTGAGGGTAGGTGAGCCACTAAGGTTCAGCGACCATAACTCGATATGGTTCGATCTAGCTTTTGGGACATGTAAGCCCTCATCAAAGGCTGAAGTCCTAGATTTCAGAGAGACAGACTTCATCCGGATGAGGGAGATGGGCTGGAACAAGTTAGAGAGGACAGCATGAAGGATGTGGAGGAAAGATGGGGGCAATCAAGGGGCTATTCTTGAGGCAACAGTGTCTTCCATGAGAACAGTAATCAAAAGAAGTAGGTACAAGAGACCAGTATGGTTCTTTGGAAAGGTCAGGGAAGCAGTGAGACTCGAAAGGAAGGCCTTCACCAGGTACAAGGCAAAACAAGGGAAGGAAGAATGGAGAGAGAACCATACAAGAACAAGGGAAACCAAGAGGGTGGTCAGAGAAGCAAAGGCAGACACAGAGATGTGTGTTGCATAGGGAGTCGAGGGAGGGGAAAACAGTTCTTTAGATATATTAGGGGAAAGAAGAAATTGTTAGGCTAACAGAGGGAGGTAAGGTAATTGAGGAGGATGGTCAGAAAGTTCTTAATAACTGCCTCTGCTTTGCATTCACAGGGAAGGCAGAGGACCTCTGCCAGGGAGTGGCACTAAGGCAGCTGTAAGGGGGCTCCCTGAGATGAGACAGCAAGTATTTACCAGTGAAAGGGTTCGGAAAGAGCTAGCAGCCCTTAAGATAGATGAGGTCTTGGGGCAAGCTGGGATGCATCCGAGGGTGCTCAAGGCATTTGCAGGGGAACTATAGGGCTGTTCAGTAGCTCAGTTCATTACAGGGGTAGTTCCAAAAGACTGGAGGGTGGCAGATGCAATCCCGCTCCATAAGGGGGAGGGAGACCAGGAGCAACCAGGTAACTACAGACCTGTTTGTCTTACTTCTATTGTGGGTAACCTAATGGAGACTCTAGTCAAAGAGGACCTTTTGAACTACATGGAGAGCAGTGGACTCCATGATAGTAAACAGCATAGGTTCATGGCAGACTAACCTGATAGTATTCTTTGACTGGGTAACAAGGGTAGTGGACAAGGAGACGCGCGGGCCCTCTCTACTTCGATTTCAGCAAGGCTTTCAACTTGGTGCCTCACAGAAGGTTGCTGAAGAAGCTAGAGGATCTGGGTACAGCGAAGGATGCAGGTCTGAAACTGGTTGAGAGACAGCAGAGAGTTGTGATTAATGGAGTCAAATCAGAAGAGGAGGAAGTTCACCATTGGGGTGCCCCAAGAATTGGACCTGGGTCCAATCCTTTTCGATGTGTTCATCACTGACATGTGAGAAAATCTGGGGCAAGATGTGTCTTTTCGTAGACGACACTAAGCCCTGTGGCAGGGTAAACAGCAAAGAGGGGGTTAGGGAGGTGCAAAAAGACCTGCAAAGCTAGAGAAGTAGAGGTTTGGCAGTTGAAATTTAGTGCCAAATAGTGCCTGATGCATACAGGGAACAACACCACCAGGACAGAGTACTCATTTCCGGGGGGTTAAAAGTGGGTATGACTGTTGAAGAAAGAGACCTAGGGGTCATCATCAGAGACTCCCTAAAACAATCACACCAAGGTAACAAGGTCTACAGTAAGGCAGACAGGACGCTTGGGTGTATAGGAGGGGTATTGACAGCAGAAGGAAAAATGTATTATCTATAGATCATTGGGGAGGCCCCACCTGGAGTACTATGCCCAGTTGTGGAGTCTTCAGTTAAAGAAAGATAAGGACAGGCTGGAGACAGTGCATTGTATGGTGACCAAAATGACTGAGGGCCAGCAGGACAGATCTTACGAGGATCGGCTCAAGGCACTGAACATGTACTCACTGGAGGCCAGACGAGAGAGGGGAGATAAGATGGAGACGTTCAAGTTTCTGAAACGAGTGAACAAGATAAACTGCGAGGAGCTATTTAACACAAGTAGTGGATCAAGAACACAGGGGCATGAGTGGAAACTGATGGTGGCGAGGTTCTGGGGGGACATAAGAAAGGTTTCTTTTTACAGAAAGGGTGGTGGAGCTGCACTGCCAGCTGGGCACCAGAATTATCAATGGTTTCAGACTCGGCTGGGACATACTGGCTTAGTGGCTGCTGAACGTGGCAGCAGTAGGGCAGGGAGCATGGCAGTGGACAGTGTTGGTTAGAACCTATATGGTCAATAGATCCTGGGTTTGTTAGGGGTTATGGGCCCGTGGTCTTTTTCTGCCATCGCTGTCTTATATTTCTTGTAAGTTAATAGGGCCTCCTCTGGATGTCTCTTAAGGTATAAGAGACTTTGAGCATGATGTCTGAGCTACAAGACTGCAAAGAGAAGCTGAGTGATTCTGGCTACCCAGATCTCACGTGAGGAGTCTCTTATCCAATACGAGATGTCCATTGGAGGCCCTAGTAACTCACTCAAGTTAGGTAGGGTGATTTATAACAAGTTTAAGTCCTTTTTTTCAGATGTTTAATAAAACCTGGTCTCCACCGGCTCTGAACAAGCCACTCCTAACGTTCCTACACAAGAGACCACTCTGCGCAGGGATACAGGGTATAGGGGGTTGTTAATTATAAGTCCAACTTATAATTTAGGTTTTTGTATGCATGTGCTGAGTAAGGAAAACACAGTGCAAACAAGTAATAAAGAAAATATTTATTACATATTCGCGCCAAAGCATGTAACAAGGAGTTATATAAAAGGATGATTTCCACCAGTCAGCCCGGGGTTACAAGTACTGAATACATCTAAACACGAAATGATTGTCTGAAATCACACAAGTAATACTTGATTGGGGGACTCCATTGTTAGGAGGGTAGAACTGGGGGAGGAAGGGGAGAGGGAGGTGAGGTGCCTGCCTGCTGCCATGGCTTGGAGGGACAGGGAGCGAATCCTCAGGATCATGGGAGCAGCTGCACAAGGGAGGGAGCTGGATGTCATTGTCCACCTAGGGACAAATGACCTGGCTGGGAAAGGGATCAGAGCAGTGCAGGAGGAGTTTGTGGAGTTGGGAAGGGGCCTTAGACAAGTACAATGCATGGTAACCTTCTCAGAGGTGCTACCTGTCTATGGTATGGGTGAGGTTAGGGTGCTCTGTACCCTGGGATTCAATCAGTGGTTGGAAAACTGGTGCAGAGCTCAGGGTTTTGGCTTCATATTGGGGCTGGGGGTCCACCTGGAGGGATGCAGGTTTATACTGGCGCGATGGTCTGCATCTGTCCAGGAGGGGAACCAGGATTCTAGGTGATAGGTTTAAATGCTTCACTGGCAAGCATTTAAACTAGCCAAGGGGGGAGGCACTGAAAAGGAGAAGGGAAATGGATGCAGCATTTCCTTTCCGGAGATATTGCCAGTACCAAAGGCCCCAGTGGAGAAAAAATGAAGATCACAGAGGTTAATGACTGGCTCAGAAGTGGGGTGAAGAGAGTGGTTTGGGGGTGTTAGGGAACTGGAAAGGAGTTTGGGAGGATAAGGGACTGTATGCCAAGGACAGGCTTCATCTTGCCCCATTAGGGAAGGAAGTCCTTAAACAGGGATGGCTGACTACATTCAAGAAAAGTGGGGTTTAAACTTGTGAGGGGAAGGGATAAGGGAGGGGCAGACCAAGCCCTCTCCTCCAGATGAGGGAGTAGCCTTCAAACCCAAGGGGAGGTTTCAGGAGGAGCAGAGGAGGATGGAAGTATAAGGAACCTGGGTGGGGTTAGAAAGGGGATAAGGGGTGGGGGTTGGTGTTAGTAAATGCCAGGAGCTTGGGAAACAAGTTGCCAGAGTTCCAGGCCACGCTGTTCGGGGGGGATGTGGCGGCAGTCACAGAGACGTGGGCCAACAAAAACCATGACTGGGACCTAAACGTACACTATGCTTAGGAAGGATAGAAAGGAGGGCAGAGGGGGTGGAGTGGCTATGTTCATTAGAGATGACATAGAAATTGCTAGGGTAGAAGAGGCAGAGGGAAACGTGGAGGCCTTATGGGTCACCTTACGATCCCCAGCAGGCGATAAGGTCAAGCTGGGTGTAGTTTATAGGCTCCCCGGGATGAGTGATGTTCTAGAGGATGATTTGCTGGACAACATCATTGCCCAGTGTGGACCAAAAGGGGAAGCAGTGGTGTTGATGGGGGACCTTAATATGCCAGGTACAAAGTAGGGAACCATGTCCTCTATGGTGGCCAAGGAGCAGAGGCTGCTGGACGGCTTCCAGGATGTGTTCTTAACACAGCATGTGATGGAGCCCACAAGGGAGGGGCATGTCCTGGACGTGGTTCTTGCAGATGGGTATCTGGTAAGGGACCTGATTGTAGAGGACCCCCTGACTGGGAGGCGACCACAATACTGTCTGGTTTCAAATAAGCATGGGGGAGGGAGATCTAGGACACTGGCAGTGGACTTCAAGGGGCAGACTTTGTGGGCATGGGAAATATTCTCAAGGATCACTTGAAGGGATTACATCAATGACAAGTGTGGAAAGGAGATGGGAGGTCATAAAATGGGGACTTCATGGGGCAGTCAGCATCTGCGCTAAGTTGAAGCGTGAGGAGCAAGGTCACATAAACCATGCTGGTGGTCCAGTGAGGTACAGGTGGCGGTCAGAAGAAGGCAGCCTACAAAAATATAAAACAACAAGAGGGGATAGGGATAAGAATGTACCATCTTGCACCTAGAAAAGTCACCCGGATGGTGAGGGGAGCAAAGTCCAGTAAAGAGCAGCGGCTGGCACAGGGGATACATGGAGGGAAAAAGGGGTTCTTCTGGTACATTGGGGAGCGGAGAAAAACTAAGGGCCATCTCAGCAGATTGAGATCAGAAGGAGGGTGGGTGGAAGAGGTGAGGGACCAGGCAGAGGTATTTAACGAGTACTTTGCCTCTGTGTTCACTAGGAAGGGGGATGGGATATCTACAAAGCAAGGCACGATGGGGATAGAAGCGGCAGTGAGTGGGATCAGGGGAGCAACAGAAATGGAGCAAGAGGGAGGGAGAGATACGCCGGGGTGTCACATCTGGATAAGGACAAAAAGGCCAGTAAGGTGGAGGGGACAGATGATGCTATCTCTGCCAAAAGGGTGTGGTTAGCCCTCAAGGCCCTAAAGAAAGACAGATCTCCTGGGCCGGATGGCATTCATCCGAGAGTACTATGGGAATTGGCGGACATACTGGCTGCACCCCTGGCGGAGCTCTTCAACAGGTCACTTGAGACAGGGAGGGTACCTAGGGATTGGCGAGAGGCACATGTGGTTCCAATCCATAAAGGGGGGTCGAGGGAAGTACCAGGTAACTATAGACCCATCAGTTTGACCTCGGTGGTGGGAAAATTAATGGAGAGTATACTAAAGGAACGATTGGGGGTGTACTTGGAGGAGGTGGGAGGTCTGGAGAGTCGGCAACATGGGTTTGTGCCAGGTAGATCATGTCAAACCAATCTTGTGGAGTTCTACGAATGGATAACATCAGAACTGGACAGGGAAAGCCTGTGGATGTATTATTCTTGGACTTCAGCAAGGTGTTTGACTCTGTCCCACAGTGGTCTGGTGGAGAAACTGATGGGGTTAGAGTAGGCCCTTTGATGGTCAGATGGATTGAAAACTGGCTAGCTGGATGCACCCAGAGAGTAGTGGTCTGTGGGAGCTCGAACCCTAGAGAGAGGTTGGTAGTGGGTACCATGAGCTCGGTCCTGGGTCCGATCCTGTTTAATGCATACATATCGGACATCAGGAGGTTATAGGCTGTGAAATGAGTCTCTTCAGAGATGACTCCAATATGGGAGCAGTAGTTGAGGGAGAAGAGGGAGGTTGGCCCTGCAAGAGACCTGGACACCCTGGAAATCTGGGCTCACATATGGAATTAAATTTCAATATCACCAAGTGCAAGGTGTTGCATCTGGGCGGGAAACCCAAACACAGGTACACCCTGGGAGGGGAGGGCGCTGAGGGCTCAATAGGGGAAAAGACCTAGTCATGGTGGATAGCATGAATAACTCTGAGCAGTGCAGAGAGCGGCTAGCAAGGCAAACAGGATGTTGGGATGCATCGTAGGGGATCACCTCTAGGAGCAAGGAAGTGATTCTGCCGCTGTACAATGGACTCGTTAGACCACACCTTGAGTACTGTGTACAGTACTGGACACACACTTGAAGAGGGACATACAGCTCCTGGAGAGGGTACAGAGGAGGCAACTAAGATGATACGAGGGCTAGGGATTTGACGATGAGGACAGACTTGAGGAGCTCTGCCTGTTTTCATTGGAGGAGAGGAGATAGGGGACATGATTAAGGTCTTCAGGTACCTCAAGGAATAAATAGGGTAAACATGGAGGGATCTTTAGACTAAAGCAGGAGGTATCACCAGAGGCATGGTTTGAAGTTGGAAGGTGGAAGGGTGAGGGGGGAAAAGAGGAGGAGGTTTTTCACTGAGAGGGTAGTGGATCCTTGGAATGCACTGCCTGGCAAGCTGGTTCAGAGATCCACAGTGGAGGGCTTCAAGAGAGGGTGGGACAGACACAGAAAGTGGATGTATCAGATGATGGCCTGTCCCAGGGGGGTAGGGATGGATGATAGGGGGTTCTGGAACACAAGGGAGGGGAGGGCCTCGACACCCAACTAGGGATCTGAGGTTCAAGCAGACTCGATAGACCGTGAGGCCTAATCTGCTGGCAAATAGTATGTTAGTATGAAATCCTAGCTTCCCCCCCAAAAAATCAGGGCAGTTAGTGAGGTAAACACCAAGATAGAGAAGTCGATAGAGGGAAAGGCGGAGGTAAATGGAGAAAAAAGACTAAGGCAGTAAGGACAGGGATGGGGCAAAAAGGGTTAAGGCTGTCAAAAAATGGAGGGTAATGAGTACCAATGCCTATAGTCTAGGTAACAAGCTCCCTGAACTGGTGGCCTTGATGGAAGAGGGATGCCTGGATATTGTGGCAGTCACAGAAACATGGTACACAGAGAACCATGACTAGGATGTCAACATACCAGGGTACACAATCTACAGGAGGGACAGGGAGGGTAGAAGAGGAGGAGTAGCTCTCTATGTAAGGGAAGGGATCAAAGCAACAGAACTAAAGGGTAAACAGGGAGGAGAGGAGGCACTGTGGGTCACCCTGGATGCTGGAAATGGTACCACAGTCCGCGCAGGGCTTGTATACAGACCCCCTTCTCGGGGAGTAAATGATAGAAGGCATCCTTAGGATGGCAGAGAAAGGGGAGATATTGCTGATGGGGGCCCTGAATATGCCAGATGTTAACTGGAGCACCTCTGCTGCAGCCACATCCAAGAGCAGGGCCATTCTCGATGCCCTACAGGGGGCATGCCTCAGACAGCTAGTGTTGGAACCCACTCTGGAGGGAGTAATCTTAGACCTGGCACTCTCAAATGGGGATGGAGAGAAGATCTCAGATCTAGAAGTGGGTAGCCATCTGGGAGCAAGTGATAATTAAACAGTGTGGTTCACGATAAACTCAGCTGTAGAGTCAAGCCATACAAAAGTGAAGGTACTGGACTTCAGGAGGGCTGATTTTGTCAAAATGGGAGAGTGCCTCAGAAAAGCACTAGCAAATAGGCAAGAAGGAGGGGTGGAGCAACAATGGGGAAACATCAAAACCGCCATCACAGAGGCAACAAGCCTTTGTGTGAAGCAAATCAGAATGAAAGAAAAAAATACTATGGTTCTCAAAAGAGGTGGTGGGGAAGGTTAGGGAGAAAAAGATAGCATTCAAGAAGTATGAGGAAACACAGAAGGAGCAGGACAGAAAACTGTACCAGTTAAAGCAGAAAGAAGCGGGGAAGGCAGTCAGAATAGCAAAGGTCCAAACTGAGGAAAAGGTAGCCAACTCGGTTAAGAAATGGGATAAAACCTTTTATAGGTACATCAGGGAGTGAAGAAAGATAAAGGGAGGGATACTGAGGCTGAATAAAGAGGAGGGTGGGTGCGCAGAGGGGGACAGTGAAAAAGCAGGGATACTGAATGAATACTTCTGCCCAGTATTCACAAAGGAAGAGGAGGGGGAGGTGCTTAATTCCAGTCAGTAGAAACACTCTGGATAGGTGGGGTCAATATCAGTCCTTTCACAGAAGAAAGGGTTCTGAAAGAACTCCTAAAACTGAAGGTGGACAAAGCAATGGGGCCTGATGGGATTCACCCCATAATTCTAAAAGAACTAAGGGGAGAACTAGTAACATCATTGACTACCCTTTTTAACAAATCATGGTAGGATGGGGTAGTACCTGAGGACTGGAGGAGGGCAAATGTGATTCCCCTTCACAGAAATGGGAGCAAGACAGAGGCATAAAACTATAGACCTGTCAGTTTGACGTCAGTGGTAAGGAAAATGATGGAATCACTTCTGAAGGAAAGAATTGTTGAATACCTAGAGGCCAGTGGGGCACAGGACCCAAGGCAGCATGGATTCACAGTGGGAAGGTCACGTCAGACAAATCTAATCAATTTCTTTGACTGGGTGACCAAAGTGGTAGACAAGGGAGGGGCTGTGGACATGGCCTACCTAGACTTTAGCAAGACATTTGACACAGTCCCACACAAAAGATTAATAAACAAATCAGCCAGCCTGGGAATGGGTCCCAGGGTGGTAGCCTGGATAAAACATTGGCTGGACAACAGCACGCAGATGGTAATAGTAAACAGAGTCCACAGTGAAGAAAGGGGGGGTTACTAGTGGGGTACCGCAGGGTTCAGTACTGGGTCTGGTCCCTTTTAATGTCTTTATAAGTGACATTGCAGAGGGACTGGAAGGAAAAGTATGTCTCTCTGCAAATGACGCAAAGATCTACAACAGGGTTGATATACACAAGGTGGGGTGGAAAGGATGAGAAGGGACTTGGGAAGGTTAGAGGAATGGTCAAATGTTTGGCAGCTTAGATTCAACACAAAAGTGCAAAGTAATGCACCTGGGAAACAAAAATGCAGAGGAAGAGTACACAATGGAGGGTGAGATACTGACAACAACAAAAATGGAAAAGGACCTGGGGGTAGTTATATCAGATGACCTAAAGGTGGGCAAGCAATGTGAGAAGGCAGTAAGGAGGGCTGTGGGGGGATACTGGGATGCATAGGGAGAGGTATCACCAGTAGAAAACAGGAGGTTGTTATCCCTCTGTGCAGACAATAGGTGAGACCCTGTTTGGAATACTTTGTGCAGTTCTGGAGACCCCATCTCCGCAAAGACATAGACAGGGTGGAGGCTGTCCAGAGGAGGGCAACCAAAATGGTGCAGGGTCTGCACCAGAAGACATATGAAGAGAGGCTAAAGGAGCTTAATATGTATACCCTCAAGGAAAGGAGGGAAAGAGGGGACATGATAGAAACTTTCAAGTACCTCAAGGGAATCAACAAAGTCCAAGAGGCTAGCATCTTTCAGAAAAAGAGATGTGCAACAACAAGGGGGCACAATTTGAAGATAGAGGGGGGGACAGCTCAGAGGTAATGTGAGGAAGTATTTTTTCACGGAGAGGGTTGTGGGTGCATGGGTTGTGGAGTAAAAAAACGGGGGGAATTCAAGAATGCATGGGACAGACATAAGGCAGTTCTAGTGGAGGGGTAGGAGGAAGTAGGCTGTTGCTTAACTAGGATCTGCAGCTTATTCATTAGGTAGGGAAATGGGCAGACTAGGTGAGCCAAGCGGTCCTTATCTGCTGTCAAATTCTGTGTTTCTGATTAATTTCCCAAGGGTGGAAACAGAAGCTGTCGGCAGGAAAAAAGCCCATTGGCCCATCTTGTGATAGAAATATACAGCCACTTGGAAAGGTTACACCAGAGGTGGCGTAGTCTAGTAGAGCATAGAATTGTAAACCAGAAGACGTGTGTTTGAATCCCACCACTGCCACTTAGTGTGTGACCTGGAGTAAGTCACTTGGCCCCCAGCTGCTGTCACGCGGGAATGCAAGTGTGCAGTTGTGTCACTCATAATCTGAAGGCCCACGAAAAGCACTTACAGATGAGGTGTTGGACCTGCTTGTAGGTATCCTCAGCCAGGAGATAGTATTATCCTGTCTTAAATCAAGGCAACAGGCATTTCATGGAACCTCTAGACCAGGGTTGCCCAGCCTTTTCTGGGGTTGTGAGCCACATTGAAATTTCTGAGTAAGGTGTGAGCCACAACAACGTGCAGCCCTTACCATACCCATATTTATGAGTTCAAATAATAACAGTCATAGTAATCGTATTTTATTAAGTTACAGTATTTAAAAACATAATTATTCAGAGCAGCTCTGGAGCTTTAGATTTGCTTGCAGACTTAGTAAAGGTATCTTGTTGAGCACTCAGGGCACTTTTCAGCTCCTTTACTTTGACTTTTCTCAAATTTAAAAGACTGTGATGTGTACTTGACACGTAATTGACAAATCCCTGGAGAGCCACATCAAACTGCTTCGAGTGCAACATGTGGCTCACGAGGTGCAGGTTGGCTACCCCTGCTCTAGACAGAATGTGATGTTACTGTCTGGCAAACCGTGCGTTGTTACGTCCAGTTTCTTTATAACTACACATTCGTGTGGAAACACTTGACTGCTTGTGCACACCTGACGCCCTAAGTTAAAGGGTAGATCAAGGGACCTCATTCCAAAAACAGGTGCATTAGAGTTCTTAGCATTTCTTAGACTTTGATATAAGATTACTACAAACCAGACGTGGAAGTATTTCCTCTCAGGACCTCCTTGCAAATGAGCTTGCTCAATGGAGTTTTTTCCTGCTTAATAAACTTGAACTTGTATTTACAAATTACGTTTTCCATTAAAAGCCATTCTAGCTAATGATTACGCAATACTGGGAAATGAGGACTGGTTAAGAGTGATTAAATTAGGAAGTGGTAAAGTGGAGGTAGAATATTTGGTGATATTCTTACTAATACAGTGAAATTAGCATGAAAGGCCAAACTAAATTATAATGAAGACAACCCAGACAACACACAGATATATAAATATATATATATATGTTTAATTTATGTTTATTAATTTTAAAATATGAACATACAGATCCTTGGCTCCAAGTATAAAAATTACAAGCAAGCAGTGTCGCCATTGGAGTTGTGCATTCTTTTTCCAGTGTGACCACATTAGAGGGATCGCCAAACATCGAGTAGTAGAGCCCCATCTGTAACGGATGAGGTGTTGCAGCCAAGCTGCAGATGTGCATCCTCTATGCTGGGCCTGGTGCTCTTGTTCATGTCACTAATCTGATGTATGAGTCCATACCCTGTAATACTTCAGAGTACATGGGACACGTCCATTAGAAGTGCATTCCTGAGTGTAGATCTTCAGTTTTCACACTCTATTTGATAATGAACCTTTATTATCAGTAGAGAGCTCCATACCCCCCATTCTGTGTGTTACATTGTTTTTTTTTTTTCACATCTGAGATGTGTGACAATCCATAAACTCGAGAGACATATTTAGTCATCACACTGTATGGATGTGTAACAAAAAAAAAAAATCCACAGTCAGGTGCTTATGTTTTTATGGTTTTTTTATTTATTTTTTTTTTTTACAATGACTGGTGCAGGGACATGAGCTAAAAAATCCAATTTCCCAGCAGGGAAAGTAAGTGTGAGCGCCCCAAACGCCATAATAACTGGGTATGATGTTGTTCCCGGTTATTACAGCGTTTGAGCTCACTGATAATCAGTGTGATAAAGGGTGTCACCAGCTATATATAGTTATATTTCATTATTTCATACGGTGTTCGATATATTACAATACAATATAACATTGTTAAAATCTCAGTAAACAGCATTAATTAGGGTAGTCCCCTTGGTGTAGAGGTAGAGTTACTGCTCATGACACTGGTGACCTGTGTTCATGACCCTAGCTTGGGTCAGAGGGCCAGCAGAAAGAGGAGGCATCCCAGCAAATGCTGTCCTCCATCGAAAAGGGAGGGTTGCACTCCCTGTTAACACATTGCCACCTGGATGACGTGAGGAGGGAGACACACCCTCAGGTGGGAGTGCAGCAGTTGGGTGACCGGGAGGCAGACACACCCTTGCGTGGGAGTGCAGCAGTTGGGTGACGAGGAGGCAGACACATCCTCGGGCGGGAGTGCGGCAGTTGGGTGACATGGGGAGGCAGACTCACCCTCAGGTGGGAGTGCAGCAGTTGGATGACGTGGGGAGGCAGACACATCCTTAGGTAGGAGTGCAGAGGTTGGGTGATTTGAGGAGGGAGACACACCCTCAGGTGGGAGTGCAGTAGTTGGGTGATGTGAGAAGGGAGATGCACCCTAAGGTGGAAGTGCAGCAGTTGGGTGATATGGGAAGGGAGGTACACCCTCAGGTGGGAGTGCAGCAGTTGGGTGACATGGGGAGGGAGACGCATCCTCAGGTGGGAGTGCAGCAGGTGGATGACGGGAGGGAGACATGCTGTTAGGTTGGAGTGTAGCAGTTGTGTGAGGTGGGCACGCCCTCAGGTAGGAATGCAGTAGTTGAGTGATGTGGGGAGGAGACACACCCTCAGGTGGGAGTGCAGCAGTTGGGTGACATGGGGAGGAAGGCACACCTTCAGGTAGGAGTGCAGCAGTTGGGTGACATGGGGAGGGACACACATCCTCAGGTGGGAGTGAGTGCAGCAGGTGGATGACGTGGGGAGGGAGACATGCTGTTAGGTGGGAGTGCAGCAGTTGTGTGACGTGGGCACGCCCTCAGGTGGGAGTGCAGCAGTTGTGATGTGGGGAGGGAGACACACCCTCAGGTAGGAGTGCAGCAGTTGGGTGACATGGAGAGGGAGACACACCCTCAGGTGGGAGTTCAGCAGTTGGGTGACGTGGGCACGCCCTCAGGTGGGAGTGCAGCAGTTGGGTGAAGTGGGGAGAAAGACACACCTTCAGGTGGGAGTGCAGCAGTTGGGCGACATGGGAAGGGAGACGCATCCTTGGGTGTGAGTGCAGCAGTTGGGTGCTGTGGGGAGGGAGACGCATCCTCGGGTGTGAGTGCAGCAGTTGGGTGCTGTGGGAAGGGAGGCACAGCCTCAGCTGGGAGTGCAGCTGTTGGATGATGTGGGGAGGGAGACACACCCTCAGGTGAGAGTTCAGCAGTTGGGTGAAGTGGACAGGGGGAGACACCCTCAGGTGGGAGTGCAGCAGTTGTGTGATGTGGGGAGGGCGACACACATCTTGGCTCTTGAGAGCAGTCACGCAGGACCTTGCACATATGTACACTGGAGTTCTACATGGCGGCTTCCCAAGGGAGCAATACCAGTAAGCAGGAAAAACCCTGAAGCAAGCAGGATAAAGCCGGTGCTCCTGGGTCCCAACCACCCAACTGGCTGCTCTTTATCCCGCATGTGATGGCCGGAGTGGGCTGCAGAACGAAGTCTCCTGATGAAACCACCGTGTTGTTGAGGCTGCACCACGGCACTTGGAAGAGGTAAGCACCAGAGAAAGGTAGAGGTGGGTCTGGGAGTCATCACAGTTGATGAGGACAGAACCAGCAATGGGGGAGAAAGAGAATAATTAATTAAAATATTCCTCAGTTTCTGACATCGAATTCTATGTAGCCAAGTGCAATGCACTACAAAACTCCAGGTGGCTAACAATGTCCTGTTATTTTACTGCCCCCCAAAGAGGGG
This sequence comes from Neoceratodus forsteri, assembly GCA_016271365.2. Lineage (NCBI taxonomy): Eukaryota > Metazoa > Chordata > Ceratodontiformes > Ceratodontidae > Neoceratodus > Neoceratodus forsteri. The sequence continues at coordinate 87,817,802 of JADMNL010000029.1, forward strand.
AGCGGGGAGGAATTTGTTGAATTAGTGTTGACTGGTGTTGGATACCCTGAGACAGTACTCGGAGACTGCAGCCTCTGGATGGATAGTGTAGGAGAGCAGATCACTGCTGAGTTAATCCAGTTAATGGAATTTTATGTGTCAGTGATGTCAGAAGTCCATTGGGTAATGATATCAGAGGTTCATCGGACAGTGGTGTCAGCAGTTCATGTGATGGTCATGTCAGAGGCTCTTTAAGCAAAAATAAAATTGGCTTAAAAAGTGGATCCCAGACATTTCAGACCTTTTAGACCTGGAACTGTCCCCCACTTGATTCAGCTGTGAACAGTGAGGTTTATAGATTTCTTGATTTGGACAAAAAAGAAATTAAAACTCTTATACTGAATTCATGGTTTCCTAGACTGAAAAGCAGAAAGAGGACTGTAGTTTAGAAGTGAGATTCTACAATCATGCTAAGTGTTCATCTTTCTGTTTCAGGCTTGTTTTCTTGGCATCCAGTCTGTATGTCATTAGCGGTAAGTTAATTGTTTAGAGATTAAAAAACACACATGTACTTAGCAGCATAGTGAATATTAATTTATTCAGACATCTTCAGTGAAGGGCATCACACTGTGCCCGTAAGAGCTGGCGCTCTACCCTTTTTTTTTTATTTGCAATGTTTGATTAGAGAAGGCACACTGAGGAAGGTCAGCTCATTTCCCTGTTTCCCTGTTTGGGGGGGGGGGGAATTAAATGGACCTGTTTTATTGATGGGGAGTGTTGGCCAAGACTCCGGGGAAAATTCCCTACTCTTCTTCAGTAAGTACCATGGGATCTTTAACATCCACCAGGACAGTGACCAGAGATGATATCCCATCTGAAGGACAGCATCTCAACAGTGCAGCACCCCCTAATGCAGCACTTCAGTGTAGTGTTGGGTATTAGCCTATGTTCCTGGTGTTGGACTAGGACTTTGCCCCAGCCACGAACACACAGTACTACCTATTATCCACTCCGGAAACTCTGGTTCATCTTAAGAGTCCAGATGCTGATGGGAAAACACTGTAATATTTAGACAAAATTAAACTTCTGTTTAAAATCTGTAATTCTCACACGTCTTTTTTCATTACTTAGGACATTTTCTTGATGACAGGTTTCCTACCCTGTGGACTTCCAACTACTCCCTCAGCTTGTCTGCTTTGTCTGAATTGTGCCTGAATATCCTCAAGAAACCAAGATGACATTTAGATGTTTTTTGGTGCAGTATTAGACACTGCTGAGCAATTAAAATCACGAATTGTAGTGAGAAAGAAATAATGTGACCTACTGGAAATTCAAACCAGGCTGCAGAATACTGTCCAGGTGCTCTTTTTTTTTTGTCCCGGACCTTCCCCTATGGAGGATCGGCCTACGCGCACACCCTGCCCCCCCATGCCCAGGCTTACTTTCCTGGGTGGCCACTCGGTTCTCCCCCAGACAATAGTCTTGAGCCCTGGCTTACCCTCCAGGGTGGGGCCACGAGAGCATGACCCCTCCCCGGCGGACATTGGTCACATTGGGAGCGGCAGCAGGCAGGGTGTCATGGATGGGGGCCAGATTTTTAGATGCAGAGATCCCTGGGTGCGGGGACATGCAACGATGGCCAGCATCCACCTGGCCTCCCTGAAGTGATGGTGCCAGCAGCGCTGGCATCCCCAGCCTCCGCCAGAGGTCCACAGAGCACCAGACCCCCCCCCCCCGGAGAAGGAGAGCAGTCCCTGGGGTGCTCAATCCTTCTCCCCTCCGGCCAGCCCGGGATGTCGGTACTGCAAGCGGACACCTTGCCACTGTGCCGGCAGGCTGGCTACCATCCAGGTGCTCTGACCACTGAGCTACAGGCTCACATTCTTGGCCTTGGGGTTCATGGACACACTTCCTTTCTCTGGTATTTCATATCCTGCAACCAGGAATAATCAAGATCACAATTAGATATTTTTGGTGCAGGAGAGACATACTGTAACATCTGTCGGTGGACACAGGCACGTTGGCTCATTATATCTGCCCATTCCTTCCAAATTAATGCTGAATGAGAGAGCCCTACAGCGCTACACTCTCCCGTTCCCCCCTTCATTTCTGGTATGGTCTTTCCCAATCCCTTGTATCTGTCTCACCCTCATTTGAATTCCCCCACTGATTTCGCACAGACCACCTTCTCCAGCAGTCTGTTCCACCTTTCCAGCAGCATCTATGTTTCACTAGCTTATGGAGAGAGGCAAGAAGGCAACTGCTCATTAGAGCCTATGTGTAAAATCTCAATATATTACATGTAAAAATAAAAAGTACTTCTGGTATCTCTCGTAAACATGTCTCCCCCCTCCCCCCACCAGCTTCATGGACTTGCCCCTGGTGTTTGTGTTTCCACTCAGTTTGAACAGTTCTCCGTTATCCACTTTATTTACCCTGTGGAGGTATTTGTATGGAGTCGTGTCCCTTCTCTCCCTGCTCTCCTTCAAGTGTGTATGTATTCAGATCCGTCTACTCTTACTTGTACACCTTTTCCTGCTGTCCTTGGAGCATCTTGGCTAACCTCCTCTGCACCACCCCCCAAAGTTTTCCCAATAGTGTCTCGGACTCTTATGGTTTTCTTTTTACATCCAGTTATGAACTTGAACGTGATCAGTACCCCCCCCCAAAAAAAAACAAAAAAAAACCTACCGGCTTCTAGCCTGTAACAGACCATTTTTACTGCTGTATGTTCCTGTTTACCAAACACATAACGAGTGGCACTGAGATTGAGTAGTTCAGTGAAACATCAGGTAGCTGCTCTTGTTGCTTTTTTTTATCATTATAGTTTTCAGTATATTTCTGTGTGCTCTCTCCTGATCCAACCCACATCCTGCTGCCTTAACTTTCCACCTCGAAGGAGGTCAGAGCTCACCATAACCATGATCCATAACCATGATCGACTGCGCGTCCTTTGTGCCAAGTGACCACGGAGCTTGGGCCTAGTGTTGGCACCTCCTCTGCTCCTTCCCATCTATGGGCTGTCACATCTGCCAACATTGGAGGACATCATTAAAGCAGAGAGGTACCTTGTAGAACTGCTTCCCTCCTCCTAGGCCATCAGGGGACAGACGTTCCATGTGAAGTGCAGAACTCCCATCCCAGAGGAGAAGGCTCATTCCTAAGACTGTCTTTGTTCTGCTGCAACTGGATGAAATTGCAGGTTGAGAACGCAAACCCGCAGTCCCCTGAGCAGTAGGAAAACACCTTTAAGTTGCCCTTACAGTTTTTATAACTGAGCGCTCCCTGTAACCTTTTAACAGTTACCTAAACCTTTATTTTAACTTGCAACATTAGGTAAAACAGATCCCATAGGTCTGATGAATGGAAGCTGCCCTGTTGATAGTGTGTCTTCTTACCTTAAAATATGTCATTTAATACTGTCTAGCTGCATTCATTTTGAAAACTCATGCCGAGATCTTCACCTGTGATGGTGCGGACATTGTGCACAGTGACATCATTGAAGCAAAACCACTGGCCAGCATACACAGAAAGCCACTGTGCACTGTGTAATTATCGTAGTAGTTGGCCCCTGTAAATGCATATATTAGACTTAATTTAAGGTAAGGAGACACACTGTTAACAGGGCAGCTTTCATTTGACAAACCTATAGGGTCTGTTTTACCTAATGTTCTGAAGTTAAAATAATGGTTTAGGCCGGCCTGTTGGTGCTGGTGGTTGAGGCGCTGGGGTTGGGAGGCACGTAGCTGGCGTCGCCTGACGCCGGGGGCAGGAGAAAAGTAAAACTGGAGCTGGCAGGCACCATGATGGCCCGGCTGTGCCTGTGCTGTTCCTCCAGAATCTGGATGCTGGCCTTCTGCTTCTTGCCCATGGCCCTGTCACGGGGAGGGAAGGGGACGGGGGCAACCCGTGGGTGATTTCCCAGGGAGGTTCGGTGCGGGGATGTCAGGGCCGGAGAGGTGAGCTTCTCAGAGAGAGGCCATAGCCACCTGCCAGCCCCCACAGAAAAGTACATATGGAAAACAAAATAATGGTTTAGGTAACCTTTAAACTTCAAATTTTTTTTTTAATATATTGTTTTCCCCCATCACCATCATTGCTCATCCCCTCTGCCAGGCCACTTCACAGCACCATCCACTGTGTTTCTCTGTTGCTTACCTGGTCACAGGTATCCATGCAGGGTTCATCCTGCATGGTGTGTTCCTTCAGGAGCATCAACAGACACGACCTCCCTCAGGTCCATGTAATGTAGGGGGAGATCTGCGGCCAGTTGGAAGTGTTGGGGTCTGTGAGTGCCAGCGTCATGCCGGCACACACCAGGGGTTTCACCACTTAGTTTCACCCTATTTTCATGATGCATCCCACAAGGACTCTATGGTACGTTGTGCATGTAGTTGCATGGCCAGTCTCAGGAGTCAGACTGTGTCTCCCCAGCGAGTCTCTTCAGCTGCGCCACAGCCTGTGGTCACCCGGGTGACATTGTTGTAGCAGCCAGTGTTGCCTTCCCTCGGAAGAGGAGGAGAGCGAGCTCGGAGACACTTAAGCCATGTTCCCCAGGCTGGCCTCCAGTGTACGAGGCTCATTCGGGAACCCGGTCATCGACATCATGGGTGGCACGGACTGGCCTTTAAATGTAATTCTTAGTGAAATTTGAGAAAACCTGGTGGTAAGCACTTTGCATTCCCAAAATGATCTGGACCCCGATGGCATCACCCCGGAGGTGATTCTAGCTTCATGTGTTGTGCCTTCACCACCTGGGTGTGCTCTAATGATTGTTGCTAGTTTATACCTGTATCTCTTATTGTCTAAAAAATGTGGACATTTACATGAACAGTAACTGAAAGTGTACAATAGTGTGTGTGTGTGTTTTGGGGGGGGCTCTGAAACTGCATATAGAAATGTATGGGGAGTTATGACTATGGATTTTGGGGCTCTGGGGATACATGACTGGATGTAAGAACACAGGAGGATCTGAGAGTGGGCATTGGGCCACAGAGTGGGGGACTAGATTGGGTGGGGCAACTAAAGGGGATCAGAGGGATCTGAGATGGGGTGCAGGGACCCAGGAAAGTCAGAGACTGTGTGTAGAGTCCCAGGGAATCACTGGGTGCATTGGCTTGTAGGATTGTAGACTGGCCCAGGGTATCTCAAACAGGGTGCGGGGGTCCGGTGAGCTGTACGGTGGTCACATGCTTATGGGATTAGAGACTAGGTGTGGGATTGGCACCCTCTAGAGTCTTCCCCCATCTCTCAGCTGCACAAGCTGCACTGTTTCATTGTTCATTCCTTGCCTTTGCAGTTCTGCCTGGGTATGACGGAAGCCATCTTGCTGTTTTCCCACGAGAGCTCACCACTGTGTCTGTGGTCCCACAAGACGAAGGTCCGGCTGCACTGGATTATACAAGCTTTGGTGCTGATTGCCGCTATCACTGGACTGGTATTCATTGTCGCCAGCAAGAACCTGAGTGAGCAGCCACACTTAGTGTCATGGCACAGCATTCTGGGAGTCATTACCTTAACTGCCACCTGCGGCCAGGCCCTCTGTGGGATCGTCCTGCTTTTCCCAGGGCTGCTTAAGAACTCTTCCATCGTGCGTCTGAAACTGTACCACGCCACCTGCGGATTGCTGTGTTACCTGCTGGCCACAGTCACCATGGTGTTGGCTGTGTATTCCGATTGGTTCCAGGCTCAGATAAAAGGCGCTGCCTGGTTCTTTTGTGTGGCTGTACCATTTTATCCTGCTCTGGTTATCATGAACCAAATAACGAATGCTTACTTACCAAAGAAGAAAGTGCAGATATAAGCTTTGTTTTTAATGACAGCACTCCCACTTCAATTTCATAGCTGACTGAGTGCAGTTCTGTGTGATTGTGTATGCTTTCTGTTACCCTAGCAAGGAGGATAGTTGAATGCCTCGCAACAGTGCCTCAGGGAACCCTCCATCACCCATGTGCAAGTGTTGCTGTGATAGATAGTCTGGATGGCGTGGAAGTGAAAACCTGCAGCTTCTGTTCCCAGCAGTCTGTCTGAATTGTTATTGATACGTTTGCACAAGTGAAGAACATGCTTTCTTTTTCTTTTCTTTGACATATGTAAAGCAGCAGTTCATGTGAACAGTCACATCTTCATTATTTTAAATTGTTGTATTTTGTTGCAGTGGTACTGTCTTATCAGATAACTAGTATTTAATATTTTTGTGCAACATTTGTTGATGCCTGCTGTTTGTTTTTGTTTCCAGATTCATTTATGTGGTGCTACATTATGATTTATGTTCACCATGTTAGAACTTACTTTTTACAGCCTGAACTCAGCCCTGATATCCCTCAGGGACCCATGAAGTCAGGGAGCACTGGCTGTTGCATGCTAGTTCTCCTGTTTAGTTTTGTGCTCTGGAGTTAGCCCCACTGTCCCCCAGCAGGGAACAGTGTCTGTTGCACGCTACTTCATTTTCGTCACAAGGAAAGTGATGCTAGACAGACGGTGTTCAAACACAGTGGAGAAAATTGATGAAAACCTTGCAGCAGCCATATTTAAGGAAGCCCTCCTTTAATTGTTATAAATCTAAATAAGTGGCAGTTAAAGGAGACTAAAAATGGAGAAATGGCGTCTTACAATAGGGGAAAGAAGGTGTACTCCGGAATGAAGTATGAAAGGAAATGAAAAACAAAACTTTCTCACTGTAACATGAACTGCTGCTTTAGTGAACACATATTTATTTTTAAACAGGAACCTTTTCCTGTTGTTGATACTGACAGAGTTTGTAAAATATGTGTGTGTGTGTGTGTGTGAAGTTTTATATATTTTACCCTTTGACACTATTGATTGTGAAACTGTTCTTTGTTTCTAAGACAGGAATGAATACTCTTGTCGCCCCCCCCCCCCCTTTCCGGGCACCATTATATGGTAACCCTGCATGGTCTCAGGTCACTGTGGTGAGCTGAATACTCTGCAGCTGGCTAGCATGGCCTGTGTTCTGGTAGCTTACTGCAAGTTGTCTGTGGTCATGTTTATTTATTTATTTATTTGCATTTGTTAACCAGGTAAGCACTCTAGACATCAAAGTGCCTATTTTCAGGTGTGACCTGGGAGGGTTACAGAGTATATAGGAAACAAAACACAGAGTCGAGGTAACATACAGGAGCCACAGGCTCCGACATGTGGGTGGTACAGCATATGGTACAACAGACTTAAAACGGTCTTGAAGACAGTATAACAGCAAGAATTTCATAACAGATTCAAGAGGTAAAAACAGCACAAAAGAGAATTACATCAAAATAATTGAAAGTACAAGCAAGCATTTACATGACGTGAGCTCCTATCTTGAGAGAGAATGTACAACAAATAATGCAAGATAGAAGCAGGTACTGTTATGACAGGGTCGCCTCACTAACAGGAGGCCGGTTAAGTGCTATTATGCTGGTTATCAGCAGAGATTCATCAGCGGCCGGTGAATCAGCACATAGGACAACTCCCTCAGTGAATCAGTGGGGGAGATAGTCCTGGGTCTGTGTGGAACACAGACAGACAGAGGCAGTTTTGAGGAAGCTCCATAGGATGTTTTGAAGCAGGGATGGGAGGGAGAGGCATGAACTAGGGCGGGAAGGGAGCTCCATAGTCTTGACTTGTGGACATAGAAGGCCCGGTCCCCAGCAAGGGTGCGGGTCTTAGGAACCAGGCAGACCTGTGCCGCACTGGATCTTAAGTGGTAGGCAGGGGTTCCGTGTTTAAGGGGAAGGGCAAATGCAGAAGGAGTGGCCGTTCTAACTACATTATCTACGAAGTTGCCGGACAAAGGCGTGGTGCTTTTCAGGGGGGAGCTACTCCAGCCGTGAGTAGAGCTCACAGCGATGCGTAAGGCGAGGGGTGAGAGTGCGAAGTGGCATATATTGTTTTAAGCAGTGTCCCATTTCGCAAGGCTAGAATTTGGGACTGGGCAAAGGCTACGAGCCCATAACAAAGCATGGGAAGAAGTATCCCCCTGGCTATAGTGAGCTGAGCGGCTGGGGTGAGGCAACCTTTGACTCTGTAGGCAAGTCCGAGCTTACCATTCTAGGCTTTATATACATTCTGAAGATGCATGGTGAGATCCAGTTGTGGATCAAGGGCAACTCGTAGATACTTGACGGAGTCAATGACTGGCAGGAGGGAGCCATTTGCACCATAGATAGTTAGAGGCTCGGGGCAGGAAGAGGTTTTGGCCACAGAGCCAGAGAGCATGGCCTGGGTCGTCTTCACATTGACGTAAGCTTGTGGCCCTCGAGCCACTTCTGGATAAGATCGAAGTCGGAGTTAAGCCGGGAGTTGATGATAGAAATATCCTGAGAACTGGCCAGTACGACGAGGTCGTCTGCATATAGAGTTGGGTGCCCATGGGTAGTAGCGGAGGGCAGTTCATTAATAAATAGAGAAAACAGAATGAGTCCAAGTATGGATCCCTGGGGGACCCCGCAGTTTACTGGGGAGAGGGAAGAGAGGGTGCAGTTGAAGCAGGTGTATTGCTGCCTTCCCACAAGGTAGTTGGAGAACCAGGCAAGGGCATGGTGGGAGAATCCGAGAGAATGAAGAGTAGAGTGGAGGAGGGAATGGTCTACCCGATTGAAGGCCTCAGAAAGATCAATGAAGATGGCACTGGTCAGTTTGCCTTGGTCTGTCACGGACCTGATCTCGGAGGTAACCATGGCAAGTGCAGTCGATGAACTGTGCCCTTTTTGATGCTGATGGTACGTATGGTGTCATGTAATAAGTAAACCCAAGGGAATGAGATTTTTTAATGGAAAGTATAGAAAGAAAACAGGAACTCCACCAAGCCATCATCCAGGTAACTGAGCACTGAAAATAAATGCCCAGTGGACTGATGGAACACTAGGGGGCAGATTGCAGAAGTATGAGAGCTTGTATTAAGCAAACGAGCAAAAGGGGAACTGCCCCAAGCTATAGCTATGCGATGGATGAATGTGAACAATACCAAACCAACAGACCTTGCACTTGCTTCCCTCTCACGCTGAGCAATCTCACAAAACACATCTGAACACATATTCATATTTGTTTCAGCTGGGACAAAAATAACTTTTTATAACTTTTCTAGTAATTGTTTTTAAATGTAACTTAGATAAGTAATGTCTTTTTTTTGCACATATATATTGTTTCTATTATTATAGGGCTCATTTTTATTGACACTTAAATATTTTTAGCAAAGCATGTAAAAATGTAAACATAGAAACATAGACTTTGACAGCAGATAAGGACCGCTTGGTCCACCTAGTCTGCCCATTTCCCTACCTGATGGATAAGCTGCAGATTCTAGTTAATCAACAGCCTGGTTCTTCTTACCCCCACAAGAATTGTCTTATGTCTGTCCCATGTATTCTTAAATTCTCCAACAGTTTTAGACCCCACAACCTCCTCAGGAAGACTGTTCCATGAGTCCATCACCCTCTCTGTGAAAAAATACTTCCTCACATTGCCCTTGAACCGTCCCCCCTCTATTTTTAAATTGTGTCCTCTTGTTCTTGCACATCTCTTTTTCTGAAAGATGCTACCCTCTTGAACTTTGTTGATTCCACTGAGGTACTTAAAAGTTTCTATCATGTCCCCCATTCCTCCTTTCCTCAAGGGTAAACATATTAAGCTCCTTTAGTCTCTCCCTGTATGGCTTCTCTTGCAGACCCTGCACCATTTTAGTTGCCCTCCTCTGGACTGCCTCTATCCTGTCTATATCCTTGCGGAGATGGGGTCTCCAGAACTGGACACAGTACTCCAGATGGGGTCTCACCAAGTGTCTGTACAGAGGGATAACAACTTCCTGTTTTCTGCTGGTGATGCCTCTCCCTATGCATCCCAGTATACCCCCAGGCCTCCCTACTGCCTTCTCACATTGCATACTAACCTTAAGGTCATCTGATATGATTACCCCCAGGTCCCTTTCCTTTTTTGTTGTTGTTACTACCTCCCCCCATTGTGTATTCTTCCTCTGGGTTCTTGTTTCCTAGGTGCATTATTTTGCACTTCTTTGCATTGAATCCTAACTGCCATACTTCTGACCATTCCTCCAACCTTGCCAAGTCCCTTCTCATCCTTTCCACTCCATCTGGTGTATCAACCCTGTTGCAGATCTTTGTGTCATCTGCAAAGAGGCATACTTTTCCTTCCAGTCACTCTGCAGTGTCACTTATAAAGACATTAAAAAGGACTGGACCCAGTACTGAACCCTGTGGTACCCCACTAGTAACCCCTCTTTCTTCAGAGTGGACTCCATTTACAATTACCTTCTGTGTCCTGTTGCATAGCTGTGAGTTTTTGGTGGTTCTGTGATCACTCACTTCCACCTGGTGATGCCACCTTATAATGTCACAGTTTAAGGACTATATGAGTAAGGGTCTGTATTCAAGCATCTGAACCCTTGGGGAAAAAAACACGTGTAGTGGGTGCGAAATGCCATTGAAAGGTGGTGTTTTCTGTGGCAGCTACTGGGTGTCTGTACATCTTTAACCTTTGTGCACTTTGTAAGTTCTAATAAACTTTTCAACTGTTTTGCACATTATGTGCATTTATGAGATTGCTCAGCCTATGAGGGAAGCAAGTGTGAGATCTGTTGGTTTGGTGTTGAGCTTATATTAGAACTACAGGCCAAAGAAACACATTAATTTTCATTTCTGTGAGACTAAACAGATTGAGTCTGGTAATGTTCAGGGCAGTTATGTCTTGTGACAGTTGGGTGCTGCCTACTTGTTCAGAAGTGTTATTTCTCTGTACTGTCTGTGCTGTTGTCTGTCTCTCTGGTCATTGGGTGTGAGGGGCCTGGCACCCGCAGTAGTGATCTTCATTAGCACTGTTGTAGAGATTTAGGCCTGGGAGGGTCTTTTTGATGTGCTGCATGTCAGCAGGCTACCAGTTGTAACAATGCGGCAGGCTTCTCCGGAGGAGCTTGATTTTGGACTTCTGCCCTGGACGTGAAGCCTGTAGCACAGTGATGATCACTTGATTCTTTTCCCTCGGTGGATAGAGTCGTCGGCCCCTCACCTGGGCTTTATAATGGCAGTTTTCTTTTGGGTTTTAGAACTGCATTTTGACAGAGATACAGGACCCATGTGCCTTTTGCTCCAAAACATGACCTCTGAAAATCTGAATTGTGGAAAGACAGAAGTCCATTGATTGCAGTTGCTGTCTGACAATCATGTAATGGTCGATTTGTATTTCTTTGTAAGGTTTTTTTTTTGTTACAAGTTTTGTTTGTTACTGATCATGCATCGTGGGGCTTAACTGTACAAGTAGTGTGTTATAGTTAGTGAGAATGTTACTATCAGCGGTATGGTGTACACAACAAAACATCAGTGAGCAGGGCGCACAGTTCATGATTTCCAGTGCTGGGGCCCTGCCACCATGTGAGTGCTGATTTTCCATTGCACTTATTCATGAGCTGAGTGAGGAGGGAATTGGTAGGACTGGGCAGTCTCATGCCCCCATCAGGAACACTGATCGGTCTCATTAATCTGTGAGGCTGTAAGCTTCTTATGTTACTTTTTATATGTATTCTAAACAGGTGAGGAACCTCTGGAGAAGTTAAAGTCTACATATGAAAGTGGGAAACCTCAGCGCATAAGCATTAGGGCTAAAGTTTGCTGCTAAGCACATCGGCAAGGAAGCTGAAAACACAACATGCCACACATCCCTCTGTTGTATTGTAGTGTGGGTAACATGCAAATTACCCCGCAAAGAAGTTTAGGCTCCCTGGACCTTGCACTCAAGTCTGCATTAATGCAAGGAGGATGACATGTGTCTGCAGCTGACTATTTTTTTTTTCTTCAATCAGTTATTTATGCTCCCCGAGCCCTGGCAGGGGCTTTGGCCCTCCAGAGGAGGAACACTCTCCCTGGTCCCCACTGCACTGCACTGGCCAACCCAGGAGATCCCCCTATGGCCTGCCTCCTGTGGCGGGGCTGGGGAGGTGGCACCCCTTCCCCGGAGACCCAATCCGGAAGCCGGGGTCGGCCCTCGGTATGGCGGACTGTCATGTAGCCCTGCCAAATTCATTTTTCCTTCCTGTTTCTCCCATTCCCCCTCCCTACCGACATAACTACATCTGAGCGTGCCTCCCGATCTGTATTGACCTCCAGTCACCACTAGAGGGCAATCAGCGAGTGGGATGACGAGGGACACCAGCCCCCAAGAAAGGAGAGCAGTCCTCCGGATGCTTGGTACTCTCCCCCCCCCCGCCAACCCCCTGTGGCCGAGGTTCGTTCCCGAACCCGGGTCACTGGCGTGGCATCCAGCGCCTCAACCCTCAGTGCCACCAGGCCAGCCAACTAATTTGGTTTTTGCAAGCTGTTTGTAAGCCATTCTGGCTTCTTCCAGCCCTGCTTAAAGTTCAGACCACCTGTGTTCCTTCCAGATAATTTGCATATACTACCCATGATGCACTGCAGGAGGGCCATGTGTCATTTTTTTGTAAGTCTTGTGTGCTGTCTAATTTGACTGTTGAGTCTTTATCAAATGTATATATTTGCACTAATGATGTAAACCATTTTTATAAACTGTTAATTGAAGAATGTCAAATAAGAAAACTGACAGGATCTATATGCAGAGGAAACTATGGGGCAGAATTTGGGTGCAACCATTTTAACAATGGCGGAGTTGTCAGATATTGCCTCCATAATCAGAGCTTTAAATGGCATTCGGCACAAAAATCCAAAACAAGGCAAAGTTAGGCTGTTGGACATGGTCCGCCAAATATCGCAGGTTGAGGGAGTGGAACAGCCCCTTTTGCTGGTCTGCTGCCCCCCATCCAAAAGATCGGTGAACAGTGTAAGTTGTTGCGTGAGGGTTTGAATGATGGACTCGTATGCAAGGAAAAGTAAAGTTCTGATGCTTGGGATTCAGAACATTCATAGGCAGACTGCAAGTTGGTATGGGACAATGAATGCTTACAGCTGTGAAGTCAGTTTTGGAATGATACGCCATGTCTAGCCCTGCCAGCCCCATCAACACACACAATCCAAGCAACCAGCAATTTTTTTTATATTACTCTTGTGTTGGGCAGTATGTCTTTCTCTCTGTCTCAAGCTGCCGAGATCTGGTGCTTAGAGTTGCAGACAGTAGTGGAAGTGCACAGAGCACCCCAAACCCAGACTGGCCCTGTAGTTTCCTCAAGATTAGGAGGTGGAGAAGAAGGTCAAGCATAAACTGTAACATGTCACAATATCAAGTTTTGAGTATCGCAGTATTTGTTTTTAAACTATCCCAATACATTGATTATCACGATAATTTGTAGAAATCTTTAACTTTAGGAAAAATATTAAAAATCTGATTGGGGAACAGTGGGGAATCAAGACCATGGGTCAGGCTGTCAGAGAGAGAGAGAGAGAGACTCCACAGGAGTTGGAGTCGGGGTGGTTTCTCACAGCATGTATATCATGCTGTGCGAGAATTGCAGTATTGTTTTTTAAAACAAATTATCAGAGGGAAATATTGTGATATATTGTCATATTGTGTTAACATGACATCCTTGGGCTACTTAGCACCTTGTTAGCAGACCTCCTACTTACCACCTTCTCATATACCTCATTATTGTACTTCTAACTTAAAAATGTGTGAAACGGGTATTGTTATAAACTTCCACAGCACTTTGAACATTGTCTTTACATGTAAAGGGTACCAGATGGTGAATTGAGTGTTTTAACTATCAGCACACTGTCTCTGATTTTATTTTTTCCCCAGCTATGGCAGAGAGATAGTGTCTAAGATACGGAGCTGTCGTCTTGCTCAGTGTTCCCTGCTGCCTTGTACTTTGTCGCACTGATCTGCTCGATCCTTTGGGCAGTGGGACTCTGTAGCTGCGCTAGTGTGCTACAAGATATACCTGTGTTAATATGGCCTCTGTGTAAGGGTTCATGTTTCCACTTTATTGTTCTTTCAACTTTGTTCCCATGTTTGGCTGCTCACTAAATGTTGGGCATGTAGTGCCCCATCCTGCTTCACATTCTTTGTTAGAGACTGAAGTGTGAACTGAAGCACTTAGATAGATATTTATAAATGTAAAGCATTTCCAGATGTGTGATGTAAGTTTTTTTTATTTATTATACTTTTCTTTTTCCCCGCTGTCAGCTGCCTGGAACCTCTGCCCAGTCACGGACCCCGGCTTCCACTCCCAGATTGACCATGACCCTCTGATACCCTTGGCTTGCCCCCAGAGCGGGGCTGCAGCACTAACCCCTACAGTGCCGCAGACAACGGGATATGTCAGAGGGCTGGCCTGGAAGCTAATTCAAGCTGAGGCGGGCTTCATCTAGGGTGGCTGGCAGCAACATTTGTCCCCCGGTGTGCGAGGGCGGGGACATGCAATGACATCCAGCATCCGCCCCGCCCCCCCAAGCTACTGGGCATCAGCATAATCAGTACACCCAGCCTTCGCTGGTGTCCATATCGCAATGCTCACCCCTCCCCCTGGAGAAGGAGAGCAGTCACTGGATGCTCAATCCTCCCGCAACCGGGTCACCGGTGTCGCAGGTAGGCGCTTTGCCTTTGCGTCAGTGGGCCAGCTGTGTGATGTAAGTTTTGATAATGCTGAGAAAACTAAATATTTAAGTACAGGTCTCCCTGTGACAAGAGCCCGGGAGCTTAGGTGGACATGGCTTGATAGCAGTAGTTAGGGGTTTTAGTTAATTTTTCTTTCTCATGGAAGTTGACAACTTCCAGGGCTCTAAATTTTTTGGAAGTCAAAATGCTTCTAGATCCAAATTCTGGAAGTCGAGGTGGCTAAAGTTTTGGAAGTTCGTATAAAATATTAATGGTAAAATAGGCTTTTCTTTGGAAAATTTGCCATTTTTTCACTTCCACGCCTCCCAAAAAATTGGAAGTCAGCTAGTTTTCTTTTTTGCTCATTTGGAAGTCAAATACTATACTTCTTTCACCTTAATCTTGGAAATGTTCCCCTTATTTGGGGGAAGTTGAAATACTTCCAGAATGAAGTTAACTGACGCCCTAGCTCTAATCATGCGGAAAGTAACAATAGGTATTAAGTGGTTTTAAAAGAACCTGGGAACACCAAGAGCTTTTTTATTTATTTGTTTTTATGTGGGGCAGTGTGTCAGGAATAATGCCCCGCAGAGTGTGATGACATTGTTCGATCCACAAATTCTGGAGTGGCATCCCACTTATAAAAGGGTTGTAGTTTTTGCTGAGAAAAGTACACTTTTTAGCTTGCTTTCTCTGTGAGGAAGGGAATGAGGTATGTTATCCTATCCCATATGACCAGGTTTCGACACTAAGGAAGCAAGATTTGTCTGGCACCATTTTAAGGTGCTGTGTAACAGGCTGCTGTCCAGGTGCTCTGAGCCAGTCAAGATGCTATCCATTTCATTACTCATGTTAGCATTAAAGTAATAAAAAATGTTTCGCCTAATTCACAACTTAAGAGTTGGTACAGTAGCTACTAAAAAAGTTGCAACCCTCATTTTTACAACACTGACATCTTTTAACATAACTGGTTTTCTAGGTTTACGGTGTCCCTTTAACAAAGACAGAGTCTGGGAGGATGCTTTCCCTGGGAGGGTTGGGTGGCACAGTGTTCCTGGTGTGTGTTCTGCTGGTAGTTTGGCAGAGATGCACTGAGTGAAGTGGCTGACCACATGTTGCTGCACTCTTCTCCAAGACACCACAGTGCATGCGTATGAGGAAGATGAGTGAGGGGAGGTCAGGATAGCAAATGAGAAAAGGCCCTATTCCAGTGGACTAAATAATGGCCCTCAAGCTCCTCCCACACTGCCTGACCCCAGCTCCACCACCCGGCCAACATCCAACGTTTGAAGCTCCTTGGTGGCAGCTGTTGGGCGGCCCCCAGCATATGCCCGAAGAGAGGGATGACAGACCACCCAGAGATGTGGAGACCAGTAGCATGAGGCGAGTCTGGCGGGTAGTGAGAGCTTAGGGAGGGGCCAAATAAGTGGGACACTGGATGGGCACTAGAAGGAGGAAAAAAAAAAAAAAAGATTCCCATGTTTGCACAGTTATATTCCCAAGGAGATTCCTACTCTTGAAACAGTTTATAATGCAGGGCTGACATTTTTTTTAATCACTACGTTATTTGTACCAGCTCAGCAGAACTGGCAGAGGCTGCGACCCTCCTCCCCCGAGGGGTACATCCTCCGTCCCATCGGGGCCATCATGGGTCCTGCTGGGTTCTAGTATGTTTCCTCTGTTTTTCTCCCCCATCCCTTCACCTGTGCAATGGATGCAGCAGCTGTCTCCACCTCTGCGGAGGCAACCAAGCACCCTGGGTACAGTCCGAGCCCCTTTTGTTGTGCTGATGCATATAGCACAAACCCCCCACCCCGAGGTAGGAGAACAGTCCTCCGGACGCTCAATCCTTACCTCTCCTGCTGACCCCTGAATGATCCGAGTTCATTCCCAAACCCGGGTCACTGGCGTGGCGCGAGTTGTAGCATCCAGCGTCTCAACCCTCTGCGCCACTGGGTCGGCTAAGGGCTGACATTGTATATGGATGGAGGCACTACATCCAGTTCTCAAAAATAAAATGAGATCCACAGAAGTGCCTGTGCTCAGCTTCAGAAGCAACAGAGATTCTTTAAATATGCCCATTGGCTCAGCAGTAGGGCTACTACTTGTGATGCTAGTGACCTGGGTTCGGGGATGAGCCTGGGTTGTCTGGAGCCAGCTGGGGGAGGAGGATTTGGTGTCCAAGAGAATACTGTCCTCTGGGGAGGTAGGGACATTGTAAGTGCTACTATAGTGCCACCTCGGTATAAACCCTCCACTCTGTATCCCATCCAGGGGGTAAACCCAGGCTTTGTGGAGGATAGTGGGTGAAGGTAGGTGGTGGCCAGGGCAAGGTGCTGGGGGAGCTAGAGATGGGGCACAAAATCTGAATTAAAAAAAGTTTGTTTAAATGGCAGGACTTATATTCAAAACACTGACTATACTGGAAACCATCTCCACCTTTACTTATTGGAACACAGCCAACCTGTCTTGGGCTCCAAAAGGGACTTCATCAACCACTCGGGATGTCAGTGCCTCTCAGACCTAAAGAGGGACTCTGTCAACCTCTTTCAGGCCCCAAAAGAAAATCTGTCCGTGCCTCTCATGCCTAAAAAGGCATTTGTCAAATAGAACATTCATTTGTGAGAGCTTTTAAAACAAAAAATTACTTCTGTTTGTTCTGCTAAGAAAATTTGTTTTAAAGTAAAGATATTTCATTTGAGAAGCATTATGTACAGCCTCTTGTGTACAACCCTGAAATGAATTATAGTGTGATAGAGTAAAATTGGTGAATTGCTGTTTTCTCTGTAAATCTTTACACCAATGTGTTTTTTTCTTTAGAAACATAGATTCTCACTGGGTTCAGAGGATCTGTATTATGGTTCAGAATGTCTTTTTAGTCATCCAGGAGGGTTGACAGGGTTCTTTTTTAATGAGGGACATGAAACCTGGCAAGACAAAAGTGTTTTTTATTTTTTTATTGTAATTGTCTGTCTTTATTGATCACCACTCGTGGACTTGAGGGTGAGTACTTGTTGCCAGCCTCTTGGAGCAAAGATGAGCTGGCTGCAACTGTGAACCTAACATCGCAGCGAATATGTGCTATTGCATCACTTTCCATTGTCAGAGCAATGAGTCGAAGCCTTTACATGGAGAAGTGTTTGGAAAGCCATTCCCCTCTGCAAGACATCCTCAACATCATCGGGAGAACAGATGCGGGCTAGTGGGAGGCCTGTTATCTCCAAGAGATGACAAGGAGAACCTGCCAATGACTTGCCTCCAAGGGACTTTTATTGTGTAGCTGTCACATGACTCCACTAATGCATTCTTAATTTGTTCCTGACCCTTCAGGCTCTTTGTATTGTTTTGTTGTAACTAGAGTTTAAATCTTTGTTTTTGGGTTTTGTGAGTTTGTTATTCGCCTCCTGTGTGTAAGCATTGCTCAGCAAAAAAAACAATGTTAAGCTCAGTACCATGACTTCAGTTGTATCTTCATGAGAACAGTAAAACGTGTTTCACCCTACATCTGAGTACAGTGTGTTGTGTACATTGATCATGTGGAGGGACCTTTTGCAATAGCTTTACCTTTTAGATCCCCACTTAAATTCTCTCATGAAACTGCAGTTTGCACCATCTGTCATATCCATTCATGATGCAACAGCATTTACTCTGAATTTGAAACGTACCTGTGCTCTCAGTAGTCAGGTGATCATGAAGGTTACTTTGCAGGTACCCACCTCCGTATGTGACAGCTGTCTACCCGCTGTATGCAGTTGGTGAGGTCAGGCTTCCTGTCGTAATGCCTAGTTATCTGATTCAAATGCAGTTTTGGTAGCTACTGGTCCAGCAAAACTAACCCCATCAGCTTCTTTTAGCTTTGTTACTGAATTGCTGTGACACTAGTCAGCTTTGGAGCTGGGCTGCATCACTGAAGATTGCTTTCCATGGGGGAAAGGGACTGAGTTTCATGGTGGCAAGTATTCATAAAATCTGCTAGCTCTTAGATTCATCTGTTGGATGCCCACAACCCAAGGCTTTCCTTGTGCTTTTTTATTACTTTTTCTTTTTTTGCCATATATCTTTTTATTTCATGGCCTGCTGCCTGTCTTTAGGGATTGATTTATTTGATAACAGGGTAAGTACACTGGTCCCAGGGATCGATTTAAGGCATGACCCGAGATATCCCCTGGGTGTCAGGTATATGCCCCGGTTATGCCGAGGGAACCTCTGCCACCATGGAGACAGCAGCTGGTGTTTTTCTCCCAGCTATTTTGCCCCTCCACCTCGTGGCGTGAGCAGTAGCCATGTCAGCACTGTACAGCACATAGCGGGGGGAGCAAGCTGTCTGGCCCTCTCACAGGTATTGTGGCATCTGAAGCCACCCACCAGCCTTACCTGGGTAGAGCCCACTGCTATGCATCAGCTGCTGCAGCCCATGGCCACTTGCTGATGTAGTTCCCTAACCCAGGTCACCTGCAGTTTTATTTTACTTTTTCATTTTAACCCCCCACTGTGGAATCAGAAACTCCAGCTCACCTGTAAGTTCAGATCCCTGAAGCTGTCCCGGTGGCATGGAGGGCTGAGGCCCTGCAAACGCCTTACCTCCTGCCATGTCGATGACTCGTGTTTGGGAACAGGTGCGGGTTGCTGGGGAAGGGAGGACTGGGTGTCCAGAAAACAGCTCTCCTCCCTTGGAGGGGGTGGGGTGTCTGTGACTTGCTGCTTCACCACCACCTGGAGGGATTCTGCTGGCAGCGCATGTGAGTTGTGCTGTGTAGCAGGCCTCACGTCCAGAGCATGTGGGGTGTCTCTGTGGAGGTGGAGCTTGCACAGTGTGCTCACTGCACGTTTGTGAAGTCAAAGAGAAAATGAAAAAAAAAAAGGTGGAGGACAGGCGTCGTGAAGTCCTGTCCATTGCACTGCTGCTCCAGGTCCAGGGCCAATCTGGGGGTGTTGATCAGGGTAGGGGAGGACAGCCCTTCTCCTCCAACCCTGCCATGCGGGGGAGCACAGGGGATACAGCTCCGGATGCCAGGGGCCACTGGAGATTGTTGCGGATGATGGGAACAGGGCTGATGTAAGCCACCTATCTTGCCAGGAGGAATAAAAACCTACATGGGGAAAAAAAAATTCAGATCCCTGATTAGAGCTCCTCGCTAGGCCATTGGTTCTCCAGCTTTGTCATAGTGAACCTCCTATAAGCTGCGGAAAAAATCTTGAATTTGAAAAAAACATACCACACTGTGACATATGCAATATACCAGTAATAAACTCTGGTTGACTATTTATATGACGTTAGTTGAATTTTTTCAATTTATATTTTATTAACTTTTTTCAGTTTAACAAGAACTGACACATCCAACTTTGGTATTCCCCATGGCAATAAATGTTTTATCTCGTGGAATATGGATTCCTAGGATCTTTTCCATAGTTCCCTGTATTCCAGTAAGCTGTTGGTTAACTAGGATCTGCAGCTTATCTGTTAGGTAGGAAAATGGGCAGACTAGGTGCCATCAAATTCTGTTTCTGTATTCCCTCCCATCACTGTGGTAGGTGCGGACAAGTCTAGAGAACATGGAGCAGGTTTGCCCATGGATTCCCACATCTCCAACAATCATCTGTACTTGGGAGATTTACACTTTGGTGCGGCTGGTGTTCTTTACTAGGTTTTTGGCTGCATTGTCTTCTCACTCATGTTCTTGTTGTCTTCATAAGCATTTTCCAAGCACTCTTTCCACTTTTTCTGGGCGAGTGCCCTACCGTAGCTTCCCAGCTCCCTTGTACTTTGTCAAGGCCTGGCATATACGTGTCTAAAAGGGATTTATACATTTTGCCAACCTTTGAGATGTTCACCCTCCTATTTCCCCCTCTCACCACGTGCCCAAGTTTTTCCACATTCCTTGATTTTGTAGTGTCTGCAGGGGGACCCTTTGTTGTGACCAGGTGTTTGATTTCAAGGTACTGCCACCAACCCCTGGCAGAGATCCCCACTTTATCAGTCAGCTCTCTTTGATCTATGAATCCACCAGTGTTTGTGGAGAACAAATGTGCCACCCTCTCAATCCCTCCCACCCCCACCACCATTCCTTCCAGTATATTGGGCTCCCTCTCACATTCAACTCTAGGTTGTTCCAGAGGGGCCAGTACCTTAGAGGTAGTCTCAGCTCCCATTCCTGGGCTGCATGATTATCTTTTCATATGGATTTAGCATACTGTCTGGTGGGGTGTTGATCCCTTGCCTTGTCTTCTCCCAGTACCACTAGATCCAGGAGCTGCCCATTATGTATGGCTTTCTCTAGCCTTAGCCAACAGACCTTATGTTCCAGGCTTTTACTGCTCAACCACATTGCTCTCTCTTACAGGCCACTGGCCAGGTGGTATTCTTTAAGCCATGGTTTGCTGAATCCTCCCTGCCCCCAGGATGCCAGGATGCCATCATCCTCAGAGCTGAAATCTTGACCTCCCCCTCCCATAGGAATCGTGAGATGAGCTTATCTGGCAGATACGCCATAGGTTCAGGTATCTTGGTAGCACCATCATTTGCAGTGACTAAACCTTCCCCCATAGAGAGAGAAAGATATTTATTTAAATAAATAAAAATAAAATAAAAATAGAGACAGAGGTGCTTCCAGCATTCTAGTTCCTTTCTCACTATCTTATTTAGCGGTACTGCATTGCGCTGGACCCAGTTTTTCCAGTACAGGGTGACTGTGTTCCCTCCTGACCCCTACAGTCAGTACTTGTCAGTGTCACCTTCTGACCCCAGTCAGTACCTTTCAGTGTGACCTCCTGACCTCCCTCAGTACCTGTCAGTGTCACCCCTGACCCCACAGTCAGTTCAATTTAGTGTCAGTTCCCCCAACAGTCAGTACCTGTCAGTCTTGTCTCCCCCCACAGTTAGTACCTGTCGTCCCCAACCCCACAGTCAGCACCTGTCAGTGTCACTCCTGACCCGAAAGTTAGTATGTCAGTGTCACTTCCTCCCACAGTCAGTACCTGTCAATGTCATATCCTTCCAGAGTCAGTACCTCTCAGTGTCACCTTCTGACCTCCCTCAGCACCTGTCAGTGTCACTTCCTGACCCTTGCAATCAGTACCTGTCAGTCTCACCTGACGCCCACAATCAGTACCTGTCATTGTCACCTTCTGACCCACAACATCTGTCAAGAGTCACCTCCCCCACAGTCAGTATCTATCATTGTCCATCCGACACCACAATGAGTACCTTTCAGTGTCACCCTTGACCTCCCAGTCAGTACTGTCCCAGGGTGTGGGTGTAACAGACACTGATTCAGTTCGTATAAGGTACAACACACTTGCTGCGTGATTTTATTTCAAGATTCCAAAGATGAAAAAACACAAGGAATTAAAAATAAATCACTTCATAGCATTTGTCAGGATCACATAACATCGCTGGGATCCTTTTCCTCATCGGTGCTTCAGATTGCTTTGAGGACATGAAGATTGCATGTCCTTTCCTCTCAGGCTTCAGGCAGACAAAAAACCAAAGCTGCTTGCAATTGGCTCCGGGCGGTTTGAAAAAAATAAACAAGACTGTTTATATCAGATACCATTATGAATTTGAAGTAAAACAAATACATTATCCAGCCTTTTCCTTACTGAGGGATACTTTTCATTTATACTAAATCTGACTTTCTCAGATACCAAACCACTATGTAGTATATACATTTTTCAATGTACCTGGGCAAGCAAACATATTTTATACTATATGTGCCGCATAACAACAGTGCATCAAACTGGCTCATATTTTAAATGTGCAAATATTTAACAAGAGTATCTGTTTTTATATTGGCTCATGACACTTTGTTAGCTAGCTATTACATTGGTCACTTTGAGCCAGGCAGGATGCATTTTAGAAGGACTTGAAAAGGAAACAGAGTAAAGAAAAAGGGGGGAGGGGTCTGACAGAACAGGGAGAGGCTAGTACAGTATAGAATAGTTAGAATGCTGTTGCAGTAGGCTTTAGAAAAATAAATTAAAACAGAGTCCCTCTAATTCCAAGGTAGACCACAAGTACATGTCAGTGTAATTTCACACCCAGAGTCAGTACCTGTCACCTGACAGCAGTACCTGTAAGTGTCACCTCCTGACCCCTACAGTCAGTACCTGTTAGTGTCAACTCCTCATACCCACAGTCAGTGCATGTCACTGTCACATCTGATCCCACAGTCAGTACCTGTCAGTGTCACCTCCTCACCTCCCTCAATCAGTACCGGTCACTGTCACCCTGGCCCTACAATCAGCACATGTCATTGTTACTTCTTCCTACAGTCAGTACCTGTCAATGTCACCCTTGACCCTACAGTCAGTACCAGTGTCACCTACTGTAACATAGTACTTGTCTGTGTCACCACCTGACCCCACACAGTCAGTACCAGTCAGTATCACCTCCTGACCCCCAAAGTCTGTACCTGTCAGTGGTGCCTCCTGACCCTCATGGCCAGTACTTCATGATGCCACCTCCCCCATAGTCAGTAACCTGTCAGTGTCACCCCTGACACCCCAGTCAGTACGTCAGTGTCATTTCCCCCCCTGTAGTCAGCACCCGTCAGTGTCATTTTCCCCACAGTCTGTATCTGTCAATGTCACCTCCCGATCCTTACGGTCTGCAGCTGTCATTCTCACCTCCCCCTATAGTCAGTACCTGTCAGTGTCATCTTGCCCCACAGTCAGTACCTGTCAGTGTCACCTCCTCTTACTTTCCGTACCTGTCAGTGTCATCTCTTGACCACAGTCTGTACCTGTCATTGTCACCTCCCCCAAGTCAGTGCCTGTCAGTGCCACCCTCTGACCTCATATTACCTGTAAGTGTCACTTCCTCCACAGCCAGTACTTGTCAATGTCACCTGACCTCAGACAGTACCTGTCTTGTGTCCCCTCTGGCCCCCCACCAGTCAGTACCTGTCAGTGTCACATCCTAATTGCCACAGTCAGCACCTATCAGTGTCATGCCTAACCCCCCACAATCACTACCTATCAGTGCCACCTCCCCACAGTCAGTACCTGTTAGTATCACCTCCTGACCCCCACCATCAGTACCTGTCAGTGTCACCACTTGACCCCACAGTTGGTACCTGTTAATGTCACCCCTTTACTGTCAGTACTTGTCAATGTAAACTCCCCCCCTCCGCCACCCACTGTGAGCAGGGAATATTTTACCTGGTACAGCATAGCAAAAAAATGATGCAATTTTCATCAGCTGCTACACAAAATTGTTTATGTACAGCAGTCACTTGCTATACGTGAGTTCGTCCAAAAGTAGTTCTACAGCTGCTGTACACAAGGTTACCGGGAAACACTATACATATTTTTCTCACTGCTGCTCAAATTAAGTTTTGTAAAGCTGCAATTGCTACACAAACATTTTTTAATAAAATTTTCCCTGACTGTATTTGTTAGTGTCACCTCCTGACCCCAATAGTCAGTACCTACCAGTGTCACCTCCTGACCCCAAAAGTCATTACCTGTCAGTGTCATCTCCCCCACTGTCTGTACCTGTCAGTGTCACCTCCTGACCCCAACAGTCTGTACCTGTCAGTGTCACCTCCCTCACAGTCGGTACCTGTCAGTATCGCCTCCCCCAGTCTGTGCCTGTCAGTGTCACCTTCTCCCACAAGCAGTACCTGTCATTGTCACCTCCTCCCACAGTCAGTACCTGTTAATGTCATCAGTTGATCCCACAGTCAGTACCTGTTAATGTCACCCCTCTACTGTCAATAATTGTTAGTGTAAACCCCCTCCCCCCCAACTGTAAACAGGGAATATTTTACCTGGTATAGCATAGCAAAAAAAAAAAAAAAATGACGCAATTTTCATCAGCTGCTACACAAAACTGGTTATGTACAGCAGTCACTTGCTACACATGAGTTCATCCAAAAGTAGTTCTACAGCCACATTACACAACGTTACTGTCAGACGCTATACATATTTTTACCACTGCTACTCAAATTAAGTTTAGTAGAACTGCAATTGCTATGCAAACATTTTTTAGTACAATTTTCCCTGACTGTATGTATTTGTTAGTGTCACCTCCTGACCCCCACAATCTGTACCTGTCAGTGTCACCTCCTGACCTCAGTAGTCTGTACCTGTCAGTGTCACCTTCTGACCCCAACAGTCTGTACCTGTCAGTGTCACCTCCCTGACAGCCATTACTTGTCAGTGTCACCTCCTAACCCCAGTCAGCACCTGTCAGTGTCACTTCACCCACAGTCTGTACCTGTCAGTGTCACCTTCTCTCACAGGCAGTACATGTCATTGTCACCTCTCCCCACAGTCAGTACCTGTCAGTGTCACCTCCCTGACAGTCATTACTTGTCAATGTCACCTCCCCCACTCTCTGTACCAGTTAGTGTCACCTCCCCCAGTCTGTGCCTGTCAGTGTCACCTTCTCCCACAAGCAGTACCTGTCATTGTCACCTCCCCCCACAGTCATTACCTGTCAATGTCATCAGTTGACCCCACAGTCAGTACCTGTTAATGTCACCCCTCCACTGTCAATACTTGTTAGTGTACCCCTTCCCCCCCACTGTAAGCAGGGAATATTTTACCTGGTATAGCATAGCAAAAAAAAAAATATGACGCAATTTTCATCAGCTTCTACACAAAACTGGTTATATACAGCAGTCACTTGCTACACATGAGTTCATCCAAAAGTAGTTCTACAGCCGCATTACACAACGTTACCGGCAGACACTATACATATTTTTACCACTGCTACTCAAATTAAGTTTAGTAGAACTGAAATTGCTATGCAAACGTTTTTTTAGTACAATTTTCCCTGACTGTATGTATTTGTTAGTGTCACCTCCTGACCCCTACATTCTGTACCTGTCAGTGTCACCTCCTGACCTCAGTAGTCTGTACCTGTCAGTGTCACCTCCTGACCCCAACAGTCTGTACCTGTCAGTGTCACCTCCCCGACAGCCATTACCTGTCAGTGTAACCTCCCCGCTGTCTGTACCTGTCAGTGTCACCTCCTAGCCCCAGTCGGCACCTGTCAGTGTCACTTCACCCACAGTATGTACCTGTCAGTGTCACCTTCTCTCACAGGCAGTACATGTCATTGTCACCTCTCCCCACAGTCAGTACCTGTCAGTGTCACCTCCCTGACAGTCATTACTTGTCAATGTCATCTCCCCCACTCTCTGTACCTATTAGTGTCACCTCCCCCAGTCTGTGCCTGTCAGTGTCACCTTCTCCCACAAGCAGTACCTGTCATTGTCACCTCCCCCCACAGTCAGTACCTGTCAATGTCATCAGTTGACCCCACAGTCAGTACCTGTTAATGTCACCTCTCTATTGTCAATACTTGTTAGTGTAAACCCCTCTTCCCCACTGTAAGCAGGGAATATTTTACCTGGTATAGCATAGCAAAAAAAAAAAAAATGACGCAATTTTCATCAGCTGCTACACAAAACTGGTTATGTACAGCAGTCACTTGCTACACATGAGTTCATCCAAAAGTAGTTCTACAGCTGCATTACACAACGTTACCGTCAGACACTATACATATTTTTACCACTGCTACTCAAATTAAGTTTAGTAGAACTGCAATTGCTATGCAAACATTTTTTAGTACAATTTTCCCTGACTTTATGTATTTGTTAGTGTCACCTCCTGACCCCCACATTCTGTACCTGTCAGTGTCACCTCCTGTCCTCAGTAGTCTGTACCTGTCAGTGTCACCTCCTGACTCCAACAGTCTGTACCTGTCAGTGTCACCTCCCCGACAGCCATTACCTGTCAGTGTCACCTCCCCACTGACCCCAACAGTCTATACCTGTCAACGTCACCTCCCCCACAGTCAGTACTAACATACTATTTGCCAGCAGATTAGGCCTTATGGTCCATCGAGTCTGCTCGAACCTCAGATCCCTAGTTGGGTGCCGAGGCCCCCTCCTCCCCTTGTGTTCCAGAAACCCCTATCATCCATCCCAACCCCCCTGGGACAGGCCATCATCTGATACATCCACTTTCTGTGTCTGTCCCACCCTCTCTTGAAGCCCTCCACTGTGGATCTCTGAACCAGCTTGCCAGGCAGTGCATTCCAAGGGTTCACCACCCTCTCAGTGAAAAACTCCTCCTCTTTTCCCCCTCACCTTCCACCTTCCAACTTCAAACCATGCCCTCTGGTGATACCTCCTCGCTTTAGTCTAAGATTCCCTCCATGTTTACCCTATTTATTCCCTTGAGGTACTTGAAGACCTCAATCATGTCCCCTGTCTCTCCTCTCCTCCAATGAAAACAGGCAGAGCTCCTCAAGTCTGTCCTCATACGTCAAATCCCCTAGTCCTTGTATCATCTTAGTTGCCCTCCTCTGTACCCTCTCCAGGAGCTGTATGTCCCTCTTCAAGTGTGGTCTCTAGTACTGTACACAGTACTCAAGGTGTGGTCTAACCAGTCCATTGTACAGCGGCAGAATCACTTCCTTGCTCCTAGAGGTGACCCCCACGATGCATCCCAACATCCTGTTTGCCTTGCTAGCCGCCTCCTGCACTGCTCAGAGTTATTCATACATGCATCCACCATGACCCCTAGGTCTTTTTCCCTGTTGAGGCCTCCAGCGCCTCCTCTCCCAGGGTGTACCTGTGTTAGGGTTTCCCCACCCAAGATGTAACACCTTGCACTTGGTGATATTGAAATTTAATTTCCATGTGTGAGCCCAGCTTTCCAGGGTGTCCAGGTCCCCTTGCAGGGCCAACCTCCCCTCTTCTCCCTCAACTACTGCTCCCATCTTGGAGTCATCAGAAGAGACTCATTTCACACCCTATACCCTCCCTGATGTCCGATATGTATGCATTAAACAGGATCGGACCCAGGACCGAGCCCTCATGGTACCCACTACCAACCTCTCTAGGGTTCTAGAGCTCCCCACCGACCACTACTCTCTGGGTGCGTCCAGCTAGCCAGTTTTCAATCCATCTGACCATCAAGGGCCTACTCCCAACCCCATC
The DNA here is from genome assembly GCA_016271365.2 of Neoceratodus forsteri. NCBI lineage: Eukaryota > Metazoa > Chordata > Ceratodontiformes > Ceratodontidae > Neoceratodus > Neoceratodus forsteri. The sequence goes on from JADMNL010000029.1 coordinate 87,845,248, forward strand.
AGTTTCTTCACCAGACCATTGTGGGGACAGAGTGAAGCTTGCTGAAGTCCAAGAATAATACATCACAGGCTTTCCCTGTCTAGTTCTGATGTTACCCATTCATAGAACTCCACAAGATTGGTTTGACATGATCTACCTGGCACAAACCCATGTTGCCGATATCCAGACCTCCCACCTCCTCCAAGTACACCCCAATCGTTCCTTTAGTATACTCTCCATTAATTTTCCCACCACTGAGGTCAAACTGATGGGTCTATAGTTACCTGGTACTTCCCTCGACCCCCTTTATGGATTGGCACCACATGTGCCTCTCGCCAATCCCTAGGTACCCTCCCTGTCTCAAGTGACCTGTTGAAGAGCTCCACCAGGGGTGCAGCCAGTATGTCCACAATTCCCATAGTACTCTCGGATGAATGCCATCCGCCCAGGAGATTTGTCTTTCTTTAGGGCCTTGAGGGCTAACCACACCCTTTGGAGGAGATAGCATCATCCGTCCCTCCACCTTACTGGCCTTTTTATCCTTATCCTGATGGACACCCTGGGTACCTCTCCCTCCCTCTTGCTAAATTTCTGTTGCTCCCCTGATCCCACTCACTGCCGCTTCTATCCCCATCGTGCCTTGCTTTGTAGATATCCCATCCCCCTCCCTAGTGAACACAGAGGCAAAGTACTCGTTAAATACCTCTGCCTGGTCCCTCGCCTCTTCCACCCACCCTCCTTCTGATCTCAATCTGCTGAGATGGCCCTTAGTTTTTCTCCGCTCCCCAATGTGCCAGTACGTGTCAGTGTCTTCTCTCCCCAGTGCCTGTATCTGTCAGTGTTGTCTCCCACCCACTGTGCCTGCCAATGTCACCTCCTCCACTGTCAGTAACTGTCAGTGTCACCTTCTGACACCACAGTCAGTACTTGTCAGTGTCACCTCCTGACCCCCAGTCAGTACCTATTAGTGTCACCTCCTGACCCCCACATTCTGTACCTGTCAGTGTCACCTCCTGACCCCAACAGGCTGTACCTGTCAGTGTCACCTCCTCGATAGTCATTACCTGTCAGTGTCACCTCCCTCACTATGTGTAATTACCTGTCATTATCACCTCCCTCACTGTCTGTACCTGTCAGTGTCACCTCCTGACCCCAACACTCTGTACCTGTCATTGTCACCTCCCCCACTATCTGTACCTATCAATGTCACCTCCCAGCAGTCAGTACCTGTCAGTGTCACCTCCTGACCCCCACTGTTAGTACCTGTCAGTGTCACCTCCTGACCCCAAGTCTGTATCTGTCAGTGTCACCTCCTGACCCCAACAGTCTGTACCTGTCACTGTCACCTCCCCAACAGCCATTACCTGTCAGTGTCACCTCCCCACTGTCTGTACCTGTCAGTGTCACCTCCTAACCCCAGTCAGTACCTGTCAGTGTCACTTCACCCACAGTCTGCACCTGTCAGTGTCACCTTCTCTCACAGGCAGTACATGTCATTGTCACCTCTCCCCACAGTCAGTACCTGTCAATGTCACCTCCCTGACAGTCATTACTTGTCAGTGTCACCTCTCCCACTCTCTGTACCTGCTAATGCCACCTCCTAACCCCAAAAGTCTTTACCTGTTAGTGTCACCTCCCCCACAGTCAGTACCTGTCAGTGTCACCTCTCCCACTGTCTGTACCTGTCAGTGTCTCCTCCTGACCCCAACAGTCTGTACCTGTCAACGTCACCTCCCCCATAGTCAGTACCTGTCAGTGTCTTCTCTCCCCAGTGCCTGTATCTGTCAGTGTTGTCTCCCCCCCCCCCACTGTGCCTGCCAATGTCACCTCCTCCACTGTCAGTAACTGTCAGTGTCACCTTCTGACACCACGGTCAGTACTTGTCAGTGTCATCTCCTGACTCCCAGTCAGTACCTGTTAGTGTCACCTCCTGACCCCAACAGTCTGTACCTGTCAGTGTTGCCTTCTGACCCCACAGTCAGTACTTGTCAGTGTCACCTCCCGACCCCTACAGTCACTGCCTGTCAGTGTCACCTATTGACTCCAAGTCCATATCTGTCTCACCTCCTAACCCCAACAGTCTGTAGCTGACAGTGTCACCTCCACAATAGTCACTACCTGTCAGTGTTGCCTCCCTCACTGTCTGTACCTGTCAGTGTCTCCTCTTGACCACAACTGTCTGTACCGGTCAATGTCACCTCTGCTACAGTCAGTACCTGTCAGCATCACCTCCACTATGGTCAGTACCTGTCAGCGTCACCTCCCCCACTGTCTGTACCTGTCAGTGTCACCTGCCCCACAGTCAGTACCTGTCAGTGTCACCTCTCCCACTATCTGTACCTGTCAGTTTCACCTCCTGACCCCAACTGTCTGTACCTGTCAACGTCACCTCCCCCAGAGTCAGTACTTGTCATTGTCTTCTCTCCCCAGTCCCTGTATACGTCAGTGTAGTCTCCCCCCACTGTGTCTGCCAGTGCCACCTCCTCCACTGTCAGTAACTGTCAGTGTCACCTTCTGACACCACAGTCAGTACTTGTCAGTGTCACCTCCTGACCCCCAGTCAGTACCTGTTAGTGTCACTTCCTGACCCCAACAGTCTGTACCTGTCAGTGTCACCTTCTGACCCCACAGTCAGTACCTCTCAAGTGTCACTTCCCCAACTGTCAGTACCTGTCAGTGTCTTCTCCCCCACTGTCTGTACCTGTCAGTGTCACCCTCTGACCCCACAGTCAGTACCTGGCAGTGTCATCCTTTGACCCCCAGATTCAGTTCCTGGCAGTGTCATGTAGATGTCTGTGCCTGTGTGGGATGTTTTTAGCATTCCTTTGTTACTTCCCAGTTTGTGTTCATTACTTTCACTATCAGTAACTTACCAGTCACTTGCTTACTTTATGCTTTAACAGTACTGGCGCTGTGTAACACCAGGTCTGTTGCCTTCTGTGGAAATAGGGAGGAAGTTTGGATGGGTGGGTCCAGGATTTCTATCTCTGCCTATAAATCCAAAAGCAAGCCCCGAGTGATTCTCACCACATACCTTCTGGATGCCGGATAACAGTGTACTGCTTGTCCCGAGTGATTCTCACCACAGACCTTCTGGATGCCGGATAACAGTGTACTGCTTGTCTGATACAAGATCATGTTCCACTATAAAAGTAGGCCAGGATGTGGAACACTCTCTATTTTTCTTCCTTCCCTGAACGGAGGTTTAAGAAGAAGGTGAGATTATTTACTTCAGCCCTAGAGGGCAGCAGTGCACCACCATTTTCAAACTCTCAGTGTCTCCATCCCATCCCCCAGCCCTGTCTATGGTCTGTGCATTGGTCTGCTTTGTTGGCCCATCTCAGTCCTTATCAGTGATTTAGTAACATTTCAAATAAAATTAGATTGCTTAAAGGTACATTATTCTCCCTTTTCCTAGGCTGCAGTTTGCTCCAGCCTGTGTTTTTTTTTCTTGTTCTTCAAGGTATTGTAGTCATTTAAGGATAAAAAATGTGTGCTGGGAAAAAAAATTATTGAAAACAGTTCTCCTGTTCTGGTTATTATTACCTTCCAAGGCTTCTCTCTCACAGGGTTTCCACCACACTGTGCAGCTGTATGAGAGGCCTATGAGCACAGACTGCATCTAAACAGTTCTCCTCTGTGCCTGTGGGGTCACCCCTTGACTATGGGTGTGAGTAGTGGTTCAGACCATTGAGTCCGACATCCTGAAACAGGGTTTGCTCTGTTCTGTTTGGGAAATCCAAGTATGACAGAGATCTAAGGCTTATGCATGAGGGTACATCTTTAGTATCGTTCTGGTCCTCATACCTGAGGAAAGAGCATCGCCATCAATTCTGTTTCTTGGAAAATCAAGGAATGATGTTACACACCATTGAGCCAAGGGTTATTTTCCATGAGGTACTTAAAGATCTCACCAGAATGGAGACACTGCAGAGGAGCCCAACCAAAGTTTTTTAGGGCTTGGAAAACATGGGCTGTATGACCGAATGGCAGAATTGGGGCTGTTCTCTATGGGAAAGAGGAGACTTGGGTGAAATGATTATGGTATTTATCTGAAAGGGATAACACCAGCAGATTAAATGCAGCTTTTCCAGATACACAAGGGTGAGAGGACTAGAGGACACCTATGTCACTGAAAGCAGGATGGATTAAGGGGATCATCAGGAAGAACTACTGAAAAGCACGAGTGGTGGATACTTGGAACAGACTTATAGAATGAGTGGTGTCAGTGAAAATTGTTTCTACCTTCAAGCCTAAACTAAGTTGATACTGTAATGAAAAGGAGGCAACGGGGTATTCCTACAGAGTTGATGGGAAAAGAACTTGATGGGCCAGTGGTCTTCTTTCTTTGCTGAATCAGCTCAGTGCCCACTCTAACCAACCAACACAACTTACAACACTGACCAGTTCAATCCCCAACACTAACCAGCCAGGTCAGACAAACAAAATAAGTAACTTTCTAACCCCTCTACACAAACTAACTTGCTTAGTCCCCCACACACTAACCCCCCCACATATTAACACACAGTGTAATCTCCTACATACAAATCAACTAGTTCAGCCCCTTCACACAACCCAACCAGCTAACTAACCCACCAACTTAACCCCCTCACACACAGAAACCACTTATCTTCCAACACGCACCCACCAGCTAACTTTCACTTTTCATTTCTTTTTCATTCAGCTTTTTCTTGTGCTCCCCCGTTGGCTCACCTGAAAGCACCACCCCCAGCTACTGCCCTACCCTGGGAATTACAGGTTATCTACCTGTTACCCAGGACCACAATAATGGTGGGTGGCCAGCCATGTTAGTCGCGCGTAGACCTGTAGGGGCTGCGGGCACAATGGAGGGCTAGGGTTTTTTCCACCAGAACCAAGTATTCTCCCTGAGAGTGCCAGCATGCAATGAGGTGCACACGTACATGTAGTGGCGCTTGTGCATGTCTGGCATCTGTAGGGTGCCCTCAACCCTTCTATTTGCTCCAGCTGTGCTGCCACCTGACCTCTACCAGGGGAAGTTCAGCAAAGGGATGCAGCATCTTCCTTCCCCTGGCCAGCCCATGAGTGACTAATCCATTCCCAGAACTCAGTTTGCTGGCTTAGCAAGCAATGCTGCTTCTGTTGTGTTACCAGGTCGGCTCCTCTATTCATGTCTAACCCCCACATCAACAACCATGTGATCTTTAAAACACTGGCAAACAAGTCATCTCCATACAAGCCATCCATAAAACCCCCTCTCACACACACAAACCAACAAACCATGTGATTGCTGAAACACTAGCAAAGTACTCTCCATACAAACCATCCATAAAACCCCCTTTCACACATGACCCAACCAACCATGTGATTACTGAAACACTAGCAAAGCCATCTCCATACAATCCATCCCTAAATCCCCCTCTCACACATACAAGCCAACCAACCATGTGATCTGTGAAACACTAGTAAAGTCACCTCCATACAAACCATCCATAAAATCCCCTCTCACACACAAACCAAACAACCATGTGATCTCTGAAACACTAGCAAAGTACTCTCCATACAAACCATCCATAAAACCCCCTCTCACACATCAACCAACCAACCATGTGATCACTGAAACACTAGCAAACTCATCTCCATATAAACCATCCATAAACCCCCCCCCGCACACATGCATATAAACCAACCAACCATGTGATCTGTGAAACACTAGTAAAGTAATCTCCATACAAACATTCCATATAACCCCCTCTCACACATACAAGCCAACCAACCATGTGATCTCTGCAACATTAGCAAAGTCATCTCCATACAAACCATCCATAAACCCTCTCTCTCACACGCAGTCCAACCATTTGATCTCTGAAACACTAACAAAGTCATCTCCATACAATGCATCCACAATCCCCCTCTCACACATATATACAAAACATCCAACCATGTGATCTTTGAAATGCTGGCAAAACAAAGCCATCTCCATACCAGCCATCCACAAAAAACCCTCATGCATAACCAAACCAATCAACCAGCTAACACCAGTACACTAACAAACCAACTCATCCCTTTCACACTAACCAACCCATCCACAACACAAACCAACTTTGTGATCTCTGAAACACTAGCAAGCAAAGTAATCTCCATACAAACCATACATAAACCCCCTCTCTCACACACACACACACACACAAACTAACCAACCATGTGATCTCTGAAACACTAGCAAATCAAGCTCCATACAAACCATCCATAAAACTCCCTCTCACGCACAAAACAACCAACCAGCTAACAACGGAACACTAACAAACCGACCCAGCCTTGTCACACTAACCAACCCATCCACAAAACATATCAACCAGTTTAACATCCCTGCACTAACCAATCCACTCAGCCCTGGACAAACAAGCCTATTAGACAAACAAGCGTAGGCATTTCAAACTAATCTAAATACACAGTTAATAGAAACATAATTTTAAAAAGCTTGTGTTTTCCTCATTGTAATTCAGCACCAGTAGTGACACTGATTGCATCAACATTTGTGAAGACTTGGTTTGCCACTAGGGCAATGTCCCACTTGCCTGGACATTGTGGGCTTATTTACGTAGTGGCTGACCTGTCAGTCAGCTCATCCAAAGAGATCCTGGCCTGCCAATAGATACTGGTACCATTTACACAACTCTTGGTCTGTCACCAGGGCACATTGGCTGTACAATGTCTGGATCTATTGGTAGTGTATGTCCTAGTTCTCTGCATGCAGAGAAACATTGCTTATTCTCTAAAGAAACTGTTTTATGTTAAACCGCTATCTTATGAGGTGAAGTTTATGTATCACTATTTCTGACACCTCGGCACTCACTGTACTATATGTTATTTCCGCTGTATTATAACTTGCACCTATTTTGTCTGTGCCACTGTATGGCCTGGGTTGCAACTGAAAATGGTCCCTGGGATCAGGTTGCTTACCTGGTTACCAAAAACATTAATAAATAAATAAATGTATACAGCGCTTGGTGTGTCACTGTTTACAGGGCCCATTTACACAGCTCTTGATCTTACTTTTTTATTTATTTATGGAATTTTGGTAACCAGGTAAGCCCACTGAGACCAATGGTCCCTTTTCCGGGGTAACCCAGAATTAGTTATAAGCAATGCTTTCAAATGATTACATAACATCAAGACATTGGCAATAGTAGAAACTGCATACAGGGACAGTGAAGTTTAGTTACAAATGGTAACTTACACAGTATCTTATAAAAGACAATAGCTTAATGGGTAGGACAGTATATAAGAATATACTCAGTGATAAATATATTCATTGATTCACCAACGGTCAAAAAAATATTTACATTAATTCATCAACAGTCAATACACCATACACCAATCCGATAGTATGATGAGGCAGCAATATATTAACTAGATGGGTTGGGGGAGGTACAGAATGATCAGCGATAGCAGCTGCATCAGCGGCATTCTAATAAATAGGCTTTAAGCCCTGAGTCGAACCCTTCTAGAGAGGTGGAATTAAGTAGCTTTTCAGGAAGGGAATTCCAGTAATATGAGATGGACTGTGTAAAACACCATTGGCCGTGGTTGGTCCACACTCTGGGAATTTGAATTAGGTTGCTATTCGTGGAATGCAGTGTCCATCTCAGAGGCTTAGTGAACAGATACTAGGTCCATTTACAAAACTTTCAGTCTGTTGCTAGGCATTGAGCCCATTTACAGAGCTCTTGGCCTGTCACTATGTACAGCGCCCATTTATACAGCTCCTGATCTGTCAATAAATACTGGATCCATTTACAGAGCTCTTAGCCTGTCACTATATACAGCACCCATTTATACAGCTCCTGATCTGTCAATAATTACTGGATCCATTTACAGAGCTCTTGGCCTGTCACTATGCACAGCACCTATTTATACAGCTCCTGATCTGTCAGTAAATACTGGATCCATTTACAGAGCTCTTGGTCTGTCACTATGTACAGCACCCATTTATACAGCTCCTGGTCTGTCAATAAATACTGGATCCATTTACAGAGCTCTTGGCCTGTCACTATGGACAGCGCCCATTTATACAGCTCCTGATCTGTCAATAAATACTGGATCCATTTACAGAGCTCTTGGTCTGTCACTATGTACAGTGCCCATTTATACAGCTCCTGATCTGCTAATAAATACTGGATCCATTTACAGAGCTCTTGGTCTGTTACCAGGTATTGGGCCCATTTACACAGCTCCTGACCTGTGCCTTGGTCCTTGGCCCACTTACACAGCTCCTGACCTGTGCCTTGGTGCTTAGCCCATTTACATAGCTGTTAACCTGTGCCTTGGTACTTGGCCCATTTACACAGCTGTTGATCTGTGCCTTGGTACTTGGCCCACTTACACAGCTCCTGACCTGTGCCTTGGTACTTGGCCCATTTACATAGCTGTTAACCTGTGCCTTGGTACTTGGCCCATTTACACAGCTGTTGACCTGTGCCTTGGTATTTGCCCATTTACAGAGCTGTTGACCTGTGCCTTGGTATCCAACCCATTTACACAGCTGTTGACCTGTGCCTTGGTACTTGCCCATTTACACAGCTGTTGACCTGTTCCTTGGTACCCATTCCATTTACACAGCTGTTGACCTGTTCCTTGGTACCCGACCCATTTACACAGCTGTTGACCTGTTCCTTGGTACCCAACCCATTTACACAGCTGTTGACCTGTGCCTTGGTACTTGCCCATTTACACAGCTACTGACCTGACCTGTGCCTTGGAACTTGGCCCATTTACACAGCTGTTGACCTGTGCCTTGGTACTTGCCCATTTACACAGCTCCTGATCTGTGCCTTGGTACTTGGCCCATTTACAGAGCTGTTTACCTGTACTTTGGTCCTTTGCCCATTTACACAGCTGTTGACCTATTCCTTGGCACCTGATCCATTTACACAGCTTTTGACCTGTGCCTTGGTACTTGGCCCATTTACACCGCTGTTGACCTGTTCCTCGGTACCTGCCCCATTTACACAGCTGTTGACCAGTGCCTTGGCACTTGGCCCTTTTACACAGCTGTTGACCAGTGCCTTGGCACTTGGCCCTTTTACACAGCTGTTGACCAGTGCCTTGGCACTTGGTCCTTTTACACAGCTGTTGACCTGTGAATTGGTACTTGGTCCATTTACACAACTGTTTACAGGTGCCTTGGTCCATTTACACAGCTGTTGACCAGTGCCTTGACACTTGGCCCTTTTACACAGCTGTTGACCTGTGCCTTGGTACTTGGTCCATTTACACAACTGTTTACAGGTGCCTTGGTACATGGTCCATTTACACAGCTGTTGACCTGTGCCTTGGCACTTGGCCCTTTTACACAGCTGTTGACCAGTGCCTTGGCATTTGGCCCTTTTACACAGCTGTTGACCTGTGCCTTGGTACTTGGTCCATTTACACAGCTGTTGACCAGTGCCTTGGCACTTGGCCCTTTTACACAGCTGGTGACCTGTGCCTTGGCACTTGGTCCATTTACACAGCTGTTGACCCATGCCTTGGTTCTTGGCCCATTTACACAACTCCTGACCTGTGCCTTGGTACTTTTTTTTTTTTTTATTGAGATATTCAGAAAGACCTTTGAGTCAGAGACTCATTTACAAAGGTTCCACATCATACATTAAGGTACAGGGACAACATTTGTTACAGATTACACTATATTACATTACATAACAGGCATTGGATTACATAGTTGTTCAGTAAGTGGCTATCAGTCAAGGAAAACAGAAGTTTCAGTACTTTAGCACAGCGATATAGTTGCAGAAGGTTCTGTAGCAGGCTGACAGTCAATTAGTAACATCAGTGCGATTTAGGCACGGAGACCCGAAGCAGTTAGTTTAATGGAAAGTAAGTCATCATAAGGGGGGAAGATGTCAGGGGCAATCACATAGGTTGGAGGCATGAAGATGTTCCCTTAGTCTGGATTTAAAAGTGCCAAGCCTTATTTCATTGGTTATTTGGCTTGGGAGCGAGTTTGTCCAGGAAGGGGCTTTGTCACTGAAAGATCTTTGGAATTGGGAAGTCCGACAATGGGGTACCCAGCTACTTGGCCCATTTATGCAGCTGTTGACCTGTGCCTTGGCACTTGACCTATTTATACAGCTTTTGACCTGTGCCTTGGTACTTGGCCCATTTACACAGCTGTTGACTTGTGCCATTGTACTTGGCCCATTTACACAGCTGTTAACCTGTGCCTTGGTACTTGGCCCATTTACACAGCTGTTGACTTGTACCATTGTACTTGGTCCATTTACACAGCTGTTAACCTGTGCCTTGGTTCTTGGCCCATTTACACAGCTGTTGACCTGTGCCTTGGTACTTGGCCAAGTTACACAGCTCCTGACCTGTGCCTTGGTGCTTGGTCCATTTACACAGCTACTGACCTGACCTGTGCCTTGGAACTTGGCCCATTTACACAGCTGTTGACCTGTGCCTTGGTACTTGCCCATTTACACAGCTCCTGATCTGTGCCTTGGTACTTGGCCCATTTACAGAGCTGTTTACCTGTACTTTGGTCCTTTGCCCATTTACACAGCTGTTGACCTATTCCTTGGCACCTGATCCATTTACACAGCTTTTGACCTGTGCCTTGGTACTTGGCCATTTACACAGCTGTTGACCTGTTCCTCGGTACCTGCCCCATTTACACAGCTGTTGACCAGTGCCTTGGCACTTGGCCCTTTTACACAGCTGTTGACCAGTGCCTTGGCACTTGGCCCTTTTACACAGCTGTGACCAGTGCCTTCACACTAGTCCTTTTACACAGCTGTTGACCTGCATTGGTACTTGGTCCATTTACACAACTGTTACAGGTGCCTTGGTCCATTTACACAGCTGTTGACCAGTGCCTTGACACTTGGCCCTTTTACACAGCTGTTGACCTGTGCCTTGGTACTTGGTCCATTTACACAACTGTTTACAGGTGCCTTGGTACTTGGTCCATTTACACAGCTGTTGACCAGTGCCTTGGCACTTGGCCCTTTTACACAGCTGTTGACCTGTGCCTTGGTACTTGGTCCATTTACACAACTGTTTACAGGTGCCTTGGTACTTGGTCCATTTACACAGCTGTTGACCTGTGCCTTGGCGCTTGGCCCTTTTACACAGCTGTTGACCAGTGCCTTGGCACTTGGCCCTTTTACACAGCTGTTGACCAGTGCCTTGGCACTTGGCCCTTTTACACAGCTGTTGACCTGTGCCTTGGTACTTGGTCCATTTACACAACTGTTTACAGGTGCCTTGGTACTTGGTCCATTTACACAACTGTTGACCAGTGCCTTGGCACTTGGCCCTTTTACACAGCTGTTGACCAGTGCCTTGGCACTTGGCCCTTTTACACAGCTGTTGACCTGTGCCTTGGCACTTGGTCCATTTACACAGCTGTTGACCCATGCCTTGGTTCTTGGCCCATTTACACAACTCCTGACCTGTGCCTTGGTACTTTTTTTTTTTTTTTATTGAGATATTCAGAAAGACCTTTGAGTCAGAGACTCATTTACAAAGGTTCCACATCGTACATTAAGGTACAGGGACAACATTTGTTACAGATTACACTACATTACATTACATAACAGGCATTGGATTACATAGTTGTTCAGTAAGTGGGTATCAGTCAAGGAAAACAGAAGTTTCAGTACTTTAGCACAGCGATATAGTTGCAGAAGGTTCTGTAGCAGGCTGACAGTCAATTAGTAACATCAGTGCGATTTAGGCATGGAGACCCGAAGCATAGTTTAATGGAAAGTAAGTCATCATAAGGGGGGAAGATGTCAGGGGCAATCACATAGGTTGGAGGCATGAAGATGTTCCCTTAGTCTGGATTTAAAAGTGCCAAGCCTTATTTCATTGGTTATTTGGCTTGGGAGCGAGTTTGTCCAGGAAGGGGCTTTGTCACTGAAAGATCTTTGGAATTGGGAAGTCCGACAATGGGGTACCCAGCTACTTGGCCCATTTATGCAGCTGTTGACCTGTGCCTTGGCACTTGACCTATTTATACAGTTTTTGACCTGTGCCTTTGTACTTGGCCCATTTACACAGCTGTTGAGTTGTACCATTGTACTTGGCCCATTTACACAGCTGTTAACCTGTGCCTTGGTACTTGGCCCATTTACACAGCTGTTGACCTGTGCCTTGGTACTTGGCCAAGTTACACAGCTCCTGACCTGTGCCTTGGTGCTTGGTCCATTTACACAGCAGTTGACCTGTGCCTTGGTACTTAGCCCATTTATACAGCAGTTGACCTGTGCCTTGGTACTTAGCCCATTTACACAGTTCCTGACCCATGCCTTAGTACTTGGCCCATTTATACAGCTTATGACCTGTGCCTTGGTACTTGGCCCATTTATACAGCTGCTGACGTGCCAATCAAGTCAAGTTTATTGTTCAGCGTATTGCCCTTATAAGATATATGAATTCAAATATTACAAAGAAAATTGATATCCTTAACAGACCAACATAAATCTCTAGAAAACAACAGAACCACACCCTTTATGTATAAATCAGGTTTGGGCCTGGCTACATACACCCCTGGTCATAGAGTATAGTCCCTATAAAAGTTGATGTGCTTACACACCTTAAATGAATGTAGTGAACATCAGTTTACCATAATTATCATATTTTAATGGAAAGGAGATGTCCTGCCAATAGACACTGGATCCATTCACACAGCTCTTGTTCTGTCATTATGTATCAGGCCCATTTACACAGGTCTTGGGCCGGCAGTAGGTACTAGACCCACTTATCGAACTCTTGGCTTGTCACTATGTTCAGGGTGCCTTTCCACAATGTTTTGTGTTCATCATGAGTCCATTTTCACAGCACTTAGCCTGTCAGTAGATATTCGGCCCATTTACACAGATTTTGCCTTGTCAATAGATACTGGGTCCATTTATACAGCTCTTGACCTGCCACTAGGTACTGGATCCATTTACACAGGTCATTGCTTGTCAATAAGTACTGGACCCATTTACACCTCTTGGTCTATCACTACGTACTGGGCCAGTTACACAACTCTTGGTCTGTCACTACGTACTGGGCCAGTTACACAACTCTTGGTCTATCACTATGTACTGGGCCAGTTACACAACTCTTGGTCTATCACTAGGTACTGGGTCAGTTACACAACTGTTGGCCTGTCTTTAGGTACTGGGCCCATTTACACAGCTCATGGTTTGTCACTAGGTACTGAAGATTGCTCAGCATTGGTTTGCCAATTAGTTCTGTGTTCATATGCAAAGCCAATGTCATTCTTGGTCATACCAATGAAATCTTCCCAGAATCCTGCCAACTTTGGCCAAGAGAGGAACAAAAAGGCTGTTCCATTAAAGTTCTTTAACTTGCTCTTCTGAGCTGGTCCCTCTGTCATTTCATTTGTTTACTTACATAGTATGCCTACTTCCAATCTCTAGTGCCCAAGTCCCTCCAGAGCTCTCAGGGTATTGACCACTCCAGCCACTTGCCTCCCATGCTGCCATCCTGCATGGAGCTGTGGTTATACACCTTGGGGTGGGGACTGAAGAACAAAGGGTCATGCTACGAAGGGGGGGTAGATTCAGGAGAGATGTGAGGAAGTACTTCTTCATGGAAAGAGTGGTGGATTCCTGGAACAGCCCTTCCAGTGGAGGTGATGGTGGTGAAAACAGTGGTCCGGTTCAAGAATACATAGGATAAGCACAAGAAAATCATAGTGGAATGGAAGGGTGAGGGAGAAAGAGCTGTAGATTGGGCACAGTCTGTGGTAATAGTGTAGGTAGGGAGAAATGGGCAGACTGGATGGGCCAAGCAGTCCTTATTTGCCATCAAATTCTGTGTTTCTTTGACTGGGTATGTGGGAGGGTGGATTTACCCCCGAGATCGTGTATCATCAGGTGATGCTATTGAAGAGGAAGGACCAGACCTGGATATACTGGGATCCTGTGTTGTGGACACCAGGGCCAGAGGAAGGACCAGACCTGGATGTACTGGGGTCTTTTGTCACAGACACCAGGGCCACAGGATGGGTCAGAACTGGATATACCGGGTCCTTCACGTTGCGGACACCAAGGCAATTTTCCTTGTCTTCCTTCTCCCCTTATGACACTGTGACAAGAATGCAGGGTTTTAAATAATTGATTAGCAGTTTTTTTCTTCGGACAATACTAACTGTACAGAAAGTATTTATATAGGTTTTCTAGAAGTGTTATGTTTGTTAAACACAGCGATGCAAGTGCTATGCATTTTCACAATGTTTTAGAACTTTTATGAGCAAAACACTAATCAATTTGTAGAATTAAATAAAACCCTGGAATGTCAAGGGGGTTTGCACACGCTATGCTTGGTGATGCCCCAATGTCAGCGATGTCATACCTTCCCACTGGCCCTCCAGTTTCACTGTCACCCATGGTCATCTAGGGGGAGGTATTGTGGCACAGGACAGAGCCCACTCCCGGAGAAGGGGTGTGTCCTCTGGGATGCTCAATCCTTCTTCCCCTGATTGGCTTCCAGTGATCAGGGGTCATTCCTGAACCCAGGTCACTGACATAGAGAACAGTATCGCTACTGCTTCACCAACAGGTGGGCATCGAGAACAGTAGCGCTACTGCTTCACCAACAGGTGGACATCTCTCAGTCAGTTCTAAGCTGTGGTATCTGTAGTACATCTCTCTCTAACCAAGTTACTATCCTCTGTTCCAGTAGGGCCTCACCAGTACCAGTCAGATCTGTGCCTGTGCTACAGCACAGTCACCTCTTGATAACTGTCAATGACCTGCTGGGAGATGGATAAGAACCCAGGTCTGAGGTGAAAGGGTACATCACAGCCTCTTTGTCTCTTTCTTGTATCCATCTTTGATTTTGCTTATGGATTTGTTTCCTACTGCTGCCATCTGCACTAGCAGCAGTCTGTTACAATTCTGGGCACTTGCTCCATTAATATTGTTATGCCTCTCCTCTCCCGTCTCAGACTGTAGTCTTTAAACATAGGTCAGGGGGGATTTTCTCTACCGTGCTATTTCTGCGCTAGCTTTATTGATGCCTTCAGAAACTGAAGTCCTTGTAGAGAAGTCCTGCAAACACTGGTTGAATTTAATAACTACTTGACATTCTGCCTTTCTCCACTAAACCAGGGCCATACTGCTGACAGTGGCAGTAACTCAGTGCAGCCCTCACAGGAACGTAAAGGCCTGGCGTCCCTTCTAGTAACTCCCTTACAGCATTGTCACGGCCACTAAAAGCTGCAGTGCAAGTGGCTTGAGTTTATAATACATGATCTTGCATGATGAATGTATCACAAAACATGCCACAGATTCCATAACAGAAATTATACAGAAAGGGCAGAGCTTTGAATGGTACAACAGCAAAAAGTTTAAAAACCAGGTACTGACAAGATAAAGTTAAAGGAGACGAGAGCAGCTGCTGGGGGGGATAGGAAGGCTATTTGAGGCAATAGTGGCATCAGTGGATAGATTTATGGGAGAAAACAGAGGCAAGATTGGCAGAAGAGAAGCACCAATATCTTATGTAGGTTTTAAAAATCATGCAATAAATATTCTATTACACAGATGTGATTGTTATGGATGAGTAACTGAAACTTGATTATGTTGCTTGTATGTTTTACAAATTGATGATATTCAGTACTTGTTTGTGCTGTGTTTGTTATTTTTTCATGGGCACAATTGAAAATGAGAATTCACTCTCTATTGCCTTCCAATAAATTTGAATTAGAATTTGAAGCAAAGGGAGTGAGCAGGAGAAAGGGAAAAGCAGGTACTAGGTGAGTTCTGAGAGAGGCAGAAGCAAAACCACAGAGGATTTTAAAGACAAGAACAGAAACCATGATGACACACAATGATATACTGAGAGATCATCGTGCTGCTTCAGCCAATCAGCTCCCAGGATTTGTGTTATCCATTTTATAACACAGGATAAACCCTTGAAAGTTACAAAGGCACCTGTTAATGGCAGTAGTAGGGCTGCACTGTTATGTGTAGTTTATTTACTAGGGCAGCCCAACTCAGTGACACCATTTTTACTGCAGTGGGTCCCACTGTGATCCACTTTTATAGTTGGGAGAACTGAAGGGAGGGCAAGTTAATTGCTGTTCATCACACAGTGGGTCAGGTACTGTGATGGGATTCGAATCTGGGATCTCTTGGAGCACAGTTCTGTGTTCTAATCACTGCAGCACACTGCCTTCCTAGCAACAAGACACATTCCAGATTACTATCAGAATGAAACAAAAAACTAAAAATAAGGCTAGCTAAACTTTTCAGGGCTGGTGGTGTTTCCATGAGGTTCGTCAGGAGATGCAGCCAAACGGGCTGCTGTTGGTGGGATATCATTGTTCTGCTGTGGGACCAACAGGAAACACTTTTAATTACAGCTACAACTATACCTTAACTGCATATTTATTTAAAATTGCTCTATCTGGGATGACCCCATGAGATGCAGCAACTCATTTTCATGGGGGCCCCAGGGAGGATAACAGCAGTCAACAGGTTAACATAGTCCTGCAAGAATAGTTGCATACAGGCTAAAACATACACAGGAAACAATTCACTGCAAAGTTAATTACACCCAAACAGTAATTAAAGTGAGCCAACAAAGTGGGGTTATAGCAGATAAAGAGCATCCGCTTTGTTATTCAACGTGATCACACTTGGGGGGAGAGGTAATAAATACTACCTACGCTATAAATACTTGTAACTACATTGTAATTAAATGATATACACATTGTAATTACATGATGCTACAGTCTACATTACCTGTACATGGATCGCCTCATGCCAGGTTACCCATAAGGCAACCAGCTCACCAGGCCTGCAGTCCCCCTCCAGGTGGTGTCCATCAGCTTTGCATCCCTCAGACTCTTTCTTCTCCAAGTTAGGCATTATTCCCCCTTCTCCTTTGTCCATCCAGCATCCAGTTCAGCGCTTAGTTGTTGATCGTTGCCAGTTCTGGTCACATAATTTTTTTAATTTGAATTTAATCTTGATTTTACCAGGAGAGCCCACTGTTGTGGATAATATTAGGCAAACAAACATATGAAAATGTCAGCAGATAAAGGCATTATGGTCTATATAGTCTGCTGAAGTGTGCAGGACCCCCTTCTCATCTCTACAAAGGGACCTGCCCCCCAAATCCCCTGACCCCCTTCAAGCCCCCACTTCCCCCCAATTCATCAATTTTCCCTTTCAATCTGCCCCATCCTCTCTTGAAGCTGTCCGCAGTTTTCAGAGGGACCATCTCATCTGGCAACCCATTCCACTTACCCACCACTCTCTCAGTATAAAGGTGCCTCCTACTCTCTCTCTCGATCTCTCTATCTCTCTCTCTTTCTCGAATCTTCCCTCTACCAGCTGTAGGCTATGCCCCCTAGTGGACTTGTTCCCACTCAGACTGCCAATAAACTTGAGGCCCTCTGTATTCACCCTTACGGTATTTGGAGGTCTTGATCATACCCCTCCATCCTTCTGTCTTCAAAAGGGTACATGTTGAGCCCCTTAAGCCTCCCCTTCAGAGGAAGGATGGAAGGACCAGCTCAATGGCAGATCAGAACCACCCACAGACCAGACCACCTTGACCTGACTCTGGAAATTCATCTGTGAATAGACTATATTTGAGTCAGTCTAGTCCATTGACCAGGTGAGCTGTCAGTGATCAGTTTCTGACCCAGTCCAGATAATATAAGTGATTTATTTTTAAAACATCTTTTTAGTTATATTATTTTTCAAAGTATTATAAATTGAAAAGGCTATATACATGGGCCCAGATATTCAAAAGGGTTGCGCCATGCACAACGGGGATGCGCCAGCGCAAGTCCGAAAAATGTGCCATTGTGCGATATTCAGCAGGAGGCAGATGCAGCCCCCGACATCACAATGCGCAAGAGTGCAATGGTAATGAATGCATTCACAACTGAAGGGGGAGGAACCATGAATAAATGGCGCAGTGCGATATTCAGCAACATGCGCCACCATGCGCGTAGAAACAAGCAGAAGTTGCGCGATAGCGAGAATGATCCAAAATAAAAAGGAACGAGAGAGGCACAAGAACACTACAGGGAAGCCACGTGTTGGTGAACTGCAAGCAGGCACACAGGCACACAGCAGCTGTGAGCAGGACAGGGCAGGAGCAGGACAGAGCACCTGGAACCACCAGGAACAGGGAGGTGTGGGGAGCCTGTGCCACTGCGCAGGACAAAATTGGGAAGTGCCACACAGCACTGAGGGCACAGACAGTGGGCAGTACGGCCACTACTGGGAGGTTCCTGGTGCAGGAGTAGCAATGGACAGCGGGGGCAGTGAAACAGCTGCGGGGGGTAACACAAGCCAGGGACATGGCCAGTGCCACCATCCAGATGGAGGCAGTAATGAGGGGGGTGAGAAGGCAAGCAGCAGGGGGGCGCGGCCGTGGAAAGGCCTGTTGGCAGTATGCCCCCAACAGGCAGTACCGAGCCCGCACCAGCTTCGAGCTGTACACTGATACTGAGATTGTGGGCTGGTACCGCCTGAACCGGGCGATCCTGAGGCAGCTCTGTGAGCTGTGCAGTGATCTGATGCAGACACCCACAGGACGGAGCCATGCTCTGTCAGTGGAGACCAAAGTGACAGCTGTCATGTGCCTGCTCACCACAGGTACCTTCCAGAGACCAACAGGGGACATGACAGGCATAACCCAGTCAGCCGTGTCACGCCTTCTCACCCAATTCCTCAGCGCACTGCTGCCACATGCTGTGGAGTACATCCATTTCCCAGCACACGAGCGCACAGCAAACATACAGGAGTTCCACAGGTAGCCACGTATACCTGCCATACTCAGGGCAATAGACTGCACCCATGTAGCCCATCCGCACGCCACCTGGCCCGAAGGAGCCACATACATAAATCGGAAGGGGTATGCAAGCATCAACTGCCAGGTGGTGTGCAATGCCAGGGGGTGCATAATCAATGTCTGTGCCACGCACCCTGGGGGAGCACATAATGCCTTCATCTGGCACCAGTCTGCACTGTGCCACAAGTTCAAGAGTGGGGACATCCCCACTGGCCACCTAGTGGGTGAGTATGCAAATCACACAGAAAGACATGGAGCTTGGGAGGGGCATAGTCAGAGGTGACATGGTTACTGGCCTAGATGGCCCATTTCAGGGCGACGCTGATCACCAAACTAATGTCCACCCTCTACACACAGGTGACAGTGGATACCCACTCCATCCCTGGCTGCTCACACCATACCGCCGGCCCGCGACCCAATCACAGCAACGCTACAATGAGGCACATGCCACCACACGCAATGTCATTGAGCGGGTGTTCGGGATGCTGAAGGCACGTTTCCGTTGCCTGGACACGTCTGGCAGTGCCCTACAGTACAGCCCCTCAAAGGCCTGCGGACTATTCCTGACCTGTTGCATCCTGCACAACATGGCCAATGACTGTGGGATAGCCGTACAGGTCAAAGAGGGGGACAGCGACGAGGACACTGGTGAAGATGGTGATGGGCAGACCCCCCTTGGTCGAAGGGACCCCCGACTGATCCGGATGGCACAGCTGGACTGGGACACCATCACAGAAGAGCACTTCAACCAACCCAGGTAAGTCATGGGGCCATGTGCAACTACCAGTGGCAAGGGCACAACCCACAAACACGAAGGGACAAACCCCAGGGGTGCATGTCGTAAAGGGAATTGGCCAAGCATGGAACCGCACACACCGTCAGGGATGGGCAAGGTCCAACACGGCATGTGGTCACACACACACACACACCCACAAAACATGCACAAAGGGTAGGAGGCACTCCAACCCCAACCACCACCCCTAGCCACACACACATCCACAGACCACCATGCCCAGTGCCTGTCCTTGTGTGTGTGTCAGACGCTGGGCACCACTGAACAGTGGTGGACAGTGCAACGCAGGCATCATTATGCACATGCCACAGTGGACAGCAGCTGGGAGGGTGTGCAGATGGAACGTGTGTGTGTGTGTGTGTGTGTGTGTGTGTGTGTGCAGGGCCGGGTACCCCACCTGTGCATTGCACATTGAACAACACACTGCACACAGGGCAGTGTCAGACAGTAGCCTTGGTGGGAGACAGATCAGTCATGCACCACAGTGCCATGGCCACCACGGATGCATGGTAAGACCTGCTGAGACCCGCCAGCAGTGACAGGCTGACCAATGGCCTCATGGGGTGGCACCGATGGTCCCCAAGGGGTTCCGCTGCATGAACGCAACTGCACTCGCGCAGGGGTCTGCAGCACACCAAACATGCCTGCACCAGGTGTGCTCAGGATGCCCACAGCTGAACCCGGTGTCGACAAGGAGGGTGTTGCATGACACCGGGAATGGGGGGTGGACATTGCACTGCGCGGTGTCTGCAATGCATGGGCAAATAACTGTGTGCCCACTGTGGCCATGGCAGATGTGATTGTCTGTGTCAGCCTGTCAATGGCAGCGGTCCAACATCCTCCTGCATCCGGTCCGTCCCTGCCAGGAGCAGACCGGTGTCCCTGCTGCGCCGCTCCTCTGCCTGGCACAGGGCCGCACTGAGTGCATCCACCGCCGTCACGAGCCGCAACTGCTGATCGACTGAATCTTGGAGTATGTGGGTGTGTACTTCTAAGAGGTCATCTGCCTGATCGGCATGCTGTCCCTCACGGTGTTCATGGCCCTGATGGGCAGCACCCCTTGAGGGTGGGTGCTGCACACCAGGGCATGTCCACAGGCAGTGCACTGACGCCGCCCCCCGACACTGTACCTCCATGGCCATTGGCCGACTGCTGACACTGCCCCTTCGGCTGCTGCTCTCCAGGGCTCAACGGTGCTGCCGCAGTGGCTGCAACAGCCCCACTGTCCTGGACACACACCAGTGCTGCCCCACTGGTGCAGACAGGCACAGGCTGGGACTGTGATGTCACGCAGGCCTCCACGGAGGCACCACCCACGGCCATGCCCATGCTGTTACCTGCTGTGTGGCCATCCTATGGCCCACACGTATCACTGTCCATGAAGTGAGCTCCATCATCATCAGTGACGGATCCAGCACCAGTCCGAGTCTCAGTATGATGGCATTCATGGACGCTGGCATGCTGGGGCATGGGCAGGGCCTCCTCCGCACCTGCCCCACCAACATCAGCCCGGACAGCCAGGTGGGCCCACTGTCACCCTGACCCTCGGACACCTGTGGAGGTGGACGGGCCCTCCTCTATGTCCATGGTATTGCCCTCAATGGACAAGCCCACCACTGCTGACCCATGTAGATGCTCAGGAGCTGTAAGGAAACACAGTAGCATTAATGTATCTGCCCTACCCTGTCTTCCCCCCGTGACAGATCAGGACCTACCATGCAGTGACGGGCTACCACCTGTCTGCAATCCACCACCTGGAACACCCTCGATGGCACAAAGTCGCATGCTGCCAGCAACCCGCTCTTCTTGTGGGGTCAGGCGTTGCATGGCTGGCTATCCCCCACCGGTCGCAGCCCGCGCTGCCCTGATGGCAGCCACCTTGTCCTTAATCCTCCGCCTGTCCATGCCCATCTTCTTTTTGCACTCCTGCACGGACCACTGGTGGCTGCCATGCAGGTTGACGGCACGCGCCACCTCTCCCCATGCAGCAGCATGGGCCTGTGGTGTTACACGCTGTCCACTGAGCAGCGGCTCCTGGTCAAGGTAGGCCTCAAACAGGGCATCTGTTTCTGCCTTTGTGAAGTTAGGCCTCCTCTTCCTCCCACATCTCTGTTCCTGTTCCTCCACCTCATGATCGCTCATTCTTGATTCTGTGGGAATAACAGGTGTTACCTGTGACTATGCAGTCCCATGCATGTCCCACACACCACAGTCCACACTCCCAAACAGCATGCAACTCACCACAATATACTGCAATAACAGACTATGGCCTCTGCAGCCCAATGTTGCATTTATATAACGCAACGCATGCAAATGAGGCGAGGCGCAATTTTAAGTGGATGCTAATGCAGTATCTGCACCATGAATAGCTGATTAGCTGATTTGTATGCTGGCTGAATATCATGCTGTTGCGCTTTGCGCAATTGTGTTGAACGTGCTCAGGCAAGGGTGCATTTCTGTGACATGCACAGTGGACACCAAACGGCGCATGCCCGGGGTGCTGACGCTGATGCCTGCCGCGCTGCTGCCGTGCGGTGCACGGGAGGCAATGTAGGGCACAGCCACCATTGTGCCAGTGGCGCTACTGCACTGTTCACATGTATGGTGCTCTGGCAGTGGGGCGCCGTAGGCGCACTGGGGCCACAGTGCGGTAGGCCGCTACAGGAAGTGGCACACAGGCGCCCTACCATGCTACACACGGTGAGTACCAATCTCACTGTGGCGGTCCGTGCGCGAGAGACTCCTGACCCTGTGCCGACCTTTGTCCCTAGGTGCCATGCGTCCGCATGGGTGCACCTCTATCACACTGTTCGGTGACAGCACGATGGGGAATGGCAGCGCAGTACCGCACAGCATCCGCACATGGCAAACGTGCGCTACAGAGTGCCATTTTGACACTCAAACATTGCAGGATGGCACGGAGACAGGCACCCATCTGGAGCCAAATGGAACTGGCCAGTCTGGTGCAGTTAGTGGAGCCCCATACTGCTGCCCTGTTTGGGGAGGCACCCTTTGAGAGGGCCAGGAGTGCGGTGTGGGAGGAGGTGGCAGTGGCCCTGGAGGAGGCCACTGGCATGGAGTGGACAGCAGAGCAGTGCAGGCACCGATATGGTGACCTGCAGCACTGGGACCCGGAAAGGCTTGCCCACCTGTGGGCACACGCCAGGAGAGGCACGGTGCCATGGCCAGGTAGGTGCCCCATCCATACACTGATAACGTCCATACGGGTATCACGGTGGCATGTGTCCAGCACATGGGGGGGCCATCCAGTGTGGGCCGTGGTGGTGGTATTGGGGTGGGGGGAGGATGGGTATGGCTGTGTGGGATTGCACACACATGAGGAGGGGGGACTTTGCTACCAGATTGTACTGATGTTCCTCTCTCCATGTTTGCACCCTAGGCCCAGAGGAGCGCCGGTGTGCCAGGGAGGGGAGAGGAGGCTGCGCCGTGAGCCACAGCATGCTGAGAGGGTGGCCGGACCAGACTGGTGCAGGGACCAGCCTGATGATGGTGAGTGCCTTACATCCATGATTACTTTTGCATGCTGTGTAACAGGGTGGGCAGTGGGGCATGGCCACCATCCATTGACACCACTGCCATGCACGCAACTTGGTACAGTCAGCACTGTCCAGTGGCACTGCATGTCTGGGAGTACGTCAATGGTGGTCCATGCGTGCACCGGGTACATGGTTGTGCCACTGCTTTCGCACCGCATAGCCATGTCACTGAACAGCCACGGTGGTGCTGTGCAGGACTTGGCCGGTGGGTGTGTGCAGTGGTCTGCATGGCTGTGTGCGTCTGGGTGGGCAGGTCCTGTGGACACAATCACTGTGGGTGATCACACACCATCACAGAGGCATGTCCCACGGCTGTATGCCATGCACAGTGGATGAGCTGCATGGGGCTGTGCATTCACACCTATTGACTCTGCTCCCTTGTCCGAGGTGAACAGCAGCTGCAGGCAATCAGAGAGGTACTGTGGGAGATCCTGCAAGTTGCCAGGGCCTCCCTGGAAATCCTTGAAAGTATAGACCAGCTGCGAGTTTGACGGCGGCATGGCGGGAGGAGCAACCAGAGCGGGGAGCGGGGCTCCTGCTGAGCGTACTAATGCCCCTGATTTCCCCTACCCCCCTGGATCCACCCTCACACCCCTCCTTCCCTCTACCATTTGTTCACCCCTGCCCTTACCCACCCCACCTTGTTTGTGGCCTCCCCAAACCTTTATAAATCTCTGTATATAGTTTTGTTTGATGTTTTACATTACATTTGCTTTGATATGCTTACTGTGGCGGTCTCTGATTTGCAGCGGGCTATAGGTGCTCAGCTCCAGTGGTGTGCATAGCATCAGGGGTGGTGCAGTCATGTGCCTGTGTGTGTCTCCGTGGGGAAGTGACTATGGTGTGGGAGTAGCTATCAGTCACTGTCTGTGGTGTATGTGTTGTTCCCTGTGCACTGGATGACTGTGTGCAGTGGTCCACGGTGCATGCTCTGTATCCATGGCGCACCTGTCAGACCGTCCAAGGCCTCTGCAGCTGACACCCTTGCATGTCTGTGACCTGCACGGTCCACTGGCATGTCAATGGTGGCTGTCCAGACTGTACCCGGCACAATGCCATGTTGCCTCCTGTCACTGGTGTGGTGCATGTCTGCCTTGGGTGACACTGTGGTCTCCGCTGTTGTTGTCCCACCTCCATGCTGTCGCTAGTGTGTGTCACAGGGGATGTGCACTACTGTCTGTGACTTGTGCTCCGGGCAAATGCTGGTGGCGTACAGCTCCATGGTGCCTGTGCAGGGTGGCTGGCATTCTTGTGCCATGGAGGGGTGCTAGCCATGTGTACACAGTTTCCGTGGCCACACGCTGGGGGCTTCGTTGCCCCACTACTGTGTCCCTGTGTTGGTGTGCCCTTGGGTATGGGTGGGTATTTGTCCATGCACTGTGTTGCATCCTGCGTGGCGCATGCTTCCATGCACCACTGTGGGTGTCTGCACTGGCTGTTGTGGCCAGTGCTGGGTCAGGGTGTGTCCTTGGGAGGGTGTGCAGGGTGATGTACCACTGATGGTGGGGTCCAGGGCATGCCCTGTCACGTGTGGGGTACCTCATGTGCCGACGTATGGTCGTTCTCTCAGCTGTACCTCGGGGGCGTGCATGGTGGCACTGTGTATGCAGTCGTTGCATCGCTGTGTGCTGCCACCCACTGACAGGTGCTCATGGTGGGGCTGCCTTGTATGGTTCTGTGGTGCACAGGGTTGCATTGTCACAGTGGGGGTGGTGGCATGCATGGGGTGTCTTGCACTGGTGGGCGCTGCTCCTGGGCAGGGTGTCTGGGGAGCATGGTGCAGGGTGTGCTCTGCATTGGTTCGATGGTGTGTCACGGGGTGGTCGGCCCTCCTTGTGTGTCGGTCACAGCTTGCCAGGGGGTGTGCTGGGGCACCATGCCCCGGCTGTGGGTTTGTTGCTGGTATCCATGGGCAGGTAGTTATTCCAGCTTTCCCCCGGTTGTGCAGTGGATGGGGTGTGGAGGGCAATGTCTGTTCTGCTGTGAGCTCCTCTGCCCATCTGTGGCATGGGTGGTGGGCCCCTGCATCCTGTCCCTGCACATCCCTGGTTGTGCTGTTGCACTGCTGCCCTGCTCCACTGAGCATCCCTGGTTGCACTATGGCGCATCTGAACTGCTCCACTGAGCATCCCTGGTTGCGCTATGGCACATCTGGACTGCGCCACTGCATATCCCTGGTTGCGCTATGGCACAGGTGGTGCGATATTCAGTTGTGTGCCGCAGACGCATCTTGATCTGTGCAGTTTTTGAATATCGTGCTTCTTGCACATAGGTGCAGTGGACTTGTGCTTGCTCCTGCTGTTGCACACTTTTTGGGTGCAGTTTGAATATCTGGGCCATGATGTCTATACTGTATATGAAAATTGCACAATAAGTATGATCATAGGTACTATCATAAAAGATTCATTAAGAAGGAAAGGGAAAAAACTAAAATAAAAATAATTAACAGCCAGTTAAACAAAAAACATTGTTATTAGCCGGCCTGGTGCCACTAGGGTTGAGGCACTGGACACCACACCTTGCGCCATGCTGGCAACTCGGGGTCGGGGTTGGTGGGGAGGGAGAGGACTGGGCATCTGACAGACTGCTCTCCTCTCCCAAGGAGGGGAAGGGAGGGGAGGGTTGTCATCCTGCTCCTTGGCTGCCCCCTAGTGGAGGCCGAAGGGCAGCACTGGAGTTTGGGAGACACAGAAGCGTGGAAATGTGGCATGCGCGTGCCTCCACGTGCGCACATTCATGCCACGAAGGGAGGGGGTGTACAGGGAGAAAACAGAAAACTGGAGGAGCTGGCAGACTCCTTGAGGCTGCAGTACCATGCCTGGCCCTGGCTTCCCCTGGATCTGGATTGTGCTTTGGAGGGAGGAGAACAGACCTCTCCCTCTGGCCCGTCCACAGAGGGTATATCCATGGAGGATTCCCAGGGGAGCCTGGAGTCAGGGCAGTGGGGCTGTGGCAGAGAACCGAGACCCCCGGGGGGGAGGGGTAGTTTGCTTGCCAGCCCCAAGAGAAAAAAACTGATATAAAAAAAGCATCCTTATCTAACATTTAAAACATGTACACTTTAAATATGGGTATTTACAGTATATGCTAATTCAGGAAAAAGAACTCTGAAAAAATGATATAATTAAGACATGGAAAAGGCAAATAAGAAGCACCATCATACATAGATAGCATAAGCAGTGATAGATCCTAGCTACAGACAAAGTTTAGTGTGCCCCATAGAGTTCTATAGGTAGATGGAGAGAGGCTAGAGGGCGGACTCTCACTGTCAGCTGACACTAATGTCCACCATATTACCGGAAGAGACGCTGCTCACAATTCACACAGAGCATGGATGAGTGGGTGCTACTGTTTCTGTGTGCAGACAGCATGTGGGTGACCACTGGCTACAGAGACAGCTCTCTTCTGGGGGTGGTCACACCTGCCCTTTCTGGGGGTCGCACCTGCCCACCAGCTTATTCATGGCAAACTGCATGCAGTGGTACAGAATGCCCACCTGAGCCCACGTCTGTAGTTTCTTGAACCAAAACATCCCAACAAGCAACAGCACAGACGAGCAGAATGGACGCTGAACACCATGCAGTTTCTGCTAATACCAGTAGTGGACTCTTCCAGTAATATGGCAAATGCACAACTTCAGCTGAGCCAATAAGCTGATAGCGTCAGTTCACACTCTAGCCTCTCTCCTCCATTTACCCATAGAATTCTATGGTGTGCCTCTTCCCTTCCGATACTACCCCAATTGGCCTTTAATTGAGGCGCTTTATATTTACCTAACTCATTTTTTCTTCACAGGAGGTCACTGTGAAGTGCTAGTGAGGCTTTGGCAAATTTCAGCTGATGTTTGTTAACTAAGAACCTCTCTTTAAAGTATTACAAGAAGAAGAAGTGAGTTAGATACATAGGCCCAGATATTCAAACTGCGCCATTCTGAGGCGCAAGCCCCTGCGCTGCTCAAAATAGTTGCGCAGGGCTGTGGCCGGGGCGATATTCAAAGGAGTTGCGCTATTGAGCAACTCCTTTGAAATCACCCAGCCATAGCAGCATTTTCATGCAAGATGGCGCAGGTGGAACTGGCGCCACCACAGCTGCCAGAGTTGAGCATTAAACTTGTGGTGGCGCAAGTACCATTGCGCCATGCTCAAATTTCCGATATTCAAAGGTGACATGCAAATGAGGCCATAATTTATGCAGGCGTGGGGGGCCATTTGCATCTATTTATATTTGCCCCATTGCATGCCATTAGCATGTAGGTGCGCCGATCCCTGAGGACTTGCGCCTGGCGCCCCTGCCAGGCAGCAGCTGTCGGGACCGACGCACCCTGCAGCCCGATCGCTGGGCAGTATCTCTGTAAGTCTACATTCCCCCACACACATCTCCCAAAGCCCATCACGGGCATTACAGTCACATGAACCCCCCCACACATCTCCCACAGCCCGATCGCGGGCATTACAGTTACATGAACCCCCGGCCACACATCTCCCACAGCGATCGCGGGCATTACAGTTACATGAATCCCCCCGCCCACATCTCCCACAGCCCGATCGCGGGCATTACAATCATGAACCCCCCGCCCACATCTCCCACAGCCCGATCGCGAGCATTACAGTTACATGAACCCCCACCCACATCTCCCACAGCCCAATGCGGGCATTACAGTTACATGAACCCCCCCCGCCCATCTCCACAGCCCGATCGCGGGCAGAGCGTATATGAACCCCCAGGTGCGATCGCGGGCGAAATGTAGCCCCAACCTGAATATCTCCTGGTGGTCCAGTGGACCGTAAAAGCCCGATTGTGGGCAGAATGTCATGTTACAACCCCCAAACATCTCCCTGGTGTCTAGTGTCCCCCCCACCCACCACGAAGCCCTCCACCCAGCTCCCCGCGGCCGGTGCAGCAGCATCCACCTGCCTGCCGCCCGCCGCCCGCCGACAACTGTCCGGTAGGGCTGCCGCCCATTGGTGCAGAGCTACAGCCAATGGGCGTGCAGCCCATACTGTACTGACAGTCAGATTTGTGAAGCACCATGGGCGGCAGCCCTACCGGATAGTCAGTCGGCGGGCGGCGGGTCGGCAGGTGGGTGGATGCTTCCGCCCGCCGCCGCGGGGAGCGGGTGGAGGGGCTTCGGGTGGGTGGGGGGACACTAGACACCAGGGAGATGTTTGGGGAGTTGTAACGTGACATTCTGCCCGCGGATGGCTTTACGGTCCACTGGACCACCAGGGAGATATTCGGGTTGGGGTTACATTCTGCCCGCGATTGGGCACTGGGGGTTCTATAACGCTCTGCCCGCGATCGGGCTTCGGGAGATGTGGATTGGGGGTTCTGTAACTGTAATGCCCGCGATCGGGCTTCGGGAGATGTGTGAGCAGAGGGGGGTTCATGGAACTGTAATGCCCGGCGATCGGGCTTCGGAGATGTGGGTGGGGGGCTTATAACTGTATGCCCGCGATCGGCTGTGGGAGATGTGGGCGGGGGTGGTTCATGTTACGTTATGACCGCTGGTCGGGCTGGTGGGGGGCAGATCGAGCTTGGGGCCAGCCAGGGGTGGCAGTTGCTGTAAGGCGCCCTGCATTACAGCAGCTCACCTGTGGGTGGCCTCAACTTGATCCTTTTTTTTGGCTCAAGGTTGTGCAGGCGCAGGTTGGGGGTTGCGCATGCACAACTCTGCACAACCCGACTGAATATCGGGTTGCGCAGGTTATGCATGGTTCCTCCCCCTCCTGTTGAGCATGCATTCATTTGCATTGCTCTTTTGCGCAACCTGTTGTCAGTGGAGCAACTGCCTCCTGCTGAATATCGCAGAATGGCGCAATGTAGGACTTGCACATGCGCAACCCTTTTGAATATCTGGGCCATAGAAAATAAATTCACTGCAAAAATCAAAAACAATGTTTAACTGTGCCGTGACATCATTAGCACTGGAGCCTGCCCCCACCCCCAGCCCCCTGCCCTCCTGCCCTCCTGTATGCTGCACTTAAGACCTCTTTGGTTCTCAAAGCGAGGTCTGCAGACTGTTCTGAGATCAAAAACTGGAGCAGGTAACCATGCTTTTGCAGTATACTGTCCCTGTTTGTCCAGCAGTCTGCCCGGATAGATTCACTCACTCCTTTTTGTTTTACTTTTTAAAGCCCAGTTGAAGAGCTGTTTATTTTTGAAAGGTTTGCAAGAATGTTACATCTGTTGTTGATAATGGACTATTTGTTAATAAGAACTGAAATGTTATTAATTTTTTAAATGTTTTCTTCGAAATATATGATTAAATCCAGCTCTTAACTTTTGTTTTAATATATACCAGTAGCTTCTAACAATTGATCATCTTATGCTTATAAACTTAAGTCAAGGTCATTCTAAAATTGCAACAAGTTGTAGTTATACCTTGTTGACGTTTTTACGTCTCACATCTGATAACATCACATAAAAAGGAAAGAGAAAGAATACACAAACTAAGTCAACAATGACAAATGATAAAAATAACAAATAAGAACACACTCACAGCTTGTAAAATTAGATTCCATGTCAACAGATAACATTTTGTGTGTGTGCGTAGCTGTTGGGGATATGTGTGTTTGCTTTCGTTTTTTTTTCATTGTTTGTACTAATCCCGTCTAGCTGTCCTGGGGAACTCCGTTTTCTGGTTGTTAAAATCTCATAGTTTCTGAGAGCTGCATTATCATATACGAACATGATGCGTCAGCACCCTTTACCCCGCAGTATGTCTGTCTGCTTAATTGGAGTTCAAAAAAACAAGTTGAAGCAGGGTGTGAAATACCACATTTACCTTCCCTTAACTTTGCAAACTGTCTGAGTTGTAATGCAGGGGTTCCCCTTTAAATTGCATTCAATTTGTGAGTTTTCAGAGAGTGTTTTCAGGGTATTTGTACTTTCATCATAGAGATTATTGGTGTAAATGGTTGCTGTGACATCATTTACTGCTATGCTAATGCAGCTGTCATGGACAATAAGATTTCAACAGCCATAAAATGGAGACCCCCAGGATAGTTACAAGGGAATAGTATGAACGGTGAAAACAAACTAAAACCAACACATATTTCCCCAGCACATGTGTCCCGAACAGCTACATAAAAGAGTTTTCTGCTGACATGGAAACAAATAAAATGTACACAATATGAGGGTGTAGTTTTCCTTTAAACCAAATGCAGCTACATATTAATGTCAGACAGGAGAGTGCATTTTGTAAATTTAAAACTGACAATCTGTGGATAAAAAATATTTTATTCTATTTATTTAACAGCTGGTAACTGGAAAAGGCACACTGAGTCGAGGCTTGTTTTCAGGTGCAGCCCAGGAAGGAGATGTAGTGAAAACAACTTACAAAACGCATGCAGATACAGCATTACATTACAGGATAAGAGGTAAAGGTAAAAAGGCAGGTCTTGTATCATCTGATCTATAATGGATCAGTAGAAAGAGTGGAGGAGAGGCAATTTTTAACAATAGATGTAACAGTTTGCTCCATCTGTCATGGTATAATCTAGTTTTGTTGTCACCGCTATATATCATCTTGTCTAAACGAAGTACATTTAATACGCCTGAGTGCCAGCCTTACTGTATTTGATCCTTGAACCAATTTTTAAGGACTAGCCTTTTAGCAGTTATTGCTATCATGTAGATTTGATACTTCTTTTGTTTAAAATTGACTTGAGACATAATGCCTGAAATACATGTCTGTGATGAGAATTCATTTCCACGACCTAATGGGTGACCAGTTTTTGTTTTTCAAGTCTCCCACAGCGGGCAAATCTTTGGCAATCCCACAGAGTAAGATGTTGTGCCCTTTTTGAGCCTTAGCACCCTGCACAGTTTTAATCTTGTGACCGTATTCAGCATACTTAACTAGCGTCTAGTAAGAAATGTTGAGGATTCTAAAATGGAACAGTTTGTGCTGATCTAATTTTAAAAAATTGTGTGTTGATAATCAAATGTTTTTCCAGTCAGTTGTATTGTTTTGAATGTTAGGTTCATTTATCCCCCAGTTTTGTAAATCCAGTGGGTGACTTTGAGTTACTGATTATTACTTTGTGTCTCAAGTCTGCACAGTGTCTCTTCTTACATGCTCTTAACATGCCAACCATTGTAGATGCCTCAACACTCTGCCTAACATTTGGTGAAACAGCTTCCAAAATTATTTGAGAAAGTTGCGTGAGTAGGATTAAGTCCTTTCATTTCAAATTATAATTCTGTACTAATGTACAAAATGGAACAATTCCATGGACATTAAGTATTTAATTTAATTTAGTGTTTCCCAATGCTTTCTGCCTAGTAAAATACAATATGTAAGATATTTTTAATTCTGGATTTATCCACATAGGTTGTTTCCCCAAATGCTGAGTAACTGCTCTTTAATAAGTTTTGTAGAGTATTAAACATGCCAATCAAGAACGCAGTCATCTCAGTTTTCATATCAGAAGGTTTTTTCTTCCTTTTGATAAACAGAGGAGCATTTATGTTAATATTATGGGAGTGTGCATAACTATTTTCATTTTCTTTTCTATTTTTCTTCATTCTGTTTCTGCTGAGCTAGGACTGGGCCCTTTTCCCTTGCTCTCCCCAGCTCAATCACCCCGCCATACCTGGGACTGATCTGGTTCCATTCACTGCCTTGTGGCATGCCCTCCATGGTGAGGCCACCAGCACAGAGGCTGATCCCAGCAGTGACCGTATGCACTAGTGGTGCCCAGTCAGTGGGGGCAGAGGCTGACCCCAACAGTGACCATATGCACTAGTGGTGCCCAGTCAGTGGGGGCAGAGGCTGATCCCAGCAGTGACCGTATGCACTAGTGGTGCCCAGTCAGTGGGGGCAGAGGCTGATCCCAGCAGTGACCGTATGCACTTGTGGTGCCCAGTCAGTGGGGGCAGAGGCTGATCCCAGCAGTGACCGTATGCACTAGTGGTGCCCAGTCAGTGGGGGCAGAGCCTGCGGGATGCGGAGTTCATCCTGCCAGCTGGCTCTGATCATTCTTTCATTGTTTCTTGTGTCCTGAGGATGTCTCACATCACAGTGTCATGATGGGGCTTCCCCCACCAACCTCCGAGATGTCCCCTTCCCATCTCTAATGCTTCTCACTGCACCCCCCATGGTCACCCAGAGGGCGATGTGGTAGTGGGGAGCTGGAACCTACCCCCCCCTTGAGGAAGTGGCATCGCTCAGACACTCAGCCTTCCTTCCCTTGGCCTCCTCTTCAATGCCCTGAGTTCACTTTCTAACTTGGTCATCAGTGCCACAAGTGGTAACACTACCACTGCACTGCTATTCTCTGTTTCTAACCATTCAGGTATATAAT
This sequence comes from Neoceratodus forsteri, assembly GCA_016271365.2. Classification (NCBI taxonomy): domain Eukaryota; kingdom Metazoa; phylum Chordata; order Ceratodontiformes; family Ceratodontidae; genus Neoceratodus; species Neoceratodus forsteri. The sequence continues at coordinate 87,877,704 of JADMNL010000029.1, forward strand.
TATCCATGGTAATGTTATCATCATATTTAACCATTCTCAGATACAATATTTCACTGTCAATGCATGAGCATAAAAATCTGGGCTTCCCAAGTCATTGCACTGTTTGGGGAAAAATATTCTCCTGTAAGAGATCCTTGACACTCTACCTCCCATATGCAGTACATATATTATAGATCTTGTAGTTTCTTACAAAATGCTTATATATATCAAAACTGGAAGCATGCTAAAGACGTATTTCATTTTTGAGAAAAAAAAACAATAATCTTGACAATATTATTTCTGTCCCAGATTGTCATGGACATTTTGACCCACCTATCTAAGTTTATCATGATGTTATTTCAGGTAAAATCAATATTATGTTTCCTGGTGTCTGGTAGAATAGGGGGAAATTGAAGTCCTAATTAAACATTGACAAGAGCTGAAGTCACTTTTTTTTTAAAGTTTTATTATTTAGTGGTAGTATGGAAGGCTTCTCATAGTTTAGTTTATACCCACTAAAGAAGCTAAACTCATTTATAATATTTTTTTTCAGTTTTTAACTAGGTAAGTTCACTAGGCCAAGGACTCATTTTCATGAAGACCTGAATTAGGTATTAGATTTAAAACTGACATGACAGGATTAGAAGATGCAAGGGAATGTCATCAGCATAAAGTGTCCATGTGTTGCTCATCATTTCTGTTAATACCAGTTATATTACGTGACTCCCTTATTTTTTATTTTTTTGTACATTCTGTTTCTTCTCCGGGGACCAGGGCATCTCTTGGGAGTACCCACTTGACCTTGGCCTCTACTCCCGGCCTGAAACCACCCTTCCTTGGAGACACATTGCTGAGCACCGCTGTCCAGACCCATGGACTCTCATCTCCCTGGATCACCCCTGTGGGAAGGCCCCCTTGATCACCCTCCAGGGGAGGGCCTGCCCCCATCCACCTACCTGGTGGCCTGTCTGTGATTAGAGGAATGGTCCCTGGGCTGGGTCGGGGAGCTCAGATGAGCCAGTAGAGGGTTGGTTTGTGATGGGATGTGGGCCTTGGTTCCTGGGGTCTGTCACCTCCCTGATCCTCCGGGGTATTTGCATTGTTTCCCCCTCGGAGCGTGGACATGCAGTGACACCAACATACCTACATGCAGGTGTCTACCACCACTCTGTCCCCTAAATCCGGTGTTGCTCCCTACAGGGTTCCCATTCTCCACTAGGGGCCACTGGGAAGCGAGGCATACCCCAGTACCCACCCTGGGAGTGGAGCGCAGTCCTCCAGATGCTCAATCCCCTCCCTCCCCTGCCGACAACCAGAGTCCATTCCTTTTTTTTCTCCATAAACATTTTTTTATTATTATTATAAAAGATTACAACATATACAACAGGAAATAACATTTTCAAAGACAGTTAAACAAAAGCAGATTCCTTGAGTTCATATAGCTACTACAGGGTAGTTTTAGATCAAAACAGCAACAGATAAGAGAATACATCAATATGTAGTAAAACAAACTTAAAAAACCTATTCAACTAGCTATAATAATATAACTTAATTTGACTAACAGAATATCATTTCATGAGGTTTCACTATAGGGTCACATTAGCTAGCAAATAGCAGTATTCCTGAAGCCAGGTCACCAGCGTGGCATGAGGTATGGTGTCCAGCGCCTCGACCCTCAGCGCCACTGGGCCAGCACACTCCCTTATTAAATAAACTAGTGGTTTTCTACGTAGCTTAAATACAAATGGTAAAGGTGGACACTCCGGCCAAGTCCCACAACTGAATCCAAACATGCAGAGAGTAAAGCATTACAACACACAGCTGCTGTGGGGCTCAGATATAACAGTTTAATTTCGCATATTTTCCACTAGTGTAAAAAGAAATCACCAGTGGACCTTGTCGAAAGTCTTCTCTCCATCTAAGGCTGGAAATATAGTTGGATCATTCTGTTTTTGTGTTTTTTTTTTTTTGGCCATAGCCAATAAGTGGAATATTTTCCTAAAATTATCTGATGAAACTTTCCTTTCATATAGCCTGTCTGACTGGCATTAATAAGCGTGGGTGTAATTTTCTCCAATATGTGTGTTATTATTTTTGCAAACATCTTTTCTTTAGTGTTGACAGATTGGGCAATCAGTTTTTGACATACATCAGGTAGAGGTGGTACAGACAAGGGCAACCAAAATGGTGCATGGCCTGCACCAAAAGCCCTATGAGGAAAGACTCAGGGAACTAAATATGTACTCATGGGAGGAAAGGAGAGAAAGGAGTGACATGATAGAAACATTTAAATACCTCAAGGGTATAAATAAGGTACAGGAGGGAGGTTTAATACAAGTTGTATTTGTATCATGTTGCTATTTCTGACTCTGTACCATGTCTCTATATTGTACTCTGGCTCCACCTGTATGTGGGCCCGTATGTTACCATGACAATGTACCATGTTTTCTGTGTTGTAATCTCCCGGGTCGCACCTGAAAATAGGCACTTGTTGTCTAGTGTGCTTACCTGGTTAACAAAAACAAACAAATAAATAAATAAATACTACACAGGGAAAGAAGCTCAAGGACAATGGGGTACAATATGAAGCTGGAAGGGGGGTCACTTGGAGGGGATGTGAGGAAATATTTCTTCACAGAAAGGGTGGTGGATGCCTGGAACAGCCCCCCAGCAGAGGTGGTGGGTACCAAATGGTAACAGGTTTCAAACATGCATGGGATAGACACAGGGGGACCTTAGAAGCAGGGCGGGGGGGGGGCGGAGGCTGGAGATCAATTAGGGTTGACGGTAGCACAGTAGGTAAGGACTTTTGGGTAGACTGGGTGGGCCTAGAGTCCTTTTCTGCCGACAGCTTCTATGCTTCTATGTTTCTATATTTTTGGGTCTAGTGAATCTTTTTTTCTTTAGCAATTAATAGAAATTTTGGACTCCAGCATTGAATGCAGAAGGGTGTTATGTATAATTGCAGCTTGATAAACACTGTGACGTTCTGGGGATATAATACCATGTAGCTATACTTAAAAAGTTCAGAGCAAAACCATCTGGACCTGGTGCCTTGGCAGGATTAATATAATTTATAGAACATGAGAGTTTGTCTTTTATGATAGGGTTTTAAAGCATATGGATTTGTTGGTGATCAAGATTTGAGTGTTGGGGGGTGCTATTTTCCCTGAGAATGAGTTGCTTTGTGTAATACTCGGGTTAGCTGTTCCACTATAAATGTTTTTATAATGGTAAGCAAAGGCATTCAAGATATCCTTCTGTTTGATGCGGATCAGATTTGGCTTTGGACATTTTATGGAGTGCGCATCATATTGCAGTTTTTTTTAATCTCAAATGTAATAACTCCCCCCCCCCCCAACTCTTGGTATCCCAATTTCGATTTGTTAATAGAATATTCAGCGTGCTCTCTCATTGGTCCGTTATATTTGTGTCTTACATTATTATGGTTTCTCCCTTTCTCCCCAGCGTTTAACTCAACACATTCTCTTCCCAAATCTCCTTCAGTAAATCCTGCATCTTCTGTGCTCTGTCATTGCTTAATTTAGATACAGTACTGATTAATTCACCCTAATAAAAAATTTATACTCATCCCATATGATCCCATTTGAGACAACAGTCCAGTTATTGTTAGTAAAGTATTATTTATGCTGTGCATGACTTTAGGTTATCCAGTACATCTGGTCTTTGAAGCAGGTGGTTGTTAAAGCACCCTGTTTGATATCTTTGATCATGTTTGTCTGGAGTAACGATAGGGGACTGGGGTGTGATCTGAAACAATGTTTGCTTTGATTTCCTCTGAGTTCACTGAATGCATAGATTGAGTTAGGAAGAGAAAACAAATCTATTCCTGAGCTAGTATTCTGACAGCTGGAAAAGAAAGTATAGTCTTTGCAAAAGGGTTATGTGCTTTCCAAGGTTCTGTTAAGCCTAAAAAGTCCATCAAATCTCCACCAGCTTAGCTCTTAAGACTTTCACAGGTTGGTTTAGCACCAATGCTGACCCCCCCCCCAAAACTGTTGTAGACCACCGAAAATACTTTTTTTTTATTAAAAATACATATAAAAAATAACAAATGTTCATTTTGATAGCAGATATGCAAAGAAAATGAGATCAGATTTATTTAGGCCATATATGTAAACCAAAGTCAGTCCTTCCTTCCTTCCTTGATGTACCACCTAATGCAGTGTGATACAGAACAAAGATAGGTTCAGGGTTCAGTGCTGGGATCAGGCCTCCTTCTTTTTAAGTGACATAGCAGAAGACCTAGAAGGGAAGGTGTGCCTCTTTGCAGATGACACCAAGATCTGCAACAGGGTAGATACTGGGGGGGAAGATGGGTATAGATCTTTTAAAAAAACTGGAGGAGTGGTCAAGGGTATGGCAGCTGGGTTTTAATGCAAAGAAGTACAAAGTAATGCACTGGGTGCACAATATAAAATGGGCGGAGTGTTACTGACAGTGACCGAGCAGGAAAGAGATCTGGGGGGTAATCATACTGGATGATCTAAAAGTGGCGAGGCAGTGTGACAGGCATTCAGGAGGGATAGTGGCCAGGTGCTAGGGTGCATAGGAAGAGGTATCACCAGCAGAAAGCAGGAGGTGGTGTCGCCCTTATATAGTTCACTGGCAAGACCCCACCTAGAGTATTGTGTCCAGTTTTGGAGACCACATCTCAGGAAGGACATAGACAGAGTGGTGGCGGGTCAGAGGAGGGTGACCAAAATGGTTTAGGGTCTGCATCAACTGCCCTATGAGGACAGGCTAAAGGAGCTCAATATGTACACACTGTAAGAGAGGAGGGAGAGAGGGGGGATATGATACAGACCTTTAAATACGTCACCGGGGTAAATAAGGTGCAGGAGGGGAGTATTTTTCAGAAAAAAAGTGCTCTAGAACAAGAGGACATGTTGTGAAGCTGAAGGGGGTAGATTCAAGAGAGATGTGAGGAAGTACTTCATCAGAGAAAAAGAGTGGTGGATTCCTGGAACAGCCTTCCAGCAGAAGTAGTGGGGGTGAAAACAGTGGTGGGGGTTCAGAAATGCCTGGGATAGGCATAAGGGAATAGTGGAGGTGGGGGGGGGGAGAGAAAGTGCCATACATCAAGTAAGGTCTGCAACAAAAATGAAGGTTAAAAAGTGGGCAGACTGGATGGGCCAAGCGGTATTTATCTGCTGTCAGATTCTATGTTTCTATAATAGAATGTAAAGTGTAAGACAATGACTGGAACAATTTGGAAGAAGCAGCAGACATTTTATTAATGATGAAGTCATTCTATTCTGGAACCTGCTCCCCTCCTCTCTGTGTCTCTCACCCTCCTCTAACCACCAGCTAAACCTCCTCCCCCTCTGCTCCTGTCAGCCCCCTACCTGACCTGCCCCTGGTGCCCATTTCACCCCTGCTATGGTCCCCCTCCTGGGGTCAGCTGATGTCCCCACAAATGCTGCACTGAATTTTTTCAGCCTGCTGTTATCACATAACTGGGCTTTGGTGTTGCTCATGGCCTCAGCTCTGTCACCTTTTATTGTTATTTGCACTTGCACCATCTCGATTCGTACACGGTTTGCACTTTATTTTTGGTACAGTTCTTTGCTGCTACATACGATTTATTGGATCCTTTTTACCGGCTTGCGCCTGGAAATGAGCCTTTTCTCAGTGAGTCCTTCCTAGTTACCAATTTAAAATAAATAAATAAATACATAAATAGAATTCTTATCAAGATTTCTACTCTGGATGATTTTGAATTGTAACTCGAGCCATAAATTTGACCAACCCACTCTGTTTTGAGAAGATTCAAGTCACTTGGCCGAAGCTTCAAGTCACTTGGCCGAAGATGAGTTTCCTGTATTAAAGTTATGCCAGCTTTCAATTTGTTTAAATGCTTCAGTACCTTATATCCAAGGCCCCTTAAATTCTGCGATTCTGCGACAGTGGAATTTTCTGCAAAATTTGCATCATGACGCAAAATTCACTGTTCTTGGGAATATTCATACAAACATATAGTTCTTCTGTAGTGCTCAGCTCCCTTCCCCATCTTGTTTATCCTGAAGCACCTCCTCTGTGCTCAGTATGCATCATATTTTAACCAATGGCAAGACTGTTTTCTGCCGCAGAAATGAATAAATCATGCTGCAGAAATCAGAAAATACTGCTGCAGAAACTAGCAGCCCTGCAGCAGAAATCAGGATGAAGTACCGAAGAGCACTACGGGCCTGGCTGCTGCCAGTCCCACCTCACATTCAAAAGAGAATTAGTCAATTACCTTAGCTCCTGCTCCTGGCCTATTCCCTAACATTACATCTGACACCTGTTCCTGACCCTTAGTCCTCTATGGCTGTTTATGTTCCTCTCACTTTTGTTTGTTCTGCTATGAACAAATGAAACTGCCAGCAGAAACAGGCCGTAGTGACTAGCGAGTCTGCTCGAGTGTGCAGCTCAGTCTATTTTACTGAAGCTGCCCCCCCTCCCCTTGCCTCCCACAGCGATTCCCCCTTCCCCCACCCTTCCTCCCTACCATGGCCACTCTTCTTTTTACCCTGTCCCACCTCCTTTAAAACTTCCCACTGTTTTCACTGATATCACCTCCTTAGGCAGTTAATTCCACTTTGACACCACCCTTTCCATGAAAAAGTGCCTCCTCATTTCTTTTTTATATCTACCCCCCCCCCCACAAGTTTAAAACTGTGGCCCCTTGTAGTCCCTTCCCTTTTTAAATTTGAAATGCCTTCCACTCCAACCTTGTTTTTACCCTTTAGGTACTTGAAGGTTTCTATCATATCCCCCCGTTCTCTTCTGTCTTCCAAGGAATACATACTGAATACACATTTGGCTCTTTGCCTGCCTTGGTTATTGGGATGTTTTCTGCCAGTACCTACACGATGCACTAATACTTACTGTTTTGCTGATTCACATCACTTGTTACTGTTTTAGATTCTACTATTTTTCTTTAGCTCCTCTTATTGTTGGTTCTTTCTGCGTTTTTGCCTGTTCATAGCTATTGTCAAATGTCTGTATCAGTTGTTTGCACTATTTATCACTGTTTTCCTATTTTTAGCAGCTGTTTTTGTAGATTATTTGTATCCTTTCCTTGTACATCCCTACTTGGTTTTTCTATCTCATTGTATTAATTGTTAATCCTGATCTTGTAATCTCCCGGGTCATGCCTGTGTAACCCCTAGATGGCGCTATCCCAGGGGCTACTACCCCTGCCTGATTTGCCACTAACAGGTTGAGGGGCCTGGATCCAATGGCGGGTGCCTCCACCCAGAGGTCAGGGTTTGCAATAGTTAAACTAACTTGGTCACAGCCCTCTGGGACACTGCAACCCCCCTTTCTTCCCACTAGTGGCCCACACAATATATCAGAATTACCTTCACAGTATACACTTACCCCCAGGTCTGGTTCCGGCACTGGGACCTCCTGTGAAATGAGATACAGTGCAACAATCACAGTACAGTACTTTAACATAGACAAATACCTCAGGCAGTATAACTTTGCTGAAACAAGCAGCTCTGATTTATTTAGGGGATATAACAAGGACAGGGGAAATCAGGTTAATTAGCTTATCACTCTAATAATCTACCTATGGCTCTGTGCACAGGCCTATCCCTATCAGTTACTGTCCCTGGGTACCCAAGCCCTAGTGGCTAGTCCAAACTGTGGCAGCTGGTAGGGGCCCTTTCACACAGAGAAAAGGAGAATTAAACAGTCAGCAGTACAGTAATTCCATTTGGATTTAATGTGGCAATTCAACAGGAGCAACCCTGAATTAGTACTCACGACCTCCAAATAAGATAGGGTCCTTCAATGTCAGCAGGGCTCACTTGAGGTACACAAACCTCTTCACACATCCATATAAAAGAAAGCACTATACCAGGCAGGCTGCATCTGTATCCCGATCGCAATTACTGCACAATACCCGGGAGAACACACAGCAGATTCAGTTCCTGACAGACCGAGTGCAATTTTCAGCAATTCTTCCAGTCTTCTACAGGGTGAGCCTGGTTTCTACTCTTCAGAGATCCTTTGATTCTTTTCACAGGACGGATTCAGTCCTAACAAGCTGCAGACCGGAACTCTGGGCCTTACACACGTTTTTTGACTAAAACTGCACACTGAAAAAGCACAGGGCTCCTTCCTTCTTCACTGCCAAGCTCAACTGAAACTCCAACCGACAAAACCGGCACTTCTTTGAGTTCCTCCCAGTTCTTGACTGGATTGGCTGTCACCACAATAGACTGCTGCTGTTGGTCCAAAAGGTGCTGAAGTCTAAACTACATCTCCAGAGTCACTGCCCATACAATCCTCTTGTGGCTGGCTCAGATTATGAGTCCAAGTTCTGATTCGTCCAAGGCACCATTTTAGAGCTAGCTTACCCCACACTGATTGGTCCAGTTCAGCAGTTCAAAACTAGAATGGGGAACTAGCAGACACAGTTCTGACTGCAAAGAAAGCAGGTTAGACAAACTGTAATTTCATTATTACGTAAATAATTTCTGGCAAACAGTTACATCTTTCAGATAGGTTCCTTTGCACTCTAGTGACTGCAAAATGAAGTGAATTGGCAGTAGCTCAGTGGTACTCAGAGAAGCACACAGTCCCCCATGCAACTAATTATGTCTGCAAGCAGACAGCTCTTAAAGAGACAGTACCAGAGGCTCTAAAAACACTCACTGATAAATGGCTTAAATGCCAAACACCATTCAGGCTTGGAGCATTCAAGCAAGCTCCTGGAAGTCTTTTGGGAACCCCCATTTGCAGGGGGGTTACACCCTTCCTGGCCTGGGAAAGCTTGACGTCCGCGTCAAGCAAGTACCCCCATAAGTTTCAACTGCAACCATATACATTTGCATTAGGCTCGCACATGTAATCATCAGTCAGTATATAATTTTACCAAGAACACATTTCTGAAACATTGCAGTACGTCACTCTTTACACAGTATTACATACACATTGTACCATAACTCAAGTTATTACCTCTTGTACATGAAACCTGAAGAGAGGGCCCTTCCTATCAGTTACCTTGGGGCTGGATGGGGCAGGGCACCATACTTAGAGGGCAACACAAGTAACTTGAGTTAGCACTGACGCTCAGTTTGGGCAATGAGCTCGGGGACACATACACTCCTTTATGGACAACATTGAGAGGCAAATCCACAGGCCTCCCAAGGGAATCATAACTGAGGTGCACCACAGGCTTTACAGCTCGACCAGTCTTTCTAGGGGAACTGTTACAGTCTCTGCACTCTGAGCCTCATTTTCAGCATTGTCCTCACTTGTCAGGGAGTCTCCATGGGGGTAGAGAGGCTAGAACTTGGGGCACTTTCAGCTCCAGGAGTTACAGTTTCTGAGTCCACAACATTTGGCTCGCATGGAGAGCTTTCGGACACTGGCAGTGGACTGTCAGGGCACTCAAAATACTCTTCTTGTTCAGATTGTATCACCAGTCTGCCCCAATCTATCATTTTCCTCCCGAAAGCTCAAACAGTTCAACCATGCACAATGATTCCATTTCATCTGATCTGATGCTTTGCACTTCACTTTCTGGGAGCATCGGCTCCAGGGACGAAGCTGGGGCTTGGACAGTCCAGAAGGCCCAGCTTTGTCTCCAGTATTGACTAGGATTGCCCGAAACAATTGACTCAGTTCGAAGAAGGATAGTATTCAAAGTCACTCTCACTTTCTTCCGATATGGACTGACAGTCATGCTCAACTGGGACTTGTGGAGGAACACTTTACCTTTGCTTCTGTAGGTGCAGACTTTCTTGATCTTTTCTTAGCAGCAGCCTCTAGTCACTGGTCCAGAGGGGCATCTTCTAGGGCTCAGACTCAATTAAGATTTGTCCAATGGGCAGTAAATGATTTCTATGCATTGTTTTTACATCTTTTGAATTATTCTCAGGCCTTACTTTGTACACTGGCAGATCATCTAGTTTGCCCACTACAATGTGAGGGAGATGGTGCCATCTGTCAGCAATCTTGTGCTTGCCATGCAGTCCCAGATTTCTTAGCAATACCGTCTCCCTCCTGGAGTTCCTGTGCTTTCACCTTTTATCATACCTTTCTTTGTTGGCCAGATTTCTTTTGGCAGCCATGGTTTGAGCCAGTTAGTGCAGCATGAGTTAGCTGGGCCTTTAACTTTGCACATACTGTAAATAGTTGTCAGCTTGAACCCCATCAGGAGAGACCCCAAAACACACATCTACTGGTAGTCGGAGCTTCTCTTCCAAACATCAGGCGGTAGGGGAGAATCCAGTGGCATCACTTTTGGTGCAGTTATAAGCATGTACCAGGGTGCTAATTTGTTGGCTCCATCTAGGCTTGTCCTTTGGGTGCAGGGTGCCTAGCATATCTAGCAAAGTGCGTTGAAACGTTCAGGCTGTGGGTCCCCTGGGGTGGTAAGGAGTGGTTCTGGACTTCTCGCATCCCCACAGAGAAAGCATCTCTTGATCAGACGACTCTCAAAGTCTCTCCCTTTGATCAGAATGGATTCTTTGTGGAGCCCATAGTGAACAAAAAGTTTTCTACAAGTACTTTGGCCACAGTGGATGCTTTCTGGTCTTGGTGGGGAAAGCTTGGGCATATCTCGTGAAATGGTCAGTGACCACCAGCACATTACTGATATTTCTTTGATCTGACTCCAAACTTAGAAAATCAATACAGACCAGCTCCATGGGTGCACTGGTGGTGATGTTAACAAGGGGGCAGCCCTCTGGGGCAAAGCTTTCCTCTGTAGCAGCGACTACAAGTTTGAATGTGTTGCTCCACATCAGCCCCATCTTAGGCCAATAGAATCTGGATCTCACCAAGTCAAGTGTTCTGTCTATACCAAAGGTGCCCCATGTGGTTGTGCAAGGACCTCAGTACTGAGTCTCGAAGGCAGTGGGCAGCACTAGTTGTTGTTTGTCTACTTGTCCCCTCTGTCTACTGTTTCTCTGTATAACAGTTTATTGATCAGTTTCAACTTAGGACCTTCTTTGTATAACAGTGCAGTTCTCAAATCAGTGGAGCGTAATTTGGACACATCTTTTCCTGCATAGAGGGCTTCTAAACTGCTTTGATCATGGGATCGCGGGATTGAGCCCGCCGAATACTGTCATTGTCCAGCTGAGGCAGTGCACCAATGTCTATTGCAGAAAAGTGGCAATAAGCAGCAGGTATGCAATTCTCAGAGGCTCCCAAAGCAATCCACCATGCAGATTCGTCGCCGTGGACATTTGTTCCTCCCTGTCAAACTTCCGGCAGAGTGCCCGAATGTCAGGTTCTGCCAATCGGACCCAATCATTCTGGGGAACAGGCCTCCGGGAGAGAGCATCAGCATCTATGTGGTTCAGACCTGCTCGGTATTCGAGAGCATAGTCATATGTAGATAATGCAGAAAGCCACCTATGGCCAGTGGCATCCAACTTAGCTGAGGTCTGCACATAGGTCAAAGGATTATTGTCAGTTTTTACTAGTATTTTAGCCCCATACAAGTACTCATGGAATTGGTCAACAATAGCCCACTTCAAAGCTAGGAACTCTAACTTATGTACAGGATAGTTCTTTTCGGATGGGGTCAGGCTTCTACTGGCAAAGGCCACTGGTCTCAGGCCATTCTCGTGCTCTTGGTACAATACAGCCCCCAACCCTTGCTAAGCTAGCATCAGTGTGCAGGACGTAGGTTTTCTTGGATCGGCATAGGCCAGCACTGGAGCATGGGTAAGTTGATATATGATCTCATGAAAAGCAGTCTCACAATCAGGATCCAGCGGGCCCAAATACTTCACTCGGATGAAAATACACTCTTTCAGTCTTGAGGGACGCTGACTTGTGGTATTTTTGTGGGTTGGGGATACCCGAGTAAGGTTAAGTAAAGGCGGATCACTCTTGAATAGTCCTTGATGAGCGCCGATAATAACCACAGAATCCCAGGAATCTTTGCAGTTCTTTTAGATTTTTGGGCTGTGGCCAGGTGGTCAAGGCCTCAACTTTACTTGGTGGGTCTCTATTCCTCGGTGGATACTATGTGTCCCACATACTTTACTGATGTTTGAAAGAATTGACACTTATCAATGGACAGTTTAAGGCCAAAGTCCTCAGTCGGTCCAATACCTTAAATATCTGCTCTCATGTTCCTCCAGTGAGCTGCCAAACACAATAACATCATCTAGGTATACCAGGCACTCTAGTAAGTTCATGTCCCCACTGCACGCTCCATCAATCGTTGAAAAGTGGCTGGGGCACCTGAAATCCCTTGAGGCATCCTCATGAATTCATAAAATAGCGGACAGATAAAGGCTGTCTTTCACGGTCCTCTGGGGCCATCGGGATCTGATAGTACCCACTGCGGAGATCCAGCACAGAGAACCACTTGCTCCCGTTTAGGCAGTCCAAAGCATCCTGAATGCGGGGCATTGTGTACTGATCAGGGATAGTCCGCACGGTTTAGGTGCGATAATCCACACATCATCACTGTTCCATTCTTTTCCTCACTACCACAATGGGGAAGCATAAGGGCTTCTGGATTCTTGTATTACACCAGCAGCTAACATCTCTTGCAGATGCCGTCTCACATCATCTATGTCAGCAGGTGCCAGGCGTCGAGACCTCTCACGAAATGGTCTTTCGTCATGCAGCCGGATATTGTGCTCAGCTCCTTGCACGCATCCTACATCCCATTCCTTTAAAGAAAACACCTGGTCTCTCTGGGCAAGCTTCTCACTGATCTTCTTTCCATTCAGCTGGCAGCGGGGTGCCGAAATCAAACAAGTCAGGCGTTACTCTGTCATTCTTCCTTGAACTCTTGCTGCTGGGTAGCACTGCAGTGTCTGCACAATACATTAGCCAGGATGCAACCTCTGTTTACGAATGTCTCTTTCAGACACATTATGAACTTGGACCATTACCCTTCTGGCATAAGCATGGGCTCTAGCGGGCAAAATACTAGGCTTGACCAGCAGTCTCTCTGGCAATTTTCCATCGCCTGGTGCATCCAACATTAATATTTTATTCTTAACATCCTTTCTGATACGGACCTCTCCCTGTAAGGTACACTGGGCATTTGGCGCCAGGATCAGAGACTCAGGATCCTTCTTCCATACAATTCGACACGGTTCTCTGGTTCTGTTTTTCAGCATCTCTCTGCCCTCATAGGCCTTCTTAATTAAAGCCGGAACTCTTAAAGCTCTACTAGTCTTTGACCCCTGTTTTCATAACACAACTGTGCCAGCCTTCCGAACATATGAGCATTTGTTCCAATCAACAAGGGACACCATCCATACAGTCCAGTGGGGGACACACTAAGGCTAGGGTCTCTACTTGTTCGCCACTCCAGCCACGGAGGTGGGGAAAGACAGCCAAATTCGGATATACCCAGAATAGGGTAGGCCTTCTCACTTAACCCCATACATGCAGTCCTTCTAATGGTTGTAGGAATGCGTCTGACAAATGCTTCTGATACCAATCTTGGAACATAATTGTCACTTGGGAGCCACTGTCTAATATAGCTGTAGACACTCCGCTTCCCTTACAGTGGTCTCCATGGAGGACCCACTATTCTGGTCCAGTCTGGAGGCGGTAGTGGGGCCTGGGCAACTGACCTTGCCACAAAAGGACGTGAATTAGCATTTTGGTGCCCTCACTGGGATCATGTCGTGCACCTCTTAACCACTGATTTCTTCTCGAAGCTCTCCTTGTAGCCTATATGCAACTTTGTCAGTGTCTTTTGGGGACTGGCATTCCCTTTCATGTGCCCATCTTTCCCACAATTATAGCAAAACATACTTTCTGGAGTTTGAGCTGGCCGAGGCGCCACACTGGGAGCCAGGGTGGGGGTATTACTAACTGGAAACCTTGGTGCCATCTCTGTCTGCGGCGTGATAAGCATTTGGAGACATCTCGTCAGTTTCTCCACTTCCATGGTCAAGAATCGAGTTCGGAGCTGTTATCAGCAGGAGATACATGGTGGGTACCCCCACCCCATAGCAGATGCAGTCGGATATAGGTCAGGGCCCATACTTGCAGTGGCCTTCATAAAGGGACTGTTTTTGAATTCCGGATCTCTCTCAACAGTTCACTCCATTGTGACATATCTTTTCCTTGTCAGAGCACTCATTGACTGCCAACCCTGCCCTGAACTACTTGATGGGTCACCCCTCAGTCACTCGGGTCGAGCCGCAGCTATTGGTGCAGGTCCTCCCGAGGTCGTCTTTCTCAACTCCTCGAATTTCTCTCATTAACTCATCATGGGAGGGTGGGGATTCAGTCGATCTGCCAGGCGTAACTGAAGCAACAGCAGTTCTGAGAAGGGGCAGACTTAAGGATCCTGTCCAGCCTGGTTCGGTCCAGTTCAATCGCTGGCAAACTACCTTTTCTGAGGCATTCTTGCAACAATTTTTCCAACCGAGATACATACACAGACAACAACTCCCCTTGGTACTGTTGTGCATCTCTTACTCTCACCATAGGTCCTCATCAGAATCTGGGCTCCCATACACATTCTCCAGGCCTCAAGATAGGCCTGTGCAGTCGCTTCAGGGTTACTGGCCGTTTAGCACGGATGGTAGCCAGGGCAGGACCTCGGGCTCTCACTAACCCTCTTTCGCTTTTCACCTTCCGAGCATTGCCATTCTAGCACTTGGGGGCAACATAGTCTATCCAGGTCTCCCAGTCATCCTCCCCTGGGGGTGGGGAGGTGCCAAGAAGATCCTCAACCTTGGTAAGAGTCGTGACTAATGGCAGGTGAAATAGGAGTCTGCATTGGTTCAGCCACCATTACGGGCACTGGAGCAGGAGAGGTGTTGGGAGGAACACCCCAGGTGGCAAGAATAGTTTCTTCAAGTCCTCCACAGTTTCCCTCTCCCAGCAACCATTCAGCAAATTTCTCCTCAAAGTTTCAGATAGTGGTGGGGGCTGATTCCCCAGGTCTTTACTGTCCTTAGTTATCACTCTCCAAGCAGTGAGGGCTCCTCTGGGGTAATGGTCTGTGGCACTTTGGAGCTATCTATGGGATCCTTAAACTCTACTAGGGCCAGGAAAGTGTGGGTGAGCAGATTAGCATGCCGACCCACCACCACAGGGTTTTGTAAACCTTCCACCTGGAAAGTACTCCCTGCACAGTGTCCATATTGATACCCAGGGGATGTCCAGGATAAGCATAGCATTGTGGGGTCGATCTCCTCCCAGTACACCACTCCACCAGCCGGTGCACAGCCACTTCTGTCAGGGTACCCATTTTTTTCTTAACAGTGGTTCAGTAATATGGCCACTAGAGGACACACAATCCCAGCGGTGAGCCTCAAGATGTAACCCTAGATGGCGCTATCCCAGGGCTACTACCCTGCCTGATTTGCCACTAACAGGTTGAGGGCCTGGATCCAATGGCGGTGCCTCCACCCAGAGGTCAGGGTTTGCAATAGTTAAACTAACTTGGTCACAGCCCTCTGGGACACTGCAACCCCTTTCTTCCCACTAGTGGCCCACACAATATATCAGAATTACCTTCACAGTATACACTTACCCCCAGGTCTGGTTCCGGCACTGGGACCTCCTGTGAAATGAGATACAGTGCAACAATCACAGTACAGTACTTTAACATAAACAAATACCTCAGGCAGTATAACTTTGCTGAAACAAGCAGCTCTGATTTATTTAGGGATATAACAAGGACAGGGGAAATCAGGTTAATTAGCTTATCACTCTAATAATCTACCTATGGCTCTGTGCACAGGCCTATCCCTATCGATTACTGTCCTGGGTGCCAAGCCCTAGTGGCTGGTCAAACCCGTGGCAGCTGGTAGGGCCCTTTCCACAGAGAAAAGGAGAATTAAACAGTCAGCAGTACAGTAATTCCATTTGGATTTAATGTGGCAATTCAACAGGGAGCAACCCTGAATTAGTACTCACGACCTCCAAATAAGATAGGGTCCTTCAATGTCAGCAGGGCTCACTTGAGGTACACAAACCTCTTCACATCCATATAAAAAAGCACTATACCAGGCAGGCTGCATCTGTATCCCGATCGCAACTGCACAATACCGGGAGAACACACAGCAGATTCAGTTCCTGACAGACCGAGTGCAATTTTCAACATCTTCCAGTCTTCTACAGGGTGAGCCTGGTTTCTACTCTTCAGAGATCCTTTGATTCTTTTCTGAGGCAGTTCAGTCCTAACAAGCTGCAGACCGGAACTCTGGGCCTTACACGTTTTTTGACTAAAACTGCACACTGAAAAGCACAGGGCTCCTTCCTTCTTCACTGCCAAAGCTCAACTGAAACTCCAACCCGACAAACCGGCAGACTTCCTTTGAGTTCCTCCCAGTTCTTGACTGGATTGGCTGTCACTCACAATAGACTGCTGCTGTTGGTCCAAAAGGTGCTGAAGTCTAAACTACATCTCCCAGAGTCACTGCCCATACAATCCTCTTGTGGCTGGCTCAGATTATGAGTCCAAGTTCTGATTCGTCCAAGGCACCATTTTAGAGCTAGCTTACCCCACACTGATTGGTCCAGTTCAGCAGTTCAAAACTAGAATGGGGAACTAGCAGACACAGTTCTGACTGCAAAGAAAGCAGGTTAGACAAACTGTAATTTCATTATTACGCTAAATAATTTCTGGCAAACAGTTACATCTTTCAGATAGGTTCCCTTTGCACTCCTAGTGACTGCAAAAATGAAGTGAATTGGCAGTAGCTCGAGTGGTACTCAGAGAAGCACACAGTCCCCCCATGCAAACTAATTATGTCTGCAAGCAGACAGCTCTTAAAGAGACAGTACCAGAGGCTCTAAAAAACACTCACTGATAAATGGCTTAAATGCCAAACACCATTCAGGCTTGGAGCATTCAAGCAAGCTCCTGGAAGTCTTTTGGGAACCCCCATTTGCAGGGGGGTTACACCTGAAAATGTTTATTTTGTTTAGTGCACTTGCCTGGTCAACAAAAACTATCTTTTCATCTGAAGGTTGGTTCTCCTCATATTCCATGTGATAATAATTAATGGCCTATTCTTTTTAGTATTTTTATGTAGAAGTTATTGCACATTACACCAGCTTGTTTATTAAAACTATAAAGGGTCTAGTCTACAAAATGGTTTCTGCTATCCACAGCCTTGTCTGTATCTCTTTCCCATCCAACACTATTAAGAAATGTACCTATAAAGTTTATTAAAACTACCCCTAAGAAGCTAGAATCCTTCTTTAAAATGCATCCAGTGCTGCTCTGATGGTGCGGCAGCAGAGACGTACTGCCGTGTAGGTGACCCGGGTCATGAGGCAAGCCGCACATCAAGCAGCTGCTGCTCGGCTGTGCTCGCCATTCAGAGACAGTTGACGTTGGGCTTCAGGGCTGCAGCAACCTCCTTGGGTGAGCCAAGGGAGCTTGCTTCCTTGGATGGACTTCACTGCATGTGGCTCAGGCCACTACAAAGGCTCTGCCTGATCCCGTTGTGGTGGGTGGGCCCAGGAGAGATAATATAAGAGAAAAACTTGCCAGGATCAATATAGCGATAGTACTACTTCTGCCTAAACTTTCTTATGGACTGCCAGTCTACTGCTCTTCCGCCCCCTTCTTCTAGCCCCGCCAGCCTGTCTTAACGCCCTCCCTCCGCCTACCCTGAATCCTACCTTAATCATGTGCCTTCACCGTTCTCTACCCCCTATTCTATTTCTTCTTGCCTGTCTTCCTCCCCTACTGCATGCCCCAAAAGCCTGCTTTCCCTCCCCCACAGCTTCCACATTCCTACATCCTTCCTCCACTTAGGCACGCTGCACACTAGTCACTGCCCCTTGCCCAGGGTCCATCCTACTGCCATAAAACTGTCCTACACCCACACACTGGTCCTAGCCCTCCACTCTGGTCCCCCTTGTCTATGCTTACCCTCACCCACTATCGTCGATGCTCGGCAATTTCCTGAGATGCTAGCAGGTGAAAGCATTCCCTTAAAGAAATATGCCGCAGCTCCTTGAGGCTAGTCCTCCTCCTCCTAATGCTGTCAGGCAATGTGCACCCAAACCCTGGCCCATTCTGCTCTAACGCCATTAATCTGAGCAAGCCTTCAGGTGCCCTCTTATTCATATCAATCAACATCTGCAACCTCCTTCCTAAAATGGATGCCCTACAAGCTTTCACCAGCCAGCATAGCCCTGACATCCTGACGGTTGTCAAAACCTGGCTTATGCCATCAGTACCAGACCATGCAATCAGCCTTCCTGGCTACAATGTCTTTAGGCTCGATTGCCTCTCCAAAAGAGGTGGGGGCTGCACTCTCTACCTAAAAGACTCCATACAGGGGCACCACATCATTACCTCACTCCAACCCACAACTGCTCAGATACTGCCAGTGAGAATCCTCCTTGGAGCCCAAAACAAAACCCTCACTGTTGCCACCATTTACATCCCTCCCAAAGAACAGGGAACTGGTCTAACAGCTGTTCTTGACTTTGTAAAGTCACTCCCACGGACACGAATCCAACCTCCTAGGCGACTTCAACATCAACTGGCCTGCGGCTGATGCTGGTGCACACAGGGATACCATTGCTGCGGCGAACCTCACACAAATTGTTGACTCACCAACCAGGAAAAATTACAGGACCGGCACCAGCACACTCTTGGACTGGATCCTTACCAGTCACCCATTGCAGATATCTAACACTAATGTCCTCTCTGACTCTCTCAGCGACCACTCCCCTGTTAGCTGCACCTGGTCAAATAAAGTCATCAAACAACCACCAAAAACTATCACCAGCAGGGTTCTACCCAGTGGTCATCTTCCTCGACTCAAATCCCACCTCCTCTATCAAGACTGGTCCTCTATCTTCAATGCAACCAATGTAAACACTGCCCTTGACCATTTCATAAACATCTTCACTGTGGTCTGTGACACATATGCTCCTATTAAGAAATGCAAAGTCAAATCACTCAGTAACCCTTGGCTCACGGGTGACCTCCTCAGGATGCTAAAAACAAGAGACCACCTATGGGAGCTGGCCAGAAACTCTGGAAGGGAAAACGACATCCAAAACTACAAACGTGCCCACAATTACTGCACCAAAGCCATCCAGCAAATGAAGTCTGCCTACTATAAGCATGTCCTCACAAACTCCTGGGGCAATGGTCAGGAACTCTGGAAGAACATAAAGGAACTCACCAGGAATCCACCCAAAAACTCCCCATCAATACTCAACATCAACGGAACCACAACCCTCAACCCAAAAACCATTGTGGATACCTTTAACAAAGCCTTTACCGACCTCAGCGCTGTCCTACCCCAGGACTACTTCAAAGATGGTGAAGCCCCTCTGTCCACAATGAACTACTCCCACCAGCTCCCCGCTTCTACTTCAAAGCAGCCAAGGCTCACCAAATGCATGAAATATGTAACAAAGCCCTTGGTAAATCAAGATTCAAAGTGGCTCATTGATCTCAAAATCCTGTCGCTCACACTTGATGAAGTGCTTAGTCCTCTGACCAGAATTTTCAACCTCTCCCTCAGCCTTAGCCAGTTCCTGGATAGATGGAAATCTGCCACTGTCACCCCAGTCCATAAAAGTGGTGACAAAACTGCCCACGATAACTACAGACCTATCTCCCTACTACCCCCACTCTCCAAGGCACTAGAACACATTGTCTCGGACCAGCTCACAAAATACCTCGATACATACAACATCTTGTGCAAGCAACAACACGGGTACCGCAAAGGTCACAGCACCTCCACAGCCCTACTTGAATTCACCAGTGCAATCCACAGTGCACTTGACTCCGGTGAGCTACTAGGCTCAATCTGCATTGACTTAACTAAAGCCTTCAACACCGTCAATCACCGCCTCCTGCTTGTCCAGCTTCAGAACTCTGGGCTGTCAACCGACTCCATTGGCTGGTTTAAGAGCTACCTTGAAGAATTATCATAAACAGTAAGAATCGCTGATACACTCGCGGACCCTAGACTGGTCCGCTCGGGAGTCCCCCAGGGCTCCATTCTGGGACCCCTCCTCTTCAGCCTATTCTTAAACTCACTACCGGACAGCTGCCCAGAACAAATAATTCTCTACCCCGATGATGCTGTGATCCTCACCTCGGACCCTGATCCAATCCTATTACAAAATAAACTTCAGCAGGCCTTCTCCTCCATTGAATCATGGTTTCTAAATCATAAACTGCTTCTCAATCAGAAAAAAACAAGTCTATGGTCTTCTGCAGCCCCCACAACAAAAACAAACAACTGCACCTCTCCATTGCAACCAAACAAGGAGCCATCCTAGAGCAAACACAATCGTTCAAGTACCTCGGCATCACCTTTGATCCCCACCTCTCATACGCTGTCCATATCAGCAATGTTGCAAAGTCTGCCAATGTGAGGTTAGGCATATTATTCCAGCACAGGAAACACCTAACCCCAGAAGCACTGGCAGTGGCCGTCCAAAGCTCCATCATCAGCATCATAGACTATGGTCTTATCGTATATGGGTCTGCAACTACCTCTGCTCACAAACGTATCGCAACCTCCCTGAATAAGGCCTGTCACCTCATCAATGGCTCACATCGCCATACCCACACATGTGACCTTTATTCCCAATGTGGATGGCTTCAACTGGACAAATGCATAAAATACCAAACCTGCATCATGGCCAAGAAAATGATAATGGGTTTGGCCCCACCTGGTGTCTGTGCCCTCCTTAAGTCTAGACATAGGAACGTCACTACAAAGAGATCCAATTCCCATCTACTACATATCCCACGATGTCGCACGACCCAAGGACAAAGATCATTCGCCTATTGGGCATCCAACTGGCTCAACTCTCTTGGCAGCGACATAGCGACCGCTCCAATACTCGGCCTCTTCAAGTCCAAGCTGTGCCTCTCACTGCTTGTATCCTGTGATTGCCCATCTTAACATTTCCACCGTTCCAGCTGCAAATGCCCCGCACCCAGCACCTACAATCAGTCTTTCACCCCTAGCACCTTATCTGTCATATTCCTCAACAGGCCCCTGCTGCACTGTCTCCCACCCTTGCCCACCTCCCCGTATTCCACTCCTGCCCTGCTCCAACCACCTCCTGCACTCCCCTTACCCCGCACCTCCTCCCCTCAATCTCCCTAACCTCACTTCCCCACCACCCACCCCTTTCCTTGTCTTGCTCATAGCTCAAGTCTTTGTATTGGTTATTACATGTCTGTTAGTCAATGACTATATGTTTGTAACTAAAATGATGACTGTTGCATACGCTGACGTGGAACCTTTGTAAAAGAGCCTCGGCTCAAAGGTTTTGTAATCCTAGATTGAAATAAATAAATAAATAAATAAATAAAAAGTCTTTGCCAACACTTCTATCGCCGTACTATGTAAATGGACAGTGGGCTATAATAATATTTGCCACTTTACCCTCGCATGCAACCGATTTACCCATCATTGCCAACTTTACAGTCTGCTTGGCTGGCCCTCTCCCCAACCTCTCATGGATCTCATCCTAGGTAATGTTCACAGCATAATTCAGAACCAAGTACCTCACCCTCTTGTTTTCTACCTTACACCAAATGCCAACCACTATACAGTAAGATCCTTAGCAGCCAAGCTGCTGACTAGTCCCAGATCAAGGACTAAATACAGAAAGCAGGCTTTCTCCTCAATAGCCCCCAAACTCTGGAACAATATACCTCTAACAGTATGACAGAACTTGTCTGCCCCCATGTTTAAATCTCAGCTCCATTCCCTTCTGCTTAAAAACTACTAATGTGTGAGCCCTTAACCTGAAATTTCTCCCCCACACATTCCTCCCTCTAATATACCTAATTTGCTTTCCCACCATACCTTATGTACAAGCACTTATTTTACTAATTTTTTGTGTTCCTTCCTAACCAAAAACTCTAGTGGTCAACCCTCCTACTTCAGAGCAAAACATAGCATGCTACCTACTCCAAGTATCTAGAAATACTACTAATTGTGCCCTACCCCATTGTCAATGTATCCTCATTAAAATATACTTCAGCTATGTTCCATTCCTGTTACCCTCCTGTAACAACAGTTCCCTTACTCCGATACTGTCCAAAGCTGTTCAAAATGACCTGTCTTGCTGATAACCTATGAACTCTGTACTATCTCTGGTCTGTCCATTGATCTTATCCACTGTGTACAATTGTTGCTGATATTCCATGAACCCTGTACAATTACAGAGCTGTCTATTGCTTAAATCCAGTATGTGCAGTTGTTTTGGTGATATCCTATGAACCCTGTACAATTTCTGGATTTGTTTGTTGATGTTATCCATTATATGAAACTTTCTTTGTAAAGTCCCAGGTTGTGCCTGAAAATAGCCATATGAATGCCTAGTGCACTCTACCCAGTCAACAAAAACAACTAAATAAATAATTAAATTGCGGCCTGAGCCCCCCAACCTCAGGACTCTCTGTTGAGCCACTGCTGGATCCTAGTCTGAAAATGGACTGCCTCAGGGGGAGGATAAATCTACCAAGGAGCCCCTTGTTATCTGAGCTGTGGTTTTGATTTTACCCCTGTT
This sequence comes from Neoceratodus forsteri, assembly GCA_016271365.2. Classification (NCBI taxonomy): domain Eukaryota; kingdom Metazoa; phylum Chordata; order Ceratodontiformes; family Ceratodontidae; genus Neoceratodus; species Neoceratodus forsteri. Next base: position 87,900,171 of record JADMNL010000029.1, read on the forward strand.
GCCCTCAATAAAAACATAATTTAACAACTGGCCCCCATTTCTATCAATAAAGTGCATCCCCCCCCACACTCTCCAAACTAGTGTATCACAAAACATGAGACCAGGGCCTGTGCCTGCTAGATTCGGGGACCATGAGGGGAAGGGATGTGGTGTTCTGCTCCTCTGACCAAGGAATTATGATCCCTTCCCCTAAGCAGTACACTGAGTAACAAATTCTGAAGAGCGGATTTTTGAAGCTGCTACTGGGGAACTTGAGGAAAGCACCAACACAGGTGCTCATTCAAAGGATTAACCCAAATAAATGATGTGCACAAAAGCATTCAGTCTAAAATTAAACATTACAAGATGCTGACAGTATTTTCTTACATGAACTCTGAAATATTAATATAGGTCAGACTAGTAAGCCAAACATTAACAGTATAGAAAAATATATAACTAGGTCACAGATGCTCACTTTACTTATACTAATTTATCAATCTTTCTAAACAATATTTCTCTCTAAAAATTGGAAACCTAAGTTATAACTCACATTCACTGCATACCAAATTACAGTCCAGAAACAATGTATAGAATAATGTATGGGCAACCATATACAACCGGGCTGTGTTTCCATCAAGGGGTGAGATGACGTCATAGACCTCGAGACTGAAGCTCAAGTGGTCTCTATGATGTCATCTTACCCTGAGTTGGAAACACCAGCCTTGTTCTGTATGTATATTATTTTGTATAGTATGTGTTTGTTTTAATTAATTAACCTGATATAATATATGTTTATAATGTATGGGGAATCCTTATCATTACCTGAAATCCAACTGTTGGAAATGTTGTTAAGGTATCATTGTGACATCAAGAGGTTGTTAATCCCTCTTGACTACGTCACAATGATACCATAACAACGGGAATGGATCTGTGCATGCATGGCTTTGAACTAGCAGCTCACAACAAACAGCTGTGGTGGTGAGAGCTGGCCCTAATGGGGAGTGGCACTATGCAGAAAAAAGGAAAAGTAAGAACAATTTTCATTTAACTGGGAGTTGCTAGTGTTTCTTGCCCCATACACTATAAAATATAATGACTGGGATTTGTTTAATAACTGCGCTGAAATCACCTCTTGAGGTTGCTAGGGCAACAATAAACCTCCCTGCCTATTCCCTACCTTTTACTTATTCTGGCCTCCCTCTTGGCTGCCTACTCATTCACCCCAGTTTCTACCCTATTCCTTAATACCGCCTTATTTTTTATCATTTAGGTATGAGCTCTTACTTAGCGGAGACTATATGGGATGTTGTCTCTTCTCATTCCAGTAAAGCTTATCATTATGTACCTTTGCATGTTAATTATGTCGACTGGTATCTATAGGCCCATATTGACCGGCACCTTCACAATGTTTTTTGCACCGCTGTCTACCGTAACTGTAATTTATGAAGTGTACTGTATTGTATTAATGCCCAGGACCACTTTGAAAATGAGCTTGCTCAATGGTGTTTATGCCTGGTTAAATAAAGTTGATTGATTGATTAATTGATTGAAGCTGCGCTCTCGAGGTTTACTATATTGTCCTGACAACCTCTCTAGGTGATTACATTGTGGTTATTAACCAAATCCCAGTCATTATTCTCTATGTTTTAATTAACTTAATGCAGTATATATATATGGTTTCATTAATTAACCTCATATAGCATATGTTTTAATTAACCTAATGTAGTATATGTATAGTTTATTTAATTGGATTTATGTGCTAAGGATGAAAGCCCAATCATGATCAGCGGCAGGGTGAGTGCACATCACCGAAAATCTATTTTGGAGATGTACATCCCTGGCACACAAGAAAATGGCACCAGGGACTTAGATTTTAATTGTTCATGCAGGTAGGCTGCATCCCCCACACCCCCCTACTAAAGGATTCTTAACTCCAGGGGGGGCGCATGTCGGGGTGGGGAGGTGCAAATTCTTGCAAAATAAAAATTTCGGGCTGGGTGCACAAAAATGTAGGCATGCCTGGACCTGAACCCGGAACTCTCACAGCATTAGTCTGCCACCCACCCACCATGCTATGGGGCCAGCTTGGCAGCCCCATGTCAACTCCACGCCAGGTCAACCCTCCTCCCTCCCGTCATGCTCTCTCCCTCCCACGCACGTGCATATACATATAGTGACGTCCTGTCGCTATATGTGCCCACCTCCCCAATCTGGTCACCCCCCTCAGTTGTAGCCCCATCGACATGTGCTGGGATTGAGTTGTCATTATTGCAGGCGCTCAATCGCCGACCCCCGTGTCACAGGCTACCAATTAATCTCATATAGTATATGTTTCAATTAATAAACCTAATATAGTATATGTTTGTTTTAATTAATTAACCTACTTTTGAACTCTGTCTTAAACTGTGATCAAATAAATAGCAAAAAGAAGGATAAGATTAAAAACATTTAATGGAATTTAAATAAAAGCTACTGCTGACAATATTTCTAGTAGTTCATCTTTTAACAAACAGTTCACATGGGGTGTTTTCAGTCTTACTCTTAGGAGTGGTCTCGATGGAGGTATTAATATAATATTAATCGAGCTTGATCAATAACATATTAATTTTTTAAAGAAACCTTACCCGGATGTGCCCATTTCCAGGGGAGCTGGGCATCAGGTACTGTTCACAGAATGAAAGTGTCTCACGTGCAGAGGACAGGAGCACTCTGATTGGGTGGGAACGAGCCCTTGATCTATAACATTAGAAATCTGCAGTGTAGGCAAGCATAAGGAATCTTAAGAGACACAGGATTCTATGCTGTTGTACCACAGTTGTGACATCACTACTGTGGTGCACCAGCATTCTGGCATTACTACTGTGGTACAACAGCATTCTGACATCACTACTGTGGTACAACAGCATTTTGACATTACTTCTGTGGTACAACAACAATCTGACATCACTACTGTGGTACAACAGCATGTGACACCATTACTGTAGTACTACAGCATTCTGACATCACTACTGTTGTACAAGAGCATTTTGATATCATACTGTGGTACAACAGCATCTGACACAATTACTGTGGTACAACAGCATTCTGACATCACTACTGTGGTGCAACAGCATTCTGTCATCACTACTGTGGTACAACAGCATTTTGACATTACTTCTGTAGTACAACAACAATCTGACATCACTACTGTGGTACAACAGCATGTGACACCGTTGCTGTAGTACTACAGCATTCTAACATCACTACTGTTGTACAAGAGCATTTTGATATCATACTGTGGTACAACAGCATCTGACACAATTACTGTGGTACAACAGCATTCTGACATCACTACTGTGGTGCACCAGCATTCTGGCATTACTACTGTGTTACAACAGCATTCTGATATTACTACTGTGGTACAACAGCATCTGACTCCATTACTGTGGTACAGCAACATTCTGACATTACTACTGTGGCACACAGAGGATAGTGGATGGGCGACAGTGAACAACAACACTGTTGTTCACTTCGACGGGTTGTCATGACAACCAAGAATACCTCGAGAGCGAAGCTCAAGAGGTTTTCGGTTGGCATGAAAACCTTGAGAAGTGTAACACAGTGTTGTTGTTTACTGTTGCCCATCTACTGTCTTTTACAGTGTATGGAGAACACTAAACAAATTAGCTGTTGGCTGCCTCCACAGTCGCGCCGTTATGTCGGTGACCCCCCGCCTGTGTCGGTAAATACACTGCACTCCTTCCTGTGCGATTGTAAATATTTAAATACAGATACAGCTGTCTTGCTGTGTGCTGGCCACTCTTTAAAAAAACGGCACTTACTGAGATGGCACTTACTGAGATTTTTAGATGTCCTCCGGTGCCTCTGTTGAACTGCGGTGCCCATGTTGTCGTCTACATGAACCGCAACTCACGCATGTGTAAAACTGGTAAGTGCTGTTGTACCATTGATGTGACATACTCACGATGGTGCAACAACATTGTGATGTCACAGCAATGGTAAAACAACACTAGGGAAAGTTAGGTTTTTAATGAATACAATGTTCTAACATACACTATAATAAAATTCTAACATCACTGCTGTGATACAACAACATTCTGACACCACTACTGTGATACAGCAGCATTCTGACATCACTAGTGTGATACAGCAGAAACATAGAAACATAGACTTTGACGGCAGATAAGGACCGCTAGGCCCATCTAGTCTGCCCATTTCCCTACCTACAGGATAGGCCGCAGATCCTAGTTAACCAACAGCCTATATCTTCCTGCCCCCCACAAGAATTGCCTTACGTCTGTCCCATGCATTCTTGAATTCTCCCACAGTTTTAGACCCCACAACTTCCTCAGGAAGGCTGTTCCATGCATCCACTACCTTCTCTGTGAAATAATACTTCCTCACATTGCCCCTGAACCGCCCTCCTTCTATCTTTAAATTGTGTCCCCTTGTTCTTGCAAGTCTCTTTTTCTGAAAGATGCTACCCTGCATCCTGAATTCTGACATCAATACTGTGATACAGCAGCATTCTGACATCACTACCATGGTACAGCAGCATTCTGACATCACTACCGTGGTGCAATATCATTCTGACATGACTACTGTGGTACAGCAGCATTCTGATATCACTACTGTGGTGCAATATCATTCTGACATGACTACTGTGGTACAGCAGCATTCTGACATCACTACTGTGGTGCAGCAGCATTCTGACATCACAACTGTGGTACAGCAGCATTCTGACATCACTACTGTGGAGCAGCAGCATTCTGACATCACGACTGTGGTGCAGCAGCATTCTGACATCACTACTGTGGTACAGCAGCATTCTGACATCACGGCTATGGTACAGCAGCATTCTGACATCATGACTGTGGTGCAGCAGCATTCTGACATCATTACTGTGGTGCAGCAGCATTCTGACATCACGACTGTGGTGCAGCAGCATTCTGACACCACTACTGTGGTGCAGCAGCATTCTGACATCACGACTGTGGTGCAGCAGCATTCTGACATTGCGACTGTGGTACAGCAGCATTCTGACATCACTACTGTGGTGCAGCAGCATTCTGACACCACGACTGTGGTACAACAGCATCTGACATCATTACTGTGGCACAGCAGCATTCTGACATCACTACTGTGGTACAGCAGCATTCTGACATCATGGCTGTGGTACAGCAGCATTCTGACATCATGACTATGGTACAACAGCATCTGACATCATTACTGTGGTACAGCAGCATTCTGACATCAGTACCATGGTGCAATATCATTCTGACATCACTACTGTGGTACAGCAGCTTTCTGACATAACTACTGTGGTGCAGCAGCATTCTGACACCACGACTGTGGTACAACAGCATCTGACATCATTACTGTGGTACAGCAGCATTCTGACATCACTACTGTGGTGCAGCAGCATTCTGACATCACGACTGTGGTGCAGCAGCATTCTGACATCACTACTGTAGTACAGCAGCATTCTGACATCAAGACTGTGGTACAACAGCATCTGACATCATTAGTGTGGTACAGCAGCATTCTGACATCACAACTGTGGTACAACCGCCTTCTGACATGATTACTGTGGTACAGCAGCATTCTGACATCGTGACTGTGGTACAACAGCATCTGACATAATTACTGTGGTACAGCAGCATTCTGACATCACTACCTTGGTGCAATAATATTTGAACATCACTACTGTGGTACAGCAGCATTGTGACATCACTACTTTGATACAACAGCATTTTGACATCACTACTGTGGTACAACAGCATATTGGCATCACCACTGTGGTACAGCAATATTCAGACATCACTACTGAGGTACTGCAAAACTACTAGGGGAGGAGTCCTACCAAAAATGTTTCATATCATTATTCTTAGTAGTTTGTTCAGGAGCTTTAACTGAGATGCCAACTTACAACCAATTATTGTAAATGATTTATATGTCCCATGTTCTGTAAATATTTCAGTTTATGAATGATGACTCCTTTTTTGTTTGTCCTACCCCACCATCCTTGTGACAGTTCTCAGCCGACTCAGTAGACAAGTGATAGGTGGGTGTGGCAGTCCAAACTAAGTTATTACATGTTCAGATGGCACAGATTGAAGTGATAAGCAAGTGGGGATCCCCTCCCAACTCAACTCTCTCAGAAATATATCACAAATGCATTGAAATGTGTATTTAGCACAGTTTGTCAAATAGGGACCCATAACGAGAAGAGCAACGAATAAACACGGTGCAAGCTTAGCTCCTGAAATTAGAATTCCTCCAAACTTCTCAAAGGAAAACTGTGCCCTCATATCTTCTACATTTTATTTGTTTCCATGTCAACAGACAACTCTTTTCATGTAGCTGTTAGAGATGTATGCAACTGATAACTGATTAGTAAGGCTGTATAGAACAAAGGTATGGGGCCTTTAGATGCCACTGTAATCATCCAGCTTGCTTTCATTTGTTTCTTTTCTTTACCTTTACATCATTTTATTTGTATTTACTAACTTGTTAGTAAAAATAGTCCAATGGAATCCTTGTACTATGATGTCAGAAAATCTTTACTGGCAAGGCTGACAGTGTATTTCAATGGGAAACTGCAAATCTGTTTTCAGATTTTTATGGTGAAATGACATTCTATACCACCAAAATATTATATATTTAATAGAATTAGACAATTTCTGATATCCTATGATCTTTTATTAAAATTTAGCAGCCTGTTTTCTTTATAACCAGATTTTACTTGGGGAGAATCCAGTTATTATTTTAAAAATTGTAAAATCATGCAGGTGGATCACAGCAGTGCAAACATATAAAATTAAAAGTTTACTGCTGAAAAAAGTGTCTGTATCTTTAGAAAAAGAAAAATATCTTAAGTTTCTCATTGCAATAGACTGGGCTCCTAAGTAGCTGGCAATTTCTGACTTCACAATACCAGAATTCTATTGAATATTTTTTTTACTAGCAGTGAGAAAAGCAAAGGCAAAAAACCCACTTCTTTCACTGCACTGACAAATATTTTATTACAAAAGGCGAAAGTAATTACTAACACATCAGACTACAATGTATAAAATAGTCATTTTTCTATTTATTAGAAGTAAACACCTGCTCTTTAAGTGAAATTCAAGCTGGCTTGGTGGTGCTGAGGGCTGTGGTACTGGATGCCATACCTCATGCCATGCCGGCGACCTGGGGTTGGAAGCCAGCTTGGGTCATCGAGGGTTGGCCAAGAAGGGGAGCATCGAGCATTCAGAGGACTGCTCTCCTCTCCAGGGGAAGGGTGGGTTGTGGATCCCCGGCACCAAGCAATTTCCAGTGGAGACTGGGAGGTGCTGCATCCAGGGGACACCTTTGAAGGGGGTAGTGGCGACAGCGGATGTCCTACGGGCGGGTGCGGGAAAGTCCCTGTCTCGTGCTGGATGTCATTGCACATCTGTAGCTCTGGGGTCATGTCTCATGAACAAAAGAAAAACCCTGGTGCCTGGGAGGATGATAACAAGCCCTACAGTGGCCCCCACACCCAATGCCAGATCTAGCCAAGTCGAGTCTCTGATATCCTCTGCTGCACCTCGCCTGCCAACTGGATTCATGGAGTGCCAAGGTAGGTAGTGGCCCCACCTTGGGGAGGTTGATTGCAGCTGTGGGTACAGGATGGAGTTCCAGAGGGGGACCTGACTGGGGGGGGGGTCTCAGACTGGGCAGGAGAAAGCCACTTGTAAGAGGCTATGTCTGAGGGAGATCTCAGGGGCTGGCAACCAGAGGGAAAAAGAGTTTAAAAAAATAAGTGAAATTCAAAACAGAAGGAGGCTGATGCAGTCACAGCCACCCATTTGAATTTCTACAGAATATGGGCACCTAATGAATGCCCTAGCAATTTGTCAACCATAAATATAATATTGGTACTATTTAAAACACTGAGAACATGACAGACACCGACCTTGGCTCAGCTTAAACAGGGCAGACAGCAGGCTTCCCCACCAACTATACCTGAAAGCTCTCTGCAATACGAGTCTCTGCCAGTGATAAACAGGACTGATTTTTGATGCTACCAATCATAAGTGAAGAATAATACTAGTGCCCTCAAACTGTCAACAAGTCAAAGGCAGATGTGAACATGGATAAAGTATGCTATCATTTATTTTGTTTTCATTGATCTGGAAAAGAGGGCTGGACTAGGCAATTTATTTATTTGAAAATTTGGTGACCGAGAGAGGTGTACTAAGTGGGAGCTCGTTTCCAGATGTGACCTGGGGGAAGGGAACATGTGATAAAGAACATACATTACACAGTTACATTACACAGCCATGTTACACAGTCACATTACAAAGTTACATTACACAGTCACATTACATAGTTGCAGTACACAGTCACATTACACAGTCACGTTACACAGTCACATTACACAGTTACAGTAAAGTGCTGTCAGAATAACATGGCGAAAACAGATACAAGTGTGGGCAAAGCAGCACCACAAAAATAATCACCAGCCAGACACACACTAGTACCAAGTAAGTGCAAGAATGGATGGTTAGGCACAAGGGTATCTTAGGAGAAAGGAAGAGGGGGGAGGGAGAATGAGCCAGAGTTCGATTAGGGTCTGCAGTGATACTGTAGGTAAGGACAAATGTGCAGACTGGGTGGACCAAGCGGTCCCTCTCTGCCATCAGATTCTGTGGTTTTATGTTTCTGTATAAGATGGCAATGGAAGAGGGGCATCAGGGGGCGAGAAAACAGGAGTGGAAGAGTGGGGGAAAGAGCTCACTTGAAATCTGTGGGAGCCAGGGGAGTCAGGGAGGCTAATGTCATTGGGGAGTTGGCTCCAGAGTGCAGGAAGGTGATAGAAAAGGCTGATTGTCCAGCAGAAGAGCGGGAATGGGGAATGGAGAAAGTGCGATGATCCTTGGAGTGGAGGGAGCAGGAGGCAGGGGGGGATAATGGAGAGGAGTGAGAAAAAGTAGAAGAGAAGAGACTCAAACCACTATTTCTACAACACTGCCCAGTTTCAGCCTTGTCAGGAGGGAACACGATATAGATGCAAACCAACCGAGGCTGTTGGTGGTATTTTTATTGAATAGAGGAAATTTAGCCAGCATGCTGAGGAAGCTCCCCTACTCTTTTTGAGAAGTGCCATGGGAACTTTCACGTCTGCCTGAACACCCACCAGGTAAGGCAGACAGGATCTTGGTTTAACATTTTATCTGAAGAAAGGCACACCGTGACAGTGCAATTCCCCTTAGTACTGCACTCAGGTGCCAGCATTTATAATATGAGCCTAGTCCTGGTGTGAGACTAGAACCCATTGCTGTCTGGCCCAAAGGTGGATGTGCTACCAACCAAGCCACGCTGATGCTTGTTGCATAATGTGCCTCTTATCTCACTATACGTTCACTGGAACAGCCTAGAACATTGGCGCCAAGACCACCAATTATCAATCAAAGTTTATTGTTTTACATTGCTCATACTAATAACTTACAGTGGGATAACTGATACATTTGCATATTCAAATAGAGTAAGTTATGCATTTGTAAACTTTGCCACGGTCATATTGACCCTCTGCTGTGGGTTAACATGATTAGTAGATGACTGTGGTTTGCATGCACGTGACCCTCCACATGCCTGACACTGATACAGAGGAGTGTTCACTGCCAGGCTAGATTGAGGTTGCATAAATGAAGGATATCAGACAGGTGCAGCGTTGTGAGGAGAGGGGAGGTAGCAGCCACTAAGGTGAGAGATCCTGTTTATATTAGCTCTGTGAGAGTTACTAGTCCAAAGAAAAATAGAGCTACCAAATCAGGAAATTCATAATAATGTTTTGATGAACCTGCATTGTTGTATGAACAGCATCATCCAGCCAAAACTGTATGAATCAAATCTCGTGGGCTTTCAGTGCTAGAAGGAATGTAAACAACTGGGAGTAGAAGACTTCAACAAGAACGCGCAAAAGATCAATTCTGGAATATAGGCAAGAGGGAGGAAATGACGATGTTCCAAAGCAGTTAAGTGATGACAACCCTGATATTAAAAAGCATCCATTTGCACTGCCAGAAATATAGCGCTGCAAGTGAAATAGTGCATAGTTGTCAGTATTTGTATAGACAGCATGCCCTCTGTGGCATGATTGCCTCTGCCAGTGTTGTGCCATGGCAGTATTATTGCCAAACATATGCATACATACCACAGCCTTGCTGGCAGCAAGAATCCCAGGAGCAAAGGGCATCCCAAATGGGATAGCGGCTTTGCTCCTGGGAGTTGTATTCAGAGTCAGGCACGCTAATAACCACACGTGGTATACGGGGTGCTATGGGGCCATTTACATGTCATTATTTGGCTATCAGCAGCACTGTGCAATGCCTTTATGCACAGATACATTGCATGGAGCCTTGTTATGCACAGATACATTGCATGGAGCCTTGTTACGCACAGATACATTGCATGGAGCCTTGCTATGCACAGATACATTGCATGGAGCCTTGTTCTGCACAGCTACATTGCACGGAACCTTGGCCATTGCACCCAACTAACCCAATCTTCAACAAAAGAATCACTGACAGTCCAGTGGTACTCCTTACCCAGTCCCCAATGAAATCTGAATCATTTCCCAGCAGTCCGTTGGTACTCCCTTCAAAATCCCCAATGTAATCTGAAGAATTTCCCAGCAGTCTGTTGGTGCCCCACTCAAAATCCCCAATGAATTCTGAAGCATTTCCCACAAGTATATTGGTACCCCCAACCAGTCCCCAGTGTAATCTGAAGCATTTCCCACCAGTCTATTAGTACCCGCAACCAGTCCCCAATATAATCTGAAGCATTTCCCAGCAGTCTATTGGAATCCCCAACCAGTCTCAATATAATCTGAAGCATTTCCCAGCAGTCTATTGGAATCCCTCCACCCAGTCCCCAATATAATCTGAAGCATTTCCCAGCAGTCTATTGGAACCCCCCCACCCAGTCCTCAATATAATCTGAAGCATGTCCCGAGAGTCTATTGTACCCCAACCCAGTCCCCAGCGTAATCTGAAGCATTTCCCACCAGTCTACTGGAACCCCAACCCAGTCCCCAATATAATCTGAAGCATTTCCCAGCTGTCTATTGGCACCCCCACCATCCAGTCCCCAATGTAATCTGAAGCATTTCCCTGTAGTCTGTTAGTACCAACACCCAGTTCCCAATATAATCTGAAGCATTTCTCAGCTGTCTATTGGTACCCCCACCCAGTCCCCAATGAAATCTGCAGCATTTCCCAGCAGTCTATTGGTACCCCCACCCAGTCCCCAATATAACCTGAAGCATTTCCCAGCAGTCCGGTAGTACCCTTACCCAGTCCCCAATATAATCTGAAGCATTTCCCAGCAGTCTAAGGGAACCCCCCCACCCAGTCCCCAATGTAAACTGAAGCATTTCTCAGCAGTCTATTGGAACCCCCTTACCCAGTCCCCAATATAATCTGAAGCATTTCCCACCAGTCTATTGGACCCCCCCAACGAGTCCCCAATGTAATCTGAAGAATTTCCAAGGAGTATATTAGTACCCTCACCCAGTCCCCAATATAATCTGAAGCATTTCCCAGCAGTCTATTGGTACCCCCACCCAGTCCCCAATGTAATCGGAAGCATTTCGCAGCAGTCTATTGGACCCCCCCACCCAGTCCCAATATAATCTGAAGCATTTCCCAGCAGTCTATTGGAAACCCCCCACCAAATCCCATATATAATCTGAAGCATTTCCAAGCAGTCTATTGGTACCCTCCACCCACTACCCAATATAATCTGAAGCATTTACCAGCAGTCTATTGGTACCCTCCACCCAGTCCCCAATGTAATCTGAAGCATTTCCCAGCAGTCTACTATTACCACCGCCCAGTTCCCAATGTAATCTGAAGCATTTCCCAGCAGTCTATTGGTACCCCACCCAGTCCCCAAATATAATCTGAAGCATTTCCCATCAGTCTATTGGTACACCCACCCAGTCCCCAATGTAATCTGAAGCATTTCCCAGCAGTCTATTGTTACCCCCACCCAGTCCCCAATATAATCTGAAGCATTTCCCAGCAGCCTATTGGTACCTCCACCCCGTCCTGAATATAATCTGAAGCATTTCCCAGCAGTCTATTGGTAACCCCACCCAGTCTCCAGTGTAATCTGAAGCATTACTCAGCAGTCAGTTGTTACCCCCTCCCAGTCCCCAATGTAATCTGAAGCCTTTCCCAGCAGTCCATTGGTACATCCACCCAGTCCCCAAATATAATCTGAAGCATTCCCCCACCAGTCTAATGGTACCACCACCCAGTCCCCAATGTACTCTGAAGCATTTCCCAGCAGTCTATTAGTACCCTCACCCAGTCCCCAGTATAATCTGAAGCTTTTCCCAACAGTCTATTGGTACCCCCACCCAGACCCCAATGTAATCGGAAGCATTTCCCAGAAGTCTATTGGTACCCCCAACCCAGTTCCCAATATAATCTGAAGCATTTCCCAGCAGTCTATTGGTACCCCCCACCCAGTTCCCAATATAATCTGAAGCATTTCCCAGCAGTCTATTGGTACCCCCCACCCAGTCCCAAATGTAATCTGAAGCATTTCCCACCAGTCTATTGGCACTGCCCCCACTCAGTCCCCAATGCAATCTGAAGCATTTCCCAGCAGTCTATTGGTACCCCACCCAGTCCCCAAATATAACCTGAAGCATTTCCCACCAGTCTATTGGTACCTCCACCCAGTCCCCAATGTAATCTGAAGCATTCCCCAGGAGTCTATTAGTACCCCCACCCAGTCCCCAATATAATCTGAAGCATTTCCCAGCAGTCTACTGGTACCCCCACCCAGTCCCCAATATAATCTGAAGCATTTCCCAGCAGTCTATTGGAACCCCACCTAGTCCCAATGTAATCTGAAGCATTTCCCAGCAATCTATTGGAACCCCCCACCCAGTCCCCAATATAATCTGATGCATTTCCCAGCAGTCTATTGGAACCCACCCACCAGTCCCCAATATAATCTGAAGCATTTCCCAGCAGTCTATTGGTACCCTCCACCTAGTCCCCAATATAATCTGAAGCATTTCCCAGCAGTCTATTGGAACACTCACCCAGTCCCCAGTATAATCTGAAGCATTTCCCGCAGTCTATTTGTACCCTCACCCAGTCCCCAATGTAATCTAAAGCATTTCCAAGCAGTCTATTGGTACCTCCACCCTGTCCCCAATGTAATCTGAAGCATTTCCCAGCAGTCTATTGGTATCCCCACCTAGTCCCCAATATAATCTGAAGCATTTCCCAGCAGTCTGTTGGTAACCCCCCATAAAAATTCCCAATGTAATCTGAAGCATTTCCAAGCAATCTATTAGTACCCCCCACCCAGTCCCCAAATATAATGTGAAGCATTTCCTAGCAGTCTATTGGTACTCCCCACCCAGTCCCCAATATAATCTGAAACATTTCTCAGCAGTCTATTGGTACCCTCACCTAGTCCCCAATATAATCTGAAGCATTTCCCAGCAGTCTATCGGCACCCCACACCCAGTCCCCAATGTAATCTGAAGCATTTCCTAGCACTCTCTTGGTACCCCCTCCCAGTCCCCAATATAATCTGAAGCATTTCCCAGCTGTCTGTTGGTAACCCCACCCAGTCCCCAATATAATCTGAAGCATTTCCCAGCAGTCTACTGTTACCACCGTCCAGTTCCCAATGTAATCTGAAGCATTTCCCAGCAGTCTATTGGTACCCCACCCAGTCCTCAAATATAATCTGAAGCATTTCCCACCAGTCTATTGGTACACCCACCCAGTCCCCAATGTAATCTCAAGCATTTCCCAGCAGTCTATTGTTACCCCCACCCAGTCCCCAGTATAATCTGAAGCATTTCCCAGCAGTCTGTTGGTACCCCCCTTAAAATTCCCAATGTAATCTGAAGCATTTCCACCAGTCTATTGGCATGGCCCCCACCCAGTCCCCAATGCAATCTGAAGCATTTCCCAGCAGTCTATTGGTACCTCCATCTAGTCCTCAATGTAATCTGAAGCATTTCCTAGCAGTCTATTGGTACCCCCACCCAGTCCCCAATGTAACCTGAAGCATTCCCCAGGAGTCTATTAGCACCCCACAGTCCCCAATATAATCCTGAAGCATTTCCCAGCAGTCTACTGGTACCCCCAACCAGTCCCCAATATACTCTGAAGCATTTCCCAGCAGTCTATTGGAACCCCCCACCTAGTCCCAATGTAATCTGAAGCATTTTCCAGCAATCCATTGGAACCTGCACCCAGTCCCCAATATAATCTGAAGCATTTCCCAGCAGTCTGTTGGAACCCACCCACCACCCACTCCAATATAATCTGAAACATTTCCCAGCAGTCTATTGGAACACTCACCCAGTCCCCAGTATAATCTGAAGCATTTCCTGCAGTCTATTGGTACCCTCACCCAGTCCCCAATGTAATCTGAAGCATTTCCCAGCAGTCTATTGGTACCCCCCATAAAAATTCCCAATGTAATCTGAAGCATTTCCAAGCAGTCTATTAGTACCCCCCACCCAGTCCCCAAATATAATCTGAAGCATTTCCTAGCAGTCTATTGGTACTCCCCACCCAGTCCCCAATATAATCTGAAGCATTTCTCAGCAGTCTATTGGTACCCTCACCTAGTCCCCAATATAATCTGAAGCATTTCACAGCAGTCTATTGGTACCCCCCAACCAGTTCCCAATATAATCTGAAGCATTTCCCACCAGTCTATTGGTACCCCCCACCCAGTCCCAAATGTAATCTGAAGCATTTCCCAGCAGTCTGTTGGTACCCCCTCCTTAAAATTCCCAATGTAATCTGAAGCATTTCCCACCAGTCTATTGGCACTGCCCCCACCCAGTCCCCAATGCAATCTGAAGCATTTCCCAGCAGTCTCTTGGTACCCCACCCAGTCCCCAAATATAACCTGAAGCATTTCCCACCAGTCTATTGGTACCTCCACCTAGTCCTCAATGTAATCTGAAGCATTTCCTAGCAGTCTATTCGTATCACCACCCAGTCCCCAATGTAATCTGAAGCATTCCCCAGAAGTCTATTAGTACCCCCACCCAGTCCCCAATATAATCTGAAGCATTTCCCAGCAGTCTACTGGTACCCCCACCCAGTCCCCAATATAATCTGAAGCATTTCTCAGCAGTCTATTGGAACCCCCCCACCTAGTCCCAATGGTATCTGAAGCATTTCCCAGCAATCTATTGGAACCCCCACCCAGTCCCAATATAATCTGAAGCATTTCCAGCAGTCTATTGGAACTCCACCCACCCAGTCCCCAATATAATCTAGAAGCATTTCCCAGCAGTCTATTGGTACCTCCACCTAGTCCCAATATAATCTGAAGCATTCTCCAGCAGTCTATTGGAACACTCACCCAGTCCCAGTATAATCTGAAGCATTTCCATGATCTATTTGTACCCTCACCCAGTCCCCAATGTAATCTAAGCATTTCCAAGCAGTCTATTGGTACCTCCACCCTGTCCCCAATGTAATCAGTATTTCCCAGCAGTCTATTGGTATCCGCACCTAGTCCCCAATATAATCTGAAGCATTTCCAGCAGTCTGTTGGTACCCCATAAAAATTCCCAATGTAATCTGAAGCATTTCCAACAATCTATTAGTACCCCCACCAGTCCCCAAATATAATGTGAAGCATTTCCTAGCAGTCTATTGGTACTCCCCACCCAGTCCCCAATATAATCTGAAACATTTCTCAGCAGTCTATTGGTACCCCCACCCAGTCCCCAATATAATCTGAAGCATTTCCCAGCAGTCTATCGGCACCCCACACCCAGTCCCCAATGTAATCTGAAGCATTTCCTAGCACTCTCTTGGTACCCCCTTCCAGTCCCCAATATAATCTGAAGCATTTCCCAGCAGTCTGTTGGTACCCCCACCCAGTCCCCGGTATAATCTGAAGCATTTCCCAGCAGTCTATTGGTACCCCCACCCAGTCCTCAATGTAATCTGAAGCATTTCCCAGCAGTCTATTGGACCTCCCCCACCCAGTCCCCAATATAATCTGAAGCATTTCCCAGCAGTCTACTGTTACCACCGCCCAGTTCCCAATGTAATCTGAAGCATTTCCCAACAGTCTATTGGTACCCCACCCAGTCCTCAAATATAATCTGAAGCATTTCCCACCAGTCTATTGGTACACCCACCCAGTCCCCAATGTAATCTGAAGCATTTCCCAGCAGTCTATTGTTACCCCCACCCAGTCCCCAGTATAATCTGAAGCATTTCCAGCAGTCTGTTGGTACCCCCCCTAAAATTCCCAATGTAATCTGAAGCATTTCCCACCAGTCTATTGGCATGGCCCCCACCCAGTCCCCAATGCAATCTGAAGCATTTCCCAGCAGTCTATTGGTACCTCCATCTAGTCCTCAATGTAATCTGAAGCATTTCCTAGCAGTCTATTGGTACCCCCACCCAGTCCCCAATGTAACCTGAAGCATTCCCCAGGAGTCTATTAGCACCCCCACCCAGTCCCCAATATAATCTGAAGCATTTCCCAGCAGTCTACTGGTACCCCCAACCAGTCCCCAATATACTCTGAAGCATTTCCCAGCAGTCTATTGGAACCCCCCACCTAGTCCCAATGTAATCTGAGGCATTTCCCAGCAATCCATTGGAACCCCCCACCCATTCCCCAATATAATCTGAAGCATTTCCCAGCAGTCTATTGGTACCCTCCACCCAGTCCCCAATATAATCTGAAGCATTTCCCAGCAGTCTATTGGAACACTCACCCAGTCCCCAGTATAATCTGAAGCATTTCCTGCAGTCTATTGGTACCCTCACCCAGTCCCCAATGTAATCTGAAGCATTTCCCAGCAGTCTATTGGTACCCCCCATAAAAATTCCAAATGTAATCTGAAGCATTTCCAAGCAGTCTATTAGTACCCCCACCCAGTCCCCAAATATAATCTGAAGCATTTCCTAGCAGTCTATTGGTACTCCCCACCCAGTCCCCAATATAATCTGAAGCATTTCTCAGCAGTCTATTGGTACCCTCACCTAGTCCCCAATATAATCTGAAGCATTTCCCAGCAGTCTGTTGGTACCCCCCCAGTCCCCAATACAATCTGAAACATTCCCCACCAGTCTATCGGTACCTCGAACCCAGTCCTCAATGTAATCTGAAGCATTTCCCACCAGTCTATTGGTAGCCCCACCCAGTCCCAAAATATAATCTGAAGCATTTCCCACCAGTCTATTGGTACCCCCACCCAGTCCTCAATGTAATCTAAAGCATTTCCTAGCACTCTATTGGTACCCCCACCCAGTCCCCAATATAATCTGAAGCATTTCCCAGCAGTCTGTTGCTACCCTCACCCAGTCCCCAGTATAATCTGAAGCATTTCCCAGCAGTCTATTGGAACCACCCCACCTAGTCCCAATGTAATCTGAAGTATTTCCCAGCAATCTATTGGAACCCCCCCACCCAGTCCCCAATATAATCTGAAGCATTTCCCAGCAGTCTATTGGAACCCCCCCACTCAGTCCCCTATATAATCTGAAGCATTTCCCAGCAGTCTATTAGTTCCCCCAACCCAGTCCCCAATATAATCTGAAGCATTTCCCAGTATTCTATTGGTACCCTCCACACAGTCCCCAATATACTGTGAAGCATTTCCCAGCAGTCTATTGGTACCCTCACCCAGTCCCCAGTGTAAAATTAAGCATTTTCCACCAGTCTCTTGGTACCTCCACCCTGTCCCCAATATAATCTTGAACCCTTTCCCATTCAGTCTCATTTGCACTCTCACCCAGTCTCCAATGTAATCTGAAGCATTTCCCAGCAGTCTATTGGTACCCCTCACCCAGTCCTCAATATAATCTGAAGCATTTCCCAAAAGTCTATTGGTGCCCTCCACCCAGTTCCCAATATAATCTGAAGCATTTCCCAACAGTCTGTTGGAATCCCTCCACCCAGTCTCCAATGTAATCTGAAGCATTTCCCAGCAGTCTATTGGAACCCCCACACCAAATCTCCAATGTAATCTGAAGCATTTCCCAGCAGTATACTGGTACCTCCACCCAGTCCCCAATATAATCTGAAGCATTTCCCAGCAGTCTGTTGGAACCCCCCACCCAGTACCCAATATAATCTGAAGCATTTCCCAGCAGTGTATTGGGAGCCCCCCACCCAGTCCCCAGTATAATCTGAAGCATTTCCCAGGAGTCTATTGGTACCCTTCACCCAGTCCCCAATATAATCTGAAGCATTTCCCAGCAGTCTATTGGTACCCTCCACCCAGTCCCCAATATAATCTGAAGCATTTCCCATCAGTCTATTGGTACCCCCATCCAGTCCCCAATATTATCTGAAGCATTTCCCAACAGTCTATTGGTACCTCCCCAGACCCCAATGTAATGTGAAGCAAATCCCAGCAGTTTACTTTTACCCCCACCCAGTCCCAAATATTATCTGAAGCATTTCCCAGCAGTCTATTAGTACCCTCACCCGGTCCCCAATATAATCTGAAGCATTTCCCAGCAGTCTGTTGGAACCCCCCCCACCTAGTCCCAGTGTAATCTGAAGCATTTCCAGCAATCTATCGGAACCCCCCACCCAGTCCCCAATATAATCTGAAGCATTTCCCAGCAGTCTATTGGAACCACCCCCACCAGGTCCCCCAAATAATCTGAAGCATTTCCCAGGAGTCTATCAGTTCCCCCAACTCAGTCCCCAATACAATCTGAAGCAGTTCCCAGCAGTCTATTGGTACCCCCAACCAGTCCCCAATGTAATCTGAAGCATTTCCCAGCAGTCTATTGGTACCCCTACCCAGTCCCCAATATAATCTGAAGCATTTCTCAGCAGTCTATTGGTACCCTCCACCCAGTCCCCAATATGATCTGAAGCATTTCCCAGCAGTCTATTGGTACCCTCTACCCAGTCCCCAATGTAATCTGAAGAATTTCCTGCTAGTCTATTGGTACCCTTCACCCAGTTCCCAATATAATCTGAAGCATTTCCCTGCAGTCTATTGGAAGCCCCCCACCCAGTCCCCAATATTGTCTGAAGCATTTCCCAGGAGTCTATTTGTACCCTCACCCAGTGCGCAATATAATCTGAAGCATTTATTAACAGTCTATTGGTACCCCCACCCAGTCCCCAGTGTAATGTGAAGCATTTCCCAGCAGTCTATTGGTACCCCTCCACCCAGTCCCCAATGTGATCTGAAGCATTTCCTAGCAGTCTAATGGTACCCCCCAGTCCCCAATGTAATATGAAGCATTTCCCAGCAGTCTATTGGTATCCCCCACCTAGTCACCCATATAATCTGAAGCATTTCCCACTAGTCTATTGGTACCCACAACCAGTCCCCAATGTAATCTGAAGCATTTCCCACCAGTCTATTGGTACCCCCTACCCAGTCCCCAATGTAATCTGAAGCATTTCCTAGCAGTCTGTTGGTACCCCCCTTAAAATTCCCAATGTAATCTGAAGCATTTCCAAGCAGTCTATTAGTACCACCCCAACCAGTCCCCACATATAATCTGAAGCATTTCCTAGCAGTCTATTGGTACTTCCCACCCAGTCCCCAATATAATCTGCAGCATTTCCCACCAGTCTATTGGTACCCCCCACCCAGTCCCCAGTGTAATCTGAAGCATTTCCAGCAGTCTATTGGTACCTCCACCCAGTCCCCAATGTAATCTGAAGCATTTCCCAGCAGTCTATTGGAACACTCACCCAGTCCCCAGTATAATCTGAAGCATTTCCCACAGTCTATTGGTACCCTCACCCAGTCCCCAATGTAATCTGAAGCATTTCCCAGCAGTCTATTGGTACCTCCACCCTGTCCCCAATATAATCTGAAGCATTTCCAAGCAGTCTATTGGTAACCCCCACCTAGTCCCCAATGTAATTTGAAGCATTTCCCAGTAGTCTGTTGGTACCCCCCATAAAAATTCCCAATATAATCTGAAGCATTTCCAAGCAGTCTATTAGTACCACCCACCCAGTCCCCAAATATAATCTGAAGCATTTCATAGCAGTCTAGTGGTACTCCCGACCCAGTCCCCAATGTAATCTGAAGCATTTCCCAGGAGTGTATTAGTACCCTGACCCACTCCCCAATATAATGTGAAACATTTACCAGCAGTCTATTGGTACCCCACCCACTTCCCAATATAATCTGAAGCATTTCCCAGCAGTCTATTAGTACCCTCACCCAGTCCCCAATGTAATCTGAAGCATTTCCCAGCAGTCTATTGGAACCCCCCACCCAGTCCCCAATATAATCTGAAGCATTTCTCAGCAGTCTATTGGTACCCTCCACCCAGTCCCCAATATGATCTGAAGCATTTCCCAGCAGTCTATTGGTACCCTCTACCCAGTCCCCAATGTAATCTGAAGAATTTCCCAGCAGTCTATTGGTACCCCCTACCCAGTTCGCAATATAATCTGAAGCATTTCCCTGCAGTCTATTGGAAGCCCCGCACCCAGTCCCCAATATTATCTGAAGCATTTCCCAGGAGTCTATTTGTACCCTCACCCAGTGCGCAATATAATCTGAAGCATTTATTAACAGTCTATTGGTACCTCCACCCAGTCCCCAGTGTAATGTGAAGCATTTCCCAGCAGTCAATTGGTACCCCCACCCAGTCCCCAATGTATTCTAAAGCATTTCCCAGCAGTCTATTGGTACCCCCACCCAGTCCCCAATGTGATCTGAAGCATTTCCTAGCAGTCTAATGGTACCCCCCAGTCCCCAATGTAATATGAAGCATTTCCCAGCAGTCTATTGGTATCCCCCACCTAGTCACCCATATAATCTGAAGCATTTCCCACCAGTCTATTGGTACCCACAACCAGTCCCCAATGTAATCTGAAGCATTTCCATCAGTCTATTGGTACCCCTACCCAGTCCCCAATGTAATCTGAAGCATTTCTAGCAGTCTGTTGGTACTCCTTTAAAATTCCCAATGTAATCTGGAAGCATTTCAAGCAGTCTATTAGTACCACCCCAACCAGTCCCCACATATAATCTGAAGCATTTCCTAGCAGTCTATTGGTACTTCCCACCCAGTCCCCAATATAATCTGCAGCATTTCCCACCAGTCTATTGGTACCCCCCACCCAGTCCCCAGTGTAATCTGAAGCATTTCCAGCAGTCTATTGGTACCTCCACCCAGTCCCCAATGTAATCTGAAGCATTTCCCAGCAGTCTATTGGAACACTCACCCAGTCCCCAGTAAAATCTGAAGCATTTCCCACAGTCTATTGGTACCCTCACCCAGTCCCCAATGTAATCTGAAGCATTTCCCAGCAGTCTATTGGTACCTCCACCCTGTCCCCAATATAATCTGAAGCATTTCCCAGCAGTCTATTGGTAACCACACCTTGTCCCTAATGTAATTTGAAGCATTTCCCAGCAGTCTGTTGGTACCCCCCATAAAAATTCCCAATATAATCTGAAGCATTTCCTAGCAGTCTATTAGTACCCCCACCCAGTCCCCAAATATAATCTGAAGCATTTCCTAGCAGTCTATTGGTACTCCCCACCCAGTCCCCAATATAATCTGAAGCATTTCTCAGCAGTCCTCAATGTAATCTGAAATGTAAATTCCCAATGTAATCTGAAGCATTTCCCACCAGTCTATTGGTAGCCCCACCCAGTCCCAAAATATAATCTGAAGCATTTCCCACCAGTCTATTGGTACCCCCACCCAGTCCTCAATGTAATCTGAAGCATTTCCCAGCACTCTATGGGTACCCCCACCCAGTCCCCAATATAATCTGAAGCATTTCCCAGTAGTCTGTTGCTACCCTCACCCAGTCCCCAGTATAATCTGAAGCATTTCCCAGCAGTCTATTGGAACCCACCCACCTAGTCCCAATGTAATCTGAAGCATGTCCCAGCAATCTATTGGAACCCCCCCACCCAGTCCCCAATATAATCTGAAGCATTTCCCAGGAGTCTATTAGTTCCCCCAACCCAGTCCCCAATATAATCTGAAGCATTTCCCAGCAGTCAGTTGGTACCCCCCACCCAGTCCCCAATATAATCTGAAGCATTTCCCAGTACTCTATTGGTACCCTCCACACAGTCCCCAATATAATGTGAAGCATTTCAGCAGTCTATTGGTACCTCACCCAGTCCCTCGTGTAAAATTAAGCATTTTCCACCAGTCTCTTGGTACTTCCACCCTGTCCCCAATATAATTGTACCATTTATTTCCAGCAGTTCTCGGTACCTCCACTCAGTCTCCAATGTAATCTGAAGCATTTCCCAGCAGTCTATTGGTACCTCTCACCCAGTCCTCAATATAATCTGAAGCATTTCCAAACGCTCATTGGTGCCTCCACCTAGTCTCCAATATAATCTAGCATTTCCCAGCAGTCTGTTGAACTTCCACCCAGTCTCCAATGTAATCTGAAGCATTTCCCAGCAGTCTATTGGAACCCCCACACCAAATCTCCAATGTAATCTGAAGCATTTCCCAGCAGTATATTGGTACCTCCACCCAGTACCCAATATAATCTGAAGCATTTTCCAGCAGTCTGTTGGAACCCCCCACCCAGTCTCCAATGTAATCTGAAGCATTTCCCAGCAGTCTATTGGAACCCCTCCACCTAGTCCCCAATATAATCGGAAGCAATTCCCAGCAGTGTATTTGGAGCCCCCCACCCAGTCCCCAATATAATCTGAAGCATTTCCCAGGAGTCTATTAGTACCCCCAACCCAGTCACCAATATAATCTGAAGCATTTCCCACAGTCTATTGGTACCCTCACCCAGTCCCCAATGTAATCTGAAGCATTTCCCAGCAGTCTATTGGTACCTCCACCCTGTCCCCAATATAATCTGAAGCATTTCCCAGCAGTCTATTGGTAACCACACCTTGTCCCTAATGTAATTTGAAGCATTTCCCAGCAGTCTGTTGGTACCCCCCATAAAAATTCCCAATATAATCTGAAGCATTTCCTAGCAGTCTATTAGTACCCCCACCCAGTCCCCAAATATAATCTGAAGCATTTCCTAGCAGTCTATTGGTACTCCCCACCCAGTCCCCAATATAATCTGAAGCATTTCTCAGCAGTCCTCAATGTAATCTGAAATGTAAATCCCCAATGTAATCTGAAGCATTTCCCACCAGTCTATTGGTAGCCCCACCCAGTCCCAAAATATAATCTGAAGCATTTCCCACCAGTCTATTGGTACCCCCACCCAGTCCTCAATGTAATCTGAAGCATTTCCCAGCACTCTATGGGTACCCCCACCCAGTCCCCAATATAATCTGAAGCATTTCCAGTAGTCTGTTGCTACCTCACCCAGTCCCCAGTATAATCTGAAGCATTTCCAGCAGTCTATTGAACCCACCCACCTAGTCCCAATGTAATCTGAAGCATGTCCCAGCAATCTATTGAACCCCCACCCAGTCCCCAATATAATCTGAAGCATTTCCCAGGAGTCTATTAGTTCCCCCAACCCAGTCCCCAATATAATCTGAAGCATTTCCCAGCAGTCAGTTGGTACCCCCCACCCAGTCCCCAATATAATCTGAAGCATTTCCCAGTACTCTATTGGTACCCTCCACACAGTCCCCAATATAATGTGAAGCATTTCCCAGCAGTCTATTGGTACCCTCACCCAGTCCCCAGTGTAAAATTAAGCATTTTCCACCAGTCTCTTGGTACCTCCACCCTGTCCCCAATATAATCTGAACCATTTCCCAGCAGTCTATCGGTACCCTCCACTCAGTCTCCAATGTAATCTGAAGCATTTCCCAGCAGTCTATTGGTACCCCTCACCCAGTCCTCAATATAATCTGAAGCATTTCCCAAACGTCTATTGGTGCCCTCCACCCAGTCTCCAATATAATCTGAAGCATTTCCCAGCAGTCTGTTGGAATCTCCCCACCCAGTCTCCAATGTAATCTGAAGCATTTCCCAGCAGTCTATTGGAACCCCCACACCAAATCTCCAATGTAATCTGAAGCATTTCCCAGCAGTATATTGGTACCTCCACCCAGTACCCAATATAATCTGAAGCATTTTCCAGCAGTCTGTTGGAACCCCCCACCCAGTCTCCAATGTAATCTGAAGCATTTCCCAGCAGTCTATTGGAACCCCTCCACCTAGTCCCCAATATAATCGGAAGCAATTCCCAGCAGTGTATTTGGAGCCCCCCACCCAGTCCCCAATATAATCTGAAGCATTTCCCAGGAGTCTATTAGTACCCCCAACCCAGTCACCAATATAATCTGAAGCATTTCCCAGTAGTCTATTGGTACCCTTCACCCAGTCCCCAGTATAATCTGAAGCATTTCCCAGCAGTCTATTGGTACCCTCCACCCAGCCCCCAGTATAATCTGAAGCATTTCCCAGCAGTCTATTGGTACCCTCCACCCAGTCCCCAATATAATCTGAAGCATTTCCCAGCAGTCTATTGGTACCCCCATCCAGTCCCCAATATAATCTGAAGCATTTCCCAACAGTCTATTGGTACCCCCCCAGTCCCCAATGTAATGTGAAGCAATTCCCCGCAGTTTACTTTTACCCCCACCCAGTCCCCAATATTATCTGAAGCATTTCCCAGCAGTCTATTAGTACCCTCACCCAGTCCCCAATATAATCTGAAGCATTTCCCAGCAGTCTGTTGAACCCCCCCAACTAGTCCCAATGTAATCTGAAACATTTCCCAGCAATCTATTGGACCCCCACCACCCAGTCCCCAATATAATCTGAAGCATTTCCCAGCAGTCTATTGGAACCCCCTCACCCAGTCCCCCATATAATCTGAAGCATTTCCCGGGAGTCTATTAGTTCCCCCAACCCAGTCCCCAATATAATCTGAAGCAGTTCCAACAGTCTGTTGTTACCCCCAGCCAGAACCCAATGTAATCTGAAGCATTTCCCAGCAGTCTATTGGTACCCTCCATCCAGTCCCCAATATAATGTGAGGCATTTCCCAGCAGTCTATTGGAACCCCCCACCCAGTTCCCAGTATAATCTGAAGCATTTCCCAGCAGTCTATTGGTACCCTCACCCAGTCCTCAATTCAAAATGAAGCATTTTCCACCAGTCTATTGGTACCTCCGCCCTGTCCCCAATATAATCTGAAGCATTTCCCAACAGTCTATTGGTGCCCTCCACCCAGTCCCCAATATAATCTGAAGCATTTCCCAGCAGTCTATTGGAACCCCCCCACCCAGTCCACAATATAATCTGAAGCATTTCCCAGCAGTCCATTGGTACCTCTTCCCAGTCCCAAATATAATTTGAAGCATTTCCCAGCAGTCTATTGGAACGCCCCCACCCAGTCTCCAATGTAATCTGAAGCATTTCCCAGCAGTCTATTGGAGCCCCCCCACCTAGTCCCCAATATGATCTGAAGCATTTCACAGCAGTGTATTGGATCCCCCCACCCAGTCCCCAATATAATCTGAAGCATTTCCCAGGAGTCTATTAGTACCCCCAACCCAGTCACCAATATAATCTGAAGGATTTCCCAGCAGTCTATTGGTACCCTCCACCCAGTCCCCAATATAATCTGAAGCGTTTCCCAGCAGTCTGTTGGTACCCTCCACCCAGTGCCCAATATAATCTGAAGCGGTTCCCAGCAGTCTATTGGTACCTCCACCCAGTCCCCAATATAATCTGAAGCATTTCCCAGCAGTCTATTGGAACCCCCCACCCAGTCCCAAATGTAATGTGAAGCATTTCCCACCAGTCTATTGGTACCCTCTACCCAGTCCGCAATATAATCTGAACCATTTCCCAGCAGTCTATTGGAAACCCCCCACCCAGTCTCCAATGTAATCTGAAACATTTCCCAGCAGTCTATTGGTACCCTCCACCCAGTCCCCAATATAATCTGAAGCGTTTCCCAGCAGTTTATTGGTACTCTCCACCCAGTCCCCAATATAACCTGAAGCATTTCCCAGCAGTCTATTGGAATCACTCCACCCAGTACCCAATATAATCTGAAGCATTTCCCAGGAGTCTATTAGTACCCACATCCAGTCCCCAGTGTAATCTGAAGCATTTCCCAGCAGTCTATTGGTACCAGCCACCCAGTTCCCAATATAATCTGAAGCATTTCCCAGCAGTCTATTTATCCCCTGACCCAGTCCCCAATGTAACCTGAAGCATTTTCCAGAAGTCTATTGGTACCACCCCACCCAGTCCCCAATCTGAAGCATTTCCCAGCAGTCTATTGGTACCCTGATCCAGTTCCCAATAAAATTTAAAGCATTTCCCAGCAGTCTATTGGTACCCCCCACCCAGTCCCCAATGTAATCTGAAGCATTTCCCAACTTTCTATTGGTACCCTCCACTCAGTCCCCAATATAATCTAAAGCATTTCCCGGCAGTCTATTGGTACCCTCCACCCAATCCCCAATGTAATCTGAAGCATTTCCCACCAGTCTATTGTTACCCCCACGCAGTACCCAATGTAATCTGAAGTATTTCCCAGCAGTCTGTTGGTACTCACACCCAGTCCCCAAATATAATCTGAAGCATTTCCCAGCTGTCTATTGGTACCCCCACCCAGTCTCGAGAGTAAACTGAAGCATTTCCCAGCAGTCTATTGGTACCCCCCACCTTGTCCCCAATGTAATCTGAAGCATTTCCCATCAGTCTATTGTAACCCCCCACCCTGTCCCCCGTGTAATCTAAGCATTTCCCAGCACCCTATTGGAACCCCCCACCCAGTCCCCAATATAATCTGAAGCATTTCCCAGCAGTCTATTCGTACCCTCCACCCAGTCCCCAATGTAATCTGAAGCATTTCCCAGCACCTTATTGGAACCCCCCACCCAGTCCTTATATAATGTGATGCATTTCCCAGCAGTCCATTAGTATCCTGACCCAGTCCCCAATATAGTCTGAAACATTTCCCAGCAGTCTATTGGTACCTCCACCCAGTTCCCAATATAATCTGAAGCTTTTCCCAGCAGTCTATTAATACCCTCACCCAGTCTCCAATATAATCCGAAGCATTTCCCATCAGTCTATTGTGACCCCCACCCAGTCCCCTGTAATCTGAATCATTTCCAGCACCCTATTGGAACCCCCACCCAGTCCCCAATATAATCGGAAGTATTTCCCAGCAGTCTATTGGAACCCCCCACCCAGACCCCATTATAATCTGAAGCATTTCCCAGCAGTCTATTGGTACCCTCCACCCAGTCCCCAATATAATCTGAAGCATTTCCCAGCAGTCTATTGGTACCCTCCACCCAGTCCCCAATGTAATCTGAAGCATTTCCCAGCAGTCTATTGTTGCCCCAACCCAGTCCCCAATATAATCTGAAGTATTTCCCAGCAGTCTATTGGAACCCTCCACCCAGTCCACAATATAATCTGAAGCATTTCCCACCAGTCTGTTGGTACCCCCCACCCAGTCCCCAATATAATGTGAAGCATTTCCCATGAGTCTATTAGTACCCTCACCCAGTCCCCAATATAATCTGAAGCATTTCCCAACAGTCTATTTATCCCCCCCACCCAGTCCCCAATATAATCTGAAGCATTTCCCAGCAGTCTGTTGGTACCGTCACCCAGTCCCCAATATTATCTGAAGCATTTCCCAGCAGTCTATTGGTACCCTCCATCCAATCCCCAATTTAATCTGAAGCATTTCCCACCAGTCTATTGTTACCCCCACGCAATCCCCAGTGTAATCTGAAGTATTTCCCAGCAGTCTATTGGTACCCCCACCCAGTCCCCAAATATAATCTGAAGCATTTCCCACTTGTCTACTGGTACCCCCACCCAGTCTCCAATGTAATCTGATGCATTTCCCAGCAGTCTATTGGTACCCCCCACCCAGTCCCCAATGTAATCTGAAGCATTTCCCAGGAGTCTATTAGTACTCTGACCCACTCCCCAATATAATCTGAAACATTTCCCAGCAGTCTATTGGTACCCCACCCACTTCCCAATATAATCTGAAGCATTTCCCAGCAGTCTATTAGTACCCTCACCCAGTCCCCAATGTAATCTGAAGCATTTCCCAGCAGTCTATTGGAACCCCCCACCCAGTTCCCATTATAATCTGAAGCATTTCCCAGCAGTCTATTGGTACCCTCCACCCAGTCCCCAATGTAATCTGAAGCATTTCCCAGCAGTCTATTGGTACCCTCCACCCAGTCCCCAATGTAATCTGAAGCATTTCCCAGCAGTCTATTGGTACCCTCCACCCAGTCCCCAATGTAATCTGAAGCATTTCCCAGCAGTCTGTTGTTACCCCCACCCAGTCCCCAATATAATCTGAAGTATTTCCCAGCAGTCTATTGGTACCCTCCACCCAGTCCCCAATATAATCTGAAGCATTTCCCACCGGTCTGTTGGTACCCCACACCCAGTCCCCAATATAATCTGAAGTGTTTCCCTGCAGTCTATTGGTACCCTCCACTCAGTCCCCATTATAATCTGAAGCATTTCCCAGCAGTCTATTGGAACCCCCCACCCAGTCCCCAGTATGATCTGAAGCATTTCCCAGCAGTCTATTGGTACCCCCACCCATTCCCCAATGTAGTCTGAAGCATTTCCCAGCAGTCTATTGGTACCCCCACCCATTCCCCAATGTAGTCTGAAGCATTTCCCAGCAGTCTATTGGTACCCCTACCCAGTCCCCAATATAATCTGAAGCATTTCTCAGGAGTCTATTGGTACCCTCCACCCAGTCCCCAATATGATCTGAAGCATTTCCCAGCAGTCTATTGGTACCCTCTACCCAGTCCCCAATGTAATCCGAAGAATTTCCCAGCAGTCTATTGGTACCCCCTACCCAGTTCCCAATATAATCTGAAGCATTTCCCTGCAGTCTATTGGAAGCCCCCCAGCCAGTCTCCAATATTATCTGAAGCATTTCCCAGGAGTCTATTTGTACCCTCACCCAGTGCGCAATATAATCTGAAGCATTTATTAACAGTCTATTGGTACCCCCACCGAGTCCCCAGTGTAATGTGAAGCATTTCCCAGCAGTCTATTGGTACCCCTTCACCCAGTCCCCAATGTGATCTGAAGCATTTCCCAGCAGTCTATTGGTATCCCCCACCTAGTCACCCATATAATCTGAAGCATTTCCCACTAGTCTATTGGTACCCACAACCAGTCCCCAATGTAATCTGAAGCATTTCCCAGCAGTCTATTGGTACCCCCTACCCAGTCCCCAATGTAATCTGAAGCATTTCCTAGCAGTCTGTTGGTACCCCCCCACATGATTCCCGATGTAATGTGATGCATTCTACCACAGTCCAGTGGTGGTCACCGCTACCCAATCCCTAATGTAATCCAAAGCATTCCCTGGCAGCCTACTGGTTCTTTCCTGCCTAACCCCTCATGTAATCCAAAGCATTCCCTGGCAGTTCAGTGGTGCCTGCCTTTTGCTTGATTGCCAGTGTTATCTGAAGCACTCCCTGGATGTCTAGTGGTAAACCCCTCTCACCTCGATATAGTATGAAACTAATAACCCATGTAGTCCAGAGGTGCCCCTCCTACCCTGATCCCCATTAGACTATGATGGTGATCCCTCCCTTGCCTGCACTGCTCAGTGTGCCTCAGGGTGAGTGGACAGCAACTTATGATTGTAGATGTGTTACGTGTTTGTATGTGTTTGATTGGATTTTATGTTCAGCACTTTGATCCTTGGAAAGGCGCTTTATAAATATAGATTTTTATTATTAATTGGGGAAAGCCTACCCTATTTTTGTTACTCAGCATAGTTAATAAACCTAAAATGATTTTTCAAAGACCTGAATCCTGGAAAACTTTTTTATTCAGACACAATTCTGCTTATATTTCATAAATATTTTGTGATTAACTTTCTCATTGTTTACTACAGAGGGCAGTTAAATGAAAACAGGAGCAACATCCCAGAGATTCCATCTCATCCTCCTGTTTAATTCTCTGTTGGTGAAATTATAATCATGTTCACAGTTCAAAAGAAGATTCTCAAACCTTTGCTGGAGGGGTTGCAGGGGGGTTGGTACCTCACCGCCATATTTTCTGGGACAGTCTATATTATTAAACCCTATTGGTAACAGACACACAGAGAATTGATTAAATTATGGAACATTCCCATCCCATTTGAGTTCAAAAACTTGGTCCTGGGAACTAAAGCAAGGGAAGTGGGGAACTTTAAGCAACAAGGGCTATTAAGTATTCTCTGTACAGCTGTGACTAATGGCATAACTTCAAACTGGTTATGAAACACAGTTCAACTACTGGATAAGAAGAGTTGATGAAATTAATTGAATGTAACATATAGTAGCAAGTCTGAGATTAGCACTGGAAAAACATATTGATCTGCGGTCTAGATGGAAATCCAATATGCTGAAGATCCCGGAGACCTGACTACATCAGGGTAAGACTATTCATTATGGGTGGTGGGGGGGGGGACACTTGCCCATATAGAAACCTGATTCCTGGGGGCGTTTCCCTTATACACCAGTTGTTCTACTGGATCTAGAAAGTCAAAGATCAGATATGGTATGAATACAGGAAAAACCTAGTTAAGTAAAAAAAAAAAGTTATGCCTGTGTTAGCTTGGCTGCAGTTGTTATCCTGTTAGCCTATACATCAGCCTGGGCTAGTGATGGAAGTCTACATGCTAAGGTGATGTCACTTCTCTGCATATGGATGCAAGTTGTATAACTATTTGACATATGTGCATGTATGCATGTATAATTTGACTTACAGAGATGTTCCCTCACTGAGCCTGTGCGCTTCCACTATTACTACAATAAAGCTGAGTTTAAAAATTCATGTTCTCAGCAATCATCACGCACAGCATTACAAGTGAAAAAATAAGGTAGTGCATCAGCATGTGGGCTGAAAACAAAACCAAAAGGTAATATTAAATGCATGCTGAAAATGTTAAAAAGAATCAGCGTTTCTTCCATAAAGCCTCTTCAGGAATTATCTGTAAAGAAAAAATAGCAGTTGGGGGATTATGAGAGGAAAGTGGGCAGATATGAGGAAATCTGCAGACTACGATCCAATTTTCATGTCTTTCCTGTTAAAATTTTTTAAATAATAAAAACAACTAACTAAGTAAATGTCCTTTGTAGGACACAGATAAATGTGGAACAATAATGACATATAAACTGTATTGTGTCTAAATATTATATTCTGAAATGTTTTCTTTGATATTGGAAAATCACTTTAAACATAAAGTAAGTGTTATGCACTCCCATAAAAATACCTGGAAGGGGACTGGAACCAGACATTAGAAATCCTGGAAACCCCCAATCTAAATTCTTAGAATCACACACAGTCTAGCTGATGAACAAATAAGATAGATGTTGTTTCCCCAGCAGTATGACAGAGCAGTAACTCAGAGCTGCAGCCCTCTCTGTATCCGCTGTGCATACAAAAGTCCTTGAAGGTAGCCACAACAGAATCAGCAGCAGCAGTCCCAACCTGAGAGTCTGGAAATAACCAGCTCAGAGAGGCAAAATCAGCACTGCTACCAGTTGGGAGGGGTTCAGATAGAGGCCACAGAGGAGGAGGAGAAGGACCTGGGGGTGATCACAATGGGTAACATGAACAACTCAGCTCAGTGCAGGAAGGTGGCAGCTAAAGCCAACAAGATGCAGGAGTGAATTGCGAGAAGAGTCTCATCCAGAAATAGGGATGTGATCCTGCCGCTGTACAGGTCATTAGTCAGGCCACATTCGGAGTACTGTGTGCAGTTCTGGCATCCCTTTCTGAAGAAGGATATCAGATTGCTGAAGGGGGTGCGGCATAGGGCAACTAAGATGGTCCAGGGGCTGGAGGGCAAAACCTATGAGGACAGGCTGACTGAGCTGAATATGTACACCCTGGAGGAGAGGAGGGATCGGGGGGAATATGATTGAGACCTTCAAATATTTGAAGGGGATGAACAGAACAGCACAGAAGGGGTATTTAACCTGAGGAGAGGAAACGGTACCAGAGGGCATGGTCTCAGGCTGGAGGGTGGAAGATATCAGAGAGAGATGAGGAGGCATTTTTTACATTGAGAGGGTGGTGGAGAAATGGAACACTCACCCGAGGAGGTGGTATTCTGTAGCACAGTGGGCAGTTTTAAAAGGGCATGGGACAGGGTGCAAGGGGGAGTAAAGGTTAGGGGGGGAGAGGGAGGGCAGCTGTAATATAAGGGTGTCAGCTGCGCATTTGAGCAGACTAACCTGATAGACCGTAAGGCCTGTTTCTGCTGGCAGATTCATATGTTCGTATGACTAAAAGCCAGGGTTGTGAGCAGAATGATCGCCACTTGTTGGGTACAAAGCTGCTAGCAGGACAAACAGACAGAACAAAGTATGAATGGCTTAATTACATGAGCTTAACAGTTAACAATGAGAGGATCAGTTGTCAACTTATGGACAGAACAGACTTCTTTGAACATATATACAGTGTTAGAATTACAGGGGGGGTTTGTCAGGGTCAGGTCCCCCAACACTGAACAAAGCCCTGGTAGCTCATGCATCACTGCCCTTGACTTATAATAGGAACGGGGGTTCTGTTTAAAGATAGGGCCCATAGGGACCCCCTAGCTCCCAAAGCTCATCAAGTGTAATTCAACACTGCATATTTGATCTCCCTTTCTAAAGTTAAAAAATTAAGTTCTAATATAGCCTAAATTACTGAATCCTCAATTAGCTAGTATTTTCGGATATAGGAAATATAGGTTAGTTTTCTGTTATCTACATCTTAATGTGCTATTTTAGCTATTCTAGCTACATGTTGTTACATTATTACCACCTATTTCTGCTTTTTCCAAAATACGTCACATGCTTTACAATCAAATTTACATTTATGAAATTACTTGGGAAAGTCAAGCAATCTGATTGGTTAGTCAGTAGCCAGGCCCCGCCCACATAATTAAGTCAGCGTAATTCTCAGGTCTGCACTGATTTCCCTACTCAGACCTCACCTATGAAAAATAGCAGGGTTTCTCCCAGCATACCACCGAAACACTTCACCACAACATAAGTGTTTTTCTAATTCGGAAGGGAGTATAGCCTCCTACAGAGTCAAAGCTCCAAGCTGTGAACTTGCTTGATTTGCGTAGATTTTATGTCTCAGTTGTTTTGTTCCTTTTGATGTTTCATCCTTTGTATGTTTTCTTTATGTAACTAATTCTGGGTGGCCCCTGAAAAAGGGGCTTTTGTTCCAGCGGACCTACCTGGTTACCAAAAACCAACCAATAAAAACAAACAAACAAACCAAAAATGGAGACCCAGCAGACCTAGGGTTAGACACTAACATACTAAAATGCCAGCAGAATAGGCCTAACAGTTTCTTGAGTCTGCTCGATTTTCAGCACCCACACTGAGGGCTGATTTTGGTGTCTCCCCCTTCCCCTTGGGTTATACTGTCCCCAGTCCCAGATGTTCCACCTGTATTGGGCCGGGTCAGATTTACCCTCCCCCTGTACCTGTCCCATCCCATCTTAAACCCGTCCACAGTCTCCATCTCTACCAGCTCCCTGGGCAGTGCATTCCATGGCTCCACCACCCTTTCAGTGAAATAACATCTCCTCCTCTCCCCTCTG
This sequence comes from Neoceratodus forsteri, assembly GCA_016271365.2. NCBI lineage: Eukaryota > Metazoa > Chordata > Ceratodontiformes > Ceratodontidae > Neoceratodus > Neoceratodus forsteri. The sequence goes on from JADMNL010000029.1 coordinate 87,933,678, forward strand.
AGCCTGCCCCCTTAAACTTACACCCATGACCTCTTGTTGCCCCACCCTCCTTCTTTTGGAGCACCCTGTCTGGGCCTCCTTTATTGATCCCTTTCATGTACTTAAAGACCTCTATCATGTCCCCTCTGTCCGTCCTCTCCTCCAGGGTGTACATGTCGAGCTCCTTGAGCCTCTCCTCATAGGTCCTCTCCCCCAGACCCCAGATCATTTTGGTTGCCCTCCTTTGGACCCTCTCTAGGAGTGTAATGTCCCTCTTTAAATGCGGTCTCCAAAATTGTACTCAGTACTCGAGGTGTGGCCTAACCAAGCAGTTGTACAGTGGAAGGATCACTTCCGCCTTTCTGGAGGTAATCCCCCTGCTGATGCATCCTAGCATCCTATTTGCCCTTGCCGCCACCCTCCTACAGTTCTCCGAGTTGTTCATTTTGACATCTACTACTACCCCCAGATCCCTCTCACCCTCTGTGACTTGAATCATGTCTCCTCCCAGGGTATACCCCTGGCCTGGATTTCTGACTCCCGGTGCAGAACCTTGCACTTCCCTGCATTGAATTTTAGTTTCCATTTTCCCCGACCACCTTTCCAGAGCCTCCAGATCCTCCTGCAAGGCCACCCTCCCCTCCTCCTCATCCACCACAGCGCCCAGCTTTGGGTCATCTGCAAAGAGACTTATCTCACTTCTGATCCCCCTCCTGATGGCTGAGATATAGGTGTTGAACAGAAATGGCCCCAGCACTGACCCCTGGGGAACCCCACTAGTAACCCATCTTGGGGATGAGGCTAACCCTCCAACCACCACCTTCTGAGTACACTCAGAGTCAATTTCCTATCCATCTTAGCAACTGTCTCCCTACCCCCATTTCCTTCAGCTAGCCAGCAGGCCACTGTGGGGTACCGAATCAAACGCCTTGCTAAAATCCAGAAAGAGGATGTCCACTGGCCTACTCTGGTCCAGGGCCCTCATCACCCAGTCATAGAACTCAACAAGATTTGTCTGGCACAATCTTCCCATGGCAAAGCCATGCTGCCTATCATCCAAGTGCCCAGTTTGCTCCAGTAACCCCCCTAGCCTTTCCTTGACAATACCCTCCATCACCTTGCCAACCACTAATGTCAGGCTAATGGGCCTGTAATTTCCCACCTCCTCTCTGGATACCCCCCTTGTGGATCAGCACGACATGGGCCACCCTCCAGTCAAATTACCACTTGCATGCTGTGTGATCCCGAGCAAGTCACTTAACCTCCCTGCACTCCAGGGATGCATCTGCAAATGAGCTTAGGCTCGGTGTGCCTTTCCTGGCTGAAAAATCTAAAATAAAAATAAAAAAAATCATTCATTTTCATAATAAAATGAGCCATTTTACAAGTGCAATATCACACTCTAGGGTTGTGGATTTTGCTGTAATAATAACCTATGCACTTATGAGCTTGAAGGCACTCAGCATCATCTCATGCCTTACAATTCACCTAGGGGTGTGAGGCAATTAAGCAATAAGGTATGACTGGGTGCATTGTAGTAGAAAAGCAGTGTGCTTCGAGAAGTGAGAAACAAGGTGAAGGTGAGTGTCTTACGTATCCAAGAAACACTGTTATCCCACAGTTACGCACGCCTGAAGAGATATATTGTATTTATAAAATGGTTCCCCCGACTTTTAATTTTTAAACCAAAACATTAAGTTTATAAAGTTAAACATTTCTGATCTGTGTTATTGTGCTGTAATAATGCAGGGTCATGTGATCGCATCTGACCAATCACATTTCTTGGTTTATCTTATCCATTTCATAAAACAGCATAGCCCACACCCTGTCGTGTGTGTGTGTGTGTGTGTGTGTGTGTGTGTGTGTGTGTGTGTATACACATATGGATGGGTCTTACATGTCTATCTGTAGTGTGTGTGTGTTGTGTACATGTGTGTGATGTGTTTTCTCTTGTGTGATGTGTGTGCATGTGTACAGTGTGTGTGTGTGTATATACGTGTGTGGTGTGTGTGACTGTGTGTGAGAGACTATGTGTGTGTATACATAATGTATAGATGGTTCTTATATGTCTGCATGTGGTCTGTGCAGGCACATGAATGGTGTGGTGGTGTGGTAGTGTGGTGGTGTGTCTGTGTGTGTATGCTGTGTGAGGGAGATTGAGTACGTGGAGGGCCAGATATTCAAAGGAGTTGTGCCAGCACAACCTCAGTGGTATGCCCCAGGTGATATTCAAAAGAGGGACTTGCGCATTTGAGGTCCTGATCGCCTGGGTGCATTGGGTAATGTATGCGATGATCGAAGGGGCATGCCCATGCATATGCGGCGCCCCGATATTCAGCCCAGGTTGTGCAGCGCATATGCTGGCACAACCCCTAGATGCGCCGCATACTGGGGCACAGAGTTGAGCAGGAAAAAAATGGCTCAAATGCTGGCCACCCACAGGTGGGCAGCTGTATTGCAGGATGCAACTCAGCAACCACCAGCTGTGGGTGGCCACCCACCCGTCCAGAACACCGTCCATAAGCACCCAAACAGCTCTTGGAGGTCTAGTGGTAGCCCCGTCCCTCCCGTAACCCCGATTGACGGTAATAGTAAATTAAAATAACTTGATAGTTCATAGTGGAACCTCTCCTCCCCACAGTCTCGGGATCGCTGAAAATGACAGATGTCACAAGCTCCTGGTGATCTAGTGGTACCCCACCCTTTCCAAATGCCTGATCACCGCATGAAAACATGTCCCTTTCTGGTAGTTCAGTGATCCCTCGACCCGCTGCACTGATCACTGATTGGGGCAATCATTTCCTTCTCAGTAGTTCTGGTCCCCCCACCTCACCCGATGCAACCCCATCACCGGTGCCTATTATATTCGGTGGTCCGTGGCCCCTCCCACTTCATCACAAGACCAGCATGCCCACCCAGTCTCTCATCATTGGGCGGGCGAGCTGTTACCCACCCGCATACCACCCGCTGCCTGCTGAAATGACAGTTTCACAGTATGAGCTATAAAACCCATTGGTCCACACTGACATATTTGTGATTGTCTTATACAGGATGCTCTCAGAAGTTCATTGGTCCACAGTGGACCAATGGGCTTACAGCTCATACTGTAAGCAGCCATTCAGCGGCAGCCAGGCATGGCAGGTATGCGTAACAGCCGCCCACCAATGATGGGGGGAGCTGGGTGGGCAGGGGTCTTGGAGGGTGGGGAGTGTAGGTTGCCACTGGACCACCAGGGATATATGTCAATACATCACAGAGCACCGTGATCGTGCATTGGGTGGGGGTGGGGGACCACTAGATCTACCAGGAAGGGGAAATAATTTACTTTACAGCAATTGGTGCAGCGGATGTGGGTGGGAGGACAACTAGACTACCAGGAAGGGACATAATTTTGTACGGTGATCGAGTGCATCGGGGACCACTGGATCACCAGGGCTTGTGACATCTGTCACGGTGATCAGACTATGGGAGGGAGGGAGGGTTCCACTAGACTACCAGGGATTGTTTTAATTTACTATTACCCGCGATCAGGGTTACGGAGGAGGGGTACCAATAGACTACCAGGAGGGTGTTTAGCATCTATGTCTACCACGATCAAGGCCAATGTATGGGGGTTGCCCAGGACCCCTCTGCACCACATGCTGTGCAGACACATTTCACCGGGCTGCCCTGCTCAGCTCATGCAAATGGGGCCATGATGACATGCAAATGGCCCCATTTGTGCCTTGCATACATTATGGGCTCATTTGCATGTCCAAGTCTGAATATCTTAGAAATGCACCCAGCGCAACTTCAGTTGCTCTGGAGCATTCCCAGTCTTCCCTGTCTGGGGAATGCGCTGGTACATTGTATATGCACCTTGCACATTTTGTGCTATATTCAAAGGTGATGCGCCATGGCACATCACCTTTGAATATCCCCATTTGACCCCAGCGCATCTTGGCAGTGCTGCACCTCCACTTGCACCATTGCCTGGCGCAGTCTGAATATTGGGCCCAAAGTGAATATCTGTGTGTGTGTGTATGTGTGTGTGGTGTGTATATGTGTGTGCTTGTATACGTCTGTGTGTGCTTTGTAATGTGTGCATAAGTGTGGTGAGTGCACAGGCATGTGTGGTGTGTATGTGCGTGCATATGGTAGTTTACATGCATATGTGTTTTGCACATGTGTGTATGTGGTATGTGCATTTGTGGTGTGTACATGTGTGTGGTGTGGTCTCTGTTCTGTGATTTATGGTGTGTGCTTATTTGTGACTTGCATGTGTGTGATGAGTGTACACATTTCCATGTGTGTACTTGTGTAGCATGTGTATGGTGTGTTTGTGTGCATGTGTGATGTGTGGCGTGTGCATGAGTTTGATGTGTGTGTATATGGTGCGTGTGTGTGTATGTGGTGTGTGCATGAGTGTGATGTGTGTGTATACTGTGTATTTGGTGTGTGTGTAAAAAGTCTGGTGTATACGCGTGTTGCAGGAGCACTGCTGTGCTTTTGGAGGTGAAGGCATTAAGCAGATCCATTCTGCTTGATGGATGTAAAAGATCCCCATGCTGAAGCCCTGGAGTGCTGACCATATTCTATCAAGAAGCTCAGTGAGCCAGCCTGTAAAACCATCATAAACAATTCAACATGACAGCGGAAACCACTGCCAACATGATGAATCACAGACCTGCATATTTGTATCTTTACGGAAGGACCTCGGCTTCTGTTGCTCATTCCAGTCACAGGGGAAGTGACTAGAGATGTAAGGAAATAGGATGCCTTGGCCAGGATCCAGGGCAGAGTGCTATTTCAGAATGAGGGACACCCTGGCCAGGGGCACAGTGTTAGCCCTTGCTCCTGTGCGTACTGTAAGCTGTAGAACACAGATAGATGCTGTGAGAGGGACCCCTTTAGGAGGTTCAGTAGGTCCCCATCTGGACATACAGCTGTTAACTTTAGGGAAAATAAACTGATATTCTGAGACAGAAGCAACAGGTCTAAAGATACACTGCCATACAGGAGAGTTGGGTGTTGGAGCAGATTCAAGGGAGAGCTGGGTAAGGGAGTTGAGCTGAAGGAGAGCTGGGTATGGGAATCAAGTCGAGGGACAGCTGAATATGGGAGTAGATTCAAGGGAGTTGAGGGAGAGCTGGACATGGGAGTTGAGTCAAGGAAGACCTGGATGTGGGAGTCGAGTCGAGGGAGAGCTGCAAAGGGGAGTGGAGTCACGGAAGAGCTGGGCATGGGAGCAAAATTTAGGGCAAGCTGAGTCGAGTCAAGGGAGAGTTGGGTGCAGGGGTCAAGTCCAGGTAGAGCTGGGTACAAGAGTCAAGTCGAGGGAGAGTTGGGTATGGGAGCAGAGTTGAGGGAGAGCTGGGTAAGGGAATAGAGTCAAGAGAGAGCTGAGTATGGGAGTAGAATTGAGGGAGAGCTGGGTATGGGAGTCGAGTCAAGGGAGTGCTAGGCATGGGAGTCATGTTAAGGGAGAGCTGGGTAAGGGAGTAGAGTCAAGACAGCGCTGGTATGGGAGTCAACTTGAGGGAGAACCGGGTACAGGAGTCGAGATGAAGGAGAAACGGTTAGGGGAGTAGAGCCTAGGGAGCGTTGGGTATGGGAGTGGAGTCAAGGGAGAGTTGGATATAGGAGTAGAGTTGAGGAAGAGCTGGATATGGGAGTCGTATTGAGGGAGAGCTGAGTATGCAAGTAGAGTCAAGAGAGAACTGGGTACACGAGTAGAATCGAGGGTGAGGTGGGTATAGAAGTAGAGTCAAGGGAGAGCTGGGTATGGGAGTTGAATCAAGTGAGAGCTGGGTATAGGAGTAGAGGTGAGGGAGAACTGGCTATAGAAGTAGAGTTGAGGGAGAGCTGGGTACAGGAGTAAGATCAAGGGAGAACTGGGTACACAAGTAGAGTCAAGAGGCAACTGGGTATGTGAGTAGAGTCGAGGGACAGCTGGGAACAGGAGTAAAGTCAAAGGAGAGCTGGATACTGGAGCAGAGTCGAAGGAGAGCTGGGTACAGGAGTCGATGGAGAGCCAGATATGGGAGTAGATTCAAGGGAGAACTGGTTATGGGAGTCAAGCTGAGGGAGAACTGGCTACAGGAGTCAAAGGAGAGCTGGATATGGGAGCAGATTTAAGGGAGAGCTGGGTATGGGAGTCAAGTTGAGGGAGAGCTGGATATTTAAGCAGAGTTGAGGGAGAGCTGGAAATTGGGGCAGAGTTGAGGGAGAGCTGTGTACATGAGTTGAGTTGAGGGAGAGCTTGATATGGGAACAGACTCGAGGGAGAGCTGGGTATGGGAGTCAAGTCAAGGGAGAGCTGGATATGAGAGTAGACTTGAGGCAGACCTGGGTACCAGAGTCGAGGCAGAGCTGGATATGGAATGGGACCAGGCACAAGGGAAACCCAGGGTACAGGAACAGACTCCTACTGTAGAAACATGAGTATACCAGCTAGTATATTGATCTGTAGTGTGAGACAGACTGTGGCTGATCGAGAAGGTGAGTGGAGGATTAATGCTGGATGCTCCTGGGGACAAGGGTTGGAGATTAGGGTGCTCTGTGGGGGCTGGGAGCACCACTGGACACCATGTAAAACTTTTACAGGGATAGAGAAAAGGAGGGGTGGAAATCCCCCACTAGCCATAGCAGGAAAGTCAGAGGGGAGTTACACTGGCCCAAGGCAGTCTGCACTATGCCCTGGGCCACGAAAACAGTTCTAAAATTGAACCCTGGGTCCACCTCAGAAAGAGACCAGCACCAATACAAGGCAGGGGTGTGTGTGCCGGCAACAGAAGGAAGAGCAGAGCGATCTGATGCACACTGGGTAGGGGATGCACTTCCACTGTGGATACTGAATGTACTATACATGGATTCCACTTCCGCCTTCCAATTCTCACTCTTAAATGCATTACATCATGCACAGTGTAAAGGAATAAGCAATGGGAGCATTCGGTAGCTATTTAAGGAAAATTTGGGCAAAGTGTATTGCTGTGAATAAAGACTGCTAGGAATTGGAAAGGCAATATCATACACGTCTCGTGCAACATACGAGGCAGCCAACACACAACACATTGTATATATCCAAAAAGACAAAGAACTGTAGCTCACCAGCACCGAGGCAAGGATTACCCAAAAAGGGCATTGGCAACAAGGTCAGGTTTCAGAGAAATACAAAGAAACACACGGTGATGTAAATTTTATATATGTTTATTTGTGTAGTTGATGTCTCTCTTAGGGATATAAAGAGTACATTCTCAAGTTCTTTTGGTTACAGAACTGTGAAGTGAAGCTGAGAACTGCTAGAAGAGACTCAAGTAAGTTTGTATTGGAATGTATGTTATTGAAAATGAGAATGGGCTCTATTCTGAGTGTTTGTTTCACATTTAGAGGCCCACATTACATACTTTTGTGTTTTTGTGTTAATTGACTTGAGGGCTGGGTTTTAATGGGTATTCTTAAAACTTTGTACTTGATGGAGTAACACCACTTTATCAGATCCTACCCCCCCCCCCCCGTCGCACCTCAAAACAAACTCTGACTCAGTGCACCTCTACTGGTGGTCAACAAATTTCAAAAGAAATAAACATAGCAATAAATACATTATGTCTAATTGAAAAAGATTCTGTTTTAATTAAACTATCTTCAGTAATAAAAAATGGAAGGAACTGAAATAAAAATAAAATTGAGGTGGGCTGGAACACTTCTGCTGATGCCGGCTGGAAAACAGAAAACCTCTGTACTGGTAGCGATTAACTTGGCAAGCAGGTAAAGGAATGGGGAAGGGGGGGAAATGTGACCCATATCACCGCTTAGTCACTGTCTTGGGTGTGGGCCCTGCCCCTCGGCACACATGCTTGGCTAAACTGGTGGTCAGATCTGTGGTTCTAATAGAGAGATTGGATTAAAACTGTCTTATCTAAAATTAGTGAAGAAATGTACTTCAATCACACCTCACCTTTGGTTCAAGTATACAGCTGAGGCTGGCGTTAAACAGCAATATGTCTTTCTTTTTTTCTGTTAAGTCAGGGTTAAATGTTTTTCATTCAGGAAATTGAAATTGCCTGAAACGTAACAGTAACTGTAACTTGATGTAACAGTACTGCAATTTCAATAAACATTTTAAGTGCTAAAAAAAAAAATAATGGCGGTCAAGCCAGAGGAAAAGCTTGTGCTAGAGCGGAAGCATTCAGCACAAGTAATAAAATCAGAGTGAGATTAGAAAACTACTAATGGTGGATCGATTCACTTCAAATCTAGTTTTCCTTCTGCCCAGTCCCAGGGCTCCCTGCTTTCCCTGAATGAGCTCACGCCTCTGAAGTAGATGCTACATGAGGCAAGGGGTTTGCGATCTGTGTATTTATGAGCTGTGGCTCTGTTTCCCCATTCAGTTTTCAGCACTGAACCAGGCTCAGCACATCAAGAGGAGATCATTTATATTTCATAAAGAAATGCCATTTTCATATGGGGTGGGGGTTGGGAACTGAAACGGTGGATATTGCATCCTGGGACATCTGCTCTCCCCCAACCCCACCCAACTAGCACATTCAACTATAAATCTATCCATGTCTCCCTGAAACCAGCAGGGACTGTCAGTTCATACCTTTATTTAGCTTTAATGTCAACAGGTGGCCGGAAACCTAAACATGAGGATCACTGCTGAAGTGCTCATATTATATTTGGTGTGTGTGTGTGTGTGGGGGGGGTATTTAGAATGTTTGCCAGAGAAAGACTGGTACATTTTTAAATATGTCAAGACACCCCTCCACACCCTCGCCCCATCAGTTGAGGGATATGAATGAAACAGCTGGGGCTGGCAGTATAGCCTAGAGCTTAGAATAATAAGCTGTGAATGAGCGTGGTACAGCCAGCAGACCTGGGTTTGAGTCCCACAACCTGCACTTGCATACTGTGTGACTCAGAGCAAGTCACATAACCTCCCCAGTGCTAGCAGGTCACCCCTGAGAACAGGCACTTGTGCCTAGTGGGCTTTACCCAGTTACCAAAGAATAACAAACAAAAGAAAACAACAGATGTTGAATTCTGATGTGAGGAGTCCTGCTGAGGTGTTATTACAGAGTGGAGGGAGAAGCTCATTTTCAGCTAATACATGAGGCTGAGATGATAGCAGGTTTATGATCCTTGAAATTAACTTGACACTCAGATTCTTCAACTGCACAGAGGAGGACATCAGTGACTACACTAAAGCTGTCAGTAGTCAACAGATCAGGAAAAGAGCACCTCACAGCTCTGAGTAATGTGGTGCACACCAGTAATGATCAGAGAAACACTCCCTCACAGCTTTAGTACGGGGCACACCAGCGACAAATCAGGGAAGGAGCTCCCCACAGCTATCATTGGTGCAGTTCACACCAGCAACAGATCAGGGAAAGAGCCCCTCACAGCTTTCATTAGTGCAGCACACACCAGCAACAGATCAGGGGAAGAGACCCTCAAAGCTTTCATTAATGCAGCGCACACCAGCGACAGATCAGGGGATGAGCCCCTCACAGCTTTCATTAGTGCAGAGCACACCAGTGACAGATCAGGGAAAGAGGCCCTCACAACTTTCATCAGTGCAGAGCACACCAGTGACAGATCAGGGAAAGAGACCCTCACAGCTTTCATTAGTGCAGTGCACACCAGCGACAGATCAGGGAAAGAGCCCCTCACAGTTTTCATTAGGGCAGTGCACACCAGTGACAGATCAGGTTAAGAGCCCCTCATAGCTTTCATTAGTGCAGTGCACACCAGCGACAGATCATGGAAAGATCCCCTCGCAGCTTTCATTTGTGCAGTGCACACCAGCGACAGATCATGAAAAGATCCCCTCGCAGCTTTCATTTGTGCAGTGCACACCAGCGGCAGATCAGGGGAAAAGACGCTCACAGCTTTCATTAGTGCAGTGCACACCGACAGATCAGGGGAAGAGCCCCTCACAGCTTTCATTAGGGCTTTGCACACCAGCGACAGATCAGCTGAAGAGCCCCTCACAGCTTTCATTAGTGCAGTGCACACCAGCAACAGTTCAGGGAATGAGCCCCTCAGAACTTTCATTAGTGCAGTGCACACCAGCCACAGATCAGGGAAAGAGCCCCTCACAGTTTTTATCAGTACCGTGCACACCAGTCACAGATCAGAGAGAGAGAGAGCCCCTCACAGCTTTCATTAGTGCAGTGCACACCAGCGACAGATCAGGGAAAGAGACCCTTGTGGCTTTGTTAGTACATCGAACACCAGTGAGATCAGGGAAACTGCATGTTCCAACCTCAGCAGTGTTATGTACACCAGCAGCAGAAAATATGAAAAGAGCCTGTGTGAGCTCCAGTAGTGTGATGCACACTGGTGATAGATCAGGAATACAGCCCATCTCAGCTGATCCAGTGGCATAGTGCACACCAAGAGCACATCAGGGGAACAACCTGTCCCGGCATCAGTAGCACACTGCACACCAGTTTCAGATGAGGAAACTACCCATCCTAGCTCCAGTAGTGTGGTGCATACCACTGATGTCACGGATACAGCCTATCTCAGCTGCAGTAGTGCAATGCACACCAGCAACAGATTAGGAAAACAACACCTTCCAGTTTTAGTAGTGTGGTATACAACAGCGACAAAACAGGGAAACCAGCCATCCGAGCTTCAGTAGTGCAGTGCACTCCACCGACATGACAGATTAGGGAAAGAAGCCAAGCCCAGCTTCAGAAGTTTGGTGTGCACCAGTAACAGATCTGTGAAAACAGCACATCCCAGCTTCAGTAGTACACAGTGCACTCCAGTGACAGATCTGTGAAACAGCCCGTTCCAGCTTCAGTGCACCTCAGCAGAGCTCATTCCCTTGAAATAGATCAGAGGAAACATTTAATTTCCTGAGCAGTTCAGAGAGAAGAATATCCCCATTTCTGTGAACTCAATGCAATTATTTTGAACCATTCTGGACTGGAAGGGGCACAATGGATTCACAGAAAAGATTACATGAGGCTGAAGGCAGTTTATGGGGCTTCTATATATAATGCAATACAATATTTGGATAGGCATGTCTGTGTATCTGATGAACTGGGTTCCAGTGTGCAGGCTTCATTGGAATTCCCACTCCATATCCCCGATTATACACAGTATGGTTTGCCATAACTTCGATACATCAATGGTTTTAGAGGTTAGCTAGCCATTATAGGAACAGATCATTTGTGTAGTAATTTGAAAATTATAGAAAACCATTTACTTGTTTTCCTTATACTTTTTTTATATATATACAAGTTTTTATCTCTCCAGGCCTGACCTGGTGGCTATTCAGCCTCATCTCCCAGTACCATCAACTGTTCCGTGTCTCTCTTCCTGTTGGGGGGGATCTCCTGTGGATTGTCCGCTATGGCAGGGCCAGGAGGGGAAAGGCCATCCTCCCACCTGTGCCCCTCATCCAGAAGTCCCCCCCCAACTGGAGCGTGAAGGCAGATTGTGATACCATGGGTGAGACTTCAGGGAGCTCCAATTCCCTCTTTTTCCCAGCTGAGCTTTCTCCTCCCAGCCTGAAGTCATGGCACAACACAGAAATGCATGCACGTGGTGGCACACATGCCCTCCGGAACTGCTGCCTCCTTCCATGCTCCCTGACTTATGTCTATCCTCTGAGCACCAGGGCTGCCACCAGGCCACCACCTGGTGGCAGCCAAGAGCCAGGAAGGCATACCACCCCTATCCGACAGAGGACAGCTGCCTGATAGCCGCTTAATCTTTTTCAGACCCTCCCCCACCAGTGTCCGGCAACCTGATCTTGTTTCTGAACTCGGGTTGCCCATGTGGTATGAGGCAAGGCACTTTGCAGCACCTTAGCCCTCAGAGCCATTGGGCCAGCCTGTTTTCCATATACATGTTATGCCTCTTCCCTCACCAGTACCACCCCCATTGATCCAGCACCCAGCCCTGTCCCAGCCCTACCCTGGCACTCACCTCCATTATCACATCACAGCTCCTGCCCTGTGGTGGTTCCTGGGGAAGGGTCTTTGATCAGCAGCCCTGCATGGCTCTGAATGGCCAGTGAGGAGGGCAGGGCCTGAAGACACTGGGCCTCATCCTATAGTGTCCAGGTTTTTATCCCCTGCATTTGTGAGCTTCCCACAGGATGCCAGCAGCAAGGAAGTGAAGTACACGTCCATCAAAATATGGGATAGCGCACAGTGTCAGCCAGCATCTGCCTCACCAATCCACTCCCACTGTACTGCCACTTGTGGTCACCCACATGGAGCAGAGCCTGCTGTCCTATCTACCCTCCTCTGGTACCCTTGAACCTCCTTCTGCTGGCTGGCCCCTGATGTTTCAGGCACAGCACGTGAGCAGCAACCCTGCCACTGCACAGCAAGTGAGCAGCAGCTCAGCCACTGAACAGCACCAAAGTGGTAGCCCTGCCACTGCACAGTGCACAAACGGCAACCATACCACTGTACAGCACATGAGCAGCAGCCCTATCACTGCACAGCAAGCAAATAGGAAGAGCGGCAACCCTGTCACTGCACAGTATGCTAGTGGAAACCCTATCACTGCACAGCACCTGAGAAGCAACCCTACCACTGAAAGCAGGAGAGCAGCAACCCCATCACTACACAGCATGTGTGCGGCAAGCCTTCCACTGTACAGCATGTGAATGGCAATCCTGCCACTGCACAGCACATAAGCGGCAACTCTGCCACTGCACAGCATGCAAGCAGCAACCCTGCACTGCACCACACATGAGCAGCAACCCTCCCACTGCACAGCATGTAAGTGGCAACCCTGAAGCTGTACAGCAGTGTTTTATTTAACTCTAAAAACTGATTAGCGTTTTGCTCATAAAAGTTCTAAAACATTGTGAAAATGCATAGCACTTGCCTCACTGTGTTTAACAAACATAACACTTCTAGAAAACCTATATAAATGCTTTCTGTACAGTTAGTATTGTCCCAAGAAAAAAACTGCTAATCAATTATTTAAAACCCTGGTACAGCATGAAGTGGCAACCCTCCCACTGCACAGCATGTGAGTGGCAACCCTGCCACTGTACAGCATGCAAGTGGTAATCCTACCACTGCACAGCATGTGAGCGGCAGCCTGCCACTGTACAGACAGGCTATCATGCACGACAACCCTGTCTCTGCACAGATGGGCCAGCCCAGAAACCCATTTACAATACCTTAAAACAGCCTCATTGTTTTCATATAGCTTTTTGTCCTCACAGACATACGGCCAGTCCTTGGGCTGGGGAGGGGTGGTGTACTCCCCCTTGGCAGCATTTCCAGCTCCACCTTCCACTAGTGCCACAGTCACTCTGGTGGGTTCCATGGCACAGAGACCAAGAACACTGCTGGCCCTCATCATGATAGCTGTGGCATGTTTATCCCCAGAGCTCCACATGTGAAGCATCCCTTGACCCCTGCCCATTAGGCTAACGCAATGTCTCATGTACGGAGCAGTCCCCATGAGATGGGAGCAAGCTCCTTGGTCCTGCACCCCTGGGGTCCCTGTGGTGGCAGATTGCTGGCACCATCTCTTCCAGCCAGTGGCAGTGCAGCCCTGCCTGGCCACTCAAGCTCTGGCTCCTAAGTCCATTTGAGAACATGTGTCAACAGCTTGACAACACAACATACTGCTAGTGTGCCACCTATAGGCCCACTCTTATTTTTTTTTTTGTTTGTTTGCAATTTTATGGTATCTTATTTTCTAAAATGCTTAGGCAGACTATTATTTTTTTGCAACCCTCTGTTACCTGGCACCCCACTGTTTGGACTCTCCTGGTGCACACTGTTCATTGGACTTTTCATGAACCACCCAGATCTACCTCCATGCTCCCCAGGTCCTCCCCCACTGAAGATCTGGTCTGGGAGGTGAATTTGGTGCAGGGGGGGCAATCGAGAAACATGGGAGCTTAGATGCTTTCATCCAGTGTGCCAGGTCAAGTGGTTTCTTTAATTATATTAAACGTTTTTATTGTATAAAGACAGTCAACATACATACGTGGACAATTCATGGCAAATATTGATATGCAATGTCTGCATTTCCAAGAGTACCGTACAGTAACAGGCAGTATTCAGTAGAAGCATCTTTTTTTTTTTGTCAGTTCTTTTCCCCTTCAGGTTGCCGACTGCTGGGGCATCTCTCAGGTAGGGACCCACTTGTCACAAACCCACTCAGCAGGTCAGGCCCTCTACTCCCGAAGTGCCAACCTCCGAGCGCAGTCTTGTGAACAGTTTAACAGAATAAGGTAACCCTCTTGTCTGTTTTGTGAGTTCGGATCAACCTTTGGTCTCAAGTCTTGGAGGGATTCAAACTGTGAACCTCTTGCTAGCATACCCAATGCACAGGCTCAGATATTTCTGTCTTCAGACGGTCAGATATCTTTGCCTACGGGCACCTAACCAGGTATACAGAGATGAACCCTTAAAAACTTTAATAAAGACCTCAGATTTAAAATGCTTCTCTTTCCAGTTTGGTATCACCATTCAAGCTTATGTCTACTGTCTGCTTTAACCATATATACTTTTCTTACAACTAAAAGAAATTCAAAGACAGATCAAATATGTTCTAAAAAGAGTTTTACTAAAAATAGATAAAAATATGCAAAACACCAAAATACAGAACTCTTATATCACAAGACATACAAATCTTTTATAAGAACAAGGTTTAAACAGTGCAAATTCCTACTTACAGTACTTAGATGTGACTGTCTTTCTAAATACTTGTTTACAGTGCTCACCGATATTTCTTGGTCAGAGTCTAGATAAAAAATGACTGAAGTAAAACAGAATAATCCTTAAACAAACTGTATTTGCCAACCCCTTTTGTGTGAGGTCATCTAGCTCCTCCTCTGTCAGATTATGTATAAAAAAATATATATATTATACAAAAACAGGATGTCTTTTCAAAGTATTACATTCTGCAACTTCAGCATAATTCATGTCCTTCAAATGACACTTCATTGATCTCCTGATAAGCTTCCTTCTTCCAGGACATGAAAGCATCTTTATGATTTTCGCACTCCTGTGTCATAAGCTGGGTTTTCCCTCCAACGTCATAAAATGGATATGACCCTCCATCTTAGCAACTACAGCCGTAATTAACTCAGAAAAAACAGGAGGTCCTTGATTAAGGCCTTCCATGTAACACATTGTCTCTAAAACCTGTGTGTGATCTCACATGCTGTTTTCAACATTTTCTCATAGCTTTCATCTTTCAGCTGAAACCTGGGGGGGGGGAGAGTGAGGTCATTCTAAGAGCACCAGATTTTTCAGCAGAGACAACCAGTAATACATTTTTATATGTAAAAAAAATGATACAGCACTCAGAACAGGCTGTCTACGTCATAATTCCTCCCCACCTAGACTGAATTTGGGGGTTCTATCCCCTACATGGGATGAGCTTCCCAAATCAGTTCATTCCTCATAGACCCTAGACATCCCATCTGAGTTCTGGTTCTTTGCTCCAGCCCTATATATGATTTTTAGATCATACCCTTGTAAAGCAAGATTCCATCTTAGTAATCTCCCATTGTTCTTTCCCATCTGCGCCAGCCAAACCAGGGGGTTGTGGTCAGTCTGCACCACAAAAGGCTGCCCATACAAGTATGGTTCTAATTTCTTTAGGGCCCACACTATGGCAAGACACTCCTTTTCCACTGTGGAGTATGTTTGCTCCCTGGGAAGTAGCTACCTGCTCAGGTACACTACTGGGTGATCTGTAACTTGGCTGGATGTCTGGCTCAGTACTGCCTCAATACCCACGTCTGAGGCATCCGTCTGAACTATAAAGGTTTTGCTATAGTCAGGACTTGTCAAAACAGGAGCACTGCACAGTGCATCCTTTAGTTTGGTAAAGGCTTCCTCACAGGCTGGGTCCCAGGTAATTTTCTTTGGCATCTTTTTCTTTTTCAGGTCAGATAGGGGAGCAGCCAGGGCACTGTAATTGGGTACAAATTTCCTGTGGTACCCTGCTGTCCTTAGAAAACTCCTGACCTGCTTCTGGGTTTCTGGTCTGGGCCATGCCTGGATCACCTCTATCTTTATTTGGTTAGGACGGAGCTGTCCTCGGCCTACCATATGCCCGAGGTATGCCACTTCTCCCATGGCCACCTGGCAGTTCTCGGCTTTGACAGTGAACCCGGCCCTCTGTATCCTGTACAGCACTTCCCTAAGGTGGGGTAGGTGTTCCTCCCAGCTGGTGCTAAAGATGGCAATGTCATCCAGGTACGCCATGGCATACTCCTCAGCACCATTCAACACCTAGTTCACCAACCTTTGGAAAGTGACCAGGGTGTTCTTCATTCTGAAAGGCATTACTTTAAACTCATATAAGCCTATTGGAGTGATGAAGGCCGACCTCTCCCTAGCTCTGTCTGTCAACTCTACCTGCTAATACCCCTTTGTCAGGTCAATGGTCGTAAGGTAGGTTGCCCCTTCCACCTTGTCCAGGAGTTCGTCCATCCAGGGCATCGGGTGGGCGTCTGACTTAGTGACTGCATTCAGTCCATGATAGTCCACACAGAAATGAGCTGAGCCACCTGCCTTGGGCACAAGGACTACGGGTGAGGCCCAGGGGTTGTGGGATCTCTGGATTACCCCTAAATCCAGCATCTCCTCTACTTCCCTCCTAATGTCCTTTTGGACAGCCTCTGACACCCAATATGCTGTCCGCCATATGGGTGTTTTTGTCCCTGTCTCCACATCATGTGTCACTAAGGGGGTTAGTCCAGGCTTGGTGCTAAACAACGGGGCAAAGTCTGCTAAAACCTCCCTTACTTTCTGGATCTGGGATGGGGCCAGCTGGGGAGATAATTTTACTGCCTTCACAGAGGATTCCCGCTTGCTTTCCTCCAGCAAGTCCAGAAGGGGTTCTCCTTCGTCCGTCCCCTCCCCATGACTACACACTGCAAACACCATGTCAGCTCTATTTGCATAGGGCTTCATCATGTTGATATGGTACATCCTTTCTGTCTGTCTTCTGTCAGGTAACTCCACAATGTAGTTCACGTCATTTACCTTCCTAACCACTTTGTATGGTCCTGCCCACTTAGCTTGCAGCTTGTCTTTCTGTACCGGAATAAGGACCATGACTTCCTGACCCACCATGTCGAAGCGAGCTCTGGCTCTGCGATTATTACACACTTTTTGCTTTCTGTTGGGCAGCTGCCAGGTTGCTCTGGGCTGTCCCCATAAGCTCCTTCAGCCTTTCCCTAAACCTAAGGACGTAATCCACAATGGGAGTTTCCTGGGGGGCATGCTTGCCTTCCCAGTCCTCCTGGATCAAGTCTAGGGGCCCATGTACCGCATCCATATAAGAGTTTGAAAGGGGAAAATCCTGTCGACTCTTGGGGCACCTCCCTATATGAAAACAACAGGTGGGGAAGGTATTTCTCCCAGTCCCTCCCATGCTGTTCAGCAAATGCCCGGAGCATTGACTTTAGGGTACCATTGAATCATTCCACAAGTCCATTGGCTTGTGGGTGATACAGTGTCATGCATCTCTGCACCACCCCACACTTCTCCCATAAACATTTCATTAGGTCTGACATGAAGGAACCCCCTCGATTGGTGATTACCTCCTGTGGAAACCCAACATGGGAGAAAATCCCAAATAAGGCATCTGCCACCTTGTCTGTCCTCAGTGAGGATAGGGCGACTGCCTCTGGGTACCGGGTGGCATAATCCACCACAGCCAGGATGAATCTCTTCCCTGAGGAGCTGGGGTATTTAAAGGCCCCACAATATCCATTCCCACCCTCTAGAATGGCTCCTCCACTATGGGCAAGGGGATCAGGGCTGCTTGGGTTTTCTTGCCCGCCTTCCCTATTTCATGGCACCTGTGACAAGACCTGCAATACTCCTTCACCTGCTGGGTGAAGTTAGGCCAGTAGAAATTCTGGGCTAACCATTGCATAGTGCGCATGATTCCCAGATGACCAGACAAGGGAATATCATGTGCAATTTTGAGCAACTGCTCACGATACCCTTGGGGAATGACAAGCTGCCTGCCTAGCATCCCTCCCTCTGTCTGTACTGCCTGAGTATACATAAGTCCATTTTCCCAATAAACCTTATGTCTGCCATCACCTCCTTGTGTGCCGTCCGAGTCTGCCCAAGTCCTCAGCTTCTCTAAACTAGGGTCACTTCTCTGAGCAGCTGCAAACCCCTCACACATTCCCAAGGCATGGGACAGGTCCCCTTCAGTTGCTAAACTAGGGTCCTTAGCACTAGCGTCAGGGCCCTCAGGATCACTGTCAACCCCAACCCTCTGACAATGGGTCACCCCTCCCTGTTTGGAGTAACCTTCCATAGCTGTGTGGTCACTTGCTACAGGGGAAATTTCTAGCCCCTTTTTATCAGTCTCCATATCAGGATAAACAGGCTGGGGAACTAGCCTCCCAGTGGTTTCCACAATGGCCTCCACGGGGTTCAGGGAACTACAATTTTCCCTTGCCGTTTGGCTACGGGTAACTGCATATACCATCCCCTGCTGGAGATTGTTAGCCAGGATCACATCCACTGCTAATGTTTTGGCTACAGCCACCTGTTGCACAGTTCCCCCTATTTCACCCCAGTCTAGGAGAACACTAGCGAGGGGCAATGTTTTCTCCCTGCCCGCAAAGTCCTGTACAGTGACATATTTATTGGGTATAAGCTGACCAAGCTCTAGCAGATCCCTCTTTACCAAGGTCAGGGATGCCCCTGTGTCCCTTAACCCTTGCGTCTGCACACCATTTACCATGTCTGGGTGCATGCGTTCCCTTGTGTTCACTGGCATGCTTCCAGGGACACATAAACAACCTACTTCTTTTCTAGCACCCTGTTGTGTATTATTGCTCGCCTTTTTGGGACACTGTCTAGCAATAAGCCCAGTTTCTTTACACAACCAACATTCATTTCTTCTCTCAGAGAAATCTTTTCTCTGAAACCTGGGGCTAACTGGTTTTGGTGGAGGCAGTGAGGGTTTTAGCTGCCCTGAAGGCGTGCTTTTCCCTTTCTGTGCTGCCACGCCCAACCCATTCACTCTCAGAGCAGGTCTTCTCTTGACATAGCGGTCCGAGAGTTCAGCAGCCTCTTGCACTGTTTTGGGATCTCGGTCCTCTAACCAGGTTTTTAGCTCTGCTGGGCAAGCCCAATAAAACTGTTCTAATAAAATCACATTTTAATTGTATCAACAGTTTGCCTCAATTCCTTCTCACCAATGTTTTAAAAACTGACGTTGTTTCATGGCTAGCTCCTCGTAACTCATATCAGGGCTTCTCCTGAGCTTACGGAATTTAGCTCTGTATGATTCAGCGGTTAATTCAAACTTTTTTAACAGTGCAGCTTTTAGTTTGCTGTAATTATTACTGTCCTCATTGTCCATTTGACCCAATGCATCCTGAGCTTTCCTGGTAAGTAGCAGGGATAGCTGGAAGCTCCAGGACTCTCTAGGAATTTTAGCCTGAATACAAACTTTCTCAAAAGAGTTTAAAAAGACATCCATGTCCTCCCCCTCCTTAAATTCGGCTATTAATTTGGAGTTCAATTTGTAACCCAGTCCTGCAGTCCCAGTTAAACCCAAGCCACTTACCTGCTCTGGTGCCACTGGTCAGAGTCGTATCTGCTGTAGTTCGTGTTGCCTCTAGGGCTCCTGCTCCTTACGGTCTGCGTCTAATGTTCTTATTCTCTCTTTTTTCCTCTGCAGCTCACTGGCACTCATGCTCCTCACGGTCTGCCTCCCTCTGTTGTCTCTCTGCCTCTCTGCATTCTCGCTCTGCCTCACGTTCCGCCTCTCACTTCTCTCGCTCTGCCTCTTGGTGTTCTCGCTCTGCCTCACGGTCCGCCTCTCGCTTCTCTCGCTCTCTCTTCTCCTAGAACTCCAGCTCCATCCTGTGCAACTCAATTTGCACCTGAGTACCTCTGGATTCAGGATACTGGTGACCCTCCCCTGCTGCTGTGACCCTTCACTGACAGTGGCCCTGCTATCCTCCTCATCAGCTCTGGACCCTTCACTGGCCGCTAGCCCTTCCACACTTGAGGTTTGGTCCTTTCCAGTCACAGTTGGTGACTCACTGCTCTGGGTATCTGCTACCATCAGGGCATCTATGAGGCTCTGCTTGCTTGCTTTCACCTTGAACGGGACTCCTCTGTCCCTGCACAACTGCCTTAAGTAATCCACAGTGTGCCTGCTGTAGTTGGAAGTCATCTTTCCTGACTACTGCTACTCTGACTTGCACTTTAGGAAAAAAATAAAACGGGTAGGAACTTGACTGTATGCCAAGTGATATATAGTTCTGTTTCCTTTTTAATACAAAACTCTGTCTTTTTCTTTCTTTGCAAGAGAGCTTACAGTTTCAGCTGACACAGAACAATAAAAGCTTGTGATACCAAAATTTTGCCACCATTGCTAACCAATCTGTCACAAACCCACTCAGCAGGTCAGGCCCTCTACTCTCAAAGTGCCAACCTCTGAGTGCAGTCTTGTGAACAGTTTAACAGAACAAGGTAATCCTCTTGTCTGTTTTGTGAGTTTGGATCAACCTTTGGTCTCAAGTCTTGGAGGGATTCAAACTGTGAACCTCTTGCTAGTATACCCAATGCACAGGCTCAGATATTTCTGTCTTCAGAGGGCCAGATATCTTTGCCTACAGGCACCTAACCAGGTATACAGAGATGAACCCTTAAAAACTTTAATAAAGACCTCAGATTTAAAACGCTTCTCTTTCCAGTTTGGTATCACCATTCAAGCTTATGTCTATTGTCTGCTTTAACCATATATACTTTTTTTTACAACTAAAAGAAATTCAAAGACAGACCAAATATGTTCTAAAAAGAGTTTTACTAAAAATAGATAAAAATATGTAAAACACCAAAATACAGAACTCATATCACAAGACATACAAATCTTTTAAAAGAACAAGGTTCAAACAGTGCAAATTCCTACATACAGTACTTAGATTTGACTCTCTTTCTAAATACTTGCTTACAGTGCTCACCGATATTTCTTGGTCAGAGTCTAGATAACAAAATGTCTGAAGTAAAACAGAATAATCCTTAAACAAACTGTATTTGCCAACCCTTTTGTGTTAGGTCATCTAGCTTCTCCTCTGTCAGATTATATATATAAAAAAATATATATCTTATACAAAAACAGGATGTCTTTTCAAAGTATTACATTCTGCAACTTCAGCATAATTCATGTCCTTCAAATGACACTTCGTTGATCTCATAATAAGCTTCCTCCTTCCAGGACATGAAAGCATCTTTATGATTTTCGCACTCCTGTGTCATAAGCTGGGTTTTCCCTTCAACGTCATAAAATGGATATGATCTTCCATCTTAGCAACTACAGCTGTAATTAATGCAGAAAAAAAAACAGGAGGTCCTTGATTAAGGCCTTCCATGTAACACTGTGGCCCAGATATTCAAAAGGGTTGCGCCATGCGCAACAGGGATGCGCCAGCACAAGTCCAAAAATCGCCATTCTGGGTATTCAGTGGGAGGTAGATCATCACCAAATCTGTCGTAAGGCGCAATGATAATGAATGCATGCGCAACTGAAGAGGGAGAACCATGCATAAATGGCACAGTGCGATATTCAACAACATGCGCCATGTGCAATAGGGGAGCAAACGGAATTTGCGTGATAGCGGAAATGATCCAAAATAAAAAGGAACAAGAGAGAGGTGCAAGAATGCTACAGGGAAGCCACATGTTGCTGAACTGCAGGCGGCCACACAGGCACACAAAAACTGGGAGCAGGGCAGGAGCAGGACAGAGCACCTGGAACCCCTAGGAACAGGGAAGGTGTGGGGAGCCTCTGCCACAGTGCAGGTCAAAAGGGGGAAGTGCCACACAGGACTGAGGCCACAGATAGTGGGCAGTATGGCCACTACAGGGAGGTGTTCCTGGTGCAGGGGGAGTAGCAGCATGGACAGCGGGGGGAACACAGAAACAGCTGCCGGGGGGGTAACACAAGCCAGGGACATGGCCAGTGCCACCATCCAGATGGAGGCAGTTATGGGGGGTGAGAAGGCAGGCAGTAGGGAGTGCGGCGTGGAAGGGCCCGTTGGCGGTATGCCCCCAATAGGCAGTACCGAGCCCACACCAGCTTTGAGCTGTACACTGATACTGAAATCGTGGGCCGGTACCGCCTGAACCGGGTGATCCTGAGGTGACTCTGTGAGCTGTGCAGTGATGTGATGCACACACCCACATGACGGAGCCATGCTCTGTCAGTGGAGACCAAAGTGACAGCTGTCATGTGCCTCCTTGCCACGGGTGCCTTTCAGAGACCAACAGGGGACATGACAGGCATAACCCAGTTGGCCGCGTCACGCCTCCTCACCCAATTCCTCAGCGCACTGCTGCCACATGCTGTGGAGTACATCCGTTTCCCCAGCACACCGGTGGAGCGCACAGCAAACATACAGGAGTTCCACAGGGTAGCACGTATGCCTGGCATGCTCGGGGCAATAGACTGCACCCATGTGGCCATCTGCACGCCACCTGACCCCGAAGGGGCTGCTCACATGAATCAGAAGGGGTATGCAAGCATCAACTGCCAGGTGGTGTGCGATGCCAGGGGGCGCATAATCAATGTTTGTGCCACGCACCCTGGGGGAGCACATGATGCCATCATCTGGCACCAGTCCACACTGTGCCACAGGTTCGAGAGTGGGGACATCCTCACTGACCACCTAGTGGGTGAGTATGCAAACCACGCAGAAAGACATGGAGCTTGGGAGGGGCATAGTCAGAGGTGACATGGGTATTGGCCTAGATGGCCCGAGGCAGGGCGACACTGATCACCAAACTAATGTCCACCCTCTACACACAGGTGACAGTGGATACCCACTCCGTCCCTGGCTGCTCACTCCATACCGGTGGCCCGCGACCCCATCACAGCAACGCTACAATGAGGCACATGCCACCACACGCAATGTCATCGGCGGGTGTTCAGGATGAAACGCGTTTCTGTTGCCTGGACACGTCTGGCGGTGCCCTACAGTACAGCCCTCAAAGGCCTGTGGGCTATTCCTGGCCTGTTGCATCCTGCACAACATGGCCAACGACTGTAGGATAGCCGTACAGGTTGAAGAGGGGGACAGCGATGGGGACAATGAGGACGCTGGTGAAGATGGTGATGGGCAGCCCCCCCTTGGTCAAAGCACCCCCGACTGATCCGGATGGCACAGCTGCACCGGGACACCATCACAGAGGAGCACTTCAACCAACCCCGGTAAGTCATGGGCCCATGTGCAACCACCAGTGGCAAGGGCACAACCCACAAACACGCATGGACAAACCCCAGGGGTGCATGTTGTTAAGGGAATTGGAGCATGGAACCACACACGCCGTCAGGGATGGGCAAGGTCTAACACGGCACGTGGTCACACACACACACACACACACACACACACACACACACACCTCACAAGACATGCACAAAAGGTAGGAGGCTCGCCGACCCCAACCGCCACCCCTAGCCACACACACGTCCACAGACCACCACGCCCAGTGCCTGTCATTGTGCGTGTGTCAGACGCTGGGCACCATTGCACATTGGCGGACAGCGCAATGCAGGCATCATCATGCACATGCCACAGCGGACAGCAGCCGGGAGGGTGTGCAGATGGAACGTGTGTGTGCGTGCAGGGCTGGGTACTCCACCCGTGCATTGCACGTTGAACAACACAATGCACACAGGGCAGCATCAGACAGTAGCCGTGGTGGGAGACAGGTCAGTCACGTGCCACAGTGCCACGGCTGCCACGGATGCATGGGCAGCCCCGCCGAGACCCGCCAGCAGTGACAGGCTGACCAATGGCCTCATGGGGTGGCACCGACGGTCCCCCAGGGGTTCCGTTACGTGAACACAACTGTGCTCGCGCAGGGGTCTGCAGCACACCGAACATGCCTGCGCCAGGCGTGCTCGGGATGCCCACAGCTGAACCCCGTGTTGACAAGGAGGGTGTCGCATGACACCGGGAATGGGGGGTGGACATTGCACTGTGCGATGTCTGCGACGCATGGGCAAATAACTGTGTGCCCATTGTGGCCATGACAGCTGTGATTGCCTGTGTCTGCCCATCAATGGCAGCGGTCACATCCTCCCGCATCTGGTCCATCCCTGCCAGGAGCAGAGCGGTGTCTCTGCTGCGCCGCTCCTCTGCCTGGCGCAGAGCCGCACTAAGTGCATCCACTGCCGTCATAAGCCGCACCTGCTGATCGACTGATTCTTGGAGTATGCGGGTGTGCTCTTCTAAGAGGTCATCTGCCTGATCGGCATGCTGTCCCTCACGGTGTTCGCGGGCCTGATGGGCAGCACCCCTTGAGGGTGGGCACTGCACACCAGGGCCAGGCCATGTCCACAGGTGGTGCACTGACGCCACCCCCTGACACTGTACCCCCATGGCCATTGGCCAAGTGCTGACACTGCCCCTCCAGCTGCCGCTCTTCTGGGCTCAATGGTGCCGTCGCAGTGGCTGCAACAGCCCCACTATCCTGGACACACACCAGTGCTGCCCCACTGGTGCAGACAGGCACAGGCTGGGACTGTGATATCACACAGGCCTCCACGGCGGCACCACCCATGGCCATGCCTGTGATGTCACCTGCTGTGTGGCCATCCTGCAGCCCACACGTATCACTGTCCATGAAGTGAGCTCCATCATCATCAGTGACAGATCCGGCACCAGCCAGAGTCTCAGCATGCTGGCATCCATGGACGCTGGCACGCTGGGACACGGGCAGGGCCTCCTCTGCACCTGCTCCACCAACATCAGTCCGGACATCCAGGCGGGCCCACTGTCGCCCTGACCCTCGTATGCCTGTGGAGGTGGACGGGCCCTCCTCTATGTCCATGGTACCACCTCAGTGGACAAGCCACCACCGCTGACCCTCATAGATGCTCAGGAGCTGTAAGGAACACAGTAGCATTAATGTATCTGCCCTACCCTGTCCCCCCCATTGACAGACCAGGACCTACCATGCAGTGATGGGCTACCACCCGTCTGGAATCCACCACCTGGAACACCCTCGATGGCACAACACTGCATGCTGCCAGCAACCCGCTCTTCTTGTGGGGTCAGGCGTTGCACGGCTGGCTGTCCCCCACCGGTCGCAGTCCGTGCTGCCCTGATGGCAGCCATCTTGTCCTTAATCTTCCGCCTGTCCATGCCCATCTTCTTTTTGCACTCCTGCACGGACCGCTGGTGGCTGCCATGCAGGTTGACGGCACGCACCACCTCTTCCCATGCAGCAGCACGGGCCTGTAGTGTTCCCCGCCATCCGCTGAACAACGGCTCCTGGTCGAGGTAGGCCTCAAACAGGGCATCTGTTTCTGCCTTTGTGAAGTTAGGCCTCCTCTTCCTCCCACGTCTCTGTTCCTCTTCCTCCAGCTCACGATCGCTCATTATTCATCCTGTGAGAATGACAGGTGTTACCTGTGACTGTGCAGTCCCGTGCATGTCCCACACACCACAGTCCACACTCCCAAACAGCATGCAATTCACCACAATAGACCGCAATAACCGACTATGGCCAGTGCAGCCCAATGTCACATTTTTATAGCGAAACGCATGCAAATGAGGCGAGGCGCAATTATAAGTGGATGCAAATGCAGTATCTGCGCCACTGAATGGCTGATTAGCTGATTTGCATATGCCGGCTGAATATCGTGCTGTTGCGCTTTGCGCATTTGTGTTGAACTTGTTTAGGCAAGTGCGCATTTCTGTGATATGCGCAGTACACACCGAACGACGCATGCCCAGGGTGATGACACAGATGCCTGCTGCGCTGCTGACGTGCTGTGTGTGGGAGGCAATGCAGGGCACTGCCACCATTGTGCCAGTGGCTCTACTGCACTGTTCACATATATGGCACTGGGGCGCCGTAGGCGCACTGGGGCCACAGCGCGGTAGGCCACTACAGGAGGGTGGCACACAGGCACCCAATCGCGCTACAAGCATTGAGTACCAATCGCGCTGTGGCGGTCCATGTGCGAGAGACCCTTGACCCTGTGCCCGACCTTTGCCCCCTAGGTGCCATGCGTCTGCATGGGTGCACCACTATCGCGCTGTTCGGTGACAGCGCGATAGGGAATGGCAGCGCTGTACCGCACAGCATCTGCATGTGGCGGACAGCGCTACCGAGCGCCATTTTGACTCCAACCAGCTTTAGAGATGGCACGGAGGAGGGCTGCTGTTTGGAGCCAGGTGGAGCTGGCCAATTTAGTGGACATAGTAGAGCCCCATGCTGGGGCACTTTATGGAGATGCACCCCTGGACAGGGCCAGGAGTGCAGTTTGAGAGGAAGTGGTGGTGGTGCTGGAGGAGGCCACAGGAAGTGGACGCACGGCTGAGCAGTGTCGCCACCGATTCGGGGACCTCCAGTGCAGGGACCGAGACAGGCTTGCCCACCTGCGGGCACGTGCCAGGAGGGGCACGGTGCCACGGCCAGGTAGGTGCCCCATCCATACAATGTTAACGTCCATACGGGTATCACGGTTGCATGTGTCCGGCACATGGGGGGGCCGTCCAGTGTTGGCCATGGTGGTGGTATCGGGGTGGGGGGTGGATGGGTATGGCTGTGTGGGACTGCACACACATGGTGGTGGGGGGACTTTGCTACCGGATTGTACTGATGTTCCTCTCTCCATGTTTACACCTTAGGCCCAGAGGAGCGCCAGCGGGCGAGGGAGAGGAGGCGCCACCAAGAGGACCAGCAGGCCAGGAGGGATGCTGGACCACAGAGGCGCAGGGACCAGCCTGATGATGGTGAGTGCCTTACATCCATGATTACTATTGCATGCTGTGTAACAGGGTGGGCAGCGGGGCATGGCCACCATCCATTGACACCACTGCCATGCACGCAACTTGTTACAGTCAGCACTGTCCAGTGGCACTGCATGTCTGGGAGTGCATCAATGGTGGTCCATGCGTGCACCAGGTACATGGCTGTGCCACTGCCTTCGCACCGCATAGCCATGTCACTGTACGGCCACGGTGGTGCTGTGCGGGACATGGGCGGTGTGTGTGTGCATGGCTGTGGGTGCCTGGGTAGGCAGGTCTTGTGGACGCGGTCACTGTGGGTGGTCGCACACCATCACAGGGGCATGGCACACAGCTATATGCCATGCACAATGGGTGGGCTGCAGGGGGCTGGACAGTCACACGTATTGACTCTGCTCCCTTGTCCTAGGTGGACAGTGACTGATGGCCATTGAAAGGGGCATGCAGGAGCTATTGCAGCTGGCAAGGGCATCCCTGGAGATCCTCCAGCGGATGGAGCGGCACGGGGTCAGGAGGCGGAGGACACGTCGGCATCACAGGAGTGAAGAGCGGGGCAGACGATAGGCCCTCCATGCCCCCGGAAACACCTTACCACCCTGGACCCACCCTCACACCCCTTCTTCGCTCTCCTATATGTTTACCCCTGCCCCTTACCCACCCCACCTGGTATGTGGCCCTTCCCCCCATTGTAAATATTTGTAAATGGTTTTGTTTCTTACCTCTTTTTAATACATTTGTTTTGTTATGACAACTGTGGTGGTCTATGATTTGCAGCGGGCTACAGGTGCTCAGCTGTAGTGGTGTGCATGGCGTCGGGGTAGTGCAAGCATGGGCGGGCGTGTGTGTGTGTCCGGAAGGGAACCGTCTATGGTGTGGGCAGGGGGATCAGTCACTTCTGTGGTTTGTGTGTTGTTCTCTGTGCACTGGATGCCTGTGTGCAGTGGTCCATGGTGCATGCACTGTGTCCATGGCACCCCTCTCAGACTGTCCATGGCCTGTGCAGCTGACACCCTTGCACGTCTGTGATATGCACGGTCTGCTGGCATGTCAGTGGTGGCTGTCCATGCTGGACAACCACTGTACCTGGCACAATGCCAGGTTGCCTCCCGTCACCAGTATGGTGCACGTCTGCCTCCAGTGGCACTGTGGCCTCTGCTGTTGTTGTCCCCCCTCCATGCTGTTGCTTGTGTCTGTTGCAGGGGATGTGCTCCACTGTCTGTCACTTGTGCTCCGGCCGCATGCTGGTGGCATACAGCTTCATGGTGCCTGTGCAGGCTGGCTGGCACACCTGTGCCATGTAGGGGTGCTGGCCGTGTGTACACGGCTGCTGTGGCCACACACCAGTGGCTTGGTTGACCCACTACTGTGTCCCTGTGTTGGTGTGCCCTTGGGTATGGGTGGGTGTTTGTCCATGCACTGTGTTGCATCCTGTGTGGTGCATGCTTCCATGCAACACTGTGTGTGTCTGTGCTGGCTGTTGTGGCCAGTGCTGGGATGGGATGTGTCCTTGGGAGGGTGTGCAGGGTGCTGTACCGCTGGTGGTGGGGTCTGGGGCATGCCCTGTCGCATGTGGGGTACCTTGTCTGCAGCCTTAGTGGTCGGTCTCAGCTGTACCTCAGGGGGACGTGCAGGGTAACACTGTGTATGCAGTTGTTGCGCCGCTGTCTGCTGCCACCATGCAGGGTGCACATGGTGAGCTGCCTTGCATGGCTCCGTGGTGCACAGGGTTGCATTGTCACAGTGGGGGGTGGCATGTATGGGGTGTCCTGCACTGTTGGGTGCTGCTCCTGGGCAGGGTGTATGGGGATCGTGGTGCAGGGTGTGCTCTGCATTGGTGGGATGGTGTGGCATGGGGTGGTCGGCCCTCCTTGTGTTCCGGTCACAGCTTGCCAGGGGGTGTGCTGGGGCACCATGCCCCGGCTGTGGGTTGGTTGCTGGTATCCATGGGCCGGTAGTTATTCCAGCTCTCCACCGGTTGTGCAGTGCATGGGGTGTGGGGGGCGATGTCTGTTCTGCTGTCTGCTCCTCTGCCTATCTGTGGCATGGGTGGTGGGCCCCTGCATCCTGTCCCTGCGCATCCCTGGTTGTGCTGCTGCACTGCTGCCCTGCTCTACGGGGCATCCCTGGTTGCGCTATGGTGCATCTGGACTGCTCCACTGAGCATCCCTGGTTGCACTATGGCACATCTGAAATGCGCAACTGCACATCCCTGGTTGCGCTATGGTGCAGGTGGCATGATATTCAGTTGTGTGCCGCAGGCGCATCTTGACCTGTGCAGTTTTTGAATATCGCACTTCTTGCGCATGGGCGCAGTGGACTTGTGCTTGCTCCTGCTGTTGTGCACTTTTTGGGCACAGTTTGAATATCCGGCCATTGTCTCTAAAACCTGTGTGTGTGATCTCACATGCTGTTTTCAGCATTTTCTCATGGCTTTCATCTTTCAGCTGAAACCTGGGGGGGGGGGAGGATGAGTGAGGTCATTCTAAGAGCACCAGATTTTTCAGCAGAGACAACCAGTAATACATTTTTATATTTAAAAAAAATGATACAGCACTCAGAACTGGCTATACACGTCACACCACTCACCCTAGCCTCTACCGTCCACCTGAACCCCTCCCCGACTGAGGAATCGGGTGCTGGGTCCCCCCCACCAACCCCCTTACAGGTGGAAGTGGGGACTATGGAGAGTCAAATCTGTTCAGGGCCAGCATGGACTTGTGGGCACTTGAGCCCAGCTGTATCCTCCCTAGCAGCTGGGGTTTTCCTTCTTGGTTACACCCCTCAAGGCGCAGATGTGCAATGGTGTCAGCACTGAGGAGGCAGTCCGCCCCCTCCTGTTGACGTCCACCA
Organism: Neoceratodus forsteri; assembly: GCA_016271365.2. Lineage (NCBI taxonomy): Eukaryota > Metazoa > Chordata > Ceratodontiformes > Ceratodontidae > Neoceratodus > Neoceratodus forsteri. The sequence continues at coordinate 87,963,247 of JADMNL010000029.1, forward strand.
TCGTCTCACCCCAACTGCAGCCCCTGCTCTTGTAGTGCCACCGGTTTCCACCAGGAGCTGCTACTGAGCAGAGAACCCCCAGCAACCCACCCCAGGAGTGGAAAGCAGTCCTCCAGAAGTTTGATCCTCTCCTCCCCTGCCAACTCCCAGCATCCCAAGTCTACTCCTGAACTCGGGTCACTAGCGTGGCATGAGGAGTGGCACACAGTGCCTCAACCCTCAGCACCACCGGGTTGGCTTAGTAGAAGTATCTTATTTATGAGCTCATACATTCTGCACCAGTTCTGCTGTTTGGCACTGGTTGCTCAACAGCACTGAAGGGTGGAACTGACATAACAGACTGTTTGGTCACTTTAGAAATGGAAAGCAGTAAATAGCAAAGAAAAGGGGAGTAAACGGCAGACAGAGCAGTAAAAAGTAATTACCATTTCTGCAACAAAACAAAATGAACAGCTGATCAGAAGAGAGGCTACAATTTCAAAGAGGAAACAACAGCTATGTGCAGGCAAAATTGTTTCTCGTCCTGTAGTGAAAATTGTGAAATGCTGCCTTTCACCCCCCTCATGCAATAAGAAGCTGTGTTCTCCTGAACCCTTCCGCTCTTATCTGGGCCTCTGACCTTTTGCATGGTCTGGGATCACACAACAAGAATAGGATCTCCGGGCATGTGTGGGAGGCTATGATCAGCCTTGGCAAGGGATAAAATCAGCAGGGCGTACACAGGATGTACAGTCAGAATTGCATTCCAACTTAGAGAATGCCATTCCAACACGGGGTTAATCCTGGAAAATGACCTAAGTGCTCTCTGCCATACTGGAGCATTGCCAAATGTTAAGTCACTTCTAGAAAGAATGTACAGGGAAGCCCAGGGCCCCTCATGTAAAAGGAACCCTGGCTCCAGTGAGCCTTCCCAGTAAACAAGTAACTAAAAATGAAAAGTCCACCAACAAACATTTCTGATACATGAACCATCCAGTTTAAAAAATGGTTTTAAATCCCAGTTTATTTCTATATATCCCAGTGTTTTTTTTTGGCCTAATATAAGAGCATATTTCTTTGGATATATGACCCCAATAAGAGTGATTTTGTGGCTAAATATTTTAAAAACACTCCAGTAATCAGCTGGGGCTAGAGGAAACTGAGTGACAAAACTCCTTTTTTAGGATAAAAAACCGTGTTTACAAAGTGATGGGTTGTTGGCCAGGTGGCATAAAGGCAGTGCATGTCCTGGCCAGTCTGGTGACCAGGGTTTAGGAATGGACTTGAGTTGCTGGGGGCTGGCAAATGAAGGCAGGATGAACATCCCATCAGACAGTTCTCCTCCCTCATGGGGGGGGATTTCCTCCTCTGCTGTTTGCCTGACAGTTCGCAGTAGCCAGGTAGTCATGCAGTTGAGGCAGACTGTGGGAGGAGATGCCACCAGATGCTGATCTGCACTGTGCACCACCATACACTGCAAGTGTCAGTGCATGGCCAGTAACCCTGGGGTGAAAGTGGTGAAAAAACCCAGGCCAGGAATATGATAATGGTCTCCCTTCAGACCCTGCTGCACTGACTAGACACCCGCCTACAACCAGATCCTGACCCATGGGGGGGGGGATTTGCCACCTCTGAGGGACCCCTGTCAAGAATGCAAGGCATGGAGGAACAAGATACTGGGGTAAGTACTTAGGGAAGGTGGGTGACAGAACTGGGGGCCCATCAGATGGAAGCCAGTCAGAGACAGAAATAAGCACAGAATTGAAAAGAAGCTCTTGGTTACCTTTATAACTAGGACACCAAGAAAAATGAGCTTGGGACAGGTTTCCTTATGTTAGCCACTAACGTTATATCGATTTTCCTCTGTGTCAGCGAAGCCACTTATAAGGACAGCCTTGCTATGTGAACATTAGGACAGACATTGTTCAGTACTTATTATTAAATGGCCTATGAAAACCCTGTACCCTAACTGGTCGAAACAAGTCACATGACTACTAATTATTTTCTGACAACTGCACACCTCACCTAAACTACATATTTTTAAAAGCCCATTTTATGAGTGGGATAACACACTTCAAGGTGTGAGGTCATGAGTGAATAATGCACGTTTCAGTGGTTGCATCACCTGACTACACTTCTTGCCTTACAACCACCCAAAGTTGTGTATTATTCTCTTCTAACTGCACCCTGTCATAAGTTAGCCCTTAATGACTTTGGGGGCATTCACTTAAACTATGAATGGCATGGAGACTACCTGGTTGCAAGAAAGCCAGTTTACAATGAATCCCCACTGTGCCTACAGTATGTGATAGGGTTGAATATGACCCTGTCCCAGTTGTTATGGAGAAAAAGTTTCAATGCAAGGATCTGTTCTATTCTCTCCTTTTCTGTCTCTTGTCTGTCTGGTTGTACAACCAAATTTTCTTGTGAGACCTAGGACTTGATCACCCCAACGGTCTTGCAATTCTCTGCCTCTCGCTATCTCTCTACCTTCTCTTGGTATTCTGTGTTTTCTACCTCCTTGCATATCTGCTGGTATAAAAATATATGTGAATCATATGTGGAAATGTAACTGATGATGGGATCCCTTTGTTTAGAAATATATATAGTTTTACTGTTGAAATATATATAGTTATACTGTTCAAATGATTGCAAAAGCTGTTTGGAACTCAATGGGTTAACCTGTTTGCAAAGTCTCTGAGAAGCTGTAAGCAAGAGGTCAGTTCTGGGTCACGTTTTTTTTGCTGCACTTGTTGAAACTTACAAGAACACTGTGAGAGAAGCATGCTGTTTTCTTAACGAGTGGGGACTGCAAAGACTTATAAAAACAGATCTGCAATTTCTTGCAAGAGAAAAACACAGAGACTGAGATTGGAAATTGAGAAGAAACCCAGATGGACTTTCTCTGTTTATACTGCCTTTGTAAATAGTTACAACATACTGCCTCTGTAAATAGTTATAATAAACAATTTTATTTTTTTATTTTACTGTTATTAATAATAAGTCACTTGTGAATTTTACAACTGCTCCTGGTTTTCCTATGCTTCCTGACCTGTGCCTCAATGACAGCCTGTAGCTAGCCTCACAATAGCATGTAGTTAAGGTAATGGGTGATTCAATAAAAATATGGCCCCTAATTAACATGGATAGTTGCAGAGTCAAGCTGGTCCAAACTGTCAGAATCTTGTAAATCAATTGTGTTTTTCTATGTAGAATTCTCTAAAAGAAATTGGCCTTAACATTTTGAATGATATGACGAAGGGATGGGCTAAAGCTCATGATGTGGTTAGAGAAACCTTTGGGGAAACATAGAGAAAGAATAGGCTAAGGCAAGTGATCTGGCTAGATGGGCCAGTCCTGAGGGGTATATCCACATGGGTCCTAGCTCCAGCAGACAGATTTGGAGCCAGACATAATACCAGATGCCCAGTGAGCCATAAGGAGAGTTACTAGTCTTTTAAATCTCGGGTCTTGGTGGCCAAAAGTCTGTCATTTCCTAAGAAGACCCATGAGGTAAGAAATCCAGAATTAATGGAAGTGTTAGTAAAGTTTTTCTATCTGCAATTCTTACTGTTTCAAACTGTTTATTATTTTTAATTTCCTAATGTCGTAATTCTTTTAGTTTTCAGTATCCTGTAAATTTAGTGTAAATACTATTTTTTTATTTAATATAAATATGCAACTGCTATATTTTAATAATCACAGGCAATCAATTTTTATTGGGTAATTCTGTGATCCACTTCTGTAGAAAACACAACCAAATTTACAAAGCAAAACCTGCATGTGATGCAGAGGCCACGTACCGTGTAACAAAGAGCCTGGTTTTGCTTTGTGTGAATCAGAAAGTTATAGTACCAATGCTCCCCCAAAAGCTGCTGAAGTAAGACCTGCAATTTAGTTAAATCCATTTTTTTTACTTTGTCTTCATTCTATCATTTTAACATTTTAAAGGGGTTCTTGGTCTAATCATTCGGCCAAATAATGATCAGCCTGATTACCGACAGCAAGGTGATCCCCTCATTGGTCAGCTACCTCCACTTTAAATTTTAACAGGCCAATATGAGCTGAGGTCCCACCACTTTCTCTTGTCCTTTTATGGAAACCTTTCTCTGACTTCATATTTTTTATAGTGTATGTTCTGGCCCATAACAGGCCCACAACTGTCTATTGAGGAGTTTACTAATTAGAAGGCCACATCTGTCCTGTTTTTAATGCAGTGTTAAACGTTTAGTAAGCACAACCCTGACTAATACATAAATATATTATCACACTTCTTCTACATAAAGAAATCCAGAATTAAGGGAGTGTTACTGATGTTTTTCTATACGTAATTCTTTCTGTTTCAAACTGTATTTTATTTTTAATTTCCTAGTGTTCTGTTTCTCCTAGTTTGTGGTATAGTGTAAATATAAAATATTTTATTTCATGTAAATATGTGAATGCTGTTTTAATAACCATAGGCAATCCTTGTTTATTGTGCAAGTCTGCGATCCACTTCTGGAGAGAACACTACCGAACCTAAATAGTAAAACCTGTATCTGCTACAAAGGCCATGTACTTTTTCAGTAAGAGCCTGGCTTTGTTCTGTGTAGGCAAGAGCCTGTGGTGGGACTCGAAAGGAGCAGCCCAGAGAGACTTGAAACCAGGCTGGTGGTAGTGGGATAGAGTAAGTGAACCAGTCCTGGGCCACACCACCCAGGGCGTCTTGAACAAAATGTGACACTTGACATATAGGAATTCTTATTAACAGGGCTCCACTTCCCCCCGCACCAGTCTCCACTCATGTCCTTTAGTCACTGTGCCCTCATTCCTCATGAACATGTTTTTTACATTTAACTACTCCTGAATGCCATCCATAAGTACGGTATACAGATACAGTACAATAAGTACCATGCGTTACCTGCCCCCCCCCATAGGTCCAATAGTGACTGGAGATGGTGGGAACAAACCACTGCCAACGTATTACAGGCCAGCCAAACTCTTTTGAGACTTCTGTTGTGATTGCTCCAGCATCAGTGGGGCAGGCCTGCATATCTGGATCTTCATGAAATAGCTGTGAATCAAATAATCTGTGCAACCCGAGTTATTTTTTGCGTACATTATAAGTTCAGTAAATGTGCTTTGTGGCTCCCACACCAAATCAAAATCCTATTATTTGTTGAGCCCCATTAACTGCTGCTTTATGTGGGGCGTTTGCGTAAATCGCATTGCCACAAACAGAGAAAACATGATGCCTGAAAATATTCTGAGTCCGTCTTCCAACCTCAGTCGATATCGTGACTCACCAAAGTGCACCAAGATGATGATGTTACAACATATATTATTGACATTACTGGCCCGGTGGCACTGAGGGATGAGGTGCTGGACGCCACACCTTGTGCCAGGCCGGCAACCTGGGTTCGGGAACGGATTCCAGTCATTCAGGGGTTGGCTGGGGAGGCAAGGATTGAGCATCCAGAGGACTGCTCTCTTTCCTCGGGGTTGGGGGTTTGTGTGCTGCGCGTGTCAGCACAAGAGGGGTTCGACCTGCACCCAGGTGTGCTTGGCTGCCTCCACAGAGGTGGAGATGGCTGCTGCACCCATTGCATGGGCACAGGGGAGAAGAAAACAGAGGAAAATACCAGGATCCGGCAGAACCCATGATGGCCCCGATGGGCCGCTGGACATACTCCTCTGGGGGTCGTAGCCCCTGCCGGCTCTGTGGAGGAGGTGTCAAATAATGTCGCATTAACAAAAAAAGGTTCCTCGAATCCAAGGTTACATTTTGATCAATGGTCAAGGCTAAGTATTTAAAAATTAGAACCAGTTTGACTTTGTTTAAGGAATCAGGATAGTTACAGGCAGTTGATCCCACCTATTTATAGCCTGAAGAGGGGTGGGTCAGCTGCAAGTTGAGGGGCTAGCTGCACAATCAGGCAGACTCGATAGACTGTGAGGCCTGTTTCTGCTGGTGTTTTCGTATGTTTGTATTTTTGTATTTAAAAGTAGCAGTATTTGTTAGTAGCCATATTTAGTTTTTTTCAGCAACAATGTTCATCTGGCAAAAATATCAAGATACACAGTTTTCTTTTTGGTTTCTTTCATTCCAGAACCAAGATACGGGATTCTGAAGTTTTTAAAAGTTCCTACTCCTGTGCCATGCTCGTCATGAAAAAAATAAATATCTTGGTACAGTGCTGTGCTGTTTACCATCAGAAACATGGGGTAGCACCATCCTAATACAGCTACAGTATTTAGTATGTGCATTCAACAGGTAACCTCAGTGGAAGAGATTATTAGAAATTGCCAAATGGCGGCCATCTTTAATGATGCGAGTCATTAATTACAAAATTAGCTGTAATAGCTGTTTTCACAATAGCTGAGAAAACTAAAAATACATGCAGGATGAATCTTTGGATGTCAGGAACACATTTTTGCTAAAAAACTATATGATGAAATGTTTTGCAGACTAACAAATGCAGGACGTTTCCGCCAGTAGTGGGTTTTTATTGTTGCATTCAATACCAGGCAGTTTGTTTCCAAGCAGGTGCATATCCTATTGAAGTCAGTTTCAGCTTTGCATTTCAATCCATCAGTATCTTTACCAGCAAGTATAACAGCAGTACTGTTGGAATATAGTAGCAGGGTGACAAAGATGATCAAGGGGCTGGGGACTCACCATACAAGAGGAGTCTGAGGGAGTTGAACATGTACTCGCTGGAGGAGAGGAGGGACGGGGAGATATTATTGAAACCTTCAAGTACATGATAGGAAGAAACAAGACAGGTACAGAGGGGCTGTTCAGAGTAAGGGAGGGGAGGGACACCCGGGGCCATGATATGAGACGAGGGAGGAAGGTTCAGGAGTGAGATGAGGAGACACTTTTTTACAGAGAGGGTGATAGCTGAGTGGAATGCACTACCAGCAGAAGTGGTATCCAGTAGAATAGTGGACTGCTTCAAAAGGGGCTAGGACAGGGCAATGGGGAGGGTCAAGGGAGGGGCAGCTTCAGAATAAGGGGTGCTAGCTGCACATTCAAGCAGCCTTAATAGACCTCTAGGCCTTTATCTGCTGGCAAATGTTATATGATCATATAATACCAGATCAGAACGTTGGTACACAGTGACTAAATCATTAACGGGGAACAGTCAGCACTTAGAACCCCACACCCAAGGGTGGGGCAGGTCCCAATGTGCACTGTGGCCCGGATATTCAAAAGGGTTGTGCCATGCGCACGGGTTGCATGCGCCAGAGTCAAAAATGCCATTTGCGATATTCAGAAGGAGGCAGTTTGCCACGAAACATGCTGAGCAACAGCGCAATGAAAATGAAGGCATGCGCAGCAAAGGGGTGGATCCATGATAAAGAGCCGTCCGATATTCAAAGACTTAGCGCTGACAGTAAGAAGTGCACAGCCGGAAATTGTGCACTAGCGGAAATGAGCCAAAATAAAAGGCTCAAGGAAGGGCGCAAGAACGCTACAAGGGTGCCAAGGGGGGAGAGAGAGAGAGAGAGACAGAGACAGGCTAGGGCAGGCAAGGCAAGCGTGGGCCATAGGGCTGTAGAGGCCAGCGGGGTGCCCGGTGCAGTGGAAGTAGCAGTGAGGACAGCGGGGTAACACAGCAACACCAGCTGGGGGTCAGAAGCCAGGAGATGGACAGTGGCAGCTTCCACATGGAAGCTGTAATGAGAGGGTGAGATGCATGCTGCAGGGGGCGTGGCGTGGAAGGGCCCGTCGTGGTGTCACCCCCAACAAGGCGTACCGTGCCGCATCAGCTTTGAGCTGTACACAGATGTAGAGATCGTGGGCTGGTACCGCCTGAACAGGGCAATACTGAGACGGCTCTGTGAGCTGTGCAGTGATGTGATGCAGGCACCCTCACGATGGAGTCACGCTCTGTCGGTGGAGACCAAGGTGACTGCCTGCATGTGTCTGCTCGCCACGGGCACCTTCCAGAGGCCAACAGGGGACACCACAGGCATCACACAGTCGGCCACGTCATGCATCCTCACCCAATTCCTCAGCGCACTGCTGCCACATGCTGCGGAGTACATCCATTTCCCCAGCACCGCGGCAGAGCGTACAGCAAACATGCAGGAGTTCCACAGGGTAGTACGTATGCCTGGCATGCTAGGGGCCATAGACTGCACCCATGTGGCCATTCGCACGCCACCTGGCCCCGATGGGGCTGCATATAGGAACAGAAAGGGCTTCTCCAGTGTCAGCTGCCAGGTGGTGTGTGATGCCACTGGGCGCATAATCAATGTCTGTGCCACACACCCTGGTGGAGCACATGATGCCTTCATATGGTATCAGTCCGCACTGTGCCATCGATTCGAGAGTGGGGACATCCCACAGGACATCTAGTGGGTGAGTACACATGTATGGAATGCAAACTTGGGGCAAGGGTGGGAATGCCACAGGTGCCATGGTAGTGGCACACAGGGATATGGGCAATATGGACCTGAACATGAGACTGATCTCCACTATCTCCACACACAGGTGAGCGGATACCACTCCGTCCCTGGCTGCTCACACCGTACAGCGCCCATGACCCCATCGCGCAATGCTATAATGAGCACATGTTTCCACGCAACATCATAGAGTGGGTGTTTGGGATGCTCAAGGCACGCTTCCGATGCCTAGACACCTCGGCGGTGCCTACAGTACAGCCCCAAAAGGCCTGTGGGATATTCCTGGCCTGTTGCATCCTGCACAACATGGCCAAAGACTATGGGATAGCCGGTACAGGTTGAAGAGGGGAGGCGATGGGGGCGCCAGTGTCGCGGTGTTGATGGTGATGAGCAGCCCCCCCTAGGACGGCGGGACCCCGACTGATCCGGCAGGCCCAGCTGCACCGGGACACCATCACAGAGGAGCACTATGCAGAACACAGGTAAGTCAAGGGGACATGTGCAACCAACACTGTCCATGCACAAACCACAGGCACACAGGGTAACACCAGGGGTGCATGACGGCCAGGGGAGTGGAAGGGTCCAGGCATACAAACACACCATCAGGGAGGGGTGAGCACTCATATGGACAGACACACACCAGGCACAGGCGTACATGGGCAGATGCACAGCACAGCAGAACGACATTGCTAACACACAGCACCACCGACCACCCCACCACCTGTACTGTCCAAATCGTGTGTCAGATGCTGGGCACCCTTGCACTTTGGTGTACAGTACAATGCAGGCATCATCATGCACACGCACCTGTGGACAGCAGTTGGGAGAGTGTGCAGGTGATCCGTGTGTCGGCGTGGTGAGCAGAGCACCCAGCAGTGCACTGCCCACCATGACACACATTGCACACATGGCAGCACCAGACAGAGCCCGCACTGGGAGACAGCTCAGTCATGTAGCACTGTCCCACGGCCACCGCGGATGCATGGGCGGCCCCGCCGTGACCCAACAGCACTGGCAGGCTGAGCAGGGGCCACATGGGGTGGCACTGTTGCACCACCAGGGGTCCCACTGCGTGAACGTGACCTTGCCCGCACAGGGGTCTGCAGCATGCCGAACAAACCTGCACCAGGGGTGCTGGGATAACAGCAGAACCCGGCGTCGACAGGCCTGGTGTCGCCTGACGCGGGAGCGGGAGTGGAGAGTGAACTGTGTGGGGTGTGCGGTACAGGGCACCTGACTGTGTGCCAATCGTCCTAGCAAGACCACTGCCTGGGTCAGCCTGTCAATGGCGGCGGTCACATCCGTCCGCATACGAACCAGCTCTGCACGGTCCAGAGCACACTCCCTGCTGTGCCGCTCCACTGCCACAGACAGTGCCTCCACGAACATTGCAACCCGCCTCTGCAGCTGTACTGATTCCCGCAGCAGGCAGGTGTGCTCGTCCAATGGGTACTGTGCCCCAACGGCATCCTGTCCCCCAGGGTGTGGAAGGTCCTGATGCACAACACCCCTTGAGGGTGGGCGCTGTTCGCCAGGACCAGGAATGGGCGGATCAAAGGGCGGCGGACATGTGCCACCGCTTGACACTGTACCCCCAGACCTGGTGGGTGACTGCTGCTGCTGCCCTGCCAACTGCTGTGCCCCAGGGTCCACTCGTTCCACCGCTGTGCTAGCAACAGTGCCAGACACCTGCACAGCCACCGATGCTGCCCCACCGGTGCTGACAGGCACAGCCTGGGACTGTGCCAGCATGCTGGTACACAAGTTGGAACCAGAAAGGCCCAGGGGCACGTGCTGGCCTGCTGTGTGTCCGTCATGGGACACACACCTATCACTGCCCATTGCAGTCCTTGCATCATCAATGGTGCAGGTACGTGCTACAGCCATAGTCACAGCGTGCTGGCATGCTTGCATGCCAGACTGCTGAGACACAGGCTGTGACCCCTGCACCGATCCACGACACCAGAGTTGGCGGGCGTGCATGCTGCTGCAGTGCCTGCTGGCTGGTGATGAGGTGGATGGACCCTCCTCCATGTCCAGCAGGTCAGCATCACTGCCTGAACCCACCACCACTGTCTCCTGAAGACGAACAGGATCTGTAACAGAAAGAGAGTACATGTGAGTGCATGTGAACAACCTTCCCCCACCCTCCCCAACACCACCACCATGTCATACCATGCAGTGATGGGCTTCCACCTGTCTGGAATCCACTCCTGGTACGTGCTCATAGCGCTGCTGCATTGATGCAACCAGTGTCTCCTCAGCCGGGTCAGCTCCAACACCACTGGCGGGCCCCTGCCAGTGCCAGCACGTGCCACCCTGAAGGCTGCAACCTTCTCCTTCAACCTCCTGCGGTCTGTCCCCATCTTCTTCTTGCATTCCTGCACGGAGCACTGGTGGCTTCCATGCAGGTTCACGGCCCGAGCTACCCCCTCCCATGCAGCCGCATGGGACTGAGGGGTGCCCCTCCGTCCACTCAGTACTGGCTCCTCATCCAGGTAGGCCTGGAAGAGGGCCTCTGTCTCTGCTGGGGTAAAGTTGGGCCTCCTCCTCCCACCGTCCTCACCCTCACCTTGGCTCTGCCGGTCATGGCGATCTGTATGGGGCAAGTGGACACCTGTCACTGTGCAGTCTACAGCATTTTCCATGACCATTGTCCAGGATCACACAGCATGCAACTCACCTCTCACCTGCAGTAACCGAATCTGGCCAAGCGCAGCCCAGTATGTCGCACATTTATAGCGCAATGCATGCAAATTAGGAGTGGAGCAACTATAATGACATGCAATCGCGCCACTGCGCCTTTAGAATGGCTGATCAGATGATTTGCATGTGTCGGCTGAATATCGCCCGTATTGCGCTTGCGCTAATCTGATTGAGTTAGCTGAGCCAATGGTGCAGATCTGTGACTGTGTGGTACACTGCATTGCGCATGCCCAGATAGCTACGCGAGGCATCTGCCACGCTGCTGGCGTGCTGTGCGCGATCGGCAATTCAGGCCATAGCCACCATTGTGCCAGTGGCGCTACAGCACTGGGCACTAGTATGGCTGTGGCACTACTGTGCAATAGTCCACTGTAGCGCACAGTGCGCGGCTGGTGGGATTGCGCGGGATGCGCCTCGTCAGATGGCTGTGCGTGGCCTTGCGTCATTGCCCATGACCTTGTGTCCGACCTTTGCCCCCTGGCGCTGTTCGGCTGCCATGTGTACGGCCCTATTGCGCTGTCTGGTGACAGCGCTATGTGAAGTGACGGCGCTGTTCGAACAGCGATTGGAACCTGTGGTGGTCTATTGCGCAACATCTCCACGTGGGGTTACGGCGCAGCGGGCGCCATATTGCCTGCTGTAAAGTTGGTACCATGGCTCGCAGAAGAGCAGTACAGTGGAGCCCTGTCGAAGTGGCCAACTTGGTGGCCCTAGTGGAGCCCCACTATGGGGCACTTTATGGTGGCGCCTCACCATTGCCAGGACGCGGTGTGGCAGCAAGTGGCCACTGACCTGGTGGGGTCACTGGGCGGTGCCGGTCAGCTGAGCAGTGCCGGCACGGTACAGTGACCTCCGCCGGAGGATCCGGATCTTCTCGATCGGCTGCGGTCACGTGCCAGGAGGCGTGGTGCCTAGGCCAGAGTGGGTGTACCATCTATGCACCTGTATTCTCTGTAGGGGTGTGAGTGTGTTTTGGTGGCTGTTCATAGGTGATGGCTCTGCCATGGTTGGCTGTGTCAGTGTGTGCAGGTGTGAGATGCATGGGTCTGGCTGTGTGGCAGGCACTCTCACTGGGGCAGGGGGCAGTCTGCTTTGGAGTCACACTGATGTTTGTCTCAACATATGTCTCCCACAGCCCGGGATGTGAGGATGCAGGCAGGGTGAGGAGGCCGTGCCAGGGCCCGGTGCCGGTGGGTGTTGCACCCCAGCATCAGCGCAGACCCAGCTGCTTGAGGAGTGTGAGTATCATTACTTCATGGATGCTATTGAATGCTGGGGGGCAAGACCACCAGCCATGCACAACACAACCATGCAGGAAAGGGGAGGTCATAATTCCACTATACAAGACACTAGTGAGGCCCCACCTGGAGTACAGTGTACAGTTCTGGAGACCATACCTACGTAAGGACATAGACTGGGTAGAGAAGGTTCAGAGGAGGGCAACAAAGATGGTGCATGGATTGCATCACAAGTCCGATGAAGACAGGTTGAAGGAACTGAACATGTACTCCCTGGAGGAGAGGAGGGAGAGGGATATGATAGAGACATACAAGTATCTTACAGGGAGGAACAGGGTGCAGAAAAACACTATTTTAAGCGAAAAGATGTTCCAGGACTAGAGGCATGGGATGAAGTTGGAGGAGGACGATTCAGAGGAAACATGAGAAAGAATTTCTTCACAGAGACGGGTGGTGAACAAGTGGAACACCCTGCCAGAGGAAGTGGTGGGGGCTGAAACAATCACGGATTTAAGAATGCAGGATAGACATAAAGGAATTCTGGAGGTCAGGGTAAGGTGCAACAGACTTATAGGAAAACAAAGTGAACTTACAAGCTCAAATGGGCAGACTGGGTGGGCCATATCTGCCGACACTGTCTATGTATCTATGTATGTATGCACGACACAGGTGACATGCATCACTGTCCAGTATCACAGCACGCCTGTGTATGCGCTCACTGGTGGTCCATGCATGCACTGGGCATATAGCTTGTAACTGGCATCGCACCACGCTGCCACGCCACTTGACAGCCTTTGTTTGTGCTGTGATGGACATCGGCATGTGTGTGTGTGTGTGTGTGTGTGTGTGTGTGTGTGTGTGTGTGCATGGGAAGGTATCTCTGGCATGGCAGTGACTTTCTGTTGGTCTTGCCGTCTGCTGCCACCCACTGCTGGGTGCACAGGATGTGTCTGGCTTGTATGCTTCTCTGCTGCACGGGGTTGACGTGTGCTGGGGGATGCATGGTTTCCTGCAGTGCCAGTCACTGCACATGGGTGGTGTCTTGGGGTCACGGTGCAGTGCCAGCGACGGGGGGGCTGATGTGCACTGTGGTTGTCAACCCCTGTGTGTGGCACTCTCAGCCTGGCCAGTGGTTGTGCTGGGGTGTCATGGCTCTGCTGTGCTTTGTTGGCTTGTCCCCATGGGCCAGTAGATCATCCGTCCACACCCCAGTGATGCTGTGCTTGGGTGTGCAGGTGTCTTGTTGGTTCTGCAGTGTGGTCCTGTGCCCATGTGTGGCATGGCTGGCGGTGGGCCCCAGCCTGCCTCCCTGGATGTGCAGTTCCATTGCTCTGGGGGCTCTGCTTGGCCATGGCACCTCTGGACTGCTCAGCTGGGCACCCTGGTTGCGTATAGCGCCTTGTTTCTACTCAACTTCTCCTTCCTGGTTGTAGCTATGGGCGCGATTAGTTGCCGATATTCAGGCGTTGGCTGCTTGCGCAATTTGTTCTGCTCCATGTTTGAATATCGCACGCAGTTGGCGATATGCGCAATTAGTTTGTGCTTGCTCCTGCTGTTGCGCACATTTTGGGCGCAGTTTGAATATCCGGGCCTGTGTGTGTAAAACAGCTTTTTCTGCATACTGTTTACTGCAGTATAGTAGATCACATTAGATTGATTCTACTAACTTCCAAGCTGAATTTTCTGTAACCACAAATCCCAGAATCCCCTGCAGCTGACAGCAGACAGGCATGCGACAGTGGGAGAGTCAACAGCCTGCAGTTCATGTTAGAGTTTTTATAAGCTCTGATCTTTTGTTTGCTGGCCCTGCTGGCCTCCCTTGGCTATGTAGAGTCACTGAGGACTATTCGTAGCCCTGGGAGAAAGCGGGACTGACAAGTATCTGACTGGAGCCTGTAAAAGCTCTGGCATGCACTGCAGGCAACTGAATCACCATGGTAGCCAATCTGAGAGGGTTTTCTTCTCTGTTTTCCCTGCCCACTTCCACCAATTTGAGCTGAGCAGGCTAGTTGCTGCTCTGTGAAGGAACTGCCTGATGCTGTGTGGTTACCTGCAGTGTCAACGGCCCCAAAGCATCCCTTAGGTGTCATTAGCTGAGCAGCTCCTGTTGTCTCACCCACGAGAGTATCCATGCAGATGCTCTGCACCCTCTGCAGTATAGTGCAGTGGTTTAAGGCTCTGAGCTGCAAACCTGGAGACCTGGGTTTGGATCCCACAGCCCCTACTTGCATACTGTGTGACCCTGAGCAAGTCACTTTACTTCCTTGTGCTCCCAGGTCACATCTGGAAACAAGCTTCGGCTTAGTGTGCCATTCCTGGTTAAACAATTTCCCCTTTCCCTTTCAGCCTCCACTCCTGATGTCCCCAGCTTGGTGCTTGATCCCAGTTTACCAGTGTGCCAGAGCACCCCCCCCCACTGCACAGCACTACGGAACCGGCTCCTTACATACAATCTGACCCAATCATTGGCCCTTCCAGGACATCCAGTTTGTACGAGGTTTGTTAATATCAATAAAATGCAATGAGCAGGCTTTGATTAACCCCATTTTGGAAATATTTGCATTTCAAAAAAATGTGGGAAGTAAACAAGAATATTTGGTGACATCCAATTGTGTAGTCATGGAAATAAAAATGAATTTTTTTAAAACCAGTAAATTTAGGGCCCAATTTACACATTGTAGAACTTTGATTTATTCTGGATAAAACTTCATTTTCAAAGAGTTATGTTTCTAGCCATTTCCATTTCAATTATAGCCTTCTCAGTACAACATGATGTACTGCTATTGTGCCGGAAAAGTGTCTGTGTAACAACTTATTTGGTAATTTTACCCAGTGTCTCCATATCAGAAGCAACGTGCCAGTTTTGTTCTTTTTTGCAGTGAATATTTGGTGCTTGAGAAAGCTGCTGGATTGACAGCATCGGAGACTGAAGCCCTTTGTTTAGCGGATGGCAGGTATGGCACGGGCGATCACCGTGCAAGCTTCCTTACACTGGAGGGACCACCTCGTAGGTGAGAGGGGTAGTTCAGACTCCATGCTTCCCACTCAATCCTTGACCTCTTATGTGAGACTGCCAACAAGGGTGTATGCATATCTCATTTTCAGTGGAGTCCTGATTCAAAGCAGTTTTACAGCTGGGCGGATTGAAGCTAGGGAGGTCAGGTGACTAGCTCAAAGTGAAACAGTGATGGACAACCACAAAGGCTAAAAACAATGTATATGGCGGGATGACAGTGAGAAAGCTGTGCCACCTTGGCAAGACTTCCCCACTTCGACACCAAAGAAGCCTAAATGAGGTGAATAGGGATCAATGTTGAGTTTGAATAAAATATTTAATTCTCTTTCTATTCCCTTCTGTCCCTCTATCCTGTCCTTCTGCCTTGTTCCAGGGATGGCGTCTTGGGAACCTCTTCCTTCTTCTGGGCTCTTCTTTGACCTACCACCTTTACTTTTGGTCTCCTTGATATTTTCTTCTGTTTCGGCATATTTTTGGGGGGTTAGAATCCTAATAAGCAGCACATGGTTTTAACAAGGGGCTTTAATAAGTTCAAAGAGCAGCATAAGGTTTTTGGGTAGAGTTATGCAAATATATGGGAGGGCTCTTCTCCTAATTAACTTTATGAAAGCATTTTTTTAATTAAAGAAATAAAAGAAGACAAAGACAATTTTAGTTTTATGAGGCACATTATTATAACTTTTCTTTCAAACTGATTGTTTGAAATAATGCTTATTGATGTAATGGGTGGATCACATGGACCAGGGAAATCTTATACATGGGGCCCTTGAGATTCAGGTGGGGTTGTCCAGTTCAAGTTTCTTGAACAAAACAGTCTTGTCCTCTAACAGGGACTCAGAGAAGCAGCTTGCTGCTGGTGTGGACACATCCTTGTGGTTTGTGAGTAGCTGCTTTTACTACTTCCTGCTGAGAACTAGGGAGACTGTTGATGGGACGGAATTCGCTTCAGTGTTTGGGACTCGGGCAATTTCCATGGACCTTGTGATCCACCCAACTTGGTTTGTGAGTACACTGAAGAGACTGCCTTACACTTGCTCAGTCGGACGACTTTTTACTGACACGTCTCTAGCGCTTTGTATGATTCTACTTCTGTGTCCTGACTTGCACTTTGGTTGACCCACCCAGCACTCCCCACCACCGCTGCTGAGTCATCGTTATCTGGCAGGAGGGGTAGACAAGATGCAAGCTAAGTGACAGCAGCCAATTTCTTCAACGTAACTGTGTCAGCAGTGCATCACCACATTAGCCCCTCTGCCCGTCGTGAAGATAATGCACTGCAAATGCAGAAAAATGACTTAGCACAACTGTCTGTACTATACGGGTTTGATTCCCGTTGTGCTAGTAGCCTATTCCTCCAACAAACCACGTCAGAAACGTATCACCATTATCTCAGGCCCCCTCTACCTGTTGATGACATAATGCATCACAAATCCAGAAAAATGCCCAAACAGCACCACTCCCTGTGCCAGTGTAGTGGCACACTGGACCCATATCATGCTACCTGGTGCTTCTGGAACAGTATCCAGCCAGAGCCTGTATACATTTTACAACAACAGCCCTTCACTCACATTGTTCCACTGTGTGGCCATCCATGGCAGTGTGGAGTTGGAAAAGCAAAAAGGAGCGAAAATGCAGTTGCTTGACAGAAAGGTGGGCTAATGTTGCTGTGACATGGCTCGTCGGAGGAACCAGTCACAAGCACCACATGTCCCTTCTGTCCCTACCATACTGCTACTATATTCACTTCCTTGTGGCAGTACAGCAGTGCTTCTACACTGATTTCAGTGATATATTTTTTAACTTTACAACAGACCCAGACCTTCCACATTACACGTATCAAACGTTCAGATTGGGTGATGGGTCATTGGTAACCAATCAGTCTCAAGCAGCCTCCTGCTCCCAATCTTTTCCTGTAAGATCTATTCCTGTATGGGTGGCACCACTGCACCTCAGTGATGAGGGCAGATGCCGTGTGGTCACCCTTTACGTCATGGCCACTCCCAGACCCCACTGAAGCAGATGCTTATGCAGCTCCCTCCCCTTGTTATGCAAGCGTGCTTACTCTGTAATGCAGCCTCGATTTGCCTGGACCAGAGCTGAGAGTCGGGCTTGAGAATAGAACCTGGGTCTCCCATGCAGTAATACCACCCACTAACCCAAGGGACCTGGCATTTCCAGGGAAAATGCTGCCCCTTCCCCTTAACTAAATTCTAGATCCACCCTGTCCCATTCATAGTCCTGAATTTTAATCCCATTGCTTCAGGGCTGGTTGTAACTTTCTGTACTCTGACAGTTCCTGAATGTTGGATATTTTCCTGTAGTTTCCAGGAGTAATTGGAGACCTGCTGCCTACTAGAAATAGTTTGGGCAGCTCACAGAGACAGCATGGTAAAGGATCCATTAAAAATCCCAGTCACCTGCATTTGGGAATGAGTGCAAGCTGTCAAGAGTCAACCGGGGGAGGATGGACTTAGCACCCCAGGGACTGCTCTCCTTCTGTGAGGAGGGGGGGGATGATGGAACTGCTCTCCTTCCTCAGGGAAGGGAGAAGCTGGGACTGCCCTGCTTCCTCAGAGAGAAGGGATACTGGGACAGCTCTCCTTTCTCGGAGAGGGGGGATGCTGGGACTGCTCTCCTTCCTTGGGAAGGGGGGATGCTGGGACTGCTCTCCTTCTTCAGGTAAGGGGATGTTGGGACTGCTGTCCTTCCTTGGGGAGGGGGGATGTTGGAACTGTTCTTCCTCGTGGAGGGTTGGATGGTGGGACTGCTTTCATTCCTCAGGGTGGAGGGATACTGGGACTGCTCTCCTTCTTCAGGGAGGAGGGATACTGGGACTGCAGATGCTGGGACTACTCTCTTTTCTGCTGGGAGATGTTGTTCCCACTAAGTGACTGCCACCTGGTGGAGAACAGGAGGGAGCACACTCACAAGCACCAGAACTGGGAGGGTTTGCCCACAGATGTGCATCACACATGCATGCTAACAGATGCAAGCATGCATGCATCATTCCACATCTAGCACTCCGGGGAAAAACATGGATGGAGGAAAATCCCAGTCCATTCAATGCTAGCCCCCATCACAGGCTCTCGCACAACGAACATGGCTAGCCACTCACCTATCTAGATCCTGGATAAGTGGTGGTTACCTTGTAAGTCTGTCAGAAGGTCAGTTTCAGGGCTGGGGGGTGCCATCAAGCATAACAAAGAGAAAAATCTCTATGGAAAAATAAAAAGTACAGTCGCAGCCGGCTTGTCACCGCAGTGACAAGGTACCATGCATGATGCCAGTGACCTGGCCCTATCTAGCACATGCCGCAGGCACCAAGGACACAGAAAAACCATGGTACACACAATGCCAGTGCCCCTTGCAGGCTCTCACATGATCAATAAGACAGGCACCCACCACCATGTGTGGCACTGGGTAAGTGGTAAATAACCAATAAGTACACAAGAAGGTCCGGATAAGGTGGGTGGTGGGGGGATGCCATGGGGGACCAGGAGCAGAAACAAAAGATGGAAGAAAGTCTATGTAACTGCAAGCAACATCCCAACTTCAGCATTGTGCTGCTCTATACAGCATCCCCACCACAGTGCTGCACTGTTCAATACAGTGCCCCCATCACAGGACTACACTGTTCCATACAGTGCCCCCACCGCAGCACTGCACTGTTCCATACAGCATCCCCGCTGCAGCACTGTGCTGTTCCATACAGCATCCCCACCACAGCACAGCACTGTTCCATACAGTGTCCCCACCACAACATTGGTCCATACAGTGCCCCTACTGCAGCACTGTGCTGTTCCATACAGCATCCCCACCACAGCACAGCGCTGTTCCATATAGTGTCCCCATCACAACAATGCTCCATACAGTCCCCCCACTGCAGCACTGTGCTGTCTCATACAGCATCCCCACCACAGCACAGTGCTGTTCCATACAGTGTCCCCACCACAACATTGCTCCATACAGTGCCCCCACTGCAGCACTGTGCTGTCCCATACAGCATCCCCACCACAGCACAGTGCTGTTCCATACAGTGTCCCCACCACAACATTGCTCCAGACAGTGCCCCCACTGCAGCACTGTGCTGTCCCATACAGCATCCCCACCACAGTGCTGTTCCATACAGTGCCCCCACAGCAGCACTGCACTGTTCCATATAGTGCCCCCACCACCGGACTAAACTATTCCATACAGCACCCCCACAGCTGCACTGTGCTGTTCCATACATCACCACCACAACACTGTACTGTTCTATACAGTGCCCCCACCACAGCACTGTACTGTTCCATACAGTTCCCCCACAATGGCACTACACTGTTACATACATTGCCCCCACTGCAGCACTATGCTGTTCCATAGAGTTCCCCCACCGCAGCACTGTGCTGTTCCATACAGTGCCCCCACAATGGCACTACACTTTTCCATATAATGAGCCCACCACAGCACTGCACTATTCCATACAATTCTCCCACTGCAGCACCACGCTGCTCTATACAGCATCCCCACCACAGCACTGCACTGTTCCATACAGCATCCCCATCGCAGCACAGCATTGTTCCATGCAGCGTCCCTATCACACCACTGCACTGTTCCATACAGCGTCCCCATCACACCACAGCACTGTTCCATACAGCACCATGCTGTTCCATACAGTATCCCCACCACAGCACTGCACTGTTTCATACAGCATCCTCACTGCAGCACTGCGCTGTTCCATACAGCAGCCCCACCACACCACTGCACTGTTCCATACAGCACCCCCACCGCAGCACTGGGCTGTTCCATACAGTGCCCCACCACAGCACTGCGCTGTTGCATCCAAGAAGCAGAGTGCAGGTCAGGGCTACACAATCATGGCAGTCTTTACAAGGTTGTGTCCCAGCACTACTGCCCAAGAACAGTTTCAGAGTCAATAGCATCTGGTACACCCTCATCTTCCTTTACAAAAATGCATTTCCTGTTTCTAAGAATTCCTACATTTTATACACACACACTAAATCCTTCTGTACTGAGAGCAAGAAAGATGGAAGGAATGCTAGATTGAAGATGACTTTACCATTTGGGGACTGACTACGAACAACCGTCTTTTATAACTTAGCGATTGAATATTAAATGTCCTCCTGGTGATGAACAATCTCACTTTATTTCAATAATTCAGTGTAACAACTGATTATGTTAACAGTGATTAAAAATGAACATAAGCTGAAAGAAAATTAATTTTCCTCAGAAAATATGGTGATTCTGACTCCTAGTAGACAGGCTTGACAAGGCTCTCCATTTTATGAGGAAAGCCTAATTTTTTCACTTCCCAGGACCCTTTTTTTAGTTTAAATTACATCTCCATCATGGTATAATACCTTCTTTCCATTTGTGTTGGGACAGGAGAGGTCTCCCTTTGTTTTGTGAAGTGCTCGCTCAGTCTCAGTGCCTCACCGTTGCTCTTCTCAACAGGATAGTCAGGTCCTTTTTTGACAGGGAGGCAAATCTGGAAGTTATTGTTTATACAAGTAGTGTAGAGAGAAATGCCACAGAATAAAACATTTTTGGCCCTCTTTGCATGATATAGTAATATCTTGTGTGTCACAACTGATATCTAGCAGGCACTGTACAGGGAGGAGGGGAGGCATGCTGGAGGGTAGCAGTGCTGCTGAGCAGACACTGTGTGTGTGTGGGGGTGAGGGGTATGCTGGGGGGGTCAGTGCAGTTGAGCAGGCACTGTGCAGGAGAGGAGTATATGCCTGGGAGGTAGCAGTGCACTTAGCAGCACACTGTGTGGGGAAGCAGTGCAGCTGAGCTGGCACTGTGCAGGGGTATTCTGGGGGTAGTGGTGCAGCTGAGCAGGCACCGTGCAGGGGTATTCTGCGGTGGTGGTGCAGGAGGGAGGCATGCTGGGGATTCCAGCGAGCAGGCACCGTGCAGGGAGGAGACATGCGGGGTAGCAATGCAGCTGAGCAGGCACTGTGCAGGGGTATTCTGGGGGTAGTGGTGCAGGAGAGGGAGGCATGCTGGGGATTCCAGCTGAGCAGGCACCGTGCAGGGAGGAGACATGCCGGGGTAGCAATGCAGCTGAGCAGGCACTGTGCAGGGGTATTCTGGGGGTAGTGGTGCAGGAGAGGGAGGCATGCTGGGGGGTTCCAGCTGAGCAGGCACCGTGCAGGGGAGAGACATGCCAGGGGTAGCAATGCAGCTGAGCAGGCACTGTGCAGGGAGGCGGGGATGCCTCTAGGGGCCTGCAGTGCTGCTGAGCAGGTATTGTGCAAGGGAGGGTATGCTAGAGGGTAGCAGTGCAGTAGAGCAGGCACTGTGCAGAGAGAGGGTATGCTGGGGGTAGTTGCACAGTTGTGCAGGAGAAGGGTATGCTGGGGACAGCAGTGCAGCTGAACAGGCACTGTGCAGGGAGAGGTGTGCTGGGGAAGTAGTGCTGCTGGGCAGGCACTGTGCATTGGAATGAGGCATGCTGGGGGTTCAGCTGAGCAGATACTGTGCCTTAGAATAAGGCATGCTGGAGGATTCAGCTGAGCTGGCACTGTGCTGGGGAGGAAGGCATGCTGGGGTAGCAGTGCAGCTGAGCAGGCACTGTGCAGAGGGGAGTGCTGGGGTGCCACTGCAGCTGAGCAGGCACTGTGCAGGGGGGTGCCAGTGCAGCTAAGCAGGCATTGTGCAGGAGATGGGGGTATGCCTGGGGGGTGTCAATGCAGCTGAGCAGGCATTATGCAGGGGATGGGGGTTTGCCTGCAGGTGGGGGCTGCACTGCAGTTGAGTAGGCACTGTGCAGGAGAGGGAGGCATGGCATGGAGTTAACAGTGCAGCTAAGCAGGCACTGTGCAGGGGTGGGGGAGTCACTGGTGCTGCATCAGCACACTGTAGTGTATGCATGTCCAGAGCCCCTGTGTCACATTCTTGGGGGAGGGAGCGCAGAGAGAAAGCAAACTTGGGCACAGCAGGATGACAGTCACAGCATACTGCAGCCCTGTGCCCCTACTGGCTGAACCTGTAAATACATATCTGATGCTAGATAACCCCACCATCAGGAACAAGCATGGAGATGTAGGCCAGAGACCTGGCTTTCAGGGAAGAGATGTGTGTGAACAGGACAGGAAAATGGGCAGCTTGAAGCACAGAGGGAAAAACAGAGAGCAAAAAGTAAAAAAATAACCTTTGGCATGTAGCCAGGGTCCTTGGGGATGTCTCCCCCCGTAGCGAGGAGGATGGCCAGGGTTGCAAAATTCAGGCAGTTGTATATCTGGGGCACCAGACAACACCTGAATCCTTCTCCTACAAGGTCCTCAGTTTAGTCACTACAGAATAAGCCACAGTTTACACTAGTGTTCCAACTCAAGGCCACATACAGTGATGTTCCAACTCAAAACCACAAGTAACTACTGTATTTTCAGAAAGAGCTGCATCCTTCAAGGACCTGGAGGACGACCACAAGCATTTCATATGCTCCTTCATATAGTGATCCAAAGTTGGTATCCAACAATAATTCATAGGGAGGTACAATTTCAGGAGCTCTGGTGGGAATCAAACTGTTTCAGTCCTTGCTGGCTACCCTGTTTTACGCTCACTGGTGCCCTAGATGGAACCCTTTCCAATTTGTTTCTCAACTGTATTAAACAAGTATTTATTTATTTAAGAGTTTTACCAAGAAGGCATGCTGAGCGGAGACCACTCGATTCCTGATGAGTATCCTGGTACCACTCAGGGGGAAGCTGCCCAGAGTTTCCACCCCTTCATCTGTATTCTTCAGAGGGGTGCTAACTATCTTAGCTTTGACTCAGCTGTATACTACATACTGCCCCTAGTGGGATCACTGCTGAGAAAGGGAAAATCTTTCCCTCTGTATTAGGATGGTAGTCAGATTGCAGTCAATTGATTTTTCTTCACGTATCACTATTCTTTTCTTTCTCTTCTACAGAACAAGCATATGCTTATAGGCCACTGGCCTTACTCTCCTTGCCAACAGAATGGAGTGAAGTAAAGGCGTCTGGAACAGTTACTGGTAAGTGCCTGCCATCACGTATACACTGTCACCAGTACCTGGTGCCAGCATCCTAGCTGACAAGAGTTGCTCCTGCAGGGTCCCAGCACCTCTGGCCCTAAGACCACAGACTGGTGCTCCATGGAAAAAGTACCCTCTGAATATGCACACTTATGGCAAGTATCTTCTCCTCTTTAACCAAAATCATGTGGCAAACCATAAATGCAACTAATGATTACTATCAAAGATTAACCAACATTTTTATAATCTGTACACAAGCTCCTTAATCCCTCTCAAAGTCTGAAAGGCATACCAGACAGTCATTATTGACCATCAAGCTTAAAAAACCCCCCAAAAAACTACAGAATAAAAACCTTCTTTCAGTAGCTGCAACAGATAGAGATCTGCATGTGACTAAAACAATTCACTTTATAAAAAGTACAAAATGCTGCATTAATATTAATGAGCCGGAAATGCAATGTTGTATGCTTTCCGTCACAATCGCTTGTTCGAGGACAGTGGCCATGTTTAATAAAGGATGGTTCAGCATTAACGGATTAAAAGAGCTGTTACCATTAGTGGATTCATCAGTGACCCTGATTGCTACAGATTGTTATTGCCGCTGTCTCACACATTTAATGGGAGACTGAGTGGAAGATGGATCTCTTGGGCCCCCCCCCCCCTTCAAAAAACAGGAACAACAATAAAGAAGTCAGGCACAACACATCAGAAAGCTGTAGTCATAAAATTTATTTATATTTTCCTTTTTGATATTTTCTGGATCTATTTCTGTCATAATACATATAACTGTACAAATATATGCAACAAGTGTAACCTTTTCTTTCAAGAAATATAGGTATATCCATTGCATATCACAGTAGCGTCTTGTTTCTTCAGGCCAAAGGAAAGGCAAAAGCAGACACAGACACAGACACAGACACACACACACACACACACACACACACACACACACACACACGAGGTTTAAGAACTAAAATGGTCTGCTCTTCAAATTAAAGTGTTAAGAATGGCACCACGTTTCTTGTAAGACAATGTGAGGAGAGAGGGGTGTTACTTCAACAGTCGCACTGTGCCCCTAGGGGAGGGTGTGAGAGGATAGGGGTGTGACCTTAATCTTGTCCTCCTGGGGAAGGATGTGAGGGTGTGTTCATTTTTACAAAGGCACCATGTCCCATGAGGAAGGGTGTGAAGAGGCAGGGGTATTTTAACAATATCATTGTGTCTCTTCTGGGAGGGAGTCAGAGGAGAGGGAAGTGACCTTAACAATGGCACCATGTCCCTTGGGGAAGGGCGTGAGAGTAGTGTGGGGTGACATTAACGATGGCACCATGTCCCTTGGGAGAGAATTTGAGGATAGATGGCATAACACATCTTTCCCATCCCATGCTTATTATCTTTCGATGCTTTTACAGCCTTTGGCTGCGAAAGGAAGAAATGCTACTGCTGGGGAAGAAATTGAAATGTTAGCCATGCAATTTATGGTATAAGACATTTATGGGTGTTACACTTATATAGATATCAATTAAATTATGGGGACTAATACCAAAATTCAGAAAAAGTGCAGAAACATTTTTTAATTTTTTTAAACCGTTATGAGATTTTCTGTATAGATATTTTAAAAAAAAGTAAATCAATCCACATTTATTTTACAAAAAAAAATTTCTGTCATGATGTAAATATGTATAGTGACATAGCTAGAAAAAACTGCCTGTTTTTATATTGATAACATAATTACTACTGTTATATTGATAAAATAATGTCACAATTTATTAACGACTAAACTTCAAACTTTCATTTAAAAAAATTACGTTTCTAGTCCCAACGGTTCCAGAGTTAGCCCTTTCAAAATACATTTTCTTTAAAATGTGATAACTTTGAAACCGTTTGGGCTACAGACTTCATTTTTTAAATGAAAGTTTGGAGTCAGCTAAGTAGACATTTGGTTAATATATCACTACATTGACCATATATTGATATGAAAAAATATAAAATGGTTCACTGCATTTTTAAAGTCCTGCCATTTTTAACATATTATATGGACATGTATATGCAGGTAGCAACACAGGATAACTGTAATAACTGTTCAAATATTACAGCTTTCAAAATACAGCTACAAATATTATAAAAATATCATATAAGATTATTTTTAGAAATGGTCGGAAGATACTAGTGCTCGTTCTGTCTAAGAATAAACACATTCTTTCCTTGTTTAAGTATAGGGAAAGTTAGATTTTAATAGCCTGTTGGCACATCAGTGGTTCAGGGTCCATCTAGAGAGACCTGTTTTGAAACTGATACAATTCCATCTCACAGAGTTGATAAGCAGGAGTAACTGAGCTCCAATATTAAACAGTATCCCAAGTGCCAAGGAAAAATGTACATAATGTTTCATGCATGCGATAACGGCATTGTCATTGTGTCACAGACACTCTGGTAATGATG
The DNA here is from genome assembly GCA_016271365.2 of Neoceratodus forsteri. Classification (NCBI taxonomy): domain Eukaryota; kingdom Metazoa; phylum Chordata; order Ceratodontiformes; family Ceratodontidae; genus Neoceratodus; species Neoceratodus forsteri. The sequence continues at coordinate 87,989,027 of JADMNL010000029.1, forward strand.
TCGTCACTGTGTCATGGATGATCTGTTAGTGATGTCATGGATGCTTTGTTAATATTGTCATCGTATCATGGATGCTTTGTTAATGACATTATCGTTGTGTCATGGACACTATTAATGGGTGACTGGATGGGCTGCAGAGCCTTTTTCAGTCATCACCTGCTAAGTTTCTCTGTTAATTACTCATTGTGCAATGGACCTGCTATTAATGACACTGTTACTGTGTCATGGATGCTCTTTTAATCTTGTCATTGTAATGTACACTGTTAATCATGCTGTTACTGTGTCATGGATGTTCTGTTGATGTCATTATGTCATGGTTGGATGCAGTCAATGGCACCGACATTGTATCATGGGAACTCTGTTAATTTTGTCACTGTGTCATGGTCAGATGCTCTACTAATGGCACTATCACTGTGTCATGGATGCTTTGTTATTAGCAGTGTAATTATGTCATGGACACACTGTTAATTATGTTGCCATTGTGTCATGGGTGCCATTAATGTCCCTGTTGTATAATGGATGTTCAGTTACCAATGGAGGTGTCCCTGACACTTTCTTATTGGCATCAGTGTATCACAGATACTCTGTTAAAGGCATTTTATTGCATTGTGGACATTCCATTGATGACACTGTCACTGTGTCAATGATGCTGTGTTAATGACGCCATTGTGTTATAAATGACCTGTTAATGATATTGCCAGTGATGCTTTGCTACTATTGTCATTGCATCATGGATGCTCTGTTAATGATGTTATCTTTGTGTAATGGATGGTCTGTCATTACAGTGTCATTGTGTCATGGACACCACATTAATGACATTGTCACTGTGTGAAGGATGCAGTGTTAATAATGTTGCTGGTGTGTAATGAATGCTCCAGTAACGATGCTGTTCTTGTGTCATGGAAGCTCTGCCACCAATGAAGATGTCCCTGCATCATGGATAGTACATATGGTAAATGCCATTGTCTTCATTAATCAAGAAATCATTGTGTCATGGATGTGCTTAATGCCACTATCATAACATCATGGACACTCTGTTAATGGCACTATCATTGTGTCGTGGAACTCTATTAATGGTGCTATCATTGTGTCATGGAACTCTGTTAATGGTGCTATCACTGTATCATGGAACTTTGTTAATGGTGCAATCACTGTGTCATGAAACTCTGTTAATGGTGCCATCATTGTGTCATGGAACTCTGTTAATGGTGCTATCACTGTATCATGGAACTTTGTTTAAGGTGCAATCACTGTGTCATGAAACTCTGTTAATGGTGCCATCACTGTATCATGGAACTCTGTTAATGGTGCCATCACTGTGTCATGGAACTCTGTTAATGGTGCCATCACTGTGTCATGGAACTCTGTTAATGGTGCCATCACTGTGTCATGGAACTCTGTTAATGGTGCCATCACTGTGTCATGGAACTCTGTTAATGGTGCCATCACTGTGTCATGGAACTCTGTTAATGGTGCTATCACTGTGTCATGGAACTCTGTTAATGGTGCCATCACTGTGTCATGGAACTCTGTTAATGATGCCATCATTGTGTCATGGAACTCTGTTAATGATGCTATCATTGTGTCATGGAACTCTGTTAATGATGCTATCATTGTGTCATTTAACTCTGTTAATGGTGCCATCACTGTGTCATGGAACTCTGTTAATGGTGCAATCACTGTGTCATGGACACTAATACTGGAACAGTCAATGTGTCATGAACACTCTTTTAATGGAGTTGCCCTTATCTCATTGATGATCTATTAATAGCACTGTCAATGTACAGTGGCACCCACCAGAATGAAGTACTTTGTGATTAAGATGTCAGACTTTCCTGCGTGACAATATGAAATAACTGCCACTGAATTACATTATGTTCCTGTAGTATTTTGCAAGATATCACTGCCAGAAACTGTGATGCCAGTGCTTCATCCTTGGGGTGTCACTGTGTCATGGCTGCTCTGATAATGGAATTGTGCTTGTGTCATGGACAGCCTGAAGATGGTGCTGTCATTGTATCATTGGTACTCTGTTAATGACACTGTCAGTGTGCTATGGGCACTCTGTTAATGGTCATGTCATTGTGTCATAGACAATGATAACGGAGTGTTCCTTGTGTTATGGGTGCTCTGTTAAAGCAGATGTCAATGTGTCATGGCTACATTGTTAATGGCGCTGTTGATGTATCATGAATGCTTTGTTGATAGCGCTGTCAGTGTATCAGGGATGCTCTGTTAATGGAGTTGTCCTTGTGTGACGGATGTTCTGTTAATGGTGCTGTCAATGCATCATGGATGATCTGTTAATGGGAGCTGTCCTGGTTTCATGGACATTCTATGAATAGCACTATCATTGTGACATGGACACTCCATTAATGATGCTGTCCTTGTGGCATGGATGGTCTACCATTTACAGCAATGTCACTGCCTCATGGACAGATCATTAATGGCGCCGACATTGTGTCTTGGAAACTTTGATAACTGATCTGTCACTGTGGCATGGATGTTGCATTAATGTAGCTATCACGGTCATGGGTAATCTACTAGTGGCGCTATCATTGTGTCATGGGGACTTTGTTAATGGTGCCATCAATGTGTCTTGGATGCTCTTAATAGAGTTGTTATGGGAGTTGCCCATGCATCATAGACACTCCATTAATTACAGTGCCGTTGTGCCATGGGTACTTTGTTATTGACATGGGCATTCAATTAAAGTCGTTGTCGTACTGTTAATGGTGTATCATGAAACTCTGCTAACTGCACTCTCAGTGTATCATAAATGCTCTATGGAAAGAAATGTCTTGTCATGTAGGTTCTGGTAATGGAGTTGTCCTTGTGCCAGGGATGCTCTGTTAATGGCATTGTTATTTTTGTCGTGAATGCACTATTGATGGCACTGTGATTGTATCATGGACTCTGTCAGTAGTGTGTTCATTGTGTCATACACACTGTGTTACTGGCACTGTTGGGTCATGGCTGCCCTGGTAATGGTACTGTTATTGTGTCATAGATGTCTGGTAATGGGGCTGTCATTGCATCATGAATGTCTGTTAATGTTGTTATTGTGTCATGGAAGCTTTGTTACTAATGGTGATGTCATTCTGTCATGGATGCTCTGTTACTTATGGCGCTGTAACTGTGTCCTGGATTGCTCGTTATAGGGTCATAACATCCTATGATAGTCCAGGAGATTAATTTATAAATATTATTATTGGAAGTCATAATGTTTTGTTTTTTTGTCATAGAGCAACTCTATATTTTGATATAAATTGTTCTCTGTGAGCTCTGCATTCCTTTAATTCACCTTGGATAGAATACCCATACTATGAATGGTATAATCATTGAGCCATGGATGCTTCATTAATAGTTATGAGACTGTGCCATAGATGTTGTGTTGATGGGCGCCATCAATATGTCATCGACATTCTGTTACTAATCATGTTGTCATTGTGTCATGGATGCTCTGTTAATGACACTGTGATTGTCATAGCTGCTGTTAATGGTGCTGTCACTGTGTCGTGGATGCTCTATTAATAGCATAATAAATGTGTCACAGACATTCTAGTAATGGCATTGTCATTGTGTTATGGATGATATGTTAACAATGTTATTGTGCCATGGATGCTCTACTAATGGTTCATTGTGCCTCAGACATAGTGTTAATGATTATTTTCTTGTGTCATAGATGCAATTTTTATGATAATGCAACTACGTCAAGAATGCCTTACTAATGTTATTATGGCATAATGGCTCTAAATACGTACTCACTGCAAACCAGAAAGGAAAGGGGAGATATATTAGAGACCGTCAAGTCCTTTTAAGGAATTAACAATGTAAACTGGGCGGAGTTATGTACCCTTTATACTAACTTGAGGTCATGTGGTCACCAGTGGAAATTAATAGGAGGGAGGTTCAGGAGGGATGTGAGGAAGTACTTCTTTATGGAAAGGGTCATGGAACCTTGAAACAGTCTGTCAGCTGAGGTGGTGGGTGCAAACATGGGCAGGGAATTCAAGCAGGCATGGGGTAAAATGAAGGGAATAGTGGTCACCCAGAGTGACAAGACCAGGGAGGAGAATGGGGAATAGAACAGGGATGGTTAATAACCTGGAGGAATAATAGGTTCCAGCAAAGGATCTAGGGATTTTAGGCAGACTGGATGGACCTCTGGTCTTTTTCTGCCATCATGGTCTATGTTTCTATTATCAATGTCATTGCGTCAAGTCAACTTACTAATGGCACTATCATTGTGTCATGATGAACGTTATGTTAATGAAATGTCATTTTGATATGGATGTCCGTTAAGGCATTTTCATTGTCACAGACGCACTAATGCTGCTGTCGTGGTGTCGTGGACACTGCTCATGACACTGTCACAGATGCACTAATGCTGCCATCGTGGTGTTGTGAACACTGCTCATGACACTGTCATGGTGATGTGGACACTGCTCATGACACTGTCGTAGTGTTGTGGGCGTTGCTCATAACATTGTCATGGACACTGCTCATGATACTGTCGTGGTGTCATGGGCACTGCCCATGAAACTGTCGTGGTGTCATGGGCACTGCCTCATGACACTGTCGTGGTGTCATGGACACTGCTCATGACACTGTCGTGGTGTCATGGACACTGCTCATGACACTGTCGTGGTGTCATGGACACTGCTCATGACACTATCATGGTGTCATGGACGCTGCTCATGACACTGTCATGGTGTCGTGGACACTGCTCATGACACTGTCGTGGTGTTGTGGACACTGTTGGTGGTGCTGTTATTGCAGCACTGGTGCTCCATTGATGACACAGTCATGGAAACTCTTCTAACAGTCATTGTGTCATGGAGTTATGGATGGTCATTTAATGGGGTTTGAATTGTGTCAAAGATGCTGTATAAGTCATCTTGTCAGTGCAGCAAAATGGCTTCTGCTTGGGATGCTGGTGTCCCTGGTTCAGGAACAATCCCATGGCATCAGGGGATGCCAGGGGGGCGCAGGATTGGAAGATTAAGATCTCTGCCTCTGAAAAGTGAGGCTAACAGACTCCATTACTATACTGCCATCTTGGTACCACAAGTGTTAGTGCAGTCAGAGCTGCTCATGGGCAGGCGAATGCAGACAGAGGTCGGATCACCAGTATGCCTTTGCGCACATGCAGACTCCATAGCATTCCTGCTATCAGCACCCAGAGGGGAGGCATAACCAAGGACGAAAAGCCCTGGAGCACACAGCATGAACACAGCACTCTCAGGCCCCATCAATCTGACTGGCTAACCCCCTTCCCAGGTATGATGGACTGGAAGGGACAACTGCACAGTCCCAATGAAATCCACCAAGGAGCAACAGCTGCTCCTTGGACACCCTATAAGGTGGGGGTAAGTGCCAGAGATAAAAAGGACAAGGATAGGAGATTGACATGCGGAGAATGGCAGCTCCATTTTCAATTAAAAAAAAATACATGTATAAAAAAAGATGCTGAAGTGTCACTGTGGCATGTGCATTCTGTTAGTGGTGCTGTCATTATGTCACAGACACCTCATTACTGGTATTGCCATTGTGTCATGAATGCACTGCTAAGGGCACTGTCATGGTGCTGCATATCATTATTTCTTCAATTTACATGATGTGCTCAGTATATACAAACAAATGCTAAATAAATATTAAGGCACAGCCAGAGTTTGGGTTAACATGAATTAACCTAACCTTACAGGGTCACGTGGCAAAGTCAAGTGACATGCCCTTATTGTTAGATTAGTGAAGGTAACCCTTTTTTAGCTGAATATTTTATCATTTAAATTGAAATTGTTTTATTGTACTTGAGAGTTTCTAGCCATTAACATAACCATTTGGAATGTGTCAGCCAATTGGAAGACTCCAATACCAGCTTTTGTTTTACCATGCCAAATAAAGCCAACAGAGTGAGTTGTAGAAGGTAGTATTTGGTGCTGTATATAAGAAAGGGCAGACTGCATGAAGCAGGGAGCTCTAGCAGTGGTGGTATAAAGTCATGGAACCTACAGGAGGAGACACCACACTCGACGTGTTTCTTATAAACAGGGACAGTTTAAGGAAGGTTGCAGTTCAGGATCCATCTGGACTATGTGGGCTGATCCAGGAATCACTGGACCGTGTGGGTTGATACCAAGCTACAGCCAGACAGAACACAAGCCCATACAAAGTTCTGGATTTCAGGAAGGTGGATTTTGGGAGGATGCAAAAAATGCTGAGGGAGAAAAGAAGGGTGGGAGCAGCAATGGGGTGGCTTGCAAGTGGGATTTATTCAAAACAAGGACATTGGAGGCTACAGGTGTCTAAGGGTGGCAGGCGAAATCAGTGAGGGACGACACCACTGTGGTACACAAGGGAAGTGGGGGAGGAAATGAAGGGGAACAGGAAGGTTTTCAGAAAGTACAATACCAGCCAAGGGGAGGAAAATGGAGAAGAGCGTATTTAAACAAGGCGAGGGATGCCAGCAAGAAAGTGAGGAAGGCAAAGTTGAATACTGAGTTGAGGACAGTGGCGGGAGTAAAGAAAGGGGGATAAAGTATTCTTCTGAAGATAGGAGAGAGAAGCACAACTCCAAGGAGGGAATAGTTAGACTATGGAAAGGAAAGGGTTGGAGGAGGGGAAAAGAAAAGGTGGAAATACTGAACCAGTACTAATGCTCGGTATTTATGGTGGCTGAGTGTGTCATCAAAGCCAGGGAGGAAGAGAGAGAGAGGACATCAATGGTGATTCTATTATACAGAGATAGGTATTGAAATGATTAAATGCATTAAAAGAGAATAGCTCAATGGCCTGAATGGGCTACATCTATGAGTATTGAGAAACGTAGTGCACATTCTGCCACATTACTGACAAATCTATTGCTCCCTGGAAACAGGAATGATAAAGGGACTGGAGAATTGAAGACGTGGTGCCCCACACAAGAGCAGAAGCAGGGATGAACCAGGAAACCATAATCCTGTCAGTCTGGCATCTTTAGTGGGGAAATTACTAGAGGCCATAATAAAAGAGAGGCTGATGGGCTCCCTGGAAGCAAATGGTCTTCAGGAAAGTAGGCAGCATGGGTTCGTGGGAAGGAGGACATTTCAGATGAACCTGATCAATTTCTTTGGGTGACAAAGGTGTTACACAAGGGTCAGACAGCTGAGGTACTGTGAAAAAGAAAAAAAGAAAAAATAGTTGAAGCACAGTATTAACATGCAGAATAATAAGGATACACCACAGAAATGGGCTCTCAGCACTTTGTTGCTCGCTGCCACCTTCTCAAACGAGGTAAGTTGATGTACTGTACCTGAACTTTAGTAAAGCCTTCGATTCTGCCCCACATAAACAGCTGGTGAAAAGACTGTGTGACCTCAGGGTAGGGAACAGAATTACAGGATGGGAAAGGAACTGGCTGGATGGGAAAACCCAGAGGGTTGTCCTCAATGGAGAGTAACCCAGAGGGTTATCCTCAATAGAGAGCACACAAAGGTCAGTGAGGTCTCCAGTGGGGTGCCACAGGGATCAATTTTGGGACCAGTTCTCCTTAACATCATTATTTGTTGCCAACCCAGTGGTGCGGAGGGTTGAGGTGCTGGTTGCCAAACCTCACACTATGCCAGTGATCCAGGTTCAGATATGGACTCAGGTCATCAGGTATCGACTGGGGAGGAAGAGGACTGAGCACCCGAAGGACTGTTTTCTTCTGGAGAGGGAGGATTTCAGTTCCTGGTGTTCACCTGACCCTTAGTGTCAGCTGATAGTGAGGCAGGCTGAAGATGTCTGCTTAGGGAGGAGGGGGTGGGGCTGCTGACACTCCAGGACCTGGAAGTGATAATTAGGGATAACTTGGAAACATTGTCCCAGTGCAGTAAGGCAGTGGACAAGGCAAACAGAATGCTGGGATGCAGAGGAAGGAGGATCAGCAGTTGGAGGAAGGAGGTGATCCTGCCCCTGTACTGATCCCTGGTTTAACCCCATCTGAAGTACTGTATATAATTCCAAAGCCCATACTTCAGGAAATGCAGGGTGAAGGGAGCGCTGAAGATGGTAAAAAATGATCCAGGAACAATAAGGGAAGCCCTATTTAGAGATGTTGGAAGACCTCGACAAGTACACCCTTGGGGCATGGAGAGAGAGAGAGAGAGAGAGTGGGAACATGATCAAGGTGTGCAAGCACCTTGATGGAATACAAGCCAGCCAGTTGGTGCAGTGGTAGGGCTATGACTTGCAATGACAGTTACCCAGGTTCAGGACTCAGCACGGGTCATCGGGGGAGTGATGCTCGAGTGCCCCATGGGCAGCTCTCCTCCCTCGGGCTGGGGGGACTCTGTGTCTCACTGCGAGACTGCCACTGGGTGAAAGCCAGGTGGTAGTGCATGCGAGTGCATCAGAAGGGACAAGCTACTGACAGACGGCAGCACACATGTGCACCATTGTGCACATGTATACACATCATTATGTGCCAGCGCACAGGGAGAAAAAACAAATGGAAGGAAAATACCCCAGCCATATTATGACACCCTCCACAGGCACCACATGACTGACATGGCAAGTCACCTACTACCATATGTGGCCCTGGGCAAGCAGTGGACAACCAGTTAGTCCATGAGAAAGTCAGGGCGTGGTGGGGCTGGAGGAGTGCAGCAAAGATAATGGGAGAAAGAAGCAGAAACAGATAATAGGGAGAAAAGCACTCTCTTAAAATAGCTTCCCCGACCATCAATCATGGTAAGAACAGAATACTCCCAATCTGATTGGGATGTCTGTCTCTTCTTGTTGGGCACATGTGCCTGAGGGAGGAAAGCTGCCCATGGGGCGCTCGAGCCTCACTCCCCGCTTAGTCCACACCTTGAATACTGTGTGCAGTTTTGGTGTCCTTACTTAAAAAGGGATATTGCTCTTCTGGAGAGGGTCCAGAGGAGGGTGACCAGGATGATACAAGAACTAGGGGAAAAGCCCTATGGGGAGAGACTGGAGGAGCTCAAATTGTACTCACTGGAAGAGAAAAGGGACAGAGGAGATATGATTGAGGTCTTCAAATATCTCAAGGGAATGAATAGGGTAAGCCTTGAGGGGGTGCTTCAGCTGAGGGAGGTAGGGGCCACCAGGGGACACTCAATGAGGCTAGATGAGGGGAGACTAAGGGGGAGGAAGGAGACCCTACTTCACTGAGAGGGTGGTGGAGCCCTGGAATGTGCTGCCCATGGAGTTGGTGGCTGCTACAACTGTGAAGGAGTTCAAGAAGGGCTGGGACAGGTATAGGGGGAAGGTGCATCCCTGAGCCCCACTGGGGGTTGGGGATGGGGGACCTTGTGGGGGGCTATAATGGTGCCCTGGGTAGGCACTGATCCCCGAGCAGACTCGGTAGACCATAGGGCCTAATCTGCTGGCTTTTTAGTATGTTAACCTCTCTGCTACGGAGAATCTTCCTTTAAATAAATGTACACAGCTACTATCTTCTGGACTTGTGTCACGGGTTTGATTCTCAGCAATGACTGGAGCGCATCTGCCCAACAAGAAGAGACAGACATCAAGACCAGATTGGGAGTATTCTGTTCTTGCTCTGGCTGATGGTCAGGGAAGCTATTTTAAGAACATTCTTTAAACATACAAAAGACATTGGTTCACCCCCACGTTGAGTACTGTGTGCAGTTGTGGAGCCCATGCCTTAAAATGACATTGACAGGGTGGAGGATCTGCAGAGCAGGAAGATCAAGATGATATGGGGACAACAGAAGAAGCCCTATGAGGAAAGGCTGAAGGGCCTCGACATGTACTCCTTACTGAACAGGAGACTGAGGGGGGAGAGCATGACTGAGACCTTCAAATTCCTCTGAGGGATAATCAGGGTGGAGTGTGGAGAGCTTTTTAGGTTTAGCACAAATGTGGTTAACAAGAGGGAACACACTGAAGTAAGTTGGGGGTTGGGGATTTAAGTGAAGGGCCAGGAAGCATTTCTTCACAGAAAGGGTGGTGAATAGATGGAACAGGTTGCCTAAGGAGATGGAGGGGGCAGACAAAGTGATGGTATTCAAGCATGTATAGGACAGGTACATGGTTGTCATTAAAAGGAAGAATTACCTAGAGAGGGTGGGGGAAGCTAGGGGGCACATAGGGCCCCATGTCACCACATGGAGTAGGTAGGGTTAGAGCAGACTGGAAAAGCCTTGCAGTCCTTTTCTGCTGACAAAATGTATGTTTCTATGTAGTCCTAAATTCATTCTAATCCGAGTGGTGCAATAATCGAAGAATCTCCTTGTGTTAAATCTGCTTATCTTCAGGTATTCAGCTGTGGGCCAAGCCCTAGGGTCAGTTCCTACAGAGACTGCCAGATAGTAGGAAAACAAAAAGAGAACTAATGTTTTAGACCAGCTTTTCATACCAGAAAAAGTCAGATTTGTTTTTCTCTCTGTTGAGCTAATCTTGAGGTCAGTTTTTCTTATCTCTGATATCTGGCAGAATTCCAACACTAGATCCTAGGTCATCCAGGGTTGTTTCAAGTTGTGTCTAGTACTGTACTGCTTACACAACCTAAACAACCCTGGTTCACCCTAGGGTTGTTGGGAGTTTCTTTTAGTAGTGCACTGCTGACACAGCCTTCCTGACCCTGGGGCACTTCGAGTTAAAGTCTAGTACTACACAGCCTTCCTGACCCTGGGGCACTTCGAGTTAAAGTCTAGTACTACACAGCCTTCCTGACCCTGGGGCAAAAGTCTAGTACTACACAGCCTTCCTGACCCTGGGGCACTTCGCGTTAAAGTCTAGTACTACACAGCCTTCCTGACCCTGGGGCACTTCGCGTTAAAGTCTAGTACTTCACAGCCTTCCTGACCCTGGGGCACTTCTAGTTAAAGTCTAGTACTACACAGCCTTCCTGACCCTGGGGCACTTCGAGTTAAAGTCTAGTACTACACAGATTTCCTGACCCTGGGGCACCTCCAAGTTAAAACCAAAATTGTTGCTGGAGTGTTGCCCTCGTATTCACAGAATTTATATCACGTTTTGGATGGGGGGGGGCAGAAGGAAGGGGGTGGTAGCTGAGGGGCATCACAAATATTTCTGCTTGGGACACCATTAGCTCTAAGACCAGTTCTAGGCACTGTTTTGTAATTTCACAATCCCAAAGTCATTTAGAGTTTCAGCCAATCAGCATATTCTCTGCAAATTAGATAATAATAATAATAAAAAAATGAGGTATGGGGTGATTATCTTGGCCACTGTAATCCCATGCTAGAAGAGGCACATGGTATGTTTGTGCAAAGTCCGGTTAGGCACAGCTGAGGCCCTACTAATATTTGAGCCGAAACAGACAGTTCAAGAAATCATCAAACCCATGGCTGGGGGAGGGGTTTTAGAGGTTTGATTGTGTTGAACTGGAACAGACCTTTACGATATAGGACTGAACAAAGTTTGCTACCCCCATCCCAGGACTCTGGCAAATGAAGTTAAAAGCTCAGAATGTACTTTTGTTAGAAATTTCTGGCACGCCGTGTTTTGTGCTTTATTAAAGGAGGACCAAGTTAAATTTCAATATAATTTTTTTTTCCAGTAGAAGCTTTTCTATTTTTAAATACTGATTTTCATTCTGTCAATGTTCCATCTTTACTGACCTTTTAATAAAATCTGTGGATTTTTCTGATTCATACACTGGTGGTAAGGACAAGTTTAGAAAGGTATGATGGACCTTTCTCTCCCCCAGAATTCTGTAATAAAACTCTGATGCATTGCAGTGACAACAGTCAAAGAATTTAAGGACATGAGCTACATCACTGCAGTTTTAAAATGTCCTTACCACCAGAGTGCGAATCAGACACGCCTGGCGAGGGTCAGGTAAGCGGCTCCAGCCAAGTTAGAAAACAAGGTAAGGTGCTAGAGGTAGTACCACAGTGACTATCTATACAGGATTGAGCTTGTTGGGAAATTCAGTGTACTGCCAAAACAATTCCTGGTGCTCAACCTTTACTTTAAGAGTTTCTGTACAGATCCATTCAGTCTAATATCAGATACTAAAAATCCCTCATATACAGTGGGTATTCTCCTTTCTGAGAAGACCAAAAAGGAGGGGGGGGGGGAGATTCTGGGACTCATTTTTGTCAGCTGGTGATAATGTGGCACCGAACCACTGTTAAATCCACCGTTCGGTGGGAGTGAGCACGTTTATCCACAGCTTGTGTCTTATTTACACGTGACTAATTAAACTTTTTTTGGTAACTGGAATTTTTTTCTGGAACAGGAAGGAAATGCCATGCACTTCTTCTCTCACCCATGCGGAGAAAATCGGGACAGTGGCCCGGGATTAGTGGCTGGGGGCAGGCCTTGATGGGATCTCCAAGCTTGTCACAACCCAGATGCTTTCTATGTTCCTATTGCAATATCATGTAATTATATGAACGATCGTTTTACCAAAATGCATCTCTTTTTCTCTTTTAGATATCACATCTGGTATGGATGACCTTTCTCTAATGTGGCTGTTTTTGTACACTGTAAAGTTTATTTTTTTAATGCAACTGAATTTACTAAAAAGGCAAGTAAAGCTTATGCAACAACAGATTATTAGCCAGGATTAAAAAAACAAAATAAAAAAAAATAAAAAAAAACAGCTTCTACAGAAAATACTGATTTGCAGGTAAAATGCATTTCATTCTCTGGTAAATGTAATGAAATGAGAGAAATTATAACACACAGATTAAGGGTCAGGCAGTGAGGATTAAGAGTCAGGCAGTGATGACCCCCCCCCCCCGACACACAAACACATGCATATATATACACACACACACACACACACACACACACACACTTACTTCTTCCTCTCCGCTGGGCACACCTGGGAGCTCATTTACTGGCCCTGAGCAGCAGGCCCCACAAACAGTACAGACCCTGCAGATCAACCAACAGACATTTCAACAGGTAACAGTTTTTGTCTGATGTTGCTGGATTTGTGGCAGGTATCCCTTATCAGTGGGACCCCCATGAGGTACCCCAAACCCTCTTCAGACTGTGCTCCGGGGAAGGGGGCTGCACGGTGGGAGGAATTTGGGGACATACTAGAGAGAGTCACTAGTCTGTAGTTATGGCTAGGGGTTCTTATTTCAGGCTGGCATACATAAATATTACTTGCCACACAATGGAGAAACACAACCTTTGTTCAGGATTCAGACCTGCAGAGAACCTGCAGCCCCTTCCCCGGACACTGTCCGCCATGTTCAAGCCATTACAGAGAATGGCTGTTTGAAGCTCCCAGCTTCACAAGTAAACGAAAGGAAAAGCCAAGCTATCCACATTCTAAAGATAAGAGCTCCCAACACACTGGAATGGTTAAAAAGCCATTTATTGTGATAAAATACAAAACACTAGCACTCCCCTATAGTCACCACTTCACGCTTTATCAAGGCCTTGATAAAGCGCGAAGTAGTGACGCAAAACGCCAACCGACCATGGGGGAATGCTACTTTTGTTATTTTAGCACAATAAATGGCTTTTTAACCACTCCAGCGTGTTAGAGCTTTTACCTTTAGAATGCTGACAGCCCAGCTTCTCTTTCAGTCTGTGCATTGTACCAAGCCTGTGGCTCCATTCGTGGAGTTTTGAGCCACCTTTTTGCTTTGCTCAGCTCACAAGTAGTTTGAGAGCTCCCACCAGCTATGCTTTACGCTTCTTTAACATGCACGTTGCCCCTGCTAAGTGAGACACGCAGGTGTGCCAAGGGCACAGCAAGTATTGCTAGAAACAGCACCCTGTCGTTCAGCTGTGTACTCCCACCCAGACGGCCTTTCCAGAGGTTTGCTGAAGAACAAGCAAATGGTCATGTCCCACCTGTAGCATGCTTTCGTTTTTTTTTTTTATTTTATCACAGATTATCATGCTGCTGAGATCATGCCAAGAAAGGTATTTAAAAGCTTAATAAGATGAAGAGGCTGTTATTCCTTTCACAGTGTCAGAACCAGGGCCTTCCCTTAAATGCACCAGCTTCAGTGTCAACCTCTGAGGTCCAACGGGGAGGTCCAGCTGTTCCCCCATTCCCCACATACAGTTCTGCATTTGACCATTTTATATATGTGTTGGTGGGTGGGTATATGCGAGTGAATGCATGGGTGAAAGTGGGAGAGAGGCTGAACGTGTTCGTGTGTGCATACATGAGAGTGGTAGCTGAAAAAGGCAAACTGGTCTGAGCCAGCATAATAGTTCTGGCCACTAGAGAAGAATTTCTCCTGATTCCAGTAGCCAACATGTTACAGTAGTTTAAAAAAAAAACTATTTTTGTAGTTAACATACCAGTTTTATTGTGTGACTGTGCTGCTGTACTACAGGACTGCAAAATGCAAAGCACTTTCTTCCTAGGTGGGGAGCTTGTAAGTGTGGGATGGGTGCCGTCTGCAGTGACTGTGTTGTAAACCAATTCGGGGACAGGGTGTAGAAGTGAATGTTGCCGACCTAGAGTTTGAAGTTTTGTTACCCGAGGGGGGAGGTTAGGCTCTGCCACTAACTAGGGTAATGAAAGACTGTCTCCACGTGCCATGGATACAGTGCCACTCCCTGGCAATCTGCCAGGGGCCTGCTGGTGCATCGGGAACCTTCTGCCTGCCCTCTATGACGTGCCATCCTTTGCCAGTAAAGCTATACTTTTTGTCTCCAAAATAAGGCAAGTCGTGGATACAGTCGTAGGCTGCTGCCCATGTTAATGACAACACCATGTTTTGTAGTATTATATAAAACCCCATAATGTTTTGCATGTGCTGGGCAAGCCTATAATTTTACACCTCCCCTCGGTGACATGCTTGACTCCCCGTCAACGACAAGTGTTAAGGATTCCGAGGCTTGCATGTGCACTCCTCTCTCACAGCTGGCAGAGCAATGTCCTATCCCCACCCCTGGGCCAGGCAAAAAAAACAGAATCCTTAACAACTCATTCCCTCCCAGAGCGCATAGGAGTCAAAATGTTCTGTGCTCAACATTATTCAAAATGACTGTCTCACACTGAATGTTAAAAACATTTAAATCTCTGCTGATATGTTTGTATAACAAAAATGACAAAAGAGAGGTAGTTTAGTTAACACAAAATGGAGCCATGACTTTAGTTGTTATTTCCTATGACTGCAAATACTTTTTCTATGCAATCCCTAATTGTCTCCAAAATGTACCGTGACAAATGTACAGCCCTATAGTATCCCATCAAGATCATACCGGTAGAGTCGCGTGGTCAAAACAGTGTGCACAGGATCAGGGTTTAATCCACCACAGTTTTCAAATGTGATTCACTACACTGTCCATGCAGCGTGCATTTAGATTGCACGGGTTCCAACTGCGTGATTTTATGGGTAACTCCAGCCCTACGTATCAACTTGGCATTTTGGAAGTGGAGCCCACTTTTGGACCTGCAACAGTCAAATAGCAGTGTGTAGTGCTCCCTATATACCAGCAGGACAACCACACTAGTTTTAGGCTGGTCATGGGAGGCACTCAGCCCCATTGTCCAGCTTTCCTTTCGCCCTATACTTTAAGCTAACAGTCTCCAAATGGGGGACTAGGATAGCTCAGTGGATTGGCAGTGGGTTACGCATCCATCCACATCTACTGTAAGTAACTGGTTTAAATCTGACCCAGGTTGGTTGCTGCCAGATGTCACTATAATCTGATGGCTGTTTGGTGACGTGTGTGAAATGAGTTGTGGTGGGTCTCAGACCAATTTCTAGGGATCAGGTTTTATCAAAAAAATGCCCCAGGCCACCGAATGGCCTCATTTGTAGCACACTGCCCTCCCATGCTGGTGAACGTGAGTTTGGTAGCATATTTGGGAGCTGGATGGGCTGCCAGGGTGGTGGTGGGCTGCAGAGGCCTTATCCCATCGCAGTACTCCCAGGCATGGTGGGAAGGTGCAAGGTTCCACTGCAGTAGCAACCTCTCTGGTGGGCTAGGCATCTTGGCTCCTTTACAGAGGAACGCAATGTGGTAGCACAGCTTGCTGGGGAGCTACCTGGTGCCCTGTGGATGGGGAGGCAGGGCCCAAGGATAAAATGCCTAAAATACCCTATATGCACCGTCCCCCAGAGTAAGAGCGTCAGCACCCTCAGGTCTCAGCCCATGTGGATCCATGTTGCCACAACAGCGAGGGGGGACATGATAGAAACGTTTAAGTACCTCAGTGGAATCAACAAAGTCCAAGAGGGTAGCATCTTTCAGAAAAAGAGATGTGCAAGAACAAGGGGACACAATTTGAAGATAGAGGGGGGACAGCTCAGGGGCAATGTGAAGAAGTATTTTTTCACAGAGAGGGTGGTGGACGCATGGAACAGCCTTCCTGAGGAGGTTGTGGGGTCTAAAACTGTGGGAGAATTCAAGAATGCATGGGGCAGACATAAGGCAAATTTTTGTCGGGGGTAGGAAGAAATAGGCTGTTGGTTAAATAGGATCTGCAGCTTATCCTCTAGGTAGGGAAATGGGCAGACTAGGTGGGCCAATCGGTCCTTATCTGCCATCAAAGTCTATGTTTCTGGCGCATTTGATGGGGGGGGGGCAGAAAAACTGCCTATCAGATGTATGGGGTGGGTACGAGCCATAGAGCTGTAAAAAAAAAAAAAAAAAAAATCACCATGACTGTTGGATGCAGAGGACAGCACAGCTACCTTGATGCAAGGCATCACCAGAGGGGAAAGGGCTAGAAGCATGGAGTACAAGAGTATCACATTTATCCCAGTTCTGAGCACCACCAGGGGGCAAATGGTATAGGAGCACTGACTAGTGGAGATACCAGCTACCCCAAAGCAGGCCATCAACAGGGGCAAATGGCTAAGAGTCCTGACTGGGGCAGGATTGCAGCCTCCCCAGTTCCAGTATGTAGGGTACCTCAGGGAATGGTGTAGGCCGGGGTTAATGCAATACAGTGCATATAAAGCTCGCCTTCTCTATCACAGTGACTGCAGTGCAGTAGGGGGATGGGATAGCGAAGGCACAGAAGCCTAGTAACTGCTGTTCTCACCATCTTGAAACTTGTTGGACCTCAGAGGTTTGCTCATTAAAACAAAAATGTTAGCCCCGTATAATGCTTCTTGGTGCTTTTTATGTCAGCACCAGGGCTTCCGGGCCCCGTGCTCCATCCCAGGGCTTCAGGGAATTAACACCTTTATATTCACACAGGTTTAGAGGAATGGAAAGTCTGTTAAGCACTTGTTAAAAGTACGCTTATTGCCACGGTAACAGGGGCACTCTCAACAACCCCCCCCCACCAAGGTTGCTTTTGGCACTGTTTAGGTGCAGGTCACCAGTGTAGTTAAATTCTGAGTTTAGAAACTCTGAACAAGGTTTCCTTTTTTAAGTGAATGTAATATGAATGCAGTAACAGTGCCGCCCGTTACCTGTGGTGAGTATTTACCTGCAGCGTGCTCAGTACAACTCGGCCAATTACTGCTTTTTGATATGATTCCATTAGTACAGCACCCCACCCTATTTTTATGATTTAAAAAACCTTGTTAAAAAAACAAAACAAAAACTTGTTTAGAGGTTTCACACACAGAACGTGTCAGACTCGGGAGTCCCTATTTTTTGGTTAAAAAGGGCCATCATTTGTTGAAGGTGTGTGTTGTTGGTGGGGGGGGGGTCTCTGTACCTTTAAACTGAAAACCAGGTAAATGGCAGCATGGCGAACACCGCAGACATATGAAGAGTGGACAAGACCATGCCTCTTGTACCAGAAGTGCTATTAACTGGAAGCACTTCCAGACCACGTACCAACATTATTTTGCAGTTCAGTTAACATCAGAGACTTCCATTTTGCTCCAGCAGGAAAACAAAGCCAATCCTTTTCTTCATATCTCTACAGTGGTCACCTTATCCGCTGCAGCTTCAAAATATTAAAAACAGGTTTCTTCTATAAGTTCATGGGTCTGTTAGGAGGGCTTCTCATAGATATAAGAGTGTCGCCTCACACGTTCTTAGGACCAGAGGACTGCAAACCGAAGGTGCGCAGTTGTGTGGTCCTAAGGACGCAAGAAGCGGCACTCTTAGAGCCATAAGAGGCCCTTCAAATGGACCCATAAACTTATTATAGATCGTTAAACTGTATTAAATAAAACACTTTTATTTAATACAGTTCAGGGCATGAACAATCAGCAAGAAGCACATTACAGTGGCTCAGCATGTAAGGTACTCATACAGTAATAAGAGTACCTCACACACACCTGAAGGGAGAGCTGTGATTGGTCAGGGACACACCCACGATCTATAATACCTAAATAAGCATTTCTGTAAACAAAACGTATTCAGCTTCTTCAATTTGCCAGAGAGCATGCTTTGTAAACAGTCTGCTGTCCCTCCGGATTGACGCTGCATGTTTGGCAGCACGTCAAGGAAGCCTGTATTAAAGCGCTCGGAGGAACTGCCTTGTCTCACAGTGCAATTCTGACATCCTGCTGCATTCCATGATGACAGACTGTGATGTCAGGAAAACCACAGCTGCGTGGTCAGTTATTCCCAATCAGATCAGTAAACACCGCTTATTAAATATTATGGAATAATGTATGGACGTCAGTGTGTTACAAGATTTCTTTAACCCCCCCCAGAGTGTGTGTGATACTACAGAAATCATGATGACAAAGCTTGAGTGGTTTACAAAAATATCACACAAAAGTGGGGTGGGGGGGTTAAAAAAAACAAAACAAATTAAGAACAAAACTGACGCCCATTGCTTTATATTTATTTTTTTTAATATTGACTAGTTTGAGAAAACAGACATTTTGGTAAGCATGGGAGACTGGCTTGTGGGGCTGAGCTCTGCTACACATGCTCATGATATCACAAACGTGTATTATGGAGTTTGACAGCAACTGGTTTTCACCCAATTCCAACCTAAACCAGTAATTATAAGCCCAATAATGCAACAAAGTCAAAAACCTAGAAAACACTGAAATGAGATCAGAGATCAAAACATGCTGGTTTTAGACTTAAGCAGTAAGGCAGGCCATGGCATGTTGTGCTGGGATAACATCATGCCTCAGGTGCATTGTGAGGCACGAGACCACAGGCCAAGGGTCTTCAACCACATGAGAAGTGACATTACCCCAGTGACGCATGCCCTGATGTGCCTTATTTTGGTTATAAAATGGATCCATTTATGTGCTTACGCTTGGAAGTAGGCTGTTTGTTGACACTGGTGTCACCTGTGAGGTTGTTCTGGGATAACATCATGGGTGAAAATGGCTCGCCACCAATCGGCTTTCAGCTTTTTTTCTATCCATTTTATAACTGGTTTATATTTAGCAGACACCTGCTCTTTAAGCTGCTGTTGATTCTGAACACAGTGTTGAGGCGGCCTGGTGGCTTCCCATTACTAGACCTTCACCTCCCTACCCCAACCCCACCTCTTGCTGGATGACCACAGAGAGCGTCAGTGCTGGCTGTAATCATCATACCTCCAAACTGTCACACATTATAAGGAACATCACTCATTTTACCACTTAAAAATCCTTTGACCCACATAGGGAAGGTGGTATTCCACATTTTCCACTGAGACTTTGAAAGCAGAAATTCATAATAATCTATTATGCTCAGTTATCAGCAAACATTGTGAACATTACTGTCATACCTCTCAACCTTTTGTCCCCCAAATGTGGAATATTGCCTGTCAAAATGTGGAACAAATGGGCAAAATGTGGAACACTTAATCAAATCTTTACTTAAGAAGCTCAAAACACTGTTAAAATGTTGCATTCATGTTCAGAAAGTCTGTTACTAATTGAATAATATATTGTTTGCATCATTACTATGGATTTTGCTTTAAAATGTTGGCTTTCAATGTGGAACAGGGAGCTTTTGTGAAGTAAAATGAGGAACGTTCCTCGTAATGTGGTACAGTTGAGAGGTATGATTTCTGTACTGACAGCCCTAGTGTTCTGAGCTTGCAGTGCCGTGTTTGATGATATGTCACACATTTTGCTCATTTGCCCCACATCTCAGCACACATTTTCATGAACAAAGGTCGAGAGGTATGGCAACCAGGGGTGTCATGGTACCAAGGTTTCATGGTATACCGCAGCATCAGAATTCACAGTATGGATACCGTGGCCAATTTACAATACTGTGATAACTGTGGCTCATGGTATACCGTGACTTTTCAGGCCTTTCAACAAATTTATGGAGTTGTTCTTAGGCACAACTGTCCCTTCTACACGAACTCTCCTTGACACAAGAGTTCAAAAAGACACTTTTTGTACAAAAATGGCTACTTCCATAATACCACGGTATTCACCACTACCATGGTATTATGCATCACAGTTATCATACCGTCATAATCCGATACCATGACTTGCCTAGCTGTGACTGCAGCCACCAATGACTCTCCGAGGCACTGGCTAAGGGTACAAGTATGGTGATTCTAATCATACCCAATGTTAATGGCGGGGGATGGAGAAGTGCATTTGGTCCAGAACTCTTCTCCTCTCCCCACCACCATAAAGTGTCAGTTGCTTTTATTGGTTTAGTAATGTGGGACCACTGCGTCTGCATTTAGCTGGAGCCAGGCTCAGGCTACTGAAATGGTCCTGTGGCTAGTACTTTAGCTGCCAATGGCATGGAGTGGCACATGGCACGTCCATCTGTCACACACCGCACTGATACATCAGTGAAACAGAGGACTGCCACTGTACGTTACCTGTACATGGAGCAAGATGAGGTGCGACAAGACACACTGCAGAGGGGAGGCCGCCTTTGACCACTTGTTTCTGTTTACCTGTGCCGTTCAGCACCAGAAGCAGCAGCCACTGTGGTCACTGTGGCTTCAGACAACTGAGCACACCTGGTGCAAGTGACTTAATATTCCTTTCCCTGACTGGGCAGGTACTTGATAAGGTCAGTACCCAAGGTGTAAAGGCCCATCTTCATATCTGGGGGCCAGCAGCAATAAGACCAATATTTTCAGTAGCCAGAACTCCTGCAGTGGTGGCCATTTCATGTAAATGCATCAGACGGGCACCCAAAAGGTAGCGGTCATGTGACCACTAACCATATTAGTTAGGGGCCTACGGTAATTTGTAAGCAGCCACAGGCTAGGCAATAGGACCCCCCCCACACACACACCATCAGAACATAACTTACTGTATTACTAGGCGCAATCTCTGCAGTGAGGTGCAGCTAGCCAGGGTCAACAGTTTCCTTTGCGAAACTAATAACCCTGCTTAAACAAACTGACATATGTACCAGCTGATGTAAACTTTCCTGTGAAACCACTTCCTGTCTTAGGGAGTAGCATACTTTAGATCCCTCTGGAACATTTGTCGTCAGTGACCCCATCAGCACAGTAACCATGGAAACTTTTAGATGGGGGGGGGGAGTTCTCTCTGTCACTGTATCTGTATAACAGGAACAAATAATCAGAAATGTTACCATGTCCCCCTTGTGTCTGAAATAAACCTTCAATGCTGGAGCCATATTGTTTGTTGCCATGTCCCTTCAACTTCTTTCATCTGATTGGTTGATTGTACTGCCCCTGACCTAACCAGCTACCATCCCAGTTATAACACCTGTTTCCCCCACACTGTGGCCTTAGTTGGTACAAACAGCAGTCTTATTTCTGGAAGTCTTACACCACAGTGGGGGTATCCAAAAACATAGAGCTGACAGAGTCTGTGTCAGACTTTTTTGGGACCCCCTCGCCTTGTTCATCCTGAGGATTGGGTTTTAGTTTCCCGTTCTGGTCTTTCCCAGTGGTGGATGATGTCTCAATGAATGCCACATGTCTGTTCAGACTGCCCTTCCCCACAGACAGTTCATGGCTTGGCGTCGTGCTGAGCATGGAGGAGTGTATACTGTCTTCATGCTGGCTTTTTTGTTTCCCTGTACAGCAGCAGCGGCATGGGGTCAAGTAAAGGTAGATGAGGACCAGAATAACACTGGCAATACATCCCACCAGGGTGGTGTATGCCGTGTTCAAAGTCTCGTGTGGCCCAAGCTTAGTGAAGTTATGCACTCTAACTGTCACGTAAAGAGTCTCATTGAGAGAACCACTGACTGCAAAGCAGGTGTAGGTCCCAGAGTCCTCTATGGTGACAGGGCGGATCTGTAGGCTTCCATTGTTCAGAACTACCATGCTCCGATTTCTTTCTGTAGATGAGATTAGTTCATTTTGGGGCGACACCCAGGCTTTGACCATGTCCCGCTGCCTGGTGTCACAGTTTATTATCACCGTCTCCCCCAAGTAGGTCTCCATATCTGATTCCTTAACAGAGCTGCAGTTCAGGAAGGCCTCACCTAGGTTAAGGATATTGACAGTCATTCTGTTGTATGAAAGGAGAAAGCACTTTAGCTCATCTCTGAATTCTACTGCAGAGCTGAACTCCCGTATGAACCAGTGGACAAAGAGCTCATACAGGCCACAGTCACAACTGAGTGGGTTATTGTGAAGGTACAAGTTGTTTTTAATCCAAGCTGGTAGCGCATGGAGTTCATGCAAAGGTAGAACCTTTAGTCTGTTGGAAGACATGTCCAACAACCTTAGTTCAGGAAGTCTTGACTTATCTTTTAGCAGCTCCAGAGGAAATCGACTTATCTGATTCTGGCTTAGGTAGAGCTTTTGCAGGTTCAAAACGCCTTCAAATGCTCCCCGCTCAACCTGAGAGATGTGGTTGTTGAAGAGGAGAAGGACTTCCAGCTCCCCTAGTTCACTGAAAAAACCCTCTTCTAGAACTTTAAGTTTGTTGGATGAGAGGTCAAGGTGCCTCAGGTGGGGCACCTGGGAAAAAGCCTCGGCAGAGACAAAGGTGAGTCCGTTGTGACTAAGCAGCAGGGTAAGCAGCTTGTTTAACTGGATGTGTGTCCAGTCGGCCCGCAGACGACTCAGGTTGTTATGGCTAAGATCCAGTAAGACTGTATAACGGGGCAGTCCAGTGGGAACGCTGATTAGCGCCTTCTTGGAACAGCTGATGATGTCACTAGCACATATGCAGGTTGAGTGGCAGTTCAGGACAGACCCATGTGCACCACTAACACAGCAGACAAACAGGAGCAGGCAGATGAGTGTAACACTTCCGGGGAATGACCCGACAGCAGGACCAGACCCCGGCACACAGCGAAACAACATGGTAGAGACCAAATGAGAAAAAGCGAAAAACAACAGTACTTCACATCCCAGTCCTGATGGTTGGCAAAAGCTGACACAGAATACGATGGGTCAAGGCACACATTAGGCAACTGTGCCGACGTCTCTGACGCTGTTGCTCTATAGCTGCTGAGACCTGGAGAGCTGGCGACCAGCCACCGACTCCGATTTGAATCACACAAGGCATGGCTACCTTTTCCTGCTGTTTACTGTCCGTCTTCCCCTGCAGCATATTAACTAGCACTGCAGGGCCTCTTCAATACACACACTCCATAGTTCAAAATAAATAAATAATTAACAACAGAAAACAGATTTCAGTGCCAGAGGAAAATCCTTCTGTACCACTGGCTGCTCCTTCAGTTTCTATCTTCTTTTGCTATGTAAGACTTAATGAGATTATTAGCATTGGACTGTCTGTCCCCTTAATATGTTTATTTTTTTAGTGCAGGGCTGCAGCAGTGTGGCCCTCACCCCAGATGAGGAACACAAGCATCTCCTCTCAAACCGGGACCTCCCCAAGAACAGAAAAAGAAAATGAAAGTTCAACTTACGTTAACATTTCCATTTCTTTTTTTTTTGTATGGTTAATTCTCCCAGCTCTGTTGTCCTTTTAATAAATATACATATATTTTTTTTAAATTCCTCAGTGACATGGCACTCATCTGCTTTCCTTGGAGGTGGGCTCTGCAGGTACCCTCTTTAGCTCGCAGCTGTTTCTTGTTAAAAACTGGATGACAGCCAGGCTGTTTCCTCCAAAACCCCAAACTCCTTTGCTGTTTATGTTCCGAGTTCAGCAGCTCCTTTTTTTAGAGCAATCCTTTTTAAAGCCAAGTGATGCTGTCAGGATCAATGCACGTCCCATTTTCCTCCTATCCACTCCTCCTTATTCCCTTTGACTGCGCACCGGATGTTTTTGCTCCCGAATGATACCGGGTTCGGATCCCGAAGGCACGGGGAAGCAGTCAGCAATCCTTTCTTCCTTTGCAGGCTGAATCAGTGAAGCAGCAGCAGCAGCCAGACGTGCCTCCCTTACTGATATCCAGCCGAGGAGAGTTCATTTGCAGCACATCGAACCGAAGCGTCACTCCTTCTGCAGTAGTCTGCCAGTCAGCGGTGCACCTCCTGCGTGCAGCCGCCCCCTTCGCTCGGTCCCCACTATATCCAGCTGTGCAAAGAATAAATCAGCCACGTGGTTCAGGGTGACAACAAAAGGCAGAGGGGAAGACCCAACTGAGCAGGGTGCAGCTGAGGTGGAGGCTGCACCGATCAGCGGGCTACTTGTGATCAGTCAGGCCGGGGCCAGCCTCCGTGCAGCAGCAGCAGCTGCCCCTCCGGGTCCCTTTTTTCTGCAGAAACACCTGCGGAGTCTTGCACCATGGAGAACCTGAGTCCGCGGTCCGTCCCGGCAGGCGGCAGCTGCACTGCAGAATGGGGCGCTTTGCTGACTGCGTTGCGATGGCTTCCCCTTAGGAATTGCGCCCTGCCCTCACTGAGGGCTCTCCAAGCGGCACTGCACTGCGCTCCCCCTATCTCTTCGCAGATAACATAGGAGGAATGCCGCTATTTGGGTTCAGGCGTTTTTCCTGCAGTACACAAAAATACCTTACAACCTGTTTATTCCTCTTCCTTTCTATGTGAGCAGGGGGCGGGGCTGTACAGGGTAAGGACCAGTAAACAGTAACTTACTATGAATACTGGGCTGCCATTGGCTGCATATTTGCCTTATTAGCCCAATGAACTAGTGCTGGCTTTTTACCCCTCAATTGCCAGACTTATTTTTATGGCAGGTCCAGTGCGCAAATACCCAATTGAATTAATAAAACAACCCCCTTCCCAAAAGGTGATGAATGCAAATATTTTCAGAGTTCAGAGGGTGGCCACGTGCCCAGCAGAGGGGACCACCTGGAAATTTCCAGGTATCCTGGTGGACCAGTCCGACTCTGGAGCCAACTATTCTGTAATCACCTTGTGTTCAAAACGATCCTTTCCCATTTATTTCTCTGGGGGCATAGCAACAGCTGTCAGAAAATGACAAAATGCTACTGTGGCACCCAAAAGGTGGTCATGCTCTCCACATAGACTGCTGTTTCCAAATGGTTGACTTGGCATGCTACATTCCTGATTGTTGTTATTCCGCTGGTGGATAATATTTATTTATTTATTTAAAATGTTTAACTCCGAGAGGCACACTGAGCCGAAGCTCCTTTCCAGCCACAACACGGGGGGAGGGGAAAGGGGGAGAATACAGTAAACAGGCTGATTATATTTTAAATATGACATACAAGTAATGAAAAGTAATAAATAACAATGGATTGGTATCATATGAAATAATTACACAACAACTTGGACTTCCAGTTTAACAAAATAGATATTTCCCTTAGAAGCCATAATTTTTTTTTTTTTTTAGTTGTTTAACCATGAGTAGCACACTAAGCTGAAAGCTTTTTTACAGGAGCGACCTGGGAGCACAGGGAAGTTAAGTGACTTGTTCAGGGTCACACAGTATGCAAGTGGAAGCTGGGGGATTCAAACCCAGGTCTGGTCTGCTGGATGTCATCAGATTTGCAGCTTAGAGCCTTAAACCACTGCACTATACTGCCTCCCACTTACTTACCAACTAATGTTGACTTTTCCAAAAAAGAAATATAGGAGACATTTCTTCACTCAAAGAATCATTCCAATATGGAATGGACTTCCAAAGGATATAGCAGAAGTCAAAAATGTTAACATATTTAAAACTAAACTTGATAAGTACCTACTAAACTATGGGAGCAAAGTGACCTGCTAGAGCGGGGGAGGGGAGGGGAGGGCCGATATGGGCACATGCCTTCTGTCCATTCCATTAGCTCCAAGTATCCAGTACCCAAGTAAGTTAACATTACCCGGAAACTAAAGAAAATAATCATGGTAGGCGAAAGAACGGGAATGATCGTGGGGGTTGGGGGTGAGGGAAAAGATTGCAGTAGGCAACAGAAAACAGAGGGGTGAGAAAAAGAAGAGTGCAAAAAAGATAGGTTGGGTCGGGGTGGAGAGACAGTGCATAATTACAGCAGTCAGGAGGAAGAAGGACTGGAGCAAGAGGAAGGGTGGGACTGGGAAATAGTGCATTTTAAACAGTGCAGCGATGGAGATAAATGAAGGGAGCTTGAAAGAGAGTTCCAGAGGGAAGGGAAATGGTAAGAGAAGGCTGCCTGCCCTGAACTGGAGTGAAGTCAGGGGAAGGAGAAGGTATGGGGGTCTCTAGAGCGAAGCTGGTAAGAGGCGGTGATGAGGGGTAGAGGAGAGACGAGAGGTAAGAGAGGAGAGATTCAAACCAGAATCTGGAAATAAGGGAGGTAGCATGGAGTTGTTGGCATATAGGAAGAGAAGGAAGGGAGAGGGAAGAGTAGAGGGTACAGTGGTGAGTGCGGGGGAGGGGGAGCATTGGAGGTGAAGTGACAAAAAGCATTAAAGAGAATGTCTAGTCTAGAGAGGGATGAGGCAGGGGCAGAACCAAAAATTACATTGGTGTAATCAAAAAGAGGGAGGATCATTTTGGTAAGCACCTATCAGCAGTAGTATAGAATAATGTCTTCCCAGTATGGCACTATGACCCTGGAACAACTGAGGAAGATCTGTGGGGAGAAGGGCATTCCTAGTGAAACAAAAATTAAAATAAACTCACAGAGGCCCTTATGGAAGCTGAGGTGGAGGAAGTGCCACCTCACTTAGGCCACAGGTGGTGACTTCAGAGATCCAGAGCCCAGTGGAAAAGAAGCCATCTAAAGACAAAGAGATGGAGCTGAGGAGGCTGCAGATGCAGGAGAAACAGCACGAGAATGAGCAAAAGTTTGAATGGAATTCGAGGAACGACGGCTACAGAGAGAGGCCGAAGAAAGGCAGCGCCAGGCAGAGGCTGAAGAAAGGCAGCTCCAGAGACAGAGAGAGAGAGAGAGAGAGGGAGGGAGAGACTGAAGAAAGACGATGCCAGGCAGAGGCAGAAGAAAGGCAGCAACAGAGAGAGTTTGAGCTGGAAAAGCTGAAGTTCCAACAGACAGCAACCCCAACAACACCCGAGCAGGTAAGTGCTGGGGTTGGATTTGAAACTCCAGGACTGTGGTACAAGTTAAATTCAAAATTAATGGCTGAGTTTAAAGAGGGGGAGGATATGGGCATGTGTTTGAATTCATTTGAAAAGGTCTGTATCCAGGCCAATCTGCCCAAAGAGACCTGGAGTTTTCAGCTGTCTCCACTGTTTACAGGCCAGGGGAAGGAAAGAATTGGGGCAGATGGACAACGTTGACAATAAAGATTTTGATAAGCTAAAAACTGCTTTATTAAAAAAAATATGATCTGAACCCTGATACATTCAGAGTACAGTCCTGGAAACTCCAAAATGGGCCAGAAATGAGCTTTGAAGAATTAGCCACTAAACAGCATCAATATTTAAAGCATTGATGGGAGGGGTGAAAGCAGATTCTGTTGAAGCTATTGAAGGGGTGGTATTGCTTGAACAGTTTTATTGGATTTGCTCACCTGACTTAAAGCTTTGGCTAGAGGACCGATCCTAAGGCAGCCAAAGAGGCTGCAGAGCTGGCAGATCGCTATGCTCAAAGCAGGGCTGCTCCCAAGGGGGATTCAGGTGTGAAAGGGAAAAGTAGGCATTTTGGACATTCAAAAACCAAAGGGACCCTGCAAAAAGAAGGGAAGGGAACCCCCAGGTGCCCAAAAGGGGGTTTAGGGACACGAACAATGATGAATGCTGGTATTGTAAGCAGCCAGGCCATCTTTCTAGGCAGTGTCCTAAGAAAGCTCAAAAGGTAAAAGGGTCTGTGCAAACTGAGACAATTGCCCACTGTATCTCTGAAGCTATCCCTGACAATATGAGGGGGATCAGTCACCCAGTCATGGTGAATGGGGTGCAGACTAGAGGGCTAAGGGATACAGGAGCATCTCTTACCCTGGTGAAAGGGGATTTGGTGGGGGCTGAACAAATACTGCCAAATCAGTTTGTCTTTGTAAGGAATTACACAGGGAAAAGAAAACTTACCCATTAGCCAGTGTTATCCTGGATTGGGGAGATGCAGGTGAAGGGGCAAGGAAGGTGGCTGTAGCTGAATAACTCATTATGGATGTTATTGTGGGGAATGATGTTCCACAGGGGGTGGTTTGTGCTGTGACCAAGAGCCAAAAGAATAGGGGCTTCTGTGATCTTCAGGACCCCACAGAAATTCAGACAGGAGAGGTTGGGAGACAGGACAGCCAACCTGTGGCTTTTTTTAAAAAGGATGCTACCAGGGGAATGGAACCTCCCCCAGTGGCACTTAACCCAACTGCTACTGAGGGCTGCTCTCAGCAGGGAGGGGTGACACATAGCCCGGGGGAAGGGGAAGATTGTGATACTGAGTTCCCTACTGCCACGGCTGAGGACCTCTGCCTGGGAATTGATGGGGCCACGCCCCATGCTCTGGGTAAGTGGGAAGACTTAGCAGCAGCACAATGGACAGACCGTAGCATAAAGAAGCTGAGGGCCTATGCAGAGTCTGCTGGGACACAGGGGGGGTGGCGGAAAACATAGAGTGTATTGGGACAATGGACTGTTATACACACAGGACATCAGGACAGAGGGAGAGGCGATGGGCAGGCAGCTTGTTGTTCCCCAGGAGTATCATGGGTTATTGCTCAAGGTAGCTTATGATATTCCCAAGTCTGGACATTTGGGCATTGCTCACACTATGCAGCGCTTAGCCCACAATTTCTATTGGCCCTATATTACCAAGCAGGTGAAGGATTACTGCAAATCCTGTCACCGGTGTCAGGAAATAGGGAAGGCTAGAAGCAAAGACAAGGCTGCCCTGATTCCCTTACCACCTGTAGAGGAGCCATTTCAGAAGGTTGGAATGGATATTGTGGGTCCTTTGAATACCCCAAGTTGCTCTGGGAAATGGTATATATTGACAGTCGTTGCTTACACTAACTGCAACCCCGAAGCCATTGCTCTGTCCTCCACTAAGGCGGACAAAGTGGCAGCCGCTTTGTTGGGGACTTTCTCCCATGTTGGGTTTCCACAGGAGGTTATCTCTGATCAAGGGGGTAACTTCATGTTGAACCTAATGAAGTGTTTGTGGAACAAGTGTGGTGTCGTACAGAGGTGCACAACGCCTTACCACCCACAAGCCAATGGTCTCATAGGGAGATTTAATAGGACCCTAAAAGCTATGCTTATGGCATTTGCAGAGCAGCATGAGTGGTACTGAAAGAAATATCTGCCCCACTTGCTGTTTGCCTACAGGGAAGTGCCACAAGAGTCAATCGGGTTTTCACCCATCGATCTCTTGTATGGATGCAGGGTGAGGGGCCCCCTAGATTTAATACAAGAGGACTGAGAAGGTAAACATGCCACTCAGGGGACTCCCATAGTGGAGTATGTGTTAAAATTCAGGGAGACACTGAAGGAGCTTATGGGCATGGTCCAGAACAATCTGGCATCTTCCCAGCAAAAAGAAAAGACCTGGTACAATTGTGGAACCAGAGCTCACTCGTATGGGGTAGGGCAGGTGGTTGTGGTTCTGATCCTGGTCCGGAAGGACAAGTTGTAAGCTGAGTGGGTGAGGCCATATAAGGTAGCCCGGCAGGTAAACAATGTTAATTACATTGCAGAGTTGCCTGACCGAAAAATGCACTCATAGGATATATCATGTGAACATGATAAAGCCATATTTTAATAGGGCTGACATGGTACTTGCAGTTTGCAGTCCTGGGGAGGAGCTAGGTGGGGAAGACCCCCTTCTCGACTTGTTAGCCGAAAGCAAGCAGGCGTCATCTGTGGAGACCATCAAGTTGTCACCTCAGTTGACACCTGGACAGGCCCAAGAATTGAGGACCATTTTGCAAGACTTTGCCCCTTTATTTACGGCAAAGTCTGGAAGGACACCGCTAGTGGTGCATGACGTAGACACTGGAACCCAAGCACCCATACATAGGACAGCTTTCCAGGAGTCAGAGACTGTCCTCAAGGACATTAGGAGGGAGGTGGAAGAGATGCTGGGTCTAGGGGTGATCCAGAAATCCCACAGCCCCTGGGCCTCACCCATAGTCCTTGTACCAAAACCAGATGGGACTACACGGTTCTGCGTAAATTATTGTGGGCTTAACGCCATCACAAAATTTAACACCCACCCAATGTCACACACAGATGAACTGCTTGATAAACTGGGAGGGGTGACATACTTGACTACAGCAGACCTGACAAAGGGGTACTGGCAGGTGGAACTGACTGACAGGGCTAGGGAAACATCAGCATTCATCACTCCAGTCGGCCTGTTCAAGTTCAAGCTCATGCCCTTTGGGATAAAGAATGCCCCTGCTGCATTCCAGTGGTTAGTAAATCAGGTTTTACAGGATATGGAGGACTTTGCAGTCACCTACCTGGACAATATTTCTATCTTCAGCAATAGCTGAGAGAAACACCTGACACACCTGAGGGAAGTGTTTGACCAAATACAAGCCGCAGGTCTGACTATTAAAGCCAAAAAGTGCCAGGTGGCCATGGCAGAGGTTGCTTATTTGGGACATGTGGTGGGGCAAGGCCAACTCTGCCCAAACCAAGCAAAAATAGAGGCTATTGCATCATGGCCCATGCCTGAAACCCAGAGACAAGTCAGGAGCTTTCTTCGGACAGCAGGGTATTATAGAAAATTTGTTCCCAACTACAGCTCCCTGTCCACTCTTTTATCTGGATTGCTGACAAAAAAATAAACCTAGGAGGGTAAAATGGGACGGTGGACACAGACTGTGAGCAGGCCTTCACACAGCTGTAAACCTCGCTATGTAGTGCCCCAGTGCTTGCTAGCCCAGATTAGGACAGGCCATTTGTGGTACAGACAGATGCCTCAGATGTGGGAATGGGTCAGTCCTCAGACAAGTATCCAATCAGGGGAGAGAGCACCCCATTGTATACTTAAGCAAGAAGCTGCTTCCACGGGAAAAAGCCTATGCAACAGTAGAAAAGGAATGTCTTGCCTTAGTTTGGGCATTAAAAAAACTTGAACTGTACCTTTATGGGAGGCATTTTAAGGTCCAAACAGACTACAACCTGTTGGTATGGTTGGGCCAAATGGGGAAAACAAATGGAAAACTTCTGAGATGGAGTATGTCCTTGCAGTCGGGTGGTGGAGCCATGGAATGCACTACCTAGGGGGCTGGTGGAAGCAGAGATAGTGGAGGGGTTCAAGAGGGGGTGGGACAGGTACAGGGGAAGGGTTCTGGAAGCAAAATCCAATGCAGCAAGAATATCCGGAACTGGGAAGGGAGAAGCCAGAGAAGGCGAGGGGGACAGCAAGGTCAGCTCCCAGGGTGGGGGCTGACCAAACGAGCAGACACGAAAGACCGTTAGGCCTATTCTGCTAGCATTTTAGTATGTTAGTCTTATGACATGGAGATCTCACAAAGGCCTAGGTCTAAGAATGGGAGTGCAGATGGCCTATCTCGCATACTGAATCTATAACAGAACTGAGGAGAACTGCCTCCAATTGGGGCATGTTCTCCCCAGGTTCTGTTTTAGGAGGGAGGGATGTTGCCAGATAGGCCTATATCCTCTATGTATGTTCCTATTGTATAGACTGTAATGTACTTTAGAGTTAAGACACTGTTTCTTTAAAAGACTTTTAAGAGTAAAACAAAATAGCCAGAATGTCTGTAAAAACTAGGTTGGGTCTGGTCCTTCTCCAGATAAGGGACCAACAGGTTTATTACTCAAAAAGTCCTAAACTATTAGATAAAACTGGGCATGTAGTTTCCAATAACAGGAAATAGGTCACTGAATGGTCTAGGGGTCAGGGGTCAAGCCAAATGTATGGACCAGATGTACATGGGTTTGACATGGAACCACAGTGACACCTACAGGAGGAGGTAAACTGTTGCGCCCCAAACTCTATATTCCAAAAATGGTGGGTGTGGCTTGAAAATGACCAGCCTTTATCTAATAGACCCATTTTGAACATCAGAGCAGTTTAGCAGTTTTAATTTATAGTCAACAGCTGGAAGACTTGGAGGGTCTCAGAGCTGAGATTTTAAGCTGTTACAGTATATATTTTGGGCTGAAGTACATGGGATTTTGGTACTACCTTTAGAAAAAGACCTGCAGTCTTGTGGAAACTGATTTTTCACATACTGAACAGAAAATTCTGATTTTAAGTCAGAATTTTGGAAACCAACACTTTTCACCAAGGAAGCACCTGGGGCCTTTTTTTTTTAAAAAAAAAAAGGACCTTCAGAGAACTGACTTGATCACAGATTTGCTACAAACTTTGTTGCTTAATGAACTTTCACCTACAGGGAGAGAACTTTAATCTCTGCAATAACATTTAATTTTTCTGGACTCTAACATCAGAATAAGTTATAGTTTAGAATAACAGTATCTAGTGTTTTCAGTAAACCATTCAGTGTTATTTTTGGTATTGTCTGCAATTCAAAGATATTTCAAATTATAGAATTTATTGTGTTGTTTTTATTTAGGTAAACTTTTATGATTTTCTTATCAACTCTGCCTGGGGTCTGATTGTGTGATCTAACATTTTAACAGAAGGGGTTTGCAAAGACTGTGTGCCTCGATAACGAAGATAGTGACTGCTCTGCTATCCTACAAAATTATTCTGGCAAGAGGCTTCCAGTGGCAGCGGTGGGGTTCAAACCCCAAACATAGTACAGAGTCAAGGGAACTCAAAATTACAGTTTCCATCCTCCCACTAGGAAAAGGAAGGTTGGTGATTCTTCCTGAACTCTATAACTGCTCATGAGTTCTGTAAAAAGGGGGCTCCTGTCTGTAAACAGGAGGTCCTACTGTGCCTTGGGGCTGGGCTCGTGACAACATGGAGGAGGGGAGCAACAGTAGAGTGATTTTTCCTGAACCCAGATTGATACAGAGAGAGGAAGTCAAAAGAGTTGAGGAAATCAGAAAGATACGCAGAAAAAGAGTACAGTGTGGTGTGTACAGGAGGGGAAAGGGCTCCCTCCCCGCCACCAGCTTTAGCAGGCTTGAACTGTGCATTCACATAGGGCTCCAAGATCAGGGAGACCCCAAAAAGCCTCAGCTGTCCAGCTGGCCTCCTTTTTTCCTTGGTTCTCCGTATTCTAATTCAAGTAAAGTGCAAAACTGACACAAAAGTAGCTGAAAATGAATATATGAGGACACTATGGTAGGGATGAGGATGGTCCTTTGAGGCTTCACAACTTCTGACATGGAGCACCAGCAAGGAGGTTCACACAGGGCCCCAGGATATCTAGGGCCAGTGCCTTATTTTCTGATGCATCCTAGCCAATCATGGCTTTGGTAGTAGCAGCTTTTCTGGGCTGCACGGTGTTGTGATGACAAAAGAGTTTTGGAGCCAGTGGAAGGAAAATAGAAAAATGTGGCAGCTCACTGCTGCTTCTCCCACCTCAAGGCCACCATACAGAGCAGAACACAGCCTTTCCTCTGTGCAAACTGGGAATATCTTCCAAAAATCATTCCTTGTGGGAGTAAAACTTTCTATCAGGGTGCAGGCAATGGAGATGGTGCGGCCCATGTGTGACATCACACACCATAGCCAATAACCATTGCTGATGCTCTAACTGCCTCAGCTCTGGTTTTCCCACCATCCAGTATGATCTGCAGAGTGAACCTCAGGACCCCAGTTCATGCTTCCACTTTATTTTTCGATAATTTTCTAACACTGTGTCCATCTATAAGAGAGTCAAAGCCCCAAACCTAAGACTTTCAGTGATGTCATGGATGGAATGGTCACCTAACTCTAGAGTTCCTTCTCTACTCTTCTATTATCCCCATAAAAACCTGCACTAACACTTCAAGATTGGCCTCCAGAAACAGACACACAGCAATGGTGAAGCCCAACAAACTGAAAGTGGTGCCCCACTGAAAGATGGCACTGGATCCCGGACAGAGTTTTCTGACTCTCTCAGGCCTTGGAGCTCACACAGGCTGCAGCAGGATCCCCGATCAAATCAAAGAGGACCCCACTTAAACAGGTCACACTGGAGACCATTTATAAGGAGATCCTGGAGTCCCAAGCCGATGTCAAAGAAGCCATGAGGAAAATCAGAAAATATGTGGCTACACTAGAACAGCAAACCAATTACCTCAAATGGCAAGCTACAACCACAGGCAACTGTGTTGGTGATAGAGAGACCACATAAAAGGATATCCTTGAAATACAGACCCTCCTTATAACCTGACAAGAGGACTCTGAAACCGAACCAGGTGCAAAAACATCCACCTTTATGGGCTCTCTAAAATTTCAGATGGCTCTGGCCTGGCAGAGTTCCTTGAATCTGTTCATCACACAGTGCTTGTGCTAGGTCCAGACTTTGCCTTATAGTACAGTGTGGTTCAATATAAGGACAACTGCAGAATCAAACCATACAAGGGCGAGGGTCCTAGACTTCAGGAAAACAGATTTTATAAAGATGAGTGCACGCCTCAGGGATGGCTAGGTAGGGGAGGGTTGGCCTGGAGCGGGGGTTGGAGGAACAGTGGGTGAAACTAAAAGGGGTATAGTAAAGGCAACAAACCACTGCATCAAGCAAGTGAGCAAAAGAAAGAGGAAAAAGAGAGCACTGTGGTGCTTGAAAGAGGTGACTGAAAAGGTAAAGGCTAAAATGGTAGCATTTAGAAGGTATAAGGAGACACATAGAGGGGGGGATATGGAGGTGTATCAGGAGAAACAGTAGAAAGCAGTAAGGAGCACAAAGATGCAAACTGAAGAGAGAATAACCCAGGCAGTGACAAAATGGGGCAAGGCATTTTTTAGGTATGTATGCGAAAAGAGGAAGACCAGGGAGGAGCTGTAAAGTTAAAGGTGGGGGACTGGGAGAGGGGGGACCTGGAAAACCATACATCCTGAACAAAACCTTCTGCTTAGTGCTTACAGAAGGAAGGAGAAGGGTAGGGGCCACAAAAAGTAACAGGAGCTTTGGGGAGGGGGGACACCAGTCCTGTTTTGGAGGAGATAGTCCTGAAGAGACTTGCTAACCTGAAAGTGGACAAAGCAATGGTGCCAGATGGGGTGTATCCAAAGATACTGAGGGAGCACAGGGAGGAACTAGCTGCACCTCTGACAGCCATATTTAGCAGTTCACTGGAACAAGCAGCGGTTCTGGAGGACTGGAGGAGGGCAGATGTAGTCCCACTTCACAAAAGTGGCAGCAGGGAGGAGGCTGGCAACTATAGACCAGTCATCCTGACATTGGTGGTGATAAAGTTAATGGAATCACTGCTGAAGGACAGGATTGTGGAATACCTTGAATCCAACGGGTTACCATGGCAGCATGGATTCACGGGGGTGGGGGTGGGGGGTCGTGTCAAACAAATCTTATAGATTTCTTTGACTGGGTGACCGAGGAACTAGATCAGGGTGGAGTGGTGGATGTGGCCTACCTCAATTTCAGTAAGGCTTTCCACACTGTTCCACATAGGAGACTAGTAAGTAAGCTGGGTAGCTTAAGAGTTGGTCCAAAGGTGGTAAACTGGGTAAGAAATTGATTAGGGGATAGGCAACAGAGGGTGCTGGTAAATGGAGTTCACACTGAGGAAAGAAAGGTGACCAGTAAGGTGCCTAAGAGATCAGTGCTGGGACTGGTCCTCAATATCTTTATAAGTGACATTGCAGAAGAGCTGGAAGGGAAGGTCTGCCTCTTTGCAAATGATGTCAAAATCAGCAATAGGGTGGACGCTTCCAAAGTGGGATGGATATGGAAAGGATGAGCAGCCACCTGAAAAAATTCAAGAAGAGGTCAAGGGTATGGCAGCTGGGTTTCGATGTGAAAAAGTGCAAAATAGTTCACTCGGAGGTCAGAAACCCCAAAGCAGAGTACAGAATGGGTGGAGTGGTATTGGCAACTACCAAGCAGGAAAGGGACCTTGGGGTAATCATATCCAGTCACCTAAAGGTGGCCAGGCAGTGTGACAAGACAGTTGGGAGGGCTAGTGGGATGATGGGGTGCACAGGACGGGGTATCACCAGCAGAACGAGGGACTTGTTGTTTCCCCTTTATGGCTTGCTGGTAAGACCCCACCTTGAGTATATTGTCTAGTTCTGGAAATCACATCTTTGGAAAGACATAGACAGAGTGGAGTCTGTTAGGGGTCTTAGCTTTTCTCAGGTTCTTGGTGGTAATAAACCAGCAGAAGAAACAACAGACAAGTGGCATACGCGGTAATAAACTTGTTTATTACTCAAAAGCAGACATGCCCTGAAACAGGTCTTACCAAATAGACACTGGGAGCCAGAGTTTCCCAATACCCCATTGTATGAAGACTGTCTCAGAGAGAATACACAATACAACAGGTTACATACTGTGATAATCACCATAGCAACTATTACTTTGTGCAGGCATTAGATATGTAAAACAGGCCTTATTGGCCAAAGCTCAGGTGGCTCCACATTGTATCTAGAGATATACAAAGGTGCAAAATCAGCTAAAATAAGAACAAAGAACACATACAAAATACAGGAAATCGGTGCGATGCTACATAAATCTGCATGATGGCAGTGTAGGCTATACAATAACTCCTCAGAAGAATATACAAAGAACACAGAAATGTATTCTCAGCACGTTACTCATGCATTTCAATAATAAGCATAGTAATAATATTGGCAATAATCACAATTATGTCCCTGGTAACTTACTGTTATACAATAAGTGCCAATGCCCTAAATGTTAGTATTGATTATGTATATAACATAATAGATATTGTCAGCGGTGCACAGTCAGTTACCAATGAGGGTGAGGGAACCAAGTGTAACAAGGGGGTCCAGAGGAGGGCAGCTAAGATGGTGCAGGGTCTGTACCAAAAACCCTATGACAAGAGACTAAATGACCTTAGTATGTACAGCCTGGAAGAGAAGAGGGAGAGGGGGCTATGAAAGAGACCTTTAAATATCTCACAGGGGTAAATAAGGTACAGAAGTGGAGTAACCTGTAGAAAAAAAGGAGCTCAAGAACAAGGGGATGTGCTGTGAAGCTGGAGGGGGTAGATTCAGGAGAGGTGTGAGGAAGTACTTCTTCACAGAAAGAGTGGTGGATTCCTGGAACAGCCTTCCAGTGGAGGTGGTTGGGGTGAAAACAGTGGTGGGGTTTAAGAATGCAAGGAATAGCTGGCCTGGTGGCACTGAGGGTTGAGGCGCTGGATGCCACACCTCATGCTGTGCTGGCAACCCAGGTTCGGGAACAGACACAGGTCACTGGGGAGCTGGCATGGGGGGGAGGGTGTGAGCAGGATCAAACTGCCTAATGGTGGCTCTCTTCTACTCTCCCGGGGAAGGGGGTTGCCCTCCCACAGTCCTGCTGCCTCTGGGTGGAGGTCCGGTGGTGGCGAGCTGGGTAATGGCAACCGGTAGGGTGGGGCGTTCCATAGTGCATGACACGCGTATGCCTCCACATGCATGTGCTCATGCTGAGGACATGTGGGTGGGTGAGAAAAAGTGGAAAAATGGATAACAAATAATAGAAAAAAAAAGAATGCAAGGAATAGGCATAAGTGATTCATAGTGGAAAGGAAGATGCTGAGAAAGAGATAGCGTTCAAGTAGGGTTAACGTTATGCTGTAGGTAGGAAAAAATAGACAGACTGGGTGGGCCAAATGGCCCTTATCTGCCAACAAATTCTGTGTTTTTATATTGAGTGCAGACACTGGACCCAAGCCTGCCTCTCCAGATGCATGCCTGAGATACATCATTATCTGTTATCTTAATTATGTTGTTGAGAAAATTCTTCAGCTGACCTGGAAGTAAAAAAATCTGTTTTGTGGCCATACTGCAATTTATTTTGACAATGATTATGCTCTGGACACAATGAGACAGAGGAGGGAATACATACCAATCCTCCAAGCCCTCCGACAGAAGCAGCTCAAATCCAGGACAACTTAACCTGCTTACTTGTTTGATTGTATAGTATGCTGAAGGACAAAAAAAAAAAAAAATAGCATCTGAAGCACTTGCAGATTTAAGCCAGAGGTATTTCCATACCCGATCGAGGCCCCAGATGCACTGCTTCCTCTGCCCAGCTGCCACAATGGCAAACCAGCTAAACCTTCAAACACTGCAGCAGCTAGATGGAATCCACAATGGGAGATATCCTGTCTCACCTGAAAACCTTTAAAAGGAAATTTTTACCATTTTTAAAAAACAAACAGGAATGTTTATGTAATATGTAGAAATTGTGCAATTGGTGTATTATCATATTGTATGTTATTCTGTTTATGTTATTTGTTACCATTTGTCACCTGTGAAAACGAGCATTTTGATCATCAGGTCTACAAGTATAAAAAATAAATGAAAATGAAATGAAAACCTTCAGAGGAGAGCAACCTCCACCATGAATTTGCTCTCTCTGCTCGACTCCCTGATAACTCAGTCAGTGAGCAAGTTCTGCTCCAGGGCTCCTCTGTGCCAGGTAGGAGAAAACTTCATAACCTGAAAAAAACAAAACCGGCACCAGAGATAAGGTGAAGAATAAAAAGTTTCGCTCAGCAGAGCATCATCAGGGTGACGCTCTGCTGAGCGAAATCAGTAGAGGAACCGTATCTACTCAATATATCAATAAATCACCAGGGACAGATAATATCCACCCTGGAGAGAGTAAAGAATTGGCAGTTCATATAGCGTCACCTCTGACTTATATCTTCAATCTTCACTGACGGGGAGGTTCCAGGACTGGAAGGATGCTACAGTGGTTCCATTATTAAAAAGGGGCCTAAGGCAGAACCATCCAACTTTAGACCTGTGAGTCTGACTTCAATCATAGGGAAGTTATTCGAGGGTATCTTAAAAGAAAAAAAATATTAGATTCCTTAGGTGAACAAGGGTTAGTAGATCCCTTGCAGCATGGATTTACAAAGGCAAGATCATGTCAAACAAATCTTCTGTCCTTTTATGAAAAAGTTAATAGGGAATTGGACATGAGGAATTCTATGGATGTGGCCTTCATGGATTTTGCGAAGGTGTTTGACAAACTGCCTCACTTAGAGTTATTGAAATTACTAAGGGAAGTTAAGATACAAAGCAATATAATTCATTGGATTTCTGATTGGCTAAAAAATAGAAGACAGAGGGTAGCTATAAGAGGAACACTATCAGATTGGGCACCTGTTACCAGTGGGGTGCCACAGGGATTAGTTCTTGGGCCATGTTTGTTTAACATCTACATCTCTACCCCACAATTACAAAACTCAAAGGTATGGTTATACAAGATTGCGGATGACTGTAGGTTTGGATCAGTGGTGAATAATGTTATAGATGGGACTCAGTTGCAGGGGGCATTAAATGAGATTGTGGAATGGACCAGGGTAAATAAATTGGAGTTGAATGCTTCTAAGTGCAAGATAATGCATCTGGGAAAACATAATATGGAACTAATATATAAATTAGGCACAGATCCATTATTAGAGACACATGAGGAAAGAGACCTGGGAGTCAAAATTACAAATCAACTAAAATTTGATACACACTGTAATAATCAGATTAGAAAAGCAAGCTAAATTCTTAATTGCATATTGAGACATATCTCAAGTAGGGATAGTAAGGTGTTGATGCCACTTTATAGTGCCTTGGTTAGACCTCACTTGGAATATTGTGTCCTAGTGTGGTCCTTTTATAAAAGAGAAGATATACCCAGAACTGAGGGTGTCCAGAGATGAGCCACTAAAGCTATTGCTTCATTAAAAGCCAAGTCTTATAATGACAGATTAGAAGCATAAAGTACTCAGTCATTAGATATTAAAAACATAATATTCAGTCCCGGCCCTGTGGCGCTGAAGGTTGAGGTGCTGGATGCCACACCTCGCGCCACGTTGGCAACTTGTGTTTGGGAATAGACTCGGGTCACTCGGGGGTTGGCAAGGATGAGGAAGGATTGAGTGTCCATAGACAACTGTCCTTCCTCAGGGAAGGGGGACAGTATGGTGCGCTGTTTGCCTGACACCCAGTGGCGGCTGGGTTTCAGCACATGCGTGCCGTCAGAAGGGGAAGGCCTCATGCACAGGGCATATGGCTGCCTCTGTAGAGGCAGAGTCCAGCCATCTCCACCCATTGCATGTACAGGGGCCCGGGGAGAAAGTGGTGGAAAATAATGGGAGCTGGTAGGCTCTGTGACGGCCTGATGTGCCACCATGCCCCAATTCTGGATTGTGCTCTGGGGTGGGGAGTAAAGCTGGTGCTCCTCTCCCTGACCCCGCTGTGGGGGGTAATCAATGGGGGAACTCTGGGGCATGACTAGTGCCTGGTGATCAGGGCCAGAAAACAAGTCCCGCAGAGGGAAGGCCAGAGCCGCCTGCCTAGCTCCATGGAGGCAGAGAAAAAAAAAAGTAAATAAACAACATAATATACATACTGAAATAGACAGTACAATATTGACATCAGAAAGAGACTCTGGCTCTAGTCCAGACAATCAAGGGCACGCATCTTATTTCCAGAATTATACCATGTAGAACTTTATTTACAGTCACCCTTCAGTTATGGCTATGACACCATTACCATCTTCTCACAGAATATAAATGAGCTAATCAAACTAGTCAAATGTACAAATTATTTGCAATATATACTGTCCCACCCAACATATGTCATATTTGTACAAGAAAGCCACCTTTCCCTACAGGAACTTCTAAGTTCTCATAGGGAGGATACAATAAAGTGCATGCCTCTTGTTACAAGCAGTGGAAGTACAGAGCAGTAGCTGTACTGATGCCCACCACTATTTGGTACTATGTGAAATGTGTGAAAAAGTAACAGTGACGGGTGATTACGGTGAAGGATTTTGGGCGACTGCAGATACAACAACTTTCGTATCACCCCCCGCACCCCCCCATGTGAGGGCCATTGCCCCCACATCCCCTTTACTTAATATTCAAACTCCGGGGGGGGGGTGCAACTCGGGAGGGGAGACTCCCCAGTCGCCATTTCTGTAGTCACCCATTTTCATCACCGTTATTGTCCTTGTTTTTTACATCATCGCTGTTATCACGGGTCACCCCACTACTCTGTTTGTACTGCAGCAGGAATATAGTGATCCAGTGGGCAGATGTATCATTCTGTAAGGCTGTTTGTATGATGCAGAGGTCACTCTAGCAAATGTCTATTTCCCTCCCATTCTAATACTGTGCTCCCCCGCCACTTCCTAAACAAACTGATGGACCTCCTCCAGGGCCAACTTATTCTTAGAGAAGATTTCAACTTAACCCTGTCTATAGATTTAGACACCTCCCACCCAGCTAAATACCAGGCAATGGCTGCTCAGAAGTTTCTTTGCATTAACGTGGCCCAACTCAAGATAATAGACATCTGGCGGACATGTTTTCCCACTGGACAAGTCTATACATACTAGACCTCTCGCTACAGTAGCAAGTCATGTATTGACTACTTTTTTTCAATCCGCGAACACATCCACACAGTCCAAGACCTTTCATATAGACCATGGATACTACTGGACCACAATCCTCTATTGCTTAAACTGAATTTGGGTAAAATACCTAGATCTACTTTCTGGAGGTTTAACACCTCCATTCTCAAAGATGAGGAATTTAAGGGTTTAATTCAGGACGGGATGTAATAAACAGTATCCGAAAATTCCTCTCCTGATATTTTCACTCCCATCGTTTGGGACACTTTGAAAACGGTTTTACATGGAGACATTATCTCTTTTGCCTCCAGGAAGAAACTGCGCCAAACTGAGAAATATGAGCAGTTGGTGGAGCAGCTCCATACACCGCAACTATTATAAACCCTAGGTGACTTGGTCATTTCAGAAAAGATGAAGACCTTAAAAAGAGAAATGGAAGTCATCCTGGATCCTGAGTGCACCAGGCCTTCACTTTTTTGAAGCAGCATTCATTCTATGAATGGGGAGTCAGAGGCACACACTTGTTGGTCCAGAGACTCCGTAATCAGAGGCAAGCAGCACGCGTGCCTTAGTTATCTGACCCTTTCACAGGTAGCCTGACCTATAATTCTCATTGAATCTTGAAAGTCTTTCAGGACTACTATCAACATTTATACACAGGTTCTTCCCCCTCCACCCTTCTCGGATATGACACTCTACCATGCGAACGTCTCTCTTCCCACACTAATTGTTTTTATAGAAAGAGACCTAAACTGCCCTGATATAAATTGAGGAACTGCATTCTGTACTCACAGATGCTAAAATGCAGAAGTGTCCTAGTCTAGAAGGATACCAGGTAAATTGATTTAAGGCTTTTTCAGAGCTTCTCACTCCATATATGCTTCCAGCATTCAAGGCATTACACAGTAGGAAGGGGAAATTGTTTAACCAGGAAAGGCACACTAAGCTGAAGCTTGTTTCCAGTTGCAGCCTGGGAGCACAAGGAAGTTAAGTGGCTGCTCAGGGTCACACCGTGTGCAAGTGGGGGCTGTGGGATTCAAACCCAGGTCTCGAGGTTTGCAGCTCAGTGTCCTATACCAAAGCGCTATACTGCCTCCTGGTGGTCCGTGGTGATGCACCTCCCCATTCTTAGAAATATGCCACCCTCTCAGCTATCCCTAAACAAGGAAAAGATCTTACACACCCATCTTCTTTCCGTCCAATCTCCATTTTAACTGTAGATTATAAATTATATATGGCAACATGGGCACACAAGTTGGAACGTCTTCTCCCCTCATTAATACATCTTGACTTGGCGAACTTCATTCGTAAGCATCACACCATGAACAGTATCTGTCGCACTCTTTTACTCCTGGAATACACAGCCAGTGGTCTGTCTGTACAGCAATGTTAAGTCTAGATGCTGAGAAGGCTTTCAATAGGGCGCCCTGGACTATTCTTTGGCACCCTGTTGGCCTTTGGCTTCCCTGACTTGTTCCTTGTCTGGCTGTGTAATATCTACACAGACTCACAGGCACATGTCCTCATCAGTGGAGCCCGTGCACCTCTCATATCTCGTCAGTGGGGCACATGGCAAGGCTGCCCACTGTCTCCCCTTCTATTTGCACTTTAGATTGAGCCCTTAGCTGCAGCACTTTTGGGGGTGCAAAAGGTGGAAGGGGTTCCATTAGGTGGGATAGAATGCAAGGCTGCATTATATGTGGATGGCATTCTTCTTTCTCTTTTAAATCCTGAACACTCCATCCCAGCAGCCTTGAATGAAACTGCAACCTTTGGCAATCTAACTTGCTTCTCTCTTAACCTCCATAAGACGGAGGTCTTATTCTCGAATGTTTCTCCCTCACCCATAATACGAAAATGTTTTCCTCTGCGATGGAGAGGTATGGTATTTAAGTATTTGAGAATATACATTCCCAAAGATTTAGATAACATAGAGCTCCTAAATTATGAACCTCTCTCAGTCACCTTAACAGTGGATATTACTAGATGGAGCCAGCTGCCTCTACTTTTCTTCTCTAAATTGGAATCGGTCCAGATGAATATCTTATCTCATCTTCTGTCCATTTCCAAGACTCTCCCCCTATTTCCATCAGATAGTTATTTCACTTCATGGAACACATTATTTTTTGATACCTATTGAAGGGTCACCCACCACGGGTTTGCTACTCCATGCTGCAGTTACCTACCACCGAAGGGAAAGTTAAACTCCCAATCTGCTATACTACGCAAAGGTTTTTCACCTTTACACAGTCTCATATTAACTAAATTCCCAGGTCTCTCCCCTTGGAAGCAAACTAAATTTACCCTTAGCAACATGTACAACATTGGTCCACTGTTCTTTACTAATAGGGCCCCCCACCCACTGCCATTATTGGAATATACCGAATTCATAGCCAACTGTCTACGAATTTGGTTCCAAATACAGAGTCTTCCTACATTGGCCCTAGTGTTCTGATCCTGCCGAATATTGTTGGCAGCTCCAGAATTTTTTCCACCTCAAATTGACCACATCTTTGCCAGATGGATTCAACTTGGCCTTACACATCTTTTAAACTCCTGGACACCCACGGGGTGATACTCTTTGAGAGTCTGCCTCAACAGTTTGGCCTTAAAGACAGATAACTCTTTTGTTACCTGCAAGTCAGAACATATCTTCTGCATAAAATTAGT
The DNA here is from genome assembly GCA_016271365.2 of Neoceratodus forsteri. Lineage (NCBI taxonomy): Eukaryota > Metazoa > Chordata > Ceratodontiformes > Ceratodontidae > Neoceratodus > Neoceratodus forsteri. The sequence goes on from JADMNL010000029.1 coordinate 88,033,134, forward strand.
GATCAGACATGTTTCCTGGATTCACCTCTGTTGTTGTTGCAGACGCTTCTTGGTGTCCTACAGGGGACGCTCTGGGAACATCTTATAGCTAATTATCACAGGGAGCTACAGGATCTGCTTGGGGAATCCACACAGTCCATCCTAGATAAATGGAATCAGGAACCAGGCACAACAATTTCCCATAATCAATGGCTGAGGTTTGCCCTACCAGCCTTAAAAATGTCCTCCTCTATGCAGTGGAGGGAATTTGCCTGGAAATGCTGCTATGGGATGTTCAGGACCCCAGTGATCCTGGCTAAACTCATACCTACTCACTATGGCCATTGCTGGAGGTTGTGTGGACACACCCAAGCAGACCATGCACACATATTTTGGCTATTGCTGATTGTTGTGTCATTCTGGCATGATATAGCCACTCAATTTGAGGAACAGACACTGGCCTAAGAATTGATCTGCCCCACTGTGGTACTAATGTCTTTTTTGTATGTGTTGGCCGCTAAAAAGACAATTACGAGATGATGGATGCAGATTCAGCCACCTGTGGTGGAAATGTGGTGGGCTTTTATTTCTGACATAATGTATATAACATGGAACAAATAATGGCATTTTTACAGGTATATCATCTCAATTCTATTCTAAATGATAGGAATGGGTTACCTATATAATGTCATATGATGAAACCTTTGTTCCATAGAGGGTGTAACTTACATAGTTCAACATGTCAAGGGGAAGCTGGTGATTTCAGTATGCTATGTATTGTTCTACACAGCTAGACCGCCACTGTCTGGGTTAACCACTGATTGCAATCTTGCATATGTGGGTTTTTCAGTACATCTCCCACTACTGTATCCTGATACGCCTTTGAGCCATACATTATCCATATATGCTTTTGAAGATCTGTTCTCTATTGGTGATGTAATGCTCTTTACCTTATAAAAAATATGTATTAAAAAAAGCCCAAACCTGTCAGGGCCACTTTCTGGAATTGTGGATGTGGGCATGGTACCACCCGCTTCAAGAAGCATACGTTGTGCCTCATGTGCCCTGGACTTAACCACAACATGGACACTTGTGATGTGCTTCTCCTTTTACTACTGGATGTTGGAGGTTTCAATAGCTGAAGAGGGTATGGCTGATCCCAGCTTTCACAGGCAGGTCTCAACCTAGGCTGTTGCAAGGTAAGTCTCTGATCCTCTCCCCTGGTCTCCTCACTGTGTTCGGTATTGGTTGAGGTACTGAGCTCTCTCACTCCCCCACTGAGCTGGGGCCATGATAGAGTCACTGGTGGTGGTGTAGGGAGGACCCTCAACTCAAGCAGGGCAGTCATGTACCAAGGCTCAGCAGCCATCGGCACCAGACAAGTCCATTTCCAGGGTCAACACAGGGTTGACCCTTCCTGTACCGACATCGATGCCAAATGTTGGCACCAGTTTTGGTGTCGTTATTGCTTGCGGTGTTGGCATCATGGCTGATGCAACTGTTGGTGCCTGTATTAGTGTAGGCCTTGACATCGGCACTGTAGTCAGCACCAGTGGGGTGTCTGGTGTTGGTACGGCCTCTGACATTGATGCCGCCCTTGGTGTTAGTGTCGGGCCTGCCATCTGGTGTCAGCTCCAGTGTCAACTCTGGATCCATATTAGTTCCTGCTACAGCACCTTCTAGAGACAACCAATTGTCATCCAGATGGGGGCTCCCCACCATGGATACCCACCCACTAGCCTCTGACAGCACTTCTGCTACTGCATGGGAGGGTCTTCACACTTCTCCACTAGAGTGAGACAGTCAAGTGAGCTACAGGGTCCAGGATGAGGCACTGGCACTGTGGAACCTCAGACCACTTATGCCCCCCCAAGGTTACTGTCTGAAGTGCATCAGTCCATGTTTGATGTGTGACAATGATCTACGCTGCTGTCACTAGTTTGTCACAAACTCACGCACAAGAGCTACCAGATGACAGTATGGCTACTTATTCTTCGCTGACACAATTTGGCTAATTATTGGTGTACCTCAATCTGGTTCTTTCTTTCTACCACTGGCCACTGCTCACCTAGTGAATGGCCTTTATTTTAAGCAACAGAACCAACCATACAGTCACATCATGAACCACTCACCAGCTCTGTATCAGACAGAGGTTATCTTTTACTTGAAAGTTGTGCTCTTTGGCAGTGGACACCAGATTGCTCAACAGAAATGGATTTTACCTGTACCAAAAACATGGCACAAACATGGAGAATATTACATATATATATATATAAATTTACACTACTACACTACAGAATATACAGCAAAACACAAAAGGGATAAGACACACTTATTTATCTTCACTACTTTAAAAAAAGATATTAATTTCTTCGTTGAATTAGGTGCCAGATTCTAATCCCACCAGAGCCACTTTCTCACTGCATGACCTTGATCAAGCCACTTGATGTCCCCATGCTTCAATCTACCCATCAGTGAAGTTGATTAGAAGCCGCCCCCCCCACACACACAAAAAGAGGGTCTGTCTCTCAGCTGGGCTTTTCTGGGTAAATCATTTGTAAAAGTACTTGGTTAAAGCCTGTGGAAAGAATGATCCTGACAGCACTTCAGGCTGAAACTGGTATTAAAACCAACTTTATTTTGGCGCAACTGCAGTAACTGCATATGTAATGATACCCACCACAGAAAAGGATAACAGCAATGAATAGAGAATAAAGAATGGGGTATTGTGTGTAATGAGATTTTACACACACCCGAGGGGTTGGATGGTATATAAACCCGAGGAAGCGAAGCTCAAGTTTATCAGGCATCCAACTAAGTCTCTACCACCCCATATTATATTTTATATAATTGCTGGGTTAGCTTTTTCACCACAGCCAATTATATAAAATAAATGGTCTGGTACGGCTGCGGTCTGGATGATGTTTAGCCGAGTCCTCGGTCGCTTAGCAGCAGTTTACTTTTCCTTGTTTTGTTGTCCCCTTTACGGTGTGATTTTTGTTAGGAAGTTTTTTTAAAATAGTTACTTACCGCCTAGAGATAGTGGCGGTGGTGTGGTTTTGACCGACGAAGAAATCTGATGGTGAGCGGCGAAAACCCAGAAGAGCTGTAGTTTGGGCATGCACATAGCGAGGGAAACTGTGTGCGTGTTTGCCGTTATAAACGCTCCTTTATAATGGCAAATTACGCCACGGTTTCCCTATGGGAAAAAGCCTAACCCAGTTATTATTAAACAATTATAAATGTTAGAAGTTGGAACCTTAAAACAAAGACACATCAGTGTCAGTGGCTCATTAGGCAGCAAACTTGCCTCTAAGGCCAGAAGTTCGGAAGACATGGGTTCTAACCCCACACCAGTAACTTGGGGTAATACCTATAATTGACACTGTAGTGCATTACTAAGATGCTGTCCTTCAGCTGAGATGTAAAAACCAAGATCCCTTCTTCCCATCTCTGGTTACATTCCAGGTGAAAGTTACCCATGGCACTTAGAGTAAGGGATTTTCTGCAGTGTCATTGTAAACATTCTCCTGTCAATAAAACAAGTTTATGTAATCCACCCTACAGGAAACACCTGGAAACAAGATATTACAGCTTAATGTGATTCTCCTGGTTACAAAAATACAAAACTATCTATTTATTTCTTGTATAGCCTTCGCCTAATTAATGGGACACTTTCAGGGTTTGTGAGGGCTTATTTCTTTCCTGTAGTTTCCCAAATCTAGTCAAGGAAAAATCACAAAATACTTACCTCCTGTGGAGTTTTTGACAATAAGAATTGCACATTTTTGGATTAGATAGGATGATTTATGGAAAGAGTCTCTTGACAGTTTGAAAGGACAAGAAAAGCTCTTTTGAACTAGCTGTAAGTTTAGCAGCACACGGCAGAAGTCTAGAAATATCCATTACTGAGTCTGCCTTATATTGATTCAAGACAGCAGTCAGGAATATTGACAGTGATGTCATGGTTGGGGAATCTGTGTTGTTAGGCATATAGTTTCCCAAATCATTACATCACTCATGGTCTAAGATTTCATAAAATGGCTGCTGCTTGGAATAAATATAAGGTATACTTAATAATGGATATTTTCAGGCTGCTGCTGCCATGAATCAGTTTATAGCAGATGTAGTAAATGGACATCTCCAGTTGGCTGCCTTAAATCAGTATATGGCAGACTTAGTAATGGATATCTCCAGATTGCAGCATTGGATCACTGTATGGCAGATTTAATAATGGATATCTCTAGATGGCAGCCGTGAATCAGTATATGGTAGACTTAGCCAGGAATATCTCCTGCCTTCTGCCTTGCATCTCTATATAACAAACTTAGCAACTGTGATCTCTAGACTGTAGCCTTGAATCAGTCTATGGCTGAATTAGTAATGGATATCTCAACACTGCTGCTTTGCATCAGTACATGGCAGAATAGTAATGGATACCTCCAGACTGCAGCCTTGAATCAGTATATAGCAGACACAGTAATGGCTATCTCAAAGCTGTTGTCTTAGATCAGTATATGGCAGACTTAGACATGGAGAGCTCCAGACTGCTAACTTGAATTAGCATATGACAGCCTTAGTAATAGATATCTCCAGGCTGCTGCCTTGGATCTGTATATGGCAAACTTAGTAGTGGAGAGCTCCAGACTGCTGACTTGAATCAGTACATGGCAGATAATTGGTTATGACTCACACACAATGCAGCACAACGCATCCTCCAGGCATCGCTGAGTCTGGGAACACAACCAGTTCGCATTTAGAATGGGGTGCTCAATACTACCTCTAATTCAACAAGCAATTATTTGATTATTTAAATTTTGGTTTCTGCAACAGAATAGCCTCATTCTGTTCCAGGATCTAATTCGAGAAGATTTTACCTGTCCATGGACCCCCTCCCAGGTGACCAATTGTTTACAGGTCACATCCTCTTATGTTCCACAGGGTGGGAAAATCCACCTCCACTGATACAGTCGATGGTGCATTGTTGGGAAGGTAAGGGGGAGGGGGTTCACCCACTGTGGTCTTGTCACATTTTTGCATTTGGTCTCTGACACCACTCTCTTTACCCAGACAATTTTTAATTGTTATTTTTCAAACATCATTGCCATTATTTTATTATTATTAATAATAATTAATTAAAGGAAACCTTGCAGTGCCTGAACTTGAAATATTACCTCTTTGAATAATAATGCTTTTAATAACATTTTTTACTTCTAGCCCAGACTCTGTGGGTTTGATGTCCTACTTATCAGTACTAGCTCTGAATAGGTGTTAATTGGGGATTTTTTTTGTTTCAGCGTAATGTTTTTTTGTGATGAATTAATTTTGCATTAGTGTCTGCAAAACGGGCGCTAACCTGATTGCAAGGAGGTGCATTTGGTGGGGTGTGCAGGTGCTAACTTAATAAGTGGCTCATTAACAGAAGGTTATTCCCACTCTGGTGGTTTCTAACCTCATTAGAAAGCACTTAAGTTCAATTAGCCAATCAGAGAGCAGGGTTTGAGACAAGCCCAGCATTGCCTGTTATACTATATGCAGTTCTCCTCTCAAGCCTGACTGTTGGGCTGGTCCACCTTCCACCACTGAAGGGGTGTAGATTTAAATAATTCAATACATTTTTTAATTGAAGAAAAAAAACTTTTGTGAGAAAAATGTGCTTGTTTCTTATATTTATCTGTTATAAGGACACTGAGATTTAGCTGTTTTGCTTTTGTTGACCAGGAAAGGAATCCCAGATAATACTACCCATTTTCAGCTTTAGAAACATAGAATTTGTCGGCAGGTAAGGACCACTAGGCCCATCCAGTCGGCACGTTTTCCCTACATGTATCAGCAGCCTCTGACCCTAATTGATCAATGGCTTTAGCCTCTCTTACCCACTCCTAGGGTTTCTTTGTGCCTATCCCATGCATCCTTGAATCCCCCCACCGTGTTTGCTCCTACCACCTCTTGGGATAGGCTATTCCATGCATCCACCACTCTTTTTGTGAAGAAAACCTTTCTCACATTCCCTTTTATTCTGCCCCCTCCAACCTCATATCGTGCCCCCTCATCTTGGGGTGGGGGATAGGGGGATACAGATGCCAAACAACTGAAATTGAACCAGATTAAGCTGTTGGTGGTATTTTTGATGAATAGGAAAACTATGGATGTGGCGGGGGGGGCTTCCCTACTCTTGGCAGGGTGCACCATTCTGTTGATCAGAGAGTACAGTAGATCCTGGAGTGCAAGGAGGAACAGCAGTAGCAACAGCAGCAGCAGTTAATGGTGGGTCTGGAGGGTTGGTGTCTTCCCTGGCCCAGGACCTCTTAATACAGTGTCAGAGAAAATATGCTTTTACTGTGAGAAGGACACAGCATGTTTTGAGACTGGGTATGCTGAAAACCCTACAAGTTCAGAGCAGCATGTCTTTTTAATTTCTTTTCATTATAGGAGACAAAATATAATATGTTATACACATATTCCATCATAAAATCACTTAAATCAAGCATTATATACAAATAAATATTGTCATAATTGTGATTGCTTTCCTATATACTATTAATTGCACCTTATAGAAGTAAATAGCAATATCTTTTTTTATATAGTTCAGTCCAATCTTTGTGTAATCTTTATTGATTCTAGGCAGGTGGCTGAAGACCCCCCCTCCAGCCCCCCATGTCACCCCCACCGCTTAGAGCAGCATGTCTTGACACTGGAAAAAGTAAAACTCTGGAGTGAGATGTATGCCAGAAATTGAGTGGTTTTGTTATGCTGAATGAGGAGGAAAGCAGCTTTCTGAGGCAGGAACAGAAGCTGGGTGAGAATTCAACAGCCAGCATGTCAGCGGCTGCCAGATTGGACTCACAGCCTTACCTGTCCTGTACTGTTCCTGAAATCCTCTGTGACAGGTTTGTTGGGATTTGGCAAGGTCAGCAGCTCTGGAAGGGTCAACATGGGATGTAGTGAAGTCAGTTGTCGACTCAGACTTAGGGAGGGCCAACCCGATATGCCGATATGGACTTCCTTTTTTTTTAAACCAAACTGACACGGAAGACAAGGATTGGAGTGTTGAAAAAGTCCTCACCAAGGCAGGTTCTAAAAGAAACTCAGATGCGGGAGAATAGAAGGCGGATCCATGGACATCTGACAGTCAGATGTCAAGTCAAACAAATGCTTTGGCCCTGCACTCTATGATGCAGTATCTTCAAAGGCTGCCGTGCCCACATTAGCTGGGGGAAGGAAGGGTGCAGCAGAGGCTCCAGGCACTCTGCTGAATACAGGTACGAGTGTTGTAGTTACTCCTGCTTCTGCAAAAGCTGACAATAACTCACAGGCTCAGACTTTAATAGTGCAGGAAGTGTCCCCTAATACTGAAACAGTGAACAAACAAACGACTGAAATGAACATTACTGAGGGCAGTTCAGAGTACGAGAGCACTAATGCTCAGCAGGAGAATGAGAACAACTGCAACCCCCAGGGAAGCCTAGCCACATCAAAACAAGTGAACAGGGACACATTGTTTTTTAACTCTGTTTTTTTGTCACTTGGGTGATAGCCAGAGATGTACCCCCTCTCTTGGTGCCTTGACTATCCACTTGACATCCTTCCCCAGTCGTCCAGTCTGGGAGGTCTGCAGCTTAACCCCTTCTGTGGGGCTTCTGAGGGGAGAGCCTGAGATCCACCTTGAGGCCCCACCTGATGCTTACACCTGGAGCATCATTTAGGTGGAGGTCCTGGGGCTTCATTGTGTGGCTGGCCCAAGGGTTTCCTGTCTTCTTGTTTCCCCTGGAGGCACGGTCGTGCAATGATGTCAGCGTGGAACGTGTGTGCTCCCAGGCACATTCCACAGAAATCCACCATCACCTCTGCCCCTCAGTGTGTGGTCTAGACCTGCTGTACATCCAGTCTCCACTGTGTGTCACTTGTGTGCTGGAAGTCCACAGCCCACTCCCACCCCCACCCCCCAGAAGGGGAGGGCAGTCTCTGGGACGATCGATCCTCCTTCCGCTGGCCAACCCTCCAACATTCCAAGCTTAAGAACACATTATGAGGCAAAGAATTTAGTAAAAGATGTTGAAACTGTCATGAGACAAAGGAAACAAATTGCTGTTACTTCTAGTTATGATGATCACTAGAAGGTGTGTTTAACAAATATGTTAATGCTATATGTGCAATATTTATTTATTTATGTCTTTTTGAAATACATTTGTAATGACTCATAGTCGAGCTAGTAAAAACTGGAAACTGAAACTGAACACATTGTACAGGAACCTTTACCAGCCTCAAATTCAGAGACACAGATCACCACAGGAAACAAAGCCACAACTAGGCAAAAGCCACCCTGCCTATCCATTAGTAAACTCAGAGCTCCTCTAGAAGGTGGAAGTCTGGCTTTGCCTTGGTGGGAGAAATACTATTGGGCCTTCCTCTCCAAACAATCACTGCAATGATTGCAGACACCCAACTCATCCAGCCACCCATTATGTTTCACTGTGGAATCCTATCTGCTGAATTTGTTTCAACTACTAGATTTCATTTTTATCCCGACCCCTAAAGCCGTTAGAGATAACCTTATTATAGATGGCTCCATTGTATTGCTTCAGAAAATTTATATCCACTTTCACTCAGGATGCCCTCCGAATCTTCACTTCACCCTATGAAATAATCCCCATCTCTTACACAGTGGGAGAACACTAAATGACTCGGGTTGGGGCAAACTGGGAATCCTTCTTCTAGCTGATGTCTTGGCTGATGATGCAAAAACCCTAAACTCATTTAGTGAACTCAGACTAAAATTTGGCGTGCACAGATTACACTTCTGTTATTACCTGCAACTGAGAGAAGCATTACATAGGGTCCTTGGGGTGAATTTTAGCATTGCAAATTCCCCGGAGTGGTCACAATTTAAAAAACTAGCAGCAGACCAAAAAGGAACAAGTCTACTTTATAAACTACTTACTCAACCCAGTGATGGTCTAACAAATTCCCCAAAAGGCAAATGGGAAAGTGAATTTAACATCACTATCTCCAGCTTGGATTGGGACTCTGTATGGGTTAATGCTAAGCTGGCTAGCAGGGAGACCCAGGGAAGACTTATACAATATAAAATCCTGCATTACTTTTATTTCTCTCTGTACAAGCTAGAGAGCATGGGGTTCCACACAGACGATACATGTTGGAAATGCTTACTCAAGCACTCTGACTTGTCACACATGTTCTGGAAGTGCCCTAAGCTCTTGCACTTCTGGTCCTCAGTACATAGCACATGCTCGGAAGTAGTCCAAACTAATCTTCCTTTCAACCATCCCTTTTTATTCTGGGCATCTTCCCTGATAATATGCTTTTGGGGAGAAACTCAAAATTATGGCTGCTAGCAGCCTTCCTGGGGGCTAAGCGCCTAATACTCACCCACTGGAAATCCGACACAGTTCCTTCAGTGCTACAGTGGCATCAATACATGGGTGCAACAGCTCATAATGAAAGAATTTCTTATTCACGTCACGGAAAGCCAGGTTTATTTGAACAAGTTGGGGGCCCATTCTTGAATTCCTGAAACACTGGAACTTGTGATCAGTTAAGTTGTTGGACAGGTACTATACATCATTGTTACTTAGGCCTTATTACCCTGTCCTTATTTATAATTACAATGCTGGCTGTCTAGAATAATTTTTTTTAAGATCTTACTGTACTATTTCAGGATACTAATATACTTTTTAGTTATAGCTATGCAAAGCGCATTAAAACTATCATCACTTCCAGGCCTAACTACATTCAAAAAGTTAGTTACTACCTTCCTGAGCGAAAATTGCAATTGTTTCAGACAAAGATGATCCTCCATACTTTTTCCTATTAATCTGGAATCAGCACTTTTGTGCATACTTTCACCTACCCTGGCTCTTTATTCTCTCCTCTCTTTCCCTTACACAGCTGCTTCTTGCATTTCCTACTCTATTAACATAGGTGGTTGTTGAGGATTATTAACTTTCTACGTGTTCTTATACTTGAATTGTTTAACTTGTAATATTGACAGGTTAGCTGTTGCTGACCGTTTGTGCACATCCTGTAAAATTACTGTATTCGTCTATGCCTATGTACATATTGTATTGTATGTAATGTTTTTTTTTGTTTCATGTCCAGGACCACTTTGAAAATGAGCTTGCTCAATGGTGTTTATGCCTAGTAAAATAAAGTTATTGATTGATTAATTGATTGTGCTATTTCTTTAAATAGATTTGTATGTTGATTTTTTTGTAATGCCTTTGACTATTCCTGTACTACTTTAAAATCAATAAAAATGTTAAATGAGGAAAAAAATAAGTACACAGTATATTGCACTCAACTATTTAATGGTGGCAATTACTGAGACGTCAGACTTTTCTTGGATAGGGATTGCAATCAAAAGCAGTTTATTTTTAGTATCACAGATAACATTGACACACACAACAATCCTAGGACATTTCAGTAGACTCTGTCTATTTGTGTGTATTTACCTTTACACAATCTTTACCTTATAGGTATGTGGCCCCTTGTTTCTGGGCTCTTAAGGCAATGTTCTCGCAAGAACAATCTTAATCAACACAAGTGCACAATTCTTCAGTACTAATAATCTTTGCTAGCTTTAAACAATATCCTATTGCATTTTATCATTATGCATTTAATATGGAACCATAATTCTTGAAAGACACGTATTAGGTAAACACTTTGAAAGTCTTTAAGTACTGTCTACTCAGCCAGGAGTCCTTCCCAGTCTTTCCTCCCCTTCACCCAGAGGTGGAATCTGGAAGCTGGATAACAAGCCGTATCATTCCTTTGGTTCCTTGAAGTCCTTGTTCTTCTGTAACTGAATGCACAATTAATTTGAACAAAGTTAATACAATGTCAGAGCTCTTCTTTCTCTTGGCATTAGCCAAAGGTCTTTGCAGAGTTTTGAGGAATAATAGTCTTAAAGTCAGTAGAGTAGAGCTGATGCTTCTTCTAGAAAAGGGATAGTGTAGCTTTAGATAAGAAGCTAGTTGGTATTACTAAGTTTTAGCTCCTCGAGGTCCTCTTTTATACAAGACTCTTTCCTTGCAGAGGGTGTGATGTCTTTAAATGGTATAGCAATGTGCACTTGCCAGTCTCTCATTGGCTTAGCTATATCACTGGGCGGAAGTCCTGACCTGATCGGAAGGTCTGGAGCCTATGTGTTGGTTTTTTTCGGCCACCAGACCTCAGTCAGCATCTTCATGTCTATTGTACTTTAGACCTGCCCACGAGGTGGCAATTAGTAGATTTATAATCACAAGGCCTTACACTGCGCATGTTCAAGAATGAAGTGTTGGAAATTATGTCACTTGTGGTTAGGGTGCTGCTTTTGCTAGTGGCATATGGTCTCTTACAAGAGGCAGTTATGGTCATCTTTGAGGAACCTATTCATGAGGTGACTGAATTTTGAATTTGTTGCAAGCTCTGTAGTTTTGATCTTGTGACACAATTAATGCTGAGTTTTTTTGATTTTTAAAACACATCTTGGCTTGTCAGCTCTGCACAGAGTTTGAGTTTAAGAATATGTCCAATTGACATTTAAAGGTTCTTGAAACTGGAAAGCTTGAACAATATTGTTTGAGATAGGTTGTCCAGTGATCTCTTTACTGAGGTGTGTCCATACACTTGGGATGAATACTTGCAGGACTGCTTGGCTGTAGAAGCTTAGAAATAAATGTTTTATGGCTGGCTCTTTGGTGCATGGCTATTGATGCTTAGATTAAAATGTGCACTTTCCTTACATTTTGCCAGAATCCTTTGGCTTATGGCTGTATTTTACCTACAGGGTGGAAGATTAAAGTGCGGTTACAACCCTCGGAATCAGGCACACAACACCTGCCTAGTAGCTTATTTATTGGCAGAGACAGAGGTTGTTTCTTCTACTCAGAACAACTGAAAACCTGCCATAAGTGTGGAGCCATGTCACACTTAAGTAATGCCTGTGATAAGCTGAAATGCAGTTTATGCTTGGAATATGGACACTCTAGCCTACACTGCCCAAATCCATTAATGTATAATTTATGTGAAGAACAAGGCCACTCATAAAGGCAATGCCCATGGGCAGCTCAGAATAAAAGGGGTTTTGACAATCGGGAGGATATTGGGGTAGCCATGAACAAGGCATCCTCAATTGGGCACCTAAAAAAAAATGGCAACTCAATTACGGCGCCTGTGTTCAGGGCTACCTGGCAGGGGGGGCAACCGGATACTGGGGTGGGTGACATATGGCGACGGGATGTATGCACATGCACACACACATGGGAGGTAGAGGCAGGGGAGAGATGGTATGTGGGAGGGGGTGTACTGGGCAGCTGCTGAGCTGGTCCACTAGCATGGTGCAGAGGGTGGTCAGTTGGGAGGTGGAGGGTGCAGGGCTCGGATCTGGCACGGCAATTTTTCTTTTGCTGGCAGGTGACATTGACATTTTTACATTTTTCACCCCCCCGACATGCACCCCCCTGGAATTGAAAATCCTTAAGTAGGGGGATGCGGGGGTGCAGTTCCCCGCATTAACAAAAGAACCCATAGGTCTCGGGCACCCTATTGCTTCTCGCCGCAAGTGTGCATCGCCTAAATTCATTTTTGGCGAATGTACACTCACCGTAATGGCGATCGCTATTCTGTGATCGCTGTTATGACATGGAACCAGGATATTATTATCCTGGTTTGACAAAATGGGAGGAAGATTGGAAGCTGTGAGATCATCTACTTCATGATCCAGCAGTTCAGTTATGACTCCAGGAACTTCAGGACGTGCACAGGGAAGTAGCCACACAGGCATCGGGGTGTGCCTTGGGATCATCGGCCCTAACTCTCACACCATTCCATGTTTAAGCAAGCTGATATGGTACAGTATAGGAGAATGGGGTGAGAGTTAGGCCCAATGACTCCAAGGTACAGCCCGACGCCTGTTGGTGAGTAGAGGGTGGAAGGTTGGGGGTGGGGTGGCAGGGTTGGTAACCCTAAGTTCGAATCTCCTGATTTTTGTCAGTGTAATAGAAACCCTAACTGATGCATTAATGGAGTTTTTTGCAATGAATTTCTCTTCTTTTTGAGATAGTATAATAGTATCCTTATTTTACTGTGGGAGGACCCTGCACTCCAATCCCGCCATATATGTGCATATGGATGTAGGGCAGGCATGGATCCATGTGCCGAACAACAGTGACCAAACTGTCAGCATAGCCATCTTATTACCCCACCTCATGAATGCTGGTTCACAGAAATTGTGAAATGCAAGACAAAACATAATTATACACAACTGCACTGCCACTCTGCGCCACAGGCACTAAAACACATTTTAGGCAGGATGTGGAAAATGACAATTCCAAAAAGAGCAGTGTGCACACCAAGGCTTTCTATGTTGTGCACGAGATAAAAGAGAGTCATAATACCAGTTTTTAGTAAATCCAGATGGATATTTTTACTTTGTTTCTTTTCATGCCACAAAAAATTAAGAAGAGAATCAACAAGTACGTCAATACGTGCCCCTAGCACCTCGACTTTCACGAGTCTTCAGAGGGGGTCATGTGGAAAATGACAGCTGTACTGTTCATGAGGTGGTGTGATAAAATGGCTATGTTGAAAATTTGGCAAAAAAATATTGAAATCACCAAAGTTATGTGCATGTGTAGAATAAATTCAACGGACGCACGTAACTCAGGCATTTTCAAGAATTTTCTCACCAAATTTCCAACATGGCCTTTTGTGGGGACCCCTCCTCATGAACACTGGCACTGTGATTTTGTTAATAAATCCCAAATGTTGATTTTGCACAGTGACCGTGCCATTCTACACCACAGGTTCGAAACACATTTTGGGCAGGATGTGAAAAATGGCAGTTATACTGTTCATGAGGAGGTGTGAAAAAATGCAATGTTGAAAATCTGGAGTGAAAATATAAAAAATTGGCAAAGTTATGAGTGTACATAGAAACTTCACAATGCACGCTTGTAACATGGCCATTTTTTGGCTTTTTTGCAACAAACTTGCAACTTAGGCTTTTTGGGATCTCTCCTCATGAACACTGGCACTGTCATTCTGTTAATCGGTCCCAAAAGGTGATGCCACACAGTGACTGCGAAATCACCTTTTGGGACTGAGTAATGAGATGGTAGTGACACTGTTCATGAGGTGGGACCCCAAAAACCCCAAGTTGAAAATTTGGTGCAAAAATCTCAAAAAATGACGAAGATATCAACATACTTTCAAAACCCTATTGGCAGCCATTATACAGTGCTTTCCTTGATTCTTCCATTCACCATTCAGCCTTGAAGAGTGCAGATGTGTCCCAGTCCACAGAAGATGACAGCGCCCAACCTCTGGAGGTAGGTATGGGGTAGGGGGATGCGGGGAAGTGGATGCACAGAGAGAGGGTCGGGATGGGGGAGATGACAAGGGGCCATTTTCTTCTTTCCAGGTTAAAAAAAAAGACATCGGGGGACGGTTTTCTGTTGTTTTTTTTAAACAGGGAAATTATATATTGGGACACTGGAGGTGGGCTCTCCAGTGTCCCACTGTACTGGGGCTGATATTTATAACTGGGGACACTGGGAGTGGGCTACTCAGTGTCCCACACTGATGGTGGGGGAGATAGTGCCAACACGGGGATTGGGCACCCCAATGTTGGTGATAGAGATAATGATACACTGGGAGTGGGCTCCTCCAGTATACCACACAGGTAGGGGGGTGGAGGTGTGTATTTTCTACTGCCGACATGGGGATTGAGCACCCCAATGTTGGTAGAAGCATTTTTTTAATTAACTTTTTGGGACACTGGGAGTGGGCTACCCAGTGTCCCACAGTGACAACTGTGGGAGGGGGGTATTCCTACCACCGACATGGGGATTGCCACCCCGATGTCAGCAAAAACATGTTTAAAAAATCATTAATGAATACAAAAAATGAATTTTCGGCTCTCGAAGTAGGATCCTAGTTCGTATCTTGCCTTACGAACTAGGATCTTACTTTGTATGATGCCGATACGAACAATGAATTTTCATGTAAAAAAAAAGGCAAATTTTAAGGGCATATTTCGAGCAGTAAAGTGCAGAATGTACTTAGGGTGTCACAGTAAATAAGGTACATGTGTTGTTTCCTCCCCAGAATATCATTTTGGGAGGTTTCCGAGTTTGAATTTTAGGCAAAACTATAAACAAGATGGTGACCATACGAAGTAGGAATTTTTAAATACGAAACACAATTCCTGCTTCGTTTCATACAGCTATATTGAAGTGCCTACTGAGCATACTTAGAAATTATTTTTTCAAATGTTTAAATTGCAATAACTTAAAAACAGCTTCTTGTTTTTTCACCAGACCAGCAAAAGGCACATCTGTGGGGAAGTCTCTTTCGGCCCTGAAAAATGACAGGCCAAAAAAACAAACCTTCTGGGCTGTATGCAAGTTCAAAGAAAAATCCCAGCAAAGTTCAATGAGTGAAAACATGTTTTTTTCACCTCTCCACAGCTCGGAAACAGCGCATCCGATTGGAACATAACTTACCACATCAAGAGATCTACCTCACAGGAAGGTGCATGCTAAATTTTATGCAAATCCGTTGAATGGTTGCAAAATTATTAAAGTGCAACATTTTGGGTTTAACATTGAACTACCTACTCAACCCTAACTACTGGGGTGCGACTGCACCCATACATATATATATATATATATATAAAATGGGTAAGAAAAAAGGAACCCTCTGGTTGGTTGAAACACATCAGATGACCGTGCGTATATCAGAGCATGACCGCACACCTACACTTTTACCCCCCTCCAAAACAATTTCGCCATTTTATAAGACAGATAACCCACTCTGCAGTGTGCTGTTGTGCTCTGATATATGCACACCTTGGGTGGTTGAGACACTCGGCCTGCAGCCTCGTGCATACAACGCACACCAAGGCATGCGTATATCAGAGTGCGACCGCACATCAAAGAGTGGGTTATCTGTTACATATATATATATATATACAGATACAGATATATATATGTATGAAATACTAGACCAGTATAGTTAGGGTTGCGCAATCACTTCTATGTTAAACTCCAAATGTTTCACTTTGATAACTTTGCAACTGTTTGTCCGATTTGCATAAAATTTTGCATGCGCAGTATGGTACCATAGGTCTCTGGATCTTTAAAGTTTTGTTCCAGTCAGATTTTTGGTTGAGGGGCTGTGGAACATGAAAAAGTGTGACAAATTCTCAACTTTTTCAAATTCTTTGCTCATCTCTACAGCCCAAATGGTTTGTCCGTCTGCCCTGAAATTTTCAGTATATATGAGGACTGGGTCAAGGAATTGCCTTTTGAAGGTTTGGTGGGAAAATATTAATCCATTCAAAAGTTATTAAACTTTAAAAATATATGTGCACCACAAAAGCTTTTAAAAGTTTTTGTGAAAGCACAATTTCCTTTTGAGCGCTGGGATTTTGTTTTCATGCTACTGTCATCTTGCTCTCAGTTAGCAGTGGACAAAAACAACTGTAATTCAAATTGTCTACCCCTAGGTAAACACTGACGATTGTGTTTACCTAATCGGGGCCTTAGGGACCCACTAGTGCCATTATATTGGGGGAAATGACCCCCCAGAATGACATTTTTCATGATCGGCCGTCCTGCGGAAAGTATCGCACCTGTACTTTTGCAAATGTTTATGACACTTTTGCGAATGCACAGGATGGCCGATCATCCAAAATGTCTTTCTGGGGGTCATTCCCCCCACCAATTGTTTTTTTTTTTTTTTTTCCAATTCTTTTTCTGGCTTCACTTTGGTCCCCGGGGAACTCTCTCAGGCATCCACTTGCTCCCAGCTCTACCTCCGGGCCTGAAACTCCTCTTCTTCTGACACCAGCCCAGCTATTCCCTTGGCTCTGAGCCCCCCGAGGTGGGGCCACCCTATCCATCCAGGTTGCTCTATCTAGAATTCGGACTGGACTGGGCTTGGGCCAGGAGTAGAGTGAGTCCGACCAGTGGAGTGTGGCTGAGAGGGTGGTGCCATTGCCTATCCCCAGGAGTGGGGATTTTCTTAGTTATATCCCCTTCCTCCTCCCCCACTGGCAGAGCCCGGATGTGCAATGATGCTAGGCACATCTGCCACGGCTCTGTGTCCCTTCTTTCATTCCCTGTGCATTGCAGTGCCTCCAGTCTCCACTGGGGGCTGCTGCTGTGCTGGGCAGATGCCTGGATCCCCCCTGAGAGAGGAGAGCAGTCCTCTGGATGCTTGATCCTCTCTCTCCCCTGCCGACCCCCGGCGGCTTATACTTTTTCCCTGAATCCGGGTCACCGGCGTGGCGCAAGGTGTGGCATCCAGCACCTCAACCCTCAGTAAAATAGAGAAAACTGTCACCTGATATCTTTTTTACTTCGATGCAAAATCCTGCATTGAACTAGTCTGCCCTTCCCCATTTCTTTTTTAGTACACCAACTGTTGGTATGTCTCCCCCCCACTCTTATGTGGCACACTGGGAGCCCACCCCAATGTGCCCAAATGTATTAAACCTGTTTAAAATAAAGAAAACCATCCGACGACATCTTTTCAATGCAGAATCCTGCACCTACATTTTCTATGGAAGATCCTGCATCGAACTAGTATGCCCCCCCAATCCTTTTGTGCCACACTGACATCGTGGTGTCCAATCCTCATGTTGGTATGTCTCCTCCCCCACACAATTATGTGGCACACTGGGAGTCCAACCCAACGTGCCCAAGTGTATTTCATTTTTCAACCTGTTCATAAAGAAAAAAAAGTCTCTTTTATTTTTTCCTGTAAAAACAAAACGTTCCTTTGTCATCTCCCCCCTCCCCTCCTCCCCTCCCACCCTACCACTGAGCACCCACTTCCCACACCTCCCCTTACCCATACTTACCTCCGGAGGTTGGGAGCAGCGATCTTCTCTGGACCGGGACACGTCTGCACTCTTCAGAGCTGAACTGCGAACTGAAGGAATCAAGGTAAACACTGTATAATGGTGTTCTATGTTGTTTTGAACTTATATTAACATCGTGGCCATTTTTCGTGATTTTTTTCACCAAATTTTCAACATGGGCTTCTTGGGATCCCCACCTCATGAACACTGTCACTGTTATCTCATTAATCGGACCCAAAAGGGGATTTTGCAGTCAGTGCATGGAATCACCTTTTGTGACTGATTAACGTAATGACAGTACCAGTGTTCATGATGTGGGATCCCAAAAAGCCCATGTTAAAAATCTGGTGCAAAACTTCCGAAAAATGACTGTGTTACGAGCGTGCATTGCACGGTTTCTATGCAAGCTTGTAATTTTGCCACTTTTTAATATTTTCACTTTAGATTTTCAACATTGCTATTTTTTCACATCTCCTTATGAGTAGTACAGCTTTGATTTTTCACATCCTGCCAGAAACATGTATTCACACCTGTGGCACAGAATGGCACGGTTGCTGTGTGAAATCAACTTGTGGGATGGACTAACAAAATCACAGTGCCACTGTTCAAGAAGGGAGGTCCCAAAAAGATCACAAACAGAAAAGCCGCCCCAGATAGCAGAGTGTGCTAATATGAGTAGAAATAACCATAAAACAAAAAACTCCAGCACCACTCACTGCAGAGATGAATAAATATCACCCAAAAATAATCAACTCAACAAGTACTATACAAGCTGAAAAACTTATAATTTATTGCAGTACTTCCACACATAGAAAAACAATCACAAACACCTATATACCTTACAAACAGGGGCTCAGGTGGGAGCCACAAAGCCTCCTACTGGTTTCGCTTCAGAGCATCATCGGGGAGTAAAAGTATATTGGTGTTTGTGACTGTTTTTCTATGTGTGGAAGTACTGCAATAAATTATAAGTTTTTCAACTTGTATAGTACTTCTTGATTTGATTATTTATGGGTGATATTTATTCATCTCTGCAGTGAGTGGTGCTGGAGGTCCAAAAAAGCCCATGTTGAAAATCTGGTGATATAATTCCAAAAAATAAACGTGTTATGAGCTTGCATGGTGCACTTTCTACCCATGCTCGTTACTTTACCACTTTTACATATTTTCACTCCAGATTTTCAACATTGCAATTTTTCACACCTCCTCATGAACAGTACAGCTGTCATTTTTGCATCCTGCCAAAATGTATTTTCGCACCTGTGCCACAGAATGGCTGGGTCGCTGAGTGAAATCAACTTTTGGGATGAATTAACGAAATCACAGTGGCAGTCTTCATAAGGGAAAGTCCCAAAAAGCTCATGTTGAAAATTTGGTTAAACAATTTCAAAAAGTCGCCGCATTATGAGCGTCCGTTGCCCAATTTCTTGCAAAATTTCCCATAGGATAACATTGCAGTGCCCACGGTGCCTTTCGTCACCAGTAGCTTGAAAATGGTTTGAGATACGGAATTTTTGCTACTCTGACTAAGTATTTGTGGAGGTTTTAAAGTCTTGAATACAACCGCTGTGGAATTGTTTTCATAGTTGCTATGGTTACTGAGATATTGGTAAATTAGTGTTCAAAGGGTTCCTTTTCATGGCTCTAGGGCTGAGGAATGTCTCTGTACTTATTTGTAAGTGGTCTACACTCCTACATATGCATACGATTATGTAAAAATGGGTAGCGTGAAGGGAGCACAGGGGCTAGAGGACCCTGCAATCCCACAACGGCATACCATTTACCATTTACATTACACTTTCTCAAAAAGAAGGGACATTCATTGCAAAAAACTCCACTAATGCATCAGTTAGGGTTGATAGCACAGCGACAAAAGTTTGGAAATTCAGTGTTAGGGTTACCAACCGGTACCACCCCACCCCCAACCTACCACCCTCCACACACCAACAGGCATTGGGGTATACATTGGATTTGTTGGGCCTAACTCTCACCCCATTCTTCTATACTGTACCACCTCAGCTTGCTTGCACATGGAATGGGGTGAGAGTTAGGCTGATGACCCAAATGCATACCCTGATGCCTGTTGGTGTGTGGAGGGTCATTGGTTGGGGTTGGGTGGTAGGGGTTGGTAACTCTAACACCGAATTTCCAATCTTTTGTTGCTGTGCTATCAACCCTAACTGATGCATTAATTGAGTTTTTTGCAATGAATATATATATATATATATATATATATATATATATATATAGCTGGCACAGTCATGCCAGTTTAGTCAGGGTTGAGTAGGCAGTTTAATGTTAAGCCCCAGATTTTGCACCTTAACTCAAGGTCTCCTAGCAGATGCCTGTAGGCATCAGTAAAATAAACTGGTGTGTCCTGAGGATGCCTACAGAAGTCAGCTACTGAATTCCTGTGTGCCCTGGCAACATCTGGAGAAGTCACTTATATATTTTAATATATAATGTAACAGAATATAATATATATTTGACTGCATAGCACCGTTGGAAAGGTAATTTTGTGCTGAACAACTTTGCCACTGATATTCTGGGTATATCATGTATACTTTAGGAGTTATTTGTATTTGTTTATGGTATGGTGTGTATGGCTTATGTTGCCTGTTTTAGTGAAAAAAAATGTTTTTTTCAACCAGCATAGAAAAAAAAATTTCATATTATTCTTTGCATACCACCACTGGAAAGGTAATGTGCTGAATAACTTTGCCACTCATACTTTGTGTCTAGCACTTACGGTTCTTGAGCTATAAGGATTTGTTTGTGGCATGCTGACTATAGCTTGATTTTGCTTAGAAAGGCCTGGGATTTACTATTAACAGTATACAGGAGACAAGTGGTGCAACTTCAGAGAGCTCCTGTGGAGGCAATGAGATAATAACGTTGCAACTGTTCAACGGATTGGCACAAAATTTGGAATGTGTGGTCCCATATGGTAGGTCTCTTCATTTGACAAGTTATGTTTCGATCGGACTTTGCGGTTTTCGTGCAGCGAAGTGCAAAATAATGCATTTTTATCACCTTTTTTTGCTGATTTTTGTCCATATGCTGGAGCCACACCATTTGGTATTTTGGTCTGCAATTTTCAAGGTAGAAAGATGCTTGGTCAAAGAACAGTCCAGCATTGGTTTGGTGAAAAAATGTTAATCCATTGCAAAGTTATTGCATTTTGAATTTTCAGGTTCTGAGCATGCTCAGTTCAGTCTAAGATTTATATGTAGGTTTTGCAAAAGGGGATTGGCCTTACAATCAAGGATTTTGTCACCTCGCGAAAGGGGATTTATAAAATCCCTGTTCATGAGGAAAAATGTCCCTTTCACGAGCCGCAATCTTGTTTTCATTTTTCCCCCCAAACAAAATGTTGTAGCTTGCCCCATGGCGGACTTCTTTTGCAAATGAAGCATGGGATTTGTTCAGGGTGACACCCTCTATAAATCCATGCCTTTGGTTTCCTTCATTTTAGCCCAAAAATGGCCGTTTTAAACTTTAAAATTCTTTGTTCGAGACTCGCTTTAATTCTCTTTTGCGAGCTGACAAAATCCCCTTTTGCAAGCCAATCCCCTTTTGCGAGGTAGCAAAATCCTTGATCGCAACTGCAGGACTAGATGGACCTATCTCACAAGCAAGGATCAGCTTGATGAAAAGGGTTTCTTTTGTCAGCCATAAAGGACTGCCTCTGTCGTGATTTTGTCAGCTGGCAAAGAGGATTGGTTTTGAATCCCCTTTGTGAGCTGGACAAAATCTCCATTCATGAGCTGACAAAATCTCCTTTCATGAGCCGATCCCCTTTTGCGAGGTGCCAAAATCCTTGATCATCATGTCTGGACCAGATGGCCCTTCTCATGAACAAGGATTGGCTCGTGAAAAGGGATTTTGACACCTGGCGAAAGGGAATCGACTCGTGAAAGGGGATTTTGACAGCTCGTGAAAGGGGATTGTTTTTTTAATTCCTCGTTTGCGAACTGACAAAATCTCCATTTGCAAGCTGTCAAAATCCTCTTTTGCGAGCCAGTCCCCTTTCACGAGCTGACAAACTCCTTGATCGCGACTTCTAGACCAAATGGCCAAAATCTGACTATCAAAGATTTCTCATGAATTGCAATTTTGACAGCTTGCGAACGGGGACTGACATTGCAAATGGGGATTTTGTCACCTCACGAACTAGGAATTGAAAAACTTTGCCGTGCACTGTAAATAAATGGTTTGGTCTTTTGGCCTGATATTTGCATAGTATAAAGGGGTGTCCCAGAGGTGTGAATTATGCTGTTTAGATGTAAAAAAGTTAATCGGTTCCATAGATATGCCATCATGAAGTTGAGGTTTTTCCCATAAGATAACATTGCGGCGCCCACAGCAAATTTTGGTGCCCGTATCTCAGAAACTATATGAGATACGGATTTTTCACTACCCGCAGCTTGTGGACTAAGCATGTGTGGAGATTTCAAAGTCATGATTACAGCTGCAGAGGAATTTTTTCATAACTTGTACGGTTACTGAGATATTGGCAAATTAGTGTTACAAGGGTTCCTTTTCAGCTCCACAGGGCTACTGTATGGCTCCGTTGTTATGTGTAAGTGGGAGTGCAGGGCCCAGAGGGCCCACACTCTCACAGACACATATTGTTATGCACAAATGGGCAGTTTGGTGGGAGGGCAGGGCCCAGTGGGCCCTTACTCCCACCAACATATACCACTTACCAGTTACATTACACTTTCTCAAAAAGTAAGAAAATTCATTGAAAAAAACTTTATTAATGCATCAGTTAGAGTTGAAGCAACAAAAGTAGGGAAATGAGATGTTAGGGTTGAGCCCCTAACCCTCCCAGCCTACCACCCCACCCTCCATACACTAACAGACATTGGGGTGTGCCATGGGGTCATTAGGCCTAACTCTCACCCCATTCTCCTATGCTGTACCATGTCAGCCTCTTTACACATGGAATGGGATGAGAGTTAGGCCTAATCACTCCCATGGCACACCCCGATGCCTGTTGGTGTGTGGAGGACGGGGAGTGGGGTGGTAGGGTGGGGGTTAGTGGCTCAACTCTAACCTCTCATTTCTCTACATTTGTTGCTTCAACCCTAACTGATGCATTAACAAAGTTTTTGTAATGAATCTATATATATATATATATATATATATATAATGGTAGCACGGTAGTGCTACCATAAGTTAGGGTTGAGTGGCACTTTTAAGGTTAAAGGGTCAAACTTTGTACTTTAATAACTTTGCCACTATTCAATGGATTTGCCTGAAATTTGGAATGCATTATCAAGAACCATACACCTTGGGATCTGTCAACTTTTGTACCAGTCGGATATACGGCTGTGGAGTTATTAAGTGTGATCTGCACGCACATTTACGCTATTTGGTGAATTCTTTGCTCGTGCCTACAGGTCACACGGTTTGTGCGAGCAGTCCAAAAACTTCAGGGAACGTGCGGCTTGGGTGCCCGATGTGTCTTTTGAAGATTTCGTGAAAAATATTGAACAGTTCAAAAGTTATTCAAAAAACAAGTTCCCATTATAAGTCAATGGGAAAAGTTACAAAAAGTTTGACACTTTCGCAAATGTACTTTTTAGTGTCGCAAATGGCCCTAGTAGTGTCACAAATCCGCCATTTTGTTTTCAGTTAGCGATCAGAAAAATGCTTGCCATTTAAATTTGGGACCCTCTAGCAACACAATTCTTTTTGTGTTCATCTAGTCGGACCCTGAGGATGCTAGCCATGTCTTTATTTTGGGTGAAACATCCCAGAAATATGTTTTTCAAATTTCTGGAAAAAGTAGTGTCACAAAGTAGTGTAGCACTCACGACACTTGCGCAAATGCTTGCAAAAGCTTTTGCAAATCACAACACTACTTTTTCAGACTATGGCCAAAGTGACAGCAGTTCTTTGCCATCCTGCTGCAAAAGAACGGTTTGGTCTTTTGAGCTGAAATTTGGAAAGAACGCAGCCAACATCTCACAGATGTGCCTTTGGTGGTTTGCTGAAAAAATATTGCATGGTTGCAAAGTTACAGTACTCTGAAGTTGGCATGTTTTCCCATAGACTAACATGGTGGTGTATGTTGCGCCTTTCAGGGCTCGTATCTCGAAAACAATGCGAGATACAGATTTTTTGCTGTGAGTTGAATAGCCCTATGGGCTATACAAGGGCAAAAACATAGCCAGGAAAATCATGATTTTTGTGAAATTTAAATTTGTTTTCTATGTCATGCGGTTGCTGAGATATTTGCAATTAAGTACTTCCAGTGCTCGTTTTAAGCTTCCATGCCCATTACAATGCATACATTCTTTGTGTTTCTCTATGCAACTGTTCAGCAAAAACAGAGTATGCACTTCCATTACTATTACACTTAGTGTTTCCACTTGCGTTTACGTCCCCGGTTGCGTTACCGTTTCCGTATACGCCACCGTGTGCGTTACCCTTTGCGTTGTCATTTGCACTTGCGTTTTCATTACTGTTACCATTTGTGTTTCCACCTTGTGTTTCCGTTGCTGTTCCTGTTACTATGTCACAACACATCATGTGGCGGGGCCCCGCACTCCCGCCGCTGCATTGCATTCACTATTTCTCGTCATCATTCTCAAAAAAGGGAAATTAGAGGCAAACTTCATCTAATGCATCAGTTGAGGGTTGTTCCACGGTGACGAAGCGAGGAAATTTGGTCGATAGGGTTGGAAACCCCTCTTGGACTTTTCCAGCTCACCCCTGCCCGTGCATTGGGGTGCGTGTTGGGGTCATGGGTCCCTAACTCTCACCCCATTCTCCTGTTCCTCAGCTTCTTTACACATGTGTGATGGGGTGAAAGTTAGGCCAACGACACCAACGCACCCTGATGCCAGTTGGGGGTGGGCTGAGGGGTCCAAGGGGGTTTCAACCCTAACACCGAATTTCCTCGCTTTTGTCGCTGTGGAACAACCCTAACTGATGCATTAAACAGAGTTTTTTGCCTCTAATATATATATATATATATATATACATATATCTATATCTATATATCTATATCTATATAGTATCTTCAGCTTCAGACACAATTGGCCAAATTAACCTGTTTACAAGATTCCCTTAAGGTGTTCTACTCCCGTATGACTACAGTATGATTTGGCTAAATCTTTCAAAGCAGAATTAGAATTTGGGGTACAATGAATGAAATGGATCTCCAATATGTTTACTGGATGCAAAGACAGACTGAAGCACTAAGTATTCTGAGCTATAAAAAATGAGACAGGTCAAGTACTAACAGGTTCTCATGATATTTTACAAGTGGTCAATAAGTATTTACGGGGATCTTTCAGAGCCCAGATTGAGACTTCTGTTTTCCCGGAGGGCTTTCTAAATACTCCTGAACTGGGCCTACTGTCATACAGTATAAAACAGGATTGTTGTGCTAAGTACATGTAGCTACTAATTCTATGACACTCAATGACTCCCCAGGACCGGATGGGTTGAATGCAGAATTTTATGAAAAATGACATGAGGAATTAGGCCCATGTAACTACTATTTCTATGAAAATCAGTGCCTCCCCAGGACTGGATAGGTTGAGTGCAGAATTTTATAAACAAATATCAAGAAGAGTTAAGCCCCATTTTAGCAGAAATCTTTAACTACTGTATATTTTGTTTAGTGCACTAACATCCCAGAACATAGTAGATTCCTTTTGGCTCTTCCTTCTTAAAAAAGGAGACCACAGAAACAGAGAATTTGCTGGCAGAAAAGGACCGGTAAGCCCAACTAGTCTGTCCCCTTTCCCTGCCTATTCCGACACCTCTGAACATATTTAGACACTGACATCCTTCCCGACTCCCTTTCCTCTAACCAATTTGCCCCCATGTCTATCCTGCACATGCTTGAAGCCCTCCACAGTCTTTCCCTCTACTGGCAGCCTGTTCCAGCCATCCACTACCCTTTCTGTAAAAAAGTAGTTCCTGAGATCTCGCCTAAACTTCTCCCCCTTTAGCTTCATTGTATGCCCCCTTGTTATAGTGCCATCCTTTCTCTGAATGAAGAACCTCATCTGTGCCTTGTTCACCCCTGTGAGGTACTTGTAGGTCTCAATCATGTCCCCTCTTGCTCTCCCCGCCTCCAGGGAGTATATGTTGTTCCCATAGCCTTTTCTCGTATGGCTTTTCATGCACCATTGCACTATTTTGGTTGCCCTCCTCTGTGCCACCTCCACCCTGTCAATGTCCTTGTGGAAGTGCGGCTTTCAGAACAACACACATTATACAAGATGGGGACTCATTACTGAGCAATACAGATGCAGCACCACCTCTTGCTTCCTGCTAGAAATCCCCCACCCAATGAACCCCAGCATCCCACTAGCCTTTCATACTGCCTTGTCACACTGACCAGCTATCTTGTGGCCTTCAGATATGATGATCAAGAGGTCTCTTTCTCACTTGATAACTGTAAATATTTCTCCCCCCATCTTACACAAAGCTCCTGGATTTCTCTTGCCCCAGGTGCATAACCTTGCACTTTTTGGCATTGAAACTCAGCTGCCACACCCTAGACCACTCCCTTAGTTTTCCCAGACACCTTTGCATTTACTTCATCCCTTTCTGAGTATCCCCACCATTACAGATATTTGTATCTTCCACAAAGAGATAAATCTTCCCTTCCATCTCCTCTGCAATGTCACTTCTGAAGAGGTTGAAGAGGACTGGTCCCAGCACCGATCACTGTTGCACCCCACTAGTCACTCTCACGTTCCCTGAGTATCTGCCATTTACCGCAACCCTTTGCCTCCTATCTTTCAACTAGTTTGATACCTAACTTACCACTTTCTCCCTCATACCCAGGCTACTTTGTCCCTTAACTAGCCCCCTTTGTGGCACAGAGTCAAATACCTTACTGAAGTCCAGATTGGCCACACCCACTGCTCTCCCTTGATCCACAGCCTTAGTGACCATTTGGAAATAAAAAACTAGAGACCTATATGCTTAATGAACCTGGATCAAAAAATCTTGAATAAGATTGTATGCCCCAAGTTGAGGAAAATAGCTGAACACCTCATTTTACCTGCTCAGACTTGCTCTATTAGGAAGGCACATGAGTGAAAATTAACTAACATTAAGAGAAACAGTCTCCTCGGGAAATCTTAATACACTGTGCCAAATGAATGGCAGCTTAGATTCAATGCAAAGAAGTGCAAAGTAATGCACTTGGGAAACAAAAACCCAGGGCAAGAGTATACAATGGGGGTAAAATACTGACAACAACAAAAATGGAAAGGGACCTGGGGGTAGTCATATCAGACAACCTAAAGGTGGGCCAGCAATGTGAGAAGGCAGTAGGGAGGGCTGGGGGATACTGGGATGCATAGGGAGAGGCATCATCAGTAGAAAACAGGAAGTTGTTGGCCCTCTGTACACACAGTTGGTAAGACCACATCTGGAGTACTGTGTACCGTTCTGGAGACCCCATCTGTGCAAAGACATAGACAGGGTGGAGGCTGTCCAGAGGAGGGCAACCAAAATGGTGCAGGGTCTGCACCAGAAGACATATGAAGAAAGACTAAAGGAGCTTAAAATGTATAGCTTTGAGGAAAGGAGCGAGAGGGGGGACATGATAGAAACTTTCAAATACCTCAAGGGAATCAACAAAGTCCAAGAGGGTAGCATCTTTCAAAAAAGAGATGTGCAAGGACAAGGGGGCATAATTTGAAGATAGAGGGGGGATGGCTCAGAGGTAATGTGAGGAAGTATTTCTTCACAGAAAGGGTTGTAGATGCGTGGAACAGCCTTCCTGAGGAGGTCGTAGAGTCAAAAACAGTGGGGTAATTCAAGAATGCATGGGACAGACATAAGGCAATTCTAGTGGGGGGTAGGAGGAAGTAGGCTGTTGGTTAACTAGGATCTGCAGTTTATCTGTTAGGTAGGGAAATGGACAGACTAGGTGGGCCAAGCGGTCCTTATTTGCCATCAGATTCTATGCTTCTATGTTTCACTGAGTTGTTTTGTTTTGTCTCTTGATCAAAAAAAAGCATTTGATCATACATCCTATGAATTTCTGTTTCAAGCATTGAGGTTTACATGGTACACCAGAACAATTTATTCATTGGATACAGTTAATACACAATTTTGCACTGTTACAAGCCCTGACTAATGGACGTCAGGGAGGATTATTAAGACCGAAAGGTGTGACGTAAGGCTGTCCTCTCAGCCTGTTATTGTTTGCAAATGGCTTGGACATTCTGATCAGGAAAATTACTCAGGATACTGACATATGTGGTGGCATTGAGGTGTCTAGTTCTTCACCATCAATTAAGGTTCAAGATCCATTATTGTCAGGAGTCTAATTGAAGGGGATGTGTAGTCTGTATAGAATGTGAGCCTTGAGGATCGGGATTCTATTGGAGAGGGGATGGCTTACCACTATATAATGTGAGCCTTGATGGCCAGGAGATTGTTGGAGGGGGATGGCTTGTCTCTGTATAATATGAACCTTGAATGTTATATGTCTAGTGGTGTGGGATGGCATATGTCCGTATCATAAGAGACATTATTGTTAGTGGGTAACTCTCAGTATAATGAGTTTTTGTGTCACATAATTGCTAACGGGGGAGAAGTCTAGTGTAGGAGTAGCTTGTCTCTGACTTGTTTATTTCTGGTTTGGTTAAAGGATACCTAAGCCTTGCTTTATAGTGTGAATGCTGTTATCTTCCACTCTTGACATACCTTGTGCTCCTCCAGCTTAGACAGAACAGTGAAGTGTGAGTTGCTCTTTCCTGAGCATGTAAGACGTGTCTGTGGATCACAAGAGCATGACTAAGGGCAGGCCACTGATTTGCAGTCTCCATGCAGATAAGCCAGACAAATAAAGATTTGTGTGTGCGATGTGGGCTATCAGCTCGCTGGACCTGTCTGGTTGTCATGGCAATGGACACTGCCCCTCAGCTTCACTGTGGGGAATTCCTCATGTGCTCTCATCAGGAGGGATTCATACCCAGCAGCAGACACGGTTCTCTTGAGGCTTTCATTTCCTGCAGAAGAAATGTGTTTATTAACAGCATTTCTGAAAGTGATGCTACTAGACCCCACTGACTAACTCCACAGGGTTAAATCAGATGCCTAATGACGCAGATTGCAACATGCACAATGCATGCTCTACCTTGACCTTTAGTCAGATGGTAAGAAGTGTCCTCTTTCAGATGAGACCTAAAAACAAAGTCCAGTCATCCAAGCTGGGCATGCTGAAGGCTCTAATATGCCACTTTTTGAATAAAATAAGGGATGTTAACCCCAGTACCCAGGGCCCATGAGAGGGTGGGGGAGCCAGGGATAATTTCCGAGGCCCCGTGCCAAAGAGGGGCCCGGGCTGCCCAGCATGCTACTGTATGCAGCTACATAGGGGCCCCAGAGTCTGAACTTATTCTGGAGCCTGGAATTCCTCTCACTGGGCCTGCCAGTACCTTGGCAATGATATCCTCCATTGCTTCATCTCATCACCCTGATGCCCTGCTCAAGGGCAACTGTTGTAAAGATTGTACTGTACTGGTTTCTTGCTGCAGCTCTGCTAGGGACAACAGCAAGCTTAATGCGCTATTTTCTAAATATGTGTAAACTCAGTTGAACCTCTGGATTGGCATTAAAAAATTACAGGCCCCACTGGACAAGATGTCTCTAACCATAAATTGTATTTATGGACAGCAGAGAAGAGGTATTTGGTTGAGTGTCTCCGAGCAGTACTAGATTCTCTATGTCATGAGTTAGAATGATGTGGTACTTGGACACTACAGCTTTTTGGGGTATCCCTTGATGGTTGAGGCATCCATAGTTCATAATATATTGTTCATGACACCAACAGTCTGTGCACATACAGTGAAAAGTTCTCCAGTGCATATGCTGCAGTAGAGCAGCCTGTTTGAGATTTTGACTGACGTGTATCAGCCCATGAGATGAGACCAACATGCATCCTGGAAGGAACCTAGAATGCTTTAAAGGATGCAATATATAATTAAGCAATAGCAACCTCAAAGTCAGTAATTTCAGAGGGATTAACGACCAGTTGGGGGGATGAGTGACCTGAGGCACCATCGAGAGTCATCTGCCTCTAGCTGGTCA
This sequence comes from Neoceratodus forsteri, assembly GCA_016271365.2. NCBI lineage: Eukaryota > Metazoa > Chordata > Ceratodontiformes > Ceratodontidae > Neoceratodus > Neoceratodus forsteri. The sequence goes on from JADMNL010000029.1 coordinate 88,063,069, forward strand.
TTAATCCAAAAAAAATGACCGTCTTTGAGGTTGTTATTGCCATTATTAGTATAATCACAATAACACGTTTCTTTTTTCCTGTTTATTTTTAACTTAATAAGCTTTTAAGCAAAGAGGTGTGAGTTGTGCGTGCCACGCAGCATCAGTTGGCAGCAGGATCGGTCATTTCTAATACGTTAATCCAGTAGTCAATCAGGAGCCTCACTAGGCTCATGAATAATTAATTAGATCACTGTTTAAGACCCCTAGAGATGCAATATATAATCACTGTTTTAGGCACCGCTGGGCTGTCCCACCTTTGAGCAGCTCCCTGGTGACCTCCCCGGCTTGTTGTGCCTTATTTCAACCTGTACTCAATGGCTTACCCCCTGCAGAAGGTCGTTCTGCCTGGAGGTGTCCCTTCATCCTTCCTGGACAACACAATCTGGGGAGGCTTGATCCTGCATAATCTTGCGGGCTGGCAATAAAGCCTAGAATTTACAGTAATGAGCTGGGAATTAGCTTGGTATGTCCAGCAGACCTGGGTTTGATTCCCAAAACCTCCACTTGCATACTGTGTGATGCTGAGCAAGTCACTTAACCTCCCAGTGCTCCTGGGTCACCCCTGAAAACAGGCACTAGTGCCCCTGGTTATCAAAGAATAACTAAGCTAAACTAATCTGTCAGTGTCAGTTGACAATTGGTCGGATTTTCTGTTCCCCAGTAGTTCTCATCTTGTGCGTGTGCTTGCCGAGTATTTCAATCTAATCCATCTTTATTTACATAGTGCCCATCCAAAATAGCTCTGAGCACTGTACATGGTAAAAATCAATGTACATAATTTAAAGGCATACTGAAGAAGTAAATCATACATACTGTGCAAGTGTGCTAAAGAGTGCAGTGAGAAATAGTCCAATAACTCCTATGAATGACATACAGTATATACAGTTTAAAATCAGAGAATTAAAAGCCAGAGAAAACAGACAGGTTTTCAGGACAGATTTAAAAGTAACCAGCAAATCTGCTTGCCTTAAACCTATTGGAAGGGCATTCCACAGTTGAGGGGCCCTGACCACAAATGCTGGACACCAAGGCCCAGATATTCAAAAGGATTGCGCATGGCGCAACAACCCACTGATGCACCCCGGTGCGATATTTAAAAGGGAAAAGTGCGCCTGCACAAATCCCGATGCGCCGGGGCACATCAGTAATGTATGCAGGCGAGGTGGGGGGGCGCGCATGCATAAACTGCACAGCCCGATATTCAGCCGGGCCATGCAGAGTTATGCAGGCGCAACCCCTACCTGCGCCTGCACAAATTACGCCCAAAAAGGATCAAGTTGAGGCCACCCACAGGTGAGCTGCCACATTGCAGGGCACAACACAGCAGCTGCCACCTGTGGGTGGCCCTCCACTGTTCCAGTGACCCCCATGCCCGATCACAGGCATAATGTAATACCCCCAGCAGCCCGATCGCGGGCATAATATGAATGTCTTCCCCAATAGCATGATCACGGGCATAATATGATGCCCCCCATAGCCCGATCGCAGGCATACTATGATGTTTCCCACCCCCGAATAGCCTGATCTGGGCATACTATAAATGGTCCCCCACCCGAGTAGCCTGATTGTGGGTGACATCCTCACCCCCGTCCAGACTCCTGGTGATCAAGTGGCCCCCACCCCCTCCCCCACGGAGCCCCACCACCCGCTCCCTCACCCGTCCAGCCAGCGGCGGCAGCACCCACCACTGTCACCCAGCCGCCCACCGACTGACAGCATCGGTAAGCTGCCGCCCATTGGTTCAGAGCATGAGCCAAGGGCGTGCAGCCACTCCGTAAAGGCAGTCCAGATATGTGAATGAATTCATTCACACATCTGGACCTTCTCTTGTACTGATAAATCATTCATATCCGGACTGCCTTTGGGATGGGCTGCACGCCCATTGGCTCATGCTCTGAACCAATGGACGTGCAGCCCTACCGAACTGTCAGTCGTGGGCGGCGGGCGGCAGGTGGGTGGTGCTGCCGCCCGCCGTTGACGGGGGAGCGGTGGGGGCCCGTGGGCGGAGGGGTGGGGGCCACTAGATCACCAGGAGTCTGGACGTGGGGTGAGGGATGCCACCCGCGATCGGCTACTCGGGTGGGGGACCATTTATAGTATGCCCACGATCGGGCTATTCGGGGTGGGGGAAACATTATAGTATCCCCATGATCGGGCCATGGGGTAACATTATATTATGCCCGCGATCGGGCTATTCGTGGGCGGAACATCATATTATGCCCGGATTGGGCTGCTGAGGGGTGGGGAATATATATTATGCCCGCGATCGGGCTGCTGAGGGGGTGGGGAATATCATATTATGCCCGTGATTGGGCTGCTGAGGGGGTGGGGGACATCATATTATGCCCGCGATCAGGCTATTCGGGGAACATCATATTATGCCCGCAATCGGGCTGCTGAGTGGGGTGGGGGACATTATATTATGCCTGTGATTGGGCTGCTGAGGGAGTGGGGAACATCATATTATGCCCGCGATTGGGCTATTTGGGGAACATCATAGCCCGTGATTGGGCTATTCGGGAGGGGATACTATTATGCCCGCGATCGGGCTGCAGGCGCTGGCCCCGACGGCTGCTGCCTGGCAGGCGCCAGGTGCAAGTCATGGGGATCAGTGCACCTGCATGCTGATGGCATGCAAATGGGGCCGCACTAGAGATGCAAATGGCCCCCGCGCGCCTTGCATAAATTATGGCCCCATTTGCATGTCACCTTTGAATATCGGGGTGCTGCATATGGTGCAATGGAACTTGCGCCACCGCATCCGAATGCTCCACTCTGACCACTTGCGGTGGCGCGGTGCCACTGCGCCATGCACAGTGGCTGTGGCCAGGGGGCAATATTCAAAGAAGTTGCTCAATAGCGCAACTTCGTTGAATATTGCCCTTGCCACACCCCTGTGCAACTTTTTTGAGCAGCACAAGGGCTTGCACCACAGAATGGCGCAGTTTGAATATCTGGGCCCAACTGTTTTAAGGTTGAATTTCAGGACTGCAAGCAGTGCAGAATCAGCTGAGCGGAGAGCTCCTGCAGGCCAAAACACAAGTAAGTCAGAGATGTATCTAGGGCTACAGTCATGCAAACATTTGTATGTAGTAAGAACCTTATAATCAGTCCTAAATTTGACAGATAGCCAGTGTAGATTGCTAAGTATTGGAGTGACATGTTCGCAGAGACCCTCCTTCAAACAAGTCTCACTGCAGCATTAAGAATGTAGTACAACTTTTCAAGTTTTTGCAATTTTTAAGACCTGATAACAAAGCATTGCAATAGTTAATTCTGGAGATAATGAATGCATTTACCAGTATTTTCAAATACAAATTACTTACATATTTTTTTTATTTCTTTTTATTGAGATAGACACACAGTTAGCCATACAATTACACTTTTGGGGTAAATCAACATAAATTATTTACATCTTCAGTGTTAAATGAGGTGATGACGATTACATACAGTATTCAGACTCTATAATCATATAGAAGACATTTACACAGTATCCACTGGTTTAAAAAATATAGAAATTCAGCTTTGTCAATAGGAGAGCCCCCACACATGTATTTTTGACTCTAAAAATTATCTTAAGTTAAAAAAATGCTAGTCTCCTGACTGAAATGATAAGTGAGTCAAAAGAAAGATTTGAGTCCAGTAGAACACACACATTTTTAACAACTGTTTCTGTTTCCAGATTGCATCCTAAATCTGGAAGTTCCAGACATCCTATTTTCAGATACTTTAAATGACTTTTTGTACCAAAACATATAGATTCAGTTTTTGTTAAAGTTAAGTTGCAACAGATTTTCAGCCAACCACATATTCCGCTCATGGAGGCATGCTTCAAGATTATCAATATCATCCTCCAATCACATATTTTTTTTCTTTTTTTTTAAGATTCTCTTTATCTCTCCCCTGACCGGAACTCTCTCAGGCTTACCCACTGGCCTGACCACTCTACCGCCCGCTGTGCCTCCCATCATCTTCAAGGATGTTACAACTCTGCAGGGACATGGGCTCTACAGCTCCGAAGAGATCGAAGGGGCAATGATGGGAGACCAGTGTTGGGCATGTGGCGGCGGCACTGAAGGAAGCCATCGCCCATCCGTCAGGAGAGGGCTTTTTCTCCGCTTGTTACACCCTCCTCCCTCCTCCTGTGTGTGGTGCATGTCCCCCGACTTCTCGGCATATGGCCGCCCTGTCAGCGTCGGGTCACGCTGTGTACGTGCAGCCCAATGTTCTGCGGCACCCCAGATCTCCACCAGGGGCCGCCGGGGTGCTGGAATCCCCAACACCCTCCCCCTGGGACAGGAGAGCAGCCCAGCAGGCGCTCAATCCAATCCCTCCCCTGCTGACCCCTGGCACCCGAGCTCACTCCCGAACTCAGGTCGCCGGCGTGGCGCAAGGTGTGGCATCCAGTGCCTCAACCCTCAGTGCCACCAGGCCGGCCCCGACCACATCTTAAACAGAAAAGTAGACTTGTGTATCATCCGCATAAATAAGAAAATTTAGATAGTACTTCTGAATAACATTTCCAAAAGGCAACCTTGACCCCAATCATCCCTCCTTCCTGGTGCCACGTAATAGCCTCTAGCAGCCTCACCAGCAGTAGTGAGCTGGTTCATGTGCCCCTCCTACTGAGAGAGGAAGTTTCCTCCTGACCCATCAGAAGGGGTCCCTGCTGTAGTTGGTAGGGCTTTTTCATGAGAACATTGCTCTTGTACTGCTAGTTATTTACGTAGATACATAGATACATAGACAGTGTCGGCAGATAAGGGCCTATGGCCCACCCAGTCTGCCCGTTTGAGCTTGTAAGTTCAGTTTATGTTTTCCTAGAAGTCTGTTGACCCTTACCCCTGACCTCCAGAATTCCTTTATGTCTATCCCATGCATTCTTAAATCCCATGATTGTTTCAGCCCCCACCACTTCCTCTGGCAGGGTGTTCCACTTGTCCACCACCCGTTCTGAGAAGAAATTCTTCCTCATGTTTCCTCTGAATCGCCCTCCCTCCAACTTCATCCCATGCCCTCTAGTCCTGGAACATCTTTTTTGCTTAAAAATAGTGTATTCCTGCACCCTGTTCCTTCCTGTAAGATACTTGTATGTCTCTATCATATCCCCTCTCTCTCTCATCTCCTCCAGGGAGTACATATTCAATTCCTTCAACCTCTCCTCATAGGACTTGTGATGCAATCCATGTACCATCTTTGTTGCCCTCCTCTGAACCTTCTCTACCCTGTCTATGTCCTTACATAGGTAAGGTCTCCAGAACTGTACACTGTACTCCAGGTGGGGTCTCACTAGTGTCTTGTATAGTGGAATTATGACCTCCCTTTTCCCTGCTGGTGATGCCCCTGCCTATGCATCTCAGCATCCTATTTGCTTTACCTGCTGCCTTGTCACACTGTTTCCCTACCTTGAGGTAATCAGAGATGATAACCCCAAGATCCCTTTCCTGCTTGCCCACAACCGGGACCGTGACAGCCTGTATTAAGCCCGGTGCTGGTTAGCTGAGCTGACTTGTTGCATGTTGATTTTCTGCCATGGGATGCTGCCTGTCTGCAGGGGTCAGGCTAGTCACATGTCTGCTGATGCTCCAGTACTCTCTGTACACGTGACTTACATCCATTGCTTACTGCCAAAAGTTCATTTACCATTGTTTTGAACATGTATGAATGGTAACCCTACCTAATGGTTATGTATTTTAGTATTTCTCTTTGATGTTACAAAAACAAAATGGTTTGTTACTGCATGATGTTTTCCCTTTCTAGGCACCTTGATTTGTTCTGGATCATTCCTTGTGGGTTGAATGCAATAGCTTGGGCTCTGCTAGGTTGCGACATGTTGCACTGTATCCTGTATAAAAAACATCTTAGATAATACATAGGTAATGAGATAGTAGAGATGTGGGATTTGATCGCTTCAGTTACCCATCTTTAGTGCCAGTGGCTCAGTAGGTTAGAAGGCTCGCCTCTGGGGCTGAAAGATTGGCAGGTCATGGGTTCTAGCCTCAGACCAGGTATTTGGGACAGTACTCATAACTGACACTGTAGTGCAGTATGTGGTGGGTGCTGCACTGGGGAGGTGCCATCCTTCGGATGAGACATTAAACCGAGTTCCCATCTCTGGTCACTGTCCAGGTGGAAGGGAAAAATACAGGGGCACTTATCGAAGAAGAGTTTCATTACCAACATTTCCCCTATCAATAAAAAAGGTCAATGTAATCCCCTCCCCGGATGCACCTGGAAATAAGCTTTCACGGCTTCATGCGCATTTCTTGGTAAAAAGAATTACAAAATCAATAAATAAATAATGTGTCATAGAGCCCATTACCATAGAAACAGAACAGGTAAATTCTATGATATTTATCCACACTGCCTGACACATGACAGACACAAGTGAAACCACTACTATTGCCATGAGATGTATTCACAAATTATGGCTATATAAAACATTGGGGCCCAGATATTCAAACTGCGCTCAAAATGAGCGCAACAGCAGGAGCAAGCACAAACCAGTTGCGCAAATGCGCAACAGGTGCGATGTTCAAACATGGAGCAGAACAAATTGCGCAAGCAACCAACGTCTGAATATCGCACATACTGCGCTATGGCGCAACCAGGGCAGCCCAGCTGAGCATTCCAGAGGTGCCATAGCGTAAGCAGAGCCCCCCCCAGAGCAATGGAACTGCACATCCAGGGAGGCAGGCTGGGGCCCACCGCCAGCCATGCCACACATGGGCACAGGAACACACTGCAGAACCCACACACACCTGCACACCCCAAGCACAGCATCACTGGGGGTGGGACGGATGATTACTTGCCCATGGGGACAAGCCAACAAAGCATAGCAGAGCCATGACACCCAGCACAACCACTGGCAGGCTGAGGTGCCACACACAGGGGTTGACAACCACAGTGCACATCAGCCCCCGTACGCACAGCACACCCTGCACTGTGACCCCAAGACACCACCTATGTGCAGTGACTGGCACTGCAGGAAACCATGCATCCCCCCCAGCACACGTCAACCCCGTGCAGCACAGAAGCCTACAAGCCAGACACACCCTGTGCACCCAGCAGTGGGTGGCAGCAGACGGCAAGACCAACCGCTCAGCAGACCAGCACTGTCCAGTGACCCCCACCAGGTCAGTGGCCACTTGCTGCCACACCTCAGTCCTTGCACTGGTGAGGGGCACCTCACCATAAAGGCCATCATAGTGTGGCTCTACTAGGGCCACCAGGTTGGCCACTTCCAGCTGGATCCAGGACACTGCCCTCCTCCTAGCCATGGCACCAACTTTACAGCAGGCAATATGGCGCCAAGCTGCGCCGTAACCCCATGTGGAGATGTTGCGCAATAGACCACCACAGGCTCCAATCGCGCTGTTCGAACAGCGCCATCACTTCACCCAAGCGCTGTCACCAGACAGCGCAATAAAGACGATACACATGGCGGGCGGGCAGTGCCAGGGGCAAAGGTCGCCACACATGGTCGACAGGCAATGACGCAAGGCTACGCACAGTGCCATCTGACGTATAGGCATCCTGCGCGACCGACCAGCTGCGTACCAGTGCCACAGTGGAGTATTGCGCAGTAGTGCCACAGCGCCATATAGTGCCCATTGCTGTAGCGCCACTGGCACAATGGTGGCCATGGCCTGAATTGCCGATCGCGCTCAGCACGTCAGCAGCGCGACAGACGCCTGCGTAAGCTATCTGGGCATGCGCAATGCAGTGTACCACACAGGCACAGATCTGCGCCATTGGCTCAGCCGACTCTTCCGTGTCGCAAAGGCGCCAGATTCGCGATATTCAGCCGACACATGCAAATCATCTGATCAGCCATTCAAAGGCGCAGTGGCGTGATTTGCATGTCATTATAGTTGCTCCACTCTAATTTGCATGTATTGCGCTATAAATGTGTGACATTGGGCTGCGTTGGCAGGGTCGGTTACTGCAGGTGAGAGGTGAGTTGCATGCTGTGTGATGTTCAGGACGATGGTCATGGGAAAATGCTGTAGACTGCACAGTGACAGGTGTCCACTTCCCCCATACAGATCGCCATGACCGAGCAGAGTCATTGTGAGGGTGAGGACGGTGGGCGTAGGAGGAGGCCCAACTTTACAGCAGCAGAGACGGAGGCTCTCTTCCAGGCCTACCTGGATGAGGAGCCAGTGCTGAGTGGACGGAGGGGCACCCCTCAGTCCCATGCAGCTGCATGGGAGGGGGTAGCTCGGGCCGTTAACCTGCATGGAAGCCACCAGCGCTCCATGCAGGAATGCAAGAAAAAGATGGGGACAGACCGCAGGAGGTTGAAGGAGAAGGTGGCAGCCTTCAGGGCGGCACGTGCTGGCAGTGGCGGGGGCCCACCAGTGATGTTGCAGCTGACCCCAACTGAGGAGACACTGGTCGCAGCCATGCAGCCGAGCGCCATTGAGGGCATACCAGGCGGAGGATTCCAGACAGGTGGAAGCCCATCACTGCATGGTATGACATGGTGGTGGTGTTTGGGGGGGGCGGTTGTTCACATGCACTCACATGTACTCTCTTTCTGTTACAGATCCTGTTCATCTTCAGGAGACGGTGGTGGTGGGTCCAGACAGTGATGCTGACCTGCTGGACATGGAGGAGGGTCCATCCACCTCCACCACCAGCCAGCAGGCACTGCAGCAGCATGCACGCTGGGCCGAAAACTCTGGTGTCAGTGATACGGGTGCGGAGGGTGCACAGCCTGTGTCTCAGCAGTCTGGCATGCAAGCATGCCAGCCGCTGTGACCATGGCAATGTACGACCTGCACCATTGATGATAGAAGGCCTGCAATGGGCAGTGATGGTTGTGTGTCCCATGGCGGACACACGGCAGCCAGCACGTGCCCCTGGGCCTGTCTGGTTCCAACTTGTGTACCAGCATGCTGGCACAGTCCCAGGCTGTGCCTGTCAGCACCGGTGGGGCAGCACCAGTGGCTGTGCAGGTGTCTGGCACTGTTGCCAGCACAGCGGTGGAACGAGTGGACCTGTGGGCACAGCGGTTGGAGGGGCAGCAGCAGCAGTCGCCCACCAGGTCTGGGGGTACAGTGTCAAGCAGTGGCACATGTCCGCCGCTCTTTGATCCGCCCATTCCTGGTCCTGGCGAACAGCACCCACCCTCAAGGGGTGTTGTGCATCAGGACCGTCCACACCCTGGGGGTCAGGATGCCGTTGGGGCACAGTACCCATTGGACGAGCACACCCACCTGCTGCAGGAATCAGTACAGCTGCAGAGGCGGGTTGCAAGGTCCGTGGAGGCACTGTCTGTGTCTGTGGAGCGGCACAGCAGGGAGTGTGCTCGGGACCGAGCCAAGCTGGTCCGTATGCAGACGGATGTGACCGCTGCCATTGACAGGCTGACCCAGGCAGTGGTCTCTGTCGTGGATGCATTGGGCACACAGTCAGGTGCCCCTGTACCGCACACCCCACACAGTGCACTCTCCACTCCCCATTCCCGGCATCGTGTGACACCAGGCCTGTCGATGCCGGGTTCTGCTGTGGGCATCCCGAGCACCCCTGGTGCAGGTTTGTTCGGCATGCTGCAGACCCCTGTGCGGGCAAGGTCACGTTCGCGCAGTGGGACCCCTGGTGGTGCAACAGTGCCACCCCATGTGGACCCTGCTCAGCCTGCCCATGCTGTTGGGTCACGGCGGGGCCGCCCACGCATCCGCGGTGGCCGTGGGACAGTGCTACATGACTGAGCTGTCTCCAGTACGGGCCCTGTCTGGTGCTGCCATGTGTGCAAGTGTGTGTCATGGTGGGCAGTGCACTGCTGGTGCTCTGCTCACCCGCCAACCACGGACCACCTGCACCCTCCCAACTGCTGTCCACAGGTGCGTGTGCATGATTATCCTGCATTGCACTGTACACCAAGGTGCAAGGGTGCCCAGGTTCTGACACACGTACTTGGACAGTACTGGGTGGTGGGGTGGTCGGTGGTGCTGTGTGTTAGCAATGTCGGTTCTGCAGTGCTGTGCATCTGCCCATGTACGCTCTGTGCCTGGTGTGTGTGTCCATATGAGTGCTCACCCTCCCTGATGGTGTGTTTGTATGCCTGGACCCTTCCACCCCCCTGACCGTCATGCACCCTGGTGTGTTCCCCTGTGTGCCTGTGGTTTGTGCATGGACAGTGTTGGTTGCACATGTCCCCTTGACTTACCTGTGTTGTGTAGTGCTCCTCTGTGATGGTGTCCCGGTGCAGCTGGGCCTGCGGATCAGTGAGGTCCCTCCATCCTAGGGGGCTGCTCATCACCATCATCACCGGCGCCACTGGGCGTCCCCATCCTCTCCCCTCTTTGACCTGTCACGGCTATCCCATGGTCTTTGGCCATGTTGTGCAGGATGCAACAGGCCAGGAATATCCCACAGGCCTTTTGGGGCTGTACTGTAGGGCACCGCCGGAGGTGTCTAGGCATCGGAAGTGTGCCTTGAGCATCCCAAACACCCGCTCTATGATGTTGCGTGTTGCGGCATGTGCCTCATTATAGCATAGCTGTGCTGGGGTCATGGGGCGCCGGTACGGTGTGAGCAGCCAGGGATGGAGTGGGTATCCGCAGTCACCTGTGTGGAGATAGTGGAGATCAGTGTCATGTTCAGGTCCATATTGGCCATCTCCCTGTGTGCCACTACCATGGCACCTGTGGCATTCCCACCCTTGCCCAGAGTTTGCATTCCATACATGTGTACTCACACTAGATGTCCTGTGGGGATGTCCCACTCTCGAATCGATGGCACAGTGCAGACTGATACCATATGAAGGCATCATGTGCTCCACCAGGGTGTGGCACAGACATTGATTATCGCCCAGTGGCATCACACACCACCTGGCAGTTGACACTAGGGAATCCTTTCTGTTCTGATATGCGTGGCCATCGGGGCCAGGTGGCGTGCGGATAGCCCACATGGAGCCAGTCTATGGCCCCTAGCACGCCAGGCATACGTGCTACCCTGTGGAACTCCTGCATGTTTGCTGTACGCTCTGCCGCGGTGCTGGGGAAATGGATGTACTCCACAGCATGTGGCAGCAGTGCGCTGAGGAATTGGGTGAGGATGCATGACATGGCCGACTGTGTGATGCCTGTGGTGTCCCCTGTCAGCCTCTGGAAGGTGCCCGTGGCGAGCAGGCACATGCAGGCTGTCACCTTGGTCTCCACCGACAGAGTGTGACTCCGTCGTGAGGGTGCCTGCATCACATCACTGCACAGCTCACAGAGCCATCTCAGTATTGCCCTGTTCAGGTGGTACCGGCCCACGATCTCTACATCTGTGTACAGCTCAAAGCTGATGTGGGCACGGTACCGCCTGTCGGGGGGCGTACCACCGACGGGCCCTTCCATGGCCACGTCCCCCTGTAGCATGCATTCTCACCCCCCTCATTACAGCTTCCATGTGGAAACTAGCACTGTCCATCTCCCTGGCTTCTGACCCCCGGCTGGTGTTGCTGTGTTACCCCCACTGTCCTGACTGCTACTTCCACTGCACCGGGCACCCCCCGCTGGCCTCTACAGACTATGGGACACACTTTCCTTGCCTGCCCTTTGCTGTCTGTCTGTCTGTCTCTGTCTCTGTCTCTCTCTCTCCCCCACTTGGCAGCCTGGTAGCGTTCTTGCGCTGCTTCCTTGAGCCTTTTTATTTTGGCTCATTTCCGCTAGTGCGCAATTTCCGGCTGTGGCGCTATTGCGCATCGCGCAAGTCTTTGAATATTGCATTGCAGTCTTTATGCATGGATCCACCCCCTTTGGTTGCGCATGCCTTCATTTTCATTGCGCTGTTGCTCAGCATGTTTTCGGGGGCGCAACTGCCTCCTTCTGAATATCGCAAAATGGCGCAGTTTTGGACTATGCAACCCTGTGAACTCATTCACATATTTGGGACTGTCTAGTACAGTATGCCCTGCAAGCCCATTGGTCCACACTGTGGACCAATGGGCTCTGTTATACTGTGCCTGTCATTTGTGGGTGGCCGGGCGGTATGCAGGCAGGTTGCAGCCGCCCACCAATGATGGGGGGAGTGGAGTGGGCAAGGGTTCTTGTATGGGTGGGGGGGTGCCACTGGTTCACTGGGGAATTTTTTTACGGCAATGTACCGCGATCAGGGCTAGGGGTGGGGGGGTTACCACTAGACTACCAGGGAATGATTTACCATACATTTACCAGAGATCAGGATAATGGGAGGGGGGTACCACTAGACTATGAGTGGCCACCCACAGCTGGCGGCTGCTGTGTTGCACCCTGCAATACAGTAGCCTGCCTGTGGGTGGCCAGGAGTTGTTCCACCAATTCACAGGCTCAACTTTGAGCCCCCCTATGCAGCACAATGCAGGGTTGTGCCAGCATATGCGCTGCACATCATGGGCTGAATATCAGAATGTGACGCATATGCATGGGCACACCCCCTGCATCGGTGCCGCATACATTAACATTGTGCCCCAGTGCATCAGGATTTGCACTGCGCTAGGCAGCCTTTTCAATATCCCACCAGGGCACAATGCAGGGCTGCACTGGCGCAACTCTGTTGTGCCATCCACAACCCTTTTGAATATCCAGGCCAAAGAGTTTTTTTAATGATGGTTGGGAGCAGATCTCTCACACTACTGTGTCAGTGGGTCAGTGATCATAACATCCAAGACCATAAAATGGAGAATACTGGTTGGGCATCCATCGCAACCAGCCTGAGGGATTCTCATTGCCTCAAACCTCGAGAGCAGGCTGGTTGGGCATGTGGTTGCCCAATCAGTATTTTTTATAGTGTATAGTTTTTTTGTTTTAGTTTTTATTTTATTTTGTTTTTAATGAAAGTGTTTTCATAGCACTCTCTGGCAGCAGCAAACATTCCGGTGGTTTAAGTTCAAAACTTAAACTGATTGCTGTGCGCATGGCAGTGCTGTGTAAAATATCAGCTGCCATGAGGATTTCTGATCAGCTGGAATGTTGCTGTACTAGTGAAGGGTACAGCCATGTTCCATGACTTTGGAACTGTGATACAACAATGTTTGAATTGTCATGGAAATCCATACAGAACAAACCCTCACTATGCACCATATCACCAGTAGGGTCTCATCCTTTGCTGCAGTCCCCTGAATCTCCCTCGTAAGTGGAGTACCATCTGTCTGTCCTCACAAAACACAATTACTTTATTAAAGGAAAATGATATGCAGAAATTATAAAAACATATGTTGTGCATTAGGTTTTTGTTTCTCTGATGATTCCTAGTGTTCTGTTATCTGTGTCTGTAGCAAGTTTTTTTTTCTCTCTGTGGATTTTATGGACCCTGGGGGGTAGCCATTCAGACTTCCTTTATTGCCTTTGATCAGTTTGGAATTTCCCCAGAATGACTCGGAAATTATGTGAATTAGACATTGCATTAGAACTAAGAGCCCAGGATCCTAGTTATAATCTAGTCACGCCATTTAACTGCAACTGCTTTTATTTTTTTTTGGAGTGAAAATTTTATTAAATTTCTAATAAATTTACACATAAAAACAATAAATGAGATATTTCTATATACAATCGAATGTTAAAACATATATACAACTACAAAGTAAGAACTAACAAAATGGAAAAAGTACAGTATCTATGGAGAAAAATATACTATTACCTGTTAACTACAAGGTTGAATATAAAATCAATGCAAATGTTTCAAATTGGGATTCTCACAATATTGTGAGTTAAGGTATGGGTCCCAAATGTCTTGGAATTTGTCCAATCTGTCAATATTAATGTGAGCCAGCCTGTCATAACTAACTCTTAGGGAAACATCCTGAAGCCATTCTGAAATGTTTGGTAATGATGTACTTTTTCAATGTTTAAAATTTAAATTTTTCACTTCAACAAATGTAACCTGCAGCCAAAGTTTCTAGTGACTTGAGATATTATTTACATCAGAAGAGAGACCCAATATAATTTCTTTAGCTGTGAATGTAAATTCCACCTGCTTCACATTTTTACAGACCTTAATCACCTCTCTCCAGAAAGGAGCCAGTGCATCACAGAACTAAATTATATGGGAGCTGGACCCCTTATTCTTAATGTTGGTCCATTAAAAGGTATCAAATCATTTGCTTCTGGATCCCTTATTCTTAAGGCATCTCCAACACAGGTCATCAGATAAAAGGCCAATCCCTAGCAGTTTGCATGGGGTATAATGTCATCTGTGTAGAATTTTGAATTGAACTAATCTTCCCTTGGCTTCTGTGCAGGCCTTAAGGGTAATATCCCAACAGTCATTCCAATTTTCTAAGAGGATTGTTATTCTAAGTTCTTGTTCCCATAAGGGAATTAAAAGTTCAGTAGGATTAGTTTCTAAATCCATAATCACTTTATAAATAATTTTGTAATCCTTATTTGTAGTAACAATTCTGTCCAGGGCATGTATGGTTGAAGGGAAGGAATTACCTTTATATAATTTAGTAACAATATCTCTTAGTTATAGCTACAATATCTATAAAATTCTGTATGGGGCAAATTACACTTCTTGGAGAGTTGGGTAAAGGTAAGAAGGGAATCAGAAGAGGAATCAAAAATGTCATCCAAGTATTGAATGCCCCTGTTCTTCCAAATTGGTCAGTCCAAGACAGTTGGTTTTGTATGTATATAAGTTATTTCCCCAAAGGTAGCAGTGGGGAGATATGGCTGGATTCCAGCCTAATCTTTGAGATGTAACCACCATGGATTATGCATCTGTTTAGGAACTGGATGAGAGTTAAGTCTCCTAGGAAGATCTGAAAACAGAGTTACCCTGGGATGGAAGCCTTTTAATAAAGATTTCTCTATGAAGTAGCAACCTGTGGCCCTCTCACTGTTAGATAACCATATGGTTTTAATACTCTGGGAGACCATAAGGGAGTCATGCTACAATTTAAAGTTGAGGAGGCTAAAACCACCTCTATTCCTGGGTCGCTGGAACTTGGCAAGGGAAATACGTGCAGGTTTACCATCCCAGATGAAATTTCTAAATACGGATTCTATATATATTTTAACAAATAATTGAAGGTATTTGCACAGGAAGATGCTATAGGAGATAATAAATCTTAGGGGCAAACATCATATTAATTGATTGGATTTTACCCCACACAGATAGATTCAAATGTTTCCATCTCTGTAGATAGTGTTCTATCTTTTCAAGTAGGGAAGAAAAGTTTTTTCGAATGATTTTGTTGATGTCAGTCAGCAAAGTAATGCCTAGAAATTTTATCCCATTAGCAGGAATCCTAATTTGATTAATGGCCAAAACATTAGCAACTCTTTTGCCAGTTAGCCAAAGGGCTTCAGATTTATCCAAATTAATCAAGAATCCTGAGAACATGGAGAATTCCTGAATACTATTTAGCATAGCCAGTACAGAACTATCTGGGTTCCTTATGGGGAGTAAGGGGTCATCTGCATAGGTCACAATCTTGTCTTTTGCCCACTGTTACATGGAAACATAGAATCTTTTGGCAGATAAGGACCATACAGCCCACCTAGTCTGCCCATTTCTCTACTTGGTTTGGCAATCCCTACTCTTATCTTGTTATGCCACATATAGCTACAGAGTTTCTAGTTTTGAAAAGAAAGGGTTCTAAAGCTAGGACAAATAAGAGGGTCAATAAAGGGATGTCTTGATGTGTACCTCTCCAAATTGAAAGTCAGTCTGAGAGGTGACAATGAACTTTAATTTGTGCTGTTACGTCTGGGTGGAACACATTAACCCATCTACAAAAATAGTCTCCCAGGTTAAATTTATTCAATAAATGCAATAGATAGCTCCATTCTATGCGGTCAAATGCTTTGTTGGTCTCTAAAGAGAGGAGCAAAGCTTGTGACTGTAGTTTATTAGAGGCAAAAATGAGAAGCAAGGCTTTGATCTGAACTATGATGCCCTGTAAGAAAACCTACTCGGTCAGGGTGAACCAGACATTGAATAACTTTGTTTAGTCAGTTAGCTAAAACCTTAACCAAAATCTTACAATCTACATTTATCAGTGAAATGGGATGATAGTTTTTGCAGAGAGTTGTATCTTTATCTTTCTTAGGTAGGACAGAGGCATTAGCTATTCTGAGGGATGTGGGGAGAATACCTTGAAAATGTGCATATGAGAATATCCTATGCATCACAGGGGCGAGTTTTTGAAAGGTGGCCTATTAAAACTCACATGAGAGCCCGTCTAAGCCCGGTACTTTACCTGAAGCTAAGGACATTGTGGTGTTATTTCATCCTGTGAAATGGGTTTGTTATCCTCTGAGACAGATGTGAGAGAAAGGCCAGTGGTAAAGTTCTCTAAGGCAGTGCTGTGAAATATGACTTCGGATTTAATATAATATCTACCAAAGGCCTCAGCAATTTGCTTAGCAGACACAGTCATCTTTCCATTGTCATTTTTATTGCATATACTTTTGTACTTTCCAAGATCTTTTTACATCCTTATTATGTTCTATGCCTAATATGTACCCTTATGTAACTATTACTTTGCTTTCCAATGTATACCAGGTTTGTTCCATGTACATCTGTATTATGTCTGTGCACTTCTGTATATTGTAACCAGTGTCCTGTGTTCTCCCGGGTCATGCCTGAAAATAGGCAGGACTGTTGCCTAGCGCACTTACCCGGTTACCAAAAGCTAATAAATAAATAAGTTTGTAAGCCAAGAATTTTCCTTGAGCTTCTCCTGCCTCCCAGTATTTTTGTTTTAGTCTGAAAAGGGCATATTCTGCCTTCTGGTTAAGAATGGAGTTAATCACAAATTTAGGACCTGCAATCACATAATGCAACTGGAATTTTGTTCTCTTATTTTTTGAATTAGCATATAATGATTCCTTCTCTTTTAGTTTGGTTTTTAAGTCAGATATAGTTCCTTTTCTTTGCATTTCTTCTTAAAGCTTGAGTAAGAGAGTATTCTGCCATATATATATAGGCTTTGAATGAGTCCCATAAAATGGCATCAGAAACATCCCGTGTCATTCAATTCAAAGAATTTTGTATTCTCAGTATTCACCAGTTTGACAAAATTAGAATCTCAAAGTAAACTGCTACTAAATCTTCATGCTGTATCTGGAGAATAAGTGTCCTCAATAAGAATCCCAGCAGAAACAGGAGCATGATCTGAGATAGTGATATTACTGATGTTGCAAGTTGCAAGACCAGAAATAAGGGATTACAAAAATATAATCTAATCAGCTATAGGATCCATGTCTAGATGATTTGAAGGTGTAATCCCTGTCACAAGGGTGAGTAAGACTCCAGGTGTCCACCAAACCAAATTTGTCACAAAATCTCTTGCAAGCCTTTGAGGAGGCCATCTGGTCACTCAAGGCTTTCTTATTCTTATCAATAAGGTTGTCCAAGACAGTATTCATGTTCCCAGCAATAATCATATCTGTTGAGTTAGTACTAGAGATGGTATTAGCCAATAAAGAAAAAAAAGAGGATTGGCTTGTGTTGGGGCTCATAAATATTCACTCGGGTGACTTCCCTACCATCCATTTTGACCTTAAGCAATAGAAATCTACTTTCTGGATCAACCAATGAAGCATCAACAAAAGCATTAAATGTGTTTGTGAAAGAGGATACATACACCCCTACACTTAGAATTATAAGGACTGCAACATATGTATCTTACGCAAGATTTTTTTAATTTATTGGTTTCCTCCAGAGAGAGGTGTGTTTCCTATAAGAATGCGATATCAATTTGTAAAGGCCTAAGATATGACAGAATCTTGGTTCTTTTAATAGGATTATGACATCCTTTGATATTACATGAAACTATTTCAAAGATTCCTCCCCACCGTTAGACATATTTGGTAAATAAGCAAATAAAAAGGTAAACCTCATGCAGAATATATAAATTAAGCAGCAGAATATTGTGAGTTAACTGCAACTGCTTGTGAAAGTTAACTGCTTTGAATAAAGCATGTAGTTTTCTTTCTATAAAATAATTGTCAAAGTCAGATTTTTCTAAGTGCCAGCTGTCAGTATTGTGGATTGGTGCCAATTG
Source organism: Neoceratodus forsteri (assembly GCA_016271365.2). NCBI lineage: Eukaryota > Metazoa > Chordata > Ceratodontiformes > Ceratodontidae > Neoceratodus > Neoceratodus forsteri. The sequence goes on from JADMNL010000029.1 coordinate 88,081,100, forward strand.
TTTTTATAAAGTGCTGGCACTGGATGATAATTAAGCTGATACATCTTTGAAGGTCTTGGGTCTAGTTTAAGTAATTCTTAGAGGCATTCTGGGAAAATTCCAACAGCTCAAAGGCAATAAAAGAATCCTGCATGGCTGCCCCCAGGGGTCATAAAACTGACAGGGAAAAGTGAAAAAGAAAACCTTATGGTGACCCCCACCAGTGCAATGGTAGCACTACCGCTTGCAACACTGATGACCCGGGTTCAGAAGTGAGCCTGGGGCATCACAGGGCCAGTCAGGGGTAAGAGGATTGAGCATCCTATGGACTGCTCTCCTCCTTCAGGGGGAAGGGTGGGGAAACTCCTGGTGCTCACCCAACCCCTGGTGGAGGCCAGGGGTCCAACAGCCAGTGCAAGCAGTTGCTGGAGGTGGGGAAGATGTCAGCATTCATGCCCCTGATGTCATTGTGCATCCTGCCTCCTGCCTTCTGGGGAGAAAATAAAAAACTTGGGCTGTGCAGGATGCTGTCCACCTCACGCTGCAGGTCTTGTACTACCAACCCGTGGCACCCCTGGAGTTGTATATCGTCCTCTGTCAGGAGGAAGGGCCCCCTCCTGAAGGCCCCACCCTGGGGGGCAATCCAGGGCATAACTTCAGTTGGGTAAGTCCTGGGGAGGTAGATGACGTAGCTGGGCGTGGGGTAGGGCCAATGGAGGATGGTCCTGGGGAGACAAAAAGTACAGAAAATTAAAAAGCAAAAAGTACACTAAATTTCAAAACAAAAAGTACAACAAATTAAAAAACCAAAAAACAAAAAGAAAGCCTTGCCACAGACACATGGAACTGAATGCCAAGGACAATCAGAAAAACAGAAATATAACGCACACATATATGTTCGTCATTTTTGCATGTTGTTTTCCTTTAATCAATCCATTTTTATGTTGCTTGCATGCTTGTGCAAGAAACATAGTGCCATCATCGGAGATTTTGGATGTGTGTCACCTCCTCCTCCAATTCAGTCAGTGTGCTGGCAGGCGCGGCCCCTGTAAGCCAATGCATTTTGGAGCTGTCTATGACACGCTCCAAAATGCAGTGGCATATAGTTGAAAGGGGGAGCTACGCTTCAGTGAGCACCGATAAGAGGCTGCTCACGCGCGGCCCCCCACCCGCAGCGTGCGCACCCCGCCACTGTGCACTGTAGCCGGCGGGGTGGCCAATCACGTCGGCTGTGCTGCGTCCCCCTCCCCCGTAGTCGCTGCCCGCTGGGAGCCCACCCCAGCGTGGCAAGCAGATCTATAGCCGACGGGGTGCCCAATCCCCGTCAGCTGAATGCCCCCAATGTCCTTGTGCCATGCTGGGAAGCCACGATGTCCCCACGATGTCTTTTTTTTAAAACCTGAAAAGCAACGGTCAGCATTTCCCAGCCCACTCACAACCACACGCGCCACCACTGTGCACCCAGCCTCTCCCACCCCTCACCCCATACTTATCATCTGCCACCGCATGACGATCTTCGGTGGACTGGGAACACGTCTGCACTCTTCAAAGCCGACCGCGAACTGAGGAAATGCCGGTAAGCTGTATAATGGGCTAGATAGGGGGGTTTCAACTTTGTTGCATATCTCAAGCATTTTGGGGAATATTTGCACCAAATTTTCAACATGGATTTTTTTTTTTACCCCTTCTCAGGATTGATGTCACTGTCATGGCGTTATTCGGGCCCGAAGGGTGATTTCGCGCAGTGAATGCGCAGTGACTGTGAAATCACCCTTTGGGCCTGAGTACTGCCATGACAGTGACATCATTCATGAAGGGGTTCCAAAAACCCCATGTTGAAAATTTGGTGCCAAAATTCAAAAATGACTGTTTCTGAGCGTCGTTCCTAGCAGTTCCTATGCAGGCTCCAAGTTCGCGGAATTTCAATATTTTCACTCCAGATTTTCAACATTGCCATTTTACCACACCTTCTTATGAGTAGTACAGCTGTCATTTTTCACATCTCACCCAAAATGTGTTTCCGCCCATGTAGCGCACAATGGTGCAGTCGTTGTGCGAACTCAGGCGTATGGGACACATTAAGAAAATCACAGTGTCACTGTTCATGAGCAGAGATCTTAAAATGGCAATGTTGAAATTTGGAAAGAATTCCAAAAATGACTGTTTCACGAGTGCGTTGCACACTTCCCATCTTGGCGTAGGTTTTTGCAATTTTCAATATTTCCTCAGATTTCCAACATTGCCATTTTACCACACCTCCTTATGAGCAGTACAGCTGTCATTTTTCACATCCTGCCCAAAACATATTTCCGCCCATGTAGCGCACAATGGCGCAGTCGGTGTGCAAACTCAATGTATGGGACACATTAACAAAATCACAGTGAAACTGTTCATGAGCAGAGGTCTTAAAATGGCTATGTTGAAAATTTGGTGAAAAAATTCCTAAAAATGACTGTTTTACGAGCGTGCATTGCGCACTTCCTACGCATGCTCGTAAGTTCGCAGATTTTCAATATTTGCACTCCAATGACTTCCAAATACCTAAACAGCACATAGAAGCAAGCAACATTCGGCATTGACAAATGCTTGTTATTTAATGTGCGTTTATAATGTAAACATCTTTCTGTGCTATACATAAATCACATGAAGAATTACAAGAGTTCAGGACATTCCTGAACAAATAGTTAAAAAAATACAAGCATAAAAAAAAACCAGTAAAAACAAATAGTGACATACCAGAGTGAAAAATCATAATTATCAGCAGTTTGACTGAAAAGCCTCATTAAATAAATATACCTTCAGTTTATTTTGTTCTTACAGAAGTCAACAGAACCGTATAGAAAGCTAAACTATTTCCAGTGGTGGTACTGTCACAAATGAGAGGTATTTCTCATCTATTGATTCTGGGAAAGGGTAGTGTTTTAAATTAGCAACTATACTGAATAAATAAAGACGAAAGAAGGTGATGGGGTACTTATTTTCCAATAGTGCAGATGAGCCCATGAGTACTAATACATATTTTGATACCCATCACTATGTGGACTGCATCAGTGATATAAGAATGTACAGTAGATTACATCCTTGTATCACTGATGCTTTCCACTCATTCAAACACCAGATTGCAAGCCAGCCCGGTGGCATGGAGGGCTGAGGCGCTGTGTGCCTTACCTCCTGTCACACCGGTAACTTGAGATCAGAAACAAGCTTGGGGTGCTGGGGGTTGGCTGGTGGGAGAGGATTGAGCATCTGGAGGACTGCTCTCCTCTCCTCTCCTCTCCCAGGGTGGGAAGATTTGCCATCTGGGCCCTTGACTGCTACCAGGTTAAGGTCTGAGAGGCAGTACCAACATCCGAGCATCAAAAAGGGAAGGGCCATGGTTCCATGGCATACGCACGCTTCCACGCATGCACACTCATGTGCCATCATGGCAGGGGACTCAGGGAAGAACACGGAAAAGAAGGCAGACTCAGGCTCCATAATGCTACACCTGCCCACCCTGACCTGCGCCACCACCCTGACCACCGATCCAGACTGGATCAGGAATCTCTAGGTAGGGGGAGGATGGCCCGCCTTCTTGTTCCTGCCACAGGGGGCAAGCCCTGGGGTCACTGAAGTCTAGTGAGTACCAGAGGAGACAGTAGTCAGTTTTTGGGAGGGGTGGGATGGAGCACAGCAGTGCTGCCAGGGTCCACTAGGGAAAAGAGCAATATGGAAAAAAAACCCACCAGGTTGCTATTTTTCAGCTGCACACTGAGGCAGGCAGCTGTCGGAAGTGAAATCTACAAAGCACTGTGTGGCACCATGCGCCAATAGGAAACATTTTGCTGAACAACTCAAGCCCTTTATTAATTTCACTAAATAATTCACTAAAAATACCACCAACAGCTTAATCTGGTTCAAGGTCAGTTGGCATTCATCTGTATCCCCCTTCCCAGGTCGTGCCTGAAAATAGGCAGGATTTGTCTAGTGCACTTACCCGGTCAACAAAAACTAAAATAAAAAAATAAAATAAAAAATTATTTGACCCTTAAAATACCAAACACAGATTTTTTTTTTAACTTACTATTATGCCACGTTGTTTATCTACGTCTACCCCTTGACACGGGGTCATAATGTCGCAAGACATTATGCGCAGCAATACCTGCGACTGCCAATACAGTGCAATACATTGCCAGCGGCATAAGCCTTTTTATTGTGGGGCTCAGCTCTACACCCTGTTACAGGGAGCTGTGCCTCCGAACCCCCCAACTAAAATATCTAACTCCGGGGGGGTTGGGGTTAACAGTGAAAATTGCACAAAGTGCAAAAAATGTAAAAATCCATGCATCTGGGCCTGGGAATCGAAACCCGTTCCCAAATTCACTGCCTGCTTCCCTTGCTACCAGTGGCTCATCCTGTTGAGCCATGGCAGCTGCTCAGCAGACCCCTGTCCCAGCAGAGGTCTTAGCCTCTGCCTCGGAGAGTGAAAGGGTGCACTACCGCGCATATACCCTTTCGCGGTTTTGCACCCTGTCACTCTTCTCTACCGTGCTGTTTCTGTTGCGCGGTTTTGTTGTACGCTGTAGAGTGTATGACAAAGGGATGCGGTATGAACCCCTTCATAGCCCTGGGTGACCTTTCAGGTCAGTTGTCCTACCTGCAGTTCTCCTTAGTCTGATAGCTTTTTACCAGCAAGTGGGGTGCCCCTCAGCTTAACTTCAGGGTGGGGTCGGAGGGCAGCACACTTCCCCTCCAAGAAATACTCTAGGTGGGAGGGGGGACAGGAGGCTAGTCAGGCCTGAAGTATCAGGATTTTAATCCCAACGAGACAAGTTCATTCCTGCTTTTTCTTTCCAGCCACAAGATGTCAGTCTTGGCTGGCATCCTCCCTTCCATGACACCTCAGCTGCACTGCTGCCTGTAGTCACCTAGGTCGCAGCATCACAGCAGAGGCAGTGACCCTCTCTCCCTGGAGAAGGAAGCTTAATCCTCCTCTTATTTCTCCCTGAGTCATCCCTTTTACTGCTCAAGGTTGTTTAGGAATCTGGGTCATCGGTATCACTAGCGGCAATGCTGCTACTACCCTGATGGGCCAGCTAGCTTTGCTTTACTTTTCTTTATGGTTTATCCCCTGTCCCCAGTGCTGCACCTCATCTGTTCATCTGCCATACCAGCTTCATCCTCGCCATCTCTGGTTCTTATATCCTCAACCAGTGGGGGGGGGATCCATAGTTTCTGCTGCTGTGGTGGATTCCATTCAGGGTAGGAGCCATCCTTCTCCATCATGTGAAGTGAAGTAAGGGGTGAGGACTAGCCAGTAGGCGAGCTGGGGCCCATGAGACAGCGGCGACATCCTGCTCACTCCGGGGTGTTTCCACGTGTTTCTCCCATCCTCATCAGATGTCAGCATAAAGGCACAATGTTCACTTGTGCAAGTAGCTGCATGGCTGCGCATGGCACCAGTCAGCATTCTTCCACTCTGTCAGTACTGCAACCTGTGGTCACCCAGGTGTCAGTATCACATCGAAGCCAGCTTTCCACCCTCCCTCCCTGCAGGAGAGCATTCTCTGGGGTGCTCAATCCTTCTGCCCCTGGCCAGCTTCCAGATTCTGGACTTATTACTGAACCAGGGTCACTGGCATTGTGAGGGATAACCCTACCTCTGAAACACTGACTTCTTACAAAATTCTCTTCCAGACATAACAGGATTCTCCTTCATTTATAGACACATCTCCTGTCCCTCAACTGGGATCTGAGATGTTTAAAGGAGCACTGTCAGCGCCATCCCCCCCCCCACCTCAAACTGTCCCTGGTTTATAATACACATTTTATTATTGTTCACACCCTGTAGAATATGCAGATACAGCTGGTATTTGATTCAGATCCGTTTTTTGTTTTTAAAAATGAAAAACAGACTGCCCACCATACTGGTGTTACCACAGTAGAATGTGTTTGTTTACATTCCTTAATCAACTCCCCCTGCTCTTACCTGACTTGGGAACACCCTGAACACAGTCTAGCCACTCAAGATGCAGCGGGAGGAGAGAAGACTATAGCATCTTCAGTGGCTGATCTGTTTGAAGGTGTTCCTATTGTTCAGGAAGTATACAATAAAAGTAGATCAAGGATTTAAAACAAAACAAAGTTGAATGTAATTACACCATTAGCATGCATTTCAGTTCTATAATGAAAGGAGGCTGATAAAGCAACCAGCAACATCAATGAATTTTAGAGAAGGTAAGCAATCATAAAATATGAGGTTTCAACGAGAAATAGTATAATGCAAAAAGGATTGACAGTGTCCCTTTAAAAAGATTTTCTGGCTTGCAGCAAGAAATTTTCAGTTTGCATCAGTAGAAGTCAATTACACAAAATTCCCTAAAAGCTGAAATTTCAGGACCTTCCCTTTTTGTATTATGGAATCTATTTTCATTAGAATAGTATTTTTTCCCTTTGGACATCATACATCTCAACATGTACTCCCTGGAGGACAGGAGAGAACAGGGAGAGGGGACATGAGTGAGATGCATAAGCACCTCACAGGGGTGACCATGGTGCAGGTGAAAAGTCTCTTTAAGAGGAAGAAAAGCACCAGAACATGAGGGCATGCAGTGAAACTGGGGGGAGTGAGGAAATAATTCATTACAGAAGGGTAGTGGACACCTGGAACAGCCTGCCTTCAGAGGTTGTGGGGGCAAAAACAGTGGGGAGCTTCAAGCATGCATGGGATAGGCACACGGGCATAATAAACAGAGAACAGGGAGGTGGGAGGGATGCCAGTGACCAAATAGGTTTTGAGGTGTTGGAATAGGCAGGGAAAAATAAGACAAACTAGTTATACCTACTGGTCCTTTTTTGCTGACAAATTCTATATTTCTATGTTTCTGTCATCTGTTTTCATTGCCTGTACCTACCATGAAACCATAGTTTCATGACATGGAAATTAGTCTGATGTCATAGAGGCTTATAGAGTCAAAGAAGCAAGGAGACTGTTTTCCTACAAATGTCTTTTGAAATAAAGAGCAGACAGCCCCAAAATACTAATTTTGTTCATCATGTTCTGAGATTTGAGTCTCAAGCATTCCCAATAGAATTGTTTTACAGGAAACTGGAAAACCCCTTTAAACTGGACCTCCCCTCATAAAATGAAATTACTTTTTCACAGACAATGTTATTGTTTTAATTAACAGGACAGTGATACATTCATAACATACTACAGATGGCAAAAAGTGATACATAAAAAATGTCTACAGCGCTAGTGTCTGTTTCTGACTTCACTCCTGTAGGCTTCCCCAATATACACAACTTCTATGATTATTAAATTTGATTCCAAAGTTCAATTTATTCTTTTATATAAAGAGTTTTTTTTTATTAAATTGAATTTATTAAAAATTTGTATTGAATTGAAGCGTATCTCTCTCACATTACTGAGTCATCAGGTCAGGGATCATTTCATCCAGGGCCATAAAATCCTATTATTAAACCATTAGGGTCACATTATTTGCTGCAGACCCCCCAAATCTTCCTCATGAAAGTTCACAGAAAGTGACAACCATGCAAAATAAAATGCTGGAGAAATTCAGTGCTGGCCACAGCCTCTGCCAGAGTGGCAGCTTACTCACAAGGTAACGGCAGAACTTTTTTTCACTGTGCACCTTTACTTTGGAATGACTTGTATAGTCTCTAATGCTGTTGACAGATGTCATTTTATAAACAAGCATTTGTCAATGCCGAATGTTTGCTTGCTGGCATTGGCATTGGTAGTGTAGAAGTTACAGAACTGCATAATAGGAATGGCAGTGAAGTATTGAACTGAAGCCAACCCCACCACCACCCTGCAGAGAGTGACAGGCATTGGGGTGTGCCTTTGGGTCGTCAGGCATAACGGCCACGCCATTTTCACCACACCCTACCCTGCAGACACTGACAAGTGTCACGGTGTGCCTTAGGTCTTTGGTTATGCTAATCTCCATTCCATCAGAAATACGTGAGATGGGTGCGTATAGGAAAAGGGGTGAACTTTGGGGCTCGGCGAGTCCGAGGCATACCTCGATGCCTCTCACTGGCTGCAGGGTGTGGAATGGTATGAGCATTACAGGCAAGAATCCCAAGTCACACCCCTGATGCCTGTCATTCTCTACAGGGTGGGGCGTTATGGTTGGAAACCCTAACACCTCAGGCATTCGTTGGTATTTTCACTCCAAATTTTCAACATGTTTTTTTTGTGACCCCCACCTCATGAACAGTGGCAATATCAGTTTATTAGCCGAAAGCTGCTTATGCACAGCGACTACGGCATTTAGCACCACAGGTGCAAAAACACATTCTGAACAGGATGTGAAAAATGACAGCTGTACTGTTCATGGGGAGGTGTAAAAATGGCAATGTTGCAAATATGAAGTAAAAATATTAAAAAAACTGGTGAAGTCACAAGCGTGCATAGAAACTGTGCAACGCACACCCATAATGTAATTAATTTGGGGATTTTTTACAGCAGATTGTCAACACAGGCATTTTGGGGCCTCCGATCATGAACAGTGTCACTGTGATTTTCTTTATCTGTCCCGAGCAATGATTTCCCACAGCGACCACGCATCTCTGCGCTGAAAGTGTGAAAACACATTTCAGCCACGTTGTGAAAAATGACAGCTGTACTGTTCATAAGGAAGTGTGGAAAAATGCCACTGGTGAAAATCTGGACTGAAAATATTACAAAGTCATGAACTTACGAGGGTGCGTGGAAACTGCGCAATGCTCACTCGTAACACAGTCATTTTATGGACTTTTGTCACCAAATTTTCAACATAGCCATTTTAAGACTTCTGCTCATGAACAGTGTCACTGAGATTTTCTTAATCTGTCCCAAACATTGCTTTCGCACACTGACTGCACCATTGTGTGTTACATGTGCAGAAACACATTTTTGGCAAGATGTGAAAAATGACAGCTGTACTGCTCATAAGGAAGTGTAATAAAATGGCAATGTTGAAAATCTGGAGTGAAAATATTGAAAATTCGCAAACTTATGAGCGTGCGTAGGAACTGCGCAATGCATGCTCGTAAAACAGTCATTTTTAGGAATTTTTTCACCAAATTTTCAACATAGCCATTTTAAGACCTCTGCTCATGAACAGTGTCACTGTGATTTTCTTAATGTGTCCCATACATTGATTTCGCACACCGATTGCGCCATTGTGCGCTACATGGGTGGAAACATGTTTTGGGCAAGATGTGAAAAATGACAGCTGTACTGCTCATAAGGAGGTGTGGTAAAATGGCAATGTTGAAAATCTGGAGTGAAAATATTGAAAATTCGCAAACTTACAAGCGTGCGTAGGAACTGCGCAACGCACGCTCATAAAACAGTCATTTTTAGGAAATTTTCCACCAAATTTTTAACATAGGCTTTTTGAGAGCCCACCTTGTGAACAGTGGCAGCGTTGTTTCATTACTTGGTCCCGAAAGGCGATTTCACACTGTGACTGCAAAATCACCCTTCAGGCCCGATTAACGCCATGACAGTGACAGCATTCGTGAGAAGGGGTCCCAAAAACCCCATGTTGAAAATTTGGTGCAAAAAATTCCAAAAAATGCCTGAGATATGCAGCAAAGTTGAAAAAACCCTATCTATCCCACTATACAACTTACCGGCATTTCCTCAGTTCAAGTCGGCTTTGAAAAGGTACAGATGTGTTCCGGTCCATCGAAGATCGTCGCGGAGTCTGGAGGTAAGTATGGGTGGGGGTGTGGAAGGCAGGGTACGCAGTGGGTGGGCACGGGTGGGCTGGGTGAACGCCGAGGAACGTTTTCTTGTTTACAGTTTTGTTTTTAAACAGGAAGATGACGCGGGACTTTTGCCACGCTGGGGTGAGCTTCAGCGTAGCAGCTAGAAGACTGTTTGGGGGGGCTGGAGCCAACGGGGGATTGGGCACCCCCGTTGGCCATACAGACTTGTGTCACGCTGGGGCGGGCTCCCAGCATGGCAGCTGTAAGGCTGTTTGGAGGGGGCTGGAGCCAATGGAGGGTTGGGCACCCCCGTCGGCCATACGGACTTGTGCCACGCTGCAGCTGTAAGGCTGTTTGGGGGGGTCTGGAGCCAATGGGAGATTGGGCACCCCCGTTGCCCATATGGATGTGTTGTCACGCTGGGGTGGGCACCCAGCATGGCATCTGGAACTCTGTTTGGGGGGGAAGCATAGCACAGCCGACGGGGGATTGGGCACCCCCATCGGATATACAGTGTGCGTGGGGGGGGCGAGTACACAGTATGCGTGCGCGTGTGTGTAAGGGGGGAGCACGCATGAGCAGGTGATATCTTATCACTGCTCACTGAAGCTAGCTCCCTCTTTCAACTGTATGCCACTGCATTTTCAACTGCTGTCATAGACAGCTCCAGCAGTGACTGGAGAACTGTGACCATGCCTGCAAACACACTGACTGAATTGGAAGATGCTGACACACCTCCGAAAAACTCAGATGATGGCACTATGTTTCTTGCACATGCGTGCAAGCAAACATAATTAGTGGGCTGCTCCATCAGCGCAGTTGTAGGGCTACCGCTCACAACACCAGCGACACAAGTTCGGGAACAAGCTCCGATTGTCAGAGGGCCAGCTGGGTAAGAGAAGTTGAGTATCCCGGAGGACTTTCCTTGTTTTTGTGGAGGGAGGGTGCCAATTCTCACAGTTACACTGCCCCCTGGGTGACCCCAGGTGCAGGTACAGCTGAGGATGTCTGTCAAGGTGGGGAGGATGACACTGATGTTGATGTGCAGCATGTACTAATGCACAGGCACATCTGATGACGTCATTCTGACATTGCCTGTAAGGAAGGGAACTAAAAGAGGTTATGCACCCTCTCGAGCAGGATGATAGTGCATGCTGCTCTCACAGGCTCCGTAATCATTAATTTAGGCAACCTGCCTGCACTAGAACCTGAAGTGTCAGGAAGGGTGTGGGGTCACCTCAGAGTCCTTGCTTTGGGAGGGGGTCCACGTTCGCCACAGACAGGAAGGTAAGCCCTATGAGATGACAGGATGTTTGGGCCGGGGAATGATACACTGGACCAGATTAATGGGTCCTCCAGGGGACATAGGAGGAAAAACAGAATTAAAAAACAAATAACCTATGGGATTTTATTGTCCTGGAATATTCTTGCACTTGTTTATTAAATGTGATAACTAATTATTTTGAACTGTTTATCACTTGTAACCTCATGTTGCAGGAATTGATCGAAAATGGGACTATTAGTCTCAGTCCATTATGCACAGTTATCAAAAAGTAAGTAATAAGCCGTGACAGGGTGGTCATTATAAGATTTTAATGCACGTCCTAGGGTGTCCTTACACCTCTGGGAAGTGCATTAAAATCCTATCATGTACACCCTGGAGGGGCTTATTACACTTATAAAATGGCTCTAAGTAGTTTTTTGACGGGAGGAAAATGAGATTCGGCACCTGACATGCCTTCATGGAGATTTAATGCATGGTGTGGCAACGTCTCTTGGCCAGTGACATTTCTACATTCTTTCTTGCCATTAAAATAAATTACTGTTCAAGTCTCAGAGCAAAAACATTGGTTTCAAGCTGGAGGAATGGTAAGTCTTTTGTTTGCTGCTTTATACCCACGTTGGGAACTGCAGAGCGTACAAAGCAAAGTTGGTGCAGTCTTGCATATACATATGTTCATGTTCCAGGATGTGCCCCATGGTACTGCAGTCATGTTACCTGCCTACGCTCCTTGTAAAACAAATCATTTGACCTCTCCTTAAATATTACTACCCGGCTGCAGGCAAGGTTGCACGCAGTTTCAATGTTACTGCGGCGACATCAACCTTCTCTCCAGGCTCTCAGCTTCTACTTTCCCTTCCCAGGCAGGCAGGGATTCAAATCCCAGTTGGTCACAAATTAACGATCATTTATAATCTTGCCAAATGTTGCCCGTTCTTCAGCGTAGCATTCTCTGACCTTGGACATCATCCACTCCATTCTGACACATCCATCAGTCTTTCACTAAGGTTTTGAGCCAGAGATATTTATAGAAATATGAAAAAAAAACTTTCTTTTTTCTTTTGTCCTTCCTCATCAGTGTGACTGAAGTCAGTGCCACTGTCACTCATATAGACGGGTTTGGGACTTTGGGAACTGGTAGTTGATAGAGACTGAGAGCTTAACCCTTTCACTGCTAGGGATAGTTTACACTCCTGTGTTAGGCCAGTTTTGTTATTTTTGACTATATCATTTAAAATGTAATTTTCAATATGATCTCATCAAGAAAAAGTTGTCAGACCATGAATTCTTTTTTAATTGGCAGACTCTGACCTTTCTTTATACAGGTGGTAATGTTTTGTCAGTAACTGGCCATGTGACTGAAAACGCAGCCTGAATTGTAAAGAAAATGCTATTCCTACTCACATTTGCTGCAGAAAAGACCCCAGAAAACCTATCACTTAACTGAGAACCATGGAAAGATGTATGTTGCGGAACTTCTCTGCACCTGTACTACACTTGCAACAAAAGAATCTTTTGTGTATGCAACAACATGTCATAGCAGTGGTACAGTTGCTAATTTCGAACAAAATGCAGTCTGCACCTTTGATTTCTTTACTGTTTTTATATGTATAAATAATGTATTTTTGAACTGTTCTGGCATTAGGTTAACTAATTCTGCAGATGTTTGTAATCGTTTTCCATTTGACAGATATGCAAGCTATATATTAAATATTGTTTTGTGTTAATTTTATAATTTTTATCTTCAATGGAAACAATTTAAAATTTCTGGGGGGGGGTTCTAAATAGCTTCACTAAAAATAACTATACAAACACTTACATCTTTGAAATCTACAGCACCAGAACTGTCTAGTAGGGGAAAAAGAAAAGGGAAAATTGTTTGACCAGGAGTAGCACACTAAGCCAAAGCTTGTTTCCAGATGCAGCCTGGGAGCACAAGGAAGTTAAGTGACTTGCTTAGGATCACACAGTATGCACTGAGGCAGCTGTAGTATTCAAACCCAGGTCTTCAGATCTGTAGCCCAGAGCCTTAACCCACTGCGCTATACTGCCAATGTGTAAATTTGTGTGCATTTATCCAAAATAATGCTTGTGTAAGTGATGAGTGGCCAAGGCAGATTTGTATCATTTTGGGTTGCCCACCTCAAATGCCTTGTACTGGGCTGTACAGATATCCCCCTCCAAAAAAAATTGGCAAAATGCTCCCTTTCTACGTCAGCCCATGCTAAACTAAACAAATAATTATAAGGGTGCAGATAATCTAACCAAAAACTGAAAATAGTGACTGGGATAAACTCACGTGTGTCAGCGCGGACACCTGCATTACCAGTAAATGGGGGAACACATAGAGCTGGATACAGGAATCGCAGCCGTACCCCCATAACTACTGTCCAAACTAGCACTGCTTGCCCGCTGTGGCACACAGGACCCATGCCCTGGCAGTAGCAGGCAGCACTAGTCGAACTGTGTAGCGGGAGTTTTGTATACTCGCGCATACTTGGCTGTGTGGGTACTCCCGTGAATGAGGCTGCCCAGTATGGTAACCCGGGGTGCTGGTGTGGCGGGAAACCATGCACTGCTGCAGCAGTGCTACAACTGCCAGTACATGGATGTTGCAGGACAGGTACTGTACATGAATTGCTTACCACATACCTGTTTCCATTACCTGACATTTCTGTCAACCAGCACCGTTGTGCTCCAGGCCAGGGTGTGTTTCATGGGTTTCTGCAGGGAGTATAAGTGCCCCCAAACAGTTAAGTCAGATGTTTTCCTGACTTTGTTTCCATGCCACAGCCACAGGACCAGCTGTTCCTATATGCAGCCCTCCTGTGCGGAGCACATATAAATAAGCTTGCGATCCCAGGCACTGGCATGGCTGCTACAGCTGCTGGGCTTATGGTAGTCAGCACTCCATCTGGGACCACTGCCGGGCACCTCTGTTCTGCATCGGACAAGACCTGGCTGCCAGCAGAGGGATATATACCACTGGAAATATCTGTTCCTGAGTTCAGGCCATGGTTTTCCTATATTTGGGGACACTTAAAATGAAGTATGAGCACAGTAGTGCTGGTGGCAACCAATTGTTACTACTGGAAACACTTTTTTTTTTACCAAGAGAGACACACTGAGCTGAAAGCCTGTTTACAGGTGCAACCTGGGAGCACAAAGAAGTCAAGTGACTTGCTCAGGGTCACACAATATGCAAGTGGGGGCTGTGGGATTCAAACCCAGGTCTCCAGGTTTGTAGCTCAGAGCCTTAAACCACTGCGCTATACTGACTCTGTCTTGGAGTCAAGCTTTGCCAAGTTATTAGATTAATTTGAGAATGTGGCACTATATACAGGTAAGGACTTATACTCTGGCAAGATGTCAGGCTCAGACAGTGCATCAGGTTTGGACAGGGCATTGTGCTCAAGCTGTGAATCGCCCTCGGGCAAGGCATCAGACTTGTGCAGGGTGTCACGCTGAGTGTCAGGCTTGGGCAGAGAGCCAGACTCAGGGTATCAGGCTTGGTCAGGGAGTCATGCCCAAGCTGTATGTCACCCTCGGGTAAAGTAGCAGACTTGAGCAGAGTGTCAGGCTCAGGCAGGGCATCAGGCTTGTTCGGGGAATCATGGTTGCTCAGGGTATTATGGTTGCTCAGGGTATCATGGTTGCTCAGGGTGTCATGGTTGCTCAGGGTATCATGCTTGCTCAGGTTATCATGGTTGCTCAGGGTGTCATGGTTGCTCAGGGAATCATGGTTGCTCAGAGTATCATGATTGCTCAGGGTATCATGGTTGCTCAAAGAATCATGGTTGCTCAGGGTATCATGGTTGCTCAGGGCATCAGGATTGCTCAGGGTATTATGGTTGCTCAGGGTATCATGCTTGCTCAGGGTATCATGGTTGCTCAGGGTATCATGCTTGCTCAGGGTATTATGGTTGCTCAGGGCATCAGGATTGCTCAGGGTATCATGCTTGCTCAGGGTATCATGCTTGCTCAGGCTAGTATGGTTGCTCAGGGTATCATGCTTTCTCAGGGTATTATGGTTGCTCAGGGTATCATGCTTGCTCAGGGTATTATGGTTGCTCAGGGTATCAGGCTTGCTCAGGCAGGGTATCATGCTTGCTCAGGGTATCATGGTTGCTCAGGGCATCAGGCTTGCTCAGGATATTATGATTGCTCAGGGTATCATGCTTGCTCAGGGAATCATGGTTGCTCAGGGTGTCATGGTTGCTCAGGGTCTCAGGCTTGCTCAGGGAATCATGCTTGCTCAGGGAATCATGCTTGCTCAGGGAATAACGGTTGTTCAGGTATCATGGTTGCTCAGGGAATCATGCTTGCTCAGGGTGTCATGCTTGCTCAGGGAATCATGGTTGCTCAGGGTATCATGGTTGCTCAGGGTGTCATGGTTGCTCAGGGTATCATGCTTGGTTAGGGTGTCAGGCTCAGGCAGCTTCTTGCACTTAAATGTGCACTATTTTGGCTGAGGCTTTTTCTTAGGCTGGGGCTCTGTTTTGGGTTGCAGCAGATTGCTTACGGGGCTTTCTCTGCTTTTTGCGACTACCCTCATCTTGAGCTGCAGGTACCATCTCATTTGAAGATACAGATTCACATGGGACCTATTGCATTTCAAGCTCTAACATGGTCTAAGGCAGGGCAGGTGTGTGTGTGTGTGTGTTTTTTTTATGAATGCCCTTAGCTGCAGACTCAAAATGGGCTTCTTGTTCAGGCAGAATCTCGGGCTCAGGCAGATCCTTGGGTTTCTGTCTGTGCTTCCTGTGCTTGACCCAAGTTGTAGATATAAGCTCCAAAGGGAATTGTTTTGTTATTAAATGCAATAAAAATAAATAAAAACCGGAATTGTTTTTCAGGCTCTGGTTGTGTCCCTGGCTTGGGCAGATGTTTATGCTTACAGTTTTGTGACATCCATTAACCTGCATTGCTGTCTCCATCTCAGGTGCTGCTGCTGCAAACAAGTAAGGGCCTTTAAGCAGACCTCAAAAGGTTGTATTTATAGCTATGCTTTTTGTGACTCCCCTCAGCCTGCATTATGGCCTACAGCTCTGCCATAGGCTCACATGGGGCCTCTTTCTGGGGCAGGACCTCTGGCCCAGGTACCGTCACAAGCATGGGCAGATCTCATCACTTTGGCTTTCAAGGCTGGGATGCTTGCTTAGGCTGAGGATCAGGCAGATGCCTGAATATTTGCTTTCTCATTTTAGGCACAAGGGCTTGTTGCTGGGCAAAGATATGCAATTTTGTTCTCATGAGGACTTCGAATTAAGCCTTGGGGTTGCACCAAACTGGATTATCCCCATCAGCATCGCTTGATATTGTCTCATGTGAGGGGGCACTTATCTGGCTGTAGTCACTCCCATACTCTGGATCGCAAAAATCATCAGCGTCTGACTCAGAGCTAATTATAGCTTTTTAGATGTCCTCTGTTGTGTATTTCCGTGCCATTATTAACAGACAGTATGGCTTAACAGTGCAGAACTGTGAACTAGGATCCACCAGACAGGAGCCCAATACGACAACTTGCAGTTTGGTACTGTGCAAGTCTGTGCTTAAACTCTTGTCTTATTTATCTGCTGCTCTTTATACTAACTCCACCATATTTAATGTAATGTATTGTTCCACCATGCTGCCTTATTTTTTTATTGTACTGAGGTACTGGGCATTCCCGGTGCAATATTCATTGTATCTGAAAATGACTATCTGGAGACCGGAGCTGACTTCAGGGTGACTGCTCTCTTCAGGCAGAGAAACAAATCTGATGTTAGGTGTTAGAGTGGAGCATGGCCCCATGATGTCTTGATGATCTCTCGTAACATGAATTTTAAACTGGATCATAAGGAAACCAGGGGACACCCACTTTGCTTAAAAGGAGAGAGTCCAAACAGAGAAAAAAGAAGTTTTATTTCTCACAGAGGATGGTGTGTGTGTGGAACAGCCTTCCCACTCAGGTTGTACTAAGTGATACCAAAGACACCTTTAAAAAAAAGTTGGACAAATGTTTGACTTTAAAACCAAATATCAAGTACTACCACTGACATAGTGGAAGGGCAGTTCACTTGGGCTCAAAGCCTTTATCTGTTCTAAAATTCTAGTAACTTCTGGTAATGACACCGTACAGAGTCTGAACCTTCATTCCAAGTACCATAATTAACATAAGGTTCTGTCTCTGGGGCATCACTCTGCCGGAAAGCTGATGGTTAGGGTAAAGCATCAGTGAGGGATTCCTGGTGTTAAACTGGACGTATTATTGCCTAGTGCACTTAGTCGGTAATCAAAAACCAAATAAATAAATACCTCACCAGTATAGCACTTTGCTGTTTGAAACTCCCTGTACAGCTAAAATGCAAGCAACATTCTTTCGCTCCCTCGGGACTGTAAAGTGCCTTGGGATATTTTGCATGAAAGGCACTCTATAAAACCAAAGTTCTGGCCTGGGGATATAGCGCATAGGTGGCAGTCTAAAGCTCCAGATTTGAATCCCACTACCATCACTTAATCACAGTGTGACTGGGCAAGTCTGTACTTAAGCCTTATTTCCCTGACCTGTCGCCTTGCTGGTTATAGCTTCCTGAGGGCTGAAATGGCGGAAATACTTTCTCTCCTCCCTCTTCTGGACTGTAAAGTGCTGGGGACAGCATAAATAAAAGGCAGTAAAGTTTTTTTCCTTGACAATAGAACATGATGCTATTGAGAACCTAAGTTACGGGTTTGAATCCCAGTACTGCTACTCAGTCACAGTGCAACTCTGAGCAAGTCTGTTCTTAACCTCTGGGTACTATCCCAGTAACACACCTCTACTGTTAAAATCTCCTGGAGTGCCTCCATGGCACTAACACAGAGCAGGGAACCTGGAACCCAGCTGTAACTCACACTAGTGACACTTTCTCATGGCGTTCCTCTACCTAAAATGGCAGAAACTCTCTCTCTCTCTCTCTCTCTCTCTCTCTCTCCCCTCACCTGGATTACAAAGTGCCTTGGGAATGGAATAGAGTAAAGGGCACTACACAAAGCCAAACTTCCAATAAACACTCCCGAAAACAATTTTTTAAACATAAAGGGGGGATATTTGGGAGGCAGTATAGCGCAGTGGTTTAAGGCTCTGAGCTGCAAATCTGGTGACATCCAGCAGACCAGACCTGGGTTTGAATTCCCACAGCTTCCACTTGCATACTGTGTGACCATGAGCAAGTCACTTAACTTCCCTGTGCTCCCAGGTCACTCCTGTAAAAAAGCTTTCAGCTTAGTGTGCTACTCCTGGTTAAACAACTAAATTAAAAACAATAGTGTTTTGCAAACAAACAAATATGATTATGGGCAGAATAAAAGGCACAGACTGATAAAAAAAGAGACAAAAAAACTAACTTTTCTTAAACTAAATAACAGTTCTCAAAACACTCAAAACAAGCCTCTAAACTAGCCAGGCTGGTGGTGCTGAGGGCTGAGGCGCTGGATGCCTTACCTTGCGCTACGCCGGCTACCCAGGTTTGGGAATGACAACAAGGTGCAGGATAATATAGTACAGTACAACAAAGTGCACAGTAATAGAGTACAACAAGGTACAGAATAATTCAGTACAACAAGGTGTAGGGTAACACAGTACAACAAGGTGCAGGATAATACAGTACAACAAGGTGCAGGATAATAGGTTCTATGTGATAAGGGTGATTCAGAAACAGTGAACACAGAATCACAGTGGAATTTTGGTGAGGGCACTAATGGTGGCTTTTTGTTTTTTTTTGGGAGCTTTGCTCCCCGCGACCTCCCTCACTTAATTAACCAACTCTGAGGTCATAGCACCTTGGGGAGGGGTAAAACATTAGTCGCAATTTCATCCTTGCTGTATTCCCTCACCAACTTTTGGTCTCCCTGTTTTTGCATTCGCTGACATAACGGTCATTGAATAATACAGTACAAAAAGGTGCAGGAAAATACAGTACAACAAGGTGCGGGATAATAAAGTACAACAAGGTGCAGGACACTACAGTACAAAAATGTATAGGATTATACAGTACAAAAACATGCAGGATAATACAGTACGACAAGGTGCAGAATAAAACAGTACAACAAGGTGCCGGATAATATCGTACAACAAGGTGCAGGATAATATAATACAGTATCAACAAGGTGCAATAAAACAGTACAACAAGGTGCAGGGTACTACAGTACAGCAAGGTGCAATACTACAGTAAAAAAGGTACAAGGATACAGTACACCAAGATGCAGGATAATACAATACAGTACAGTACAGTACAGTACAGCAAGGTGCAGGGTAATTCAGTACAACAAGGTGCAATAATATAGCACAACAAGGTGCAGTAATACAGTACAACAAGGTGCAGGGTACTACAGTATAGCAAGGTGCAATACTACAGTACAAAAAGGTACAATGATACAGTACACCAAGGTGCAGGATAATACAATACAGTACAGTACAGCAAGGTGCAGGGTAATTCAGTACAACAAGGTGCAATAATATAGCACAACAAGCTGCAGGATAATATAATACAGTACAACAAGATGCAGAATAATACAGTACAAAAATGTATAGGATAATACAGTACAACAAGGTACCGAATAATACAGTACAACAAGGTGCAGCATAAAACAGTGCAACAAGGTGTTGGACAATACCATACAACAAGGTGCAGGATAATATAATACATTATCAACAAAGTGCAATAATACAGTACAACAAGGTGCAGGGTACTACAGTACAGCAAGGTGCAATACCACAGTACAACAAGGTACAATGATACAGTACACCAAGGTGCAGGATAATATAATACAGTACAGCAAGGTGCAGGGTAATACAGTACAACAAGGTGCAATAATACAGTACAACAAGGTACAGGATAATATAATACAGTACAACAAGATGCAGAATAAACCACTACACCAAAGTGCAAAGTAATACTGTACAACAAGGTGAACAATAACACAGTATAAAAAAGTGTAGGATAATACAGTACAAGATGCTGAATAATACAGTACAACAAGGTGCGCATAAAACAGTACAACAAGGTGCCAGATAATACCGTACAACAAGGTGCAGGAAAATATAATACAGTACAACAAGATGCGGAATAAAACAGTACAACAAAGTGCAGGGTAATACTGTACAACAAGGTGCAGAATAATACTGTACAAAAAGGTGTATGATAATATAGTACAACAAAGTGCGGAACAATACAGTACAACAATGTGCAGGATAATGCAGTACAACAAAGTGCAGGATAATGCAGTACAACAAAGTGCAGGATAATACAGTTCAACAAGGTGCAGGATAAATAGAATAATGGATAGGTCACTGTTCATTTTCAGTGAGTAATACCATCGAGAGGTTCTGGACACATAGGAACCTCGAGGTGGTCTGAAAGTTCCTGTTCCAGAACCGAGATGGTATCACTCACCAGTAATGAACAGTAACCTATCCATTATTTTTGTTAATATATGGATCTGATTTTTTTAAAATTTCAGGTCGTTTTGTAAGGGGCGGTCAGCTGCTGCACTGAAGGCGTCTCTTGATCCTGGCCCACCACCACTGCACTGTACTGGTTGTACCCCCCCCCCCCATAAGAGGTTATATAATTAAACTGGTTTAGTATGGTAGGCAGTCCTACCTTTTTGTTTCTTTTTCTTTGTGAAGGCAGGATCAAGTAGATAAGTCCATTTTTGTGGAATAGAAAGGAAAAAAAAATCAGGGAAATGCCGATCACTGGACGTGATTCACTCTCGCTAAGCAAGAGACGGCTGCTATGTATTAAAACTTGTTCTGCCCACCCACAAAGGAAAAGCAGCCAATCAGAAAGCACACTTTGGAAGATGTGGGGTGGCAGACTTGCGGTTGCACTGTTGCGGTTTGATGATAATAGTATCGTTCAGGTACTGAATGATGGTATTACCATATCTGTACAATACTATTATCAGTTGGGAAGTGTACTGTTATCACCCTAGGAGTGATTGTATTACCAGATTTTTTTAGTATGCTTTGGAATAGTATTAAATTCAAAATCCATATATTAAAATGCAGTAATGCAAGGTGTAAGATAATACAGTACAGCAAGATGCAGGGTAATATGATACAGTATAACAAGGTGCAGAATAATACACTACAACAAGGTGCAGACTAATACAGTACAAAAAGGTGTAGAATACTACAGTACAACAAAGTGCAGGATAATATAATACAGTACAACAAGGTGTAGAATAATACAGTATGACAAGGTGCAGGGTAATGAGTCCAACAAGGTGCGGAATAATATGGTACAGCAATGTATAGGACAATATAGTACAACAAGGTGTAGGATAATACAGTACAACAAGGTGCAGAATAATACAGTACAACCAGGTGTAGGATAATACAGTACAACAGGGTGTAGAAATAATGCAGTTCAACAAGGTGTAGGATAATACAGTACAACAAGGTGCAGAGTAATACGGTACAACAAGGTGCAGGATAACACAGTACAACAAGGTGTAGGGTAACACAGTACAACAAGGTGTAGGATAAATAAGCAATAATGCCCAACAGGGTGTGTGTCGTGCTGGGATAACGTCACGCCTCAGGTGGTTGGGCATGAGGCCACAGGCCGAGTGCATCCAACAACTGAGGCGTGACGTTATCCCAAACGACACACACCCTGGAGAGCATTATTGATATTATACAATGGCTCATTGGTATATATAAAATAAAACAATAATTTTAAAGAATGTTTTTATTAGCGTGGAAAAATATTTTTGTTTCTTAAGAGGAGATGCAAAAAAAAAGTGAGTAAGCTGCTCCATAATGATGAGAGTAGACCCGTGATGTTGTACTGGGATAACATCACGGGTCCAGCCCACGACTGACCAATCAGAGTCCAGGATTTTTTCTTGCCATTGTATAATACAGTCCAACAAGATCCAGGGTAATACAGTATAATGAGGTATAAGATAATACAGTACAACAAGGTACAGTACATGGTAATACAGTACCCCAAGGTATAAGATAACGCAGTACTACAAGGTGAAGAATAATGCAGTACAACAAGGTGTAGGATAACAAAGTACAACAAGATGCTGGATAATACAGTATAACAAGTTTCTGGATATACAGTACAACAGGGTGATAGTTAAATAGAATAATAGATAGGTTCTGGTGTATTACAAGGCAATAATTCCATTGAGAGGTTCTGGGAACATAGGGAACCTCAACAGCGAAGCTCGAGAGGTTCCCTATGTCTCCAGAATCTCGAGATGGAATTTCTGCCTTGGAACACCAGAACCTATTTGTTATTTTTTGTAATATATGGGTGAGAGGAGTTTTTGAGATCTTTCCTGTGTGTTCTTTATAGCGAGGGATGAATCTTCAGTGAGGAGATCTTGAAAGATTTCTTTGTTTTTTTAGGAGCCAATGATTGCGGCAACAAACAGAACAATGCAACAGTCAAAGTTGAAAGAAGAAAGAAATGGTAATATGAACTTATAGTGTAAGATGGAATGTTGTTATTAATGAAAATCCATCACTTTCTAAATGTTGTTATGCTGCAGTAGCTATGTCATCGTAGCTGTTATGCTGCACTAGCTGCGTAGCTACTGCAGCATAACAACATGGAACATGTTCCCTCTCGCCTACAGTTTAAAAAGAAAAAAAAAAAACTTTACTTATATGAATCTTTCAGCAGGTCCCGAGGTGTGGCAGCGGTCAGGTAAACAGCAGTCCCCAGTGTAGGCGGTTGTTAGGAGGGATCCTGCAGACACTCTGAGGGCTCTCTGTTTAGCCCTGTTTTATTTAAATCTAATGCACCTGTAAGAAAAAAAAAACACGTGGCAGCACTGCCGGCAAGTGGGACATGACTAGCGTCAGAGCATTGGGGGTGGAGCAACAAGAGCCCTAACTGGCATCCACTCCTGTTCTGCTGGCATTCCTTAAAAAAACAACAGGAAAGGCCATACACCATAAAAACAATGTGTAGTCACCCAGCAGCACCGATGCTTGAGCTGTTTAGTGCATCTTGAGGTTGCCATTGGCAACTGAACTTCTCGAGCTTCACTCTCGAGGTTACTCCGGTCACCAAGGCAACCTCTCGATGCACTAACCAGCTTGTTACTGATAGGTGACTAGCGATTATTCTCTGTTTTCATGGAACGGTAAAATGAACTTATTTTTCAGCAGCTGCGGTGCTTTGTTTTGAGGTTACTCAGACTCGGAATCTGAGTAGATTACATAGCACCTTTTCTTTGCTGGCTGAGGTGACTGATGAATGTTTATGGCTATATCCCCCAAAACATTGCAGTGGAAGCTGAAAATATTTCCTGATGTTCCTGAGAATTGAGCACTCCTACTGGTTAGGGTCTGAGTGATCATCATTTCCTACTGAAAAGCTGGTGCAGCAGAGGAAGTTCCTGGTACAACAGAGGAAGTACTCAGTGTGGGCTGTTGCTCTTGTCTTGTGGGTTCTACTGTGGAGATAGATGGCTAAGGATGACCGGAGAGCATTGAACAGATTTTCTTCTTCTTGGTCTCTGATAAGGTGCTACAATTATTGATACTTTGAATGTTTTTGTGGCCTGACACCTGTGCCACATCAGTGGAGGGAATGTTGGAATCGATTAGCATTTGCATTGCTGTCTTTTGAGTGGAGTGGTTGGTTATCCGCTCGTCTGATGGCAGGCCTGCTGATTGTTGTAACATGTTCATTATGCACAGTATTTTGTTCTCACCTATGGTCATGCACCTGTACTAGTAACTTGTGGGTTTAAGTTTTATGTTAGGTGCTAAGTAAAAAGGTGAGCCTGGCTGATTCGTAGGAGGTGGTCTTTTGGAAGCGTATAGTTGGTATGCTGCTACTACATCCCTTTCTGGGTTACATGTTTTTTTTATAAAGCCTGGGTGGGACAGATCCAACATCTCGGAGGTTTACTCCTATCTGGGTCTTAGTTTGGCGTTCGTGGCACTCCAGGTATTCCTTTCCTTCATTATTAGTGCCCAGTACTATGTCCACCCACCACAGCTGGTGCTGCTCGTTAGTTCACAGGGCAAAGTGGAGGCCAATATTAAAAAACAGCATGTGTAGCTGAGCTGTTGGAGAGTGAAAGTCCAGTGTACCAGTGCTGTATAGTAGATTAATGTCCGTGTCTGTTAGGGGTTGGGCTTGCCTGGGTCTGTTGTCCATACCAAGTTTTTTAAGGTATTTTTGTTTTGCAGTTAGTGTCTCAAGGGTTTGCTTGAAGACGACTGAAAGACTCTGAAATATTGAGTTGGGGTAATTTTTTTAGATAGATACTGGTTGATGCTGCCCGGTATTCCATGAATAGTGCTGGGGTCATACTTGGACCCATCCTGTTTTTTTAGTTGAAATACAAAATCAGCTAGTATGGTGTCTAACTCCTCACAGGGGATGTTCTCTATGTCGCGGGACTCACCTGTTTTTTAAGAGGTGATTCTGAAGAAGCTGCAAGTCAAAAGTTTTTTTTTTTTATGGTGTTGACATTCTCCTGGTCTTGAATGAATCATAGCCTGTCTTCTGTGAGATTCTGTGGCTTGGAGAGTGCCATTTTTTCTCTGAGGAGTTTTCACTCAGGGACCATACAATCGGCTTTTACTGTAAATGCTGTTTATAGTAAAAACTGGCTCGCAGTCAGCACGAGCTGTCATGCTGCACTTGCGAGTTTGGAGAATGATGATGATACTGTCATTCAGACCTTGAAAACTATAATATTAAAGGATCTGAGTGATGGTATTATGGGGATTTGAACAATAGCTGCAAAATAAGGGTGCTAGCTGCAAACTCGAGCAGACTTGATAGACCAGTTGGCCTTATTCTGCTGGCAAATTTTCATATGTTCATATAGTACTATTGCCTTGCTAGCAGTGTAATACTGGGAATTTTTTGTATGCTTTTTGGGGGTATTATTTTAACTATCCATACATTACAATGCAATACAACAATGTGTAGGATAATGCAATACAACAAGGTGTAGGATAATACAGTGCACCAAGGTGCATGATGATATAATGCAGTACAACAAGGTGCAGAATAATACAGTGCAACAAAGTATAGGATAATACAGTACAACAGGGTGCAGAATGATATAGTACATCAAGGTGTAGGATAATACAGTACATCAAGGTTCACAATGATATAATACAGTACAGCAAGGTTCAGGATAACACAGTACAACAAGATACAGGATAATGCAGTACAACAAGGTGTAGGATAATACAGTACAACAAAGTACACAATGATATAATACAGTATGACAAGGTGCAGGATAACACATTACATCAAGATGCAGGGTAACACAGTACAACAAGGTGCAGGATAATACAGTGTAACAAAGTATAGGATAATACAGTACAACAGGGCACAGAATAATATAATACATGTAACACAGCACTGGGTAAAGTAATAGAAGGGCCTTACCTCCCAGCACGTATGTTCCATTTTTTCTCTGCCAGGACTACAAAGCATGATGCATACACTACAAGTCCCAGAAGGCATTGCACCACAACTTCAAAGAGCTAAGTGCTTGATTAAGAGCAGGTGCAGGAGAGTGATTGCCTGCATAAAAGAGAAGGCTCAAACAATTGCTTGTGTCTCAGTACCTGATTAGGAACAGATGTGGAGCCTGGCTGGGGAACACTTGCAGAAGGATTTTACTTTGGAGAGAGAGAGAAAGAACTCTGAATCAACTAACTGCCTGGTTTGGAACTTTTGTTTGGCCTTCAACAACAAATTGGATTTTTTACTTTGGAAAGAGAGAACTCTGAATCAACTGACTGCCTGGTTTAGAACCTTTTGTTTGGCCTGCAAGAATGAATTGAATTCTGACTTTGGACTGGCTGAAAACCTGAGACTGGTAAATAATTTTCCTTTGAAACATAGAACAAGAGACTCTGTGCTGATTTTGTTTGTATGTCCCAGGAAACAGCTTAGCTACCTGGGTTATAGAGAGGGAACAAAAGTTCACTGTGTAGTTAGCGCTCAACAAAGAGCTAGTTATTATTTTCTGTTGTTTTATTTTCAACCTGTGTTATGTTTGAATGCACCTCTCACAGTAATCTTACCAATAAATGCACAGTCAGTCTGCTGTGTTAAGCTGCACATCCTGGGCTGTGGTACAAAGTGTGTTTATATCCCCACCTACAAGATCCCAGGGTAACACAATCCCCCCCCCGTGTTACATACAGTACAACAAGGTGTAGAATAATACAGTACAACAAGGTGCAGGATAACAAGGTGTAGGATAACAGAGCAGAACAAAGTGCCAGATAATACAGTACAACAAGGAGCAGGATAACATAGTACAACAAGGTGAAAGGTAACACAGTACAACAAGGTGCAGAGTAACACAGAACAACAAGGTGCAGGATAATGCACTACATCATGGTGTATGATAATAAAGTACAAAAAGGTGCAGAATAATACAGTACAACAAGGTGTAGGATAATGTAGTACTACAAGGTGCAGGATAACACAGCAGAACAAGGTGCAAGATTATACAGTACAACAAGATGCAGGATAATACAGTGCAACAAGGTATAGGATAATACAGTACAAAAAGGTGCAGAATAATATAATACAGTGCAACAAGTGTAGAATAATACAGTGCAACAAAGTGTAGGATAATACATTAGACCAAGATGCAAGATGATATAATACAGTATAACAAGGTGAAGGGTAACACAGTACGAAGGTGTAGGATAACAGTACAACAAAGTGTGGGATAATACAGTACAATAAGGTGCAAGATAATATAGTACAACAAGGTGAAAGATAATATAGTGCAGTAGGTGGTTGGTATAGTTGCTTTGCAGCAGAACTTACCATTATCTTAGACAAAGAATCTGACTTCTGAGAAATAAGAGGAGTAGATGCTAATATTGAGCCATAAAAGGATAAGTACATCCAGGTATAATTATCACCAAACAATAAATTGGAACTCATTGACCATTAGATGACACCAATTTGAATTTCAAAAAGGTGATCCAAGTAGAATTAACTATTTAAAGTTCGTTTAGAAGGTAAGACATTTGTTTGTTCAATGTTTGTGGAATAGCAATGGGGTATATAGTGCTTGTGTAACTTGTAGTTCTCTTTGTGGCTTTGCTCTATTCCCACTCTTGAGTAGTAGGTATGTAGGTAGTAATCTGTAGGCAACAGAAGTCACAGGAACAAGGGTGAGAAGGGCGCCAGAGAAGGAGGAGGAGGAGGAGGAGGAGGGGATGGGGGTGGGCGAAAAACACTCCCTAAGCAAGGGAGATGAGTTAGAGGAGGGCTTAAGTAGAGGTTGTGGGAGGAGCTATTCCCCACATTGAACCCTCGGGTCAAGCCCTCCCATTCAATGTTTGTGGAATAGCAATGGGGAATACAGTGCTTTTGTAACTTGTAGTTCTTTTTGTGGCTTTACTCTATTCCCACCCTTGAGTAGTAGGTATGTAGGTAGGAATTTGCAGGGAATAGAAGGACCAAAAAGATTCCTCCTCCAGCTCATGGAGAGTGTGATCCCTGGCACTCAGGAGAGGAAACCCCCCCAGGTGGAGGAAAACTCTGAGGACCCATGGCCATACGTCTGCCCATCCTCTGGACATACTAAGAGGAAAAGAGCCTAGGCTCTAGTAACCATATCTAATTTGAGGAAGGTGAGCTTCTTGGAGAGATGGTGGACATCTTCGATCTGTGGATGATGCAGATTGATGATGATCCTGAAGTTGAAGAGTAGGTCTTTTTAGAAGGAGCGGTAGAATCCTAAGTGTGAAGCAGATCAAGTTGAAGAAGGGCAAATGAGATCCAAGTTTCCAGGGTGATGAATGGTGCTTGTCCCAAGGGATTGCATGGGCATAATGAGCAGAGAGAGCATGGATGGATCAATACATTACTAGACAGTGAACAGTGGACATGCTATGATACAAAAGTCATGGGTGAATGATCCAACTTGTGAAAGGTTTAACTCTTAAGGTAAGGTAAGGGCTGGCAGTATAGCCTAGAGGTTAGAGGAACAAGGTGTGAACAAGCTTGATACATCCAGCAGACCAGACCTGAGTTTGATTCTCACAACCTCCACTTGCATACTGTGTGACTCTGAGCAAGTCACTTAACCGCCCAGTGCTCCAAGATCATCTCTGAAAACAGGCACTTGTGCCTAGTGGGTCTTAGCCGGTTAGGAATTTAATAGTAAGCGAGGAGTCACTAAGAAAGCATCTATGAAGAAGAAATGAGCAGACCAGAGTCTTTGAGTGCCTTGGGGATGATGGTCCATCTTCGATCCATGGACGATGCAGATTGAATGATGATCCTGAGGATGAAGAGTAGGTCCTTTCTGAAGGAGTGGTAGAATCCTAATTGTGGAGCAAATCCAGTTGAAAAAGGGTGAATGGAGTCCAGATTCTCAAGGAGATGAAGGATGCATGTTCAAATGGATTGCAGGGGTATAATGGGTCAGGAGAGCATGATTTGATTGATATGCTACCAGCCAGTGAACGGTGGGGATTTGTTGAGTCATAGGTAAATGATCAAATTTGTGCAAGGGCTGACGTTCAAGGTAGTCTGTAGGTAAGGAATTCAAGAGTGAGTGATGAGTCACTAAATAAGCATCCATGAAGCAGAAATGAGTAGAGGAGAGTTTTTGAGTGCTTGATGAGAATAATACCATAAGCGATTAGTAGATGAATAGAAGAAGATTTGCAGATGCAGTCCAGATAGTAACCTATTATACATGGAGAATGATTAGAAGTTCGGTATAAGGGATTGGATGACTTCTTTGGGCATGATGTCACAATTATACTTGTAAATGCTCTACCCGTACCCTGACTGAACTAAATGTGGCATTTCTGTGGTGATTGTCCAGCAGATGCACTTTGATGACTTATGGTTGATTAGGTTTAAAGGTAATCTGATGTCGAAATACTTGAGGAGCTTGAAGGCGGAGATAAGGAGGAATCTGTAGGCTGGATTGAAAGTGATGTCGATTAGTGTAGAATACTACAGGATCTTAGGACTAAGGCTGATTATGACTGGTTAGGAGGCAAGACTAGGAAAGCACATGTGTCTGAGCGGTTATGGTTTCAGGATCATGAATTGGAAGAGCCTGTTCTCGATAATGGTCTTTACCATATTGATTAATGTAGATGATCCATGGAGGATAGGCTGGGGGACTGCTGAATGAGCGGCGAACTCAAATGATGGTAGTAGATGAAGAAATGCAGCTGATTATATTAGCTATAGAGATGTCCAGGAGATAGAAAATGGTGGTTTGGATAGCATGACATTAGTAAGTGGCTAGACACTGGAGAGCCAATGATGAATGTCCAAGGAAGGCAGCCGAGATGGTCTGAGGATGAGCAATGTCTGCTGAGGAAGTAGGAGTCGAGTAACATGGTCGGCAGAGTCAGTAATGGCAAGAGAGGCTGCAGAAGGTAACTGGATGATGTCCAAGGTAGAATGAGGTATCTTGTGATTCCCAGTATCCATAGCAGCGAAAAAGGATAATAAGAGCATAACGGAAGAAGTAGAGTCCTTTCAGTGTAGAAGAATAGCTTGTGCTGCATGGTAGACAGGGAAGTTCACAGTGACTGAATAGACAGGATTTGTAGGGAGTATCCAGTAGAGAGGGACTTTGGAATTATTCTAGTGTCCAGTCGAATGAGATTCCAGAATGATTGTGGAGAGCTGATTGGGGAGAATGGAAAGCTCTTCAGAGTTTATGAGGCATGTTATCCAAGGGTTGTGAGTAAAAAATAGTTTCCGCAAGTGAAATATACAGTGATCCATCAAATAGCGGATGGCAGCTGTTAGAATGGCCAGAGTAGGAGTATGAGATGGATAAACGGGAGAAGTCATGGACTGGGTAGGAATACTGGCCAGATAAGGTAGGATGTCCAAAAGAGTGATAACAACAGGATGAAGCCCTGAGCCAGCAAGGCTGAGATGAAAAGCTGCTATCTGAAGGTGAAAGAAAAGTCCAGAGTGAATCCTGATGGTCCAAAGGACTGAACTTGGAAGGTGTTGGGCTAGTAGAAAGCAGAAGCAAGTCACTAGAAGACAATTCATGGAAGGATAATGGCTGAAGCTATGCACCAAGACCAAGTGAGTTGAGGTACTTCGGTCCTACATCTGATGATGGCTGCATTGATGAATGGAAGGGATGGAACATACTGGACCACAGAAAGATGGAGTTCCCACATCCAAAAGAAATGAACTTGTACATCAACTGGAAGGGTGACCCACAGCAAGGAAGTCCCAGAGGCAGGCAAACTGGATAGAAATAGATGCCGAACTAGCTGGCAAATTCCAAATTCTGATGTGAGATGAAGGGCAGGATGCTCCAGAAAATGATTAGGGGTAAAGGTGCAATTTGGAGATGCTCAAGTCCAAGAGCGAGCAGCAAGTGACAGTCCATTGGAGAGCAGGTAAGATCAAAAGGTTGATTGTAGAAACGAGCTTCCAGGCATGGTAAATAGGGAGAGAGAACTAAGCTTCCATATCGCTCTGCAGAGGTAGGAGGATGGAGGCAAATGAATTACAGAGGTCTTCCTCAGATGGGAAACAGCAACTGGGCAAGAGACCGAGGCTACAATAACCTAGTGGATCCAGAGACAGGCTTCAAGTCCATGACGTTGATGAGATAATGTGCAGTCAACGTCTACAGGCAGAGGCGAAGGTGGATGGCAGTGGGAGTGTGATGGTCCCATCCCAGAATGGAAGCAGCAAATGGTATCGGGTAGAGGAAGCAGAAAGTGGAAACAGGGATGCAAACTCAGGCTGTAGATCAGGTAATTTAGTGCAACAAGGCTTGAGGGAAGGTTGCAGGCAAAGAAGAATGGAGACTTCAAGCAGGACGCGGTCCAGTTCCAGAACGATTACGGCTTTGGTTAGCAGCTTGAGAATAGACATGTATGAAGCAAAGGAATGGAAGCTCAGTCATCCAGGCATGGCTGTCGAGGTGAGATGATCCTAACTAGATACAGCTAGGAAAGCTAGGACAATGAGCATGAATATGGAAAAGTTCAGTTCCCGAAGGGAAGTGGCAACCTGCATCAGGAATAAGACTCAGACAGTGGAAACAGTCAAATACAGATTGAGGCTCCCAGTCAGGGAAGCTGGTGGGCCTGGACAATGAACTGAGGCTGCAGACTAGGTATGATGGAGAAGGCAAGTAAGGCAAAGTCAAGGTGCTGAAAGGAACCAGCAGTCGGTATCATGCTAAGAATGCATAAGTGCAGCTGTAAAATGTAGACTCAGGCACCTATTGGGGACATATGAGGCAGGATGATGGTGACATGAGGCAGCCAGGCATAGGTAGGATGATGAGGGCATATGGAGTAAAGAAGTTCTGTTCCAAGAGGAAATGGCAACCGGTATACAGTAGAGAAGTCATGGTATGTCTTAGTAAATTGTGGACATGGCTCCCATCCCCGGTAGTTGGGGCAAACTAATCTGCACTCAATGCTGCCAGCAGAGCTAAGGACAGAGGATGTCACGTTGGCAAGTAGTAGGAGGTAGTGAAAGTAGCGGACTCCCATCCCCGGTAGACAGGAGAAGCCTATCTTCACTCAACACCTCAGAAGGTGCAAGTTAGGGACGGAGTCCAGAATACTGCTGGTATGAGCTGGCTGAAGCGCAAACACTGCTGCAGAGGAGGGTAGAATCAGGACGTATAACAGGAGTGGCATGATAAAGGAGTAGTTGGCATTGAGATATAGGAAGGTGGTAAGAATAGTAACACCAGGTAGGGATGACGAGAAGTGCCTTGCAGTAAGTAGGAGGAAGGAACAATGCTGAATGAATGTAGCAGGGACAGGAGTTGGCTTATGGAATGGAGATGTACTGAGCAAGGGAAGTAGGGCAGTAAGTGATATAGCTGAAGGACTGGTTATCATTGCTTTAATTTTGAAGGAAATCACCAATGATCCAATGATGTGGGAACAGGAGCCACCTGAAGAGTGACCGAGTGAGGCATGGGAGAGCTGAAGCACGCTGCAAGCGATTTGCAAATGGCTTAACCCCCCCCATGTTGCCATCGCCCCCCCTTTTCTATTTTCTGTAGGAAGATGGCAAGACCCCCCCCCCATAGCTGAGGTGAGCACAAGTAATGTAGAATGCATGGAGAAGTAAAACAAGTCCAGGTCATATGTGGAGCAGAAAGAGACAATGGCTAAGAACTAGAAATTGACTGAAAGCTGCATGACGGAAAGTTATGGTCCAGTCTGGTGTTTGTTTCCCTGATGTGGAACCTATATAATGAGCTTGTCCTCAAAGGTGTAATCCAAGAATTCAAATGAATAAAAATAAAATAAAAATCATCTAAGTGCAATGTTTGGGGATAGCCCCTGTCCTGGAGGTATGCTAGTCAGCTTTGTAGCTTGTAGGAGGCCTCAGAATGTAGGCTACGTGTTTTGTGATTAATCTGTGAGGTCAAAGCAGTAGTGAATAAACACAACACTACAGAGGTGGGAGTAGATTTACCCACTTGAGGTATGCGAGGTCCCTGGGTACTCATTGTTTAGGAGAGATAGAGGAACAGGTAGAGGGCAAGGAGTAGCCCTTTTTGTCAAGGAGGACATCGAGATGGCAGTAGATTGGTGCATCAGGGGTAGTAACAGAGATATTGAGTTGCTGTGGGTGCAACTCACGGCAGCTTCAGGCAAGAAAATGTGCTTGGGGGTGATCTGTAGACCTCCGGGGCAAGGGGAAAAGAGAGAGAGAGAGAGACAGACAGACAGACAAACAGTTCAGGGAAGAACTTGAAAGTGGTGGCAAATGAGGAAGTAGTAGTACTGGATGATCTGAACCTGTCAGACATCAATTTGGATATTCTGCTGGCCGGGAGTACCAGACATCAGGCCTTGTTGGACACCTTCCAGGACTGTCTGCTGGTCAAGCTAGATAAGGAACCACCAGGTAGACTACAATTCTTGATGTGGTGCTCACCAACCTGGAGGTGATTGGAGCTGTGAGAATAGGGGAGCCATTGAGGAGCAGCAGTCATGACTTCATTTGGTTTGAACTAGCCCTTGGGTCTGAAAAACCCCACTTCAGAAGGGTGTACTTCAACGGGTTGAGGGTGCTGGTCAGGGAAAAGTTAGTTGGACTGGACAACATGGTGATGGTGGAAGAGAGGTGGTGGGCAGTTAAAGGAGCCATTCTCAAAGCATCTAAGTTAAGCATGAGAATGGTAACCAAAAAGAACAGGTTCAAGAGATCACCATGAGCCTAACAGCTTATCCAAAATAATTAGAGAAGAAGAAAAATGGATAATTGTAGCCAAAATGAAAAGGCTCTCTATGTTTTATAATCTTATTTTGCAAAATCATAAAATAAAGAAAACAAAGCAAGATTATTCATAGGAAAAAGACATCGATACAACCCCGCAGGAAAACTAATGGCGTGCAATTAAAATAGGTGCAAATATAAACATTATCTCAGCAAAAAATAGAAGTATTCGACAAAAATTAATAAACAGAGCATATATAACACCTAGCCTATTGTCTAAAATTAACCTATCTTACTCCAACAAATGTTGGCATAATTATAACGCAATAGGCACTTTAATTCATAACATTTGGGCATGTCCTACTATAAAAAAGTGGTAGGAGGACCTTTCAAAAGAATTATCCAAATTGTTGGGGGTCAAAATACCTTGCTCCTTTGTAATCTGAATACTAAATCTGTACAATATGACAAACTTTAATCAGAACCAACAGAAAGTCATAACACTGGGTTCCCTTGCATTAAAGCGAATGATACCCAAACATTGGAACAACCAAAGCCTCTCTCAATGTGTATCACCAGAATGGATGTACACCTTCAAAGAAATACTGATGTTCGAAAAACTTGGTTACATGCTCGAAAAACTTGATTACGAAAATTGTAATTGGAAGGAAGTTATGTCACTACTACCACCGTTAATAAGAATTTAACACTCTTATAGTGTGAAAATAAGGGAGGGGGAAGGTTCCTAAATTGCAATGATAAATAGTACAATGCGTACATTAATAGGCTAGCAACTTTTAGTGGCTCTGGTTTTATATAACTATAAGATAATCAACTATACAAAAGGATATCTCATTCAAGTAGTTGCTACTGCTATAGCCAATATTAAATGTATATAAGATGTATAAGCTGTATGTGTCATACTCATCATATAGTACTGTAAAGAGTGAATAATTTAAAATAAATCTCAATAAAAACTTTTATTGGGGGAAAAAAGGTTCAAGAGATCATTGTGGTTATTCACATAAGTGGTGACGGCAAAGAAAAAGGCCTTCTACAAGCATAAAGAAAAGCAGAGGGAGAGGGAGGGAGGGAGAATGGGGAGAATACAAACCGAAAAATAAGGAGGTGAAGAGTGTGGTGAGGGAGGCAAAAGCAGACATAGAACTGCGTATTGCAGAAGGGGAAAGAGCAGAGAAAAACAGTTTTTCTAATATGTTAGGGAAGAAAGGAGGGGGAATTGTAAGGTTAGCAGAGGGAGGTAGGATGATAGACGAGGACAGGTAAAAGGCCGCTGTCCATAATGATTACCTTAGCTCAGTTTTCATGAAGGTGAACGGGGACCCTTGCCAGAGAGTGGCATCAAAGCGGCCACAAAGGAGGTCCCAGAGAAGAGACAGCCAGTATTTACAAGTGAAAGGATCCAGACAGGGCTGGCAGTACTAAACATTTGTAAGGCCCTGGGACCAGATGGGTTGCCTCTGAGGTTACTCGGGGAGCTGGCAGCAGAACTGGTTGAATCCCTGGTAGGTCTATTCAACAGCTCTCTAAGGATGGGGCTACTTCCAAAGGATTGAAGTGTGGCAGATGTAGTTCTGCTCCATGGGTTAGGGGGACAAGCAATGTGTAGGGAACTACAGACTTGTCAGTCTTACCACTTTTTTTTTTTTTATCTAAATGTTTCTCCCATCGGGGCTCCGGGCAGGCATGGCTGTGGTCCTCTCTCAGTGGATCTCATTTCTGCCTTTTTTCAGGGCATCATTTAGCCAGTCCCAGTGCCCCATTTTCCATTTCCCACCTAAGTCCTGAGGCTCCAGAACATGGTCATGCATGCCCATGAAGGCGAGCATGTGCCCTGTGGCTCCAGTAACTGCCCCTTCCCCCCAACCTACCTAACGCAGAGTCTCCCTTTGGGCTTGGCGCTGACATCAAGCCTCCACTTGGTGGCAGCCAAAAGCCCAGGAGACTTACGATCCTCCCCAGGAGAGGAGAGCTGTCTGACAGCAGCTCAATCCAGCTCCTCACCCTCCCCCACCAACCGACACCTGGAAACATGAGCTCATTCCCGAACTCGGGTCATCAGCATGATGCGAGGTGTGGCATCCAGTGCCTCAACCCCTCAGTACCACCAGGCCACCCAGTCTCACCACTATTGTAGGGAAGCTGATGGAGCCACTGGTCAAGGGAATTGGATAGAAGCCATGCTGTGCATTTGCTCTGCTTCGATCTCAGAAAGACTTTCAACTTGGTGCCTCACAGATGCTTGCTGAAGAAGATGGAGGATATGGGTAAGGCTAAGATAAACTGGGTAGGCAACTGGCTAAAGGGGAGGCAGCAGAGGTTTGTAGTCAATAGGGTCAAGTCAGCAGAGATGGAGGTCACAAGTGGGATACCACAGGGATCTGCTCTGGGACCGGTCCTCTTCAGTATGTTCATTAGCAACATTGGTGAGGGTCTCCGGGGCAGGTTGTGTCTCTTTGCAGATGACACTAAGTCCTGTGGGAGGGTGGATAGCGACAAGGGAATCAGGGAAATGCAGAGTGATATACGAAAGCTAGAGGGGTGTTCTAAGGTCTGGCAGCTGAAATTCCACACCAAAAAGTGCAAGGTAATGCACCTAGGGAACAAGAGCCCCAGGACAAAGTACTGGATGGGTGGGGTGAGACTCAGCATTATGGCTGAGGAGCGGGACCCTGGAGTTAGTATCAGTCACTCCCTCAAACAATCAAGTCAGTGCAACAAGGCATATAGGAAAGTGAGGATGCTGGGATGTATCGGGATGGGTATTGACAGCAGATGGGAAGAGATAACACTTCCCATATGTGGATCCTCAGTGAGGCCACAGGAGTACTGTGTCCAGTTCTGGAGTCTTCACCTCAGGAAGAATAGGAATGATGCTACACAGGGTAACAAAAATTATTCAGGGCCAACAGGTTAAGTCCTATCAGGAGAGCCTCAAGGCACTGAACATGTACTCGCTGGAGACCAGAAGGGAGAGGGGAGATATGATAGAGACCTTCAAGTTCCTTAAAGGAATTAACTAAGTAAACTGTGGGGAAAAATTTAGCTTGAATACTAGGTCACTGTGGTTCCATGTCAAAACAACGATGTAACAAGAGCGAGCGCAATAAAGGTGCACGAACAACAATGCCAACAAAAACAGCAGCCAGCTCTAACAGCTCACTGTCAAAACTGTGAACTGCAATGCCGCAAAGATGAGAACAGCACTTCGGAAGGGGGCAAAATAAATGTTCCAGCTCCGGGGGCAGACACAACTATGGGAGGGGACAAAGTAGGGGAGGGGGCAAAATAAATATTCCAACTCCGGTGGCTAATGCAACTCGGGGAGGGGGACAAACTCAGGAGGGAGGCAAAATAAGTATTCCAACTCTAGGGGCAGATGCAACTTGGGGAGGGGGACAAAGTCAGGAGGGGGGCAAAAGAAATATTCCAACTCCAGGGGGTATGGATGGCAAGGGGGTGGCATGACAGCAAACAAATAAAAATACAGAACACAATGGACTGAGACTCGAACCTGGGTCACCAGGACATACCAATATGATTCACAGCTTGTCACTAACTTCTAGACCACAATGCAAGGACACTTAAACAGCATACACTCGCAAACTTACAGTTCTCAACTGCGTTGATGAATACTGCCTATATCGCTCAAACAACCATGCGCTGTAATGACCACTTTGCTAATGTTACATTCACTGTTTTTCACTCGCTGTTTTTTCTTCGCTTTTTTGATGCAACACCATTCAGAGTCACATAGACGTGTGGAAACTGACAGGAGGGAGGCTCAGAAAGGACATGAAGTATTATTTTAAAAAAGGGTGGTGGACCCATGGAATAGTCTGCCTGCCAAAGTGGTAGGTGCTAAAATTGTTGGTTTGTTCAAGCACGGTTGGGATAGAATGAAGGTATTGTGCTTTCTTGGGTGGCAGAAGCTGGAAGGGGAAAGGGGGGAAGGATGGGTAGGGCTAGCACTTGTGAGGGACAGTAGGTCCTAGAGCTAAATAGGGAACTCGGACAGAGTGGATAGACTATTGGTCTTTCTCTGCTGTCATTGTCTGTGTTTCTATGCAAGTTCAGGGTCAGGAAAGATCCTATTATTTAGGAAGAAGAGACACCATTTTCAACTGTGCTTCCTACAGTGTCTGGCTTCAGAGCAGCGATATTATAAATGAGTTTGCACAGTCCTCAGGGATTGGCCCATAGCGAGGGGTACCACAGGTGTCCCTCTCATCCTGGGGAAATGGATGGAATGTCAGAGGAGGGGGGCAGGTAAAAATGGCCCTCGGTGCATGAGATGATGACTGACGGGGCCACCCCACCAATATCACCAGGCCTTTCCCCAACCACAGCTGAACCAACCAGCACTTCCTCTGGTGGCAGTAGGTGGACCCCCATGCAGTAATTAATCAGGGACATTTGGGCTGTGGATAAACCGGTGCATCAGCAGGAGGGGTCTCTGCGGTGTGTTCAGGTGGGCTGTGGGGCTAACCTGAACCCAAAGGGGTGAGGCAGGGGCAACAAAAAACACAGAGATGGATTATAGAAGCTAATATTTTTACGAAGTTGCTCATTTTTGGAGATGGGAAATAACCAAAATTCAAACTATTTTGACACTAATTTTACTAAATAGAAGGGAAATTAAAAGGAAGATGTCACTGTTATGTGTATGGATACAAGTTACATGTAAAATTGACATATACGTAATTATTAACTGACAGGTGGGGAGAAGTGTCCCCTTTGTATATTTTCTGAACTTGTATTGCCTTGAAACATCTCAATAAAGCTCAGTTAAAAAAAAATAGAAGGGAAAATGCATTACATGCAAACAAGAAAAGTTTGGTGCTGGAAGCAGACATGCATCTTCACTGCATTTCAAAGTTCTTTATCTGCCTGACCTATACACTCTGCTGGAATGAACTTGCTTCAGAACCCAAGAACAGGTTTTCATTTGTCTGCTGGCACTACCGATTCTATTTTATTACTGCCCCACACCAGTGACCCCAAGGACAGTAGAAACAAGCACACAGGGACTCTTCCACAGAAACCGGCGCCCAAGCATGATTGTTCAAAGTTTGATGAAATATAATAAAGCAGAGTGCTCTGTCTCGCTCGCTTTCTCTAAATCTCCTTGAGCTCATTTTGTTTGCTGTGTGATTTGTCAGGATCAAGATATTGGTGCAGACGAGGCCAGGTACAAAAGCCAGCATTGTTGCCATATAAACATAGACAAGGATGGCAGAAACAGACCACAGGTCCATCCAGTCTGCCTGGAGTTCTCTATCTGCCCCAGGGTCTGTGGTTCATGTAGGATTTTATCCCTCCCTGTCCACACCCTTGCTCCCCTCCTTACTTTCACCGACCTGAGCAACCACCAGACCTTTTGGTCTGTCCCAGCCATGCTTTAAACCATTTATGGTCTTGATGCCCCCACATCCTCTTGCAGACTGGTCTACGGCTCCACCGCCCTGTCCGTAAAATAGAACTTCTTCATACCCCCTCTTAAACTGTTACATAAGTGACAAATAGAGGCTCCTCATGCCTCCCTGATTGCATGTCCCAACTGCCCCGGTCATGCCCCCTCTGGGTGCAACAGTCACAGATCTGATACCTCACAGGGGGTATGATGAGACACAGACTATCCCCCGCGACCCAAGCCTACCTAGCATGCTGCCTGTTGTATGATACGTTTGTTACATGATCCATAGATACTGTGAGTCTCTTCTGTAAGACTCCAGTTGCTCCTGCCTGGTTATTAAACCTTGGATGTGTCTCTGCTGTGTTGTTATGCTACTTACTGCTGCTGTTTACAAGAACACCTGTGGA
This sequence comes from Neoceratodus forsteri, assembly GCA_016271365.2. NCBI lineage: Eukaryota > Metazoa > Chordata > Ceratodontiformes > Ceratodontidae > Neoceratodus > Neoceratodus forsteri. Next base: position 88,120,106 of record JADMNL010000029.1, read on the forward strand.
AGAACTTCTTCACTATAAGAAGTGCTAAGGATTTGAATAAGTTACCTAATGAAGTGGTGGAAGCACCAACATTTACTTCCTTCAGAAATAGACTGGACAATGTCCTTGGATGGAAATAGGTTTACAATCCACCGATGAAGTCGTGGGGGACATTCTAGATGGGCGTAAGCCTTCTTATGTTTTACAAAACTGAGTAACTGAGAATGTTTTCCTGCATGTTTTGCAACTTTCTTAGCTGTACCTATTTGTACCTTTCTATCCCCTCCACTCCCCACCCCCACCTCCAGGTCACAACTGGAAACACATCTTCTGGGCTCTGCGTGTTTACCTGGCAAAACATGTTTATGTAACCCCCCTGCAAATGGGGGTTCCCAAAAGACTTCCAGGAGCTTGCTTGAATGCTCCAAGCCTGAATGGTGTTTGGCATTTAAGCCATTTATCAGTGAGTGTTTTAGAGCCTCTGGTACTGTCTCTTTAAGAGCTGTCTGCTTGCAGACATAATTAGTTTGTATGGGGGACTGTGTGCTTCTCTGAGTACCACTCGAGCTGCCAATTCACTTCATTTTGCAGTCACTAGGGTGCAAAGGGAACCTATCTGAAAGATGTAACTGTTTGCCAGAAATTATTTAGAGTAATAATAAATTACAGTTTGTCTAACCTGCTTTCTTTGCAGTCAGAACTGTGTCTGCTAGTTCCCCATTCTAGTTTTGAACTGCTGAACTGGACCAATCAGTGTGGGTAAGCTAGCTCTAAAATGGTGCCTTGACGAATCAGAACTTGGACTCATAATCTGAGCCAGCCACAAGAGGATTGTATGGGCAGTGACTCTGGGAGATGTAGTTTAGACTTCAGTGCCTTTTTGGACCAACAGCAGCAGTCTATTGTGAGTGACAGCCAATCCAGTCAAGAACTGGGAGGAACTCAAAGGAAGTGCCAGTTTTGTCGGTTGGAGTTTCAGTTGAGCTTTGGCAGTGAAGAAGGAAGGAGCCCTGTGCTTTTTCAGTGTGCAGTTTTAGTCAAAAAACGTGTGTAAGGCCCAGAGTTCCGGTCTGCAGCTTGTGTAACAGCTTGTTAGGACTGAATCCGTCCTGTGAAAAGAATCAAAGGATCTCTGAAGAGTAGAAACCAGGCTCACCCTGTAGAAGACTGGAGGAATTGCTGAAAATTTTATTCGGTCTGTCAGGAACTGAATCTGCTGTGTGTTCTCCCGGGTATTGTGCAGTAATTGCGATCGGGATACAGATGCAGCCTGCCTGGTATAGTGCTTTCTTTTATATGGATGTGTGAAGAGGTTTGTGTACCTCAAGTGAGCCCTGCTGACATTGAAGGACCCTATCTTATTTGGAGGTCGTGAGTACTAATTCAGGTTGCTCCTGTTGAATTGCCACATTAAATCAAATGGAATTACTGTACTGCTGACTGTTTAATTCTCCTTTTCTCTGTGTGAAAGGGCCCCTACCAGCTGCCACGGTTTGGACTAGCCACTAGGGCTTGGGTACCGGGACAGTAACTGATAGGGATAGGCCTGTGCACAGAGCCATAGGTAGATTATTAGAGTGATAAGCTAATTAACCTGATTTCCCTGTCCTTGTTATATCCCCTAAATAAATCAGAGCTGCTTGTTTCAGCAAAGTTATACTGCCTGAGGTATTTGTCTATGTTAAAGTACTGTACTGTGATTGTTGCACTGTATCTCATTTCTGGGAGGTCCCAGTGCGGAACCAGACCTGGGGGTAGTGTATACTGTGAGGTAATTCTGATATATTGTGTGGGCCACTAGTGGGAAGAAAGGGGGTTGCAGTGTCCCAGAGGGCTGTGACCAAGTTAGTTTAACTATTGCAAACCCTGACCTCTGGGTGGAGGCACCCGCCATTGGATCCAGGCCCCTCAACCTGTTAGTGGCAAATCAGGCAGGGGTAGTAGCCCCTGGGATAGCGCCATCTAGGGGTTACATCTTGGAGGCTCACCGCTGGGATTGTGTGTCCTCTAGTGGCCATATTCTACAACCACTGTTAAGAAAAAATGGGTACCCGACAGAAGTGGCTGTGCACCGGCTGGTGGAGTGGTGTACTGGGAGGAGATCGACCCCAAAATGCTATGCTTATCCTGGACATCCCCTGGGTATCAATACGGACACTGTGCAGGAGTACTTTCCAAGGTGGAAGGTTTACAAAACCCTGTGGTGGTGGGTCGGCATGCTAATCTGCTCACCCACACTTTCCTGGCCCTAGTAGAGTTTAAGGATCCCATAGATAGCTCCAAAGTGCCACAGACCATTACCCCAGAGGAGCCCTCACTGCTTGGAGAGTGATAACTAAGGACAGTAAAGACCGGGGAATCAGCCCCACCACTATCTGAAACTTTTGAGGAGAAATTTGCTGAATGGTTGCTGGGAGAGGGAAAACTGTGGAGGACTTGAAGAAACTATTCTTGCCACCTGGGGTGTTCCTCCCCAACACCCTCTCCTGCTCCAGTGCCCGTAATGGTGGCTGAACCAATGCAGACTCCTATTTCTGCACCTGCCATTAGTCACGACTCTTACCGAAGGTTGAGGATCTTCTCTGGCACCTCCCACCCCCAAGGGAGGATGACTGGGAGACCTGGATAGACTATGTTGCCCCCAAGTGCTAGAATGGCAATGCTCGGAAGTAAAAGCTAAAAGAGGGTTAGTGAGAGCCTCCGAGGTCCTGCCCTGGCTACCATCCGTGCTAAACGGGCCAGTAACCCTGAAGCGACTGCACAGGCCTATCTTGAGGCCTTGGAGAATGTGTATGGGAGCCCAGATTCTGATGAGGACCTATGGTGGAAGTAAGAAATGCACAACAGTACCAAGGGAGTTGTTGTCTGTGTATGTCTCGGCTGGAAAAATTGTTGCAAGAATGCCTCAGAAAGGGTAGTTTGCCAGCGATTGAACTGGACCGAACCAGACTGGACAGAATCCTTAAGTCTGCCCCTTCTCAGAACTGCTGTTGCTTCAGTTACGCCTGGCAAATCGACTGGAATCCCACCCTCCTATGATGAGTTAATGAGAGAAATGAGGAGTTGAGAAAAGGCGACCTCGGGAGGTACCTGCACCAACAGCTGTGGCTCGACCCAGTGACTGAGGTGACCCATCAAGTGAAGTTCAGGGGCAGAGGTTGACAGTCAATGAGTGCTCTGACAAGGAAAAAGATATGCCACAATGGGGCGAACTGTTGAGAGAGATCCGGGAATTCAAAAACAGTCCCTTTATGAAGGCCACGCCTGCAAGTATGGGCCCTGACCTATATCCGACTGCATCTGCTATGGGGGTTGGGGTACCCACCCATGTATCTCCTGCTGATAACAGCTCCAAACTCAATTCCTTGACCATGGAAGTGGAGAAACTGACGAGATGTCTCCAAATGCTTATCACGCCGCAGACAGAGATGGCACCCAGGTTTCCAGTTAGTAATACCCCGCCCTGGCTCCCAGTGTGGCGCCTCGGCCAGCTCAAACTCCAGAAAGTATGTTTTGCTATAATTGTGGGAAAGATGGGCACATGAAAGGGAATGCCAGTCCCCAAAAGACACTGACAAAGTTGCATATAGGCTACAAGGAGAGCTTGGAAGAAAATCAGTGGTTAAGAGGTGCGCGACATGATCCCAGTGAGGGCACCAAAATGCTAATTCACGTCCTTTTGTGGCAGGTCAGTTGCCCAGGCCCCCACTACCGCCTCTCCAGACTGGTCCAGAATAGTGGGTCCTCCATGGAGACCACTGTAAAGGTGAATGGAGTGTCTACAAGAGCTGTATTAGACAGTGGCTCCCAAGTGACAATTATGTTCCAGGATTGGTATCAGAAGCATTTGTCAGGCGTACCCTTACAACCATTAGAAGGACTGCATGTATGGGGTTAAGTGAGAAGGCCACCCCTATTCCGGGTATATCCAATTTGGCTGTCTTTCCCCACCTCCGTGGCTGGAGTGGCGAACAAGTGAGACCCTAGCCTTAGTGTGTCCCCCACTGGACTGTATGATGGTGTCCCTTTGTTGATTGGAACAAATGCTCATATGTTGGAAGGCTGGCACAGTTGTGTTATGAAAACAGGGGTCAAAGACTAGTAGAGCTTTAAGAGTTCCGGCTTTAATTAAGAAGGCCTATGAGGCACAGAGATGCTGAAAAACAGAACCAGAGGAACCGGTCGGAATTGTATGGAAGAAGGATCCTGAGTCTCTGATCCTGGCGCCAAATGCCCAGTGTACCTTACAGGAGAGGTCCGTATCAGAAAGGATGTTAAGAATAAAATATTAATGTTGGATGCACCAGGCGATGGAAAATTGCCAGAGGGACTGCTGGTCAAGCCTAGTATTTTGCCGCTAGAGCCCATGCTTATGCCAGAAGGGTAATGGTCCAAGTTCATAATGTGTCTGAAAGAGACATTCGAGTAAACAGAGGTTGCATCCTGGCTAATGTGCATTGTGCAGACACTGCAGTGCTACCCAGCAGCAAGAGTTCAAGGAAGAATGACAGAGTAACGCCTACTTGTTTGATTCGGCGACTCCCGCTGCCAGCTGAATGGAAAGTGAGGATCAGTGAGAAGCTTGCCCAGAGAGACCAGGTGTTTTCTTTAAAGGAATGGGATGTGGATGCGTGCAAGGAGCTGAGCACAATATCCGGCTGCATGACGAAAGACCATTTCGTGAGAGGTCTCGGCGCCTGGCACCTGCTGACATAGATGATGTGAGGCGGCATCTGCAAGAGATGTTAGCTGCTGGTGTAATACAAGAATCCAGAAGCCCTTATGCTTCCCCCATTGTGGTAGTGAGGAAAAAGAATGGAACAGTAAGGATGTGTGTGGATTATCGCACCTTAAACGGCGGACTATCCTGATCAGTACACAATGCCCGCATTCAGGATGCTTTGGACTGCCTAAGCGGAGCAAGTGGTTCTCTGTGCTGGATCTCCGCAGTGGGTACTACCAGATCCCGATGGCCCCAGAGGACCGTGAGAGAGGCGGCCTTTATCTGTCCGCTTGGCTTCTATGAATTCATGAGGATGCCTCAAGGGATTTCAGGTGCCCCAGCCACTTTTCAACGATTGATGGAGCGTGCAGTGGGGGACATGAACTTACTAGAGTGCCTGGTATACCTAGATGATGTTATTGTGTTTGGCAGCTCACTGGAGGAACATGAGAGCAGATTATTTAAGGTATTGGACCGACTGGAGGACTTTGGCCTTAAACTGTCCATTGATAAGTGTCAATTCTTTCAAACATCAGTAAAGTATGTGGGACACATAGTATCCACCGAGGGAATAGAGACCGACCCAAGTAAAGTTGAGGCCTTGACCACCTGGCCACAGCCCAAAAATCTAAAAGAACTGCAAAGATTCCTGGGATTCTGTGGTTATTATCGGCACTTCATCAAGGACTATTCAAGAGTGATCCGCCCTTTACTTAACCTTACTCAAGGGTATCCCCCAACCCACAAAAAATACCAAAAGTCAGCGTCCCTCAAGACTGAAAGAGTGTATTTTCATCCGAGTGAAGTATTTGGGGCCCGCTGGACTCCTGATTGTGAGACTGCTTTTCATGAGATCATATATCAACTTACCCATGCTCCAGTGCTGGCCTATGCCGATCCAAGAAAACCTTACGTCCTGCACACTGATGCTAGCTTGCAAGGGTTGGGGGCTGTGTTGTACCAAGAGCACGAGAATGGCCTGAGACCAGTGGCCTTTGCCAGTAGAAGCCTGACCCCATCCGAAAAGAACTATCCTGTACATAAGTTAGAGTTCCTAGCTTTGAAGTGGGCTATTGTTGACCAATTCCATGAGTACTTGTATGGGGCTAAAATACTAGTAAAACTGACAATAATCCTTTGACCTATGTGCAGACCTCAGCTAAGTTGGATGCCACTGGCCATAGGTGGCTTTCTGCATTATCTACATATGACTATGCTCTCGAATACCGAGCAGGTCTGAACCACATAGATGCTGATGCTCTCTCGGAGGCCTGTTCCCCAGAATGATTGGGTCCGATTGGCAGAACCTGACATTCGGGCACTCTGCCGAAGTTTGACAGGGAGGAACAAATGTCCCACAGACTGATGGACTGCATGGTGGATTGCTTGGGAGCCTCTGAGAATTGCATACCTGCTGCTTATTGCCACTTTTCTGCAATAGACATTGGTGCACTGCCTCAGCTGGACAATGACAGTATTCGGCGGGCTCAATCCAGCGATCCCATGATCAAAGCAGCTTTAGAAGCCCTCTATGCAGGAAAAGATGTGTCCAAATTACGCTCCACTGATTTGAGAACTGCACTGTTATACAAAGAAGGTCCTAAGTTGAAACTGATCAATAAACTGTTATACAGAGAAACAGTAGACAGAGGGGGACAAGTAGACAAACAACAACTAGTGCTGCCCACTGCCTTTCGAGACTCAGTACTGAGGTCCTTGCACAACCACATGGGGCACCTTGGTATAGACAGAACACTTGACTTGGTGAGATCCAGATTCTATTGGCCTAAGATGGGGGCTGATGTGGAGCAACACATTCGAACTTGTAGTCGCTGCTTACAGAGGAAGCTTTGCCCCAGAGGGCTGCCCCTTGTTAACATCACCACCAGTGCACCCATGGAGCTGGTCTGTATTGATTTTCTGAGTTTGGAGTCAGATCAAAGAAATATCAGTAATGTGCTGGTGGTCACTGACCATTTCACGAGATATGCCCAAGCTTTCCCACCAAGACCAGAAAGCATCCACTGTGGCCAAAGTACTTGTAGAAAACTTTTTGTTCACTATGGGGCTCACAAAGAATCCATTCTGATCAAGGGAGAGACTTTGAGAGTCGTCTGATCAAAGAGATGCTTTCTCTGTGGGAGTCTGAAAGTCCAGAACCACTCCTTACCACCCCAGGGGACCCACAGCCTGAACGTTTCAACCGCACTTTGCTAGATATGCTAGGCACCCTGCACCCAAAGGACAAGCCTAGATGGAGCCAACAAATTAGCACCCTGGTACATGCTTATAACTGCACCAAAGTGATGCCACTGGATTCTCCCCTACCGCCTGATGTTTGGAAGAGAAGCTCGACTACCAGTAGATGTGTGTTTTGGGGTCTCTCCTGATGGGGTTCAAGCTGACAACTATTTACAGTATGTGCAAAGTTAAAGGCCCAGCTAACTCATGCGTACCAACTGGCTCAAACCATGGCTGCCAAAAGAAATCTGGCCAACAAAGAAAGGTATGATAAAGGTGAAAGCACAGGAACTCCAGGAGGAGATCGGGTATTGCTAAGAAATCTGGGACTGCATGGCAAGCACAAGATTGCTGACAGATGGCACCATCTCCCTCACATTGTAGTGGGCAAACTAGATGATCTGCCAGTGTACAAAGTAAGGCCTGAGAATAATTCAAAAGATGTAAAAACAATGCATAGAAATCATTTACTGCCCATTGGACAAATCTTAATTGAGTCTGAGCCCCTAGAAGATGCCCCTCTGGACCAGTGACTAGAGCTGCTGCTAAGAAAAGATCAAGAAAGTCTGCACCTACAGAAGCAAAGTTAAAGTGTTCCCTCCACAAGTCCCAGTTGAGCATGACTGTCAGTCCATATCGGAAGAAAGTGAGAGTGACTTTGAATACTATCCTTCTTACGAACTGAGTCAATTGTTTGAGGCAATCCCTAGTCAATACTGGAGATGAAGCTGGGCCTTCTGGACTGTCTAAGCCCCAGCTTCATCCCTGGAGCCAATGCTCCCAGAAAGTGAAGTGCAAAGCATCAGATCAGATGAAATGGAATCATTGTGCATGGTTGAACTGTTTGAGCTTTCAGGGAGGAAAATGATAAATTGGGGCAGACTGGTGATACACCGAACAAGAAGAGTATTTTGAGTGCCCTGACAGTCCACTGCCAGTGTCCAAGCTCTCCATGCGAGCCAAATGTTGTGGACTCAGAAACTGTAACTCCTGGAGCTGAAAGTGCCCCAAGTTCTAGCCTCTCTACCCCCATGGAGACTCCTGACAAGTGAGGACAATGCTGAAAATGAGGCTCAGAGTGCAGAGACTATAACAGTTCCCCTAGAAAGACTGGTCGAGCTGTAAAGCCTGTGGTGCACCTCAGTTATGATTCACTTGGGAGGCCTGTGGACTTGCCTCTCAATGTTGTCCATAAAGGAGTGTATGTGTCCCGAGCTCATTGCCCAAACTGAGCATCAGTGCTAACTCCAAGTTACTTGTGTTGCCCTCTAAGTATGGTGCCCTTGCCCCATCCAGCCCCAAGGTAACTGATAGGGAAGGGCCCCCTCTCTTCAGGTTTCATGTACAAGAGGTAATAACTTGAGTTATGGTACAATGTGTATGTAATACTGTGTAAAGAGTGACGTACTGCAATGTTTCAGAAATGTGTTCTTGGTAAAATGATATATTGACTGATGATTACATGTATGAGCCTAATGCAAATGTATATGGTTGCAGTTGAAACTTATGGGGGTACTTGCTTGACGCGGACGTCAAGCTTTCCCAGGCCAGGAAGGGTGTAACCCCCCTGCAAATGGGGGTTCCCAAAAGACTTCCAGGAGCTTGCTTGAATGCTCCAAGCCTGAATGGTGTTTGGCATTTAAGCCATTTATCAGTGAGTGTTTTTAGAGCCTCTGGTACTGTCTCTTTAAGAGCTGTCTGCTTGCAGACATAATTAGTTTGTATGGGGGACTGTGTGCTTCTCTGAGTACCACTCGAGCTGCTGCCAATTCACTTCATTTTTGCAGTCACTAGAGTGCAAAGGAACCTATCTGAAAGATGTAACTGTTTGCCAGAAATTATTTAGAGTAATAATGAAATTACAGTTTGTCTAACCTGCTTTCTTTGCAGTCAGAACTGTGTCTGCTAGTTCCCCATTCTAGTTTTGAACTGCTGAACTGGACCAATCAGTGTGGGGTAAGCTAGCTCTAAAATGGTGCCTTGGACGAATCAGAACTTGGACTCATAATCTGAGCCAGCCACAAGAGGATTGTATGGGCAGTGACTCTGGGAGATGTAGTTTAGACTTCAGTGCCTTTTTGGACCAACAGCAGCAGTCTATTGTGAGTGACAGCCAATCCAGTCAAGAACTGGGAGGAACTCAAAGGAAGTGCCCGGTTTTGTCGGTTGGAGTTTCAGTTGAGCTTTGGCAGTGAAGAAGGAAGGAGCCCTGTGCTTTTTCAGTGTGCAGTTTTAGTCAAAAAACGTGTGTAAGGCCCAGAGTTCCGGTCTGCAGCTTGTGTAACAGCTTGTTAGGACTGAATCCGTCCTGTGAAAAGAATCAAAGGATCTCTGAAGAGTAGAAACCAGGCTCACCCTGTAGAAGACTGGAGGAATTGCTGAAAATTGCACTCGGTCTGTCAGGAACTGAATCTGCTGTGTGTTCTCCCGGGTATTGTGCAGTAATTGCGATCGGGATACAGATGCAGCCTGCCTGGTATAGTGCTTTCTTTTATATGGATGTGTGAAGAGGTTTGTGTACCTCAAGTGAGCCCTGCTGACATTGAAGGACCCTATCTTATTTGGAGGTCGTGAGTACTAATTCAGGGTCGCTCCCTGTTGAATTGCCACATTAAATCCAAATGGAATTACTGTACTGCTGACTGTTTAATTCTCCTTTTCTCTGTGTGAAAGGGCCCCTACCAGCTGCCACGGTTTGGACTAGCCACTAGGGCTTGGGTACCCAGGGACAGTAACTGATAGGGATAGGCCTGTGCACAGAGCCATAGGTAGATTATTAGAGTGATAAGCTAATTAACCTGATTTCCCCCTGTCCTTGTTATATCCCCCTAAATAAATCAGAGCTGCTTGTTTCAGCAAGTTATACTGCCTGAGGTATTTGTCTATGTTAAAGTACTGTACTGTGATTGTTGCACTGTATCTCATTTCACAGGAGGTCCCAGTGCGAACCAGACCTGGGGTAAGTGTATACTGTGAAGGTAATTCTGATATATTGTGTGGGCCACTAGTGGGAAGAAAGGGTTGCAGTGTCCCAGAGGGCTGTGACCAAGTTAGTTTAACTATTGCAAACCCTGACCTCTGGGTGGAGGCACCGCCATTGGATCCAGGCCCCTCAACCTGTTAGTGGCAAATCAGGCAGGGGTAGTAGCCCCTGGGATAGCGCCATCTAGGGGTTACATTTAATTAATTAATTAATTAATTAATTAAGCAAGCCTTCCCACTACAAGCTTCCACTTGGGTTCTTGACTCTATACTCATGCTAAATAGTTCCCTGCAGTTCATCATGTTTATTCCCTTCAGGAACCTGAACTTCTCTGTCAATCCCCCCTCTGTCGTCTGGCCTCCAGTGAGTACATGTTCAGTGCCTTGGGATGATCTTCACAAGATCTGCCCTGTTGGCCCGGAATCACCCAGCTCTGCACCATCTCCAACCTGTCCCTGTCTTTATTAGATGAGGACTCCAGACCAGAGCACAGCATTCCAGGTATGGTCTTACCGGTGACCTATACAGAGAGGTTGTAGCACTTCCTTTTCACTACAGCTTTTTCTCCCTCTATTTTTTTTACTGTGTTGCTTGCTTCTCCACCAGCAGGAAGACAGACTGCCTTCTGGCCACACTGTCCATCATGGTGCTCATACACAGGGGATTTACCCCTTAGTTTCCTCCAGCGTGTTTCCCATCCCCGTGGAGATGTCAATGCAAGGATGTCTGCTAGGTGGAAGCATGCACATGTATGTGTCCTGCCACACACTCTACAAATCACTCCCTTCGCTAAGTATCCTACTATGCACTCTGCAACTCCCCCCTTCCCTATGTGTCCTGCCACACATTCTGCAACTCCCCTTCCCTACATGTCCTGCCACACTCTGCAACCCCCCTTTCCTGTGTCTACCATGCACTCTGCAACTCCCCCTTCCCTACGTGTCCTGCCACATGCTCTGCAACTCCCCTTCCCTACGTGTCCTGCCACATACTCTGCAACTCCCCATTCCCTACGTGTCCTGCCATGCTCTCTGCAACTCCCTCTTCCCTACTATGTCCTGCCATGCTCTCTGCAACTCCTCCCTTCCCTACATATCCTGCCATGCTCTCTGCAACTCCCCCCTTCCCTATGTGTCCTACCATGCACTCTGCAACTCCCCCTTCCCTACGTGTCCTGCCACACACCCTGCAACTCATTCCCTTCCCTATGTGTCCTACCATGCACTCTGCAACTCCCCCATTCCCTACATGTCCTGCCACACACTCTGCAACTCCCCTTTTCCTACATGTCCTGCCATGCCTCTACAACTCCCTCTTCCCTACGTGTCCTGCCATGCTCTCTGCAACTCCCTCTTCCCTACTACATGTCCTGCCATGCTCTCTGCAACTCCTCCCTTCCCTACATATCCTGCCATGCTCTCTGCAACTCCCCCTTCCCTACATGTCCTGCCACACACTCTGCAACCCCTTCCCTACATGTCCTGCCATGCTCTCTGCAACTCACTCCCTTCCCTATGTGTCCTGCCCCACACTCTGCAACTCCTCCATTCCCTACATGTCCTGCCACGCTCTCTACAACTCACTCTCTTCCCTATGTGTCCTGCCCCACACTCTGCAACTCCTCCATTCCCTACATGTCCTGCCACGCTCTCTACAACTCACTCTCTTCCCTATGTGTCCTGCCCCACACTCTGCAACTCCTCCATTCCCTACATGTCCTGCCACGCTCTCTGCAACTCACTCCCTTCCCTATGTGTCCTGCCCCACACTCTGCAACTCCTCCATTCCCTACATGTCCTGCCACGCTCTCTACAACTCACTCTCTTCCCTATGTGTCCTGCCCCACACTCTGCAACTCTTCATTCCCTACATGTCCTGCCACGCTCTCTACAACTCACTCCCTTCCCTATGTGTCCTACCATGCACTCTGTAACTCCCCCTTCCCTACTACATGTCCTGCCATGCTCTCTGCAACTCCTCCCTTCCCTATGTGTTTTGCCATGCAGTCTGCAACTCACCCCCTTCCCTACATGTCCTGCCACACACTCTGCAACTTCTCCTTTCCCTATGTGTCCTGCCATGCTCTCTACAACTCAATCCCTTCCCTATATGTCCTACCATGCACTCTGCAACTCCCCCTTCCCTATGTGTCCTGCGACACACTCTGCAACTCCCCCTCCCCTACATGTTCTGCCATGCTCCCTGCAACTCCCCCTTCTGTATGTGTCCTACCATGCTCTCTGCAACTCCCCTTTCCCTATATGTTCTGCCATGCACTATGAAACTCCCCCTTCCCTATATGTCCTACCACGCATTCTGCAACTCCCCCTTCCCTACTCCCCATCTGCTACACTAACACCTCTACTCCTACAGGTGGCAGTGACAGAGCAAGATAGTGCAACCCTCCCTCGCTCCCTGGAGGAGGAGGAGAGTATCTGCTGAGGCACTCAGTCCTCCCCCCCAACTGGCCTCCAGTGCCTCATGTTGTTCCTGAACCTGGGTCACTGGTGTTGCATGTAGAAGTGCTACTGCTGCACTGAAGGATCAGCTGGATTTTTCTTCCTCATCTCCGTCCTTTTTACCCTCAGCGAATTCCATGCCCCATTGCCATTGATCCTGAAGGACCACTCTGAGTGCTGTGGGACACGAGAGTACTGGCAGACATCATTCTGCCAAGGCTGGGCAGTTTTTCACCCTGCTGTTTCTGTTCCTCTGACATTCCGCCCCCCCCCCCCCACAGTACTACGCCATGCCATGATGATCTCGTGAGCCACAGCCTTCCCCTGCAGTAGGAGGGCAGGGCTCATAGAGCTGCAGGAAAATTGTTCCCATAGACTTGCAGTGGCTGTACAGGAAAACAGAGTAACTAAACATCCACAAAGCAATACACGAGGCTACCTCATTTTGCCAGCTGTTTCACAAAGTTGTTCTTTACCGCTAACTGCAAAAAACACCTTTTTTGTTTTTTCAACCAACTCTGTCAATCCATTGAGCCCAAATGCTAAGAAAGAATTTTCCCATTGAAGCTGCCAATCAAAACTGCAGCTTGGGTCTTGGTGATTTCCCAGGAATGCTGGAACTCACGGCAGTGGTACATTTCAGAACCGTCAGATTGCATGCAACTTTAGCATGGGTTCCTGAGTTCAAGTCATTCTGGATTTTACTGCTTGTGCAGGTTCTGGCATTCTGACCATTCCAGGGTTCCAGAGATTACCCAGTCCTTGAATGGAATTTGTGGTCATTGGTAAAAACCCCACAATTGCTGGAATGCCGTAACTCATGAAAGCAGTAAACTCCAAGAAGGAAGGAATGCACGCAAAACTTGTGTGGGTTCCAGAATCTCAGCCATTCAAGATTCTCAAAATTATCCATCTCCCTGCAGTTACAGCACAAACACCCACAGCTACTATTTTTTGAACTTCAGCTATAACTTTTTTTTTACCTCAGTTGCTGTTCAGAACATTTTTTGGTTGAATTCCAAAATGCATTTCTAGAAAACATGGTAACCTTTGTACTATACAAAATAAAAAAAAAACTCCAAATATTAAGATTGGGCTAATTTCTTCACTCTGTGAGTTCTGTTACATCTGGATCTCTTGGGGTTCACTCTCAAGCTCACGTCATGTCACAAAACAAACTTGGTGTTTGACGTGATAGTAAACAGAATTATTTGTCAAATATATCCTTTAAAATACCTCCTGCATCTTTTCCAGTCCGCTAAATTCCATCTGACCTCCACCTGCTGCAGGGGAAGAATACGTAAATATGGATTTCTGTGCCATCTACACCACCAGCACTCTGTAAAAAAAAATATTTGCCAAATAAATCTTTCAAAAATCCCCCTGCAACTTTTCCTAGGCTGCTAAATACATTCTGCTCTACCTTGCTCCTGCCACAGGCTCACACTGCGCACACTCTCCTCTCCTCTTCAGCATGATTTTGATGGCTCAAAGGCTGTAAATCCGATACTTCAAATAAAAAATAAATAATTTCACCAGCCTGCGTGCCTGACACTACAGTTAAATATAGCGAGAATTAGCTGGCTGGAATGAAAACGTGCAGTTCTCTGATGATTTCTACAATTTTCTGATCAGAAGTCACTCATTTTCATATAAAAGGAGCTCCTTCCTGCCTGAGGTCCATCCCCTATGTGAGAGAGAGAGAGAGAGATAGATATGGCACTGAGCAAGCTGTTTGCACTGCATGGAGTTGTCGCTCTCCAGCATCGCCGATTGGCTGCCGCAGGTCATGTGTCTTGCCAACAGCTTGGACATGCTCAGTGTGTGCTTCCTGTAAAAAGTGCTGCATTGTGTGACATTAATGTGCCAAAATGCCTAAGGGAAACTTGAGTTCCTTTACACATGCTTTGCTCATATCCAGAACACCAGATTTCTGCACATTTACCAAATGAAAATTCAGCATCTGCTTATCCTTGGGACCAAGAGACAGGCCTCCCACCCCACTGTGGTTCTGGCTAAGTGGCAGATAATCAATAAGTCCCTGAGGAGGTCGGTGATGGGGTGGGAGGTATAGCCAGGAGGTGGGCAGACTGGGGGCGGGGGCCTAAAGTATGCCTGGTTTGGCAGATTTTCAGACCCATCAAAACCATTCTGAGTGACTTTAGTTGTGTCTTACAGGGTCTCAAGACTTTTCCATGTTTGTTTCCCCTTACCTTGACTTCAAGAGGTCAGTATGCTGAGGTATGGAGTAAAGACAGTTTCCTTTTTCAAATTCACTTTGCTGCACCACACTGCCCTTCTTTTGTCCTTCAGAGTCCTACAGCATCAATAATTTTTGCTCAGTTTTTTTGCATTATATTAAAAAAAAGGAAAAATCTAGTGGATGAAAAAGGTGAATTCTGCACAGTGAAGCAAAGAAAATGGGACTTTCACAACAGAAGTTTATGCATCTTCCCATAATTGTGACCCCTAAAGACCCAGCATTTTTTTTTCTGTACACTATAAACCCTACCAGGGGCTAAAGGAACAAGCATTTGTCAATGCCGAATGTTTGCTTGCTGGCATTGGCATTGGTAGTGTAGAAGTTACAGAGCTGCATAATAGGAATGGCAGTGAAGTATTGAACTGAAGCCAACCCCACCACCACCCTGCAGAGAATGACAGGCATTGGGGTGTGCCTTTGGGTCGTCAGGCATAACGACCATGCCATTTCACCACACCCTACCCTGCAGACACTGACAAGTATCACTGTGCCTTGGGGTCTTTGGCCCTTATGCGCACCCCATTCCATCAGGAAATATGGTGAGATGGGTGCGGCATAGGAGAATGGGGTGAAGTTTAGGCCCGAAGAGTCCGAGGCACACCTTGATGCCTCTCACTGGCTGCAGGGTGTGGGTGGGGGTGGAATGGTATGAGCATTACAGGCAAGAATCGCAAGTCACACCCCTGATGCCTGGCATTCTCTACAGGGTGGGGTGTTATGGTCGGAAACCCTAACGCCTCAGGCATTCATTGGTATTTTCCCTCCAAATTTTCAACATGGTATTTTTGTGACCCCACCTCATGAACAGTGGCAATATCAGTTTGTTAGCGAAAACTGCTTTTTATAGCGACTTCTGACATTTGGCACCACAGGTGCAAAACACATTCGAACAGGATGTGAAAAGGCGACAGTGGTACTGTTCATGGGGAGGTGTAAAAATGGCAATGTTGAAAATCTGTTAATCTAAAAAAACTGGTGAAGTCACGAAGCGTGCATGAAATGTGCAACGACACTTAATGTAACTATTGGGGATTTTTTTTTACAGCAGATTGTTAACACAGGCATTTTGGGACCTCCAATCATGAACAGTGTCAGTGTGATTTTCTTTATCTGTCCGAACAATGATTTCCCACAGTGACCACGTATTTCTCGCTGAGTGTGAAAACACATTTAAACCATGTTGTGAAAATGACAGCTGTACTGTTCCTAGGAGGTGTGGAAAAATGCCACTGGTGAAAATCTGGACTGAAAATATTACAAATTCATGAATTTACGAGGTGCGTGGAAACTGCCAATGCTCACTCATAACACAGTCATTTTATGGAGTTTTGTCACCAAATTTTCAACATAGCCATTTTAAGACCTCTACTCATGACCAGTGTCACTGTGATTTTCTTAATCTGTCCCAAACATTGTTTTCGCACACCGACTGTACCATTATGCGTATCTGCTAAATGAGGAAACACATTTTAGGCGAGATGTGAAAAATGGTAGCTGTACTGCTCATAAGGAAGTGCGGTAAAATGGCACTGTTGAAAATCTGGTGTGCAAATATTACAAATTCGCACACTTGCCAGCGCGCGTAGGAACTGCGCAACGTGCGCTCCTAAGACAGTCATTTTTGGAATTTTTTCACCAAATTTTCAACATAGCCATTTTAACACCTCTGCTCATGACCAGAGTCACTGTGATTTTCTTAATGTGTCCCATACATTGATTTTGCACACCGACTGCGCCATTGTGTGCTACATGGGCTGAAACACGTTGTTTAGTTTAGTTTATTAGTCTAGGAATTAATACCTTTGAGCCAGGGCTCTTTTACAAAGGTTCCACGTCACAAAGAACATTTAACAAAGCACAATACACATTACATGTAAAACCAGACAGGAAAGTTACATCATAAATTTGCTATTAACAGTTTAAAGCAGTAACGTTTTTAAGTTTCATAGAAAAACAAGCTATAACAGGTTCAAGCGAGTAGACAATTTTGAGGTTAAGGAAACTTCCAGGGAGAGGGTGATCATTAGGCGCCAAAAGGAGGCTAGAGAGGAGGGAAAGGTGGTGAGCAGGAGAGTAAGTGAGAGGGGACAGGAAAAAAGGGGGGGAGTGAGTTTGGGTGGGAGACAGGAAGTAGTAGAGGTACCAGAGGGTTCATTAGTCAGGGAGGAAGAGGCCTCAGATGTGAGGATGGACATGAGGAGTAGTAGTCTTTATCTAGCGCAATCACAGTTGCTAGTGGTGGTGAGGTGGGCATAGAGCATGGATTTGAAAGCTTCAAGTGAGGTTGAGGATAGAGTAGGTGGACTAAGCGCATTGAACCATGTCGGGGCCCTGTATGCGAAAGATCTTTGTCCCTGTGCAGTCCGGCATCTCGGAACCAGGAAAGGTTGGCGTTGACGTTGTGGGCGAGGTGTGAAAAATGACAGCTGTACTGCTCCTAAGGAGGTGTGGTAAAATGGCAATGTTGAAAATCTGGAGTGAAAATATTGAAAATTTGCGAACTTACGAGCGTGCGTAGGAACTGCGCAACGCACTCTCGTAAAACAGTCATTTTTAGGAATTTTTTTGCCAAATTTTCAACATAGAAATTTTAAGACCTCTACTCATGAACAGTATCACTGTGATTTTCTTAATGTGTCCCGTACATTGATTTCGAATACCGACTGCGCCATTGTGCGCTACATGGGCGGAAACACGTTTTGGATGAGATGTGAAAAATCACAGCAGTACTGCTCATAAGGAAGTGTAGTAAAATGGCAATGTTGAAAATCTAGATTGAAAACATTGAAAATTCACGAACTTACGAGCACACGCGTGAGGAACTGCGCAACGCACGCTCGTAAAACAGTCATTTTTAGGAATTTTTTCACCAAATTTTCAACATAGGCTTTTTGAGAGCCCACCTTATGAACACTGGCAGTGTTGTTTTGTTAATGGGTCCTGAAAGGTGATTTTGCGCAGTGACTGCAAAATCACCTTTGGGCAATTAAAGCCATGACAGTGCAAGAATTCATGAGGAGGGTCCCAAAAACCCATGTTGAAAATTTGGGCCCAAAATGCCTGAGATATGCAACAAAGTTGAAAAAAACCTATTTATTCCATTATACAGCTTACCGGCATTTCCTCAGTTCGCGGTCGGCTTTGAAGAGTGCAGACGTGTTCCTGGTCCACCAATGATTGTCGTGCCAAGCTCCGGAGGTAAGTATGGGGTGAGAGGGGTATGGGGAGGCAGGGTGCGCAGTGGGTGGGTGCGGGTTGTGGGGGGCGGGGAGACTGCGAGGGAAGGTTTTCTTCTTTACAGGATTTTAGACGACGCGGGACGTTTGCCACGCTGGGGTGGGCTCCCAGCGTGGCAGCTGGAAAGGCTGTTTGGGGGCTGGAGCCGACAGGGGATTGGGCACCCCCGTCGGCCATAACATGCTTTGCCACGCTGGGGTGGGCTCCCAGCGTGGCACATGGAAAGCTTTTTTGGGGGCATGCAGCCGTGGAGCCGATGGGGGATTGGGCACCCCCGTTGGCTATGACAGTTCTTGCCACGCTGGGGTGGGCTCCCAGTGTGGCACCTGGACAGCTGTTGTTGGGGGGGAGGTGTGGCACCGACGGCGATTGAGACCCTTCACGGCCACACAGTGTGCGTGGCGCATCAGCACGCGAATATGCGGTTACGCAGGTGTGGGGGAGAGCCTGCTCACCAAGCGGAGCTCTCCCTTTCAACTGTATGCCACTGCATTTTCCTGCTGTCATAGACAGCTGCAGCAGTGATTGGCGCACTGCGACCGTGCCTGCAAACACACTGACTGAATTGGAAGAGGCTGACACACCTCTAGAAAACTCGTATGATGGCACTATGTTTCTTGCACATGCGTGCAAGCAAACATAAAAAGCTTGATAACAAAAGATAAGCTGACTACACTCCTGTATCTATTTGACCTCATGACTCTGGCCATGCCTCTAAAGGAGCTGACTTTAATTTGTAACTGTAATTAATGCAGTTACCACCTACAGCAAATCAAATGAACAAAAAAAAAGAATCAGAACAAAAGAGATACGCAACACACACATACGCATATTATTATAAAAGGCTTTATTTTATATAAATCAAAACTGGGGAACTCCATAACATGTAATTAAGTGAAACACAGACTGTGAAAAATACACATGTACTGCATACACCTTTGAACCTGTTACACAATACATTTATTTTTTTGTATTTACAAAAAGACTGTTATTAACTGAGCTGTAATAATAGGTTTATGTTTTTTTTTTCTCGTTCATCTAAATCTGTTTTAAAGAAGACCATTGTTTACGACTATCTTTTCAACCAACTGCTAGAATGGTGCTTTTAAGGAAAATGATTTTTATCTTTTGACAAAGCTCAATGCCATCTAAAAAAGATGGCATTGCATATAAAGATATGTGTAAGCAACACATTTATTATAGTGTGTGAGGTGTATATGTGTGTTTATGTGTGTATTTTTTTTGTATGTGCTTGCTTGTGTGATGAGGGGAGAGAGAAAGAGAGTTTAAAGGGAAAAACCCTCCGCCTTTTATTCTGTTTCTCTGTGTAGTCTGTAGGCATGAACAATGATTGCCTCTACTGCACCCTCCTAATTTCATCAGGATTTAAATGTAAATAAAAGTACTTAAAGGGACACTGTCAACCCCCTAAGGGGTCAAAGTGTCCCTAGTTTAGAAAAAACACGTTATGATTGTTCACATTCTATAGAGGCTGTGGATGTAGCTGGCAGTTTGATTCTGATTCTTTTTTCTTTCAAATAGTGAAAAACAGACTGCTCATTATACTGGTGTTATCACACCAAAACATGTTAGTTTACATTCCTTCATCAACTCCCACTGCATTTTTCCTGGGCTTGGGGTCACCCCCAACACAGTCTAGCCATTACTTATGCATTGGGGAAGAGTAGACAATTTTATCATGAGTGGCTGTAATTTGGGGGTATTCCTGTCTTCAGGTAGTATACAGTAAGAGCACGTCAAGAATTTGAAACAAAACAAGGTTGTTTTACAAATATACCATTTCAGTACTATTAAGAAAAGGAGGAAGATAAAGTAACCAGCAAAATCAATGAATTGTACACAAGGCAAGCAATCATAAAATGTGGCTTTTAACTACAAATAATATGATGCAAAAAAGGTTGACAGTGTCCCTTTAAGTCTGGTGTGAAAACCTGCTTGACACCATTGCAAAGGTCGTGACCCGACCTGTGTAGGGCATCCTCGAATTTTACGATGTTTTGGTGCTTAAGCCTGCAGTAGTTATACTGTACTAGTCACTGCTGTTGCTGTTCTCTACAGTCTCTGTGTTCTTGTCTTATGCTGGCCGTGAAACTTTTCAAGGCATATTAAGTGCCCTGCTGTTTTCTGTTATCTGAGTTAGAAAAAAATGCTTTTAGATAATACAGGGACTTAATAAGACATGTAAAAGAACTGAATGAGAGTATAACTCCTGCTGGCTTGTGGAGGTACACAGCAACTCCCATGATGCCTTGCATGAGTGGGGTCATGACTTTGGAATGGAGACAAACAGGCTTTCACACTAGTGCAAAACAGAGTGAAACAACAAAATACAAAACCCCACATGCCCCCACAATGCAAAGCATCATGTGCTGCATATGCAAATCACCACAGAATGTTATGCTGGTCCAACTTTAAGTAGAATTGCATGGTGCCGAAAGGCCTCTCACACAGTTTGCAAAGGGTGCTAACAGAAGACATAGACACGTGTTTCATCCTACCAGGACTCATCAGTATGCCTCGTCTGTTTGACACCCCAGTGGAATGGACCAGCTACCCTTAAGGCAGTGTGCCTTGGATATATTGTGGTGAACCCATTAAAATAAAAAAACTATTTAAAAGACAAAGAACCTCTGTGCACAAACACTGAGGCAAGGGTTACCCCAAAGGGTATTTGGCAGGGAAGCCAAGTTTCAAGAAAATACAAAATCCCACATGCCCCCACAATGCAAAGCATCATGTGCTGCATATGCAAATCACCACAGAATGTTATGCTGGTCCAACTTTAAGCAGAATTGCATGGTGCCGAAAGGCCTCTCACACAGTTTGATGATAATGTCTTTAACATTACATACGTTTGAGTGGATTGCCATTTCTACTTCCATGCATCCTTCCAAATTCTAATATTTCCATGTAATGGCCCTGTTCCATTTTCATACTCACAAATACATTTATGTGAATAAACCATGGGATATGCTTGAATGTTTGTGGATTACTGTGCATTATAAAAACCAGCTAAGTTGAATTAAGCATATTTAAGAAGGCAACTGCTCTTCAATGACCTGAGCTGAGGTGTTGCATAGCATTGCCTCTGGCCTTGGCAGTTCTGCATCCCTCCCCCGCCACTTCTTGGTATGCTCTACCACCTCTGGGTCCCTGACCCCCTGCACAGAGTGGATCAAGTTGATGTTTGCAACCTCTCCAACCATTCAACAAAAGATTAGTCTTCAGATAGTTGTGTGTCTGTACATAACGGGCTAAGGTACTACTGCTGTATGCCCAGTGATGAAAGTGAACAGGAACTCAGTTCCTGTACATTTTTTGCAGCAGGAACGGAGTTCCTGTACTTCTTCCCACTGACACTGGAATTGAAATTCTTAAACCAGTAACAAAATGACAGTTTATGGCCCTGTGACCTGAAATCAGGGTTTCCATAACAACATCTGACTTGTACAGCAGTACTATTTTGATAGAAATATTTCAATATCTCTAACTGAATCTACTAGTGTCTAAACAGATAGACGTGCCTTCACACACCTGTCCTTCAGATTGAAGATCTTCATTCTGCATTTCATACTTGCCAGTGCCTGAGTTCCTGTACTTCTTGTCTACCACTTGCACCACTGTATATGCCCACAAAATCTGTTATCTAATTTAATGCTGCTCAAAAAATCAGTTTTCCTTGATTTCTTGACAGCTGATGCTGTCATTTCTTCATTGTTGTATTTGGCCGATGAAAGGTTTTTGTTGAAACAGCTTTTTGTCTGCATGAAGTTGGAGCTAGTTGATCATTGTACTAACAGCAGAGGCGCACAATGAGTGCCAGACAAAAAGATTTTTGCTACAGAATTAGTTTGTACTGTTTAAAAAAAATGCAATTTTCTAGCCGAACTGTTTTCAGTATTAAAAGAAAAGCTAGGAACAATTAGAGATCCTGAGAGAAGGAATCTGGATTTCCGAGGGAGAGTGTGATGTCCCCACTTTCTACCCTACCGTCCCCAGCTGCCACCACAATGTGTCCAGTGTCATACTGTTCAAACAAACAAAATATAATAGTTGTTCAAAGTAAACAATTATTACACTAAAACATGTTTCTTTGATCATAAAGGAGATGTAATCATTGTTGTGAGATATTTTAATTGTGTAAATTATGTCTATAAAATACATGGTCAGTGGTTGTCATTCACAGATAACCCATGCACTTTTTTGTCGTAATTCACAGCTGTGACATCAGAAATCCTGACCTATAATTCACAGCTGTGATGTCAGAACTGTGGATTATGACTGTTTTAGAATGTCTGTGTCACTCAAACTGTCTCAAACATTCCACCTAAAGGGACACTGTCAATCCCCTTAGACCTCAAATTGTCCCTAGTTTAAAAAGCACTTTTTTATAATTGTTTACATTCTGTAAGGATTGCTGATGTAGCTGGTTGTTTGATTCTGATTCCTCTTTTCTTTTTAAAAGTGAAAAACAGACTGCAAACCATATTGGTGTTCAGGAAGTATGCCATAAAAGTTGATCAAGCCCTGCACCATTTTCGTTGCCCTCCTCTTGACTGCCTCTGCCCTGTCTATATCCTTTCTGAGTTGCGGCCTCCAGAACTGGATGGACACAGCACTCCAGGTGGGATCTCACCAGTGAGCAATACAGTTGTAACATCACCTCCCTCCTCCTGCTGAAGATATCCCTCCCTGTGCACCCCAGCATCCCACTGGCCCTACCTACTGCTTTGTTACAGTGCCCTGCCACTCTGAGGTCATCAGTTAGGATAACCCCAAGGTCTCTTTACTGCTTAGTTACTGTCAGTTCCTCTCCCTATCAAGAGTCATGAATCTTTTGTTTACAGGAGTGAGATTAAAAAAAAATAACAGTGAGACACCCGTTGAATTGAATTAAATATATATATATATATATATTTGTTTAAATGATAGTTTATGCCCCCTGTCTCTGGTACCAGCTCCCCTGGAACCTTCTGTCACCCCTGCTACCAACCCCCCCAGCTACATCGCTTGCCATTCTCCATGGAGTCTCAGCTTGTCCTTTGGGCTGGGTACAGGGTAGAGAAGATATACCCCTGAACACTCATAATGTCAGAATGTGCAGAAAGGAGATGGGAGTCATCCCGGATTTACTGGGGTCTCCTGCAAGCTGGCACCAGGGCCACCTTCCACTTTTCTTCTCCAATCCCCTGGAGGATGCTGAGGCACAAAGGGGACCAAAGCACATTCTCACATAATGTGTGCACAGCTCAGGTCCCTGGCTGGCATCATGCAATGTGTGCACAGCTCAGGTCCCCAGCTGGCTTCACACAATGTGTGTACAGCTCAGGTCCACGGCTGGCATCACACAATGTGTGCATAGCGCAGGTCCCTGGCTGGTATCACACAATGTGTGCACAGCTCAGGTCCCCAGCCAGCATCATGAAATGTGTACACAGCTCATGTCCCCATCCAGCATCACACAATGTGTGCACAGCGTGTATCCCCGGCTGGTATCACACAATGTGTGCACAGCTCAAGTACCCAGCCAGCATCACACAATGTGTGCATAGCTCAGGTCCTCGGCCAGCATCATGAAATGTGTGCACAGCTCAGGTCCCCAGCCAGCATCACACAATGTGTGCGTAGCTCAGGTCCTCAGCCAGCATCATGAAATGTGTGCACAGCTCAGGTCCCCATCCAGCATCACAAAATGTATGTACAGCTCAGGTCCCCATCCAGCATCGTGTAATGTGTGCACAGCTCAGGTCCCCGGCCAGCATCGTGTAATGTGTGCACAGCTCAGGTCCCCGGCTGGCATCATGCAATGTGTGCACAGCTCAGGTCCCCAGCTGGCATCACACAAGATGTGCACAACTCAGGTCCCAGGCCAGTGTTGCACAATGTGTACACAGCTCAGGTCCCCAGCTGGCATCACACAAGATGTGCACAACTCAGGTCCCAGGCCAGTGTTGCACAATGTGTACACAGCTCAGGTCCCCAGCTGGCATCACACAATGTGTGCACAGCTCAGGTCCCCAGCTGGCATCACGAAATGTGTGCACAGCTCAGGTTCCCAGCCAGCATCACAAAATGTGTGCACAGCTTAGGTCCCCAGCCAGCATCACAAAATGTGTGCAGAGCTCCGGTCCCCAGCTGGCATCGCAAAAAGTGTGTACAGCTCAGGTCCCCAGCTGGCATCACACAATGTGTTCACAGCTCAGGTCCCCAGCCAGCATCATACAATGTGTGTACAGCTCAGGTCCCCAGCTGGCATCACACAATGTGTGTGTTGCTCAGGTCCCCAGCCAGCATCATGAAATGTGTGTGCAGATCAATTCCCCGGCTAGCATCACACATAGTGTGCACAGCTGAGGTCCCCGCCAGCATCACACAATATGTGCACAGCCTCAGGTCCTCAGCTGGCATCACACAATATGTGCACAGCTCAGGTCCCCAGCCAGCATCACACAATATGTTCGCAGCTGAGGTCCCCAGCTGGCATCGTGAAATGTGTGTACAGCTCAGGTCCCCAGCCAGCATCACAAAATGTGTGCACAACTCAGGTCCCCGGCTGGCATCACACAATGTGTGTACAGCTCATGTCCCCAGCCAGCATTATACAATGTGTGCACAGCTCAGGTCCCCAGCTGGCATCACACAATGTGTGCACAACTCAGGTCCCAGGCCAGTGTTGCACAATGTGTACACAGCTCAGGTCCCCAGCTGGCATCACACAATGTGTGCACAGCTCAGGTCCCCAGCTGGCATCACGAAATGTGTGCACAGCTCAGGTCCCCAGCCAGCATCACAAAATGTGTGCACAGCTTAGGTCCCCAGCCAGCATCACAAAATGTGTGCAGAGCTCCGGTCCCCAGCTGGCATCGCAAAAAGTGTGTACAGCTCAGGTCCCCAGCTGGCATCACACAATGTGTTCACAGCTCAGGTCCCCAGCCAGCATCATACAATGTGTGTATAGCTCAGGTCCCCAGCTGGCATCACACAATGTGTGTGTTGCTCAGGTCCCCAGCCAGCATCATGAAATGTGTGTGCAGATCAATTCCCCGGCTAGCATCACACATAGTGTGCACAGCTGAGGTCCCCGGCCAGCATCACACAATATGTGCACAGCTCAGGTCCTCAGCTGGCATCACACAATGTGTGCACAGCTCAGGTCCCCAGCCAGCATCACACAATATGTTCGCAGCTGAGGTCCCCAGCTGGCATCGTGAAATGTGTGTACAGCTCAGGTCCCCAGCCAGCATCACAAAATGTGTGCACAACTCAGGTCCCCGGCTGGCATCACACAATGTGTGTACAGCTCATGTCCCCAGCCAGCATTATACAATGTGTGCACAGCTCAGGTCCCCAGCTGGCATCACACAATGTGTGCACAGCTCAGGTCCCCAGCCAGCATTACACAATGTGTGCGTAACTCAGGTCCCCAGCCAGCATCACACAATGTGTGCACAGCTCAGGTCCCCAGCTGGCATCACACAATGTGTGCACAGCTCAGGTCCCCAGCCAGCATCACACAATGTGTGCGTAACTCAGGTCCCTGGTCAGCATCAAAAATCTTGGTTAACAGACCACCACTTATATAAGGCTCCTATAACATGTGACCACACTAAACACCTATCAATCTCACACACAGTGCAATTAGTTAGAATTCCCCCATTTTAAACCACAGTCATTACGGATCACAGTATTCTACAAATGATCCTATTATTAAAAATAGTTTTCCCCATATCACATTCATATAGTTAACATCTAAAATGTTTTATTTATAAAACATATAGACATACATATAAATATAAGTATTTAATCAATCATGGGGGAGGAAAGATTTAGGATCATATCTGGTATATCTATATGTTTTATAAATAAAACATTTTAGCTGTTAACTATATGAATGTGATATGGGAATAGGTTTATTTGTAGAATACTGTGATCCTTAATGATGGTGGTTTAAAATGGGGGAATTCTAACTAATTACACTGTTTGTGAGATTTTATTTATTTAGTTTTTGTTGACCGGGTAAGTGCACTAGACAAATTCTACCTATTTTCAGGCACAACCCGGGGGAGAGGGATGCAGATGAATGCCAACTTACTTTGAACCAGATTAAGCTGTTGGTGGTATTTTTTAGTGAACTGATAGATTGATAGGTGTTTAGTGTGAGCACTTGTTATAGGAGCCTTATATAAGTGGTGGTCTGTTAACCAAGATTTTTAGCCTCTGAAGAAGAACCGGTCGGGTTCGAAACATGTTAGGTGTTTGTCTGTACTGTCTTCCTTTTTAATGTAATAAATCAAATTTTGCACGTTAATGCTGTGGCATCCCTTGTTGGATTTGTGTGTGCAGGGAACCTGGAGTAGATGACCAAGAATATGGCAGTTAAAATTTAACGCCAAGAAGTGTAAGGTGATGCATATGGGTAACCATAACTCAAGAAAGATGTGCACACTGAATGGGCATCAATTAAAAGAATCAAAGATAGGACGGGACCTTGGAGTAATTGTTACTGATGTACTAAAAGTGGGGAAACAATGTGAAAAAGCAGCACAGAATGCCAGTGGCATCATCGGCTGTATAGGTGGAGGGATTATGAGCAGGAAGCGCGAGGTACAGGTCCTTAGTCAGGCCGTATCTGGAATACTGTGTGCAGTTCTGGAGGCTATACCTAAAAAAGGATACTGACCCCTTAGAAAGGGTTCAGAGGAGGGCCACTTATATGGTGCAGGGTCTGCATCAAGGACAGTATGAAACAAGACTCAGTGTATTAAACTTATAGAAACATAGAAACATAGACTTTGACGGCAGAAAAGGACCGCTTGGCCCATCTAGTCTGCCCAAACTTATACTCTTTAGAGCAAAGAAGAAATAGGGGGCACATGATAGAAACATTCAAACATATAAAGGGAATTGACACAGCCAAGACAGGAAACCTATTCCAGGAAAACAAAACAACGTGTACAAGGGGGCACAATCTGTGCCTAGCGGGAGGCAGATTTAGAAGCAATATAAGGAAATACTTTTTCACAGAGAGGGTGATAGAATCATGGAACAGCCTGCTCTCAGAGGTGGTAGCATCGAAAACCATACAGGGATTCAAACTAGCATGGGACAGGCAAAGCAGGCACCTGAAGGGGTAATAAAACAGGAAGGGGGGTAGAAATCTTGGGGCAGACTAGATGGATTATGCGGTCCCCATCTGCCAGCTACTTCTTATGTTTTTATGTAATCTACTGTACTGGTGTGTTGTATCCCTTTTCCTCTGTTCCCCCATCCATCAATCCCATACCACCACCACCCCCCCCCCGGAACTCAGTCCCCATGCCCTGTCCCAGTTGAGTTTAAACCCGTTCGGGGTACCTACTCCATAGTATGTACCATGAGGCATGGAGGCCCAGTGAGATCAGCAGAGGCTTGGCTATTGGACAGTGTCAGACTGGAGTGCAGGGTGCTCACCTGGAAAGTGGATACAGGGGTTCATCTGAAAAAATCAATAGGGGAGGGCCCAGGGTGACAAACTCATTAGTATTCCACTTCAGTTTGCTACACTAGCTCTGTGTTTGCATCTTACATTCACTTGCATTGCTCAAACCACACTCATACTAACCTAATTAGGCAGTATATGATGAATACAAATATTTTCAGTGGTTAGAAGGTGACCGGGTACCCAGCAGAGGGGGGGCCCACCTGGAAATTCCAGGTATCCTGATGAGCCAGTCGGACTCTGCTGTTGGAGTGTATGCCGCTCCACAAGTGATGGAAGGTTTGATAATGAGATGCGGCATTTTTCACTTGGAGTGTGTGTCTTGGGTTTTCAGTGATGAGAGCTATTACCCACCAGCTGAGTGGCGTTGAGTCTAGCAGATCATCTTGGAGTTACACGTCAACTGCAGTTAGTCCTTTCTGAGGGCAGTGGCAGCAACAGGACAGGCAGAGTTTAATTGCAAAAGTGACTGGGGGTGCTCGAGGGATTCTGCCTGATAAACCTGGAGGTCTGAAATATTGCCACACAGCAGACCCGTTTCCAACGTTGCTAGCTATGCATCATCAACCCTTATAGTGAATACAGGTTTAAAGACATATGCACCCTTTTTTTCTGAAATGTCTACATTAGTGTACCAGAATGTTTGTTCTCTGGGTTGCTCACAGTCGAATAGTGGTAGATCCCCAGGAGGAGGGGAAGGGGTTAAAACCCTTCTGTTTTTAATCATCCCCATTGCCAGATTATACTAAATTGAAGGTGTTTCCCCCCTAAAATGCATAGAATACCCCTTTATGACATGTCTAGATCTACACCTATCAAGAATGTTTTCTCTCCAAACTCACATCTGAACCTCTATTAATTAGCTGAATCACATCAGGAGGCCATGGCACAGTGGGTAATAAATGCATTTCTTGCAGTTTATGGTTAATGAATTCATTGGGGTTCCATGCATACTGGGGCATAATGAATTGAGTTTTTAAAAATGGAACCATTCTTGCCCATCACTGTAACATGTGGCTGTTTTTAATTGTTTACTACAATTTCTGATCGCAAGATATGTAAACGGTGTCAGCATGAATGCTGGCACTCGTGAACGGTACTAAAGGGAATGTTGTAACTCTCGGGATGTCCCATCCTTCAGACGAGATGTTTGATTGAGGTCACATCTACCTTTTCTGGTGGTTGTTCTGGGGGATGTTAAAGATACCATGGTACTTCTAGAGAAGAGCAGGGGCATTTCTCCAGGTGTCCTGGCCAGATTTACCACATTCACTAAGCTTAATCGGGTTCAGTTTCAACTGGTTTGCATTGTATCCCCCCACCCCGGATGAGACTGAAAATAGGCAGTATTGTCTAGCCCTCCTTTTCCTGTCAACAAAAATGAAATAAAATAGTGAAAATGTTTCTGTTCTATAGAGTTATCGCCACCTTTTATTTCAGTTTATTTTGGTATCTGGTTGGCCCCTGAGAAAAAAATCTACTGTTTTCAAGGACAGCCAAGACATAAAGCAAACAATGGCAAATATAGAACAGCAGGTACAGATGAAAGACATCAGTCAAAGCAGGTATAGACGAAAGACATCAGTCAAAGCAGGTACAAGCATTCAGTACAGAAAGAGAACAGTTACATATTACTTAGAGCACAGGGAATAACTGACAATCCATTAAGTCACATGGAAGGGAATTATAAAAAGAAAGTACTTTTGAACACAAAGACCACTGACTTTGGTTAGTTCTGATAAATGCAATTTAAAATAGGTTCCCACACACATGAAGCAACCCCTGTGGAAGCTTTTGAAAAAAGATGTGCCGCACAATTTTATTTTTTATTTATTTATTTTCATTTTAGCTTTTGTTGACCGGGTAAGTGCACTAGACAAATCCTGCCTATTTTCAGGCATGACCCGGGGGAAGGGGATACAGATGAATGCCAACTGACCTTGAACCAGATTAAGCTGTTGGTGGTATTTTTACTGAATGAGGGAAATTTGGCCAGGACACCGGGGAAATCCCCTACTCTTTGTAAGTGCCATGGGATCTTTAACATCCACCTGAACTACCACCAATCCAGGCAGATGGGACCTTGGTTTAACGTCTCATCCGAAAGACGGCACCTCAGAAGTGCAGCACCCCTCTCATGCTGCACTACAGTGTCAGTACTGGGATATTAACCCAAGTGCCAGATGTGGGAACTGAACCCACAGCCCTCTGATCTCCCGGCCTCAGAGGCGAGTGTGCTACCTACTGAGCCACTGAAACTGCAAGAGAATTAGAAGGCAATACAAAACTATACAACAACAACAACAACAATGAAAGAGTAATCCAAGGGTCATCCTCTTTTTTAAAAGTAAGCAGCCTGGAGGTTGGCTACTGTGCCTTGAACTGTTTTGTAACTATACACGATCAAGCTTGTAACTGGTTTGCATTCACTGTTATTTGTAATATCAACTTTCTGCAATTCCCAGTCTGCTACTCTACAGCTTGTAACTGTCACTGTATTGTTGTTGTTGTTGTATAGTTTTGTATTGCCTTCTAATTCTCTTGGGTCACACCTGAAAATAAGCTCTGTGATTGCCTAGTGTATGTGTACCTGGTCAATGAAAGATGTAAGTAAAAAGCCACAACAGGGGGGTGCATTATAGGATTTTAATGCACGCCCCAGGGGTGTAGTAAGGCATGAGGTCAAAGGCCAAGTGTCCCTATGTCCCTGGGAAGTGCATTAAAATACTTTGTAACATGGCAAAAATCTGACAGCGATAAAAACGAACGCTGATAGGAGCAAATGCGTCAGCTGGTACAGTAGGAACACGGCATTATGAGACGATAATGCCGTGTTGCTTCTGAAGTACACAAAGTACCCATGAGAAGAATAGGAGCTGTGTGGTCAGTGGAAAGGGGAAAAAATGTGAGTCAGAGAGGCACAAAAGAGCAAGATAGTAGGATATAGGAGCGGGGGGACAAATGGAACAGAGGGACGTGAGCAGGAGTAGAGAGATGGACGTTGAGAATGAAGAGATGGAGAAAATGCGAGCAGTGTTCAGCCTGTGTGAAGGAATTCAAATGGAGAAATGGGTAGAGAAAGAGAAGTAGTGAGATAGAAGTGCGGCGCACAGCAGAGAGACAACAGAGGAGAGGCAAACAATCAGTAACCCCGGCCCAGAAGTAGTGAGTGAGAGAGAGAGGAAGGACCACGCTGGAACACGAAGCAGCAGGCGGAACATCCGCCAATGGATTTCAGTTCCATGGGTTCACGGTGTACGGGACCATAAAGTTTAACTATGCAGGAGGAATCACACAGCGAGACTGTTCCACAGACACCAGATGACTACTAGCAGGTAAAGAAAAGAGATGGGAAACAGAGAGCGAGCAGGATACTATGAGCAATGAAACTCAGCAAAAGACACTGCAAATATGCAAATGAGATACGGGGAGAGTGTGGAAATGGGAAAAGAGGCAGGATAACAGTCCTCCTAAGTAAAATATTGAAAGAACAGCCACACAGAAATCCTCGAAATGTGCAGCAATAGTTAATAGTAATGCAAGTGCTTACTGCGTGTGGAAATAAAAATAACCATATCTATAACCATATAATTGACAATATAAATAACCATATAATTGACATAAGGCAATTATAGTGGGGGGTTGCAGGAAGTAGGCTGTTGGTTAACTAGAATCTGCAGCTTATCCAATAGGTAGGGAAATGGGCAGACTGGGTGGGCCAAGTGGTCCTTATCTGCTGTCAAAGTCTATGCTTCTATGTATCTATCTGTATGTAACAGAGTTGTATCAAAATAATTGAAAGTAACAGTAAAAAATTAGACCAGAACTTAAAAGTGTCAGAGTCTTTTGTCTTGTAGAAGTCCAGACATCTGTAGTACATAATAACCATCCTGATGTCCATGTTACAAGTGCATTAATCCCCTCCGAAGGTGGCATCTAATGGGGAGTTAATGCATGGTTGGTCGTTGTAGGCACTCGGTCTGTGGCCTCTTGCCACAATAGCCCCAACTATGCATTAACTCCCCATTAGATGACACCTTCGTCGTGGATTAATGCTTACATGATGCACATCTTAGAGGGGTTTATTAGACTTATAAAATGGCTCTAAGCAGGTTTATGGGGGAGGAAAATGAGATTTGGCACCTGATCGTGCATTTGTAGAAATGTAATGCACAGTCATGTGATGTCTCTCGGCCAATGAATTTTCTAGATATTTTTTTGTCATTTTATAAAAATAAATAAATATAGCGTTCCCTAAAAAGTAAACATTGGGCATAACTCTCAACCTTTTTGTCACTCGAAATGTGGGACGCTGATTCTCAAAATGTGGAACCCTGGCCCTCATGCTGAGGAATACATCACCAAAACCCAGAGGCTCTGAACACTGTGGAAACCAATACCTTAATTTGTGTAAAGTTTAATTATGATTTAGCAAATTAGAATATTATGAATTTCAGCTCTAAAAGTCTATGTTTACAGCACCTACTCTGTGTGGGCAGCACCTTGCCCAGTGGAACAAATGTGGGACAGAGCAATTTTGAAAGGGGACAGTGAGGGATGCCCCTGGTAAAGAGAGACACTTGACAGGTACGACATTGGATTCTAATTAACATCAAACAGTGGTAGGTTAATCCTGGAAACTGAGTTAAAAAATGTAAGCTCTTACTGTAAAGTATTCCTGCCTTTACTAGTGCAGTGCTGGAAGCTAAGCCATAATGCAAGAACCCACAGTCGAAGGCTAACACCTGGAACCTGGGACATAATTTTTCTTGTTTCTGACAAAAGTGGCTATTGATCCTGTAAAGCAGTCCAGGTCAATGATGAATAGATTTAGTCATTGATTCAATTTGACAATCAAATGAAAAAATACAATCAAGATTCAAAATAACTCCCAAATTAGAAATCTGATCCACTGGTTCAGTACTATTACTGTCAAGGGTCCTAATTAAAAAATCCCAACAATGAACTAAACTTTATCGAGCACTTCTAAAAAACAAAGTTTCTTTTTGTGCATTGAGTGTTAAATTGTTTCATATAACCTTATTTTAAATTTGATCAAAATTAGATTGCAGCTTACTATAGGTGCCAGGAGCTTGATGCTAACAAGCTAAACAAGGTACTATGGGCTACCCCTCTGGGTGCAGGGAGGCAGCTGACATTCATGGTAGGACCCCAGGTCCTAGGAGGTCTGTTCACAGATGAGATGAGAAGTAATATGAGACACAGAGTCTCAATGAATACATGTTTATTTCTCTTTGGTTCATTTTTAAGTAGAAGGTTTGATTTATTTTATACACACAACGCCACATAATGGCACAGGTTTTATTGTTTTGTACTATACAATTTATATTTTGTTTGTATTTTTTCTCCCTCCCTGGCTGGCACCTATCCCCCCCCAATCCTCCAATCACTTGACATCTCCTGGATTTACCAACTCCATTTCCCACAGGGTTTACCCCCCCCCATGGTGGGGTGGCAGAGAGACTTGCTCATCCCGCCCTTTCAAGAGTCCATTGGAGCTGCACCAAGGTTGTCATTGTAGGGCCTGTGAGGAGTCAAGGAATCCTCCTGCTAGCCAGGGTGATTTTCTCTTGATTTCCTCCTGTGTAGTGGAGGGGTGTGCTATGCAATCAGTGGCGTCACCGTGCATGCTCCTGTACATAGTACACTGGATGGCTGCTGCTTCTCTGACCCCAAGTTGCAGTCTTGGTGCCCCCCCCCAGCTGCCACAAGGGGTCAGGTTAATGCTTGGCACCACACTACCCCCTTCCCTGGAGGAGGAGGAGGAGGAGGAGGAGAAAAGTTCCTTGTATGTTCAGTCCTCCCCCGGCCCCTGGCCGACCCCCTGATGACCCAGACTTGGAGTGCAAACCTGGGGCACTGGCATTGCGAGCAATAGCTCTACCACTGTGCCGCTGGGCCTGCTGGGAACATATGATTCCATGTTTCTTTCTCTCTCTTTCAGTTTGTGTTTCTGACAGACTAACTCTAGCTGAGAATAGTGCCACAGGGATCAGAAGGGGAGAGGGGAAGAGTAGAAGAATGAAAGTGCAGGGGAGGCATGAGGGTTCTGCATGGGGGTTAAGTATCAGTGAAGTGTACCTGTAAATGGATAGCATTTTTTCACAACTTTTTGACATTGTATGCCTATACAAATCCTTGTAAGATGGAAATTCCAATAAATCTTCAAAGCAGCTGTATTTGTTAGTTGGCAAAATATATCATTATTTAGTTTTTTTAATAAAAAAAATATTATTGCTATCCTAAGACTCATGCTCTGTGTATTTCAGTTTTAAAAGAAATTGTTAAAGCAACATTTATAGCTGATTTTGTAATTAATGGCTCACGTTATTATAGGTGGCTGCCACTCGTAGTTTTTAAAAATCTCTTCTGCCGAGATTACCTGTTGATTGTATATTCTAGATTTATACCGCAGATGTATTAGGACGGTGCTAACACAAGTATATCATGGTAAACAGCAAGCACTGTACCAAGATATTTAATTTTTTCATTGTGGGTGTGACATGAGAGTGGGAACTTTCAAAAACTTCAAAATCCCGTATTTTGGTTAAGGAACGAAAGAATACAAAAAGAAAAAATGCATATCTAGATATTTTTGCCAGATGAACATTATTGCTGAAAAAATACTATGTGGTTACTAACAAGCACTGCTGCCTAAAAAAAGATTGCAAATCATTATGTTTTTTCCATCATAAATTTGTATTTGTTTTTGATTAAGAGAATGCTATATGACTTACAAGTTAATCCAGGTTCTGTACAATTATTAAATACAAATTACAAATCAAATGTCATGAAGAATTACAAATACTTTAAAATTCAGTAACTATAGATGAACAATTACCTAGCAACATAAACTTTTGTTCTGTCTGATGGTATTCCAATCACAGTTGACAAGAATAAATCCTTAGGCTGCCAGAAGATTTAGAATATATAGGTTTTTAGGACATGTATGCATGCTGGCGGCACACCAAGGGTTAATATGAGGCAGTATAAAATAGTCAAGTAAGTAGATTCACCTAAAGTTAAAGAAGGGGTCCCAAATTTTATGGAAACTTCTAATCTATCCATAACACGATAACTTATCCTTTCGTTGTTTGCTAATGAACTCCTTTGATTGAACCATTCACCCAAAGACGGAATATGTTTTGTTTTCCAGTTCCTCAAGATGACCCTCTTAAGACTTAGTGAGACAAGGTTTACCCAAACATTTTTGTAGAAGCTGAGCTCATGACCTTCTGGGATGATACCTAGTATATGCAGAGTCGGAGAAAAATTGATATTGTAGCTACATATTCTGGAGCAGACCTTATGCACTTCTTTCCAAATATCTTTCAAATAAGGATAGCTTCACAAAATGTGTGCTAAACCCGTATTTTGCTGGCCGCAGCGCCAACATATTTTGCCAGTTGAGTAACCCATATTGTATAATTTATCTGGAGAAATGTAGTAACCATGCAAAATCTTAAACTGGATGAGCTTACCTTGTATTTCATTAAGGCTGATACAAGCATTCTTCCACACACCTTCCCAGTCAGAGTCAGATATGATAATATGGAGCTCTGATTCCCAGTACTCTAGTTTTTATGGTGAGGGCTATATATAGGATAGTGTATGGGTAACCATACAGTTCAAGGCTATTCTTCCACCCGAGTGGATACAGTGCCAACTGATGACCTCGACAGTGAAACTCGAGAGGTCTCCAAGTCATCATTGTATCCACGAGGTGACAGAATAGCCGAGTAGTGTATGGGTAACCATACACTGTTCTATACAGTGTATGGTGACTGCAAAATAAAAATCAACAACTCACTTTTATATATTTTATGTCAGCTCTGCTGACAGCCCTTGCTTTACAACTGCCGCTGGTCAGCACACCCACACGTACCACTTTCCCACAGTAAGGGACAAATCACAACTGCTGCTGGAGTCCCTTGTATTATATGACGTTCTCACTACCGCAGAACGAAAAGTCGTTCTGCGTTAGTGAGGACATCACTACTGCAGCAGAACAACGTTTTGATGGTATATGGATTTCCATAAACAACCCGCATTCCACCACACACTATAGATGAAATAGATTCTATTAATAATTTATAAAGTATGCTAGCACTCTTCATAATCATTCCGCATGTCAGAATTTGACCCCATCCACCGCATTTAGACAAGTCACTATTTTTTAAATTATTCTTTTTTATCAGAAGTCCACTACAAATAAATATAACACAAGTAAAGAAAAAACATCATAGTCATGAGTACACAATATGCATAAAGAAGACTTTCTAAAATCTGTAAAACATCAATCCAGGAAGAAACTGTTTTGAAGAAGTATAGTTAAATTGGTCGCAAGTAGATAAAAACATTAAAGTTAAGCTATTAAATGATTAAAGAATTAAGCAAACAAACGAACAAGTCAGGGAGAAAAAGATCAGCAGTATATCTTCTATAAGTGGACTAAAAATGGGGCGCGGTGGAGCGCTTAGCATGGCGGACGCTTTTAGATTGGTAGCAGCTCGAGGTGGCATTATTTAACCAATTTTATTGACTTGGAGAGCTCAACAAAGTTCAACTTTTGCAATGGGACATTTCAATACCTTGTAGATCAAAATATGGCTCCTAAAAAAGACAGACATGCAGCGCAGCAGATCGAAGCCTTCCTCTTACCCGCGTCAGGCTCCAGAAGTGTAATGGGAGGGCCTCCCACTGGATCAGACATCAGGCCTGGAAGGAGTCCTCACCCCCAAATCATGGCCCTCTTTGAGAAAATCCAAGCTACAGGAGAAGACACTAATCGCAGGCTTGCGACATTGGAAACCTGCTTCATTGAAGTAGAGACTCGGGTCCAGACTAATGACTCTTGAATTATGGAGCTCTGTACAGAGGCAGTTCAACAACAGGAGAGGAATGCTGCCTTCATAAAAGATTTCCATTTCATGCGCTCTAAAATAGAGGCACTGGAGAATACGCAGAGGCAGGCAAACATCAGAATTGTTGGCTTCCTTCCCCGATTAGCAGAAAGAGAATAGCTTATCCCCACACTATGTAGACTGCTATACACTGACTTGTGCTTGGTGCTGGAGGACTTGGGTGTTTCTATCATTAAGGCCTTCTCAATATGTATACGAGCTAAACCATGGGCTGCATCAAGAGAACGTCCCCTAACAGTGATTGTGATGCTCTCCAGTCCGGAGGCCCGCATCCCAATCCTACAGTTGGCACGGCAGTGGGGAGACCTGATCTGGGAGGGTAGCAAAATCGCCCTATTCCCAGATATCTCTTCTCAAACACAGACCAGGAAAAAGGCTTTACAGGAAACCAAGAATCTCCTTCTGGAGAATGGCATCTCAGCCCAGCTGCAATTTCCAGCACAGCTACAGATCTGCCACGCGAACAAGACGCACATATTAACGGATCCCGAGGCAGCAGCGGCCTTTGCTTCCAAGCTCCTGGAGGGTCAGCATATGCCTAGAGAGAGAGGAGAACAGCGATTCAGACTTGGGCCCTAATGACTGATCATTTTAAAGGACTCTGTGGTAACTCTGGACCCCAAGTACTTGTCTTATTCTAGGAGGCTGTGGAGTTCTTTAGTAGTCATTTCATACTGCTAAAAGCTGTTTACTAATTTTATGTAATTTTCTTTTTAAGAACTGTAGTCGTCATGTTAAGCAGCTCATAAGATTTACTAAATGCATTAGGCATAATGTTTTTTCCTGTATTTCTCACGACGAGGCATCATATAATTTTGGAGTGTGTGAGGCTCCACTCAATTTGTGAACTGTTTTTCAAAGTTCTTATAATAGCCTTTATCCCTACCAGCCATAGGATATATGCTTAGAGGTAGGGGAGTTATTTAACTTAATTGGGACCAGAACATCTGTACAATGTCCTATGGATGCTGTAAATCTGAGAATTTCAGCCTCCCACCCACCATCTTATACCCTATGAGGGGCAAGAAATACTGGCATAGAGCCTGCTAGTAATAGGAAAGTGAGAGTGGACTGTCCTACAGTATTGTTTTGCTGGACTTTTAAATCCTTCGATCCACCTGTCTAATCAGCAGCAACATATTTAGTATTATATACAGACCTATTCAAATGTATCGTGAAATGGCTATTGGCTAGCAGGATGCTCACCTATACAGGTATTTTGTGGATATGGTGTAAACTGTATGTTATAAAATGCTATAAATAAAAAGTTAAAAAAAATAAAAATAAGTGGATTAAAAACCACTACAGCTGGGCTTAAGACATTGTGAACAGACGTTAGTTAAAGGGATGTCACTCTCGTATCGTAAATATCCAGCTGTTTCATTTTACCCAGAAAGGTGGACCAAATTGCATTATAGGTTTCAACTCCATTAGCGATAGCACAGCTAATTCTCTCATTTGTTGTCAGGACACCTATATTTGTCCATCAGTCAGATAAAGAAGGCGGAGATTGATTGTACTATTTCATTAATACCATTTTCTTAAAGCAGCAGTGCAATGTATTTATTTGACCCTACCTTATTTCACTGTAAAAGATTCCAGGCATCTTCCAACTTTATCTGGTGATACAATTTTCTAATTCCATCAAAATATGAGTATTTTATTGATGTTTTAATGTATTTTTTTCTCCAGAAAAAAGATGGCTGACACATTTTGCACAGAAATAACATTATAGACCTAGCAAGAGTTAGGATAAAAAAAGAAATGTACTTAGCATAGGAGATACCTAGACAGGTATATCGGACAGGTATGCTAATATTTTTCTTAATTGCAACTGAAACCAGCTTTTTTGGGGAAAATGGTTTTCATTGCACTGCAGCTTTAAAGCATTTGAGCGCTAACTGTAACCACATTTTGCTGAAGTTGTCAGTGGATTGAACTATGTGAACATTCTCTAAAATCCAGAATTGTGATTCTAGAGGTAAGGTCACATATATGACACTATAGCAAATATGTTTACAAACATATGAACATATGAAAGAAGCCAGCAGATACAGGCCAAAACTATCTATCTCGTATGCTCGAAATTGTAGCATGGTTTAAGCCACTGCTGCCACCCCCCCCAACCCTGTTCATTTTCCTCATCTGAGTTAAGCTCTTCTGTTGAGTCAAGCCACTGCCTACAGTTATTTTGCCCATGACTCTATCCCAACCCCTTTTTAAGCCATCAACTGTCTTCTGAGAGACCAGCTCCTCAGGGAGTACATTCCATGCCGCCACCACCCACTAAGTGAAGTAGTGCCTCCTCATCTCCCTTCTGAACCTCCAAATAACCAAATTGCCAAATAACAATTTGATTTACCAATATCATTACCTTTACAAAACAATACCGCATCATCTACATCAAGTGAAATGTCAGAAGAAACACAAGCCGGGGGTGGGGGGTTCAAAAACAAACTAAATAAAAGGGGGAAAGGGTTGAGCCCTGGGGCATACCCAAACCAATAGATGCAAGTGTTGCAAAAACATTAATTACTTTGACTTCTCAGCATAGATAGTCCTTGAACTAAGCACAGACATCACTGGACACCCCCCCTCCAACCAGGGCTGTGAGCAAAATGCCATGATTTACCAAGTCAAAGGCTATGTTGAGGTCCACAAACATGGCCACCACCGTACCACTATCAAGAGAAGAATTGAAGAACCCCCCCCCTCCAATGTGCCCATTCCAGCACCAAAGGCCGACTCAAGCACTTCTTATCACATACCATCTACTCCCCTTGCACTTATTCTGTGTCTACCGCCTCCATTCCTTTACCCTGGTTGGTCGTACTTCCTGTTCCTTTCCACCTAGTTTGTTCCCCTGCAGGTTGGCCTGGGTCATTCTGCTCCCCTCTGTTAAGGTGTGTTATTTGTATTTTTGCTCTACAGTGTATTACTCTGTATTTTTGTGTTTTTGTTTTTCCCAACATTGTAACCTCCTCCCCTTGACGCTTCTAGAAACGAGCTGTCTACAGCTCATGTTGCCAGTCCTGGTGAAACATTTTCTAAATACATAAATAAAACATTTAGACCCCACAAAATGTGTCACTGATCTCCTAACCTTTTTTTTTTTTTTTGAAGGAAGAGAGGAATGTTTGAGGACATCTTATCCTTGGATAACACTAATGTTTTCATGTAAAACTTACAAAAATAAGTGGATAAAAGAAGGTTTTCAATTTTTTCTTTACTTTAAAAGTGTTAATTGATGTTTTTACACTACTAACAAGAGGTTTTAAATATAAGCAACCTAAAACCAAATCCTAAAACAATAAGAGAAAACTAGATAATGCTAACAATTATAATATAATATTAAATATATACTACAATCTTTCTTTAAGTACACCATATCACCGATATTTATCATTATTTTATTGAATTTTGATGACCGGGTTGGCCCACTGGGCCCACGAAGGTCCCTTTTTCAGGGGCGACCCGGGGAACAGAAGCAATACAGTACATACAATCAGGTGATCCAGAAGCAATGCAATACATACAGTCAGGTGATACAGGGTTACGAGAAGTAGACAAGATAATGAGAATAACAGTACAGGCAATTATTCAAATTGTAGACCATAAGTGCAACACTTGAAAGATTTAAGGATTTAAGGCATGATTTAATGTAGGTTAAGGTGAGAAGGGGGGGTGTTGTGATTAGGATTGGGGGTGATTATCCTATACCTTCACAGTGGCATGAGCTTGTCCTGAGCAAATGGGACTTAAGCCTAGTGCGAAAGATTGGTAGTGAGGGGGCTTCCTGTACTAGAGGTGGGAGAGTGTTCCACAGTTCAGGGGCTGTGAGAGTGAAGGAACTGCCTCCCTTGTGAGTCTTGATTCTGGGGATTGCCAGTAGGAATCAACCTGAGGTCCTGAACGTTCGAGGGTTAGGCTTAGCCTTGATTATTCCTGTTAGGGCCGCTGGGCTCTGCAATTTGTATGCATGGCAGAGCAGGGGATACTGTAGACAAGCCTCAAAAGAAGGCCATTGCAGCTGGGCTAGTGAGATGCAGGGGTGGCTTCTTGGTTGACACATTGTCGCAAACCTCATAACCTTGTTGTACAGGACCTGAAGCCTGCTAATCTCACCCTTTGCCATGCCCTGGATTATCGGGGCAGCATAGGTTTATGTGGGTAGGAGGACACTGGAGGCGATTGCTCGTCTAGCCTCTGGGATAAGTTGTTTTTTTAGCCTATACATGGTACCAAGTTTGATGTGGATAGAACTTGTTATCTGGTCAACATGGGGCTTAAAGGTGAGACCCTGGTCAATAGTTAGCCCTAGGTATTTAATGTTGTCAACTACATCTATTCATTTATCCCCAAGGGTAGTACGTTATAGGGAATTGGTCCTATCCTGACCAAGGGATCTAGGACCAAACAGCATGGCTTTTGTTTTTGCTGTGTTGAGGATCATTCTGTTTGATGTGAGCCAGCCCTTGAGTGTATTTAGGTCCCCTTGTAGGAGAGGGCTAAGATCATGTGGTGTGGACCTGGCTCGGAAGATGACAGTATCGTCTGCATATTGAACTACTGAGCTATCCCCACAGTGCTGGTTTAGGTCATTTGTGAAGAGAGAGAATAGGAGGGGGCCAAGAATTGAGCCCTGAGGCATACCCTCCTTGATGGGTAAAGGGGCAGAAAGCTCTCCATTCCAAATGACCCTCTAGAAGCGGCCTGAGAGGTAGCTCTTGAACCAGTTTAGGGTGTGGGCATCAAGCCCAATGCCTTAAAGCTTAGTAAGAAGAAGGTTGTGGTCCACAAGGTCAAATGCCTTGGACAGGTCTATGAAGATAGCATCCGTCGACATGCCCTCATCCATCGCCATGAATAGGTCCACTGTGAGTTTGATTAGTGCTGTGTCTGTTCCATGGTTAGCCTAAAAGCCATGCTGTGAAGGGGCTAGGATTTGGTGGAGCTCCAGGTAGTCTCTCAGTTGCCCATAAACTAGCCTTTCTTGCAATTTGGCCAGGGTACACAGCAGGGAGATGGGCCTGTAATTGTCAATTTGTTCACGACAGCCACCCTTGTAAATGGGGACTACGTTGGCAGCCTTCCACTGGTATGGAATGTACCCTTCAAGTAAAGACCTGCTGATGATCCAGGTCAGAGGTTTGGCCAGGGACAGTGCACCTTCCTGGAGTAGCCTTGGGCTGATTCCATCTGGGCCACCAGAGCCTTTGTGTTTGAGGGCTATCAGAAGTTTACGGACCTCGCTCACCTTGACCATTCTCAGGTGAAATTGGGGTCTGTTCAATAGGTTTACTTTTTTGTATACAGTAAATGATATCTTGTATTCAGTAAATGTAATAGAATTCATGACTGTGCATTTCCGGCAGTTCCATTGTATGTATTGTTTGTAAGATAGTGCATAAACCTTGTGCTGTCATAATAGTGATTTCATCCAGTGTAAGTTGACTGAGTCTTTCATTTTCCGCTAATCTTCCCATAAATTGTCACCACTCGGTGAAAGCTGGGACATGCGCCTTTCTAGATTTAAATAGTGCAAGAGGCGTTAAACCTAATATAACTGTTAAAAGCTTGGGTTGACTACTTTTAGAGATGTTTCGAACAGGAGAGGTGTTTCCCAGCAGATCAGAAGTATTAAGCGTTTATGCTCAATTCACTTTCCCAGTACTATAGTGTACAGAATTCTGTTACCTCGCTCCAGATTGCTTTTACTAATTGGCCTTGTCAAAGAATGTGAGTTAATTCTGAATTCTTTTCCAAACACCTCAGATATTTTCCCTCCCCATGTCTATTCATTTTTGCAAGAACTTCCGCGGTATAATAAATATAATGTAAGATTTTGTATTGTATTATCGATCCTGAATTTCCCTACTGTATGTTTCTATGTTATGCGCAAGCATTTTCCATAATGAATTCCATGTCTCAGTAGGGATGTTGCAATTAAGCTCCTCCTTCTTCTATCTCATCCTTACTTTGATCCCTAATAATCTTGTACACTCTGCCTTCTCCTCCCTTTTCTTGCACCATCCTGAAGAAACTATCACAGTTTTTATCCACCTTGAGCCTTTCAGGGCAGTCAAACTGGAAGTGGTGTTGGTAGCTCTGCAGGGGGTGCTCTCCTCTTGGTTATAAGTAACCATACTGATACCCCAGCAGGCAGTTTGGGGAACACTGTGCTGTCCCAGGTACTGATTTTCTGATAAGACATTAAACTATGGTCCCATCTGCCTTGTTCTGGGAGCTGGTCAGGGGATGTTAAAGATCCCATGGCACTTCTTGAAGACAGTAATGGAATTTCCACTGTGTCCAGGCCAAATTTCCCCAGTCACTACAAACACAATAAACAGCTAAATGTGTTTCAGTATCAGTTTGTTTGCATCCATTTTCCCCTCCCCCCCAGGATGAGACTGAAAACAGAAAGTATTTCCTAGTCATCTATCTATCTGTCTGTCTGTCTGTCTGACTATATATATATATATATATATTTTGACAGTATCTATCTAGATATCTATATATAGTATCTGTCTAACTTCTCTCTACTTATCTCACTCTCTCTCTCTAGCTTTCTACAGACAGTATCTATCTATCTGTGTGTGTATATATATATATATATATATATATATATATATATTAATATATAGTGTACGTAGTACTACTATAATTATAGTTGAGTACCCATTTAAGGTTAAAGTGTGAAATTTTGCAGCTTAATAACTTTGCCATTGTATGACAGATTTGCCTGAAATTTGGTAGACACAGAGTGGTACCATAGATCTCAGGATCTGCCAAGTTTCGTGTTGGTCGGGTATACGGTAGTGGAGCTATAAAGTGCCGTTCTATGTTGCATTTACGCTTTTTTGCGCATTCTTTGCTCGCACTTACAGGGCGCATGTTTTGCGTGACCAGTCCAAAACCTTCAGGAAACATGTGGCCAGGGTCCCCAACATGCCTTTCAAAGATTTCATGAAAAAATATTAAACGGTTCAAAAGTTATTCAAAAAACAAGTTTTCCATTATCGTCAATGGGAAAAGTTAATAAAAAGTTCGACAGTGTCGCAGATGCAGTTTTTAGTGTCGCAAATGGCCCTGTAGTGTCATGAGTCAGCCATTTTTTCTTCAGTTACTGGTCACAGAAATGCTTGCCATTTAAATTTGGGACACAATTCTTTTTTGTGTTCACCAGTCGTGCCCTGAGGATGCTAGGCATGTCTTTTTTAAGGGGTTAAACACCCCAGAAATATGTTTTTGAAATTTTTGTAAACTGTAGTATCACAAAGTAGTGTCACACCTATGACACTTTTGTGATATTTTTTGCGAAAGTGTTGTGATTTGTGACACTACTTTGCAACACTATGCCCAAAATAACAGGAATTATTTGCCACCCTGCTGCAAAACAACGGTTTGGTCTTTTGGGCTGAAATTTGGAAGGAAGAAAGCCAGCATCCCACAGATGTGCCTTTTGGTGGTTTGGTGACAAAATATTACAGGGATGCAAAGTTACAGTACTCCAAAGTTGACACTTTTTCCCATAGGCTAACATTATGGCGTCCGTCGCACCTTACGGGGCCTGTATCTCGGAAACGCTTCGAGATACAGACTTTTTGTCAGAAGAATGCTTAGCCCCCCACTAGTGGGCTAAATACAAAACTAGCAAGGAAGGTCATAAATAATACAGTTCCTAAGATATAAGCAATTTAGTATTCCAAGTGCTCATTTTCTGCTCCGAGTCCCATTATTATGCATACATTCTTTGTATTCACTGT
Organism: Neoceratodus forsteri; assembly: GCA_016271365.2. Lineage (NCBI taxonomy): Eukaryota > Metazoa > Chordata > Ceratodontiformes > Ceratodontidae > Neoceratodus > Neoceratodus forsteri. The sequence goes on from JADMNL010000029.1 coordinate 88,164,204, forward strand.
GTTTCTCTATGCAGCTTTTGGGGGAAAAAAAGGTTGTGCGCTCTCGTTACTGTTACACTTGCTGTTTCCACTTGTGTTTCTGTGACCGTTTGTGTTAGCGTTCCCATCTACACCACTGTGTGCATTACCCTTTGCGTTTTTGTTTGCACTTGCATTTGTGTTACTGTTACCATTTGCATTTCCATTACTTTTTCTGTTTGCGTTTCATTTTGCGTCACTGTATGCATTACCATTTGCATTTGCGTACATGCTTCCGTTTGAGTTTGCGTTTCTGTTTCCTTTGGCCTCATCATTGCCTGTTACCATTAGCATTTACATTTCCAGTTCTTGATTTCAGTACCGTGCCGATGCGCGTACCATTTCCATGCTTCTATGCGTGCTTGCGTTTTCCTTTGTGTTACTGTTCACTTTGGTGTCATCGTTGCTGTTACTGTAACTGTTTGCATTTCTGATTGCGTTACCATTACTGTTTGCGTCTTCATCACTGTTTGTGTTTATGTTCCCCTTAGCTTTTGAGTTTTCTGCTGTGTTTCCATTGTCGATTGCATTACTGTTTCCTTCTGAGGCACTGTTGCTTTAACCATTTGCATTTCTGTTTGCGTTTCTGTTACCGTTTGCATTTCTCTTACTGTCTGCGTTTCCGTTGACGTTACTGTTTACGTTAACGTTTGTGTTTCTGTTGCCTTTGCGTTACCGTTTACGTTACCATTTCTGTTTTCATTAATGTTTGTGCTTACATTTCTCTTACCATTTGTGTTACCATTTACCTTTGCGTCATCATGTGCATTACCATTTGCACTTGCGTTACCATTAGCGTTACTATGTGACAAAAAATTCACTATTTATTTATTTATTTATTTAGCTTTTGTTTACCGGGTAAGTACACTAGACAAGTATTATGCCTATTTTCAGGAATGACCCGGGAGAATACAACATGATGGTACAAAGACAAGTTTCAAGTACATAATGATAGCATAGGCAACAAATGAGAATACAGAGGGCACGTTATACAAGGGAGTAGAAAGAAATGGTACAGCTTATAGTCATTTTGATTACAAGTAGGGACAAGTCAATAAACATATAATAAGGTTATAGATTAAGGCAAGACCTGGGTCTGCAAAGACAACAGTTAGACCCAGGTCAGGTAATGGAGCGGGGTGAGCAGTAGTAGTAGTGTGTGTGCACAGCTAGCTATCTAAGACAGTAACTATCCATTGACAGTGTCTGTCTGTCGGTCTCTCTCTCTCTCTCTCTATATATATATATATATATATACATACATATATATATATATATGCCTATCTGTCTATCTATCAACAGCATATATCTATCTGTCTATCTATTGATGGTATTTGTCTGTCTGTCTGTCTATCTTCTATCTATCTATCTATCTATCTATCTATCTATCTCTTTCTCTCTGTCTATCTATTGACAGTATCTCTCTCTCTCTCTATATATATATATATATACATGTATGTAAAAAAAGTTTATCCCTTAAGAACATTTCAAGGAAAAGGATAGCCCATTTGAGCGTTACCTCATTTTCAATGGGGTCCATAACATTCAGGCAAGTTTCATTTAAATATACAACACATAAATAACAGCATATAAAATACATAGTGCATAGACATCTAAAAAAAAAAAAAACTAAATAATCACATACGTTCTCAAAATGGCAACAGCCATAAAAAGTGCAAAATATCAGCATCAGCCACAATTTTTGATTGTGCAAGGTATTTTTGGGGGGACAACCATAAAAAGTGCAAGATGTCAACAGCTACCACTATATATATCTACAGACATATCCATCTGTCTCTCTGTCTATCTATATATTGACAGTATCTGTCTATCTATTTATCTGTATGTCTGTATCTATCTATCTACAGACCATCTCTCTCTCTCTCTCTCTCTCTCTCTATATATATATATATATATACACACTAGAGGTAAAAAACTCAGTTTAATGCATTAGTTAGGGTTGTTCCACAGTGACAAAAGCGAGAAATTTGGTGTTAGGTTGAAAGCCCACTTGGACTCCCCCTGCCTTTTAACCCGGCATCGAGTGCTGGACAGTTGCGCACCTAACTCTCCCCATCAGATGTGTGAAGAAGCAGAGGTATAGGGAATGGGGTGAGAGTTAGGACCGACAACCCCAATGCACACCCCGATGCCGGTTGGGGGTGTGGGCGGGGGGGTCCAAGTGGGGCTTTCAACCCTAACACCGAATTTCCTCACTTTTGTCGCTGTGGAACAACCCTAACTAATGCATTAAATGGAGTTTGCCTCTAATTTCCCTTCTTTTTGAGAAAGATAATGAGAAATAGTGAATGTAATGTGGTGGCGGGGCCCCGCGCTCCTGCCACGTGATGTCTTGTCACATAGTAACATGGTGCCCGCAAACGCAAATGGTAATGCGCATGGTGATGCAAAGCAAAACACAAAGATAAACAGTACTGTAGACACAAATGGTTAAAATAGCACAAACACAAGTGCAAATGAAAACGCAAAGGGTAACACACATGGTGCCGTGAGCGGGAACGTAGAGTGAACGCAGTACGGCAACCGCATAGCAGAAGCGGAAAGGGTAACAGTAATATAAGCGCACAGGCTGGTTTTCCCAAAAGCTGCATTAGGGAAAGACAGTGAGTACAAAGAATGTATGCATAATAATGGGTCTCAGAGCAGAAAATGAGGGTTGGAATACTAAATTGCTTATATCTCGGAACTGTACGAAGTAGAAAAGTTGAAAGTCATATGATTTATGACTTTCCCTACTAGATTTGTACTAGTCTCCATGAGGGGCTAAGAATTTTTCTGACAAAGTCCGTATCTCGCACCATTTCGAATACGGGCCCTGAAAGGCGCGGTGAACGCTGTAATGTTATCCTATGGGGAAAAAAGAGAAGTTCGGAGTGCCATAACTTTGCTTCCCTGTAATATTTTTTCACCAAACTACTAAAAGGCACATCTGTGGGATGTTGGCTTTCTTCCCTTCAAATTTCAGCCCAAAAGACCAAACCTTTATTTTGCAGCAGGGCGGCAAAGGATTCCTGTAATGCGGCAGACGCCGTAATGTTATCCTATGAGAAAAAGTGTCAACTTTGGAGTGCCGTAACTTTGCCGCTCTGTAAATATTTTTCACCGAAACACTGAAAGTTACATCTGCGAGATGTTGGCTGCGTTCCCTCCAAATTTCAGCCCAAAACAACAAACCGTTCTTTTGCAGCAGGGTGGCAAAGAATTGTTGTCATTTTCCCACAGCCTGGAAAAGTATTGTTGAACTTTGCGAAAGCTTTCACAAATTCATGCGACAGTGTTGCAAATGCGAAAGTACTTTGCAAAAGTACTTTTTCCAGAAATGTGAAAAACATATTTCTGGGGTGTTTTACCCCAAAATAAAGACATGCCTAGCATCCTTGGGGTCCGACTAGGTGAATACAAAAAAATTAGGTTGCTAGAGGGTCCCAAATTTAAATACCAAGCATTTTTCTGATGACCAACTGAAAACAAAATGGTGGATTTGCAGCAGTAAAAGGGCCATTTGCGAAAGTAAAAACTGCATTTGAGACACTTTCGAACTTTTTGTTAACTTTTCCCTTTGACTTATAATGGGAAATTGTTTTTTGAATAACTTTTGAACTGTTTTAATATTTTTTCACGAAATCTTCAAAAGACACATCAGGGACCCTGGCTATACATTCCCTGAAGATTTTGGACCAGTCGCACAAACCATGTGACCTGTAGAGACAAGCAAAGAATCCCAAAAAAAGCGTAAATGTGCGCAGATCACGCTTAATAACTCCGCAGCCGTACATCCGAACAGTACGAACGTTGGCAGATCCCAAGATGTATGGTTCTTGATTGTGTATTCCAAATTTCATGCAAATCCATTGAACGGTTGCAAAGTTATTAAGGTGCAAAATTTTAGGTTTAACATGTAAGTGGCTCCTCAACCCTAACTATGGTAGCACTACCCGTTGCTACCATATATATATATATATGTATATATATATATATATATATATATAGCTATCTTCAGACAGTATCTAGCTATTTATCCATCTATCTACAGACTGTGTCTCTCCTTCTCTCTCTCCCTCTCTCTCTCTCTCTCTCTCTATATATATATTTATAAAATGGATAAAAAGGAGTGGTCCAAATCCAAACTTCTGATTGCATAAAACATATCACATGACCGTGCATATATCAGAGCGCGACCATAAAGCCACACTTTTACCCCAAAACAATTTTGACATTTTATAAGATAGATAAACCACACTGAGGTGTCTTGAGTCGTGTTCTGATATACGCACGCCTTGAGCAGTTGATGCATTCGCCCACGGCCCTCATGCATAAACGACACCAAGGCATGCGATATCAGAGCGTGACCGCACACCTCAGAGTGGTTTATCTATTTGTTTTATATATATATATATATATATATAGCTATCTACAGACAGTATCTACCCTCTATCTACCTATCTACAGACAGTATCTAGCTATCTCTCTCTCTCTCTCCATAAATATATGTATATCTATCTGCAGACAGTATCTATATATATATATATGAATGTGTGTATATCTATCTACAGACAGTATCTATCTATCTATCTTCTAATCTTCTATCAACCTGTCTATCTCTCTCTCTCTCTCTCTCTCTCTCTCTCTATCTAGCTATCTACAGACAGATAGAAAGATAGACAGACAGACAGACAGATACGATCTATCTATCTGCAGACAGTATGGGCCTGATTCTCAAAAATAGTGCAAGCTGTGCCAATTGCGGCTTGTGCCAATTGCCGGTGTGCAAGGGACCCTGCACCCGATTCTCTATCAGGTAGAGTCCCAGCATCAAAGTACTGTGGTTTGTGGAAACCTTGGCCCTGCGCCAAACAGAGGGTGCATGGTGAAGATGAGCCATGAGCTGTGGGGTGGCCATGGGGCAAGAGTGGCATGGACAGCAATCCATGGTGGCTAGCGCCCCCCCCACCCAAAGCTCTGATCCCCAAGTGTAAAATGAAATTTAGCCCATGTAGTCTAGGGCACTCCCAGCCCTGATCCCCAATCACCATGTAAAACTGTCCTCAGCAGTGTGGTGCCCCCACCAGAACCAGCTCTGATCACCATGTAAACTAGGAAGATAATGTCTCCAGTAGTGTGGCACCCCCCCCATCCCTGATCACCACATAAAATAGGAAGATAATGTCCCCGGGAGTGTAGTACGCCCCCAGCCCTGATGTCCCCAAAACTACTGAAGGTGGTCAAGCAGTCCCCCAACTCCAGCATGTAGTCCCCTACAACCCTGTTCCCTGCCATCCACAAGCCAACGACCAGCACAGCCTTCTGCACACCTCCATGGCTGGCTGCCGACTGAGCTATCAATGAGCACGTAATGTAAGCGCTCAGTGATAGCTCAGTTGGAGGCCAGTTGTGGAGGTGTGTGGAAGGCTGTGCTGGTTGTTGGCCCAGGCAGGGATGGGCAGAGCATGGTGGGGAGAGACTGCCTGCTGGGGTGGGAGGTCGGTGGACCACTAGACCACTAGGACTATCCCTTCAGTGGTTTTGGAGACATCGGGGATCAGGGCTGGGAGGCTACACTACCAGGGACATTTTCTTTTTATTTTACATGGTGACCAGGGATCGGGGCTGGTGGGGGAGTGTGGTACACTACAGGGACATTATCTTCCTATTTTACATGGCAGTCGGGGCTGGTGGGGGGTGCTACACAACTGAGGATATTTTTACATGGCGATTGGGGCTGGGGGATGCCCTAGACTACTAGGGCTGAATTTCATTTTATAATGGGGGATAGGGGCTAGGGTGCCCTAGACTACTAGGGCTAAATTTCATTTTACAATGGGGGATAGGGGCTAGGGTGCCCTAGACTACTAGGGCTAAATTTCATTCTACCCTCAGAAATTGGGGCTGGGGGGTGCCCTGGACTATCTGGTCTACTTTTCATTTTACATTCAGGGATTGGGGCTGGGAGGGGGTGCTGCAATTTGGCGCAGGGTTCACAACCCTCCCAGAGGATTTCTAAGTACCCTTAGACTGGCCCCATCTCTTTCTCTGCCTCTGTTTGTCTATCCATCCATCTTATACAAATATTAACTGAGGTTGAAAGATATAGTGGAAAAATACTGACCCCAAGGAGTGTCTGACAGCTGTTAACTTACCCTGAGTTGAAGAGTGAGAACAATATGATTACTGAAAGGCAATAATTCGTCTTCGGGGGTTAAGATTTTCCCACTATATCCTGAAACAACTTCTGTCAATATCTGTTTTATAAAACCTTGTGTGAGTTACATTGCCCCTCCCCCCAACCCTCACACCCTTTACATAAATGTAAGTGTATTCTTACGTTTGTTTCAGTGGTGTGGTGATCCTGTTGTAATAAGTAGTTCTGCTGCAGGAGAATACCTCACAGCCCAGTGACTATACCTGGGAGGAAAAGGTGGGAAGGACAAGCTCAGGTTCCCAGAGAATTACAATATTTATATAATTCAGAGTACTGCAGCTGCATGGATGGTGGGAGATTAACACGATGGACCTGTTGCCATTTTCTGTCTAGCGCTTTCTATGTTCATGTGCAGAAAGGTGACATGAGTACAAGGCCTGTTGTGGCTAGGAAAATAACATTTGTAACCCAGAACCCTTTGTTGCCTCTTTGCCGCAACCACACCTATTTCTTACTCAGATCCCTTGTACATCCCATATTGTACTTCAGGACTGCCATACAAACAGCATTAAATACAGCAAGACTTAGTTGTTATGCATTTTTTTAAATTCTTTGGTAATCAGAGAAGGCCCACTGGGCACAAGTGTCTGTTTTCAGGGGCGACTGGGGAGCACTGGTAAAGTTAAGTGACTTGATCAGAGTCATGCAGTATGCAAGTGGAGGTTGTGGGAACCAAACCCAGGTCTGCTGGATGTGCCAAGCTCATTCACAGCTCTTTACTCTAACTTCTAGGCTATACTGACAGCCTTTAACATCTTTATGTTGAAGTCAAACAGAGTCCAGCATTCTCTTTACAAGACCAGTAGGGGTAGATACCAGACAGTAGGAGTAACAAAAAAGTCAGTGATCATTGATCAGGGACCAGAATGCCACCTTCCTCTCCAATCAACCTGTAAGCCCTGGCTTCTCTGGCCAATATCATCCTACACTCATGGGCCTGAGGGATAGAGCACCCGCATTCAGGTAACCAATTCTAATAAATAAGTATTTGAGGGAAGAGATACATGGAAAATATGGGAACTACAGTATAAGGTGAACTGTGTCTGAATAATATGATAATTTCCTACATTTTCTGATGTATGTCAGTAGCTCTTTCACTAGTCCCCCGACAGTAAGGGGTATCATTTATTTATTATTTTGCATTAGAGTGGTGTCTGACACAGCATCTATGCACATAGCAAGTTTCACGGGAATTTTAATGGTAGCTCATTACTGCATCTTCCATCTTCAGGCAGAAAGCTAACATGTTCATTCCCCTTCTGTGGCAGCTGCAGGGGGTGTCAGCCGGGGCCCTTAAATGGATGTGCTGCGGGACGGAGCTGACAGAGTAAAACAGCTGGAGCACGTCAGTAGGTTTATAAAGTGGTAGGTTGATTTATCATCACTTAGTTATCCTGGCAAACCCCCCTCCCAACCCTGAAACAGTAATTGCTTCTGATTCCATACGGTGATGTGGCCCACCGTTGCTCAAGGGCATCTGTTGTGGCAAATATTAGGGCCTGGTCACATGCCATGGTCCTGTTGTTTGTAAATGGAGATTAGGGGTTAGGGACATTTAATAGTTAATACACCTGAACCTCAGACACTGCCGATACCAAAAATCTCAACACACGTTTGTGGCGAGGGCAATAATGTTTCATGTGTTTTATTTGATTACTTAGTACACAAGCTCTTGGGACTTCAGAGGTCATGTCTTAAGACTCTGCACCAGATGCAGGGACCTTAGAGGTCCTGAAAGCTTACAATAACATTCTTCAGACAGTTTAACAAAAGGTAAAACCTCAGGAACGTGTTTGCACAAAATACTTTTTTTTTACTCCCTGCTTATGAAGTCAGGGGTGGGGGGATTGACATGATGGAGCGAGAGTTCCTTCCAACCATAAATTACTACATTAGGGGGTAGTATAGTGCAGTGGTTTAAGGGTCTGAGCCGCAAACCTGGAGACCTGGGTTTGAATCCCACAGCCTCAATTGCATACTGTGTGACACTGAGCAAGTCACTTAACTTCCTTGTGCTCACAGGTCACACCTGTAAACAAGCTTTCAGCTTAGTGTGTCTCTCCTGGTTAAAAACAAACAAACAGACAAAAAAAACATTACTATGTAACCTGTACTGAGTTTTTTCATCTTGACATAGTACCACAAACCTTCAACACAAAAGTCTCAGCACACTGATACCAAAAAATATTAAATGCTGGTACCGTAGCCTCAAACATTATAAATGTTCTGATATTAATTATTTATTTAGATTCTGATTACTGGGTAGGTGCACTAGACAGTACAGTTACACTTTATTTTAAGTGTCCATTTAAATGTAACTAATCATTAATTACATACAACAAGATCTTTACACTGTAGGTACGTTTGTTGCATGCAACTACAAAAGGCACTATAGTGCAGTGGTTTAAGGCTCTGAGCTGTAAATCTGGAGACCTGGGTTTGAATCCCACAGCCTCCACTTGCATACTGTGTGACCCTGAGCAAGTCACTTAACTTCCCTGTGCTCCCAGGTCGCACCTGGAAACAAGCTTTCAGCTTAGTGTGCCACTCCTGGTTAAACAATTGAAAAAAAAAAAAAACATTGCAAATGCAGTTACAGTGTTGTTACACTGTAACTACATTGTAGTTAACTGACACTTAAAGTGTAACCGACAATACATTTCCTATTTCAGGCAGGATCCAGGAGAGTAGAAAAGGAGCCACAATAGCCATACACAATGCAGAAGTCAAGGCAGTGGTTACAAGTAAGTATGTGGCAAGGATCCAGAGATACTGCACATAGCAAACAAGCTGACAAGTCATAATCAGCATTTGAACATCCAAGTAAGGTGCCCACAGTGGATACCAGAACATTAGGGAGTTGAACACAGTGCACTAAAAGGCAAAGAACCTCAGCACAAGAACACTGAGAAAAGGGTTACACAAAAAGGGTGTTGGCAACAAAGGCAGATTTCAAAGAACTAGAAAATCACACAAACCCCAATAATGCAAAGCATCATGGGATGTATATGTACACTCTGGAGCATAGAAGGGACAGGGGGACATGATAGATAGAGTCATTCAAGTATCTGAGGGGAATCAATAAGGATGAGGCAGACGGGGTCTTTAAGCTAAGGAGGGGAAGGGACACCAGGGGGCATGGGCTAAGAATAGAGGGGGGAAGATTTAAGAGGGAAATGAGGAGACACTATTTCACAGAGAGGGTGGTAGTAAAATGGAATGCACTACCAGAATGGGTGGTATCGTAAATCTGTGAACAGCTTCAAAAGGGCATGGGACAGGGAATGGGGGAGAGTGGGGGTGGCAGTGGGATGACAAAGGGGAGGGGGGCAGGGCAGCTGTAAACTAGGGGTGCTAGCTGCACACTCGAGCAGACTTAGATAGACCGGATGGTCTGTTTCTGCTGACACATTCGTATGTTTGTATGTGCAAATCACTGTGCAGAGTCAGGCTGGTTTTGCTTTAAGCAGGAATACAAGGTGCCAAAGAGCCTTTCACACAATTTGCAAAAGCTGAGAACAGAAGACACAGACATGTGTTTTGTCCTGCACAGGACTCATCAGTGTGCCTTGTCTGTATCTCACTTTATGGGAAAATCGAACCGGCAGACAAGAAAACAGTAGCTGTGCTCCCATTTAAGACGGGGTTCGAAAAGACTGATGGGGATAATGTCACCCAGAGCAGATTCTGACAGAAATGGGTTAGTTCCTTGGAACTGGTAAATATTGTTGCTTTCAAAAGAAGTTCTCCGTTTGTCCTATTTTTTTATGTTGGTTGTTGTGGGAATGGGAACAGCTCCAAGGAGAATACATTTAATGCATGAATGGTGTGTGTTAGGGGTTCGGTGGAGGATTTAGATTTTGCATAGTTGCACTAGTGCCCACTGATACATTATGGACAGGCCCAAATGTTTTTTGATGCATTGTGTATTCTCAGTCTTGGGGGCCCACCCAATGAGTCTGACAGCCCCTGGCAATCAGCGTGGCACAGGGTCCACATCTCTCAGTTGCCCCAAATATATAAGGGATATCTCTCATGCACTCATAATTGCCCCACCCCGCATGGAACATGTACTGTCCAACAGGTCAGGATCGGACTCATACAGCAAATTCAAACTTTAAGTCAACGATTCCATACCGTATGGTCCTGTCCACACTGGGACTTTTAAACCATTTTAGTTCTGTTAAAACAGTTCAAAAGGTTATGTCCACATTGTAGTACAGTTAATCCGTGCTACAATCCATGTTACAAAATCATGCTAGAACCCTGCTCAGATTCATTTGAAAAAGCAAGGAAGACCTCCACCCAATGTTTGCTTTTCCATATATATGTAGTTTTTATTCTTTTGCTCCCAGAATAATCTTATTTCATTACATTAACATTTCAGAACCAGCTTGTCCCTTCATCAGAATCTCCTGGGCTGATAAATAAATGCAAAATAGTTTCAATCAATTGTTCGTCTTTAGCTGAAATAAATATTATTTCTATTATATTTCTACATATATCGTAACATGTTTAATACAGAGCAGGGAGAACCCTGCTCAGAGCAAGGTTTTAGCATGGTTTAAACCTAACATGGCTGCCATAAACCATGCTAAAAGACATATAGATGCGATCTGTGTTGTCACACAATTTAAGGCAATCATTTTAACCCTTTACTCCTTTTCTTAGCAGCTGTACAAGGGAAAAAAATAAACGTGCAGGCATTCTGGAACTCAGAATGAACTCCCAATTCTAATGCCAACTTTTTCATTTGAATCCATTATTGCGCTCGGTAGCAAGTATACCAGCATGCTCTGTGGTAGATGCAGTCCTTTGCGGTACCGCCACAATCGTGCTTGGGAAGTTGCTGGGGCAAGCGTGGTGCTGGAGTGCAGTCTGGAAGCTCCAACAAATGTGCTCAAGCACAGAAATAAAAACGTTTTTGAAATAATTTTGAAATACTGATGCCCGCGTGGACATGGTCTATGTTGCTAGTGACTCAAAATGACACTTTGCACAAGTAAAATCATTAGTTTCCAATGCTCTGTGCTCGTGTCTTGCATGGTTGATAAAATGCCCCACATTATGAGGGCTAGTGGCCCACACTTTCCCACATATTGAATGTTGGTGTCCAATATTTCAGTGACAAAATAAGAGGTATACAGGGTCTGCCTTGTGTGTGGCAGTTTTTATCCTTGCCTCCCCTAGTCACACTGTCTCCCTACACAGTTACCCAGCTCTGTACTTTCTAACTGGACACCACTGCAGGCCAATGCTAGAGGACATCTCCTGATATGAAATCCGAAGGCCTATAACTACACTCACTGGCAGGTGTAGGGGTCCCCAACTCTTCCCTGCGGACCACACAAGTCAATGCCATCCATGCACCCCTACCCTTTGTTCACCTGACATGTGCTCTTACTATAACTGAAATGCTTTGGTGCGTGGATGGCACAAAAATAAATCCTAATAAAACAGTTTCTTAAAAGGCTAAAACAGAGCTGGCCCATCAGTGCAGTTGTCGTGCTATGGCACGCAGCACTAGCGACCTAGGATCAGGCGTGATCTCTGGTCGTCAGGGGCTGGCCTGGGGGGGGGGGAGTATCGAGTGTCCCAGAGGATGCTCATCTCCGCTGAAAAGTGAGGGTTATCTTTGCTGCAGCACTGCCCACAGGGTGCCCACAGGTGGTATATATATACATATTATATATATCTATATAAAATAAAGCATGTGATGGTGTGTGTAATGAGAATTTTACACACACCCGAGGTGTTGGATGCTACATAAACCCTGAGAGCAAAGCTTGAGTGGTTTATTTAAGCATTCAATTCGAGTTTCACACACCACCACATGTTTTATTTTATATCATTGCTGGGGAGTGTTTTTTTTAGCCATAGCAATTATATAAAATAAAAATACATCGCTGTTTAGCTGCGGTCCGGTCTGTTGTCAGCGTGGTCTGTGGTCCAGGGCTGTGGAAATCTTTCCTTCCTTTCTGATTTTTGTTTAAATTCAAGTAATGAGTTTTAAATAACAGGCAGGGCTAAGTTTCAAATATAACAGCCCAGTCTGTTTGTTTTTGAAAAATGTACTTACCGGCGAGGGTAGAGTGAGTGGTGGTGCATCTCTCAGTGGGAGGGAGAACGGGAAGACAGACAGCTGGCCCATGCCCATAGCGATGGAAACCCGGTGCATGTTTGCTGTTATAAATACTCCTTTATAGTGGCAAATTATAAACCGGGTTTCCTTAAGGGAAAAAATGCTCCCCAGCAATTATATAAAATAAAACATGGAGTGGTGTGTAAAACTTTCATTTCACACACACCCTCGGTGTTGGATGCTTAAATAAACCCCTCGAGCTTTGCTCTTGGGGTTTATGTAGCATCCAGCACTTTGGGTGTGTGTGTAAAATTCTCATTACACACACCACCCCATGCTTTATTCTATATTTAATGCATAGCCAGGTGATGTCTCTCAGCCAATTAAATTTCTAGATTTCTTCTTGCTATGTTATAAAAAAGTTATTATATAAGCGGTATAGACAATTCATAACTGTGTATGTTTAAACTTTTCAGGCTTTATAGGTTTCCAAAAATGTTTGGAAAGGATCCCATATAATATTGTATGTATTTAATCTTTCTTGAGCCATTGAGCTGATTTATTCATTAAAGGCTAATGTGCCTATATATTGAAGTCACTCTTACATAGTGGGTGTATATGGGGTTTTCCAGAATAAAAGGGTTAGTTTCTTAAATTCAAAGCAAGCAGAAAGTATCCAATATTGTGCATTCTTAGGTAGAGCATATAACTGAGAGCATTCTCCTAATATTTGTAGGTTAGGTGAGAAAAATAAGTTGTTAAAAACTTTGCTCTGATGGTTTTATCCCAGGTGGATTCATGGATACCTTGGATAGTTACTGTGGATACCAGGAGGTCAGATCCTTGGTCAAATGTCGATGCCATCCAATGCATCTGAAATCCAGCCAAAGTGATGGTATTCAATGGTGTATGACCTGATAGAATACTATCTGAAAAACACGACTAAGCATCTGTGTTATGTTTCTGGAGCCCACAAGAGCACTGCATGTAGCCCAGGGAAACTTACAGTCCAATAAGAGAAACATCTGAAAAATACCGTAAACAAATGAGAGTTGTGATGTGTTAGAAACTCAAAGGCTTGAACGTTGCTTTCTGTAGGGCAACAACATTCCACCTCTGTCCTTATGTAACTCTCATCTGTCCTGCTCACCATCGTAGCTGCGTCAAGGCTGTATACCACTGTGAAATATTATACCTGAACCATAGTACACTAGTCACAGATAATGCCCTTTTCTGTGTCAATATTTACCTTCTGTTTTTGACACTAGGTAATCCATTCTGTGTGTAAATCTGCAGGGGATAACATGTGATTTTAGCTCTGTTTACATGGTGGGCAGTTTCCTGAGTGAAAACAGGGTCAGAATAGAGTAGTTCACTCTGCAGGTGATGGTGCCTGTAAAACACGTTCACCCAACACCTTGGCTCGTATGCACATTGCAAATCAGGAATTTCCATATGGAGAATTCATAGGCTATGCCTCTGGTTCAGGGAGGCAGCAGGTGACACTCATCACACCCCCTCTGAGTGGTACTTAAAGCACACATGACCAAGCATCCCTCGCATGCACAGAGTTTTTGTTGCCACCATCATCGCCTCCTCCTCCTCCTGTGAGGCTCCTCTGTAGCTACTTGGGGTTTGGACTTTCTTCCTCAAGGTGCCTTTGATCTCTGGGACCTCATTCCTGTGACACCAACAGGGGTTGGAGCACTTTCTTGAGAGTTTCTGCAACTTTATGGCACCGCAAAAGTTGCAGGAACAGTGAGAGCATAAGCTAAAATACAAACAAGTTGCACAAGCAGACACATACAACTACTTGCCCCTCCTAACCACAACTCTGTAGGAGCAGCAGACACATACAACTACTCGTCCCTCCTAACCACACCTCTGTAGGAGCAGCAGACACATACAACTGCTCGCCCTTTCTAACCACACCTCTGTAGGAGCAGCAGATACATACAACTGCTCGCCCCTCCTAACCACACCTCTGTAGGAGCAGCAGACACATACAACTGCTCGCCCCTCCTAACCACATCCCTGTAGCAGCAGCAGACACATACAACTGCTCGCCCCTCCTAACCACACCTCTGTAGGAGCAACAGACACATACAACTGCTCGCCCCTCCTAACCACACCTCTGTAGGAGCAACAGACACATACAACTGCTCGCCCCTCCTAACCACACCTCTGTAGGAGCAGCAGATACATACAACTGCTCGCCCCTCCTAACCACACCTCTGTAGGAGCAGCAGACACATACAACTACTCGTCCCTCCTAACCACACCTCTGTAGGAGCAGCAGACACATACAACTGCTCGCCCTTTCTAACCACACCTCTGTAGGAGCAGCAGATACATACAACTGTTCGCCCCTCCTAACCACACCTCTGTAGGAGCAGCAGACACATACAACTGCTCACCCCTTCTAACCACACCTCTGTAGGAGCAGCAGACACATACAACTGCTCGCCCTTTCTAACCACACCTCTGTAGGAGCAGCAGATACATACAACTGCTCGCCCCTTCTAACCACACCTCTGTAGGAGCAGCAGACACATACAACTACTCGTCCCTCCTAACCACACCTCTGTAGGAGCAGCAGACACATACAACTGCTCGCCCTTTCTAACCACACCTCTGTAGGAGCAGCAGATACATACAACTGCTCGCCCCTCCTAACCACACCTCTGTAGGAGCAGCAGACACATACAACTGCTCGCCCCTTCTAACCACACCTCTGTAGGAGCAACAGACACATACAACTGCTCGCCCCTCCTAACCACACCTCTGTAGGAGCAGCAGACACATACAACTGCTCGCCCCTCCTAACCACATCCCTGTAGCAGCAGCAGACACATACAACTGCTCGCCCCTCCTAACCACACCTCTGTAGGAGCAACAGACACATACAACTGCTCGCCCCTCCTAACCACACCTCTGTAGGAGCAGTAGACACATACAACTGCTCGCCCCTCCTAACCACACCTCTGTAGCAGCAGCAGACACATACAACTGCTCGCCCTCCCTAGCCACACCTCTGTAGCAGCAGCAGACAAATACAACTGCTCACCCCTCCTAACCACACCTCTGTAGGAGCAGCAGACACATACAACTGCTCGCCCTCCTAACCACACCTCTGTAGGAGCAGCAGACACATACAACTACTCACCACTCCTAACCACACTTCTGTAGGAGCAGCAGACACATACAACTGCTCGCCCCTCCTAACCACACCTCTGTAGGAGCAGCAGACACATACAACTGCTCACCCCTTCTAACCACACCTCTGTAGGGGCAGCAGACACATACAACTGCTCGCCCCTCCTCACCACACCTCTGTAGGAGCAGCAGACACATACAACTGCTCACCCCTCCTAACCACACCTCTGTAGGAGCAGCAGACACATACAACTGCTCGCCCCTCCTAACCACACCTCTGTAGGAGCAGCAGACACATACAACTACTCACCACTCCTAACCACACCTCTGTAGGAGCAGCAGACACATACAACTGCTCGTCCCCTCCTCACCACACCTCTGTAGGGGCAGCAGATACATACAACTACTCGCTCCTCCTAACCACACCTCTGTAGGAGCAACAGACACATACAACTACTCACCCCTCCTAACCACACCTCTGTAGGGGCAGCAGATACATACAACTGCTCGCCCTCCCTAGCCACACCTCTGTAGCAGCAGCAGACATACAACTGCTCACCCTCCTAACCACACCTCTGTAGGAGCAGCAGACACATACAACTGCTCGCCCTCCTAACCACACACCTCTGTAGGAGCAGCAGACACATACAACTGCTCACCCCTTCTAACCACACCTCTGTAGGAGCAACAGACACATACAACTGCTCGCCCCTCCTAACCACACCTCTGTAGGAGCAGCAGATACATACAACTACTCGCCCTCCCTAGCCACACCTCTGTAGGAGCAGCAGACACATACAACTGCTCGCCCCTCCTAACCACACCTCTGTAGCAGCAGCAGACACATACAACTGCTCACCCTCCCTAGCCACACCTCTTTAGCAGCAGCAGACACATACAACTGCTCACCCCTCCTAACCACACCTCTGTAGGAGCAGCAGACACATACAACTGCTTGCCCCTCCTAACCACACCTCTGTAGGAGCAGCAGACACATACAACTACTCACCACTCCTAACCACACTTCTGTAGGAGCAGCAGACACATACAACTACTCGTCCCTCCTAACCACACCTCTGTAGGAGCAGCAGACACATACAACTGCTCGCCCTTCTAACCACACCTCTGTAGGAGCAACAGACACATACAACTGCTCGCCTCCTACCACACCTCTGTAGGAGCAGCAGATACAATACTCGCCTCCCAACCACACCTCTGTAGGAGCAGAGACACACAACTGCTCGCCTCCTAACCACACCTCTGTAGAGCAGCAGACACAACTGCTCGCCTCCTCTAACCACACCTCTGTAGAGCAGCAGACACATACAACTGCTCACCCCTCCTAACCACACCTCTGTAGGAGCAGCAGACACATACAACTGCTCGCCCCTCCTAACCACACCTCTGTAGGAGCAGCAGACACATACAACTGCTCACCCTCCTAACCACACCTCTGTAGGAGCAGCAGACACATACAACTGCTCGCCCTCCTACCACACCTCTGTAGGGGCAGCAGACACATACAACTACTCGCCCTCCTAACCACACACCTCTGTAGGAGCAGCAGACACATACAACTACTCACCCTCCTAACCACACCTCTGTAGGGCAGCAGATACATACAACTGCTCGCCTCCCTAGCCACACCTCTGTAGCAGCAGCAGACACATACAACTGCTCACCCCTCCTAACCACACCTCTGTAGGAGCAGCAGACACATACAACTGCTCGACCCTCCTAATCACACCTCTGTAGGAGCAGCAGACACATACAACTGCTCGCCCCTTCTAACCACACCTCTGTAGGGCAGCAGACACATACAACTGCTCGCCCCTCCTCACCACACCTCTGTAGGAGCAGCAGACACATACAACTGCTCACCCTCCTAACCACACCTCTGTAGGAGCAGCAGACACATACAACTGCTCGCCCTCCTAACCACACCTCTGTAGGAGCAGCAGACACATACAACTACTCACCACTCTAACCACACCTCTGTAGGAGCAGCAGACACCAACTGCTCGTCCCTCCTCACCACACCTCTGTAGGGCAGCAGATACATACAACTACGCTCCTCCTAACCACACCTCTGTAGGAGCAACAGACACATACAACTACTCACCCCTCCTAACCACACCTCTGTAGGGGCAGCAGATACATACAACTGCTCGCCCTCCCTAGCCACACCTCTGTAGCAGCAGCAGACACATACAACTGCTCACCCTCCTAACCACACCTCTGTAGGAGCAGCAGACACATACAACTGCTCGCCCCTCCTAACCACACCTCTGTAGGAGCAGCAGACACATACAACTGCTCGCCCTTTCTAACCACACCTCTGTAGGGGCAGCAGATACATACAACTGCTCGCCCATCCTAACCACACCTCTGTAGGAGCAGCAGACACATACAACTGCTCGCCCTTTCTAACCACACCTCTGTAGGGGCAGCAGATACATACAACTACTCGCTCCTCCTAACCACACCTCTGTAGGAGCAACAGACACATACAACTACTCACCCCTCCTAACCACACCTCTGTAGGGGCAGCAGATACATACAACTGCTCGCCCTCCCTAGCCACACCTCTGTAGCAGCAGCAGACACATACAACTGCTCACCTCTCCTAACCACACCTCTGTAGGAGCAGCAGACACATACAACTGCTCGCCCTCTAACTACACCTCTGTGAGGAGCAGCAGACACATACAACTGCTCGCCCTTTCTAACCACACCTCTGTAGGGGCAGCAGATACATACAACTGCTCGCCCATCCTAACCACACCTCTGTAGGAGCAGCAGACACATACAACTGCTCACCCTTTCTAACCACACCTCTGTAGGAGCCCAATGATCCTTTTAGTTTATACATTTTGGGATGAAGTAGGATGATCATATTGAAAAAGAGATACATTTTATAGTCGATTGGACTGAAGCAAAATGAGGTCAATTACATTGCTCAAGATCAAACTGTACGTATACACATGGTGTGCCACAGGGGGTACTACCCTTTTTCTTAATAAAGAGTTTTTTATATTTTAACCATAGCGGTTACTTCTGTTTGGTATTCGTGAGCCCGCCTTTCTACTGTGTACATGTACTTGCTGTTGGCGAGGCTCTGACTTAAAAACTCCCTCAAACCGTGTTTTGTTTGTTTTCATTCAAGATCATACTTTTCAACCTTTCTTCACAAGACAATGGGACACTGGCCTTTGTCCCTCTTACAGATATACACAGTTATTTTCTCAAGATATGAATTACTCGTCCAGTGTCTATTAAGTAACTATAGTATAGTGTATAGTTACTCTGTTATAGTGTATAGATTTCAACACACATAATTTTCTTGATATGGTACAGTTCAGAGGTCAGGAAAAAACTTATGGTATCATTCTGATGTCAAAACGATACCATAACAACTTTTCATCCATGACTTGCCACCTCATTGGCTGAAGATGCAAACAAAAAAAACTTGGAGGGGGGAATGGTGGTGGCAGTTAGCGAGCACCGAGCGGTGGAATGAGTCTGTTTGGACACAGACAGCCATAGACTATGTGTTACCAAACTGAACTCCTTTTCTTAGTGTTTTTGTTAACACTGTGACCACAGATGAGTAGGAGTGATGGAACACTGTCAGAACTAATGCCAGAGAACCTGCCATGCTGGAGTCAGCAGGAGCAACATAATCAATTCAAAACTCTCAATCTCCCCAGCTCCACAAACGCCATGGGTCAAACCAAACTGCGCCACTGTCTTTTTTCTTTCTGTCTTGAACCATACACTATAAAAAACAATGGATGGGTTGCCATCCACAACTAAGGCAGAGTTTCCATCTCGGGAAGTGATGACATCATAGAGACCTCTCGAGCTTCGCTCTCTGGTCTCACCTGAGTAGCATCACCTCAGAGATGCCAACACAGCCTTGCTGTGGATGGTCACCCAGTCACTATCTTACATGTCACCTTTTTGCATTATTGTATTGTAGTTTTTAAATCAATAAAAATTTATGAAATTAAAAAAATTACACGGGCCTGTGGGATACCTACATCTTTTTCATGAATATCATTTTAATTAAATTTTCATATGAAGGTATACAAAATCCAAATACGTTACCAATTTAATGCTAACTAGTTATGGAGCTCCATGCAAGGATATTCTGCAAATCTCTGTTGCTCCAATAAAAGGCATCAAATCACCTATTTTGTGCATTAATTAACAATTAAGTGAGTTCATCTCATAAACTTAAGAACATATAAAAATACAGATACAATATAATAACATCTAATAAAATAAAATGTGCATATACTATACTTAGTTATATCTTCTAAAACTGTTAAGTTCATTACATTTGTAAACATGCTAAAGCAGACGCTCAGAACGCTTTGGTAATCATAGCACATATGCTCACAAAGCTTGCTGTTCATTGAGTGACACTGACTGTGAGGGATAAACTGAGGGACTTCCTCCCTCCCTCATAATTTGAGGCAGTGGAGTGGGTTGCTGTTCCACCATTGGCAGGTTTCCGCTCCATAGTGTCGTCCGTGTCCATAACATTTACTGGTACCACTTCCCACTTGACAACGACTATAGGTATTCCTATAAGTTAAAATGGGCCATGAAATTCCTTTAACCTTATTGGTCACATGACCATTAATTATTTTCTTACAGCCATGCACCTCACCTGAACTACTAATATTTTGAACAAAAGTCCATTTTATATGTGGGAGAACACACTCTAGGGTGTGCAGCCATAAGGATATAATGCACTTGTCAGGTGGTTGAGACACTCAGGTATGCCTCATGCTTAACAACCACCCAAGACGCTCATTATTTTCTTATAACTGCACACCCTGTCATGTGTTGCCCCATGCATATTAAAAGTTGCAGCTGCCTGGATGACAGTAGACAAACATAACGGACCATCCTCTGTCTTATTTTTTCGTCTCACATTTCCTAAGGTCTGAGTGACAAAACTGAGACAGTTACATTGAGCCAGCTAGACTGGATATAAAAAGTTGTGTCTTATTTATTTATTTATTCATTCATTCTCGGATTACAATACCTTTGAGCACATAACAGCTCTTTTACAAAGGTTCCACATCAGTGGGAAGGGTGACAGACATACAACGGATGGTATTACATAAAATATTGACAAGAAAGTATTTAAAATGACAATATGACATTAATATTGCAACTAAAATTAAAACTATGACTCGGTAGGAAATCAAAAATAACCTAATAAAAGGAGGCAGCTCAAGGTGCTTTGTCAGGTAGGTATAGGTAGATTTGGATGAACAAAAGTTCAGGTAAGTGAAGATAAACAGTGGAAAGAAGGTTAAGGGTGAGAGGGGTGAGATGAAAGAAGGATCGGGGAAGGAGACAGAAAATAAGGCAGAGCCGTTAGGGTGAAAGTGGTCATTCACAGAGAAAAGGGGAGAAGTAGGTACACAAGGATTTGTCAATACTGCTGAGGTACTGGCATGTCAGTTGAAACAGTCACAGGAACTGTCCACTGTAAGATGCGGATGAAGAGGGACCACATTGCCTATGTGACATTCCCTGTGCTGTCAGTGTAATGGAGAACTGTGCTAAATCTCTAAGTTCTTTTTTTCCCTGTACAAGCAGTGCTTTGAATCCTAGTTCCATTTCTTTTATTGTTTGATGTTCAATAAAACTCAGTGGCTGGTTCTGATTTGCTCACTGATGGTAAAGGTTTTATGTGATAAGGGGGAGAACCTTATCTCGCCAACTAAAAAAATCAACTTAAAAAATGCCGGACATCAAAAGGGTGCCTAACTTTACCGCGACTGTCGCAAATAGTAACAGTCGCTTACTCCATTACTGAAAACAGCCATAATAAGTATTTTTTTATGTGAGGGCAAGCCCCCCACACCCCCCAAACTAAATATAATCAACTCTACGGGGTGCGGACTTAGGGGTAAAAAACCAAAAAAGAAAGAAAAAAGATTCTGACTCCTAGCGCCAGACTCAAGCCCAGGTCTGCTAGCTTGAGGGGTGGTGGCTTACGCTACTATGCTAAATGGCCAGCTCGGCAGAGTTTGGCCAAACAACATGCTCCAGTCACTCTACAGGATATAGTGATCTTTTCAGTACTTGCTGTAACTATGAGCAGTATTACTGAGTCGCCCATATTGAGCCGTTCAATAATACTCACTCATATCACTGTATATCATGGTGGATACTGTGTTAGAACTTGATGATGTAGGCTATGCCTCTTTTAACCCCAGAATTCCGTTGTAGAGCTAAGATGCATTGTGCTAACAATGTAAGAGTTCAGCAAGGACATAAATGACATCACATAGTTCTGAAATGTCCAAAACACCCATGGAATTTAATCAAAGCTCAGTAACGATGAAACAGTAACAGAATGTGAACCAGTAGATGATTGACAGCTTCAACGGGAAATACAGGCTGGCTTTAAAACAGAATTAGCAGTGTCAATAGCTCAGAAGGTTGCACACTCACCCCCAAGGGTGCAAGATTGGAAGGTTGTGGGGTCTAGCCCCACACCAGAAACTTGTGGTAAAATACAGTAGCATGAGGGGGGTGCTTCACTCCTGAGGTGCCAGCGAGGGCTTCACTCTTGAAATGCCTGGGGGGGAGGTGCTGCACTCCTGAGGTGCTGTCTTTTGCATCAGATGTTAAACTGAGGTCCCATTTGCCTTTTCTGGTGGTTGCTCAGGTGGACATTAAAGATCCCATGGCCCCCGCTCACTCTAGATTATGGTTACTTAAACTGGGAAAGATACTCCCTGCAGTATGTAATTTCTTGCAGATAATGTGGTCCAAAAGCTTACTACCCTACAACCCCAGTATAATCTACAGCAAACGGAGTTCTACTGTTACCTCCAGATTTGGTACTACATCCTTTTGCTCTCAATCAGTGTCTCTTCTCCAGAACAATATCCTCCAATAATGACTTATTGCATAAATTTCTTACGTTCTGGGGACAGTTCACATATGATCTCTCAGTTATACCAGCACCTACAATCTGCTGCAGGGGGAAACTCCCTGGACATAGCAGAAGGAAGGCTGGAAGAGATAGGCCAGCCAATGATGAAGGTGGACTTTGAACGTGCCTGCCAAATGGCTGCCACAGTCACCAGCTCTCATCAATGGAGAGAATACACCTGGAAACAATTAACTAGACACTTTTGGACTCTGCTGATAACAGCACATTACCTTCCAACCTATTCCTCAATCTGCTGGAGGGGCTGTGGTTAAACAAAGGCTATTCATTATCATATTATGTGGGCATGCCCCTGACTGCAGCCTTTCTTACATTACCTTGAGAGTAAGCTCATGGAATTTTTTGGAAGACCACTAACATTTACCCCAGCACAGTTCCTCCTCCTCCTCTAACATCCTAGGGGTCTGAATGATCCAATATCTTGCTACCTTCTGAGGATATTTATCATGGTTGCCAAAAAGACAATCACAAAATGTTGGTTCCTCCCACAATTCCAAGTGTCAACTCATAGAGGACTATGATCAATGGTATCTATCAAATGGAGAGGATAACCCATCCACTGAATGATCAAGAGGAACAACTCTCCTCATGTTGCAATGTGAGGCTCCTTCACGTCAAGGGCAAAGACCCCTCCCTGGTCTCTCAGACTGTTCTAGATCAGAAATATAGATGCTCCTAATATTAGTTAACTTATCAATAATCTAGATGCCCTAAGGTAATTTGTAGCACCAATAAACTAGTTCTGATCATGGGCCCCTTGTTGCCACCCCCTTTGATTTGCACCTCCTCCTCCCCACCGTATCCACACCAGGGCAATAGGTGAAAAAATGAGGGTCTGCCTGGTAGGTATCCTTGAATGCCAAAAAGAGGGGGGGAGGCCGAGAAGTCATGGGCTAACCTGAAGAAAGCAATGTCAATGGTCATGGAGCAATGCACCAGGAGGGTAAGTAAGGCTAAAAAGAGAAGAAACTCACTTTGGTTCACAAGAGAGATGCAACCAAGGTGAGGGAGAAAAAGCTAGCTTTCAAAGAATTCAAAGAGATCAGGTGTGAAAAGGGCAAAGAAACGTTATAAAAGAAACTGAGGGAGGCAGGTAAAGTAACAAGGAAGGCTAAAGCGGAAACAGAAGAAAGGATAGCACAGGGAGTAAAAACAATTGACGCAACTTTTTTAGATATATCAGGGAGAAAAAAAGAAATAGGGGGAGAGTGTAAGACTCACAAAAGAGGAGGGTGGGCTAGTGGAGGAGGACAGCGAAACGGCAGAGGTCCTAAATAAGTACTTCTGCTCGGATTTCATGAAGGAAGACAAGGGAAATAGACGCACACTAATAAAAAAAGACATATAGATACCAGATGTGGATATGAGCCCTTTCACAGAAGAACAAGTGCTAACAGTACTAAACAAGCTAAAGATGTGAACCACCCCTCGCTACTTTACACAGTTAGCTGCCCCTGGCACCCATAACTGAGCACAGACTTCAGGAACACATTTAGAAATGGTACCATCCCTAGCTTTGGGAATGTATACCAGGCTCATTATTTCTAGAGATCAAAAGGGGTGGGGGTGTACAAAAGCAAATATGACCTATTAGGTATTTACAGAACCAGGTTCTGAGGACAGAATTTTTTGCTAGGGCTATGCTAGAACTATACTTCTGCAGGGGTACCCAGTAACTCCACACAGAAAGCAATAAGGTAACTGTCCAAACCATAGTTGGGGTTCTAGAGTGTGACTTTATTCCAAAAGATGCTCTTTAAAGCAAAGGTGGACCCCCAAGGTTTACACATTGTGGCACTAAGAACTTGCAGAAAAACAGCCAACTGTATCAGTTAGAAACTCTACGTATTCCTATATTTCATAGGACATTGCACATCTTGTACTGGTATCCCATATGTCAAAGGACTTTTAAACTCTCTCCCAGTGGCACTGGCCACAACTGGAAATACTTCTAGTGGCACTGGCCACAACATGAACATTTCTTTTAGTGGCACTAGCCACACGTGAACATTTCTTCTAATGGCACTGGCCACAACTGAACATAAATTTGCCGACTGACCTCTTTCACCTTGTGTTCCCATTTCTCATAGGACAATTACATTTCTTCCAGTGGCACTAGACACAACTGGAAATATTTCTAGTGGCACTGGCCACACTGAACATACATTTGGCTAATAACTAGCACAACCTACTTCAGGGGGTAAAATCCTCTTCAGACATTGGCCACTATGTCTAAAGTAACCAGGCGCCCATACTGAACCTGCAGTCCTGAACTGGTTACTCCAGATGGGGCTGCCCACCCTTTGCTCCCAAATCCATACCCAGCCATTCTTTCAGAGTTACACCTTAAACATCTTGAACACACTTCGAGAATGCTTAATTGAATGAACTTTTGCATCCAGCATTTAAAAACACTACACTGGTAGTGTGAGAACTAAAGTCCTGAACAAAGTGAATTAGTCATACATCCGGACCTCACACTTGTCAGCCAACTTTAAACTGAGAGCAGTCTTAAACTTCTGAACAGGTGTACATTACCCTCTTAGTCAGAGAAAACAGCACAGCACAGGTACTCACTTTCTGCAGCAAACAAAGTCAGATCCTACTCACTGTTAGAACATTACAGGCAGCTTCAAACCTCCAGGATCAAAAAAGGGATTGCCCCTAGGATCCATCCACTAGCAGTCCTTTTCACCCCTCCGGGGATGAAAATCAGGAGATCCTGCTGTAGACAACAGTTTCCACCACTTCTCTTGGCAAAATGGAGAATTTCAGAACTAGGGTGAGAAAGCAGGCTCTCCCCAGAGCCCTCAGCTGAGCACTCCTCACACTTCAAACTGCAGCTCCAATTGACTACTGTCTCAAGATTCTAAACTCCCCAGTCACAGCCGCTGAGCCTTATGCTGCTGCGAGAGTTCTAAATGAGCTCATCTCTCTCATCTCAGTTGAGGCCAAGTAAACAAGAGAGTGAGTAGGTGAAAAACCCATTTAACCAGTTAATCACCAGCTGCCTTTCCATACCTAGCACTGACACTGAGGGGATTCTAGTAACCCCAGGGGACTGGGTGGTTACAGGTGGATAAGGTCATGGGCCCAGATGAGATACACCCAAGAGTCCTGAAGGAGCTAGTACGTGAACTAGTGGCTCCTTTGACTGAAATATTCGCCAAATCCCTGAATAATGGGGTGGTTTCAGAAGATTGGAGGAGGGCAACAGTTGTATCTCTCCATAAGTCGGAAGCAGGAAGAAGGCAGATGACTACCAGACAGTCAGCCTCACTCTGTGGTGGGCAAACTGATGGGGTCGCTACTCAAGGAAAGGGTACTAGAGTTTCTGGAAAAAAATGAGCAGGATAACATAAAGCAGCATGGCTTCATAACAGGCAGATTGTGCCAAACTAACCTAACTGACTTTTTTGACTGGGTCACTCGGATAATAGACCAGGGGGGCGCGGTGGATGTGGTCTACCTGAACTTCAGAAAAGCATTCGACTCTGTCCCACACAGAAGGCTGATAAATAAATTGGATAGCATGGGTGTAGGGCAGGGGGTAGAAAACGAGATAAGAAACTGGCTGGGTGGAAGGACGCAGAAGGTACAGGTGAATGGCACATTGTCTGAAGAGAGGGAGGTGACCAGCAGAGTGCCACAGGGGTCGGTGCTGGGACCTTGACTCTTCAATGTTTTCATTAGCGACATCGCCAAAGGGTTGGAAGGGAAGTTGTGTCTATTAGTGGACAACCCCAAGATTTGCAATAGAGTGGATACCCCTGTGGGGGTGAAGAAAATGGAAATGCACCTAGAAAAGCTGGAGACATGGTTAAGGACATGGCAACTGAAATTCAATGCAAGGAAGTGTAAAATCACGCACATAGGTAAAGGCTACCCAACAAGGGAGTACAACCTGGGGGGGAGGGGACCTGGCAGCAACTAAACAGGAAAGGGACCTGGATGTCATTATATCAGAGGACTTAAAGGTGGCAAAACTGTGTGAAAAGGCTGCACTGAAGGCTAGCGGTATGCTGGGGTGCATCGGGAGGGGCATAATGAGCAGAGGTGGTACTGCCACTGTATAAGTCCCTGGTGAGACCCCAGCTGGAATAATGAGTCCATTTCTGGAGGCTGCACCTCAGGAAGGACATAGACAGGTTAGAGATGGTACAGAGGAAGACTACAAAGATGATACAGGGACTGCACCAAAAGCCATATGAGGAAAGACTAAAAGAACTTAACTTGTGCTCCCTCGAACAAAGGAGTGAGAGGGGTGATGTGACAGAGACATTTAAGTACAATAGCGTGCATACGCAGGACCTCTTTCAGGTCAGAGACTGCATGCGAACCAGTGGACACAACATGAGATTGCAAGGAGGGAAGTTCAGGGGCCACATGAGGAAGTACTTTTATACCGAGAGGGTGGTGGAACCTTGGAACAGCTTGCCCTAGGAGGTCATGGGGGCAAAAACTGTTATGGAATTTAAGAATGTGTGGGATAAATACAAGGGGATCATCAAGAAATAAGGCATATGGGGGGTAGGGTATGGGCAGACTAGATGGATCAAGTGGTCCCCATCTACTGTCACATTCTATATATCTATGTAAGTTACTGGAGGCGAATATGTGACAACCTTTAGTAGATGTTATGCCCTTCACCCCCAAGCTATCCCTAAAGGGGACAAAGAGGTTGTTCAGAATGAGTTGTGCAGTGATTCTAATATGACTGTTGTAACTACAGAAGCCAAGTGTAAAGCAACCTTTCAGTGAAACATATACTTGTACTGCATTGACCTAAAAAAAAATTCTAATAGAAAGTATATTAACAATAAAAAAAGATCCCATAGCACTTCTTGGAAAGAGTAGGGGAATTTCCCTGGTATGCTGGCTAAATTTCCCCCTTTCACTAAAAAAATATCACTAACAGCTTAACCTGCACTTTGCATTTACCCCCCAGCTGGGATTAGTTTAAAAACAGGCAGAATTGTCTAGCCCTCATTTCAACAAAAACAAAATGAATACTGCCTCAACCTCCTATAACCCAACAAACGCAGCCTAGGTATTTATGCCCACCTAGTGCAGTAAGGATTCCAGAATCGCCATCCTGATGGGCAGGTTTTATGAAAAATGCCTGTTTTCCTCCTTCCCTCTCCCTCCCTCTTTCCCTCCCACTTTCCTTTCTTCCCATTCTCCCTCCTTCAACATGCTGTTTATTGCTGATGGAGGGGAGGACAGTGGTGTAGGGAGGGAAGATTCAGAGTGGATTAGTCTACTAAGGTTGAACTAATATGAGTTTAAAAAGGGCTTACCAAACAAAATAAAAAGCAATTTCACGGTGCTACGATCTACATTCATTTGGATTTTTTTTTAAGAGGACCTGAAATCCTGAACAGCTGGAAGGTAGCCAGCATGCAGGAGTCACGACTGGTTAGATCTAGCTTAGCAGGAGGTGAAAGATGTCAAGAGGAACACAAGTACAGCAGAATGTCCTTTAAGCTGGTGCTGTTAAAGCTGCATTTCATATAGTGTCGACAACTCTTACCTACCATATACCTTTTTGCTTTATTATAGATTTTTTTTATTCTGGGTTGCACAGGCTTAGCCTCTACTCTTCCTAACCTCCATTCTCTGTTCCAACACTGCCAGCATGGGGGAGTTCTCAGGGCAGCAGCTCATGCACAACACAGCATGACAGAGCCAGTGACCAATAGGCCATCACACCTAAATAATGCAGGGTTAGGCACATGGGCTGGGCCACTTCTTGTCATTATATTCTATGCTTCTAAATAATCGGCCATTGTTACATGGTGGAGGGGAGGGGACAGTGCCATTCTTCTGCTGTCCTATCCTGTCTGTTTCTTCCCAATTCTAAAGACTCACCAGTTGTATTTGGGAGAAGGCAGTCTGTGCAAAGCAGTACAATCTAGTAGTGAAAGCTGTGAATAACAGTCAAAGGCAATACAGCCATCTAGTGATGAAAGCCATGAATAGCAGTCAAAAGCAATGCAGCCATCTAGTGGTGAAATCTGAGTATAACAGTCAGAAGCAATACAGTCATTTAGTGGTGGTTTATGGGACAGCAGGTATAAAGTTGAAGGCACTCCTTAACCTCCCAGCCATGGGATCTTCTCATCGGCTGAATGGTTAGAGTGGCTGCCTTCAGGACTCAGGGTCTCCTGTTTGATTCTCAGCAAGGACTGGAGGTGTGTTTGCCAAAGTAGAGGGGCAGATGCAATGCCATTCACCTCCCATATAGTGATTCCACTGTCACTGTGCTGGGTCATCGGGTGAGGGCAAATGTCCTGTGGTCACCCATGATGTCAAGGCCGCTCCTTCCCATCCCTCCAAAGAATGTGCTCTAACAGCGGGGCATACAGGTGCCCTCCCCAGAGTATGAACATGATGCCTCTGCAGCACACCCAAATTCCTCCTGCCTAGGGTGGAGAGTCAGACTTGGGATGCAAAGTCAGGGCTCCCACTGGTGGTACATTATGCTACTGCAGCCCTGTCTGGCCTGGCAGTATGTACCTTTGCATTCCATTTAAAATTGCCCTTTTTACCCTGTCTTGTAAAAATGACCCTTTTCCATATTTTGAATCTGGTTTAGCATTGTATTTAAAATTAGTAATATAACTAAAGGAGAGCTTACATTGTGTGGCCTTCAGCTGGTTTTGATGTTGCTACTGTCCCATAAGGTCAGGGAGCAGTGTCTGTTGCATGCTATTTCATCATGTTTAGTTTTGTGGCCTGGAGTTACCTCTGATGCCCTTCAGTAACCCATAAGGTCAGGGAGCAGTGTCTGTTGCAAGCTAGTTCACAGTGTTTAGTTTTGTGGTCTGGAGTTACCCCTGATGTCCCCCAGTGTCCTGTAAGGTCAGGGAGCAGTGTCTATTGCATGCCAGTTCACCACGTTTTGTTCTGTGGTCTGGAGTAAACCTTGATGTCCCCCAGTGTCCCATAAGGTCTGAAAGCAGTGTCTATTGCATGCTAGTTTGCCATGTTTAATTTTGTGGCCTTAACGCCTAACGTTCCTCAGTGTCCCATAAATTCAGAGAGCAATGTCTGTTGCATGCTAGTTCACCATGTTTAGTTTTGTAGCCTGGCGTTACCCCTGATGTCCCCCAAGTAGTGTTTATCCTGTCACCCCCACCTGCACCTTGTGATTCATTCTATCCTCCTGCACAGTAGCATTTATCTTAGTCCCTCTGTCTACACTTTGGCATTATAATCCTACCCCCCTGCACTGCAGTGCTATAGTCTACGGTCCCTGCGTGTACCTTGTTGTTTATCTGATCCTCCCCCTTCCTGCACCATGGCGTTGATCCCGTCTTCCCTTTTGCTGACACCTTGGTGCTTATGTTATACTCACTGCACTGTGGTGTTTATCCTATCTTCCCACCTGCACCTTGCCATTTACCTTAACACCTGGTACTGTGGTGTTTATCCTATCTTCCCACCTGCACCTTGCCATTTACCTTAACACCTGGTACTGTGGTGTTTATCCTATCTTCCCACCTGCACCTTGCCATTTACCTTAACACCTGGTACTATGGTGTTTATCCTAGCTTCCCACCTGCACCTTGCCATTTACCTTAACACCTGGTACTGTGGTGTTTATCCTATCTTCCCACCTCACCTTGCCATTTACCTTAACACCTGGTACTGTGGTGTTTATCCTATCTTCCCACCTCACCTTGTCATTTACCTTAACACCTGGTACTGTGGTGTTTATCCTATCTTCCCACCTGCACCTTGTCGTTTACCTTAACACCTGGTACTGTGGTGTTTATCCTATCTTCCACCTGCACCTTGTCATTTACCTTAACACCTGGTACTGTGGTGTTTATCCTATCTTCCACCTGCACCTTGTCATTTACCTTAACACCTGGTACTGTGGTGTTTATCCTATCTTCCCACCTGCACCTTGCCATTTACCTTAACACCTGGTACTGTGGTGTTTATCCTATCTTCCCACCTGCACCTTGTCATTTACCTTAACACCTGGTACTGTGGTGTTTATCCTATCTTCCCACCTGCACCTTGTCATTTACCTTAACACCTGGTACTGTGGTGTTTATCCTATCTTCCCACCTGCACCTTGCCATTTACCTTAACACCTGGTACTGTGGTGTTTATCCTATCTTCCCACCTGCACCTTGCCATTTACCTTAACACCTGGTACTGTGGTGTTTATCCTATCTTCCACCTGCACCTTGTCATTTACCTTAACACCTGGTACTGTGGTGTTTATCCTATCTTCCCACCTGCACCTTGCCATTTACCTTAACACCTGGTACTGTGGTGTTTATCCTATCTTCCCACCTGCACCTTGCCATTTACCTTAACACCTGGTACTGTGGTGTTTATCCTATCTTCCCACCTCACCTTGCCATTTACCTTAACACCTGGTACTGTGGTGTTTATCCTAGCCACTCCGCACACCATGGCATTTACCCCACCCCCTTTTCAGTATGAACATTTTTTGGAGGACAGAACTGTAATTCTACTTTCTTTTGTGACTGCTAACATCACAGTTTACTGGTCATGTTCATTTTTTTAGCTTTTGTTATTTTGGTGTGAGTCGGGGTGTGATTGGTTTTAAGTAATTTGTTGTATAGTGCTTGAGCGAGAATATGGTATGATTGTAGGAGGGAGGTGTGTGCTGTTTGAACTAAGGGTGGTTAAGGGGAGGATGTTTAGTTGCAGTTTTAGGGCTCCAGTCTGGAATGTATTAGAATGTGACACTCTGAGCAGACCCCAAGGCTCAGCTACCTCCCATCCCAGCTCCGAGAGCTGCGTCACTTCTGTGACCTCCCCTTGCCTGCAGTGGTATATCATAGATGCAGGGAGGTGGGGATTACTAGATGGTGATGCAGGAGGGTAAGGAATAGTGGTGGAATATGGGGAGGGAGGGGTGATCAGGATGGTGAGGACCAGGAGATGCTTGGGACTCAATGGGGATTTGGGAGGGGTCAAGGGTGTTTAATCCATATACCCTGAGCATCCACCAGACCAATTGAATAGGTAGCTGATGGGCCAGTTGCCACTACTCTTCCTCTTTGGGCAGTCCTGTGCAATGCCAGATCAATAAGGAATATGACTGCTATTGTTGTGGAGTTTATATCTCATCCCTTGGGTGATCTGGTGTGCTACAGGAAGACCTGGCTGGGGATGATGCTGGTTGAATTTTGGAGGCAGCCATCCCTGCTGATTTTTCCATGGTGCACCCCCTGAGAAAGGCTCACGGGGGAGGGGAGGGGGTAGCTATCTGCCTTAGATCTAAATTAAACCTGGTGGTGCACCCAGAGGGGGACATCTTGTCCTTTGAGTGCGTGGCTGTGCATGGGGGTCCAGGTGCCAGGTGCAGAGCCCTCCTTGTGTACCAGCCGCCGGGTCAGGAGGGGGATTTTCTGCAGGAAATCATGGAGTTTGTTGATGACAGGGTGTGGGAATCACCAAGGTGGATTATCCTAGGTGATTTCAATGCCTGGATTGATGACAAACTCGCATTTTGAACAGGAGTTCCTCCAGAGTATGACAGCTCTGGGACTGGCACAAGCAGTTGCTACTGCAACTCATCAATACTGGCACACCCTGGACTTGGTGTTCCACCTGGGGTTTGAGGTAAAAACCTGAGGATTAATCTGATTGGTTGCTAGGATCATTGCATCATCAGGTTTGATTTCACGGCACCCTTCTGTAGACCACACCCTATGGATGGTCAGATACTGCCCATTGAGAGGGCTAAGATTGGATGGACTTTTGGCAGTACTGAACACTTCAGGTATGATGAAAGTATGTGCTAGGGATATGGAAGAAGCAGTGGTGACCTATAATAGGGCCGTTGGTGTGACTTTTGGCCTTGTATCGCCAGTCCATGTACGCCCATTGGTTTCATGCCTCTGCTTGCTGCGGCTATTGAGAAGGTAGCTGCGTTGCAGTTTGAGACTCACTTGGTGACCTATGACATCTGTAAGCCTCTCCAGTCAGGGTTTAGGTCAAAGTACAGTATGGAGGTCTTGTTGGTCAGGGTGCGTAATGACCTGCTCAGGGTGAGGGATAGAGGAGAGAGGTCTGTTCTTGTCCTCGATCTCTCCTCAGCATTTGACACCGTAGACCATGGGTTTTTATTGGATTGACTCAGGGAGTATGTGGGACTCACCAGCAAAGTGATTGGTTGGTGTGAGTCCTACCTAAGGGACAGGACACAGAGGGGAGTGATGGGAAGGTTTTCCTCACGCCCAATGGACCTCTACTGTGGTGTACCCCAGGGGTTGGTCCTTTCACTGATGTTGTTTTCAGTGTATAAGCTACCCGGTTAGGATCATTAGACAGTATGGAGATGGGTTTCACTGCTATGTAGATAATACTTCACTCTGTCTGTCCTTTGCACCCCAGTATCATGGCACAGTGGATGTACTGAATCAGTGTTTGGCTGAGATACAGGACTAGATGAGGCTGTGCTGGCTGAGACTTAACCTGGACAAAACTGGAGTACTAGTGATTGAGCTGCATCAGAGGGGAAGGAACAACAGTGGCTGGGAGGGAGATGGGGCTGTGCCTCAGCACTTCCAGGCTTGTGGCTGTTGCAAAGGTGAAGAATCTGGGTGTCATCCTGGATGAGGGCCTGATGGCTGAGGCTCAGGTGTTGGCAGTAGTCTGGAATGGCTCTTATCATCTGAGGAACATCAGCTGGATTCATTCCCTTATTCCCCCGGGGACATGCCCTCTCCGGTACACACTTTTGTGATCTCACGGCTGGATTACTGCAATGCTCTTTACCTAGGGGTCAGTGGAGGTACGCTGCGGCGCCTGCAGCTGGTGCACAGTTCAGCTGCTAGGTTGCTGACCGGCCTCTGGAGGTTGAGTCATATTTCCCTTGCACTGCGTGAACTGCACTGGCTGCTGGTCAAGTGGCATATCTCCTATAAGGCTGAGTTACTAACCTATAAGACCCTTCATGGTCTGGGTCCAGGCTACCTGCGTGATCTCCTATGTCCTTACCAGCCTGCAGGCCCCCTCAGCTCCACCAAATGTGGGGGCTCCTGGTTGTCCCTAGGGCCAGACTTAAAGCTTCCAGGGTCTATTCCTTTGAAGTAGCAGGGCCAGTATTATGAAATTTGCTCCAGAATTTGCCCCTCAGTAGAGGTCTTTAAAAGGGGGTTAAAAAAAACGTATCTTTTTGCTCAGGTGTTTGGAGTATAAAATAGTTATATTATGAACATCGGTTATAGAAATGCAATCCGGCTGTTGCTTATTTATTTGTTGGTGGTTTTATGGGCTGTTATTTATTCAAATTTTAATGTTATATTACTTATTCTGTCATATGTGATGTTTATGCTATTTCCTCCTTTGTACTGGTGCCCTGGGGCTCCGGGGAAGGGCACCATAAATAAATAAAGTTGCTATTATTATTACTAACCCCTAGAACTCTAGTATTTATCCTACCTCCCCGCCTCCACCTTGGTGTTTATCCTTTCCTCCCTGCCAGAACACTGATGTTTATCCTAGCCCCCTCCCCCACCCTCCCTGCACCTAAGTGTTTGTCCTAGACACCCACTGATTTGCACCTTGGTGTTTACCAGAGCTCCCCCTCCTGAACCATTGTGTTTAGCCTATCCTTCCCCCGCCTGCGCCAGTATGTTTATCTTCATTACACAGAGCTCTCCTCTGCCACAGCAGCTATTAATTCCCTGGCTGTGCAGCTCAGAGATTTACTGTTTGCATTTCACGCTGCTATATGAATAGGCCAACAAATCTGCAGCAGAGAGGGGGCGGTGAGGGGCGGTGGCAGGAAATCCATCAGCAACTGCAGCATGGCCCAGGCAAATGAGAGCATCCTGGGGCCAAGAAAATCCCATGTTTCCTTGCAGACTAAGATGTGAGGACACTAGACACCCCTGAAGGGAAACCATTTTGGAATCACTGATCCACTCAGGTGCTTGGGTGCCAAATGCTGTTTGCATTTTCAGGCTTAGTGTAGCCCCTCCACATTGCTGGCAGCATTTCCTGCTAAGAATTGAACACGCAGTGTCAGTGGCTCAGCAGGTAGCACACTCGCCTCTGAGGCCAGGAGATCAGAAGGCTGTGGGTTCTAGCCCCACACCAGGCACTTGGGTTAATATCCCAATGCTGACACTGCAGTGCAGCATGTGGGGGGTGCTGTACTCCTGAGGTGCCGTCTTTCAGATGAGATGTTAAACCAAGGTCCCATCTGCCTGTTCTGGTGGTAGTTCAGGTGGATGTTAAAGATCCCATGGCACTTCTTGAAAAGAGGGGAATTTCCCGGTGTCCTGGCCAAATTTCCCTCATTCACTAAAAATACCACCAACAGCTTAATCTGGTTCAAAGTCAGTTGGCATTCATCTGTATCCCCCTTCCCCGGGTCGTGCCTGAAAATAGGCAGAATTTGTCTAGTGCACTTACCTGGTCAACAAAAGCTAAATAAAATAAAAATAAATGGTTTTTGCCCTTACTGCATACCTCAGGCTGGCTACCGCTACCTCTGAGGAACAGTGCACTACATGACAGAACAAGTGTGAATGCACCAAAAGCCAAATCTAAATGGTGTGGCACGTCACAAGAGCAGAAATGGTTTAGAACAGCTAGGAAGTGTATATGTACCTATGGTCATGCCAGCTGCCATCCACATTGGGTTTGATTGGTCCTGCCTAGTGCCATCTGCATTGGGTTTGATTGAGGTCCTGCCACATGCCAGTCACATCAGGTTTGATTGGGGTCTTACCAGGTGCCATACACATTGGGTTAGATTGGTCCTGCCTGATGCCATCCACTTTGGGTTCGACTGGTCCTGCCAGGTGCCATCCACATCAGGTTCTATTGGGGTCCTGCCAGGTGCCATCTGCATCAGGATCGATTTGGTCCTGTCTATTGCCATTACCTTGGATTTGATTGGTCATACTTGGTGCCATCCACATTGGATTTGATTGGTCCTATCAGGTGCCATCCACATCGGGTTTGATTGATATTGTCAGGTGCCATCCACATCGGGTTTGATTGGTACTGTCAGGTACCACTCACATCAGGTTAGACTGCCCCTGCCTGTTGCTATCTGCATTGGGTGCCACTGGTCCTGCTTTGTGCCATCCACATTGGGTTTGAATGGTCCTGTCAGGTGCCATCCATATCGGTTTGATTGGTACTGTCAGGTGCCATCTACATTGGGTTTGATTGGTTCTGCTTGGTGCCATCCACATCATGTTTGACTGGTCCTGTCAGGTGCCATGCACACTGGGTTCGATTGGTCCTGCCTGGTGCTATCTACATTGGGTTCGAGTGGTTCTGCTAAGTGCCATCCCCATTGGGTTTGATTGATCTTGTTAGATACCATCTGCATCAGGTTTGACTGGTCCCGTCAGATACCATCTACATCCAGTTCGACTGGTTCTGTCAGGTGCCATCTGCATCGAGTTCAATTGGTCCTGCCTGGTGCCATCCCAATCAGGTTTAATTGGTCCTGCCAGGTGTCATCCACATCAGGTTCGATTGATCCTGCCAGTTGCCATCAGAATGGGATTTTGATTGGTCCAGCCTGTTGATATCTTCATCTGGTTTGATTGATCCAGCCTGGTGTCATCCACACTGATTTCGACTGACCCTGCCAAATACCATCCACATTGGGTATAATTGGCTCTGCCATGTGCCATCTGCATCAGGATCAATTGCTCTTGTCAGGTGCCAATCACATTTAGTCGATTGTTACTGCCAGGTGCCATCCACATTTGGTTCGATTGGTCCTGCCTGGTGCCATCCACATCGGGTTTGATTGTTACTGTCAGTTGCCATCCACATCGGGTTTGACTGGTCCTGTGAGGTGCCATGCACACTGGGTTTGATTGGTCCTGTCAGGTGCCATGCACACTGGGTTTGATTGGTCCTTCCTGGTGCTATCCACATCGGGTTTGACTGGTCCTGCTAAGCGCCATCCACATCAGGTTCGAGTGATCCTGTTAGGTGCCATCTGCATTGGGTTCAACTAGTCTTCTCAGGTGCCATCCACATTAGGTTCGATTGGTTCTGCATGGTGCCATCCACATTGGGTTTGATTGGTCCTGCCTGGCGCCATCCACAATGGGTTTGATTGCTACTGTCAAGTGTCATCTACATCTGGTTGATTGGTCCTGTCAGGTGCCATCCATATTGGGTTTGACTGGTCCTGACAGGTACCATCTGCATCCAATTCGACTGGTTCTGTCAGGTGCCATCTGCATTGGGTTCAACTGGTCCTGCCAGGTGCCATCCACATACCGTTTGATTGGTCCTGTCAGGTGCCATCCACCTCAGGTTAGACAGGTCCTGCCAGGTGCCATCCATATCTGATCGATTGGTCTTGCCTGTTGCTATCCACATCGGGTTTGTTTGGTCCTGTCAGGTGCCATCCACATTGGGTTTGATTGGTCTTGCCTGGTGCTATCCACATCGGGTTCGACTGGTCCTGCTATGTGCCATCTGTATTAGGTTGATTGGTTCTGTCAGGTGCCACCCACATCGGGTTCAACTGGTTCTGTCAGGTGCCATCCTCATTGGGTTCGATTAGTCCTGGCTGGTGCCATCCACATCAGGTTTGATTGGTCCTGCCTGATGCCATCCACATCAGTTTGATTGGTCCTGTCAGGTGCCATCTGCATCTAGTTCAGCTGGTCCTGTCATGTGTCATACACATCAAATTCGACTGGTCCTGTCAGGTGCTATCCACATCGGGTTTGATTGGTCTTGCCAGGTGCCATATGCATCAAGTTCAACTGTTTCTGCCTGGTGCCATCCACATTGGGTTCCACTGGTCCTGCCTGGTATCATCCCCATTGGGTTCGATTGGTCCTGCCTGGTGCCATCCACATACCGTTTGATTGGTCCTGTCAGGTGCCATCCACCTCAGGTTAGACAGGTCCTGCCAGGTGCCATCCATATCTGATCGATTGGTCTTGCCTGTTGCTATCCACATCGGGTTTGTTTGGTCCTGTCAGGTGCCATCCACATTGGGTTTGATTGGTCTTGCCTGGTGCTATCCACATCGGGTTCGACTGGTCCTGCTATGTGCCATCTGTATTAGGTTGATTGGTTCTGTCAGGTGCCACCCGCATCGGGTTCAACTGGTTCTGTCAGGTGCCATCCTCATTGGGTTCGATTAGTCCTGTCAGGTGCTATCCACATCGGGTTTGATTGGTCTTGCCAGGTGCCATATGCATCAAGTTCAACTGTTTCTGCCTGGTGCCATCCACAGTGGGTTCCACTGGTCCTGCCTGGTATCATCCCCATTGGATTCGATTGGTCCTGCCTGGTACCATCCACATCAGGTTCAATAGGCCCTGCTTGGTGCCATCCACATCGAATTTGATTGGTCTTGTCAGGTGCCATCCCCATTGGGTTCAGCTGGTCTTGCCAGGTGCTACTTGCATTGGGTTTGATTGGTCTTGTCTTAGGTGCCATCTGCATCAGGTTTGACTGGTCCCACCAGGTGCCATCTACATCAAGTTAGAGTGGTCCTGCCAGGTGCCATCCCAATTGGGTTTAATTGTTCCTGCCAGGTGACATCCTGATGGGATTTTGATTGGTCCAACTTGTTGCCATCTGCATCTGGTTTGATTGATCCAGCCTGGTGTCATCAACATTGGGTTCAACTGACCCTGCCAAATGCCATCCACATTGGGTATAATTGGCCCTGCCATGTGCCATCTGCATCAGGTTCAAGTGCCCTTCTCAGGTGCCAATCACATTTAGTCAATTGTTACTGCCAGGTGCCATCGACAACAGGTATGATTGGTCCTGCCTGGTGCCATCCACATTTAGTTCAATTGGTCCTGCCTGGTGCCATCACATTGGGTTTGATTGGTCCTGTCAGGTGCAATCCACATTAGGTTCAACTGGTCCTGTCAGGTGGCATCCACATCCAGTTTGACTGGTCCTGTCAGGTGCCATCTACATTGGGTTCGACTGGTCTTGCTAGGTGCCATCCACATTGGGTTCAGTTGGTCCTGTCAGGTGCCAATCACATTGGGTTAAACTGGTCCTGCCAAGTGCCATCCACATCGGATTCGAATGGTCCTGTCCGGTGTCATCTACATCGAGTTCTATTGGTCCTGCCAGGTGCCATCCCAATCGAGAAAAAATTGGTCCTGCCAGATACCATCCACATCATGTTTGATTGATCTTGCCAATTGCCATCAGCATGGGATTTTGATTGGTCCAGCCTGTTGCCATCTGTATCTGCTTTGATTGATCCAGCCTGGTGTCATCCAGATTGGGTTTAACTGACCCTACCAAATACCATCCACATTGGGTTTGATTGGTCCTCCCATGTGCCATACACATCTGGTTTGATTTATCTTCTCAGGTGCCAATCACATCCTGTTGATTGGTACTGCCAGGTGCCATCCAACATCGGTTTTGACTGGTCCTGTCTTGTGCCATCCCTATTGGGTTTGATTGGTCCTATCTGGTGCCATCCACATTGGGTTTGATTGGTCCTATCAGGTGCCATTCACATTGAGTTCAACTGGCCCTGTCAGGTGCCATCTGCATCCGGTTTGACTGGCCCTGTTAGATGGCATCTACATTGAGTTCAAGTGGTCCTGCCAGGTGCCAGCCACGTCAGGTTCGACTAGTCCTGTCAGGTGCCATCCACACTGGGTTAGACTGGTCCTGCCTGGTGCCATCTGCATTGGGGTCAATTGATCCTGCCAGATTCCATTCACATTGGGTTTGATTGGTCCTGTCAGGTGCCATCCACATTGGGTTTGATTGGTCCTGCCTGGAGCTATCCATATTGAGTTCGACTGGCCCTGCTAAGTGCCATCCGTATCAGGTTTGATTGGTCCTGTCAGGTGCCACCTGCATCGGCTCGACTGGTTCTGTTATTTGTCATCCACATCGGGCTCGATTGGTCCTGCCTGGTGCCATACATATCAGGTTCGATTGGTTGT
This sequence comes from Neoceratodus forsteri, assembly GCA_016271365.2. Taxonomy (NCBI): domain Eukaryota; kingdom Metazoa; phylum Chordata; order Ceratodontiformes; family Ceratodontidae; genus Neoceratodus; species Neoceratodus forsteri. The sequence goes on from JADMNL010000029.1 coordinate 88,203,599, forward strand.
GCCTGGTGCTATCCACATCAGGTTTGATTGGTACTGTCAGGTGCCATCCACATCTGGTTTGATTGGTACTGTCAGGTGCCATTCACATCGGGTTAGACTGCCCCTGCCTGTTTCCATCTGCATTGGATTCCACTAGTCCTGCCAGGTGCCATCCACATTGGGTTCGATTGGTCCTGTCAGGTGCCATTCACATCAGTTTGATTGGTACTGTCAAGTGCTATCTACATTGGGTTTGATTGGTCCTGCCTGGTGCCATCCACATCAGGTTTGATTGTTACTGTCAGGTGCCATCCACAGCGGGTTTGATTGGTACTGTCAGGTGCCATTCACATCGGGTTAGACTGCCCCTGCCTGTTGCCATCTGCATTGGATTCCACTGGTCCTGCCAGGTGCCATCCACATTGGGTTTGATTGGTCCTGTCAGGTGCCATCCACATCAGTTTGATTGGTACTGTCAAGTGCTATCTACATTGGGTTTGATTGGTCCTGCTTGGTGCCATCCACATCAGGTTTGACTGGTCCTGTCAGATGCCATTCACACTGGGTTCCATTGGTCCTGCCTGGTGTTATCCACATTGGGTTCCATTGGCCCTTCTTGGTGCCATCCACATTGAATTTGATTGGTCTTGCCAGGTGCCATCCCCATTGGGTTGAGATGGTCTTGCCAGGTGCTACTTGCATTGGGTTTGAGTGGTCTCATCAGGTGCCATCTGCATCAGGCTTGACTGATCCTGCCAGGTGCCATCTACATTGAGTTTGAGTGGTCCTGCCAGGTGCCATCCCAACCAAGATCAATTGGTCCTGCCAGGTACCATCCACATCATGTTTGATTGATCTTGATAATTGCCATCAGCATGTTTTTGATTGGTCCAGCCTGTTGCCATCTGTATCTAGTTTGATTGATCCAGCCTGGTGTCATCCACATTGGGTTCAACTGACCCTGCCAAATACCATCCACATTGGGTTTGATTGGTCCTGCCATGTGCCATACACATCTGGTTTGATTGATCTTCTCAGGTGCCAATCACATCAGGTTGATTGGTACTGCCAGGTGCCATCCAACATCTGTTTTGACTGGTCCTGTCTTGTGCCATCCGTATTGGGTTTGATTGGTCGTATCTGGTTCCATCCACATTGGATTTGATTGGTCCTTTCAGGTGCCATCTGCATCCGGTATGACTGGTCCTGTTAGATGGGATCTACACTGAGTTTGACTGGTCCTGCCAGGTGCCAGCCACATCATGTTCGACTAGTCCTGTCAGGTGCCATCCACATTGGGTTAGACTGGTCCTGCCCGGTGCCATCCACATCGGGTTCAATTGGCCCTGCTTGGTGCCGTTCACATCAAATTTGATTGGTCCTGTCAGGTGCCATCCACATTAGGGTCAGCTAGTCCTGTCAGGTGGCATCCACATCCAGTTTGACTGATCCTGTCAGGTGCCATCTACATAGGGTTCGACTGGTCTTGCCAGGTACCATCCACATTGGATTCAGTTGGTCCTGTCAGGTGCCATCCACATCAGTTTGATTGGTACTGTCAAGTGCTATCTACATTTGGTTAGATTGGTCCTTTCTGGTGCCATCCACTTCAGGTTTGATTGGTACTGTCAGGTGCCATCCACATCGGGTTTGATTGGTACTGTCAGGTGCCATTCACATCGGGTTAGACTGCCCCTGCCTGTTGCCATCTGCATTGGATTCTACTGGTCCTGCCAGGTGCCATCCCACATTGGAGTTCGATTGGTTCTGTCAGGTGCCATCCCACATCAGTTTGATTGGTACTGTCAAGTGCTATCTACATTGGGTTTGATTGATCCTGCTTGGTGCCATCCATATCAGGTTTGACTGGTCCTGTCAGATGCCATTCACACTGGGTTCCATTGGTCCTGCCTGGTGTTATCCACATTGGGTTCCATTGGCCCTTCTTGGTGCCATCCACTTTGAAGTTGATTGGTCTTGCCAGGTGCCATCCCCATTGGGTTCAGATGGTCTTGCCAGGTGCTACTTGCATTGGGTTTGATTGGTCTTATCAGGTGCCATCTGCATCAGGCTTGACTGATCCTGCCAGGTGCCATCTACATCAGTTCAAGTGGTCCTGCCAGGTGCCATCCCAATTCAGTTTAATTGGTCCTGCCAGGTGACATCCTGATGGGATTTTGATTGGTCCAGCCTGTTGCCATCTGCATCTGGTTTGATTGCTCCAGCCTGGTGTCATCCACATTGGGTTCAACTGACCCTGCCAAATACCATCCACATCGGGTGTAATTGGCTCTGCCACGTGCCATCTGCATCAGGTTTGACTGCCCTTCTCAGGTGCCAATCACATTTAGTCGATTGTTACTGCCCGGTGCCATCTACAACTGGTATGATCGGTCCTGCCTGGTGCCATCCACATTTGGTTCAATTGGTCCTGCCTGGTGCCATCACATTGGGTTTGATTGGTCCTGCTTGGTGCCATCCACATCAGGTTTGACTGGTCCTGTCAGATGCCATTCACACTGGGTTCCATTGGTCCTGCCTGGTGTTATCCACATTGGGTTCCATTGGCCCTTCTTGGTGCCATCCACATTGAATTTGATTGGTCTTTCCAGATGCCATCCCCATTGGGTTGAGATGGTCTTGCCAGGTGCTACTTGCATTGGGTTTGATTGGTCTTATCAGGTGCTATCTGCATCAGGCTTGACTGATCTTGCCAGGTGCCATCTTCATCGAGTTTGAGTGGTCCTGCCAGGTGTCATCCCAATTCGGTTTAATTGTTCCTGCCTGGTGACATCCTGATGGGATTTTGATTGGTCCAGCCTGTTGCCGTCTGCATCTGGTTTGATTGCTCCAGCCTGGTGTCATCCACATTGGGTTCAACTGACCCTGCCAAATACCATCCACATCGGGTGTAATTGGCTCTGCCACGTGCCATCTGCATCAGGTTTGACTGCCCTTCTCAGGTGCCAATCACATTTAGTCGATTGTTACTGCCAGGTGCCATCTACAACTGGTATGATTGGTCCTGCCTGGTGCCATCCACATTTGGTTCAATTGGTCCTGCCTGGTGCCATCACATTGGGTTTGATTGGTCCTGTCAGGTGCCATCCACATTAGGTTCAACTGGTACTGTCCGGTGGCATCATCCAGTTTGACTGGTCCTGCCAGGTGCCATCTACATTGGGTTCAACTGGTCTTGCCAGGTGCCATCCACATTGAGTTCAATTGGTCCTGTCAGGTGCCAATCACATTGGGTTAAACTGGTCCTGCCAAGTGCCATCCACATCGGTTCGAATGGTCCTCTCAGGTGCCATCTACATCGAGTTCTATTGGTCCTGCCAGGTGCCATCCCAACCGAGATCAATTGGTCCTGCCAGGTACCATCCACATCATGTTTGATTGATCTTGACAATTGCCATCAGCATGTTTTTGATTGGTCCAGCCTGTTGCCATCTGTATCTAGTTTGATTGATCCAGCCTGGTGTCATCCACATTGGGTTCAACTGACCTTGCCAAATAACATACACATCCGGTTTGATTGATCTTCTCAGGGGCCAATCACATCAGGTTGATTGGTACTGCCAGGTGCCATCCAACATCAGTTTTGACTGGTCCTGTCTTGTGACATCCCTATTGGGTTTGATTGGTCCTATCTGGTTCCATCCACATTGGGTTTGATTGGTCCTTTCAGGTGCCATCTGCATCCGGTTTGACTGGTCCTCTTAGATGGCATCTACATTGAGTTCGACTGGTCCTGCCAGGTGCCAGCCACATCATGTTCGACTAGTCCTGTCAGGTGCCATCCACATTGGGTTAGACTGGTCCTGCCTTGTGCCATCCACATGGGGTTCAATTGGCCCTGCTTGGTGCCATCCACATCAAATTTGATTGGTCTTGTCAGGTGCCATCCCCATTGGGTTCAGATGGTCTTGCCAGGTGCTACTTGCATTGGGTTTGATTTATCTTATCAAGTGCCATCTGCATCAGGTTTGACTGGTCCTGCCAGGTGCCATCTACATCGAGTTCGAGTGGTCCTGCCAGGTGCCATCCCAATTGGGTTTAATTGGTCCTGCCAAGTGACATCCTGTTGGGATTTTGATTGGTCCAGCCTGTTGCCATCTGCATCTGGTTTGATTGATCCAGCCTGGTGTCATCCACATTGGGTTCAACTGACCCTGCCAAATACCATCCACATTGGGTATAATTGGCTCTGCCATGTGCCATCTGCATCAGGTTCGATTGCCCTTCTCAGGTGCCAATCACATTTAGTCGATTGTTTCTGCCCGGTACCATCCACAATGGGTATGATTGGTCATGCCTGGTGCCATCCACATTTGGTTCAATTGGTCCTGCCTGGTGCCATCACATTGGGTTTGATTGGTCCTGTCAGGTGCCATCCACACTAGGTTCAACTGGTCCTGTCTGGTGGCATCCACATCCAGTTTGACTGGTCCTGTCAGGTGACATCTACACAGGGTTCAACTGGTCTTGCCAGGTGCCATCCACATTGGGTTCAATTGGTCCTGTCAAGTGCCAATCACATTGGGTTAAACTGGTCCTGCCAAGTGCCATCCACATCAGATTCAAATGGTCCTCTCAGGTGCCATCTACATTGAGTTCTATTGGTCCTGCCAGGTGCCATCCCAACCAAGATCAATTGGTCCTGCCAGGTACCATCCACATCATGTTTGATTGATCTTGATAATTGCCATCAGCATGGGATTTTGATTGGTCCAGCCTGTTGCCATCTGTATCTAGGTTGATTAATCCAGCCTGGTGTCATCCACATTGGGTTCAACTGACCCTGCCAAATACCATCCACATTGGGGTCAACTGACCCTGCCAAATACCATCCACATAGGGTTTGATTGGTCCTGCCATGTGCTATTCACATCTGGTTTGATTGATCTTCTCAGATGCCAATCACATCAGGTTGATTGGTACGGCCAGGTGTCATCCAACATCGGTTTTGACTGGTCCTGTCTTGTGCAATCCCTATTGGGTTTGATTGGTTGTATCTGGTGCCATCCACATTGGGTTTGATTGGTCCTGTCAGGTGCCATCCACATTGAGTTCAGCTGGTCCTGTCAGGTGCCATCTGCATCCAGTTTGACTGGCCCTGTTAGAAGGCATCTACATTGAGTTCAAGTGGTCCTGCCAGGTGCCAGCCACGTCAGGTTCGACTAGTCCTGTAAGGTGCCATCCACATTGGGTTAGACTGGTCCTGCCTGGTGCCATCTGCATTGGGGTCAATTGATCCTGCCAGGTTCCATTCACATCGGGTTTGATTGGTTCTGTCAGGTGCCATCCACATTGGGTTGGATTGGTCCTGCCTGGAGCTATCCACATTGAGTTCGACTGGCCCTGCTAAGTGCCATCCGTATCAGGTTTGATTGGTCCTGTCAGGTGCTACCTGCATTGGCTCGACTGGTTCTGTCATTTGTCATCCACATCAGGCTCGATTGGTCCTGCCTGGTACCATTCATATCAGGTTCGATTGGTCGTGCCTGGTGCTATCCACATCAGGTTTGATTGGTCCTCTCAGGTGCCATCTACATAAGGTTCAACTGGTCTTGCCAGGTGCCATCCACATTGGGTTCAGTTGGTCCTGTCAGGTGCCATCCACATCAGTTTGATTGGTACTGTCAGGTGCCATCCACATCGGGTTTGATTGGTACTGTCAGGTGCCATTCACATCGGGTTAGACTGCCCCTGCCTGTTGCCATCCACATTGGATTCCACTGGTCCTGCCAGGTGCCATCCACATTGGGTTCGATTGGTCCTGTCAGGTGCCATCCACATCAGTTTGATTGGTACTGTCAAGTGCTATCTACATTGGGTTTGATTGGTCCTGCTTGGTGCCATCCACATCAGGTTTGACTGGTCCTGTCAGATGCCTTTCGCACTGGGTTCCATTGGTCCTGCCTGGTGTTATCCACATTGGGTTCAATTGGCCCTTCTTGGTGCCATCCACATTGAATTTGATTGGTCTTGCCAGATGCCATCCCCATTGGGTTGAGATGGTCTTGCCAGGTGCTACTTGCATTGGGCTTGATTGGTCTTATCAGGTGCTATCTGCATCAGGCTTGACTGATCTTGCCAGGTGCCATCTTCATCGAGTTTGAGGGGTCCTGCCAGGTGTCATCCCAATTCGGTTTAATTGTTCCTGCCTGGTGACATCCTGATGGGATTTTGATTGGTCCAGCCTGTTGCCATCTGCATCTGGTTTGATTGATCCATCCTGATGTCATCCACATTGGGTTCAACTGACCCTGCCAAATACCATCCACATCGGGTGTAATTGGCTCTGCCATGTGCCATCTGCATCAGGTTCGATTGCCCTTCTCAGGTGCCAATCACATTTAGTCGATTGTTACTGTCCGGTACGATCCACAACGGGTATGATTGGTCCTGCCTGGTGCCATCCACATTTGGTTCAATTGGTCCTGCCTGATGCCATCACATTGGGTTTGATTGGTCCTGTCAGGTGCCATCCACATTAGGTTCAACTGGTCCTGTCCGGTGGCATCCACATCCAGTTTGACTGGTCCTGTCAGGTGCCATCTACACAGGGTTCAACTGGTATTGCCAGGTGCCATCCACATTGGGTTCAATTGGTCCTAAGTGCCAATCACATTGGGTTAAACTGGTCCTGCCAAGTGCCATCCACATCAGATTCAAATGGTCCTCTCAGGTGCCATCTACATCGAGTTCTATTGGTCCTGCCACGTGCCATCCCAACCAAGATGAATTGGTCCTGCCAGGTACCATCCACATCATGTTTGATTGATCTTGATAATTGCCATCAGCATGTTTTTGATTGGTCCAGCCTGCTGCTATCTGTATCTAGTTTGATTGATCCAGCCTGGTGTCATCCACATTGGGTTCAACTGACCCTGCCAAATACCATCCACATTGGGTTTGATTGGTCCTGCCATGTGCCATACACATCTGGTTTGATTGATCTTCTCAGGTGCCAATCACATCCAGTTGATTGGTACTGCCAGGTGCCATCCAACATCAGTTTTGACCGGTCCTGTCTTGTGCCATCCCTATTGGGTTTGATTGGTCCTATCTGGTTCCATCCACATTGGATTTGATTGGTCCTTTCAGGTGCCATCTGCATCCGGTATGACTGGTCCTGTTAGATGGGATCTACACTGAGTTCGACTGGTCCTGCCAGGTGCCAGCCACATCATGTTGGACTAGTCCTGTCAGGTGCCATCCACATTGTTTTAGACTGGTCCTGCCTGGTGCCATCCACATCGGGTTCAATTGGCCCTGCTTGGTGCCGTTCACATCAAATTTGATTAGTCCTGTCAGGTGCCATCCACATTAGGGTCAGCTAGTCCTGTCGGTGGCATCCACATCCAGTTTGACTGATCCTATCAGGTGCCATCTACATAGGATTCGACTGGTCTTGCCAGGTGCCATCCACATTGGATTCAGTTGGTCCTGTCAGGTGCCATCCACATCAGTTTGATTGGTACTGTCAAGTGCTATCTACATTTGGTTAGATTGGTCCTTTCTGGTGCCATCCACTTCAGGTTTGATTTGTACTGTCAGGTGCCATCCACATCGGGTTTGATTGGTACTGTTAGGTGCCATTCACATCGGGTTAGACTGCCCCTGCCTGTTGCCATCTGCATTGGATTCTACTGGTCCTGCCAGGTGCCATCCACATTGGGTTCGATTGGTTCTGTCAGGTGCCATCCACATCAGTTTGATTGGTACTGTCAAGTGCTATCTACATTGGGTTTGATTGGTCCTGCTTGGTGCCATCCATATCAGGTTTGACTGGTCCTGTCAGATGCCATTCACACTGGGTTCCATTGGTGCTGCCTGGTGTTATCCACATTGGGTTCCATTGGCCCTTCTTGGTGCCATCCACATTGAAGTTGATTGGTCTTGCCAGGTGCCATCCCCACTGGGTTCAGATGGTCTTGCCAGGTGCTACTTGCATTGGGTTTGATTGGTCTTATCAGGTGCCATCTGCATCAGGCTTGACTGATCCTGCCAGGTGCCATCTACATCGAATTCGAGTGGTCCTGCCAGGTGCCATCCCAATTCAGTTTAATTGGTCCTGCCAGGTGACATCCTGATGGGATTTTGATTGGTCCAGCCTGTTGCCATCTGCATCTGGTTTGATTGTTCCAGCCTGGTGTCATCCACATTGGGTTCAACTGACCCTGCCAAATACCATCCACATCGGGTGTAATTGGTTTCTGCCACGTGCCATCTGCATCAGGTTCGACTGCCCTTCTCAGGTGCCAATCACATTTAGTCGATTGTTACTGCCAGGTGCCATCTACAACTGGTATGATTGGTCCTGCCTGGTGCCATCCACATTTGGTTCAATTGGTCCTGCCTGGTGCCATCACATTGGGCTTGATTGGTCCTGTCAGGTGCCATCCACATTAGGTTCAACTGGTCCTGTCCGGTGGCATCCACATCCAGTTTGACTGGTCCTGTCAGGTGCCATCTACATTGGGTTCAACTGGTCTTGCCAGGTGCCATCCACATTGGGTTCAATTGGTCCTGTCAGGTGCCAATCACATTGGGTTAAACTGGTCCTGCCAAGTGCCATCCACATCGGATTCGAATGGTCCTCTCAGGTGCCATCTACATCGAGTTCTATTGGTCCTGCCAGGTGCCATCCCAACCGAGATCAATTGGTCCTGCCAGGTACCATCCACATCATGTTTGATTGATCTTGACAATTGCCATCAGCATGTTTTTGATTAGTCCAGCCTGTTGCCATCTGTATCTAGTTTGCTTGATCCAGCCTGGTGTCATCCACATTGGGTTCAACTGAGCTTGCCAAATACCATCCACATTGGGTTTGATTGGTCCTGCCATGTGCCATACTCAACCGGTTTGATTGATCTTCTCAGGGGCCAATCACATCAGGTTGATTGGTACTGCCAGGTGCCATCCAACATCAGTTTTGACTAGTCCTGTCTTGTGCCATCCGTATTGGGTTTGATTGGTCCTATCTGGTTCCATCCACATTGGGTTTGATTGGTCCTTTCAGGTGCCATCTGCATCCAGTTTGACTGGTCCTATTAGATGGCATCTACATTGAGTTTGACTGGTCCTGCCAGGTGCCAGCCACATCATGTTCAACTAGTCCTGTCAGGTGCCATCCACATTGGGTTAGACTGGTCCTGCCTTGTGCCATCCGCATGGGGTTCAATTGGCCCTGCTTGGTGCCATCCACATCAAATTTGGTCTTGTCAGGTGCCATCCCCATTGGGTGCAGATTGTTTTGCCAGGTGCTACTTGCATTGGGTTTGATTTATCTTATCAAGTGCCATCTGCATCAGGTTTGACTGGTCCTGCCAGGTGCCATCTACATCGAGTTCAAGTGGTCCTGCCAGGTGCCATCCCAATTGGGTTTAATTGGTCCTGCCAAGTGACATCCTGATGGGATTTTGATTGGTCCAGCCTGTTGCCATCTGCATCTGGTTTGATTGATCCAGCCTGGTGTCATCCACATTGGGTTCAACTGACCCTGCCAAATGCCATCCACATCGGGTGTAATTGGCTCTGCCATGTGCCATTTGCATCAGCTTCGATTGCCCTTCTCAGTGCCAATCACATTTAGACGATTGTTACTGCCCGGTACCATCCACAACGGGTATGATTGGTCATGCCTGGTGCCATCCACATTTGGTTCAATTGGTCCTGCCTGGTGCCATCACATTGGGTTTGATTGGTCCTGTCATGTGCCATCCACATTAGGTTCAACTGGTCCGGTCTGGTGGCATCCACATCCAGTTTGACTGGTCCTGTCAGGTGCCATCTACACAGGGTTCAACTGGTCTTGCCAGGTGCCATCCACATTGGGTTCAATTGGTCCTGTCAAGTGCCAATCACATTGGGTTAAACTGGTCCTGCCAAGTGCCATCCACATCAGATTCGAATGGTCCTCTCAGGTGCCATCTACATCGAGTTCTATTGGTCCTGCCACGTGCCATCCCAACCAAGATCAATTGGTCCTGCCAGGTAACATCCACATCATGTTTGATTGATCTTGATAATTGCCATCAGCATGGGATTTTGATTGGTCCAGCCTGTTGCCATCTGTATCTGGTTGATTGATCCAGCCTGGTGTCATCCACATTGGGTTCAACTGACCCTGCCAAATACCATCCACATTGGGTTCAACTGACCCTGCCAAATACCATCCACATTGGGTTTGATTGGTCCTGTCATGTGCTATACACATCTGGTTTGATTGATCTTCTCAGGTGCCAATCACATCAGGTTGATTGGTACGGCCAGGTGTCATCCAACATCGGTTTTGACTGGTCCTGTCTTGTGCCATCCCTATTGGGTTTTATTGGTTGTATCTGGTGCCATCCACATTGGGTTTGATTGGTCCTGTCAGGTGCCATCCACATTGAGTTCAACTGGTCCTGTCAGGTGCCATCTGCATCCAGTTTGACTGGCCCTGTTAGAAGGCATCTACATTGAGTTCGACTGGTCCTGCCAGGTGCCAGCCATGTCAGGTTCGACTAGTCCTGTAAGGTGCCATCCACATTGGGTTAGACTGGTCCTGCCTGGTGCCATCTGCATTGGGGTCAATTGATCCTGCCAGGTTCCATTCACATCGGGTTTGATTGGTTCTGTCGGGTGCCATCCACATTGGGTTGGATTGGTCCTGCCTGGAGCTATCCACATTGGGTTCGACTGGCCCTGCTAAGTGCCATCCGTATCAGGTTTGATTGGTCCTGTCAGGTGCTACCTGCATTGGCTCGACTGGTTCTGTCATTTGTCATCCACATCAGGCTCGATTGGTCCTGCCTGGTGCCATCCATATCAGGTTCGATTGGTCGTGCCTGGTGCTATCCACATCAGGTTTGATTGGTCCTCTCAGGTGCCATCTACATAGGGTTCGACTGTTCTTGCCAGGTGCCATCCACATTGGGTTCAGTTGGTCCTGTCAGGTGCCATCCACATCAGTTTGATTGGTACTGTCAAGGGCTATCTACATTGGGTTAGATTGGTCCTTTCTGTTGCCATCCACATCAGGTTTGATTGGTACTGTCAGGTGCCATCCACATCGGGTTTGATTGGTGCTGTCAGGTGCCATTCACATCGGGTTAGACTGCCCCTGCCTGTTGCCATCTGCAATGGATTCCACTGGTCCTGCCAGGTGCCATCCACATTGGGTTTGATTGGTCCTGTCAGGTGCCATCCACATCAGTTTGATTGGTACTGTCAAGTGCTATCTACATTGGGTTTGATTGGTCCTGCTTGGTGCCATCCACATCAGGTTTGACTGGTCCTGTCAGATGCCATTCACACTGGGTTCCATTGGTCCTGCCTGGTGTTTTCCACATTGGGTTCAATTGGCCCTTCTTGGTGCCATCCACATTGAATTTGATTGGTCTTGCTAGATGCCATCCCCATTGGGTTCAGATGGTCTTGCCAGGTGCTACTTGCATTGGGTTTGATTGGTCTTATCAGGTGCTATCTGCATCATGCTTGACTGATCTTCCCAGGTGCCATCTTCATCGAGTTTGAGTGGTCCTGCCAGGTGCAATCCCAATTCTGTTTAATTGTTCCTGCCTGGTGACATCCTGATGGGATTTTGATTGGTCCAGCCTGTTGCCATCTGCATCTGGTTTGATTGATCCAGCCTGATGTCATCCACATTGGGTTCAACTGACCCTGCCAAATACCATCCACATCGGGTGTAATTGGCCTTGCCATGTGCCATCTGCATCAGGTTGAATGCCCTTCTAAGGTGCCAATCACATTTAGTCGATTGTTACTGCCAGGTGCCATCCACAACGGGTATGATTGGTCCTGCTTGGTGCCATCCACATTTGGTTCAATTGGTCCTGCCTGGTGCCATCACTTTGGGTTTGATTGGTCCTGTCAGGTGCCATCCACTTTAGGTTCAACTGGTCCTGTCAGGTGGCATCCACATCCAGGTTGACTGATCCTGTCAGGTGCCATCTACATAGGGTTCGACTGGTCCTGCCAGGTGCCATCCACAGTGGGTTCAGTTGGTCCTGTCAGGTGCCAATCACATTGGATTAAACTGGTCCTGCCAAGTGCCATCCATATCGTATTTGAATGGTCCTGTTAGGTGCCATCTACATCAAGTTCTATTGGTCCTGCCATGTGCCATCCCAATCGAGATCAATTGGTCCTGCCAGATGCCATCCACATCATGTTTGATTGATCTTGACAATTGCCATCAGCACAGGATTTTGATTGGTCCAGCCTGTTGCCATCTGTATCTAGTTTGATTGATCCAGCCTGGTGTCATCCACATTGGGTTCAACTGACCCTGCCAAATACCATCCACATTGGGTTTGATTGGTCCTGCCATGTGCCATACACATCTGGTTTGATTGATCTTCTCAGGTGCCAATCACATCCAGTTGATTGGTACTGCCAGGTGCCATCCAACATCGGTTTTGACTGGTCCTGTCTTGTGCCATCCCTATTGGGTTTGATTGGTCCTATCTGGTGCCATCCACATTGGGTTTGATTGGTCCTGTCAGGAGCCATCTGCATCCGGTTTCACTGGTCCTGTTAGATGGCATCTACATTGAGTTCGACTGGTCCTGTCAGGTGCCAGCCACATAATGTTCGACTAGTCCTGTCAGGTGCCATCCACATTGGGTTAGACTGGTCCTGCCTGGTGCCATCCACATCGGGTTCAATTGGCCCTACTTGGTGCCGTCCACATCAAATTTGATTGGTCTTGTCATGTGCCATCCTCATTGGGTTCGGATGGTCTTGCCAGGTGCTACTTGCATTGGGTTTGATTTGTCTTATCAGGTGCCATCTACATCAGGTTTGACTGGTCCTGCCAGGTGCCATCTACATCGAGTTTGAGTGGTCCTGTCAGGTGCCATCCCAATTGGGTTTAATTGATCCTGCCAGGTGACATCCTGATGGGATTTTGATTGGTCCAACCTGTTGCCATCTGCACCTGGTTTGATTGATCCAGCCTGGTGTCATCCACATTGGGTTCAACTGACCCTGCCAAATGCCATCCACATTGGGTGTAATTGTCCCTGTCATGTGCTATCTGCATCAGGTTCGAGTGCCCTTCTCAGGTGCCAATCACATTTAGTCGATTGTTTCTGCCAGGTGCCATCCACAATGGGTATGATTGGTCCTGCCTGGTGCCATCCACATTTGGTTCAACTGGTCCTGCCTGGTGCCATCACAGTGGGTTTGATTGGTCCTGTCAGGTGCCATCCACATTAGGTTCAACTGGTCCTGTCAGGTGGCATCCACATCCAGTTCGACTGGTCTTGTCAGGTGCCATCTACATTGGGTACGACTGGTCTTGCCAGGTGCCATCCACATTGGGTTGGTCCAGTCAGGTGCCAATCACATCGGGTTAAGCTGGTCCTGCCAAGTACCATCCACATTGGATTCAAATGGTCCTGTCAGGTGCCATCTACATTGAGTTCTATTGGTCCTGCCAGGTGCCATCCCAATCGAGATCAATTGGTCCTGCCAGGTACCATCCACATCATGTTTGATTGATCTTGATAATTGCCATCAGCATGGGATTTTGATTGGTCCAGCCTGTTGCCATCTGTATCTGGTTTGATTAATCCAGCCTGGTGTCATCCACATTAGGTTCAACTGACCCTACCAAATACCATCCACATTGGGTTTGATTGGTCTGCCATGTGCCATACACATCTGGTTTGATTGATCTTCTCAGGTGCCAATCACATCAGGTTGATTGGTACTGCCAGGTGTCATCCAACATCAGTTTTGACTGGTCCTCTCTTGTGCCATCCCTATTGGGTTTGATTGGTCGTATCTGGTGCCATCCACATTGGGTTTGATTGGTCCTGTCAGATGCCATCCACATTGAGTTCAACTGGTCCTGTCAGGCGCCATCTGCATCCATTTCGACTGGCCCTGTTTGATGGCATCTACATTGAGTTCGACTGGTCCTGCCAGGTACCAGCCATGTCAGGTTCGACTAGTCCTGTAAGATGCCATCCACATTGGGTTAGACTGGTCCTGCCTGGTGCCATCTGCATTGGGGTCAATTGATCCTGCCAGGTTCCATTCACATCGGGTTTGATTGGTCCTGTCAGGTGCCATCCACATTGGGTTTGATTGGTCCTGACTGGAGCTATCCACATTGGGTTCGACTGGCCCTACTAAGTGCTATCCGTATCAGGTTTGATTGGTCCTGTCAGGTGCCACCTGCATCGGCTCAACTGGTTCTGTCATTTGTCATCCACATCGGGCTCGATTGGTCCTGCCTGGTACCATCCGTATCAGGTTCGATTGGTCATGCCTGGTGCTATCCACATCAGGTTTGATTGGTACTGTCAGATGCCATCCACATCGGGTTTTGTTGGTACTGTTAGGTGCCATTCACATCAGGTTAGACTGCCCCTGCCTGTTGCCATCTGTATTGGATTCCACTGGTCCTGCCAGGTGCCATCCACATTGGGTTCGATTGGCCCTGTCAGGTGCCATCCACATCAGTTTGATTGGTACTGTCAAGTGCTATCTACATTGGGTTAGATTGGTCCTTCCTGGTGCCATCCACATCAGGTTTGATTGGTCTTGTCAGGTGCCATCCCCATTGGGTTCAGATGGTCTTGCCAGGTGCTACTTGCATTGGGTTTGATTGGTCTTATCAGGTGCCATCTGCATCTGGCTTGAATGGTCCTTCCAGGTGCCATCTACATCGAGTTCAAGTGGTCCTGCCAGGTGCCATCCCAATTGGGTTTAATTGGTCCTGCCAGATGACATCCTGATGAGATTTTGATTGGTCCAACCTGTTGCCATCTGCATCTGCTTTGATTGATCCAGCCTGGTATCATCCACATTGGGTTCAACTGACCCTGCCACATGCCATCCACATTGTGTGTAATTGTCCCTGCCATGTGCTATCTGCATCAGGTTCGAGTTCCCTTCTCAGGTGCCAATCACATTTAGTCGATTGTTACTGCCAGGTGCCATCCACAATGGGTACGATTGGTCCTACCTGGTGCCATCCACATTTGGTTCAACTGGTCCTGCCTGATGCCATCACATTGGGTTTGATTGGTCCTGTCAGGTGCCATCCACATTAGGGTTCAACTGGTCCTGTCAGGTGTCTTCCACATCCAGTTCGACTGGTCTTGTCAGGTGCCATCTACATTGGGTACGACTGGTCTTGCCAGGTGCAATCCACATTGGGTTTAGTTGGTCCAGTCAGGTGCCAATCACATCGGATTAAGCTGGTCCTGCCAAGTGCCATCCACATTGGATTCGAATGGTCCTGTCAGGTGCCATCTTCATCGAGTTCTATTGGTCCTACCAGGTGGCATTCCAATCGAGATCAATTGGTCCTGCCAGGTTCCATCCACATCATGTTTGATTGATCTTGATAATTGCCTTCAGCATGTGATTTTGATTGGTCCAGCCTGTTGCCATCTGCATCTAGTTTGATTGATCCAGCCTGGTGTCATCCACATTGGGTTGAACTGACCCTGCCAAATATCATCCACTTTGGGTTTCTTTGGTCCTGCCATGTGCCATACACATCTGGTTGGATTGATCTTCTCAGGTGCCAATCACATCAGGTTGATTGGTACTGCCAGGTGCCATCCAACATCGATTTTGACTGGTCCTGTCTTGTGCCATCCCTATTGGGTTCGATTGGTCCTATCTGGTGCCATCCACATTGGGTTTGATTGGTCCTGTCAGGTGCCATCTGCATCTGGTTTGACTGGTCCTGTTAGATGGCATCTACATTGAGTCGACTGGTCCTGCCAGGTGCCAGCCACATCATGTTCGACTAGTCCTGTTAGGTGCCAGCCACATTGGTTTAGACTGGTCCTGCCTGGTGCCATCCACATCACATTTGATTGGTCTTGTCAGGTGCCATCCCCATTGGGTTCAGATGGTCTTGCCAGGTGCTATTTACATTGGGTTTGATTGGTCTTATCAGGTGCCATCTGCATCAGGTTTGAATGGTCCTGCTAAGTGCCATCTACATCGAGTTTGAGTGGTCCTGCCAGGTGCCATCCCTACTGGGTTTAATTGGTCCCACCAGGTGACATCCTGATGGGATTTTGATTGGTCCAGCCTGTTGCCATCTGCATCTGGTTTGATTGATCCAGCCTGGTGTCATCCACATTGGGTTCAACTGGCCCTGCCAAATACCATCCACACTGGGTATAATTGGCCCTGCCATGTGCCATCTGCATCAGGTTCGAATGCTCTTCTCAGGTGCCAATCACATTTAGTTGATTGTTACTGCCAGGTGCCATCCACAACGGGTATGATTGGTCCTGCCTGGTGCCATCCACATTTGGTTCAATTGGTCCTGCCTGGTGCCATCACTTTGGGTTTGATTGGTCCTGTCAGGTGCCATCCACTTTAGGTTCAACTGGTCCTGTCAGGTGGCATCCATTTCCAGTTCGACTGGTCCTGTCAGGTGCCATCTACAATGGGGTCGACTGGTCTTGCCATGTGCCATCCACATTGGGTTCAGTTGGTCCTGTCTGGTGCCAGTCACATTGGATTAAACTGGTCCTGCCAAGTGCCATCCACATCGTCTTCGAATGGTCCTGTTAGGTGCCATCTACATCGAGTTCTATTGGTCCTGCCAGGTGCCATCCCAATCGAGATCAATTGGTCCTGCCAGGTACCATCCACATCATGTTTGATTGATCTTGACAATTGCCATCAGCACAGGATTTTGATTGGTCCAGCCTGTTGCCATCTGTATCTAGTTTGATTGATCCAGCCTGGTGTCATCCACATTGGGTTCAACTGACCCTGCCAAATACCATCCACATTGGGTTTGATTGGTCCTGCCATGTGCCATACACATCTGGTTTGATTGATCTTCTCAGGTGCCAATCACATCCAGTTGATTAGTGCTACAGGTGCCATCCAACATCGGTTTTGACTGGTCCTGTCTTGTGCCATCCCTATTGGGTTTGATTGGTCCTATCTGGTGCCATCCACATTGGGTTTGATTGGTCCTGTCAGGAGCCATCTGCATCCGGTTTCACTGGTCCTGTTAGATGGCATCTACATTGAGTTCGACTGGTCCTGTCAGGTGCCAGCCACATAATGTTCGACTAGTCCTGTCAGGTGCCATCCACATTGGGTTAGACTGGTCCTGCCTGGTGCCATCCTCATTGGGTTCAATTGGCCCTGCTTGGTGCCGTCCACTTCAAATTTGATTGGTCTTGTCATGTGCCATCCCCATTTGGTTCAGATGGTCTTGCCAGGTGCTACTTGCATTGGGTTTGATTTGTCTTAACAGGTGCCATCTGCATCAGGTTTGACTGGTCCTGCCAGGTGCCATCTACATCGAGTTCGAGTGGTCCTGTCAGGTGCCATCCCAATTGGGTTTAATTGATCCTGCCAGGTGACATCCTGATGGGATTTTGATTGGTCCAACCTGTTGCCATCTGCATCTGGTTTGATTGATCCAGCCTGGTGTCATCCACATTGGGTTCAACTGACCCTGCCAAATGCCATCCACATTGGATGTAATTGTCCCTGTCATGTGCTATCTGCATCAGGTTCGAGCGCCCTTCTCAGGTGCCAATTACATTTAGTCGATTGTTTCTGCCAGGTGCCATCCACAATGGGTATGATTGGTCCTGCCTGGTGCCATCCACATTTGGTTCAACTGGTCCTGCCTGGTGCCATCACATTGGGTTTGATTAGTCCTTTCAGGTGCAATCCACATTAGGTTCAACTGGTCCTGTCAGGTGGCATCCACATCCAGTTCGACTGGTCTTGTCAGGTGCCATCTACATTGGGTACGACTGGTCTTGCCAGGTGCCATCCACATTGGGTTTAGTTGGTCCAGTCAGGTGCCAATCACATTGGGTTAAGCTGGCCCTGCCAAGTGCCATACACATTGGATTCGAATGGTCCTGTCAGGTGTCATCTACATTGAGTTCTATTGGTCCTGCCAGGTGCCATCCCAATCGAGATCAATTGGTCCTGCCAGGTTCCATCCACATCATGTTTGATTGATCTTGATAATTGCCATCAGCATGGGATTTTGATTGGTCCAGCCTGTTGCCATCTGTATCTGGTTTGATTAATCCAGCCTGGTGTCATCCACATTGGGTTCAACTGACCCTATCAAATACCATCCACATTGGGTTTGATTGGTCTGCCATGTGCCATACACATCTGGTTTGATTGATCTTCTCAGGTGCCAATCACATCAGGTTGATTGGTACTGCCAGGTGTCATCCAACATCGGTTTTGACTGGTCTTGTCTTGTGCCATCCCTATTGGGTTTGATTGGTCGTATCTGGTGCCATGCACATTGGGTTTGATTGGTCCTGTCAGGAGCCATCCACATTGAGTTCAACTGGTCCTGTCAGGCGCCATCTGCATCCATTTCGACTGGCCCTGTTAGATGGCATCTACATTGAGTTCGACTGGTCCTGCCAGGTGCCAGCCATGTCAGGTTCGACTAGTCCTGTAAGGTGCCATCCACATTGGGTTAAACTGGTCCTGCCTGGTGCCATCTGCATTGGGGTCAATTGATCCTGCCAGGTTCCATTCAAATCGGGTTTGATTGGTCCTGTCAGGTGCCATCCACAATGGGTTTGATTGGTCCTGCCTGGAGCTATCCACATTGGGTTCAACTGGCCCTGCTAAGTGCTATCCGTATCAGGTTTGATTGGTCCTGTCAGGTGCCACCTGCATCAGCTCGACTGGTTCTGTCATTTATCATCCACATCGGGCTCGATTGGTCCTGCCTGGTACCATCCATATCAGGTTCGATTGGTCATGCCTGGTACTATCCACATCAGGTTTGATTGGTATTGTCAGGTGCCATCCACATCGGGTTTTGTTGGTACTGTTCGGTGCCATTCACATCAGGTTAGACTGCCCCTGCCTGTTGCCATCTGTATTGGATTCCACTGGTCCTGCCAGGTGCCATCCACATTGGGTTCGATTGGCCCTGTCAGGTGCCATCCACATCAGTTTGATTGGTACTGTCAAGTGCTATCTACATTGGGTTAGATTGGTCCTTCCTGGTGCCATCCACATCAGGTTTGATTGGTCTTGTCAGGTGCCATCCCCATTGGGTTCAGATGGTCTTGCCAGGTGCTACTTGCATTGGGTTTGATTGGTCTTATCAGGTGCCATCTGCATCTGGTTTGAATGGTCCTGCCAGGTGCCATCTACATCGAGTTCGAGTGGTCCTGCCAGGTGCCATCCCAATTGGGTTTAATTGGTCCTGCCAGGTGACATCCTGATCAGATTTTGATTGGTCCAACCTGTTGCCATCTGCATCTGGTTTGATTGATCCAGCCTGGTGTCATCCACATTGGGTTCAACTGACCCTGCCAAATGCCATCCACATTGGGTGTAATTGTCCCTGCCATGTGCTATCTGCATCAGGTTCGATTGCCCTTCTCAGGTGCTAATCACATTTAGTCGATTGTTACTGCCAGGTGCCATCCACAATGGTATGATTGGTCCTGCCTGGTGCCATCCACATTTGGTTCAACTGGTCCTGCCTGGTGCCATCACATTGGGTTTGATTGGTCCTGTCAGGTGCCATCCACATTAGGCTCAACTGGTCCTGTCAGGTGGCATCCACATCCAGTTCGACTGGTCTTGTCAGGTGCCATCTACATTGGGTACGACTGGTCTTGCCAGGTGCAATCCACATTGGGTTTAGTTGGTCCAGTCAGGTGCCAGTCACATCGGGTTAAACTGGTCCTGCCAAGTGCCATCCACATTGGATTCAAATGGTCCTGTCAGGTGCATCTACATCGAGTCCTATTGGTCCTGCCACGTGCCATCCCAATCGAGATCAATTGGTCCTGCCAGGTACCATCCACATCATGTTTGATTGATCTTGCCAATTGCCATCAGCACGGGATTTTAATTGGTCCAGCCTGTTGCCATCTGTATCTAGTTTGATTGATCCAGCCTGGTGTCATCCACATTGGGTTCAACTGACCCTGCCAAATACCATCCACATTGGGTTTGATTGGTCCTGCCATGTGCCATACAGATCTTGTTTTATTGATCTTCTCAGGTACCAATCACATCCAGTTGATTGGTACTGCCACGTGCCATCCATCATCGGTTTTGACTGGTCCTGTCTTGTGCCATCCCTATTGGGTTTGATTGGTCCTATCTGGTGCTATCCACATTGGGTTTGATTGGTCCTGTCAGGTGCCATCCACACTGAGTTCAACTGGTCCTGCCAGGTGCCAGCCATATCAGGTGCGACTAGTCCTGTCAGGTACCATCCACGTTGGGTTAGACTGGTCTTGCCTGGTGCCATCTGCATTGGGGTCAATTGATCCTGCCAGGTTCCATTCACATCGGGTTTGATTGGTCCTGTCAGGTGCCATCCACATTGGGTTTGATTGGTCCTGCCTGGAGCTATCCACATTGGGTTTGACTGGCCATGCTAAGTGCCATCTGTATCAGGTTTGATTGGTCCTGTCAGGTGCCACCTTCATTAGCTCGACTGGTACTGTCATTTGTCATCCACATCGGGCTCGACTGGTCCTGCCTGGTACCATCCATGTCAAGTTCGATTGGTTGTGCCTGGTGCTATCCACATCAGGTTTGATTGGTACTTTTCAGGTGCCATCCACGTCGGGTTTGATTGGTACTGTCAGGTGCCATTCACATCGGGTTAGACTTCCCCTGCCTGTTGCCATCTGCATTGGATTGCAATGGTCCTGCCAGGTGCCATCCACATTGGGTTCGATTGGTCCTGTCAGGTGCCATCCACATCAGTTTGATTGGTACTGTCAAGTGCTATCTACATTTTGGTTCGATTGGTCCTGCCTGGTGCCATGCACATCAGGTTTGATTGGTACTGTCAGGTGCCATCCACATCAGGTTTGATTGGTACTGTCAGGTGCCATTCACATCGGGTTAGACTGCTCCTGCCTGTTGCCATCTGCATTGGATTCCACTGGTCCTGCCAGGTGCCATTCACATTGGGTTCGATTGGTCCTGTCAGGTGCCATCCACATCAGTTTGATTGGTACTGTCAAGTGCTATCTACATTGGGTTTGATTGGTCCTGCTTGGTGCCATCCACATCAGGTTTGACTGGTCCTGTCTGATGCCATTCACACTGGGTTCCATTGGTCCTGCCTGGTGCTATCCACATTGGGTTCAATTGGCCCTTCTTGGTGCCATCCACATCGAATTTGATTGGTCTTGCCAGGTGCCATCCCCATTGGGTTCAGATGGTCTTGCCAGGTGCTACTTGCATTGGGTTTGATTGGTCTTATCAGGTGCCATCTGCATCAAGCTTGACTTCTCCTGCCAGATGCCATCTACATTGAGTTCGAGTGGTCCTGCCAGGTGCCATCCCAATTGGGTTTAATTAGTCCTGCCAGGTGACATCCTGATGGGATTTTGATTGGTCCAGCCTTTTGCCATCTGCATCTGGTTTGATTGATCCAGCCTGGTGTCATCCACATTGGGTTCAACTGACCCTGCCAAATACCATCCTCATTGGGTGTAATTGGCCCTGCCATGTGCCATCTGCATCAGGTTCGATTGCCCTTCTCAGGTGCCAATCACATTTAGTCGATTGTTACTGCCAGGTGCCATCCACAATGGGTATGATTTGTCCTGCCTGGTGCCATCCACATTTGGTTCAATTGGTCCTGCCTGGTGGCATCACATTGGGTTTGATTGGTCCTGTCATGTGCAATCCACATTAGGTTCAACTGGTCCTGTCAGGTGGCATCCACATCCAGTTTAACTGGTCCTGTCAGGTGCCATCTACATAGGGTTCGACTGGTCTTGCCAGGTGCCATCCACATTGGGTTCAATTGGTCCTGTCAGGTGCCAACCACATTGGGTTAAACTGGTCCTGCCAAGTGCCATCCACATCAGATTCGAATGGTCCTGTCAGGTGCCATCTACTTCGAGTTCTGTTGGTCCTGCCAGGTGCCATCCCAACCGAGATCAATTGGTCCTGCCAGGTTCCATCCACATCATGTTTGATTGATCTTGATAATTGCCATCAGCATGGGATTTTGATTGGTGCAGCCTGTTGCCATCTGTATCTGGTTTGAATGATCCAGCCTGGTGTCATCCACATTGGGTTCAACTGACCCTGCCAAATACCATCCACATTGGGTTTGATTGGTCCTGCCATGTGCCATACACATCTGGTTTGATTGATCTTCTCAGGTGCCAATCACATCAGGTTGATTGGTACTGCCAGGTGCCATCCAACATCAGTTTTGACTGGTCCTGTCTTGTGCCATCCCTATTGGGTTTGATTGGTCCTATTTGGTGCCATCCACATTGGGTTTGATTGGTCCTGTCAGGTGCCATCTGCATCCGGTTTCACTGGTCCTGTTAGATGGCATCTACATTGAGTTCGACTGGTCCTGCCAGGTGCCAGCCACATCAGGTTCGACTAGTCCTGTCAGATGTCATCCACATTGGCTTAGACTGGTCCTGCCTGGTGCCATCTGCATTGGGGTCAATTGATCCTGCCAGGTTCCATTCACTTCGGGATTGATTGGTCCTGTCAGGTGCCATCCACATTGGGTTTGATTGGTCCTGCCTGGAGCTATCCACATTGGGTTCGACTGGCCCTACTAAGTGCCATTCGTATCAGGTTTGATTTGTTCTGTCTGATGCCACCTGCATCGGCTTGACTGGTTCTGTCATTTGTCATCCACATCGGGCTCAATTGGTCCTGCCTGGTGCCATCCACATCAGGTTCGATTGGTCCTGCCTGGTGCTACCCACATCAGGTTTGATTGGTACTGTCAGGTGCCATCCACATCGGGTTTGATTGGTCCTGTCATGTGCCATCCACATCGGATTCGACTGGTCCTGTCAGTTACTTTCCACATTGGGTTTGATTGGTCTTGCCAGGTGCCATCCACATCTGGTTCGACTGTTTCTGCCTGGTGCCATCCACATTGAGTTCCACTGGTCCTGCCTGGTACCATCCCCATTGGGTTTGATTGGCCCTGCCTGGTGCCATCCACATCAAGTTTGATTGGTCTTGCCAGGTGCCATCCCCATTGGGTTCAGATGGTCTTGCCAGGTGCCACTTGCATTGGTTTTCATTGGTCTTGTCAGGTGCCATCTGCATCAGGTTTGACTGGTCTTGCCAGGTGCCATCTACACTGAGTTCGATTGGTCCTGCCAGGTGCCATCCCAATTGGGTTTAATTGGTCCTGCCAGGTGTCATCCACATTGGGTTCACTTGATCCTGCCAGTTGCTTTCAGCTTGGGATTTTGATTGGTCCAGCCTGTTGCCATATGCATCTGGTTTGATTGATCCAGCCTGACATCATCCACATTGGGTTCAATTGACCCTGCCAAATACCATCCACATCAGGCGTAATTGGCCCTGCCTTGTGCCATCTGCATCAGGTTCGATTGCTCTTTTCAGGTGCCAATCACATTTAGTTGATTGGTACTGCAAATTGCCATCCACAATGGGTTAGATTGGTCCTGCCTGGTGCCATCCACATTTGGTTTGATTGGTCCTGCCTGGTGCCATCCACATCGGGTTTAATTGGTCCTGTCAGGTGCCATCCACATCCAGTTCAACTGGTCCTGTCAGGTGGCATCCACATCCAGTTCAACTGGTCCTATCAGGTGCAATCTACATTGGGTTCTACTGGTCCTGCCAGGTGCCATCCACATTGGGTTCAAATGGTCCTCTCAGGTGCCAGAATTCTATAGGTCCTGCCATGTGCCATCCCAATCAGCTGGTCCTACCAGGTAGCATCCACATTGTGTTTGATTTATCTTGCCAGTTGTCATCAGCATCGGATTATGATTGGTACAGCCTGTTACCATCTGCATCCAGTTTGATTGATCCTGCCTAGTGTCATCCACATTGGGTTTGATTGGTTCTGCCAAATACCATCTACATCGGGTTTGATTGGCCCTGCCATGTGCCATCCACATCAGGTTTGATTGCTTGTCTCAGGTGCCAGTCACGTTCAGTTAATTGGTACTGCCAGGTACCATCCACATTGGGTTTGACTGGTCCTGCCTGGTGCCATCTGTATTTGGTTCGATTGGTCCTGTCTAGTGCCATCCACATTAGGTTTGATTGGTTCTGTCAGGTGCCATCAACATCTGTTTGATTGGTCCTGTCAGGTGCAATCTACATTGGGTTCGACATGTCCTGCAAGGTGCCATCCACATCAGGTTCAATTGGTCCTGTCAGGTGCCAATCACATCGGGTTAGATTGGTCCTGCCAGGTGCCACCCACATCAGATTCAACTAGTCCTGTCAGGTGCCATCCACATTGGGTTAGACTGGTCCTGCCTGGTGCCATCCACATTGGGGTCAACTGGTTCTGCCAAGTTCCATTCACATCGGGCTCGATTGGTCCTGTCAGGTGCCATCCACACTGAGTTTGGTCCTGTCTGGTGCTATCCACATCAGGCTTGACTGGTCCTGCTAAGTGCCATCTGTATCAGGTTTGATTGGTCCTGTCAGGTGCCACCTGCATTGGGTTCGGCTGGTTCTGTCATTTGCCATCCACATCAGGTTTGATTAGTCCTGCCTGGTGCCATCAACGTGAGGTTTGATTGGTACTGTCAGGTACCATCCACATCAGATTTGACTGGTCTTGCCAGGTGCCATTTACATTAGATTTGATTGGCCCTGCCTGGTGCCATCTACATTGGATTCCACTGGTCCTGCCTGGTGCCATCCACATTCAGTTCAAATGGCCCTGCCAGGGGCCATCCATATCAGGTTCAATTGGTCTTGCCAGGTGCTGTCTGCATGAGGTTCGACTGGTCCTGCCAAGTGCCATCCCCACTGGGTTAAATTGGTCCTGCCAGGTGCCATCCAGATCGGATTCGATTTATCCTGCCAGTTGCCATCCGCATCCGGCTTTGATTGGTCCTGCCAGTTGCCATCTGCATCTAGTTTGACTGATCCTGCCTGGTGTCATCCACACTGGGTTCGATTGGTCCTGCCAAATACCATCCACATCAGGTTTGATTGGGCCTGCCAGGGGCCATCCATGTTAGTTTCAATTGGTCTTGCCAGGTGGCATCCACATCAGGTTCGACTGGCCCTGCCAAGTGCCATCCCCATTGGGTTCAGTTGGTCCTGCCTGGTACCATCTACATTGGGTTTGATTGGTACTGTCAGGTGCCATATACATTTAGTTGAGTGGTTCTGTCAGGTGCCATCCACATTGGGTTCAGTTGGTCCTACCTGGTGCCATCCACATTGGGTTCAATAGGTCCTGCCAAGTGTCATCTGCATCGAGTTCAATTGTGGTCCTGCCAGGTGCCATCCACATCAGGTTACTCACTGGCCTGCTTATATCGGTCCCCCAGCCCCCTCACCTGGCATTTCTGAAGTTACCCCACCTCTGGTTTCCATGGCTTAAACCACATGGCAGGGTCAGCAGGGTTCCCCAAACCCCTTTGAAGGTACAGATCTGGGGGTTACCCCACATGGCAGGGTCAACAGTGTTCATCAAGACCCTTCAACGGTATGGATCTGGTAGAGGAGATTCCTAAGTCACTGGTACATGACCTCCAGGAGGCCGATATCATCCTGCTTGCTGAGGTGTTTGTTCTTCCCATTTCCTAGGATGCTGGTGGTGAGGTTATGCATGAAAGCATGCATAGCACAGTATTAGCAAGCACCCTGCATCCTGCATCAGTAAAGCTGCCTGCAGCTCCACCTGTGGCCACTCCAATGCTGCTGGGACAGCACCGTCACTCTCCCACTCTTCCCTGGAGGAGAGTGTCCACTGGTAAAACGAAATCACTCTCCTGCCCTTAGAAACAGAATTTGTCAGCAGATACGGACCGACTGGTCCTCCTAGTCTGCCCTTTTTCCATACCTACTGTATCTCTGGAGACCCTACCTAATTTCCGATTCTTTCTCCCTCCCCCAATCCTTTCCACTCAGATTTCATTATGCCTATCCAATACATTCATGAACCCCATCACTGCTTTTCCCCCACCACATCAGCTGGTAGGGTGTTCCTGAAATCACCATTCTTTCTGTGAAGAAGTACTTGCTCACATCACTCCTGAATCTACACTCCTTCAGCTTCATAGCTTGACCCCTTGTTCTCGTGCACTTTTGTTCTGAAAAATATTTTCTTCCTGTACCTTATTTACCCGTTGAGAGATTTAAAGGTCTCTAGCATATCCCCTCTCCGCTCTGTCTTCCAGGTTGTACATATTGAGGTCCTTTAATCTCTCCTCACAGGGCTTTTGATGCAGACCTCATACCATTTTAGTTGCCTTCCTCTGAACCACCTCCACTATGTCTTGGCCTCCAGAACTGTACACAGTATTCTAGATGAGGTCTTAGCAATAATCTGTACAGAGGCAGCATCACCTCCCTCCTTCTGCTGGTGATACATTTCCCTATTCACCCCAGTATCCCACTAGCCCTCCCAACTACTTTGTCGCACTGCCTGGACAAATTTAGGTAATCAGAGATTATTACCCCCTGGACTCTCTCCTGCTTGGTGGTCATCAATAACAGTCCCACTATTTTATACTGTGCCCTTAGGTGTCTATTCTCCAAGTGCATTATTTTTTTACACTTTTTCGCATTGAAACCCAGCTGCCATACCCTTGATCACTCCTTGAGTTTTCTCAGGTCTCTGCTTATTCTTTCCCATACCGGGTCATAATGTCATACGCTTAATAGCGTATGGCATTATGGCGCAAACCAGACCTGCGCTCTCGAGATGGACCCCCGAGTTAGAATCTTTGTGTGGGAGGTGTGCAGAGCCCCCCAGAACAAAGGGATCTGGAAATCAGCGCATCGATTGTGCCACACAGCATTCTGCCGTGCGACATATTTTCTCCATGCCATTCTTTCCACTCCCCCTTGAGTGTCTACCCTATACAGATTTTAGTGTCATCCACAAAGAGGCAGACCTTCCCCTCTGGTTCATCTGCAATGTCACCTATAAAAGCATTAAAAAGGATCAGTCTCAGCACTGATCCCTGAGTGGACAGTGTCCACTGGTGCAGCAGCGTCGCTCTCCCTCCCTTCCCTAGAGGGTGTCCACTGGTACAGTGGTGTCACTCTTCCTCCCTTCCATTGAGGAGAGTGTCCACTAGTATGGGATCATCACTCTGCTGCCCTTTCCTGGAGGAGACTGTCCACCAGTAAAGTGGTGTCACTCTCCCACCCTTCCCTGGAGAGTGTCCACTGGTATAGTGGCATTATTCTCTCTCCTTTCCCTGGAGGACAATGTCTGCTAGTACAGCAATGTCACTGTCCCATCCTTCCCCAGAGGGGAAAGGCCACTGGTACAGCAGCGTCACTTTCCCACCCTTTCTCTGGAGAAGAATGTCCACTAGTACAGTGGCATCACTCTCCCACTCTTCCCGCAGAGTGTCTGCTGGTATAGGGGTGTCACTCTCTCTCCCCTCCCTGGAGGAGAGTGTCTGCTGGGATGCTTGTTTCTTCCACAGGC
Source organism: Neoceratodus forsteri (assembly GCA_016271365.2). Lineage (NCBI taxonomy): Eukaryota > Metazoa > Chordata > Ceratodontiformes > Ceratodontidae > Neoceratodus > Neoceratodus forsteri. The sequence continues at coordinate 88,231,011 of JADMNL010000029.1, forward strand.
CCTCCCAATGACCCTGGCTCATTCCCAAATCTGGCTTGCCAGTGTCGCAGGCAACAGCCATGCCACCGTGATGACAGGCTGGCCCATTTGATCGGGTTTCATTCATTGGCAGATGTGCATACTCACAGTATGCTCCATCCAATTGGGACCGGCTTGGGGAGGGGCGGGAGTAGAGATTAGTATGTGTTCCAAGTTTCAACTATGTTTGCCACAATCTGTTTGGAACAGGAATCTGCAGGTTTCTAGATTTGTAGATGCAAGTGACTCATCACCGTCAGCACTGTAATACCCCTTCCCCGAGTTGTTGGTCCTAACCAATCAAGCATCAATGGGCTTAGGCTCAAGGACTTTGGGGTATGGGTAAAATCCAGATGACATGGTAAAAACCAAACTGGCTGTTGTGGCCAGACCAGCCGGACTGGGCGCAATTTGTGCAGCCCAGCTGTTCTGATGGGACTAGTCAGGTTGGTTTTTAGCATTTTAGTCCATCCATTCCAGCTGGTCTGGATTTCTTGTAGGGTGATGGGTATGGATGAAATCCAGACCCCCAGACTCAGACCAAACTAAAACAATAAAAGGTCCAGTCTGGTTCAGAGGTCCAGATTTCACTCATACCCTCACCTAGGTAACAACCAGATCATAGAAGTTGTACCCAGGCCGGTTGGTCCAACTGGATCAGCCAGTCCTGTTTCTGCTGTTTTGTTCCATGTCCAGCAGGCCAAATTTTACCAAGTCCCAGGATTTTGTACACTGCTCAACTATTTTTGTATCAGATGGGACCGAATTCTGTAACAAAGCAATCCTGGCATGCAACTAGACAAAATCTCTCGAAAGCTCCCTGTTCTTCTCCAACAGGGAGCACTTTTTCCTTTTTCCTTTTCTTCCTCTGCCCACTACCAACCTGTCTCCTACTTTATTACTACCTGCTCTCTTTGCACTCTATTCCTCATCCCTTGTACACTGCTCAGTTACTCTAAAAATTTACCTGATTGTACTTTTGATACATGCTTAACCTAAATGATGCATTGTTTTTGTCAACTTTTCCACTGTTAATTCACTCAAACACTTACTTGTCATTTGTAGTATTGTACTAAATGTTTTTCGGTAAGTTTGTCTCTGTACCCTCCCGGGTCGTGCCTGAAAATAGTCTTGTTGGCTAGTGCACTTACCCCGTTAACAAAAACTAAATAAATAATACTCCCTGCTGTATAGTATAAGGATATTACACTGACACCAAACATCAGACTTACTACTTGCTGTTCAAACCCGAACCCTGACACATGGCTTGATGTTCAAAGTGTAGCTCTCATATAAAGTTCTGTCTCTCTCACTCTAACTTCCACATACAGAATGGTTACTTCTGCCCCGTTGTGTCAGGCAGACTCACTGAGAGGCCTTGCTAGGCATCAAATCAGGGATCCTGAGTCCTTTTCTTTTTTCCTTTAAAAATGTTTTTGATTTTAAGAAACATAAAAACAACAGTCAAGAGATGACATTAAAATATATCCACATACATCAAAAATGCAAATCATACCATTTTTTACTAAAGGTTCTAGTAGCATATTGGAAACTAGCAAATTTACTGTTCCTATTTTTATCAGTAATATTGATACTTCAGGTTGGTTCCTATAATATACCTTCAATGGAGTCCTATCCTTTATGCACTTTTAAGAAAGGTGACCAGGTTTTATCAAATAAATCCATTTTCCAGACTAACAAGGAGGAGATTCTTTCATGTTAGCCACTGCACGTAAATTATCATACCATTCTTTGTAAGAATCCCGTGTCCTGTTGACAGCAGCTCTGAGCAGTCAGCTGGAGATACAGTAGATGAGGAAACTCCCATTGATGTAACCATGAGGCTTTACTGCCATGGACTTTGATTTTCCCACTGCTTCAGACTTTTACATGCCAGAGGTGCTCCTGTGGCAGTTTCTCAATGCTATAATGCTCTTCAATGCAGCATTCCCCTTGAAGATGGTGCTGCCTACTGCATTTTATATATATATATATAGAATATATATATATATATATATATATATATATATATATATATATATATATATATATATATATATATATATATATATATATAACTGTAAAAGTGACCCTCTATAAGGTTGACATGCACGGTTTATTAAGCATTAAGGCATGGTCAGTTTATTTAATCCCAGGGGTAATCATGAGGCACAAGGCAAAGGCAAATGCCTTATTGACCTCAGGATTAGATTAGCAAAAGTAACCCTACCCATGAATTTAATATGCAAGACAGTATTTTCATTATAAGCTGTTAGTGCTGTTTTGCATTCTAGCATTGTTCTGTCATCTCTAGCCTTTCAGTAACCTCAAGTGGGTGTCTCTAATTTATGCACAGCTGGTACAGTAAGGACCATTTTGGAACTGCATGATGTTGTTTATATATAGAATAATCAACCCCCCTTTATTGAGAATGAACAGATTCTCCATGCTGAGTTAGTTTGGTGGCATGAAGAGCACAAGAGCGAACCCTGAGTGCCTTCTTGATGTCACTGAACTAACAAGGTGTTGAGAATCTGGTGAGTTCTCAATGAAGGGGAGTTTTGTTATTTTTAAGTTTGCTTGCATGCATGTGCAAGAAACATAGTGCCATCATCGGAGATTTCGGAGGTGTGTCACCTCCTCCTCCAATTCAGTCAGTGTGTTGGCAGGCGCGGCGCCTGTAAGCCAATGCATGCTAGAGCTGTCTATGACAAGCTCCAAAATGCAGTGGCATACAGTTCAAGGGAGCTACGCTTGGTGAGCAGCGATAAGATATTGCCTGTCATGCTTGGCTCCCCACCACCTGCCTTACATGAGCGTGGGTGCCCCCGCATGCACACACTGTATGGCCGATGGGGTGCCCAATCCCGTTGGCTGTGCTATGTTCCCCGCCCCCAAAGCCTTCAAAATGCCGCTGGGTGCCCACCCCAGCGTGGCATCAATAACAATATAGCCAGCGGGGTTGTCCCGTCGGCTCCACGATTCCTCACCCCGAGTAGTAAGTGCCACGCTGAGGCCCACCCAGCGTGGCAATGATCTTAGGCCAATGGGGTGCCCAATGCATCGTCGGCTGGTACCCCCCAACCGTCCTTGACTTTGCGCTGAGCCCACCCAGCATGGAAAGCGATCCTCGTCGTCACTTTTCTTTTTAACCTGTAAAAGAAAAGCGGTCCCCGTAGTCTCACTTCAGCCCCCTCCCACAACCGCACCCACCCACTCGCACCTGCCTCCCCACCCCCACCCCATACTTACCTCCGGACCTTGGCGCGGCGATCTTGGTGGACCAGGAACCGTCTGCACTCTTCAAAGCCGACCACGAACTGAGGAAATGGCGGTAAGCTGTATAATGGGCTAGATAGGGGGGTTTCAACTTTGTTGCATATCTCAGGCATTTTTGGGAATTTTTGCACCAAATTTTCAACATGGGGTTTGGGACCCTTTCATGAATGATGTCACTGTCATGGCGTTATTCGGGCCCGAAGGGTGATTTCGCAGTCACTGCGCGAAATCACCCTTCAGGCCTGAATAACGCCATGACAGTGACATCATTCATGAGAAGGGGTCCCAAAAACCCCATGTTGAAAATTTGGTGCCAAAGTTCCAAAAAATGAATGTTTTATGAGCGTGAGTTGCGCAGTTCCTACGCAGGCTCGTAAGTTCACGGATTTTCAATATTTTCACTCCAGATTTGCAACATTGCCATTTTACCACACCTTCTTAAGAGCAGTACAGCTGTCATGTTTCACATCATACCCAAAATGTGTTTCCGCCCATGTAGTGCACAACGGCGCAGTCGGTGTGCGAGATCAACTCTGGGACAAATTAAGAAAATCACAGTGACACTGTTCATGAGGTGAGAGTGTTAAAATGGCTATGTTGAAAATTTGGTGAAAAAAATCCCAAAAATGATAACTGTTTCTGACGTCGTTGTACAGTTCTATGCTGCATTTCGTAAGTTCATAATTTTCAATATTTTCACTCCAAATTTCAACATTGCCATTTGCCGCACCTTCTTATGAGTAGTACAGCTGTCATTTTCACATCTCACCCAAAATGTGTTTCCTCCATAGTGCACAATGGCGTAGTCGGTAGCTTAAAATCAATGCACGGGATAAATTAAGAAAATCACAGTGACACTGTTCATGAGCAAAGGTCTTAAAATGGCTATGTTGAAAATTTGGTGAAAAATTCCAAAAAATGACTGTTTTACGAGCGTGCGTTGTACAAGTTCAAGTTCAAGTTTATTGCAGGAAAACTCCATTGAGCAAGCTCATTCACAAGGAGGTCCTGTGACATAAACACTTAAAGTACAAACACAGATAGGTAATAACAGTATATACATGAAATGCACGTTACATGATACAGGCTGGATATACATACAAGGGTACCACATAGGGTGACCGCAGGTGGTAAACATTGATATGAGACAGGAAGCGACTTACAGGTTGCATACTGATAAATGAAACATGATGACTGGTGTGTGCAATACATATACAGTATTTTGGCAGCTAGAACAAACAACAGTCTACAACTGATATGGGGAGGGTGATTTGATAGAGTAGCAGTGGAGCATAAGCAAAGATAAAGCCAGGAGTAGAAGGAAGGAAAGCAGTTAATATGACAAATTAATTATACCTTACCAGTGGATAAATATGGCACACATGGGAAGGAAGAGACTTAATGACATTACAGGTGTCTTTTATTTTGGCTGAACTTAGCGATTTGTAGAAGTTTATTGAAACTGTGCTAGTTAGTTTCAATGCGGTTTGTAATTGGTTCCAAATGGAGGAAGGGCATATGCAATACACGTTTACCAAAGGAAGTCAGCGTCCTTGGTATGTCAAGCATAATAAAGTCAGATTTTCTTAATGAGTATGCACTATGTGAGATACTAATAAGGGAAGAGATAGCTTGGCAATTTCTGCAAGAGCAGTTTAAAGTCCATAGCCCAGCATGGAGCAGGCGTCTAGTAGTAAGGGATGTCCAACCAACAGCTGCATATAAGTCACAGTGGTGCGAACGGTAAGAGGAGTTGGTAATGAACCGTAATGCACGGTGATAAAGGATGTCCAGTTTACTTAGATTTGCAAGAGTGGTGGAGGAATAGATTACATCGCCATAGTCGAGTAGGGGGAGAAAAGTGGCCTGTACAAGCTTGTTTTGAGTTTCAAAGGGGAAAAGGGGCCTATTTCTGTAGAAGAAACCTAACCTTGCTTTTAACCTTCTAGAGACATCTTCGACGTGGTCACTGAAAGATAATTTATTGTCGATCCAGATACCTAGATATTTAAATTTGGTTACAACTTCCAGAGGCTCGTTTAGCGTGGTGACAATGAAGTCTTAGGCAAGGTTATTGGGGGCCTGTGACAGTTCTCCGCATGCTCGTAAGTTGGCGAATTTTCAATATTTTCACTCCAGATTTTCAACATTGCCATTTTACCACACCTTCTTATGAGTAGTACAACTGTCATTTTCACTTCTCACCAAAGCGATGTTTCCGCCCATATAGCGCACAATAGCGCATCGGTGTGGCGAAATCAATGTCTGGGACAAATTAAGAAAATCACAGTGACAATGTTCATGAGCAGAGGTCTTAAATGGCTATGTTGAAAATTTGGTGAAAAAATTCCTAAAATGACTGTTTCTGGTGTGTTGCACAGTTCCTATGCATGCTTGTAGTTGCAAATTTAATATTTCACTCAGATTTCAACATTGCCATTTTATTACACCCTTATGAACAGTACAGCTGCAATTTTCATATGTCTCCCAAAATGTGTTTCGCACATATAGCACAATGGTGCTGTTGGTGCGAAAGCAATGTTTAGGACAGATTAAGAAAATCACAGTTACACTGTTCATGAGCAGAGGTCTTAAAATGGCTATGTTGAAAATTTGGTGACAAAAGTCCGTAAAATGACTGTGTTACAGTGAGCATTGCGCCGATTTCCACGCACCCTCGTTAGTTCATGACTTTGTAATATTTTCAGTCCGGATTTTCACCAGTGGCATTTTTACACACTTCCTTATGAACAGTACAGCTGTCATTTTTCACAACATGGCTGAAGTGTGTTTTCACACTTTCAGCGCAGAGATGCGTGGTCGCTGTGGGAAATCATTGTTCGGCACAGATAAAGAAAATCACAGTGACACTGTTCATGATCAGAGGCACCAAACTGCCTGAGTTGACAATCTGCTGTAAAAATCCCCAACCTAATTATATTACGGTATGCGATGTCACAGTTTCTATAGTGCACTGCGACTTCACCATTTTTAAATATTTTTACTACAGATTTGCAACATTGCCATTTTTTACACCTCCCACATGAACAGTACAGCTGTCATTTTTACATCCTGTTCGAATGTTTTTGCACCTGTGGTGCTGAATGCCGTAGTCACTGTGCATAAGCAGCTTCGCTAACAAACGATATTCTCCTGTTCATGAGGTGGGTCACAAAAAACATGTTGAAAATTTGGAGTGAAAATACCAACAAATGCCTGAGGTATTAGGGTTTCCAACCATAACGCTAACCCTGTAGAGAATCACAGGCATCAGGGGTGTGACTTGGGATTCTGCCTGTGATGCTCATACCATTCCACACCTGCAGTCAGTGAGAGGCATCGAGGTATGCCTTGGACTCTTCGGCCCCAAACTTCACCCCATTCTCCTATATCACACCCATCTCACCATATTTCCTAATGAAATGGGGTGCGCATAAGGGCCAAAGACCCCAAGGAACACCGTGACACTTGTCAGTGTCTGCAGGATGGGGTGTGGTGAAATGGCGTGGCCGTTATGCCTGACAACCCAAATGCACACCTCAATGCCTGTCACTCTCTGCAGGGCAGTGGTGGGGTTGGCTTCAGTTCAGTACTTCACTGCCATTCCTATTACGCAGCTCTGTAACTTCTACACTACCACTGCCAATGCCAGCAAGCAAACATTCGGCATTGACAAATGCTTGTTTATAATGCAGTGTGAGTCTGTTTTTCAACCCCCCGGCATTTAAACAACTCACAGTTTCATTCTTACCTTGACAGCATGCCCACGATCCTTCCCACAGTCATCAATCGCTGGCATAAGATCCATATGTCTTCAAGAAAAACTAATAAACAGGAACAGTCCATTAAAACACAAAGTTCAATTTTTTTGTGGGGGGGTCAGTTTTGTTTTACTATGTACAAGGCACAGTATCTGTTGTCTTCTAATGTTACTTAGATTCATCTTGTGCAAGGTTTGTGGAGCAACTTTGTTAAGGTGAAGGAACTGTAAAACACACAGCTCAGTTCAAAAATTGTGTTAAGAGGTAGTGCAAATCAAGGTGCGAATGCCTCCGTGGCACCAGGTGAGTGCCTTTTTTATTATAAAGTGCTGTGCTTAGTGTTTAACTGCTACCACAGTGGTTGTAACTAGAGTGCTTTACTGACAGTCCAGCTGAGGAAGTAAGAGTGAAGAGCAGGGGTGAGAGAGAAGGAATGAGGGGGGGAGATGAAAACGGCTAGTTAGTGGTAATGGTGTACAGGAGTCACAGTGGAAGGTGGTGTCATTAAATGCAAGGAGCCTGGCAAACAAGATGGCGGCTCTTCAGGCACCACGATGGATGGGAGGGTGGACCTGCTTGACCGCCATGGTCTGTGGGCTTCCCAAAACCATGACTGGGACTTTGTGATCCCTGGGTGTAGAATTTACAGGAAGGACAGAGAGACAGGGAGAAGGGGACGAGTAGCTTTATTCATGAGAGGAGGGATCACATGCACCAAGGAGGAGGAGGCTGAGGGTAAGCCTGAAGCCTTGCGGGCTCAGCTTCAGACCACCAAGGGGAGAAAGGTTAAAATGGGGGTGGTATACAGACTACCTTCACAGGTTGAGGAGCTGGACAGAGCATTGGGAGAGCAGATTAGAATAATATCTACTAGAGAAAAAGTAGTCATAACATGTGATTTCAACCTACCTGGAGTTGACTAGAGGATCCCAGCTACCTCCTGCTCCAGGGAATAGGTCCTTCTGGAGACTGTCCAAGATAGTTTCCTGGTGCAGAGAGTCATGGAGCCTATCAGAGATGGAGCCATACTGAACCTAGTACTTTCTAAGGGTGAGTATGTCCAGGAACTAAAGGTGGAAGACCATCTTGCAGGTAGAGACCACCGCACAGGGTGGTTCTACCTAAATCTGGGCAAAGGAATAGCCAGGACTAGGACGGGGGTAGTGGACTTTAGGAGGGCTGACTTTGGAAAGATGGGTGAAATCCTAGAGGGACATCTTGCCAATATCAGTCTGGAGATGGAAGTGGAGCAGAAATGGTCCATTATAAAGATGGGTCTGATTGAGGCCACCAATACGTGTATCAAGGCCCGAAAGCCAGTATCAAAAATCCAAGCTGGTTCAGAAAAGAGGTGGCAGCAAAAGTAAGGGAAAAGAGAGTAGCCTTTCATAAGTACAAATGTACTCTGAAGAATGCAGACAGGGAGGTTTACTCAGTGAAGTCAAGAGAGGCAAGCAGAGCAGTCAGGGCAGCAGAGGCCATGAGGGAACTAAAACTAGCTCAGGGAATAAAAGTAGAGGCAAAGGACTTTTTCAAGTACATAAGGGAGAAAAGGAGTATCAAGGATGGGATTGTTAGATTAAATGAGGGGGGGATGGGTGGAAAGTAGCAAGCAACAGGTGGAGGTACTGAATGAGTACTTCAGCTCGGTATTCACTAGAGAGAAGGATGGACCTGTACCACAGTGAATAATAGGGTTCGGAAGGGGAAGGAAGGGTGAAACAGATGGAGGAATTAAGGAGGACATGGTTTTAAAGGGCTCTTAGGGTGGACAAAGCTCCTAGAGTGGATGACATGCACCTGAGAGTTCTGAAGGAGTTGGCAGAAGTCCTGGCTAGCCCCCTAGTGGACATGTTTAACAGCTCGCTAGAGACAGAGTGCATGGCTCAGGACTGGAGAATGACACATGCGGTGCCTCTCCACAAGAGTGGACCCAAGGATGAACCAAGTAACCACAGACCAGTCAGCCTTACCTCCATTGTAGGCAAATTAATGGAGACCATACATATTAAAGGAGAGACTAGTGGACTTTCTGGAGGTTAACAGTCTCCAGGATGAAAGGCAACATGGGTTTGTCTTAGGGAGAGCCTGCCAGACTAACCTGATAGACTTTTCTGATTGAGTCATAAGGACTCTTGACAGGGGCCAGGTGGTTGATGTCCTGTAGCTGGACTTCAGCAAGGCCTTCCGCTCTGTGCCACAAAGAAGACTGCTCAGTAAGCCACAGGACCTGGGACTTGGGGCAAAGCTGGCCGGGTGAGTCAAGAGCTGGCTACAAAATAAAAACCAGAAGGTGGTAGTGGGGGGGGGGGGCTCTTGAAGCCTAGGCCTGCAACCAGTGGGGTCCCACAGGGCTCAGTGCTTGGCCAAGTGTTGTTTAATATCTTTAATAATGACAAAGCCAATGGGATCAAAGGTAAAATCTGCCTATTCACAGATGACACTAAGCTCTGTGTGAGAGCAGACACAGAGGAGGGGAGACAGGAGCTCAGGGAGGACCTGGCTAGGCTTGAAAAGTGGTTGGATATCTGGCAGCTGAGGTTCAACACCAAGAAGTGTAAGGTCATGCACCTGGGAGCTAAGAACCCAGGGACTAGTTACTGACTGGGAGGGGTAAAGGTGTCCAGTTCTGAGGGACCTGGGGTAATCATCACAAGGGACCTGAAGCACTCTGTGCATTACCATAAAGCAACAACCAAAGCCACCATTATACTGGGATGTATCACCAGAAGAATCACCTCCCAGAAAGGGGAGGTCATTCTGCCATTGTACAGATGCTTGGTGAGACCAACCACACTTGGAGTACTGTGTGCAGTTCTGGTGCCCATATCTGAAAAAGGATATAAGTTTACTGGAGGGGTGCAGCATAGGGCAACCAAGGTGATCCAGAGCCTGCAGGACAAACCCTATGAGGAGAGGCTACAGGAGCTCAACATGTATTCCCTGGAGGACAGAAGAGAGCGGGGAACATGATCGAAACCTTCCAGTACCTTAAAGGTATAAACAAGGTTAATATGGAAGACATCTTTAATCTCAGGTGGAATGGGTCCACTAGGGGGCACAGTCTTAAATTAGTGTGAGAAATACTCAAAAGAGAAATGAGAAGGCACTTTTTCACAGAAAGAGTGGTATCCAAGTGGAATGAACTGATGGAGGTGGTAACGTCATCGAAAACAGTGGGCAGCTTTAAAAGACGGGACACAGTGAAAGAGAGAGTCATAATGGGTGGGAAGATGAGAAGGGGGGATGAGAGGGGGAAGGAGGAAGACTCTATGTGGAAGGGGGAGGGGGGCAGCTCCTGTAAATTAATCTGAGATCTGCACACTCAAGCAGACTAGATAGACTGAAATGGCCTGTTTCTGCTGGCATTTTCGTATGTTTGTATGTAACTGCTGATTTGGAATTGGCACATGATGCTGCCTGCTGTCTGTGAAAGCTCAGCTCATGTTTTCATAACAGAACTGGTGATCGATGCTGTAACTGGTTTAGAGGGAAACATTGTACTTCATGTTGAGAATAATACGTTCTACATTCTGAAATGTAAAAAACAAGGTTTAGAAAATACCAAAAAACAGACTCACAATGTATTATGTCCTTGTTAAGCTCTTAGATTGTTGGTACAATGCATTCATGTTATACTGTAGAACTCTGTACTTGATGCTAAAATGGACCTCACCACAGGTGTGTAAATCAGAAGCAAGCACTGAGTCTAAAGATCAAACCGTAACAGACTAGGCAGGACAGGCTCAGCCAGTGTCAGTGTTCTGCTGCGCTGTAGTCTTCTGCTCAACGGTTGTTACTGGGTTCTGGAACTGCTGAGAAGAGGAAGAATCAGCATTTACATAGCACGTCTCGTACACATGGGGTGGGATATTCAAAGCAGTTGCACATGGCACAACTGAGATGTGCCAGCGCAAGTGTGGAAATGCACCAATGAGCGATATTCAGCAGGAGACAATGCGTGGTGCAAATCGCAGTGCGCCAATGCGCAACCCTAATGAATGCATGCGCAAGTGCAGGGGGTGTAGCCATGAATAAGCAGCGCAGTGCGATATTCAATGGCAAGCCGAAGGCGCAAGCGCGGAGCAACAGGGACATGTGCGGAGCAACTTTGAGCCCATAAAAAGTATAGCAGTATAGTGCAGTGGTTTAAGGCTCTGAGCTGCAAATCTGGTGACATCCAGCAGACCAGACCTGGGTTTGAATCCCACAGCTTCCACTTGCATACTGTGTGACCCTGAGCAAGTCACTTAACTTCCCTGTGCTCCCAGCTAGCTCCTGTAAAAAAGTTTTCAGCTTAGTGTGCTACTCCTGGTAAAAAAAACTAAAAAAAAAAAGACGGAGCAAGCAAGGGATGGAGGCTTGCGCCTTGGAGAGCTGGGGTGAGAGACAGAGGGAGTGAGACAGCAAAAGACAGAGAGAGAGAGAGAGAGAGAGAGAGAGTGCCAGTGGCCAGGCAGGACAGAAGCAGGGGTGCAAGACAGGCACAGAGGCAGGAGGAGCAACAGGCAGTGGGACATGGAGTGTGACCCTGAAAGTGCCTGTGTGTGTGTGTGTGTGTGTGTGTGTGTGTGTGTGTGTGTGTGTGTGTGTGTGTATGTATGTATGTGTGTGTGTGTGTGAGAGATACCAGTGGGGGCAGCATTGGCAGCATGAGTCTGTGAGCACGGACAGAGGAGTGGCAGTGGGAGAACCCGGATGGGTGGGGAGGCAAGTCCACTGCCAGCAGGGTCCCCAACACGGTGTATGCCCAGTGCTGGGGGCTGCAGCAGGCAGCAGGTTACCCGGGAGACAGCCACGGGGGGGGGGGCACGACAGGCCGGGCCATGGCCAGTGCAATCTTCCAGCTGGTGGCAGTAATGAGGGGTGTGAGGAGGCAGGAGGCAGAGTGGCGTGGTTGAGGAAGGGCCCTGCGGCGGTATGCCCAGAACAGGTGGTACCGTGCCCGCACCACCGTCGAACAGTAGAGTGACACTGAGATTGTGGGCCGGTACTGCCTGAACCGGGCAATTCTGAGGCAGCTCTGTGAGCTGTGCAGTGATGAGATGCAGGCACCCACAAGACGGAGCCATTCCCCCTGTTGGTGGAGACCAAGGTCAAGGCCGTCATGTGCCTGCTCACCACGGGTACCTTCCAGAGACCAACAGGGGACACCACAGGCATAACCCAGTTGGCCGCGTCATGGCTTCTCACACAATTCCTCAATGCACTGCTGCCACATGCTGCGGAATACATCCATTTCCCCAGCACACAGGCGGAGCGTACAGCGAACATGCAGGAGTTCCACAGGGTGGTATGTATGCCTGGCATGCTAGGGGCCATCGACTGCACCCACATAGGCATCCGTTCACCACCTGGGCCAGAGGGGGTGGCCTACGTCAACAGGAAGGGCTACCCCAGTGTCAACTGCCAGGTGGTGTGCGATGCCAGGGGGCGCATAATCAATGTCTGTGCCACACACCCTGGTGGAGCACACAATGCCTTCATCTGGCACCAGTCAGCACTGTGCCACAGATTCGAGAGTGGGGACATCCCCGCCGGCCACCTAGTAGGTGAGTATGCAGCTGGAATGGGCAGCCTGGCACAACAGGGCAGGGTGTGGGGGGATACTACGCTGGGGGTGTCAGAGGGTCTGTCTGGGTAAGTGGGGGGGGCAGTCACACAGACCACCATGCTAACCCCATGTGTCTCTACACAGGTGACAGCAGATACCCACTCAGGCCCTAGCTGCTCACCCCATACTGGCGCCCGCTGACCCCAGCGCTGGAGCGATACAATGAGGCACACACCAGCACATGGAACATCATCGAGCATGTGTTTGGGCTGCTGAAGGCATGGTTCCATTGCCTGCACAGGTCTGGTGGTGCCCTACAGGACAGCCCCTTGAAGGCCTGTGGCCTATTCCTGGCCTACTGTATGCTACACAACAGGGCCACTGACCGTGGGATAGCTGTCGAGGTCGAAGAGGGGAACAGCAGTGGGGATGATGCGGACACTGGGCCAGGCGGTGGTGGGAAGCCCCCTTCCGGGCGATGGGAACCCTGACTGAACAGGATAGCCCAGCAGCACTGGGACATGATTGCAGAGGAGCACTACAGTGCATGCAGGTAGGTGAACATGACCACACACATGCCCCAGGGACCATGGCACAGTATACAGACATGCAAGGCTGGGCCCCATGACAGACACAGCCGGAGGGCAGCGTGAACGGGCATGGGACAGGACTCTGTGGAAGCACCCTGTACAGCACTGTAGACCCCACCCACACACACCTACACACACATGCACATGCACACGGGCACCCGCACATGCACACCCAGAGGCCACCAACGGGCATGTGTCAGGCTCTAGGCCGGCTGTGACCGCAGCGGTAAGCCGATCCAGGGCTGCAGTTGTGTCCACCTGCATGAGTGTGGTCTTGGCCAGGAGCTGCTCATAGTCCTGTTCACGCCTCCCTGTGGACATGGCCTACCTAGACTTTAGCAAGGCATTTGACACAGTCCCACACAAAAGATTAATAGTCAAATTAACCAGCCTGGGAGTGGGACCCAGGGTGGTAGCCTGGGTAAAACATTGGCTGGACAACAGGACACAGAAGGTAATTGTAAATGGAGTCCATTCTGAAGAAAGGGGGTTACTAGTGGGGTACACATGAGGTTCAGTATTGGGTCCAGTCCTTTAATGTCTTCATCAGTGACATTGCAGAGGGACTGGAAGGAAAGTATGCCTTTTTGCAGATGACACAAAGATCTGCAACAGGGTTGATACACAAGGAGGCGTGGAAAGGATGAAAAGGGACTTGGCAAGGTTGGAGGAATGGTCAGAAGTATGGCAGCTAGGATTCAATGCAAAGAAGTGCAAAATAATGCACCTGGGAAACAAGAACCCAGGGGTAGAATACACAATGGGTGGGGAGGTAGTAACAACAACAAAAAAGGAAAGGGACCTGGGGGTAATCATATCAGATGACCTTAAGGTTAGCAAGCAATGTGAGAAGGCAGTAGGGAGGGCTGGGGGTATACTGGGATGTATAGGGAGAGGCATCAGCAGCAGAAAACAGGAAGTTGTTATCCCTCTGTACAGACAGTTGGTGAGACCCCATCTGGAGTACTGTGTCCAGTTCTGGAGACCCCATCTCCGCAAGGACATAGACAGGATAGAGGCAGTCCAGAGGAGGGCAACTAAAATGGTGCAGGGTCTGCAAGAGAAGCCGTATGAGGAGAGACTAAAAGAGCTAATATGTATACCCTTGAGGAAAGAGGAGAGGGGACATGATTGAAACTTTTAAGTACCTCAGTGGAATCAACAAAGTCCAAGAGGGTAGCATTTTTCAGAAAAAGAGACTTGCAAGAACAAGGGACACAATTTAAAAGATAGAAGGAGGGCAGTTCAGGGCAATGTGAGGAAGTATTATTTCACAGAGAGGGTAGTGGATGAATGGAACAGCCTTCCTGAGGAGGTTGTGGAGTCTAAAACTGTGGGAGAATTCAAGAATGCATGGGACAGACATAAGGCAATTCTTGCTGGGGGTAGGAAGAAATAGGCTGTTGGTTAACTAGGATCTGCGGCCTATCCTGTAAGTAGGGAAATGGGCAGACTAGATGGGCCTAGCGGTCCTTATCTGCTGTCAAAGTCTGTGTTTCTATGTTTCTCTGTGCGGAGTGCACGCACCCCTGCCATGACCAGCATCTGTTGCTCCACGGAGACCCGGAGCAGACAGGTGTGCGCGGTCAGGGGGTCAGTGCCCTGAGGGGCATGGGCATTGCGCCGACCCGTGGGTGTTGCATGACCCCACTGCACAGCCCCCTGTGCAGGTATGGTCTGCACAGCGGGGCCCCCTTGTGGCTGATCAGTCTGCAGTGCAATGGCAGCAGCCACTGCACCCATCCCCCCTCGGCCCCGTCCTGCTGCCGCTGCTGCTCCTCCGGCCGCTGTGTGTGTAGTGGCGCTGGGGTGGCTGCACCACCACCACCACCACCGCCGCCACCCCTTCAGACTGCACCGCACCATTGGTGCCCACAGCCATGCCAGGCGTAGCAGCCGGTGGGTGGACAACCACCACTAGGGCACCACATGCACTGCCGTGTTGGGCGCGTGGTATGGGTGCCTCCCCCTGATTGGCAACACCACTGTCCAGCATAACAGTCACGTTGTCATCGGTCCCAGACCCCATCCCGAACTGTGACTCAGCATACTGGATGCCATGGCTGGCGTCCTGCTGAAACACTGCCAGGGCCTCGTCCGCAACCACGCCACAGGCATCTGGTCGGACAGTGGGGATGGGCTGACTAAGGTCCGGACCCTGGATACTGGTGGAGGTGGATGGATGGTCCTTCAGGTCCAGGACTGCCCCCATGGTGGGCACCCCCACCCCCGCTGCTGCATGCAGGTGCTCTGGAGCTGTAAAGGAACACAGACACATTAGTGCCACTGCCACACACTCCTGCCCCCCCTTCCCCAGGTGCTGCTGTACCTACCATGCAGTGACGGGCTGCCCCCCAACCGGAATCCACCACCGGGCATGCCCTTGATGGCACTGCACCACATGGACGCCACCACCAGCTCCTCCTGCTTTGTCAATTGTGGCATGTCAGGCTGTCCACCGCCCGTGGTGGCACATGCGGCCCGGATGGCGGCCACCTTATCTTTGATCCTCATCTGGTCCGTGCCACCCCTTCTTTTTGCACTCCTGTGTGGTCCTCTGATGGATGCCCTGCTGGTTCACAGCCCTGGCCACTTCCTCCCATGCAGCTGCCCTGGCCTGTGGGGTGCCTGTTGAACCACTCAGGAGGGGCTCCTGGTCCAGGTAGGCATCAAAGAGGGCTTCACTCTCTGCCCTCGTGAAGTTGGGCCTGCACTTCCGTGAAGGCCGCTGCTCCTCAACCTCCTTGTGTTCCGACATGCCTATTCCTGTGGGTATGGACATGTGGTTAGTTATGGCTGCAATACACAATGCCCATCCAATCCACCATCCCGACAGGTCCACAGCCTGGTGGCTTACCTCTGAAGGATGCAATACCGGTCTGGTGCCTGTGCAGTCCCATGGTGCCTTTATAGCACATCACATGCAAATTAGGGGATACGCAACTGTAATGAGATGCAAATGCCTCCGATGTGACGCGGATATGCTGATCAGCCCATCTGCATATCCCGGCTGAATATCGCGAAGTTGTGCATGGTGCACTGGGGTTGCGCATGCACAAGCCATGGCGCAACTGTATGACATGTGCAGTAGGCCTGACAGTGCGCATGCGCACACTGACATCACGTACATCGATGGCGCATCCTACGCACAGTGCGTCATATGCGGTACAGTGCTCTGCCACTATTGGGCATGTGGCATTCGTGTGCTGTATGCCCTATGGTGCCCATGCGACATTGGCACAAGGACCGTGGGGCACACAAGCCCCCATTGTGCACAATGCAAGGCATGCCCTATCACGCTGTCATGCACAGTGCGTGTGCTGACCTTTGACCCCATGAGTGTCCTATGACCTTCCAGGTGCCTGCGGCACATGCCAGGGCTGCCCCAGCTGTATCGCGCACCACCAGGACATGCGCGATTGCGGATGGTAGCGCATCATCAAGCAAGTCGCACACCCACAGCACATGCAGCTCGTGCGCTACTGGGCACCATTTTGGAAACAAGCATGCCACACCAGAGCACTGCAAGGGCACCAAATTTGAGCCAGGTTGAGCTGGTGAACCTGGTGGCACTGGTGGAGCCACGTGTGGGTTCCCTATATGGGCAGGTGCCCCTGGACCAGCCTTGCACCAAGGTGTAGCAGGAGGTGGCTGAGGAGTTGGAGGAGGCCACTGGTGCTCAGTGGAATGGGGAGCAGTGCCGCCACCGATATGGTGACCTGCAGAGGAGGGATCCAGACAGGCTGAGGTCACTGCTGGCACATGTCCGGAGAGGCGCCATGCCACTTCCGAGTGAGTGCACTATTTCCATGTCTGTGCATGCCGGTGTTCTGTGGGGGGCCAGCAGGATGTCACACCGTGCTGCGGGGGGGGTTGTGGCTACGCGCTCTGCTGGCTGTGGCAGTGCACAATGGGTGTGTTGTGTCACTGCACCATCACTGTGCAGGGCCAGGGGATATACTGTGCTGGAGGGTGGTGGGGCGCATGGGTTGTTGCCAGGTACTGATGTGTCCTTCTCACTGTCTCCCTACTAGGCCCTGAGGATAGACAAAGAGCCAGGATGGCAGGTGCTGCTGGTGGATGTGGGCAGCCCAACGCTGGTGCACAGGCACAGGATGCTGGTCGTGTGGGAGGTGCCACCGGACAGGCGCTGGTTGCACCGTAGCATACAGGTAGGCACTCTATCAGGGTTTGTTGTTGTGCAGGGTGAGGGTGGGCCACAGCCCCCTATGCACATGGCCAGTACAGCTGAGCAACACAGGCGGGGTCCATCACACCATGCCGTGGCTTTTGCACATGTGTGTGGCTGCTGCAGGTGGGTTGTGGGTGCACCCGGGTTCCAGCCATGCCACTGCCATCCTGCCGCCTAGCCCTGTTGCCTGGCCGCCATGGTTGTGGTGTGCCACACATGGTGGAGTCGGTGTGCAGTGCTGTGCGTGGCTGTGGATGGTCAGGATGGCAGCTCGTGTGGGCACGCATGCTGCGGGTGGCTGTGTGCCATCTCAGGGGCACATGTCACCACTGTCCGCTGCGCATGGTGGGTGGGCTACAGTCATATGGACATGCACTCATACCATGTCCCCTCCTTTGTCCTAGGAGTCCGACAGGAGGATGTACACACCAGGCTCCTGGAACAGATACTGCAGGTCACCATGGCTACAGGTGGCATGACTAATTTGACAGGTCCTGTGCAGGCCACAGAGGAGATGGTGCACCAGGTGCTGGTAGGGCGTGGACATCCGTGGGGCCCGTTGGCCTGCACCACCTTCCCTTCCCCTGACCCCCCTTCCTTTCCCTCCCTTGTACCCTTACTCAACCATGTCCCCTGTCCCACTGCCTCCCTTCCCCGGCCTGCTGTCTTGTTTCTGGCCTCCCCATTCCCTGCTCCCTGTTCCTGTATTTCTGTAAATAGTTGATATTGTTTTAATACACATTTCTATTGTTAGCCATCTGTGTCTGTGTCTGCTTTACAGCTGGCATGTGGAGCCATGCTGCAGTGGTGTGCATGGTGGCCGAGTGGTACATCTGGGGTTGACTGGGGCTTTTGCCTGGTGGTCTGTGCCCAGTGGCCGGTGTGCATGCCCTGGGGCGTACTTGTACTGGGTGGTTGGGTGGCTTGTGTGTTGTGTGCCGTTGGCGTGTGTGTTGTCAGCTATGGTCCAGGTGGTGTGTCCCATGCCTTCCTGTGGGTGTTGCCCGTGGCTGTTTGCCAGTGGACATTGGTGCCACACTGCCTCCATGCACCACTGTGGTGCGCATGGTCTGGTGCACGCAGCCGTTCACCTGCCATGCCTCCCTCCTGGTGTCCTCTGCACCCTGGCGGTGGTCTGTCCTGCTCTTGTGGCATGCTCCCTGCTGTGTCTGTTGTCCTGTGCCCTGGCTCATGTGCCTCTGACCCTTGCGCAGCCCTGGTTGCACTATGGCACTTGCCGACTTGCTCCCTGGCGCAGTCCTGGTTGCACTATGGCACTTGCTGACTTGCTCCCCGGCACAGGCCTGGTTGCGCTATGGTGCATCCCTGCGATATTCAGCCATGTTGCTCTGGCACTTGCCTTCATGCACAACCTTTGAATATCATGTTCGGTGCGCACTTGCGCAGTGTTCTTGCACTGTCAGCTGTTGCGCCTGCCTCTGGCGCATTTCTGAATATCCCACCCACTGTATCCCAAAGTACTTTACAAGCAATGCTAAACTGGCAGCGAAGTGACTGACCATGTAGTGGCAGCCGTTTTGCACATCAACACCCACACACAGCCTTGGACAACTGCATGATCCAGTTTTATGGGAGGGGGAATGTCACCCAGGACACTGGGGGAAGTCCCCTGCACTTTGCAATGTACCACCCAAATTTCCCTCAATGGTACAAAGATGGAAATTAAATTCATCTCTTTTAGAAAGTGAGAATATTAGACAAAACATTTAACATTTATTTATTGCAAGAGAAACAGTACAGTGTATGTATGACTCTATAGGCTCCTAGTGGGCAGATACAAAAATAGCACTTAAATATTGTTTTGTAATGTATGGCAAATCTAAGGCTAATCAAGATTACCTAAACTCTCTGGATTACAGACACCAGTTTTACAAATGTATGTCCTATCCCCCACTGGCCGAGTTATTTACATAGCTCCACTAGAGTATTTGAAAGAGAAAGTGTGCCAAAGACCTAGGTTTGAATCCCACAGCTTCCACTTGCATACTGTGTGACCCTGAGCAAGTCACTTAACTTCTCTGTGCTCCCAGGTCTCTCCTTTAAAAAAGCTTTCAGCTTAGTGTGCTACTCCTGGTTAAACAACTGAAAAAAAAAAATTCAATATAACAGAGCCTCCACCTTAGAGGCTGAAATGAGATTTTGCCTTAATAATCAAACTTATGCTGACCCTTTTCAGGCATGCAAGCAAAAGCTGGATGCTAAATTAATGAATGGTTTATATGATGAAGCAGGAAAATTAAGGACTTCAGATGTGGAAATGTTAGAAATAGTTCAAAACTCCTTAAATCATACTTTTGGTACAGCTTACAAGGTAATGAACTCAGTTGATAGGATTATAAAATGTCCTATCCCCTACATTTCAACAGCAGATAAACTAAAGTTAGAAGAACCCATATCTGTGAATGAGGTACTTGAAGTTATTTCTAACCTAAAATCTGACATTTCCCCTGGATTAGATGGTTTAACTAATGAACTATAAAACATGTTTCCAAATGAACTAAGTCTTTTCTTAGTACAACTTTATAATGAATTAATAATAGATTCACAATCTTGTCCAGATTTTTCAAAGTCCGTTTTTGTTTTATTACATAAAAAAGGAAACAAACAACACTTACAGAATTAGAGGCCCATAAGCCTCCTTCATAAAGATAATAAAATGCTCTCTACTATTCTGTGTAATAGGATGAATAGGGTGGCCGAAGCAGTTATACATCCAGTACAAACTTGTTCTACACTGAACAGAAACATCACTCAAAATTTATTCGAACTTAGTAATCAAAGTAGATCGACAGGTTTTGTTTAAGGCTCTAGATCAAGTTAAAGCTTTTGACAAAGTTTCCCATAATTATCTTTTTCAAATTCTGCATTTGCACAGTTTCCCTATAAAATGTATTTCATGGCTAAGACTTTCACATGATACTGCTTTTCTGGTACCTTCAGTAAATGGACTATTAGGGAAAAATATTTCATTACAAAGGGGCGTAAGGCAGGGTTGCCCCGGAGTCCTATTCTTTATACACTCATGTTGGACCCAGTCATTAGACACATCCTATGGGACAATACAATAAATGGTATTACCCCACATTTATCTATTCCTGAGCAAAACATTTGCTGTGTATGCAGATGATATCTGCCTTTTTGTAAAAGACCTAGGGCCGGATATTCAAACTGTGCCCAAAATTTGCGCAATAGCAGGAGCAAGCACAAGTCCATTGTGCACATATGCAATAGACGCGATATTCAAACATGGAGCAAGGCAAATTCGCAACCAGCCAACATCTGAATATCACACAACCTGCGCCATAGCGCAACCAGGAAGGGGAAGCTGAGCAGATATGATGTGCTATAGCGTAACCAGGAAGGGGAAGCTGAGCAGATATGATGCGCTATAGCGCAACAAGGCCAGCCCAGCTGAGCAGTCCAGAGGCGTCATAGCGCAAGCAGAGAGCCCCCAGCAGCAGAGCAATGGAACTGCACAACCAGGGAGGTAGGCAGGGGCCCACCACCCATGCCACAGATGGGCACAGGAACACACTGCAGAACTAACAATGCACCCCCACACCCAAGCACAGCATAAGTGGGGAGGGACGGAATATCCACCGGCCCATGGGGACAAGCCAACAAAGCACAGCCGGGCCATGTTGCCCCAGCACACCCACTGGCAAGCTGAGACTGCCACACAAAGGGGGCGGACCACCCCAGTGCACATCAGCCCCCTTGTGCACAGCACACCCTGCACTGTGACCCCAAGACACCACCTATGAGCAGTGACCGTCACTGCAGGAATCCCCATGCATCCCCCCCCCCGTCACACTGCAACCTCGTGTACCACAGAACCATACAAGCCAGACCCACCATGAGCACCCAGCAGTGGGTGGCAGCCACGCAAAGACCGAATGAAAGCCACTCCACACCAGAGACACCTCCTCACGCACACACATACACCATGACAATACCACCCCAGATGCCATGCACACCACTGCAACTGAGCACCTATAGCCAGCTGCAAATCAGAGACCACCGCAGTATTCATAACAAAATATATATTTTTAATTAATATAATAACAATAACAATAGAAACAACCATAACTATATACAAATATATACAATACAGGGGTGGGGATACAGGTACAAGGTAGGGGTGGGTAAGGGGCAGGGGTGAACAACTGGGAGAGGGAAGGCAGGGTGTGAGGGATGGGTAAAGGGGGGAAGTGATGGGCAGCTACTGCCTGCCAGCCCACTCTCCATCCACCTGCTGCTGGTCCCGGGGCCTCCTCCTGCGCCTAATGCCATGGCAATGCAGGTCCCTCAGGATGGCGAGGGAATCCATGGCCACCTGTATGAGCTGCTGGACTGATCTCTCAATCCTCCACAGGATCCGGACACCTAGGACAAGGGATCAGAGACAATGGCTGTGACTGTCCATATCCCTGAAGCCCACCCAACATGCATTGCATACAGCCAAGTGCCCCACTTCTGTGATGGACTGCACCCACCCACAGTGACCGTGCACAAGACATGCCCAACCAGGCAGCAACAGCCATGTGTGCCACTGCACACACACACACCACCCATGTCCAGCACAGCACAATCAAGGCTGTACAGTGACGTGGCTACACGGTGGGAAGGCAGTGCCACAGCCATGTGCCCAGTGCACGCATGGACCACCATTGACGCACTCCCAGACATGCAGTGTCACTGGACAGTGCTGACTGTCACATGTCGCGTGCATGGCAGTGTTGTCCATGGATGGTGGCCATGCTCTGCCCCCCTGTCACACAGCATGCAATAGCATTCATGATGTCATGGTACTCACCCTCATCATGCAGCTGCTGTCATGGTCTGTCACCACCACCACCAACACCACGCACAGCCACCACTGCCACCCCTTGCTGCACCTCAGTCTGAGCCCTCCTCCGCTCCGCCACGCCTGTGGGAAACAAAAGGTGAGAAACACATCAGTGAAATCCCAAAGCAGACATCCCCCTGCCCCAATGAGTGTGCCTGCCCACCCAGCCAGACCCATACATCACATATCCTGTAAACACCGCCACAACCAACCATAGACCAACTCTCCCCCATGTGCTGGACACAATACACAGTGTTACCCATACGGACCATACAGGTGCATAGACGGCTCACCCACCTGGCCGAGGCACCACGCCCCTCCTGGCACGTGACTGTAGACGTGCCAGTAGTGCCGGCTCCCTCCTCCACAGGTCACCGTACCGGTGCCTGCACTGCCCTGTGGACCTCTGCCGGCCAGTGGCCTCCTCAAGGGCAGTGGCCACCTGCTGCCACACATGGGTTCTTGCCATGTGGAGGGGTTCATCCCCAGATAGTGGGCCATGGTGAGGCTCTACTATGGCCACCAGCTTTGTGAGTTCCACAGAACTCCATTGGGTGGCTCTGTTGTGTGCCATCCCTGCATGTATATAGTAGGCAATATGGCGCTCCACAGCGTGGCAACCCCACGTGGAATTGTTGCACAATACAACTCCGCTATTCCCTATCGCGCTGTTGGTATAGTGCCACCAGTCCCTATCGTGCTGTTACTGAACAGCACGATAGAGCTGCAGACATGCCATATGTACAGCGCCAAGGGGGCAAAGGTCGGGCACAGGGTCATGGGTCTCTGGCGTAAGGCCACGCACAGCACCATCGGACATCTATGCATCCAGCGCGATTGGTCGCCTGTGTGCCATTGCCACAGTGGACTACTGCGCAGTAGTGCCACAGCGCCATGTAGTGACCATCGCTGTAGTGCCACTGGCACAATGGTGGCCGTGTCTTGAATTGCCTATCGCGCACAGCACGTCATCAGCGTGGCGGACGCCTGCATAAGCTACCTGGGCATGCGCAGTGCGGTGTACTATGCAGTCACAGAACTGCGCCATTGGCTCAGCCGGTTCAACCGTATCGCGCAAAGCGCAACAGTGCGATATTCAGCCGTCATATGCAGATCATCCGATCAGCCATTCAATGGCACAGCAGCGCGATTTGCATCTCATTAAAGTTGCTCCAGTCCTCATTTGCATGCATTGCGCTATAAATATGTGACACTGTTCTGCAGTGGTCATATTCGGTTACTGCAGTTGATAGGTGAGTTGCATGCATTGTGCTGTTCTGGACCATGGCCTCAGAGAATTGCTGTGTACTGCACAGTCACAGATGACCACTCTCACCCATACAAGCTGTGAAATGACCGAGCAAGGACTGGGTGAGGAGGATGATGGTGGGCGGAAGAGGAGGCCCAACTTTATGAAGGCGGAGACAGAGGCACTGTTTGAGGCCTACCTGGATGAGGAGCCACTTCTCAGTGGACGGCGGGGCACCCCTCAGGCCCGTGCTGCTGCATGGGAGGGGGTGGCACGTGCCGTCAACCTGCACGGCAGCCACCAGCGCTCTGTGCAGGAGTGTAAAAAGAAGATGGGGACCGACAGGAGGAGGGTGAAGGAGAAGGTTGCAGCCATCAGGAAGGCACGTGCTGCAACAGGCGGGGGACAGCCGGAGGTGGTGCAGCTGACTCCGGTGGAGGACATGCTCGCTGCAAGCATGCAACGCAGTGCCATTGAGGGTGTTCCTGGAGGTGGCTTCCAGACAGGTGGTAGCCCATCACTGCATGGTATGTCATGGTCGGGGGGGAGGTAGTTCACATGCACTAACGTGTCCTTCCTTTCTGTTACAGATCCTGTGCGTCTGCAGGGGTCAGCAGTGGAGGACCTGTCCACTGCGGACAGCCATCCAGAGTTGGAGGAGGGACCATCCACCTCCGCAGATTGCCGGCGTGCACTGCGCCAGTGTGCACGCCTGGCTACATTCACTGATGTTGAGACAGGTGTCGGGAGTGCCCTTCCTGTGTCTCAGTGGTCTGGTATGCAAGCATGCCAGCACGCTGCAGCTGTGGCTGTGGCACAGACCTGCACCATCGATGATGCACCGACCACTATGGGCATTGACATGTGTGTGTCACAGAATGGACACACAGCAGGACAGCTCATGCCCATGGCTCCAGCTAGTTCGGCGTGTGTGCCAGCATGTCAGCACAGTCCCAGGCTGTGCTTGTCAGCACCGGTGGGGCAGCACTGGTGGCTGTGCAGGTCACTGGCACTGTTGCGGCCACAGCAGTGGAACCACTGATCCCGTGGGCACAGCAGGTGGAGGGGCAGCAGCAGCAGTCACCCACCAGGACTGGGGGTACAGGGCTCAGCGGTGATGTAGGTGCACCGCCTGTGGACATGCCCATATCTGGTCCTGGTGAGCAGCGCCCACCCTCAAGGGGTGCTGTACATCAGGACCTTCCAGACCCTGAGGGACAGGTTGCCGATGTGGCAGATGACCTCTTTGATGAGCACACCCGCCTGCTGCAGGCATCAGTCCAGCAGCAGATGCAGGTTGCAACATCCGTGGAGGCACTGTGTGTAGCTCTGGAGTGGCACAGCAGGGACACCGAGAGGATCCTGTCCCGGATTGACCATTTGCGGGTGGATGTGACCGCCGCCATCGACAGGCTGACACAGGCAGTGGTCGGTGTCGTGGCCACATTGGGCACACAGTCAGGTGCCCCTGTGCCGCTCACACCGCACAGTACGCTATCCACTCCCCGTTCCCGGCGTTGTGCGACACCCACCCTGTCGACGCCGGGTTCAGCTGTGGGCATCCCGAGCACCCCTGGTGCAGGTATGTTCAGTATGCTGCAGACCCCTGTGCGGACAAGGTCGCGTTCGCACAGTGGGACCCCTGGTGGTCCATCGGTGCCACCCCATGTGGCCCGTGCTCAGCCTGCCAGTGCTGCTGAGTCTTGGCGGGGCCGCCCACGCATCCGAGGTGGCCGTGGCACTGTGCCGCATGAGTGAGCTGTCTCCCAGTGCGGGCCCTGTCTGGTGCTGCCCTGTGTGCAATGTGTGTTTTGGTGGGCAGTGCACCAGTGGGTGCCCTGCCCTACATGCAAACACACGGACCACCTGCACACCCTCCCGACTGCTGTCCACAGGTGCATGTGCATGATGATGCCTGCATTGTGCTGTACACCAAAGTGCAAGGGTGCCCAGCATCTGACACATGTACATGGACAGTACAGGTGGTGGTGGTGGTGGCCTGTGGACGTGTGTGTTTTTAGTGTCTGTGTTACTGCTCTGTTGTGCACCTGACCCCTGTGTACTTTGTGCCTGTTGTGTGTGTGTGTGTGTGTGTGTGTGTGTGTGTGTGTGTGTGTGTGTGTGTGTGTGTGTCTGTCCATGTGGCGTGTTACTTTTCACCCCTTCCTGGTTGCATGTGTGTGCTTCTGTGCCCTGCCACTTCCCTTGCCATCATGCACCCCTGGTGTGTTTCCCTGTGTGTATGTGGGTTGTGCCCTAGCCACTGTTGGTTGCACATGGCCCCATGACTTACCCCTGTGTTGGGCGAAGTGCTCCTCTGTGATGGTGTCCTAGTGCAGCTGGGCCAGCCGGATCAGTCGGGGATCACACCGTCCAAGGGGGGGGCTGCTCATCCCCATCATCACCGGCGTCACCAGCGTCCCCATCACTGTCCCCCTCCTCGACCTGTATGGCTATCCCACAGTCTTTGGCCATGTTGTGCAGGATACAACAGGCCAGGAATATCCCACAGGCCTTTGAGGGGCTATACTGTAGGGCACCGCCGGAGGTGTCTAGGCATTGGAAGCGTGCCTTCAGCATCCCAAACACCCGCTCGATGATGTTGCGTGTGGCGGCGTGTGCCTCATTGAAGCGTTGCTGCGATGGGGTCGTGGGCCGCCCGGTAGGGTGTGAGCAGCCAGGGATGGAGTGGGTATCCACTGTCACCTGTGTGGAGATAGTGGAGGTTAGTGTCTTGTTCAGGCTCATATTGCCCCTAACCCTGTGTGCCAGTCCCGTGGCACCTGTGGCTTACCCACCCTTGCCCCCGATTTGCCAATCCTACATGCATACTCACCCACTAGATGTCCTGTGGGGATGTTCCCACTCTTGAATCAATGGCACAGTGCTGATTGGTACCATATGAATGAATCATGTGCTCCACCAGGGTGCGTGGCACAGACATTGATGATGCGCCCACTGGCATCACACACCACCTGGCAGTTGACACAGGAAAATCCCTTCCGATTCTGATAGGCTGCCCCATCGGGGCCAGATGGTGTGCGAATGGCCACATGGGTGCAGTCTATCATCCCTAGCACGCCAGGCATACGTGCTACCCTGTGGAACTCCTGTATGTTTGCTGTACGCTCTGCCGCGGTGCTGGAGAAATGGATGTACTCCGCAGCATGTGGCAGCAGTGCGCTGAAGAATTGGGTGAGGATGCATGACGTGGCTGACTGTGTTATGCCTGTGGTGTCCCCTGTTGGTCTCTGGAAGGTACCCGTGGTGAGCAAGCACATGCAGGCTGTTACCTTTGTCTCCACTGACAGAGCATGACTCTGTCGTGAGGGTGCCTGCATCACATCACTGCACAGCTCACAGAGCCGCCTCAGTATTGCCCTGTTCAGGTGGTACTGGCCCACAATCTCTACATCTGAATAGAGCTCAAAGCTGATATGGGCTCGGTACTGCCTGTTGGGGGCGTACCGCCGACGGGCCCTTCCACAGCCACGTCCCCCTGCAGCATGCCTTCTCACCCCCCTCATTACAGCTTCCATGTGGAAGCTGGCACTGTCCATGTCCCTGGCTTGTGTCTCCCCCTGGCTGTTGTTGCTCTGTTACCCCCGCTGTCCTGACTGCTACCTCCACTGCACCGGGTACACTTACTGGCCTCTGCACTCTGTGGCCCCACACACCTTCCCTTGCCCCTATTCTGTCCTGTGCACTCCCTGGCCTGCACTGTTTGTCACTCTGGTCTTCTCTGTCTCCCTGCCTCATGTGGCTTCCCTGTCGTGTTCTTGCACCTCTTCCTTGAGCCTTTTATTTTGGCTCATTTCCGCTATGGCGCAACGTCTGCCTGATCCACTGTTGCACATTGCGCAAGCCTTTGAATATCGCATTGCGCACTTTATGCATGGTTCCACCCCCTTCGGTTGCGCATACCTTCATTAGCATTGCGCTGTTGCTCAGCATGTTTTCTGTGGTGCAACTGCCTCCTGCTGAATATCGCAGGATGGCGCAATTTCGGACTTCTGCTGGCGCAACCCTATTGCGCATGGTGCAACCCTTTTGAATATCCCACCCCAAGAATCAGGTATAACGGCCATTGAACTTTTTAAACTATTCTCTTTTTTTTTTTCAGGAGCTGAAATTAACCTTTTTAAAAGTGGAGGTGTAGCTTTAAATAACCATAATACACCACTTGCTGATTTAGCTCAGACTCCACTGTCACAGTCTCCCATAAACATTTGGGGACTGTTTTTTGGACAAGGGAATTTAGCACACTTAAACTGGGAAACAAAAATTGTTACAGGAGAAAGAAAAGTACAATTATGGAAGTCATGGAAATTATCTAAACAAGAGAGTTGCTATTATTAAATAGTTTAGTCTTCGCACCTTTGCACGTTTGTCAAATTCACCCACCCCCTTCACACTTAGTTACCAGAATCTATAGCATCTTTTTTCAAATGTTATGGGTGAGCCGATTAAATCCCATAAAAAGAGAATTCACGTATTAACATATGAAAAACACCAGCAGAGTAGACCTCATGATCTAGCAATTCTACTCAGGCCTCAGCACCCTGTTTGGGTACCGTAGCCATCAACCTGGTTCCTTTCCTGCTTACCACATCCCCGATACTAACCCCTCCTGGGTGAGCCATCCTCTGCCTCACCCCTCGCCCATACCTGTCCCATCCTCTCTTAAACACGTCCACCGTAGCTACCTGTTCCACCACCCTCTTGGGGTGAGAAAAAAGCAGGGAGGTTTAGATATGATAAATCCAATTGTTTTTATCACTCTTTCTTTTTTTGTAATACCTTTAAAAAAGGATAGAAAACACCACAACAGCCATGGTTTCAATGGACTATGATTGTATTAAAGCCTTTATTAGACAAATGGGTATTAGGACCCCCAAAAATAGTAGGTTCCTTACAGGTTCCAGAATTTGTAGAACCCTCAGTTAAGAAGGCAAGATAATGGAAATTGGAGAAATCAAATTTCGTAAGTCTAAATAGGAAAAGAATGTACCAAAATATTATGGTGACTAACTCTGCAACCAGGGCGGATTTCCCCTTTTGTACCCCATGACAGACGCAACCTGTTTTATTAATGTTGAATGATAAAAGACTCCCACCCAAAGTATGGGATGTTACATGGCTAAGTTGTTGCAGGAAGTTAGGAGCAAGGGGAAATTTGAAGCATAAATCATTAGATGAACAATATTGTTTTAGGTCTGACTGTGTGCAACAAGAAGAAACACACAAGAATATTTTTTTATTTCATGTCCCTATACTGCTCACTTATGGAAAACTCTTGCTCAAAGATGGAATTGGTTCTTTTTATGGAATATAACAAGTGACTTAATAATATTAGAGATTTACTCTGGAAGACTTGGGACATTTCATTCAAGCACATTAAACATAATCTCTGCATGTATTATTATTATTATTATTGTAACAACATATCCCCCTTCCACTAAGCCCTAAGGAAGGTACCTTGATTCTTTGGCAACTTCTAGCCTATATCTCGAGCATTCCCTATTTCTACATGATATGTGTATGAAAAATGTTATCTATATGTCTAACTCTTTATGTCCCACTGCCTGTATGTTCCCTCACCACCTATCTGCTTGTGACCCTATGAAGTCTTTTATTGTCAAACAATATAGAATTTACCTGTTTTGTACTGATCTGCTTACCTGTATGTAATTTTTAACCCTGGGTCGCCCCTGAAAAAGGGACCTCCGGGGCCCAGTGGGCCTACCCGGTCAACAAAATTCAATAAATAAATAAATACATGTATAAAATGTTATATGTGGCAAGCAAGGTGTCAACTTTTGTTACAGCACTTACAGGCTACAGATTTATCTATAATATTACAAACTGAATCATCAGTTGGACAGGGAAAGATGCAAGAGTACCACTTGCTAGACAGAAATAAGGCAGATTTGTTGTGGGCTCATATTAATTGGTTACACTGATATTTAGAAAAAGGGTGGAAGGAAAAAAATGTTTTCTTTGTCTTGAATGTTTTCTTTGTGTCTCTTTAAAAAAGAGAAAGGAGACAATATAGAAAAAGAGGAAGCAATATACATAAACTATTTTCTTTATGTCTTGACAAATAAGTGTAATCTGTTTGTTTTGCTGATATTGCAATGTTATTTCTGTATATCTTTTTTGTTTGTTTGATTTTTGCAAATAAAAATTCCCCTACTCTTTGTGAAAAGTGCCTTGGGTTCCTTTACTTTCCCCTAGACGCCCACCAGGATAGCACCAGAGAGGGATAGAAGGGACCTCGGTTTACGATTTCATTCGAAGGATAGCACACCCTGACAGTACAGCACCCCGCCAATACTGCATTCGGGTGTCAGTGTTTAGGTATGAGCCCAATCCAGGTGTAGGATTAGAACCCATTACCTTCTGGTCCAGAGGCAGATGTGCTACCAGCTTAGCCATGTAATTAAAAAAATGAACACTGGGTGGGAAAACAGTGGCATTAATATAAAGCCCTAAACAAGGAAAAATTAGGACTATTGCAAAGCAAAAATAGAAAACGATACACGGGGTGACTATACAGACTTCATACATGCTCCAATGTACAGTTACACTAACAAACGTACACACACATTGTTTTTGCTCCCTTTAACCGACTGCTATATCATGTCGCAAGTCCTGATGTCAGAGCTTTGTGAGAATCATTAAATCATAGCACTGTCATATGGGGACTTGATCCTTAGTGCTTAAATTAAATGTTCTAATGAATTTGACTGCTCAGCCTGAGGAAGCGTAATATGTTTTGCATAGGGGAACAGATCTCTTACTTCCACAACTAAAAGGGATCTGCCTGATTATCTTTGCAGTGAAGTCAGGTCGTAGATTGTGTTTTAGGGCCCAGAATTTCCTGCGGCTCAACCTGATAACATGGGGACTGGAGAGCAGTTTGCCATGCTACTGCTCCTGGGTCACACCCAAGCCCAGAAATCTGTTGTGGACTGGCAGGAAGGTGACATGTCTTACTTGATGGGTGTGGACGATGGGAAACCTTGTGCTACAGTGCCAGCACCAGGAGCGGCAGCATGGGCAGAAGCGCGTGGTCTTCTGCAGGTTGGCAGGGTGGAGATTGGGACTTTGTTTGGGAAAGTGTGGGCAGAGAGAAACAGGAAAATGGTCTGGGCTGAACTGCTGATGACATTCTTCACGTTCAGCTTTGCACCCAGACTCAACAGCTGGTTCAAACTGTGCAACTGTTTCTGATGCTCCCAAACCAGGATTCAGCAGCTGGTTCTAACTGTCCCAAACCAGAATTCATCAGCTGGTTCTAACTGTTCCAAACCAGAATTCATCAGCTGGTTCTAACTGTCCCAAACCAGGATTTAGCAGTTGGTTCTGCCTGACCCAAACCAGGATTCAGCAGCTGGTTCTAACTGTCCCAAACCAGAATTCAGCAGCTGGTTCTAACTGACCCCAAACCCAGATTCAGAAGCTGGTTCTGACTGACCCCAAACCCAGACTCAGCAGTTAGTTCAGACTTTGCAACTGTTTTTGATGCTCCCAAATGAGAACTCTGCAGCTGGTTCTGACTGACCCCAAACCCAGACTCAGAAGATAGTTCAGACTGCCTAAAACCCAAACTCTGCCGCTGGTTCTGAGCACCCTAAACACAAACTCTGCAGCCGGTTCTGAGCACCCCAAACACAAACTCTGCAGCTGGTTCTGACTGTCCCAAACAGACTGTACAGCTGGTTCTGACTGCCCCAAACCAGGACTCTGCAGCTGGTTCTGACTGTCCCAAACCCAATCTCTGCAGCTGGCTCTGACTGTCTCTAACTCAAACTTTGCAGCTGGTTCTGACTGTCTCAAACTCAGACTCTGTATCTGTATCCGGTTCTGACTGGCTCAGACTCGGACTCTGTATCTGTATCCGGTTCTGACTGGCTCAGACTCAGACTCTGTATCTGTATCTGGTTCTGACTGGCTCAGACTCGGACTCTGTATCTGTATCTGTATCTGGTTCTGACTGACTCAGACTCAGACTCTGTATCTGTATCCGGTTCTGACTGGCTCAGACTCAGACTCTGTATCTGTATCTGGTTCTGACTGGCTCAGACTTGGACTCTGTATCTGTATCTGTATCTGGTTCTGACGGGCTCAGACTCAGACTCTGTATCTGTATCCGGTTCTGACTGGCTCAGACTCGGACTCTGTATCTGTATCTGTATCTGTATCTGTATCTGGTTCTGACAGGCTCAGACTCAGACTCTGTATCTGTGTCCGGTTCTGACTGGCTCAGACTCAGACTCTGTATCTGTATCTGGTTCTGACTGGCTCAGACTCGGACTCTGTATCTGTATCTGTATCTGTATCTGGTTCTGACAAGCTCAGACTCAGACTCTGTATCTGTATCCGGTTCTGACTGGCTCAGACTCAGACTCTGTATCTGTATCCGGTTCTGACTGGCTCAGTCTTAGTGGGACAAGCATCATTACTCTTTCCATCAACTGAATTGGTTATCTCCCCCTGCCAGGCATAGTCTTCATGAGTTATCGCTCTTCAATAAGTCGGCTAATAACCAGCTCCCTAGCAATCTTTCTGAAAGACTAATAACTCCTGTTCACAGATACGGTTTTAGAGATGTGAATCACTGCAGATTTTGCTACCAAATTTCATATATGCTTCTGCAAAGAATGCTTCTCCTGTGGGGCCCCCTCTTTCTTTGCAACAATTTGTCTCTTCAGCTAAGAAGTTTGCCTACCCTTGTCTCTTTTAAGCATGGCTTCAGAAAATCGTTGTTCCAGGAACAATCTGTTTGTAATTGTTTTAAGAACCGATCTGTGTGTGTTTCTTACTTGATGTTAATTTGTTGTTTGTTACTTGTCTTATTTGACTTGGGACGTTCTGTAAACGAGACTTGCTTCTCACAGAACCTATCTGTACTGTTTCAACTTTTAATAAATAAAAAATAAAAAATGTGTAATGCTTATTTATTGCTTCTGTCATGCACTCCTCGCTCTTCTTGTCTCCAGCAAGCACATCTGGAGGTCTGCCAGTCTTTCCATGCATATCCTAGACAAACAAAAATGGCAGCACTCAAACAGGCACATAAAGGAAGGGTCAGGGCAGATAAATTGCTCAAATGGGACAGGAAATTTGTGCTAATTGACAGCTGTTTATGAAGTTTTTATTCTCAGAAATGATTTTAAGTCTCCCAAAGTATCCATATTTAACTGTACCTGAATAAAAAGTGATAGGTAAAACTGTAGTTTGCATTGTTGCATTTTTATGGGCAGCATTCTGTTACAGTTCACTTCATGGAATCACTTACATGGAGTTTTTATTATGTGTACAGAATGCTAATTATGAGTTGCTGACCTGTCAGAACCCTGTTTAGAGTTCTGTGCACAAACTATGACATAGTTAAAACTCCAAACTATTGGTTCCATGAAGAGAACTGTAATGGAATGCTGCCCATAAAAACAAGACAATGCAAACTTCAGCTTTTTATATCACTTTTTATTCAGGTACAGCTAAATATGGATAATTTAGGTGAATTCGTATAATTTCTGAGAATAAGAACTTTATAAACAGCTGCCTGCTAGAAATTATTTCCTGTCCTCTTTAAGCCAAATTATTTTATTCACGCATAGTGGGTCTATTTACTTACACTGACAACAGTGGTTAAAAACAGCATGCAGACAACTGCAACAGATGGACAATAACATTTAAATACAATACCAAACACCAGTGTTCCTAGAAGGGGGGGTCCTCTGCTATCACCCCATCCCTGTTACTGTACAGCTGTGAGAAATGAATACATGTTCATGTGATCGAAGTCCTCCAATCACAACACATTATTTCTGTCACCCATTTTAAAGATCTGTGTCAGGTTTAAGGGCGGTTGATGATTGCTTACAGTACCCCACCCCACAGAGCCTTATCACTTCAAATGGCAAAATCAGTCCCACCTCCAAAGAAGTTTGGTGTGGGTTCAGAGACTGTGGTGTTGTTTAAAAATAACCCTGTTAAAAAGTATAAATGTCATTCAGGAAAAAGTGTGCGCACTGAAGTACTCTTAATACTGACTCAGCAGGAGCGTTTTTTTTTTTATCAAGGTCAATCATGTCATCTCTGACGGAGCAGGAAAGTGCTTCTGGTAACCTAAAGCATGTGTTCTGACTCTGGATGCCAAGGACCCAGTCTGCACAGTCAGTCCTTCTGAAAAGAAACAACAGTTTTTTCTGCAAAAACATTTGGCAAGGAATGTTCCTCTCTCTTGCTCTGCCATGTTTCCATCGCTGAAATACCAGCAGAGGGGGTTCACCTGCAGAGGGGATGCTCATCTCTCCAGCCAATACCTATGCAGGTCAAAGGGCCTTTTTCCACTCTGGACTCCCGAGATCTGGAACAATCTCCCCTCACCTCCCTGGCAAACTCAACAAAATATCTGGTTTGAAAGGTGAATTCCGAGCTCTACAGCAGGGCCTATGTTTTGTACTCCTACTTAATCAGAGCTCCCTTCCACTTCCACAAATAATATGGATCAGAGCAGCATGCTACATTGTGTCTACCCATGTTATTGCAAGTTTTGCATGTGGCTGTTGTGAACTGCTGGCTATATGTTCCTGTTAAATACTGATGCAAACAGTTTCTTGCAGTCTTATTACAGCTGGCAGTATAGCCTAGAGGTTACAGTAGTGAGCTGTGCATGAGCCTGGTACATCCAGCAGACCTGGGTTTGACTCCCACAGCCTCCACTTCCATACTCTATTACACTGAGCAAGTCCCTCTACCACCCCAGTGCTCCCGGGTTGCCCTTGAAAACAGGCCGTATGCCTAGTGCTTATGCCTTACCCAGTTACCAAAGGAAAACAAATAGAAATGTTCTCATGCACATTTTATCATTTAGCTTTTTCTCATCCTCCACTTGCCTGACTGCACCCCAACCCTACCAGTGACCTTCTCAGAGGCTTACTGGTTATCCATCTGTTACCCTGGACCATGATAGTGGTGGGTGGCCTGCCATGTCAGTCGTGCATGCACCTGCAAGGGGAAGGGATGCTGCTGGTGCAAGGGTGCATCATGACTTTTTTCCTTCAGCCCCAGGTTTTCTCTCTGAGATTGCTCGTGTGCAACGAAGTTTACGCCGGCGTGGCCTAGCATCCATTGCCTGCCCATCTCCATGTTCCCACTGCACTGCCACTTGTCTTCCACCAGGGGCAGTCAAACAGTAGGATGCCACCCCCCACTGAGATAGAAGAGCTGTCCATGGGACATTGATATTACCTCCCCCGGCCAGTCTCAAGCAACCCAAGTCCAGTTTTGAACCCAGGTCACTAATGTAGTGAGCAGTAGTGCTACTGCATCTCATTCACTTTCTGTGCACATTCACAATTGAAATAAGTGTGCCCCAAATGGATGGGACTCTCACGGGCAAAATCAGAGTTCTCCAGTACTGGGACTCCAGAAATGATGAGTGTTCGAAAAAAATCACAGAGATCCATAAATCATGTGGGAAAACCCACATAATTAGAGGTTTGCTGGATAATTACAGGTAGTTTTGAAACTCTGAGTCACAGGGGTACAAGAAGGCTGCCAAGGTCTCATTTGATGCGTGACCTGATCTGTCAGGTTGGCTCCTCTTGGATCAATAAGGAAACACTTTCAGCAACAAAGGATTTGATCCAGGAGGATTCATTTCTGAACTCTCTGCAGAAGGATAATGGATGACTTGAACAGAGTCCAGCTAAGCAGCCCCTGGAGTGAAGTGCTGGGTTTAAGTCACAGAGTGTATGGGGGGAGTAGGGGAGGGAGAAAGAGAAAGCTTTGGGAATATTTCATAATCTCTGTTTACATGTGCAGTTACCTACTGGGCCTCTTATGTTTATGAGAGTGTCTTCTATAAGTTCTTTGGGTGACAGAACCCTGAAGTGAAGCAATCTAATTGATTACGAACCACTGCATGGTTTATGTAATCCTGTCCTATAAGGTGGCACTGAATTGATATTGAGAGAGAGACTAAACCTATCTACAATTTCACAGGTATCATTTCCACCAAGAAACAGATTTATCCTCTGCTGTTATGCTAACATTTGTGTTGGTGCTGATATGCCAGGAGTCTACAGCTGAAACATCAAAGGTCAGGTCAGAGCTCCTGCCTCAGTGCCAAAATACTAAAGGGACACTAGCCAGGCACATTAGGATGACATCAGACCTAGTGATTGGTACCTCTTTTTTTATGAACATATGAACATATGAAATTTGCCAGCAGATAAAGGCCTAGAGGTCTATCAAGTCTGCTCGAATATGCAGCTAGCACCCCTTATTCTGCAGCTGCCCCTCCCTTCCACCCTTCCACTTCATTAACCCTTCCCCTTATCCTGTCCCATCCCCTTTTGAAGCAGTCCACTGTTCTACTGGATACCACTTCTGCAGGTAATGCATTCCACCCAGCCACCACCCTCTCTGTAAAAAAGTGTCTCCTCATCTCCCTCCTGAACCTACCTCCCTCCAGTCTCATATCATGGCCCCTGGTAGCCCTCCCCTCCCTTACTTTGAACAGCCCCTCAGTACCCGTCTTGTTTATTCCTTTCATGTATTTCAAGGTTTCAATCATGCCACCCCTGTCCCTCCTCTCCTCCAGTGAGTGCATGTTCAACTCCTTCAACCTCCTCTCGTATGATAAGTCCCCCAGCCCCTTGATCATCTTTTGTCACCCTGCACTGCACCCCTCCAGTAACTTAATGTCCCTCTTCAGATACGGCGCCCAGTACTGCACACAGTACCCAGGTGTGGTCTAACTAATGACCTATACAGTGGCAGAATCACCTCCCCTCCTCGAGGATATACCCCTTGCAATACAACCCAACATTTTGTTGGCCTTTGCAGCTGCCTTCCACATTGTGCCGAGTTGTTCATTGACCTGTAATGAGCACACCCAGATCCTTCTCCCTCAGTCTGGGCTAGCTGCACTCCCCAGCTGGTAACTCCTCCTTGGGTTCTTCATCCCAAAATGCAGCACCTTGCACTTTTTGGCATTAAACCCCAGTTGCCAGGTGTCTGACCAGGTTTCAAGCTTTGCCAGATCATCCTGCAACCCCTGCCATCCCCCTAGGTCAGCCACCACCGCGCCTACCTTGGTATCATCAGCAAACAGACTGATCTTGCTCTTGATGTCCCATGATATGTCTGCAATGAATATCCCAAACAACACTGGTCCCAACACCGAGCCCTGTGGAACACCACTCATCACTGCCCTTGGGTGTGACAGCTCCATTTTTTATATTGTATTTTTGTCCACTACTCTCCCTGGCGGCCCCCGTTTTGACTGACCCCCCCCAGTCCTGTCACCCATCTCCTCCAGGGTTTACCTGCACCTTCATCCTCAGCCCAAGGACTACGGTTGTGCCTGGCCACTGGTGCAGGGCCTGCAGAAGGTCAGTTGATCATCCTGCCACCAGGGAGGTTTTTCCTCCATTTTCTCTGTTCCCTCCCTGTTACTGGGGTGCAACATGTCAATGTGCGCCTGTGGAGGCTTGTGCACGCTATGGTGTCCCACAGCGCCCTCAGTCAATCAATCAATCAATAAATAATCTTTATTTAACCAGGTGAACCACTGTTGAGAAGAACTCATTTACAAAGTGGGCCTGGACAACAATACAATGCAGATCATACAAACAAGGAAAAAACAGGGTACAAGAAGAGGGCCCTGATTACAATGCTGTGTGTGAGGACCTAATGCTAAAATTGCAACAAGATTACAGTACATAAGGTTCTGATGGTATAGTTATCATGAAAAGGGGGGTATATACATGGTAAATGCAGTTTAAAATTCAAAAATACAAAATATATATACAAGATATACATGGAACCATGAACATGACTATCGCTGAAATGAAGAGCAATCAAGCAAACGTTGACAGTGTCTAAGGCTAAACGCACTGGAGAATGTGAAAACAGTTAACAAGATGACAAACAGCAAGATGTACATATGAGGGAGACCTCACTTGAGGAGGGTGAAGGATGTAATGGAGAGGAGAGAGATAGGGTAGGGACTTGGAGGGAGAGGGAGGAAGAGGAGGAAGAATAACAAAAAGAAGAAGAAGAGAAAGGATGGGGATAGTAAAAGTGTATGGCAAGATTAGATTGTAGAGAGCCAGAACGGGTAATGGATTTAGCAGGGTAAGGTACTTAGGAGGGGCCTGGAACGTGGTCTTTATTGTTGAGAGATAACAGGGGTTAGGAGTAGCAATTGCAAGAATCGATAAAATGCCATCTTAAACGTTTTTTAAAGGTGGACATTTTAGTCAGGGAAGAAAGCTTCAAGGATTTCTGCAGATTATTCCAGAGGGCTGGTAAGGTATGGCTTAGGGAGAAGGCCCCAAAGCGGGTTCTATATCTTGGAGTGTCAAGCGATATATGGGAGTAACTCCTAAGTGAGTAGGTTCCTGTGGAATAAGTTAGTAGGCTACAGGAGTAAGGTGGCAGCTTACCAATAAGGGCTGTGTAGATCCAAATAGCCGCATTAGGGAGTCTTCTAGTTTTTAGGGACTGCCAACCCGACGTGGCATATAGTGCACAGTGATGGGTTCTGGATGAAGCACCAGTAATGAATCTTAGTGCCCTATTATACAGTACATCAAGCTTTGCCAGAGTAAAACTAAGGCCATGATTGTACAGAAAGTCTGCATACTCCAATAAATGTAGAAATGCTGACTGTACAAGTCTTAGTTTGCTTCCTGTGTTAGAAGGTGACTAATCCTGAAGAACAGTCCTAGGCATTGTTTTAGCTTCTTACCAAGTTCATCAATGTGGACCATACAGGAAAGTTTGTGATCTAACCAAAAGCCAAGATACTTGAATTTGTCTACGACTTCAATGGGCTCCTCCAGGAGGGACGTTATTTGTGATGAAACTCCCAGGGACAAGGAATCGTCTGAGTTAAATTTGGGTGAGAGAATCATGGCTTTTGTTTTCTTTGCATTCAGCAAACGTTTTAGGTTCAGGAGATTATGCTGTAGAAGGTTAAACTCATGCTGCAACGTACTGCAAGCAAGTTCAACGGTAGGCTTGGCAACATAAGTAACAGTATCATCGGTGAACAAGTGTACACTTGCTTGACTGATACCTGCATCAATACTATTAATGTAAAGCGTGAATAACAGGGGTCCTAAAATAGAGCCTTGAGGGAGACCTCTGGTGAGCATTTTAAGCACAGAAAGATCCCCTTGCACCTTGATTTGTTGTTTTCTGCCCCTTAGATAGTACATGAACCAGTTGACAGCTATAACATCTAGGCAAATATCTCAGAGTGTGGCCAACAACAGATCGTGGGTGACTGTGTTGAAGGCCTTACTTAGGTCGAGAAAAAAGGTGCTAATGTAATGTTTGGTATTAAGTGCCAGATGCCAGTCGTTGGTTACCTTGGCTAATGCAGATATTGTGCTATGATTATTTTCTGAAACCGGATTGGAAAGGATTTAGCAGCTGGATTGAATCTAGGTAATTTCTAATCTGAGTGTTTATTACATTTTTAAGTAGTTTGGCGTCCCCAACCTATTCTACCTTCATGCCTCCACCTGGGGGCAGTCATGTGGCAGGATTGCTAAACCACCCTCCCCGGTAGAGGAGAGCCGTCCTCTGGATGCTCGATCCTTCTCCCTCTCCCCCAGCCGACCCCCAGTGACCTACGTCTGCCTGATAACACAGGTCACCAGTGTGGTAGGAGGTAAAGGGTGATACCTCAGCCCACTGGACCAGCCCGTGATTTGCACCTCTTGACATTAGACCTAGTGATCTGTGTATCTTAACATCAGGCCTAGTGATCTGTGCATCTTAACATCAGACCTAGTGATCTGTGCATCTTAACATCAGGCCTACTGATTTGTACATTTTGTGCTCCGAGGCCGGCTAAGAAAGAGTGAGACATTCTGAGCCTGTCCTTTCGAGCTGAGTTTGCCCCCTCAGTCCTTTCCAGGGGTAACACAGCGAGTGATCTTCTTTAAGGATGAGCAGTGTCAGGTCAGTGTGGAACAAACAAGGACAGCATTAGACATCGGTGTCCACAGAAATTAACATCAGAATTAGGGTTAGTCAAGCCGGCCCAGTGGCGCTGAGGGGTGAGGCGCTGGAAGTCACACCGCACTCCATGCCAGCGACCCGGGTTCAGTAACGGACTCAGGTCGCCGGGGGCTGACCGGGAGGAGAAGGATCAAGAACCCAATGGCTTGCTCTCCTTCTCTGGGGGAAGGCGAGAAGCCAGCCTCGCTGCGATACTGCCACCTTCCGGTGGCCACTGGTATCTGGCAGTGCGGGTTGGGGAAGCAACGTAGAGAGGGGGGGGACTGACGTCGGTAGGGGACCTGAGCGGAGGTGTATCTCTGCACACCTCTGCCTCATTGGCCCTCCTAGATGCCGCCATCAGACGGGCAGAACAAAGAAAAAATCTTTAGCCACTCCTAGGCAACGAGACCTCTGGTCCCGTATACCCACAGGCCAAGGGCAGATTCCGCTGTGTGAGCGTACGCTCCCCCTGAAGTTGAGGCAGGATGCTGGGAGCCTTCTTCACCCCACCTGGGGGGTTATCCAGGATATCTGGAAAAAATTACATGGAATGACATGCAGTACTCAAGGAGTAGACTCCTGAAGCAGCTGGGGTACTGGAATCGATGGATCTGAGAGAGTGGAGCGACTGAGGGCAGGTAGGAGGAATAAATAATAAGTAAAAGAAAAAAAGAATTAGGGTTAGTCAGACTCCTCAAAACAGAATCTGATTTGTCTGATCCCGACCCAGGTTTTGGAATTAGAATTTTCAGAGTTACAGTCTGAAAGTTCTGATTCCTAAACTGAAACCTAAAACCTCATTTTACATAGTATTTAGTATTCTGAATCTGAATTCGGTTCCAGTTGTCGGGTCGTTTCAGGATTTGAATTGGATACGGATCAGGAATGGAACTACATAAATTCCTAAGCAGTCAAATCAGTTTGGAATCAGCAGACTCCGAGCAACGCTAATCAGGATTAAGCCACAGACTGTAAGACAGTTGTTGTTTTTAAGGACTCCAAAATTGCTTCATTAAAAAGTATTTTTAATTTTACTAACATAAGAGTTTTTCTGTACACATTTGTGAGATAGATCTGCCATCGATACTGCAGGCCCCCTGGTTGTGTAGTTCTGGGCCCCGAAATCTGCATGCATAGATGCCTGTCTCCTGTTGTGAGTCAGCATCCGCATGTGCACGCATATGTGTAGACATGACCACACGTGACTCAGTGGTGCAGACGTGTGCATATATAACAGTCACCTAGCACATAATGTGCATTGTGGTTTGGCATCTGATCGTTTAACGCTTCTTTGGCACAGACGCAACCTGAAACATTTCTGAATTGGGCCTTAAATAAGAAAGTCACCCATTTTTTTTTTTTTATCTGTTTATCTCTCTGCGGCCCGTACAATTCAGGAACGTCTCTAGGGGGCTAGGCTGTGACCCAAGGGCAATGCTAAGTGTTATGTACTGAACTGTTTCGAGATGTTATGTTAACAGGTTTTCTCAAAGGGCTGGACCATTGGCGCAGCAGTGGCACTACCACTTGCAATGCTGGCGACTCAGGTTAGAGAACAAGCTCGAGTCTTTGGAGGGCTGAGCGGAGGAGGAGGACTGAGCATCCCTGAAGAAGCTCTCCTTCTTCTCGGGAGTGGGTAAACTACAGCCTCTGCTGCAGTACAACCACCTGAATGTTCACAGGCGATGTTGCAATTGGAGCTGTCTCTGGGGGAGGGAGGGACGCCAAGTGGCTTCGACATGCACTAGTCATGCCTCAGCCTGGGGCCGCATGTCCTAAACCCTTTAGTCTGGCATCCCTAGGGAGAAGAGAACAGGGGAAAAACTCCCACTAAGCACTCAGGATGACACCACAATGGTACTCTTGGGCCCCCCGATTCACCGGCTGGCTGCTGCTTCTCAGAACTATATAGTATGGGAGAAGGGAGAAGTTCCTCCTCCTCCTCCTCCTCCTCCTCCTCCTCCTCCAACAACAACCCCACCCTGCAGAGGAAGTCTGAGATAAGAGGAAGGATGTACGTGCCACAGAAAGTACAGGTGGGGGCTGGGATGTTGCCATGAGTGAGTGGATGGGGTTTGTTTGTGGAGACAGGAGTAAAAAAAAAATGTTCTTAGAAGGGACAGACCCACTTTAAGACTCCATGGGACTCTCCCACGGGCTTCACAGAGCAGGGCCACACAGGGCATATCAAAACCCCATTTGGAGGGATGACATATCATTTTATTCCAGTTTCGATTGCCCCGTTTTCTCCTGTCCTGTTATATGTAGTGCTGTGCCAAGTTTCAAACTCCTACGAAATGGAATTCCACGACGTTTGAAAAAATTCTGGCTAATCTCATGGAATTCTGTCAGTAGCAGGATTCCATTAGATGCCCTTTTCCACATGTTAGTTTATTGCATTTTTTATAGAGTTGCAACAATTAAAGGAGCAGTATTTCTTAGTGACCATATCAGTTTTTTTTCAGCAATAATTTTTGTCTGGCAAAAATATCAATATATCCCATTTTATTTTTCTTTCATTCGAAAACCAAGATACAGGATCTTGAAGTTTTTAAAAGTTCCCACTCCTGTACCATGTCTGCCATGAGAAAATTAAATATCTTGGTACAATGTTGTGCTGTTTACCATCAGAAACATGTGGTAGCACCATCCTAGTATATCTACAGTATGAATCTAGCATGTGCATTCAACAGGTAACCTCGACAGAAGAGATTTTAAAAAAAATCATGGGCGGCGGCCATCTTTAATGACATGAGTCATTAATTACAAAATTAGCAGTAACTGCTATTTTACCAATATCTGAGAAAACTAAAAATAAACTAATCATGAATCTAAGAATGCCAGAAATAAATTTTTGCTCAAAAACTATATGATGAAACTATATGTGCAGAACGTCATTGATGCCTGCCTCACCGTATTTTGCAGTTTCTTCCCTAGCCATGGTGGCACAATCTGTGCTTGTGTATGTAGGCGCACGTGCATCCTTTGGAGCACTCCTTTTAGTATGGTCATCTCCAGGTTTCTATCAGCATTCGCACTGTTCATTAACACCCAGACAAAACTTCCTGGAATGCCACACGCCCCGGGCGCACTGAACATAGGGCGCATGGGGCTTACAGCCTTCCTGGCCCA
The DNA here is from genome assembly GCA_016271365.2 of Neoceratodus forsteri. Taxonomy (NCBI): domain Eukaryota; kingdom Metazoa; phylum Chordata; order Ceratodontiformes; family Ceratodontidae; genus Neoceratodus; species Neoceratodus forsteri. The sequence goes on from JADMNL010000029.1 coordinate 88,273,694, forward strand.
CCAATTGGGATCCTTGATCCCATGCGCCGACATACAAGTTAGACCAGCCTTTTCTGGTCTAACTTGCAGCAGTCTCAGGTACCCTTTTACAGGGCTTGCGCCAAATATGTGGAGCAAGCTGCCGCGATCGGAAATATTATTGCAAATGTGCCTGATCTTCCTGAATCAGGCGCTTGTTTGGCATAAAGTGTTCTGGGCGGCCTTGCCAAAATAAGGGCATGTCACAGGGCTTTACGTAAGCCCTGTGTCCCCATTCGTGAATCAGGCCCCATGATTTAACATCACCTATCTTGCAAGTAAGGTGACCTAGCATGCAAAAGGCATTTCCCCCTGACCATATGGAAGAATGGGCGTCCAAAGCAGTTGAGAATGCTGATGAAACCCTAGGGATTGCCATATTTAAAGCAGCTCACCTTTTATCTTAAAAGCAAATCTAATTTGAATTGCAGGGTACGGGTCACCTCCCCTTGATTCAGGAGGAAAGCACTCTGAAAGGCGGTCTCTGGGCCCCCTTCACCTCCCATTAACTTCATATTATTACACAGCTGAATGGCGGAACCCGGAAATATGATTGGGAGAGTTCTATTTATGTGTTATAGGAATAAGAATGGTCAAATGTCAACGGCCGTGCCCCCATGCTGTTCGGGGAGGCACTTATCGCTGGATTATATGTGTGTGTGTCTGTCTACGTAAAGAATGTTCCTCTTTGTAAATCAGATCACTGATTGACCTCCCAAAAATCAACTAATATACTGTAAGTGCATAAAGTTCTTAATAAAAAAGAGATGTTTACAAAAAATATGCTAAAGCAGACTCAAAACGGTGAAAAAGAGCATCTGACAAGAGAAGAGAAAAAAAGGGCAATCTGAAAGTGTCAGGGGCTCAGCAGGTTGCACACTGGCCTCTGAGGCCGGACGATCAGAAGGTTGTGAGTTCTAGCCCCACACGAGGAACTTGGGGTAAAACCCAGTACTGACACTGTGTGTGTAGCATGAGGGGGATATCTTTCGACTGAGACATTAAACCGAGGTCCCATCTGCCTGTTCTGGTAGTTGTTCAGGTGGGTGTTAACGATCCCATGGCACTTTTCGAATAGAGTAGGGGGATTTCAAGTGCCCTGGCCAAATTTCCAGCATTCACTAATAAGTACCCATCCTTTCCTGGTAAAAAAAAACAACTAAATAACCAAATAAATAAATTACTAAATAAAATACAATAAAATGGTTTGGGTATCGTAGAGTGTATAAATGATCAGTAACCAGATAGTGCAGCGTGCCATCTGGTGGTGAAAGCTGAGATTGCAACATACAAAGACCTAGAGTCAGCCTAACATTTATTTATTGACATTTCTTTTGCCATGTAAACATACAGAGACTAAGAAAAAAATCAGATGTCACCCAGGGTGGGTAAAGGAGAATCAGGAAGTGTACAGGATAAATAAACATACTGTAGTAAAAGTAAAGGTAAAGATATTCCTGTTCCCTGGGAATAGAATCTATTTCTGACATGAAAACGTCGCATGTTCCCCTAGTCAGAGATGAGGTAAACAGCATGGTCAGCTGAGAGGGAATTTGTTTTTGAGCCAGTCTTTAACCCCGTACAGTCCAAGATGCCGTGAGTTCCTGTAACTGAGTGGGGGCCACTGCAGCTGGTCATGCAAGGTACTGTACAGTACATGCTGGGTACAAAAAGGGCAACAGAGGATAAAGAGGCAGAGGGATCTGTGCAGTGTATCTAGCGAGGAAAGGTGATGCGTAGGGGTGGTGGTATAGATAATGCCCCCATAATCTATAATGGGAGGATAGCATGCTAAACAAGTCATTTTCTCTTCCCTTGTCAGAGACAATTAATTAGCCTAGTGATACCCTGTGTATTTAAAACAGCTGGAGGCCAGGCACTGTATATGTAAGAGAAATCCAGGCACTGAGCAAGAGCAGAAACAAACTTTCCCTTTAGCTGAATGGTTAGAGCTGCTGCCTCTGAGACTGAGGTAAAAGGATTGATCCCCAGGTCCGGCACTTACTTTTTCAGAACTGTAATTCAGTTTAGAGCAGATGCCCCCCTTCCCCGGAGAGAACATTGCAAAATGTGCACCAACATGCACCACTCCTATAAAAACTTTGAGCTATGAGCTTGCCTGGTGGCACATATGGCTAAGGTGCTCAGCACCTTACCTCTCACCTCCCAGCAACCTGAGTTCAGGAATGAGCTTGGGTTGCTGGGGGTTAGTGGGATGGAGGGCCAGGAGTGGATTGAATAGCTGCCAGGCAGATTTCCTCTCCTTAATAGGGGTGGTGGGTTGACTCAGCTCTTTGCTGCCACCAACTGGAGGCCTGGTAGTAGTGCCGATGCACAAGCGGTAGGCAGTGGTTTGGGATGGGGGGAGCCATGGTTCCAGGATGCATGCGCGTCTACACACACAAGCACAGCCTGTGCCACCATCACTAGGGGAGAAACTGCAGAGGAAGATACGGTAAGGCAGGCATCAATGACACTCTGCACACCAAGCTCCCACCAGCCTCACCACCAGAAAGCACCTAATAGCTGAACAAGATTTGAACTTCAGGGGGGAGAATGGCCCTCCCCCTCCTGACTCTGCCACAGGGGGCAAGTGTGAGTACCTGGACCAGTCAGTTAAACCTTGGAGGTGACAGATGGTGGGGCAGGGCAGAAGGATGCCTAAGCCTGCCTCAGCCAGGGAGGAAAATAGATTATGGGGAAAAAAAATCTTTGCTGTGATTCTGCAGCAGCATGTCAAAGACCTGGGTTCAGGAGCCGTAGTCCTGGGGAGGCCTGCATCCCTCACGGCTTGGGCAATGCTCGTAAGGAACAAGGAAAATTGAAGGGGGGAGAGAGGGAGGTGACACATTCAAAAAAATAAGAAAGGCAGCTTTGATTAAATGTTAAAGTAAGCTTTGCTGTCAGTGCTGGCAGCTTCCTGCAGCTGCACCATTATCGGAGAGATCTCCAGGGAGACATTACCGCTGCGGCTATATGATGCATTTCCATGTTGGAGACTCCACTTTAATTTCCCACAGCAAAAGGATTTCTAAGTGCTGTTTAGAAGGGGGGGGGGGCAGAAGTCAACAATATGTAACAATCCAGGCTTGGAACCCTGACAGGTTTGTGCTGTCTCTGAAGCATAGTGCTCACAGAACAATGCTTACCAATAGAAGCTGCCCTCAGAGGGACCCTTCAGTAATTCTCGGGGGGGGGGGCAACGAGTTTGGCCGAGGTAGATTTATGGATGCTGCTTTCTATGCTCTCCCCCAGTCACGTCATTAAAGATGACAATAAAGTATTTTACCTATTTGTAAATTCAAATGATTCTTCCAGTCACGTACAATTTTGTGATGGGAAACAAAAACCAAAAATAAGTAGCTGAAACATTATCCGAATAGTGGGGGTAGGGAGTAGTAGTGTAGCGTCCCCCCATTTGGGGGGCTTTCCTGAAGTGCCTCCGGGCATTCTCCCACTGCTGTCAGCATCCCCGCTACCTCATGGCTCCTTTTGCGGTCTCCCCATGTCCCCAAGTGTTCCTCTAATGGTTCCCAGTGCCATGCTAAGTTAAAAAGGCACCGGGGACACTCACAAAAGCCGCAGAAAGCATTTTAAAATAAATAAATAGGCGGACGCCTGGAGCACTGCCTCTGGGGCACAGAAGCCAAAGGACAAAGGTCACAGCATGAAATGCCCTCATAAATATTCATGAGCTCTGCAGTGTTTCTGGGGATAGTATGTTACGGGAGCCATGACTCCCCGAGGGTACAAGCTATTAAATTAACAGTGGACTTTTTAGAGAGAGAGAATTGTTGGGGCTAATGAAATGTGGGGACATTAATAAATAAAAATGATCTTTCTGGCTGCACCAGGACTTTATGTGTGAGGACAACGTTTAGACTGTCTAAAGATTGTATTTACAGCCACCATTTTAGCAGTCAACAGCCAATTAGAGCCAGCATTAAACATAGGGGCACCTGGGACAATTCCAGAGACTTGTGGGGAATTATCTGGGACAAATACTAGGTGCCAAAAAGCAAGCCAGTGATCAACTGGGGAACTGTTCAAGACAGCTTTGGCAGCCAATAGAATTTCTGGAACTCAGCCCCATATAAAAGGGGCAATTGCTCAAGATTTCAGATTTGATTTGCCCAAGAGTTCAGTGGGTGTGCCTCTGGGGAGCTTGCCAGCTCTTAGGGGTTAGGCCTGCAAGGCCTAGACTTTTTCGGCCATCAGTCCGCGGGTCCAAGGTGTCCAGTTGGCCCACGTTGGGGTCACAACAGCAGGGGATTCAAGCAGCAGTCAAGCTCAAAAGTCAGGATCAGCCTGCAAGCTAGCTGGAAGGCCCAGAAAAGGATCAGCCTTACATATAAATGTGCTTAGTTTGTCAAAGTGTTTGCGTGGCTGGTTAGTTCAAGACATCCGTTTTGCATGTTTTGGCCAGTGTTGAGCTGCTTCTGCAACCCGAAGACCAGCCTTTCGATGAGGACCATGAAGGAATCTTCCTCCTGCTTCACGAAATCTCTGCACAGGTCTCATGTTATTGGATCATGACCAGGGGTGTAGCCAGAAATTTTCATTTTGTACACACTATCTCCAACAGTTACACCCCCCCATTAAAAAATGTACACATCCTCTCCAAATGGTACCCCCTTTCAAACAAAAATAAAGAGGTTATACATGTATCTGTCTCCTAAACAACAGAAGTTTAAACAAAGACACTCCTCAGTGGCCTACACTAACCCCTTTACTACAGATTAGAATGAAAATGTTAACAAAAAGGTATGGTTTGTGACATGCAGTCAACAAAACTGTACACAAATGTGTACAGTGAGTATGCCTGCCTACACCCTTGGGATCATCTTCCTGATCTGGGTAGTGTGACTACAAACAGGGTAGCTCCCTGCAACAAACCAGCAATCACATGTGTGTTCATCTGATTTGCTTGTTTTGGGTTTTATTGCAATGGACTGAGCCATCCGACACGGATTACAAATATTTGGGTTTGAGTGCATGCTAATTGTTTTCTTCCGTAATGGCCCTAGCGATCAGTTGCAACACTGGCCTACCCCGGGCAACACTTCAGGCTAGCCTGTTAACAAACTGGGTACCCAGGGTTGTGGGACTGTGTCAAAGGGACTCACTGTGCATGCTTTAATCAACCTGAATTTAATTAGAACTGCAAACTACTTGCTAGATTTACGCCCCACCCTTGTTCACATCCCCCTGAATAAATCAGATTGTTGAGTTTTACATTTAACCTGGCTAATGTGTACCTCCTTGGTGGGGATACAGTACTGCTATTGTATTGTTGCATCATTGGTCTTATTTTACAGGGGGTCTCCAAGACAGTTGCAGAAGATCCAGCCCTGGTGGTAAGTGCAAGGAGTGTGAGCATATCATTACAGTCATATGGCAAAGGTGAGTGTTCTGTTGCTAAACCGTTTAGGCCACTAGAGGGGTTGGTGGGGGGTTATAGCATCCCGGAGGGCTATACCAACGGCAGCTACGCTACCCCAAGACCAGTCCTCCGGGTGGAGGCACCCATTCACCGAACTCAGGCTCCTCAACCTGTGCTAGTCACACAGGCAGGGGTAGTAGCCCCTAGGATAGCGCCACCTAGGGGTTACAGTAGTAGTTTTTCTTTTTATCTGAGTGTCATGGAATGAAAAATACAAGACATTTTTAAAAACCATTTCCAGTTAAAGATCCCCTTCCATCAGGTGGGAAACTTACAAAACATAATTTTAGACCCATTTTAATTTTTATTTCATCTACTTCTGAATTTAACTTCCCCTTTTCTTTATAACTATGCACACGACAATACAGCGGAGGAGAGGGGGAAAAGAGGGGGTTAGGATAAATGTTGGATGATGTTGTACAGCAGCAAAGGAATCTTGGCAACAAAATGCCAGAACTTCAGATAATGGTCGCAGCATGAGGGCAGTGACCTGGCGGCAGTCAGTGAGACATGGGCAACCTCAAACCATGGATGGGACACAATCATACTAGGGTCCTCACTGTTCAGTAAGGACACAGCAAAGGGCAGTGGAGAGGGAATAGTACTGTATATAAAAGCGGGAATAGAAACAACTGAAATAGACTGCTTAGTGGAGTCGGAGATATGAGAAACCCTGTGGGTGGTCACAGGAACAGGAAATCAGAAGCAATTCAGGATTGGGCTGGTCTACAGTTACCAGATCAAGATCAGGAAGTAGAAAAGGAACTGGGAGAGATACCTAGGATGGTGGCCAGTTTAGGGGAGGTAGGGTGGGGGGGACTTTAATATGCTGGATGTGGACTGGAAAATTACAGGAGTGGAAGGGGGAACAACTACACTGGAGGAGGAGGAGGAATGGAGAGGAAGGGTATGGGATAAAGGAAGGCCAAGGTGAGCAGAACATGAAAACAAGGGTGGGATCCTAGTGCTGGGAGACTCAATTCTGAAAGGGATCAGATGGGGAAGTAAGGGGGAGAAGCATAGTCGCATATGGGTGAAGGCCATGCCAGGCATGACAGGAAGGGGTGGGTCAATCTGTTCTGAAGTATGCTAAGAGGGGTAGGGAGAAACCTCACATAGTTGTGTATTTGGGAACAAATGACCTAGTGGGAAATATGGTAGATGTAGTACAGAGGAGGTCTGAGGAGCTGGGGCTGATTTGTGAAGAGACAGGAAGATCAGTAACTTTCTCGGAGGTGCTTCCAGTACCCAGGCCAAGCACGGCAAGGAAGCTGAGGATAGAGGAATTTAACACGTGGCTAAGAGAATGGTGTCAATCCAAAGGATATGGGCTGGTGGGGTGGGGGGTGGGGAAGAACCTGGGAGGGCAAGGATTTCTACACTAAGGACAGGCTACACTTGAGTGAGGAGGGAAGGAGGGTATTGAAACAGAAACTGGGGGAATGCTTAGCAAACAATAAGAATTTAAACTAGAAGAGGGGGGTGGCAGGTGGGCAGGAGTCAGGCAGGATCCACAGGAAGTGAAGCCGAATGAGCTTACCCCCCATACCAGCAGCAAGGAACTTAGGGAGAGGTCAGGAGGGGATGCTAGAAAGGGAGAGCAAGTAGGGAAGGGGGGAAGGAAGCAGGGTGGAGGGTGGTAACCTTCAATGCTAGGAGACTAGGGAATGAAACAGCAGAGTTACAGGCTGTCATGGCAGATGGGGAGGTGGACATGGCGGCCATCACTGAGACATGGGACACCCATTGCCATGACTGGGACCTGGCAGTACCGGAGTATAGGTTATTTTGGAGGGACAGGGTAAAAGGGAAAGCGGGATCTGGCACTGTATGTGAAGGAAGGACTGAAGTGTGTCAGGAAGGAAGGGGAGGAGGGCAGCACGGAGTCATTATGGGTGCAGCTCCAGAACTCCAAAAATAGGACCCTCAGGATGGGGTGGTGTACAGGCCACCCTCTCAGACTGAGGAGTTAGACAGGGAACTAATGGGACAGATCAGAAGGACCTGTGGGAGGAGCAGCACAGTGATCGTGGGGGACTTCAACCTGCGGGGAGTGGACTGGGGTACCCCAGCCACCATGAATAGGAGGGAGCAGATACTTCTGGATGCCTTCTAGAACAGCTTCCTATTGCAGATGGTCAATGAGCCAACCAGGTCAGGGAACACCCTAGACCTCATTCTGGTGAATGGTGAGTTTGTGAGGGAGCTGGGGATGGAAGTACTGGCAGGAAGTGACCACCACTCAGTGTGGTTCACAATACACATGGGGAAAGGGGGAGTAGAAACTGGCACAAGGGTGTTAGACTTTAGGAGGGCTGACTTTGGGAGGATGAGGGAAATAGTACAGGGGTATCTGGCTAGGATTCTTCCAAATATGGACACCAACCAGAAGTGGGAGGCCATTAAACTGGGAAATGAGAAGGCAACTGCAACATGTACAAGGGTCCAGAGTAAGAAGGCTAGGGCCAAGAAACCTAGCTGGGTGAGCAGGGGGTCATGGAAAAAGTAAGGGAGAAAAGAGCTGCCTTTAGAAGGTACAAAAAAAAAAGGGAGAGGGGAGAACAGGGCGGAATACCTGAAGGACTCAAGGGAAGTGACAAAGGCAGTCAGGGCAGTCAAGGTGTCCAGGGAACTCAGGCTAGCACAGGGCATCAAAGAGGGGAAGAAAGACTTCTTCAGGTACCTCAGGGAGAAAAGGAGTTATAAGGATCAGATAGTAAGGAGCGACAGGGATGGGGGTGGGTGGAAACAGGGGCAGAAGAGGCAGAAGCGTTAAACCAGTACTTCTGCTCAGTATTTACTAATGAGAAAGGCGGAGCTATACCCAAAGAGATGGGAGGGGGGACGGGGGTGGGAGGTGACAGACGGAGAAATCCCGATGAGCAGGGTACTGGAGGGCTTGAGGGCACTGAGGGTGGACAAGGCACCTGGGCCAGATGGTATACACCCCATGGTGCTAAAGAAGCTGGCAGAAGTCCTGGCAGAACCCTTGGCAGACCTGTTCAATGCCTCCTTGGACTCGGGGAGTGTATCTCAGGACTGGAGGATGGCGCACGTGGTACCCCTCCACAAGAGCAGCCCCAAGGATGAGCCAGGGAACTACAGACCAGTGAGCGTCACATCCGTCGAGGGAAAGCTGATGGAGACAATCCTGAAGGAGAGGCTGATTTCCCTCCTAGAGGCTAATGGACTGTAGGACAGCAGACAGCATTGGTTTGTCTCAGGCAGATCCTGTCAGAAAAACCTGGTGGAGTACTATGACTGGGTAACCAGGCAATTAGACAAGGGCCATGCAGTGGATGTCCTGTACCTGGACTTCAGTAAGGCTTTTGATTTGGTGCCACATGGGAGGCTAGGAAATAAGTTGGAAGGCACAGGGGTGGGGGCAAAGATGGTGGGATGGGTAGTGAACTTGCTGCAAGGGAGACAGCAGAGGGTGGTGGTGGTGGGAGGGGAGCTGTCATCTCCCAGGGCGGTGACAAGCTGGGTGCCACAGGGCTCTGTACTGGGACCGGTGTTATTTGGGATCTTCATAGCAGACATCTCAAAGGCATCAAGAGCAAGATCAGTCTGTTTGCAGATGACACCAAGATGGGAGCAGTAATGGATGACTTAGCAGGGTGGCAGGGGTTGCAAGATGATCTGGCAAAATTGGAGGCCTGGTCAGACACTTGGCAGCTGGGGTTCAATGCCAAGAAGTGTAAGGTGCTACATTTTGACACAAAAAACCCAAGGATGAGATACCAGCTAGGGGGGATTCAACTAGCCAAGACAGAGGAGGAGGAGGAGAAGGATCTGGAGGTGATCATAATGGGAGCAACGAACAACTCAGCACAGTATAGAAAGGCAGCTGCAAAGGCCAACAGGATGCTGGGTTGTATTGCCAGAGACATATCCTCCAGGAGGGGGGAGGTGATCCTGCTGCTATATAGGTCACTGGTTAGACCACACCTGGAGTACTGCGTGCCATTCTGGTGACCGTACCTGAAGAGGGACATTAGGTTACTGGAGGTGGTGCAGCGCAAGGCAACAAAAATGATCCAGGATCTAGGGGACTTACCCTACAAGTGCAGGCTGAGGGAGTTGAACACGTACTCTCTGGAGGACAGGAGGGATGGGGGGGACATGATTGAAACCTTCAAATATATGAAGGGAATAAATAATACAGGCATGGAAGGGCTTTTCAAATTAAGGAGGGGAGGAACACTCACGGGCACAATCTGAGATTGGAAGGGGAAGATTAAGGAGGGAAATAAGGAGACACTTTTTTTACGGAGAGGGTGGTGTCTGGATGGAACGCAATGCCAAAGGAAGTGGTATCCTGCAGAACAGTGGGCTGCTTCAAAGGGGGATGGGACAGGGTAAGGGGGAGGGTCACTGTGGTGGAGTTATGCTACACCCTCGGCTGTGACCGAGGGACCACTTTTCTATCTCCTTATTTCCTAGCTACCATAACTTCTGATACGCAACAGTTGACGCTTTTCCCTTTGCTTTTCTTCTCCCCCCCCACCCTAAGTTGGCTACCTAGTGCAGCTCTTTACTGTCCCTACTAAATGCCCTACTAGTTCTCTCTTTTCATTCTTTTTCCATTTCCATCCATCCAGTCCCTGGAATGATGCCAAACACCCAGAGAGGTGTTGTGTAAAGTGCATAAGTGCATTTTGTATAAATAAAACATGAAGGTTATTTTAAATAGGAATAAATATAGTTAATAAAGTCTTTATAAAGAAAAATTATTCAGAAGCCATATCAAACTATTCATTTCATGATTAGTACAGTTATAATAAATCCTTAAGGTATTTTCATAAATTCACAATATAAACCTGTTACTGTATGAAGCTAAACAACAAACTGTGGCATGCTTTATAAAAATGCTTCTTCATTATGAATCAGAGATATAGAGAGTCAATATCTGTGGAGATATACACTGTACCTTCAATTGAACCAGGAAATCCCCTGGAACAAACTCCCTTGGTTTTAAAACTGCATGTCCAGACATGTAACAGCATGTTCAGACATGAAAATAGAAAGAGCTTAGTCAGGTGACCCCACCAAAAAGATATAACATCTCTTCACTGAGTTCACTTCAGTTCAGTCCAGTGGGGCTCAGCCCTGAGAGGAGGAGAGAGGTTCTACTGCTACTGTAGACAAGCTGTTGAATGCAGATGAGAAGGGTCTTAGGAGCTCTAAGATCCAGGACTATATTATGTGAGAAATTACTGATGTTAAGAAGTGATTTTCTTTGCAATTGTTTTGCTTTCATTTGTTATTTCTCAAACTTTTGAAAAATAAATATCACACTATGGTGGGTTTTAAACCTGTAAATTTGCCTTAGTTGAAGTTTATTCTCACACCCTGTGAAAAACTTGGTGTTAGTAGTGGGATAGTGCTGGTTGTCCAGAAAAACAAGGGGGAAACCAGTACCCAGATACCAGCCCTGTTATCCAGACATAGGGGCAAAGAGCAGGATGGCATACCTCCAGGATCTCATGGATACCAAGGATCTGTTGAAGGAGGAGGGACTTACCGGTGTGAATACAAGAGCCCAGGTGAGGAATACTGGAGAGGAGCAATTGCCTGGCTTGGAGTTCGATGGAACGCAGAGGCGGACCAGAGCCGTAGAGAGGTGAAGCACTGCTGCCAGGTGCTGATGGAGGGTTCCCAACCGGAAGATTTCGTGGTGGAGGCAGAGGGCCAGGATCCATGGGTTCTAGAGGAAGTGGACCCCCTGATTGGACCTTTGTTGCCAGTCACTTTTGAGATCCCGTTGTTGCTCATTTTTCCGGGCTGCTGCTACTTGGAGATGATGAGATGAAGGCCCCAGCTAAGACTGTTTCAGGACCTATGCATACTGGGGTGAAGACTACAAGCAACAGGAAAGACACCATGGAGGCTGAATGGACTTCCCCATGTTTTGAACCCCCTGTGATATGGGATGAAATGTATGAAACATGTAATGTTCAAAATTAATATAACTTTTAAGGCTGGTGCTGAGTACAGTCGGTTGAGGATACCAGAATGGTGTAAGGGTTGAAAGGAAACCCCTGGTATGTTACAAATAAGGGTTGAAAGTAAGCCCCAAAGGTTTTGGAGTCAGGAACTGGCCGGTTGGTGTTCAGCATGAGAAGGTCTCTTGTCTACCAGAAAATGTATGAAAGGGAAATGGATAAATGAAATGTATGAAATGATTACAAGAAATGTATAACATAAGAGAAATGTCTATACTGTATGATATAAAATGAGGAACCTAGGGTCATGGAGTGTCTAGGTATGGGTTAGAACCTATGATTGGGCCCCGAGTGGAAACAATGTGTTAGAATAGGATTAGAGCTGGGTACAATTTGCCCCGGAGAAAGTTGTGGTATCGGCTTGTACGGCCACCTTGATAGCTAGATGGAGGAAGCTGGAAGTCAGCATAAAACTGCTGTGTATTACTTCCTTTTTTTTTATGTACTGATGAAGATACGATAGTGGGTGCACAGGGTTCTGAAATGATGCCAAGTGATGAATTCTGAAATGAAACCAAGTGATGGGTGCTGAAACGATGCCTATTGATGGGTGCCTGATATTACATATGAAATGTCTGAGTTATAGTAACCAGCGTGAAATAGTTATGGGTTAGACAGTCACTACAGACTGAAGTCCTCTGAGAGCATAGATGAGTAATGTGCTGAACTGTATGGCAGCCCCAGGGTAATGTTGTGAAAGTATTGTTGTATTGCAGGAACTTGGTATGGTGGACAATACTAAAAATAGCTCATTAAGGGACTCTGGGGTGAAGCTCTCATAGCGGGTGAGAAAACGTTTCAACCAACCACCATTCTACTGTTTTGGTAGAATATTTATGGCTGACAGGGGGTTCATGAAAAAACAGTATGGTTTTGAGAACTGTTTTTTTTCTTAAGGAGGGAGGTATGTGGTGGAGTTAGGCTACACCCTCGTCTGTGACTGATGGACCACTTTTCTATCTCTTTATTTCCTAGCTACCATAACTTCTGTTGTGCAACAGTTAACACTTTTCCCTTTGCTTTTCTTCTTTCCCCCTACCCTAGGTTGGCCACCTAGCGTAGCTCTTTGCTATCCCTACTAAACTTCCTACTAGTTCTCTCTTTTCATTCTTTTTCCATTTCCATCCATCTAGTCCCTGGAATGATACCAAACACCCAGAAGGGTTGTGTAAAGTGCATAAGTGCATTTTGTGTAAATAAAACATGAAGGTTATTTTAAATAGGAATACATACAGTTAATAAAGCCTTTTTAAAGAAAAATGATTCAGATCCAGGACTGTATTATGTAAGAAACTACTAATGTTAAGTAGTGATTTGCTTTGCAATTTTTTTTGTTTTTATTTATTATTTTTCAAACTTTTGAAAAATAAATATCACACTACGATGTGTTGCAAACCTGTAAATTTGCCTTGTCTGAAGTTTATTCCCACACACTGTGACAGTCACTGGAGGCAGGGATGCGAGGGAGGGTCAGCTGCAGTATAAGGGCTACTAGCTGTATAATCGAGCAGGCTTAAGAGACCATAAGGCCATTATCTGCTGGCAATTTCGTATATTCATATGTAAAATGCCAACTGCAACAAGCACTAGGAACTAGTGCCTGGTGGATGCATGCCAAGATCTGTTCCTAGGTCAGCTAGTCTGGGGCCTGACAAGGGAAGGGACTCTAGTGGATCTGGCACTCACCAACAGTGAAAGAATCCACAATGTAGCAGTCCTAGCACCACCAGACAGGACCACCAACATGGAAACACAGTAAGGGTTTGAGACTTCAAAAAAGTGGATTTCAGCAAGATGAGGGAACAGTTGGAAAAAAGCACAAGGACTGTAGAGCAGGTGGGTGAGGAAGGAAAATGAGAAGAATTAAAAAAACAAGGATAGACACGCCAGAGAGCTCAACTGCAAAGGCATCAAAGATAAAAAAGGCAAGGGGTCCTATGTGGTTCACAGCTGAAGTAAAGACAGCGGTAAGAACCGAAAGAGTATAAGGGAAGCCAGTGGGAGAAGGATGGGAAAAGTACCCGCCGGCAACAAAGGTAGCCAACAGGAAGGTGAGGGAGGCCAAGGCAGAGACAGAACAACTCTGGCTAGCAAAGGGAATGAAGGAAGGGGAAATTGCATTCTTCAGGTACATCCGAAAGAAGCGTAAGGTCAAAGGGGGCGTTATGATACTGAAGAGTGAGGAAGGATGGGAGGAGGGGGACAGTGGGGAAGCAGAGATCCTGAATTGCTAGGGAGAAGGATGTGCCACTGGCAGAAGGTGGGGTTAAGAGGGAAGAGACGGGAATAAGAGCTCAAGTGACATGGTCAAAATAACAGAAAATAAGGCATTGGAAAAGCTTACAGGGTTGAAAGTAGATAAATCTATGGGACCTGATGGCTTACACCCAAGGATGCTGAAGGAGGTAGCAGAAGGGATAACAGGGCCACTTGCAGACATATTTAACAGCTTGCTGACCCCAGGGATGGCCCCTAGGGACTGTAGGATAGCAGACATGGTCCCGCTACACAAGAGCAGCTGGAAGGATGAGCCAGGGAATAATAGACCAGTCAGCTTGACATCTGTAGGGGAGAAATTATGAAGTCTTTACTAAGAGAGGAACTGGTGGTCTTCCTGTTGGGAAACTGGCTACAGGACCCCAGACAAAAAGGTTGGTCAAGAAGATAAGGGACTTGGGGTGGGGGAAAAAAGTGACAACTTGGGTTGAGAACTGGCTGAGGGGATGAACACAAGAGGTAGTTGTTAATAGGGGGTATTTAGAGAGGTAAGGACAGTAACAAGTGGAGTAGCTCAGGGGTCAGTGCTGGGCCTGGTCCTTTTCAGTGTATTCATTTTTAACATAGAGGAAGGTCTCAAGGCAAGACCTGCCTCTTTGCAGATGACACAAAGATCTGCACAAGGGTGGACTTTGGAATAAGGGAACTCAGGGAGGATCTGGGCAGTTTGAAGAGCTGGTCAAAGATCTGGCAGCTGAGTGTCAATGCAAAAAAATGTAAAACAATGCACATTGGGAAGAGGAACACAAGAGTGCAACATGAAATGGGGGGAGTGCTGCTGGAACGCACCAGGGAGGAAAAGGATCTAGGGGTCATGATATCAGAGAGCCTGAAACAGCAGCACATTGTAATGGAGCTGTGGGCATGGCAAACAGGATGCTGGGTTGCATGGGGATGGGGATAAGCAGTAGAAATTCGGAGGTGGTCCTTCTCTTGTACAGGTCACAGTGAGATCACACTTGGAATACTATGCAAGGTAATGGAGTCCACACCTGAGGACAGACTGTGACAAGGTGGAAGCCGTACAGTGCAGGTCAACCAAGATGGTTCATGGACTAGTGGGCATAACACACCAATAGTCACTCTTCTCTCATTATCATAGAATCACAGAAATGTGACAGCAGAAAGGGACCGTTTTGACCCATTGAGTCTGCCCTTTACCCCCCCTCCCTACTTGCCCTCTTCTCCCAGAGACCCTCCCTTGCCCCTGGTCAATGCCTTGTGTCTGTCCCATGTCCTGTTGAATCCCTCCACTGCTTTGACCCCCACCACCTCCTCTGGCAGACTGCTCCAGGGCTCCACCACCCTCTCTGTGAAGAATCACCCACTCAGATTGCCCCTAAACCTTCCTCCCTCTAACTTAGGTCCGTGGCCCCTAGTTTTAGATCCTTCTTCCCTTGTGAATATGCTCCCTGCCTTACTGATCTCCTTCTAGTACTTAAACATTTCTATCATGCCCCCCCCCCAGTCTCCAGTGGGTACAGATCCAGCTCTGTCACCCTCTCCTCGTAGGGCTTCCCATGCATCCTGAGCACCATCCTAGTGGCCCTTCTCTGAACCCTTTCAATCCCATCTAGGTCCTTGCATAGGTGCGGTATCCAGAACCGGACACCATACTCCAGGTGAGGCCTCACCATGGATTTGTAAAGTGGTATCAGCACCTCCCTCCTTCTGCTTGTTATACCTATCCCTATACATACCAGCATTCTATTTGCTTTGCCCACTGCCTTGTTACATTGGTTCCCCACCTTAAGGTTATCCAAAATTATAATCCCAAAATCCCTCTCTTGCTCAGTTGCCTTAATTACACCCCCCTTCCCCAGTGTGTAATTTGCCTGTGGGTTATTCCTCCCCATGTGCATTACTGTGCACTTTCTGGCATTGAATTTCAGCTGCCAGGTTTCCGACCACCCCTCCAGCAATCTTAAATCTTCCCTCATTGCTTCCAGACCCTCTGGGGTGTTCACCCCATTAATTCCCATTAATTCAAAGTGGGTTTTTTTTCGACGAAGGATTCTGTGTAGTCCGAAAGCTTAAGAACATTCTGTGACTCTTTTGTTGATCCAATAAAAAGTATCAAATCACTTATTTTGTACATCTTTTTTGTACGAGGAAAAACACAGCAACAAACATTTTTTTTCATTCAAAGTGTGTGTGTGTGTATAAGGGAGTGTACGTGTGTGTATATGTGTGCCAGCGCGTGTGTGTGTATGTGTGTGCGTGTGCATCTGTGTGTGTATGTATGTGAGTGTACGTGTGTTTGTTGTACTGCTGACTGTACAAGTACATTGGCCCCTGCCAACTCATAATCTTCAGTCTCTCAGTCTCCCAATCACCTGGCAGATCTTAGCGCCAGGAGCTCATAATCTTTACGTTACTTTTAATTATGTTTATGATCTCTGAAATCACAGCTGAGAAATGGCCTCATCTCAAGGAGCATATTTATCATCGCTGGTTCAACCCCCCACCCCTCCTCCCCGTCGTATACAGTGGCACACAATTCCCAGGCTGCTATATCTGTTCTGTCAGGAAAATGAAATACAGAGCCAGTCATGGAGAGTTGAAAAAGCCTCACTGGCTGACAGATTGCCCTTTTTGTTTTTCATTGTTGTGTAAAACCGTCAAAGAGGGAGGGGGTGAAATATTTTTTTTTGTTCCTTCAAAGAACTCCAAGCATATTGCTCTAATGTGTGTATTTACAAGTAAAATGGGATTGATAATTAGAAATCCTTTGTAGGGTTTTTAACTAGAAATACACCAGACTTGCTCTAAAAAAGTCATACTGGTCCCCCAAAATTGGCTCTAAAATATAGACTCAGTATCAACGTCCCCTTCAAGAGCTGAAATGAATTGAAATGCAAATTAGTCATTAGCATGTGATTAGTATGCATGTCCATGCCAATAGCTCGGTTTGAAAAGAACATTTTCTGACCCTGTTGGGCCCAGATCAGAACCAGTTTAAACTGGAACCTAAAAAGGTCCCCCGCCTCTCTCAGCCTAGGGGGTTGAAGGCGTTTGTTCGGTATTTTGGAGCTGATTGTCTTTGTGGTGAGCAGGGAAGCAGGTTCATTAATGTCTGCACGGAGCATGCTTTAGAAAATCCTATTGTAATGCTGTTTAGTCCCTCAGGGAGTGCAGACACTTTGTACATCTGCTGGGGAGAAACAATGCCAGACAGGTGCAGTATAGGCTTCTCCAGGATAAGAATCTAGTGCGGCACTGGGTTATAATGTCGCATGTCAAAACAGCGTGGCACTATACCGTACTGTCTAAAAGTGACCACCCAAAAAAAACAAATATCTTTGTTTCCTGCAGGGGGCTCTGCCTCCTGCACCCCCAATTACAGGAGGGCTGTGCCCCAGAACCCCCCCCACTAAAATAACCTCCTCCAGGGGGGCAACGTGGGGAGAGGGCCAAACTCGGGTGGGGGGTACCACAAGACAAAAAAAAAATAAAAGTGTTTACCTGCTCTGAGACCAAGAATAGAACCCCAATCCACAGCTGCTCCATTGCCCTCCAGCGCTAATGGTTCTACTCCCCGAGCCATGGCAGCTGCTCAGCAGACCCCCTTCCAGCAGACCTCTTACCCTCTTTCCCAGAAACAGCTACAGAGTCACACGCTACATCCGTCAAGCGGCACTGTGTACCCTGTAGCTGTTTTGAGACATGCTGTTCCTGTTGTGCGGTTTTGCCCTATGACATTCTCCTTGCAAGAACATCACCTGGTAGGATCTATTGCAGGGGAAAGGCGGACTGTCAGTGCTGGAGCCTGAAACCCTCTATTTTTTCACATGGACAGGTACAGTATCTGCAGCTACACTGTAGGCTCCCCCCTCCCCCCCAGTGGTGATTTCAGTGCAGGTTGAAAGATAAGAGACTGACAGCACTGAAGACTGAAGCCCTCTATTTATCCACAGGTACAGTAGAGGGCAGGTACAGTGAAGGATTCCCCGCATTGTGATGAATTTACTGCTGGTAACAGATGAGGGACTGACTGGAGATTGAAGGCCTCTTGTTATTCACAAGGAGAAGTACAGTGTGTGGCACATGCAGTACAGGCATTCCCGTACTAATGAATTCAGTGCTGGTGAAATGTGAGGGATTGATAACACAGAATACTGAACTCTGCTGTTTTATTTACAAAGAAATACAGTGTGGGCCAGAGACAGTGTAGCCTTCTCCAAGGTCTGTTCTATTTAGTGCTGGTGAAAGATAAGGGACTGACAGTGCTGGAGACTGAAACCCTTTGCTTATCTACAGGGACTGGTACAGTGTGGAGCAGGTTCAGTGCAGGCTTCCCCACACCGTTATGTGTTTAGTACCTGTAAAAGCTAGGGACCGACAGCACTGGAACCCTGATAACACGTACAGTGTGTGGCAGGTATATTGCAGGCTTACCCACACCTTGATGTAATTGGTACTGGTGAAAGGTAAGGGATTGGCAGAACTGGTTACAGAAGCCCTCTGTTTACCTACAGGGACAGGGACAGTGTGGGGCAGGTATAGTGCAGGCTTCGCTACACAGTGATGGATTTAGTGTTGGTGAAAGGTGAGGTGCTGATGGAACTGGAGATGGAAACCCTTTGTTTATCTACAGGGCTAGGCGTAGTATGGGGCAGGTACAGTGCAGGCTTCCATACACTGTCGTGTATTTAGTGCTGGTGAAAGGTGAGGGATTGGCAGAAATGGTTACCTACAGGGACAGGTACAGTGTGGGACAGATACAGTGCAGGCTTCCCTACACTGTGATGGATTTAGTGCTGGTAAAAGGTGAGGTGCTGATGGAACTGGAGTCTGAAGCCCTCTGTTTATCTAGAGGGCTCGGTATAGTATGGGGCAGTGCAGGCTTCCCTACAATGTGCTGTATTTAGTGCTGGTGAAAGGTAAGGGGATGACATCACTGGTTACAAAAGCCCTCTGTTTACTTAGAGGGACAGGTACAGTGTGGGGCAGGTGCAGTGCAGGCTTCCCCACACTGTGATGGACATAGTGCTGGTGAAAGGTAAGAGGATGACAGGACAGCACTGATTTAAGAAGCCCTCTGTTTATCAACAGGGTCCAGTACATTGCAAGATTCCCAACACTGTAATGTATTTAGTGCCTGGGAAATGTGGCTCTGACAGATATTTACCTGTTACAGTTAATTGTAAATTATCAATGTAGTTTTAGCCAATCAGCGCTGAGGAGTTGTCCTCACCTTCGCATTGCGGTTCTCTTACGCTATGAACATGCAAGAAGACTCTTACAGTCATGACAGACAGTCACGTCTCTATATAAACACAAACAGGAGTTACTTACTAGTTCACCAGTGTTGGTACTGACAGAGATGCCCTCCCACAACTTTCAGACATGGCACTCTAGAGATTATTGACATGTCGCACACCAACCACTAGTTGGGGCGTATAAACTTGCCAGTGTATCTAGGATGGGTGTGTTTGGGTTTGGAGGAGAAACTGGAAAGACTGAAGCTTTGGATCCTGGATTTTTGAATTTTAGCAACATAACCATAGGAAAGGCAGTGCAATTTAGTGGTTAGGGATTTAGGGGTTGAAGGGAATCCTGGGTTTGAATCCCACTACAACCCTTGACTCACTATAATCTTGAGCAAGGCTCTTAATTTATTTGTACATGGTCAATCCCAAATGAACAAGTGAGAAAAGCAGAACCCCAGAGAAACACGCTGTTGCAGGACTGTGCATCCACTAAACGTCAGTGTGCCTGCAGTATGTGGGTGAATGGGAAGTTGTCACTGTGTATGTGTGTGCTCACAAGCGACAGTGTGAATACAATTTGTGGGTGAATGGGAACATGTCTGTGTGCATGTGTGTCCACAAACATTAGTGTGCATGCAATGTTTGTGAATGTGAAGTAGTCTGTTGGTATATGAGTATTCTCAAATGTCAGTGCGCATGTAATATGTGAGTGTATTGAAGTTGTCTGGGCATATCTGTGTGTTCAGAAACATCAGTGGACTTGCAGTATATGGATAAATATGAAGTCTGTGTGTATGTCATAAATGTTAGCATGCATGCAGTATGTGGGTGAATTTGAAGGTTTCTATGTAAATGTGTGTAAAGAAAGAAACGTAGACTCTAAGGAAGATAATTCTCTCTTAAAAAAACAAATATTCTCTCATTACACAAAACCAAACTGGAAAAAACCACACCCCACAGTCAAACAACCTAATAATTAGAGCTGCAAGTTCAGTTCTCAAAAAGAATCACACACCTTGAACTTCTGGTTTTCGATTCTTTCAGACCAAACGAGCTTTTAAGGAAGATAGGTGGACTTTTGGCTTGACTGTTTTATCATGGTCCAAATAGGGTGGACCAGGCAAACCAGTTGAACCGCAGACTACAGTTCCTCACTCTAGTGGCTAAAAGAAAAGTGACACACAGACTATTGCTTGAATAAAAATACATCATTTATTTAAACGGCAAACCTCATGGCCAACACACCCCTACATAACATCTTCTCAGGCTTCCTCAATGCCTGACAGCCCTGCTAGTGTCCCTCCCCCTCCTGTGTTCCTGCCAGCCCTGTTGCCCTATCTCCTGGCTCACAACTTGCATCAGTGGTTGTTAATATTTTTAACTTACATGTTGCTTCCCAAGTTTCCGGCCCTTTGCTCCACCACCAAAAATGAAAGGTATCCATGGACTCTGACCTTAATGTTAAAAAATACCCACACCACATTGCTTACGCTACATCGCTGAGTTGCCCACAGCCATCTTGTGCACACCAGGCGACTTCTATTGTGCAGGGTATGTTAATGAGGGCTACCAACCAATGGCAGAACTGGTAGCCCTTTAGCATACCCAGCAGAACCGAAGCTGCCTGGTCTGCACGAGATGGCCATGGGCGGCAAACCAGCAAATAGTTTGTCATTTCGGTGAACTTCCTGGGGTTCGAATGCCAAAGTTCATGTGGTCCAACTTTGGAAGGTTTGCACAGCTCTAATAATAACACAGATTCTGTTGTGGGTTGGACCTGGATGGTGACTACATCTGTCATCATACATTCGATAATACAAATTAGCCGTTCATCTACAGCCTCTGTTTATGCCCTCCTTAAGGGATGTCATATGCTCTGACTGTACTTCTCATCACCATCAAATCAAACTTTTTGGGTATCTTCCCTAAGGTATGTTAGGCTTAATGGGGACTTTGTCCCTGTGGCACCTCCAGGGGTGGAACCCGCAGGCCTGCTGGTCCAGTAAAGTAAGTGTCTCTCTGTGTCAGCCCACTGGAGAAAAACACCTACAATGAATACAACCAGTCCTTGTGGGCATACACCAACTCATAATTTCACTACAGATACAGCTGAGGCATACTAGTAAGTCCTAAGAAGGATGAAACATGTGTCTGTGTCTTCTGTTCTCGGCCTTTGTGGATTGTGTGAGAGGCAATTTGGCATGCACTCCTACTTAAAGCAGAGCCCATGTAGATTCTTTCCTGGTACTTTGCATGTACTTCCCATGATGC
Organism: Neoceratodus forsteri; assembly: GCA_016271365.2. Lineage (NCBI taxonomy): Eukaryota > Metazoa > Chordata > Ceratodontiformes > Ceratodontidae > Neoceratodus > Neoceratodus forsteri. The sequence goes on from JADMNL010000029.1 coordinate 88,294,924, forward strand.
TTTGCATTATTTAGGTATGTGTGATTTTTTTATTTCTTTCAAACTTGGCTTTATTGCTGATGCCCTTCTCAGGCATCCCTTGTCTCAGTGCTTTTGTGCGGAGGTTCTTTTTCTTTTAGATTGCTTTCCTATTTTGGGCTCACCATGACCCAAACCAGCCAGATCATCAAAGGGCTGCCTCTCCATTCCACTGGGTTGAGATACAGATGAGACATGCTGATGAGTCCTGAGAGGGTTGAAATACATGTCTGTGTTTCCTGTTCTCTGCCTTTATACGTTCATGTGTGAGAGGTCATTTGGCACCACGTGCCCCAGCTTAAAGCAGTGTTAGTCTAGATTGTTTCTTGGTGATTTGCATTATTAGGGTGTGTGTGATTTTTTTATTTTTTTCACTATTGCTCCTTTTAGTTCTGACATGGGAGGCTTACCCATTGTCTTGTGTTTGGATAGCAGCCTCCTGGGAGGAATGGGGTAGTGGTGATGCTGCTGTGCCTAAGATGTTTTGCCATTCTGGGTTTTCTGCAATTTTTCACAGATCTCATGGCAGTCAGACACTTTTTAGGACTCTTGCCCCTGCTACTTTTCAGGACAGCTGGGGAAGATTAGAACTTTTATTTATTGAAATGTTTCACCAGGAAAGGCACACTGAACAACAAGTTGCTCATCTCACGGTGAGTCCGGGGGGGGGGGGGGTGTTATATAGGTAGAAATCAACATACAGCTTATAATACATACTGTACATCAAGCAACATTAAAACAATTGGTACAAACTTTACTTTGCTGTAGCTCTCCTTTCTCTTTCATGTGATGGGCAGCCAGAGGAAGCCATCACCAAGCCAATCACTCACTCATCATTATCCACTAGCGGGATAGGATGGGCCACATATACACTCTGCCTCTCTGTTTCGGATTGTGTGCCCTTTTGTTGTTTTTCTCTTTGTGTTGTTTACTGATGTAAATGTCTGATGAGTGATGACTAAGGCTGTAATTAATTCACGGTATCACTGATGACCAGCCGAGATGGTGAAGGGGATAACAGATGGATGTTAGTGTGTGTTAGCCTTTTTTTCTTACATTAAGTTAACATTGCTCAGCAGATGTATGTACAGTATGTATGTGCACAGGTGCTGGGAGTAGCACTGCGACAGTTTGTTATGTAGCTGCCTGGGAGAATGTGGTGCATGTGCAATTCTGGGAATCCTATGCTGAGGTCGACTGAATGCTCGAGCTATCACAAAGATCAGGGGCATGGATCTCGGGGAAGGAGGAGGTGAGCATGTCAGCATTCGCACACCCCCTGCTTATGACCAGTGAGCAGCCATTGCCAGAGAAAAGGTGTAGCCATGGTGATGCCATGTATTGGGCTGGTGGTCAAAATAAATAAAGTAGCAAAATGCGAGGGGAAGGGTTGGCAGGGGGAGCAGACCTTTTATTAACTTGTCCTTTTGGCTACTGTGCACTCTTTACCAGGTATAGGTGAAAAACGAACTGCCAGAACTGGACTGGACCAGATCAGTCAAAGCTGGACCAGGTACAAGTTGCGTGAATGCTGCTAATCCAGCCAGTCCTGCTTTTACTGATCTGGCCTGGTCCAGTTCTGGCAGTCCGGCTTTCACCATGTCCTGGGCATGGGAGAAACTGAACCACTGGAACTGGACCGTCCTAGACTGGTAAAAACTATACCAGCTCTTCTGACCGGATTATCTGAACTAGTAAAATCTGTGCAATTTATGTCTGACCAGACTGGTTGGTCTGGCTTCTACCAATCTGGTCTGGTCCCATTTCAGTGGTTAGATATTTACCAAATTCCATTACAGCACTTTTCTTGTACTTTATGCAAGGTTCATGTATTTAATCACACTTATGCATATATTGTTTTACATGGGCCTCCCTTATTAGTAGTGGTATATTCTAAATTCTATCTCTTTCACAGTATTCTTTGTTAGGTAATAAAACCTGAGGAATTAAACAGCATATCTGCTAATCTGAATTCCTTTTAGCCTCCGTAATTGCACCCTAAGTTACTCTTCCCTAAGGAACACAGCCATTTCCTGTGGCAGCTCCTGGAATTTATACAAATAAACTGTAATCTTGAAAGAAAGAAATGTGGCTGACCTGGTGACAGCGATTTGGGTTTGGAAGTATATTCGAGTTGCCAGGGGGTCAGTGGCTGGGGGGGGGGCGGCAACATTTTGCCTGCTAATTTCATCTGCTATTGGCAGGCTCTGCAGCAGGAGCCCAGATACATTTTAGGACTGAGAAGTATTAACTGCTAGCTTCTTCCGCCTGGTAATATTTTCATCTAAATGATAATAAGTTCTTCCATAGATCAGTCTCAGGTCCTGCCTCTAAACCAAGTCCCCAACCCACAGGGTGCCCGCAGCTACTGGTTTTCTTTGACTGCCATGGAAACACAGAATGTGATGGCACAGAAGGGCAGCTTAACCAACCTAGTCTGATTTTTTTTTTTTTTTTTGCTGCAGACCCAGCTTGATCTACGGTGCTGTCTCTTCCTCCCCGTTCATTACCCCTACGATGCCTTTGTGCCTGTCTCAGGTGTTTGTGAACCCCCCAAGCATTGTTGTCATCCATACCATCTCCACTGGAAGGTTGTTCCAGGAATCCACCACTTTTTCTGCGAAAAAGTACTTCCTCACATTTCTGCTGAATTTACACCCCCCCAGCTTCACAGCATGTCTCCTTGTTCTAGAACACTTTTTTCCTGAAAAAATACTCCCCTCCTGTACCTTATTAACCCCAGTGAGACATTTAAAGGAGTTTGAGACACTTTAATGATGCTACATAGTGTTGTGACCTTATTTTTAACATTTTCTCAGGTTGCAGCAACCCTTCTCGCCTGCCAGACAGCAACATCTTAGACAGTCTTTGGTGCCGTACTGCACAGTATTGTACTTGTAACCCCTAGGTGGCGCTATCCTATGGGCTACTACCCCTGCCTGTGTGATTAAGCGCAGGTTGAGGGGCCTGAGTTCGGTGAACCAGTGCCTCCACCCGGAGGTATGGTCTTGGGGTAGCATAACTGCCATTGGTATAGCCCTCCGGGATGCTATAACCCCACCACCACCCCTCTAGTGGCCTAAACAGTATAGCAACAAAACATTCACATGGACCTTGCACTTACCACCAGGGCTGGATCCTCTGAAGCTGCCCTGGAGACCCCCTGTAAAATAAGACCAATGATGCAATAATACTGTACAATAACAGTACTGTATGCCCACCAAGAAGGTACACACTAGCCAGGGTTAAATGTAAAAAACAACAACCTGATTTATTCAGGGGAAGTGAACAGGGGTGGGGCATGAATCTAGTAGATGATTAACAGATCTGATTAACTCAGGTTGAACAACATGCACAGTGAGTCCCTTTAATACAGTCACACAACCCTGGGTACACAGTATGGAATAGAAGGCTAGCATGAAGTGTTGCCTGGGGTAGGCCAGCATTGCAGCTGATCATTGGGTCCCTTAGGAGAGAAAACAATTAGCATGCACTCAACCCAGAATTTTTAATCCGGAGCTGGGTGGCTCAGTCCATTACAAACAAAACCCAAACAAGCAAATTAGATGGTACACACAAATGATTGCAGCTTTGTTGCAGGGAGCTACCCTGTTTGTACTCACACTACCCAGACTGAAGGATGATCCGACAAAATGAGACCTGAAGCAGATGGCTTCATGAAGCAGGAGAAAAATTCCCTCATGGGCTGGCAAAGGCACCTAGCTTCACCTGAACTCTTTTCTTCTAGGTTGCTTGTAAGGACAGAGCAAAGAACCTTACCAGAGCAAGGAAAAGGATCAAGGTTTCTTTTGGCTAGGCAGATTTACTGTGTGTTATTATTTTCTTTTGTAGTCACAGGGATTGTTACTGTTTGTTGCTAACATTTTATTGCTTCATTTTTCTCTGATTCATATTGTTGTTGCTGGGTATACCTTCTGCTGCATTATTACAAGTGTGTGCTTGCAGATTACTGCTGTACTCTTCTAATTCAAATTGTCCCTTGCAAGGTATATCTTCTGTTACTGCTTTATTTTTCTATGTAGCAAAGTGTTTCTTATAGGGTATATCTTCTGTGAAATTGTTACAGGTGATGCTTTACAGGCTTTGCAGTTTTATCTATCATTAGGCTAAGCTTTCAGGGCTAGTGCATTTGTTGCTGACTGATTGTGTCTGCTTTTACCTCCTTGTTTCTTTCGTCTGTGGTTCTTCCTTTTCGGCAGGGGAAGGGCCCATCCACTCACCCCCATCCACAACCACCCCACACTACACTCTTTTTATAGGGTAGCACAGTTGTGACAGTTCCTGTAGCAAAGCAGGAAGGGGCAGATCAGAGGAGTATCCACACAGTGACCTCATTTACAGGGTCACAAGTAATTTAACTTGTTATAACAAGTTATGCAAAAACAAACAAAACACAAAATCAAACTTTTGCTTTCATTTTCCTCCTAATTACTCTGAACAGGTTATAAACCCAGCAACTTATCTGGAATGGATATTATTAACTGCAGGTACTGCAGGACACTTTTCAAAAGGGCAGTTATAGAGGATTTAGGACATTGTCCTACATACTGGGCCATTGGAGAGCTAAAGGCTCAGCTCAGGCACCATAGGCAGAGATTGCACGCCTCAAATTGCATATTCAGGAGGAAATATATTATAAGAACTGCCTGCCATTTCCCCAACATCCAACAGTAGCGCCTCGACTGCAGAGGGTAGTTGGTACAGGAGATTGGCAGGTGGTTAGGAGGGGCAAATTGGGTGCCCCATCACTCGGTGCTCTCCAACATATCACCTCCACTGCCTTGCTGGACTACACTGACCACTTGCACAAGGCACTAGATGAAGGAAAACTGGTGGGGTCAGTCTTCATAGACCTCTCTAAAGCCTTCAACACTGTCAATCACTCTCTCCTCCTGACTCAACTTCAGAACCTGGGAGTTGCAATCACTGCTGTCTGCTGGTTCAAGTACTACCTAACACACAGAAGCCAACATGTAAAAATTGGGCACACAGTATCTAGCTCCAACAGGGTATCTTTATGGGTCCCACAGGGGTCAATACTGGGGCCCTTACTATTCAGCCTCTTCCTAAATAATCTTCCTAAAGCCTGTGACACTAAACTGATACCTTACGCAGACAACGCTGTACTTCTCACCAGCAGTTCATCAATAGTTGCCCTCCACTCCGAGCTGCAGGCATCCTTCTACAAGCTACAAGACTAGTTCTGTAGCCATAAACTTCTATTAAACTACAAAAAGACCAAGGAGATACTCACAACCAGCCCACAGCAAAAAAGAATCACCATCTCCAATAAAGTCAGTGAGCCGCTAGAACAAGTTTACTCCTTCAGGTACCTGGGGGTCACCATTGATGACTCCTTCACCTTCACCCAACACATCGACACAGTGGTAAAGGCAGTGAACACCAAGCTGGGTGTACTCTATAGGCATAAAAAGTATCTCACTCCAGAGGCCCTCTGTCTCTCAGTCTCCAGCTCCATCCTTTCGACCATCGACTATGGATTGGTGGTCTATGGCGCAGTAACAGACACAGCACTAAAAAGAATTCACATTGCCCTCAACAAGGCATGTAGGCTCACAATGACTGCAGATTGAAATACCCACACCTGCTCCTTATACGAGCAGACCAATTGGCTGCCACTAAAGAACAGGATTATATTCCAAACATGTCTCCTTGGAAAAAAGGCGCTAATGGGTAAACCCCCCCCCATGCATTTCTAGCATCCTAACACCAAGTGGTACCAGCTATAACACCAGAGGCAGGATGAGGGGGGCCCTATCAACACCTTTCCATCGAACTGTGCCGGGACAGCATGCTTTCAACTGTAGGGCCCCCAATGGCTTATTGAAATCCCAGTGCACATTCCAAATTCCCAATGCATCTCGCAATTCAAAAATGGCCTAAGGCAACACCTTCTTACTAGGACAGTTTGTGACTGCCACTAGGACTCTATCACCCATAATGCCCACTCGCCCACACTGTCCTTCCCCTTCCTTTTACACCCCACTCTTCCCTTGCCTATCCTCTGTCTTCCTCTCCCCTGTGCCTTTTCCCCAATCAACCTTATAACCAACCTACTACCACTACCTCCCAACCTCCTAGACAAAGCCACTTATTTTAGCTGCCCACTCTCCTCCCACCCCAGTCTCCCCTTCCCCTCACCTTGACTCCTCCTGGGATTCTCACACTAGGTGTCACACCTCTTTATCTCCTTCGCTACATATAAACACTGTCCTTTACCCTAGTTGAATGCTCTTGACGCTGTACTAACACCATTGGTACTATGAATGACATTGTAACCTTATTGTATGCTAGCTACCTACTATTCAAACATTGTATATAAACTGTTTGTTATTGTTGTCATTGTCACTGTTTGACGTGGAACCTTTGTAAAAGAGCTCTGAGCTCAAAGGTATGATCTGAATCCCTAAATAAATAAATAAACCATATAAAAACTACAAACAGGTATCTGCCTCTATCTCCAAAATCAAACAAAGAGGCAGAGGACACTGCAGAGCAGGACACTGCAGCACAGGAGCTAGCACAACAAAAGTCACCCAAAACAGGAACAAAAACAAAAAAAGCTAAATGGAAATCCAAAACACTTCTGATCATAGGAGACTCCATGATTCGGGAAGTTGATACCTATTTCCAGCCAGGGGTAATGGTCAGACGTCTCCAGGTACATCAGCATGGAGAGACACTGACTGCATTTCTAAAACTGTACAGGAAGCAGGAGAAAACATTTTCATCTTGGTACACATAGGGACTAACGATCTCGCCAGCCAGTCAGTTGTGAAGACCAAGGAATACCTGACCAGGCTGGGTAACAAACTATCATCCATTTCATGTGGCATCTCTTTCTCTGAGATCCTGCCAGTCTGGAAGAGGGGGGCAGATGAACGGAAGGTCAGAGAAGGAGAGATAGGGGAGCTAAACATGTGGCTCAAGGGCTGGTGCCAGGAAAAAGGACACAAATTTGTAGGTAACTGGCAACAGTTTTGGGAACGAAAGTTCTTCAAATCTGATGGACTGCATCTGACTAAGGAGGGAGTCAGTGCATTGGGGCAGAAGTTTGATGTCTTTGCATAATATTTAAACTAGTAAATGGGGAGAGGGTGCAGAACCCGATACGTCGAATGGGAAGAACACCCCTCCCCCTCAGCTAGTGATCAAACAGGTGTTCAGCATGTTTGCAGTTCATTTGCATCACCAGGTAAGGAAAAAGGTCTGGCTCACAGGGGCTACGATGCACAGGGGAAACTCCAGACTTCGCACAACAACCAACATACCAAAATCTGGCCAGTGGAAAATCATGTACACAAATGCTCGCGGTCTGGGAAACAAGATCCTAGACCTGCAGGCAATAATGACAGAGGCTAAACTGGACATAGTAGCCATTAGCAAGACATGGTTCACCAGTAACCACACTTGGGAGACTTCAGTACCCGGCTATGTACTGTTCAGAAGAGACCGAGGTGCAAAAGGGGGGGGGGAGTGGCCCTTCATGTCAATGAAAATATCAAAGCTACAGAAATTCAGAAGACACATAAGGAGCCAGAAGAACTGTGGGTCACCCTGGAAACAGGAAATGGGACATCCATACAAACTGGGGTTGTGTACAGACCTCCAGACCAGGGGGAGAACATAGACACATCACTGTTAGAAGATATACAAAACATGACAGCTACAGGGGAGGTTCGGATAATGGGAGACTTCAACATGCCAGAAACAGATTGGTCAATACCAGCAGGAACATCTGCCAGAACTAGACACACTGTGGATTCCCTGCAGGGGGAGGGACTCAAACAACTGGTACAACAACCCACAAGAGACAGGGCTATCCTAGATCTAGTACTGACTAACAGGGAATGGATCACAGATCTCCAGGTAGAAGGTCACCGGGGGGGGGGGGCAGTGACCGTCACATGGTGTGGTTCAATTTGGCCACTAGAACTAAATCATCCCATTCCAAGGCAAAAATATGGGACTTCAGAGGAGCTGATTTTGATAAGATGGCCAACAGAGTTAAGCTAGCCCTGGCAAGAAGAAATACAGGTGAGTGGGTACAGGCAAAGTGGGTAAATATTAAGGATGCAATACTTGAAGCAACATCCCATTGTGTTAGTGAGAAAAGGAAGTGCAAAAGAAGAAGGAAACCACTTTGGTTCTCAAAAACAGTAACAGAAAAGGTCAGAGCCAAAAGGCTGGCCTTCAGGAAATATAAGGGAACAAAGCGAGATGAAGACAGGGAGGCATACTAAACTTCCCTAAGGGAAGCAGGGAAGGCAGTAAGGCAGGCAAAGGCCTAAGCTGAGGAAACACTAGCAAGAAAAGTAAAAGAAGGTGACAAGACTTTCTATAGATACATTAGTGAAAGGAGAAAGTCCAGAGGGGGTACTGCTAAAATCAAAGTGGATACAGGGGCATTGTGTGGAGGAGGACCATGTAAAAGCATCTATCCTAAATAGATACTTCTGCTCAGTATTTACTGAAGAGAAGGTAAGGCAGGACCCACAGCTCAGCACTATGGACACGGGGGAGGGAGGTGTGCACTAGTCCCTTCACAAAAGAAAGGGTCCTACAAGAGCTTGTTAAGCTCAGCATGGACAAAGCAATGGGACCTGATGGCATACATCCCAGGGTACTAAGGGAGCTAAGGGTGGAACTAGCAGAGCCACTGTCAGAACTGTTTAGTGAGTCTCTGAGCACAGGAGAGGTCACAGAAGACTGAAGAAGGGCTCATGTGATCCCGTTCCACAAGAGTGGTAGCAGGGAGGAGGCAGGGAACTACAGACCAGTCAGTCTTACCTCAGTAGTGGGCAAGATTATAGAGGCGCTCCTTAAGTAAAGGATAGTGCAACACCTGGAATCCATAGGAGCACAGGATCCAAGACAGCATGGGTTTACTACAGGAAGGTCCTGTCAAACTAACCTCATAGATTTCTTTGACTGGGTAACCAGAGAGGTGGACCAAGGGGAAGCAGTTAATGTTTTTTTTTTAACTTTATTTATTCACCCACACCCCCAGGCATCCTTCAGGAGTGCCTGCTCGGAGTCTGCCCTACTCCTAGCCTGAACCCCTGCATCTCCCCTGATCTCTTCCTTCCCGAACGACTACAGGCAGGCCTGACCCCCAGTACCATCTCCGGGGCTGATTCCGCCTTCCCTCGGTGGCTGGCTTCTACGTGTGAGGTGCCTACCTGCTTGTTGTTGGGGTAGTCCCTGGAGGGAGATCCTGGTAGCGTCTGGGCCGGCATTTGGGATGTGGGCGAAATCCACCGGGGCCACCGTCATCTCACCAATGGTGTGGGAGGCTTTTCTGGCTTTGTTCTGTCCCCTCCCCAGAACTCGGTCGTGCAATGATGACCAGCGTCTGCCAAGCTCTGCCCCCTTTTGCCTTCAGCAGCGTTGCGTACTTTCTGGCTACCTCCAGCCATCTCCAGGGGTCGCTCAGGAGCAACGCTATCCCTACATCCCCCCAGGAAGGGAGAGCTGTCACACAGATGCTTCATCCCTACCTGCCCCTGCCTACCTGAAGCTTTCGGGCTCGTTCCCGAACCCGGGTCGTCGGTGTGGCGCGAAGTGAGGCATCTACTGCCTTAACCCTCAGCACCACTGGGCTGGCTGGAAGCAGCTGATGTTGCCTACCTTGACTTCAGCAAAGCTTTTGATACTGTTCCACATAGAAGATTGATTAATAAGCTGGGTAGGCTCGGGGTGGGTCAGACGTTGGTCAACTGGGTGGCAAACTGGTTGAAGGGCAGAAAACAGAGAGTGGTGGTAAACGGTATACAGTCAGAAGAGATGCAAGTCACAAGTGGGGTACCTCTGGGATCAGTCCTGGGGCCAGTCCTCTTCAATATGTTCATCAGTGACATTGCAGATGGACTGGAGGGTAAGGTTTGTCTGTTTGCAGATGACACCAAGATCTGCAACAGAGTAGATGATCCAGATGGGGTGGGCAGAATGAGAAGAGAACTGGATAAACTGGCAAAATGGTTGGAAGAGTGACAACTGGGGTTTAACGCAAAGAAGTGCAAGATCATGCACATAGGGAAGAGAAACCCTGAAGCCACCTATAGATTGGGAGGGGAATTGCTGGCAGTCACAAGGGAAGAAAGAGACTTGGGCATCATCATCACTGATGACCTGAAATCATCCAAGCAGACCACAAAAGCAGTAGGTAAGGCTAGGGGAATGTTGGAGTGTATTAGTAGGGGTATCACAAGTTGTAAGAGGGAGGTAATAATCCCTCTTTACAAGACACTGGTTAGGCCCCATCTGGAGTACTGCGTGCAGTATTGGAGGCAACACTTTCACAAGGACATTAACCAAATTGAGGCAGTCCAGAAAAGGGCAACCAAAATGGTGCAGGGACTGCATCAGAAAACATATGAGGACAGATTGACAGAACTCAATATGTATACCCTGGAGCAAAGGAGGGACAGAGGTGATATGATTGAAACATTCAAACACCTTAAGGGCATTAGCAAAGTGAATGAGTCTAACATGTTTCAATATAAGAAAAATAGCAGGACAAGAGGACACAGCATGAGATTAGAGGGAGGCTGATTAAGGGGTAATGTGAGGAAGTTCTTTTTCACAGGAAGGGTGGTGAATGCATGGAATGGCCTACCTCAGGAAGTGGTGGATATTAATACAGTGCAGGGCTTCAAACAGGCATGGGATAGGCATAAGGGGGCAATACAGATAAGTATGAATAGATAGACCAGTGACAGAGCAAATGCCGATGGGACATTCATAAGGTAGAAAAAGAAATGGGCAGACTGGATGGGCCTTGCGGTCCTTATCTGCCGTCAATGTCTATGTTTCTATGTTTCTATATCCTTGTCTAAAAGCTGGTCTTCAGGATGCAGGAGCAGTTCAAACACTGGCCGAAACATGCACGGTGGATGTCACGAACTGGTCGGCCACGCAAACACTTTTGGCAAGCTAAGCACATTTATATGTAAGGCTCTGCCCTCTGGTCCTTCCAGCTAGCTTGCAGGTTGATTCTTCTGTTCAGCTTCATTGCTGCATGAATACCTTGCTGCTGTGACCCCAACGTGGGCCGACTGGACACTTGAACCCGTGGACTGACGGCCAAAAAAGTCTAGACATGGCAGGCCTAACCCCTGAGAGCTGGCAAGCTAACCAGAGGCACACACACTAAGCTCTTGGGCAAATCTCTCAAATCTCAGTAAATTGAGCAGTTACCCCCTTTTATATGGGGCTGAGTTTCAGAGTTCCCACTGGCTGCCAAAACTGTCTTAAACAGTCCCCAGATGTTAATTGGCTCCCTTTTTGGTGCCTAGAAATTGTCCCAGTTAATTCCCCATAAGTCTCTGGCATTGTCCCAAGATCCCCTTTGTTAAATCCTGGCTTTCAACTGGTTATTAGCTGCTAAAATGGCGGTTGCATACAGTTCCCAAAGCAGTCTATCTCACTGTTCCCACACATGAAGTTCTGGTGCAGCCAGGAGTAACTTTATTTCTCCCAGAGGCTTGTAGCCCTAACAGTTCTCTCTTGAACAAGTCCACTCTTAAACAAATAGCTTGTACCTTTAGGGAGTCACTGCTCCCGTAACACACTGCCCCTTGAAAACACTGCAGAGCTTATGAATATTCATGAGGGCACTCTAGGCTGTAAACTTTGCCCCCAACCTTTGTCCCTTAACTGTCTGGTGCCTCAGAGGCAGCGCTTTAGGTGTCTGCCTGTTTATTTATTTAAAAATACTTTTCTGCAGCTTTGTTTTGTCCCTGGGGCCTATTTTAACTTAGGCATGGCACCGGGAACCATGGAAGACACATTTTTAACTTTGACCGCAATGGCAGTCGAACGTGCAGTGCATCCTTCATGAATGTAGGAGTGGCGGCTCTGAGACATGGTGACTGCTCACAATTAGACTTTGCGAGCCTCGCAGGGCTCATTTCAACCAGGGGAAGACTCGGGGTAATGGGGAGCAGCAGAATACTGTGGAGGAATGGAACGGACGCCGGGAGACAGCAGGAGCACACCCGGAGGTGCATTACAGGTAAGCCCCCCAATTGGGGGGAGGCGTTACATACTGTAGGGTCATAGCTGATACTGATGCTCTTCTCTGTCTCCACCCCCACTGCTTTCACTCTGTTAGAGCATGCTGCCGAAGCCAGTATGGCTAACAATTTTTTTGGGCATGTGTAGCAAATATATTTTAAATGTACAGTGTGGGACATAAATTCTTAAAATGTGACAGTATGTAGTAAATCGTGCAAAGATGGGTGTAAATAGTCCTTTACTCCCCTTATCTGTTCCACTTCTCTGCACAAACATTTCCATCTCACACTGAGAGACTTAATGCATTAATTTTGTTTGCTGAAAATACTGTTTCACTGATTTATCTGTTTATTTATTTATTAACAGTATCAGAATTGCAAACCATTGAGTCAGAGACTCATTTGCAAAGGTTCCACATCAGAAGTAGATAAATAAGAAAAGAAATTCAGCTGAGAAGTTACAATTTCCTATACAGAGTAGTAGCTAAGGTAGTGACAGTTTCAGCACTTGAGATATAGCACAATATTACAGCACAACCAACACAAACAAGAAAAGTTGGGTTAAATGCAGGCCTTGGTAGGGGGGAGATTGGGAGAACCATACAGGGCATAGAGAGCAGGACAAGAGTCCATTGTCGGGGTGGGCCAGCAGCCATGCAGGCATGCAAGTGGCCTAGGGATAAGAGGGGTGGGCAGTCGCTATGGGCATTTACGCTGTGAGAGGAGAAGAGGTGGTGTTGGAGGGCAGTTTTAAAAGGCCCAAACCTACTTTCGGAGGAGATGGCAGCAGGGAGGGAGTTAACCCAGGATGGGGCTCTGTAGAGGAAGGACCTCTGGGCCACAGAGGTCCTGATGCTGGGTACACGGAGAGAGGGTTTGGAGGAGCTGCGGGTGAGGAGAGTAAGGGGAGTGGGACGGATAAGTGAGGACAAGGCCAGTGACGCCTGACCAGCTATGATTTTCTTGGTGAAAAGGCAGGTCTGGTACAGTAGCCTCTCCTCAAAATTAAGCATGTTTGCCAGAGAATAGAGTGAGCAGGTGTGGGTGAGCCTGTTGGCACCTGTGAGCAGATTGCAGGCTTTGTTAAGGGACATTTTGATTCAGTTGAGGTCAGTGCTGCCCACGGCCCTGTATATCAGGAGCCCATAATCGATGAGGGATAGGACAGATGACGTAATGGTCAGTCTCAGGGCTTCGGGGGGAGGCAGTCCCTGTGGCAGTAGAGTAGACTGATTCGAGTGTTTACAGCTGAGCAAAGGGTATGGATATGGTCATGGAAGGAGAGAGCAGGGTCAAAAGTTAGGCCAAGGTACTTGAAGGAAGTTGCTTGTCTGAGGAGGAGGAGTCTATTGGATAGGGCCAGAAGGGATGAGTCTTTGTATCTGCTTTGGTTGTGGGAGAAGAGCATGATCTTCACCTTCTTGTGGTTCAACATTAGCCTGCAGTCAATTTATCTGCTCCATTTGCATGCATTTATTTTTTTTAAACAAGTTTTATTAAACGTTGCTCACAACTGACACACAACAGCCCTGTCAAACAATTATGACAAGGACAGATGCACTTAGTATTTGTAGCATACAATACCGAAGAATTACAGAGCAAATGTGCAAGATCTTACAATTTTGACATTTGCTTTGCAGGAAGACAACAGTTGCCCAAATCTTCCCCTCCACCCCCGAGAGAAGAAGCTCCCTCCAGTAGCAGGAGGAGAAGCCAGGCTGCAATCCACAGCAACTGGGGACACCTCTCCCAGTAAAAGATGCAATATAATATCACATTACAGACTAAAACCATTTCTCTTCCCCATGATATTTAATTATTTGTTTGTTTGTGTTAACCGGTAAAGTACATTAGAGATGATATTTGCCTATTTTGAGGAATGACCCGGGAGAGTACAAAATGAAAAAAACATAAGTAATAATAGAATGAGATCAATAATAGAAAAATAGTAAAAAAAAAGAATATACAGTACAAAGTGTTGCGTACAAAGCAGTTGAAGTTGCATAGGTATACAGAGTAACTGGGAGATATAAAATATCAACCCTATTATAAAGCTGCGAATGAAACAATAGGTACAAAGTACAGTATTTAATGTAACCAGAAGGCAAATTACAAACATTATAACATAAGTTAACACAAAGAAAAGGCAATACTTTTAGACTCCGACTGCAGGTGGGCCCCGGAGGGAGGAACTGGAAGGCCAGCCGAGGAGAACCCGGCAGGGGGCATGGGGGACTGGTGCTGTTGCCTGTCCCATGAAGCTGGTCTTTTCCTTGTTCTACGCTGGTTCCCCACCCCTGCATGGGCACACCCTGATGCTCTGGCACACGGCAACCCTGCCTGTGTCGGCCACGCTGTTCTCTTGCTGCCCGGATTGCTGCAATGACCTCTGGTCTCCACCAAGGGTCGCCTACACACTGAGCCTACCCAACCCATTCACCCGGGGAGGAGAGTACCACAAGGGCGCTCCTTCCTCAACCTGCCCCTGCCGACCCACCAGCGCCCGAGCCTGTTCCCGAACTCGGGTCACCGGCATAGAGCAAGGTGTGGCATCCAGCACCTCAACCCTCAGCACCACCAGGCCGGCCAGGATAGTCAACTGTTAATTGATATACTGGGAAAATTGGCAGGAATATGCTCATCCAAGGATGAAGCAAGACTTTTCAATAGGCTATTCGCCTGTATCTTCTTTGGCACATTCAGGGTATCAGAACTGGTGGAGGATCCTACCATGCAGGGGGAGCACAGCCTACAATGGGGGGAATGTCAGGTTAGCAAGTGAGATTCTACAGCTGTCACTGTACCAGTCCAAGACAGCACAGTGTGGCCCCAACAAGATAATCACCTTCCATCGGGCTCAAGGGTGCATTCTTTGCCCGTGGGCCATCATCAAAGAATACATGGAGCACAGAAGTGTTGGCCATGGCACCTTTTTCACCCACTCAGACGGAAAACCTGTAACCAGGTACCAATTTGGGGCAGTCTTTAGAAAAGGTATTAGGTCAGTGAGTCGGGACCCCAGATATTGTAGCACGCACTCTTTCAGGATTGGGGCTGCCACTGAGGCAGGTAGGCTGGGTTGCCAGGAAGCAGAGATAAAAAAGACTGGTCGCTGGCAGTCAAAGGCCTACAAAACTTACATCATGCCCTGAGCGGGGGATTTGAAGGGGGGGCATCCCACAGTAAAATGTTATTCAATAACTGTTTGATTTATCTTACAGGTGCACCTCCTGGAATCAAAACATTTTACATGTTTGGCCACTCCTTTATTAGGAGAGTGTGCACTTGGGTGCCCTAGCAGGGCCAAGGAGATCAACTGGACAGCCTGGTGGAAAAAGCGAATGTATACTGGTGCAGAATCACCGGCATGAGGTGGGGGAACCTCATACTGGCATTGAAAAAGCTGGGGTTAATCAGGGACCCTCCACAGGGTTTGGTGATCCACTTGGGGAGAAAATGATCTGGGGAGCCCGTCATCTATAGATGTGAAGAGGGGGATAATGGTGGATCTGGGTTGGATAAGGTATTTAAGATTTTTTTTTCTGTGTGTCATTTTTTTTTGGGGGGGTTGTTTAGTGCTTGTGAAAAGTGCTGGACTGACAATACTGGAACCCTGAAGTCCTCTAGTTATCCAAATGACAGGTACAACACTGGTGATCACAGTGCAAGTTTCCCCACGCTGCCCCCTAGTGCACCTCAACCCTGCCATAGAAGGACCACCACTATGGTAGTTCAGACTCCATGCCGTTCAGTCCTTGGCCTTTCACGTGAGACTGCCAACAAGGGTGCCAATTAGTGCTGGTTTTGTAATGTGGGCACCTGCTCACTGGGAACTGGTCTGAGACCACTACAATTCATTTCACGTAGGCCACCGAACAGCCCTCAGGAGATAGACTTTCGACCACTACTGACCAGTGCTGGATTTGAACCCTTGACCTACAGGTGGAAAGCTCCTTAACCCACCACCAAGCCACTAAGCTATCCAGTTCCAGTTGGCTTATATTTCTGAAAAGATTCATTAAACCAAGGTAGGGTAGCACTGAGGATAGAAAGAGGTCAGCCTGTGGCTGGAGCCCTAAGTGTCTCACAAATTCTAAATGACATGAATAGACGCATAACTTACTAGTAACCTTTAGGGCTCAATGTGTTTGTCTTTTGATAGGCAGCCAGTATGTCAATGTGTTCTTGAGGAGACAGGTTTTTCTAGTAGTATTGTGGACTTAAATTTAATTAAGACTTCCTCGTCAAGTGTGGTAACAAATGTATCCACCTGGCCATCCTGTACTTAATGCTGCAAAGCTGTATGTGATTTATAATGGAAGAAGAGGAAGATGAAGAAGAAGAAGAAGAATTATTGATATAGTGATTTTCATACATATTGTATCCTAAAGCTCTTTACAAGAACTGCTAGACTGGTAGTGAAGTGACTGATTATGTAATGGCAGCCATCTAATACTAGATGATGTTTTATTGTATTTCGTGTATTATGTAAAACTTAATGAACAAAATGTTTGTTAAAAAGGGCTCACTGGTCCATCTGGTCTGCCACTGTAAAGGAATTATACATCTCACTGTATTCACAGAATACCCTCCCTGAAGAAGCCTATGTTTAATGGGTTGAATCATTGGAGCCTTGGATGATTTAAATAATGAACATTTTACTTCTACATGGACCTGAGTATGCTTTTTCAAAAGCAGAATGAGCACCCCTCCCCCCTTTTCTTTGCAGCTACAATTTATTTGCCCGGGGTAGCCAAGCAGAGGTGCAACATTTCCTATTCAGTGAGGGTCCTGCTCCTACCCAATTCTTTTTGACAGTTTGTTGGAGTGAAGCACAGGGAGGTCAAGTGACTAGCTCAAGGTCACAGGCAGTGAGTGAGTGGTTCTGAGATGCAAACCCGAATCTCCACTTTCGCAGGTCTGTGCTCTGACCACTGCATTACACTGCCTCCCCGCCTCATAACGCAGATGGTTCTTATTGTACCAAACCATTATGATTTTGCCTGGAGATTGCGGTTCTCGGCCAAGGGTGACCAATGCATTTAATTTTGTAAAATGCTGCAGCTGTTTCTCTGATGAGCATCATCTTTTGTATCTCAAATGCTCAGTTTGCTGGCACAGAGGTCACTGCATTAGGAAAACGTGTGAAAAGCTTAATTCTAATGGAAAGGTCTTATGCCACAGAGTAATCCTCAGGATCTCCAGCTGCTACTCTGGGCTGCACAAAGGCTTCTGTAAGGCCAATAGCAATACCTCATAGCAAGGGCTCTGCGTGATTCATGGCCATACTTAAAAATGTCACAGATTATTCATGGTAGGAATAGCAGATTTCATAGGTAGCCTAAACAACATCAAAACATAAAGGAAAACAAACAGCAGGTTAGTTAGTTAGTTATTTTACTTTTTGTTAGAAAACAGTACAGGTTTTAATCATTTTTTATTTTTTTGGTTTTTATATTTTACAATACATAAAAATAAAATGGTACAATTCCAAATTTTCAAAGGCAAGATATTCTGTACTCGTACAATAAATCAGTATATAGCTACAGGCATTGACGTAGATCCATAGGTGCTACTGCATAGACATTATGTGTGGTTCATAGCTCAGTGCTTATGTAACATATTGGAATGATGTATATGGTTGTTGGATACAGAGGCCAGCATAGAATGATTTGTGCTTAGGTACTTGGATGCTTGAATTGAGTCATTTGATAATATTTGATGGTTTTGGCCTTTCTCTGTATCCCACCTGTAGGAAGGAGGCTTGGTTTAGAATTATGGAGCCCCCCCAGTGGGATAAGAGTGCCGCAGAAGGAGGAGGTGTCGGGGAGGATGGAGGGCGAGTGCGACTCGCTCTAAACAGAGCAGAAGTTAGCTGCTCTGCTTAAATAGGCAGTGGGGGAGGAGCTCTTCCCCTACATAATCCCGGGACTCCCTTCAATTGATGGCTGATAAGGACTTACCGGTCTGTCCAGTCTGCCCACCCAACCTGACTACTGAACTCTGGCCCCAGTGGCCACACTACTCCTTTATTTCTGTCCCCTCCTTTGACTAAGCCCATATGTCCCCCCCCCCGCCCCTTAAAACTGCTCACCGTTTTATGCCTTACCACTACTTCCAGTAGCTTGCTCCACTTGTCCACCCCTCTTTGTGACAAAGTGTTCACGGACATCTTTCCTGAATCTCCCTCTTGCTGGTTTGAGAGAATTTCCCCACATCCCTGTATTTGAGCTCAAGGAAAAAAATGACCCCTAACTCTGTTTATGCTGTGTAGGTACTTGTATGTTTCTAATATGTTATGCTTTTTCTTCCCTTCTTGGGGTGTACATGTCCAGGTCCTACCGTCTTTTCTCAAATGTCATGCTCCCCAGATCCTGGGCCATCTTGGTTGCCCTGCTCTATACTGCTTCCCCTTTGTTGTAGCCCTTTCTCGGGTGCAGACTATGGACATAATGGGAGTGTGATAAATCTGTTTATCTGAGTAACTGTGTATAAATGTAGGATCTCAAATTTATATACATAGTTACTATGTAATCCTCCATTGATGTACATAGTTAGTATGTCATACTTCCGTCCCACCACCACCATCCCCTCCCACCTGCCCACCAGTACTAGTTTCATTTTCTACCCAGTAAACATGCTGATCTAGTTCTCCAGTCTCATACAGAGTTCTAACAACACTTCCAACAAAGTCTGCCCAACTTTCTTTCAGCCCCAGCTCACAGCACATTTTCAAAGACAGCACTTTTTTTCTTTTCAACAGTACTTTGTTTCAAGAGTTCCTTTGTTTAACTCCATCTCTGTCTCCATATGGCTGGCATCACAGGTTCCCAAACTCCGCTTCCCCCAGTAACCCCCAACCCAGCAGCCAGTTTGTTTAAAAACTTACCATGGTTTCTGCATTTTTTAAATTATTCTTAGTCTCCAAAGCCTCATCTCAGCAGTCCAACTGCCTGCACTGCTGCCCTCTCCACAACTGTGGCATCTCAAACACACAGCAAAATCTGACAAGAGAAAGCATACGCACATGTTTTGCCCTTCATAGGACTCATCAGTGCATCTTATCTGTACCTCTGCCCAGTGAGAGGAGGAACCAGTTCTATGATGATCTTATACATTTGGGTTGTGGTGAGCCAAAATAAGGAAGCAGTATAAAAGACACAGAACCTCAGCACAGCAGCACTAAGGTAATGATTACCTGGGAAGGGCATTGGCAGTAAAGCCAGGATTTTAAGACTTACAAAAGTTACACATACCTCAATAATACAAAGCATCATGGGACATATATGCAAAGCACCATGAAAGAATACTGAAACTTACACGTAAAATGTGTCAGCTCACCTACACTGTGTATCCATTTGCTTTAGGAGAAAGAATGCTGAAAGTTGGAGTTGGAGATAAAGAAGAGTGAGAAACGCAGCCTGCTTTGCAGAGAGGAGAAAGCTGCATGGAGGGAAAATTACACTATTTGGTGAGCATACTTTATTTATTTGTAGCATAGCATTTCCTCCCCAGATGGCATACATATTGTTCCACCTGGCCCCATCTACCTCTAACCTTGCTGCTGTTGCTGCTACTGCTACATCCTCCAAGGCTTCACCCCTTCCCCCATGGCAGCACTCTGGGGAGGTCCATCCTCCCACTTACAAACAGGATCCGATGATGTGGTAGAGTTCATGGTGCCCCCCCACCCTGAGTGTATCAGGGCAATCATGTGCATAGCAGCCAGTGTTTTTTACTAATTTTTCTTCCATCCTACTACCACCATCCTCCTATATGGTGGCGCCGCACAGCCTAGTGGGGACCCCGCACATCTGCAGCTTTCTATCAGGGGAGCACGTTTCCTGCCCGACCACCAGAGTTGCTGTGGCAGCTGAATGCAACACCACCAACAGCAGCACCTTTCCAGCCTGGCTGCACATGCTGTGTGTCGTCAGTTCTCCTCCGAACCCGGACTGGTGGCTTGGCACAGCAACCCAACAAGGAGTCCCAGCTCGGTGGCACAACTAAAACTGGTGTCCCAGCTTACTTGATTTCTGTTGCACACCAACAGGAAGTCCCAGCTTGCGCTATTTTTGTCTCGGGGATTGACTTGCTATGCAGCTCTGCAGTAACGATAGCCTTAGACTCGGAATCTGTTTGTAAATTGTGTACACAGCTGTTCTATATAATTGGCAAATAAAAGACCATAATTTTGTACAGCTTGGAGCGGCACACATGCCTTGGAGTAATTGCCTCCTACTTTACACACAAAGATCTGAACAGAACCCACTAAGCCATGCCAGATTTTTAGATCCCTTACATAACACAACTGATGCAGAAGCTGTGTTCTGCAAAGCAGTCACTCTGTCTGTGTGTGCATGTGTGTGTGTGCATGTGAATATGATGTGTCTGTCTGTCTCTTTGCATTTCTGTGGAATTAGGATTACCACATACTGGTGAGCGGTCTGAAATTGAAGGGGGGGGGGACTATGGATAGGATGCAAAGTGAAAACCCACAGAACCCTCTCACTGTCAACTGTAGGAAAAAGTGACTTTTATAGAAGGTGCTCCTATGTATAATTAGTGGGCTGAGGCTGTTGGGATGCATTTCTTGAAATAGCATTTCAAAAGTGCTCCCCATGAATCATCGCATTTATTGCAGGAACCCAAAGGCCACAGGAGTCCTGCCCAGCAACAAGAAGGTCGCAGCTCATAACAGCCTTTCTTTCCCATAGGAGCCATCTGAAAATGTCACATCTGTCTGCATAAACCCTGGGGCACTGGGGAGGTTTTCTACCATCGCAGACACTCTAGCATGATTCCTCATTACTGACCTTGAGATGGCTAAAATAGTTTAACACAAAAGTTGCCTTAAAACTGAAGCATTAGGCGGTCTGGGGGTATGATGCGACTATGTATATGTGTGCCTGTACTTGTGTTAACATACAAATGTGTGTGTTTGCATGTGTGTGTCTTTGTGTGAGCTGACAGGCTACTGGGCAATACCCGATGAGGTTTCAGAAGTCACAGTGAACAAGTAATCCTGCCACTGTATAGGACACTGGTCAGATCACATCCTTCTAGAGTACTGAGTGTCATTTAGGAATCCACAGTTTATAAAAAGGATAAAGGCAGGCTTGTGAGACTACAGTGAAGGCAGACTAAAATGGTACAGAGGCAGTGAAACAAGAACTGCTAGGAGAGAAACATAGAAACATAGACTTTGATGGCAGGTAAGGACCACTTGGCCCACCCAGTCTGCCCATTTCCTTGAGAGAGACTGACAGACGTTAGCATATACTCATTGGAGGAGAGGAGAGGGAGAGGGGACATTGATAGAGATCTACAAATATGTGGAGGATTAAATAGGGTGGCCAACACCAAACTATTCTGAATAAAAAGGTGAGACGAACACTAGGGGTCATGACCTCAATCTGGCAGGTGGAAAATTCAGAAAAGGTGTTAGAGAGCTTTTCTTTTTTGCTATAGAATTATTTATCCGCCTTGGCAGGACAGGCAGCTAGTTGCGCTCCATCCCCATCAAATACAGTCATCTCGATGCTCCTCTGGTGTCCGGGGACCTTGATCCCCCACGGATAGTTTTCTGTGGTGGGGCCAGGAAGGGAGGGTCATCCTCCCCCAACCAGAATATAAATCCAGATGGCCCCAGAACCAGAGATTGTGTGGATCAATGGCTTGAGAGGCAGGGCTTCATAGAGCTCATCCCCCAGTTTTCCACCTTACGTTTTCTCCCCTGGGCTCCACTGGACATGCAATGAGCACGTTGTGCATACTCTGCCTCTCTGGAGATGGCCCTGGTGCTCTGAATGCGGAGTCCTTCCCAGTCAGTGACTCGTGTGCACCACCACTTGGATTCCTCCAGGTGGCGGTTGATCGCCATGTCACAGAATTCCCCCTCCTCGAGTGAGAAGACCAGTCCTACAGATGCTCAATCCTCCCTCCCACAGCCAACCCCTGAGTGATCTGCATCTGTTCCTGAACCCAGGTTGCCGGCGTGGGAAAAGGTAAGCCCTCTTCACCACTGATCCAGCTGCAAGGAAGCTTTTTTTTATTGAGTGAGTGGTGAACCAGTAGAATAGATTACCCTAGGAAGTGACAAACACTGAGGTTATAGCAGATGTCAAGAGCAAATGGGATAGACACAAAGGGGTAGTTAGGGGAAAGTGTCAAGTAGAAGGGGGCAACTAGTTAAGCTAGACAGTGTTGTGGACGTCAAGGTGGCCACCTGGAAACCAGTGATTACTGTCCAGTGTGGTTCAGTATAAGGACAGCTGAGGAATTGAACCACACAAGGGCGAAGGTGCTGGACTTCAGGAGGGCAGATTTTATAAAGATGGGTAAATGTCTTAGGGATGACCTGTGGCAGTGGATTACCTGGGTGGGATGGAGGAACAGTGGATGAAGTTAAAAGGGGACATAGAGAAGACAACAAACCTCTGTGCCAAACAAGTGAGTAACAGTAAGAAGAAAAGGAGACCCCTATGGTTCTCGAAAGGGGTGGCTGAAAGGTAAATGCTAAAAGGGTGGTATTCCGAAAATATAAGGAGATGCAGAGGGATGAGGATAGGGAGGTGTATCTGTCAGAAACAGAGAGAAGCAGGGAAAGCAGTAAAGAACATGACGGCACAAACTGGAGAGACAATAGCCCAAGAGGTAATGAAAGAGAACAAGACATTTTTTAGGTATGTAAGTGAAAAAAGGAAGACCAGGGAAGGGATTGTAAGGTTAAAAAGGGATGGGGAAGACAGTACAGAGGGTACCAGGAAAAGGTAGACATCCTGAACAAATAGTTTTTGTTCAGTGTTCATAGTGGAAGAGAAGAGGAGGGACCATAAAAAAGTAACTAGAACTCTGACATTAGTCCTTTTTTCAGAGGAGAGAGTCCTAACACTCCCTACTCTGATAGTGAACAAAGCAATGGGACCAGCTGGGGGTACATCCTAGGGTACTGAGGGAGCTCAGGGAGATGCTGGCTGCACGTCTGACAGTCCTATGTAACAGCTTACTGGAAACAGGAGTGGGTCCAGGGGACTGGAGGAGGGAAGATGTGGTCCCACTTTACAAAAGTGGTAGCAGGGAATTATAGACCAGTCAGCCTGACATCTGTGTTAGGGAAGCTAATGGAATCACTGCTGAAGGAAAGGATAGTGGAATAACTTGAATCTAATGGGTTACAAGACCCAAGACAGCATGGCTTCATGGGTGGGAGGTCATATCAAACGAATCTGATAGACTTCTTTGATTGGGTGACCAAGAAACTGTATCTGGGTGGAGTGGTGGATGTGGCCTACCTAAATTTCTGTAAGGCATTCGATACCATTCTACAAAGGAGACTATTAAGCAAGCTGGGCAGCTTAGGAATAGGTCCAAAGCTGATAAACTGGGTAAGAAATTGTTAAGGGGTTAGGTGACAGTGGGTGCGTAGTGGTAACTGGAGTTCACTCTGAGGAGGGGAGAGTGACCAATGGGGTGCCTCAGGGATCAGTGCTGGGACTGGTCCACTTTAATGTCTTTATAGGTGACATTGCAGATGAGCTGATGGGGAAAATGTCCCTCTTTGTGGATGACACCAAAATCGGCAATATGGTGGACACTCCGGGGTGGTGGTGGAAAGGATGAGCAGAGACCTGAGAAAAGTCAAGGCATGGTCAAGGGTATGACAGCTGGGGTTTCAATGCAAAAAAGTGCAAAATAATGCACTTGGGGCACAGGAACCCAGGGTCAGAGTACAAAATGTGGGGAGTGTTATTGACAACCAAGCAGGAGAGACCTGGGGGTAATCATCTTTGATGACCTAAAGGTGACCAGGCATTTGCTTTAGGAGAAAGAATGCTGAAGGTTGGAGTTGACAAAGCAGTTGAGAGGTCAAGTGGCATGCTGGGGTGCATAGGGAGAACTATCACCAGCAGAAGGAGGGAGGAGGTGCTACCTCTGTAAGCTGGTAAGACCTCACCTAGAATACTGTGTGCAGTTCTAGAGGCCACATTTCCAGAAGAACATAGAGTGGAGGTGGTCCAGAGGAGGGCAGCTAAAATGGTGCAGGGTCGCCCTATGAGAAGAGACAAAATGTACTCAGTGTGTACACTCTGGAAGAGAGGACGGAGAAGGGGGATATGCTAGAGTCCTTTAAATACCTCAATAGGGGTAAATAAGGTACAGGAGGAAAGTATTTTTCAGAAATAAAAAGGCGCACATGAATAAGGGAACATGTTATGAAGTTGGGGGGGGTAGATTCCAGAGGGATGTGAGGAAGTCCTTCAACACAGAAAGGGTGGTGGATTCCTGGAACAGTCTACTAACTGAGGTGGTGGGGACAAGAACAGTGGTGGGGTTCAAGAATGCATGAGATAGGCATAAGGGAATCTTAGTGCAAAGGAATGGGGGTAGGGACAAAGAACCGGAGATCAGGTGGTGTCTAAGGAGATACTGTAGGTAGGGAAAATGGGCAGAGTAGGTGGGCCAGTCAGTCCTTATTTGCCAACAAATTCTATGTTTCTCTGTTTCTATGCTAGGTAGAAAAACAGGATAGACTAAATAGATTACCATCCTTATCGGTACTTACCCATCGATGTACAGTA
Source organism: Neoceratodus forsteri (assembly GCA_016271365.2). Taxonomy (NCBI): domain Eukaryota; kingdom Metazoa; phylum Chordata; order Ceratodontiformes; family Ceratodontidae; genus Neoceratodus; species Neoceratodus forsteri. The sequence continues at coordinate 88,319,582 of JADMNL010000029.1, forward strand.
CTTACTGTACGTGCTCACATGACTATGTGCACATTTATGTGTTTATATAACATAATATCTTAAGGTTGCAAGGGACTCTAAATCCACCCCTTGTCTCATAAGCAGAAGCCCAAGTTCTAATTTATAATCATACAATGGCAAGAACATTTCCTGGACTCTGATCAGTCAGTGTGTACTTATAACAATGAGATTACCTGAACACAACCTCATAGCATCAAGTCTAACCATACAGACAATTGAATAGTAGGCTAAATAACTAATCACAATTTTTCTTACCAAGAGAGTTTGATGTCTTGCAATTAAAGTACCAACTCAAAAATTATGTTTCATATAAAAAACGTGTTTATTTATATGGGGCGGGGGACAACATTTTTGTCATGACTAAAACATTTTATAGTTAGGCAGAGAACAAGTGTCAGAACATCTCCTTTATAGTGTGGGAACATCTCTTTTATAGTATCGGTTTTACAAGTTTTATTTTTTATGAGGAAACACACCACATATGAAAGCACTGCATCATGCATATGCAAATACATAATTGCCTGGTATTACATGACACTACAGTGAGACCAGGCAATTGATTATTTGCATACCCATGATGCAGTGCTTTCACATGGGGAGTGTTTCCTCAAAAACATTTTTTTAAATAAAACTGTACAACTGATACTATAAAATAGATGGCCCTACACATAAAAGGGATTTCCCAACATGTGTTCTCTGCCTAATAGTCATCTACATGTGCTCATTTTAGTCCCCACAGTATTAATAAGACCCATTGTATAATTGCAATAATGCATTCCAAAGTTTGGCTTGTGCTGGCATAATCTTACTTTTGGGTATTGGATGTACTTGGTCTTGTGTCCCAACCATTCCAGGTATGAGGTTATCCCAATAAAACCCACATCCCGTTGTGTATTATTGCATAAGTATTCTCTACCCCCTCTTATTACCCAGGGTAAGTGCAAATGTGTGTATCTGCATTAGCCTGTGTTGATATGGTTGTGTGTACATGTGTATGTACTTGTAAATGTATGTATATTTGTGTGTGGATGTGCATATTTCTGGGTGTACATGTGTATTTACATGTGACTGTATAGACTGTATATCTGTGTACATGTGTATTTACATGTGACTGTGTATCAGTGAATAAGTGAGAGGCCTTTCGGCACCATGCAATTCTGCTTAAAGTTGGACCAGCATAACATTCTGTGGTGATTTGCATATGCAGCCCATGATGCTTTGCATTGTGGGGGCATGTGTGATTTTGTATTTTCTTGAAACTTGGCTTCCCAGCCAAATGCCCTTTGGAGTAACCCTTGCCTCAGTGTTTGCGCACAGCGGTTCTTTGTCTTTTAAATAGTTTTTTATTTTAATGGGTTCACCACAATATATCCAAGGCACACTGCCTTAAGGGTAGCTGGTCCAGTACACTGGGGTGTCAAACAGACGAGGCATACTGATGAGTCCTGGTAGGACAAAACATATGTCTATATTTTCTGTTAGCACTCTTTGCAAACTGTGTGAGAGGCCTTTTAGCACTATGCAATTCTGCTTAAGGTTGGACCAGCATAACATTCTGTGGTGATTTGCATATGTAGCCCATGATGCTTTGCATTGTGGGGGCATGTGTGATTTTGTATTTTCATGTGTATGTACTTGTAAATGTATGTATATTTGTGTGTGGATGTGCATATTTCTGGGTGTACATGTGTATTTACATGTGACTGTGTATCAGTGAATAAGTATACATGTGCATTGCATGTGACTACTTGTATCAGCATATGTGTGTGCATGTGTAGTTACATTTGACTATGTGTGTACATGCAAATGTGTATGTATGTATGTATGTACATATGGAGGAAAATGTGGCTGAGTATATATGTGCAGATGTGGTATTTTTCCCAGGGACGCTGATAATAGCCACAACTGGACACATCAGCAGATTTGAGGTATCACTCAAAATCCAGAACACTGGGTCTAGGGGAATGAGTATTTGAAACAGCTGTTCACAGAATGTGATAACTTCTTGCTGTATTCCAGAAACATAATGGCACCCCTATATAATATATGTAAAGGGCTTAGTTTCTTTGTTTTGGCATCTCCAACATAGCTCCTCCCCGTCATCCTTTCTTTTATATACTGTATCTTGTCAGGTGTATAATGTATATTAATGCACCGGGGGAATAAGAACCTCAGGACAGAGTGCTGGATGGATAAGGTGAGGCGTAGCACTATGACAGAAAAACATTTCCTTTTAACCAGAAGAGACACACTAAGCTGAAAGTTTGTTTATATGTGTGACCTGGGTGCACAAGGAAGTTAAGTGACTTACTCAGGGTCACACAGTATGCAAGTGGGGGCAGTGGGATTCAAACTCAGGTCTCCCAGTTTACAGCTCAGAGCCTTAAACCACTGCGCTATACTGCCTCCAACGTGACCTAGAAGTTATCACCAGTGACATCCTCAAGCAATTGAGTCAGTGCAATAAGGCCTATAGTGAGGCAAGTAGGATGCTGGGGTGTATAGAGAGGGGTATTGTTAGCAGGAGGAAGGAGGTAACACTTCCTCTGTATCGATCTTTAGTGAAGCTACACCTGCAGTAAGGTGTCCAGTTCTGGAGCCCTCACCTCAGGAAAGATAGGAACAGACTGGAGATGGTGCAGTGCAGGGTAGCGAAAATGATTCATGGCCAACTGGACATGTCTTACAAGGAGCACCTCAAGGCACTGAACATGCACTCGCTGGAGACCAGAAGGGAAAAAAGGAGATAGATAAACTGTGAGGAACTATTTAGCTTGAAAACTGGTTCATGGTCATGAGGGCATGACTGGAAACTGACAGGAGAGAGATTCAGTAGGCAAATGAGGAAGCATTATTTTACAGAAAGGGTAGTGGAGCTGTGCAACAGTCTACCAGCTGACGTGGTGAGCGCTAAAACAGTTGACGGTTTCAAGCATGGTTGAGATAGAGTGAAGGGTACAGTGGTCATACGGGACGACAGAATCAGGAAGGAGAGTAGGGGGAGGAAGAAGAGGGCTAGGACCCTGTATAGACAGTAGGCCCCAGGGTTAGATAGGGAACTTGGGCAGAGTGGATGGACCAGCGGTCTTTTTCTGCCATCATTGTCTCTGTTTATGCATTATTTTGAATTGTATTTCCCGTTCTTTTACTTCATAACTTGTCCTATATGCTGTTTCCCATAGTTTCTCCCAAACATCGGTTGCTATTGGTGTTTGAAGTTTGTCCTCCTAGTTCTCTCTGAAGTTAGTCATGAGATCCCAGTCACAGCGAACCAATTTCTTGAAAATAAGTCCAGCCCCTCCTTTGCTCCCAGCCATTTTCAGCAATTTTTCCACAGACAGATTTTTCCTGTGTTCTCAAGTTGTCTTCTAAAATTTCCTCAGTGACTTGCCTTACCTGGAGGTAGATCCACCTATCCTATCTTCCTACACTGTATCAGTCCCCGAAGTCTCAGAATGTGTATAATATTTGGCTTGTTTCTGGTTTATTATATCTTTAACTTGAAGTATTCCTTTTCCCTCCCAATCATTCTTTTCTCTTCTTTTTCAGTTTATTGTATTTTTTCCCCTGTGGTCCTGACCTGCCCACCATCAGTCCTATCGCTCACCCAACCCTGACACCCGCCTTCTCCAGGACTTACCTCTCCCATGTTTCTCCCCAGCTTATCCCGCAAGCTGGGATTCCGGTGTGGGGTGGGGGGGCGGATACACCCAGCGGAGTTAGAGTCTGGTGTCGGGAGAGCACTGCTGGCAGTGGTGCAGGGCCTGCAGTGAGCGGCATGTGTCATCTCTGCTGCGGTCAAGGGTGCTTTTCCATTTTGCCACCCCAGTTTCCCTTTTGAAGCTAATGGAGTGCTCTTCTGCACATGCACACACTGACATGAGCCACACAGGCTCATTGCACGCTGGCATCTACCCTCCCTGATCCTTGGCTCCTGCTTGCAGCGCCACCTGTTGTCACTGAGGTGGCAGCACAGAAGCAAAGACCAGAGCCCTCCCTCCCTGAGGTGAAGAGCTTCCTACTGGCACTTTGCGCCAAACTCCCCCAGCCGGCCCTCTGACAGTCCAGGCTCATTCCCGAACCCAGGTTTTCAGCATCTCAAGTGGTAGCACAACCACTGAGCCAGCAGGCTGGTCCTGAGACATTCTTTTCTAATTGCTTAATCTCATACAGTATTTGGGGATTCCCCCACAGAGGCATGAACTTTCCTAGGAAATTGGCAGAGTTAAGTGTTTTGATCAAATCGTTTTACAGTTGATTCACATACAATAGCTCAACCAAGATTCAATATTTTATTTTCTGTGGCATCCTATTTCTTCCCAATTTTTCACCTTGGAATACTGAAGCCCAGGGATGTCCAGCAACTGAAGGCTGAAGGTCAAAGAGTTATTGGCTGTGATGGGATTTGAACCTAGGATCACCAGGTTCAGTGTCCTTTAGATGAGTGCAGCAGACTGCCTGGCATTTGACTCACCACTGAGTTAGCCTGTAGCCAGGGTTTGGAAGGCAGCCATCCAATCTGGACGTCTCTATACATGAATAGCCAGGGATTCACAGAAAACTGGGTCGATCTAAGTGAGGCAGTTTGGGAACATTAACGACACTCCTTTGCTCACCCCAGGGGCCGAGGGGCAAATGCAGAGTCGTGCCTTCTGTTTTATTTGAAGGTACCATCTGCGGGAAGGCGTTCTGACTGACATTCGAAATCTCCAAGGCTTATAATTAATCAAACGGCAGCTGCTCACAGCAAATTGCAGCTTTCGATAATCAAAATTGTTTTAAAAACAAGGCAGTGATGACAGTGCTGGTGGAAATGAGCCTAATGAAACTGGAGGGAATCGGGGAAAGCCTAAAGAGCTGTAACTGCACAGATTTAACTTTAAAGCTGCAGTGTTTCTTCAGAGGTTGAGTAGAACACCATGAACCAGTTAAAAAAGGAACTCCAAGCTGGGGCTCTGTGTACTTGTTTTTAGCTTATAGGTACGGTACATCTGTAGAGTAGAGAGTTTATATCATGTAATTTATTGTGTAAATGTATATACCCTTATCCATAGCTTTATCATATTTATTTGTATGAATTTTGTGCTGTGTGTGAACCCAGGTCTAACCTGTAAAAGGACCAAGTGGCCCAGTGCTATTAAGTTAGCTAACAAAATTTTAAATAAAAAATACAAGGGTAATGTGGGGAAGAAAATATAAAATGTCTCTGGTTGACAGATTACCTGAACAGGACAGTAGTCAGCAAAGCGGAATGATCATAGAATCATAGAAAGTGTTGGCAGAAAAGGACCACCAGGCCCACCCAGGCTGCCCAGTGTATTTACCTAATTATTAGGATTTTGTAATTTCCCACTGCCTTCCCTCCCCAGATCCACCAGACCTTTCTGTCTATCCCACACTGTCTTGAATCCCCCCACAGGCCTCTCCCCCAACCCCTCTGGCAGTCTGTTCCAGCTTTTCACCACCCTCTCTGTGAAGTAGAATTTTCTAATGTTTCCTCTGAACTTCCCCCAACTATCTGCATTTCGCACCCTCTAGTTTTTGATTGCCCCTTTGGTTGGAAGATGTCCTTCACTGACACCCTTTTGATACCCTTGATATATTCGAAGGTCTCAATCATATCTCCCCTATCCCTTCTTTGGTCCAAGGAGTACATGTTTAGGTCTTTCAGCTGGTCCTTGTATGACAAGTGACTAAGACCCCCCACAATTTTTGTCTCCCTCCATTGGACGCACTTTACTCTGCACATCCTTCTTGTGGTATGGCCTCCAGAACTGGACTCCATACTCAAGATGTGGCTTGACCAGTTGTTTGTACAAGGGCATTAGGACCTCCCTCCTCCTGCTGGTGATTCCCCTGCCTATACAACCCAGCATCCTATTGGCCCCTGCCACCGCCTTTTCACATTGCTTAGTCACCTTCAAGTCCTGCGAGATGATTATACCAAGATCCCTTTCCAGCTCTGTTACCTTTAATGCATACCTCCCTGTCCTGCATTCTGCTCCCCAGTTCTTCATGCCTAGGTGCATGATTTTGCACTTTTTTGAATTAAAGACAATTCCACTCCTTGGACCACTTTTCCAGTTTCTCCAGATTCCTGCGCATACTCTCAGTCCCCTCGGGTGTATCCACTCTACTGCGTACCTTCAAGTCATCTGCAAAGAGACACACTCTCCCCTCTAGTCCTTCTGCTATGTTCCCTATAAATACATTAAATAGGAGTGGCCTGAGCACTGACCCCTGCGGTACTCCACTGGTGACCTTTCCCTACGCTGAAGGTACCCCATTTACAATTACTCTCTGCCTTCTGCCCCACAGCCAGTTCTGCACCCACCTCACTACAACTGGTCCCAGCCCGAGGCATCTCATTTTGTGTAGTAGTCTCCTGTGCGGCACGGAATCAAGCGCCTTCTTGAAATCAAGGTACGCAATGTCCATAGACCCTCCCCCCCCATCCACCACCCTGGTAACCCAGTCAAAGAACTCTATCAAGTTCGTTTGACATGAACTCCCCTCTGTAAACCCATGTTGCCTTTGGTCCCATAGGCCATTGGCTTCTATGTATCTAGTTATTCTCCCCTTAAGCAGTTTCTCCATGAGCTTACCAACCACTGATGTCAAGCTAACCAGTCTATAGTTCCCAGTGTCCTCCCTGCCCCCCCCCATGAAGGGGGACCACATCTGCCCTTCTCCAGCCAATGGGGACCTCCCCGGTTTCTAAGGATTTGTTAAAGAGGCTGGCCAAAGGTACTGCTAGTATTCTGCTAAGATTCCTCAGTACCCTGGGGTGCACCCCATCCGGCCCCATGGCCTTGTCCACCTTCAGCCCCTCAAGCTCCCTCAGGACCTCCTCCACCTGGAATGGACTGAGTCAACCCCCCCACCACCTCTTTCCCCGATTTTTTCTAACCACCCCTTCCTTCTCTATTGTGAACACCGAGCAAAAATAGTTATTTAGTATTTCTGCCTTCCCCCCCGGCCTTCCTCTACAGTTCCCCCTTCCATATTTTTTAGCTTGACTATCCCTTCCTTTGTCTTTCTCCTCTCACTCACGTACCAGAAGAATGTTTTATTCCCTTCCTTGACTGAGTTGGCTATCCTCTCCTCTGTTCTTGCCTTTGCTCTCCTGACCCCCAAACCTGCTTCCTTCTGTTTCTCCTGGTATATAGTCTTGTCTTCCTCCCTCTGTGTCATTTTATACCTCCTAAACGCCTTTCTCTTTGCCCTGACCTTCTCTGCCACTTTTCTATTGAACCACAGTGGCCTTCTTTTTTTCCTATTTTTGTTTACCCTCCTGTTGCAGATGCTGGTAGCCTCCACTATGGCCCCTTTTATGGCATCCCACATTTCCTCCACCCCCCCCTTATTTCCCCCAACCCTGCCAATGCCTGATGTACCCTTCTCCCATTTTCTTAAAATCTGCATGTCTGAAATCTAGCCCCCTCACCTTTGTCTAATTAACATTAGCTGTCATTTTTATTGTGAACCAAATGATGCTGTGGTCACTCGTGCCAAGATTCTCCCCAATAGATACCTCTCCCAGCTATTCGCCATTTGTAAGAAGCAAATCCAGGATCCCCCCTCCGTGGTTGGTTCCCTTACAAGCTGCTTGATAAGAGCTCCCTGTAGGGAGTCCACTATTTCCCTGCTACTGGTGGATACTTTTAATGGGGTGTCCCATTCCACATCCAGCAAGTTGAAGTCTCCCATCAGCAGCAGCCCCCCCCACCCCCGCTAATCTCTGACTCTCCTCCATCATTTCTCTATCCACCTCATCCTTCTGCACTGGTGGCCTGTATACCACCCCGATTCGTAGAACTTCTCCCTTTCCTGCATCCAGTGATACCCATATAGCCTCAGTCCCCCCCATCTATCCTGCAATCCTGTGGCTTTTATGTGCTCCTTTACGTATAGTGCCACCTCGCCCCCTCTTTTTCCCACTCTGTTTTTTTGAAATAGTTTGTACCCCGGTATTACCATGTCCCAATCCTGGTCATCCTGACCCCACATCTCGGTGATTCCCATGATGTCCAGGTCCTTCCCAGCCATTACCGCTGCCAAATCCGGGATCTTGTTACCAAGGCTCCTGGCATTGGTACACATGGCTGTCTATTTTACTGAACCCTTTTTCCTGTCCCCTTATACAAGTTTACCCCCCTTCTCTTTTATCCTGCTTTTTTACATCCTGGAGGGAGGCTGGTAGCGCACCGTTTCGCCTATGCTGTGTGGAGTATCTGTTCTCAACCCTCCCTGCCAATTTAGTTTAAATCATAGTTTCATTGGATGAATTCTCCAAACTTGCTCTTTAGTACTGCTGCACCCTCCCTATTCAGGTGCAGTTTGTCCATTGCAAATAAGGTCTCATCCCCCCATGTTGTTCCCCAGTTCACTACTATTCCTACCCCATCTGTTCACACCACCCCGTCAGCCATTTATTAAACTCCTCTATCCTACTTCTCCTTTCAGTGCTTGCTTTTGGTAATGAAAACACTTCTAAAAAAGCCGCTGTTTTGAAACCCAGGCTGCTGCAGTACTTTGCAAGTGTTCTAAATCTTGCCTGTACCTCTAACAGGCTATACCCTGCCAGATCTGTTCCTATGTGGAACATCAAGTGTGTTTCCCTATTTTGCTGTTTCCCCCAGGAGGCCATCATACCTGGCAGGCACTCCACCCATACTGTACTTCTTTTGTACCCCTTGCCTTCCCACTGCATACCTTTAATTATCAAATCCCCGACCAGTATGGCCCCTCTCTTGAGCCCCTTCTGCCTGTATTTTCCTACTGGCATTCTCTCATATCCTTGTTTTGCATTGTTTCTCCCATTCTCACCTTTTTCCTTTCCCCATATGTTTTCTGGATTTTTGACCCCCCACTTGCACCCAGCCCCTCACAGGCACTTTCCATGCACCTGCCATCCTCTTCTCCATTTTCTGTGAGTTTCAGCACCTCCCTGTGCCCTGCCCTTTCCCTTCCCCTGACTGAAGTTCCCAGTGTCTGGGTCGTTTCCCCACCCACTTCTTGCTTAAGCCCCCCCACACCTGTGCTTGCTGTCTCCTGTCTCCTGCTGTGCTGCCCTTTTTGGAGTACTATCACCCCTGCTCCCATTTCCTGTCTCTTACTATCTTCTGTTTTGTCTTGCAAAGGGATGCCCTTTTCCTCAAGTGAGTGGACGTCCCCTTTCCCCTTTTTACTGAGTCTTTCTTCTTTTTACCTCACCTGCACCCCCTGCATCATCCTCTTGAAGTGCCCCATTGTCTTGTGGCTGTAATGGTGCAAATCTGTTTTTTAGCTCAATGGCCACCGCCTGAGACCCTCCGATTGGGACCTTTACCCCATCCCCTCCGTTTTGTGCTGGTTTAGGACCTTTATACCTTTTTTTCCTGCCATTCCCCATGGTCCTGTTTTTGTCCTGTTCCGCCTTACTTGAGCTCCCCTAAGCCCCACCCCCGCCTTGGATGCTCCCCACCTTGTCTATCCTTCTTGCGTGCCCCTTTCTGCTCTTTCAGTTCCCCTCCTGACAACATCTGTGTATTTCTTCCCTTGTTTCTAGGCTCCCTACAGCTCCACCTTTGCACACTCGACTGCGCCCCTCCCATCCTTCTCCTTCAGTTGAGCCCCACCTGTCCTCCCCTCCACCCCCCCTTGCCCATCCAAGTGTCCATCTCAACCACCTCGTCTCATCTCTAATTTGTGCCAGCTGCCTACATACCATGCAGCCCCCCCCTTTCCATGTTATTGCTAGAACTATGGCTCGTCCACAACCATTACACCCTACCACCCTCCCAAAGAAACCTGTTGTCCTTGCAGAATGTGGACCATGCCACATCCCTGTCCCTGTAAACACACTCCTTTTTGTTTTACAATTAATCTAACTTGGATACCCCAACTGAGAGATAAAGGCACCACCTCATTTACAGTGGTGCCCTGCTTTCATCTGATTTTACAGTTGGAAGGGCAGATGCAGTGAGAGGACATGTGGATCCCAGTGAGCCAGTGAATATGAAGGGATTCAAACCTGGGACCCATGGTTAACAGTTCTGTACTCTAACTACAGGGTCACTCAGCCTTTTATCCTGGGGAACAACAGGCGGTGATGGAGGAGGACAGACACCTTGTTAAACTTGTTACAGCCAAACTAGCAGCTCTACCACTTCGCAACAATGCAGGATATTGTAAAATGTCCCTTACAGAATGGCTGTAGAATTCAGATCTGGAACCCAGGGTATTTTAGCACAGAGATTAGCTATAAACCTAGTGTGTCAACAAAAAGATTAGCCAGAAACCTTTTGTCATAGCGCAGAGATTAACCATAAACCTAGTTTCTCAGCACAGAGATTGACCATAAACCTAGTGTCTCGGCACAGATTAACCATAAATCTAGTTTCTCAGCACAGAGATTAACCATAAACCTAGTGTCTTGGCACAAAGAGTAACCATAAACCTAGTTTCTCAACCCAGAGATTGACCATAAACCTAGTGTCTTGGCACAAAGATTAGCCATAAATGTAGTGTCTTGGCACAAAGATTAACCATAAACCTAGTGTCTCAGCACAGTGATTAGCCGTAAACCTAGTATCTCAGCACAGAGATTAACCATAAACCTACTGTTTTGGGACAGAGATTAACCATTAACCTAGTGTCTCAGCACTGAGATTAGCCATAAACCTAGTATCTCAGCACAGAGGTTATCCCTAAATCTAGTATCTCAGCACAGAGATTAACCATAAACCTACTGTATAGGCACAGAGATTAGCCATAAACCTGGTGTCATGGCAGAGATATTAGCCATAAACCTTGCCTAGAGCTCTATATCTCAGTGATAGACCCATATATGTTTTATCATTCCTTTTTTCTAGGTCTTTCCTTGTTCTCCCACTCACAACTGTACCCACTTACTAGCTTTATGGTGTACCCCCACATCTTGTTGCATCTCAGTCAGTTGCAGTTCATGGCATGTCTTCCTCTTACCAACACACAAACCTTGAGCACCACTCTACCCTCCCCCGGGGTTAGGGCCATCAAAAGAGGAGACCTCATCTGGCATGCCACAGTAGAGGAAAATAGCAGGCTGTGATCAATGCTGCATGTGGTGTAATCTGGGACAATGTTGTGCTGCATGTCCGAAGGCACTCTGGTGGTGGTGGTGGGGGGGTGGTGGTTGTGGTTGATTGCTGGTATGCCTGACTAAAATCACTGGGCATGGTACCTGAACCTTGTTCAGCTCAAGGAGCACAGGAATGCCATCTACTAGGTGGCTGAGCCAGCTATTAGGTAGAGCTGGGCAAGTCAAAAGGGGACGGGGCTTCTGAGGCCCAGTACCTGTCTGTGGCTCATCCCTACTTTCTAAAGCAAAGGGGCCAAGTTAGAGCCAAGCAAACTGTGATCAGCACACGTGCTTCTTCAGCCCAAACCCAGTTAGTGCTGTGGTGGGAACCTGTAACTCACGTGGGACTTGCGTGCATATTGTTGTCAGTCTGAGCCTAGTTAGTGACATGGTGGGAACCTGTAACTCGTGTGGGACCTGCCTGTACACTGTTGTCAGCCTGAGCCCAGTTAGAGCTGTGGTGGGAACCTGTAACTCATGTGGGACCTGCCTGTACATCGCTGTCAGCCTGAGCTCAGTTAGTGCTGTGGTGGGCCTGTAACTCATGTGGGAAATACCTGTTCACTGTTGTCAGCCTGGGCTCAGTTAGCACTGTGGTGAGAACCTGTAACTCATGTGGGAAATGCCTGTTCACTGTTGTCAGCCTGAGCCCAGTCAGTGCCGTTGTGGGAACCTGTAACTCATGTGGGACCTGCCTGTACATCGCTGTCAGCCTGAGCTCATTAGTGCCATGGTGGGAACCTGTAACTCATGTAGGATCTGCCTTACATCACTGTCAGCCTGAGCCCAGTTAGTGCCGTAGTGGGAATCTGTAACTCATGTGGAACCTGCCTGTACATCACTGTCAGCCTGAACTCAGTTAATCTCGTAGTGGGAACCTGTAACTCGTGTGGGACCTGCCTGCACATCGCTGTCAGCCTGAGCTCAGTTAGTGCTGTGGTGGGCCTGTAACTCATGTGGGAAATACCTGTTCACTGTTGTCAGCCTGGGCTCAGTTAGTGCTGTAATGGGAACCTGTAACTTGTGTGGGAAATGCCTGTTCACTGTAGTCAGCCTGAGCCCAGTTAGTGCTGTAGTGGGAACCTGTAACACAAGTGGGACCTGCCTGCACATCGCTGTCAGCCTGGGCTCAGTTAGTGGTGTAGTGGAAACCTGTAACTCATGTGGGACATGACTGTACACTGTTGTCAGCCTGAGCCCAGTTAGTGCCATAGTGGGAACCCGTAACTCTTGTAGGACATGACTGTACACTGTTGTCAGCCTGAGCCCAGTTAGTGCTGTAGTGAGAACCTGTAACTCGTGTGGGACATGACTGTACTCTGTTGTCAGCCTGAGCCCAGTTAGCGTTGTGGTGGGAATCTGTAACTCACGTGGGACTTGCGTGCATATTGTTGTCAGCCTGAGCTCAGTTAGTGCTGTGGTGAGAACCTGTAACTCATGTGGGAAATACCTGTTCAGTGTTGTCAGCCTGAGCTCAGTTAGTGCTGTGGTGGGAACCTGTAACTCGTGTGGGACATGACTGTACACTGTTGTCAGCCTGAGCTCAGTTAGCGCTGTGGTGAGAACCTGTAACTCATGTGGGAAATACCTGTTCAGTGTTGTCAGCCTGAGCTCAGTTAGTGCTGTGGTGGGAACCTGTAACTTGTGTGGGACATGACTGTACACTGTTGTCAGCCTGAGCTCAGTTAGCACTATTGTGGGAACCTGTAACTCGTGTGGGAAATGCCTGTTCATTGTTGTCAACCTGAACCCAGTTAATGCCATAGTGGGAACCTGTAACTCATGTGGGACCTGCCTGCACATCGCTGTCAGCCTGAGCTCAGTTAGCGCTGTGGTGAGAACCTGTAACGTGTGGAAAATGCTTGTTCACTGTTGTCAACCTGAACCCAGTTAATGCCGTAGTGGGAACCTGTAACATATGTGGGACAAGACTGTACTCTGTTGTCAGCATGAGCCCAGTTAGTGCTGTGGTGGGAACCTGTAATTCGTGTGGGAAATGCCTGTTCACTGTTGTCAGCCTGAGCTCAGTTAGTGCCGTAGTGGGAACCTGTAACTCATGTGGAACCTGCCTGTACATCACTGTCAGCCTGAACTCAGTTAATCCTGTAGTGAGAACCTGTAACTCGTGTGGGACCTGCCTGCACATCGCTGTCAGCCTGAGCTCAGTTAGTGCTGTGGTGGGCCTGTAACTCATGTGGGAAATACCTGTTCACTGTTGTCAGCCTGGGCTCAGTTAGTGCTGTGATGGGAACCTGTAACTTGTGTGGGAAATGCCTGTTCACTGTTGTCAGCCTGAGCCCAGTTAGTGCTGCAGTGGGAACCTGTAACACAAGTGGGACCTGCCTGCACATCGCTGTCAGCCTGGGCTCAGTTAGTGGTGTAGTGGAAACCTGTAACTCATGTGGGACATGACTGTACACTGTTGTCAGCCTGAGCCCAGTTAGTACCGTAGTGGGAACCTGTAACTCATGTGGGACCTGCCTGTACATCGCTATCAGCCTGAGCTCATTAGTGGCATGGTGGGAACCTGTAACTCATGTAGGATCTGCCTTAAATCGGCGTCAGTCTGAGCTCGGTTAGTGCTGTGGCAGGAACCCATAACTCATGTGGAACCTGCCTGTACATCGCTGTCAGCCTAAACTTAGTTAGTGCTGTAGTGGGAACCTGTAACTCGTGTGGGAAATACCTGTTCAGTGTTGTCAGCCTGAGCTCAGTTAGCGCTGTGGTGAGAACCTGTAACTTGTGTGGGACATGACTGTACACTGTTGTCAGCCTGAGCTCAGTTAGCACTGTTGTGGGAACCTGTAACTCGTGTGGGAAATGCCTGTTCATTGTTGTCAACCTGAACCCAGTTAATGCCGTGAGTGGGAACCTGTAACTCATGTGGGACCTGCCTGCACATCGCTGTCAGCCTGAGCTCAGTTAGCTGTGGTGAGAACCTGTAACGTGTGGAAAATGCTTGTTCACTGTTGTCAACCTGAACCTAGTTAATGCCGTAGTGGGAACCTGTAACATATGTGGGACATGACTGTACTCTGTTGTCAGCATGAGCCCAGTTAGTGCTGTGGTGGGAACCTGTAATTCATGTGGGAAATGCCTGTTCACTGTTGTCAGCCTGAGCTCAGTTAGTGCCATAGTGGGAACCTGTAACTCATGTGGGACCTGCCTGTACATCGCTGTCAGCCTGAGCTCATTAGTGGCATGGTGGGAACCTGTAACTCATGTAGGATCTGCCTTAAATCGCCGTCAGTCTGAGCTCGGTTAGTGCTGTGGCAGGAACCCATAACTCATGTGGGACCTGCCTGTACATCGCTGTCAGCCTAAACTCAGTTAGTGCCGTAGTGCAGTAGCAGAGCCAGATTTGGGAGCATTTGGGAGCCGGGGGGAGGGCCATTCAGTCAATCATGGGCTCCACAATGGGCACTAAACATTGAATAATGAAGGTGGTGGGGCACCACTACTCACACTGGGGTAGCCAGGAGGGGCGACCGCCCCCCCAGACCCCCCTCTAGCTCTGCCACTGCCGTAGTGGAAACCTGTAACTTGTGTGGGACATGACTGTACACTGTTGTCAGCCTGATCTCAGTTAGTGCCGTTGTGGGAATCTGTAACTCATGTGGGACCTGCCTGTACATCGCTGTCAGCCTGAGCCCAGTTGGCACTGTGGTGGGAACCTGTAACTCGTGTGGGACATGACTGCACACTGTTGTCAGCCTGAGCCCAGTTAGCACTGTGGTGGGAACCTGTAACTCGTGTGGGAAATACCTGTTCACTGTTGTCAGCCTGAGCTCAGTTAGTGCCGTAGTGGGAACCTGTAACTCTTGTGGGACCTGCCTGTTCATCACTGTCAGCCTGAGCTCATTAGTGCCATGGTGGGAACCTGTAACTCATGTAGGATCTGCCTTACATCACTGTCAGCCTGAGCCCAGTTAGTGCTGTGGCAGGAACCCATAACTCATATGGGACCTGCCTTACATCGCTGTCAGCCTGAGCCCAGTTAGTGCTGTAGTGGGAACCTGTAACTCATGTGGGACCTGCCTGCACATCGCTGTCAGCCTGAGACCAGTTAGTGCTGTGGTGGGCTTGTAACATGTGTGGGAAATACCTGTTCACTGTTGTTAGCCTGAGCTCAGTTATTGCCGTAGTGGGAACCTGTAACTCATGTGGGACCTGCCCGTACATCGCTGTCAGCCTGAGCTCATTAGTGGCATGATGGGAACCTGTAACTCATGTAGGATCTGCCTTAAATCGCCATCAGCCTGAGCTCAGTTAGTACTGTGGCAGGAACCCATAACTCATATGGGACCTGCCTGTACATCGCTGTCAGCCTAAACTTAGTTAGTGCTGTAGTGGGAACCTATGACTCATGTGGGACATGACTACACTGTTGTCAGCCTGAGCTCAGTTAGTGCCATAGTGGGAACCTGTAACTCATGTGGGACCTGCCTGTACATTGTTGTCAGCCTGAGCCCAGTTAGTGCTGTGGTGGGAACCTGTAACTCATGTGGGACCTGCCTGTACATCACTGTCAGCCTAAACTCAGTTAGTGCCGTAGTGGAAACCTGTAACTCGTGTGGGACATGACTGTTCACTGTTGTCAGCCTGATCTCAGTTAGTGCCATAGTGGGAACCTGTAAGTCATGTGGGACCTGCCTGTACATCGCTGTCAGCCTGAGCTCAGTTAGCGCTGTGGTGGGAACCTGTAACTCGTGTGGGACATGACTGCACACTGTTGTCAGCCTGAGCTCAGTTAGTGACATGGTGGGAACCCATAACTCGTGTGGGACATGACTGTACACTGTTGTCAGCCTGAGCCCAGTTAGTGCAGTAGTGGGAACCTGTAACTCATGTGGAACCTGCCTGCACATCACTGTCAGCCTGAACCCAGTTAGTGCAGTAGTGGGAACCTATAACTCCTGTGGGGAAATACCTGTTCAGTGTTGTCAGCCTGGGATCAGTTAGCACTGTGGTGGGAACCTGTAACTTATGTGGGAAATGCCTGTTCTCTGTTGTCAGCCTGAGCTCAGTTAGTGCCGTAGTGGGAACCTGTAACTCATGTGGGACCTGTCTGTACATCACTGTCAGCCTAAACTCATTAGTGCCATGGTGGGAACCTGTAATGCATGTAGGACCTGCCCGCATATTGTTGTCAGCCTGAGCTCAGTTAGTGACATGGTGGGAACCCGTAACTCGTGTGGGACATGACTGTACACTGTTGTCAGCCTGAGCCCAGTTAGTGTCGTAGTGGGAACCTGTAACTCATGTGGGACCTGCCTGCACATCACTGTCAGCCTGAACCCAGTTAATGCCGTAGTGGGAACCTGTAACTCATGTGGGACCTGCCTGCACGTCGCTGTCAGCCTGAGTTCAGTTAGTGTCGTAGTGGGAACCCATAACTCATGTAGGACCTGCCTGTACATCGCTGTCAGCCTGAGCTCAGTTAATGCCGTAGTGAGAACCTGCAACTCGTGTGGGACCTGCCTGTACATCACTGTCAGCCTGAGTTCAGTTAGTGCCATAGTGGGAACCCATAACTCATGTGGGACCTGCCTGTACATCGCTGTCGGCCTGAACTCAGTTAATGCCGTAGTGGGAACCTGTAACTCGTGTGGGACCTGCCTGCATATTGTTGTCAGCCTGAGCTCAGTCAGTGCTGTGGTGGGATCCTGTAACATGTAAGGCATCTGCTGCTCCTTGTTGTCAGTGCTCTTGGCTCAGCTCATGTTTCGATTCTGGTCTGGTTTGGCTCGGGTTAAGATCTGCATGGCGTGCCAATTTCTTTGAGAGATCACTGGTGAAAATTAACGGGGGGAGGGATCGAAGAAGAACATAAGGAATTACTCTTTTTGGGAAAGGTGCTGAGCAAAAAGGAATGGAGTTCCCAATGAGGAGTTCCATGCAAAGTTCGTGACTGGGTTCACATACAGGTGGGAATAGAGACCAGGAATAGTAGCAACTACAGAAAAAGGGGATATGAGTATTCTAGGAAAGGGGGTGTATGATAGGGTGAGGATGCTCTAATCAAAGGGCATAAATTATGGGTGGCTGGTGATAAGACTGTCACGACAAGGCAACCTCCCCCCACGATTCCATTTAATTTACAGTCAAAATATTCTGCTGTCTCCTGTCCTATTTTATTTGTCCCCCTCCATGTTCCCCTATATGTACCTGTTTTCTGTTTCCTCTGTCCTCTCCTGTTGTCTCCTTTTTTCCTTCTCTGGTGGTTATCTCTCCCAAAAGAGACCAGACAACTGATCTATGCAGCCCCTGGCCTGGTGGCCACTGAAATGGCCTGGCAGGAGGGCTTGGATTATTTAAATATGGTCTCCATACTGGGAGAATAAAACAAAACATATCACCGTTTCCTCTGGCTCCCTACCTGCATTCTTAGTAGCAGGAAGTGAAACAGAGATAGAGAAGGCAAACTGTCTTTTTAATTTGTTCCCCCCCACTGGACTGCCCTCGGACAGCAATTGCAGAAATCCAGTAGGTCAGGGAGCGGATTGGCTCAGCTTGAGGCTTAGAACTTTCAGCTGCTGCTCATGATTCCTGGGGCAGTCAGCTGACTGCCGTCGCCAACTGTCAACACACTTGCGAAGTGTGGTGGGGCTGGATGGGCAGCTAGGGGACATACACCACAGCGGAGGTTTACTTTAAAGCAAAGGTGTCCCTCTGGTGAACCAGACTGGTGCACACCCACGTCCAGATAGCCAGTAGGGAAAGAAGATAGAAACTAACCCTAATCTTGGGGTACTAAAGGAAGCTGTCGACTCTTTTCTGCCCAAAATCAGCAGCAGGCGGGTGGAACAGCATGGATGAGACACTGTGCCACAGCTCTCAGGGTCAGTGTCAGTGTGGCTCAGTTGGTAGCACATCCGCCTCTGGACCAGAAGGTCATGGGTTCTCGTCCCACACCGGGATTGGACTTGCACCTAAAGATTGCTGGCATCTGAGTGCAGTATTGGGGGGTGCTGTACTGTTGGGGTGTGCCGTCCTTCGGATGAGACATTAAACCGAGGTCCCTTCTGCCCATCCTGGTGTTGTTCTGGTGGGTGTCCAGGTGGAAATAAAAGAACCCAGAGCACTTTTTGCAAAGAGTAGGGAACATTCCCGGTGTCCTGGTCAACATTCCCCTTCCCATAAACCGGTTCATGCAATTATCCAGGCTGTGGGTGATGATG
This sequence comes from Neoceratodus forsteri, assembly GCA_016271365.2. NCBI lineage: Eukaryota > Metazoa > Chordata > Ceratodontiformes > Ceratodontidae > Neoceratodus > Neoceratodus forsteri. Next base: position 88,337,888 of record JADMNL010000029.1, read on the forward strand.
TGCAATATGGCCACCACCACACATTCAGTCACTTCACTACCAGGCTAGCACTACTTGTAAAGTGCTTTGGATGTATGAAAAGTGCTATATAAATGCTGATTCTTCTTCTTATTCATTAAAAAAGAGCCTGGTGCCAAAATTTAATTAAATAAAAAGGAATCATTTCTCCCTGAACTGCAGAAGCCAGAGCAGAGTGTCAGGCAGCTGAGGGAGAAACTAAAAGGAAGCAGTGCGCTCGCGGCTATTGTCCTGCCAGCCCTAATCACACTCAGTGCCCTGCACCCTAGCTCCAGAAAGGGAGAGATTCTGCATGGTACTGTGGAGAGTTTTATATTCAATATAGGGTACTGAGGAGCTCAGATGATCCTCTGGATTGCAAACAAATTCACTGCTGAGATGTAGGATAGGCATGTCTGGACAAAGCACATAGAGCACGTGCAAAATGTTGGTGTGCTGAGGGGTGTCTGTGTCGTCTTTTAACTTTGTATTAATAAACCTTTTGGAACTACCCTACGTTCCAGCAGTGGATTTGTTTGCAATCTAGAGGACAGTTTGAGTCCAGCTTCTGCTGACCGAAAGGGCCATATGCGAAAGCAGTGGACTTGTAACTTGCACTGTGCATGGTCCTGCAGGCCCACAGTGATCCCACTAGCTGGGTGCTGGGCCTGTAGCTTGCATCGCGCATGGTCCTGTGTGCCCACAGTGGTCCCATTGGGTGGGGGCTGGACCTTTAACTTGCATTGTGCATCACCCTGCGGGCCTGCAGTTGTCCCATTGGGCTGGGGCTGGACCTGCAGCTTGCATTGTGCATGGCCCTGCAGGCCCACAGTGGTTCCATTGGGCGGAGGTTGTCTATGCAAGCCCAAATGACCTCACTGTGCAGGGTCTGGACCTCTAGTTTGTATTGCACATTGCTCTGTGGGTCGTATGTGAAGAAGGACGTCAGCCACAACCCTGGACCTGTAGCCTGTATCATGCAAAACAGCACGTTCGTGAAGTTGTGAAACTTGCTAATATGGTGTTCATGAGGAGTACTTAGTACCTTTGCCCTCAAATTTGGTGAACAATATTAAAAAATAAGTGTGAGAGCTGGCCCCGTGGCACTGAGGGTTGAGGTGCTGGACGCCACACCTCGCACCACGCTGGCGAACCGGGTTCGGGAATGGACTTGGGGTCACCGGGGGGGTCGGAGGGGGTCAGAGGATTGAGCATCCTGATGGATGCTCTCCTCCTCCAGAGGTGGGATCCTGGGGTGTCTTGCACACCTGACGCACCGGTGCCAGTGGAAGCACGGGCATCGGCACACTGGTGGCTCTTCGAAAGTCAGGGAGGGGAGGATGTTGTAGCCACTTGACTGCGGCATGCGTTAGCACGCCATTGGACTGAACGTTCATCCTATGTGCCAACGCCCTCAGGGGAAGGAGGGACTAAGGGGAGAAAAATGAGAAAAAACCCTCTTGAGCCAAGCTGACAACCAATCCATCTCCGGATCACCAACCCACAGGATGGACCCCATTGTGCAGGCACTCCAAGAGAAGGAGCAAGGTAGGAGGGATAATGGAGTAAGCCTGGAACTCTAGGGACAGACTCTGTGGGAGAGACCTGCAGGGATGATCAGAGGTCTGAAGGAATGGAACGAGGGGGCAGTAAGGTGCATAAAAAAAGGAAAGTGTAAAAAAGAAAAAAAAAACAAGTGTGAGAAAATAAAGCTCTGATAAAAAAACTGAGCCAGAAAAAAAACAATGTCCTTGCATTGGGCTCTAGTCACTATAATGTGGATTGCCTACACACTGCATATCAGAGGCACATAGGCAACCCTAAGTGTGAATGCCATGCAGCGGATGCCCAGTGGCATTCATGAATAGAGCACATGCCAGCTGCACACCAGATCCCCCGGCTGCCTGAGCAGCTATGTTCCAGGGGCAGGCTGCGGACATGCCAGGGAGGGCACAGCGCCCAAGCACAATGGCCCTGTGCACCATTCTGGGGCTGCAACATGTCTGCAGGGGAACCTGGTGTATCACAATATGTGCCCCACTCACAGGTCAACGGCAGGGCGGGATGGCCACAGGACCCCCCCACACACACACACACAGCTGCAGCATCTGGCTGAGCCACCCAGGACAGCTTGGGTGACCGTGTGGGCAATCAGCCTTTGGTTTCTCACTGGACAGTCCGTGCTGTCCCAGAACTCCCTGCCTGTATGCAGACGGGAATCCACTATGGGACCCGGGCTGGGCACCCCATCCTATTGGATGCTCACTGGTGTCCGGTGCTCTGCCCCTACGTTGCCACAATCCTCCTCCATGTGGCTACACACCAAGGGGGTGGAAGCATGGAAAGGCGCTGGTGATCATGCATGTTGGTCGGTGCACACTGGTGCAGGGGTGCAGAGCAGCACAGGCGGGTTATGGGCATTTCACACATGGTGCCCACCCATTTGTGAATCGAGGCTATTGTGCGCATTTCATAGGACTTTCTTATAGGAGGGTAATGTTACTAACACCCATACATTTTTTATTCAGTTAGGGCAGGATTCACAAAGAAGATGTGCCTGGCGCATCTCAGATGCTCTGGTGCAAGTCAGATGCGCCAAGCCCAGGCAGTGGCATTACAAAGGGATGCGCCGTGCCAAGCAAAAGCACAACACCACTGTGAATCACTACAGGACACAATGGTGCATCTGCAGAAGCGCCGGAGCATCCAGAGATGCCCCAGGGCAGGCAGGCAGTCCTGCAGCCACACAGGGGAGCCAGCAGAACAACTGGAGCAAAACAGCAGGGCAGGAGGAGCAAATACAGAGCCGTCACAAACAGACCCACGGACACAGGTGTAGAGTAAAACATGTTTATAAAACGTAATGGCCATAGAAACTGTACAGATCAAATGCCAGAAAAGGAACAACAACAACAACAACGGCATCCACAGAAGGGGATGAGGGGGAGCAGGGATGGGTAGGAGGACGGGAAAAGGGACAGAAACAGGGAACAGGGTAGGGCAACTATTTACACAGGAAGGCCCCCAGTCGGTGGCAGGGGGACACTAGTGGTGCCATGCTCTGCCACACAGCACCCTGGCACGGCCCGGAAGGCGCAGCATGACGCACCACAGGGCAGCTGACAGGCGCTGAACAGTCCGAGTAAGAGGCGCAGGGCCGCCTGGATGGCCACATGGTTCCTCTGGTCCATATCCACTGGCACAGCGCCACCACCATCACCACCCGGAGCAGCACTGTGATCATGGACACCGACATAAAATGACAGAAGGAACACACGCTGAGGGCCAGAATGTGAAACACAACCCTGCCCACCACAGCCCGCACATCAGAAAGACTGCAATCATGTAAAGCAGCACTCACCCACCCCTGGAGGGACACCAGGCCTGGCACCCATGTATCGGTGATGACACAAATCAGCAGCGTCCGCGACATGTTGCCTGGCTCCTGGACCTGCAAAACACAACACACAGCACCATGAACGAACACTGCCACAGTGCAGGATGCAAGTCCCCAGCCACCCCACCCTGCCAGCTCGTGGCCATGCAGCAAACAACGATGCCAGTGTCCGAGGCACCCAGTGTAGGTGGGTGCACACTGTCATGCCTGCCCCCCCCCAGCAACAGGGCAAAGCAGCACAGGAGCACCATGGGGGCAGTGATAGTCACACACAGCATATGCCACAGAAGGACACAGCTGGAGAACACCTACCTGGCCATGGCAGTGCACCCCTGTGTACACAGTGCTGCAGTTATGCCAGCCTCTCTGGGTCCCACCACTGGAGGTCACCATAGCGATGCCTACATGGCTCACCTGTGCATGGCATGCCAGTACACTGCACAATCCGTGAAGCAATGCTGGCCCACACCTTGGCCCTCGACTCATGGAGGTCCTCCTGTCCAAACAGGCGGCCCTCCACAGCCATGACCTGTGCCACTAGGTGTAACAGCTCCAAATGTGACCAGTTCATGGCCCTAGGCACCATTTTCCCAGTTCCAGGCATCCTACACTGTGTACATACAGTGGCAAGGTGCAATCAGGGAATGCACCATCCACTGACCATTATGCACCACGTGCAACAGTGATACACGTGCAGCACACCGCGCACTGAATGTGAAGCGCTATTGGCCACTGCTGATGGAACCACGCATGCACATGCCACCATGCAATGGTGCCACACGGCAAGGGCACGATCGCGCATGCGCTATGCGTGTGTCAGCACCATGTTGTACACGGCATACGCCAGTAGCGTGTACCGTGCATAGTGCACGATCCGTGGGGAGGGTCAGACATTGCAGCCTGGGTGGCACATTGTGGGACAAGCTGTGTAATACGGTACATGGCACTGTGACTGTCAAGCATGCTATGGCGCACCGGACAATGGTGTAACGGCATATAATGGAATATGCGCCGTACAACATGTACAACGCATGCATGGGGGATGCGCCGTGTGGACAGCCCAAAGCCATGCAGATGCACCACCCAGACCACGCATGCACTGGCAATGTGCCGTACTGTCAGTGGCGCATCACACAGATGCTCTGTGCAAAGTGAGATGAGCTGGGAGCAATTATGCAATTCAGAGAGAATGCGCCCCAAACAGTCTCATCATCCATGCATGGGCATCTCAGCCGATTAGCATCTCATTAACAGGTGCTCAGGCCTCATTTGCATGCCCTGATCCATACATGCTCCCAATTCAGCAGGCTGAGACCAGGGTACTGAAAGGAGTCAGTGCCTACAGGGTGAGTACACTGCCGCAGTCACAGGGCTACAGCACACTGGTGTGCCTGCATCGGAGTGTGCACAGCTGATGGTGCCCCAGTACACCACATGTGGGACCAGACCACCATCAGGTGGGCACCACAACAACATGTGATGTACAACTGCAGGGACATATCCATGGGGTGACATTGGATATGTCCCTGCCGAGGCCACAGCGGAGGACCATGTCACTGGGACACACACAGCACAGCACGTGCCGGGCACCGCTGAATGATGGATGGCAGCATGCCATGGCAGTGCACTGCGGGGGGGGGGTGCAACGTGTACGGAGGACAACACATAGTACACAGGGACACAGGGATGGTACGGATGGCTGGGGTTTGACTGCACTGTGAGGTGCATGCAGCGCCATGACACACATATGTACGCCGCACAGTGCAACACCTGTGCAGGCATAGTGTCATCACTGCCAGCATGCACATCGCCGCTGTGCAAACACTGCGTGCCAAAGATGGTACCCTCTTGTACCTTATTTATACCCTTGAGGTATTTGAAGGTCTCTATAATATCCCCCTCTCTCTCCTCTCCTCTCTTCCAGGGTATACATACTGAGGTCCTCTAGTTTCTCCTTATATGACTTTTGGTGGAGACCCTGCACCATTTTTGTTGCCCTTCTCTGAACTGCCTCTACTCTGTCTATGTCTTTCTGGAGATGCGGCCTCCAGAACTGGACACAGTACTCCAGATGGGATCTCACCAATGATCTGTACAGTGGTATCACCACCTCCTTTTTTCTGCTGTTGATACCTCTCCCTATGCACCCAGCATCCCAATGGCTCTCCCCACAGCCTTTTCACAATGCTTGGTCACCTTTAGGTCATCAGATATGATTACCCCAGGTCCCTTTTCTGTTTGGTGATCATCAGTACTCCCCCCCCCATCATGTACTCCTCCCCTGGGTTTCTGTGCTCCAGATGCATGACTTTACACTTCTTTGCATTGAATCTTAGCTGATCACTCTTGACCACTCCTCAGGCCTGCTTAGGTCCCTCCTCATTTTTTCCACACACCCTCAGAGTGTCAACCCTGTTGCAGATCTTAGTGTCATCTGCAAAAAGGCATACCTTACCTTCCAGCCCCTCTGCAATGTCTCTTATGAAGACATTAAAGAGGACTGGCCCCAGAACTGATCCTTGTGGCACCCCACTGGTCACCCTCCTCTCCTTGGAATGAACTCTGTTTACCATCATCCTCTGTGTTCTGTCCCTTAACCAGTTTCTGACCCAGTTTATCACCTTGGGACCCACTCCCAGGCTGCCCAGCTTGTTTACAAGCCTCCTATGTGGAACAGTGTCAAAGGCCTTGCTGAAATCCAGGTAGGCCACATTCACTGTCCCTCCCTGATCTAATTCCCTTGTTATCCAGTCAAAGAACTTCTGTCATTCCATGGCTCCTGGCCCATGGGGCCTACTCCTTTCCAGAGGGGGAGCCTAGACTTTGCCACAAGGTGTGGGGCCTTGGGCTTGTGGCAGAGGAACGTGCTAGGTAATGAGTAGAGGCCACTGGAATTTGTTCTGGAAATTTATCAAAACCTTGCTTAATTTGGGGAGGGAGGAGGGCCGTCACTTTGGGTGGTAGATTGTTCCAGATGCTTGGGATCCAGTAGCTTATGGAGGCTTGCCCTAGGTTGTGCTTGTACCGTGGAATGTAGAAGCAGTGGCTTGTCTCTGATTTAAGTGAATAGCTAGGATTCCCAGATGGGGAGAAGAGGACAGATAGGTAACTGGGCAGTTTGTCTGTCCAATACTTGACTCCGACGAGTGCAGTATGCATTGTTTGACTACGGGGGGGCTGCCTAGCTCATTGTACATGCTGCAGTGGTGAGTATGGAGGGGCATCCCAGTATGAATCTGCACAGTGCATTAAAAAGAGTGGTTATTTTGTTAAGAGAGGTGGCATTTGCTGTTGAGTAGACTATGTCCCCATGTTCAGAAGCGGGAGGATTGAGTGTCCAACAAACTGTTTTCTAATGTTTAATTGGAGGCAGCCTTTTACCTTGTAGAGGGCTCCAAGCTTGACAACAGACTTGGCTACAACCTGGGAGATGTGCCCTGAGTAGTCTAGGTGTTGGACCAGGTGATGTCTGAGGTATTAATAGGTGGAGACTGAGTCTAGACATGCCCCATCCAGGGAGCGAAGGGACAAAGCCGGGGAAGAGGACGCTGAGCCATTGGCTGGTACTGAACAGCATGGAGACCATTTTCCTTTGGTTCTTGAAAAGCCAGTTGTCCTGGAACCATTTTTGAACTGTAGTGAAGTCCTGTTGGAAGGAGTTTTTGATGGAAGGGGTGGAGGAGCCTGATGAGTAGATTATGGTATCATTTGTATACATGTGGATGCTGCTGTCAGAGATTTATTTATTTAGTTTTTGTTAATTGGCAGTGGGAGGTCATTTACAAAGGTCGAGAAGAGCAGGGGCCCCAAGACCGAGCCTTGTGGGATCCCTAGTGATACTGGTAGGGTGGGAGAGACGTTTGGGCCACACTTGACAGATCAGGTACAGCTGAACAAGTAGGAATGGAACTATGCAAGGGATGCAGGGGAGACACCAGAGTCTGTTAGTTTGTGTAGGAGCCATTGATGGTCCACACTGTCAAAGGCCTTTGCTATGTCTATAAATATGGCCCTCATGCCCAGCCCCTTGTCAATGTTAGTATGAGTGTAGTCAGTTACTCTTGAGTAGAGAAATAGAGATCTAGTGGTTGGAGTGGAAGCCGGATTGGTATGGTGTTAGGAGGCCAGTCGTGCATAAAAGTTAGATAGCTGTTTACTGACAAACCTCTCATGGGTTTTGGAGAGAATGGGTAGCAGGAAGATGGGGCAGTAATTTGAAGTTGAGTTGGCAGGGCCACCTTTGCGGATCAGTACTACCAATACATGCTTCCAGCCATATGGAAAGGAATCTGTGCATAGGGACTGACTGAAAATATGGGCAATAGGGATAGTTGTTGTAAGGGGCACTGATTTTGGGAAGTTTTGGCAGGTGGAAGAGGGGGAAGACTAGGTTTGATGGCCAAGGCAGCTAGCTTCGCCTGAGCTCTTTCCTTCTAGGTTGCTTGAAAGGACAGAGCAAAGAACCTTACCAGAGCAAGGGAAAGGATTAAGATTTATTTTGGCTAGGCAGATTTATTGTGTGTTATTCTTATTTTGTACTCACAGGGATTGTTACTGTTTGTTGCTAACATTTTATTGCTTTATTTTTCTCTGATTCAAATTGTTGTTGCTGGGTATACCTTCTGCTGCATTATTACAAGGTGTGCCTACACGTGTGTGCTAACAGATTACTGCTGTAATCTTCTGATTCAAATTGTCTTCTGCAAGGTAGATCTTCTGTTACTGCTTTATTTTTCTCTGTAGCAAAGTGTTACTTACAGGGTATATCTTCTGTGAAATTATTACAGGTGGTCTTTTACAGTTTTATCTATCATTAGGGTAAGCTTTCAGGGTTACTGCATTTGTTGCTGACTGATTGTTTCTGCTCTTACCTCCTTGTTTCTTTCGTCCGTGGTCTTCTTTTTCGGCAGGGGAAGGGCCCAGCCACCTACCCCCATCCCCAACCACGCCACACTCCACTCCTTTTATAGGGTAGCACAGTCATGACATTTCCTGTGGCAAAGCATGAAGGGGCGGATCAGTGGCGTATCCACACGATGACCTCATTTACAGGGGCACTAGTAATTTAACTTGTTATAACAAGTTATACAAAAACAAACAAACAAAACACAAAATCAAACTTTTGCTTTCATTTTCTTCCTTCTAATTACTCTGACCAGGCTATAAACCCGGCAACTTATCTGGAATGGATATCATTAACTGCAGGTACTGTGGAACACTTTTCAGAAGGGCAGTTTTACAGGATTTAGTACACTGTCCTACATGCTGGGCCATTGGAGATCTTAGGGCTCAGCTCCAGGCAGCATGGGCAGAGATTGCGTGCCTCAAATTTCATATTCAAGAGGAAATATATTGTAAGAACCGCCCGCCATTTCCCCAACATCCAACAGAAACACCTCGACCGCAGAGGGTAATTGGTATGGGAGGTTGGCAGGTGGTTAGGAAGGGCAAATCGGGTGCCCCATCACTTGGTGCTCTCCAACATATTACCTCCACAAACCATATAAAAACTACAAACAGGTATCTGCCTCTATCTCTGAAATCAAACAAAGGGGCAGAGGACACTGCAGAACAGGACACTACTGCACAGGAGCTAGCACAACAAAACTCACCCAAAACAGGAACCAAAACAAAAAAAGCTAAAAAGGAAATCCAAAACACTTCTGATCATAGAAGACTCCATGATTTGGGGAGTTGATACCTATCTCCAGCCAGGGGTAATGGTCAAATGTCTCCCAGGTACATCAGCGTGGAGAGACACTGACTGCATTGCTAAAATTGTTCAGGAAGCAGGAGAAACATTGATGTTCTGGTACACATAGGGACTAATGATCTCTCCAGCCGGTCAGTTGTGGAGACCAGGGAACATCTGACCAGGCTGGGTGACAAACTATCATCCATTTCATCCGGCATCTCCTTTTCTGAGGTCATGCCAGTCTGGGAGAGGGGGGCAGATGGATGGAAGGTCAGAGAAGGGGAGATAGGGGAGCTAAACATGTGGCTCAAGAGCTGGTGCCAGGAAAAAGGACACACATTTGTAGGTACTGGCAACAGTCTGGGGAATGAAAGTTCTTTAAATTTGATGGACTACATCTGACTAAGGAGGGAGTCTGTGCATTGGGGCAGAAGTTTGACGTCTTGGCAGGATATTTAAACTAGCAAATGGGGAGAGTGGTGCAGTACCCCATACTACGAATGGGAAGCACACCCCTCCCCCCCTCAGCTAGTGGTCAAACAGGAGTTCAGCATGTTTGCAGTTCATTTGCATCACCAGGTAAGGAAAAAGGTCCAGCTCCCCATATGATGCACAGGGGAAACGCCAGACCTCACCCAACAACTAATACACCGAAATCTGGCCAATGGAAAATCATGTACACAAATGCTCACAGTCTGGGAAACATTATCCCAGACCTGCAGGCAATAATGACAGAGGCTAAACTGGACATAGGAACAATTAGCGAGATGTGGTTTACTAGTAAACACACTTGGAAGACTTCAGTACCCGGCTATGTACTGTTCAGAAGAGACCAAGGTGCAAAAAGGGGGGGTGGAGTGGCCCTCTATGTCAATGAAAGTATCAGAGCTACAGAAATTCAGAATACACATAAAGAGCCAGAAGAACTGTGGGTCACCCTGGAAACAGGAAATGGGACAGCCATAAGAACTGGGGTTATCTACAGGCCCCCAGACCAGGGGGAGGACATAGTCACATTACTGTTAGAAGATATACAAAACATAACAGCTAAAGGGGAGGTTCTGATAATGGAAGACTTTAACATGCCAGATACAGATTGGTCAATACCAGCAGGAACATCTGCCAGAACTAGACACATGGTGGATTCCCTGCAGGGGGAAGGCCCCAAACAACTGGTACAACAACCCACAAGAGACAGGGCTATCCTAGAACTAATACTGACTAACAGGGAAAGGATCACAGATCTCCAGGTAGAAGGTCACCTGGGGGCCAGTGACCATCACATGGTATGGTTCAGTTTGGCCACTGCAACTAAATCGTCCCATTCCAAGGCAAAAATATGGGACTTCAGAGGAGCTGACTTTGATAAAATGTCCAACAGAGTTAAGCTAGCCCTGGCAAAAAGAAATACAGGTGAGGGGGTACAGGCAAAGTGGGCAAGTATTAAGGATGCAATACTTGAAGTAACATCCCATTGTGTTAGACAGAAAAGGAAGTGCAAAAGAAGAAGGAAACCACTTTGGTTCTCAAAAACAGTAGCAGAAAAGGTCAGAGCCAAAAGGCTGGCCGTCAGAAAATATAAGGGAACACAGCAGGATGAAGATAGGGAAGCATACCAAACTTCCCTAAGGGAAGCAGGGAAGGTAGTAAGGCAAGCAAAGGCCCAAATCGAGGAAACACTAGCACAGACAATAAAAGAAGGTGACAAGACTTTCTATAGATAAATTAGTGAAAGGAGAAAGTCCAGAGGGGGTATTGCTAAGATCATAGGACATAAGGGGGCATGTGAGGAGGAGGACCATGTAAAAACATCTATCCTAAATAGATACTTCTGCTCAGAATTTATTGAAGAGAAGGTAGGGCAGGACCCACAGCTCAGCACCATGGACACAGGGAGGAGGGAGGTGAGCACTAGTCCCTTCACAAAAGAAAGGGTCCTACAAGAGCTCAATAAACTCAGGGTGGACAAGGCAATGGGACCTGATGGCATACATCCCAGGGTACTAAAGGAGCTAAGGGTGGAACTAGCAGAGCCATTATCAGAACTGTTTAGTGAGTCTCTGAGCAAAGGAGAGGTCCCAGAAGGCTGGAGAAGGGCTCATGTGATCCCGTTCTACAAGAGTGGTAGCAGGGAAGAGGCAAGGAACTACAGACCAGTCAGTCTTACCTCAGTAGTGGGCAAGATTATGGAGGCACTCCTTAAGGAAAGGATAGTGCAACATCTGGAATCGTTAGGAGCACAGGATCCAAGACAGCATGAGTTTACAAAAGAAAGGTGAGATGGGACTGGAAGGAAAAGTATGCCTCTTTGCAGATGACACAAATATCTGCAATAGGGTTGATACACAAGGAGGCATGGAAAGGATGAGAAGGGACTTGGCAAGGTTGGAGGAATGGTCAGAAGTATGGCAGCTTGGATTCAATGCAAAGCAGTGCAAAATAATGCACCTGGGAAACAAGAACCCAGGGGAAGATTACACAATGGGGTGGGGGGTAGTAACAACAACAAAAAAGGAAAGGGGCCTGGGGGTAATCATATCAGATGACCTTACGGTTAGCAAGCAATGTGAGAAGGCAGTAGGGAAGGCTGGGGGTATACTGGGATACATAGGAGAGGCATCACCAGCAGAAAACAGGAAGTTGTTATCTCTCTGTACAGACAGTTGGTGAGACCCCATCTGGAGTACTGCATCCAGTTCTGGAGACCCCATCTCCGCAAGGACATAGACAAGATAGAGGCAGCCCAGAGGAGGGCAACTAAAATGGTGCAGGGTCTGCAAGAGAAGCCGTTTGAGGAGAGACTAAAAGAGCTTAATATGTATACCCTTGAGGAAAGGAGGGAGGGGGGGACATGATAGAAACTTTTCAGTACCTCAGTGGAATCAACAAAGTCCAAGAGGGTAGCATCTTTCAGAAAAGAGACGGCAAGAACAAGGGGACACAATTTAAAGATGGGGGGCGTTCAGGGGCAATGTGAGGAAATATTTTTCACAGAGAGGATAGTGGATGCATGGAACAGCCTTCCTGAGGAGGTTGTGGGGTCTAAAACTGTGGGAGAATTCAAAAATGCATGGGACAGACATAAGGCAATTCTTGTGGGGGGTAGGAAGAAATAGGCTGTTGGTTAACTACGATCTATGGCCTATCCTGTAGGTAGGGAAATGGGCAGACTAGGTGGGCCAAGTGGTCCTTATCTGCCATCAAAGTCTATATTTCTATGTAAGGTCCTGTCAAACTAATCTCATAGATTTCTTTGATTGGGTAACCAGAGTGGTAGACAAAGGGAGAGCAGTTGATGTCGCCTGCCTTGACTTCAGCAAAGCTTTCGATACTCTTCCACATAGAAGATTGATTAATAAGCTGGGTAGGCTCGGAGTGGGTCAGAAGTTGGTCAACTGGGTGGCAAACTGGTTGACGGGCAGAAAACAGAGAGTGGTGGTAAATGGTATACAGTCAGAAGAGATGCAAGTCACAAGTGGAGTACCTCAGGGATCAGTCCTGGGGCCAGTCCTCTTCAATATCTTCATCAGTGACATTGCAGATGGACTGGAGGGTAAAGTTTTCTGTTTGCAGATGACACCAAGATCTACAACAGAGTAGATGATCCAGATGGGGTGGGCAGAATGAGAAGAGATCTGGATAAACTAGCAAAATGGTCAGAAGAGTGGCAACTGAGGTTTAATGCCAAGAAGTGCAAGATCATGCACATAGGGAAGAGAATCCCTGAAGCCACCCATAGGCTGGGAGGGGAGTTGCTGGCAGTCACAAGAGAAGAAAGGGACTTGGGCATCATCATCACCGATGACCTGAAATCATCCAAGCAGACCTCTGAAGCAGTAGGTAAGGCTAGGGGGATGTTAGGGTGTATTAGTAGGGGTATCACAAGTTGTAAGAGGGAGGTAATAACCCCTCTTTACAAGACACTGGTTAGGCCCCATCTGGAGTACTGCATGCAGTACTGGAGGCCACACCTTCACAAGGACATTAACCAAATTGAGGCAGTCCAGAGAAAGGCAACCAAAATGGTGCAGGGACTGCATCAGAAAACATATGAGGACAGATTAATGGAGCTCAATATGTATACCCTAGAGCAAAGGAGGGACAAAGGTGATATGATCGAAACATTCAAATACCTTAAGGGCATTAACAAGGTGAAAGAGTCTTAACATGTTTCAATATAAGAAAAATAGCAGGACAAGAGGACACAGCATGAGATTAGAGGGAGGCCGATGAAGGGGTAATGTGAGGAAGTTCTTTTTCACAGAAAGGGTGGGGGATGCATGGAACGGCCTACCTCAGGAAGTGGTGGATATGAATACAGCGCAGGGCTTCAAACAGGCATGGGATAGGCATAAGGGAGCAATACAGATGAGTATGAATAGATAGGCCATTGACAGAGCAAAGGCTGATGGCACATTTATGAGGTAGAAAAAGAAATTGGCAGACTGGGTGGGCCTTGCGGTCCTTATCTGCCGACAACTTCTATGTTTCTATATTGGAGAGATGCCATCAGTTCCATTGCTGGATGCTGCATTTAGTGCCATTAACTCTTTGTGAATGGCGTCAACTGTGCTTGCCTGCAGGCAGAAGCTGCCATTTGTGGCTGGATTTACTTGCGTTGAGTCAGGGTGGTTCAGGATAAGAGCCTTGGGACTGTTGGTAAAGTATCAGTTGAGAGCTTTGGCAGTCAAAGAGGAACTACTGAGTCCCCCTGGGTGAGGTGGCAGGGCTGATTAGGCTGTTGACCATCTTCCAGAATTTAGAAGGGTCTACAATATTGCAAGATAATAATCACACAGGAGTGTGGCGTACATATTTTATGGAACATATACAAACAAGTGTGAGAAAGAATAAGTGCCTCAGTGGGGACTTGAGCCCAGTTCACCCGGAATACCATTCCAATTGACAGTGGCCCCTAACTCTAGACTGCTTGACTGGGGCGTGGTAGAGACCCAGTGTCTCAGAGGTTAATTACGCTACACCCCGCATTCTCTTCCATCCCCCCCAACAACACCCCAGGAAACTCCCACCACAGTGTAGTCAGCTGCTCCTAATACTGTTACCCCAATTGATATGGAGACCAATCTTGGCATGCCTCCCAACCCAAACAGAAGCCCCATTCTTTTACCCAAGGCCCTCAGTCAGTCAATCAATCAATCAATCAATCAATCAATTGCACTAACCAGCTGTGCCACTGAGACAACTGGAACCTGGGATGTTCCTGGGCACACTACTCTCATCCCAGGTTCCAGTTGTCTCAGTGGCGCAGCTGGTTAGTGCAATTGAAACAGTATTCCGGGCGGCCTGGGTTCAAGTTCCAGCTGAGGCACTTATTCTATCTCACCCTTGTTTGTATATGTTTCATAAAATATGCACACCACACTCCTGTGTGATTGTTAGAAGTAAATATTTGTGTTGCCATTGGGTTATGCATTTGAGAGAGAGTAGTGTGTCCAGGGACATCCCAGGTTCCAGTTGTCTCAGTGGCACACCTGGTTAAAGCAATCGGAACGGTATTCCAGGTGGCCTGGGTTCAAGTCCCAGCTGAGGCACTTATTCTTTCTCACCCTTGTTTGTAAACATTGCAAGATAGCTTATTCTGGAAATGATTGGCTTTTGCTAGTCGTTGGACCTGGTGTAGGAATTGTGAAGGCAGTGTCGACTCGCCTGTCTTGAGTTGACTCACTTGATTTGCTTCTGGCCCAAGCTGAGTCTCTTTGCTGGAAGAGTTCATTTATGTCTGGGGTCATCCGGGGAGACAGTGGCCCCTAACTCTAGACTGCTTGACTGGGGCGTGGTAGTCACAGATGGCTAAGTAGGTGGAGAAGTACATCATTGCCTCTTCTACATTGAGAGCTGACAGTGGGGGGGGGGGGGCCCAGTTGGCTGCCAGGAGGTGCTGTATGAATCTGTCAGGGTAGAAGGATTTGAAGGATCTTGCAAGGGTTAATGTGGAGGGGGGTGTTTGTGGGTTTAGTTTTTCGCACATAGTTAAGTCATACAATGATTGCTGAAGATATCTGGCAAGGTGCCAGAGGTTAGGATTCTTTGGGAATGGAATATCAGCACCCAGTCTATCATGCTGCGATTGGTGGATCTGGAGTTAAAGCAGGTGGGTTAGGAGATTAAATGATGCAGGTTCAGGGCTTTGATTCTGGAGTAGAGGCTGAGTTTCTGACTGGTTGACCAGTTAATGTGATGTCACTGAGCATGATGTGTTCACCTTTGGAGAGGGGCTCCAATACCTTGTGAATTAGATCCATGACAGCATCAGAGGTGATACCAAGGGAGCAACAGACCCCCGTTATCTGCATTGGGCTGGAGTGTGAGTGGCTAAGTCCCCTCCTCCCCCCCCCCTCGATCAGAGTTCATGTGATTTTGGGGTGGCTTCTTGGTTTGTAACGGAGAAGCTGTGGGAGCACGCTGAGTAAATGAAGATGCCTCCCCCTCGCTTGGAGCGGTCTTGTCTGTGGAATATATACCCTGTAATGTCTATGGTTGAGGAGGGGGTGCGGGCTGAGAGACAGGTTTTAGTCACTATCAGGAAGTTAGGCTGAGTCAGTGCTACCGAGATTCTGACTAGATTTTGAATCTCTGACTCTCCCTCCTACCTGTCTGTTACTTCCCCCAACTAATGGCACCTTTTCACCCCCATACCCTCCCCATTACCCTTAGACCTACCGTGCTGACTAATGCAGCTATGACAATCTTGAAGATATTACAATTGTCCCCCTCCCACCCCTCCTAACCTCTCCTCCCTCCACTATCCTTGGCGCATCCTGTGCCCTTGCTTTATAGTCTTCTCCTAGGCCATGTAATGCTTTGCTGGTCTAGACCTCATCCAATATAATATTGTACTCTACTGTCTACCAGAGACCTGCCTTGCACAGAACTCGCGCATAGTGGTATACTGACTGCCTTTGGTACCACGCCTGTAAATTATGCGGCCTTGTTCTGTTCTCAGTGTCAAGTCTTACGTTGCTGTTTGTAAATTATTGTACACCACTGTGCCAAGCCACGCCATTCTCACTTGTAATGACTGTACATAGGCTGCTAATGTTTCTACGCCTACGCCAAATTGTTGTATTGTGACTTCTTGTTGTTGTTTAAACTATTAGGCAGGGCTTCTGTTAACTCCATTTTGGGAGTATTTGACTTCCAAAAATAAGGCAAAAACTTCCAAAATAAAGAGGGAGGAAGTCATTGACTTCCAGATGTAAAACCAAACATTACAGGACTTGCAAAATTGCAGGCATGGAAGTCAGAAATGATGGATTGTTCTGAAAGAAATTGTATATTACCACTAATGTATTAAATTAACATCCATAAATCTGTTCTTCCTAGAATATTGACTTCCAAAAAGTGGGATCTTGGAAGTATTTTGACTTCCAAAAAATTGGAATGACTTCCAGATTTCAACTCCTGGAAGTTTTAGACTCCACTGACAATAAATTAACTGAACACCTGCTACCAGGTCCATCTTGTAAATGAGCCCTGCTCAATGGTGTTCTGCCCGGCTAAATATAGATATTGATTGATTGATTGATTGATTGACTGACTGAGGGCCTTGGGTAAAAGAATGGGGCTTCTGTTTGGGTTGGGAGGCATGCCAAGATTGGTCTCCATATCAATTGGGGTAACAGTATTAGGAGCAGCTGACTACACTGTGGTGGGAGTTTCCTGGGGTGTTGTTGGGGGGGATGGAAGAGAATGCGGGGTGTAGCGTAATTAACCTCTGAGACACTGGGCAGCAGGGAGTGGTGCCCACATTATGAGCTTAGTACTATGCCCTGTGAGGGAGAGGCCAGAATCACAATGCTGGGAGAAGAATCTGGTCCCACTAGTTTCATTCTTGCCTAAGAAGGGGAGGAGGGAGATCTGTGGCTGGTGATCATGGGGTGATTGGTCTGCTGTAGCCTTATGCAGTATGGTTGGGGCCCTGTCAGCAGTTCTGGGTACAGCACAGGTCAACAGATACATTCTAGCCAGACAAACAGTGGCTGTTAGCATTGCTCAAACTACAGCAGTATGCATTCTGCAGTATAGTATGTAACCAACCTAATCAGCATCAGATGAGCACAATGCTAAAGCAACCACATAACCCATAGGTGTGGTAAAGGCGAGAACATATATATCGTTGAGCAGTGTAATCATGGATTGGTCTGAGCAACAGTCTGGGTATGGAGCTGCTCCATTTTAAATACTCGACAACATAGTACATAGCCTGTCCTAGCCGCAGATAAAAGAATGTTATAGGCAGTACATGCCATAATGCAGCATAAGCTAAGACTAGGCCTAACCCATGAGGAATGTAGGAGTGGTGGTGTAGCCATCTGCTTTAGATCCAGCTTGGGCTTCATCATGCTCCCAGTGAGAGCTCCGAGTTCTTTTGAGTGTGTGGCCATTTGTGGGGGTCTGGGCCCCAGTTGCAGGATTTTCCTTGTTTATCGCCCTCTGGGGCAGCGGGTAACTTCCTGCAGGAGATTGCCGAATTTGTCGCCGACTAAATATTGGGAGCCCCCAGATGTATTGTTCTGGGGGATTTCAATGTTTGGGCCAACAATGAATCTTCTCGGCTTGGTCATAACCTCCTTCAGACTATGTCATCTTTGGGCCTGCTACAAGCTGTTTCAGCTGCAACACACCTGGGCGGCCACACACTGGACCTAGTGTTCTCACTGGTGCTTGAGATAAATAATCTTAGGATTGATTGGGTAGTTTGGTCCAATTATTGCACATTGCAGTTCATGTTCGGGGCTCCCAACGGATGCCCTCCGCCTACAGAGATGATGAGCTGTCATCCTTTGTGGGGATTGACCCCAGAGGTTTTTTTGGCGGCAACTAATCTATCTGATGTGGGTAATGCATGCATTGGAGGCGTTGGTGTCATGGTGGACTCTTATAATAAAGTGCTGTCCGATGCCATTGACTCCCTCGCACCTGTTCGTGTACGACCCAAATCTTCCTACCTGAGGTCCCCATTGTTTGATGGGGACCTCAGGGAGTTGAAGAGAAAGGGTTGGAGGTTGGAACACTGCTGGAGAAAGTCTGGCCTGGAGGAGGACAAACTGGCCCTGCATGTGCATTATAATGCATATCAGGGGGCAATCAACCATAAGAAGGCAGTGTTTCTGTCCAGGGAGATTGCTGCCGGGAAGACTGATCAGCTATACTTTTTCAGACTGTGGACAGGTTACTTCATCCTGTCTGTCTACAGCCAAAGAAGTTTTTTTCAAATGCTGAATGCGAGGAGTTTGCTTGGTTTTTCTCGGACAGAGTGTCCAGTATCCAGCCGGGGGGGGGTCTCCAGTCAGCAATGCTACAGCTGGCAGTGGTCACCAAACATGTTCTAAGTTCACTCCGTCTGGTTGGGGGGAGTTTAAACCAGTGGAGGCAAGTGAAGTTATTGAAGTGGCAACCAATCTGAAGCACACTTTTTGTGAACTGGATCTGGTGCCGACGCGTTTCTTGATGAGATGCGTCGACACTACTAGCCCGGTGTTTGCCCTGATTTTCCGGTGCTCCTTGTCTGAGGGGGTCTTTCCTGATGTCTTGAAGAAGGTGTTGGTGAGACCACTCTTATAGAAACTATCTTTGGACCCAGAGGTCAGGGCAAATTACCAACCTGTCTCCAATCTTCCCTTTTTTAGCGAAGGTTTTGGAGAAGGTAGTGGCACTTCAGTTGGAGGAGTACCTCGCAACCCATGAGCTATATGAATAGTTCCAGTCAGGGTTTCGGGCAAGGCATAGCACTGAAACTGCAATTGTGCGAGTGCAGAATAATCTCCTCGGTGCTAGAGATCGAGGGGACAGGACAGTTCTAGTTCTCCTTGATCTCTCTTCAGCATTTGATACTGTGGACCATTGTGTGTTGCTTAACTGTCTCAGGGAACTCTGTGGACTCACCAGTGCTGTAATCTGCTGGTTTGAGTCATTTTTAACCAATAGGAGGCAACGGGTTGTGATGGGGAATTTCTCCTCCACCCCTAGTCTCCTTTCTTGGGGAGTGTCTCAGGGATCAGTCTTGGCCCCAATGTTGTTCGCAGTGTATATGCTGCCCCTTGGGGGTATCATTAGGAAATATGGTTTGGGTTTTCATTGCTATGCTGATGATACCCAGCTATACTTATCCTTTGCCCTTGGAAACATCTAACGCAGTGGATGTGCTAAACAGCTGCCTTGCTGAGATCAACGACTGGATGACCTCCAGCTGGTTGCGACTAAACCCCGATAAGACGGAGGTATTGGTGGTGGAGTCGAACAGAGTGCATGATAGACTGGCCTCTGACTCAGAGACTGGACTTGTTCTGGGCTCTGTTTCATTGAAAGCCTCCTCTAGGGTGTGTAATCATGGCATCATTCTTGATAAGAGTTTGACTATGGAGGCACAGATATCCTCCGTTATCCGCTCCTGTTTTTTCCATCTTAGAAATGTCACCAGGATAAAACCCCTTGTTCTGCCTCTGGACCTCCCCACTTTGATGCATGCTTTAGTTACATCAAGGCTTGACTACTGTAATGCACTCTACTTCGGGGTCACAGGAGGATCTCGCCACAGACTGCAGCTAGTGCAGAACGCAGCTGCTTGATTGCTTACGGGGCAATCAAAGTTTGGTCATATTACACCTGTGCTGCGTGATCTGCACTGGCTGCCAATCAGGTGGAGGATACTCTTTAAGGTGGGACTTCTCACCTGTAAGACCCTACATGGTCAGGGCCCTGGTTACCTGCTAGACCTTCTCGTACCTGCTGTCTTGACTCGCCTCCTCCACTCCTCCTGTGGAGGCCCCCTAGTGATTCCCAGGTCGAGGCTAAAATCAGCTGGTGACAGGGCTTTTAATGTCACTGCCCGGCTCTGTGGAATTCGCTCCCCTCTGGGGTTAAGGGGGCCCCCACTTTGGAGCTTTTCAAGACTCTCCTTAAGGCCCTCCTATTTGCCAGGCTTTTTCAGATTAATATTAATCTACATGTACTGATTTGAGTATAGATGCTGAGAATTTATTTGTTTAATGTTTATGTGGATTATTTTATTTTAACAATTTCTATGTTTTATCGATATATTTTTTAAATATGTGTTTATATATTTGTGCGGCACCCAGATCCTCCGGGATTGGGTGTCTTTTAAATAAATTTTGCCTTGCCTTGCCTTGCCTATTTGGTGGCTCAATATGTGGCCTGTCATGACCGTTGGAGAATGCATTTAGAGTAAGTTTATCTTAAAGTAGTGCAAAGCTTGGACCAGCGTGAGCAACAGCTGAAACTCGGAGCTGTACCTTTAACTGTTAAGCACCACAGTGCACAGTCTATCCTAACAGCAATTAGAGGATGCAGTATTGTAAGTTTTATCGTAATTAAAGTGAAGTATGGACCTGCCTGAGCTGCAGTCTGAGTCTTGGAGCTATACTATTAGTATTTAGTTGTAGCTCAGGGCTCTGGTTAACTGAGCACAAGTTAGAGAATATAATACCATCAAATAACATCTCGCCGTAACTGAACTTGTTAACTGAGCAGCAAATGGTGGCATCGTTAGAACACTGACAGTAGCACACTCTATACACCCTACAATTGGTGAGACTATGTCATTAGCTATGGCAACAACAAGAGCAAAAATCACAGGGTTACAGAATTAGCAAACATTGGTTCATTTACAACAAAGAGTAACCACACAGGTAGGTCTCAGGTTCTAAAGCAACAAGAATACGTCAGTCAGTGAAAAAATTCAAAACAGGTAGGTACATGTCGACATCTGCAAGTACAAAGACTCCATTCCAGGAGAAATGTCTTCAGCCCTTTTTTGAATCCTCGAAGCGAGGAGCAGTCCTGGAGGGTTGCAGTGAGGGCATTCCACAGGGAAGGTGCAGAGAAAGCAAAAGATCTATTGCTTGCCCAAGACCTTGTTCTCGGTATCTGGAGCAGAATACAACTGGAGAACAATAGCATTCTCCTCAAAGGTTTAATTGCCAACACATCACTCAGGCTAGTGGGGAAGCACCTCTGACTGGCTTAAATGCTGGGAGCAGCGTACTATTGGTAATAGTATGCCAAGAATCCTGGGACAGATATTTACTTAGTCAGTAAAGTAACCTAATTTTCTGGTGTAGGGACTTCGAGACATGCTCTACATGGTGGTTAAATATCACTCCTGCTCCACATACACTCCAAAATATTTGATAGTGTCAACCACCTCGATTTGAGCTCCAGAGGATGTGGCAATAGGTAACAGATGCCATTTAGCATTACTTAAGTGCCTGGGACCAAACAGGATGGCACTAGTTTTCAGTACATTTATAACCAGGTTGTTACTAGCAAACAATTTTTCTAACTCCCTGAAATCGCTAACAAGCTGGCTACTGGTTTGAGCAACATCACCAGAGCACCTATACAGTACAGTGCTGTCTGTGTACAACAATAAATTTGCTCTGCCACAATTACCAGGCATATCGTTGATAAAGAGGGAGAACAGCAAAGGACCCAAAATGGAGCCATAGGGAACACCATCTGTTATGGGTCTCCGTTTAGATTGGACGCCCTTCCATTTAACCTGCTGAGACCTATTTGCCAGGTAATGAGAAAACCATTACAGGAAAGGCTATCAAGGCCAAGCAGTTTTAGATTATCTTACAGGAGGCATTGGTCTCGCCAAATCAAAAGCTTTGGTGAGATCTATAAATGCAGCACCTGTTGATTGCCCTTTACCCATAGCCCCCAGTATATCAGCAGATGGCCTAACCAATGCAGTGTCTGTACTGTGATGTTTCCTGAAAGTTTCCTGTCAGAAGTTGACCCTGTTCTAGATAGTCCTGCAGCTGGTTGTAAACTAGCCTTTCATGTATTTTGGCCAGGGAATTAACCCTTAGGCTGCCGACAGAATTAGAACGCCTAGAAAATTTGAACTGATATAGCAGTCCGTGGCACAGCAAGGGTTAAGCAGGGAAATGGGGTGGTAGTTTTCCACAGCTACCTTGGGACCATCCTTGTGCACCAGAACCAATAGGGCTACTTTCCAGCTTGCCAGGATTCTCCCTTCAAGTAACACTTTGTAGAACAGCATAGCAAAAGGGGAAGCAATAACAGGGGCAGCTAAATTCAAGAGCTTTGGCTCAAGTTTGTCATATCCAGCTGAGCCTTCAGCCTTTAATTGTTTTAAGAGGGGGCAGCACCTCACTTCTCTTTATCTTCTGGAAAGAGAACTCACTGTAGGGTTACCACCTTTTAAGAAGGCCAAAGTGGGCCATTTCTTACTGAAACATGGATTTTTTGCAGGACAATATGTAACCTCGACCAATGCAATAGAATTGTTTCCTCTAAATATCAGAATTAAAACTAGGTGGTGTAGTTTTTCAGTTGCTTCTATTGTTTCTTATCATTTTAGGGCATTTTAGTTGAGGTTACAATAGTTTTCTGCAATGTTTAGAGGAAAGTTAGAAAATATTTATTCTACTGTAGGGTCAGGACATGTGATATTTTTCATATTTTGTTGCAGGACACAGCTGCCAAAATCAGGACTGTCCTGCGAAAATCAGGACAGGTGGTAACCCTGATTCACAGTATTGGCACTCTGTAATAGGCTAATTAAAGGAGTAATGAGGAGACCCAATAAAAAAGCTGTTAAAGGCATTGGCAGTAGCCACAGGGTCTTGGTAGAGCTTACCATCAGCCACTATATCACATTCCATGGTACTGGCATGACCTTTTAGGAGTGCAATCATTTGCATACAGAATCGCTTGGGATCAGATAGAGTTTTGTCCTGCAGGTCCCTTAGGTATTACTTGTGGCAGCTTTCAGATCTTTTTTTACAGGCATTTCTGAGTTCCTCGTATTTGTTCCAGTCAGAGGTGAGGCCAGAGTTTACCCCAGGCCATATCCCTTTGCTTCATAGACTTCCTGAAGTTGTGGTCTAGCCACTTAGACTGTTGATTCTTTACCCTAAGTTGCTTGGGGGGGTATGTGCATTTGCAGCAGAGAGGAAGTTACTCACAAAGAAATGCAGGGGCGGAACCCACATGATGAAGGGCTTTAATAGTTGCCCAGAGTATGCCTGATAGGGTAGCCTGGAAGGAACTGGCATCAGAATAACTTTACTCAAATGTCTGTCATATGACCCTAAAGTATGTACTTACCGGAATGTACGGCTGTTGACCCTGGAAGGAAAAAGTCATGCTTATAAAAATAAAACCATTGTCTTAGAATGATGTAATGATCACGTAACCTGGAGTGGCGTAAAATGGGAGTTTTTTTATCTTAGAAGTTAGTTGATGTGGAGAGTTAAGCCAAGAGATGTTCAGTCAGTCGTTCTCTGGACTCTTGGAATTTGAATGCTGACATTATTTGATTAATGAATACTTTATCTGTTTTTGCTCTGTTTGCATACTGACTAAGAAAAGTACACAGTTTTAGTATAATTTGAAAAACTGAGAATTCCCTAGACACCTTAATTTGATACTATTCATTAATATCTACATGCAGTGTAACTCTTTTAAGTTCAATCTGCTATGATTAACTATCTGACATGATGTCTGCATTTGATCTGTTATGATTATTGTTTGTTATGTATTCAAATGAAAATTCAATTAACTCTTTAACGGGAAAAAGTCAGTCATGCTCTGACTAGTATTGCTCAGATAGAAGCTGACGGAATTGGATAGTGTCGGATAACACTGATTTCTCAGCTTACTAGATGGCATTGGATGTCTTTGGTATCTGACTTCCTGACACCTCGGACCCAATGGGATATCAACTATCAGATTGACTCTCCAGGATCCAAGGGATCCGAGTCCGACATCTGACCTCAGATCCCACTGTCTTTACTATTCTCGTGGGTACCCCATTTACTTTAGTTTTGAGTGATACCAGCTTTGGGGGTTGGAGTTTCAGTGGTTTATGCCATTGGAAAAATTCTCTTCCCCCTAAAAAAAATGGAAAACTTGAGATAAAAGATGATTAAAACTAGTTTTGGAGGGAATTTTGGGATTCATTTCCTCCCCCTCCACACACACCAATTCCTGAAAGCTGTCAGTGTACAACCTTGGACACCCACTTAACTCTGGATCACAATGTCATGGATTCAAGTCCCAGTAGTAATGATGATACCACAGTGCAGTACTGGGGGGGGCACACTGGGGGCTTGGGATCATACATAGTGCTGACACTGCAGTGCTGTACTGGGGTGGGCTGACCACACTGTGGGCTTGGACTCATACCCAACGCTGACATTGCAGTGCAGTATTGGGGGGGAGAGTCCTATATTGGGGGCTTGCTCACATACCCAATGCTGACACTGCAGTGCAGTATTGGGGAAGAGAGAGGCTTGTATTCCCACAGGAGGTGCCATCTTTCAGATGACATGTTAAACCAAGTTCCCTTCTTTCCTTTTTGGCTGGAAGTTTGCACTTTTAGCAAGACTAGGGAAAATCCTCACCCCAAATCCTGGCCAACATTCCCTCTGTCAGTAAACAAAGGTTCCGCAGTTGTATAAGACAAGTGTGTAGAATGCCAGTCAGAGGTGCTTCCCCCCCTAGCCTGAGTGATGTTTCTGCAGTGCCTGCATTATCAGTCTATCCAGTCCACTGTAAAGCCCCTGTCTGGAAGGTGCGTTATGAAACCATAATTGCGTTCTAGTTTCTTGGCCTTGTCGGAACTTTCTTTTGTGTGATTAAAGCTACTAACTTCATGATTATTGATCACTGGACCATAACAGTCAGTCCCTCTCTCTCTCTCTCTCTCTCTCTCTCTTTCTCATTTGGGGGGGTACTCAGGCTTTGGGGACCAAATGCAAAGATGTTTTCTTTTGTAGTTACTGTGTGGGAGTCTTGGCTAGCACTCATAATAACAATTTAGCTAATGTGTTTTTTTCTGTGTGCTAGAAACACAATATTGTTTCATATGCATTAACACTGAAACCTTTTACACATATCTTGTACAGGGGAGAGGTGGCCACAGCTGAATTTAACTCCAAGATGATGGGCGTTTTCTATTGTCCAATCCCACTGGAGGAAGCCTGCATGGGAAGAAACCAGTAACATGGGCTTTAATGGTCAGTGGCCAGAATCGGAGTCCCCCTCATGAAAGCAAGTTAAAGGCTTTAAATTTGAAGGATTGTTTGAGCAGAGTAGCTCAAACATGAGTGCAAAAGGAATAGGGTCCATACACCCCAAAACTGGAATAGATGCCCTACATTTTATTGCCCCTGTGGTATGGCTGTCCCCAAAATATTTCCTTTTGTTTGCTATTTTATTTTTTCTTGGTTTAAATCCGTGTTGGAATATCAGCTTTGGTTGTTATAATTGTTCCTGCAGTTCATGTTTTGAAGCCCCAGTAATGTCCGTGGCAGTGATGTGAGGGCTAAGAAAAAGTAGGGGCCCAGTTCAGCCAGCCTCAGATAAAAAAAAAAAAAAAAAGACTAAATTAAGGGAGGAGCCTGCCCCAATCAAGTACACAGAAATCAGAAAAAAGAGATTGGCTAATAAAGGCCCACTCACCCAAAATGTTTATTATGTTCTTATAAATTTTTTACTTATCATACAAATATTTGTTTTCTTTTTTCAATAAGATACAGTACAGGAATCCACATTAATATTGTAGACTTCAAGTAAACATTTCGATTAACCGTCATCAGTACAGTACCATATCTATAAAAACAAAGTATTCAAGTAGTCAATTAAATGTTATGAAATATAGATAACAGCAAAATAATTAATCAAAGATATATTATTGCACCATGAGTAAGATGGTGCTCACCATAGAGGGATAATTGTGACTTTCCCAAGTTCAATCGAATTAATCTGCTAATTAATTGTCAGTGACTTCCTAAAAGATTTACAAATATGAACTATTATCCATAATGTGTTGTTCTACCTGTATGTCCTCATTTAATTAAATTCACAAGTGACATTTTATGTATTAGCTAATGTTTGAATTTAAAATGTAACATTCAATGAAAGTGTTAAATCATGCTGTGAATGAAATCACATTTACTGCACGTTTTTACCATTTACTAACTGTTTAACACAAGTCCAAAAAGTATTAGCTCAGACTGTATTGAGCCCCGGCTTCTAAAAATCATCGCCCCCCTCATTGCTGCCCCTCTGGCCAAAATTTTCACTCTTTCCCTATGTCACAGAAGCTTTCCTGACATTTGGAAGACTGCTAGAATCACTCCTATCCTTAAAAAGGGTAAAGCCAATGACCCCTCGAACTATAGGCCTATAGCCATCTTATCGGTGCGCAGTAAAATCCTAGAAAAACTAGTCGCCATAAAAACCACAGAATTTCTTTCTCAAATATAACCTTCTATCATCCTCAACAGCATGAGCCAGAAGGTCATAGCACCTCGACTGCCCTGTTTAAATTCTCCACAGACACTCTCACCGTTATGGACTCGGTCTTCTAACAGGTGCAGTCTTCATCAACATGACAAAAGCTTTCGACTTGATGAACCACTCCCTTCTCCTCTCCATCCTGCAATCTATGGGCTTTGCATCTAACATAGTCAGCTGGTTCAACAGCTGTCTGTCTAACAGGTTTCAAGTTGTCAAGTTCGACTCATCCTACTCTGATAAAGCTACTATGAGTATTGATGTACCCCAAGGCTCTATCCTGGGACCACTTCTTTCTTCTGTTTTCATTAATGACATCACCTCAAACCTCTCTGCCTCCTCCACCATACTCTATGCGGATGACATTGTCCTCTATGCCAGTGCAAAAAATGTAGCTGACATCAATCAACGGCTTTCTGCCGACTTCCAATCCCCACAATCCTGGCTCTTGGATCATAAACTCATGCTTAATGAGACCAAAACACAGTCAATGTTATTTGGCACTCACTCAAAACTCAGTTCAAACCAAAACAACTTTAGGGTCTCCAGCCTAAATGGCTCAGCCACTGGCTTAGTTACCTAATTTAAGTACCTAGGTGTCACCTTGGATCAGTCCTTAAACTTCGAACTTCACATTTCGAACACATGCAAGTCTGTCAACGCCAAGCTAGGTATAGCTTATCATACTAGCTGTTTTAACCCCCTCAGTGAGACTAGCCATTGCCCGAGGCATACTCCTTCCTACCCTAATTTATGGGGTATCCTCATATGCCACTATACCTAAAACTAATCTCCATAGATGGGATGTCGCCTACAATAATATATGTTGGTACGCGGCCTCATCCCATAGGTGGAAACACCACTGTCTCCTCTACTCTGATCTTAACTGGCTATCTCCTAATGCCTCCAGGCTCTACTCCGTTGGTTCCACTATAGACAATATTATGAGATCCTAAACTCCTAATTCTCTGGCGGCTCTGCTTGTACCACAGACTGGCTGACCTTTGAAGAGAAACTAAAGTACCACACTTGCCTCCAAGCCAAAAAGATCCTAATGAAGCTTGCACCCACTGGCCTTCAACCCCTCATCCTACCAAACTCTCACAGGAGCACCCCTAGGCACCAGGCAAGCACCCCCTCTTGGTCCCCCACTGTAGGACTGCCCTAGGGCAAAGGTCTTTCCACTATCGGGCTCCCCTCTGGCTTAATAATCTCCCCTCTTCCATCTCCCTGGCCCCTAGTCTTGGCCTATTTAAAAATGGCATTAAAAGACATCGCATTGACTCGGAGTCATGCGGCTGTTACTCCTCCATGTTCGGTACGTGATAGTAAAATAGCGGCTCACATGACCCAAAATTAGGCCTACAAGCCCGACGGGACTTAAAACCACAAACTCTAGGCCTGTATAGGCCTACAGAATCACCTCACCTCGATGACCCAGGGTCCTTCAACAACCCTAGAGATACTAACCAAGCATTGTAAATTATCCTGTACGATGTAACCATGTAAAATTTGTCTTAATGTGTTGTTCTGCTTAGTGAGGTATGTTCAAAAATTGTCTTAAGTATTGTGTCCATTTGTATTGACGTGGAGCTTTTGCAAAAGAGTCTTCGACTCAAAGGATTGTAATTCAAATTTCAATAAAATAAAAAATATATATATATAATATATATATATATATATATATATATATATATATATATATATATATATATATACACGAGCCCAGAAGCTGCTAGGAGAGTCCAGTGGAGAGAGGGGAGAGAGAGATTGAGAACAGGGATCTAGAGGGAGGAGGGGACTGATAAAATACGTGGATTTAGAGACCTGAAGTAAAGAAGACAGAGAAGAAAAAGGTGAGGCATGACACAATGAAGTTACTGTTACAAAGATAAATCAATAGTTTTTTCTTTAAGTTATGGCAAGTGGCAGTTTGATGCCTTTTACTTTAGTAACACAGCTGCCAGAGATTTTTTTCTAAAACATTTGGTGAGACAGTCATAAATAAATAACTTTTGTTGCATAATAAATATGCCTTTATAAACCAAGCATTTTGAAAAATTTTAAAAACCAAAATATAATGCCAGATTATGGGTTGTAAAAGGCTCCCTCTCATAGACTTTGTCAATGCCCATGATGCCATCTACAAAACCAGGGAGCTTGGCATTTGATAACAAGGAGTTCTGGATTGGTTGTCAGCACCCAGTTCTTAAAGTGGCCCGCACTGTCCGTAATTCAGGTACACCGGGTGCCCTCTTGCACACCTCTGGAAAGCCTGGGGTGGGTGGCATGGGGATGGCCAGCAGCTGAAGCTTGCCCAGACACAGGGCATCCAGTTAGATGCCCACATGTAGCCGTCAGCAGATCCCTGCTCCACACAACAAGAGGTCCTAGTAAATGTCAGTGTCTGTCATATTCCATGCCCAGTGGGCAAGGTCAGTGGCATACTGCTGTAACACACGCCTTTGAGCATCCTTTGCTTTCCAGCCCTCCTTGGGATGCCAGAGAGGGGCATCTGTCTCAGGAGGGGCAGAGAAAGGCTCTATTTTGGAGCTCAGTGAGGTGGACAGCTGCTGTAGCATACCCTCTCCGAAGGTCATGTAGCCTTCTCCCTTCCCTGGCCCATCCTGCCAGACAGACTGTTTTATTTCCCCCATAGAGCTGTTTCTTTTCATGCCCTGGGTGCTGGCTGGCTCTTCAGCCCATATCTGCCTCCCAACTGGATACCATCTCCCTCTAAGACTCACCGGCTTACATGTCCCCACAGCTTGCCCCATGGTGGGGCTGGGAGAGGCGGGAGGGCCATCCTTCCCAAGCCCAGGAGTCTGGATCAGGTTTGCAGCAGGGTCCTGAGGTGATGGCATGGCCCGAGGCAGGTGGGTGGGGCTTCCTGTTGCCCGGCTGCCAGACTTTCCCATTTTTCTGTCCCTTGCCCGAGGACATTGCATGTGCACTGGCATGTGGCAGGAAGATGCCGCACGTACTTGTGTGCCTGGCCCTCAGAGACCCAGCTGCATGTTGTGTTGCCCAGCCTCTGTTGGGTTGTAGTCAAGAAGCGGCTCATGCCAGCCCCCTTCCTGAAGGAGAAGTGCTGTCTACGGTCACTCAATCCTCCATCCCCTGGTTGGCCCCCAAGCTGCCCTGGGCCATTCCCAAAGCTGGGTCACCCATGTGGCAGGAAGCAAGATGCCCGGTGTCTCAACCCTCCATGCCGCCAGGCCGGCTTAGACAGACTGTTCTATATCTGTGCCACAGAATACGTTCACCAAATCCCAATGACACCAAGCACTGCCCCCCAACTCACATGGTGCAAACATAGAACGGTGGGGGGTGAGGGTGGGCTGCTCCATGTGGGGGTCAGTTCAGATTCAGACTACTGGTTCTCTGTACCATTTCAGAACTGAGCCAATCCGAACATCTGAAGGATTCACATAGCCTGGTTCATAAAGATGTCCACACAGGGAAGTCTGTTTATCACAGATGAGCAAAACTTTAAATATTGTGTACGCAAACAGCCTTGTTATTGGCCCCGCAAAAGAAAAGCAGCTCATTTGGAAACTCTTTCCGTTCCTTCTCCCTGCAGAATTTCAAACATTGTTCGCTTTCATTTAAACTCTTATCCTGAGTCCTCCTCCTCCTCCTCCTCCCTCTCCTCAGTACTCTGCTAGAACACTGAGAAATGCCTTGGCTGAGGCGTGCCCATCCCAACAGTCTCTGTTTACACTCCCTGAAAATGGGGCGGGGCCTGTGGTACAATGAGAGCGCTACTACTTGTAACATTTTCAGACCAATATATGAAAGGCTGGATATTGGAAATCAGCAAAGCTATCTGATAGATTCTGTGACTGTACTAAGTCCGAACTAGAAGACATTTATCATGTTACGTTCTCCTGTTAGTGGTATAATAAGGCTAGGAACTATTGGTTACAACCCATGTGGCATTCCATACAATCCTTGGATAAAAATAGCATGCATTTCCTTATAATGCTCCCTGTACAGGATGAACAGACAATAAAGGCCATTTCCTCTACAAGATTGAAACATGGTAATTGAGTTGTATTCAACTCTTACAACAACTGGAGCTAAATTACAGGATATCCATTGTACTTACTGTACTTATTTTTTACCATGCATTAATAGCTGAACTTTGGGTGTTAAGTAAATTAAATGGGCAGAAATAAACAATATAAATAGCCTCTCTTTCAAAGTTTTAAAATTATGTGCATGTATTGCCTTGTTTTAAAGTGATTTTATCAGATTCTGTTTTATATTGTGTTTTGTATGTATTTACTATGTGTGTATTATTGTTCTTGTAAAAGTCTTTGACCAAACAATAAAAGTCTATGATGACTTGCAACACCAGTGACCTGGATTCAGGAGCGAGTTTGGGTCACTGAGTGGCCAGTCGGGGGGGGAAGGGGGATTCTGCATGCCAGGGACAGCTCTCCTCCTTTGGGAGACGGTGTGTGCTCCGTACTGTGCCTACCACCCGATGATAGCAGGTAGAAGCAAAGCAGGAGTCACAATGCTATGGAAAGAATGTAACCAGATACCAGCACAACTGCATGTATCTGAGGCATCCTTGTACAGCACGTCCTGGGGAGAAAATAGGATCAAAAACTCCCATTGTGGCTGGATGACTGCTCTGCTCCCCCTTCCCCCACAGGCACTGCACTGCTGACTGGGTAGCCTCTGTCCTTGGATCTAGCTCTGGAGGGGCCTGGCCAACCTCTGTGGCCCATCACAGTGGGTAACCCCATAGAAGCAAGATAGAGTGGTAAGTCCCGGAGAAGATGGGTGTCAGGGCTGGGTGACCCACCAGATGGGTATAGGTTGGTGAACAGGGAGACAGAGGATAGAAAAACAAATGCTGTAAATGTGGGCATTCCAATGCTCAGTAGTGTCGGTTGGCCTAGTGGTAACAATGCAGAGCTGTGAAACTGGAGACCTGGGTTTGAATTCCACAACCACCCCCTCCTCATAGTGTGCCCCTGAGCAGGATACTTAATCTCTTAGAGCAGGATTTTCAAAGGGCTGCAAATGCCGCAAGTCCCAGGTGCGCGCCGCTGAACATATATAGTACAGGATTTACGTGCATCTACCCGCCAGCAATCAGGATTTTCTATCCTTGCATACCAATTGCCGCAGATTATACCAACTTTTTCTGGTCTAGCTTGAGGCAATCCTGGGTACCCTTTTTATGGGACTTGCATGAAATATATGGCACAAGCTGCCGTATATCGGGTAAAGTGTCGCAACTGTGCATGACCTACTAAAATCGGGCACAATTGCGGCAAAGGTGTTTGACGCGGTTGTGCAAAAAAAGGGTTTGATGCAGGGCTTAATGCAAAGAAAATCCTTAGAAAAGCCAACCCCTGTCTTTAAGATCTCTGTAAGCTCTCTCTTTATCTCTGTGCCCTTCAAATCTTTCTATACACTGAAAATGGCAGCAGTGTTTTCTCACCCACCTTCTCTGGATTGTAAAGCCCTTTGGGATAAAGTAGCTATGACAGACGCAGTATAAAATCAAATGTTTGCCCTTTACATGTTCACGTTAGAGGAATGGAAGCTGCAAGGGGACATGAGCTCAGCTGTCTGCATACACAAGGTGCTTGATAAGACTCAAGAGAGATGCTGGCCTGTTGGTGCAATGGTAGCGCTATCACTCACGATGCCAGTGACCTGGGGTCAGGCATGAACCTGGGTCGTCGCGGGCTGGCCTGGGGGAGGAGGAGGATTGAGCAATGCATAGGGTGCTCACCTCCTCAGGGGAAGGTGGGTCACTGTTTGCACTGCAGTACTGCCAACTGAGTGACCACAGGTGTCAATGCAGTCGAGGGTGCTGTGGGAGGGACAGACGCAGGCCACAGGTTCTGTGTGGCAGCACTCTTGATGTGCATATCTGCCTTGAACCTCCCTAGTGTGTCTGCATCCATGAGGATGGGGAGAAACACAGGAAACTAGCCCCACTGCCCAAAGGACACTGGACCCTGGTGGACCAAAGATGACTAGTCCTGGACCCCTCAGCAGAGTTGCCTGAAGAGGACGTAGAAGTCTGAGGGGTACCTATTTTCTACCCTGCCTGGGGGGCACAGCCGTGGCAGCATGGAGGTAGGCAGCTGACGGGGGAACAGGGTCCATCAGAGCCAGGCACCTTGGGGAACTGAGAGGGAATATGAGGCAGTGGAGTGGAGGGGGCACAAACAACGAACTAAAAAAGTCTGAACACAGATGTCTGATCTGGTGTCCTTGAACAAGACATGGACTCTCCCTGAAACACAGAGGTGGAAAATTCAGGGGTTATGCTAGAAAGCCTTTCTTCTCCCAGAGGGTGGTGAACATATGGAACTGTAAACCAGTGACAAAAGTGGATATAAAGACAGTACAAGGATTCAAGGTAAGCCTACCCTGCACATATTTCTGCTTGTCAAGGAAGTCTCTGGATACAGAGTTCAGGAACAGTACGGTACTCACCATTCTTGCAAGAGTCAGTCCAGACAGAGGATATCTGGGTTTCAGACCTCTTTCTTAAAGCAAAAATGTGACAGCAGATTTATGTACATACAGACTGGTGACTGGTGAAAAGACCTCATCTGCTTTCACATTTGTATCTTCTCTATATTTTTGCACTACGTAGTATGTATGCATTACAGTACCTTTACTATCCTGTGTTCCCCACCCTCCAGATCTCAGCTAGAAATGAGCTTCTTGGTCCCTGTTTGCTCCCCTGGCAAAGTAAGTTTTAACTAAATGAATAAATAAATGAAGAAGTCTGAAAACAAAATATCCTCTGTCTGGACTGACTCCTTGCAAGACTGCTGAGTGTCATTTTTCCTGACCTCTACATGGGCTTTTGTTACTGGCACCAGGCCTCCAGAAGTGGCTTTCTGACTTTCCTGCAGTCACTGTATACCCTGGGTAATGGAGTGGACAGGGAATGCCTTTACCCGAGTATATGGTTGCACGGCGTACGGCTTTATCCCTACTTGTAATGCAAGGGTGGACATGATGGACCTAGAGTCCCTTCTGACCTTAAATTGCGTATATTATTATGTTTCATTCCTTGGCGCCAAAACAACCCTCTCTCTCTCTCTCTCTCTCTCCTGTCTTTGCAGAAAACCCACTGCCCTTTCTAATAATCTGCACATGCTGCAGAGATCTGCTCCCATCAGACTGCAGGAACGCTTCGATAAATGTCAGCTAGCAAGTTTACGAAAGGGCAAGGGCTGACCCTGCCAATCTTTTACATTTTACTGCCTGCTGCTGCGCTGCCCTCAGTGCAGGATGCAGGGGGCTAGGTTCTGCTCCATTCAAACAGTCAAGTTCCTGGGCTAATTGGCATTTCCACATGTCATTTGTGCTGCACTGCTGGCATTTCTTTTCTTTCCTTTATTTAACCACATTCTGGAAACCCCGACACACTGAAGGGGCTTTCGATTCTGTGATTTGTAGGTTCTTGTTGAAAACTGTAGCACTACATCTGCAGCACAATCCGTGTATAAACTATTGTATCCGAAAAGGCACGCCAACAGAATACAGAACATAGTATGGTGAGGGCGGAAGGGACTTGGGGTCCAGCTTGTCCAGTCCTCCTTCCACATGGCAGTGACTAAACCAAGCCACGGGCATGCTTCCACGCTTACCAGCTGGAATGTTCCCCATTCTCATGCTGCGTAACCCTTCATGTCATTCTCCCTCGATAATCTAGCTCGTCCTGCTTTAAATACCTGAACAGTTCTAGTTTCTAGAACCTCCCTGTGTAGGTCATTCCACGCTAGAAAATGAGTTACAAAAATCCTGTAACCTGACTGGCTGATCACAGTCACACAGCATATGTTTATCAGGCAACAGAGCCCTCTAAAAATAAAAGCACTGTTTCTGAATAAGAACAATCTTACATATAAAACTTGTTTTTACATTAAAACATTTTTTTTTTTAATTTTTGTATTGCAAAAGCCCATTTTCTAAGTGCAAAAAGACCCTTCAGGATGTGGGGTGGTTGGGGAATACCTAGTGTGGACAGTGCATGCAGGGGAGGTGTGGGTGAAGCAGTTGCCGCCTGTAATAGGTCGAAGACTGAGGCACTCGACTCCCTTGCACCGGTCCGTGTATGACCCAGATCTTCTCACTTGAGGTCCCCATGGTTTGATGGGGAGCTCAAGGCATTGAAGATTAGGGGTCGGAGTTTGGAGCGCTGCTAGCAGAGGACCTGGTTGGAGGCGGACAAACTGACCCTGCATACACACTATAGTGTGTACCAGGGGGCAATCAACTGTAAGAAGGCAGTGTTCCTGTCCAGGGAGATTGCTGCCAGGAGAAATTGACCAGCTATGCATTTTCGGACTGTGGACAGGCTATTACATCCAGCCTGTCTACAGCTAAAAAAAGCAGTTTCTGAGGCCTTGTGCAATGAGTTTGCTAATTTTTCTAGGACAGGGTGTCCACCATCAGGCTGGGAATTCCACCAGTGAACCATGTCATGGCCAACAGTGGCCACCTGGATTGTCGACAAAGCACTCCGCCTGGTTGGGGAGAGTTTAAACCAGTGGAGGTGGCTGATGTCATTGAGGTGACCTCAAAACTGAAGCACTCCTACTGTGAGCTGGAATCCGCGTCGACGCTTTAATGGGACGTGTCGACACTGTTGGCCCAGTGTTCGCCTTGATTGTCCGGTGTTCCTTGTTAGAGGGGGTCTCCCCAGATGCCTTGAAGGAGGCGCTGGTGTGGCCCCTTCTGAAGAAGTCATCATTGGACCCTGACATCAAGGCAAATTACTGATCGGTCTCCAACCTACCATTCTGGGGAAAGGTTGTGGAGAAGATTTGTGGCATTTGATATCCATGAGCCGCTCCAGTTAGGTTTTCATGCAGGACATTCAACAGAAACCACATTAGTTCGGGTGCTTAATGATCTCCTCAGAGTGAGGGATCGAGGTGAGGGGACAATTCTCATTTTACTCGATCTCTCCTCAGCTTTTGACATGGTGGACCATCCAGCAGAGGACCTGGTTGGAGGCGGACAAACTGACCCTGCATACACACTATAGTGTGTACCAGGGGGCAATCAACTGTAAGAAGGCAGTGTTTCTGTCCAGGGAGATTGCTGCCAGGAGAAATTGACCAGCTATGCTTTTTCGGACTGTGGACAGGCTATTACATCCAGCCTGTCTACAGCTAAAAAAAGCAGTTTCTGAGGCCTTGTGCAATGAGTTTGCTCATTTTTCTAGGACAGGGTGTCCACCATCAGGCTGGGAATTCCACCAGTGAACCATGTCATGGCCAACAGTGGTCACCTGGATTGTCGACAAAGCACTCCGCCTGGTTGGGGAGAGTTTAAACCAGTGGAGGTGGCTGATGTCATTGAGGTAACCTCAAAACTGAAGCACTCATACTGTGAGCTGGACCCGGTGCCGACGCGTTTCTTAATGGGACGTGTCGACACTGTTGGCCCAGTGTTCACCTTGATTGTCCGGTGTTCCTTGTCAGAGGTCTCCCCAGATGCCTTGAAGGAGGCGCTGGTCTGGCCCCTTCTGAAGAAGTCATCATTGGACCCTGACATCAAGGCGAATTACTGATCGGTCTCCAACCTACCATTCTGGGGGAAGGTTGTGGAGAAGATTTGTGGCATTTGATATCCATGAGCCGCTCCAGTTGGGTTTTCATGCAGGACATTCAACAGAAACCACATTAGTTCGGGTGCTTAATGATCTCCTCAGAGTGAGGGATCGAGGTGAGGGGACAATTCTCATTTTACTCGATCTCTCCTCAGCTTTTGACATGGTGGACCATCCGACATACCTCTCAACCTCCTGCCTCATAAATCAGGGACAAGGCTTAAAAAAATCAGGGACAAAGGACCAAAATCAGGGACACATCTTTAAAATTAGAGATATCCACTCAGAAATCTGGTAGAATATGGGGCTTAGTGCAAAATGCATTTTCTAAAGAAAAAGAAGTCTGTAACTTTAATACTTGACATTATTTTGTGCTTAAAGCCCCCACTGTTTAGCCATGAAAACACACATTTTAGGAGGAACAGAGTAAAATTTTGAGGCAAAATCAGGGACATCCCTGAAAATCAGGGACAGTTGAGAGGTATGGACCATCGTGTGTCACTCGACCGCCTGAGGGACTTCAGTGGACTCACTGGCACTGTCATCCACTGTTTTGAGTCCTTTTTGACAAACAGAAGACAGAGGGTGGTGATGGGGAATTTCTCCTCATTCCTGAGCCTTCTGTCTTGTGGGGTACCTCAGGGTTCGGTCTTGTCACTGATGTTGTTTGCCGTGTATATGCTGCCCCTGGGTGAGATCATTAGGAGGTACAGCTTGGGGTTTCATTGTTATACCAATGATACTCAGCTGTACTTATCCTTTGCCCCTGGGACATCCAATGCAGTGGAAGTATTAAACAACTGTCTGGCTGAGATCAGTGACTGGATGGCCTCTCTCTGGTTGCTACTGAACCCTGATAAGACGGAGGTACTGGTGGTGGAGTCGAACAGGAGGCCTCTGGGGCAGATACTAGTTCTAGGGTCTGTCCCATTGATGGCCTCCTCTAAGGTGTACAGTCTTGGCATGGTGCTAGACAGCGGTTTGACAATGGAACATCAAGTGTCATCCGTTGTCAGGGTCAGTTTTGTCCATCTGAGAAACATTGCCAGGATTAACCACCTGATTCCGCCCCTGGATTTCCCTACTTTGGTGCATGCGTTTGTAACATCTAGGCTTGACTACTGTAATGCACTCTACCTCGGGGTCTCTGGAGGCACCCTCCGTCGACTTCAGCTGGTGCAGTACGCAGCTGCCAGGTTGTTGACTGGACAGTCGAGATACTGTCACGTCACCCTAGTGCTGCGGGAATTGCATTGGCTGCTGGTTCGATGGAGGGTGCTTTTTAAGGTGGGCTTTCTCACCTTTAAGGCTCCACATGGACCTTCTTACACCCGCTGCTTTGGTCCGCTCCCTGTGGTCCTCCTGGAGGGGCCTCCTGGCGATTCCCAGGATGAGGTTGAAAACAGCCAGCGATAGAGCTTTTAGCATCACCGGCCCTGTCCTGTGGAATTCGCTCCCACCATTGCTGAGGGAGGCCCCTTCAGTGGAGGCATTTAAAGCCCGCCTTAAGTGTTAACTGTTTAGCCAGACTTTCTCAGGTGCTGGATAAGAATATAGATTATCAGTCCCTTTTTAAAAGTAAAGAGGGTGATTATTTATATGCAGCATACTGCCTATTCTGACATGTGATTATTTATTAAATGGTGAGATATTTATATTTTTTTAAATTTCAATTTTTGTGTGTTTGTATGGTGCCTAGAGCCTCTGGGATTGGGCATCAGAAAAATAAAATTTGCCTTGCCTTGCCACTTCCAGGGAGTGTTAGATCCTCTGCCTGTGGCTTCGGGACTCAGTAATATTTTCAAACATTTCCCCTTATACTGCTCTGCCCCCCCCCCACATTTGACTGTATGCCCTTGAGTTCTACAAACATACACTAGCTAACCATCTATGTATATTCATCACTATCCATCTCTTTTAGCATCTGGGACATCTGTCTTAAAAAAAGAAAAGAAGGGTATTTGGCTATGTATAGTTCCTTTATGACATACTGTATCCCTAAGTGTTTTACGAGCCTAGAACAGGGCAACAGCCTTGGAGCATGCAGAGATAGGTTAGAAGGGAGGAAGCAAAGCCCACACAAAGCACAGTGTGGTTACATGACTTGTTCAAGTAAATGGCGAAGGCGGGATTCAATCCTGTGCCTCCAGATTTGTTGCACTACACTCTGGATACACTGAGCAGAATAACATTTTCTGTACAAATTTAGCTGTTAAAAGCAAATTGCATTTATGTACAATTTTCAGAGCTTGCTTATAGTTGCGTGTGAGCAGAAGTGACAAGTATAACTTGGTCTACACTTGGCTAGGATGCAGTGTGGTCTAGTGGTTAGAGCACCAGCTTGGGCACTAAAAGATCATAGGTTCAAAGCTCAGCAGAGACAAATAGTGTGTGACCATGGACATAGTGCTCCAGTCCACCCAGCTGTAGAACTGGGTAGCAGAAAGACCCCACTGGAAATTAGATGTTGCATCTCAGCAGGGATATCCGGGGTAAATAAACTGTAAATAAAAAAAAAAAAATTGCATCTAGTTAGTTTCCAAATGTAAAAAAAGTCCAACCTTTAAACATAGCTCCAGTGACATCTAGATGTGCCAGTGTTGCTTTTTGCACAGAAATAACTCAGAGTTACATTATGTCAAAGGCTTCTGAAAACCTTGCCCAGTCCTGCATCAAGTGACCATGGATATCACCGGTGTCCTGGTTAACCTTCCTGTTTTTTTTGTTTTTTTTTGTTTAACTTTCTTTATTCTTCTCTGGCCTAGGGATATTCGTCATCAGAGCCATTCTGATCTGTAATCACCCCACCCCACCCCATCACCTCGTCTTCTCCCAGGACTTACTACCAATAACGGATTCCTCAGCTTACCCCCCACGGCAGTGCCTCCTGTACAAAAACGAGGCAAGGACCCCAATGTATAGCTGGTTCCATGGTGCAGGCTTCTGAAAAAAACAAGCATGATGCACAAAGGAAGAAGTCTGCCCTCAGGAGCTAGCAAAATAGTAATTTGTTGTGCCATTATAGGCATATTACAGTGACAAGTGCAAATGCTGCTACAAAGTCTCCGACCCCCGCTTACCCTGTGCGCATTCAGAGCTGCTCTCTCCTTCTTCAGGGGGTGGAGCCTGTGAGTAAAACCAGGGCCTTTAAATGGGCCCCTAGCCAATCATAGGAGGGCAAAAATAATTTATTCATTATATAAAGATAATAGTTATTCACAACCCTGATTGTTCTCTTGCAAAGGAACATAGCTAGTAACAGTTTGCATTCCTGGAAATGGCAGGCTCCTCAAATGTGCCTCAGTGTTGCAATATAGTAAAAATACTCAATTTCTAGCAGTTCTAAAAACAAGGCAGTAATCGCGATGAATATTAAAAAGCAGTGATGGATGTCTGCCGGATCCTAAGGGAAAAGAACATGAGATGGAAGAGTCTGCCTTGGGTTGGCAGGTGCAGGGTCTATAGACACTCTGGGCCATCATCCCGCTCCAGGGAGGGTTTTACCTCTTAAGTGGAAGGCTATCCCTGAGGAAGATGCTTTTTCCTGGACATCTGGTAGTCCTGCACACAAAGCAAGCACATACGCTGCAATGACCAGCACCTACCCACTGAACACCCATTTTAGGTGGGAGTTACGTGGCACGCTGATGTGGTCATGAAGTAAGTGGTCCGAAAGCTAACCTCCACATTTGATAACAAGAAAAGACTGGCCTTTGCCGACGTTATGGGTAATAGTATTCGACTGTGCCCGTGTACATGTGCAGTTTTGCTGTATGCAGGCTTGGATCATTTTCAGCCACAGGTCCTGTATTGATATATAGCTTTGTAGATTGATATAGAATATGTGCGGGGCAGACAGCAACCAACCAGGGAGGCGAGGGTTAGTGCTGGTCACTGTCTGGTGGGAGGTTGGCACTGGGGGAGGAAGGGGGGGCAGGTGGTTACCAGTAGGGGGGAAGGACCTCTGGACACCAGGAAGGTTTCTAACAACCAAATGTGAATAGAATGAGGAAGGGTTGGGTACCACTAGCACCAGGAAGTTCATTTTACATTCACTGTGTCCACCATGGGGTCCAGAGGTGGGAAGATGCTACAAACACTGCCCTGTGCAATGCATTTGCACGTACAAAAGTGCAAAGTCGTTGCACAGAGATGCTAATAGCTACACAGGGGCATCTCAGCACATTGCATGACTTCTCCAGTCATCAGCATGCTGGCATTTGAAAACGGCATCCAGGAGAAAAGGCATTACTCATTTGGGACACACTATCCCCCTTTGCTCCCGGGTGTCTGTTGCCAGCAGGAGGCTGTGCAATGCAAACCATAGGTTCAGCATCATGCCTGACAGGCCTCACCCTGTGCCTGCTCCTTTGTGTAGGTATCACACGGCCCTGCACCAAGCAAGCTACAGGCCTGGTGTCACTCCATGTGGTTCTGCTACTTCATGTAGGGCCCACATGTGAAAAAATGTATAGGTGTAAGCTTTTATACATCTTTCTCAAAAAGTAAGGAAATTCATTGTAAAACTATGTTAATTCATTAGTTAGGACGATAAAGCCACAAAAATAAAGAAATGTAGTGTTAGGGTTTTCAACCCAAACTCTCACCCCCTCACCCATCCCTTACTGTCCAAACCCGAGGCCAAGCTACAAGTGTGGGACAGCGCCCCAAAGGTCTGCTGCAGACCCTAAGTGAAACAAGTTTCAGGTCCAGGATGTGACAGGGTGCAAAGTTACAGGTCAGGGGGTGTGTCCCACAGGTCTGCTGTTTTGCATACCTGTGTGAAGCAAGCTTTAGGTCTGGGGCTGTACCCAACAAGTGTGCTGTTTTGCATATCTGCATGAAGAAAGCTACAGGTTTGAGGCCATACACAATTGGGTATTCTCTTTTGACCCTGCCAAGCAAGCTGCAGGTCTGGAGTCATGCCACAAGTCTGCCACTCTGTGCACAGACCTTCATCAAATAACACACCTATGCACCCCAGACCCGTATCTGACAAGTGAAAAAACAAGTTGATTACTGTCAGGGGCATGGTATTGTCTCAGAACGTCTGATATTGTGATGTCTTGTTAAATTATTTATCTCTCTTTCTCCCCCCCCCCCCTCTCTCTTGCACGCTCTCCCAACTCTCTCTCCATCCCTTTGTCTCACCTCTTTCTTTTTTCACTGGCTCAATTATCTTCTCTTATTCCTTGTGATTCAAAGAAGACAAAACGCAGTTGGGAACATAGAACCATGATTCAAGGACAGGACACAGTTTAAAAGAAACAGACGTGATGACTTGAACAAACTGTCTTAAATTTTCTCCTTCTCGAACATTATGTTTTAGATGGGTTATTTTTACAATATTATAATTATTATGTTGTTTGTGTATGCCTCTTCCAGTCATCCCAGTCCCCAAGAGTAATGACTGGATTCGCACTGACTGCCCCTTCTTTCAATCACATAAGAGGTTGAATGAGCAGCAATTTGCACTGGATGACCCTTACTGTGCTGTGATCTCCATGCAGGCTTTCACTCTGCCGTGGCCACTGTGTGGGCTACCCCTGTGCCATAACCTCCATGTAAGTTCCTGCTGTGCCGTGGCCTCTGTGTGGATTTTTGCTGTGCTGTGGCCTCCGTGTGGGCTGTCACTGTGCTGTGGCCTCCATACAGGTTGTCTCTGTGCCATGGCTTCTGTGTGGGCTGTCATGCCTTTGCCTCTGTGTGTGCTGTTGCTATGCCCTTGGTCAACAGCTGGCTTCCACGTGGGCTGTCACTATGTAATGGCCTCCTTGCAGGCTTGCTGTGCCATGGTCTCCATGCTGGATGTCACTGTGTTATGGCCTCTATGTGTGCTGTTGCTGTGCCGTGGCCTCTGTGCAGGTTGTTTCTGTGATGTGGCCTCTGTGTGAGCTGTTGGTGTTCCTTGGCTTCTGCGTAGGCTGTTGCTATGCACTTGGTCACATGCAAGCTTGCTGTGCCATGGACTCTGTGTAGGCTGTCACTGTGCCATGGACTCCATGGTGGCTCACCATACCATGGCCTCTGTATGGGACATCACTGTGCCATGGCCTCTGTGTGGGCTGTCTCTGTGCCGTGGCCTCTATGTGACCTGTCATTGTGCCATGGTCTCCATGCAGGCTTGCTGTGCCATGGCCTCTATGTAGCTGTCGCTGTGCCATGGCCTCTGTGTGGGCTGTCTCTGTGCTGTGGCCTCTGTGTGGGCTGTCATTGTGCCATGGCATCCATGCAGGCTCGCTGTACCATGGCCTCTATGTGTGCTCTTTCTGTGCCATGGCTTATATGCAGGCTTGCTGTGTTGTGGTCTCCATGCTGGCTTGCTGTGCCATGGCCTCTGTGTGGGCTACCTCTGTGTCATGGCCTCTGTGTGGGCTGTCACCATGCCATGGTCTCTGTGTGGGCTGTCATTGTGCCATGGCATCCATGCAAGCTCGCTGTGCCATGGCCTTTGTGTGGGCTGTCACTGTTCCATGGCATCTGTTTGGGCTGTCTCCTGTGCCATGGCCTCTGTGTGGGCTGTCACTGTGCCGTGTCCTATGTATGGGCTGTTGCTGTGCCATGGACTCCATGCAGGTCTGCTGTGTCTTGGCCTCTGTGTGGGCTGCCTCTGTGCCGTGGTCTCTGTGTGGAGTGTCTCTGTGCCATGACCACCATGCAGACTCGCTGTGCTGTGGTCTCCATGTAGGCTCACTGTGCCATGGCCTCTGTATGGGATGTCACTGTGCCGTGGTTTCTGTGTGAGCTATCTCTGTGTCATGAGCTCCATGCAGGCTCACTGTGCCATGGCCTCTGTGTGGGCCATCTCTGTGCCATGGCCTCTGTGTGGGCCGTCTCTGTGCCATGGCCTCTGTGTGGGCTGTCTCTGTGCCATGGCCTCTGTGTATGCTGTTTCTGTACCATGACCTCCATGCAGGCTCGTTGTGCTATAGCCGTCATGCAGGATTGCTGTTCTGTTGCCGCCATGTGGGCTGTCACTGTGTTGTGGTCTCATGTGGGCTGTCACTGTGTTGTGGTCTCCATGTGGGCTATAGCTGTGTCATGGCCTCCCTGTGGGCTGTCACTGTGTTGTGGTCTCCATGCGGGCTATAACTGTGTCATGGCCTCCATGTGGGCTGTCACTGTATCATGGACTCCATCCCAGTTGGTGCTTTGCTAAGGCTTCTGTGGGGGCTGTAGCTGTACCATGGCCTCCGTGTGGGCTGTCACTGTGCCATGGCCTCCATACCAGTTGGCAGCATGCTGAGGCCTCTGTGGGACTGCCGCTGTGCTGAGGCATCTGTGGGAGCTGTCACTGTGCTGTAGCCTCCATGCAGGCTGTCGCTGTTCTGTGGCCACTGTAAGGACTGTCACTGTGCTGTAGCCTCTGCTCAGGCTGTCGCTGTGCCATGGCCACTGTAAGGACTGTCACTGTGCTGTAGCCTCCATGCAGGCTGTCGCTGTGCTGTGGCCACTGTAAGGACTGTCACTGTGCTGTAGCCTCTGCTCAGGCTGGTGCTTTGGCATGGCCTTCATGCATGCTATTGCTATTCCATGGCCTCCGATGTGATCTGTTACTGTACCAAGGCTCCCATGCAGGCTATAACTGTGCTGTGATCATGTGGACTGTCGCTGTGCCACTGTGCTGGTCCAATGTGTTTTGTT
The DNA here is from genome assembly GCA_016271365.2 of Neoceratodus forsteri. NCBI lineage: Eukaryota > Metazoa > Chordata > Ceratodontiformes > Ceratodontidae > Neoceratodus > Neoceratodus forsteri. Next base: position 88,381,550 of record JADMNL010000029.1, read on the forward strand.
ATGTTCTTTAAATTTCAGCAGGAATTTGACATGCAGTTCCTAAAGAAGCACCCTTATTCCAGCCCATCAGTAGGCCAGTGGGAAGAGGAGGAGGACTGAGCATCCCAGAGGACACTCCCCTCTGGGAAAGGCAGATTGTAAATCACACTACTATACCTCCACCTGAGTGATTACATGTGCCTGTACACCTGGGAACAAAGGGAAAAAAAACAAGGGATGGGAGAGGGTGTGGGTGTTGGTGTGTCAGACATGCCAGCACCTGAAGACACTGTCACATGCGCTTTCACAGGGTGGAAGTAAAAATAGAAATGGAGACAGCTGATTGGGCAGAGGATGTCTTATCCTACCCCCATATTCACCTTGGGACTCATTCTCTCCACCACTGGAAGGGTACCAGGGCACTAACACCTCAACTGCTGCTGGCTAGATATAGGCATCTGATGTGCTGAAGTTGGAAATCCACACTATGGGTAATCTGGGAATAGCATCAAGATCATGCTGGGGGCTGAGACATCAGCTGGGTGCTGCTGATGGATGGGACACTGAGGTCAGGATGGAGGCAGTTAGCAACAACCAAAGGAGATTCCAGTCTGTGAGGGGAAAGAGCAAAAAATATGCTAAAAAAAGCTGTCTTGTTTCTCCGTTCTTTCTTTCTTTCTTTCTTTCTCTCTCTCTCCCCCTCCCTCTTTCTTTCTGTCTCCCCCTCCTTCTCCTCCTTCCTTCCTTCCTTTGTAACTAGGAGAACACTCATGTCCAAGAGCATCTTGGGGAGGGTACGTGATAGAATACATCAGCTAGACAAAAGGAAAAATTCCATCTTACTTACTGTAATTTCCTTTTCTGTTAGCTCTAACGTTGTCAATAAGGAAGGTAATTAATATATATGGGGTAATGTGCTCCCCCCTGGGGTAGTGGTATAGCTCCAAAGCTGTGACCTCAACACATGCACAAGGGACACATGGTACATTCCAGCTGTCTTCCACCTCAGCTCACTTCTGTCAACGCAGTACACAAACACAAACTGCTATTAACTACTATTAATTAACTATTAATGGGAAGGCTTTAAGCCCGAGGTTTGATAGGCGGAGCAACAACGTCACTCCCCCATCGGGCTTAAAAGGTCATACATCCTGGGCCTCACCAGGATTCATTTTTTGTTGCCCACCATCCACCCCCCCTCCTCCAGTGGCTCGTCTCTCTTACCCATGGGCTTCTTCCTAACCTACCTTTAGCTGACACATTCATTCCCACGGCACCTGTAGGGGGGACCCTCCTCTAGGGTTCCTTGTGTCGTACCCCTATAGGGTGGTATATCCCATGGATAGAGAGGAGGAAAGCCACAAAGCAAATCAAGTTACACAAGCATCATCTCATATCATCTCATCCAGTTGTGTAAGCACATTGAACTACTATTAATACCACAACCCTGGTTGAACCCTTGCATAAACATATTCCAGAAAAAACACAGAGGAATGGAAAATGCAGGACAATCTGTGTTGAAGAACAGGATCTCCAGTGAATATGTCTGACTGCCATTCGTGGACTCCAACACTGTATACCAGGTTCACTATCGGATCTCATGATCTTCTACTCCCAAATCAATGAGAAAATTTTGATAAAAGGGATATAACGGAATGTACATAACTGGTGGGCACACATCAGGCTCCCCAGACAAACATAACCTCATACGTCGCACCTTGAAATCTATGGTTCATTGCATAAACCAAAAAGCATTGTACAAAAGCGTCCAGATACAGCGAATCAATCCTAAACCATGAAAGCGCACAGTAAGTGACCTACAATACAAAATCTATATGGGACAATATTCTCCAGATGAACAGACGGCTCAAGGGAGAGGCCACACTGATAATGTTGGAGCTAACAAAAGGAAATGATGCTAAGTCTGATGGAATTTCTCCTTTCTGCATCGCTCCACATTGACAATGGGGAAGGCATATGGGTTTTAAAAAGCAGTACCCATCTTCTAAGTAGAGCGGGGGACAATACTGCCCCATATAATTTTCTAACAGACAACTACTGGATTCATCTGATAACTACTGCTTGTCAAACTGAGTACTAGACTGCTGTGTCCGCAGAGGTCATGGGATAGCCCCTTTAGGGGCTTGGAAAAAGAAAGATTAAGAGGCTACATTACCAATTGCCAAATTCTGCTGCAAACTTGGTCTTCTCAGCCTAGGATGCCATGAGTACCCTGAAAGGAGAGAAAACTGTCTTGAGCAGACCAGTAACCACTATCCCCTGTAGAGGCTTGGAAAATGTAGGCTACATTAACAATTGCTAAAGTCTTTGCCACCCTTGCTGCTCAGAGCAGGGACACTAGAAAAGAACTGAGAGGACAACTAAAAGGAATTTTTCGTCCCATTAATTACTGCACCTTTCCCTGACCTCAGAGGAATGCATTCTCCTGTTTCAGTGCCTTATTGGGTGGAATATCCAACTTAGGAGAAAACAAGCATATATAGTTCTCCACTCTCCTGGTCATGACACTATTGCCTTGAAGGACTATGGTGGAGCTACTGGTGACAACCACCTACAAAAAAAACATCAGAGATATGTAAGATCATAGCCTTCAGGGTCCTAGTACCCTGGTCTGACCAACATGAGAAAAACATTTAACACTCCAAGCAGAGGCCACTGAGATGAACCTCTCCTAGGCAACATTAGAAGGGTACCTCTGTGGTCATGAACCCCTGCTTCTGGGTCTCCTCCTCCCGGGGAGCCAGGCTGCTAACCTTGTACATAGTTATATTAACCAGGACTGAAAAACCAAGTTTTTCATTCCCACTCTGATGCTGTCAAAGGAAACCTCCTTCTAATCCCTTTCCATACAACTTTTTACCACCGCGGCAACCCCACAGCTGGCCCCACTTCCCCCAGCCTGCACTCATTTTTCCACAGCTTACCTGAAACCAGTCCCCCACAGCTTCCCTCCCTGGGGCAGGGTAGGAGGGGGAAGGTCATCCCCCCCAGATAAATAATCCAGATTCTCTTCAGGTGCCCCAGGTAGTGGCACAGGGTCTGAGAAGTGTGCAAAGTGGTGGTCAGCCATTGGATCCCTTTTTCCATTTTCTGCCCTACCTCCCTCACCATGGCAGGGGGGTGCACACACCCTGCTGAACTGCAGCCCCTCCCTTTAAGTCATTTATCTGCCTGCACTGCTAACGGGCCTCCACCCAGTGGCAGGCAAAGGCACAGCTGACTGGCCACCCTTCCCAGTACAGGAGAGCTGTTCCTGGGACGCTCAATCCTCTTGCACCCCACCGACCCCTGGCAACTCGTGCTCATCCTTGAACATGGGTCACCGGTGTGGGAGGAGGTGAAGCATTGAATGCCTCAGTCCTCCAGGCCACTGGGGCTGGCTAGCTTCTTCTGATCCCTTTATCCTTGACAGATGCTGGACATTAAGCAGGTATAGTTGATGAAGTTCCACTGCCAGGGCATGCATCTACTGCCTCCTCCCCCGGCTGCTGGAATCGACGGACGTAACCCAACATCTGAAAGACTTCATATGATCGAATAGTTCAACCTGCATCAGACCGACCTTCTGCTCTACAGTCCAAAAATACTCCCAGGATTATGGCACACCCTTCCCTGGGTGTACATAGTCACGGCCTAGAATGGCTGTGTGACAAGCTGTTCTCCCACAGAAGAAAGTACAGCTAGGCAGTGATTGGCCTTACTGCTGTCCAGAACCTTGATCTGGATACTAGGATGTTGATGGTCCTTGTCTGCTGTACCCAAATCTGGTCTAGGAAAGCCCTCCCCGCCCCCACCAAGCAGCTAACTGGCTGTAAATGGAGTTCACATCAGTGCAGAAGAGGCTTTGAGTTGAGCCTCCTGAAAACTAGCTTGAAAGTCTCCTAGCACGCATTCCAGGGTAAGACAGGCCTAAACATCCAAATCACAATCTGGAGAGCCTTCAGGCCAGTATTACACTGACAGGGGCCACACCAGCAGCCGTCTGTCCCTGGTGGTCCTATGCATACACTGGTCCATGGCGCCAGTTCTCTGGCTGCTCACAAGGCTGAACGTGTACCAACTGACAGGTTGCCGCTGACATGTCTGAAAGAGTACCAGCTGACTTGTGCCTCAGACACTGAGATCCCCAGGCTAGTTCTCCTACCTGGCAGAGGATATGAAAAAATATTCTGACTGTTCAGCGGAAAAAAAAACAGCATCTCAACCTCTACAATCAAGGTAGGGGCACTTCCCCATGCTGCTTGCTCAATTCAACATCTTTCCACCCTGACCTCCTGATGACTAATATTCCCTTGCCTTAAACAGTAAGAAAAAAAATATTCCAACTGTCCAGCGGAAAAACCCTGGTATTTCAACCTCTGCAACTGAGGCAGAGCCCCGACATTGCAACCTCTTTGATCAAGGTAGGGGTACTGACTGGATCATCTCTTGACCATTATGTACTGGACAGCCCATTCTAAAGGGACAAAACCAAAACAGGCTGAAAACCTTACATCCTTCTAACGACTAGTTAGGGTTGCTTGCATGTGGTGGAGTTGCTGCCCAGAAAGGCGCATGAACCTTGCGCACCGTGGATAGCTGCTGCTTCCACCTGAACCTGCACCTGCAGCGTGCTGGTAAGTGAAGCCCCCCCGTACTAAGAGTACCTTCCACCACTGACTGGGGCTTGAAAATGGTCAAGCCTCACTCGCTATGCTGTTCTGGACAAGGAGGCAGTCCCATGGTGCAGCCATCTTTCACCTGGGTGTCACAGTAGAGAAGGCAGAGCAAGCCAACATATGCAGAAGCAACAGCCTAAGGATGAAGGACATGCTCGTGAGGCCCCAAGGGAAAACTCAGAGGAGATACCTTGTTCGCAGATGCTGTAATTGAAGTGCAGATCTGGCTCATGCCCTGTTGCCTATGTCCTGAGTATCTGACAGGCAGCATGGCTCTATAAGGTAAGGCAGAACACCCCACGGCTCTGCATATACCTCATCTGGCACCAGAGTACACTTAGTACATCACAAATAAAATGAATCCTCTAGGTAGTACAACAGCATCGTTTAGTCCAGGGAGACTGTAACATGGCCACCCTGACCCTTTTCAGATCATATACACAGTGATGGGAGGCTATAAATAACATTATGAAATGAGTAGAAAGAATGCTGAATTCTGATTGGCTGAGAGGTGCTGTCAGCTGGGCCATTATCCCAGCACAACCACCCAACTGAAAGTATCATGTTTAAAAATGCATAAAATGTACTAAAAATGACCCATTTCATAATTGCAATAAGGCACGCCAGAGGGTGTGTTATGGTGGACTAACGGCCCATCTCGAGTGGTGGAAGCCCTCGGCTATGCCTCGTGCTTCAACCCACCCTGAGATGGGCCATTATCCCATCATAACTCACCCCCTGTCATGCCTTATTGCTTAATTAACTTACTGTCCAAATACAAAAGAAAACTACAAAAAGAGAGAAGGCCAATCACACCCTGGCAGTCGCTGGAGGGAGGGAAAAATAAAATCTAGAGAATACTGGATGGGCAACTATGCACAACCAGTGTGTTCTGCCACAGAGAGGTTTCGATTCCCTCTGACCTCAAGAGCAAAGCTCGAGGGGTCCATGGGAATCAGGACCCTGAGGTGACAGAACACACTGGTTGTGCATCGAGTTGCTCATCCTGTATTTTTTATAGTGTGTAGTATTGTGTGAAATGTGGGCATTGTGTGTTTTTCACAATAAAACTGGCTTGTGAAGTCTCTAGAGTTTCTAGAATGATGTTCTACCACAGAATTGGACAGAGGAAAGCAATTATAGTGTATGGTGGAATGCTGTTGAGCATGGAAATCCATGCTTAGAACAGCGCTGCTGTGTTGTCTTGGCTATGTCATGGATGTTGTTATGCTGCATTGAGTATGTCACCAGTGCAGCATAACAACATTGAACGTAGTTACGCATGTGTGATAAAGGGGCCAGTGGTGAGAGAATGAATGGAAATTACTGGTGCCGGAGCAACGAACCACAGTAAGGACATTTAAAATTATTTTGGAAACAGTGTTTGCCAGGAATGAGTGCCCATACACTATCAAAGATTGTGTATGAGCACTCACGCACAGACAAGCTTATTTTCTGATCTCGTGGTTTCCGTGGTAATGAGACCTCTCGAGCTGCAGCTCGAGAGGTCTCTTGCCACCATGGAAACCACTCGATCAGAAAATAACCTTGTTGTGTATGAGTGCTCATACACAATCCTCTATATGTAGCAGCATTCCAATTTGTTCAGCTGCAGTAGTGACATCACTGCTGCAGCAGAACAACATAATGATGTCACTACTCCAGCAGAACAAGCATATTCCAGGCATGGAATTCCAAGCATAACAGCATTCCACTATACACTATATAGAGAATAATGCATATGTAGGGAGTTGATATGGAGTTTTTCACATCTGGTTGTGTGATAATATGTAAACCTTGGAGAGCGTAAGCTCGAGAGGTTTTACTATTATCACACAAACGTAGGGTGTGTGAAAAACCCATTTCTACCCCTACATATGTTTTATTTTTATAATAACTGCACTAAAAAAATTCCATAGAAGAATTACCGCTATAAGGAGACGCTTAGGTTAACGCCATATTTTTCGTAGGCACGCCTTGCGCTTATTCAAGGACTGACATCCCATAATGTGCTAGCGTGGGGCATGCCTACTAGTAAGGAAGTATGAGCATTTTGGCCGTGGGTCTCCGTGTTGGTTTTACGAGTGATACTACAAGAAATATCTGACATAATAAATGCTGCACACCTACAGATCTCTAAACTGGAGGGTAAGCTACAGAATTCATTTAAAATGATTACGCTTTCTCATTTGGATCTGTAAGTTATGGAGGTTATGCTATGAGTTTGAATCTGTTTACTCTGGAATGCGAGTGCTGCAGGCTTCTTGAAGTGAAATCGTAAAAGTCGATCAACTCCGAGTTGCATCAACCCGCGGGTTGATACGATTTTTTACAGTACTCGAAAACGGATTGATAACAGGGGTCACCAGTGATTATAGCAGAATAACATACTAACTGTCTGACTGAGCACACTCCAAGATAAAAAAAAAATACTTACCTGAGGCACCAAGCTAGATAGTTTATTATTTGAAGACCTATTGTAAAATAACACCCTACGAGGCATGTGATCTCCATCCATCCAGGCTCTCGAAGCACTGGAAGTAGAAGTTAACAGGTTATTGAATTTGAAAGCCTCAGCTCAACATGCATGATTTCTAAACCCTAAACAATAAATAACAACATGTAACTCTTCGAGAGGGTTATCTCCATGCTGCCACCCCTGTCATGGTACAGCTGAAACTGGGGTGCAAGGCAGCTGGAATGTACCATGTATCTTGAGGTACGTGATGAGGTCGCAGCTTTGGAGCAGTATCACTATCTCAGTGGGGGAACACATGAACCCATATGTATTACTTACCTTCCCTATTGACAATGTGGAGCGGAACAGAAAACAAAAATGCTGTACCAGTATAAATACAGTCCAAACGATACAAGTTAGTGCACATGGAAAATGGTACAGAACTAAAAAGGCATAACAACTATGGTACCATTCTAAGTAATGAATAAACAACATAAATAATATAGACAGACAATGCAAATAAGCAAAGTGCACAGTAGCTGGGTTGGGAAAGAAATAGGAGACCAGGGCAAATTATAATAAGTGGAAGTTAAAAACATTAAATCCATCCTGGCTAGGACTGCATGTAAAATGCTTTATCTTTAACTAAATTCTGTTTTTCGTGGAGATGATCAGGCTCTGATTATTTTTGGAGAATTGGAGAGGGTGATCATTTAATGAAATAATATGAACGACCAGCAGCTGTTCTATTCTGCGTTTGGGGTTGCCCCCCCCCCGCATGGGCTTTGATTACTAGGTCAAGTGAAACACCAGGACATTCCTCTCAAATCAGACTCAGTTATTGAAGTCCCAGCCTCTTCCAGTATGGGTCTCTGTGGGTAATGGTGTAGGAAGGCTGATGTAAGAGGAGCTCCGATCTACTGCATTACCAGCCTTTCCCAGCAGGTGTTACTGGCTGGAGGCGGGGGGAGTTGCTCACAGCTACTGCATTACCAGTCTTTCCCAGCAGGGGTCACTGCAGGTAGCGGTGCTGGAGGGGGCACTGGCACTGGAGGAGTTCACAGCTGCTGTAGTACCAGCTACTTCCAGCAGAGGTTGCTACAGGCATTGGTGTAGGATCATTGACAGTGCAACAGTTCATAGCTACTGTAGTCATACCTCTCAGTCTCCCTCATAACAAATCAGGGACAAGGCTTAAAATGATCAGGGACAAATAACCAAAATTAGGGACATATCTGAAAAAAATGTAATATTAGTTCCAAAAGCTATGTGCAACATTCTTGTTAGTGTAAACAGCATTTTCTTAATGAGAACTAGATTGTAACACCAATGACTGGCATTATTTTGTGATTCAAATCCCTACTCTTCAGTGACAGAAATGCCAAATTGAGGAGGGACAGAAGAAATTTCTGAGCCAACATCAGGGAAATCCCTGAAAATCAGGGACACTTGAGAGGTATGTAGTACCAGCAAGGGTCACTACACATAGATATTCATGATCACTGACTGTGGGAGATTGCTCACAGCTGCTGCAGTACCAGCGTCTCCCAGCTGGAGTCACTATAGATAATGGTATAGACGCAGTGGCTGTGTGTCTGGGGGGGGGGTAGCTCACAGTTACTGTAGTACCGGTCTCTCCCAGCAGGGTTACCTGCAGATAGTGGTGCAGGACCACTGGCTGTGGGAAGTCACTCACAGTTACTGTTGTACCAGTCACTCTCAGCAGGGGTCACTGAAGACAATGGTGTAGCAGCACTGGCTGTGAAAGAGCTCACAGCTGCTGCAGTACCAGTCACTCTCAGCAGGGGTGCTGCAAACAACAGTGTAGGGCGGCAGTGTTTTGAGGGGTGCTCACAGCTACTCCAGCCTCGGCATGAGCTACTGTAGACAGTGGGACAGTGTAATATTTGTAAATATTTAATTTATTTTTGTTCACTAGGTAAGCGGGCCAGGCAAGTGACTGCCTGTGCTCAGGAATGAACTAGGAGAGTTACAATATGTTAAGCGGTTGAATGACAGTACAGATAATGGTAATATGAGTGCCAGGGTATTACTACACTCCAAGATTGTCGCCTCACATATCCTTCAGGTGACAGGTTCAGTTTGCAGTTCTGAGACACTAAGGATGCAAGAGACAGCACTCTTTAAAAGGGGTGTAGCGGTGCCTCTTTGTCCCAGTGAATATTTTATAAACTGTACAATTTATAAATTATTAATAAATGTCAGAATCAGAATTTAACAACTTCCCAGCACAGTGGCAGAGCTGCGTTCGACGTTGATGATGGATTTGAGAAGGAGTATGGGATGTTAGAGAACCAAAGGGAAGAAAAGGATCAAGCACTCTAGAGGGCACTCTCCTTCTCTGGGGAGGGGTCTCGATGATCTTTGCCATAACACTGTCACATGGGGAACCACAGGCAGGAGTGCAGGCAGGGGAAATGGGGAAGGGGGTATTGGCAGGCTCTGCGTGCATGTATGTTCTCTGGAGCCCTCAGCAGCAGCAGCATCCTGGTGGGGGGGATGGAAACACTCTGCAGAATAACCAGCTCACTTGGGTCCAGCAGCATCTTCTATCGCTTTTGATTTGCCAGTGCTCTGGAGGCGTTCCCTGACCCTCTGGGCTTACTGTGGGGTACAAGCCTTGAAGCTGGAAGGAGGGATCCAGGCTGGAATGACAGATGGAGGGGAAGGTGACACTTGAGGCAGATGGGGACATGGGCAGTGAGCGAGGGAAAAAAAGGACATATATAAAAAAAAATTAATTCCACTCCCTTAAAAAGTGAAACAATCCACTTTTTCAAAAGACTCACACATGAGGCCCTTTTGCGGTCGTATGCAGGCACATTAAATCTCTGCTCTGTCTGGCAGTCACTGAGAATGCTGTGTAATATTGTCTGTTTTTATTAGGGGGCGGAGGGGGAAGGCTAGGACCCTGGATGGGCAGTAGGTCCCAAGGTTAGCAGATAGGGAACTCGGGCAGACTGGATCAGCCATTGGTCCTGGCCAAATTTCCCTCATTCAATAAAAATACCACCAACAGCTTAATCTGGTTCAAGGTCAGTTGTATTCATCTGTATCCCCCTCCCCCGGGTCGTGCCTGAAAATAGGCAGGATTTGTCTAGTGCACTTACCCGGTCAACAAAAGCTAAATAAATAAACAAATAAATTGGTCTTTTTTCGCCGGTCATTGTCTATGTTGCTGTGTTTCTATAAACTACATTACATGTCAGAGATGTTCAGCCAAAGCTCTCTGCTGTCATCTGTTGGTGAGTGGCAAAACTACACATGCAATATGTAACACAATAACCGTCATTTACAACTGTAAGGGACTCTAGGTCATATAAGTGACAGAAGGGTCTAAAAAGAGGTAGGGCCAAGGATGTAAGCATAAAATTCTCTCCTCCCTTCCCCAGTTGAGTGGGTTCACCCACACCCTCATTTTGTTCTTAGTCAAATATGTAAAATGTGCCGTAAAAGCGCACACTTAACGTCTGACAATGCCCAGATGGGCTGCTATCTTTGTACAGCTCCTAGTGCCTGTGTCATGCTTTGTATTATTTGACCTGTTGAATGTTACCTTTTGTTCACTTTGTATTGCCAAAACGGTACTTATGTTACTCATTCTGTTTTGTTAGGTCACTGAATCAATATTGTCCAGCCTTTGTTAATCAGTTTTTAATACTGTCTTTGACATGATGCAAACAAATTGTTATTCTGACAAGGAACCTTTGTAAATGAGCATTTCTGCTCAAAGGTGTATTTCCAAACTTTGAAATAAATAAATAAATAAATAATTTGTGGAGTAACACCCTATCGCCACCAGCACCCCCACCAACTGACAGCATCACACTCTGCCTAGTTCCTTGATGCTGCCCCGCCTGGCCCTTCCTTTTCATTGAAAAAGTTTGCCCACTGTGCCTTAACTCAGCCCACCCTCATCAACACTACTCAGGGCTTCACTTTTCAAATTTCTGCTGACAGCTGCGAGCCACAAAGGGAGTGATTAGAAAGTAACACTGCTTACTGCACATGCTCCATTTAAAGGCACAGTCCTCCCTAGTAATAAATTAACATGATTGAAAAACTGATAGGGCCATGACCACAGTGGCCCCCAATGTTCCGGCACCTATGTTCTAGGTTCATGCCTCACCCCCAATTCATAAGCAGGGCTGAATAAATATGTTATATAAACAGGTCCTAATTTATAAGGTTTTCCCTACCCACACTATCACCCAGGTTGTGTGGGGATTCCTTTGGTAAGCAGAAACATGTCCAGGCTAGCCTTGAGTGCCTGCAGTGTCTTCATGTCCACTGTCTCTGCAAGTATGTTCACCACCTTCTGGGAGACAGAGTGCCTCCTATTGTTACCCCCTCAATTTACCGCTTATGGGCGTGTCTCGATGGAGGACACCAGATCAAACATCTGTCTGTCCACTTTTGTCAGTTCCCTTAAGTATGCAGAAGACTGTGAATATGTCTCCTCTCAGACTCCTTTCTTTTTTTCCTTTTGTTGGTTCTTTCTCTCCCCATCCAGGAATGGCTCTATTTCCTTCACACCTCCCCCCAGTCCTGTGGTCCTGGCTTCCCTTGGGACTTACCTAGCCTTATTCCTGCAGCTTACCCGCTGCAGCAGGGTGACGGGGAGTGCACTTGACCTGCCTCACCAAGATCCAGTAGCCAGGCCCGAGTCATTGGGGTGCGGGCCTTAGAGGGGCAGTGGTCATCCACGCCAGTCAGGACCATTTTTGCCCTTCTATGCCTCCCTCCTCCTCCCCATGTGGTACAGAGGAGTGGCGTTCAATGTCAGTGGCACCACCAAGCACGTTCCCGTGTGTGATGTGTCGGATGTCTGCCACTCCTCCACTGCCCAGTGCACTTGTCCCATGGCCTCCACCAGGGGGCAGTGTTATTCTGCGTGGTGCACCACTCCCTCCCCAGAAGACAGCAGTCCCTTGGATGCTCGGTCCCTCCCCCCCAGTCGATCTCCCAATAACTCAAGTGCATTCCTGACCCCGAGTCATCTGTGCCGCAAGTGTTAGTGCTACTGCTGTGCTGGCAGGCCAGCCTCTGCCTTCTTTTCTCCAGCGTGAACATATTAAGGGCCTCCGGTCTCTCCTCCTACATCTTGTTCATCAACCTTTGGCTTATTTACTGGAGTGGCAAAATCTACTGAGGGTGTTCGAGGGTTAAAACACAATATTTTAACATATTTATTCATTCCATGTATCAGCATTTTTTGGCTGGGACTTTCTGTTCTGTTTCAGAGTTCTTCAGGCTGATCGTCTCTAATCAGAAAAGCTAAAAATTCTATTTACCGTTCTCCCCTTTCTATAATGTTTCTAATAGATCATTCCTGTTCCAGCCTGTCTCATCCGCTCCCTCGGTTAATTGCATTCTAGCCCCTGGATGCAGGCAGGGAAAACACACACTCACACAGCTGTTGGAAGCTGTGTCAGGCAAGACTGCCCCAACTGTGTGATTGAAAGGGCTGCCTCGGGCAGCTCATATGAAAGAGATTCAGCAGTGTGCTTTTGTATTGTAGCCCGCCCCCACCACACACACACACACATGACTGATATAGCCAACACAGTGTTAATCCACTTATCTATTGACAAACATGTCAGCCTTGCTGCAGGGGGACTTTTGGGGGTGGGGGTGTTGCTACCTATCGCATCTACTCTTGCTGCAGAGGGACTTGATGATGGAGGGGAGGGTTGCTACCTATTGCGTCTGCTCTTTCTCCAGGTTCTCTCTGAGTTCTCTTCTTGCAGTGTTCTGTTACACAGGCTGAGCTAGGCTGTGCATGGGGACTGACCATGAGGTACATGAGTTCCCTCTTGCTGTGTAGGGGATTTATGAGACTTGTAAAGCACACAAGGCAGTCACAAAGGAATCACTTACACTGAATATAGACCCACCTGGAGCAGAATGATGGGGGGACTGTTGGTTTCACTGCACTGAGCTTGCTGTTTTAGCACAGCTGAAGCTTAATTACTGAACTTGCAACTTTAACGCAGCAAAGAAGCTCTGCAGTAGGCAGCCTTGCCACAGATGTTTACTAACCATACAGGCCGCTGCTATACTAAAAACACCAACAAATGTTGCAGTTACATTTTGGGAGCTACAGGGACCACCCCATCCTTAAACAGAGCTCTCGGCTGGCCCAGTGGCGCTGAGGGTTGAGGTGCTGAACACCACAACTCACACCACGCTGGCGACCCGAGTTCGGGAACGAGCCCAGGGCACCGGGGGTCAGCAGGGGAGTGAAGAGATTGAGCATCCGGTGGACTGCTGTCTCTTCCCGGTGAGGAACAGGGGAAGTGACCGTTGAAGGAGCGACCTCTGGTGGTGGCTGGAGGTAGCCCAAAGTAGCGTTGTGGCATATGCCTGGGGGTGGAGCCGCGGCAGTACATTGCCTTGACAACCAGGCTCCACAGGGGAAATTTACTAGTAAAAACACCCTCCCCTCCTCCCTCCGATAAGCGAAGGTGCCTCCCACCCAAGGACCACACTCCCAGAAGTCGGACGTGGCTCTCTCCTCGGCCCTCCTTCACCCCAGCCCGGAGCTCAATACTATAAAAAGGGCACTCCTGGCAGGCGGCCTTCCCCAGAGGGTAGATCTGGGGTGCCGGGGGAGTGGAGACGAGTCAGGTCATGCAGGAGGTAGAGTCCATGAGCTGAAGGGCTGAGAGAGTTCGGTGGGACAAAATAGAGTTTGAAAAAAAAGAGCTCTGTGTGCCTGGGGATCCTTGGCTTCCTGTGTGTCTGTGATGATGCAGTAGAATTGGACAATGCTCAGTAGGTGGGTTGGAATCCCAGTTCTCCTGTGTGTCTATGATGATGCTGTAGTGCTGACAGTTCTCAGTAGCTGGGTTTGAATCCCAGTTCCACCGTGTGTTTGTGCTGATGATGACTGGACAGTGCTCAGAAAGTGGGCTTGAATCCTGGTTCCCTGGTGTGTTTGTGCTGATGCTGCAGCATGGGACAGTGCTCAGAATGTGAGTTTGAATCCCAGTTCCCCAGTGTGTTTGTGCTGATGCTGTAGTACTGGACAGTGCTCAGTAGGTGGGTTTGTGTGAAGCAAATAAACAAAGCAAAATGAAAGAAAAAGCCACTATGGTTCTCAAAAGAGGTGACGGGGAAGGTTATGGAGAAAAAGATAGCATTTAGGAAATATAAGAAAACACAGAAGGAGCAGGACTGAGAACTGTACCAGTTAAGGCAGAAGGAAGCAGGGAAGGTAGTCAGAATAGCAAAGGGACAAACTGAGGAAAAGATAGTCAACTTGGTTAAGAAGGAGGATAAAGCCTTTTATATGTACATTAGGGAGCGTAAAAAGACCAAAGGACGGATAGTGAGGCTGAATAGAATGGACGGTGGGTGGGCAGAGAGGGACAGTGAAAAATCAGGGATACTGAATGAATACTTCTGCTCAGTATTCACAAAAGGGGAGGTACCTAATCCAATTAACAGAAGCACTCTGGATAGGGGGATCAATCCCAGTCCTTTCATAGAAGAAAGGGTTCTGAAAGAACTCCTAAAACTGAAGGTGGACAAAGCAATGGGGCCTGATGGGATTCACCCCAGAATTCTAAAAGAATTAAGGGGGAGAACTAGTGAAACCACTGACTACCTTTTTTAACAAATCATGGGAGGATGGTGTAGCGCCTGAGGACTGGAGGGGGGCAGATGTGATTCCCCTTCACAAAAGTGGGAGCAAGACAGAGGCAGGAAACTACAGACCTGTCAGTTTGACCTCTGTGGTAGGGAACATTATGGAATCACTTCTGAAGGAAAGAATTGTTAAGTACATAGAGGCCAGTGGGGCACAGGACCCAAGGCAGCATGGATTCACAGCGGGGAAGGTCATGTCAGACGATTCTAATCGATTTCTTTGACTGGGTGACCAAAGTAGTAGACCAGGAAGGGGCTGTGGACATGGCCTACCTAGACTTTAGCAAGGCATTTGACACAGTCCCACACAAAAGATTAATAAACAAATTAGCCAGCCTGGGAGTGGGTCCCAGGGTGGTAGCCTGGGTAAAACATTGGCTGGACAACAGGACACAGAAGATAATTTTAAATGAGTCCACTCTGAAGAAAGAAGGGTTACTAGTGGAGTACCACAGGGTTCAGTACTGGGTCCAGTCCTTTTTAATGTCTTTATAAGTGACATTGCAGAGGGACTAGAAGGAAAAGTATGCCTCTGCATGTAACCCCTAGATGGCGCTATCCCAGGGGCTACTACCCCTGCCTGATTTGCCACTAACAGGTTGAGGGGCCTGGATCCAATGGCGGGTGCCTCCACCCAGAGGTCAGGGTTTGTAATAGTTAAACTAACTTGTCACAGCCCTCTGGGACACTGCAACCCCTTTCTTCCCACTAGTGGCCCACACAATATATCAGAATTACCTTCACAGTATACACTTACCCCCAGGTCTGGTTCCGCACTGGGACCTCCTGTGAAATGAGAACAGTGCAACAATCACAGTACAGTACTTTAACATAGACAAATACCTCAGGCAGTATAACTTTGCTGAAACAAGCAGCTCTGATTTATTTAGGGGCTATAACAAGGACAGGGGAAATCAGGTTAATTAGCTTATCACTCTAATAATCTACCTATGGCTCTGTGCACAGGCCTATCCCTATAGTTACTGTCCCTGGGTACCCAAGCCCTAGTGGCTAGTCCAAACCGTGGCAGCTGGTAGGGCCCTTTCACACAGAGAAAGGAGAATTAAACAGTCAGCAGTACAGTAATTCCATTTGGATTTAATGTGGCAATTCAACAGGAGCGACCCTGAATTAGTACTCACGCACTCCAAATAAGATAGGGTCCTTCAATGTCAGCAGGGCTCACTTGAGGTACACAAACCTCTTCACACATCCATATAAAAGAAAGCACTATACCAGGCAGGCTGCATCTGTATCCCGATCGCACTACTGCACAATACCCGGAGAACACACAGCAGATTCAGTTCCTGACAGACAGAGTGCAATTTTCAGCAATTCCTCCAGTCTTCTACAGGGTGAGCCTGGTTTCTACTCTTCAGAGATCCTTTGATTCTTTCACAGGACGGATTCAGTCCCAACAAGCTGCAGACCGAACTCTGGGCCTTACACACGTTTTTGACTAAAACTGCACACTGAAAAGCACAGGGCCCTTCCTTCTTCACTGCCAAAGCTCAACTGAAACTCCAACTGACAAACTGGGCACTTCCTTGAGTTCCTCCCAGTTCTTGACTGGATTGGCTGTCACCACAATAGACTGCTGCTGTTGGTCCAAAAGGCACTGAAGTCTAAACTACATCTCCCAGAGTCACTGCCCATACAATCCTCTTGTGGCTGGCTCAGATTATGAGTCCAAGTTCTGATTCGTCCAAGGCACCATTTTAGAGCTAGCTTACCCCACACTGATTGGTCCAGTTCAGCAGTTCAAAACTAGAATGGGAACTAGCAGACACAGTTCTGACTGCAAAGAAAGCAGGTTAGACAAACTGTAATTTCATTATTACTCTAAATAATTTCTGGCAAACAGTTACATCTTTCAGATAGGTTCCCTTTGCACCCTAGTGACTGCAAAATGAAGTGAATTGGCAGCAGCTTGAGTGGTACTCAGAGAAGCACACAGTCCCCCATACAAACTAATTATGTCTGCAAGCAGACAGCTCTTAAAGAGACAGTACCAGAGGCTCTAAAAACACTCACTGATAAATGGCTTAAATGCCAAACACCATTCAGGCTTGGAGCATTCAAGCAAGCTCCTGGAAGTCTTTTGGGAACCCCCATTTGCAGGGGGGTTACATGCAGATGACACAAAGATCTGCAACAGGGTTGATACAGAAGGGGGGGTGGAAAGGATGAGAAGGAACTTGGCAAGGTTGGAGGAATGGTCAGAAGTATGGCAGCTTGGATTCAATGCAAAGAATTGCAAATAATGCACCTGGGAAACAAAACCCAGGGAGGAGGCACAATGGGGTAAACAACAACAAAATGGAAAGGGACCTGGGGGTAATCATATCAGATGACCTTAAGGTTAGCAAGCAATGTGAGAATGCAGTAGGGAGGGCTGGGGGATACTGGGATGTACAGGGAGAGACATAACCAGCAGAAAACAGGAAGTTGTTATTTCTCTGTACAGACAGTTGGTGAAACCCCATCTGGAGTACTGCATCCAGTTCTGGAGACCCCATCTCCACAAGGACATAGACAGGATGGAGGCAGTCCAGAGGAGGGCAACTAAAATGGTGCAGGGTCTGCAAGAGAAGCCATAAGAGGAGAGACTAAAGGAGCTTAATATGTATACCCTTGA
The DNA here is from genome assembly GCA_016271365.2 of Neoceratodus forsteri. NCBI lineage: Eukaryota > Metazoa > Chordata > Ceratodontiformes > Ceratodontidae > Neoceratodus > Neoceratodus forsteri. The sequence continues at coordinate 88,398,978 of JADMNL010000029.1, forward strand.
GGAAAGGAGGGAGAGGGGGGACATGATTGAAACTTTTAAGTACCTCAGTGGAATCAACAAAGTCCAAGAGGGTAGCATCTTTCAGAAAAAGAGATGTGCAAGACCAAGGGGACACAATTTGAAGATAGAGGGGGGATGGCTCAAGGGCAATGTGAGGAAGTATTTTTTCACAGAGAGGGTGGTGGACACATGGAACCGCCTTCCTGAGGAGGTGGTGGGGTCTAAAACTGGGAGAATTCAAAAATGCATGGGACAGACATAAGGCAATTCTTGTGGGGGTAGGTAGAAATAGGCTGTTGGTTAACTAGGATCTGCAGCTTATCCAGTAGGTAGGGAAATGGGCAGACTAGGTGGGCCAAGCGGTCCTTATCTGCCGTCAAAGTCTATGTTTCTATGAATCATAGTTCCCCTGTGTGTTTGTGCAGATACTGTACTACTGGACAGTGCTCAGAATGTGGGTTTGAATCCCAGTTCCCCCGTGTGTTTGTGCTGATGCTGTAGCACTGGACAGTGCTCAGAATGTGGGTTTGAATCCCAGTTCCCCTGTGTGTTTGTGCTGATGCTGTAGTACTGGACAGTGCTCAGAAGGTGGGTTTGAATCCCAGTTCCCCTGTGTGTTTGTGCTGATGGTGTAGCATTGGACAGTGCTCAGTAGGTGGGTTGAAATCCCAGTTCCCCTGTGTGTTTGTGCTAATGATGTAGCACTGGACAGTGCTCAGAAGGTGGGTTTGAATCCCAGTTCCCCTGTGTGTTTATGCTGATGCTATAGCATTGGGCAGTGCTCAGAAGGTGGGTTTGAATCCCAGTTCCCCTGTGTGTATGTGCTAATGCTGTAGCACTGGACAGTGCTCAGTAGGTGGGTTTGAATCCCAGTTCCCCTTTGTGTTTGTGCTGATGGTGTAGCATTGGACAGTGCTCAGCAGGTGGATTTGAATCCCAGTTCCCCTGTTTGTCTGTGATGATGTTGTAGCACTGGACAGTGCTCAGTAGGTGGGTTTGAATCCCAGTTCCCCTGTGTGTTTGTGCTGATGCTATAGCATTAGACAGTGCTCAGAAGGTGGGCTTGAATCCCAGTTCCCCTGTGTGTTTATGCTGATGCTATAGCATTGGACAGTGCTCAGTAGGTGGGGTTGAATCCCAGTTCCCCTTTTGTTTGTGCTGATGATGTAGTACTGGACAGTTCTCAGTAGGTGGGTTTGAATTACAGTTCCTCTGTGTGTTTGTGCTGATACTGTATCATTGGACAGTGCTCAGTAGGTGGGTTTGAACCCCAGTACCCCTGTGTGTCTGTGCTGATGCTCTAGAACTGGACAGTGTTTAGTAGGTGGGTTTGAATCCCAGTTCCCCTTTGTGTTTGTGCTGATGGCGTAGCATTGGACAGTGCTCAGTAGGTGGGTTTGAATCCCAGTTCCCCTGTGTGTCTGTGATGATGCTGTAGCACTGGGCAGTGCTCAGTAGATGGGTTTGAATCCCTCATTGAATCCCTCATTCCCTTTTGAGTCTGCAGTGATGCTGCAGTACTGCACAGTGCACAGTAGGTGGGTTTGAATCCCCTGTTTCTGTCCCCCTTCCAAGATCCAGCAGGTGGCTTTTCCAAATTATCATTTCACAGGGGTCGATTTGAACGTTGTTTCGCTTGTCCATGATAATAGTACACATTGCTTCAGACTGCTGCAGCTAACCCTCTACCTTGACTACTGCAGATACTCCGTGGCTGGTTCTGAAGCTGCTGCTGCTGATCTTCTGCCCTTAAGCGAAGTCCGAAAATACGCCCTAAGGAGCTGCTTCTTTATCACCCTGAATATCCCCAGGGTCCGCACATGATATGGGAATGCGGCCATAAGCTACTTGCTTCCCTCGCTCTGGAATGAAATCCAGAAAATTTTGAAGCTAAGATCCACAGTAAATATCGCAGTGTTCAATTCCCTATACGCAAAGTTAATCGGAGATAAATGCCACTGCTTCCATTGACCTTGTTCTTCTGTAACTTCTGTATTCACCTTCACCTGATCTGCACTGCCTCCTCACATACCTCTTCCCCCTTTCCCGCACCTTTGCCTCATCCTCCCTTTCATCATCTTACTCCTGCTTTGATTCTCCTATCCTAGGGACACTGACCCTCTAAGTTATCCAAATATAGCCGCCACATGATTCCAGTATACCTGCGGTGGTGCATCCGAAACCGTTACCTGAGCGGCTCACGCTCCTCTAGCCCCAAGTTCTTCCAGAAGTCTAGCTAGGTCGCCGCTTGTTGTATCTGGGCGGCTAATGCCACCCTGTGCCATAACAAGGTCCCTTGTTAATCTCTCCGCCTCTGTGAGCCACGAAACCCCTTGCTCCACATCAGAACTTAATGCTGCGAACTGGGCTGTCGGCACCTCCTAGTGCCTTAGCTGGTCATCCCAAATTCTCTCCGTTCTGTAAGTTACATACCCGTTGCCCTACTCCATAGCAATTAGCCTATGTGGTGAATTGGGCTGGCCGGCCTCGTACATATAGCCGTCTCAACCTTTACGCTCCAGTGAGCCATGTACCTTCTCGCCTATATCAAGAACCTAAGGCTGAGAGCTGCCTTTTGTCATTTGCCCTTCTCCATTGCAGCCACACCAACTTGAGATACCTACAACCATTACCTATCAAAACTCCCTTCCTGCATCCCTGTACTGAATATACCTCCAAACTTGGCTCTCTGCACTGATTAAAACCTTAAAGTTAGAACAGATATTCAATTTGCCTGTTCCTTGAACATATTTACTAATGTTTTACATTTTGTTTTCTTATCAATGTCTGTACAGTGTCTTAATGTCTGTATCCTTGCCAATTATGTTATACTGTTCTTTTTGACCATGTGTAATGCAGGTCCACCTTGTAAATGCGCATGCTCAATGGTGTCCGCCTGGATAAATAAAGATTTTATTGATTGATTGACCCCATAGGCTAATTATTGGCTGCTCACATAGCATGGTACAGTAACTTCTAGAAGTGAGACTCTGTTGGGTCATCAGGGTGTGCGGGCTGAGCATGTGTTTCTCTGCTCGACTCTGTTTGTTGCCCTGTGGGTGGAGGTGGGAGTGGGCTGAAGCGAATGATGCTGTTGTCTGAGCTCTGTCAGCTACTGAGTCTGCAAGGTTCATGGAGGTGGGGGTGGAAAGAGGTAGAGAGACAGCCACTGCACAGAACAGTGGGGGCAGTTTACAGGTGAGAACAGGAAATGTTATTACACACATAGGGTTGTAGGGTGTGGATGGGCTTACCTGAACACGTGATTAACTTGTGATGTGTGTGACGGGTGAGCCCTGTCTGAGGTGGATGCCCATGTGTGAGGTGTCTGGGCCCCCCATTCCGTTTGATCTTTGTTTCTGTGGGACTGCCGCTCATGCTGGGAATGAAAATGAAATAAGTTTGCTGTATGCTTGTCTATTTTAGGGTGTCACATTTAACGATTTAATGGAAATAAAAAGGAAAAGATATGAGTTGCAAGGGTTGGCAGGAGAAGGGAGAAGCGGAGCGTACCCTTGTTCTCCCATTTCCCTTGCAAACCCAGTGGAACCCTCATGGACTTACTATCTTATTAAAACTATCTTTTGAGATGAAACAAAATGGAAACACAAAACCCCCTTACCATATAACCCCTTAACCAAGATAAGAGGAGTTGAGTCTAGGCTAGAAAAATTAACATGTATGAACATATATAGCTTTACTGTTTGATGGGGAACTCCTGAGAAAAAGAGGTTTATACTGGTTTTAGCAAAAAGGAGTGGATCACCTGATGGTGATGTCATCCATGAAGGGTATACAAACCCACCACTTGGAGTAGTAGCAAAGACAGATTGGGGAATCAGTTGAATACTAACTACCAAGTGAGGAGGACCTCAGAAGTGTGTGCTTGTTTCCACGCTGTTCTATTTGCAAAGGCTGAAGCCAAGCCTCAGGAATTTTCAAAATTAGAAAGTTTGCTGGATACTGGACATTGTATAACCTTTTGCTTTCTGTATGTTTATTATTCATTTTCTGATTTAAATAAAATAACAATGCCCGTTTTCGTTTTTATGCCTCTCACTTCTGGTGTGTTGTATCTGTTTTATCCCACACCTTCACAGAGTGTAAATTAGTTCAAGGAGGCACTGGAGCGGCACTTGAGGGGGATTGCTCTGAATAGATATTACTGCTGAAAAGCAGGGGTGATCTCAGGGGCCAATACCTTCTTTGAGCTGACACTCTTATGTTACTGTTACTAATTATTATTTTTATATAGTTAGCTGTTTAGTAAGTTATATATATGACACTTAAGCTTGAATGTGAATGTGGTAACTCAATATTTATGTGAGTGTTTTATCTTTGTGCTTGTTGATTTCACATAGCAACAGTTTCTGAGTTGTATTAAAGAGCAAATTTACTGGGGGGGACTGCGCTAATCTTCAGACAGAGGTTCCATGAGCTGCCAGTCTCATGTATGGTGAGTAACAATTTAATACACATTATAAGTCTAACTAAATATTCATGAGCCTAGCAAGGCTCCTGATTGGCTACTGGATCGGTTATTAATGTCCTAGAAATGACCAATCCAGCTGCCAACTGACATTATGCAGCATGCACAGCTTGGGCCACTCCACTCAAAACCTAAAAGTAAATAAACAAAATGGTAACAATGAAAGTTGCTATTGTGATTAGACTTATCATCGCAATAACAATCTCAAAGCCAGTCATTTCCTTGACTGCACCTCAGGCCACTGATCCCCCCAACTGGTCATTAATCCCTCGGAAATGACCTGCGTCTCAGTTGTTATTGCTGAATTAAAACTGTGAATGCTCTGCAATAGCCAAAAATTACAGTTGGCTTTGGACCAACATGACTTTTCGTACCAGGCACCTTCACAGTGGAAAACAGGGAGGCAGTATGCACAGCAAGAGGGAGTCCTAGTGCCGAGCTGGAACCACACAGCTCCTCCAGGTACAAGCAGATGAACAGGAAGGTTCAGCATGCCTAACAGCAGCTCACAATGCACACAGGCAATAAATCTCAGGTCTGCAAAAGTCAGTACATAAACTCACTCTTTTTCACTCTGATCGCCATGCTCAGGGAACTCCCTTAGACGTCACCCAGTATCTCCTGCCCGGCCTGAGATCCTCCCACCGTGAGTCCCCTCCAGTGCTCTAAGCACCCCACAACTTACCTGCAATCAGCCCCCTGGCTTGTGCCCTCTCAGGGTGGGGCCGCCTCCACTACATGGTGCTGCTTAAATCTAGTTGCATTGCAGGCAGGGTGAGAGTAGGGGGATATTGGGACTCAGGCGGGTAGGATCCGATAGTGGGCATGGGGCCACGGCATGTCATCATCCTCCCTTAGCACAGGGTGTTTCCTTATTTCGTGACATGAGCGTGACCCCCCCAGAGGCGTGGATGTGCAATAACATCCAGCGTGAGATGAGCATGCTCCTGCACCCATCCCGCGAATGTCCGCCATTGCCTCCACCCCTGCTGGATGTGACTCCCGGCTGTAGCACCCCCAGCCTCCACTTGGAGCCGCTGATGCCAGGGAGCCACAAGCCCACCCTCCCCAGGAGAGGACAGGAGAGGAAAGAAGTCTTCTGGATGCTCAATCCTCCCCTCCCCGGCTGACCCCCTGGCAGCTCGAGCTCGCTTCCGAGCCCTGGTCACCAGCGTGGTGTGGGGTTTGGCGCCTCAACTCTCAGTGCCACCAGGACAGCCATAAACTATTTATTGAGAACACTCCAATGGATTGTTTGTCAGGCAGCTCCTGTTCTCACAGCACTAGCCCCAGCACTTTAACCATAGTCTTCCTAGTGCTGTGAGATCAGGAGCTTCCTGACAATCCGCTAAACATTCTCCATAAACAGTTTATGCAACTACATGTTGCAGAACTGAGATTCTTTGGCTGTGTGGATTGGGACCTGCTGCTTGGAGTGCTGAGCCTTCCTGTTTATCTGACCTTCACAATGGAACCTTTAGAGCTGAACTGCAGCACCTTGTTTCCAATGGGAAATTCCATTTCCGCAGCTGAGTCAACTGGAGACCTTATAATGTAGAACTTAAAGATTAAGTGACTTGCCCAAGGTCACACAGTGAATGTTCAACTTCAGCGATGTTTGAACATGCAATCTTGCAGTACTCAAACAGCTATTTCTATGGTGCACACATGCTCACTACCTATCATTCAGACGGTGCCCGACGGAGGAGGAGGTGTGAGGAGGGTCTGTGCCAGTCACTGTCTGCAGATCTGCAGGTGTAACTGCAATGACTCTTGATGGGTGAGTCTGAGGTGGATGGAGGTGGGGTTGGTGGGTGATGAGTGGATGGGTCTGAGTGAGGTGTGGGGATTGCGACTGGTATAACAGGATTCAGGACATCGAGTAGCACTTGACTACCAGAGAGATGATCACGCTGTGATGAGGAGCGGGGCAGAGGGGGGACCGCTAGACTGCCAGAGAGCTGATTCATATTATTATGGGAACTGGGGCTGCAGGATAACCACTAGACTGCCGGGGAGTAGATTCATACTACAACTGGGATTGGGGCGGGGGCAATGGCCCAAGTTCTAGGCAATGCCTTCATGCATTTGTGCATGGAGGTAGTGTGCAGAGCTGCTAATAGTTACATAATGGCATGCTACTAGTCCATTAGTACCTGGCCCGCCATACATGGCGAACAGCTTGTGTGCCACTGAATCTAGCTCCCAGGATCAAAGGTGCTGTCCTGTTTGGGACAAACTATCTTGCTTTGTGTCTAGGTGCCAGTTGCCAGCAGGGGGCTGCGGTGCACCATATATTTGTTCTTGTATGGCACTACCACTGCCCGATATTCATACTAGCAGCGCATGCCACGCAGGGTGCACTGCTTGTATGATGATGGCATCCAGATGGCCATGTGCTATCTCGCCGGCGGCATTATTTTGTTGCTGCACTAACAGCCCTTCGTCAGGTATTTGTTTAGGGGTGACGCACTGTACTGAAAACTTAAGGCCTTGAGCTGTCTTTGCGTCTTCCTTTTTCCTTATCATGAAGGGCATTTGCATCAGAGCAGGAGGAGCCTTTGTTGAGGTACGGAAGAAAGTCCAGCTGTACTTCATAGGTACCGCACTTACTCCTCTGTGGATGTTGTGTTATTCTAGTCTGTCACATGACTTACACATGGGCAGTTACTTAGTGCCTGGTTTCTACTGCTGGGGGAACTAATGTACTGGCAGGGGGGGGGGGGGGGGGACTGGAAAGAGTTCCATGGATGGGACACCAGTCCAATTCCAAATTTGTAGACTATTATCCCCTAGTTCTGCTGCAGCTGGGAGATGGTAATGCTAGACAGGTGGGGCCATTTGCTGAGCTTACACGATAGTATCTGAGTAAATTATGTACTGGTGTTCCATTATCTGAGAATCATGAGTTCAAAGCACACCTTCAGGGCTCATTGGGCTGGGGGGATGGTAAGATTTTTTTTCCTACTCATGATTTTTTTTTTTTTACCAATTATTTTACCAGGTGAGACACACTAAGCTGAAAGCTTGTTTGCAGGTACAACCTGGGAGCACGAGGAAGTTAAGTGACTTGCTCAGGGTCACACAGTATGCAAGTGGGGGCTGTGGGATTCAAACCCAGGTCTCCAGATTTGCACTCAGAGCCTTAAACCACTGTGCCATACTGCCTACTGATTTGAACCCTACTTCCTAATTGTGGGGGTGAGATGGTTCACTGTGGTAGTGTACCACCCTCTGCCATGACAGGACATGTTACTACCCTCAGTCTTGCATTCAAAATGTTCAGCTTCCTCTTGTATTGTCCTGTTGATAAAGGTACATAAAAGCAGTGACAGAGGCAGCGAACAGTAACAGAGCGAGAGGACTCTGAGTAGCTGGGGAATGAATGTTTCCCCAACAGGGAATAGGCTGTCATATTCAATAGACAAATCTGTCATCCAGCATCCCAGGGGGCCTCATTACCAAATGACAGTGCTCTGTAAAGAAGCACATGGGAGAAGGAGGGGCTCTCATAGCTCATCGAGTCTGTAGAGTTAGAAGACATTTCAGAATGTACTGAGTCAACTGGTGGGGAAATTAGATTCAATATTTGTTTGTTTTTTTCAAAATCTGCCAAGTATTACTTGATGCATTTTTGTTTTGGTCATCCTCAATTTATATGTAAGGGGAGTCCCCCAAAGGGCCTTACGCTACATCAGATCACTGTAGTTGTTTTGGTGTCTACCCCTGTCTTGTGGTCTCTGCAAGATTGAGAGGTCTGGGTCCTTTTAGCTCCTTGTTGGTCGGGGGGTTCATAATTAGAAAAAAGCCCAGTGCCTGCACACAGAGAAAGGTTACCTTGGGCCTGTGGGATGCAGTACCTCCCCCACCTCTTCAGTATAGTACAACCTCCTGGGATGCAGTACCTCCCAACATCTTCAGTATGGTACAATCCCCTGGGATGCAGTATTTCCCCACCTTTTCAGTATGGTACAATCCCCTGGGATGCAGTATTTCCCCACCTTTTCAGTATGGTACAATCCCCTGGGATGCAGTATTTCCCCACCTCCCCCTCCAGTTCACCCCACCTGGTGTCAGTATGGTATAATCTCCTGGGATGCAGTACTTCCCCACCTCCCCGCTAGTTCACCCCATCTAGTGTCAGTATGGTGCAACCCCCTGGAATGCCTTACCCCACCACCTCTTCAGTATGATTCAATCCCCTTGGATGCAGTACCTCCCCACTGGTTCATCCCAGCTGGTATCAGTATGTTACAGCCTCCTAGGATGCAGTGCCTCCCCACTGGTTCATCCCAGTTGGTATCAGTATGTTACAGCCCCCTAGGATGCAGTGCCTCCCGACCTCCCCAGTAGTTCACCCCACCTGTGAACCAATACATTGCAGCAACAGTCCCCATAAAGTGTACAATTAATACTGAGCTCAGACGAAGGATTTCTAACAAAAGAACAGTAACTTTAAGGATGTAATAGCAGGTACCTTGACAATGATTTTCCAGATGTTATTGGAAACTGGTGAGGTTCCTGAGGACTGGAGGATGACAGATGTGACTCCTCTGTTTAAAAAGGGAGGTAGAAGTGACCCTGGTAACTACAGACCAGTAAGTCTGACATTGATTGTAGGAAGGATACTACTGAAGAATAGCTGGAATCCATGTGAGTTCACTAAGGGAAGATTGCAACAATCAAACTATTTTTTGAGGATGTAACAAAGGAACAAGAGAAGGGGGAAAGCAGTGGACATAATACACCTGGATCTCAGTAAAGCATTTAACACAATTTCGAGTCATCAGAAGTTTACTCTGAAGTTGAGCAAATCTAGAATTATAGACAATGGGTTGGATATTCATACTGCACCGGGCAGGGGGCGCAAGCCCAGGCGCAGCAAAACTGGGCTGTGCCAGGGCATGGACCAGGTGATATTCAATGGTGCTGCACCATGGCAAGCAGGACAAGAGGACACAGCATGAGATTAGACGGAGGCCGATTAAGAGGTAATGTGAGCAAGTTCTTTTTCACAGAACGGGTGGTGGATGCATGGAACGGCCTATCTCAGGAAGTGGTGGATATGAATACAGTGCAGGGCTTCAAACAGGCATGGGATAGGCATAAGGGAGCAATACTGATGAGTAGGAATAGATAGGCAACTGACAGAGCAAAGGCCGATGGCACATTCATAAGGTGGAAAAAGAAATGGGCAGACTGGATGGGCCTTGCGGTCCTTATCTGCCGTCAACTTCTATGTTTCTATGTTTCTATGGCTCAGCACCATTTAATATGGCACTGATGGTGCATGCACTGTGCAGGGCACAGTGGCACTGCACCAGCACAAGTGGCAGAACGGGACCAGGGGGATATGCGCCAGTGCAAGTGCAGTAGCGCTAGGCGCATCAACCGAGATATTCAGCACTGGGCATGCAAATGAGGCCATTATGCATGCAAGGTGCAAATGGGGCCACTTGCATGTCATTATGGCCCCATTTGCATGCGGTGTGCCGATCCCCGGCAACTTGTGCCTGGCGCCCTGCCAGGCTGTAGCCGTCGGGGACCGATGCCCCATGGTCCCATGGCAGCTCCCCCTCTCCCATATGCCTGATCGTGGGCATAAGGCATGCTAAATTCCCTGGTGGTCCAGTGGTAACTCCCCCCCATCGCCCGATCGCGGGCATTCGTAATGATAAATCCCTGGTGGTCCAGTGTATACCCCCCATCACCCAATCGCAGGCATAAGTAAAAATAATCCCTGGTGGTCCAGTGGAAAGCCCGCCAGTGCCCGATCATGGGCATATGTAAAAATAATCCCTGGTGGTCCAGTGGAAGGTTCCCCATCACCCAATCACAGATGGAAACATCACTAGATACCCTGATGGTCCAGTGGTACCCCCCTCCCCACCTGCCCGCTGAGGTCCCCTGCCACCCAACACCCCCCCATCATCGGTGGGCCGCAGCACCCCACCCACATGCTGCCCGGCCGCCCACCAAATGACAGCGTACAGTACAGTCTGTACGCCTATTGGACCACTGCATGGACCAATGGGAGTGCAGACCATACTGTACTACACAGGCCCGATATGTGAATGAACGCGTATTGGTCCTTGTACAAAAAGATGAAGAAAGTGGGCGATGATATCTTTTATTGGACCAACAAGAGATTTACAAAACACAAGCTTTCAGGCTACACACAGCCCTTCTTCAGGTCATGGCAGTTTCTTAAAAAAACACATTGAGTAGAAGTGATAAATAAACTTGTACACATGGGTGTGACAGTTCTGTTGGTACTGAAGTAAATAACAGGATATGTGCAGAGACAAAAAAAGACAGTCTTTGAAATATTAGATGGTTATAAATCAGATTAGAGATGTAGGCTTCTCTCCATGGATGAAATGTAACAGTAGGAGGTCTATAAATTGTTCAATCCTTCTGTTCTAATAGCCTCTCTAAAAACAGAGTGTGTGTGTGTGTGTGTGTGTGTGTGTGTGTGTGTGTGAGAGAGCAAGAGAAATAACAAAAAGCACTTAGGTATATAAGTAGCTATGCTGCATAAACACACATATCCGCAAGAGCACAGCAGAAAAACAATATGATTAAACATATAAATAAAACTGTTAATATATACAGCACATTAAAAATATATGTCAAAAGTAAGAGATAATGGGTTCGAGTCTCAAAGGTTGACACAGGGCTTTCACAAGCCCTGTGTCAAAGCCTGTCCTACCCCAAATACATTGCGCTGATTCACAAAGGTTGTGTGCATTCATGTCACTTTACCCCATGTACGGCGGCTTGCGCCAAATATGTGGTGCAAACCCTGTAAAAAGGACAGCAAAGCTAAACCAGCAAATCCTGGTCTAACTCACAGCATGTGGTACACAGGATCAAGAATCTTGATTGCTGGCCAGGGAATGCCACAAGCCCCATGTGCCGTGTGTTCTGCGCACCCGGAGCTTGTGGTATTCTAACTTGTTTGAATAATGAGTCCCATGTATATAAATATATTCATTGCAAAAAAAACTTTGTTAATGTATCAGTTAGGGTTCATATTAAAGTGACAAAAGTATGGAAATGTGGTGTTAGGGTTACCAACCCTAACACACCACCCCCCCAACCAACTGTACCACTGCACCCCAACCCCACCCTCCACACACCAAATGGCATTGGAGTGTGTCTTAGGGTCATCAGTCCTAATGCTCACCCCATTCCATGTTTAAGGAAGCAGGGATGGTACAGCACAGGAGAATGGGGTGAGCATTAGGGTTGATGACCCCAAGAAACACTCCGATGCCTGTTGGTGTGTGGAGGGTGGAGTGCAGTGGTATGGTTGGTTGGGAGTGGGGTGTAAGAGTTGGGAACCGTAACATGGCATTTCTATACTTTTGTCACTTTAATATAAACCCTAACTGATGCATTAACGTTTTTTGCAATGAATTTCTTTACTTTTTGAGAAAGTGTAATCTTACTCTTATTTGGTTATGTGAGCGCAGAGCCCTTTGGGTCCTGTGCTCCCATCAGTCCATAGTGTGTTGTGGGAGCCTCTGGGGCCTTGTGCTCCCACACATTCATATTGTAATTGTCCCATGATTTTCATTTGGAAGTGCAGGGCCCTTTGTATGCATATGTGGCAGTGCAGGGCCCTATGAGCCCTGCGCTCCCATCTATCCGTAAGTGTAGAGACATTGTAATTAACCCTCATCTCCAGTGGGAGCGTAGGGCCCATCACTCCATAATAGTATCTCTATAGAGGGCCCTGCACTCCAATCTATCCATAAGTGTAAACACATTGTAATTAATCCTCATCTCTCTGTGGGCGCGCAGGGTCCTTCCTTCCCATTACTCCATATCAAAGACCATATGTGGAGTGCAGGCCCTTGGGCCCCTGCTCTCCCACCTATTCATAAGTGTTGCTACATTGCAATTAACCCTTGTGCTGCCAATGGCACAGTATTACAGTCACCATAGGGACACTGATAAAAATTTCCACCGCATTTGTAATCAAGGCATGAAAACATGCATAACTGCTTAGTATACCTAGAATTATACCATGGACCTCGGACACTGACCAATCAGATAGGCAGATTGGCACCTTACCTGCATTGATCATCTACCAATCATCACCGCAAAAGGTGCCAGCCAGCCACATGTTTAAAAAAAAAAAACAGTCCGACGCTGAAATCACCGAACTCCAACCACCATCTTGTTTCCCCGCTAAGCAGGGATCATGAAACAACACCTCCATACATCAGAAAAATATAAACAAAATACTGTGTAAGCCTGAATCTCTAACTATAAACAGGCTTTCTGTTTCCCCACAACCACTTCCACCCGGCTCACCTCGAAATAATTTTTTTCTCTGTTCAGCTCCACTCCATTCCCTGTACAGTCCCTCTCTATCCCGTATAGTCCCTGTCTCATTTTGAACTCCCCGTTCTTGCTGTATCAATGACCGTACAAAAAAAAAAAACTAAAAAAATTCCAGCGACTGTAACAAATTCCCCTGATTCCATTTTCAGCATGTTAACAGTAACCTGGAAGCTGTATGACGGCAACACAACAGGTGAAAACATGCTGCACATTCAAGAGGGAACTATTTTTTTTAGCATGCTACAAATACAGTAAAATTAAAATGAAAACTCTAAAAATAAACACATTTATTGTATCTAAAAAAAAAGCGTACCATGAAATCATAGTATAATACAATACCCACTCAGGGATGTGGGTTATCGGGATTTACTAGTGCTGGCGAGGATTTACCCACGAGGCGCACTCCAGCTGTGGCAAATCCCCCAATAACCCACACCCCCTCGTGGCTTATTGCTTAAGTGTACTAAGCTGCGTTTGGTGAAAAATCTATATTTCAAAGCATTTTTGAGATATAGCCCATAAAAAGTACCCGACCACTACAATGTTATCCTATGGGAAATTTCTAAACTTCAGAATGTTATAACTATGAAACCCGTGTACATTTTATCAGCAAAGCAACAAAAGACAATCTGTGGGGCAAACCCTTTTGTATCCTGAATATGTCAGCCCATAGGTCCAAACCATTTCTGTGCATTATAAAAAGGTTCTGAAAAATAGAGCTTTCTGATTGGCTATAAGCATTATATCAACCTTATGTTAATCTTTTATTAACATACATGTAGAGCCTAATCATTGGCTGAACAAGGTTTAACACTGTTTACAAAAACCTTTTTATTATAATATCAGTAAGGTACTCCCAGGGGTTATGGTAATGGTCAGTTAATCACCCTCTAGGGGCATGTGGCACTCGGCTATGCCTCGTGCAACATTACACCCCAGAGGGTGATTAACAGGCCATTAACATAACCCCTTGTCATGCCTTATTGCTTAAGTGAAGTGACAAAGAAACACAATTATTTTTAAAAGGAGTGCCACAAATTGTGGCACTACTTTTGCGAAAATATCGCAATTTGTGGCATTATCGTGGATTTTTCACAAAATAGCGCCGCAATTAGTGGCATTAAAAATGTGCCAATAAAAATAAACATATTCCTGGACACTTTTCAAAAAATCTAATGCCAGAATCTCGTTCCTTGGGTCCCGGCTAGATAAACACAACTGTTGGTGTTTACCAAGGGGCACTCATTTTTGAATTATATCATTTTTCCTGCATCACTAACTGGAAACAAGATGGCGGAAGCTCGAAAGAACTGTCCTCATCTGCGAAAGAAAATGGCACTTTCGCACAGGACATCTAATTTTTCCCCATAGGAAATAATGGGCAACTTGAAATTTTAAGAACTTTTGAATGGAGTTATATTTTTTCATCAAACCTTCAAAAGGCACATCAGCGACCCAGACTCCATATACCCTGAATGTTTTGGATAAACCGCCAAGCAGTTTCAGAGAAACAGCGTGACAAATAAATTGCTAAAAAAGTGGTAATTTTTACATTTTGTGACATTCCGTAGCTCCGCACCCATGCATCTGACCAGAATTAAACTTGTCAGCTCCAGAGATCTACGGTACCAGACAGCACATGCAAAATTTCAGGTGACTCAGTCGAACGGTTGCAAAATGATTAAAGTGCACAATTTGGGGTTTAACATAGATGTAAAGTCTGAACCCTAACTATAGTGGCACTACCGTGTCACTGTAATGCACAGGAAATGCATATACACCTGAAATGAGAAAGGCACTTGTCAGTTTAAATTCGGTAATGGGTCATGAAACTAAGGTCTGCATTCAGTCCAGTATTTTTAGTGTCCAGAATTTAAATAAGCCTAACCTCATAAGCCTGCTTTTCTTGTGTATTTCTGAAGTGTCCTTTGAGAACCAGGTTAGAGAGGTCAGAGATGGAGTAATCAGATTGGGGATATTTTTTATTATATCTATGATCGGGGCTGGGGGGGCCACTTCTATACCAGGGAAATGGAAATCTTTTTTTTTTTTTAATTATATCTGTGATCGGGGCTGGGGAAGGGGGGACCACTACTCTTGCAGGGATATGGGGATCGGGGGAATATGCTTGCCATCGAACATGGTGGCAGCATAATTTACTAGGGACGACCATTGGGAGTATTTAATTCATCCATCCAGCAGAAGCGCCGGCTGAAATTTCTTAATTTCTTCACCAGAGTGAAGAGGATTGCAAGCAGAACAAAATGATATAAAAAGGGTGAGTCGCAGTATTAGCAAAAGCTGGTACAGGTAATGGGATAGTTTCACCATCAGTGTGGGGTGCCAGGCCGACTCAAGGGGGTAGGTTCAGTTTTTTCAATAGCCTGCCGGAAAGCTCCAACAAGACCCTCCTGTCTGGGGGTTGCAATGGCCACATCCTCCCACGCTCACCCACCGCCCACTGCTAAAGGGGCTCAGCAGGCATCAGAAATGTCAGTTATGATGGGGAAATTAGACAAAATCCTCACAGACACGACAGACCTTAAAACTGCTGCCCAAAAAACTAATAATGATCTGGCCCTCCTGGCATTTTGTGTGACAGGGACAGAAACAGAGCGCACTATACAGGACTCGGCTAACATGATTCAGCTTCAGCAGGGCACACTCCATGAACATCAACAAAAACTACAATATCTCCTCCAGAAAGCTGATGATCTGGAGAATTGTACCCAGACAAAAAATATCAGAATAATAGGCATTCCAGAAAGGGCAGACGGCCAGGATATGTTGCACTTTCTGAGAGGGCTTTTGCCCTCCCTCACAAAGTCCAATGACAGGGCTCACAGATCACTGGCCCCTCGCCCCCAACCAGGCGAAAGATCGAGACCGATTATCTGCAGGTTTCTCAAATATCCTGAGAAAGAGTTCTATCTGAAAATGGCTCGGGAACAGGGGGCTTTCCAGTGGCAAGGCAACAAGATTCAAATGTTTTAAGACTTTTCCCTCGAGCTGTCAAATCGCAGATGGGCATATGCCAAGGTGAAGCAACAATGCTACCAGCTGCACATCCCAACTTCTTTACGTTATCCTGCCCTGCTGAGGCTACAAATCAATGGGGAATTTATAACATTTGAAACCCCCGCTGATGCAGAGTGATATATCAGGGATTACCAAGCAGACAGAATCCAGCAGAACAAGCTGCCTGGCATGCCTCAAGACAAGGATGAATCCAAGATGGAGATTTCCCAACCTGAAGGAAGGACAAAACACAGTGAGCACAGAGGGACTGCTCCACCGACCCCAAACTGGCAAACTTTTCATCGTGGACGGTCAAAGAAAAAAGGGAAAGTCGGAGAAGACTCCCCACAATCTGCCAGTAGGCAGAGATTCCATAGCCAACAGTCACACTTTTTACCATTGGATGACAGTAGCTGCTCTCCAGGGCTCACTCCAGTTAAAATTTCGAACAGGCACGAGCTCCTGCATGACCTCATGCCTGCAGCTTTGGACCCAATGCAAGGAAACAACAGTGAGGCACAGCAAAGGGCAGAGAGGTCCAAAGAAACTGCTGATTGGTCCCCCTTACCAGAAGACTGGGCTCACTGCACACTGGAGGATGTAACGGAAGAAGTCGACTCTTTGGAGCAGTTGTCAGAACTTTTATCTGCCTCAGATAACATCTACCATCCTGCCTAGGCAGACATGGTATCTTTTTTATTAAACTGTACTCCTCTAAAGTGGCTGGGCATATATAGCAGCTGTTAAGGAAGTAGGCAAGGTTTGAGGGTGGGGCAGTCAAAGAGACAGCAGGGTAGCCTGGACATTTCATAGAGAACAGAAACGATGCTGCCAGCAGATTTGCAGTGCATCACAGAGACAATTTGATGTTTAAATCCAATGTTTGACTGGGTTTTCATGGGCTGCTGCTGCAGCACCGCTTAATGTGCCCTTTACCCCCCATAGCATCCTTCCTTATTGCCTTTGCATTTCCTTTCAGAAGTTATTCAGGTGAATAAACCGCATATAACTGCTCAGAACATCCAATTCCGACAGTTGCTGCTGCTTCGGCTGATGCCTTGTCACACATAAGAGCACTCTGCAGTCAGGGCTATCTCCAGCCAATAGGGTCCTTCTGGATAAAGAATGCAGTTTGGTCCCCAGTTCTATAACCCCTGAACCCTCCATCTAAGGAAACCACCCTAGGTGTCCCAAAGGGGTTAGTGCCAAATAGGGTTTGGACCAATGGACTGATTTAGACAGGGAGCTCCCTTTCCACTAACACAGGGAAGTATACCTCTGAAATGCTCCACCGCTAGCTTGAGGTCCGGACACATAACCTAGCCATGGAGGGAAATACAGTACTAGGCCATCTACTATTAGGTAGCTCATACAGATCATGGCCTCATCTCTTTGGCTGGAAGGAGAGGGCCTGCCGCGATTGTACCCGGCACTTCCCGTGTGGCAACAGTCAACCTCAGGAGAACCCCCCCCATGCCACTTGTAACAGGGTCCCAGGGCACACCTCAGCTGAATGTACAGGCCTTCCATGGACAGAGCCTGTAGAACTACTCTATATAGAGTCTCAGCTGGTGCGACCACCAGCAGTATGCTCTTAGATGGACCTCCCTCCCTATGTTAGGTTTTTATCTATTATAAAAAAGGTCTGAGAAATGGAGCTTTCTGATTGGTTGTAAATATTCTAACAACCTTATGTTTATCTTTTATTAACATATATGTGGAGCTTAATCATGTGCTGAACAAGGTTTAACACAATTTAAAAATCATTTTTATTATAATAGCAATAAGACCTCTAGGTCATATTAATGGTCAGTTAATTCCTCTGTATAAGCAGAGTACTCAAGTGCCTCGTGCCACATCACACTCCTAGAGGATGATTAACAGACCATTAACATAACCCCAGGTCATGCTTTATTGCTTAATTATAGTGTTAAAGTGTAGACCCTGTTATACTGTAGTTATATGACTATCAGTGTCAGTGGCTCAGTAGGTAGCACACTCGCCTCTGAGGCCGGGAGATCAGAGGGCTGTGGGTTCAGTTCCCACATCTGGCACTTGGGTTAATATCCCAGTACTGAAACTGTAATGCAGCATGAGAGGGGTGCTGCATTTCTGAGGTGCCGTCTTTCGGATGAGATGTTAAACTGAGGTCCCATCTGCCTGGATTGGTGGTAGTTCAGGTGGATGTTAAAGATCCCATGGCACTTATCGAAAAGAGTAGGGGAATTTCCCCAGTGTCCTGGCCAAATTTCCTTCATTCACTAAAAATACCACCAACAGCTTAATCTGGTTCAAGGTCAGTTGGCATTCATCTGTATCCCCCTCCCCCGGGTCGTGCCTGAAAATAGGCAGGATTTGTCTAGTGCACTTACCCAGTCAACAAAAGCTAAATAAATAAATGTTTGCAAGTTATCTACTACCAGTTACTACCCCTGAGTGGGCTCTTTTAGCCATTGGAGAAGCACAGGGCCAGCTGCTCTGGGCATGTGTAAGGGCCATATCTCTAGAACAAAGGAGGGTCCTATTGGTCCCCTCACTCACACTTGAGGCGATGTCCTCAAGAAGCTCTCAACAAGGCTCAATTCACATAAGTGAATACTAGGTGTGCTCATCCAACATTTCAGATGTAACTAATTGCTCAGGGCATAAGGCTCAGAGAACTGCACACTCCAAGCAGCAGAAAAAAGATGAGTTCTCTGCAGGGCGGGTTTGGATGAAGATACAGTTGTACCGGGACTTATGTATGAATGTTCAGGGTAAACTGATGGCTGTGACTCCTGGAGATCGGCAACTTGGGGAAAGGGCTTTCTTCCACCTCACAGCTAATTGGAGGAGAAATGAAGGAGGGAAGGTAGGGATAGATGGTATTTATATTAAGTCACTAAGGATTCCACTCTACCAGTAATGTTCACATCCTGGAATGTGAGAGGTCTGAACAACCCGATTAAAAGGAATAAGGTGCTGTCTAGACTCAAGAAGCTTAAAACGCAGGTTGTCTTCCTCTACGAGACAAAAATAAACCAAGTGGAATCCAAAACATTGGTGAGGGAATGGGTGGGATGGGAAGTGCACAGTACCTTGGGTACAGCCAGAAGAGTGGTTTCTATACTTTGTCACAAGCAACTTAAATGGTTGATACTTGAGCAGTGAGGGGACAGGGAGGGAAGAGGAATCCTGGCCAAAGTTGCCTCAGCAGGAGGCCCCCTGGTACTAGGAATCATATGTGCACCCAAAGAAGACAGCCCGGAATTCTTTGATGAAGTGTCACAAGCCCTGCTGGAGATGGCATCAGACCAGCCAGACATCATTTTGGGAGGAGACTTTCATCTAGCCTTGAATCACCTGTTAGACAGATCCAATGCGAACCCTGAGCCACACACTAAAGCCCTGGCAAGTCTGACTGGGCTGCTGTCCCTCCACCGCCTGACAGATACTTGGCCTACTTTTCACCCCTCTATGAAGGACTATACCTTCTATTCAGATGCCTGAGCCATGGCCAGCAGACTTGACTATTGGTTCACTTCAACTGCCTTGAATCCAGTCATCCCACAGGTCTCCATTGCCCCTTTGTTTATTTCTTTTTTTTTTTTTCTATTTTCTTTTTTTTCTCTCCTCCTGCCCGGTCGTCCAGGGTATCCGCCTGGTCATGGGCCGACGGCTTCCACCCCCCAGAACGGCCTCGAGCCCTCCGAAGCCTCGTGGCTTACCCCCCACGGCGGGGCTACGGGATGCGAGGGGCCAACACCCCGCAGGACCTGTATTAGGTCGGAGGGCCGGCCTGGGGGGCTAATTGAAGCCGCGGCGGGCTTCATAGAGGACGACTGCAGCCATTTTTCCAGAGTTTCGGAGGCGGACGTGCAATGACGCCCAGACGCCCTGTCCTGCCTTCCAGTGTCTTCGGGTGCCGGTAGCTGTGCGACTCCCAGCCTCCGCTGCATCGCTGTGGCCCGAGCATCAAGCCCTCCCTGGAGAAGGAGAGCAGCCCATAGGACGCTCAATCCTTCTCCCCCCAGCCGACCCTTCCAGCGACCCGAGTCTGACCCTTTCTCCCTCCAAAGAGGCACAAGACAAGACTGACCACTGTCCCCCTTACTCTTTACTTTGGCTATTGAACCGCTGGCTGCGACCATCTGTAACCATAATCTTATCCCTGGCTTATCAGTGAGGCAAGAGGAATTCAAAACAAAGTTATATGCGGACGACTGCCTTATCTTAACCAGTGATCTCTCCCTGAGCTTGGGACCCATCCTGGATACCTTTGTCCAATTCAAACAACTATCAGAGCTGAAGATTAATAGAATTAAATCCAAAATTTTCCTCATTAATAAACTCACAACTGAACATATGTGCCACCAATCAGTCCTAGTCTGGGCACGATCGCAGTGTCAGTGGCTCAGTAGGTAGCACACACTCGCCTCTGAGGCCGGGAGATCAGAGGGCTGTGGGTTCAGTTCCCACATCTGGCACTTGGGTTAATATCCCAGTACTGACGCTGTAGTGCAGCATGAGAGGGGTGCTACACTTCTGAGGTGCCATCTTTCGGATGAGATGTTAAACCGAGGTCCCATCTGCCTGGATTGGTGGTAGTTCAGGTGGATGTTAAAGATCCCATGGCACTTATCGAAAAGAGTAGGGGAATTGCCCCGGTGTCCTGGCCAAATTTCCCTCATTCACTAAAAATACCACCAACAGCTTACTCTGGTTCAAGGTCAGTTGGCATTCATCTGTATCCCCCTCCCCCGGGTCGTGCCTGAAAATAGGCAGGATTTGTCTAGTGCACTTACCCGGTCAACAAAAAATAAATAAATAAATAGATAAAAAAATACCTAGGGGTTATTTTGTCCCCGAAGCTGCATAAACTGGGCCCACTGAATATGAACCCTCTGATACACACATTTCAGCAGGAACTAAACAGATGGCAACACCTGCATCTATCTCTCCTGGGTAAGATAGACTCCATTAAAATGATGCTGGCTCCCAGAATGCATTGTCTACTGGCCCACCTTCCCATCATTATACATGACAAGTGGTTTCAAAAACTAGACTCGCTGATTGGGCAGTTCCTGTGGGGCACACCTCCGCTAAGGTTCAGAAGAGCTAAACTCAGAGCACACTGGAGATACGGGGGTTGGACCCTACCTAACGGTCACCACTGTATGTATGCTTACATTACAGCTAGGTCCATGCACTCTCTTGACCCCACAATACAGTCAGTACCCCCCTGGTGCTGCACAGAATGAGCCCTGGTGGAAACTGCACACACCTCCCTGTGTCTGGTTGGACCCCTAAAGATGAGGGGTGGCTGATGGGCAACAATAGAGGCAGCTCATAAGGCTTGGTTGCATGTGACAAGTAATGCAAAATGCTGCTCCAGGTTAGGTCAACTTACATACCTTTGGGGAAATCCAGAAATATCCATCAAAGGGAAGCCGATTCAGTGGGCCACATGGGAGAAGGCCTCTCTATCCCGAGAGCGCAACCTGCTGTCCTCTGACAGGTCCCATCTCGAATCTTTCCAAAATCTTCAGAAGAAATTTAGGTTGCCAAAACAAGATTTCTGGAGATACCTGCAAATCAGGTCAGTGTACACTCAATGGGCAAGAGTTCCATGCAAATGCAAGGCCTGCAGAGTGACCAACCCACTTCCAGCTCCCCCATTGCCATGGGCAGATAGACTCCCCCTGCACAAGGCCAAGGCAGGTGCCATATACCAGATCATGAGAGACGCACAACCAGACCCCACTGTATGGGCCAGAGAGAAATGGCAGTCGGCTCTTCAAACTTCCATTACAGAGGCAGAGTGGCAGGCTTGCTGGAAATTGGCACAGCAGGCCTGCACTGATTCCAAGAGCCACCTAATCCAGAAAAAGATTTTACACCACTGGTATAAAACCCCCGCCCTACTTAGAAGTATGGGTGCTCTCTTTCATGACCTTTGTTGGAGATGTGTGGCTGGAAATCTGGAAAGCACCAGCTGTTGGAGGTGTGCCCATATTTAAGGGGAACAGATGCATGGTGCACCCTCGACAGCACCGACACACACAATATAAGGGAGGCAGTATAGCGCAGTGGTCTAAGGCTCTGAGCTGCAAATCTGGTGACATCCAGCAGACCAGACCTGGGTTTGAATCCCACAGCTTCCACTTGCATACTGTGTGACCCTGAGCAAGTCACTTAACCTCCTTGTGCTCCCAGGTCGCTCCTGTAAAAAAGCTTTCAGCTTAGTGTGCTATACCTGGTTAAACAACTAAATAAAAAATAAAAAAAATATTGTGCTGCACCTATGCAAATGAGGGATCCCCCATGCATATGCGGCGCAGCACAATATTGAAATGTTTCAGAAGTGCAAAACAGCCCCCAGCAGTGGCACAGATTTACACTTCTGAAACCCTGCCCTAACTAGTATGCAGATCCTGCTGCCCACTGTAAAGGGCAGGCAACCCCGGAGGTACAGCCATCCCTTCCGAGCCCTGATCACTGTCAGTAAAAGAAAAAACTCCCTCCCGATCCCCGGTAGTGTAGTGTTCCCCCCTTCCCAGCCCCGATCACATATATTTTTTTGCAGTTAATCTTTTTATTGAGATCTTTGCAGTTTACAGGTAGCAAAACTTGTCATGTCATAACTTGGCTGAACGCGGGGGCAGAGCGTTGGTGGCTCTTCAGACCGGGAAGTCCTCCAGGCCTGGTGTAACTAAATTTATGAGCGTTTTTGCACTTACAATATTTCACTATTTATGGATATCTGGACATAGAAAGAATTCCTCTGAGGTAAGACACCCATATATCCGGTGCAATGGCTGAGGCTGGTGAATCTGTTTAAGATTTAGTTAACTGCATACATAAAATGTATTAGTCGATCTAAGGCTGTAGAATTTCCTGTTTAGTATTACGTTGATAATGGCTACTTATTCAATTACATGACATTATCACTAAATTTAATCATCAAGTTCCTGACTTTCAGCAGTCTTATACAGATGTGACCTTCAATGTCACTTAATCATTGTCACTGTCACTGTCTTGCAAAGTCAGACTCATTTGAACTCGACTACATTTCATGGGATCAGCATTACACATATATATGCAATAACACATTTGACATTTGCCCTAGCACAAATGCAGCCTCATTGGCATTTGTTTCTTTTGCATTTGCAGTACTTGGTTTGCACAGCCACTTTTGGCTTTGGTTCCTATGTCATCATATGCGGGACTAGCCTGCCTTCTTGAAGAGTTCGCCCAAACAATGTAGGGTCGGGAAGCACTGGATTTGACTCGTGAGCCCTTTTACTGACCCCTGTCTGGTGCAGAGTGCACAGCATGTGAAGTCTAAAGGCATCCTCTGTTGTTGGCAGAGTCCGTAGATCACCCTTTGTTGTCACATACAGGTGAGCGTGGAGTACATGCAGGCCACCACTGAACTCATCTTTGTAATATAATTTCATGAAGAACCCATGTGCTGCTGAAATGACCTCATCAGTGACATCTAAACTTACTCCAGGTTTGCCATAATCTGCTAATGCATGAAGACTGGTCGCATTTTCAAGGGCAACTTTTAGAGCATGCTTCTTCTCTCTTCTGAAGGGATAGCTGACAGTATCATAGCCATTTAAGATATAAGCACTAAGAACAACTAATATGAGTTGTGATGCATCCGTGTTGCACATAGTGGCCTGAGAAGCTGCTACTGAATGGCATGGCAACTACCTGTACATGTCCATCTTCTGAATCCATAGCTCTTCTAGACCAGCCATCTGAGTGCTATAGTAGATGCACATTATGATCACAGCAGTGTCCGTGGCTGCCACTAATACTCTTCGATATCCAAGTGTGTTTACACAATATGCAATATGGGAGATTATTCTTGTATCCACTTCTTCGTGTTTTGTACATGACAATTCAGGAATTACTACCATGTCATCTTTTGCAAGAACGGCATGACCTGAACAATCCACCAAGAATCAATCTACATCCCTCTGGTAAGTGAGTGTTGTGCTTTACCCAAGCACCTTTCAAGAAATCAAGGAGACTGGCCTTGTTTTGGGAGTTGGCAATGAAGTCTTTCCAATAGGGGATTGGCAGGGATTCCCAAGGTTCACATGCTCTGCTCTTTGCGTGATGAAGCTTTTCCCATTTTTCTCACTTCTCTCTTTTCAAGCTTACTGATGAACTAACATCATATCTATCTCCTACAGTGGTGATGCAGTTGCAGATCTCTGGCTTTATTCAAAGTAGTGTATCTATATACTTCTCCTGCAAGTCACCAAATGTACGACTTTCAAGGCTTTTGTATTTTATTTATTTCAAAATTTGGTTACTGGGAAAGGCACACTGAGCCAAGGCTCATTTCCAGGTGCGACCCGGTGGACGGGGTAACAGAGGAGGACAACATGGAACAGTACAAGATAAAATACAAGATACAAATATTAAAATAAAATACCAGATACAGTTCTCCATAGTGTATAAAACTGGGTGTTAACAGGCAGCCTGCAGGGTCAGTTGCAGAGTGACCAGAAACAAAGTATGCAATGATAGTAACAGTCGGTTGTACTATGGATCACAGCAGGCTACCATCCTATCCCAGAGTACTGTGTTTAAGGAGAGTGGGATACCGAGGAACATGAGCAAGGCGGGGGGTATTAGTGCTATTTGAGGGAGGGGTAGGGGGAAAGGTTCCTTAGCTGGCTTGGCTGGAGGTTCCGTAGTGCTGGAAGTCCGTAGGAGAAGGCAGCTTTATCTGCTGACGATGAGGGTCTGGGAATGAAGAAGGTGTGGGCATCGCTATCACGTAGGTTATATGGGGAGATTGCTACAGGGGAAAGAATTTCTGACAGGTAGGGAGGAAGTAGGCTGAACCAGTATTTGAGAGTGAGAATGTGTAGTGCGTCTATGTGATAATGGTGAGAGGTCTAGGGCAGTGTAGAGGTGGCAGTGATGAGTTCTTATGGGAAAGTTAGAGGCAAAGTGACAGAAGGAATTCAGCAGGGTGTCTAGGTGGGAGAGTGAGGAGGCAGGGGCTGGGCCATATACAACATCGGCATAATCAAATATTGGGGTAATTGTCTTAGAGACTAATGCATGATGGATGGAGTGGGGAGGGAGTCTTTATTGCGATACAGAATGCCAAGCTTAGGGGATAGCTTAGAGGTTATGGCATCTATATGCTTAGAGAAATTTAAGTGAGGATCAAGCCATACCCCTAGGTATTTGTAGGCCATGACATTATCTAGAGAGGAACTGTCTAGGTTAGTAAAAGCTGGTAGGGAAGGTAATCTAGCCAGTTTTTTTGAAGAACCAAAGATCACTGAAGTGGTCTTGAAGGTGTTTATTTTCAACTGGTTATTGAGGAACCAGGATTACATTGATTGTAGGTCTTCTTTGAACAAATGCCATTGCATCAACAATTAGTACAGTAGGTTCATCTGAAGATGGCAAGTTGCCTTCTTCTGGCCACAGTTCACCAAGGTAGCTTTTTAGGGCAGCCAGGTAACCAGCTTTGTTGTCTTTTCGCATGGCATAGCCTTGGGGAAGGTCAGCATATAGCTCAAAAAGAGCCGAGGGATATTTTGTCCATTCATGACTGAAGGTTTCTACCTTTTTGTAATCATCCAGATCTTGGATAAAGTACAAGTTCTTGGTCACATTGCTCTCTTCATAGATCTCTTTCGCGTTCTGAATATGTGAGGGTGTTTTGGCTTTACTTGCAAATGTCTGAAGCTTTACAGTTTTAACTTTTTCACTACCACTCTGTTGTGCTGCAGTTATGGCTGCAATGCCCTTTTCCTTGGCTTAAATGAAGTCATTTGATGTGGCCTTTTGACCAGTAGAAATGTTCAGAAGATCACTGATATCACAGGTGAATGGATTGATCATTCTGCCAGTGACCACATTCATCATTGCTTTAATTGCAGTACTGTCCTTCTGTGCTGTATACTCAGAGTCGCCATGGTGTTCGTGATCATCAGTGCCGTAAAGGTGAGCCATCACCTTTGTTTGTTCAGAGATTGCAGTCAGTGCTGGTAGTGAATGCAGGTACTTCTCCATAGCGGCAAGCTGCTGAGTTATGCCATGGAAAAGCTGGGTCTTGGCATCTTTGTTATGCTTCTGCTTGAAGGCCTTATTAGTTCACACACCATTAAACTTACCAACTGTTCGACGCATGGTGAATCTGCCAAATCTGAACATTTCAGTGATGTTTGGCACTGTGGTTGGCAGGTCTTTCATAGCGGACAGGTAATGGGGAATGCAGGAAACATATTTGTGATGACCAGCAGCCACAAGATGTGGAAGCATTTTCTCAACTTCAGCCAGGTGCTGCTCCCAGTGTCCAGCTCACTCAGCATAGATATATAGATTCAGAATCTGAATCTTGTCCATGTAAATAGGCCAGAACCTTGTTGGGGATTTGCCCTTTGCCTCATGGAACTCATTCATTAACATGTCTACTTCTTCCAGTAGCCTAGCTGTTTGGATATATGAATCATTTGCATTTTGTGCATCCTTGGCATCCATGGCATCTCTCAGTCTTTGAGCACTTTCCCATAGCAGTGGCATGTACTCCATGTCTTTGTCATATTCACCAATGAGCTAGCTTTCAAATGCATTCCAGTGTAGCTCTTACATGGCAGCATGAACTAGTCTATGGGCTTTCAGCATAGCGTAATAATATTTGCCTGACATTTTCTTCGCAGTTCCATAGAGGCAAACATCGGCTTCAACAAGGAGATCCTCTATTCCAGTTTCTTTCATTAAATACCCAATTGCCCCCATGAAATTCAGTGCAATGTGGAAGCCACCCATATAAAGGATGACTTTGCCATACTTCTCCGGCTTCTTTTTCTGAAGCCCAAGAGCAATCTCATAGACTGCTTCATCACAGGTAATTATGCAGAATTCCTGCCCAATTTTCTGAGTGACCTTCATACAATACTGAACTGATGCTTTGACCACAACAGGGTTTACAGGAGGTTCTGGAAAGAAAGGCCCATACCCAATCACAGTCACCTGTACTTCCTGTTGGGTAACTAATACATAAAAGGAGAACCATGTACAGGTTTTGATTGTTCTATGACATCTAAATAAAGTGTGAGACCCATATCCACTAAATGCCAAAGCCAGTCTACAGGATGAAGTGGTTCTCTGGTCTGCTGTGGTGCTATTGCCATGCCAGCAAGTGTATGACTATTCTGGCTGTCTTTGAGGGTGAGATTGCTTTTCTGTGCTTGAAACTGTCGAAGATAGACTTGCATTTTTTAACTAGGGGCACCCTAACAGCCATTGACTGTTGATCCTCACCTTCATCCACATACTGATACATTGCTTGTGATGTTCCATGCATAGTTTTATCGTCCTTTTTACTGTCATGGAAGTCTAGGTTGTCAATTGCATACTGCTTGAATTGACCTGACATCAGCTTCAAAACCCCATCTTGAGCTTCCTGCTCATCAGCAGCTGCTGCCATGGTAGCAATATAACGTTGGGCATCTTGCTAGCTAATGCTATTTCCAAATCTATTTAGCATGGTTATGAGATCCTTGCTCTAGGTGGCCTTCACTATGTGTAGGGCTGTAACAACATGTTTCAGTGTTGGAACACCAGCAACGGCTGCACATATGTCTTGTCCAAGATTCAGTACCCCTCGTGTTGTTTTGGGTTTAGCTGAACTCGCCCATCATTGCCTACTTCTGAAGTAGCATCGGTAAGCATCCAAGTCACGTGATTGTAGAGAGTAGTACCCACATGTTTTGAAGCTGCTTCACAAGACACATCCAGATTTGTTTCACACATGTCTTGATCTTGTAATGTGCACACTTTAGCTGATGTAATCCTTTGACATTCTTCTCTGCCTAACTCTTTCAGTTCAGACCTTATTAATTTTGCTGCATTGTAACTGAACATATTTGCAGCCATCTGAGTCTGAGTATTATCAGGGTTGTCTTCACTTTCTTCTGTATATTCTGATTCTTCCATAGTTTGCTTTAACTTGATGACTTCAGAAAGCAACTGTCCAACATTCAACTGTGCTGAACACCAGAAACTTGATGTACCTTTCTGAAGAACTATGGTTATCCTATGGCCACTAGAATTAGTGTAGTATGTCAGTCGGCATCTTTTCAGACTTGTTGACCTGTAGGATGCTACATCATCTACACCGTGATCTTCTAACCACTGGCGATATCTGTCATGAGGTTTAGCAATATAGAAGACACTTCCATTGTCAAATATTGGCCTATCAATTTGAGAAATTAGCCAACAGAACCCTACGTCATAGATGTCTTCGCCTTCCATGACTGTTCTATTTATATAGTTATTAAGACATGATTTATGGTATCGAAAATCATATGCTATCAGATCTAGGCATTCATCCCCAAACTTTTGCAACTTATGTAACATGGTACTGTCATTCAGTTCTTTGGCTTTTTGCCACACGGATTTTTGATGATCAACAGTTGTAGTCATCAACAGTTTCCTGTTCCCCCTCTTATCCCACTCCTTTTCACACACAAAACATTTACTCTTGTAATCAAATAGGCTGTTGATTGAAAATCACGTGACCATGTGAGATGGACCTGTTTGCTCACTGTCCTGTTCTGAAACTCTGCGGCAATTTTGTTTAAAACATTTTTTTCGTTGGTTATGTGCTGCAACAACTTGTATGCATTACTGGGGTCTTTGCTAGGAATTCATCTTTACATAACATGTCCTTTTCCATTTGGAAAGTGACATCATCATCAGGGTTCTGAATTGCATACAAGAAGGCAGGATATCCAAGTTCTGTCAGTCTTTGTAAAGAGCCACATTTTGCGTCTTGCTGACAAATGAGGCAGTGGGAGTGAGCTTGGTTGCCGCCTTTTAGTGCCAACTTGGAATGCTGGCTCCATGGTTGATCAGTCATAAATCTGAAATACAAAAATACACATTATAAATACTTGGCACAAAGCATCAGATTGATTACTTTAAAGGACTCGTAAACAAGCTCATCTGATAAGCGCTCCAAAAACACAGGCTGGTAGGTCAGGGGCTTACCCACATAATCCTGTGCTCCATTGCATTCTGAAACAGCGTTACACCATAGTCACTAATTCTGAACCTTGTTGCCGACATGTAAACAAAACGCCTGTTCATGTTTAAACACCCCGCTACAGTAGCTCCCTAAAATGGCATCTGCGTCAGTATGTGATGACTTCATCTGAGCGACTGAGCCCCGAACTGATAATGCAGGCTGAATGGGGAGTTAAGAATACAGTGTGAATTAACCTTAACAAAGTGCTTCCCCTCCAAATCCTTTAACTGTGCAGGTGTGGTCACCTCCCTAGTTTTTGGGGAGTATTACGAAGTTGCTAAATGTTGTGTTCACTGTTGTTTGTCATTCCCTGTGATATAGTTTCTGCAGTGTTCTTATAATGTGAATGTCTGATCCTATAGTATAGTGTATACATGGCACTTTAGGTATGCTTGGTATCTTAATATACATCAGTATTTACCAGAGTAGCACTGCCCTCCTTACCTGGAGTGCTCAGTCAAGGTCATAGCCTGGCTTAGATTTTTCTTGGACGGACAAGCAGGATGAAGGGTGGTTACCTCCTGTACCATCCTAAGAGCCCATACTAGCTATAGCACTTTTTTCCTAATTCTCCTGTTCCATGTTTGTTGTTACTGCTTTGCTTGATATTAACTCACTTGTTATTGATATGTGGCAGCTGTATACATTTTGACATAGCTTTTTTTTAGATACCACACTTGTTCAGTGTATATATGTGACCTTTTCATCCTGTTGTCTACCACCACTGCTAGAGTAGCTATCCAGATCCAACTGAACTTCCGAGACCCCGCTGGCAATTTTGTGGTCTCACCATGGCAGCTTGGGATGGCTCAGAGGCAGGGATTTCACTCTAACCTACCCACACCTTCTCCTTGACTAACCTAACTAATGTTGCCATCTATTCCCACAGTGGTCCTCTATGCTATTAAGAAATCTCATCCCATTTTTGTTCTCCTTCAGGAGACTCGCTTAACAAAGGCGGAACATGACAAACTCACCAAATTCAGATACTCCACAGTGGTTTCCATTAGTTACTCTAATGGTAAGCAATGGGGAACTGCTATTCTGATACCGAAAAATGTCTCTTTCAGACTTGCCTCCTATAGCAATCCCCAAGGCAGCATGGCTATTGCCATGGGTCACTTTATGGAAAAGGAGATTACTTTAGTCAGCCTTTATCCCCCCCCCAACCCCCGAGTATAGATACTCCCACAGTTAATCATCTGCTGGGGAAAATTCTACAGTTTCAAAAGGGCGTTATGTTTGCAGGGGGGATCATAACATGATCCATGACCCCAATGACACTTCTAACCTAAAACCACCTAAACAATCTGGCATGGCTAAACAACATAAATTTCCATTCAAAAATCATGGTTGGCAAGATAACTGGTGCTTCCTTCATCCTCGGACTAAACAATTTACCCATTATTCCCCACCTCATAAAATTTACACTAAGATAGATATGATCCCTATCTCTAAAGAACATCTCCCCTTACTAATAAACTGTGAAATGCATCCTATTTATGTTTCGAATTATGGACCCCTGTTGCTTACCTTACAGTTCAGTACCCACAAGCTGCACACCTTAAGGCAGTTCAATAATTCACTACTGAACTAGTGCAAACCCTCATTAAAGAAAAAATACAACAAATTCAGTAGATAATGCATCCCCCTTTTTATCATCGGGTATACTGTGGGTCACCATAAAGGTTGTCCTTAAGGGAGAACTTATCAGCCAGGCTTCGAGGCTGAAGCATCAAAAAGATGATAAAATGATTCAACAATCTCTCAAGTAAGTGCAGGTCTTGCATATACAGGGAGATTCCACACAAGCTGATATAGTTAAGAAATTTCAACAGGAAATCCAGGATATCCTGCATATCAAAACAGAGACGGCTCTCCATTATCTTAAACAAATGTACTTTGAAGGTGGAACCCAAGCCATGAAACTTCTGGCATATCAACTGCACCAGTGAGTTATTGATACCACAGTGACACAAATTTGCAACCCCGGCACTACAGCAAGGCACACAACCCAGAATACCATTTTCACTGCCTTTAAAAACTATTATGAAAGCTTATATTCCCAAGACACTCCTCCCAACCCCCAGAAGATACAAATTTTCCTACCATCACTCCATCTCCTTACCCTTATGAAACTTCAGTCTACCTAATTGGCTCACCCAATTACACCAGAAGAAATCCTGGCAACTATTAAAAATTTAAAGAACAACAAATGCCCAGACCCTGATGGACACACCAGTGAATTTTATAAATGTTTCAGGATGTCTTAGTTACTCCCTTTACTAAGGTTTGTGCATGGGTAGTAACCAGCCATGACCCCCCCACCAACAAGGAGTTTTGCTACCATATTAGCTATCCCGAAGCCTAACAAGTATAATTCTCTTTGTGCCTCCTACAGACCAATATCGGTCTTGAACCTTGACTACAGATTAGTCTCCTCTATATTTGTGAAATGCCTGGACACTTTGCTTCCTCAATTTATTCAGTTAGACCAAACAGGGTTTGTTCACTCCTGACAAACTTAAGATAACATAAAGAGGACTCTACATGTTCTCCATAATGCTGCCCAGTTGAGGACCCCTTTCCTTCTCTTAAAGGAAAGCTGTCCAAAACATGGGCTCCCGCTCCTGGACAGCTTACCCTCTGGCATAGATTTTAACAGCAAGAGTGGCATTTTTCTGCACCATAACTTGCTGTATTTTAATTTTTAAGACTCCAGAACCCAGAAGTATGGAGGAGGCAGGGGACACTCCATTTGCTGAAAAGGTGCAGTGACTCACTGCTCGCTTCAATACAAAAGTATTGAAGTGAGCGATGCGTCGAGCACCTTTTCAGCAATGGAAGGGACAGACTGCCTCGCCTAATACAAAATATTGAAGCAAGCAGTGCATCACCGCACCTTTTCAGCAAATGGAGCGTCCCCTGCCTCCTCCATACTTCCAGGTTCCGGAGTTTTAAAAATTAAAATACAGCAAGTTGCAGAGCAGAAAAATGGTGCTCTTGCTGTTAAAATCTAAACCAGAGGGTAGGCTGTCTGGGGGCCGGAGCCCACGTTTTGGACAGCTTTCCTTCTCTTAAGTCTGGACGCGGAGAAGGCCTTCGACCAAGTAGCCTGGGAATTCCTCTTTGCCACCCTTACCAAATTTAACTTCTCTAAACCTTTTATAGACACAATCAAAGCACTATATAATGCCCCACAAGCATATGTCAAAATAAATTGGCAAATATGGACCCCTTTTCCTTTATCAAGAGGCTCCCAATAGGAATGCCCTCTTTCCCCATTGTTATTTGCTCTATATCTGGAGCCCTTGGCACAAGCCATGAGACAAGAGAATCAACTTCATTGTCTGAAACTGGCTGACCACCAGCAGAAATTTGCCCTTTATGCTGATGACTTGCTTATTTATATGACCACTATGGACAATGCCCTACCATGGCTGTGGGATCTCCTCCACCTTTTCGGCTCTGTCATGGGTTATAAAATCAACTGTACAAAAGCAGAAATTGTCTGCCTTAATTATACCCCAGCAGATGATACTTGATGAGCTTTTAAATTTCACTGGGAAAGACATTCTCTTAAATATCTGAGTGTCCACCTATCAGTGCATTTATATTCCCTTAGCCCTCTTAATTATGGTCCCCTAACATAAACTATACAGGAAGATCTCAGGAGATGGCAAACTATTAATCTTCCTTTTATACATAAAATTGACTCGATCAGAATGACAGTACTGCTGGGGATTTTATACCTTGCTTAGACACTTCCAATTTCTCCAGCTGACCAACAATTTAGAGCATGGGACAGAGTGATTTCTCAATATCTCTGGGGAAAACAAAACCTTAGGGTCTGATACTCTACTTTGCAACTCCCTAAGTCTAAGGGAGGTCTAGCATTACCTAACCTATGCTTATACTATCAGGTGGCCCAGTTCCATACAGCCCTATAATGGTTATTTCCTGCTTACAAGGCACTCTGGAAATGGATTGAGCTTATTGAAGAAGACTTGTTCCCACTTTCCCAAATGCTACTGTACCCTCCAGATCCCCATCAGCACCCTTTAAGTACTAATCAGTTCATGACAAACACTTTTAACATCTAGCACAAAATCCTCAAACACCTTCACCTTCAACCCATTTGGTACCTGACAAGCCCATTTGCAGGTAGTCTATATTTCCGCCCCACTACCCTTGACCATACTTATTGTCAGTGGGAGATGAGGGGTCTCTTCCTTCCTGCCCACTGTCAACACGGAGGCACTATTGATGAGTTCCCAGTTTTAGTGACTAAGTTTCACCTTCCGCAATCTGATTTTTTTCTGGTATCTTCAACTTAAATCCTATTTAACACAATGGCAACAAGCTATACCTAAAGATTGCCCTGCTCCCCCTTTGATTACTTTAATTATACAAGCTGTTACTTCTGGAACAGTCGACTCATTAATATCCCACATATATGTTGCTCTGATCTCTCTTCCCAGCCTCTCGACTGATTATATTAGAATTCGTTGGGAAAAAGACTTAGCTATTGAAATTCCACTTGAGCAATGGGACAAATAGACTACACACACACACATAAGCCCACTTCCTCATATATTTGGAAAGAATATTCATGGAAGGGGATTATACGTTATTTCTGAACACCTGTACAAAAGGTGAAATATGTACCACAATTCGGGGATCGCTGCTGGAGGCAGTGTGGTTCACACCGGGCTTCACACGCTCACATCTTTTGGCTATGCCCCAAATTACAGCCCTATTGGGACACGCTTCAAACAGAATTGCAAGAGCTCTTTGATCCTTCATTCACTTTGAATCCAGCTACTCTATTATTTTTAGATCTTCCGGTGGGTTTTGCAGCCTCCCCTACTAAGAGATTATTATACATCTGTATACTTGTGGCTCGAAAAACTATAACAAAAATCTGTCTGTCTACCAGTTTACCCATTATTGCCTTGTGGCAAGACATTATGAATTCTGTCTATCGCATGGAAAAACATACAGCTTAAATCTTTTTTGCAAGACCTACCTAAATTCAAATTGATATGGAGAAGATGGGTTATTTATATTAAGGCCAAAAGGGCAGACTATGTCCCATAACCTTATTATGTTAAGAGGCTAAAGGGTACCCACCTTTGTATCTATCTATCTATCTATCTATCTATCTATCTATCTATCTATCTATCTATCTATCTATCTATCTGTCTGTCTGTCTATCTAATTTAATAGGCATCCCTTCATCAGTGCTCAGCCTTTTCACCCTACAAATTTGAAGGGCTACAAGTTATGATTAACAATGAGATGATTTTCTTGTTTCCTCTCTAAAGTGCTGATGTAGAATATCATTTACCCACAGCTGTATTTTATTGAACAGTATATATGTTGTCTGTTTTACAATGTTAAATCTTTGCAAGGCTTTTTGGGAAAAAAAAACCTTTTTCCCTTGCATTTAAGACCCCCTAAAGCAGTGTATTGGAATGTTTTGTGTGGTGCAAATGGTGTCTGTGCCTTTGACTGAGTTATTATGGAATGCCAGCATAGCAATCTATGAGGTAAAAAGCAGTACTAAAAGCACAACTTTGCGAGGTGCACACCAGTTTCCAGAGCTGTGCAAGTGAAAGGCTGTAAAACATACTAATATGAGGTGGAGCCATGAGTAACGCTCCACTGATAGAGTATATAGGAACCTACTGTGAATGCACTGACTACCATTTGTGTTCCCAAGGTTAAGGAGCACAAAATGCATATTTTACCGAAGTGCAGATGAAACCATGGGGGACAGAAGAAGACATGCACTATGCATTACAATGTGCAGAGGTATGGGTACATTGATTTGAACCCCATGGTCAGCAGACCTCAATACGATGGTATAGTAACTGGGGAGCATTTCCTCCCATAAGGAAACTCAGTTATAATTCACTGTTTTAACCAGCTGATTATAACGGCGACCACACGCTGGGTTTCACTCGCTCTACATATGCATACCTACCTCATACTTGCAGACGCTTCCATCAGAGTAAGTGTTTTCACAAGCTTCTTAATAAAGACAGTTTTTGCTCAGTTCCTACATGGCTAGTTTCAGGGCAATCACACAAAAAAGGAAAAAGTTAACTGTTAATTAAACCACGCTCCAGCTCGATGGTGCTGCCGGAACCACTGTTTTCTTTAATTGCTGGGTATTGTTTTCAAGGTGAGAAAATGCTACCCAGCAATTTTATAATACAAAAACTGGGGTAGAGTCTAAAACTTGAATTTTACACACACCCTTGGTGTTGGATACTTGTGGAAGCCCCTCGAGCTTCGCTCTCAGGGTTTATGTAGCATCCACCTCGGGTGTGTGTAAAATTCTCATTATACACACTGCCCCATATGTATTCTTCTGTATATACCACTGTAATGGACTAAAAAGGGGCTTTCTACAGGGTGTAATCAGAAACAATTATTGTGTTTGCTAAAGGGCCAACAAAGATAGAACAATACCAGAACTGGAAGACACATTTAAACAACCGATTCTATAGGAAATAGCACTTTCAGGTTCAACACAGTTCTTGTTTAATAAGCTCAAATAAAATGGATCATATTCCAAGCAGGCAGCACTTTGGTGTACACGCTGGTTAGCTGGGTAGCTGGAGGCGAAAGCAGAA
Source organism: Neoceratodus forsteri (assembly GCA_016271365.2). Classification (NCBI taxonomy): domain Eukaryota; kingdom Metazoa; phylum Chordata; order Ceratodontiformes; family Ceratodontidae; genus Neoceratodus; species Neoceratodus forsteri. Next base: position 88,434,541 of record JADMNL010000029.1, read on the forward strand.
AAGGGAGCAGTGGGTTTGTTGTGCAGTGTTAGATGTGAGACAGCCTTTGGGACATGTTTCCCACCTGATTATAGCCGGAGCCGCTTGGGTTGTAACTATGCCGTACTGTTTCATTCTGTATGCTCTTTGCTAACCTTCTGTTTTAGTTGGATGTGAAATGAATCATTAAAATTCAGAGACGCCTAAAGGGCTGCATTTGAGTGAAAATTGGATTTTTGAGGGTTTTTTTGTACACTTTATTTTCATCTTCCTGGTAATTTTCTCTCATTAGCCAACTGCTTGGGGCTACGCAAAGCTGAGCATAATACTGGAAGAGGAGAAACTCTGGGAAATGAGAGAAAGGGCGAAATGAAATTTCATTGCGTTATATGCTGAAGAGACATCTCCCAGTCCGTGGTCATACTGTTGGATGGCAGTGGGGATATATAGCCATAGGGGGTATGTAACAGGGTAACGTGAACCGAGGCAGCTAGGCTATCATGAACACTCACTGAATGAGTTTCCACATCTGTTTTCCAGACGTTTAAACAAAACTGTATTTTATTTGCAGATTTAACAGCTCATCAAACCTCTTTTTCTTTCTGTCTATAACTGGTTTGTTTCAGCTTTACATCAGTCTGTGGGTTCAGTCCCGCTGTCAGATCCTTTCCCCATTACTCAGTGTGGGTTCAGTCCCTCTTTCAGACCCTTATCCCCATTGCTCAGTTTTAGTTTTACATTGATCTGTGGGTTCAATTCCTTTGTCAGATCCTTCTTTCCACAACTCATGTCATCTCTGACTCCTGCTCCACAGCAAGTTGTATGTCTCGCTCTCAGCCTACAGAGTTCTCACATGGAACTTGGGATGTCTCTCTAAACTGTCACACACCTTTTAACATGCAACCTCTATCCAGCTATGTCCAGATTAATAGATTAACCCTGGGATGACAGAATTAGAATGCATAGTAATTCTGGACTGCTATATCAGTCCATGGCACAGTAAGGGTTAAAGACTGACTGTCCTTAACCAGCCCTCCAAGCTCCTTTATGTATTTATTTAAACTTTGGTAACCTGGAAAGGCACATTAAGCCAGGGCTCGTTTCCAGGTGCTCCTTGCAACCATAGTTGTACTTAAAGTGAGCTTCTCTAGTCAAACCCTGGTCCAATGGGTTCGGATGCCCCCAGAGCCCCTAAAAGACCCCTCAGGGACTGAGCAAGTGTTGGGGAGGGCAAAGGGGAGCTGTAGCCCTTCAGAGTGTGCTGACTTAAGTCTGGCCTGGTGGCGCTGAGGGTTGAGGCACTGGACACCACACCTCACACCACGCTGGTGACCCGGGTTCGGGAACAAGCCTGGGTCATTGGGGGTCAGCAGGGGGGGCTGGGAGCTGGATTGAGCAGCCACAAGGCAGCTGTCCTCTCCTGAGTAGGGATCCAGTCACTTCCACTGCAGGGCTGCCCCAGGGTGGAGGCCTGAGGGTAGTGCAGACAGGAGCAGCTAGAATAGGAAGGATGCTGTGGATCGCCGCATGTGCATGCCTCCACATGTGTCTGAACAACCGCAGAAAGGGGAGAGGAGAAAATGTGGAAAATGGAGCTGGCAGGCTCCATGATGGCCACATAGTGCTCAGATTCTCGGCCCCCACCGGAGTCTAGACGTTGGTTTCGGGCGGGGGAGTGTTGATGCCCTTCACCCCCGGCCCTGCCACAGGGGAGGGCAACCTGTGGGGGACCTGCCAGGAGGGCTGGGTGCGGGACAGCCAGGACCAGAGAATGAGCTCCTCAGGGGGAGGGGCCAGAGCTGCCTGTCAGTCCCACAGGAAGTGGAGAAAAAACCTATGTAAAAAGTGTGTGCTGACTGAAGTCAACCTCAGTGCAGCTTAAAGCAACTCAAGTCCTAACCTCTTCCATCAGGAGCTGATTACATATATAAATATATATATATATAAATATATATATATATATATATATATATATATATAAAAATATATATATATATATATATATCTATATAGGCACAGTTGCGCCCCTATAGTTAGAGTTCAATGGTCACTTCTATGTTAAACCCAGACTTTTGCACTTTAATAACTTTGCAGCCGTTCAAGTGATTTGCGTGAAATTTGGCATGTGCCAGTAGGGACCCAAGATCTCTTGATGTGATTAGTTTTGTTCCTGCCCGATGTGTGGGTACAGAGATACAGAGTGTCAAAATATGTGGAAATTACCATTTTTATTTAAATTCTTTGTTGCACCGTTTCTCAGAAACAGCTTGGGTCTTTGGTCTGAATTTTTTAGGGTATACTGGGCTTGGGTCGCACATGTGTCTTTTGAAGGTTTGGTGAAAAAAATATTAATCCATTCAAAAGTTATTAAATATCAAATTTTCCCATAATTTCCTATGGGAAAAGTTAGATGTTCCATGCAAAAGAGGATTTCTTGATTGCGAAAGCGTCATTCTATTTCGCAGATGGGGAATGGTCTTTTGTGCTGCTGTCATCTTGCTTTCAGTTAGCGAGGCAAACAAAGTTAAATATTTAAAAAATTACTGGTAGTTAGGAAACACCAACAGTTGTGTTTACCTAATTGGGGCCCGAGGAATTGGATTCTGGGGTCAGTTTTTCACATAACAGTTCAAAAATATGTTTCTTTTATTCCAGGAATTCTTTTACCACAAACTGTGGGCAGTTTCTTTTGTGAATGAAGGATACTGTGCCACAAATTGCAAAGGAGGATCCTGTTCTATCGCAAACGAGTATTCTTTTCCTGCAATTTGTGGCAAAAGATTTTTTTTCCCTGGTGCTGCCGTTATGTGCCCTGGTAGTCTAGTGGTCCCTCCCCCCTCCCATGTTGTTCGATCGCTATCCTGGTGCTGTCCTCTGTCCCTGGTAGTCTAGTGGTCCTCTCCCCGTTCTGTGTCCAAGTGCTGCCCTTTGTCCTTGGTAGTCTAGTAGCTTTGGCATTTTTTGAAATTCTGATCCTAAATTTTCAACATGGCCTTTTGGGGAACCCACCTCATGAACAATATGACCATCGTTATGCAACTCCTGCCAGAAAGGTGATTTCATGGTCGGTTGGTGAAATCACCTTTCTGGTGAGATTTGTGTAATGACAGTCATAGTGTTCGTGAGGTGGGGTCATAAGAAGGCTATGTTGAAAGTTTGGGGTCAAAATGATAAAAAATGGCAATGTTATGACCATTCATTGCAATTTCACTACACACACTCATGACTTTGGAAATTTTCAGTATTTTCACCTCACATTTTCAACATAGCCTTCTTATTATCCCATCTCATGTATGTCACAGCTGTCATTTTTCAAATCCTGGCCAAAATGTGTTTTCGCACCTGTGGCATGGAATGACGTTGCGCTTGCACAGAATTATGTTTTGATGGGGATTTGAAAATGTTCTGTACTGCATACATGTGGTGGGGTCATAAGAAGGCTATGTTGAAAATTTGGAGTCAAAATTATTAAAAGTGGCACAGTTCTGACTATTCGTTGCAATTTCACTACACACACTTGTAACTTTGATCCCACATTTTCAACATAGTCTTCTTATTACACCACCTCATGTATGTCACAGCTGTCATTTTTCAATCCTGGGCAAAATGTGTTTTCACACCTGTGATGTGGAATGGCATTGCGCTTGTACAGAGTTACGTATTGGCGGGGATTTGAAACTTTTCTGCACCAGGTACATGAGATGAGGTAATAACATGGCTATGGTGACAATTTGTCACTGTTGTCCTATAACTGGAAGTGCAGGGGCTGGAGGAGGCCCTGTGCTTCACACACTACATATATGCATCTATGAGGAGGGATGGGCGCCAGGGGCCCAGATGGCCCTCTTGCCTCCCACGGCAAATAAGGATACGAGTATACTATCTCAAAAAGTAAGGAAATAAATTGTATAAAAACCTTGTTAATGCATCACTTAGGGTTCCAGCAACAAAAATATGGAAATGTGGTGTTAGGGTTTCCAACCCTAACACCCCACCCCCAACCTGCACACACCAACAGGTGTCAGGGGGGTGCCTTGGGGTCATTAGCCCTAACACTCACCCTATTCTCCTATACTGCACCCATCTCAGCCTATTTACTTATGGAATGGGGTGAGTGTTAGGGTTGATGACCCCAAGGCACACCCCCGACACCTGTTGGTGTGTGCTGGGTGGGGGTGTTAGGATTGGAAACCCTAACACCACATTTCCAGACTTTTGTCCCTGGAACCCTAACTGATGCATTAATGTATGTTGTTGCTTGAATCTTCTACATTCTGAACTTTGGCATCCCACCGTAAGACTCGTGTACTGGAAGATACTACATGCTTGTAATCTTATTTATTGTAATGAATCATGTCTGTATTGTGTTTTATGTTTTTGACATGGAACCTTTGTAAAAGAGTTCTTACTCAAAGGTTGTTTCCAAATATTCAAACAAATAATACAAAAAAAAAATATATATATATATATATATATGTATATATCTGGATGCATCATTTACTTTTTAGCAGGGTCCCACATTTACTTATTACAGTCAGAAATAAGCAGCAGTATTTGGAAACACAATTGTTTTATTTCACAATATATTCAATCAGACGGAGTTTCAGTGATATATCAGGAACTATCATGCGATCTAGCTATCCATCTATCCATCCATCCATCCATCTATATTTACACCTGTAATGCAGAGCTGGGCCCTTGCCCCATAGAAAAAGCCATCATATATTCCCCATATATAATGGTAGATTAGCGTATTATGATGGCAATGCGATAATTACACTGTATCAATGTGTTATTAACACCTTAATAACACATTAATACCTAGCAAGCACTATATATACTACACACACACACACATATGTACATACTACCACTATATTACTGTGTTATTAACACCTTAATAACACATTAAGACCTAATAAGCATTATATATACCACCTATATATATTCATTGCAAAAAAATTTAATTAATGCACCAGTTAGGGCTAAACCAACAAAAGTAGGGAAATGTTCTGTTAGGGTTTCCAACCCTAACACCCACCCCACCCTGTAAGCAGCAAAAGAAAAACGTTGTGGTGATGATAAAAACAAAACAGCAAAAAAAAAAGAAATTTTGTTTACTTTTTCGCTCTCTTCATCTTGGAATTCACGCATCCAACCAGAACAAAACTTGGCAAGTGAAGAAACATTGGCCCTGAGACCGAACATGCAAAATTTTGTCCAACTCCAATGGTGGCGAAGCTATTGAAGTGCAAATTTAAGTGTTTAACATTAAACAGCCTACTCAACCATATCTATAGTGGTGCTACCGTGCCACTATAATATATACACACTACCACTATATTATTGTGTTATTAACACCTTAATAACACATTAATACCTAACATACTATGTGTGTGTGTGTGTATTATATATATATATATATATATATATACACGCACACACACACACACACACACACATATATATTCATTCAAAACTCATTAATGCATCAGTTAGTTGATAGCACAGTGACAAAAGTATGGAAATGTGATGTTAGGTTACCCTCCTACCACTCCACTCTCACTTCCCCTCACTCTTCACACACCAACAGATGTTGATGTGCCATGGGGTCGTCAGGCCCAACTCTCACCCCATTGCATGTGTAAGCAAGCTGACATGCTACATAATAGAAGAATGGGGTGAGAGTTAGGTCTGATGACCCCTTGGCACACCCTGACGTCAGTTGGGGTGTGGAGGGTGGGGGTGGGGCAGTAGGGGGGTAACCCTAACATCACATTTCTATACTTTTGTCGCTGTGCTAGCAACCTTAACTGATGCATTAATTAAGTTTTTGTAATGAATTTCCCTTCTTTTTAAGAAAGTGTAATGTAACTAGTAACTGGCATGTGTTTGTGGGAGCGAGGGCCCCCCGGGCACTGTACTCCCTTCGTGTTGCCACAATTTTATCCTATGGGAAAGTTTTCAACTTCAGAATACTGTAACTATGAATGAACTGTTGAATGTTTTGGAACCAAACCACAAAAAGGCACACCTGTGGAGCCAGGGCTTGCCACCCTGCACATTTCAGCCCAAAAGCCCAATCCACCTAAGTTGGCACAGTGAAGTGACAAAGAAAACAACACATGGGACAGTGTTTTCAAGCATTGTTTTCGCGAAAACATTACAACCCTATACCTTATAATAAAATCTTTTTGTGCACAAAAAATTGTTTTCACGAAAGTTTTCACAGTGCACATATAAATTTTCCCATAGGCTAAAATGAGACATGAAAAAGTTCCATAACTTTCGAACGGATTAATATTTTTTCACCAAATCTTCAAAAGGCACTACTTTAATCCCGGCCACATATACACATGCACATTTGAATCCAAACAGATGCATCTTTCATTCTGCTAAGCCTGATGAAAAAATGCACAGAAGTTGAGGATTTTTCACATTTTTTACACTCTGAAGTTCCACAACCGTACATCCGACCAAAATGAAACTTTCCAGATCCAGAGATCTATGGTTGGACGCTGCACATGCAAAAATTCAGGCAAATCAGACAAACAGTTGTAAAGTTATTATAGTGCAAACTCTGGGGTTTAACATAAAAGTGGCCCACCAACCCTAACTATGGCTGCACGGTATATTGACATTACTTTCCAACACACTACAAACCACTCCAGTGAGACATGTAACAAGCCTCTGAATAACACATGCAGAAGGCCTCTTAATAACACGTGTAACAGGCCCATCAATAACACATGCAACAGCTACCCAACCCTATGAGCACTATAGCAAAACACAGGACACAGCAACAAATGTCCAGCCTAATTCATTATATGAAATAAAAGATGGGGAAGTCGGGCATACTTGTGAAGTAATACCATCTGGAGGTCAAACAAGTTCATAAAGGACACTCATCTTTCCAGCTCATGGCATTATGGCTTGTTCAACCCTGCGATAGTATTATTTCCTCGTATACCACACTTTGTCATCATTTCTTCTCTCTCTCTCTCTCTCTCTCTCTATATATATATATATATATATATGTGTGTGTATATCACAAAATGATGCTACTCACATATTGAAGAGATTTTAGTTTGAAGTCTATGATAGGCAGGACAGTTGTTTCTTGTTTGCTTAAATGCCTTCTATGGTTGCCCAGCTTCTGTTGAATTTGTTGAAAAATCTGGGTGAAATCATACCAGACATACAGCCCCCGCAGTGATGACATCACTTGCTGTTTCAAGGTTCTGTAAGCTGCAGTTGCCTTGACTCAGTCAGTATAGGGCAGATTTAGTAATGTGGCTACTCCAGACTACTGCCACCTAAAGGCAAAAAACAATATATTTTTAAAAAGAGCTTTTCATGTATTTTCACACTGCCAGAGACAGCATGCAGGAATATTCAACAAGAGCAACGTACACATTGGAACAGATATTCAGTAATCTTTATTTATATTTTTTTTAACTAGGAAAGGCAAACTGAGCTGTTGTACCTTTTTTGTGTGTTTTTTTTTTTTTTTTTACAAAAAGGGGATTTGTACTTTCTAAAGTATATTTGTCATTTCTATAATTATTGTCAAAATTGGTGTTGTCTTGGGTTTTATATTTGGTGTGGCATATGCTGGAACTGCCTATAGGGTGTCATGCATTACTGCATGTGAGCAGACGTCAGGAGAAGAAAAAGAAGACAATCTGTCTGGCTTGCCACAGTTTATTTTTCTGTTAACTGCAATACTGTAATTGAGAAGTCCTAACAAAAAAAGGTTATATGCGCTCCTACTTGGACACTGGCACAGCTCAAAGCTCTGACATCAGCATGGAATGTTGGAGGCATAAGAGTTCCGCAGCCTCTAAGGCCCTGTCCACACTACCCCTCTGTAATGTTACAGAGTGCCCAAACCGTTACCACAACGGTTTGCGTTTACACCTGTAACGTTACAGAAGGCATTTTCAAAACCGTTGTTGAAACCACATATGAGGTGGTTTCAACAGAATATAAGCGGTTATGCCTCGATAGCGTTACCGGGCGTGGTGTGAACCGCGCGATGGCACTGGTCGCCTAGCGCAGCGTGAGCTGCATTGTGGGATCGGGTGTCACAGTAATGGTCGCCCGGCTCCCAAAGAGTGGACTGACGGTGCCAGTCCCGTAACTGACACCGCAGCAGTGTGGACACACTGCACTGCTCCCTGATTGTAACGGTTTCTATCCGTTACGGGGTCTGAGCGGTACAATGTGGATGGGGCGTAAGGCCCCTGGACACACTACAGAACTGTTTTTGGAAAATGTTTTTAAAACCAGTTTAGTGAAACCATTTCAGTGCATCCACACTACTCAGTAACCATTTTTGATAATGGTTTGATGTGTCCACACTGCTAGTGTTAAATCTATTCTCCTTGTAACTATTTTGTGTTAAGTCCAACACACAGAACTGTGCTTGCCTGTACACACTGCAGCTAGAAATATTTTAGTTAAACCATTACAGCTTTAAACATTTTTACTCCTGTCCAGACCTGTGAGTAAAGCCATGCTAGCTCTAAAATGATTTTAAAAATGGTTTTAAGACTAGGTGTCTAGCAGGGTTTAAAAACACTTTTGTTAAAACATTTTAAGAAGCTTGTAGTCTGTCTGCAAGCAGTGCTAGGGGGATTTAAAATGTTTTAAGGCACTTAAACCGTTTCAAGTTCCCCAGTGTGTCCAGGGCCTAACTGATCCATCCACATTTCTTGCATTGCAATAGAACCATAATAATAAATAATAACAGGCTCCCCACTAATAACATAACTATATCACGAACCACATATCCCAAATGGTAGAAAAAGAAGATAAAGAAGTTTATGTAATGACTGTGAGAACAACATTTTGCAAATAAATGCATTTATTTTCATGTGTGATAAGCCTGAAGTGGAAATAAATCATTTATTTCACTCTTAGGTGGGACACCAGCATTTATTTCCACTTTAGGCAGGTCAAAATGGAGCTCTTAATCAGTGGGAGAACAGTTTGAACGATGCCTGATTACATCACAGTGGAATCTGCTGCAGTTCAAAACACAGCAGTGAAATCAAACAAAAAGAGTAAAATCTTCATTGAAAGAACTAACTGTGCCAGAGAGGTACTGTCATTGTAAAAATAACATACACCACAGGCTGACTAAAAATATCACATTCATTTTTATCGGCATGGTTTGACCGCTATAGACCTCACTCATGGCTCGGCTACTCATGAGGTCACAGAGGTCAAAAACCTGCAAATAAAAATAAATGTGATATTTTTATTCAGCCCATGACCCATCCCATATGTACAGTACCTTAAATATGAATCAAAAGACATTTGAACTGTGTCTGGCGTCTACATGATTCAACCATGCCGCAGCAACAAACACAGAAACATTGACTTTGACAGCAGATATGGACCGCTTAGCCAACCTAGTCTGCCCATTTCTCTACCTACAGGATAGGCTGCAGATCCTAGTTAACCAACAGCCTACTTCTTTCTACCCCCCCAACAAGAATTGCCTTATGTCTGTCCCATGCATTCTTGAATTCTCCCACAGTTTTAGACCCCACAACCTCCTCAGGAAGGCTTTTCCATGTGTCCACCACCCTCTCTGTGAAAAATACTTCTCACATTGCCCCTGAGCCGCCCCTCAGTCTTCAAATTGTGTCCCCTTGTTCTTGCACATCTCTCTCTTCTAAAGATGCTACCCTCTTTGACTTTGCTGATTCCACTGAGGTACTTAAAAGTTTCTATCATGTCTCCCCTCTCCCTCCTTTCCTCAAGAGTATACATATTAAGCTCCTTTAGTCTGTCCTCATATGGCTTCTCTTGCGGACCCTGCACCATTTTAGTTGCCCTCCTCTGAACTGCCTACATCCTGTCTATGTCCTTGTGGAGATGGGGTCTCCAGAACTGGATGCAGTACTCCAGATGGGGTCTCACCAACTGTCTGTACAAAGGGATAACAACTTCCTGTTCTAAGGACATGGATATGTTGTTCTATCCACACTTACTGGCAGGTATCTTGCCACTTTAAATCTTGATGGAGGTCGTCAAGCTGGCTCCTCCCACCCACCCACCCGGGTGGTAAAACTCTCGGCTCCGCCCCATGACACCAGATCTTCCTTACTGCTTGGAAGCTCAGGTTCCCTCCTTAGCACTCTGCGTTTTAGGCCTGGATCCTAACTCGTCGGTTAAACCGAAACTCATACTTACAGTACATTTTCTAGACTTCGGTCTTTTTCTTCCTCCGCAGCTGCGATGGACAAATCGACTCCCGGATTTCGGCGGTGCCCTTCTGGGCAGAAGATGTCTCAGAGCGATCTGCACTCCACGTGCGTTTACTGCCTTGGGCTCGAACTCGATCCGCAGACCTGTGAATTGTGCAAGTCCTTCTTGGTCAACGCTCTTGAAGACCGTGCTGCCAGACTTCAACTTGGGAGCCCCGAGAGATGTATTCCTCCGGTTAAGTCAAAGGAAGCCCGTTGGGCAGTGTCCATAGCGGTGGGCTCGGCTGAGCAACTTGAGCAAATGACCGCCCTCGAGGAGGAGGAGGCGGCCCAGGCTGCATCTTCTTCTTCCTTGGTTGCGGCATTTATCCCGCTCTTCTTGGGCTCCTCCTACTTGGCTTCATTTAAGGAGCTTTGTCAGTCCCTCTCTACTAAAGTATAGGGGCCATCGGGACACTCCTCTAGTTCCAAGAAAAAAGACTCTAAAGGTAAGTCCCACCGTCGACATTCGTGGGAGTGGGAGAGGTCCCCTTCCCTGGATAGTTGACACTTGACTTCGGTCAAAGTTGTGGCTAAGGCCGCTGGCTACACGGTGTCCCCATCAGGTCAGCCGGCCGAGACACCCATCGATGCAGTTGAGATTTTTCTTGACTTGTCGGACGGGCTGTCGACTGGAGAAGCCGACAACCCATCTTCACCGGTTCCCCCGGTGGAAACCGAGGACTTGCCCATGCCTCCTGTGCCGGAGTCCCCGGTTAAGGTCCCTGAGCTGGGGCAGGAACGGGTTTCCCCTGCTCCTCCCAGACCCACCTCAGAAACACCAGGATCTCAGTCTCGATCTCAGACCTCCTCTCGGTCCAGCTGATCCCGCCGACATTGGCAGTCTCGGTCTCGGCACCGAGGGAAGCGGCAGCGCCGCTCATCCTCATCATCGTCTTCCTCGGAGGATAGGCACCAGCACAAGTTGCGTTGGTGCTATGAGGATCTGATGTGGCAACAGCTCCTTTTGTCTGGGAGCAAGCCGACTCCATTGCCTTCCCCGGCCATTAAGTGGCTGTTATCTGAGCAGCCAAAACAACCCCTCGTGGTCATTGAGGAGCCACAGCCGGTGCCGGTTGTTCAGCTGAAATCAGCGGCACCACCCATCATGGTGGAACCCTCGCCTCCACAACCAAAAACTGGGGCTCGACCAAGGATTCTTGGTCAGGTCATGGGTTGCCCCATCGGTTGTTGGTCACCCTCACTCCTGATTGCCCTCGGCAGGTGGAGGGTGGCTCAGGCCCTCGGCAGCTGTTTGCAGACTCTTCAGAGTCTGATGATGAATCTTCCCTGTTCTCCAGGCCTCTCGACCTGGAGTCCTCTGGGGGACAATCGGTGGATGAGAGCCCATCATCGTTCATGGGATTACTTCGGCTCATCTCAGAATCTACTGGGATGAAGCTCGAACCCATGTCAAAGCAGGCCAAGTATCCCCTCACAGAGATACTGGACCGAGGGGATTCTCCTATGGAGGCCTTTCCTGTGGCCGAAGCCATTGTTGGCCCGGCCCTGGAGCTATGGCAGTGGCCGACTTCTTGTCCAGCTCCCTTGGCCAGGATGGGCAGAAAGTATGCCGTTCCCACCGGCTCACTCTCCAGATTCTTGGAGCACCCCTCTGCGGAGGGGTTGGTGACCGACAGTGTTTTCCGGCACTCCAGAAACGTTCAGGACGTGGACAAGCCACCGGATAAAGAGTCCAAGAAACTGGACTACTCCAGGCATAAAATTTATGCTGCATCCTCCTTAGGCCTTCATCAAGCCAGTTCAGCCGTACTGATTTCACACTTTTCCCATGCCCTTTTGGGCTCCCTGGATGAGGTGATTCCTCATCTCCCGGCTGACCTCCAGACTACAGTCAAGCAGGTGCGGGATCAGGGAATGGCGGTGGCAAAGTAACAGCTCCAAACTGCTCTTGACATTGGAGACTCTCATGCCCGGTCAGTAGCGGCTGCAGTGGCCATGCTCCGCAGAGCTTGGCTGCGGATCTTCACCTTCATGGCGGATACCAGCACAGCTGGCAGGCGTTCCTTCCTGGGTGCCGACTTTCGGTCCGGGGTGGAGGGTCACTTGCAGAGGATCGAGGAGTCCAATGCCACCTTGGACTCAGTCATGTCTGCCCAGAAGGACAAGACTGCCAGCAGCAGTGTAAGCCCTTGGCCTTCTGCCCCCGCGGCACGTCCGCCCAGCAACACCAGCATCAGAGCCAGCAGGCTCGCACTCGGCACCCTAAAGCCAAGCCTGCAGCTTCCTCCAGCAGGAAGCCAGAAGAAAGGCCCAGGAGGTCCTCGGCGGTCCTTCCTCCAAACCCGCTTAGTGACGGGTTGAGGGTGTCGCCCCAGCCTGCCACCCCCAGGATCCCCGGTGGAGGGCGGCTCCACCACATCTTTTCTGACTGGTCAACTATCACCATGGACTGCTGGGTGTTGGAAGTGGTAGAGAACAGTCCTGCCTCTGGAATTCCGAGGCAGATCCCACCTATTGAGCCGTCGCCACAGGGAGGGGCTATGAGGTCCGCAGCCTCTCTGTCGGCTCGTCAAGCCGACATTGCTCTGCTCCTCCAAAAGGGAGGTGATCAAGGAGGTGGCAGATCCTCCACCAGACCCAAGGTTTGTGTCCAGGTATTTTCTGGTCCCGAAATGGATGGGGGGCTGGTACCCCATTCTAGACTTACAAGACCTGAACAAGTTCCTAAGGTCTCAAACCTTCAGGATGGTCACTCTGGCACAGATCATTCCATCCTTGGAACGAGGCATGTGGTTCTGTTCTCTGGACCTCCAAGACGTGTTCTTTCATGTCCCAATCCATCCGTCCCACCAGCGATTCCTTCGTTTCAGAGCGGAGAGGTCCCTTTATGAGTTCCGGAACATGCCCTCCGTCCTCTCTCCAGCTCCCAGGGTCTTCACCAAATGCATGGCAGCAGTGACAGCATTCCTGTGGCCCCAAAGGGTCCAGGTGTACCCTTACCTGGATGACTGGCTGATTGCAGCCCCCTACACGCTGGAGGTGGAGCAGTCCAGGGATCTGGCCCTCCAGGTCTGCTCTCAGATTGGCCTCCTCATTAACAAGGCCAAATCAGAACTCATGCCAATGCAGGTGATTCAATTCATTGGGGCAGAGCTCGACTCTCTTCGAGCCAAAGCACGGCTCCCGGTGGACATGGCCAAGGTTCTTTCCTCCTTTGCCCAATCATTTCTGGTTGGGCAATTGTGACCTGCCCAGGACTTCCTGCACCTCCTGGGCCTCATGGCGGCCTGCACCAGCATGGTCCATTGGGCTTGCTGGCACATGCATCCCCTTCAATGGGGGCTGGCCCGCCAATGGTCACAGCACTCCAGTTATCTGGACTAGCCAGTGGCGGTGACCCAGGAGATGTGGAACGCTCTCCAGTGGTGGATCATTCCAGCTCATCTGCAGGAGGGCATCCCATTTGTCTGCTCTAAGCCAACGGTCTTTCTGATGACCGATGCCTCTCTGTTGGGTTGGGGTGCCCATCTGGGGAGCACAGACCACATGGCCTCTGGTCCCCTCAGGAGTCTCGATGCCACATCAACCTGCTGGAGCTTTGAGTGGTCCAACTAGCCCTCTCTGCCTTTGCTACGTTTGTACGGGGTCAAGTGGTCCAGGTCCAGACAGACAATACCACGACCATGTACTACCTAAACCGCCAGGGCAGGATGCACTCCTTGCCCCTATGCAAAGAAGCCCTTTGCACTTGGTCCCGCATGAGCAGTCTCAAGGTAGATCTCCTAGCCATCCATGTGGCAAGAGCCTCCAACACTCTGGCCGATGCCCTAAGCCAGATAGGTGCTGCATCTCACGAGTGGTCTCTCCTGCCGGAAGTAGTACACGATCTGTTCTCCCACTGGGGCACACCTCAGGTGGACCTGTTTGCCTCCAGGGAGAATGCGAAGCTGAGGCTGTTTCATGCCCTCCCCTCAGCAGGGCTCGCTGCAGGGGATGCTTCTCAAGGCCGTGGACCCCGGCCTCTTCTCGCTTCTTCCACTCCTTGATCCACAAGGTGCTTCTCAAGGTGAGGAGGGACAAGGTGTAGGTGATTCTGGTAGCTCCCGACTGGCCCACCAGTTCTGGTATCCAGATCTCCTCAGCCTCAGCTCCAGGATCCCGAGGCGGCTTCCAGCCCACCCGGACCTGATCTCAGTCAACATGGGGAAGGTACTCCAGCCGGACCTTCAATCCCTGCACCTGACGGCCTGGTTCCTGAGCGGCTAGAGTTCCAGGCCTTGGGTCTTTCCGACGAGGTCCTTAACATTGTTAAGGCATCCTGTAAGGAGTCGACCAGAAAATGCTATGCCTTCAAATGGAAGAGATTCTCCATTTGGTGTCAGGATAAGGGGTTCAACCCTTCCTCCTGCTCCTTGGCCAGCATTCTGGACTACCTATGGTCCTTTCTCAGCAAGGGCTTGGTCGACAACCCTTAAGGTGCACTTGGCAGCTATCTCTCGCTACCGGGCGCGGGTCGAAAGCAAAATGGTGGTGCAGGAGAAGGTGGTCTGGGCGATTTTTCCAAGGTCTTGATCACATATCCCCTCCGGTGTGAGAACCTCCACCTCCATGGGATCTACTGCTGGTATTGGCTAAGCTCATGGGCAAACCATTCGAACCGATGCACAGGTGTGACATCTCTCACCTGTCGTGAAAGACCACCTTCTTGGTGGCTATCATGTCAGCCAGAAGGATGGGAGAGCTCCAGGAACTTTCTATCAAGTCTCCTTATCTGCTCTTCCACAGAGACAAGCTTGTCCTGTGCCCCCAACCGAAATTCCTTCCGAAGGTGGTGTCAGAGTTTCACCTTAACCAGGTGTTGACTCTGCGGTGTTCTACTCCAATCACACTTGGAGGCCGAGTATAGGCTCCATACTTTGGACCCTAGAAGAGCGCTCGCTTATTATAAGGAGCGGATGGCTGAAGTTCGGAGAGAGGTTCGCCAGCTGTTTTTCACCTACACTGGAGCCACACCTGGCAGACCTGCAGCCAAGTGGACAATAGGCAGGTGGGTCACCTCCTGCATAGATCTCTGCTATAGGCTGGCAAGCATGGAGCCTCCTAGAGGGATAAGAGCTCATTCTCCCCGCCATACCGCTACTTCGGTGGCTGCTTCCAGGGACGTCCCTATCCAGGAAATCTGCAGGGCTGCTACCTGGAAGTCAACACACACCTTCATTACCCACTACCACATTGACTTTGAGTCACACCAGGATGCTGGTTTTGGGACCTCAGTTCTCCAGTCCTATTCCTAGAAGTAGGGGTGTGCGCCTTGCTCCCTCCTCCTGGAGAACTGCTAGGAGTCTGCCCGGTAAGTGTGGATGAAAAACATATCCATGTCCTAGAAATACAGGTTACTCACCTGTAACAGGAGTTCTAGAATGGTATACATTGTTCATCCATGCAACCCACTCGACCTCCCGGCCGACGCTAACCTGAGCTGGCGGGCACAGATCTGGCGTGATGGGGTGGGCAGAGTTTTACCACCTGGGTGGGTGGGTGGGAGGAGCCAGCTTGAAGACCTTCCAGCAAGATTTAAAGCGGCAAGAAACCTGGGATGAACAACATATACCATTCCTAGAACTCCTGTTACAGGAGAGTAACCTGTATTTTTCTGCTGGTGATACTTCTCCCTGTACATCTCAGTATCCCCCAGCCCTCCCTACTGCCTTCTCACATTGCTTGCCAACCTTAAGGTCATCTGATATGATTACCCCCAAGTCCCTTCCCAATTTTGTTGTTGTTACTACCCCCATTGTGTAATCTTCCCTTGGTTTTGTTTCCAGTGCATTGATTTGCACTTTTGCATTGAATCCAAGCTGCCATATTTCTGACCATTCTCCAACTTGCCAAGTCCTTCTCATCCTTTCCATGCCTCCTTGTGTATCGACCCTGTTGCAGATCTTTGTGTCATCTGCAAAGAGGCATACTTTTCCTTCCAGTCCCTCTGCAATGTCACTTATAAAGACATTAAAAAGGACTGGACCCAGTACTGAACCCTGCGATACCCCACTAGTAATCTTCCTTTCTTCAGAGTGGACTTCATTTACAATTACCTTCTGTGTCCTGTTGTCCAGTCAATGTTTTAACCAAGCTACCACTCTGGGACCCACTCTCAGGCTGGTTAATTTGATTATTAATCTTTTGTGTGGGACTGTGTCAAATGCCTTGCTAAAGTCTAGGTAGGCCATGTCCACAGCCCCTCCCTGGTCTACTACTTTGGTCACCCAGTCAAAGAAATCTATTAGATTCGTCTGACATGACCTTCCCATCGTGAATCCATGCTGCCTTGGGTCCTGTGCCTCACTGGCCTCTAGGTACTCAACAGTTCTTTCCTTCAGAAGTGATTCCATCACTTGCCCTACCACAGAGGTCAAACTGACAGGTCTGTAGTTTCCTGCCTCTGTCTTACTCCCACTTTTATGAAGGGGAATCACATCCACCTTCCTCCATACTATGAGTCATACTATAAGATGATAGGCATACAGAGAGCCATGGCCTATATAAGTATGCCTCCAGCATAGCCGGATCATTGTCCCATACTATAAAGATAATGGTCTAAGTTCTGTTTACCTTTTAAGTAATTTGTATTGGCTAGCATGTGTCTGGGTAGTGCATTCCAAAGTGGAATGATTCTTTATTTTATTTATTTATTAAATTTTGATAACCAGGTAAGCCTGCTGGGTCCCGAAGGTCCCTTTTTCAGGGGCGACCCAGGGAATTACATGGAATAATACATGGGGTAGCATACAGCACAGATACATTACACTAGACAGCAAGGAACATAATACATAGTAGTTTTTCAACAGGTACATTTAAGAGGTAAGACATAGTAGCTTTTTAGCAGTTAACATTTCCTGGGTAAGCTCTACAGATGGGGTGCAGTGATAGTTGCTATTTCCATATGAGGGAGGGGGTGGGCTTCCACTTAGGAGCCTCTCACTTTAGCAGTTGCATATGGAGGTGACCATCATATGAGCCTTCAGCCTTGTGCAGAAGGTGTGGGTAGAGGTAGCATCCTGAACACCAGCGGGCAGGGAGTTCCATAGGGTGGGCACTGTGATGGCGAACGACTTACCCCCCACCTTGGTTCTAACCCTTGGCACTGCAAGGAGAGTTCTGTCCGTTGTTCTGAGGAGCCTAGGGTTTCTGTTTTGGGCAATGAGTCCAGTGAGGCTGGGAGGAGGGGATGGGCTAAGTAGTTTATGAGTGTGGCAGAGTAGGGGGTATTGGAGCCATGCCTCCCAGGAGGGTCAGTTTAGTTGGGACAGAGTGTCACAGTGGTGAGCCCAGGAGCCAGATAGGGTGGAGAAGCGAGCCACCTTGTGATAGAGAACTTGTAATCTGTTCATCTCTTGTTTGGCAGCTCCCTGTATCACCGGGGCAGCATAGGAGAGGGTGGGAGGAGGGCTTGTGGCGGTGAGGCCCTGGCCGCGGTATCATTTGGTCTTTCAGCCTATACAAGGTCCTTTAGTTTGGCGTGAATATTTTTGGTTACCTGGTCGACATGATCCTTGAGGGAGAAGCACTGATCCAGGGTGAGGCCAGGTATTTTATCGATTCAACCACCTCAAGTCTTTTTCTGATTTGATCATCAGCCTGAGGTGTGGCTTCTGTCCCGGCCAAGGGTTCTTGGGCCAAATAGCATTGCCTTGGTCTTGTTAGGGTTAATGATCATTCTGTTAGTGACAAGCCATTGCTCAAGGGAACCCAGGTCTTCCTGTAGCCCACAGCAGAGATCTCCCAGATTAGAGGGAGGAGTATATGACGTCATCTGCATACTGTACCACTGAGCTACCCCCACAGTGTTTACTGAGATCGTTTGTGAAAAGAGAGAAGAGAAGGGGGCCAAGGATAGATCCTTGGGGCACCCCATCCGTTAGGGGGAGAGGCTCCGACAGGGAGTCTTTCCATTTTACCTTCTGTGTCCTCCCTGTGAGGTAGCTGTTGAACCACGATAGGGAGTGGCTGTCTAACCCGACCTAGCTTAGTTTTGTAAGGAGCAGGTTGTGGTTTACGAGGTCAAAAGCCTTGGAAAGGTCAATGAAGACTGCCTCAGTGGGGGATCCCTTGTCCAGTTCTCTGAGAACATCAGTGGAGAACTTGATAAGCTCGGTGTCAGTCCCATGATTGGTTCTGAAACTGTGCTGGGAGTGGGCAAGTAAATGGTGGAAGCTCTATGTAGTCCAGGAGTTGTCCGTAAATTAGTCTCTCTTGAATCTTACCAAGGCTAGATAGCAGGGAGATGGGCCTGTAATTGTTGGTAGTCTCCCTTGAACCACCCTTGTGGATGGGGACCACATGGGCCAGTTTCCATTGTTCCGGGATGGAACCTGCGATAAGAGATCAACTGAGGAGCCGGGTGAGGGGCCTGGTGAGTGCAGGGTCCCCTTCCCTTAGTATGCAGGGGGGAGGCCATCGGGTCCCATAGCTCCCGACATTTTGAGGGACTTTAGTAACGGGAGGACTTCATTTGGTCTTACAAGCCAGATGTGGAAGGTTGGGCAGTCCAGGCTTTGGGGGATGGGATCATTCGAGACTGGAAGGAGGGGTGGCAAGTCCGCTTTGAGCAGGTCCAGGTTTGTGAACTGGTGGTTGAGAGCCATGGCGATGCTAGGGTCATCGTTAGTTAATTGGCCATTGACCTCTATGGGGGAGTGAGCGGTCTTCCTGCTCCCCTTTATAAGCCCGTTTATGTGAGCCCAAAAGAGTCTAGGGTTGCCTAGGTTCTTTTTCTGTGGATCTGTGAGGTAGTCTCATCTGGCCACTTTGATGGCCAGTTTGCACTTATTTCTCAGCATGTGAAAAAGAACCCCCTTTTGATGGTTCTGGGGAATGTCAATGTCAATTGATAGTTCTGACTTCTTAGAATACAATTTCTATGACTATAATTCATCCCCAGCTGTGCTAATAAATCCTTATCAGTATGGATTTTGTACATTAGTAACAGATACCCTCTCTTTCTTCTCTGCTCCAGTGTGAACAGGTTAAGCTCCTTCAATCTTGTCTCATAACTCTTATCCCACATGTTTTTAATAAGTTTTGTCACTCTCTGCTGGACTCCCTCCAATCTATCAATATCCCCCCTAAGGTAGGGACTCCACAGAGGTGAACAATAATCCAAATGAGGTCTGACATATGACCTGTAAAGGGGCATGATACATCCCCTATCTCTTGTGGTGAAACCCCTCTTAATGCATCAAATTGCGACCACTCAACACTGTCCCCCTCTACTGTCCCCAGTGGATGCCCCTAAACTCTACATACATATATTACCGCTTCTGCATAATAATCCTTGGGGAATCCCAAAAAAAGGCTCACAACCAGTTCGGAACTCCTCTATCCCCCTGCTACCATACTGGCACTACAATTACTCCCTACCCCTGTCCATTAAGCTGGTACTCTATGATAAAATCGATAACCATGCAGCAGGATCATCACCACTATACAATGGATCCCAAGCAAGAAGAAAAAACTGCCTGACTGCTCACTACTCCTATCGCTTGTGCCCTCATCAAGCTAATCTTCTTTCTGCTGATCTGTGTTGGCACTGTGGAAATCAATCCTGGCCCCACTGAAGCTCTGATCTCTCCAACTGACCTAACCACCATAAATGGATTGAGTTTCTTCACATCAATGCCTGCAGCCTCCTAAAAGTTCTCATCAATACAGGCCTGGGTTGCACACACCCTACCTGACTTTCTGGTTATATCTGAAACATGGCTCAAATCTGCAACAAAAGACAGTGAAATAAACCTTCCCAACTACCAGCTCTTCAGATCTGACCGTCTATCCAGGGGCGGTGGGGTAGCCATCTATGTCAAAGCAAACATCTCTGCATCCTGCCTCAATTCTACATCACAACCAAAGGAATTTGAATGCTTGTCAATTAAAATAACCCTTCCCAACACATCATCCTTTCAACTGATTGGTTGCTATAGGCCCCTCTGCAGGGCCTCAAACTCCTATCCCACCTAGGATCTATACTTAATCTGGGCCCTGAAGACACCATCATCTTAGGAGACATGAACTTGAATTGGCTGACAAATGCATCTGCACCCTGGTAACCTTCTGTGACACCTATGGATTCTCTCAATTAATCAAAGAACCAACAAGGATCAACCAAAGAATATTCTCAACAGCACACTCCTGGATATTATGTTGGTAAATAAGCCTCGTCATTATCCTATGCAGGAGTACTATTCAGTGACATAAGTGACCACTGTCCCATAGCTGCCATTAGATCAACAATCAAGCCACCCAATCTGCAAAATTCCTCCCACGAAGGTCAAAAAGAACTTTAATATTTTAGGATATCTCCATGATCTGTGCCACACCACCGTTGGCAAGAATTCTATCTCACAGCCTCAATAGAGACAGCTCTTCAAATCTTAAATGATATAATCATAAAGTGCCCTCAATTCATGCACTTCACCAGTGTCAGAACCAAACTCAAATCCTGTCGCTGGTTCTCTGCCGACCTTAAATCCAAGACTGCTTGCCAGAGACAAACTCTGGAAAAGGGCAAGAAAGACAAAGGACCCAAATGACTGGCTTCAATTCAGAAAAAGCCAGAAACTCCTGCACAAAACAAGTAAGAAATGCCAGGCAGCCTTCTACACAGCTGAACTAGATGCCTCCTATCACAACCCTTCCAGGTTCTGGGGTACCATAAAGGGCATCCTAGGTCAAACTTCTACCCTGTCTTACCACCCAAAATTCAACTAAATAGTATTGAAATCACCGACAAGCAAAAATATCTTGAGATGCCTTTACTTGATCATTTCACTACAGCTGGCCCTGGCGTTGACTCCTCTCCTGCAAACCTATTAAGATCATCACTAAACCTACAATCTACTGAGGGACAAAAGGTTGCTTCCACATTCTCATTCAAATCAATATTCTTCAAAGAATAGAAGACCTTCTACTCCAGCTAGATACCACCAAAGTGCAGGTGCAGACTCCCTGGATCCCTACTTTCTAAAAGTAGCACTGCATGCTAAACACCCCTCACCCACCTCTTCAATCTATCACTTGCCACTGGTTCTATCCTCAATATGGAAAACAGCTCAAGTGTTTCCATTACTTAAGGAGGTGATCCCATGGACCTCAACAATTATAGGCCCATCTCCATCTTACCAGTACTATCCAAGATGCTTGAGAAGCTGGTAAACTCTCAGTTAACTGCCTACCTTGATACCAACAATCTCCTTAATCCAGCTCAATCTGGGTTTAGATCTATGCATAGCACCATCTCTGCACTAGCAAAGTCACAAATGACTGGCAGACTGCCTTAGACAAAAGAATAATACCTGTGCTGTGTTTCTGGATCTAAGCAAAGCCTTTGACACTGTGGATCATGAACTTCTAATCTCCTCTGAACTCCATAGGCCTTGACTCACTCTCTCTTAAATGGTTCAGATGCTATCTCTCGGAAGATTATAACTGGTAAAAATGAAGGTGATCTATCTACCTCTAAACCACTCTAAGAGGTGTACAGGCTCCATCCTGGGTCCCATCCTTTTTGCCATTTACATCAACAATATTGATTCCAATCTCTCACAATCTAATATCCACCTTTTGCAGATGACACTGTACTATATGTGAGCAATCCCTCACCATCAAAAGCCTTGAGCTCCTACAGTCTGAATTCTCCTCCTTCAGCACAACCTATTAGAAAAGAAATTACTACTTAATGCCAAGAAAACCAAAGCTATGTTCTTTGCCACCAAGAACTGCTCTTCCACTATCCATCATTCACCCTCCACAACTCTCTACCATCCTTGGTGAAAATCTGGAATATGTAGACAAATTCAAATATCTAGGAGTATGGATGACAATAAACTAGACTATACTACCCACGTTGAAGAGCTCTTGAAAAGCTAAGACAAAGACTTGGTCTATTCTATAGGATCAAACACTACCTGACCAAAGATTCCAAACAAAGATTAATCCTAGCATCATTCCTGTCCCTCATTGATTATGCTGACTTCCTCTATGGTCATTGCTCCCTCTCCCATCTAAACAAATTAGACACCCTGTATCATAGGAGCTATTAGATTCATTACTGACCTTCCCTCTAGCACCCATCATTGTTCTCTTACAATGCAGTCAATTGACATCCCTGCAACATAGAAGAAAAAAATGCTGCTATCTGGATCTACAAAGCTCTGACAAACAAACTCCCTTCTACATCTCAGACTGCTTCAACGGATCACATCCAGGCCTTACACCTTGAGGATCAACAAACTGATCCTGCTGAAGATTCCTATCACCTGCACCTGGTATGGAAGAGCTGCAATCAGCTATTCTGGCACTTATCTGGAATTCTATTCAAAAATCATTGAAACTGGATACACTGATTCCTCTGACATCCTTCAAAAGCTGTACACCAGCCTATTCCAGATTCGTGCAACTGCTTCCACAGGCCTAGTCCCCCCCCCACTCCCTCCCACACCCCCCTCTCTCCTCCACCCCCCTCTTTTAAAGCTCCTCCCTATTCTTCTATCATTCCTCTAGCCCGTTCCTCATCAAACCTCATACATATATGCCCACCCATGTACCATTATCCTAGCCTTATCCCTACTAAACTGTTTGTTTCTCTCCTTTATTAGTTTTAGGTTTACTGTCCTTTGCCTTGTATATATGTAAATATTTGTACATCTATCTCACTCATAAATGATTGTATTTGTGCTTATTCAGTATCATGTTTTTGTATACAACTTGTAACCTTTTTTGTTATGACCACTCAGGTCCATCTTGTAAATGAGCTATGCTCAATGATGTTCGCCTGAATAAATAAAGATTTTGATTGATTGATTGATTGATTGATAATCTATTAGCTTTACTAATGACATGATTGCAATGACCCTGAGATGTTAATTCAGCATTAATTATAGTACCTAAGTCGTTATGCTTTACTGTTTGTGTTAGTGCCTGTCGATTTATTCTGTACTGATTTTGTGGATTTGTAGATCCCATGTGCATGACCACACATTTGTCTACATTAAAGGCCATTCTGGTTTTCTACTGCCCATTTCTCCAGACTTTCTAGGTCCTTATTAACTTTACAAATGTCATCTTGTGTTTTAACTCAGGATATCATTTTAGTATCATCAGCGAACTTTATCACAAAACTATCAACATTTTCTGCTAAATCTGATATAAATATATTAAAAAGTATGGGGCCCAAAATGGATCCCTGTGGAATTCCACTGTTTACAGGTCGTGATTTTGAAATATGTCCTTTTATACATACCTGTTGTGTGCGGTCTTTTAACCATTCCTCCACCCAATCTGTAATGGCATTTTTTATCCCTAGGAGTCTCATTTTATTAATTAACTGTACATGTGGTACCTTGTAAAAAACTTTTGTAAAATCAAGGTAAAACACATCCATCGGTATATTATTTTCCAAAGAGTTACTAATACATTCATAGAATACCATATTTCCAGTTAAACAAGATCTATTTTTTTAAAACCGTGTTGTGTATGATCGATCAACCCTTTGGTGATTAAATCATCTTCAAATCTTTTTTTGAGCAAGGATTCAAAAATGTTTCCAATTATGCTTGTCAAGCTGATTGGTCGATAGTTTGTTATGTCTGTAAGATTTCCCTTCTTATAAATAGGTGTAATATGTGCCTTTTTCCAGTCATTTGGTATTTCACAAGCTGATAGAGACCAATTAAAGAGGATATATAAGGTCCCACTAACCAATCTTTGATCTCTTTTAATAATCTCGGGTGAAGTTTGTCCGGACCAGGAGATTTGTTTATGTTCATTTTACTTAACTCTGCCATAATCTCTTCTCTAGTATTTTCCCACCCATCATATGTTGTAACATGAGAGGTGGTCGTATTTATCTGTATGTTGTTACCTTTATTATTACTATATACAGAGCAGAAATATTAATTGAATTCTTCTGCAATGTCCTGCGGAGCTGCCACAACATTTTTGTTTATTATTAGAGACCCTGCATCCCTAGATGTTTGCTTTTTATTGTTGATGTAGGAGAAAAAACCTTTGCCTCCATCCTTAATATATGGTAATCTATATTCAAACCTCTTTTTCCCTTCTTTTATTTTGGTTTTACATTTTTTAATAACATTTTGTACCTCCATTTGTTGAAGTCGTTTCCTTCTTTCTTCATACTTCTATATGCCCTCCTTTTTTGCTTCATTAGTTTGAATAAATCGGGGGTTATCCATGGGGGAAATCTTACCCCTTTTATTATAAATTTTCTTATTAGGCACAAATTTAGCTTTTGTCTCTAATAATTTAAGTTTAACTTTGTTCCTGAGTTCATTTATGGAAAGTGTATCATCTTCCCAATTCCAGTCTATTAAATCCTGTTTTATCAGATCAAAATTGTTTTTGTTATAGTTTTTAAAAACAGTTTTTCCTATTACTGATTTTGCTTTTATATTTATATCAAATGTTATAGTCATACGGTCGCTGTTAGCAATAGGTGCTTTTATCTGTATGTTATTTATTTTATCTTGAATGTCTGTTAAAAGTAAATCAAGAATGTTGTTTTTCCTGGTTGGTTTTGTAATTAACTGATTTAAACCATTTAGGTAGTATATATTTAAAAAGGAATTTTCAGTGTCATTGCTACCTCTGTAATCTTCCCAGTTTATGCCCAGAAAGTTGAAATCACCCAGTAACAAGGTTTCTTTATAATTAGATTTGTTACTAATACCAGGGAATTTTTTAACTCCAAAAATTGATTAGGGTTTTGCTCATAAAAGTGCTAAAACTTTGTGAAAATGCATAGCACTTGCTTCACTGTGTTTAACAAACATAACACTTCTAGAAAACCTAAATAAATAATTTCTGTACAGTTAGCATTGTCCCAAGAAAAAAACTGCTAATCAATTATTTAAAACCCTGAATACTATCAAAAATTTCCTGAGTAAGTGCTGAACTAGCATTAAGAGGTCTATAGCATAATCCTATTAGCAATTTGGGTTGATTTCCACCCAATATGTCCACCTACACTATTTCACATGCTGTTTCTTCTTGTTGGTCTATAGAATATTTTGCTTTAATATTATTTTTTATAAATAACGCTACACCTCCCCCTATTTTATCTTTTCTATTTTTATAAAAAATTGTGTAATCAGATATATTCATAATCCATTCAGATTTGTCATTCCACCAGGTTTCCGTAATGGCGGCGATGTCTATTTTATCTCTGTTTAATATTAATTGGAGTTCATCCAGTTTAGTACCATGTAAACTTCTGGCATTAGTTAGTAGAATGGACATGCCTACACTTGATTTGTATGAAACTGTCCTGTTATGTGATTTGACGTTCGACAACTGTTTCTGGATGAGTTCTATTCTGTTATCGTTATTTTTGTTGTTATTGTTTCTTCCCCCTTGCCCCATAGTTCTTAGTTTTTTGTTTGATTTATTGAACTGTGAATGATACAACCTAGTACCCTTGATCCTTTCCTACTAAGGTGCAATCCATCATACCCATTCAACGAGAGGTCACCATCGAATCTTTCTCATGTTTTAATACAATGTATATGGTTTTCATAGCTCCATCTTTGTAGCCAATTGTTAATCACTTTAATGTTTTTTGTTCTTTTGAAAGATGACCTAGGCACTGGGAGTATCTCAGATATTATGGATGTAGCATTTAAATCCTGTATTATTTTAATTGCCCTTTTCATGTTTTCTATAACTTCCCCCACCTCTTGTTTACTAACGTTATTTGTTCCTACAGGCAATACAACAGTTTTTGATTCTGTAACATTTTTTTATATTCCTGGGAGTAATTTAGTAATGTCTTCTATAGTTGCTCCACTGTAGCTACATGTTGTCACATACTCTTTATTGTCCCTTGTGGTGTATCTATCAGTGAATTTAGTGATGGAGTCCCCAAGTATAAAAAAAGTTCTGGTTTGGGATAGCAGTGGTGGTCAAATGTTCCTCCTGTTCATTAATATTAATATTTGTGGTTGTACAATTATGTCCAATTTCTTGTTCTTGGGGTATTAAATTTTGTTCAATTATTTCAGTAACCAATGTAGGGGTATGCACTTAATTTTGCCCCTGTATACTTCCAACGTTGCTTTCTGTTTCCATGTCCTTGCTTTTTTGTGGTGCTGGACATGATGAAAAGGTAGTCTCTTCTTCTATTTCCAATATTAGCCGGTCAAAAGTATTATACAGTGGTAAGTTAAAAGCTTCTGCCTTTCTTCTCTTTTTTTTTTTTAGCTGGACGCTTATACTGTACTTCATACCAATCTACATTGAGGTGCTCATGAGTTTCACTTTCCCATATTCTTTTTCTACCAGTTAGAATTTTGTCTGTTAGCACCCTTTGCAAACTGTGTGAGAGGCCTTTCAGCACCATGCAATTCTGCTTAAAGTTGAACCAGCATAATATTCTGTGGTGATTTGCATATGCAGCCCATGATGCTTTGCATTGTGTGGGCATGTGTGATTTTGTATTATATATATATACACACACACACATACACAACCTTGGTACAGTCCCAGTGATAACACTGGAGCTAACAGAAAAATAAATAAGTCCGCATCAAGGACAGGGGTTCTGGACTTCAAACAAGTGGATTTTGGCCAGATGCATGAGCTGGTTAGAGAGAGAGGTTGGTGGGTGTAGACAGGGGGAGTAATGGAAAAGTGGGATAGGATCAGAGGACTTCTGGAGGCAACTAACTCTTGTGCAAGGAATATCGCCAAAAGAAAGAAGCACAAAATGTTGATCTAGTTTTCAATGGTAGTGAAGGAAGCTGTGAGAAAAGAAGAGCCTTCACTAGGCACAAGGGGAATGAGGGGAAAGAAGAATGGTAGGAATATCTGATTAGTTTCAAACAGGTATGGGTGGTGGACAGGTGGGCAAAGACAGACGTGGAGCTGTGGACTGCCAAGGGTATAATAGGTGGCGGGGTGGATGTTTTTAGGTACCTTCAGGAGAAAAAGGAAAATGGGGGTGAATCATCAGACTAGCAGAGGAGGGAGGGTAGATGAAGACGACAAGCAGAATGCAAATGTACTGAGCAATTACTTCTGTTCCGTATTAACGGATGACAGACCACTACCACAGAGCGGTACCAAGGCTGCCACATGGGGGGTACAGGAAATGGGCAGGTAGAGATAATGGGCTAATGGGTGAGAAAGGGATTGGAAGCCTTCAGGGTAAGTAAGCCACTGGGCCCGGATGGTCTGCACCCATGGGTACATAGGGAATTGGCCACAGAATTGGCAGTACCTTTGACTCAGCTATTTAAAGATTTGCTGAAATCTCTTTTTTAACTTATAAAATATTGATTGAATTTTGCCATAAAATCCACAACTCATGACAGTAGAGCAGCTTCCTGATCAAATCTAACTGACAGTAAAGATAAACAAGCCATTCCACGAAAATAATAATTCTAAAAAGGACATAACATTTAAAGCGAGGCACCCAGGGTAAAGTAATCAGTAGCTATTTCTGAAGTCTCTGTACAGAGGTCAACCACATTTGTATAAACTGTTCAAGACCTCTCCACTGTCCTGTTCAAAATAACTATAATCCACTCCAAAAACCCTGTTTAAAGAGCAGGTCTACTTGCAGATTTCTCTAACAGAATAGCAAAAAAAGAAAATTGACAGCCAACAATCAAGTACTAAGTTACAAGATTTGCTGAAATCTGAAGTGGTGTCAGCAGATTGGAGGTCTACCAACTTAGCACCACTCCTCAAGGGTGAGACAGGCAGGATCTGGACAACTACAGGCCTGTCATTTTTACCTCTGTTGTAGATAAGCTAATGGAGACCATGGTCAAAGAAAGTCTGGTGCCCTACATAGAGGAAAACAGACTGCAGGATATCAAACGGCATGGATTTGTGCCAGGGAGGGCATGCCAGATCAACCTGATGCTTGGGAGTGGATCAGGGTTTGGTCAGTTGTGTAGGGAATTGTTTAATGGGAAGGCAACAGAGGATAGTAGTGAACAGGGCCAAGTTTGGGGACAGGGAGCTCATAAGTGGGGTGCCTCAGGAATCAGTCCTGGGAACTGTCCACTTTATATGTTCATTAATGGCATAGGAGAAGGTATCCAAGGCAAGATGTGTCCCTGCAGATGACACCGAGCTATGCCATAGGATAGACCATGAGGAGGGGGGTGAGAGGGCTCCAGATGGATCTAGAAAGCTGGAGCAGTGGTCTAAGATCTGGCTTTCAAGAGTCACCATTAATAAGTGCACATTAATGCACTTAGGGGGATGGAACACATGCGTGCAAAACTGGATGGGAAGGGTTAGACTGGCCACAACAACAGACAAGAGGGATCTGGGGGTCATCATCAGTGACTCCCGCAAGCAAACAAGTCAATGCAACAAAGCTTACGGTAAGGGGCTGAGGATGCTGAGGAGTATGGGGGATTATTAGTAGTAAAAGCAAAGTGATACTGCCCCATACAGATCGCTGGTGAGGCCTCATTGGAAGTACTGTGCTCAGTTCTGCCCATAGATGTCTATTTGTAACAGGTCTTCTGCCCGTAACATTTATTTCTGGTCCCCTTTCACGCTGTGACAGTCACACTTACAGTTTGGTGCAGGAGGGGCCTTTGTGTAGGGATTCTGGTCCTGAGCACTGGTCATGCTCGTTTATCAATGACATGCAGCCTCCCTTTGATGTTGGTTTCACGCTGGTGCAGCAGGCGCTAAAGAAACACTGCTCCACTCTCCTCCAGTCCCCCACCATGCAGTCCATCTTCTCTAGGTCTGGAGAATGCAAAACTCAATGGCAGTGTGGCTGGGCTCCCAGGAATTCAAGGTAAACCCCCAAACTTGGGGGAGGGGGGTTACACATATTAAGGAGAGTTCTTTGGCAAGGGTGGAGCAGGGTGAATTTATAAAGTCCTCCTCAGTGAATAAGAACATCTAAAGGAAGGTTCCAGAATAAGTTGGCAGAAAGAACTTAGAACAACGATCTCTCAAAAAAGATTGGACAAGCCAGCCCAGTGGTGTGGAGGGCTGAGGCGCTGTGCGCCTTACCTCCTGCCATGCCGATGACCTGAGTTCAGAAACAAGCTTGGATTGCCAGGGTCAGCCAAGAGGGAGAGGATCGAGCAGCCAGAGGACTGCTGTCCTCTCCTGTGGTGGGGAGGTTTGCCATCTTGGCCCCTTGGCTGCCCCTAGGTAGGGGCCCAGGTATAGCACCATTGTCTGAGTGCCAAGGAAGGAGGAGCTGTGGTCTTGTAGCATGCATGCACCACCATGTATGCTCATGCTGTGGCAGGGAAACCCAAGGAGAACACAGAAAAAAACAGCAGACTCGGGCCCGCCCACCCCAACCTGCATCACCACCCAGACCACCGATCCACACTGGATAATGAAGTTCCAGGTGGGGGAAGACAACACTCCCCTTCCTGGTCTCAACATGGGGGGGCAAGCTGTGGGAAGCTATGGGGGTGATTGTGTAACCACTGCTGGGGGTTGGCGCATAAGTTAGTGTGCTGGGACATACGCCGTAGGGATTTATCTTGGGTTATTTCAACCCACGCCCAAAAAGGGTTAATATTTTGCTGCCCCAGGGAACTGCTGTATTCAGAAGTACCTTTGGGGCGGGCCTTGCTCGTGGGCATGGGAGCACATAGGTGAGTGGGTGGGAAGTTGGTGGCAGACAAGCAGGGTGGTTTGCCAGCTCAGAGATGCTGTTCAGATTCTTGGGGAACAGAGAAGAAGAAGAAATATCAGGCTCCTGACATGGTGGCAGCCATTTCAAGTGATTCCCTGGTCATGGGGAAGGTGGTTCCAGTGATCAGCAGCATGAGAGATGGGTGGCCACAGAGGGAGACACGAGCCTATGTTAACACCGGAGATGGAGCCGAGGGAGAAGGGTTGATCTGGATGTACTGCCCGAGAGAGCACCAGCTGGAATCTCCACTGGAGATGTGTCACCCTAGTTCTTGCGGACAGCTGCCCAGAAGGTATCTGTGGATATGGAGCTTCAGTGAGGATAGAACCCACTGCCCCAAACTGAGAGGCTGGCACGTTTTGAGCAGAAGGGAGAAGTGGGTCTTGTCGGGGGTAAGAGGCTGATATAGCCCCGTGAGATTGTTGTCGATGCTGCCTGTGGATAAGTGAGCTGCCTAATTTTTCGTGGTTGTCTGGATCATGCCCCTTGATATGGACTCTGTGTATTTTGTGGACAGTGCTATGAAGTGCATTCCTTTGTATGGACATTTCTGGAGTCATAAACTGATGTGACCATCTTGGTCCTTGTGTGTGACATATTCCCCCCTATGAACTGTTATTAATTCCTTGATTCCATGGAATTGCACCATTCTATTTTATTAAATGGGATCCCGTCAGTTTATTGGAAATGGAGTGTTGTCTCAGTTCTTTGATTGACTGTTATTGTCACTAACCATCAGTTCTCTCCTAGCCCAGCACCCCGGTGAGATAGCAGCACTCCACCTTCAGAGGAACCTGGAAAATGTAAGCCATCTTTTGCAGTTTTTGCTGTGGCTACCCCTTTCCCAGAGACAGTTGCCACCAGCATACCCCTAGACATTGGGGAGGGGGTGGGCTGCACATGGGGCTCGTCCGGGATGCATTTTAGGGTGCCTGTGTTATAATCTGGCCTGAGAGGTGCTGGGTGACGTTATTCATTATTGTGGATCTTTTTGTATTGAGTTGTAATATAACTAATATGGCACTGGAGGGCCGAGGAAATCCATGCCTTTCTACTGGATGTGGCACCTGTGGGTCTGTTGGAGAGAACTGTGTGTCTAGTCCATGTGAGAGCTATGTAAATGGACTGAGGCCAAATCCCTGGATTATTGGACTGACTGGACTTGCTTGAGCGGGGTTGATGATTTCCTGGATTTGGTGCCTGTGCTGGTGTTTGTCTGCACAACGTGCATGTTGGTGGTACCATTTGCTTTGTCTCCTGCCCTATCAGTTGGACTTCAGACTGGTTTGAGCTGTTGTGGAGCGAGTATTGGCAAAAATGGCACAAGCACCTTCAACTTCAGATGTTATGGTGCCATCTGAAATGTTTAATGGATGTGGGAGCTGGCTGGCAAATTGACCATGTCTAGAGAATGTGCCCTTTGCCAAAAAAAGGGCCCTAGAGTGGAGCTGCGCCCTGTGTATACTGTGTGCTGTGGTGTCAAGAAGCCAGCCCAAGGATACCCATTGCCTGGGTGGGCCTGTTATGGCTTGAGACAGTCAGCCATCTGCTTGACCATGGAAGATGCAAGTGTGGAAGGTTGGGAGGATCTTGTTGTCATATTAGACCCTAGCATAGAGCTTGCACCCATGGTGTTGAGTGAGAAGGAGGGTGTCCAACCCCCAGGAGGGTTCAGTTGCACACAAGGCAATGGGTAGTGGACAAGAGAGTAATCATCAGCTCTACAGAAGGAGCCACCATTGAAGTCAATGACCCCAGTGGATTTCCGTGCCTCTGATCAGCGATGTGAGGCGCCTTGTCCAGCAGTGTCTTAAATTGCTGCAGCCCCATGGCCTGTGCCCACTGGTGAATTAGCAGAGACATCACCAGCAAACCCACCATCAAGCCTTGGTCAGCAGCCAATTCCACCAGCGGAAAAGACAGAAACAGCATGTCACTGCGAATTGGAGGCCAGCAGAGCAGATGGCCTAGCAGGTATCGAGGTGGAAGATGTATGGGAGGATGCAGCAGAACAGGACCCCCATCCCCATATGCAACAGTGGTCTTGTCACCTCAGAGTGGTTCCTCGTCCTCTAGTGCAGCCCATCCTTGGCCTCGAGGCCATCATAGTCAAGTTAGAGAGCAAGAACAGCATAAGTGGGAATGCAGAGATGGCACATGGCTCCCAGAGGGGCAGATTCCACAGACAACCATCCATAGTCTGCCAGAGTGGCCTCAAGTAGAGAGAATCATGAGGAGGCATATCCACCAGGAGTATCCCCAGTTTGTCTACCCCATCTGCCCATGTGCTCCTGGGATGTCATTGAGGAGAGAAGGGTGGACTGGGTATTCCATGCCATTCTATGGAAGATCTACCGGAAGCACAATCTGAGTTTGTGCAGCCCCAGTTTCCCCTGCAAGAAGCACAGTGCACTGCCAAGGGTATTTGTGCCATTTTATTAAACGGGATCCCATTGGTTTATTGGAAATGGAGTGTTGTCTCAGTTCTTTGATTGACTGTTATTGCCACTAACCATCATTTCTCTCCTAGCCCAGCACCCCGGTGAAATAGCAGCACCCTGCTTTCAGAAGAACCTGGAAAGTGTAAGCCATGTTTTGCAGTTTTTTCTGTGGCCGCCCCTCCCCACAGACAGTTACCATCAGCATACCCCTAGACATTGTGGAGGGGGTGGACTACAATTGGATCCAGGTGAGTGCCAGGAGAGGCTGTGGCTGGTTGAGGGTGGGGCAGGATAGATCGGAGTAGCCCCTGCCTCACTCAGCCAGGGAAGAAATCAATATGGGGAAAAAAAAAAAGGAAAAGATGGGACAAATTGTGGAAGAATGCTTTAAACTGTTGTAAAGAAGGTCAGAAGCACTAGGGGGCGCAGTCTGAAGTTTTAAGGGGGAAGATTCAGGAGGGAGATGAGGAGACATTACTTTACAGAGAGGGTGGTGGAAAGATGGAACGCACTGCCGGAGGAGTTAATCGAACTGAGGACAGTGGATAGCTTTAAGCGTGGTTGGGATAGAGTCAAGAGCAGGATTAGTACGGACAAGAACATAAAGGGGGGGAGACCAGGAAAGGGGAGGAAGGGAGGGGTTTGGATGGGGCTGGAGCAGCTGTAGTAATATGAAACTAAGAGCTACAAAATCGGGTAGACTTGATAGACCTGTGGGCCTTTTTCTGCCGGCAATTTTGTATATTCGTATGTTGGTAGAGTAGATTGATTACATTTACATTTCTACACCATGCTTACCACTCACCTGAATTTTTAATGAAAATGGTTATGGCCACAGAAAATGTTTGTTAGAGATGTGAACATAATAACACTACTCTATGTCATATTTTATTTTTGTGCATAAAACTTTAAAAAATTGGAATGCAATTTTTGAATTTTGTACTTTAGTCCCAAAAACTCAGTTTAGAAACACAGAAAAAGAGAATCTGACAGCAGATAAGGACTGCTTGGGCCCACCCATTCTGCCCCCACCTTCCTTACCACTAAGATTCTCTTATGGCTATCCCATGCAAACTTGAACCCCATCACGTTGCTTTGCCCCTACCAGCTTCATAGCATGTCCCTTTGTTCTTGAACACATTTTTCTTCTGAAAAATACTTCCCTCCTGTACCTTATTTACCCCCATTAGGCATTTAAAGGTCTTTATCATATCCCCTGTCTCCCTCCTCTCTTCCAGTGTGTATGTACCATGATCCTTTAGACTCTCCTCGTAGGGCTTTTAATGCAGACCCTGCACCATTTACCTCTGGATGGGAAACTTAAAATTCTAGGGGACTGCTCTTGTTTGTTCCCTTTGTCTAGGCAGCAGCAGCTATGGTTTTAGGCACTCTGCCGAGTCTAGAAAGACTAATTTTAGCAAAACAGAGAACTAATATAGAATCTATGTTTGACAAATGGCTTGCCTCTATGATTAAGATAGCGTACAATGAAAGACTAAGCTGCATAACTTTAGACAGACTCCCACTATTTGATCAGATAAGGACTCCTTCTGTTATGAGATATTTCTGAATGATTTATGCTTTGAAATTTGTACATGCAAATGTTTATATGATATTATTCTTCAACCGCCATAGGTAGTTAGCAATTACAGAGGTTTCAGTGATATTACTGTTGTTGATGTATTGTTTTGCAATATGCACAGAAATCTTATTTTAGATTTAATTAGCATGATTGTTATTTATTGTAATGATCTTATAAATTAATAAACATTTATAAAATAAAAAAAGGTCAATCTTGAAATCCCAAATTCAGTTTCTTCAGTAATTTGTAATGGGCACATTAAGAACAGATTATTTGGTCACAGAGATATCCTTCATAGGCCAGTTCCACTGTACTTCACTGAGCCTGCATAAACAATAGCAAAATAGCAAATTAACTGCATAGGAAGACGTAAAGAAACAGCAGGGATGAGGATGTTTCTTGGGGCTCCCGACCCCTGAGATGGGGCCCCAGTAAGAAGGTTTGCATGTGGCCCTGCATCATTAGTGCCAGTCTCTTTTTTTTTGTTAACTCTGTTTCTAGCACTCCTGCCTAGGCAGGGATATACTCCACATCAATCCAGGGTCTCCCCAGTACGTACTCCCATCTGCCTGGTCTGGAAGGATCGTTATTTGCCCCTAACAGGGGGACTCCCCATAAAGAGAGACCATCATCACCCTGTAAGCCCCGGTCGAGACTTACACTTTTCAGGTAATTTCTAAGCATAGGCAGTCCAGGGTCCTGGCTTTGTGCTGCTGCCTGGTGAGAGGGATTGTTCTCAGATTGCGCAGTGGTGTTAGAGGCATGCCACGCATGCTTCCGTGCATGAGCACGCCGACGTTTGAGCCTTTGACCCACATGCACACAGGGTGTCAGGTGCACCGCATTCTAGCCTCCACTAGGAGCCGGGCTGTTAGTAACTGGCCTGACCCTCTCACCCTGGAGCAAAAGGGAGGTCATAATTCCACTATACAAGACACTAGTGAGGCCCCACCTGGAGTACAGTGTACAATTCTGGAGACCATACCTACGTAAGGACACAGACAGGGTAGAGAAGGTTCAGAGGAGGGCAACAAAGATGGTACATGGATTGCATCACAAGTCCTATGAAGACAGGTTGAAGGAACTGAACATGTACTCCCTGGAGGAGAGGCGGGAGAGAGGGGATATGATAGAGACATACAGGGAGGAACAGGGTGCAGGAAAACACTATTTTTAAGCGAAAAAGATGTTCCAGGACTAGAGGGCATGGGATGAAGTTGGAGGGAGGATGATTCAGAGGAGACATGAGAAGGAATTTCTTCACAGAACGGGTGGTGGACAAGTGGAACACCCTGCCAGAGGAAGTGGTGGGGGCTGAAACAATCACGGGATTTAAGAATGCGTGGGATAGACATAAAGGAATTCTGGAGGTCAGGGGTAAGGTACAACAGACTTCTAGGAAAACAAATTGAACTTACAAGCTCAAATGGGCAGACTGGGTGGGCCATAGGCCCTTATCTGCCGACACTGTCTATGTATCTATGTATCTATGTACCCCCGTCTAACTCTGACACCCTGGCTCATTCCCAAACCTGGATCATCGGCGCCACAAGTGGTAGCACTACTGCTTGCACTAGTGGGCTGGCATGCTAGTGGTTTTATACATGGCCTTCTTCTTCAGACAATCTCAGGTTTGTGAACCTTGGGCGTCAATGACAGTTTGAGGGGTACTCTCTCCGCAGTTCCCTTATGCAATCTGCTCAACAGGAAGCCACAGACACAGACCACTCAACAATCAACCTTTTTTTCTGTTATAAAAATTAGCCATGAAATTCTGTTGTGGACACACATGGGCACTTTAGCACCCCTCCCCCTGCTCGGCCTCCCACAACAGAAAGGCCTCCTGGAGGTTTCTGGGGAAAGGAGAAGCCCTAGATTCTGGTGCCTTTTCCTTTAACTGTGGGCTGCCAGGTATGCTGAGTGACAGTCCCGGGCACCAACTGAAGTGGGTCCTGAACTGTATCTAGAAGGAGGGGACTATGCTGGAGGATGGCAGAGCTGAGGGAGATCTCATGGTGTTAAGACCAGTTGTCCTGGGAGTGAGTGAAAACAGAGCCAACCCAATCCTACCATGTGGAAGACAATCCTTAAAGAGAGCTGCTTTTCCTGGTAAGGAGGAGAGTGGTATTCATGGTCTAGACAGCATGAGAGATGACGCTGGAGAGACAACGTGGAGCAGAGAAGCTGAGTCCAGAGTTGTTGGTCCAGGACTGCAGCAGAGAGAGAGAAATATAATAGGGAGCCTGCCTATAATGAAATCCCTCAGGGAGAGTGGAGATTCAATGGCCTGTATCGTTAGGAGGAGCCAACGGTATCTTGGAACCATGAGTATGCAGCAGTGTGGTCCTGCTTTCAAGAAAAGTTCATCTATTGTTCATCATGTTTGCAAGTTGTACATCTGGCCAGATTACAAATACCCCAGTTGTGGCCTGGGGTATGCTGTGCTATTTAAACAAATGCACCGCCTTTAGGGGAAATGTTAATTTGAGCACATTGCTTGGGTACATGACAATTCACTCCCCTCAATTTGCTCCCCGACATTTGGCTCCCGTCAATTCACTCCTGGGTCAACTTGCTCCTCCTCATTTCCATTCCTGTCAATTCACTCCCGGTACAATTTGTAGTGAAGCTGATATGCTGGTACAGAACTATTTGCACAAATTGTACTTAATGTGCTGCACTTGGAGTGTCTTGTTCTGTCTTTCTCACAGTTGACATACTCACCAAGATTCAATTTGGGCAGCTGGTAGCTTCCTGGCTGCAAACAGGGGCGAAAGCGAGATAAGGCAGTAAAAAGCTGCAATGCTATTTCTATCTGTGCCACAAAACAAGACAGTTTCTGTAAGGGAAGTATTACAGTGTTTATTTTTATAAAGTTTTGATTCGCTCATGGTACAATTTGTAGTGAAGCTGCAGTGAAGCCAGTAGGGGGAAGAACTATTTGTGCAAATCGTACTTACATAAAAAGACCATAATAAAATAAAATCCATTCATTATCCGGTTAGTGTCCCCAAATCTCAAATCACTTATCCTGCAGTCAACTCGCTCTTTCTCTATCTTTGGCCACTGTACTTTTTCCCTCACACTCCAATGCACTCATTTACTGCACTGCACCCCTTTTATCTGGTGAATGGGAGCAAATGAATCCAGTGAACGGGAGTGAGCTGTATGTATATTTCTGCAGCACATTAAGTAAAATTTGCACAGTCGCTGGCCCAGTGACGAAGAGGGCTGAGGCATCATGCCTTACCTCCTGTCACGTGGGCAACCTGTGTTCACAGTGCGAGCAATCCACCGGGGGTTGGCCGGGGTGGGACAGGATCGAGCATCCGGAGGACAGCTTTCCTCACTCGGGGGGGAGGGACACAGGGACCAGCATCAGCCTAACACCTAGCGGTGGCTGGGTGCCGGCACACAAGGTCCCTCCAGCAAGCAGGGGAGGCAGAACAGACAGCCCGCATGCTGTGGGCAGACGTGCGCACAGCATGGCCATTGTCATCATTGCACGTTCCACCTATGGCGGAACAAGAAAAAATGGAAGAAAATACTGCTGGGCAACTCGGATGACTGCCGACCCTCGCAGGCCCCGCCCTCGGCAGGAGCAGTCCTCCTGGAAATCTGGATCCTTACTCAGCTGGTATATGGGATCCCTGCCACCCTGCCATGGAGGGTACAACCATGGGGGAAAGAAGGGAGTAGAGCTTGACGTGGTCGGGGATGGGGCTGGAGGGTCGGCAAGAACGTGGGCTGACTGGTCAGGTAAGGAGGATAAAGAAATTAACATAAAAAAAGTAAGATTTGCACAAATAGTTCTTCCCCTTCTTCTTAATTCATTCCCGTCTCTACCTTGTTCTTCTCAATTCATTCCCATCTCTTCGGAATTTGATATCAGCAAATCCAAAGAGTAACGAGGTGCCACATCCGAAGTCAGCTGTCAGACACATAGGACAAGACACTCCAAGTGCAACACATTAAGTACGATTTGTGCAAATAGTTCTGTACCAGCATATCGGCTTCACTGCGAATTGTACTGGGAGTGAATTGATGGGAGAGGAAATGAGGAGGAGCGAGTTGACTCAGGAGTGAATTGACGGGAGTCAAATGTCAGGGAGCGAATTGACAGGAGCGAGTTGTTGTGTACCCTCATTGCCCTTTATTAGTGCTCCAATACTGGCAACAATAATGGGCCTGCAAAGGTTCATTCCGTGGCAACAAGGGGCCTGCAAAGGTTCATTCTGTGGCAACAACAATGGGCCTGCAAAGGTTCATTCTGTGGCAAAAACAAGGGGCCTGCAAAGGTTCATCCTGTGGCAACAATGGGCCTTCAAATGTTCATTCTGTGGCAACAACAATGGGCCTGCAAATGTTCATTCTGTGGCAACAACAATGGGCCTGCAAAGGCACATTCTGTGTCAACAATGGGCCTGCAAAGGCTCATTCTGTGTCAACAATGGGCCTGCAAAGGTTCATCCCGTGGCAACAACAATGGGCCTGCAAAGGTTCATTCCGTGGCAACAACAATGGGCCTGCAAATGTTCATTCCGTGGCAGCAACAACGGGCCTGCAAAGGCTCATTCTGTGGCAGCAACAATGGGCCTTCAAAGGTTCATTCCGTGGCAGCAACAATGGGCCTGCAAAGGTTCATTCTGTGGCAACAACAATGGGCCTTCAAAGGCTCATTCTGTGTCAAGAATGGGCCTGCAAAGGTTCATTCCGTGGCAGCAACAACGGGCCTGCAAAGGCTCATTCTGTGGCAGCAACAATGGGCCTGCAAAGGTTCATTCTGTGGCAACAACAAGGGACCTGCAAAGGTTCAACACCTGTGATACCCAGAGACTGTGTTTAGGGATCTCCCGTTAGGGTCTAGTTTAATCCTAGTACCAGGTGGGAAAAGATAGAACTGGGCCACCTGGAAGGGCACCTAATGAGGGGTGTGCCAAAATTAAGTGTCTGCACTGCTTACTCCCTGCGCTAATAAAACTGAGTTCTTTTGTTAAACTTTGACTGGTTATTGACTCCCATGTTGGTGAAGTATGTAGTGGCTTACTTACCAAGCCCATCAAGAGCTGGGGCTCCTGGGGCTCAGTCCGTTAAAGTGTGCCCAGTACTGTCCTCTGAAGCCAATTATAGTTGACTGTCCCAGTTTACTGAAGTTAGCGGCAGGGCCACGTGCATGGCCCAGGTATGCTGTGCCACAGGGTGCATCACAGTTCCAACCCTGGCCCCTTAAGGAGGAAATGCCATGGCTTCTACCTGCACCCCCCTTCCTCACCTGTAATTCATTGTTTTAATAGGCGAGCCAATTGGTGCAGCAACCTTTTAAATTACTAAAGAATTCAGCATAATAAGCCTTTACAGCAGGTTTCAGAGAGTCACAAATAGAAAACCTAAAAAGCCAGAAACAGAAAGGCAACATCTGACTATAATTTCAGCCAGAAACGAAGGGGAGGGGTTACATTTTTAGGAAACATCTTGAGGTGAAGTAGCTCTCTTGGGTGATGGCAGTAATTGAAGGTTACTATGGGAACTGCATCCCATCAGACTTGGGACTCGCTGCCCATGCTGAGAATATAAAAGGGTTTCCTTTTTTTAATTCATCAGCCCTTGTTCTGCCTAATCCCTTATCAGCACAGAGCAGGCAAGCGGCGTAGTGTCAATCATGCTAGTGCACAGTAGCACCCAGCTCCTGTTACGCAGCACAGCAGTTTGCACTGCAGACTGAAAACAGCTGGTCTCTATCTCAGACGGCAGTTCAGATTTCAGGTTCAGTTTCTTTTTCCTTTTTTCTTCTTTTTTTTGTGGGTGAATATTGCTCGAAGTTGCCAAAAATAAAGATTTTTAAAAGAAAAAAATACTTTTTGGTAAACTCAGTTTCAAAGGGGGATAACCGATAACCTTCTCCTTCTCTTCACAGTTAACCATTATTGAAGAATCTCGTTAAGTGGTCCCATAATAAGCAGAATTTTTTACATTTGGTTTCTAAATAATGAACCCTCTTGAGACTGGTGCATTCAATCATAAAACTGAGCCATTTGGCAAATGGAGGGGGGAGGGTGTCTTTCCAGTGCTGAAGAATTAACTTCTTAGGGCCCTGTCCACAAAAGGGTCCCGGCCCATCCACACGTGCAGAGAACAAGGAAAAGCCATGTAGTGCTCCTTGCACACAGACTTCACACCTTTGGGTACTCTGTGCCATCCACAGTGTAGGGTGCTTGCTCCCTGCACCCCAATCCCTGACTCACGTGCATGGCTAGGTGGGTGGGATGTGGTGAGCCAGGGGGTGCGGACTGCTCTACATTTGACCCACAAAGTAAACTGCATGGTGTGGAGGACTGGTAGAGGGGGCAGCCAC
Organism: Neoceratodus forsteri; assembly: GCA_016271365.2. Classification (NCBI taxonomy): domain Eukaryota; kingdom Metazoa; phylum Chordata; order Ceratodontiformes; family Ceratodontidae; genus Neoceratodus; species Neoceratodus forsteri. The sequence goes on from JADMNL010000029.1 coordinate 88,474,820, forward strand.
CATGCCTGCCTAGTGGCAGCAGAAGAAGCTACATGCCCACCTCTGCCCAGCCACACACACCACGATTCCAGGTCTGTTCAGCCCTCTCTCCTTTAGCCCAAGCCCTAGAAGCATGCATGGCAGGCTGGGGGCATCCCCGGCACCAGCCAGTGATTTCTTGAATAACACCATTTTGGCAGCCCTAGAGGACTGCCACTTCCCGCCATGCTGTGGAGCCTGCGCTAGCAGGATCTGCTTGAGGACTGGCATGGGCATCCCCATGCCCATGGTTCAGACCAGCTTCATCCATCCCTGTTGCCCTCTGCCCCAACATGTGGCTCTGCACAAGTAGAGCCAGGCAGCAGGTGGTTGAGGGTGTCATCAGGTGCGACCAGGCATCAGGGGTGCCGGGGCGCAGAGCTGTGGCTGGGATATGCTCAATTTGAAAATATCCCAACCACCTATGGAATCTCACAGTGGGGGCCCAGGAATCTCATATTGGGAGCCCTGGATGTCACACTGGGGCCATGGAATCTCATACTGGGGGCCCAGGAATCTCATATTGGAAGCCCTGGATGTCACACTGGGGCCCTAGCATCTCATACCGGAGTCCCTGGAATCTCACACTGGGGGCCAGCTAGGATCTCACACAGTGGTCCCAGGAATATCACACAGAACGGCCAAGAATCTCATACTGGGGGCCCTGGAATCTCACACTGGGGACCCTGGAATCTCATACCAGGAGCCATCTGAGATCTCACACTGGAGGGCAGGAATCTCATACTTGGGGCCCTGGAATCTCACACTGGAGGCCTTGGAATCTCACATGGGGGGGCTTGCAATCTGATATTGAGGGCCAGCTGGGATCTCACACTGGGAGCCCAGGAATCTCATACTAGGGGCCCTGGAATCTCACATTGAGGACCAGCTCGGATCTCACACTGAGGGGCCCAGGAATCTCACAAAGAGGGACCTGGAATATCACACCTGGTGACCCTTAACTCTCATACTGGGGGCACAGTAATCCCATGGAACTATACACTATAGGCCCTGGAACCTCACAGAGGGCCCCTGGAACCTCACACTGGGGGCCCTTAAATCTCACAATGGCAGCCCTGAAATCTCACACTTGGGGCCCTGTTATCACACACTAGGGGTCCCAGAATCTCACACTGAAGGCCCAGGAATCTCGCACTGAGTGTCCTTGAATCTCACACTGGGGGCCCTGGAATTGCACACTGGGGGTCCAGGAATCTCACACTGGGGTCCCTGGAATCTCGTATTGCAGGCTAACTAGGATCTCACACTGGGGACCCAGGAATCCCATACTGGGAGCCCTGGAATCTCACAATGAGGGCCCTGGAATCTCATACTGTGGGCCAGCTAGGATTTCACACTGGGGTCCCAAGAATCAGATACTGCAAGCACTGGAATCTCACACTGCATGCCCAGGAATCTCATATGGAGGCCTTTCAATCTCACACTGAGGGGCCCTGGAATCTCACACTGAGGACCCTGCAATCTGACATTGGGTGCCCTGGAATCTCATTCTGAGGGCCAGCAGGAATCTTACACTGGGTGCCCATGAATCTCATACTGGGGGCCTTAGAATCTCATACTGCGGGCCCTGGAATCTCACACTAGGGGCCTTGCAGTCTCACACTGAGAGCTCTAGCATCTCACACTGAGGGCCCAGGAATCTTATACTGGGGGCCCTGGAACTGCAAACTAGGGGTCCAGAAATGTCATGGTGGGGGCCCTGGAACTTTACACTGTGGACCCTGCAATCTCACCCTGAGCACCAAGCATTCTCACACTGGGAGTCCTGAAATCTCCCACTGAGAGCCCTAGAATCTCATATTGGGGGCCCTGGAACTGTACACTAGGGGTCCAGGAATCTCACACTGGGGGCTCATGAATTTCATACTGGGGACCAAGGAATCTCACACTTGGATTCCTGGAATTTCACACTCGGGGTCCTTGAATGTCAAACTGAGGGCCCAGGAACCTCTTATTGGGGGGCCTGGAATCTCTTATTTGAGGCCCTGAAATCTCACACTTGGGGCCTTGGCATCTCAAACCAGGGGACAGCTGGGATCTCAGCTCATTGTGAAGGTGAGGCATTCTGCTCCTGGGGTGGAATGGTATGGAATGCACTTAGTATTTGCGCTGCCCCATTGGTCAGCCATGGGTTGCACTGGCAACTGCTGTGAAGTAAAGGGCCTTGGAATCTCACACTGGGGGCCCTGGAATCTCCCACTGAGGACCCCAATCTGGCCACATACTGCCAGGTATATACTCTAGTCCAAGGAAAATACACTGATCCAGCAATGCTCCACCATGTATATACCTTTGTCCCAGGGATGCTCCGGTCCCAGGGATGGCCCCTGATTGGGCCATGCACTGTCAGGTATATACTCTGGTCCCAGGGAAGTACCCTGATCCAGCCATGCTCCACCAAGTATATACCCTGGTCCCAAGGATGTATCCTATTTATGGACTCATAGACACCTGGTCCCCCCTGGATCCTCCCCCATGGCATCCCTCACTGTGGTAGAGGCTTCAGGTGGAGGGCTACTCCCCCCAAGGCAGTTTAACGTGTGAGCCATGATCCAGTGCCGGCATGCATTAGGACCCAAGGGAGCCAGGAGCCCAGGCTGCCATATTGGCTGTGCTTGGATTTTATCCCTCATTTTCTTCCCTCCTGCCCCGCATCCTTTAAGCCATGTGTACCACAGCCACACACAGTGGCCTGTCTGCAGAGGGAACAAGCTCCCTTGGGTCAATGCAGGTGTCTTTACTACACCAGTGATGCACTGACAACCCTCCCGACTGCAGTGCACTGCCGAGCAGCAGCTACTGCAGTCAGGCCTGATCCCTGATGAGGCATCCCGAGTTCACTCCCAAACTCCAGTTGCTGGCATGGCAGCACTGGTCCATGAGTGTGGCCATCGCTGAGCCTTTCCAGTTTTTGATTTCAAGTACACCACCACCGGCCAACCTGCTTCACCATCTGTGGGCCTACACTGATTCAGCCACCGGGTACCCAGTAGCTTATTGGTTGATCCTGTGAGGGTTAAAAAGGGGAAATTCATTGGCACCAGTGGGGAGAGGATAGCACCTCCAGTACAGGAGAGTGAGATTGCAAACTGTACTGTGCAGTGTGGAGCGGGGGAAGACTGAGTCTCAGGACTGTGCCTAGAAGGGCCTTTTTAAATGAAAGCTCAGGAAAGTAATTAATTTTGTCATGCCTGCTCTGAGTGTGTAAACAGCGGCTGTGTACTCAATTTTTGGGCCAAGCCTGTGCAGGACAGCAGAAAACCAGTCCATCTACCATTATTACCTCATACTGCAAGTGAATCCCTCTCTCCCTTAAGATAATTCCGTAAATAAAGTTGTGTTTTGTTTAAAACACTTGCCCATTATTGTCTAGTTACAGCATAAGTGCATGTCATTTGGGGGGAGCTGCTTGCCATCATTTGGGGTCCACGGGAGGAGTCACCACAGTGGGGAGGTACAGCTTTCCAGGGGCTTGTAATGACCAGAAACCAGACTCACTTCAGCTCTCTCTCTCTCTCTCTCTCTCTCTCTGGCTGGAGGCACTGCACTATTTCTAATATCTGTATATGACCCCCCCACACACACACACACTTGTAAAGGATATAATTAACCCAGGAGCCACCATGACCTGTCCGCCAATCCAGTGGTGTTGTAGTGTAGTGATGCCCCTCTTACCCCAAGACTATCAGGAGACTTCCCCTTACTGGGGCCTTACATGGGCAGTGTTCTGCAGTTGTCTTCATGGAACAATGAAGCTGGAGTTTTGGAAAAGGGTGCAGAGTGAAGGCGGCAAACATCTGCATCAAACAAGTGAGCAAAAGCAAGAGGAAAAAGAGATAGCTATGGTTGTCAAAGGAGGTGGCTGAAAAGGTAAAGGCAAAAAGGGTATTAGTAGATGTGGAGGGAGGAGGATAAGGAGGTTTTTCAGGGGAAACATAGAGGAGCAGGGAAGGCAGTAAGGAGCATAAAGGTGCAAACTGCATGAAGAATAGCCCTAGCAGTAACGAAAGGGGACAAGACAATTTTTAGGTATATAAGTGAAAAGGGAAAGACCAGGGGAGGAACTGCAAGGTTAAAAAGGGAAGGGGGAGACTGTTTAGATGGGGACCAGGAAAAGGCAGACATCCTGAGCAAATACTTTGTTCAGTGTTCACAGAAGAAAGAGAAGGGGAGGGGCCACAACAAATTAGCAGGAGCATTGGAGGGAGGGAGGGAAGGAGGAGGACACTAGTCCTTTTCAGAGGAGTGTCCTGAAGTGACTCACTAATCTGAATATGGACAAAGCAATGGGGCCAGATGGGGTGCATTCAAGGGTATTGAGGGAGCTCATGGAAGCACTGGCTGCTTCTCTGACAGTCCTGTTTAACAGCTCACTAGAAGCAGGAGTGGTTCTGGAGGACTGGAGGAGTGCAGATGTAGTCCCACTTCATAAAAGTGGCAGCAGGGACGAGGCTGGCAACTATGGGCCAGTCAGAATGACATCATGGTGGGGAAGAGATTTTTTTATGCTCCCCCCAGTCGGCCCCCATCAGCTTGAGTGCCCCTGAGCATGCCCGCCCTGTCATCCTGACATCCACTGGGACTAACTGCTGATGTCTTCCCCCCAGAGCTTTCCCCCCCAGGTGGAGTTCCCCAACACCCGCCATGGAATGGATCCAGTTTTGGCTGCATGCCCAGCTAGGTCGGCTCAGGGCCTGCGGGCACTCAGTGCCATCCTGCTGCTGGTGTCTCCCGTTTGCTGTCTCCATGGGAGGCATGGCATGCAATGGCATCATGACACATGCCACGCACTCCTGCATGACCACCTCCCCCCCCCCCGAGGAGAGCAGCCCTATGGATGCTTAATTCTTCTTCCCCCTTGCTGGCCCTCTGATGTCCTAAATTTGCTTCCAAACACAGGTCATTGGCGTCGTAAGCAGTAGCACTACCACTGCACCGGCAGGCCAGCCTCAGTGGTGGATAAGTTAATGGCATCATTGCTGAAGGAAAGGATTGTGCAATATCTTGAATCCAATAGGCTACTAGACACAAGGCAGCATGGATTCATGGGGGGGGGGTCATGTCAAACAAATCTGATAGATTTCTTTGCCTGGCTGACCAAGGAATTAGATCAGGGTGGAGCAAAGGACATAGCCTACCTAGATTTCAGGGAAGCTTTTGACACCGTTCCACATAGGAAACTATTAAGCAAGCTGGGTAGCTTAGGAGTGGAAACAAAGGTGATAAATTGGGTAATAAAACTGGTTGAGGGATAGGCAGCGGTAAACGGACTTCACTCTGAGGAGGAGAGGGTGATCAGTGGGGTGCCTCAGGGATCAGTGCTGGGACTGGTCCTCTTTAATGGCTTTATAAGTGACATTGCAGAGGAGCTGGAGGGGAAGGTCTGCCTCTGTGCAGATGACACAAAAATATGCAATAGGATAGAGACTCTGGAGGGGGAGGAAAAGGTAAGCAGAGACCTGAGAAAACTCGAGGAGTGGTCAAGGGTATAACAGTTGTGTTTTAATGTGAAAAAGTGCAAATAATGCACTTAGGGCACAGAAACTCAGGGGTGGAGTACAAAATGGGTGGAGCAGGTTTTTAAATAACTGCAAAAATTGATTACCACTTTCATATTAATCAATTGTGGAAAGTATGTATATACATTTTCTAGCAGTTTACGTTGGTTACTCAAATTGGGACACGTGCTATGCATTATCACAACTGATTAGCACTTTTACTTGAGAAATTGCTAATGAGTGTAGCAGTTATTTAAAACCCTAGTGGAGTGTTACTGATGACCACCAACAGGAGAGAGACCTAGGGATAATAATCTCCAATGATCTAAGCATCCAGGCCATGCAGCAAGGCAGTTGGTAGGACTAGGTGGGATGCTGAGGTGCATAGGGAGGGGTACCACCAGCAGAAAGGGGGTGTTGCCTCTGTATAGATTGCTGGTAAGACTCAACCTAGAATATTGTGACCAGGTCTGGAGAACACATCTCCGGAAGTATATAGACAGTGTGGAGGGGGTCCAGAGGAGGGCAACCAAAATGGTGCAGGGTGTGCTTCAAAAGCCCTATAAGGAGAGACTAAAGAATCTCACTATGTACACCCTGGAACACAGGAGTGAGGTGGGGGGGGATATGATAGAGACCTTTAAATACCTCATGGGGTAAATAAGGTACAGGAGGGAAGTATTTTTCAGAAGAAAAGGAGGTCAACAACAAGGGGACATGCTATGAAGCTGGAAGGGGTAGATTCAAGAGAGATGTGAGGAAGTACTTCTACACAGAAAGAGTGGTGGATTCCTGGAATGGCTTACCTGCAGAGGAGGTAGTGGCAAAAACAGTGGTGGGGTTCAAAAATGCATGAGAAAGGCTTAAGGGAATCTTAGTGGAAAGGGGGGGGGTAGAAAGCCAGAGATCAAGAAGGGTCTGCGGTGATCATGTAGATAGGGAAAATGGTCAGACTGGGTGGGCCAAGCATTCCTTATCTGCCAACAGATTCTGTGTTTCTATGACTATGTACTGTAGGACTAAATGGATTCAAATGTTTAAACACGAGACATTGGTGTGAATAGCGTTGCTGAAAACAGGACTATTATAAGCAGGCTTGAAATTCACAAAAATTTCCTGCCCACTTGACCCCATCCTCCAAAAAAAGGTTCCACCAATGTACAGTATCAAAATTTGCAGGGGGTGCAGTAACCCTCCAACTACTGTGAACTTATCCTGTAACCTACTCAGACAGGAACCTGAACCAAGTTACCCAGTTTTCTTTACATTGTTATTCTCTAAACGCATCATAACTGGCAGTCTGCAGAAGTGATGTATACAAGCTCCCTCTGCCACATAAACTTGTTATAAAGAGTTCCGCCTCGGAGTTCAGCTGCACAGATGCGCTGCAGGGCACGCTGCCCTTCAAGCTGCGATAAACTTTTCAGGAAATGTCTTTGTTGTCCTTGGATATAAGCACTGCTACACAAAAAAAGCACATTGCTCCCACCTGTACTGCGGAGAAACAGCAGGGTTCTGTCTCCAGAGTCACCTGTCCCTCACCTTCCGCCAGCACTAAATAAATCACACAAGCCCCGTGGGACCCAAATTAGAATGAGACTTGGAACTGGCGGGATGATACTGTACTGATAATGCTGTACCACTGAAATTGTTCCCAGCTGCTGCAAAATGTGCAATTTGATAAAGAAAGTGATTGCATGAGGCTCATTCTAGACCTCATGAATAAGCTGGATCAGCACTGAAACAGTATTCCAAGGGCATGGGTTCAGTTTCCAGTTGGATCCCTTTATTTCTGTCTCACCACAGTTTGTTACATTGCTTAGCTGTGACTCACACTTCATCAATAATTCCTTGCAATAAAAAAAGGGAATAAAAGCTGGCGCCAAATGGCCTGGTCTCGGTTTTTGGTAGAAATTGTGGAATGTGGGCCATCCCCTTGGGACTATCACCAGCCACGCCAGTGACAAGGGTTCCGGAGTGCATCCAGATTGTACGAGGGTCAGCTAGAGGGGACAGAATTAAGCTTCCTAGGGATTGTTCTTCTCTCCTAGGGAAGGGGGTTCAACCACTTCGCTCCCCAGCTACCACCTATCGGAGGATGGGTGGCATGGCAGTGGAGCCATGTAAGGGACATGCTCCTGCAGCCACAAAGCAGTGCATGCCTTCACACACACACACACACACACACACACACAGCGCCTGCACACACACACACACACCACTAGAATCATTGCACACATGGAAGTCCAGGGGACGAAACAAAGGTGGACCCCCCCACCCCTGATGGCAGGATGATTCAATGACCTGCTGCAGGCTGCACACCACTGACCAGACTCCGCTCCCATTGGAATATGTGCCTCTGTGGGGCAGGGCAACCCTCTTCCTCTGGCCCTGTGACAGGGAGAAATCTGGGGGGAACTCGGAGCAGCTAAGTCCTGGGGAAGGATAGTGGCTGATGGGGCTGGACAGGTCAGTGGGAAAGAAGGGCTGTCAGGCAAACCAGGAGATAAATATCTCTATAGAAAAAAATTGGGAAACGTGTAGCAGCTGGATAGCAGAAGAGAGGCATCAGTGAAGGACTTGTCAGGTTTACAGAAGCTGATATTGGGTTAAACTATGACTGGACTGCTTGGTTCATGCACCCCCCCCCGCGCCCCGATTGTAGACAGAACAGGCTCCTAGAGGGAGCTGTAATCATGCCTGTAACCCTGCTAGCAGCCAGCTGTATCATTTGTTACAGTCAGCGGGAGGACAGCGGATGAGAATGCAGAGTGACGGCTCATGTCTTACTGAAGCATCTGTGCTCAGGTGGGTGGCAGTCAGACAAAGGGCTTGGTAAATTCGAAGGGATGGGGCCTTTTAAATGAAATCTGTTTCCCAAGCATGACAGACTGGGCATTGCCTCCCACTCTGTAAAGACAGACTTTGCTGGATGTGTCTAATTATTTATTACAAATCTGCAGCATGTTTATAAAACACCATTAAGAAGTGGGACCCTTCGGTCATACTCCCTCAGAGGCCCAGCTTGGTAATAGCACTAACAGAGAGTGTGTGTGTGTGTGTGTGTGTGTGGTTGTGATGTTTGTACGTGTGTGAGGGAGTGAAATTGTGGTGTGTGGGGTGAGTATGCAGTATGTATGATGTGCAGTATGCATGTGGTGTGTGTTGGGGTGAGTGTAGGGTGTGCAGTGTTTTGTGTGTAGGAAATGTGTATGCATGGTGTGTATGTGTGCAATGTCTGTAAGGTTCAAGTATATCTGTGTGAGGTGTGCTTGTGTGCGCATGATGTGTGTGTGTGTGTGGTGTGGGTGCGCACGTATTACAGTTCTCTGTTTTTAAGTGATTTGAATTATTGTAAAAGCGCCCTGAGCTTGGGAAGGGTGCTTGATATAAATAAAACTTTACTTACTTACTTACTCTGTATGCTGTACATTGCAGCTGAGGATGTATCAGATGAGGACGCAATGACCCACTTTGATGTGTCAGACTCCTCAATGGCCTGGAGCAGTTACGGATAGTTTATAGAGGGTAATGTGTGGGTGAGGGTGAGTATAGTGCTATATTTGAATTGAGGCTCTGCCGACGTCCGTTCGTCACTCTTGCTTTTGCCAATGTCGACAGAACCCCCGAGATACCAAATATAGCCCACATGCACTCTTCCCAATCCATTGTTCTTTATAATGTGTAGGCAAGGATTTTTTCTTATATTGATGAAAACTAAAGAGAAAGCCAGCATGTTGGCACACTGGCAGAGTTACTGTCCATGACACCAGCAGCAGAGGCTCGTGCTCTGAACATGTGTCATTGGTGGGCCAGTGGGGGGGGGGGAGGAACCAGCACCCCAGAAGACGCTCTCCTCCCCCAAGGAAGGAGTTCTGCACTCCCCACTATTACACTGCCACCTAGATGACCACAGGTAGAACTACAGTGGGTGGGTGACGTAGGGAGGGGGATGCTGCCTGGCTCCCATGAGTGGTCACGCATGACTGTGTGCATGCGCACATTGGAATCCCAGATGGCAGCATCCTAGGAGAAGTGGAAAAAAGAAAAGCAGGGCCCTGGCATTGAGGGCTAGCAGCCCTGGTACACCCATCTCCCCAGCCTTGACTGGGATGTCCTGCGAGGCCTATAACACATATCCTGTCATGTGGGTCCCTGTCACCCTCTGACCCTGCCTAGGGAACTGACCATGGCTACATGGCAGCCAGGGACATTTACAGGTAAGTGGCAATGGGGGTCTAATGCCAGAGATGAAGGAGTATAGAATGACAAAAAAAACAAAAGGAAAGATGGACAAAACATCCGCTCATTTCTTTTTGGTTTCAGACAGAGAATAGTGGTGCTGGAGTTTTCAAAAATCGCATGAGACACAGGTCACCTAGAAAGATGAGTATCATCACTTGCTATAGGCAGGTGAATATCATCACATGCTGATATACTGTAGACGGGTGAGTATCATCACATGCTGATATAGACAGGAAAGTATCGTCACATGCTGATATAGACAAATGAGTATCATCACAGTGAGATATAGACAGGTGGGTATCATCACATGGTGATACAGACAGGTGAGTATCATCACAGGGAGATATAGATGGGTGGGTATAATCACATAGTGATATAGATAGGTGAGTATCATCACATGCTGACATAGACAGGTGAGTATCATCACAGGTGAGTATCATCACAGGGAGATATAGACAGGTAAGTATCATCAAAGGTTGATACGGACAGGTATCATTGCATGCTTATATAGACAGCTCAGTACCATCACACGCTGATATAGACAGGTGAGTATCATCACAGTGAGATATAGACAGATGGGTATCATGACATGGTGATATAGACAGGTGAGTATCATCACAGCATCATCATAGTGAGATATAGACAGGTGAGTATCATCACATGCCAAAATAGACAGGTGAGTATCATCACAGGGAGATATAGATAGGTGAGTATCATCACATGGTGATATAGACAGGTGAGTACCATCATGTGATATAGACAGTGGAGTATCATCACAGGTTGATATAGACAGGTGAGTATCATCATGTGGTGATATAGACAGGTGAGTATAATCACAGGGAGATATAGACAGGTGGGTATCATCACATAATGATATAGACAGGTGAGTATCATCACAGGGAGATATAGACAGGTGGTGTTATCACATGGTGATATAGACAGGTGAGTATCATCACGTGATTATATACAGATAAGTATCATCACAGGTTGATACAGACAGGTATCATTGCATGCTGATGTAGACAGTTCAGTATCATCACTTGCTGATATAGACAGGTGAGTATCATCACAGTGAGATATAGACAGGATCATGACATGGTGATATAGACAGGTGAGTAACATCACAGTATCATCATAATGAGATATAGAGAGGTGTTTATCATCATGACATGGTAATATAGACAGGTGAGTATCATCAAGTGATTATAGACAGATAAGTATCATCACAGGTTGATACGGACAGGTATCATTGCATGCTGATATAGACAGTTCAGTACCATCACTTGCTGATATAGACAGGTGAGTATCATCACAGTGTCATCATAGTGAGATATAGACAGGTGGAAATGAGGTGTGAACAAGCTTGATACATCCAGCAGACCAGACCTGAGTTTGATTCTCGTAACCTCTACTTGCATATTGTATGACTCTGAGCAAGTCACTTAACCGCCCAGTGCTCCCAGGTCACCCCTGAAAACAGGCACTTGTGCCTAGTGGGCCTTACCTGGTTACCAAAGACTAAAATAAAATAAAATAAAAATAAATAAATAAAATGACATGGTGATATAGACAGGTGAGTATCATCACATGCCAAAATAGACGGGTGAGTATCATCACAGTGAGATATAGACATACTAACATACTAAAATGCCAGCAGAATAGGCTTAATGGTCTTTCGTGTCTGCTCGTTTGGTCAGCCCCCACCCTGGGAGCTGACCTTGCTGCCCACCTCTCCCTCTCTGGCTTCTCCCTTCCCATTTCCAGATATTCTCGCTGCACTGTTTTTAGCTTCCAGAACCCTTCCCCTTTACCTGTCCCACCCCCTCTTGAACCCCTCCACCGTTTCTGCCTCCACCAGCCTCCTGGGCAGCACATTCCATGGCTCCACCACCCTCTCAGTGAAGTAGCAACTCCTCCTTTCTCCCCTGAATCTCCCCCCCTCCAGCTTCCACCCATACCTCTAGTTGCCCCTCACTTCCTTCTCGGAGCACCTGACTGCTCCTCCCCTATTTACCCTCTTCATGTACCTGAAGACCTCTATCATGTTCCCCCGGTCCCTTCTCTCTTCCAATGTGTATATATTTAGCTCCTCGAGCCTCTCCCCATAGGTCCTATCCCCCAAGCCCAAAATAATTTTGGTTGCCCTCCTCTGGACCCTCTCCAGGAGTTCAATGTCCCTCTTTAAATGTGGCCTCCAAAACTGCATGCAGTACTCGAGGTGCGGCCTCACCGAGCAGTTATACAATGGGAGTATCACTTCCCTCCTTCTGGAGGTTAGCCCCCTAGCGATGCATCCAAGCATCCTGTTGGCCTTTGCTGCTGCCCTCCTACAAGTCTCCGAGTTGTTCATTTTGACATCCACCACCACCCCCAGGTCCCTCTCAGCCATCCAGACTTGTAGCATTCCCCCCCCCCGGGTGTACATTTGGCCTGGGTTTCTGGCTCCTAGGTGCAGTACCTTGCATTGAACCTTAGCTTCCACTTTCCAGACCACCTTTTCAGAGTCTCCAGGTCCCCCTGTAGGCCCACCCTTCCCTCCTCCCCATCCACCACCACCCCCAGTTTTGAGTCATCCGCAAAGAGACTCATCTCACTCCTGATACCCTTCCTTATGTCAGAGATGTAGGCATTGAACAGGAGGGGCCCAAGGACTGATCTCTGAGGGACTCCACTAATGACCCTCCTTGGGGATGAGACTATCCCGCCAACCATGACCCTCTGGGTCCGGTTCTGGAGCCAATTTCCTATCCATCTGATCATCTGGTTCCCCGCCCCCATTTCTCCCAGATTATCCAACAGGCCCCCATGAGGAACAGAGTCAAACACCTTGCTGAAGTTAGGAAAGAGGATGTCCACGGGTCTACCCAGGTCCAAGGCACTCGTCACCCAGTCATAGAACTCCACAAGGTTTGTCTGACATGATTTCCCTGGGACGAATCTATCGTCCAGGCACCCCAACTTTTCCAGGTCCCCCCCAGTCTCTCCTTGACAATGCCCTCCATCACCTTGCCCACCACCGATGTCAGGCTGATGGGCCTGTAGTTCCCTGCCACCTCCCTTGAGCCCTCCTGGATAGGCACTATATGTGCCACCTTCCAGTCCTGGGGCACCCACCCTGTCCTCAGAGAGATGCTGAAGAGCTCTGCCAGGGGTTTCGCCAGGATATCCACCAGTTCCTTCAGCACTCTGGGATGTAATTTATCTGGCCCTGGTGCTTTCTCTATCCTAAGAGACCTGAGGGCTTCCCTCACTCTCTTTGCTGTGATTTCCGCCTCCGCTACCTCGTCTCCCTGCTTTGCCTTCCCCCCACCTGCTGGTGATGCCCCCCCTCCCCAGACCAGCTGATTGGTAAGGGTCCCCCCCCCCACAGTTTCAGCATTTCCTCCCATGTATGATGCAGCCCCTCCCCCCCATTTTCCTTGGTGAAAACTGAGGCGAAGTACTCATTTAGTACCTCAGCCTGCTCCCCCGGGTCTTGTGCCCATCCCTCCGCTTTTTTAATCCTGTTAATCTGACCCTTCACCCTTCATTTTTCCCCAATGTATCTAAAGAACACCTCGTTCCCTCTCCTCATTTCCCTGGCCAGGTTCTGCTCCTTCCTTGCCTTAGCCACCCTCACCAGCCTAGTGGCCCTTCTGGCCATCAGCTCGTACTGCCCTCGATCCCTTTCACTCCTTGAGTACTTGAATTGCCTATAGGCTGGCTTCTTTCCCCTCACCACCTTCTGAACCTCCCCAGTCCACCAGCAAGGTGAGTATCATCACATGCCGAAATAGACAGGTGAGTATCATCACGTGATTATAGACAGGTAAGTATCATCACAGTTTGATATGGACATGTATCATTGCATGCTGATATAGACAGTTCTGTACCATCACATGTTGATATAGACAGGTGAGTATCATCACAGTGAGATATAGACAGCTGGGTATCATGACATGGTGATATAGACAGATGAGTATCATCACAGTGAATTATAGACAGGTGAGTAACATCACATGCCAAAATAGACAGGTGAGTATCATCACAGGGAGATATAGACAGGTGAGTATCATCACATGGTGATATAGACAGGTGACTACCATCACATGATATAGACAGGAGAGTATCATCACAGGTTGATATAGACAGGTGGGTATCATCACATAATGATATAGACAGGTGAGTATCATCACAGGGAGATATAGACAGGTAGGTATCATCACGCGGTGATATAGAAAAGGTGAGTATCGTCAGGTGGTTATAGACAGGTAAGTATCATCACAGGTTGATACGGACAAATATCATTGCATGCTGATATAGACAGTTCAGTACCATCAGTTGCTGATATAGACAGGTGAGTATCATCACAGTGAGATATAGACAGGATCATGACATGGTGATATAGACAGGTGAGTATCATCACAGTGAGATATAATAGACAGGTGAGTATCATCATATGCCGAAACAGACAGGTGAGTATCATCACAGGTTGATATAGACAGGCGAGTATCATACATGGTGATATAGACAGGTGAATATAATCACAGGGAAATATAGACAGTTAAGTATCATCACAGGTTGATATATACAGGTGAGTTTCATCACAGGGAAATATAGACAGATGCGGATCTTCACATGACATAGACAAGTGAGTAATAGCACAGGTTGATATAGACAGGTGAGTATCATCACAGGGAGATATAGACAGATGAGTATCATTACATGGTGATACAGACAGGTGAGTATCATCGCATGCTGATGTAGACAGGTGAGTATCATCACACGCTGATATAGACAGTTGAGTATCATCACAGAGCGATATAGACAGTTGAGTATCAGCACAGGGAGATATAGAAAGGTGAGTATCATCACATGCTGATATATACAGGTGAGTATCATCACGTGGTGATATAGACAGGTGAGTATCATCACAGGGAGATATAGAAAGGTGAGTATCATCACATGATGATATAGACAGTTGAATATCATCACATGCTGATAAAGATAGGTGAGTATCATCACATGCTGATGTAGACAGATGAGTATCATCACAGGGCGATATAGACAGGTGAGTATCATCATAGGAAGCTATAGACAGGTGGGTATCATCACATGGTGATATAGACAGATGAGTATCATCACATGCATGGTGCGGGGCACAGGGGTTTGGCTTCATTGGGGACTGGGGTTCCACCTGGAGGGACACCAGCCTATACTGGCAGGATGGCCTGCATCTGTCCAGGAAGGGAACAAGTCTTTTGAGCAATCGGTTTAAATGCTTCATTGGCAAGCTTTTAAACTAGTCAATGGGGGAGGCACTGACAAGCAGCAGAAAAATCCCATCCTCTCCCTACAAAACAGGGTACTAAATGAGAAAAAGACCAAGGTAGAGCGGTCAGTAGAGGATGCTGCAACAGAAGGTAAGGCCATCAAAATGGAGAGCAATGAGTACCAATGCCCGTAGTCTAGGTAACAAGCTTCCTGAATTAGTGGCCTTGATGGAGGAGGAACATCTGGATATCGTGGCAGTCACAGAAACATGGTACACACAAACCATGACTGGGACGTAAACATACCAGGATACACTATCTACAGGAGGGACAGGAGGGTAAAAGAGGAGGAGGAGTAGTTCTTTACATAAGGGAAGGAATAAAAGCAACAGAACAAAAGGGTAAACAGGGAGGAGAAGAAGCACTGTGGGTAAATTTGGAGACAGGCAATGGCACCACAATCCGCACAGGGGTTAGAGACAGACCTCTTATCAGGAGGAAATGGACAAGGAAATGATAGAAAGTATACTTAGAATGGCAGAAAAAGGGGAGATATTGCTGATGGGTGATCTGAATATGCCAAATGTTAACTGGAGTGCAGTTGCAGCTGCCACTTCGAAGAGTGCAGTTATTCTAGATGCCCTACAGGGGGCATGCCTTAGACAACTAGCACTGGAGCCCACTCAGAGGGAGCAATATTAGACTTGATACTCTCAAATGGAGATGGAGAGAGGATCACAGATGTAGAAGTGGTAGCCATCTGGGAACTAGCCACCATCGAACAGTATGGTTCACACAACACAGCAATAGAGTCAAGCCTATACAAAGACAAAAGTACTGGACTTTAGGAGGGCTGACTTGCCAAAATGGGTGAGTGCCTAAGGAATGCACTAGCAAATGGCGGGAAGGAGGGTGGAAGAACAATGGAGAATACAAAAACTGCCATCACAGAGGTAACGAGCCTTTGTGTGAAGCAAATAAACAAAACAAGATGATGTAAGAAACCACTATGGTTCTCAAAGGAAGTGGCAGTGAAGGTTCAAGAGAAAAGAAAGCATTCAGGAAGTACAAGGAACTTAGCAGGAGCAGGACAGAGAACTGTATCAGTTAAAGCAAAGGAGGCTGGGAAGGCAGTCAGAACAGCAAAGGCCCAAACCGAGGAAAAGATAGCCAACTCAGTTAAGAAGGGGATAAAACCTTTTATAGGTACATCAGGGAGCAAAGGAAGACCAAGGAGGGATAGTGAGGCTTAATAAAGGGGAGGAGGGTGGGCAGAGGAAACTGTGAAAAGGCAGAGATACTAAACAAATATTTTTGCTCAGTATTTACAAGGAAGAGGGGAGGTACATAAAACAAACAGTAGTAACACTCTGGATACAGAAGTTGATACCAGCCCATTTACAGAAGAAAGGGTTCTGAAAGAACTCTTAAAACTGAAGGTGGACAAAGCAATGGGGCCTGATGGGATTCATCCCAGAATTCTAAAGAACTAAGGGTAGAACTAGTGACACCACTGACTACCCTCTTTAACAAATCATGGGAGGATGGGGTGGTACCCGGAGGACTGGAGGAGGGCAGATGTGATTCCCTTCACAAAAGTGGGAGCAAGGCAGAAGCAGGAAACTATAGACCTGTTAGTTTAACCTCAGTGATAGGGAAAATGATGGAATCACTTCTAAAGGAAAGAATTGTCGAGTATCTAGAGGCCAGAGGGCACAGGACCCTAGGCAGCATGGATTCTAGCGGGAAGGTCATGCCAGACAGATCTGATAGATTTCTTTGACTGGGTGACCAAAGTAGTAGATCAGGGAGGGGCTGTGGACATGGCCTACCCTAGACTTTAGCAAGGCATTTGACACAGTCCCACACAAAAGATTAATATACAAGTTAGCCAGCCTGGAGTGGGTCCCAAGATGACAGCCTGGTAAAGAATTGGCTGGAGAATAGGACACAGAGAGTAATAGTAAATGGAGTCCACTCAGAAGAAAGGAGGGTTACTAGTGGGGCACCGCAGGTTCAGATTAGGACCAGTCCTCTTCAATGTTTTATAAGCGACATTGCAGAAGGACTGGAAGGAAAAGTATGTCTCTTTGCAGATGACACTAAGATCTGCAACAGAGTTGATTCACAGGGTGGGGTGGAAAGGATGAGAAGGACTTGGCAAGGTTAGAGGAATGGTCAAATGTATGGCAGCTTAGATTCAATGCTAAGAAGTGCAAGGTAATGCACCTGGGAAACAAAACCCAGGGAAGAGTACACAATGGGGGTGAGATACTAACAACAACAAAATGGAAAGGAACCTGGGGTAGTCATATCAGTTGACCTAAAGGTGGGCAAGCAATGTGAGAAGGCAGCAAGGAGGGCTGGGGGATACTGGGATGCATTAGGAGAGGCATCACCAGTAGAAAACAGGAAGTTATTATCCCTCGTACAGACAGCTGGTGAGACCCCATCTGAGTACTGTGTGCAGTTCTGGAGACCCAATTCCAGAAAGACATAGACAGGATGGAAGCTGTCCAGAGGAGGGCAACTCAAATGGTGCAGGGTCTGCACCAGAGGACATATGAAGAGAGACTTAAGGAGCTAATATGTATAGCCTCGAGGAAAGGGAGGGAGGGGGACATGATAGAAACTTCAAGTACCTCAAGGGAATCAACAAAGTCCAAGAGTGTAGCATCTTTCAAAAAAAAGAGGTGCAAGAACAAGAGGGCACAATTTGAAGATAGAGGGGTGGCTCTGAGGTAATTTACAAATTTTTTCACAGAGAGGGTTGGGATGCATGGAATGGCCTTCCGGAGGAAGAGTTGTGGAGTCAAAATCAGTGGTGGAATTCAAGCATGCATGGGATAGTCATAAGGCAATTCTGGGGGGTGGGGGTAGGAAGAAGTAGGCTGCTGGTTAACTAGGATCTGCAGCTTATCCAGTAGGTAGGGAAATGGGCAGACTGGGTGGGCCAAGCGGTCCTTATCTGCCGTCAAATTCTATGTTTCTATGCTGCTATAGACAGATGAGCATCATCACAGGGAGATGTAGACAGGTGAGCATCATCACATGATGACAAACTCTGGAAAAAGGCAAGAAAAACAAAGGATACTAGAGACTGGCTTCAATTCAGAAAAGCAAGAAACTCATGCACAAAACAAATAAGAAATGCCAAAGCTGCCTACTATAGAGCTGAATTGGATGCATCCTATACTAACCCATCCAGATTCTGGGGTACTATAAAGGGAATTCTAGGCCAAAATTCTACCCCTGCCTTACCCTCCAAACTGCTACTAAGTGACATAGAAATCATTGACAAGCAAGAAATCTCAAATACCTTCAATGACCATTTCACCACAGCTGGCCTAGCATTTGACTCTTCACCTGCAAATCTCTTGAGATCATCATTAAACCTTCAATCCACTGTGGGACAAAAGGCTGCTTCAACATTCTCCTTCGAACCAATATCCTTAAAAGAAGTAGAAGACCTACTATCCAATTTAGATACTTCTAAGAGTGCAGGTGCAGACTCCCTGGACCCCTACTTTCTTAAAGTAGCATTGCACGCCTTATCTGCCCCCCTCACTCACCTCTTCAATCTTTCCCTAGCTACTGGTTCCATCCCCTCCATATGGAAAACAGCTCAAGTAGTTCCACTACTTAAATCAGGTGATCCCATGGACCTTAACAATTACAGGCCCATTTCCATCCTACCGGTACTATCCAAGATGCTTGAAAATTAGTAAATTCACAGTTAAGGGCTTATCTGGACACCAACAACCTCCTAAATCCAGCACAATCTGGATTTAGATCAATGCTATAGCCGATCTCTGCCCTAGCCAAAGTCACTAACGATTGGCAGACTGCCTTGGATAAAAGAATAGTACCTGTGCTGTGTTCCTGGATTTGAGTAAAGCATTTGATACAGTGGATCATGAATCATTAATCTCCTCTCTTAGCTCTGTAGGCCTTGATTCACTCTCACTCAATTGGTTTAGGTGCTATCTCTCTGGAAGGTTACAATTGGTGAAAATGAAAATTACCTATCTACCTCTAAACCACTGCTAAGAGGTAACGCAAGGCTCTATCCTAGGCCCCATCCTCTTTGCCATTTATATTAATAACATTGATGCCAACCTCTCCAATCTAACATTCATCTGTTTGCTGATGATACTGTATTATATGTCAGCAATCCCTCACCATCAAAAGCCTGTGAACTGTTACAGTCAGAATTCTCCATCCTACAACACAACCTATTGGAAAAATTACTTTAAATGCCAAAAAAAAGCTATGTTCTTTGCAACAAAGAATTGCTCTGCCACTACCCCATCATTCATCACCCCACAATTATCCACCTTATTTGGAGAAAAGCTGGAATTTGTGGATAAATTCAAATATCTTGGAGTCTGGATTGACAATAAGCTTGACTACTCTGTCCACATTGAAGAGCTATTAAAAAGTTGAGACAAAGGCTTGGCCTATTTTACAGAATAAAACACTACCTTACCAGAGACTCCAAACAAAGATTAATCCAGGCATCATTCCTATCTTATTGACTATGCTGACTTTCTCTCGGCCATTGCTCACTCTCCTCTTAAATAAGCTGGACACCCTGTATCATAGAGCCATCAGATTTATTACAGACCTTCCCTCCAGCACCCATCATTGCTCTCTTTACATGGCAGTCAATTGGACATCCCTACAGCACAGAAGAAAAAGGAATGCTGTAATCTGGATCTTTAAAGCTTTATCAGGCAAACTCCCTCCTATATCTCAGACTGTTTCACAGCGAATCACATCTAGCCATACACCTTAAGGATCAATAAGCTCATTATGCTAAAGATTCCCAATACCTGCACCGGTTTGGGAGGGCTGCTATCAGCTATTCCTAGCATTTGTCTGGAACTCACTCCAAAAATCTATGAATCTGAATACCCTCTTACCCTTATCATCCTTCAAAGATTATACACTCCCTATTTCCAGAGTTGTGCAACTGCTTCCATAAGGCCTAGTCTCCCATCCGACCTACACACCTCCATTCTGTAATCCACTATGTTTAGTTTCCCTTCTCCTACCCAGTCAGTTATCACATTTCGTATAAAAGCCTACAAAAGCCCTATTATTTGATTATTATCCCTGCTATATCTATTATCCTCTTCATTTTTACAGGTTAAGTTATTTTACTGTGCATTGTATATCTGTAAATTTTGTATATATCTCTTATTTATTTGATTGTACTAATGTTATGCTATTCTCATGTCTTTGTAAAAAAAACTTGTACCCTTATTTATATGACCACTCAGGTCCATCTTGTAAATGAGCTACGCTCAATGATGTTCGCCTGAATAAATAAAGATTTTGATTTGATTTGATTTGATTTGATTTGATATAGACATCATCACATGCTGATATAGACAGTTGAGTATCATCACAGGGATATATAAACAGATGAATATTATCACATGCTGATACAGACAGGTGATTATCATCACATGGTGATATAGACAGGTGAGTATCATCATAGGGAGATAGAGACAGGTGAGTATCATCACATAATGATATAGATAGTTGAGCATCATCACATGCTGATATAGACAGTTGAGTATCATCACATGCTGATATAGAGAGGTGAGTATCATCAAATGCTGATATAGACAGGTGAATGTCATCACAGGGAGATATAGATAAGTGGGTATCGTCACGTGCTGACATAGACAGTTGAGTATCATCACATGGTGACATAGACAGGTGAATATCATCAAAGAGTGATATAGACAGGTGGGTATCATCACGTGCTGATATAGACAGTTGAGTATCATCACATGGTGATATAGACTGGTGAGTATCATCACATGGTGATATAGACAGGTGAGTATCATACAGGGAGATATAGACAAGTGAGTGTCATCACATGGTGATATAGACAAGTGAATATCACAGGGAGATATAGACAGGTGGGCATCATCACGTGCTGATATAGACAGTTGAGTATCATCACATGGTGATATAGACAGGTGAGTATCATCACATGGTGATATAGACAGGTGAGTATCATACATGGAGATATAGACAGGTGAGTATCATCACATGGTGATGTAGACAGGTGAGTATCATCACATGATGATCAAGGTGAGTATCATCAAAGGGAGATATAGACAGATGAGTATCATAGCATGATGATATAGACAGTTGAGTGCCATCACATGCTGATATACAGTAGATAGGTGAGTATCATCACAGGTTGATATAGACAGGTGAATAGCATCACAAGGAGATATAGATAGGTGAGTATCATCACAAGGTGATATAGACAGGTGAATATCATCACATGCTGATTTAGACAGGTGAGTATCATCACAGGGAGCTATAGATAGGTGAGTATCATCACAAGGTTATATAGACATGTGAGTATAATTTTACGCTGATGAAGACATGTGAGTATCATCACATGCTGCTATAGACAGGTGAGTATCATCACAAGGTGATATAGACAGGTGAGTATCATCACAGGGAGATATAGACAGGTGAGTATCATCACATGGTGATATAAACGGGAGTATCATCACATGCTGATATAGACAGGTGAGTATCATCACAGGTTGATATAGACAGGTGAATATCATCACGGAGATATAGATAGGTGAGTATCATCACAAGGTGATATAGACAGGTGAGTATCATCACTTGCTGATATAGACAGGTGAATTTCATCACAGGGAGATATAGACAGGTGAGTATCATAACAAGGTGATGTAGAAAGGTGAGCATCATCACAGGGAGATATAGACAGGTGGGTATCATCACAGTGATATAGACACTCGGTATCGTCACATGCTGATATAGACAGGTGGTATCATCACATGCTGATATAGACAGGTGAGTACCATCACAGTGAGAGGCCCCTGCTGCCCTAATGATATCGACAGTGAGACTGTGACCTCAGAGACTCTCCTTGGATCCCACTGTGTTCATAAATTACTGTCCAGTATCCTATAAATGTAGCTCAGTCTGCAAACTGATCAGAGGTTTATACTGGTTGCATCTGAGTATTCTGTGTCAGCTGCTAGCAAAGTGGCAGATAAAATTCAGACTCCCATCTTTTCATTTTTTGTTAAAGTTGTTTGCACCACCTCATCGACCACCCCACGCAGCACTTCCCTGTTGACCTATCAACCCCTACCTGGCGTGTTGTGCCCCATGCATGGCAAGGACTTCAGAGGCATCCCCTCCACCCCATAATCCACCGCAGACCAGGTGGGGAGTACCAGTGCTGTTATTCTAAGCCTAATGTGCCTTTCCTCCTTTTCACCCTGCCTTCCCTTGAGAATGTTGGAAAAGAGGGCTCCAAGCATGTACACACAACAGCTTGCTGACACTGAGCCAGTCTCCCCGCCCCCTGCTCCCCCCCCCACACACACACAATAAAGCCCCATGCACAGTCTTTCACCTGTGCTACCAGTAGGGAAAGACATGCATCAAGTCAACCTGCCATCATCCCATGGAGGTTGGAGGTGTCCAAACAGCCAGAACCACAACTTCCTGCTGTCCACTACAGCAACCTCTGGCTACCTGCAGCAGAGATCTAGGCTTGGGGCATGAACCCCAGTTGCTGGCAGTGCAAGTGGACCATCTATTTTAGTTTTTATTGCCTTTAACAGAGGAGATCAGTGGCCAGGTTGAACAAGACTGGAAGCTCATACCATGATTGATACTAAAAGAGGTGATCTGGGAGGCGGGAAAAGGCCACTTACTCAAACGTCTTATGAGGAAGTTGAGGTTGAAGATGTTTGAGTCACAGATTTGATACACAGTTAGGGGTCATGTGAGGGTTTTGTTAAGGAGGGGTTACAGCAGCAGTTGTAAGGGGGCCAGGGAATGTACTAGAGACCAGGGAATGGTCATAATGGCAGCAATGTAGGGGACAAGAGTGGAGAGACAGGAAGGGGCAGTGGAGGTGGGAAAGGGTCCACAGATTAGGGGGGTTTCTTTACAGAGAAAACAAGAGAGGCAGTGGGGAGTAAAGGGTGAGGTGGTGGGGAAGATCTGAAGGGGGAATGAAGGAAGGGAGAGGAGTGGGGAGTGAAGGGTGAGAGGTCTGGGAGTGAAGGGGTGGGGTGGGGAGTGAAGAAGAAGGGGTGGGAAGGACAGAAGGGGTGGGGAGGGAAGGAAGGGAGATAGGTGAGGGAGTGAAGACAGCAGGGGTCAGGGAGTGAAGAGAGTTGGGGTGGGGTAATAGAGACAGGTTGAGGGAGTGAAGGGACATAGAGTAGGGGAGTGAAGCAGATGGGGTGGGGAGTGAAGCAGACAGGGTAGGGAGCAAAGCAGATGGGGTGAGGGAGTAAAGGAAGAAGAGGTCAGGGAGTGAAGAGAGTGGAGGTGGGGTGGTAAAGGGAGAGGGGTGGGGTAGTGGAGACAGGTTGCGGAGTGAAGGGATATAGAGTAAAGGAGTGAAGCAGACAGTGTGGGGAGTGAAGCAGATGGGGTGGGGGGTGGGTGAGGGGTGAAGGAAGAGGGATCAGGAGTGAAGGGAGGGTGGAGTAGTGGAGACAGGTTGCTGGAGTGAAGGGACATAGAGTAGGGGAGTGAAGCAGATGGGGTGAGGTGAAGCAGACAGGGTAGAGAGTAAAGCAGATGGGGTGAGGGAGTGAAGGAAGAGGGGTCAGGGAGTGAAGGGAGTAGGATGTGGGGTAGTGAAGGAGAGGGGTGGGGTGAGTGGAGATACGTTGCAGTAGTGAAGGGACATAGAGTAAGGGTAGAAGCAGATGGTGTGGGGAGTGAAGCAGATGGGGTGGGGAGTGGGTGAGGGAGTGAAGGAAGAGGGAGTCAGGGGAGTGAAGGAAGTGGGGTGGGGTAGTGAGAAAGGAGGGGTGGGGTAGTGAGACAGGTTGTGGGAGTGAAGGGACTAGAGTAGGGGAGTGAAGCAGATGGGGTGGGGAGTGGGAGAGGAGTGAAGGGAAAGGAGTCAGGGAGTGAAGGGAGTGGGGTGGGGTAGTGAAGGAAAGAGGGTGGGAGTGAGTGAGACAGGTTGCAGAATGAAGGACATAGAGTAGGGGAGTGAAGCAGGCTGGTGGGGAGTGAAGGGAGACATGGTAGAGTGAAGCAGATGAGGTGGGGAGTGAAGGAAGAGGGGTCAGGAGTGAAGGGAGTGGGGGTTGGGGAGTGAAGGGAGAGGGTGGGGGAGGAAGCAGATGGTGGGGTAGTGAAGGGGAGGGTGGGAGAGTGAAGGAGACAGAATAGGGGATGAAGCAGACAAGGTGGGGAGTGAAGCAGATGGGGAGGGGAAGTGAAGGGAGATGGTGTGGGGGAGTGCAGGGAGACGGGGTGAGAGAGTGGAGGGAGATGGGAGGAGCAGTGAATGGAGACAGGGTGGGGAGTGAAGGGGGTTGGGTATTTGGGAGAATGATTTAGTCTTAGATTATTTATTTAAATCCATGGGACCATCACTTCCCTACCAGATACTACTGCACATCAGAACCCCTGGCATGGCAACACATACACCATGCATGCCAGCGATTATAAGTTGCATGTGGGCAGCATTATTTGGTCCTGCCATTGGATCCAATTATTTTTGGTGCTCTTATGTGCAAAATCCCCACCTTACTATATTGTGATTCCCTGCTCTGACAATAGAACTGTGGGGCAAAAAAAATCAGGGTTGGATATATAATGGGGGACAGTTAGGGTGGCTGGAGATCTGCCGAGTGATTCCCACACCCATTCGAACTGAGGGGATTGTGGCGTTCCATCGCTTTTGATGTACAGGCCCCTGCCTTTGGTTTTCCCTCTATTCAATGTTCTTTTTTTGCTGATTGTCTCCATTTGTTTACAACAAAGGGTCCCAGATCATTTCCCTGAGTGGAAGACAGCACTGTGTTTCCCAATCAGTTACTGATTGCACCATTCAACACCTCTGTGCCCTGACACCCTGCCCAGCAGTGCCCCAGTGAGAGTGCTCCTGAGAGTTCAGTAATTGGATTGTTTCCCTTCCTGCATTACAATCCGCCGTAGCAACAATTTCTATGAATTACAAGTTTTTTTTTGCCAGGGTACCAGAGGACATTCTAACTGCAGTGGAATACACTGCCCCCTTGTGACTTTTGTTTGTCCTTGCAACCCTTAGAATGAAGTGTCGTTTCACTTACTCACATATACTGGAATAGACATTTTTTTCTTTTTCACAAAGAAAATGATACCATTACTAGATCTAGAATCTTTTCTTTTTTTATTAACAAATAGTAGCTTTCTGTTTTCCAGTTACAGGATTGGCACTGGCAGGAGAGCAGCTAGAACCCCTAGTTATAGTAAGTCCTTCCACACTCTCAGTTTTGTAATTATTCTTCATTTTATTATTCTTCACCCCCCCCCTTCTGCCTGAGCCAACCCCACTCAAACCATAGCCACTTCCCAGCCAACATCCCCTTCCGCTCTAATCTGGAGGCAGCAGATCAAGAAGGCTGGCATTATGTAAGATGTGTACAAAAAAATGTTATTTATTTCTCTCTCATTTTGCTCTACTCACAAGTGGCTTTCTGATTTCCCCATGAAGCCTCTTCCTGCTTCTGCCCAGAACTCCATTACTATTGCCTGCGCCCCTCCTGAGGAAGAAACCAACATCTGTGCTGCCTAACTCCCTTGGCTTGCCCCCCAAAATGAGGTTTCACCTTTCTGTGGAGCTGCCACACATTTTGGGAGGGACACTTGTTCAGTGGTAGGATTGAGTTGGGACAGGGGGCATCAGATCTGTGCGTCCTTTGATGCCCATTGGCACCATATCATCTTTCTGCTTAATGATAGGGACTTTTCTCCTTTTGCATCCCACCCACCACCACCATGACCGAACACACACATGCTCAAGACTGCCTCGAAGGGGTGCAAGGCACTGTGTGGTCTCAGCAGCACCACCACCAGGCATTCCCTAGGTATTGAAGGGTGGGTAGCTGCTCCACCAGCTAATCCTGGTGCTATCCTGACTGAGGGTTCTGAGAATAAAGTCTGCTAGTAGGAAGCACACAGAGATGCAAAATGCCTCCCAAGATTTTTGTACTGATTCATTATTTTCAGCTTCATGATGGCAGGTGCAGAGAACCAGTAAAAAGAAATGGCATGTGCACTTCTGGACTAGGGCAGTCGGTGCACCAACTGGCGGCTGGCCAAACTCAGGACAACAACAAACAAGAAGTGCTCTCCAGAGAATCAGAATGAACCCAATATTTCAGTGAAAAATCTAATTTATTGCAGAGTCCACATGGAGAAGGCTGACAGGCAACACCAGCGCTTCGACCATTAGGTCTTCATCAGGGGATGTGTCTCAATGGTGCTACAGACCCACACGGTTTAACTATACCTAAGTAAGCTTTAGTAGAATAATGTAGGTTGGTATTGATATCTCAGTCACAGGCCTTTTGTTTTCTTTTACTATATACCAATTTTTTTTTTCAGTTGAATTAAGTATGTTGCACTTTAAGGAATGGATTTAAATTGTGGGTCTGTAGCACCGTTCAGACACCCCCCCCCCAACAAAGACATAATGGTCAAAGCACTGGGGCTGCCTGTCGGCGGACTCCATGTGGACTCTGCATGCCTGTGTGTCCTTCCACCAGGATTACTGTAACTCCCTGTACCTAGTGTTGCCAGGGGTAGAAAGTTGCCGGCTGCAGCTGGTGCAGAATGTGGCGGTCAGGTTACTAACTGGGCTTTCTCTATCTAGCCATATTACACCTGTGCTGCTCGAGCTGCACTGGCTTCCAGTTCGGTGGAGGATTGGATTACCTTTAAGGTTGGTTTGCTGACCAATAAAGCCCTTCTTGGTCTGGGGCCGCACTACCTGCAAGAGCTTCTGCACCTCTGCTGCCTCTCCCGACCACTCCTCTCCACCGACGAGGGATTGCTAGAGATTCCCAGGGTTCAGTTGAAGTCATCTGAGGCACGTGCTTTTGCTTATGTAGCCCCAACACTGTGGAATTCTCTACCTTGCCAGGTCCGGGAGTGCCTGATGGTGGAGAGCTTCAAGGCTGCTATGAAAACTCATCTGTTTAATCTTGTGTTCCTGTAATGTTACAGTGGGTTTTAACTGTTATCAGAATTTTAACTATTTATGGTTTTTATATTGTTTGTGTCATATTTTCTTTTTGTAAAGCACTTTGATTTTAAGAATTGTGCTATATAAATAAAGTATAATATTATTATTTTCATTAAATTTGATTTTTCACTGCAATATTGGGTTCCTTCTGATTCTCTGGAGGGAACTTCTTGCAGAGAACCAGTAGCAAGAATTCCCAGCACTTCGAGACCACACACAGCCTCTTCGTCAGGGGGCAGAGCTGTCTTGGAATAACTGCCCTTAACTACCTTGATTTGTTCACCAATTTCAATTTTGAAACTGATCAGGAAACTGTGGCTTTAATTCAGGTGTTCAGTCTAGTCAAAACAATTTAAGGCCAGTTCACAAAAGGCAGTTACTATGCAAGGCAGTTCCTATCTTCTGAACTAAATAAAGATCAATTAATTCACACAAATACACTTAAAATTTCTGATGATAAACTCCTGTGTAGAACTGCGGAACTCTTCAGCAGTCTGGTGTAAAACCAATTATAAATAAAAAAAAAAAATGGCCGGCCCGGTGGCGCTGAGGGTTGAGGTGCTGGACGCCACACCTCACGCTATGCCAGTGACCCAGGGTCGGGAGCAACCTCGGTTTGTCAGGAGTCGGCAGGGGAGGGAGAGGATCGAGCATCCAATGGACTGCTCTCCTCTCCGGGGGAGGGGAGGGTTGTCGTCCCGCTCCTTGGCTGCCCCCCCAGTGAAGGCTGGAGGGCAGCATCGGAGGTTGGGAGACACAGAAGCGTGGAAACATGATGTGCACGTGCCTCCACACATGCACGTTCACGCTGCAAGGGGGAGGGGGGTGTACGGTAAGAAAAACGGAATAATAAGGAAAAAAGCAATATGGAAAAAAAATTCATTGCATGCTCGAAGCTCAGTGCTGTAGTTTTTCATTGCAGACTTTGCTGTTAAACATAAAGCTTTTTCAGAGCATATAGCCAGTAACATGAACCTCCTATTTCAGGTGCAAAAACCACAAGTGAAATAGAACATATTAGAAAAATGGTAAACCCTTAAAGGAGAACAGTCATCACAAAGGACCCCCCACTCAACTGTGGGGCTGGTCCCAGTGTGTACTTTTTGTATGCAAAAACATTTTGGTGTACTTTCGGTTTAATGTAGTGTAGTAGATTGTATCAGACTAATTTTACTGACTTGTAGGCTGACATCTTCTGTAACCACAGATCCCAGAACCCCTGCAGCTGACATCAGAGCAGTAAGCAGTAGTGGGAGATTCAATAGCCTGCAGTGCATGTTAGAGCTTTTATAATCTCCAGTCAGATGTTTTCTGGGTCTGCTTTTCTCCACAGGCTAAGTACAGTCCTCTGTGATGGTACTTAGCCCAAGGGAGGACAGCAGGGCCAGCAAACAAAAGACTAGGGCCAGATATTGAAAAAGGCACAAAAGTGGAGCACAAAGGTACGTGTTATACCTGCATCTGCACCTGACCCGGGGGTTGCTAATTTAGTCAGACAGCACACCAGTGCTATCCAACTGAATATCAGGCCATGTTGGCGCAGTGCAAAAGTATAGTTGTGCTGCCCTGACAAGGACCTGGACTGTGTCCAGCCCATAGGGAACTGTGCCCCTAGACCAGAGAGTACTGGGAGCCTACAACGTGATATTTAGTTGCAACATGCAAATGAGCCCATTGGGCATGCAGGGCATTACGGAGCCATATGCATGCATATTATGGGCTCATTTACATAGGAAGTGGTGGCAGCTTTGCGCCCGTCCTGTGGTCACCTGCCATGTCTGTCATGGTGGCGACTGGCCCCCCTTCCCCACTCTGAACACCCGTTCACTCAATACAAATGTACCCCCTGGTGTCTAGTGGCACCCCCTCCGATCACCCACTTCAGTACTGAGCAACGTCTCCCTGGCGTCTAGTGGCACTCCCTCCCCTCCGATCTCCCGTCCCTGCATCGCCTGTGTTCTCCTTGGTGTCTTATAGCACAACCACTCTCCAATCACCCATCACTACATAACTTGTGTTCTCCCTGGTGTGTAGTGGCCCCCCTGAGCACCCATCCTGGTGCCATCTCTGAGTCCCCGGTGGCTAGTGGCCCCACTGCACTGCCTGCACCAAGCACATCACCCAGTCAACCCCTCCCACCTATGAAGGCAGTGCCTTGTGAGAAGCCTGATACATAGACCGGCACAGCTGTCCTCTCACCTCAACTGGCCACCACATGGAATGACAGGAAGCATGCATATAGTAAACAGTATACTGTACGTGTGCTCCCTGTCATCCCCTATGACAGCCAGCCAAGGAGGGGAGAGGAGAGCTGTGCTGGTCATCGTATTGGGCTCCTCGCATGGTGCCACCTTCATAAGTGCGGGGGTAGCTGGATGGTGTGCTCAGTGCAGGCAGTGTAGGGGGCCATTAGCCACTGGGCACTCAGGGGCGGCACCAGGACAGGTGCTCGGTGGGTGCAGGGGTACCAATAGACACTGGGGACTACCTATGCATTTCAGGCCGGGGGATCAGAGGGTTGGGAGGCTCCCAGACACCAGAGCACTATGACACCAGCTGGGACAGAGGACTGGAAGGCAGGGGGTGCCGCTAGACATCAGGGAGAACATGGGCAATACAGGGACGGGTGATTGGAGGGTGGGGGTTGCCACTAGACACCAAGGCATCCATTGTTTTACTGGGACAGGGTTTGGTGGGAGGGGTTGGGCAGCTGCAGTACTGCGTCCCGCCTCCAGGGCCTTGCACCCCATTAAGACTAGGTTCGCAAAGGCCGTAAATAGCACTCATTTAGATGGCATTTACTGCTGGTGCAAACCATTGAATATACCGCTGTGCCAATATGCAGGGGATGACCCCCTCATTTTCATGGGCACAATGGTATGTTTATTTATTTAGTTTTTGTTTACCAGGTAGGTGCGCTAGCCAAGATTGACTATTTTCAGGCATGACCTGGGAGAGTACATACATAAACTGGGAAACACGTACATTGCATTAATACAGATAAATCACATAATTGCATTACTACAGATAAATCAGATATAGATCAGGTCAAACAGTACTTGAGATAATACATCTAGCTAGGCAGTGAAACAAAAGGTGACATTAGTACGTGAAAATAGTAAACAGAGCTGGGCTAAGGGATAACTGTAGTGACATTTATAAAGCATAGCTAACTTGCAAGTGCTGTGGTGTGGTAAGTCAAGGGAAAGAGCTGGAAAGAAAGAGTTTGGGAGAGAAATAGGAGTTCTAGAGGTGGATAGGATGAGATTAGGCAACAGTTGTCTAGCGAAGATGTGTGGCCTGGGAGGCAGGGAGAGTGCCAGTAGGGATGGGAGAAAGGCAGCATGAGAGACAGGGAGAAATAGAGTGGTGAGCTGTGTTATGTAAGGAGGTAGAAAGCATTAAGTGGGATCAAAGCATGTGCAGGGGTTCCGGGACAGATGGCGATGTAGTTCTTTTTTGAATATTGGATGGGAGTTTTCCTGCCTCAGGGCAACAGGGAGGGAGTTCCAGGTGGCAGGGGCGGTGCAATGAAATGCTCCAGAGCCTTTTGAGGTAAGACACCTAGGTATAGTAAGTAGAAACTTGTTTGCCTAGTGTAGTCCATGAGCAGGTGTCTGTGGTACAAGTAGTGCCGAAAGGGAGGAGGGGGTTTGATTTCGGATTATAGAGTCTGTGAGGGCACCTAGGGAGTACAGTCGTTATGCAGATGGGGAGAGCCAGCCTAGGTCACTATACAGTCTGCAGTGGTGCTTGAGGCGAAGGGAAGAGGAGGCATACCAACATATATTATTATATGTAACATCCCATTTATGTAGAGCAGTTTTATGGGCATTTGCAAAGGTGGAGACACCATAGGTCAGTGCAGGAAGCAGGATACCTCTGGCAATGGCCAATTTAGCCAATGGTGTTAACAAGTGACTAGTCTTGTAGGCAATTCCAAGTTTGGCATTTGCTGCTTTGCAGGTGGACTGGATGTGCATACTGAAATCAAGGGATTGATCAAGGAGGACTCCCAGGTATTTGAAGGATGTGACACAGTCAGTGTGAAACCCCCCAGAGTCATGCACCATGAGGGGTTTCTTACAGGTCCTGAGTTTGGGGGCAGTGCCAAATAGCATGGCTTGGGTCTTTTTTGTGTTGAGGATGAGCTTATTATCATACAGCCATGTCTGCACATTCTTGAAGTCCGAGGAGAGGGTTTTGTTTATGATGTTGACTTTGTCAGCGCTGGGGTAGGGAATGAGATCATCAGCATACAGGATGGCTGAGTAGGAGGGTGTGGCATTATCAATATTATTGATGTATCGTGAGAAGAGAAGGAGTCCCAGGATGGAGCCCTGGGGTATTCCGATGTTAGTGCTGGTCACATCCAAGAGAGCAGAGTTAAATTTAACAACTTGTAATCTGTTTGATAGGTAGTTGTTAAACCAGTCAACTATGGTGGGTGAGAAATTAAGTCCATGCAGGGTTGAGAGAAGCAAGGGATGATCAACAAGATCGATAGCCTTGGTAAGATCTATGAACATCGCTCCTGTGAGCAAACTTTTGTCCATATTGCAGAGTGTATCAGTAGTGAATTTAAGAAGAGTAGTTGAGGTGCTGTGTCCTTTTCTGAAACCATGCTGAGTATCCGAGAGAAGGTTGTTCTTTGTGAGATAATCGATGGTTTGGGTTGCAACAAGCTTCTCCAGTAGTTTGCTTAACACAGAAAGGATGGCTATAGGCCTGTAATTGTTGCTATCCTTCGGGTCTCCTTTTTTAAAGATAGGCGTAACTCTAGCAACCTTTCATAGGTCTGGGACAATACCAAGAGAGAGAGAGAGAGACAGGGTGAAAATCTTAGCCAATGGTTAGGCAATCAAAGGTGCCGCTAGCTCCAGGAGTCGTGGCTCTAGTGAATCTGAGCCAGGGTTAGTGTTGTCGGATATGGTTTGCAATAGCCTTTGGACCTCAGCACTAGATATCGCTTTAAAGTAGAAAGGAGGGGTAGTAGTTTGTTGGCAGTAGGCGGCGCTGGGTGCAGATGTCTGGGGTGTGCTGTAAGACTGAGAGATTGTGGGAGGTGAAACGAAGGATGAAATGTATTGAGACAGGTCTGTGAATATTCTGTTAAAGGCATTTGCTATGGTGTTCGAGTCATTGCAATGCACACCATTTAGGATCATATCCCCTGGGGTCGATGACTGGGCAGCCCCAAGAAAAGTCTTGGTGTGTCCACAATTTTCTAGGGTCACCAGCAGAGTTAGTGAGCAGTTCCTTGCAGTAGATGCTCTTTGCTGTTCTGATTTGTTTTTTACAGGAGCTCTGCAAGGTCCTGTAGGTATTGTAGTCCTCCGGGAGCCTGGACACTTTGTGCCTCTTCCAGAGTTTGTCCTGTGTGCGCAGGTTGGACAGCAGGTCCTTGTGCAGCCATCTAGTTTGTTTACCCCTGACCCTTCTGGTGACCTTGGGGGCATGTTTATTCTGGATTGCCGTGAATTCATCAATGAAGATATCTAAGGCTATTGCAACATCACAGGAGTGACAGATGCCAGACCAGTTGATACAGGATACATCATGGAGGAAAGCTTCCATGTCCAGATTGGCAAAGTTGGTGATTGTAATGTAGCGTGGAGGGAACAATTTCCAGGTTCCATTACACAGGAAGTAGGGGAGTTAGTGCTTGGGTGCTAACGGGTTTTACCCGCAGGGGGGTCTCAGAATATAGACCCCACCCACGAGTCGGGTGCAAAAACCCAGTTAGCAGAGGCAAACACCCCTTAGCGCCCACACTAACTTTTATATATCTGGCCCCAGAGCTGATATGAACTCTAACATGCACCTTTTTTGTTACAAAAGATGTCTCTGTCCTGGAGTTCTTTTTCCATAGGTGCATCACCTTACACTTTTTGGCATTGGATTTCGACTGCCAAATTCTAAACCACCTCTCTAATCTTTGCAGGTCACTCTGTATTTCCCTGTTCCATTGTCACTATTAACCTTTCCACAGAGAATAGTGTTATCTGTGAAGAGACACAGCCTGACCCGGATTCCTTTTCCAATGTTGCTGATGAATATATTGAAGAGGACCGGACCCAGGACATATCCCTGTGGTTCCCCACTCATGACCTCTTTTCTGATCGGGACCCGTTAACCACAACTCTGTGCTTTCTTAGCCAGCTGGTGGTGCTGAGGGTTGAGGTGCTGGACGTCACACCTCATGCCATGCTGGCGACCTGGGTTCAGGAACGAGCCGGGGCCACCAAGGGTCGGCGAAGGGGGAAGAGATTGAGCATCCGTAGTGGCGGGTATGGGGTGCGCTCGCTCTTGGAGCAACCTCTGGCGGTGGCTGGAGGATCACCGACTATAGCGGCGTGGCGTATGCCTGGGGGCAGAGCCACGGCAATTCATTGCCATGCTGGCCGGGCTCCGCAGGAAGAGGGGGGAACTAAAGTACAAAATCCCCGGCTCTCCGAGGAGATGACAAGGGCCTCAGGGAATCTCCCTCTCATCTCCAATGCCAGGCCAAGCCACACTGGGGATCCACGGATGACCTCCCAGAGGGATGGACCCTCTAATTTCAGAAAGAGCCGCCGAGGGCGGGCGGGCCCTGTTCCGGGGGGGTGATCCAGAGCACTGGGAAGTTCCTCTGGGGAGGGGTGAACCTGTGATGGCTGGCCACGGTGGGGAGAAGAAGGGGTAGGATTGAGTGGGCACCTCTGAAGGATGCTTCGGAGAGTACCAGTACATAAATAAAGTAAAAAAAAAAAAAAAAAAAACCCTGTGCTTCCTGCCCTTCAGCTAGTTACCTACCCATCTTACTACAGTATGTCTCTAGTGGCACCCAGATCCTCCATCTTCTTCACCAATCACCCTCGAGTGATGAAAGATGGTATGATACAGTAGGGGAAGTGAATGTTGCTGTGTGGCTGCTTGACTTAGGAACATCGTAAGTTCAGTGTTTGCTTGCTGCCAAGGGGGAGGACCTGAGTGATGGGTTACTACATGTACAATTT
Source organism: Neoceratodus forsteri (assembly GCA_016271365.2). Classification (NCBI taxonomy): domain Eukaryota; kingdom Metazoa; phylum Chordata; order Ceratodontiformes; family Ceratodontidae; genus Neoceratodus; species Neoceratodus forsteri. The sequence goes on from JADMNL010000029.1 coordinate 88,508,913, forward strand.
GCAGAAATTTGAAAATGCAGCCATCGGTTGTGGGGTTTGGGCCTTGAAGGTTCTGAGGGGCATAGGTTGACCCCCCCCCCCAATATCAGAGTTGTCACAGAGGGGATATTAATCTCAGGCCAGAAGGCCATTCTGATAGGGGCACCATCAACTTCAAAATAAGGATTATTACAGAGAGGCTGGTGCATTTATTTTTTTGGTGTGGGATAGATTCAGCATTTTGCGGAGCTACTGATATACTCTAAGGGGTACTCCTATGACAATATTCTTCATGCATCTTGACAAGGATCAGGCGGACACATAGAGGAACACAGTCGAGTCTGTGATCCCTGGCTCAGAGTTCTGTACACAAACTGTGACATAGTTATAACTCCAAATCACTGGTTCCATGAAGAGAACGGTAACAGAATTCTGCTCATAAAATCAAAACAATGCACAATACAGTTTTTCACATTGCTTTTTATTCAAGTATGGTTACATAAAGACCATTTAGAGGAATGAATATCATTTCAGGCAACAGGAACATTATAAACAACTGCTAATTAGAAATTATTTCTTGTCCTCTTTAAAACGGATCTGAACAGAAGAAGTACAGATTGTGACGTCTTATTATATTCCAGTACCTGTCATACCCGCCACCTCAGCAGCAGCATCCCCAAGTCACAGTTGATGCACTTTGGGCAGAACTGCAGAGACATACAAGACTTTTAGGCTAAATCAGTGGAACTGAGGACCAGGAAGTCATGGGTTCTAGTTCCGCACTGGGATTGGGCTCTTACCATAAACGCTTGCACCTGAGTGCAGTACTAGGGGCATATTGTACTGTCGGGGTCTGCCATCCTTCAGATGACACATTAAATGAAGGTCCTGTTGGCTTTTACTAACATACTAACATACTAAAATGCCAGCAGAATAGGCCTAATGGTCTTTCGTGTCTGCTCGTTTGGTCAGCCTCCACCCTGGGTGCTGACCTTGCTGCCCCCCTTGCCTCCTCTGGCTTCTCCCTTCCCAGTTCCGGATATTCTTGCTGCATTGGATTTTGCTTCCAGAACCCTTCCCCTGTACCTGTCCCACCCTCTCTTGAACCCCTCCACTGTCTCTGCCTCCACCAGCCCCCTAGGCAGCGCATTCCATGGCTCCACCACCCTCTCAGTGAAGTAGCACCTCCTTTCTCCCTGAATCTTCCCTCCAGCTTCCACCCATGCCTCTAGTGGTCCCTCCTCCTTCCTTCAAGCACCCCAACTGTTCCTCCCCTATTTACCCTCTTCATATACCTGAAGACCTCTATCATGTCCCCCGTCCCTTCTCTCTTCCAATGTGTACATATTTAGCTCTTCGAGCCTCCTCATAGATCCTGTCCCCAAGCCCCAAATCATTTTGGTTGCCTCTTCTGGACCCTCTCCAGGAGAGTAATGTACCTCTTAAGTGTGGCCTCCAAACTGCATGCAGTACTCAAGGTGCGGCCTCACCAAGCAGTTATACGAGAGAGTATCACTCCTCCTTCTGAGGTGATCCCCTAGCGATGCATCCCAGCATCCTGTTGGCCTTGGCTGCTGCCCTCCTACAAGTCTCAGAGTTGTTCATCTTGACATCCACCACCACCCCTAGGTCCCTCTCAGCCATCGAGACTTGTAGCATCCCCCAGGGTGTACACTTGGCCTGGGTTTCTGGCCCCCAGGTGGAGTACCTTGCATTTCCCTGCATTGAACCTCAGCTTCCACTTTCTAGACCATCTTTCCAGAGCCTCCAGGTCCCCCTGTAGGGCCACCCTCCCTCCTCCCCATCCACCACCGCCCCCAGTTTTGAGTCATCCGCAAAGAGACTCATCTCACTCCTGATCCCTGTCCTTATGTCAGAGACGTAGGCATTGAAGAGGAGGGGCCCAAGGACTGATCCCTGTGGGACCCCACTAATGATCCTCCTTGGGGATGAGACTATCCCGCCAACTATGACCCTCAGGGTCCGGTCCTGGAGCCAATTGCCTATCCATCTGATCATCTGGTTCCCCACCCCCATTTCTCCCAGCTTATCCAACAGGCCCACGTGAGGAACAGAGTCAAATGCCTTGCTGAAGTCTAGAAAGAGGACGTCCACTGGTCTACCCAGGTCCAAGGCACTCATCACCCAGTCATAGAACTCCACAAGGTTTGTCTGACACGATCTCCCCGGGATGAATCCATGCTGTCTATTGTCCAGGCACCCTGACTTTTCCAGGTCCCCCCTAGCTCTCCTTGACAATGCCTCCATCACCTTGCCCACCACGATGTCAGGCTGACAGGCCTGTAGTTTCTCTCCACCTCCCTTGATCCCCCCTTGTGGATAGGCACTATATTTGCCACCTTCCAGTCCTGGGGCACCCACCCTGTCCTCAGAGAGATGGTGGTGAAAAGCTCCGCCAGGGGTTTCGCCAGACATCCGATAGTTCCTTCAGCACTCTGGGTTGTAATTTATCCGCCCCGGTGCTTTCTCTGTCTTAAGGGAGCTGAGGGCTTCCCTCACTCTCTCTGCTGTGATTTCCATTTCTAGTACCTCTTCTCCCTGCTTAGCCCTCCCCCCTCCTGCCAGTGATGCCTCTCCCTCTCCCCAGACCCGCCGATCAGTAAGGGTCCCCCCTCCTCAGTATCTCTGTCTCCTCCCATGTATGATGCAGCACCCCCATTTTCCTTGGTGAAAACTGAGGTGAAGTACTCATTTAGTACCTCAGCCTGCTCCCTGGGTCTTGTGCCCATCTCTCCCTGATTTAATCCTGCTAATCTGCCCTTCATCCTTCGTTTTCCCCAATGCATCTAAAGAACCCCTTGTTCCTCTCCTAATTTCCTGGCCAGGTTCTGCTCCTTCCTTGCCTTAGCCGCCCTCACCACCCTAATGGCCCTTCTAGCCATCAGCTCATACTCCCCTCGATCCCTTTCACTCCTTGAGCACTTGAATTGCCTATAGGCTGCCTTTTTTCCCCACACCACCTCCTGGACCTCCCTGGTCCACCAGCAGGGTTTTCAGGCCCTACCGCATTTTCGTCTTACTCTTGCACATGTGCTGGTAGCATCCTGTACCCCTCTCCTGATGATTTCCCACCTACTATCAGCATCCATGTCTGACCCAATCACATCCAAATGCTCCTTAAGGATCCTTCCCATTTCCTTAAAATCTGTCCCCCTGAAGTCAGTTACCTCCGTCTTTGTGCAGCCTTCTAGCCCTCCTAGGTCCAGGCAGAACCAGACTGTGGCATGGTCACTCCCCGCCAACAGGTCCCTTACCTCCAGGCCCCCAATCTGGTCACTGTCTGCCAGGACCACATCCAGTACCCAGCCTCCCTGGTTGGTTCCCCCACCTGCTGAGTTAGGAATGCGTCCTGAAAGACATCCAACAACCTCTGTTCCCTGGTCACAGAGGATGTCATAGTCTCCCAGTCTGTTCCTGGCATGTTTAAGTCCCCCAACACCACTACCGTTCCTCTGCCCAGTCTGCAGTGTCTCCCAACATCTGCCACCAAACTCTCCTCCAGCTTCTCCGCCAGGGCAAGGGGTCTATACACCACTCCTATTTTTACTCTCTTGCCACCTCTTGTTATTAAGGTGACCCAAATCGCCTCCACGGTTCCCTCCGCCTCCTCTACTCCCCCTAGGCCAATGCAGTTTTTGACTATCATTGCTACCCCTCCTCCCCTTCCCTCCCCCCTGTCCTTCCTGAACATAGTGTAACCCTCCAGGTTCAGGTCCCAGTCGTGTCCTGCAGTGGCCCAGGTCTCAGTGACTGCTGCCACATCCACTGCTCCCTCAGTTAGCATCGCCTGGAGCTCAGTCATTTTATTGCCCAAACTCCTGGCATTTAGCAGGACTACCTTCCACCCTTTCCGTATACTTCCATTTCCCCTGCTCGTGTTCCCATGGGGATTCTGTTTTCCCCTGATCTGCACTTTACCAGTCGGCCTTTTCCGAATCCTCCAGCTCCCAGGGGTGGAGACAGAGTCCCTCCTTTCCCGGCACCCCCTTGACAGCCTTTTTCTCCCATCCCTCCCCTTTCACAAGTTTAAACCCCACCTTTCACCAATGAACCCCTCTATTTTCAACTTAAAGATTCCCCTCCCCTCCAAATTGAGATGGAGTCTATCTCTAGCATACAGCCCCTTATCCTCCCAGGTCTCCCCCCAATCCCCCATCAACCCATACCCTCTGGCCTCACACCACTCCCTGAGCCACTGGTTTATCTCTCCAATCTTCCTTTTGTGTTCCCCACTAGCCCTTGGCACCAGCAGGATTTCTGAGAAGGAAACTGTGCATCCTAAGTCATGACAGACCCTGGCGAGCTCCCTGAATCTTGCCTGTATCTCTAGCTCGCTATTTCCCTCAATGTCATTTATACCCAGGTGGACCAGTATGTCCGGATAACCCCCACAATCCTTTGCCAGCTGATATACCTCGTGCTTAGCCCTGTGCACCGTTAGTCCAGGGAAGCATCTTGTTCTAACTGGCCAGGCTTCTCCCTCCCTATCCCATTTGATACCCCTGATCATAGAATCCCCCAAAAGGAGCACTCTGACCACTCCTTTTCCTCCATTTCCCCCCTTCCATGTCCCTCATCCTTTCTACCGGCCCCTCCACCCAGCTGGCTCCTTGTTCCTCCCCCTATCTGGGTGCCACATGCCACCCCCTCCTTATTTACCCTGGCCACCCCCTCCCCTCCAATCCTATGCCTCCTCCTCCTCCTGAGTATCCTTCTGTACCCTGCTAACTCCCCCCTCACTGCTCGCGACTGGTCCTTCTCCCCCATCTGCTAAACTAGCCTGGATCATCCTCCCTCCCTTCCTTCCTGTTTCCATTTAGTCCCTCCTTGCTTGTCGTGCTCCCCTGGCCTAAACCCTCAACTCCCTTTACTGAATCCTTCTTGTACTTCTGGTCCTTCTCCTTTACCTTTCCTCCCAACTGGTCCTTCTCCTTGCGCTTTCCTCCCTCTTCCCCCTGCCCCTCCTGCTCTGATTCACTGCAACCCCCATTTTCCTGCATTCCAGGTTCCCCTCTGTTCTTCCTGCTATCCGGCTCCTACCTCCTGCCCCCCACTCCCTTTCCGTCTCTAATCACCCCTGTCGTGGCTACATCACCCCCCTCATCCTTGAGCAGAAGAAGAGAATTGAAGCGGTTATTGAGTGTAAGGTCTGATCCACCTCCCCGCCTTGCTTCCTTCTGTCCAGCCCCGGCCATCTGCCTACTTCCCTGAGAATGTTGTCCCTCTGTCCCTCCTTTGTGAGGGTTCCCAGTTACCTGCCTGCTTCCTTGGTAGTGTCCTTTTGGACCCCCTCTGCCAGGGTCTCTATGTGACCCCTGAGTATTCTCCTGCACTCCTTTCCCTATGCCCCCGCCCCCAGTGCTTGGTGCAACCCCGTTGGAGATCCCTGCCCCCTTCCCCAACCATACCTCCCCTTCCCCAGCTGTCTCCTAATCCCCGCAACCTCCTCCCTAAGCTGTGCCAGCTGGTAGCACACTGGGCAACCACCGAACTTCCAAGCCCAGTCCAGTATCATGGCTGCTCCACACCCTGTGCACCCCACCACCCTCCCAAAGATGCCGGCCCTAATGATGTGTGGTTCCATCCCCTGTCAAGTAGGTTTCCTTGGGTGAGCCACCAGGTTCCCCCCTAGTCCAAGATACACCCCTACTGCCTAATCAGGTCACCCACTAATCTTAGATACAGTCCCACAGTACACTGGTAACTCTGTTACTAGGTGCAGTACAACACAGTAAACTTATAAGGGAAATGAACAACTCCCTAAGCTGCTCTCTCCCAGCCTTTAAATCCAACCCCCAGTGGTTAGAACTACATGAGCTGCACCTGCAGCCTTTCCTTCCAATTGCAGGACAGGTGTTCCCTATAAATTAGCAGAACTCTGGGAGGAGGGGTGGGGAGGGTGGGTCTTGGGCAGACACCGACTCGAGAGAGAGTGTATCAGCCTTGTGTCTCCCCTCCAAGCCCAGCAGCCAAAGAACCAGGCCCCAGCAAATCCCACCAAATAGGTTTTAAATCAGAAGAAATAGGCCTCCACCAGCATAGCCTGTTACACAGTGAAACATCCAACAAATGAGCCCACTTACAGCCACCAAATCAGTTTTCAAACTTTCAACAGCCCCCAAAACAATACCCTGCTAGCCCCTTAGAAGTAAGAAAGAAAAGAAATAACCTTCTACCAAGTAAAATCCACAAGAACCCTGTGAAAACAACAAGCAGCAGCTACTGTCCTGGAACACAACTGATCCTGTCCCCTTCCAGTTCCTTCTCTGGTGGTCGTTCAAGTGGATGTTAAATATCGTACAGCACGTCTTGAGAAGAGTAGGGGAATTTTTATTTAAAATAGTCAGAAGAGAACATACACACTAACAAAAATACAAACCAAATGTACACAGGCAATACTAAACAGTTCTCAAATATAACATTAAGTAAAAAAAAAAAAGACACTAAAACATTACCTAGTCTTACAAGAAAAACTCATCTACCCGATACCACTGCAGAAAATGTCAAAAACCTTGGAAAAGTTAAAAACAGGTTTATTTAGCATGCCATAGTTGTTTCATATAGGTTTATATGGAGGAATCTATCTATTGAAATGTATTTTTTTTTTGTACATTATGGGCCAGATATTCAGAAATGCTCCAAAGGCTGGCGCAAGTCCTGTGCAGTACAAATCCAATGCGCCGTGGTGCAACAGGAGTCATATTCAGAGGTTGCACTGGCTGGACTGTGCCAGTGCAACCCGGCTGAATGTGGTACAGTTGCGCTATGGCACAACCGCGGATGCACCATGGCGCAACCGTGGATGTGCCATGGTGCAACCAGAGGTGCACCATGGCGCAACCACAGATGCACCATGGGCAGACACAGAAGCCCCAGAGCAACCGTGGGAGCAGAGCAACAGAGGGGGGGCATGGCACAGAGAAGAGACCCAGGGACAGAGCCAGGGAAGCAGAGTGACAGGCCACAGGGGGCCACCACCAGCTGGGCACAGCAGGGCACACACAGGCACCCAGACTCCAGCCCAAAACACAACAGTGGCACAGACAGTAGGCAACAGGGGGTGCCAATGGGGGATGGAGGGCCACCAAGGAGGCCCCCCACAGGCAGCAGGCTGTGCCCCCCCTGCACATCCAGACCAGGGCAGGCCACACCCAGGACCACGTAGCCACACGACCCTGACAGTCGCCCCAAGGGCACCCCAAGGCACAGCCATCAACCGAGGGGGGGGACACCACCACCATGGGACACACTGCAGCACACAGCAGTGATTCACAGAAGCACAACACGCACCCCAACACATGCACACCACATGGACAGGCACTGGGCCACTTTAGCATGGCTCCTCACGCCACCTGCAAAGCAGACACTGACACAGGCAGATAAGTCAGAAAAATATATTTTGTCACAAACTATGTACAATAACCAGGGGCTGGGAAAGGATAGGGATAGCGAGGGAAGGGGACAGGGAACAGGGACTGTACAGTGGGATGAGGGACTGGAGGTGGAGGTATCACTGGGGAAACAGGGGAACTCAAGGCCTGACTAGTGACGGCCATGGCCTGCCACCTCCTGCTGACGTTGTTGCCTCCTGTCCACCAGGAGCAGTCTGCAGACTTGCATCACCGCTTCCATCATGGTAGATGTTATTAGAATCAGCTGCCTCAGGAGCCGGCAATAGAGGTGCCTCCTGCACTGTCGGTGGACACCTAGGACAAGGGACAGGACAGGTGATCAGTGCAATGTCCCAAGGAACCAGGCCCAACCACAGCGCATACTGGGCAGGGGGAACATACAACCCCGGAGGGCCCATACAGGCCACCCACAGAGGCATGGGCCAATACCTGCCCACAACGCGGCACACCACATCAGTGCACAGCGGTGGTTCCCGCCGCAGAGTGGCCATCCGACTGCGCCATGGCAGTCACATGGAACAGTGCCCCAGCAGCACCACAGCAACATCAGTGGTGGCTGTGCGCACACCCAACCCACCAGCAGCTGACACACGTGTTCAATGGATGCGCCACAGTGGCGGGCACCATGCACAGTGTGACACAGACAGCTACCACGGTACAGGCAGCCATGCCCCCACCACCCCCCAATGATGGTGCACAGAACAATGTCAGTGCCTACCTGCCCTCTGTGGCCCCACTGGCGCTGGAGCCGCTCCTCCACCCTGGGCCGCTGCTGCCTGGCATCCTGCCAGTGCCACCCGTCATCTGTCTTCAGGTCCTGGGAATGGAACAGAAATAGGTACACATCAGTAACCAACCAGAGCAGCTGCCCACCACCCACACCCCTGTGCACAGTGTGAACCCCTGTCTGACACGTCCCACAGAATGGCGGTGCAACGCAAGGGGTGGAGGGCAATGCCACCCCGCAATGCACACGTTGGTAGTACATCACCCTGCAGGACATGCCAGGCAGCCTAGCCAACACCACAGTACAGCACCAGGGCACACATGCATGATAGGCCTACTCACCTGGCTGTGGCACAGCCTCATGCCTGATGCGCGCCTCCAGCCTCCAGCCTCCTGAGGAGCTCTGGGTTTCTCCGCGTCAGGTCCCCGTATCTGTGGTGACACTGCTCACCCATCCTGGCCACCCCTGTGTGCTGGTCCAGTGAGGCAACAGTTGCCTGCCACACAGCTGCCCGGGGCTGCTGCAGTGGCGCCTGCCCGAAGAGCTCGGGTGCGTGGGGCTGGATGCAGGCCATGAGGTTGGCAAGCTCGACCTGTGTCCAGTTTTCTGCCCATCCCGTTCTCTGCTGCACCATGTTTCTGATGTGAGCTGCAGAGCAAAATGGTGGCAGGAGGTGCACGTGGCCACTGCATGTGCCAGATGCGTAGGCCAAGGGGACATGCATTGTGTCTGCCCATCATGCAGTCACAGAGATGCGTGGCATGGGCGTGGCTAGGTGGGGTCACAGATGTGGGGGTCACCCAGGGGCAGAGGTCACAGCAGGGGTCAGCCATTGCACAGTGTGCATGTGCGCAATAGCAGGCATGGCGCACCACCATGGTCCCTATTGTGCAGTGGGTGCACAGTACACCATAGGTGACAGCACGCCATCTGGCACATGCGTACTGTGGTCCTGCGCACTGCGCATGCGTGTGCATTGCGCCATGACTTGCTCCGGAGCAATCCCAGTGCACACGGAAGCAAATACGTGATTTTCAGCTGCTACATGCAAATGTGCTCATCCGACAATGCATGGTGCACTGGGAGAATTAACATGTCATTACCATTGCGCCAAAGCTCAATTGCATGCATTGCGCCATAAAAGCGCCACGGACCGGCACAGGCCATGGATCATACTGCAACCTTGTGAGATAAGTTGCGTATGGTGCTGGAGCACACTGAGCCCAGCCAGCACAGCAGGGGGCATGGGATAAGGTGCTGCTGACACTGACACACTGTGCTGTCCATGTCCACAGGAAGTGACATATCGGAACGTGAGGAGGGCGAGGAGCATGGGCCTGCTCGCAAGCGCAGGCCCAACTTCATGAAAGCAGAAGCAGAGGCCCTGTTCAAGGCCTACCTTGACAGGGAGCCACTGTTGAGTGGTGCCACAGGCACACCACAGGGCTGGAGCCTGGAAGGAGGTGGCGGCATACGTGAACCAGCAGGGCAGCCACCAGCGGTAAGTGCAGGAGTGCCGCAAGAAGGTGGGAATGGATAAGCCACGCATTAAGGAGAAGGTGGCAGCCATCCGTGTGGCCCAGAATGCCACCAGAGGGGAGGCCTGCTGATGCGCCACAGCTCACAGCGCAGGAGGAGTTGGTGGTAGCCACCATGCGCCACAGCACCGTGGAGGGTGTTCCTGGTAGAGGATTCCAGACGGGTGGCAGCCCATCACTGCATGGTACGTATGTAGGGCACGCACAGCATTCAGTGGCTGTATTTGGGGGGGGAACTCATGGGCATTGCATCACTGATACACTTGTTTACTCTTTCAGCACCAGCACTCCTGTATGTGGAGGATGTGGCACCAGCAGCAGCTGTGGAGGCAGAACCAGCCCCAGAGGACCAGCCATCCACCTCCATGGGCATCCAGGGGCTTAATAGGCTGCAGCACACCACCATCAGTGTCCAGCCGGATGTCCTGGGCATGGGATTGGACGAGGCCCTGGATGTGTTTCTACAGGATGCCAGTCTCAGCATCATCTGCAAGGAGACACAGATCAGGGTGGGATCCAACACCGATGACGACCTCACCCTAATCCTGGACAGCATGGGCGGTGTTGTGGGGAGACACCCATACCAGACAGCAACACAGGCAGCGTGCCCAGTGACCTGACAGCAGTGGAACAGCTGCCTGCTGCCACTGCGGGTGCTGCTGTGTGCACTGCCACAGCTGTGCCGTGTGGTGATGGTGGTGCAGCCGTGCCAGCGTTGGGCAGCGTTCAGCAGTTGGGTGGGCAACGGCAGCAGGCTGCAGGAGCCACAGAGCAACCAGATGCAGAGTCCGCTGCTGGGGGGCCTACTAGAGACATACCCCATGAGGACCCCACTGTGTAGCATCTACCTGAGCAGGGGGGCTGTGCAGTATGGTCAGTCACCACAGGCGTCCTGGGGTACCTGGGCGGGACGCCGACCCATTGGCAGATCACACCCACTTGTTGCGGGCCTCCATGGAGCAACAGGCACTGCTTGCCACTGAGGCGCATGCACTGTGTCCGGAGGTGTGCCAGACAGCCGAGCAGCATGAGAGGGGCACTGCGCAGCTCCTGGCAGTGATACAGCACATGCAAGAAGCCATGACTGCATCCCAGGATCGCATTGCCAATGCGATCACGGATGGCCTTGTACTGCTGGCTGCCACAGGGCATGGCCGGCCACCAGGGACCCCATGCACTGCACTGTCCACCCCATGATCCCGGCGTCGGGTGACACCCTCACTGTCGATGTTGAGCTCTGCTGTAGGCATCCCAGGCATGCCTGGGGCAGGCCTGTTCGAGCGCCCACACACCCCTGCATGGACCCGGTCGTGGTCCCACAATTCAACCCCCAGGGGGCTGTTGTACACACCCCCTGTGGCCAATGAACAGCCTTTGGCTGCCCATTGACCACGGCGCAGCCACCCCTGTGGCCGCAGTGGCCATGGTTCCATGCAACGGCCTTGATGTGTGTGCCACCCTGACTGCAGTCTGCAGCTGCTGCCCTGTACCCATGGGTGGCGTATGTGTGTGCATACCACTGGTGTGGCACCTGTGTTCATGCCTGCCCAGCCGCTGTACCATGTGGTGTGGGCGTGAAGAGGGCAGTTCTGCACCGGTTGCACCTGTGCACCAGTGCAATACATCTGATTCCTGCCACTTGCCAGAGCCTGGGTGCGTGGGTGCATGTGTGTGTTGTGTGATGCTATGTGCAGTTGTGTGTGGTTGTGTGCCACTGACTCCCCTACCCCTTCACCACACCTCTGTGTGTGCATGCCCATTGCCATGCACGTCCCTGCCTGTGTGCTGTACCTGTGTGTGTGGCCTTTGCAAGGGTTAGGTGCCACCTACCTGCATGCACCATAGTGCTCCTGTGCGATGGTGTCATGATGCTGCCATGCCATCCGTTGCAGCCGGGAATCCCTCCGCCTGGGGGGGCTGTCCACCACCCTCCGGCCCATTGCCTCCATCGTCCTCACTACTGTCGCCCTCAGCCTCGACAGCTATCCCACGGTCAATGGCCATGTTGTACAGTATGCAGCAGGCCAGGAATAGGGCACAGGCTTTTGAGGGTCTGTACTGTAGGGCACCGTCAGACCTGTCTAGGCAATGGAGCCTTGCCTTCAGCATGCCGAATACACACTCAATGATGTTTCATGTGCTCGCGTGTGCCTCATTGTAGTGTTCCTCTGCTGGAGACGATGGGCACCGATAGGGGATGAGCAGCCAGGGCCTCAGTGGATAGGCGCTGTCTGCTGTGGGGATAATGACATGGTTAGCCCTGTGACATCCTTTGCTATGACCTTTGCCTGTCCCTGGTGCCCGCACCAGCACGCCCACCCTGCCCTTCCCCATCCCGTGGCCTGCTCTACCCATCATTCCTTGCCCATCCCATACTCACCCACTAGGTGGCCCATGGGATGTCCCCATGCTTGAACCTGGGGCACAGCGCAGAGCTGTACCAGATGTACGCATCATGTGAACTCCCAGGGTGTGTGGCACAGACATTGGTGATGCACCCCTTGGCATCGCACACCACCTGGCAGTTGACGCTCGGGAACCCCTTCCTATTGATATAGACCACACCCTCAGAACCAGGTAGCATGCAGATGCCCACATAGGTGCAGTCAGTGGCCCCAAGCACACCAGGCATACGTGATACCCTGTGGAAGTCCTGCATGGTTGCTGTATGCTCCACCTGTGTGCTGGGGAAATGGATGTATGCTGAAGCACGTGGCAGCAGAGCATTGAGGAACTGTGTGAGGAGGCATGATGTGGCCAACTGGGTTATGCCTGTGGTGTCCCCTGTTGGTCTCTAGAAGGTGCCCATGGTGAGCAGACACATGACAGCTGTCACCTTTGTCTCCAAAGACATTGCGTGGCTCCATCTTGTGGGTGCCTGCATCTTCTCACTGCACAGCTCACAGAGCTGCCTCAGAATGGCCCTGTTCAGGTGGTACCATCCCACAATCTCTGTGTCGGAGTAGTTCTTGAAGGAGGTGTGGGCACAGTACCACCTGTTCCGGGCATACCACCGACAGGCCCTTCCTCGGCCACGTCACTGTTCCTCATGCCCACTCACACCCCTCATTACGGCCTCCATCAGGAAGGGCACACTGTCCATGGCCCCTGCTGTCCTGTCTCCCCCTGGGCAGTCGGCTGCTGTGGGCTGTGTGCCACCCTGGTGCACTGCCTGGCACTGTGCCTGCCTGTCCCACTCACTCTCTCTGCCCCTGACTCCCTCTCCACTGCCACCTCTGTCCCTCTCCCTCTGTGGCTGCCTGTGTCAGCCTCTCTGTCTCTCACTCGCTCTGTCTCTCTTGGTCTGTCTGTCTGTCCTTCCTTCTTTCTATGTTTTGCCACTATCTCTCTCTCTCCCTCTCGCCTGGTGCAAGTGCTGTCTGTGTGCTTGTGCCCTGTATTTATAGGCTCAAGTCTGCTCGGCGCATTCTGGTTTTGCTCGCACTCTATATGGTTCCACGGTTGAATATCGTGACTGCGCCCAGGTATTCATGGGCAAGTCCTGCTCTTGCACCTGAATTCATTATAAGTTGCGCGTGGCGCAATGGGATTTGTGCTGCACAAACTCCCGCTGAATATTGCTCATAAGCGCATGTCCGCGCTAACGCCCGGTACCTTCAGTTGCGCCATGTGCAACTGTTTTGAATATCCTGCCTATGGGTTTAGTTGTATCTTACTATATTCAGACATAGCATTCCCTCCTTTCCTGCCTCCTTCAGTTTCTCTCTCTACAGCTGGCATCTTATGTTAACTTTGGGCTACAAATGTCTAGCACTATTTGCCAATGTATCATTGTTATTTCATTACCTTTTATTCTAATAATTGTATGCCATAATTATATTGTAACCTGACCATTCACCTGCTTCCTCCCCCCATTTCCCTTTTCCCCGGGTTGAACCTGGAAATGAGCTTCCGCTTAGTCTGTGTCGCCCAGGTACCAAAATTTTAAATAAATATCATGAGTAGCACCCTCTCCCTATTGTCATTGTTTCACGTCTTACTGATGCTTTTTCACGACTAAATAAATGCTGAAATGCTAAATAAAACTGTGTTTAACCTTTACAAGGTCGTGGATATTTACTACAATTGTATCAGGTAGCCACACTTTTCTTCTATGGCAAGGTAATTCCTTTTGCCCTTGGCTCCAAGTGCGGGCTTGAGCCACTTTCCACTCTGTATGCACTTAACCCTAAAAAATAGTTACAAATAAACACAGAACAACCAAACCCATAATGTGCAAAAAAAAAAAATTCAACAGATAGAAAAAGTCCCTGGCATAAATGTATATGAAACAATTAGCTATATTTCATTACAAAACAAAACAATGAAAATAAGATATTGAGCCTCTGCCCTTTCACAGGGTATCAGTTGTCTGACCGTGGCAGACCCAGTGTGCAAGCCAGTCAAAGTTCTTCCAAGCAACAGTAAACCATTTTGGGTGGGCATGTTCACAATTCTTTTTCATATAGAGTAAATAAATAGAGTGATTAATCACGTTCAATATATCTAGCAGAGAATAAAGCTTTTGTCTCACTGTAAGACTGCAGCTCCCTTGAGACAGATAATGTCTGAAAATGGAAAATGCAACACTTAATGTGCTTCCTGAAAACCTGTGAATTTCCTGGCAAATAAACCCATCACTACTTCCTCGTAAGGGGATGCACCCCAAACATCATCGCCCCTTTCGTTACTAACACAAGCCCTGAACTGCTCAGTGACAGGAAAACCTAGCAGGAAGCATTGCTGAGTTTCCAGAACTTGTCTGCAAGTGGGCCTTGGACAATACTGTTGGTCCATGACCTTGTACTTTAGGGAGTTAAGCACTCCCAGTTTACCATGGCAGCATTACCACTGCAGGTCCCACATGTGGCTGGGTATTCTTTTATCTTGCAAGATACAAAAGACAGTCTTTTCTTTATCCACTGGACAATGTGAGATTTGCAAATGAGCAAGGAAATCCCCCCAGATAGTATTGTATAATACTTTCCTGTGGAGTCCTGCCTCAGAATCAGAGGGCACTTTCCATTGTCTTAGTTTTATCAGGGTTACTCTCCCATAATGTGGCACCATCGGAGACTTCCCAAGGTTTGGTAACAATCCTTCCTGCCTCCCAGGCCTCTGTGTATGGGTTCAGCCTCTCCTTAACTAATAAGGACCAAAGCTTCTGGGTGGATGCTGTGGACACTCCCAGTTTTGCCTTTAAAAAAATTGTTATAAAAAAACGCAAGGGGGTTCACCATCCCCAGCCTGCCTTCTTAGGGTGCTAAATATGTCACTTCTCTTTTGATTGGATTATGGCAGTTGTGCTACCCCAAGTTGCTTGAAAAAATAAGCTATAAAGTCTAGTTTCACCTTCTAGTGTGTTGGGTTGGGGGGGGGGACATGTAAAGGAAGCAAGGCACAAGTACTGTTTTAACCAGAAAAACTCTTTCATGTTTGAAAATAGCTTTGCCTTGACTGATCAGATACATCTGCACATGGGATTCGGTGAGGGAACTGGATGAAGTCTTAGCTTTTGAGTGAGTCTCACCTTCTCTCGTCCTTCAGCTTGTGGCCGGGAGTCAGCTCCTGTTGCCCCTTTATTGTGCGTGGCAGATTTCCTTTCATGTCTATGGAGTGCAGAGACGGACAGAAGACAGTTATCTAAACTGACAGCCTGCTTTCATTCTCCTTCAGTGCTAAGTGAGAAATCTATCCTCTCTTTGGGGTTATATCTTTATTAACTTGTCAGCTACATTGAAACATACAAACAGAATTTGCCGGCAGATAAGAACCGCTTGGCCCACCCAGTCTGCCCATTTTTCCCTATCTACAGTATCACCCCCGACCCTAATCAATCTCCTGCTCTTTCTCCCTCCCTTCTTCCTTTCTATTAAGATACCCTTATGCCTATACCATGCATTCTTGAACTCCCCCACCTCCACTGGAAGGCTGTACCAGGAATCCACCATTCTTTCTGTGAAGTACTTCCTCACCTCTCTCCTGAATCCACCCCCTCCAGCTTCATAGCTTGTGCTATTGTTCGAGCTCCTTTCTGCTAATGTTTTTTCGAAGTGGGGCTACATCTGCTCTCCTCCAGTCCTCTGGAAGCACTCCTGTTTCCAGTGAACTGTTAAATAGGACAGTCAGAGGTTCAGCCATTACCTCCTTGAGCTCCCGCAATACCCCAGGATGTACCCCATCTGGTCCCATTGCTTTGTCCACTTTCAGATTAGTAAGTCCCTTCTGGACTCTCTCCTATATAAAAGGAATTGTGTTCACCTCCCTTCAGAGCCCCTATTACTTTGTATGCCCCCTTCTCCTTCCACTGCAGACACTTTTCCTGGTCCTCCTCTGCACTATCTCCTCCATCCCTTTTTAACTTTACAATCCCTCCACTGGTCTTCCTCTTTTCACTTGCATACCTAAAAAAATTATTTTTCCCTTTCATTACTGCTTTAGCTACCTCTCTTCAGTTTGTGCCTTCACACTACTTACTGCTTTCCCTTCTTCTCTCTGTTTCCCCTGATACACCTCCCTATCCTCCTTCCTTTGCATCTCCTTATATCTTCTGAATACCACCCTTTTAGCCTTTACCTTCAGCCACCTCTTTCGAGAACCATAGCAGTCTCTTGTTGCCTTCTCTATGGCCCCTTTAATCTTCACCCATTGTTCCTCCACCCCACCCAGGTCATCCCCCTCTGCCTGGTCATCCATGAGGCCTTCACCCATTTTTATAAAATCTGCTCCCCTGAAGTCCAGGACCTTCGCCATTGGGTGGTTCAATTTTGTGGCCATCCTTATGTTGAACCACACTGTAAGGTGATCACTGGTCCCCAGGTGATCTCCCACCTTGACATCTGCAACACTGTCCCTGTTAGTGAGTACCAGGTCCACTGTTGCCCCATCACAAATGGGTTCGCTGACTAGTTGCCTGATAAACGCCCCCTGCCAGAAGTTCGGTATGTCCATGCTTCTAGCTGAAGCTGCAGCTGTGAGGCTGTCATCTACATCTGTCAGACTGAAGTCCCCAATCAGCAGCACCTTTCCCTTTTCTGCCATCTTTCCACAGAATGAAGGAGTTCGACAGAATGCTTTTTGTCCGGTATATTTGCCCCACAACCCCCATATCTGCCCACAACTACCTCATTCCTTTAACAGTTCCACAGCTACACAGTATTCCACCCCAGAACTACTCCATATCCCAGTATCTATCCTGCAGCTACCCACTGCCCTTTCCTTTATCTGAGACACAACTGCCCCACATGTTTATCTACCCAAATCTATCCCACACACCATTTTCTGCCCCACAGCGACCACCACCTTACCCTTACATGTACCCCACAACTACTCCATACCTTAGTATCTGCCCTACAACTACCCCATACCCTGGTATCTGTTCTACAACTACCCCATACCACTGTCTCTGCCCCACAACCGTTCCACATGCAGTATATGCCCCTCAACTATGTCATGTCTAAGTATTTACCCCTATAACCACCCCACACTCCAGTATCTTCCCCCACAATCACACACAACCTAGGATCTGCCCCACAACTACCACCCACCCCAGTATCTGCCCTCCAATTACCCCCACACCTACATCTGCCACGCAACTCACTCACACTGAGAGCTGGTAGTATAGCCTTCCTAGAGGTCAGAGTAAGGAGCTACAAATGAACCTGGTACATCCAGCGGACTTGAGTTTAATTCCCACAACCTCCGCTTGCATACTGTGTGACTTTGAGCAAGTCACTTAACCTCCACGGTGTTCCTGGGTCACCCCTGAAAACAGGCACATGTGCCTAGTGGGTCTTACCTGGTTATCAAACAATAAAAAAAAACACAGTATCTGCCCAATAACTACACAAGCACCTGTTTCTGTTCCACAACCATCACTTTCCCTCAGTATCCACCCTACAACCAGCCCACATCCCAATATTTGTCACACAACTATCCCATATCCAAGTCTACACCAACCACCTAACACCCCGGTTTCTGACCAACAACAATGATGCTCACTCCGGCATCAGCTGACTACTATCCCCCACCTCAGTATCTGCCCCAGAACTAACCCTCACTCCATTATCTGCCCCACAGCTATCATCATACGTCAGTATCTGCCCCAAATCCTCACCAGGATATAGGTGTGGGACAGATACTGAGTTTTGCTGTGTTGTTGGTCATATACTGAGTTTGATGTAGCTTTTCCTGATACTCTGACATGGGACTACTGTGTGACAGATATCTGGGTGTGATGTGGTAATTTCGAGACCCCAACATGGGGCCACTGTGTGGCGGATATCTGGGTGTGATGTAGCGGCTGCATGGTACACCAACACGGGGCTGTGGAGGGGTTGTGGGATAACAGATGGACCAGACACCAAACGTCAGGTTCAACATACAATCTCTTTGTGATGTTTATTCAAAATACAGTAGATAATCTTCAGCAATGGCATATCCCTTCTTTAGTACATCAGTTTGCAACAACAGACTATGCATGTCCTTCCTCTGCAGTTAGCCAGCACCTACTGATACACTGATCTCTGATCTAACTTATCTGTTGAGATTTAGCCTCCTCTATGTGGGCCTTGTTGGCTTGGGTGGTGGGGGCTCAAATTAAAAAAAAAAAAAAGATAAAGAAAAAGAACCTCAGTGCAGAAGCATTGAAACAAGGATTACCCCAAAGGGCATTGACAAGAAGCCAAGTTTCAAAGAAACACAACATCACACATACTTCCATAATGCAAAGCATCATGGGATATATGCAAACCACCCTGAAAGTTCAGACTTGTTCAGTTTACAGCAATTTACATGCATTTTAAATAGCACAACTAACTTAATTGTTATCATACAGTCCCCTAGTAACTTTTTGCCTTTATCAAAAACACCTAGTGCCATGGTATTTTCAACATTTACAGGTTTTATACACATAAGAAATATACATTAAAGTATTTTATGACATTGTGCCATTGCATGTTAAATCCAACAATGAGGAACACAGCTTGTTGTTTTACATCAGCTCAGAGGTTACCACAATAACCTCCCTGTACGAGGACCTGAGAGGGAAAAGGAAAATTAAAGAGGACACTATAGCATAATCAAGAAAGGGGAAAGGGTGCCCATAGGTGGCCAACCTTATGGACCAGAAATTGTAAAGGATAGATTAGGCTAAGAAATAGAAGAACTGTTGCAACAGATTTAAGAAAAGGTCGGTCCTCAACAGTGGCAGGAGCTCCCTGTCACAGGGGCCACTGTATGGCAGATATCTGGGTGTGATGTGGCAATTGCATAATACTCCAACATGGGGCCACTGTTTGGCAGATATCTGGGTGTGATATGGTGGCTGCATTATACACCAATGTGGGGCCCCTGTGTGGCAGATACCTGAGTGTGATATGGTGGCTGTCGATGTGGGGGCCACTGTGTGACAAATATCTGGGTGTGATGTGGTGGCTGCATGATATGCCAATGTGGGGCCACTTTCTGGCAGATATCTGGGTTTGATGTAGCTGCTATCTGATACTCCTAGAGTCAGAAATTAAAGATTGTACCAGATTGCTAGATAATGAGGGGATCTAAGTAAAAAGGACAAATCCTAAGACTCCTGATAAGTCTTGACTGAGCAGTGGCTGTACTGGGAGTCCATGTGCTCATTTACAGCCTTAGAGCCTGCTGCTGACTAAGACTGTGTGAACCTCTAAAAGTTCTACCTTTCTGGCCCGGTGGTGCTGAGGGTTGAGGCACTGGAAGCCACACCTTGCGTCATGCCGGCAGCCCGGGTTCAGGAACGAGCCCGGGCCATCGGGGGTCGGCAGGGGAGGGAGAGATTGAACATCCGAGGGACAGCCTCCCTTCCGGGAGGAGGGGATGATGCTCGCGCCTGACTGGCTCTGTGAAGCCGGAGGCATAGCAAACACACGAGCGTAAAGACAGTGTTGGGAGTGGAGGACGTCGGCGGAGATGCCTTGACATTGGGGCACACACCATTCCCATAGAAAATGGGAAAAACACCCGCAGAGCTCCTGGTATGCCCAGTACGCCTGTCTGACCTGGTACTAGCATCCCAATGAGAACAAGAAGGACATCAGGGGTGCCTCTACCCCATGCCCACCTGGGAGACACAGCCATGGCTACATGGGGGATGGACTGTACCGGGCTCCAGGTAAGAGGCAGGGACTATAAGGCCATAGGTGTCTCCCGAAGAGTTTGAGCACTGCGGGTAGGGGGAGTATAAAGAGTAAGTATAAAATAAATAAAAGTTCTACCTTGCAAACTTTGACATTCAAACCCCAAAAAGTTCTACCTTTTTCAGGGCACACGGGTGCCCCTTCCCCAGCTGATAGCCAATCCCCGGCCTATCGTATTAAATTCCTTGGTATCTAGTGGTCCCACCCCCTTGTCCACCAATTGCCAGCTCAATGAATAATTAAATACCCTAGTGTGTAGTGGTTCCTCCCCCTCCAACTGCTAACCCGATGAACAAATTCAATTAAATTCCATGGTGTCTACTGGTCCCACCCCCCTGCCGATAGCCAATCGCCGGCCCATTGTATTAAATTCCCTGATGTCTAGTTGTCCTCCCCAACTAATTGCCAGCCTGATGAAGAATTAAATTCCCTGGTGTCTAGTGGTCCCCACCCGCACCCTCCCACCCCACATCCCTCACCTGACCCCAAGCGGCAAGCTGCACAGCCCTCCCTCTCCACCATGCCGGCCACCTAACTGAGCTGTCAATGAATGAGGGTGTACTTGTACAAGCACAAGCTCATTCACTGACAGGCCACCAGCTCACAGGGGTCCATAATGCCTTCCCCATCCCACCCCACCGACCGAACAACCTCCGTTCTGCACTCGACAGAGCTCAAAGAGCTCAATGAATGTAGGAAGCTGGCAACGAATGAGTGCAGCTTACAAACACACTTCATTCATTGACAGCACAGCTGGGTGGCTGGCGTGGTGGAGAGGGAGGGCTGTGCCAGTCCATCTGGGGTTGTGGTTGTGGGGAGATGAGGGCACTACCTGCTGGGTTGGGGGTGGGGAGACCACTAGACACCATGGATTTTAATTGCTCATTGGGCTGGTGATTGGCAGAGGGGAGACCGCTAGACACCAGGGAATTTAATACAATGGGCCAACGATCGGCTAGTGGGGGGGTGGGGAAGGGACCACTAGACACCAGGTAATTTAATTGCTCATTGGGCTGGCGATAATTGGCTACTGGGTGGAGGGGGGGTACCACTAGACACCAAGGAGTTAAGGAGCGAACCAAAGTTCATAAAAACAGCAAAGAGTTTGAAGGGTTGAGAACACCGTCAAACAACTGGGGTTCAACCTTTTTGGTATTAAGATTGAACCAAACTTGCAGCCCTACTGCTGACTGACACCACCACTGGAGTCTCCTGTTTAGGGCTCCTGCTCTGTGCATCAGATTTCCCCTTCATAGAAAGGTGCATGAGATTTGTCAAACATAACACTAGATGGCAGTGTAACTTGTGCCATGGCAGCACTGCTGACTGAATAACTGAACTAACTCACTCTCTCTCTCTCTCTCTCTCTCTCTCTCTCTCTCTCTCTCTCTCTCTCTCTCTGGCTGCAGGTGACAGTGTAGAAATCAGATAACGCTCTTGAAAAGAGGATCTGTCAGAAATCAAAAGGAAAGAGGGGGAGTGAAGAAAGGGAAATGGCAGTGAAAGACCTAGATGCATGGAGATAAACAATGAGGAAACCATAACTGGAAAAGTATACCACAAAATAAAAATTTAAATGTTCTAACTATTTTGTAAAGCCCAGAGCGGCCAAGGCCCGGGGCAGGGTCAAAACTACACCGTCCTGCTCCCCCTGCCCCCCACTTCCCCTGCTCATGCCATAGCTGAGATATCTGTTGTTGAGCTTCGGAAAACCCTGGCTATAAAGAGCCCACACCGCCCCAATACAGGGCAATAGTTTCTACAGAGGGATGGGGGACCCTGTCATTTTCATCACTGCATTTATTTTTATAGTGCTGCAGTATCTTCACACAATGCAAACCAAAGTAAGGGGGAGGGCAGAGCAACAACAAGGCAGAGTAAGGGAGAGTGAGGCAAGTAATTGACTTATAATGAGAAGGGGGACTCAGTAGAAAGAGGTATGCCATTCACACAGCAAAACCCCTACAACGACAGCAATGTCGGTGCTGCAACCCAATCGACAGTCATTCCGTTGATCAGGATTTTGCAGCACCAGCCATCTTGCTGCCCCAGGGGTTTTGCACTGTGTAGTGCCCCAGAGTCCTGGTGCCCTCCAAATAGGGGCAGACATGTGCTTTGGGGCTGGTTAGGTAGGGAAGGTGCCTCAGGATGTAGGGAGGCCCCCTAGTTTGGTACCTCACCCCAAATGTGAAGCTCCAGCAGGGCTCCGTTTAAAAAAAAAAAAGTTTCTGCTCATTTTTTCGCTGCCTGCAGCTCCATAGAACCCCCCCAAGTTACCTTGCGCTGGGCACCTGCTCTTGTGGGCCCAGTCGCGAGGGCATGCAGGCAGGAATGGGCTCATGAGGATTCCAAGACAGAATCCTCAGCCCGTTTGAACGGCAGTGGCCGTTCAGTTGGTTGTGAGCAGCAGAAAACAACAGCAAATGTGAGGGGAAGCACTAGGCCAGCCGCGGGGCTAGGTAAATGGAAGGGACTCACTTGTTGTCCTGGGGTTCCTTCCAATGTCTCTGCTGTTTCTCAGCTGATTGCTCCCTCTGCTCATTGGCAGCTCTAGTCCATCGGGTTTCTGGTTCTGCGGTGGCACGTGGCAGTAAAGTATGTCAGGAGGGGCAGCAGGTCCAGGCCGTCCCCTCCATCTGTGACTGGCCGCAGTGTGGTTCCGTGGAAGGGGTGGCAGCCGTAATCCCAGGCCAGCCCCTCCACCCAGCAGTCAAGCAGAGGTTCGTTGGGAGGGGCAACAGGTCCAGGCTGTCCCCATCAACAACAGCAGCAGAAGTTTTCTGGAAGGGTCGGCAGCAGCAATGTTAGGCCAGCCCCTCCATTCTTAAGCTCAGCAGTCCCTGGAGGTACATCAGGAGGGGCAACAGGTCCAGGCTGTCCCTCCATCCTGCAGCGGGAGGTTCAATCGGAGGGGTGGTGGCAGCAGAGGTAGGCCATCCCCTCCAGCTCCAGTGGAGGCATGTGGGAGGAGGTAGATCCAGGCCTCCCCAGCACCAGCAACAGTTCCAGCCCAGAAACCGACGGAGGTTGGCAGGGTGAGTGGCGGAAGCACCATGGTTGGGTGCTGGCCACCGGGAAAAGAAAGAATTTGTTTTTTTTTAAATCTTCGGTGCTTCCAGGCACCAGCAGCAGTGATTTTTGGGACAAAGGTCAAGGCCCCAAAGGGAAGTAGTGCCCTCAGGACGGGTCAAAAAGCAAAGGCTCCCTTGAGCCAAGTGACTGTGGAGGGATGTGCAAGGCCCCAGCCAGGACCGCCTATAGGGTGGAGCTATAAGAGACCCATAGACGGTGGGAGAAGGGGCTGGGAGAATGTGAGCTTGACTGACTGCCTCTCTGGACAGTGGTCTTAAAGGGGGCAATGATAATCCTACCAGAATTAAAGAGGTAACGTCAGGCCCCTTCAGTCAAAAAGGGGCCAGAAACTGTATAAATGATGGTAACTGTTATTGAATGCCTCTGGATGGACGTTTATGTGGCTTGTGCTAAATTTAAAGGGGCAGGGCAAGTGCAAGGCTCCGTTGAGCTAGGAACTGTAACCAAATAACTGTTTGCATGAATGTGGATAATGCCAGCCAGCCAACGACGGTCACCAAGAGACCGTGCCACTGTGATTTACCTTTATTGATATTTTATGAACTGTTTTATGTGTACATAGAGTGACTTAGTACTGATTGCGAGAAATAAAGACACAGACACAGGGTTTTAATAAAAGTGTTTATTGTGCCGCCATCCTCCAGCCTGCATGTGATCCCAGGTGCCCTGATCCTGCTTTCTCTGACCAGCTGTCATGTCCTTGTTTGTTTTTTTGTCCCAGCAGTCCACATAGGGGCTGTGGCTGGGTGACCTTGTGTCCTGGCAGTCTACGTAGTGGCTGTGGCTGGGTGGAAATGTGGCAGACTTTTTCCTGGAGGGGTGTAATTTCCGGTGGTATTTAAAGACCTTTGTGCCAGTGGCCGACACTGCCTCAGAATAGTCCTGGCCTGTGTCCTGTTGTATGTTTCCCCTGCCCTGGACAGCTGGTTCTCTGTCTTGCTTCTTCCCCTTTTCCTCCTGTAGACACGCAAGGGTGGCTGGCGTAGGGTATTCATGACTGATTCATCACATAGGAGGTAAAGTTCTGAATTTAGTAAGGTTCTAGTTGTAGAGTTTTAGAGTGTAGATATTTAGTATAATGTTATTGTATAGTTGTGTTTAATAAGCTTTTACATTGTTGCTTGCATTCAAGCCAGCTTCACGCCTCTCCTTGTGTTCCCAGTAGTGGTATTTGAACTTGGACCCCCCTTCCCCAAAATTTCCCCTGACACCCACTGGCCAGGCATCACAGAAAAATCCACCTCCATGTGGTTGGCATAGTTGGATTACCTAGTGTTTTCCCATTCCAAGTTGTAGCTGGGGGGGTGGACCTGTGCCCTGACCCGACCAGGCCATTTTGAGAGCGGTCAGCATCAGGAGCAATCCCTCGCCCATTACACTCTGTTTCCCCCCTACACCTCTGACTTAGAGGTGATTATATAAATGCCTCCCATGGTGGGGGATGCAAGGGGCGATGCCCCCCCCCCACAAACAGCCATGATGTGCCCCGTTGCATTGCCGTGATAGTGGTCGGTTGGAAGGATTGCCTGGCGACGAGGTTGCCAGTTGACAAACCCATGTCACTGTAAAGTCGGTCATCATCCTTGATGTCAAACCAGCGTCATGGAACCATTTAAAGATAAGGCCCTTATGGGCCCTCTTAGCTCCCAGAGTTCATGAAGTGTAATTCCAACACTGGGCTGGGCATAGCAACAGCAAGGCAAAGAATGAGAAAGCAAGGCAAAATAAGGAAGAGCAAGGAGAAGAGCAAGGCAAGGTAAGGAGAGCAGGACAAGAGCAAGGAGAGAATGAAGCATAAGCAAAGCAAGGTAAGATAAGAACAATGCAAGAGCAAGGTAAGGTAAGGACAGCAAGGTAAGGCAAGAGCAAGGCAAGGTAAGGTGAAAACAAGGCAAGAGCAAGGTAAAGTAAGGAGAGTGAGGCAAGGTAAGGCAAGAGCAAGGCGAGAGCTAGGCAAGGTAGGATGAGAACAAGGCAATAGCAAGGCAAGGTAAGGCAAGAACCAGGTGAGAGCAAGGCAAGAGGAAGGAGAAAACAAGGCAAGGTAAGGTAAGGACAGCAAGGTAAGGCGAGACCAAGGCAAGAGCAAGGTAAAGTAAGGAGAGCGAGGCAAGGTAAGGCAAGAGCAAGGCGAGAGCAAGGCAAGGTATGATGAGAACAAGGCAAGGTAAGGCAAGAACAAGGTGAGAGCAAGGCAAGGTAAGGAAAGAGCAAAAGCAAGGTAAGGCAAGATCAGGATGAGAGCAAGGCAAGGTAAGGAGAACAAGGCAAGAGCAAAGCTAGAGCAAGATAAGGTAAGGCTAGAGCAAGGAAACAACAAGGCAAAAACAAGGCAAGGTAAGAAGAGCAAGGTGAGAAAGAGGCAAGAGGAAGATAAGAGCAAGGAGGGAGCAAAGCATAAGCAACGCAAGGTAAGGTGAGAAGAAGGCAAGAGCAATGCAAGGTAAGGAGAGCAAGGCAAGAGCAAAGTGAGAGCAAGGCAAGGTAAGGCTAGAGCAAGGCAATCTAAGGAGAGAAAATAGTTCAATATGTGGATTCTTTGGACCTTCACAGAATGAAGTCACTCTCTTCTGATTAAATATTACTTGCTTTATTTTTCCTTTCAATTACACCGATGTTTCGCCGTTTGACGTAGGATTTTTTCAAGAGGTTTTATTTCATATGTCTGAAATGATTAAAAGTAATAATCAATTAACTTATTCCCAAATATATACATATTTTACATAATTGTTTTAAATCCATTGTGATACCTAAGCTAGCCCAGTGGCCTGGAGTGCTGAGCAACTGTGCCTCACCTGCCGCCACGCTGGCAACTTGGGGTCAGGAGCAGGCTCGGGTCACTGGGGGTTGGCCAGGGAGCGGAGGATCAAGCATCTGATGGACTGCTCTCCTCCTCTGGGGAAGGGAAGACATGGGTCCTGGCATTTGTCTGACTTCTAGTGGTGGCTAGAGGTACAGGCAGCCAGGGACCGCAACCTGGGGATGGGAGGATCAGCAGCCGGTGATGTCTTATGCATGGGAGCGTAGATATGTATGTTTGGATGGCATTGCACATCTGTTCCTCCAGGCAGGAAAATGAAAAGAAAATGGATGGTGCAGGGCGGGATGAAACCGACCCCTCACAGGCTCTGCACCCAGGCTACAGGGCCCTCTCCTGCAAACCATTTCTATTTAGTTGGCAGGCAGGAGCCACTAACCCCCACTGGGGGGGGGGGCATGTGGGAAGCACTGGGATCGAGGTAAGTCCCTGAGATGCCGGGTGATGGTGTGTGTGTGGGGGGTGGAAAGAATAGCCTGCACTGGCTGGGGGGGAAGAAACAGAACTGAAAAAAAAATCCATTGTGATACCTTACTGATGCTCTTCCCTGTTACCGTCAGGTCTGTTTTTATGTAAATTCTATTACTTATTACTTCAAACAGTAAGTAAAAGATATGTGTGTGTATATATTTATATATATATATATATAGAGAGAGAGGGAGCGAGACTTTACTACAAACTTTTAAATTAAGAATCTTTCCGCTGAAGCTTATGAAACATCCATGCCTGTACTTACTCTACCTACATAATAGCTCCGATACATGGAGAGGGCTTTCCCTGCTGTTACATCTTCTTATACTGCATTTAGTCAGTATCATACTGACATTTTCACATACAACTTAGTTACCCATTTTTACTCAGTAAATGTTGTTCTTTTAAAAAATAAATGCCTGCTTGTCTCCTTTCATCATTTGTTTAAAAATTGCTATTAATGTACATCTATATAATGTCACCTGCTTGGAACTGTACTTTCATACATCAATGCTGTTAATTTTATGACTACTGTGTGGTAGATATCACTTTTTGCCTTTGTTGCACTTAACTTCCACGTACGTTTAAAACACACAGGGAAACAAAACAAGGTTGGGGAGGCAGTCCCCTGAATCCTAGCTGACTCAGCCTGGAGTCTAGTGACCTCCTCCCTCAACCCAGAGAAGTATGTGCAGATGGGGCAGCAACACAGTCTCCAGAAGTTCTCTCTGAAAACTGCCACCCCACAGCCACTGCACTGCACCACTCTCAGCAGTCTCAGCTTCTAGTCTCCCTGTGTTACCTGGAAATACTTTTGTACCTTTACCCCTGATAGAGTGTTTCTAGTTTTCACCTTTATTTGTTTGTTTCTGTTTGTGTTTCCATGCGCCTTGTTTAAATCTCTTTATTCTCCTATCCTAGATAGGGCGTTGCATCTGTTCCCAGTTTTGACCTATCCTTGATCTTCTGCCCTTCCCAGTAGCAACTGTTACATAGTAGTGAACAGGTTCCATGCCTTAGTCGACCATCAGAGTCCTCTGCTTCTCCACTTCCTTCTGCTGATGTTTACAATGCCAGTCACCTGTTCCACTCCTTCGCTGTGCCACTCACTCGTTGGAACATGTTAGAGTGGAAGTGCTTTTATAGTGCTCATGTAAGAAGGCACTAAGCCTCTGTCAGCTCCACCCCTATAATTACACACCTGATTCACAGGGCTTCCTGAATCGACTCAACTCAAAATTAAACTAGTTTCCCCCACACCACATTACAATTTAAAACACAAGTTTCAAAGTACCCCGTAAAGAAAGTAAATTAGCACACATTGTTTAAACTCTAAAATAATTGCTTAATGAAGTTTAAGTTTTTGGTTTAAACTTTAAATTTAGTATTTAGAGCAAAATTGCAAGTTATACTTATATGCATGATTTTATGATGTTCTTTTTTGATCCTTCCCTTTAAGTACTTTGACCAGGGCTCCCTAGATAACCTGGTGATGTTGACTGATACATTAGCCTCGGTAAAAGTATACAATCCTTCATCCTTATTTACACAATATGGATTCAAAATTGATGGTGCTATTGCATTAGGATACACAGTATGCCTTGATTTTTGCATATCCAACCATGTTCTCCCCCCCAAGGTTCCCTCTAAGAAAATGTACTTTGAGACATTATACTGCTTAGACACTAACTATGAATGCACTATGATTTTTAAATTAAAATTAAATTTAAACATCTGAACTTAACATTGTAAACTCAGCAGTCAGTACTCACTAGTACATGATAAACTTAGATTTTTTTTGATACTTAGTGTAACAATTTTTAGAAGAGCATTTAAAACTTCACAGAATAGGAAATTGCGTTTGAATTAGTTCTGATCAATTAATATTCAAGTGATGATGCATTATAATTAATATTCATCAGAAGCTTTGTACATAAAAAAATGCAAGTCTCCCACTAAGCCACACCTCCTGATGAAGTGTAGAGCGACCTGAAGCATCGAGGCGTATAGTGGGCATCTGTTGTCCATCCACAGTACTTCTACATTTACTCTTCAACTTCACAAGTACTGTTGGATTTATTTCACTGGAGTGCAAAGGCTTTTCTCAGAACTGTATTGTTTGCCTTTGGGGCTTGCCAGCCTTTTGCCCTGCACCTTGCTACTCACAGTGTTCCCAGTTTGAACCAGTTTGGAATGTCTACAGGTGAGTATAACTATACATTAGCATGCATTTCAGTTCTATTAAGCAAGGAGGCATTAAAACAACTAGCAACATCAATGAATTTTAGAGAAGGTAAACCATCATAAAATGTGGCTTTTTAACTAGAAACAATATGATGCAAAACAGGTCGACAGTGTCCCTTTAGGCCAGTAATTCATTATTCTGTTACTAAGACAATACTATACATTGTGTATGTGTGTTTGTATTTTTATGTCTGGCAATGGGCCTGTTGCTGCCCCATTCAGGGGTGCTCTGTTATACTTATTACCCACACTTCATGTTTTGGGTGAGAGGGCTGTGGAAGAGTCCCTTCACATAAACACTCACTAGGTATTTATACTCAGCAGCAAAAATGTTAATTTAGTTTGTGTTATTGTGACCAAAAACACATAAAAATGCTTTAAAATGTCTTCCCCTTCCTCTAGGTAGCCAGGGCTAGTACCATGGTTACTCCCGGCTTTCCTCAGTCATTTAAGAACTTTCCTCAGTCATTTAAGCAAATAGTTTCCCTGATTTGTTTTATTTTAGGACTAAGTAATGAGGTTCAGAAAGTTAAGCATTCCTGACCTGTGCTGTTATGCTGTGACAGCAGCACGGTCATGTGACTGGATTCCACCAATCACAGTACAGTATTTATCTTACTTATTTTATAATTCCTGCCATCCACCTCCTCCCTGGTCCTCCTGTGGCAAAACAAAAATGTATTTAAAAAAAATCCTAACTAGAAACCAGTACCCCCACCTAACTAATATCATTTTCCCCCATCACTATCCTCCCTAACCCAGTCCCCCTTGGCCCACTGTGTGCACAAAAACAGTTGTAACAAATGTGCCCCCGACTCCATGCTCAGTTCTGGAGGCCACACCTGAGAAAGGATAGGGAAAGGCTAGAGACTGTACAGCGCAGGGTCACCAAGACAATGCAGGGCTGGCAAGGCAGATCCTGGGAGGAGCAGCAGGAGGCCCTACTTGTACTCCCTGGAGGCCAAAAGGGGGAGGAGCAACAGGATAGAGACATACAGGCTCCTGAAGGGAAATTAATAAGAGTGAACAGTCAGAACCTCTTCACCGGGAACAGCAGTACAGTCATGAGAGGACACAAATCAGGCTAGCCAGTGGAAACTTCAGGGGGATGTGGAACAGATTACTTGCAGAAGTGGTGGGGCAGGGGCTATGGATTCAAGAACAGGTGGGAAAGGTATAGAGGGCTAATAATTTCAAAAGGAGGAGCTATGGAGGTGGGGGCTGCATTAGGCGGAGAAGGAGAGGGTTTGGGGTAGGCCTCATGGCTAAATACCCCTTTGAGATAGGCGATGGGTAGAAAGTCTTTATGGGCAGACTGGAAGGACCCTTGGTATTTTTCTGCTGCCAGAGCCTATGTTGCTGTGATCTATGGTGGGCGGGGGGCAATACAGGTAAATCATGGCCACACACACACAGTTGGGTACCCCTCCCAACACCATCTTTTTTTTGTTTTTTGTTTTAAAATCTTTTATTGAGGTAAGATATACACAGGTCCATGCCAACCTTACATACATCTCGCATCTTCCTTTTCCAACACTAAGGAATCTGCCACATGGTACATAACAGTTTATCTGCCTAGTAATAGGCCGTCATTATCTGTTGGCATCCTACTGAAATGTCTACCCGCCTTTTTAACTGTATAATTCCCAGCATCTATTTACACCTTAAGTATTTAATCATGACCATAACTTTATCCAGAATATAATACTACAACCTCCTTCCTTTATGCGATATTGCATGTGTTCTGCAAATATTATGGGTTTCTTCCCCTAAATACATGTAGATGCCCCTTACCTGTGAGCCACAGTCCACAGTCCATCCCTGCCTCTTTATTGACTCCACCGCTCACAAGCAGGACCACCACTGCAGAGCCAGGCCAGGTTCCTTTCTTGTACTTCACCACTAGATGATGGCAACAAATCCTATAATTCAGGTTACACCTTGCCGTAACGCTATAGCTTCCCCCAGTGGCAATGAATTTATGAATACACCCCATTTGTTCAAGAAGAGTTCCGCTTTGCCATATCTACGGTATGTTAGATTCTCTAGAGCCAGGTTGTTTATGACCAATGTTTTCCATTGCTCAAGAGTTGACTTAGCATGGGAGACCCATGTATTTTGAATGCAGTGTCGTGCCAGTGCAAGTAAAACCATCACTGTTCTTGGGTACGCTTCCCATTCTTCTCCCTCCGCCTCCTCCACCCCAAACAGGAGGGAAGCCACAGTGTCCCCCACCCTGACATGCATAGCCCCCCGTTACTGTCCCTGCTATCGCTATCCAGAAGGGTCGCAGCTCCCCACACTCCCAGAAATAGTGCATGTAAGTACCTCTTGCCGCCTTGCATCTCCCACATATTGGTGAGACCGTTTGGTGGAATTTGTTCACCACCACCGGTGGGCAGTACAACCTGTGTAGGAACTTAAACTTGTACCACAGACATCTGCCCATGGACTACGCTTGGCAAACAAATTTTTACTTACCATACCTAGGTGTCTTACTTCAAAAGGCTCTGGAGCATTTCACTGCACCACCCTGGCCACCTGGAACTCCCTCCCCTCCCTCCTGCCCTGAGGCAGGCTAACTCCTACCCAATCTTCAAAAAAGAACTATATCGCCACCCATCCCGGGACCCCTGCACATGCTTTGATACCACTTACTGCCTCACAGCTAACCACCCTATTTCGCTCAAGACACGGCTGCACTTCTAAACAAGCTTTGCTATAAAATGTCTTTATAACTGCCACTTAGCCCAGTTTCAGTTGTTATTTGCATGTACTAATGTCACTTTTATCATCTCTGCATAGCTATATGTATTATCTCGAGTACTGTCTGACTTGATCTGTATTCTAACCTACCTGTACTATATACTATGTACCTGTACTATATACTGTGTATTGTATAATCTCATCTCATTTTATGTATGTATTCTCCCGGGTCATGCCTGAAAATAGTCAACTTTGGCTAGCGCACGTAACCCGGTTAACAAAAACTAAATAAATAAATTGTGATTCCTTAAATTTGTTACACATCAGTAGACCCATATGAGACTGGAGGACAAGCCTCCAGTTCTCTTCAGAGATCTGTATACCCAAATCCCTTTCCCACAGCATCTTAACCTTGATAGATCTATCTGGGAATACCTGTCTGTCCTGCTGCGCCACTCTGGCAATCAGGCCCCTGGGTTTACCCTTGCTTGCTGTCCAAATCAGGTTTTCCAGGGGTTCTAATTGCCCCATACCATAGTCCTGTCCTCTCCTGGCAGTACAGAATGCCCTGACTTGGAAGTATTTATACCTATGTGTGGCTGGGATGCCATACTGGTCCCTCAGTTCCTCCATGGTCTTAAATCCCCCACTTCCCCACAGGTTCCTCAAACAACGTATCCCACTATGGTTCCACATCTCAAATCCCCCTTCCTCTAATCCCGGCAGGAAGGCTGGGTTACCCACCACTGGGGCCAGCACTGTCATCTCGTTTTCTGCTTTCCTCCTCTTCTAAGCCTGTTCCCAAGCCTCAAGAGTCCAGTCAACCTATGGGTTCCTGTTCTGTACTCTATGATACCTTCTCCATCCTCCTGGGTCCAGATACGCCGTTAAGCGCACCTGTGCTTCCTCCCATTCCAGATCCACCCAATTTGCCTCCTTCCCTTGATGGACCCAGTCTTGCATATATCTGGACTGCATGGCTATCGCGTACCCCTTTAGGTCTGGGAAGTTCAGACTCCCCCCTCTGTCTTACCCTTCAACCTCAGCAAGCTCATCCTGGATCTTTTAGTCTGCCAGAGAAATCTACTGAATTCTTTATCTAAAACCTTATAGTCCCCATTAGTTAATCCCATTGGTAGCATTTGCATCAGGTATAAAACTCAAGGCAGCACATTCATTTTTAGGAGATTGATGTGCCCAAGCCAGGAAATGTGGAGTGCCCTCCATCTCTCCATGTTTGCCTTAAGGGTCCGAAGTAGTGGACCATAGTTGATTCCATAAAGGCCTGCCAAGTCACTACCCACCTTAATGCCTAAATATGTGAAATGGTTCCTTACCACCTTAAAACCCCACGCATCACCACCCCTTCTACTCCAAGGCCCTCCCACCTGGAGCATCTCTGATTTGGCTAAATTAAGCCTATACCCCGAGAACCCAGCAAACTCCTGCACCACAGCTAATAGAGCTGGTATAGTGATCTCCTTGTGTGTAACAAAAAGCATCAGGTCATCCACGTACAGAGACAATTTATGGTGAACACCCGACACCCCCCCCCTCCCTGTATTCTCTCGTCCTCCCTTATCCAAACAGCTAGTGGCTAAATAGCCAGGGAAAAGAGGAAGGGGGACAATGGGCATCCCTGTCATGTTCTTCTATGTAGTTCCAACATGTCAGAGCATCCCCCATTAATCAAAACCTGTGCCTTCAGTTTCGCGTATAGCAGCCTGACCATATTAATATAGTCCACCCCAACCCAAACTTTTTCAACACCTCAAAAAGGTAGGGACATTCTATTCAGTCGAAGGCTTTTTAGGCATCCATGGACAGCACCACTACTTGTCTTGGATGTCGGTTACCCCACTGGATCTCATTTAGGAGCCGTCTCATATTATGGTACGACTGATGCCTCTGCACAAACCCCGTCTGATCTGTATGAACCAGCAAAGGCAGGAGCAATTCCAATCTCCTGGCTAATAACTTTGCATACATTTTAAGATCACAGTTCAGAAGTGATATTGGGCAGTACGATCCGCATTCCTTTGGACACTTTCCAGGCTTAGGGAGCACACAAGTCATGGCTTGCAGACATGAGGGTGGCAGCCCATCCCCGTCCCCTACCTCTTCCAACATCCCAGCCATGGCACCGACCAACTCTCCCCCGAGTTCCTTGTGGTATTCTATAACAAAACCGTCGCCTTCCCATTCTTCACTGATGCTAGAGCTCTACCTATCTCCTCCCCTGTGATTTTCTCACTCAGTAGTTCCCGTTGGGCCTCCGAGAGTTCCAGTAGCCTCACTTTTCCCAAGAACTGTTCCATCTTGGTTGTTGAGTTCCCACATTCCGCTTTATACAATCTTTTGTAGAAAGTGGCAAAGACCCGTCTTATTTTATCGCTCTGAGTACGTAGGCAACCCTTCCCATCCTCTATACCAGTAATCACTGCTGTACCCCTTCTCCCCTTTGCTAGGCGTGCTAGAATGGTCCCTGGTTTGTTGCCCCACTCGTACAACCACTGCCTGGCATAAAATAAGGATGTGCTGACCTCTCCCCATTGACAGCAGGTTTAGTGCCCCCCTGATTGCAAGCATCTCCCCCTTGAGTTGGTCTGTGGGCCCAGAAATCATTCTCAACTCGGCTTCTTTTAGCCGCTGTTCCAGATTCTGTCTTCTGAGCTTCTTTTCTTTTTTGTACCCATTCACATAGCCTATGATCACTCCCTGCATGTATGCCTTCCCCGCCTCCCAATAAACTACTTTTGTTGGAGCCGTGGCCTCATTGGTTTCCTTGTAGTATCTCCACTGTTGTTTCAGGAATTCCCTAAACTTCTCAGAGGCCATTAAATAGGTAGAGAAACGCCAACCTGGGCAGGGTCCCATCCCCCACTTTTCAGCACCACCATAGCATGATCAGATACGTGGATGGGGCCATAAGCCACATCCGAAACAGTGGCATAGCCTTCCCTAGTGATGTATAAGTAGTCCAGCCTGGACCAGGTACCATGAGGGTTCGAGTAGAATGCATATACCCTAGCCCCAGAATTAGCTGCCCTCCAAACATTCAACAAATCCATGTCCACCACCCCTTGTTTCCACTGAGTAATAGCCCTCTTATGTTATCCTATACCCTCGGATTGGTCCAAGCTGGGCTCCATTACGCAGTTCAAGTCCCCCCCCCAGGCATAGATTTGGGAACTGTTCTCGTACCATAACATCCAGTATGCTTTTATAAAACTCCACATCGAACACCGAGGGAGCATACACACTCCCATATGTAATGGTCTCTAAGCCCACCTTTCCTTGTACAAAGATATACCTGCCCTCCTCCGGATCTGCTACCACTCTTTCCACCTCCATCAGGTAATTTTTGTGAAATAACACCGCCACCCCATGTTTATGTGAGGTATAGGGTGCAGCGTAGCATGCTCCGACCCATCCCCCCACCAGTTTCTCATGTTCATCCTGGCTCAGGTGAGTCTCCTGAAGCAATGCCAACTGGGCTTGTTTATTTTTTAGGACCTGGAGCACTTTTTTACGCTTAATGGGGTTGTGAAAACCCCAGACGTTCCAGGAGATAACCACCTCAACGTTATCCATTGCTCAGTAGTGTAGCAAATTCCCAGAGGGCCTGGGTGCAAGGGTATGTTATAGGGCCCCCCCTGGTTTTGAATAGACATCAAAATTATGATTTGGGCCCCTCAAACCTCATGGGCACGGGTGCGACTGCTCCCCTGCACCCTTGTAGCTACGCCTCTGCCATTGCTGATCATGCAGCTTACCCTTGCCTCCAGTGGCAGAGCTAGAGGGGGGCTGGGGGGGGCAGTCGCCCCTCCTGGCTGCCCCAGTGTGAGTAGTGTCACCCCGCCACCATCTTTATTCACTGTTTAGTGCCCATTGTGGAGCCCATGATTGACTGAATGGCCCCCCTGGCTCCCAAATGCTCTTAAACCTGGCTCCGCCACTGCTTGCCTCCCAACCAGACTGAAGTCTGCGACCCCTCCTGTACATAAAATAGTACACACGCCATTGCAGTGTTACATTTATGAACATAAGTGCACACATTATCCCCCCCCCCCCAATCACCAGTACCTGCAACCAGCAAGGTGCGAACTTTTACCAATAAACAAATGTAAACCATAACATAACTATAGCATCCGCATACCATACATGTCATTTGATCATATCCTTTTGCCCTCCTTCTGTTCTGCAACATTATCTTCCTATGTCCCAGATTTCCCTCCAGAACCCGAAGGATATAGTGGTGCCCATCCCTCTGTTCACCCCCCATTGTCTCAAACAGTTGCAAGTACAGTCACATCCCCCCACAGCTCCCCTCCCCCCACTGTTAAAAACTGCCATTAACTAAGTGGTTCCACTCAATTGGTGGTTTGTACAACTCCAGCACCTTCCCCTCTCTTCTCTCCCTGGTGGCCTCTGCCTTATCCTCCCTTTAGTTCCCTACTTGGACCCCGAGCCCCGCCACTTGGGGCTCCTACTTACCCCTGTCCGAGAACCACCGGAAGACCATTGTCCATCCCCTTGTCCATCGAGCAGCCGTGGCTTCAGTGGGTCCTTGCTCGTTCCTCTGATGGACACTGCCAGTGAGGGAAAAGAAAAGATTACAGTTTATATTGTTCCTTCCAGCCCCACATCCATCACATCCTGCAATACCCAAGAAGCCAGCCCTCCATGTCCCACCCCCCGTTGTGTCACTGGACCATATGCCTTTGAGCACCTTCTTGCCCATATTCTTCCTCTGGGCCTGACACCTCCTCCCCCCCTCCCGTTTGCCCATGTACATCCCCTCCCCCGTCCTATATTGTCCCTTTAATAACATTAGAGGTCTGTTCTGTAGCCATACTCACAGAGAAACCCCCCCCAAAGTGCAATGGAGTTCCCAGCGCCAACCCCAGAAGGAGAAAAACAGCATACAAATGTAAATTAGACAAAGACTTCATGCATATAAGTCCGCTCTCAACACTCAGGCCTTCCGCCTCATGGCATTCTTCAACTGCGCAGCTCTTCTTTCTTTCACCTGCCATTTTAACTGTCATGCCCTGGAATGTCCCCTTTCTCCCCGACTTGTAAATTGCACCAGGATGCAAGGGCATGGTTACCCCCCACCACCACATGCTAGCCCCTCATTTGCTTGAAAGAGCAGCATTCATCCCATCAATACAGGCCCCAGTAACATAGCAGCCCAGAGAGAGAGAGACACACCTTATTCTAATGTATTTATTGCCCAGAATGCTCAGCAAATTGTAATCTATCCCTCCCTGTTGCCCCAAAATATACAGATGGATGATGCACAGACATGCAAGCTACAACCTGCCACAGCCCCCCGCACTTGACACTGTTCAAGTCCAGGGAATCACTTATCTGAGCTCCTCGAAAGAGCAGGTGCAGCACCTCTTTGGCGATTAAGCTCCATGTCTTCCAGGAACTGCTGTACCCGGTCCACCTCGTGGAAGGTATAAGTTGCACCCTTCTTGCGGATCTTCATGGAGACCGGGTAGAGAAACTGGAAATACACCTTGGCAGCACAGAGTGCATCCAGGTCCAGGTTAAATAACCGTCTTCTCCTCTGTAGCAGTTGAGAAAAGTCCTGATGTAGGTAGAGCCTTGCCCCCTGGTACCAAACTTCTTTGAGCTTTTTAAAAGCAAACCAAATGGCTTGCCAATCCCCAAAATTATGCAGATGGAAAATGATTTGACGAGGTGGGTCCCCTGCCGCAGGTTTTGGTGCCAAGGCCCTGTGTGCCCTTTCGACTTTGAATCTGCCTCCTTACGACTCCAATCCCAGTAAACCTGAAAGTACTGTGCTGCAAAAATCCTCTGGTGAGTTCCCTTCTTTTCCTTCAGGGAGGCCACAAATACAAAGGTTGTTGCTGCACTGGTAGTTTTCTTGGTAATCTAATTGTTCCCGTAGCTCCCCCAGTTCCCTCTGGAGACCGTGAACTGCTTCCGAAAGGTGCTCCGTACAATCTTCAAGCTGCGATATTCTGGTTTCAGCCTCCGAGATTTTCGCTGCCTGTCCAGTAAGCTGCTCAGATAGCTCAGAGATCTTAGTGGTAATAATATCAAGCTTCGGGGAGACAGCCGCCAGCACTTGGGCCGTCAGAGTTCTTCCTACCACCTCCATTTCTGATGCCGAGAGCGTGATGACATTTGGGCCCTCTGGTGCACTTTGAGGTATGACTTTCTTCCCTGATTTGGTGGCATTTCTTGATGATTTCCCCATATTGGAGACCAAATATTCATCCATTGCAGTTTCTTACTGTTGGTGGTAGTGCTGGTATAGTTCAAAAAATACTTTTAGAATCTCTTTTTAACGTTTAAACGTCCAGTGGAGAGAGAGAGAGCTGTGTAGAGACGTTATCAATCCTTTAGCTGCTCATTAGTGCCCCCCCAACACCATCTTTAACAGATTCTACCCCCCCAACCTGTCTGTCTGACACAATTCTCCAGCCCTTATGGGCAAAAAGGAACAGTATATGCCAAAGGCCTGCCCCTCCAAGCCCCAACCCATTAATGGGGGATGGGGGGGCAACAGGTGTATCTTTATCCTGGGTGGTCAGTCAGTCTCTTCCCACTGCAGTGCCAGCTGACTGACAGTATCAGCTGATCATCAGTCGCAGGTGCCCGGGGGAGGGGGGGCACAGCCTGCCTCATGTCACTGATTAATGCTTGGCAGACTGTGACAGAGCGTCCCAAGGGAACTCATGAATGTAATATATTGCTTATTGGGGTCTAACAGTCAGATCCTATCAAAACTAGTTGATGAAATGAGCGGGAAGAGAGACAGTTTCCAGCAATCATTTAAGAGATGCCAGCGGACAGCCATTGTATGTTGAATGCAGGAAACCAACCACAGAGAGGAGCATGTGCCAGATGACAGCATCCATATCTGACCAGAACCAGTTTTAAACTTAATGGTGCCCAAAGCCAAAATACTTGTGGTGCCTCCTTCACCAGTCTAACCCCCCCCCCTTCCTTTCTGTCCCATTTTGCCTCCAAAAAGTGGTAATAATTCCATAAATAAAGGGGTTACTTACAACAACAATCTTTTTTTTTTTAGTTGTTTAACCAGGAATAGCACACTAAGCTGAAAGCTTTTTTTACAGGTGCAACCTGGGAGCACAGGGAAGTTAAGTGACTTGCCCAGAGTCACACAGTATGTTACTGGAAGCTGTGGGATTCAAACCCAGGTCTGGTCTGCTGGATGTCACCAGATTTGCAGCTCAGAGCCTTAAACCACTGCGCTATACTGCCTCCCAACCCCTTGCTATATTAACACTTTTTGCGTTTCAAGCTGTGCTCTACTTGTGCTGCTTGGTTCTGTTGTACCTAACACTGTTTCTGCATCCAGCCACGATCATGGTATCAGGAATCGAACCCTGTTCCCCCAAGCAGAAAGTAAGTATCCTAACCACAAGGCAGTTGGAATGGCTATAGCAGGGGAACATTTTAAAATTTTATTGGAGTGGTCTGTGTAGAGAGAGTGATTTATTTAATATTTATTTATTTATTTATTTAAAAGGGATTAACCAGGAAAGACATACTGAGCCGTGAAGCTCGTTTCCAGATGCGTCCTCGGGGGAGGGTAAGGGATAAGTACAAACAAGTAGAAACGAGTAACAACAAATAGAATAAATGATAGGACTGAGTATTATTATAATCGAGGTTCTGGGACATGTGAACCCTCGAGATCGAAGCCTCGAGAGTAAGTTTCACATGTCCCCAGAACCTCAGGATGCTTATTTAGCTCATAATACTCAGTCTGCTATAATTAATTTTGTAATATATGGATCCGAGGCATTTTAAATGTTTTCAATTTTCCTGCTACAGTAGTCATGTCTGTATCACTGCACTTTCTTTTCCATAGTTTGCCAGCCGTTGCTGTTGACGCCACAACGCTCGCACGCATGTAAAGTGCACAGCGTGTGTTCTGATTAGCTGTAGCTGTGCTTTTCACATAATTTTCAAGGGGAAATGGCGGCTTGTTTATGCGAGTGGGCTTGAGAACTGTCTGATGGTTCAGCATGCGGCAGTTTGACTGGATTGGAGACAGAGGAGAGGAATTATTCCTGTGTGGTTTAAGGTACTACTCTGGGGAACGTTTTTCATGTTTTTGGCTAGCAGCGAGTCGTCCTCTATTCTGCGCGCAGACAGTTACAGTAAAAGCCAGCTCCAAGACTGCACGAGACAGTCGTGCGCTTGTGCTTTGGAGTTTTGGTGATAATACTATCGTTCAGACTGTGACGATAGTATTATCAGCTCTGAACGATAGTATTATCACCAAGAAATGATGGTATTATCACTTGAGCAAGGGTGGTATTATCAGAACTGAAGTACTGTATTATAGGGACATTGTTGAATGGGATAAGATAGTATTATTATGGCTTATCCATATATTACAATACAACAATACACAGTATGTACAATAATATACATTACCAGAGCAAAAAATAATGCAGGTTAAACATCAGAAGTGCAGAGTACTCAGCACACACAAGAAAGTAACATCACAAATATAGAAAAGGGTAGGAGAGAGAGTAAGTAGAAGAGGGTGAGAAAGAGAGACGGGAGGTGAAAAGGTAAAGCAGTGGTGGAAATAAAAGAGAGAGGAGAAGAGAACAGATTATGGATTGGGTGGGGGAATAGAGTGTTGAGAATTAGGAAGGGGTAGAAAGGGTGAATACTGGGGGTGGGAGTGAGTGAGTGAGAAAGAAGTAAGGGAGTAGGAGAAAGTGGTGGAGGGGAAAGAGGGAGAGGAAGGGGGATGAGGTGGGGTGGCGAGAAGTATAGCAGTCAGAGATAAGGAGACATGTAGGGCTATGGGGCTAAGGACATTTACAGGAGAGGGCAGTGTGGCCTTGGAGAAGAGAGGAAAGAGAGCGTTTGGAGGTGACAGAGTGAATTGTTAGTGGAAGGGAGTTCCAAAGATTAGGAAGGCAGAAGGAGAAATCAGACTGGCCAGCAAGGGATTTATGAGAAGGGAGCAAAAGAGAACAATAAACTGAGTTATGGAGAGAGTACATGGAGGGGAGCAGAGGAGAGGGGAGAGGAGAGAGCTGAGGTAAGGAGGGAGCGAAGTCAACCAGAATTTAGAAATAAAGGATGCACAGTGGATGAGACAGCAGTCATTCAAGGAAGGGAAGGAGAGATCAATGTACAGAGAACAGTGATAAGTCCGGGGGGGGGACAGGATAAGGCAAAACGGCAAAAGGTGTGGAAGAGGGGATCCAGTCTGGCCAGGGTGGGTTTAGGTGCAGCACTATAGACTAAGTTGCCATAATCAAAAATGGGGAGGATCATTTTAGTGCTGATGTCTCGGAGGGCAGATATAGGGATACAGCTTTTGTTCCTATAAAGTGCACCGAGCCTAGGGTGGAGTTTTTTGTACATGGCATATATGTGCTGAGAAAAACCAAGGTGGCAGTCAAGCCAGACATCGAGATACTTAAATGAGGGTACATCATCAATTTTTCCCCCATCAAGAGTGAGGAAGGTGGGGAGTGAAGGGAATCTAGAAAGCCTCTGCCATGTGCCAAAAACACATGGAGACCATTTTCTTAGCATTAAGGGATAGTTGATTAGCCCTGAACCATTTCTGGACAGTGTTGAAATCTAGTTGAAGCCTAGTTGTTAACTCTGATGGAGAAGAACCAGAGGAAGACAGGACCGTGTCATCTGCATACATGTGGATGGATGCAGAGAAGCATGCTGAGGGGAGGTCATTGAGGAATATGGAGAAAAGCTAAGGGCCAAGGACGGAACCTTAGGGAATGCCAGTGTGTATGGGTAGAGGGGGGAGAGACAGAGTCTCCAGTTCTCACTGATTGAGATCTACCTACAAAGTAGGAGTTGAACCACCTGGTTGCAAAGTGAGATAGACCCACTGAATGTAGTTTGTCCAGGAGAAGAGGGTGGGAGACAGCGTCAAAAGCTTTTGCTAGATCAACAAAGATGTTGGCAGTGAAGAGGCCATGTTCCATTTCAGAATGGATGTAATCTGTGAGCCTGAGGAGAGAAGAAGTGGTGGAGTGATGTTTGCGAAAGCCAGACTGGAAGGGGGTAAAAAAGGAGGAGGAGTCAAGGAAAGGGGAGAGTTGAGATAGAACTATGTGTTCTTGATGGTTGGATAAGGTTAGGAGGAGAGAGATTGGGCAGAAATTGCCAGGAGAGGAGTCATCATCTCCTTTTGGAAGGAAATGACAGTTACATGCTTCCAGGTATCCAGGACTGAGGCAAGAGAAAATGATAGGTTGAGCAGGGAGGAGATGGGCAAGGTAGAAGCCAGTGCAGAGAGGTGTAGGTGCTTGGGATCAAGCCCATCAGGGCTTCCACCTTTGTGGGTTTGAGAGCCAGAAGGGCTTTAAGAGCAGATGCAGGGTTGACAGGCAAGAAAGAGAAGGGGGAAGAAAGGAGGAAGGAAGGAGAAAAAGGAGGGGGAGTAGCAGGGAGTGCAGAGATGAGTGAGGAAGCACAGGTGGTGAAATAGGAGTTGAAAGCTGAGGCGACAGAAGGAGGTTCTGAAATGGTGGAGTCACCCACCTTGAGAAGAGGGGAAGGGTCCTGGGTGGGGAGGAGAAGAGAACATGTATTACTTTCCAGAACTTAGAGGGGTTGCTAAGATTGTTCTGAAATGTGGAGGAAAAGAACTCAGCCTTAGCTAACCTGGTGACTCTAGTACAAGAGTGATGGAGGGGTATTGACTAGAGGGAAAGGAACACTAGCAGCAAATCCTTGTCCTCCCTGGTCTTATGACATAGAGTCCCAAAGCAGTTTGGCCTTGTGGTTAGAGTGCAAATCTGTGAACCAGGAGACCTGGGTTTGAATCCCACAACTGCCACATAACCTCCCTGTGCATTGCCTCTGTCTCATCCATTTAATCTATCTTGGTGCCCTTTGAATCTCCCTGTGTGCCAAGAAAAAAAACTCTTTAGGATACAGTCTGTGTAACAGGCACTATATATAATACCAAATTTCTCTCCTTGCCTAGTGGCAGTCACAGGTCCGGACCTTATGGCTTCTGTTGAATTCAGTTAGTCAGCCATAGTGAGGTGGGGGGGACAAAACCTAACAAACCTCCAACTCTTGTAGCTAGTAGGCTGCCTGCCACTTGTGATGTCAGTGCCACAGGCAGTTAGTGGTGTCACCAATATTACTGGAGTCAGTGCCACAGGCATTTAGTGTTGCCACCTTTAATTTTTGCTTAAGTCAGTGCCAAAGGCAGCTAGTAGTGCTGTCAATACCATTGCTGGAATCAGTGCCACGGGCAATCAATGTTATTAAAGCCACTGCTGAAATCAGTGCCGCCCACAGGCAGATAGTTGTATCTCTGATGCCACTGCAGGAGTCAGTGCTGTGGACAGTCAGTGGAGCACCAGTGCCACTAATGGAGTCAGCGCATGGGTAGCTAGTGGTGTCACTAATGTCACTCATGGACTCAGTGCCACAGGCAATCAGCAGTATCACCAATGCCACTGCTGGAGTCAGTGTCATAGATAGCCAATGGTACCACTAATAGTTTCTTCAGAAGTCAGTGCCATAGGCAGCCATCAGTACCAGCAATACCACTGCTGGAGTCAAGGGACAGGCAACTAGTGGTGCCACTACTGTCACTCCTAGCATTAGCATCATAGACAGGCAGTTGTACCACCGATACTACTGCTGGTACCCATGTCATAAATAGCCAATGGTGCCACCAATGTCCCCCTGGAGTCAGTGTCACAGGTGGCAAGTGGTGCGATGGTTACTACTTCTGAAGTTAGCACCACAGTCAGTGGTGCTACCAATGCTACTGTTGGGGTCAGTGCAACCAGCAGATAGTGGTGCCACCCATGCCACTACCAGAGTCAGAGTCACAGAATGTTGTTGGAGTTACTGAACCAGATAGTCGAGGGTTGGGGGGCAACTTGTGGTGCTGTTGAAATCAGTGCCACAGGAAACAAATCGTACTACCAGTGCCGCTGCCGAGGTCTGTCCATTGGGTAGCTAGTGGTGCCACCAATGCCTCTCCTGGTTTAGGTGCCACAGACAGCAAATGGTGACAGTATGTAGAGGGGGTGGGGCCATGGCTGGACAGCACTAGCTGGAGACAGTGATGGGAGTGACATCCTGCCATTTACAAGTAAGGAGAGATACAGTAACATCCTTCCTGGAAAAGGGGGGTAGGAATCAGAGTGGTACAAACATGTCCAGAGGAAAGGTACTGTGAATAAAAACATGGCCAGAGGAGGGGTACACTGAATAGACTCAAGGTCAGAGGAGGGGTACAGTGAACAGAATCGTGGCCAGACAAGGGGTACAGTGAATAGAATCAAGGCCAGAGGAGGGGTACAGTGAATAGAATCATGACCAGAGGAGGGGCACAGTGAATAGAATCATGGCCAGAGAAGGGTATAGTGAATAGAATCATGGCCAGAGAAGGGTACAGTGAATAGAATCATGACCAGAGGATGGATACAGTGAATAGAATAATGACCAGAGGAGGGGTACAGTGAATAGAATCATGGCCAGGGGAAGGGTACAGTGAATATAATCACTGCCAGATGAGAGGTACAGGGAATAGAATCATGGCCAGAGAAGGGGTAAAGTAAATAGAATCATGACCAGAGAATGGGTACCGTGGATACAAACATAGCCAGAGGACGGGTACAGTGAATAGAATCATGGCCAGAAGAGGGATACAGTGAGCATAATTATGGCCAGAGGAGGGCTACAGTAAACATAATCATGGCAAGAGGAGGGGTGTAGTGAATAGAATCTTGGCCAGAGGAGGGGTATAGTGAATAGAATCATGGCCAGAGGAGGGGTACAGTGAATAGAATCATGACAAGAGATGGGTGCAGTGAATAGAATCATGACCAGAGGAGGGGTACAATGAAAAGAATCATGACCAGAGGAGGGGTACAGTGAATAGAATCATGGCCATAGGAGGGGTACAGTGACTAGAATCATGGCCAGAGGAGGGGGTACAGTGAATAGAATCATTACCAGAAGAGGGGTACAGTGAATAGAATCAAGGCCAGAGGAGGGGTATAGTGAACAGAATCATGGTCAGAGAAGGGGTACAGTGAAAGGAATCATGACCAGAGGAGGGGTACAGTGAATAGAAGCATGGCCATAGGAGGGGTACAGTGACTAGAATCATGACC
This sequence comes from Neoceratodus forsteri, assembly GCA_016271365.2. NCBI lineage: Eukaryota > Metazoa > Chordata > Ceratodontiformes > Ceratodontidae > Neoceratodus > Neoceratodus forsteri. Next base: position 88,553,251 of record JADMNL010000029.1, read on the forward strand.
AGAGGAGGGGTACAGTGAATAGGAGCATCCCCCTGAGCGATTCAAAGCTGAAGCGGGGTTGTGAGGGCCTGAGATGGCTGCCCTCCCCAGGATTATCGTGAGGGTCGCGAGGGCCTCCCAGTGACCGCCCTCCACATCGGATCCACCACACAAGAGCACCCCGAGCAATTCAAAGCTGAAGCGGGGTCGTGAGGGCCTGAGACGGCTGCCCTCCCCAGGATCATCATGAGGGCTTCCAGTGACCGCCCTCCCATCGGATCCAGCATGCAGGAGCACCCCCAGAGCAATTCAAAGGTACGGAGCGAGCGCGGCCTCAGCTGCCACCATTTTGAGGAGTCGGTGTGTGATTTTAAAATTGGCATCAAACAGTATATTTCAAACAAACAAACTCAGACTTAGTTGCCTTTAAGTTGAAGTTGAAGTTAAAGTTTATTGTTCTAGGAATTAAAGTCAATGTTGTCGGCGTACCTCTGCTGATTGTTTTTTTATGCATAGTTCAACGAGTGTCAGCATTATAAATTGCAGTTCTGCTCCATGTACCTTAAGAATTTGTTGCTTTAAAAAGTAAAAGTATTGAATTTAGTCTCCTTCTCTCAGCCTGTGTTCAGTTAGACCTATTGTATTCAAGTTACTGTGCTCTAAAGCTAAAGCTAGTTCCACGAGTCTCAGCAATTTTTCTGCAGTCTGTACCATGCACCTAAGAATTCGCTGTTTAAAGGAATTAATTTAGCCTCTTTCTGTCAGCCTGAGTCTGCATAGCCCAATTAGTAAGAACTTACTGTGCTGTAATAGTCAAAAATGGGAATTGTTAGGTGATTTTAGGTCCAAGTACAATCGTCCTACCTGAAAAACAGCCCCGCCTCTTCGGCAGCTCATAACTTTAAATTCTCCTCTCTCACCTCTCTCAAAGCTGAAGCAGGGTCGTGAGGGCCTGAGACAGCTGCCCTCCCCAGGATCATCGTGAGGGTCGTGAGGGCCTCCCAGTGACCACCCTCCCCATCGGATCCACCACAGGAGCACCCCGAGCGATTCAAAGGTATGGAGAGAGCGCGGCCTCAGCTGCCACCATTTTGAGGCATCCGAGTGTGATTTAGTCCCCACCGCTCCCACCACCACCCTTGGTCAGCTGTCAGTTATATAGTGGTTGTCAGGTGACCCGATAAAACCAAACAGCGCACTTTAGCATTTGCAGCTTATACGGACCCACCACTAGCGGCCACTACTCCCAGTTCCCAGCTTGTTGCAGAAATCATTTTGGCACAATGCTCCTCTATCTCCTCCCGTTTCTCTCCCTGATGTTTCCTCTAGCCTCTCTTCCCCCAGCAACCCAGCCCCCGAGGGAACCAAACCATCACCTTTATTACACTCTGCTCACTCCCCCCGTCACCCTCATCTCCCTTCACCCTTCACCAATGGCCACATATGCCCACCCTTACTTGGGTGCTCAGTGCCTCCATCCTCCCTCCTTCATTCTTTCAGGGGCTATCTGTCCTACGAAATTTGGCTACTTCTGCCTCCCTTCCCACCCCACAAGATACCCACACCAGACATAAGTCCAGATCCACATGGACTACTTCCATACACTACCTCACACTGCTACTCCTTTTGGCAGGTGATACTGAAACAAACCCAGGTCCTACGCCTCCCACTCCCACTCCACAACGCTCCCCAAGGGCCTCCAATTACTGCACCCCAGCATCTGCAACATCATGAATAAAGTTCCTGAGCTACAACTCACTGCCCCAACCCTACGCCCAGACATCTTCATTATATCTGAGACATGGCTAAAACCACACCATGATGATGCAGCAGTAGCCATTCCTGGCTATTCACTCATCAGGCAGGACTGCTTGGGCAAGAAGAAAGGAGGCGGCATTGCCATGTTCATCTCCACCAAGTTCCAGTTCACCCCGATCCAGGTCCCTGGTCCTGCACCACAAGTTGAATCCTTGATGGTTAAGCTCGCTCTCCCTCACTCTTCCCCGGTGTATGTCAGGGGGACTTACTGTGCCCCTGCCACCCCCTGGCCCAACATCTTAGTCCACCTAGCCACACTAAAGTCTATTGCCACAGATGGCGAGCTCTACATCCTCGGTGACTTCAGTTTCAACTGGCTAGCGAACAACTGCTCAAAGCTACGGACCAAAGTTACCACCCTAAACCTCTCCCAACTAACTGATCAACCCACCCGATTAAACCCTAAAACACTAAACCACTCCCTCTTGTACTGGGACCTCACATCCCAACCCCACAGGATTATTAAAGCCAGCCTCCTCCCCGACTCCCTAAGCGATCACCACTTGGTATATATGGCCAGGAAGGTGCACAAACCCGCAAAACACCCCCCTAGGATGATCCTCATGAGGTCCTATAAATCCTTATGTCTACCTTCCCTCCTAAATGACCTTGCTCACATCGACTGGTCCTTCATACAGAAGGCACCCACCATCGACCTCACCTTCGATATGTTCAGAAATAACTTTCTTGCTGTATGGGACTACCACGCCCCTCTAAGACACACAAGAGTAAAGGGCTCCCATCTCCCTTGGGTCACCGCCGACATCATTAGCAGATGTCGGTCCAGGGACCACACCTGGAAATAACATAAGCTATCCAGCACCCAAGTATCTCTACAAAGATACCATACCCTTCACAACTCCTGCACCAAATCTATACGGCAGGCCAAACAAAATTATTTCAAGTCGGCTCTTTCCGCCAACCTTAGCCATCCTTCAAACTTTTGGAAAACTATCAAATCCCTACTCACTCCACCAGTCCAGCCACCAACCCCAACCCTATCCATCCTTGGCAACATCATCTCGGACCCTAGTGAAGTTGCCTCTGCCTTCAATACCTTCTTCTCCAGTTGCGCCACGTCCCTCCTACCCAACCACCAGCTCACCCCACCCACACGTAGCACTTCACTGAAATCCCAGAACTTCCCCCTTGCCAATACTTTCTCCTTCCAACCAGTCACACCAGCCAAAGTACTACAAGCACTACGGGCTCTCAACCCCAACAAAAGTAAATGTCCCTTAGGCCTGGACGCCAAACTCCTCCACCTATCAGCACCAGCCATCTCCACCTCACTCGCCGACCACCTGAACCTCTCATTCTCCCTGGCTAAAATACCAGCTGCATGGAAGCAGGCGGTTGTTATCCCCCTCCCAAAAGGTGGCGATCCCTCCGTGCCTGGAAATTACCACCCAATCTCCTTGCTCCCAATACTGGCCAAACTTCAGGAACATTTCGCTCTTGCTCAACTCTCACAACACCTTGACTCTACTTCCTTCGTCACCCCTTATCAGTCTGGGTTCCATAAGCCTCATTCCACTATCACCACCCTCCTAAGACTCACAAATGACATCTCATCAGGCATGGACAAGGGGCACATCACCTCGGCTATTTTCATAGAACTGGCCAAGGCTTTCGACACCGTCTCCCTCCCCAAGCTACTAGCAAAACTAACTGATGCAGGCCTCTCCAGCCATGCCACTAGCTGATTTCAGGCCTACCTGACTGGCAGACTACAATTGGTAAAAACTGGTTCCCAAATATCTGCCCCCCTTCCAGTCTCCCTAGGGGTCCCCCAAGGCTCAATCCTGGGCCCGCTATTGTTTTCTATATTTCTAAATGACCTTCCACTGGCCTGCACAAACTCAGCCATACAAATGTACGTGGATAATACCATACTGTACGCCTCCAGGCCCTCCTCCGGTCTCATGTCCACTGCTCTCCAACAGGACTTCGATTCCATGCAGCATTGATTCAGGTCCAACCAATGAATCCTAAACGCTAAGAAAACCGACTCCCTCACTTTCCGCACACAACCTAGACTCTCACGCCTAGCTGCTCCTCCCGCCTTCCATACCCTGGATGGGTCCCCCCTTGAATCTTGCACCTCTTTTAGATACCTGCATGTATAGCTTGACCAACACCTAGATTTCTCAGCCCACATCTAATCGCTACACAAATAAATGCACCCCAAACTGGGTGCACTATATCGCAACAAAGGGTGCATAGCCTCCATGGTCCGAAGGGAATTAGTGCTTAAAATGATTCTCCCAATACTTGATTATGGCGACATGGTCTATGGCGCGGCACCCGCATCCAACCTGGCCAGCTGGGACACCCTTTTCCACTCTTTCTGTCATTTCATCTTGGACTGCCCCCCAACGACCCATCACTGTGACCTATACAGCTTGCTAGCCCTACACTCACTTGCATCCCAGAGACTGATCCACGGCTCCAGAGTCATAGCGAAATTCTGGTACGAATCCTACCCCTTACCTTAGCTCCACTTTATCAGCCCAACCACCCTCAGCCTACTCCCTCAGAAGCTCTGATTCTAGGCTCCTCCAAGTCCCATTCATGCGTTCATCCAAGGGACAAGCAGCCTTCAAATATCGCCTACCCAAACTTTGGAATGATTTACTTGCTGACATTAGGCTCACCCCTAACCCAAGACTCCTAAACCCGCTTCTCCACATGCATTTCTCTGACTCATGCAACTGTTACCAGCACTCACGAGCTATAGCCCCATGCACCCCTGCTTTGTGATTGCTCCGCTTATTGCTCACCTACTGCAGCTTAGGGTCAGAAATGTTCAAGTATTCTGTATTGCTTTGATGCCGTGGCCTGTTGCAGGTTTTTCTCACACTGCCTATGTACCTAATTGTCTCTGCCTTGCTTATACTCTGTGCCTAGGTTAAACATTGTGAATATCTGTGTACCCAAATGTTTATGTTAAATCTTGTAAATACGTGTCCTGTGTACCCTTTGTAACTGTCCCCAGGTCGCATCTGGAAACGAGTGGTCCCCTGCTCAGTATGCCTGCCTGGTAAATCTCGTCAATAAATAAATAAATAAAATAGAAGCATGGCCATAGGAGGGGTACAGTGACTAGAATCATGGTCAGAGAAGGGGTACAGTCAATTGAATCATGGCCAGAAGAGGGGTACAGTGAATAGAATCATGACCAGAGATGGGGTACAGTGAATAAAATCATGGCCAGAGAAGGGGTACAGTGAATAGAATCATGGCCAGAGGAGGGGTACAGTGAACATAATTATGGCCAGAGGAGGGCTACAGTGAATAGAATCATGGCCAGAGGAGAGGTGTATTGAATAGAATCTTGGCCAGAGGAGGGGTACAGTGAATAGAATCATGACCAGAGACGAATACAGTGAATACAATCGTGGCCAGAGGAGGGGTACAGTGAATAGAATCGTGGCCATAGGAAGGGTACAGTAAATAGTATCATGGCCAGAGGAGGGGTATAGTAAATAGAATCATGACCAGAGGAGGGGTACAGTGAACAGAATCATGGCCAGAGGAGGGTACAGTGAATAGATGCATGACCAGAGGAGGGGTACAGTGAATAGAATCATGGCCATATTAGGGGTAGAGTGACTAGAATCATGGCCAGAGGTGGGGGTTCAGTGAATAGAATCATGACCAGAGGAGGGGTACAGTGAAAAGAATCATGGCCAGATGAGGGATACAGTGAACAGAATCATGGCCAGTGGAGGGGTACAGCGAATAGAATCATGGCCATAGAAGAGGTACAGTTGATAGAATCATGGCCAGAGGAGGGGTACAGTGAATAGAATCATGGCCAGACAAGGGGTACAGTGGAAAGAATCATGGCCAGAGGAAGGGTACAGTGAAAAGAATCATGGCCAGAGTAGGGGTATTGTGAATAGAATCATGACCAGAGGAGGGGTACAGTGAATAGAATCATGGCCAGGAGTACAGTGAATAGAATCATGGCCAGAGCAGGGGTACAGTGAATAGAATCATGACAAGTAAATGGGTACAGTGAATATAATCATGGCCAGAGAAGGGGTACAATGAATAGAATCATGGCTAGAGGAGGGGTACAGTAAATAGAATCATGACCAGAGGAGGGGTACAGTGAATATAATCATGGCCAGAGGAGGGGTACAGTGAATTGAACCATGGCCTGAGGAGGGCTACAGTGGATAGAATCATGACCAGAGGAGAGGCACAGTGAATAGAAACATGACCAGAGGATGAATACAGTGAACAGAATCATGACCAGAGTAGGGGTACAGTTAGTAGAATCACAGTCAGTGGATGGGTACAGTGAATAGAATCATGACCAGAGGAGTGGTACAGTGGATAGAATCATGCCCAGACAAGGGGTACAGTGAATAGAATCATGACCAGACAAGGGATACAGTGAAAAGAATCTTGGCCAGTTGAGGGATACAGTGAATAAAATCATGGCCATAGGAGGGGTACAGTGGATAGAATCCTGGCCAGATGAGGGGTACAGTGAATAAAATCATGGCCAGAGGAGGAGGAGTAAAGTGAATAGAATCATGGCCAGAGGAGGGGTACAGTAAATAGAATCATGGCCAGACAAGGGGTACAGTGAAAAGAATCATGGCCAGAGGAGGGGTACAGTGAATAGAATCATTGCCAGAGGAGGGGTACAGTGAATAGAATCATGAACAGAAGAGGGGTACAGTGAACAGAATCATGACCGGAGGAGGGGTACAGTGAACAGAATCATGACCAGAGGAGGGGTACAGTGAATAGAACTATGGCAAAAGGAGGGGTACAGTGAATAGAATCATGGTCAGAGGAGGGGTACAGTGGATATAATCCTGACCAGAGGAGGGGTACAGTGAATAGGATCATGGTCAGAGGAGGAGTACAGTGAATAGGATCATGGCCAGAGGAGGGGTACAGTGGATATAATCGTGACCAGATGAGGGGTACAGTGAATAGAATCTTGGCCAGAGAAGGGGAACAGTGAATAGAATCATGGCCAGAGGAGGGGTACAGTGAATAGAATCATGGCCAGAGGAGGGGTACAGTGAATATAATCATGGCCAGAGGAGGGGTACAGTGAATAGAATCATGGCCAGAGGAGGGCTACAGTGGATAGAATCATGACCAGAGGAGGGGTACAGTGAATATAATCATGGCCAGAGGAGGGTACAGTGAATAGAATCATGGCCAGAGGAGGGCTACAGTGGATAGAATCATGCCAGAGGAGAGGCACAGTGAATAGAAACATGACCAGAGGAGGGGTACAGTGAATAGAATCATGGCCAGAGGAGGGGTACAGTGAATAGAATCATGGCCAGACGAAGGATACAGTGAAATGAATCTTGGCCAGTTGAGGGATACAGTGAATAAAATCATGGCCATAGGAGGGGTACAGGGGATAGAATCATGTCCAGATGAGGGGTACAGTGAATAGAATCATGGCCAGAGGAGGAGTACAGTGAATAGAATCATGACCAGAGGAGGGGTACAGTGAATAGAATCATGGCCAGACAAGGGGTATAGTGGAAAGAATCATGGCCAGAGGAGGGGTACAGTGAAAAGAATCATGGCCAGAGTAGGGGTATTGTGAATAGAATCATGACCAGAGGAGGGGTACAGTGAATAGAATCATGGCCAGGAGTACAGTGAATAGAATCATGGCCAGAGCAGGGGTACAGTGAATAGAATCATGACAAGTAAATGGGTACAGTGAATATAATCATGGCCAGAGGAGGGGTACAGTGATCATGGCTAGAGGAGGGGTACAGTAAATAGAATCATGACCAGAGGAGGGGTACAGTGTATATAATCATGGCCAGAGGAGGGGTACAGTGAATAGAATCACGGCCTGAGGAGGGCTACAGTGGATAGAATCATGACCAGAGGAGAGGCACAGTGAATAGAAACATGACCAGAGGATGAATACAGTGAACAGAATCATGACCAGAGGAGGGGTACAGTGAGTAGAATCACAGTCAGTGGATGGGTTCAGTGAATAGAATCGTGACCAGAGGAGTGGTACAGTGGATAGAATCATGGCCAGACAAGGGGTACAGTGAAAAGAATCTTGGCCAGTTGAGGGATACAGTGAATAAAATCATGGCCATAGGAGGGGTACAGTGGATAGAATCCTGGCCAGATGAGGGGTACAGTGAATAGAATCATGGCCAGAGGAGGAGTAAAGTGAATAGAGTCATGGCCAGAGGAGGGGTACAGTAAATAGAATCATGGCCAGACAAGGGGTACAGTGAAAAGAATCATGGCCAGAGGAGGGGTACAGTGAATAGAATCATTGCCAGAGGAGGGGTACAGTGAATAGAATCATGAACAGAAGAGGGGTACAGTGAACAGAATCATGACCAGAGGAGGGGTACAGTGAACAGAATCATGACCAGAGGAGGGGTACAGTGAATAGAACTATGGCGAAAGGAGGGGTACAGTGAATAGAATCATGGTCAGAGGAGGGGTACAGTGGATATAATCGTGACCAGAGGAGGGGTACAGTGAATAGGATCATGGTCAGAGGAGGAGTACAGTGAATAGAATCATGGTCAGAGGAGGGGTACAGTGGATATAATCGTGACCAGATGAGGGGTACAGTGAATAGAATCTTGGCCAGAGGAGGGGAACAGTGAATAGAATCATGGCCAGAGGAGGGGTACAGTGAGTAGAATCATGACCAGAGGAGGGGTACAGTGAATAGAATCATGGCCAGAGGAGGGGTACAGTGAGTAGAATCATGACCAGAGGAGGGGTACAGTGGATTGGGTACACTAAAAATTCACTAGAAATACCACCAACAGCTTAAAATCTTGTTCAATTTCAGTTGCCATCCATCTACATCCCCCACCACCACTCCCCGGGACGAGGCTGAAAATGGGCAAAAAATTGTCTAGTCCTCCTTCCCGGTCAACAAAAACTAAGTAAATAAAGAGTATCATGGCTAGAGGAAGGGGTACAGCGAATAGAATCATGGCCATAGATGGTGACCAGTGGATAGAAATATGACTAGAGAAGGGGTACTGTGGTTTTCTAAGTCTTGAAGAGATCATAATAGGTCAATTGAGTCATTTATCAAAGTGTTCCTGAGCTTTGAAACTTGAATATTTCAGTTCCTGTCCAGCTGCATGAGCTTGTCTGCTTGCAGCTAAGGAGTATCGGTCTCTGTGAAGCAGCTATGAGTAACGTTCGAGTCTCTGTACACATTTATGTTAATATATGAAAATAATAAAATAACTATGAGACTAGACTATGGCTCCTCTTCTTACACAACAGTCGGCTGAGGGAGAAGAAACAAAGCCACTTGCTTGTCTGGGGCCAGATTCACAAAAAATTGCAAAGTGCAGCACAAAAGTTCGCGCTGCGCCTTGTGATTGCACAGGTTCCAAAAGTTGCTATTCACAGTCGGATAGCGCACTTCGCTATCCGACTGTGAATAGGGCCAGGACGGGGCAGTGCTAACCCAGGAAAGCCACCGCTAATGCCACTAGCACTGCCCTGACATCCAGCCAGGTGAATGGCCCTGCAATGAATAGCGCAGATGTGCTATTTCCAATTCATTAAAGCTTCCATTTAACTTAGCCCATTAGACATGCAAGGTGCTAGGTGGCCATTTGTATGCCCATTATTAGCCCATTTACATGGACTGTGGGAGGCTTACCATGCCCCCTCAGCCCCTGCCCGACATAGCTGTAGTACCTGGGGATCTAGTGGTCCCTCCCCTGTCTCGATTGCCGTCCCAGTATCATAAATGGAATTCCCTGGTAGTCCAGTGGTCCCTTCCCTCTCCCTGATCACTGATCGTCGTCTCTGTATAAAACAAAATATTTCCATGGTAGTCTAGTGATCCCTCCTCCCTACCCCATTCTCTGATCGCCATCCCTTTACAATGACAATAATGCTGTGGTAGTCCAGTGGTCCCTTCCCCCTCCCCAATCGCCATCCTGATCTGTATTTCTGCAAATTTCCCTGGTAGTCCAGTGGTCCCTCCCTGTCCCTGATCGCTGTCCCGTGAATGACTAATAAACATATCTCTGGTGGTCTAGTGGACCCCCACCCCAGCAGGTAGTGCTCCACCACCCTACTCCCCATCCCGAAACTGAGCCAGTGACTGGCATAGCCCTCCTCTCACCACCATGACCAGCCATCAACTGAGCTGTCCTGGAGCACGTACTGCATACAGTATATGCCCACTGATTGACAGCTCACTGTCAATCAATGGGCACATACTGTATATAGTATGTGCTCAAGGACAGCTCCGTCACTGGCTGGCTGTGGTGGTAAGAGAAGGGCTGTGCTAGTCGCCGGCTCAGTTTTGGGATGGGGGAGCGGGGTGGTGGGACACTACCTGCTGGGGTAGGGGTCCGCTAGACCACCAGGGATATGCTCATTACTCATTAATGGGACGGTGATTGGGGACAGGGAGGGACCACTGGACTACCAGAGAAATTTGCAGAAATACAGAATGGGACAGCGATCAGCGATCAGGGAGGGGGAAGGGACCACTGGACTACCAGGGCATTATTCTCATTACAAATGGATGTCAATCGGAGGAAGGGGGGGGGGACCATTAGACTACCAGGGTAAATTATTTTTATTGCTCAGGACAATGATCGGCGAGGTGGGTGGTGCAGTACCTCTGCCAACCACCAGGATTTTCCTCATCAGTATTTTCTCCATGCAAGGGAACCCCGCAAAAGGCCCTTGCATGGAGAAAATGCTTACTGAATGGGACTGTGCTGATTTGCAGTTCCCCTTCCCCTCATTTGCATTTTCGCCCCCTCACAACTTTGTCCCGGCGCAAATCCAGTTTGCAGGTGCAAACTGGGCCTTTGTGAATACCATACGAACATATGAAATTTGCCAGCAGATAAAGGCCTAGAGGTCTATCAAGTCTGCTCGAATGTGCAGCTAGCACCCCTTATTCTGCAGCTGTCCCTCCCTTCCACCCTTCCCCTTCATTGACCCTCCCCCTTGTCCTGTCCCATCCCCTTTTGAAGCAGTCCACTGTTCTACTGGATACCACTTCTGCAGGTAACGCATTCCACCCAGCCACCACCCTCTCTGTAAAAAAGTGTCTCCTCATCTCTCTCCTGAACCTTCCTCGCTCCAGTCCCATATCATGGCCCCGGGTGTCCCTCCCCTTCCTTACTTTGAACTGCCCCTCTGTACCTGTCTTGTTTATTCCTTTCATGTATTTAAAGGTTTCAATCATGTCCCCCTGTCCCTCCTCGCCTCCAGTGAGTACATGTTCAGCTCCCTCAGCCTCCTCTCATATGATAAGTCCCCCAGCCCCTTGATCGTCTTTGTTGCCCTGTGCTGCACCCCCTCCAGTAACTTAATGTCCCTCTTCAGATACGGGCGTCAGTACTGCATGCAGTACTCCAGGTGCGGTCTAACTAATGACCTATACAGTGGCAGAATCACCTCCTACTGCCTCGAGGATATACCCCTTGCAATACAACCCAGCATTTTGTTGCCCTTTGCAGCTGCCTTCCTACATTGTGCCGAGTTGTTCATTGACCCTGTAATGAGCACCCCCAGATCCTTCTCCTCCTCTGTCTGGGCTAGCTGCACTCCCCCCAGCTGGTAACTCCTCCTTGGGTTCTTCATCCCAAAATGCAGCACCTTGCACTTTTTGGCATTAAACCCCAGTTGCCACGTGTCTGACCAGGTTTCAAGCTTTACCAGATCATCCTGCAACCCCTGCCATCCCCCTAGGTCATCCACCACTGAGCCTACCTTGGTATCATCAGCAAACAGACTGATCTTGCTCTTGATGTCCAATGATATGTCTGCAATGAATATCCCAAACAACACTGGTCCCAACACCGAGCCCTGTGGAACACCGCTCGTCACTACCCTCGGGTGTGAGAGCTCCCCATCCACCACCACCCTCTGTTGCCTTCCCTGAAACTAGTTCCCTACCCATCTCACCAGCTTTGCACCTGCCCCAGTGCCTGCTAACTTACTTCCCAGCCTTCCATGCGGCACCGAGTCAAATGCCTTACTGAAGTCCAAATACAGGACATCCACTGCACGGGCCCAGTCCAGTTGCCTAGTTACTCCACCAGGTTGGTTTGGCAGGATCTGCCCAATATGAAGCCATGCTGTCTGCTGTCCTGTAGTCCTTTGGCCTCTAGGAGGGCCACCAGCCTTTCCTTCAAGATAGTCTCCATTAGCTTACCCACAATGGATACCACTTTGCTGCACATGCCAGTTTTCATGGTGCAAACTGGGTTTGCACCAGGGCAAAGTTTTGTGACTCGTGCCCCAGTCTGGTGTGTAGTATCTCTGTTAGGAGCTCCCTACCGTGCTGTTCACAATCATTATCCAGATCCTGGTTTCAGTTTGCAGTTGCTGGTACACTGTTCAGCACTGTTCTCCTGTTCTCTGGGTGGAGGAGGGGCATTATGAGGTTGCATATTTATTGCTGGAAGTTCCCAGGTACACTGTTCTCATCTCTGCAGTCTGATCTGGTATGTCTTGCAGGCCCCCGGAAAAGGAACACACATTTTTAACAGTTGTCTGTAGCTATTTATACATGATCTCATCAACAGATTAATCAGCAGTGCAATGCTACAAGAAACCACACACCACAACGGCACTGCATTTTAAATCTTAATTATGTTTCTTAATAATTTTCCAACAGCCTTAAGTAACTTTGACTCCTCATGCCTGGAGGCGCAGAATCGGAGCTCTGCAAGCCTTAAGCATGGAGGACATTCAAAATACGTTTTCCCAGGCACTGGTAGGGAGAGAGAGGAGGGTTAATTTCTTTTTGGTCTGACAAATTATTTTGTATTTCTAGTGTGCTTCTACCAAGGAAGAAGTAGTGTGCTCCTCCTGCCTGTCTGTTCGCACTGGGAAAAGTCATGATCTCATTTTTTTAATCTGAATTGAATCTTCAGGCCAAATAACGAAAAAAAAAGACGATTTTAAAAATGTGACTTTTTTTTCCAAGTTGGAGAAAAAAAATTCTATTTTCCTGTTTTCTACAAATTTCCTTCGGTATTAATCCTTTCTTTTTTAGAGAACTCATAATGATGTTGGTTTGTAGAAACAAAAAACATTTCAGATCGATAGATATACAATACTCATGGCACTAAATAATACAATGGCATAATCTGGAAATGTGGAAGGTGATGGCAGAAAAAGACCTTGCAGCCACTGTAGTTTGCCCAGTCCTACCTATAGCTGGATATGATGGTCCCAGCAGCCAATCTCTACTCCTTCCCCCTTCCCTTTTCCTAATAGTCTTATGAAACCCATGTGTCCATCTGACCCACATTTGAATCTCTTCACTGAATTAGCACAAACAACTTCATCTGGCAGTTTATTCCATTTATCCACCACTCTCTGTGTGAATAAATATTTCCTGACAGCTTCCCTAAATCTCCTCCCATGAGCTTCACTGTGTTTGCCCTAGTTCCAGTGCTTTCACTTATTTTTTTAAAACTTTAAGTTTTTATTGATCACCTGCAGGAAGTTCAGGTACATTTACTTAATCCATCAGTGCAGTAAAAATGTGTTGTTACAGTATGTTATGTATTCATTTCATACAAAATGTGCATAGCTCAGTTTAAGCTGATAGGACCTTCAAGCCCGTTCCCAGTTTCAGATAGGCTAAATAAAGCCATGAGGAGGAGGATTTCTTGGGCCTACTTCCCTCTCTATGTCTCCTCTTCTGCTCGCTTCCAGACCTCCCATCTTGACCACCTCAGGATATAAAGTGAGGTCTTATGATTTATTTTAAATGTGAGCTCTTCAAACTCAGCTAGACTCTGTACTATTGATATCCATTCCTGCTTCCTAGGGGGAGCAGGGTTGAGCCACAGCCTAGTTATGGCTTTATGTGCTGCCATAATTAAAATTGCCCATAGATACATGGAGTTAGGTCCCCTCATACCAGCAGGAGGGGTGCCCAAGATCACTTCAGTCCAATCGAGGGGTTGATCTAGTGTGAGAATTTCCCCTATGGCTGATGTGACCTCTGCCCAAAACCTTTACAAATTTGGGCATGCCCAAAATATGTGGAGGTAGTCCGCCTCCCCCTCTCCCCATCCTCTCCAGCAACTAGCTGGGTATTTTATATTTCTTTTATTTAAGGTCATTGGGGTAAGGAAGTAGCGAACCCTTACTTTCCAGGCAAACTCTTGCCAAAGGGGAGACCTGGTCGTTTTTCTAACTACTTTAAAAATAATTCCCCAGTCGTGGTTCGGGAGGTCAGGGTTGGTTTCTCCCTGCCATTTAGTTTTAATCCTAGTTAACAAGTCAACTTTCACTGATCTGAGGGATCTGTAAAGATGCAAGATCAGTCCCTTCTGAGCAGTGGTGGATTGTATCTTCTGAATGGCTGTTATTAGGGGGGCAGCCCTGGCAGGGTCCACCTCTTTCTTTTGAAGAGATGTTATATATGCTCTGAATTGAAGGAACCTAAAGTGGTCCGAGCTTTTAAATCCAAACCTGTTCCTAAGAGAAGCAAAATCCTGGATCAATTCTTCATGGACAAACTGACCTAGATATTCCAGACCCGATTTACCCCATTGTTTATATGTAAGGTCTAGGCGATTTGGAGGAAAGTCTTCCGCCCAGGCCAAGCTTTTTAGTGGCCATAAGGAGGATTGTAGTCTATATTTTTGCCATAGCCTATGGACTGAGCGGATAGTGTCCCCCACAGAGTGTAGTCTAGGTAAAGGTTGATAATGGGACATGAGGGGGATCACCATACAGTCTCCCAAGGGTGTCCGGCCACCTCCCTCCTCCTCGCCCTTCTCCATCCCCTGCCAATTGGAGGTGAAACTGGGACCAACCCATTGTAGCACATTTTTTAATTGGACCACCAAGAAGTAGTCCTCCAATTCTGGTAGAGATCTACCTCCTCCGCCCTGGTGGGTCTGCATGATTTTTAAATTTATTTGGGGCCTTTTATTATTCCATATGAATCTGGAAATCATTTTATGCCAAATCAGAAAATCTGACTTATGTATGTGTAATAGTAGGCACTGAAACAAGTACAGGAATTTGGGCAGTACGTTCATTGTTATGGCCTGGATCCTAGAATGCATGGGCATGTTGGTTAAAGCCCACCTTTCCATGTCTTTTTTTAGTGAGGACGTCAGAGGAGAGTAATTTGTTTTAAATAATTTAGAAAAGTGTTTAGTGATATTTACTCCTAGGTATTTCATTTTATCAGCGGACCAGTTCAGGGGAAAAAGTTGGCGCATGTCCTCAAGTGGACTAAAGAAGAAGCTCAAGACCTCCATTTTAGTTTTATTTAGTGAGTATCCTGAGTGTTTTCCAAACTCTTCAAGTATGGACCAAATCCGTCATATGGACCTGTGTGGCTGAGACAGACACAGCAGGACATCATCGGCATACAATAGGATTTTTTCTGGATACCTCCCACCTCTATCCCTGATACCCCCTCCTGCCTCCTCACCGCCTCAGCCAGAGGTTCAATATAGAGGGCGAACAGAAGAGGGGAGAGGGGGCACCCCTGTCGAGTGCCTCTACCAAGCCTAAATCTATCCGAAAGCCCACCATTCACCCTAACATATGCCTGGGGGCCTGTGTACAGTGACCTTATAGTGTCTATAAATGCTTTGGGAAATCCCCTCTGTTGCAGCACTATAAATAAAAAGTCCCATGAGACCTTATCAAAAGCTTTTTCAGCATCTAGGCTCATTAGGCACACTGGGGTGTGTGAACGTTGAATTTTATCTATCATGTTCAGAGCAGAGTGCACTCCATCTGGCGCCTGCCGGCCCATGACAAAACCAGATTGGTCCGTATGAATCAATTCCGGCAGGATAAGATTCAATCGAGAGGCAATAATTGATGTGAATATCTTGTAGTCGTGGTTAAGTAGAGAGATAGGACGATATGATTTGCACCTTGTAGGATCCTTTCCCTCCTTGTGGAGAATTGTTATAGTCGCATACTGCCAGGAAGGCAGGGGAGGACCACCTTCAGCCCAAATATTTGAAAAAACCTTTAAAAGCAGGGGGGCAGTCTCTAAAGCAAAGGCCTTATAAAATTCAGCTCTGTACCCATCCGGGCCTGGGCATTTAGCTGACTTAAGTTTCCTGATAGTAGAAACTATCTCTTGTTGCATGATTGGCCTAGTCAGCATGTTTACCATGTTTGGTGTCAATGACAGGACAGGGATAGACTTCAAATAGTTCTGTTTATCTTGTGTTGAGGATTTTTCATTAGGACCATGTAGATTCGAATAATATTCAACAAATGCCTCGGCTATTTGAGAGGCCTGTCTGACCATTTGGCCAGACCGAAGAGATATTATTTTGGTTATTGTGGGCTTTGCTACATATTGGCGCAGTTTAAAGGCCAGTAGTTTGGTTCCTCTGGGACCTCCCTTGTAATAATTTTGTTTTAAATAAAATAGGGCCTTCTCTGTCTCAGCTATTTGGATTTTTTGTAGCTGGTTTTTACATTTTGTCAGCTCCCTATTACGAGCCCCATCCCACTTGGCTTTTTGGGCATTTTCCAGTTCTTTAATCTGTGCTAATAATTCCTGCTGTTTCCGCGTCATTTCTCATTTCTTGTGGGAGGCTATGGATATCAATTTG
Source organism: Neoceratodus forsteri (assembly GCA_016271365.2). Taxonomy (NCBI): domain Eukaryota; kingdom Metazoa; phylum Chordata; order Ceratodontiformes; family Ceratodontidae; genus Neoceratodus; species Neoceratodus forsteri. The sequence goes on from JADMNL010000029.1 coordinate 88,569,645, forward strand.
CCTCTCAAAGAGGCTTTAACCGTGTCCCACAAGATTTGTGGGGTGGTCTCTTGTATACTGTTTTCTTGCATTGTTATTTTCAAATGTTTTTTAAGCTCCTCCACCACCCCCTTATCCTGGAGTAGAGAGGCGTTCAACCTCCAATGTGTAATGCGCTTGGGCAGTCCCAGCTCCACCTCTAAATAAATTGGGCTGAGATCCGAGAGAATAGTCGTACCCACCCAGGTAGAGTGAAACCTACTTAAGTCCCCGGAGAATGTGAAAAACATATCCAATCTGGAGAAGACCCGGAACCTTGGAGAGAAACAGGTATATTCTCTTGCTCCAGGATACTTCTCTCTCCAAATATCGACCAGGCCTAGCTATTCCAACATTACTTTTATGGAGCGGGCTTTCGCCGCATCCACTTTCGGGATTTGAGAGGTTGAGTCAAGTACTCTGTTTAAAACTACATTCCAGTCCCCTCCCAATATCAGTATGCCTTTGGCCTTTTCTGCCACCAGTTTGAGAATGTTTGAGTAAATTCTAAATGGGGACCCTGGGGAGATGTAGACATTAACCACAGTGACCTGGATGTCTTGAATGGTCCCTATGACTATAAGGTACCTTGCCTCAGGATCCTCTATCACCTCCTGCTGTTGAAAGTGAAGATTTTCCGAGAGGAGAATTGCCACCCCCCTCTTTCTACCCACCAGAAGAGATGAGTGTTAGATTAAAGGAAATGACCTTGATTTAAGTTTTAAAACTCCCAGAGGGGAGAGGTGGGTTTCCTGTAGGAACAGTCCATCACACTTCTGGGATGTAATGAATTGCTTAATCCTCCTCCTCTTAATAGGGCTTGTTGATCCATTTATATTAAGCGATATAAATTTCGTAGTACACTTAGCCATTTTCTAACCAGATACATGTATATACCTTTTTCTTGAACACTAATCCACTGTACTTTAACAATTTCACTTGATAATATTCCTGCAAGACATCGATCTTTTTAACATAAACATTTACAGATTTAAGAAAAACATTTGTTGTAACTGTTGAACAACTGAACTGTTGCTCTGGCCTCGTCCAACTCCGAGCCAAGAGTTGGTTTAAATGCTGGATAGCCGCAGCCAAAACTTCTCTCAGCTGAGCCACCCCTAATCCACTGGTTTGACTTCCTAGGGAAGGCTGAAAGATGGTTGCCAGCCAAAGGGTGTCTGGATATACAGACCATAACAGGCAGCTCTGCAGTGCAATGAGTGTTCCCTGTGGGCCCCAGGAACATCCTTGGGAAGCGCCCCCCCTCCTATTGCCAGTACGCATGCACATGGGCATCCTACTCCCCTTCCTTCCCCCCTCTCCCCACCGCCCAGAAAACAAAGTCATAACATTCATCTTGCCCATCATAACTTCGTAACCTAAGTAACCTAAGGTTGTATGGTCCCAATACCCTGGAGCCCCCCTTCCACCATCTCTCAGGCTTGGAAACCCCCTCCCGAGAAAACTTTGGATGTGCATGTCATTGTAAAAGCTTCACTATGGTGGACATTTCCCTTGCTTCGAGCCTAGAGCCGCAGATTATTGCTCTATCTCCATTTATCGGGGTGTGCCATCGGTTCCATACCTCTTCATCACCTACCCTCGTCGCGACCACCCCTAAAGTTGAAGGCCACGTGAACGAGGGTGGGGAGTCTGGGCCTTGCCGGTTTCAGTGGTGCCTTTTGGTGGCATCCAGCCTTGCAGTTGTCCGGTGTGGAGGTATGGTCCCCCGCGAAGTCAGCAGTCATCCAGAAGGATGTCCTGGATTCATCCTCGACCTCAACCACGACCATCTGCAAAAGGCATTTGGACAAATCTGACCCCACCCCCAGGTCCCAATTCTGGATCAAACCCTCTATCTCTGTGCCTCATCAGCCGAGAGCTGAGTGATTTTGGGACTAGTCAGGTCTAAGATTTCCCTCTACCCCCGAACCACAAGTCATCAAGGCCTCAGCCCTCCTCTCTATTGGCATATTACACAGAAGTGTTCAAATTAACTTGGCTAGGTAAGCATTCTTTTACAGTTTGTATCATGACATTTTAAAATGATTTTCCCCATGTTTCCCTTCCTGCTGTCCCCCCTCACCTCCCCAGAATCCTGAAAGTTCGGGGCCAGGTGTAGCGAATGAGGGCCAGTTATGATTGTTTGGAACGGCTCTACTATGGGGAAAGTGCAGACAGTACTCACTGCATCCCCTACATATTTCAGAAGGAGAGATGTAGTCCCCACGTGGCACTAGTTGGGGGATCAAGGGGGCAGCGGGGTCATCAGCCCGAGGAGACCAAAAAAAAGGAAAACATTTTGCTGATCACTCATTTAGTGAGGTGAAAGATCACTCTATAATTCTTGATGGCTGTTTCAAGTGTCTGTTTCTCTCGATGGGCCCGGTTCTCCAATTTCTCCAGCTTCTCCAGCCTCTTCGCTCCTTGTCACAGTTTTTAAATGTGGAGCTCCTTTGTTGATCAGTGCTGGATCCCCGAGCTTTCGGAGTACCACGCCGATATCCGCACGGGGCAAGGTCTGTTGCATCCGCTGTGAAGAACCCTTTCTCACAGCTCCCCTCTGCGCCACAGACCATGCAGACACCAGAAGGTCCCACTCCAGTCTTTCCTTCACCAGTGGCGGTGTGGCAATTCCCAGTTCTTCGCGGTAAGGTGCCGCGGCCAGAAGATCCTTAAAAACTCTGACTCCCTGTTCGGTAGTGATCTTTAGTCTCGCTGGATGTAATACCTGGGTTTTTATGTTTTTATCTTTCAACTGCTTTACTATGGGCCAGATCATTTTCCGGGCTTCCTGTACCCCCAGCGTGTGGTCATTATCGATCGTTATTCTGCGACCCTCGTATTCCAGTAGGCCCTGTCTCCAGGCTCGCCGCAACACCTCCTCTTTACTGGCATATAAGGTAAACGGGCTATGAAGGATCTTGGCCTGGCCTCAGGATTACTTGGCTTCGGGGCCAGGGAACAATGCGCCCAATCCAGCCTTAAATCAAGATCCTCTGGCAGGTCGAGAGTTTTCCTGAGGAGATTTTGTATAAATTCTATGGTATTTGCAGCTCCATTCTCCAGGCCTTCTGGGACCCCATGTATCCTGACATTCTGCCGTCTGCTGCTACCCTCGAGGTCGTCGAGCCTGTGCATTAGCTCTCGATCCCTTGCCAGTAGATAGAGCAATAGCCTGTCTTGTCTGTCTGTCTGTTCAGAAACAGTTGAGAGGCACAGTTCTATTTAATCTGTTTTATGATCAATCCTACTAAGATTCGCTCGTAGATTGGATAACGTCCGGTCTATTTTTGTGACCGTACGAGCTGTTTGGCGTATGGTGTCTATCAGGTCATCATCTCAAACCCTACCATGCTTCGTAGCCTGTTGCATCTCTCCAACGCCTTCTCCTTCTTCGTTACTTTCCATGTCTTCTTCCTGCAGCATCGCCTTGAGCTTCTGGGCGGGAGTCAACTGCAGTTTCCCTGCTTTATTTCACCGTTGTTTGGCAGGGGATGCCATCATTTACCGGGCGATTAGCTTAGATTTTAGGCAGTGGGGAGCGGACTGAGCAGCTCAGGCTGCCATATCGTGCCCTGATGTCACCGGAAGTCCTCCAGTGCTTTCACTTATTGAGACTCACTCCCTACCCTCCATCCTTTTTTATCCCATGAAGATACTTATACATCTCTGTCATGTCCCTCTCTCCCTTCTCAACTCCACAGTGTCCCACAATCTTTCCATCTAGGGCTTCCCTCACTCTCCCCGAATTATCTTGGTTACCCTTCTCAGGACTCCCTCCAAATTGTCCCCATCATTCTTCAAGTGAGGGTTCTAAAACTGCACGTCGTATTCCATGTGAGGTCGAACCTGTGATCTGTACTGGGCAGGATCGCCTTTCTATTTTCCACCTGCTGATTGCCCCCCCCCCATGTATTCCAGCATACTATTTGCTGTCTCCATTGCCTTTTTAGTTCTGCGCTGAAGTTTTCAAATTGTATGTCATTATCACCCCCAGGTCCATCTCATTCTCTCTACTAAAACTCCACTTATCCTGGATTCTGTTTCCAGGTTGCTAGCCCCAAAGTGCACCACTTTACATTACTTTTTTTCCAACTATGCTTTTTCCTCACTCCCTAACTTTCCCAACAGCACCCCCAAACCTGCCACTGACCTTCCGATGGACTTAATGGTTATCAGCTACATACCTAGGATCTCGATAGTGGTGGATTGCCTGCCTTGTTGGTTGTTCATGGACCTGCAGGGGGGGAGTGCTGGCACAATGTTGGACAAGGACTTTTTCCTTCAGCTCTTGTTTTTTCTCCCCAGTGTTGTCAGCATTCAATGATGCACATGCAAATGTGCAGCTGCCCCTCCCCCGGCTGAGGTCCCACTGCGCTGTCTCCCAGTCTCAACAAGGTGGCAGACAAACAGTGGAATGCTGCATCTCCCTCCCCAAGGAAGATGAGCCCCTGGGACACTCAATCCCCCTCTCCCTACCAGCCCCGAGTGACACAAGTCTGTTCCTGATCATGGGTCGCCAGTATAGTGAGGGACAGCCCCATCACTGCGCTATCGATCTAACTTAACCTACACTTCTTTGCATTAAATTCCAAGTGGTGTACCTATGACCAGTTACCTAGTCTTTCAAGCTCCTTCCTTGCGGTTCATACACCATCCTGGCTACACTCTGCAGTGGATCTTTGTGAACATTAAAGGAGAATGGCTTGTAATTTGGAAACCATTTTTTTTTCTGTAGAAGCTTCCAAATACTAGTTGATTCACATTCTGTAATTGTTTCATGTACACTGACTTTTAGTCATCTGTACTTTATTCTCCTACCCCTCCCTGTCAGCCTCATTCTGTTGTGACCCCAGCCCCGTCACCCCATCTCCAGGACTTACCCCATCTACTCTCTTACCTCACTGGTTAAGTGGGTGCCATGGATGGTGGTGGTGGTGGTGTGACACCTGAGGGGTCGCAGTGTCAGCCTGCCAACAGGGGTTCTTTTTTCCTCCAGTTACTCCCCTTATGTCAGAGCCAGTGGCGTGCAATGGTGCACACGGACAATATGAAGACGTTGCATGCCCTCAACGCCAACTTCTGGCTTTAATTCTGCTGACCATCACTGCACCACCTAGCCTAACCCTAACTCTAATGTTCTATGGGGGGTTCTATGTTATAATAGTGACTATTAAATCACGACCGCAAAATCTGCAACATAATTTTCGTGACTGTTTAAAAAGTGACAGTTCATCTTAACGATGGGAAAAACAGTGAAATTTGCGGCGCTCTTGTACTACCAGTTGTTAATTACTTACCTTGAAAACACTTCCTTCATGCAGAGAGCAAGCAACATAGCAACCTGTTAACCTAGCAACCTAGCAACCGGGTAACATAGTAACCTAGCAACCTGGCGACTGTGTAGCATAGCAACCTAGCAACATAGCAACCTGTCAACCTAGCAATCTATCAACCGTGCAACATAGCAACCTAGCTACCTAGCCACGGTCAAAATCATGACTTTTTGATTTAAAACAAAAAAAACTGGCCTAAGCCAGAGAATAAGTCTTTTTTTCATTCAATATCTGTATTGTGGCCTGCTGTCTTCAAACAACTGTGTTTTGTCTTCACTGCTTGAACTGAAAATTACAGGTGAGTCCTCGCAAGTATTCATATGTATTGAGAGACTCATACTGTGATACAATGGAAGCAATGAGAAGGTTCTGGTCCTTGTACTTCCTTTTGGTTCCAGTAGAAGCAGCTCCCAAAATTAGTTGCTCCATTTTAATCTCATTTAGTTTTTGTTCTTCTCTTAAAACATCAATAAGCTTCTAAATGCTCGGATGACAAGCACCAAGCCTAGAGTTAAACCCCCTGTGCCAGCCTTCCACAGCATTATTTGTTCTTGCTAACCCCATCTGTGTTCCAGCATAACAATTCCACTGCTCAATGGGGAAACTTGCTCTTCTGCATGCAGAATGACCTCTCAGTCTACCAAGCTAGGTGTCTTCGAAATAATCAAGCACCAGCTGCAACAGCTCTTCATTTCTGATAAAAAAATCCATTTCTGTTCTTTCGAAATTAAGTACTGGTCACTGTTTTAAATTTCGCTATAGTTCAGTCACAATAATCTCTTCGCGATTTTTGAGTCGCTATTATCAGGGGATACTGCTGTGGTTTCCATAGAAAAATTAATGTTTCACTGTGGAGTCCACAGAAAAACTAACAATTCACTGTGGAGTCCACAGAAAAACTAACAATTCACTGTGGAGTCCACAGAAAAACTAACAATTCACTGTGGAGTCCACAGAAAAACTAACAATTTACTATGGAGTATGCAGAAGAACTAACATATCATTGTGGGGTCCACAGAAAATCTACCATTTCCCCTGTGGGCTCCACAGAAAAAATAATGTTTTACTGTGAGGGCTACAGGAAAACTAACCTTTGATTGTGGAGTCCACAGAAAAACTAACATTTCTCATCACAACAATCCATCCCCTCATTAGCTCTGATGGAACTAAGTACGTTTGTTTCATTCTTTATGACATTCTTGTGATGGTTTTTACGGTACTGCGTGCCCTCTGTTTCATTTGTGCTTTAAGGCAACAGTATTCGTTAGTCACCAAGTCATTTTTTTTTCAGCATTAATGTCTTTCTGGCAAAAAATCAGTATGTCGCATTTTTCTTTTCATTTTCCTTCATTTCTGAACTAAGACGCAGGATTTTTAATTTTCAGATTGAAAAAAATTGAACATCTTGCTACAATGCTATAATGCTATTTACTGTCAGAAACATGTGGTAACACCATCTTAGTACATGCACAGTATGAGACGGTATGTTTGTTCAAAAAGATAGCCACAACCGAAGAGGCTTTTTTTTTAAATTGTGAGTGGTGGCCATCTTTAATAACTTGAGTTATTAATTAGAAAATCAGCCATAAAAGCTGTTTTAAAAGAACTAAGAAAATTAACAGTACACTAAGGATCAGTCTAAGGATGTCAGAAATACATTTTTGCTAAACAACTGTACAATGAAATGTTTTGCCAACTAATGAATACTTTAAGATGCATTGTGTATAATATATAAAATGATACATGGGGCAGTGTGTATAATGAGACTGTTACACGCACCGGAGATCTTGGATGCTACGGGAACCGTAACAGCAAAGCATGACAGATTTATTGAAGCATCCAACATGGAGGATGTGTGTAAAATTTTAGTTTTTGCATACTACCCCATGTCTTGTTTTGTATAATTGCAGGGTAGCGTTTTCTCGCCTTAAAAACGCTACCCAGCAGTTATGGGAAACAGTGGTTCCAGCACCGTGGTCAGCCTAGAGTATGGTTTAATTCACATTTTACTTTTTTTTCTTTTTGTGTGGTTGCCATAAAACCAGCCATTTAGGAACTGAACAACAACTATATTTATTAAGAAGTCTGTGAAAAAAAGCCAGCCCAGAGGCACAGTGGGTTGAGGCATCCAAGCCCCCCTGCTGCCATTTTGGCAACCTGGGTTCAGGAACGGACTTGGGTCACTCAGGGGCCGGGCCGGGAGAGGGAAGATTGAGTATCTGCTCTCTTCCTTTGGGGAGGGGGATCCTATGGCTTGCCACTCTACTGCCACCTGGCAGAAGTTAAGTGGTGGCGCATGCGAGTGCCGTCACTAGGGGAAGGGCTGGTGTACAGAGAGCTTGGAGTGCCTCCTGGGAGGTGGAGTGTTCTTGTGCACTCATTGTACATACTGCCATACTCCAGGGAGTAAATCAGAGGAAAAATGGAGGTTGCGCTTAATGAAGCCCTCCACCCTGGCACTGGCAGCCCAGCCAGTCTCAGGAGATGGACGGAAACTCGGGACATCACGGGTGCACTGGGACAGGGCTGATACAGTCATCCAGCCTGCCAAGCAGCAAACAGCAAGCAGAAAAACCTATATAGAAAAAAAATACGTTTGTGAAAACACTTACTACAGGACAAGTTCGTTTACTGTGTGGTGACGGAAGTGTGTGTGCGACTGAGGTGTGCATGCAGAGAGCAAGGGAAAACCAGCACATCTTGGAAAAAAACTCTCCCAGGTTCTTATATGCAGTTTACAAAAATTCAGATTTAATGGTTTTCTATGCTAAAATCTTCTAACCTTCTAGCTTCCCTCTCCTACCGTGCCTCACAATAAAACTGAACGCTTCTTTTAATCTGTTGTATCGCAGGACCCCACAAAATCATTGCAACCACCAGGGGATGAGGCGGACCCATCGTCTGAACTTCTTATGCCCTACAAAATGGTTAATGACACTGGCATGGGCGTGAAAGGCTTGACAGATCCATGTCCCCCCCCCCCGACTTTTTAGCCATGGTTGCACCCTTATGGGAATGGGCACAAAAAGAACAGCGTTGTCTACTGTAGAACAGTTGCTACAAATCAAGTTATTCAAAGAATTGCACAAAAACTGTAGTCACATAAGGTGCAAAAGGACATGCCACAACTGCTTACAATGGGGCCCAACCAGTTTTGCACCTGCATGCTTTATCTGCTTCGTCACCCACATGGGGCCAAGCCATCATCTTTCGGATGCAAGTTTCAAATACGTCAGTAAAGAAAGCTCCCTAGTAGCCAGATTGGTGGCATGGCGCAGTGCAGCACTGCTGTTCTTGACGCTGGTGCTCCAGATTTCAGAACAAGCCTGAGAAGTTAGAGGCAAGGTGGGGGGTGAGGGAGATCAAACTTCCTAAGGGTCACTTGCATCCTCTAGGGAAGGAGTCAGCCTATCTCTGCCAAGAGATTGCCACCTGGGTGACTACAGGTGGTGATACTGATGGAGCAGCTGAGGAAGGGGGGTACATTGTCTGGCCCTCTTGAGTGTGCACCCTGAGCCCAAGCCACTGAAATCCAAGGGGAAGGGAAAACTGGGACGTGAAGATGAAAGACAAATGACTGGCAACAGGAAAAAAATGCACAGTGCAAAAACAGAAACAACAGTCGAAGCCAGATGTGGTAAAAACCTTAACGAACTGACATGGCTGGCAGCTGCAACCTGGAGAAAGGGATTTGCATTCAAATCCTAGAATCCACACAGGAGGGAGCTGGGGGCCAACAGTGTCACAAAGATGAGGTGCTTGGCTTGTTGAGTTGGTGGGCTGGGACAGTGTAACATTCGTGAGGGGTATTAGGGCCAACTGTCATGGCAGATGCTCCCCTCCCCCTTTTTGTAATTAAAACTTTTATTAAGATTTCAACCAGTACACAAGTAACATAATGATGGTACAATTCAATAGTACATTAAACCTAATATGAAGTTATACAACTGTATTCCTTTCCCTTTAAAAGGGGTATAAGACCTATTTATTTCAGCAAGCTTTTGAAGAAGCTCTATAATGTATTCATACGGCACATCGTATAGTTTTATTGAGTTTTAGTGTATTTATATCATTATACTGGATTAAGGTGCTTACTGTATGTACTGGAATTGTTATGTTTAATGGAAAGTGGAAATTGTTTAACCAGGTAAGGCACACTAAGCTGAAGCTTGTTTCTGGGTGCAACCTGGGAGCACAAGGAAGTTAAGTGACTTGCTCAGGATTACACAGCATGCAAGTGGGGGCTGTGGGACTCAAACCCAGGTCTCCAGGTTTTCAGCTCAGTGCCCTTAATCACAGTGCTATATGGACTCCTTAATTGATTGTGTTATTTTTCTTCTTGTATTCTTTTTTTCTTTTAATTTACATTTTATACCCCCATTATTTGGGAGGAGCTGTCAGGCGGACTCTTCCCCCCTCGGGGGACTCGTATCCATCCCTGGTCAGTGCCCCATCACCAGAATTACCGCCAGAACCTTCACGGAGTCTGCCAGCTCCAATTTACTCCCTTGCCCCATGCCACAGTCATGCGTGCACATGTGGAGACACACGCACGCCCCAACCCACCATGCCCTCCCTACTCTTGCCACTCTCCACTTGCCTTACCCCCAGGCCTCCGCCTGGGGTAGCCGTATGGCGGGAGCAACCAGAACCCTCGCTGGGAGATGAGAGTTTGCCTTACCATGGCTCAATCCAACTCCCACCCGCCCACCAATCCCTGCCAACCCAGGCTCACTACTGAACCCGGATCGCCAGTGTAGCATGAGGTGTGGTTTCCAGCACATTAATCCTCAGTGCCACCGGACCAGCTTATTCTTGTATTCTTTTATTGTAATGGTGCCGTGGACCTCAGGGGAAGGGCACTAGATAGAAATAAAATCTATTACTACTACTACTATAGATGGAGCAAGGAAGTAGCTGTAGCAACCCCATCATTTGAGTGAGGGACAGAGGGGAATGGAGAAAAGGAAAGTATTGGTAGCCCCTCCCTGCCCCTTGTACACAGGGTGTGGGTAACTTAACTGCTCCCAGAGAGGCTATGGGCTGAAAGTATCAGAAAGGGAAACTGCACTAGTTAAGTGAAGCTATCAAATAGTTTGTCTGACAGCGCAGCAACAGGGCTATGACTTGCAGCTGGCCACCTAGGTTTGGGAAAAAACTCAGACTGCCAGAGGGCCAGTGGAGGGATGGAGGAGGCTTGAATGTTCCACAGGACACTTACCTTCTGTGGGTGGGGTGGGTGACAGTGCTCGGCTAGCTAACACTGCCTGTGGGCTCAAGGGTGAGGCAACAAGGCTGAACCTGGCTGGGGAAGGCACAAAGTGCACGCACACTCCCATGCATGCCCATTTCGTGCATATCTGGAGGCGCATTGCACTACCTTTAAAGGAGGAAGAAAGTGTGGAAAAACAGCACTCCAGCTGCAGCAGGATGGTACTGGGCCCCCAGCAGGCTCTGCACTGCCAACCGAAAGCCCTCCCCTCCCCTCCCCTGGATGCAGAATTCTCAGAGGTGCTTGGGTCCACCCCGATGACCCCCCCACAGGAAGGGGAAGGGGATTCCATGAGAGCTTAGAGGTAGATGTAAATCCAGAGATGGTGAGTGACAGTGCATGGGGAACTGACTGATGAGGACTGGCCGGGTCTATGTGATAATGGTGAATGCCTAAAAGCAATCACCGTTATCGCTCAGTCAGAGTTCTGAAAACATTTTAGGCACTCAGACAACCCTGGCCTTATCAGGACAACAGTGCCAGGACAGTTTTACTGCTTTCTGTGGGGCTGCACCCCCACACACACACACTCATGGGGCTTTACCCCACGCCCCCTACTTAAGCATTCTCAACTCCAGGGGTACATGTCAGGGTGGAAACAGTAAAATAAGTTGTTCAGGCTGGTGCAATAAAATCGCATCGCGCCCAGACCCGAACCCGTACCTCACCCACCCCAACCACTAGCCAACCCCCGATGCCACGATGCAACTCGGCCATCTACTGCAGTGCTACCCCTCACAGCCTCCGCCCTCCCAGCCCACGCCGCTGCAGGCTCGCCCACCCTCACAGCGTGACGCCAAAGATAGCGACATCCTGTCGCCCAGTTCGCCCACAGCCTCATCCAGTCGCCCTCCCTCCCATCACCGTGAGGATTGCGCCAGGAAGGAGTCGCCATTACAGATGGCACCCTTCCTCATGCACCCACTTCACGGGTTATCTGGACTGGCCCTAAGGGAGCAAAAAAGAACAAATCACTAAACTAAACAAAAGAAAAAAAAGTGACATGATCAAGAAGCAGTGAGGGAACAGCAATTTACTTTGCTTGAAAGGTGGGTTCCCTACAGCTGCAATTTTTGTGCCTCCCCCCCCAATGTCCAAAAAAGACTTTAAGCTTCCATCACAAATTCATTCTGCCTCAAGTGTCAATATGACCCAGTTTGTTTAACAAGCAGAGGCTGGATGGAGATTTCAAACTCCTCTCTTTTTATTTTTATTTTTTTTTTTGCAAAACCTAATCTTCAACACAGGCAGTGGATGGGAGTAAGGCAGTGCAGGATGCCGGTTCACACTGATACCAGCCTAGCTACCTAGGCACCTGGACAGCTTACAAACAGAACCAACATTTTCAATTCATATGTGGCAGCTTTGGAAGTTTGGGTTTGATTGTTTCAGAAAATATGCCTTTTTTAAAAGCTCTGTAATTGGATTTTCTCTCAATTTAAGTAGCAACGTGCTTTGAAATGATTGACTCTGCTTAATCTTGCTAGTGTTTTTTTTTGTAAGATTTGGGATTTCGATAATTAAATAGATTGGGTCCTTTGTGTTTCCAAGCAGTTTGGATAAGGTCCTTTGTGCTTAATCTAGTTTGAATGGTTTATTTTTGGATTCTCGTTGCCCGGCAACCCAGTCATATGACAAACACCAGCTCAGCCATGAGTACCAGATCTGCCTCCCCAGCACCCTACGCTGCGGCCCCAAGGAATCCTGGGATGGATATCCATTTGGAGTCCCACCACTCATCTCAGACAAAAACAGCAATCAAAATAAATAATTTCTTAACAACATGAGCTGGAGAATAAAATGTCCAACACTGTAATCAGGGACTGAGCACCACACATCCCTGCAGACAGTTTAAAGGCACAGTACACTTTACAGAAATCATTGACAAGCCATCTGATGGCCTTGGGGGTAGGACTTTGCGCTCCCACACGGATAACCCAGGTTTGGAAGTGGACTCGGGATCTAGCCAGGCAGACTGGGGAGAGGGGTTGTGGATGATTGGTGCCAGTGTTAGCTGCTGCAGTGACTCATGGGTGGGCCAGGGAGCTTGCCTTTTCCACAGGGAGACACAGCTCGCATGTGAAGCCTGTCAGGGCACTGCCTAGCATTGCACGGGCAGCAGGCAGGACAACAAAACACAGAGTGCAAACCCTATGTACCTAGAGCTGTCTAAATGATGGTCACTAGCACTCTCCTGGGCCCCGCCTCATGTGGATTCCTGCTGGTTACAATACCGGGAGGAAAGGCACACGGAGCTGGGAGGGAGTCATGACCTGAATGGAGGTAACAGGTTGCCAGTTTGGGGCAAAAACCTGGATAAAACAAAAAAAGAAATCATTTCTCAACAACACAAGCTGGAAAATAAAATACCCAGCAATTTAATCAAGGACTGTACACCACACATCGCTGCAGACAACTTAAAGGCACAGTACACTTTAAAGAAATCATCCCGGACTTCAGAGAGATGGGCAGCAGCCGTCAGATCAGTTTAGTTATTTTAAAAACGATTACCCACTAGCTCTGAGGTGCTGAGAAATGGGGTATCACTTTGGCAGGCAGCAACCCGGGTTCAAGCCCAGGATGTCAGGAGCAGAGGCTGGCAGGGAGGGATTCAGACCATCCCACAATATGGTGTCTATAGATTTATAATAAATGGGGATTGTTTGCTCCCATAGGAAAACCCGGTTATAATTTGCCATTATAACCTGCTAGTTATAATGGTGACACACACACCGAGTTTCTCTCAATCCACATGTAGCCCCTCTCCGGCGCCATCCTGGAGAGGGCCACTGCCCCTGCCTTGCTGGCCAGACCAAGGATAAGGGGCCTGGATTCCCATAGCTGACCTACGGGGTCCTTCCCCAAAAGTTGAAATAAAAATGGCGATGCCTCCACCCAGAGTACATATCAGTGGGTCTAATTACTTGCAGTACAACCCCTTGGGATATCGTACTAACCCACCTCCCCAACAGTTACCCCGGCATGGACTTACCAGGTTCGAACCTCCCCACATTCAGTTAAAACATTTACCTTTTCCATTTCATCCAATAAACAGGCTCACTAAAATTAGGCTCTGGATCCATTTTCTGCTGCAAAATAATAACTCCATGGTTTATTTACAGGGGGAGGGTTTAGGATGGGGTAAGTCGAATAGAGTTCAGGCATTTTAAAGATTTGCATTTCCCCAAATTCACATTTCCCTTTGGTTCAAAACCCAGATCTCAATCACTGCAGCCACCAGGTCTATCTAATCTAACTAACTGCTGCAGATGCCCAACCCCAGACCCACAGGTCCCAGTCCATTAAAACCCCACAGTCCTTAATGGGGTACCCAGACTTAAGTTGCAGGCCTGAGGTGCAGCTGGTAGCCAGCATTGGCACACTTACTTGACTTAAGTAACCTTTTACATTCCAACCCTTGGCTCTATCTCCAGCCCTGGTGTGTGTGCTTAAACTATTTACATCCCCCAGGTGCAGGGCAATTCCTACTTTTCACTCACAGTTCTGCAGACTCAGCCCTTGGATGGCACAGTTCATTGAAGTTCTGGGGATTAGTGGCAACACAGGCAGAACTGGGCTCCGATGCTTGAACAGGGGCACAGAGGCTGCAGTTTGTTCTCTCTTTCTCGTGCTTGCAGATCCCATAGCTTGTCCCCTTTGGCCCATTACAGGCCCCATTGCAGAGCATGTGCACAAGGCCTGCCAACTACAGAGGACCCAGACTGGGGAGTGGCTTCACGGCCCGTCTCCCTCCCATCAGAGCACCCTAGCACTCTGGTGCAAGACCCGTGGACCCCTGCAGCGGCAGACCCCACTTGATGGGGGTTAGCAAGTTCCTCACCTGGCCCTAGGTCCCAGCAGAAACATTCAGCATATTCTCTTCTGCTGCTTCTCTTCCTTTCTCGATCTCTCAGGCCATGGTGTGTAGCCACAGCAATCTGTCTCTCTCTCTCTCTTTTCCTTGCTGTATCTCAGGAGCAGACAACAGGCACTCAATCCTGAGAGGCACCTGTCCATCCTTCTGCTTTCCACAGTCTCTCAACATTAATACAGCTACATTCTTGGTCTGGCTCACACATATCACCTGCACTCATGGTCCCTTTTCTCACCATGCAGGTACACAGCAATTCTCTGGATCGAAAAGGCTTACTCTTCCTTTTCCTCTTCTCAGCACATTTATATTTTCTTGTTCCTCATCCTCTGTAGTCCATCTTTTCCCATGCTTAGACGCAACCTTCATTCTTTTTTCAGGCTCAGAATGCAACCTTGGTCTTTTTCTAGGCTTAGACCCAACCTTTGTCCTTTTATTCAGGCTCAGGACACAACCTCTTCTCCCTTCTTCTTTTCCTCTTTTACCTTCCGCTGTGGTATAATTTCAGAACAATGCAGAACATTCAGCAACCTGCAGCTTTCCTTTTTTCTCTTCCAAGCTGCTTCTTTCTTGCCTCTGCTTTTCCTTTTCCCGATGGGGTAGGCACTCCCTGCCCCGGAGGACAAATTGCTGGCAGCCCCCAGGCAGGCCCATCTTCAGCCCCACTTTCTCCAGGGGCAGGAGACCCCCCGAGGAGCTCCCATCAAACTGACTCAAACTCCAACTGTCCTTGTTTTATTTGGAGCCCATTCCTCACTCCCCATTGGCTGGAGCCACTGTCCTTAGGCAAAAATTAATATGTATGAGGCTCCCTCGATACCTCATTGGTGCAGAAAAAGGCACCTAAACATTCCCTGGTATTTTATCCCAAAAGTCTGTTCACACAGTCCCAGAGTCCTTGGCAAGAATCCTGGCTCAGTGGTTGGCTGGCTGGTGTCACATGGCTGTAAAACATGGTGGCCATTGTAAACAGTGTCCACAAATTGTACAGTGTCCCAAAGGTTTAAGCATTCCTACAGCCAAACTGTAAACTTTTATTTTACATTTTCCCCACACATGTGTAACCACCCCTGTGCCCTCTTAAGCGACTGCACTCCTGACCCATTTTAACCTGCCATCTCTCAAGTCACTGCTGCCGTTATCTCTTGCCCCTAGGCAGCTAATACATAGTCCCATCTTCTGGCTGCAGTCCGTGAAACACATTTTATTTATTTTCCCCACAGACTGGCAGCATCTCTATTCCCCTTGCACACCTCTCTTTCTTTATTTCATTTACTTATATTTCTTTTCCAGCCTGTCCTAGTGCTACCTCTTCGTTTTTTCCCAGCACTAGACAGGGCCTATGGCTTCAAAGGGACGCTGTCTCATAAATATTAATGAGGTGGCTCCTGATCCCTCGAACGTGATTGGCACTCACAAAAACTCCTCCTTCACGTCTCTCGCTGTCTCTCCAACTTAGCACAGGTCTCTGGTCCCTCTCTTGCTTTGTACTGGGACCAGAACCACTGGAGAGACAGCCCAAAATGGCCCTGGAATGGCCGAAAGAATTTGCACTACTGCACATGCTCGGAGCTCACTGACACCATAGTGCCATCTCTAAAGCTGGTGTCTCCACGAACTTGCTCCTCCGGTCCTGCTTTCCCTTTTAAAACAATGGAGGGGCTGGCAGTAGAGGCAAAAACACAGGGGCAAGCCAGGAAACCAGGATCCAGGGAAAAAAAGAATGGGGGTAGAAGCAAAACCCTAGGGAAACTAGCCTTCTTTGGGGGCTCACGTATAAGCCCCCAACGGGGGTTACACACACATGTGCACACTGCCTCCCTCATGCACACACTTAAACTGGCACCCAGTAAATGGATTCGCAGTAAATGTTTTCACAAGCGCTTTCCAAAAATATAGTTGCTATTGAGTTCCTTTATGTCAAGTTTCATGGCAATTGTGCAAAAAGTAAAAATGAAACCACACTCCAGCCTGACCACGCTACCAGAACCACTGTTTTCTATAATTGTTGAGCAGTGTATTCAAGGTGAGAAAATGCTACCTAGCAACTAAGTGTTGGATGCTTGCATAAACCCCTCTTGCTTCACTCTCATGGTTTCTGTAGCATCCAACACATCGGGTGTGGTAAAATTCTAGTTATACACACTACCCAATGTATTGCACATGTATATTAGGGCTCAGTAATCACTTTAATGTTAAACCCCAATTTTTCCACCTTAATAACTTCAGTGGGGGAGAAAGTTATAGAGGTGCAAAAAAGGTTAAATTGGCCAAAACTAAAGATCTTTTTATTGCTCACCCATAACTAAAAAACTAGGATGATTTTAAAACTGAAACTTGCAGGTTTGGTAGAGTTTATTTATTTTATTTGTTTTACAGTTTTTGGCCAGGTAATAATACACACTAAGCCAAGTCATGTTTCCAGGTGTGTCCTGGGAGCACAGGGCAGTTAAATGATTTGCTCATGGTCACACAGTATGCAAGTGGCACTGTTGGCTGTGGGATTCAAACCCAGTTCTCCAGGCTTGGAGTGTGTTTTTGTGCTTTCTAAGTCCCTAATATACTCTGTTTTTGAACAATTAAGGATAAACTGTCCACATGCTCATTTTAAAAACTTAAAAATGGAACATTCTAAAGATAACTGATTTTTTACGACCACATTTCTAAAAGTAGTCCTTTGGCGAAAAGGTATGCATGTCTGTAGTGGCAAGGCTAGCCTGACACTGTATTCATTGTATCTGTGGGTTTTATCAGCGTTCGTTCAATGGGAGTGCGGCTACACGTCAGTACGTAGCCCCACCCCCACTGAATGGATCTGTGCATGCCTATGTTTGAAAATGGCTTTTGGTGGCTATTCGCTGCATCTGCGGCCAAATCTCTTTACACCAGAACTGAGATGCCCAGTCCTTGGTGCCAGCTAAATGATAAAATATTCCAACACTGGGGTGCCCATCCACCAGTGCAGGTAAAGTTCCCGCTGTCTGTTATTATTCAACACCCACCCCATGCTCGCCACAACAAAATCCTGTCATTGAAGTGCTCAATCCCTGGTGCCAGCTCAGACCACCCCCTTCCCCAACCCAACAGCATGTGACACTGGGGTGCCAATCCCTGGTGCTGTGAAACATCAAGCCAACATTGGGGTGCCCAGTCTGTAGTGTTGTTATCTGCAAAATAAAAACAGTCTTTCATTGGCTTTATTATTTTTTTTAAACCTGTAATTTAACTCCATTGATGTCTCTTGGGCCTTTCCCCTCTGCCGCTCTCACCCCCAACCCCCCAATCAGTACCCAGCACCTCTCACCCCCCCACATCCTTCACTCACCTAAAAATGGCCCACCATCGTATAGCCAGTCTCCAATCTGAAAGATGTATCCTTCCCCCTCTCCACCCTCTACCGGTGTGCCCCCTCCACCACTCTCCCACCTTCGCTTTTCTTTTGTTACTGTAACCCCAAACGATGCCCTAAGTGCCCTCCTCACCATTATCCCCTCTAAAGGTGCCTCCCCTGATGACCCTGACCCAAAACTCCTCTCCCTCTCTGCTTCAGCCATTGCCTACCCCCTCTCAATAATCTTAAATCTCTCATTCTCTACTGCTTCGGTCCACTCTTCATGGAAACATGTGGTAGTTCTCCCCCTACCCAAAGGTGGTGAACCCTCATCCTCTGGCAACTATCTCCCCATTTCTCTCCTCCCTACCCTTGCCAAGCTTCAAGAACACATTGTCCTCTCCCAACTCACCTCTTTTCTATCTGACACCTCCTTTTTCACCCCTTTCTAGTCTAGTTTCAGGAAAAAACACTCAACCACCACCTCTCTCCTACGGCTCACAGATTCCATCCTAACCAGCATGGATAATGGCCAAATTACCTGTGCCATTTTTGTCAACCTGGCCAAGGCCTTCAACACTGTCTCTCACTCCCTTCTCCTCGACTCACTCATGGCAGCTGGCCTATCTCCCTTCACCACAAACCGGTTCAAGGTTTACCTTATTGGCAGAACCCAATCAGTTAAGATCTTGGATGCCACTTCCCCTCCCCTCCCAATTAGCACTGGAGTCCCCAGAGCTCGGTATTAGGGCCCCTCCTATTCTCCATCTTCTTAAATGACCTTCCCTCTGTTTGCTCCCCATCCTCCACTATACATATGTATGCCGATGATACAGTCCTGTATGCATCTGGCTCCTGTCCTGATGAGGTTACAACCAGCTTATAGCAAGACTTTGACAAGGTTGAGCTCTGGTTTGCCAATCATCAACTTTTCCTCAATGCCAAGAAGACTGTCTCCATGACCTATGGCTCCCTCTCTACCCACTTTCCACACCCTTGATGGGACTTTACTTGAGGACACATCCTCCTTCAGGTACTTAGGTGTTTGGTTGGACCAACACCTAAACTTCTCTGGACATATTGACGCCATCCAGAAGAAACTGCGCCCCAAGCTTGTTGCCCTGTTCAGGAATCATAGTTGCATCCCTCCTATGGCTAGGCGTGAACTTGTTCAAAAGATGATACTGCCTATTTCCAACTACTGAGATGTAGTCTATGGTGCTGCCACTAAGTCCTCCCAGGCCAGACTGGACACCCTCTTCGATTCCTTCTGCTACTTTGCCCTGGATGCCCTCCCTCGTACCCATCACTGCAGTCTTTATCGTGCCCTATCCTTCCCCTCTCTTACAAATAAGTGACTCTCCCACTGTGCTAAATTCACCTCCAGACACTGGTTGGGTGAGCTCCCTCCCCATCTCACCTCCTCCTTTATAACACCCCCCACCCTCCTATTCCTCTAGATCAACCGATTCCCATACCCTGGTTGTCCCCAACAGATCCACCCAAATTGACCAATCGGGTTACTCTCACCACCTCCCAAAAATGTGGAATTCCCTCCCACCTCAAATCCGGCACTCATCCTCCACCTACTCCATCAGCTCTGCCCTCAATAATTACCTTGCACCTAGCTGCTCCTACGGTGTCCCTCCTAATTCTCTCCTCTGAGCCCTGGGCACACCCTACCTCTCTACCCTCACCTTCACTTTACCCTGTGCACACCCACCCCCCAAATCTCTAGCCCTCCTTCCCCCAAATTGCTCTACCTTACTGGCCTCCCTTGATCTCCCACAGAATGTAAAAGACCCTGAATGCTCTCCATGGATCCCTCTCCTACCCCCCCAAGTAGCTTGTATCGCTGCTCTACTCCCTTCCACCACCATCCAAAAGGGGTCTCTCTGGGACACTGCCTTAACCCCTTCTCTCTGTCTGGTCCCACCAGTTCCCTTGCAGGGTTCCTCGCATCCTGAGGGGGTCTTCAGGGACACGGCCCTTCCCCTTCCCTCACCTCACCCCTTCCTTCTCTTTCCCCTTTTCTTTCACGTCAGCACTTGTTTACTTATTAACCTGGCACTTATTATTGTCCACACTTTTTATATGTTATGCAAAACACTGTTATAACACTGTTTGTAACACCTGCCTTACAACTGTGTGTTAATGTTGATCTTGTAACTTGAATGTTTAATGACTCATTCCTATTGTACCCCTCCCCCCAGGTCGCACTAGGAGATGAACAACTTGTTGTTCAGTGTGCCTTCCTGGTGAAACATTTTAATAAATAAATAAATAAAGATGTCCTCCTGCAACCATAACTGTGAACTGAGGAAATAAGGTAGGTGTGGTTAATATATTTCCAATCCATTTGGAACTTTTACTCATAACTTGATAATGTTTTAATATTTTTGCTCCAAACTTTAAACATGGCCTTTTTTTGGCCACACCCCATGAACAGAGTAGGTGAAATTTTTCAAATATGCCCCAAAAAAGTGATCTTGTGGAATTCATGCAAAATTACCTTTTGGGTGGGATTTTTAAAATTTCACTTACTGGGCTCATGTGGTGGCGGTAATATAAAGACTATGTTGAAAATTTGGTGTCAAAATATTAAAAAAACACAAAGTTATGAAGGTATGTTGAAAATTTTCAATGCTTACTCATAACTTTGGTAATTTTCATTATCTTGAACCCAAATTTTCAACAATAACCATTTTTTCACCCCACCTCATCACTGACTGATTCTGTTGGTTACATGTGGCTTGTTACATGTGGTGAGATATACTACTCTACCTCCAAAGAGTATATACACCTATGAGGTGCTGGCTTGCACAGTAGCAGACCCAGATTTGACTGTCTGTGCAATGACAGACACCATTCTCAGCCAATGTGGGGAGCAACCTTTCAGTGGGTGTTTAAATGTATCAAATGCCCTCCAAATATTACAGAATGTATGGTCTAAGGGGTTGGGGTGGGGGAATACTTCTCTAATCAGTTTGGTTGTGTACCCCTTTAAAATTTATTAGCAATGTTTTTTGTCGGAGTGTCTTTTTCTGTAATGCTATCACTTCTAAAGTACAAAATATTGTACTGGTGTCAGATTTTTTACCATCAAGTATGATCTGTGATTTTGCTAGCAGTCTACTAATTTTAAAAGACTGTTTTTTCATGATGTGACATGAAAATCACTATTTGCTCATTAGTGGTGGTCACAGACAATATTTATTTATTTATTTATTTTAATTTATTTGGTCATTCGGATACAGCAAACAAGCCCTAAAATAAAGAAAACTGTTCATTGATGTCTTTTGCAGTGTTCCCCGTCCCTGGACATCCCAACGCACTCCACCCAACACCCCCACTCAGCACCCACTACTCCACACACCTCTTCACACTTCATTCACCTACAGAATGTCCTGTGCTGTAATCCACTCTTTTGTGATGAAAGATGTCCTCTTCCAGAAACCACGACTGGGAACTGAGGAAACAAGGTAAGTGCATTCAATGTATTTTCAATGCATTTTGAACTTTTACTCATAGCTTCATCATTTTAAAATATTTTTTCACCAAATTTTCAACATGGCTTGTTTGGAACCCCATCTCATGAACAAGGTAGGATAAATTTTTCAAATTTGGCCCGAAAGGTTATTTTGCAGTCGATCCATAGAATCACCTTTTGGGCAGGATTTTAACATTTTCACTTACCAGGTTCATAAGGTGGGGTCATAAGAAGACTATGTTCAAAATTTGGGTTCAAAATCTTACAAAAAAAGTTATGAACACACAATATTTTGACTCCAAATTTTCAACATAGCCATTTTTTCATGCCACCTTATGTATGTGACAGGTATTATTTTTCAAATCCTAGCCAAAACATATTTTTTGCACTTGTGGCACAAATCATTGTTTCAGCCAGTATGTTATAAATGCCAACTATCATATTTATAAGGTGGAGTCATAAAATGACTGTGCTGAAAATTTCAGGTCAAAATGTCAAAAAAAGGTATGAAGAAACATTGTGTGCAGGGCCGACTTTGGCCCAGTGGGAAGTGCATTGTGATCCTATGTCGGTGAGTTGGGTTTGGGGGTGAGCTCAGTGAGCCAGTTGGATGGACCAAGGCTGGGGGATAGTTCTGCTGTGTGGCACCACTCCCAGCCTGGGAGGTATGGTGTAGTGTTGGCCGCATGTGCTACAAGTAACCATACAGTGAACAGAAGTTTTCTCTTGGCATAAGACCCATAAGACCTTGCAACTCTGCACCCATAGTTGAATGGAAGTGCAGGGTCCAGATAGCCCTGCATTTCCACAGCCAGAAGGACTCTTGGCTTTGCGCATCTGCATCTGTTGCCACATGGAAGTGCAGGGCCCAGAGGGCACAGCACTTCCGCAGCCCCCCAGACAGCCCCATGAATTCTTTGCATCCTTAGCTACACTGCAGGCAGATACATTCTTTTCTTGGTTCAGGGCCCAGAGGGCCCTAGGCATCTGCATCTGTTCATGCAGCTCCCAAAGAGACCTGCATGAACAGGGATGTGAATCCACTATCTTAAAAAGAAAGGGAATTCATTGCAAAAATCTGCATTAATGTGCCAGTTAGGGTTCACTTAAGCCCATAAAAGTAGGGAAATATGGTGTTAGGGTTTCCAACCCTAACTCCCCTGCAAGCAACAAAAGGACAAGACCACACATGCAACCACAGACAACCATCATCGGGTAAGACAGACAACAAAACTGTTTCCAGATGACACAAATGCAGTAGCACTGATGTGCTACCTTTGTGGGTTTGTATCTGCAGACTGAACTAGTGCTGCAGTTTGGCTATCATGGGATTCTATCTGCAGCTGCAGCAGCGTAGGCTTCACAAGTGCTTGTGCTTCTGCAACCAGAGATCAGTGTGTATGTCTTACACCTGCAGCTGCAGAAGCACAGCCTCTGAATCCAGAACTGTGTTATGTCTTATACTGTGCATGAGTACCTGTGTCTGCAGAAGCGCAGGCCCCACAGGGATCTGTGCCTCTGCAGACAGAAGTAGTGCTGCAGTTTGGGTATCATGGATTTCTATCTGCAACTACAGAATTGTACTGCCTACCCAAGTATAGTGTGAGATTCTTAGATAATTTGCAATCCTTGTATATCCACTGTTCTACATTGTTACCATTTGAGTTTTTGCACTTGTTTTGGATGTTATTACACTTCTGATGATTGTAATTGCTTGTATGCCTACTCCCTCCCCCCTCCAATGGGTCACACATGGAAACGAGCCTTGGCTCAGTGTGCCTGTCCTAGTTACCAAACTTTTAAATAAGTTTAGGCCCTACAGTTGCCTGTGCTTCTGCAGACAGAAGTAGTGTTGCAATTTGGATATCATGGATTCTGTCTGCAGCCAGAAGTTGGTGTGTATTTCTTGCGTCTGCAGCTGCAGAAGCAGGGCCAGCACTTCTGCATCCAGAAATGTGTGTATGCCTTACAGTGTGTATATATATTATATATGTGTCTAGGTGCATATATTAGTGCCTGTATATTAAGGTTCCATTGCTGTTTTATTAAAAATTGCCATTTTCAGAGTTTTATATCTGAAGCATTTTATACCCTAGGACTCTGAAATTTGGTGTGTACTGTCTCAGTCCTATAGTCTCATAACACTCTAATTTTCAGAAAGATCTGTTTTGTACGTTTAGATATATTTAGGGCTGAAGTAATATGTTTTTGGCCGATTTGCAAGCTACTGTACTATAAATGTTTGTGTTCAGATAACTAAAAAATAGCATAAAGTTGAGCTATGAAACTTACAGAATTTTGTAGACATCATATGGGAATAGCTCCTTTTTCATTTTTTGTTAAAAATATTAGTTTTTAAGTCAATTGTGATTAATTTGTTGAGCATGTGCATTAAAAAGAAATCACAAAGAAAAATAGCTAAAACTATAGACAGGCTTTTTTCATGCTAAAGTACTACATGAACAAAAGCATTAAGCTTATGTAACTTTTTAAAAACTTAAAAGTAAAGGGTAAGAGTAAAGTGCTTGTGAGGGAGCGGAACTATGAGGTACAAAATGTAGTTTGTCATTTGAATAAGCTAATTAGTAATTATTTATAATTAATTAAAAATAAAAAATGTTCACAAAGTAATACTTTACTTTTTTTTTACAAAATACACTCAAAATATGAATATTTTTAAGATTTGCAGTAGGATGGTTTTCCTACTTTGTGTGCACTTTGAAAAATGTTCATAGTACAGAATCTTCTCAAAATATGAATAGTTTTACAATTTGCAGTAGGATGGTTTTCCTGTTCTGCACACAATTTGAAACTGTACGTAAGGGATGCCATAGTGGAGGGAGAGATGGGGGCAAATATGAAGGCTTCTGACAACACATGTCAGTCAATCACTACAATTATTTTATCAAGTTTCAAGTTTATTTGATAAAAAACATGTATAGCCATATTAGGCTGAACACACAAAGACTAAAAACTTTCCATAAAAAGGAACATAAGTATAAAGAATACACAAATATTTTTTTAATTATTGCACACATTTCATACATTTATATCTCAAAGATGCATTTTAAACTACATAAATTATTTATATTCTCAAATATATAAAATCTGCTTGAGTTGCAAAATTTGCAATAGAAAAAAAAGCACAGCCATACTTTCATAACTTAATAAAGTTAATACTGTTTCATCTTCTTAAAAGTGTACTAATGGAGTTAAGTATTGTATGCATTTCCTCCTTCTGGCCTCTAACAAAGGGCATTCTATTAAGATACAGTTTGATTTCCATCTACCTGAGCAACTGCTCTTATGACTAACCCTTCCTTATACATTGGCCAGAGTAAAAAAACAATTTTCAGATTTTATTATAAGGAGGAAGGGAAGGAGGGAGGTGATGTAATGAGGGTGTAACTTAAGGGGTGCAGTGCTAGCATATGGGAGCAGAACACTGTTTCTCCTTATTGTAGTCATGGCTACCTGTACAGGAAAAACAGAACACAAAATGAGGCTAATACCCAAAATGCAATAAATAACTAAAGATTTATTTAGGGATGAGTGAACAAAATTATGGCTAAGGAACACTTTACCGAGGGTAAAAACACTTAACAGTTTTTACTTATATTCTAAGCAAAATTTCTATAGCTTAACTAGCATGTAAACTGAATTGCTGTAAAGGTTAAGAGAAATTGCCACTATGATTTTAAGTAAGGGGGCCTCTTGCTCGAGGATAGCTCCTCCATTAGGTCACACCTTTGGAACAAATCCCAAGTGGTCCCAAATAAAAAAACTGGGAGGTGGTTACAGTCTGATATATATTCAGGACAGCAGGCCTTGCAGTACAGGAAGTAGAAAGCCACCATGTCTACGAGAGGGTGAACTAAACAAAAAGCTGACATGACTTTCTGCAGTCCTTGGTGCGATTAACACAGTTTCTGAGTATTCTATGCACATCTAAAGAATGGAGCAGTGCCTCACCCTGGTTGGCATGCTCAGGGTAGTAAACAGGATGGTGTATGGTGGCCTTTAAACTCTTATCGCTCTAAGCAATATTCTATACGTAGCAATCATGAAAATTGAAGTACTGTAACAGTTAGAGAAACTGTCACTTTTATTTAAGCAAGAGGCTCTTAAACTCTGTGCTTACTACTTAAGTCTGAGAGCAGTGCCCATGAGAGTAAACAGGCAGAGAGTGGGAGATATTCTAGAGGGAAAGGTAATGGCTTGTTTACTTGCTTAATCTAGGGGGCACCACTCATCCCTGAACACCCCCACTATAGTCTTAACCAAAAGAGATGGTACTTATCTGTAGGAAGTACGTGGTTCTGTGAAATCCGTCTGGAGTAACATCAGTGGGGCACACTCTGGAACTACTGAAGTGGGATGCCACTGAAGCTGCTGGCTGGACATCGCTGGAGCTGCTGAAGCTGGATGCCACTGAACCTTGTGCCTGAAACCACTGGAACATTGATGCTGGAGCTGAACGCCTCTGGAGCTGTTGAAAATGGACACCACTGAAGCTGGTGCCTGAAACCACTGGAACATTGAAGCTGGAAATGAACACCTCTAAAGCTACTGAAGCTGAACATCACTGAAGCTACTGGCCGGACACCACTGGAGCTGCTGA
Source organism: Neoceratodus forsteri (assembly GCA_016271365.2). NCBI lineage: Eukaryota > Metazoa > Chordata > Ceratodontiformes > Ceratodontidae > Neoceratodus > Neoceratodus forsteri. The sequence continues at coordinate 88,595,587 of JADMNL010000029.1, forward strand.
ATTTGGATGCCACTGAAACTGCAGGCACTGGACACCAACAGAACTGCTTTTCCTAGAAGTGAAAATCTGCTGGTAGGTTCTGGCCCCTAACTATACCCCCCTAAGAAACCTCTGACCTCCACATACTCTTGGATCTCCAGAGTGATCACTGGGCTTCCCTCATGGCCTTTGCATTCAGATCCTGATGTCCTCTCAGGCACCCCAGGTGACTTTCAGGCTTCCCAGACCATACCCTAGTTCCGAACCTCAAGCACACTTAGGTTGCAGCCCATCTGACAGCTGTGGGGATAACCACCAGTGGCCTAGACTGGTTAAACGAATTTGTAATGGGGGTGCCTAGGGCCACAGAGATCTTGTCTGCCAATACTCACATGTCTTCATGACTTCTCACCAGCACCCACCACCAGGTCCTTCTCTGTCCTTCACTTTCTTTTTTTTATACTTTATTTATCACCACTATCCTGTGGAACTCCTTCCAGCATCCTTGGGGTCTCCCAGCCGCTACCTCCCTCTGAGACTACTACTCCCCTCTCCTCATGCAGCCCAGCACCACCTCAGGGTCTATACCCTCCGGAGGTAATGTCGCCCTATTCACCCAGGGTGCTCTATTTCCAAGGGCAAAGTGCTGGCATACGAGAAGCCCTGGCTCGAGAGGAGGCAGTCCGGAAATTGGGAGTTTGGGCTTAGGAGGCCGAGGTGCCTTCATCTGTCCCCAGGAGTGGGATTTTTTTTCTCTTTTTGTATGCAAGTTCTTTTCCCCTCGAAGTGCGGCTGACAAGGCAATGCTATGCCGCGACTCCGCCCTATGCATCCACTACGTTGCCCCACTGGGCGCCTCCGATCACCACCAGAGGCTGCCCCAGGAGTGATCGCATCTCCCCAACCCTCCCCAGGAGGACAGAGCAGTCCTACGGATGCTCGATCTCCTTCCCCCTGCCAACCCCCAGTGGCCCAGGCTTGTTCCCAAACCCGAGTCACCAGCATGGCGCGAGGTGTGGCGTCCAGCGCCTCAACCCTCAGCACTACCAGGTCGACTGTCCTTCACTTTCTTGACTGTCCCTTTCAGCCCTGCCTTTCCTGCTGTGTGTCCTACTGGATCTTCTTCCTTTGGAGATGCCCCAGTACCAAGAATGTGCAGGCAGCTGTCAGTTGGGTTCCTTTCTTTGATGTTCGGTTGCCACTATCTGTCTCTCTCTGCCTTTGTCTTTGGGAGGGAAGCTGACTGGCACTGTCTGTGACTCCCCACACACACTGTTTACTTTGACTCTGTTTCACTCTTTCTTTCTTTAAAAAAAATACTCGTTCAGGGGCTCTCTGTCACAGCTTGTTGCCCCTACTGCTATGGCTGTCTCTCTCTCTCTCTCTCTTTTTTGCAAAAGGTTGGAGGGTAGGGACTGGTTGGAACTGTTCGTAGCCCAAGCTGCTCTTTAAAATTCTATTTATCTCTCTCTCTCTCTTTTTTAGGGGCTGTCTGTCCCTCTATGTCATTCTCTCTCCTCTCATTGTCTCTCTCTCTCTCTCTCTCTCTCTCTCTCTCCTCTTTATCCGTCCTCTCTCTCTCTCCTTCTCCCTCCTGTTCTCATTGGTGGTATAGTGGTGGTGACAACATCAGAGCACTTGATGTCTGCTCCTCTCGCCACCACTGCCTGGCTCAACTGCCCCCCAAACTCTACTATATTTTAAAAAAGAACACCTAAGCAATCTTACAATGCGAGCCATGGCTCAATGTGAGCCAGCTCATGCTCCTCTCTCTCCAGCCAGCATCCCTGGTTGCCTAGGAGACCAGGCACATCTCTTAGGCCAGGTGGGGGCACACCGACACGGGACAGCTGCCGCGTATGTGCGGCCAGGAACTGAAGGAAGGAAAGGGACAGCTATCCTCCCAAGCAAAGCAGACTCAGGAGGCAGCAACAGATTGTGTTTGTTGTTTTAATTTATTTTTAAAAGAATTAACTGGACAAAAAGCACCTCCCTTCCCCCCCAACAGGAATACCGAGTGAAGGAAATGACACTATCTTCCTGGGCAAGGCATGCTAGGGGGGCAAGAACTGCTGGCACCCATGATGTCCCAGACTTGGGCACCACAACTTCTGCTCCCCTCTTCCCACCAGGAATACCGTAGAAGGTTAACCAGGGACAGCACACCAGAGGAGGCAGCTGAACCCCAACACATGGGGTAAGTCTATATATATATATATATATATATATATATATATATATATATATATATAATGGAAGTGGGTAGCCCACTCAAGGTAGCTGAGGCCCCATACAGCCATAGCTTAACCATTACCACTAGTAACCAGTCTAACTACACATAACGCAGACATCTATAGATCTATACGCTGACATCTGTAATGGGTTAAATTTGGATTTGATAACATTTGTATGTACATTATACACAGTCACTTTGAGTCCATAAAGGTCTTGTTTGATTCAAGGTTCCCAGTAATGTCTCTTTCTGGCAGACACTGGGCCTATTCCCAGGTATTGGGCTGGTGGATGTCCTTGGTTGCTTCTCTCTGACCTCCATAAAGTCTTCATTTCCCTTTCAACATTCTCAGGCGGCTGGGGAACATAGACTATTGGACCCAGAACCTGCATTTTGGCTGTAGGAGTCTGAAGCATGAGGTGCAAAGGTAGCTGGTCCTGGAGGATTGTCAATAAGTGTTTCAGAAACTGTCTGCCAGGCCTGGTCTTTCTGTTTGTCTGTGAAGAAAACACAAGGTTTGAACATGTTTCTATGTAGAGCTCTTTCTATCCCAGTACCCCTGTCTGGTTTGACCACATAAACAGGGATATCTGGTTTGGGCTGCTGTATGATAATGTTGGGTATGGGTTCCCACCTACTGTACTTGCAAGTTTCCTCTTTCCTCTACACATTTTATTTTTAACTAGCACCCTATCAGCTGGCAAGAGAGGGGACAAACCCGAATGCCGGTTATAGTGCTTCTCCTGGACATCTGCTGCTTTGCCAGTTGTCTTCTTCTCTTCTTCATGGGCTGCACACAACTTGTGATGGTGCCACTGAGCCCAGTTCTCATAACTTCTGCTGGTACTCTTTTCCACCCAATCAGAATTGTATCAATTGGAAGCCTGGCATGTCTCCTGAACATTAAGAAGAATGGCGTGAATCCGGTTGCCGAATGTACTGTGTTATAAACATAAACCAGTTGCGACAGATGTTCTGGCCAGTTCTGCTTTTGCTCCTCTTGCAAAGTTACTAGTAATTGTAGCAGGGTACGGTTGAAACGGTTACATGTGCCATTCCCCTCAGGATGATATGAGGTGGTTCTGGGTTTCTTTATCTATTACATGTCACACAGTTCTGTCATTATTGTCGTCTCAAATGATGGGCCCTGATCTGAGTGAAAGCGTTGAGGACAACTATAGTGCCTGATGAAATGATCCCACAAGGCATTTGTTGCTGTCTGATCATGAGTTGGATCTATTGCATATTTAGTGACATGGTCAGTGGTCACAAGGGCATACTGATACTCATTTTGTCAAATTCTATAAAAAGGTCATGGCCGATAGAGACTAATAAAATCAAATCAGTTAAGCATTTTACTTATTTGGATTTAACTTTAGCCAATAATGGCAAATGGTTTAAGCATACCAATATGTTACTTACCAAGCTTAAATAGTCAGCTACATCCCTGTGCATTTTTAACAGGGAATATGGAGGTAATTCTATTAAACCTCTATTGACAACTGCTAGAGCAAAGTATAATTCTCAGGCCCTGCATAATGGAAATATTTGGTATTCTAACTCTGTGAATAAACTTGAAGTACTATTAAATAAGTTACTTAGATCTGCTTGGGGCTAAGCAATTCTCCCTTTGATTCGTGCAGAGTTAGGCATTTCTTATATCAGAGCCTTTTTTTTTGGCCAGGAACATAAATTACTGGATATGTCAGCATAAACAAAGTAGGCTTACCTATCTCTGCCTAAAGGAGAAATATACTTGACTTAATCTGGGTCACCTGAAATCAGAATGGCTTTCCTCAATTTTTCATATAGTGCATGAAACTGGTTTAGGTAATTTTAAAAAAATATAGTGACATAGGTGTTACCATAAGCTTAAAATACCAAGAATTTGTCACTTAAAGAATTGTAGAATATTTCAAACTTATAGATCTGGAGAATAACCAAAAGTTGAAAATTTCACCTTGGTTAAGACTGAACGATAATGTATATTTTTATAGAAACTACGTAGGTGTTTTAGTTGAACATAACCAGAGAATCCAATATACCAAGCATAAATTAGAGCTATTTCCCAGTAATGTACTAGATGCAATATATAAAAAAGATCATTCTAGTCAGGCCATAGAAACATAGAATTTGACGGCAGATAAGGACCACTTGGCCCACCTAGTCTGCCCATTTCCCTACCTGAGGGATAAGCTGCATATTCTAGTTAACCAACAGCTTACTTCCTCCTACCCCCCACTAGAATTGTTTTATGTCTGTCCCATGCATTCTTGAATTCTCCCATTGTTTTTGACTCCACAGCCTCCTCATGAAGGCTGTTCCATGCATCCTCAACTCTCTCCATGAAAACATACTTTCTAACATCACCCCTAAGCCGTCCCCACTCTATCTTCAAATTATGTCCCGTTGTTCTTGCACATCTCTTTTTCTTAAACATGCTACCCTCTTGGACTTTGTTAATTCCCTTGAGGTACTTGAAAGTTTCTATCATGTCCCCCCCCCCCTTTCCTCAAGGGTATACATATTAAGCTGCTTTAGTCTCTCTTTATATGTCTTCTGGTGTACACCGTGCACCATTTTAGTTGCCCTCCTCTGAACAGCCTCCACTCTATGTCTTTGCAGAGATGGGGTCTCCAGAACTGCATGCAGTAATCCAGATGGGGTCTCACCAGCTGTCTGTACAGAGGGATAACAACTTCCTGGCCAGATTGTGCTCTTGTATTTCTTCTTCTCCAGAAAACTTAAAACATGTTGTGTTTGAATGCCCCTGGTATAAGACCCCAAGGGGGAATGGATAATACCACTTTGTAACTCTATCCAAACCTCTGATCAAGATCTCCTTCTGAGGATATTTTTTATTACTAACGATGAGACAATAATTGGTTCAGTAGCCCAATATCTAGTGTGTATCTCGAGAATTTGCCTTAAATTTAAATTTGTTAAAGGAAATGGACAAGAATGTTAAAAAAGATGATGTATTTATGTATAGTCTAACATGATCTAAGATGATGTATGTGCAACTTATTATCTGCCTAATCAAATTAGAGTTTTGGTTTTTATGTGCGATAATTTTTTATATTTATCTGTATTAGAATATTGTTTATATCTGTTGTCATTTTATATGTTTCTGCTCACTTTTTACATTGAAAAGGTCATATGACCGATCAATAAACTGAATCTAAGTCTAAGATACCCATTGTGAACAGTGTTCAAGACCATATAGTCCATCATCACCAACTCAAGTGGATTGTTTGACTTGATACTAACCAAGAGTGCTTTATACCTGTTGCCTTGTTTCTGGAGGTTACAGCTTTCACATTCTAGGCACCACTTTTTGACTGTTTTGTGTAGGTATGGTCAGTAGGCCCTCTTCCTCAGTTGCTCCAGTGTCTTCTTTGAAGCAAAATGGCTTCCACGATCATGGACTACCTGTAATATCATAGGTATCTTGCTTGCAGGCAACACCAGGTGCCAGTACATCTCAGCTCTTCTGTTGTTGTAGACCTTACAGTATAACACATTATTGCAGAACTCCAGCCTCTCTCTTTGTCTCAATAATTCCAGACTCTCTTTGGATAATTGTGTTCTCTCTGTTTGGTTGGGTTTCAGACCATTCTCCAAGTAAGGTAGTGCTGCTTGGATTACTGGATCATTTGCTTGTAGTCTTTTTCCAATCATATCTGTCCAATTGTTCTACTTCTTTTGGAGGGTCCTTAATTTTTGACTCCAGCAGGCCCCGACACAGCCCTGATGACACAGTTTTCTACAGTCTGAAACCCTGGTATCTCCAAACATTCTCTTGATTCTTCCAAGCTCTCCACTGGGCATTCCACAAGGCTCCTAGACAGACTTTCAGCATTGGCATGACTCTTTTCTGGATGATGGTATATTTTGAAATTGTAGTTTGCCAATCTAGCCACCCCAGCATTGCTCCAAAGCTCCCAGCTTGGCTGTGTTCAGATATGTAAGTGGACTTTTATTGGTTATCATTTCAATTTGGAAAGCCATCAAATAGTGCAAGAATTGTGTCACTGCCCCGACCAGCGCGAGTAACTCAAGTTTGAATGAACTGTAGTTGGAAGTGTTCTTCTCAGAAGGTCGTAGGCGCCCGCTGGCACAGGCAATGATTCTCACTGGGTTGTCTGGTTCCTGAGCCAAGACAGATCCCAATCCAGCGTCACTGACATCTGTGTATAGTCGGAAGACCTGTTCATAGTTTGCATATGCCAGGAAGGGGGCTCCAAGCAACCACCTCTTCAATTCATTGAACGCCTCTGTGCCTGTCCCCATTCCCATGAGACAACATATATTTTCATGGGCTTCTTGCTCCCTTTGCATAGGGGATGTCCTCCCAAATGTTTGTGCAGGGGTACTGCAATTATTGAATAGTCCCTTACATATCAGTGATAGTATCCTACAAAATCCCAGAAAGGACCTCAGTTCTCTTACTGTGGTGAGGGTCTTCCAAGCCTGGAGACCCTCAAGCTTAGCAATATCTGGGGCGACACCTTCCTCTGTTACCGTTTGCCCAGATAATTGACTTCTGCATGAGACAGGTGACACTTCCCAGGTTTGAGTTTCAGCCCATACTGTTTTGAGTGTCCAAGAACCAGGTCAAGATACTTTACATGAGACTCAAAACAGAGTGAAAAGATTATGCTTTTTTCAAGGTACTGTATATCAGAAGGGTCTTGAAATTCTGGTCTCTTAACACTTTTTTGATTAAACATTATAAGGTGCCCAGGGCATTGGTCAGACCAAATGGCATCAAGTTAAATTCAATAATCCCATGGGGGTAGTGAATGCAGTCTTCTCTCCACCAACAGGATCGACTTCAATCTGCTAGGGCCCACTGGCCAGGTCCAATGTGGAGAAGAACTTTGCCTTACGGAGCACTGCGAAGGATTCTTCGATCCTGGGTAGAGGGTAGGCATCTCAGTGTGTCACAGAATTCGATCGCCTGTAGTCCTCTCTGAACCACAATCGTTTGTCCTTCTTTTGGACTAGTACTATAGGCGCTGTCCAGGAGCTGCAACTCTCTTGGATCACATTATTCTCCAATGTCCCTTTGAGCAGGTCCTTTATTTCCTGGTAAACCTTAGACGATATGCGCCAGAATCACTCACTTATAGGTGGTGGGGTGCTGACTGCCACTGTCTGTGACCCCCATTCACTTTGACTCTGTTTCACTCTGTTTCTTTTTTTTTTTTTTTTAATACTCTCCCAGGGGCTCTCTGTCACTGATTGTTGCCTGTTCCGTGGTGACTGTCCCTCTCTTTATTTTTTGTTGTTTCAGTGCAAAAAGTTGGAGGGTAGAGACCGACTGGCACTATTTGTAGACCCTGCAGCTCTTTAAAATTCTGCCTCTCTCTCTTTTTCAGTGGCTCTTTGTCCCCCTCTCTCGCTCTCTCTCTCTCTCTCTCTAGGGCTCTACGTCCCTCTCTTTTTCTCTGGGGTTCTCTGTGGATCTCTCTCTCTCTCTCTCTCTCTCTCTCTCTCTTTCTAAGGGACTCTCTGTGCCTCTATCTCAGTCTCTCGCTTTCTCTCGTTTTCTCTCTCTCTCTCTCTTCTCCCTCCCTCTCTCTGGTTCTCATTAGTGGGTATAGTCACGGTGACAACATTAGAATGTTTGATGTCCGCTTCTCTCACCACTGCCCACCCAGTTCAACTGCCCCTAGAACTCTACTATATTTAAAAAAAGAATGCTTAAGCTTCTTACAACATGAGCTGCAGCTCAACATGAGCTGCTCGCACTCTTCTCTCTCTCTCCAACCTGCATCTTCAGTTGCCTAGGAGACTGGGCACATCTTCTAGGTGGGGGGGCATGCCGGCGCTGGAGAGCTACCTCACATGTGTGATCAGGAAGTGGAGGAGGGAAGGGGACAGTGATCCTCTTGAGCAAAGCAGGCTTGGGTGGCAACAACAGATATTTTGGTTTGAATTTATTTTTTTTAAAAAACTAAACTGGGCAAAGAGCACCTCCCTTCCGCCCAACAGGAATACTGGTGGAGGGAAATGATGCAACCCTTCTGAGCAATTGCATGCTCGACAATTGCTGGCACCCAGGAGGGCCCAAGCCTGAGTACCACAACATCTGTTCCCCTCCTCCCACCAGGAATAGCGGGGGGAGGTGACAAACCAGGGACAGCACAGCAGAGGAGGCAGCTGAACCCCAACACATGGGGTAAGTCAATGAATGTGTATATGTGTATACATACATATGTGTGTGTGTGTATATATATATATATATATATATATATATATATATATATATACATTGCAAAATCTTTGTTAATACACCATTAGGGTTGAAATGTCAAAAGTAGGGAAATACAATCTTAGGGTTCCCAAGCCTAACACCCCACTCCCACTGTGCATGCAGGAACAGGCATGAGGGAAACTTACGGTTCCCCTCCCCTCCCCTACGCCCCACCCCCTCCCTCGGCTTCTAACCCTAATACCCCACCCCCATCCTGCATGCAGGAACAGGTATTACGGGTGTGCCTTTGCATTTCAAACCCTAATGCTTACCCTAAAGCTGTGTCCCTCTCACAGAAGTTCTTCTGGCTTTTCACAGAGTTTCAAAAGACATGATTGTATGAAGTTACTACAGACATTTCTTAAAAAGTAAGGAAATTTATGGCAAAAAAACTATGTTAATGCTCATTAGGGTTGCTGACGCACAAAACGCAAACCGCACAAAAGTTGGAAATAAACTATTAGGGTTGCTAACACAATGCCCACAAAGTATGGAAATATGCTACTAGGATTTTTATGTCTAACTCCCACCCACCATACCAAGTCCCCTACCCTCATGACCAAGGCCCCTAGAATTCTGCGGTCGTAGAATTTTGCGCAGAACGTGCAACCCACTGCAGAATATCTGCAGTGCTGCAGAATTCACTGCTCTTGGTGATTCTTTATTTCCATTTTTTGTCAATATTTACAGTTTTTCCACAGCACCTGCTTCTCTTCCCCTCCTTTTATATCCAACCCCCCATCTATGCTCAGCCTGTGACATTATCAATGACATCACATCACACATTAGCTAGTGGCACAGAAATGAATAGTCATTTATCTACCACTGCTCCCACTCCCAGAGGAACTAGCATAGCACATCAGGTACTGGGACATTTGCTCAATAGTCTAATACAATTTTCAGTCTTAGGTTATTACACTGGGATGAGCTAAAATACTTGACAATAGCACAGACCTTTTAACTGAATACCTTACATTGTATAGCTTTTTTTGTGTCTTTAATTATAGAGAAGCCCTCTGAAATGAATAAATGGTAAAATGAATTAACAAGTCTTTTTAACAAAAAAAAATGTCCAGAAAGGTGGAATACAATGATGTGTAGACCGATCGAAAGAACAGACCTGTTAAATGAATAACTGTGCTTTGCCAGGGTTATTGATTACATGCTGTTATGGGTTGATAGAATTACCTAAAAGCTATGAAGAAATGTGGTGTACAGGGCTCTCCGTTGTGGGCCAGCGAGTAGTATGTTGTGTTCCTGTGGCAGTGACTCAAGTTCAGGGAGCTGGCTGGGCAGCACAAGGATGTGGGGGGAGGGAGGCCAGCACTGTCGCATACCACCGTTTCGAGTCTGGGAAGGTATGGTGCAGTGTTCTGTCCCACAGGTGACACCTTGTGACGGGCCGGGGGGGCCTTCCCTCACAAGGTGTTCACGTGCACGTCATGACCTGATTGGGCAATGTAGTGCATCAGAAGAAGTGGGTTAGCATTAAAAAAAAATGAGTCTTGAAATATCTCTACTATTCTGTTTATTCTTTTTCCAAAGGGACCGGTATAAATGAGGCCAGAATTTCACAATCGCGAAAAGGGAAATGTATTTTTTTAAAACAGCTTTAAAAGGGAGCTGCACCATCATCTATCCCAAGCTGACCCTTGCACCTGCTTTGATCCACATTAAACCTCCACCAACCTTATTGTTACCTCCTGCACACTCCCCAAGCATATCTCAAACTGGCCCAATTCTGTCTCCCCTTATAGTATTTAGAGCCCTGCGTCTCATTGCTGTGACAAACCCTAACATATATTTCTGACCACCTTGTGGTGCTATTTGTTTTCCATTTGCAGTGTTAATTACCTTCTCTGACCCTATGTAATTTCTAATATGTCATGTTATGGTATGGTATTTGACTGTACATGTGATTGTTGATATCATGTTATGCTTCATTGGCTATATGTATCCTTTTAACTGACTCTGACCTATGCTATATGTAATATTCCTGTACTCATGCCATGTACTTTGTCTATGATTGTTTGTACTCTTCGGGGTCATGCCTGAAAATAGTCATTTCATGGTTAGTGCACCTACCCGGTAAACAAAAACTAAATAAATAAATAACACTACATTACAGATTGCATATTAATATATGTAGTGTTACGCAGAGGGAACATCATGAGTGACATAAACAGCATGAGTGTAGACAAATCATTTATCACACAAGGTCCCCCCCGGTGTATTTCATTTATTCAGTAGGATAGGACCTTAAGGGACAGCTTTTTTTTTTAGATTAAAAAAAATATATTTCTAAAAGTCTGTGGATTTATTTTTTGAAATAGTGGTATTGTGCGTTCCCCCATCCCGTTTGTCATAGCCTATGCCATGGAGGTGGTATCAGGATGCTAAGCTGACACTGCGATGTGACAGAACTTCCACAGAAATAACAAACCACCACTGCAGAAGTCCTGTGGCAAATGGTAATCCTGATGCAGAACTTGGTGCCAAAATACCACAGAAAAATTGGGGCCTTGTTCATGACCCACGGACAGTCTAAAGGTACAGGGCCATATATCAGTGTTATGGAATCTCATACAGGGTCAACATATTAAGGCAAGGCAAGGCAAAGTTTATTTGTAGGGCACCCAATCCCAGAGTCTCTGGGCACCTAACACACGCAAAGGAAGGTAAAATAACATCAAATACAGTAAAAATAAAGAATAAAATATATCAGCAGAATTATTCAAACAGCAGATATAGTTAAAAGCTGGTAAGGCCCGTCGGCGCAGTGGTTGGATTTCCGCTTGCGACGCCAGCGACCCGGGTTCGGGAACGAGCTCAGGTAGCTGGAGGGCCGGCCGGGGGGGGGGAGGCAGCTTGAGCATCCCACAACTGCTCGCTGTCTTCAGAGAGGGAAGGGATCGTGACCCAGTGCTCAAGCGACCACTGGTGGAGGCCAGTGGTAGTGCAGCACGTCAGGGCCATTGGGTGTGGTGCGTGACAGATGTCGGCTCTTGCCTTGACGTCCGGACATCACGCACCTTAAGAAAGCCAGGAAAATAGCTCGCTGGCCTTCGGATGACGGCTCTGTGCTCCTCAGGGGCCTCCAGTGCCTTCCCGGCACCTCCTGCTCCCCAGCAGCATCCCTGGGCCCTAGAAAGTGTGCCCTGGGGCTATCCCCTCCCCCAGTGCCTTCCCCCTCGGAGGAGAGGGACCCGCCCGGTTAAAGGGATATACCAGGATATCCTGGGGGTCAGCTGCGATCTGGGGATCTGAAGAGGGCCGAGAAAGGTCAGAAGGTGTCAGAGGGAGCTTGACAGGGCCCGAAGGAGTGAAGGACCAGTGAGCACGGGGGCGGAAAAACAGATTACTCAAAAAAAAAGCTGGTAAAATTACAATGTCTGGGATGGCCAAAGAGAACAGATGGGCCTTGAGACCATTCTTAAAACACTTGACCGACAGGGCCTTCCTACTGTAAGAAGAAAGAGCATTCCACAAGACCGGGCCAGTGACACTAAAAGCCTCGTCACTGGCAGTTTTAAGTTGGGTTCTGGGAACCTCAAGGAGCCCCTGGTCAAGGAGTAGAGGGATCAGACTGAGACAGCCGTGTCAGAAGATCAGCCAGATAGCCAGGACCTAGTCCATGTAGGGCCGTCTAAGTGAGTAAACTCACCTTGAAGATAACCCTCCACCTGACTGGCAGCCAGTGCAAAGTCTGCAAAACTGGGATCACATAGCTGCACCTAGAAAGGCCAGTCAGTAACCTGGCAGCAGCATTCTGCACCAGCTGCAGCCAGTGGACGGTATCTCCAGAGACCCTGAAGTAAAGAGTGTTACAGTAATCAAGCCTGGACGTCACAAAGGCATGAACTAGTGTGGGCAGGTCTTCAGGCAGAACTAGGGGGTTGATCCTGGCTATATTCCTCAAGTGGTAAAAACCACTTTGGACAACAGATGGCACCTGAGCTTCAAATGCCAACCTGTCATCCAGGATCATGCCAAGATCTTGTAAAATTTATATACTGAAACCCTAATCCCCACTTCCTCTCCCCTTCCCTCCCCTTGTCCTACTGGCAAAGTACATGTCTGAAGTCCTATTAGAAACAAAAGCAGGTCACCCCCTTCACCACCCTCTGGCATAAAGTCAGTTACTGTAACTTGGGTACCTGGGATCCATTTTCCAAAGCCGCCGGCCTAGCTCTCAGGGCTGCATTTTCTTGCATCAGTTTTGCCACAGCCAAAAGAGCTGCCTGTGACCAGTTGTGACCTTTTTTTGGCCACTGTGTTCTCATCCTGTGTTCTCACTTTGGCTACCATTCTTTGAAGGATACATTCAGCTTTTTGATCTATCACATGTACCTCCTCCAGTATGGTGCTCCAAGGGGGTTCCACCAGCAAGATCAGATTCACTGGTTCCAGCACCACCCATTGCCTCTGCTAGGGCCTGCATCATCAACTTTTTGTCACCTTCCAGCTGCTCTATGATCTGGATATCCTGTTTTGAATGGTTTAGTACCTTTCTGTTCCGCAGGTATTCAACAATCAAGATATCACTGTTGACGTCTAAAATATTTTACTGTGCATTTGAATGTCTTCTGTGGGGAGCTCTGATGAAATGTGTTTGTGCTCCATGGCAGCTGTCCAGCACACATGCAATGTTGTATTGTATTATAAGGCACTCTGATTGGTTTTCCAGAGGGCAAAGATGAATAAATTAGGAAGATTACCCCATCCAAGAGGATGGTCATGTGATCATCCATCCATCCAGCTTGATGGTCACATGATCACCAGTCTCTTCAAGCATGATCTTTGCAAGGGTGGCAAGTGGATGGAGAGGCACATGGGTCAGCAGGCATGCCCTGTAAAGTGTTCAGGTTAGTTCAGTTGTCATAAATCTCGGTGACCTGCTCAGAAGGCTGATTTTACAGTACTAATGTTTTCAGAAATGCAGCTCACTTTAGGAATTCCATTGGGTGAAATTTCAATTATACACATCTCTGTCAAACATTTATCCACATCGCACCTGACTGCAGCAGGTGTTTTTCCACTGGAGCCACTAATTAGTTTATATTGTCACTTAAACATTCTCTCTCTCTCTCTCTCGCTCTCTCTCTCTCTCTCTCTCTCTCCTCTCTCTCTCTCTCTCTCTCTCTTCTCTCTCTCTCCTCCTCTCTCTCTCTTCTCTCTATCTCTCTCTCTCTCCCCCCGCCCTCCTCCCCTCCCTTCATATCTCTCTCTCTCTCTCTCTCTCTCTCTCTCTCTCTTTCTCTCTCTCAGAGCAGTGAAACTCAGCCTGGCCCAGCTCCCTACTACTGGAATGCATCTGTATTAATGGGATCAGTGCAATAATTTACAAGACTTTAAACTGAGCATGGGGAGGCAAGGGATACTGGAAGAGGCTACTAAAGCCAAAAAGATGAGGGGCAGGGCTACAAACTAACAAAGTCCTGTCCAATCTAATTCCGAGACGGTGGCAAGCAACACAAGTAAAGCAGCACATGATGCCAAGAAGCGGAGCAGAACAGAACACAGCTGCAACTGGAGAGGCACGTAAAGTAATGCAGAAAACACAAGAAGCAAACGAGTTGAACTTGAGACACTGGTCTCACAGGAAGACTAGGGAATAGGAAGAATAACAGCAACATGGTGGGATCAAAATTAGCTGCGGGGACTGGAGATAGAGAACATCAAACTATACAGAAAGGCTAAACCAGGCAGGAAAGGAGGAGGGATAGCACTGTTTATTTATTTATTAAATTTTGATAATCGGGTGAGCCCACTGGGCCCCGAGAGTCCCTTTTTCAGGGGCGACCCGAGGATTACATAGATTATTACACAGGATTGAGTGCAACAAAATACATAACATGTGTCACTTAGATACATTACAGGGTAAACATGGTAGGAATATAACAAGTTACAACGGTACAGGGGTTGGACCACAGAGTATTGGCTAACGCTTGGGAGTCCCTTAACTTAACAGTTGCAGTATGTGGAGGTAGTCAGGTGCCCCTTAAGCCTAGTGCGGAAGTTGTAGGAGGAGGAGGTTTCCTGAATACCTTGTGGCAGGGAATTCCATAGCATGGGGGCGGTAAAGGCGAATGACTTCCCGCCCGCCTTAGTTCTCACCCTGGGCACCGAGAGGAGAGTCCTGTCGGTCGTATGGAGTTGCCTTGGGTTGCTCTTGATGGAGATGAGCCCGGCGAGGCTCTATTTGCCAAAAAGCCAAATGCTGGTACCTGGAATAGAGGACTTCTGCACAGCTGAGATCGAAACACTCTAGCTGAGAATTTTGAATGGAAGTAGAGACACAGTCACTGTTGGTGTAAGCTACAGACCATCAGACCAAACGGAGAACCAGGATGTTACACTTCATTATGTATTCCAAAGGCAATACGCAGCCAAAGGAAGTATGGTCTCTTGGAAGATTTCAGTGTCCCTAATATAGAATGGTAGGAGGGAATTGGTCAGACTAGCTGAAGAAGGCGGTTTGTGGATATTGCAGAGGACAGCAATCTGATAAATATGTTATGGCAACTACTAGGGAGCAAACAACCCTTGAACAGACCCTTTGCAATAAGCATGAGTTGGTCAGAGATGTGGAAATTGGAGAGATGCTGGAGAACAGTGATCATAACCACACCCATTTCACCACTGGAAGAAATGGGGAAATGAAATGAGGGATGTATAGCATGCTTCTGCACAAGGTCGTGTTTGGAAAATGAGGGAGCTCACAGCATGGGTAACTTCAGAAAGCAAAATCATAGACAGAAGTGTTCGGCAACAGTGGTACACCATCAAAATAGCTTGAAGCTAGAATGCACCACACAAAATAGAAAGTTGTAAACCTAGGTGGATGGAGAAAGAGATGCTCAGCATAGTCAGGGGGTGAAGAGGAGTACATTTGCAAGACATTTGTGAAAACAGACAAATGTACAGAGACATGCTTAGAGAGTGCAAATGTAGAAGCAGGAATGCAAAACAAATAGCAGGAGAACAGATAGCACTTGAAGTCTAATCCAGCAGCAAAAACTTCTTCAGTGATGTAAATCAGAAGAGGGCAACACCAGCAGCTGTTGAACCACTGAAGGATCAAGAAAATGGTGACATAAGGCACTTTTACAAGTCGCTTACTTTAATTGCTTGTTCCGATTATGTGCTTTGCTCCACTCTGTGCATTGCATTCTCTGTTTCTTCGTAGACACCCTTCCCTGTATTGCTGTCTTGGTCCTTCCAGAACTTTAACAGTGTTTCCTGGCAGCCAAGCGAGCAGGAGATTTCCTCACCAATGGACCAATATGAGTGGCAGTGCACGAGCATACAGACAGGCAGAACGGTGCAAAAACTCCATGAACCCAGATAAGCAGGGAATGTGGAATTAGTGAACGTTTGTTTCTCTTGCGGAACAGATGACCTGTACACACCGGAAATGGTAAAGTTGCAGTCTATCTGTTAAGCTTGTTGCAATACAGATCACTGCATGTAAAAGTGCCTATAATAACCAGAGAGGAGCAGATGACTGAATGCTTGAGCTTAAATTAATACTTTGCACAAGTATTCACAGAAGAAAGAGATGGCTATCGAACGGTTGTTCACAGGGAAAAGACAGGACACATGTATAATGTGTGTGACACCAGAAGTGGTGGAGATAATGCTGAAGATGGTAAACATCAACAAGGCAATTGGGGCTGATGGAATGTGCCCCAAAATCCTGAAAGAACTATTCAAGGGACTAGCTATCCCATTGGCCATACTATTCAATGAGTCATTGAGAGCTACATACATGCCTGATGGCTGGAGAGTGGCCCACTTGGTACCAATATTCAGAAAGGCTACAGGGCTAAACCTTGTATCTATAGGACAGTCAGCTTAAAAGACAGTTGAGACTAGGGGGTGCTCGGATTCTGTAGAATCGGTTCTGTTTGAATCTGTTGGAATATCAGAAATTTCAGTTCGGTCTACAATTCTGTTCAGATGCCAGTTAAGCTCCAGAAATGGAAGCGAAATTTAAGATTCTGCCTCCAACTGCAGTAAACCTCCCCTCATCCAGTACAATAGGGATCAATACAACACCAGTCTGTTGGGGGCAGCAGTAGGGCTACTGATTGAGATGCCGGCAACCAGAGTTTGGTAACAAACGCAGGCTACTGGTGGCCAGATGGGGGAGGAAGATTGAGCATCCTAGAGGATGTTCGCTTCCTCCAGGGAGGGAGGGCTGTAGCTGCCACTACTATATTACCACCCAGGTAACCACAGGGGGTAGTGCAGTGTCAGCACAAGTGGGAAGGGGGTTGTCAGCTGGGGTTCATGTGAGGCCTGCTCTGCGTAAGTCCACATGGACCTCCCAGCATGCCAACATCCCAGGGGCCTGGAAAACAGAAACCAGAAAAAGGCAACCTGTCTCACATCAGGATGAGGCCAGGCCCTCTCAGGTTCTGAATCCAGCCACCATCCACCAGGCCCAACTCAGGTTCTGAATCCAGCCACCATCCACCAGGCCTGCTCAGGTTCTGAATCCAGCAACCATCCACCAGGCCTGATCGGCCTCTGAATTCAGCCACCATCCACTATGCCTGCTTGGTCTCTGAATCCAGCCACCATCCACCAGGCCCACTCAGGCTCTGAATCCAGACACCACCCACCAGGCCCACTCAGGCTCTAAATCCCATCACTATCCACCAGTCACACTCTGGCTTTGCATTCAGCCACCATCCATCAGGTGCACCTCGGATCTGAATTCTGCCATCATCCACTGTAGCTGAACCAAAACCACACACTGGTTTCCACAGCACTCACAGAAATAAAAGGGGACATGGACAAGGTGTGGCACACGTCCACCAAAGGCAAAATGCACTTGTTGTCCAGTCCATCCAGAGATGTAATAGATCCAAAACTGCAATTTAGGCCACAGAAGATAGTTCAAAATAGATTCAGCTTTTATTGCTTCTAGAATTCCACGTACTGGGAACCATTACCCAGCAGCCTAGGCGCTCCGCTCCACTCAGCTTCGCTAAGCTGATTGGTGCGAAGCGCCAAGGCTGCTGAGTAATGGTTCCCAGTATCTGGAATTCGTAAGCAATAAAAGCTGAATCTATTTTGAACTATCTTCTGTGGTCTAAATTGCATTATTGGATCTAGTACACCTCTGGATGGGCTGGACAACAAGAGCATACTGTCGCAGAACCCCAGGAACTCCTCCCTTTATTCAACAAATGGCATTAGGTGAATCCGAGTACTATTTATGGGGGTTGGGGGGTATTATGGAAAGGTAACTGACTCATTTCACACTCATGCACAGACATGCACACGTACACACACACACACACACACACACGCAGTCTTACTGTCATCATAGATCAGTGTATGTCAGTTTTATTTCACCCTGCCCCTGAAACTCTCTTCCTGCTCTTCCACAAGCATGCCTGCTGTACTCAGTGGCTGGATGCATGCGCACCCCCTGGAGTTTTATTTAGATATTTATTTATTTAAGATTTGTTGACTAGGAGAGGCACACTGAGCCAAGGCTTGTTTCCAGCTGCGAGGGGGGGAAGTGCGCCGTTACAAGATGGTAAGACATAAAGAAACAAAAAGTGAACAAATACAAAGTACAACACAAAATAAAGTGACAAGTGAAATATACAATACAGAGTGTGAGACTGCACAAGGTATAACATTTACAAGCTTGCAAGCATTTACAATAGCATTTACAGTAGCGACTGTACTAGCAATACAATGGATAACATGGCAGAGGAGACAAAACTACAGCAGATATTATACAGCAGTGCAGCTTGCGCTGAGTCAAGCACAGGAATAAGTCATTCAGTCAGTTAAAACGGAACCAATACTGGGTTTTCATCCCAAATTATACAGTTTAGGTCATTAACCATTGTGGAGTTTGCCAGAGACTTGTAAACCCTCCATGTTCTCATAATGAATTCCCAGCGATATAAGAGACAATTCATGAGCTGTGAGGTACAGATCAGTACTTATTGTCAACTGACCCCGCAAATAAAACCCCTGGGGTGAAGAGTCACACAGACTGGAAATCATTAAGAATTTAAAACTGGAAGCACAACCGAAAATTGCAGATTCGTTAGCAATTGAACGAAATGTATTCAGATTAATTGAATTGCACTGCACTGGAGTGTGAGGTTTTATTTCTCCACTGGGAGTATATGTTTCTTTAAACATGTCAAGTGAAGTAAGTATTACTTTAGAACTTTTGCATCTGCCTGTGGCACTAATGGCTGACGTTGGATAAACAAATTGATGGAGACTACCTGGGCCGCTAATGCTGTAAAACTGTCAGAATTACCATTCTACCTTTAAATCGGATCCCAGATGCCAGGGCTTAGATAAAGCAATACATTCCTTTTCCATGGAATTTGTCAACAGATGGGGCCTTGGGGGTTAGGGTCTGAACCACAAGCAAAGATACACAACAACCCCCAAAAGGCTTTTATCTGGCAGTGTGACAAAGCAGTGGGAAAGGCTAGCAGGATGCTGGGGTGCTTTGAGAGAGGGATTTCTGGCAGGAGGAGGGAGGTGGTGCTGCCGTTGTACTGCTTACTGGCAAGGCCCCACCTGGAGTACTGTGTCCAGTTCTGGAGGCCGCACCTCCACAAGGACATTGAAAGGGTGGAAGTTGTACAGAGGAGGGCAACCAAAATGGTGAGGGGGTTGCACGAGAAGCCATAGAAAGAAAGGCTGCAGGAACTCAACATGTACTCCCTGAAAAAGAGAAGAGTGAGAGGAGACATGACTGAAACCTCCAGGTACTCAAAGGAGTGAACAAGGTGCAAGTGGAGGGTCTATTTCAGAGAAAGGAAGGCACTAGAACAAAGGAGCATACAAGGAAGCTAAGGGGGAAGTTTAAGAGAGATGTGTGGAAATATTTATTCATGAAAAGGGTGGCAGATGACTGGAACAGCCTGCCAGAGGAAGCAGTAGGGGCAAAGACTATGAGGAGCTTCAAGCATGTGTGGGGTAGGCACAGGGACATATTAAATAGAGGAACCGGGGGGGGAAGGTGGCACTTTTGATCAGTTAAGATTAGTGGTGATGGAATAGGCAGGAACGAGGGGCAGATTGGATGGGCCCAAATGTCCTTTTTTGCTGAACAAAATCTATGTTTCAATGGGTTTAAATACAGTTTTGTAGCCATTAGCCAGCAGGTCAGTTTTTTGAAAAGCCAGAAGCTTTGGCAAGGGCCCTGGATACTTTAGCGTGCTCCAGCACCCCCCGGAATGGAAGTCTCTATATTAGAATCTGGAACCTTTTGTCAATTCTGCCAAAATTTGTGATTTTTTTTTTCTCTGTTACAGAGACTTGCAGAAGGATGTTCATACTGGTTGCCCATCTTGGTTGCAGCTTGTTTTTGGAAGTACTGAACATGAGCCTCCTGTCCCAGCCCAGGTTAGATGAGCCAATGGGAATGTTGACTTGGTGAAGGAGCTGGGTATGATGGGCATGACCACTGTCTGTCTAATGATGTTCACCATACTAGAGAATGTCACACAGAATAACTGACTCAGGTGCAATGGAAGACAACTCAGAAACCTTGAGCCAACTGACTCGATCTTGTCCTCGGTGAGGGGGCTTTGCTAGCGGGGTCTCAAACACTGATACTGTGATAAGACCCTTCTTGCAAAGTTTGGTCCTTGTGGTCACCTGAGCCAGTATCACCTTGATTAATCATGCAAAGGACGCTGTCATCTTGTCACTAAGGGAACAACAGCATTAGCCGGAGCCATGTCTGAGCTCACCCCTGTGTACAGAAGATTATTCACTAGTATGAATGGGATTTAGGAGGCTGACAAAGGGGCCCAGTGACTGCAAACTCTGGTAGACCTACAAGTTGGTTGTTTTTGACCCAGAACTGCCCAGAACATTTTGTTTTCAGTAGGGAATGTTCAAGATCACACAGTGAATGAGTGGCTCTAGTTTTAACATGGGTCTCTAATTGCTGAACCATGGTACCTCACTGACTTTAGCCCTCCCCCATCCTGAAATCTATATCCTTGAACACATTTATCCACAAACACCCCATTATGGTCACAAAGCATTTGGTGAATATCATCAGTGCTGATGCAACTCTAGAGGCAGCATTCTTTACTAGGAATGATCGTCCCCCTCATACAAGCTCTAGTACAGTAACACCAGCGAAGCTTGTGCACCTTGATGTGTTCGTACATGTCCTGCATATTGAAAGCGCTCAGCTCATGCCTTTGATTTAGTGCTGACAGGGGCCACCCCCATGGAAATCAATTCGTTTTTTTTCCCTTTGACGTATTCATTTAATCCTCTGAGATCTAAGATGTGCTCACAACCTCTGATCTTTTGGGGAACTAGGAAGTCTCTAGAGTAAAGCTGTGCTCCTCTTGTACCAAGAGCAACTGACTTTGTTACCTTTTCGCTAACGTGGGACACAGCTGCTCTTTGCAGCAGCTCTTGGATCTGGACAGGCTGTTTCCACTCTTTCTCTCTCTTTATCCCTTCTCCTCCTGAATTTGTCCCCACTTTCCCATCTCCCACCAGGATGACAGGGCCACCACTAGGACACCCTTCCTCCCAGGCCCTTCCTTTCTAATCTCTCTGGACGTTGTAGCCTGACTGGGTAAGTGCACTCATTTCTTGTTTTGCTGCATCTGATTCTATGAGGGGCTATTCTTCTGTTTAGTGCACCGGACCCCACTACTCTGAGCATATGGCACCTCTGTTGTTTTGTGTTCCATCAAGTCCATCCCTTGCCATCCAGTTAGCTGCAACATTTAATAAATATGAAAAAAAAAAACAACTAGAAACCCCAGTGACTGCTCCCATCCTCAGTGGATGAAATGCTGTAACCAAGGTTGTCATTCTCTATGAGTAACTGAGCCTGTGGCAGTTTAAACATTCAACACAACTTACAGCACTTGAACTTGTACTTTGATATGTGCTTTTTGCATCATGCTTTTTAGGCCCCTGTCTCCCCACCAGCCCCTTACCTGGCCAACCCCATCACCCACCATGCCCATGTCTTCTCTAGCGCCTGAATTCCCCATGGATTATCTGCTTCCTCTGTGGTAGGGCCAGGAAAGAGATGGCCATTCATCCTCCCCTACCCCTGGACTCCTACTTCATATGGGAGCTAGGGCTGTGGTCGGTGGTGTGGGGGCTGCAGCATTCTGGGAGGCATTATTCTGCTGATGAGGTGCGTTTTTCTGCCCATCCATCTCCCTGATGTTGGGCCTTGCCTCCATCAGACCTCGCACACAACTAGCATACCCCTGCAGAAAATACAAGCTCACGGAACTACTGCAGGGGTCGCTAGTGTGGTGGGACCCCATGCCATCCCTCCCCCTGGCTAGGAGTGTCACCATTCAGCAGCACCTTCTCATCTCAGGGCCACCCAGCCAGCTTCCCGAGTTCGGTCCCGAACTCGGGTCGCCAGCATGGGAGTGCACAGCACATCCCACTGGGCCATCGACTGGCTGGTGTTTCTGTATTCTGACTGATTTTAGCTGGTCCTTTAATTTATAGTTATAACTATTCCACAGTTGGTTTCCATATTTCCATTTACTGGACTGTAACACTTTGTCCTTTATATTAAAGAGGCCCTTGTCGT
The DNA here is from genome assembly GCA_016271365.2 of Neoceratodus forsteri. NCBI lineage: Eukaryota > Metazoa > Chordata > Ceratodontiformes > Ceratodontidae > Neoceratodus > Neoceratodus forsteri. The sequence goes on from JADMNL010000029.1 coordinate 88,617,655, forward strand.
CTAAGTGGGCAACACCTTGAAAAGAACATAATTCTGAGATTTATTTCAGCTTGTAGTTCAGGTTTTCATTTCCAGTCTTCTGGTTGGGTGAGAAGGACCATGGGACAGGAAGTTGAGGGTGTTACAGTTATGTCTGCAGTCGACTGGCGACTGCACCTTTACAATGGTGACCCCCCGGCCCGATGGAAGTTGAAATCTGTCTCTTGCTCAAGTAACTTCTTTAAAGCTAACATTAAAAAGTATCTCTTAGGCCAGGCTGGTAGTGCTGCAGTTGTGCTACTGCTTGCTACACCAATAAATAGGGTACAGAAATGGACTTGGGCTAGCAAGGAGGAAGGATCGAGTGTCTGTCCTAAAGACAGCGCTCCTCCCTCGGGGGGGAGGGAGTGTGTCCCACTGTTTGACTTCCCCCTGATGGAGGCCAGGTGGCAGAGTAGTGGGAACACATAGAAGTAGAGACGAGCAGCTGCTGGATGCCATGCCATGCCTGCGTACTGCCAAATGCCTGCATTCTCATCATTGCACACCTGCATACATGTCATTGCACAGTACCCCTGTGTACATGGTCATTGCATGCCGGCACACACATCACTGCACCCCTGCATACACATTACTCCACTCCTGTGTATGTCATTGCACACCTGTGTACATGTCATTGCACACCTGCATACATATCATTCCACACCTGCATACATATCATTGCACACCTGCATACATATCATTGCACACCTGAATACACACCCTTGCATACCTGCATACATGTCATTGCATGCCTGCGCACATATCATTCATTGCACACCTTAATACGCATCTTTACACACCTTAATACACATCTTTGCACACCTGCATACACATCTTTGCACACCTGTGTACAGGTCATTGTACACCTACCTACACATCTTTGCATACCTGTGTACGTGTCATTGCATGCATGCATACACATCATTGCACGCCTGCGTACACCCCACTGCATGCCTGCAGACAAGTTATTAAACACCCTCACAGAGAAAACTGGGACCTGAAGGAAAAAGTCTTGGTCCTCCTTGTGCTGGCACCACTCACCGGCCCAAACGTAACCAACATGGCAGGCCACCCACCACTATCGTGGTCCTGGGTAAGTGGTAGATACTCAGTAAGCCCATAAGAAGGTGAATGATAGGGCTGGGGGAGTGTGGTCAGGCAAGCCAGGGAATCAAGTAATAGCTGAATTTTAAAATGAGTATCTTTGTAATCAGGCCTTTCAAGGTTCCTAATGTGCTGTGCAATATATTCTTGCCCAGGTTTTTGTTTTTGAAATAGAACGTTCTATTCTAAATTACTGCCTATCTTATAGCCTCTCAGTTGCAGACACCCCTTCCTATGTTTGAGTACTGTGAATGCATAGAAACATAGAAACATAGAAGGTGACAGCAGATAAGGACCTTTTGGCCCACCTAGTCTGCTCCTTTTCCCTACCTGATGCAATACCACAGACCTTAGTTGACCTGCGGCTTATCCTCTTTTTCCCTTGTGAGAGTACTCAAATCTATCTCATGCTTTCTTGTGTTTCACTACTGTTTTTGCCCCCACCACCTCCACAGGGAGGCTGTTCCAAACATCCACTACTTTTTCTGCGAAAAAGTACTTCCTCACGTTGCCCCTGAACCTATCCCCCTTAAGCTTCATATCATGCCCCTTTGTTCTTGTACACCTTCTCTGAAAGATGCTACCCTCCTGTACCTTGTTTATACCCGAGGTACCTGAATGTCTCTATCATTCATTTGCAGTTGTATTTCAAATATGTGTGCACTCACACTGACATTTTGTTTTCTGCATTTTGCCTGTTTTGGTACATTGTTAAGAAGCGCTCTGAGCTGGAAAGGGTGCTCTATAAGAAATAAACTACTACTATGACAGGCTAAACTGGAATAGACGGAAAAGCTGGTTTCCAGGCAACTCTTGTTCTGGTGACACCATGTCAACCTGACCCACACGAGGATGTGCATACCCATGATGCTTTGCACTGGGTTTGAGGCCACGTGTGGTTTGGAGAGACAATCAGAACCATATGGATACTTGTGTTCTCCCTACATCCTTTATAGATCATACACACTGCTGTCATTGCAATCTTTATGGATCCTACACTCTGCTCTCCTTACATCCCTTATGGATCTTACACACTGCTCTCCCTGCATTCTTTATGGATCCTACACACTGCTCTTCCTGCATCCTTTATGGCTCCTACACACTGCTCTCCCTGCATCCTTTATGGATCCTACACACTGCTGTCCTTGCATCCTTTATGGATCCTATACACTGCTCTCCTTACATCCCTTATGGATCCTACACACTGCTGTCATTGCAGTCTTTATGGATCCTACATGCTGCTCTCCTTACATCCTTTATGGATCCTACACACTGATCTCCCTACATCCTTTATGGATCCTACACATTGCTCTTCCAGCACCCTTTATGGATCCTACACATTACTCTCCTAGCACCCTTTATAGATCCTACACACTGCTCTCCCTATATCCTTGATGGATCCTACACACTGCTCTCTCTCCATTCTTTATGGATCCTACACACTGATCTGCCTACATCCTTTATGGATCCTATACACTGCTGTCCTTGCATCCTTTATGGATCCTACACACTGATCTCCTTACATCCTTTATGGATCCTATACACTGCTCTTCTTGCATGCTTTATGGATCCTACACTGATCTCCCTACATCCTTTATGAATCCTACACACTGATCTCCCTACATCCTTAATGGATCCTACATACTGCTTTCATTACATCCTTTATAGATCCTACACACCACTGTTATTGGATCCTTAATGGCTCCTATACACTGTTCTCCTTACATCCTTTATGGATCCTACACACTGACCAGCTTACATCTCAAGTCTATAGTCTAATCCAGGAGTGTCCATGATGTGTACACAGGAGACTATAGTCAAGGAGAACCTATCGGACTACCTAGAGAGAAATGTGCTCCAGGCTAATAAACAGCATGGGTTTGTGGTAGGGAGGTCTTGTCAGATCAACCATATAGTATTCTTTGACTAGGAGACTAAGGCAGTTAATAAGAGATAAGCAGTGGATTACTCTACTTCCACTTCAGCAAGGCATTCAACGTGGTGCCACATAGAAGGCTGCTGAAGAAGTTAGAAGATCTAGGTGGAATGAATGACCTAGTTAGATGGGTAGGTAATTTGTTAGAAGGAAGACAGCCGAGTGTGATGGTAAATTGAGTCAAGTGGGGGAAGAGGGAAGTCATGAGTGGGGTGCCACAGGAGTCAGTCCAGGGTCCAGTCCTTTCCCTACCACCTAGCCAACAGATTCTAGCATGATAAGTGGAAGGGAGCACAATCTAGACAGGACCCCTTAACAGGTTGTGCCCCCAATGCTCCATCCTGGGTCCGCTGTTGTTCTTCTATTTATAAATGACCTGCCCAGAAACTGTGGAAGTGCTGGGGTGCTATTATACACTGATGATGACAAATCAGCAGTCTATTAAACTCTGATCTTCATGAGCTAGAATACTGGTTTGCAACTGATAAACTGGTTTCAAATGCCAAGAAGACAACAGCTGTACTGATTGGCCCCAAGCATCTAGACACTTCCAGACTTAAGGAATTTATGACATGTACCACAACTTTTGTGGTCTATATATTGTAGTGTGACTGCAATTGCTACTGTATAGGTAAAACAGCAAGAATGCTAAAAGAAAGCGTATAAGCGCATGTATATTCAATAGCGAATAAACGTATTTATACATCTGTAGGCAGACATTTTATGCAAATAAACAATTCAGATGTGAGCTCTTTGAGATTTATGGGGCTGGAATGTGTAAAACAACCCACAAGAGGGAGAGATGGACAGAACCTGTTACTAGAAAGAGAAAGTTACTGGATTTTTTACTTTAGTTACAGTGAAGCCTAAAGGGCTTAATAATAGCTGGGACCTTAAACCTTATTTAAAATCTAAGAAGTATTAAAATGACAGTTTGGATTTAATACTGGTGGAGTATCCCTAATCAACACCCCCATTTCTTCCCTTCCTCCTCTCCCCCCAATTACCCCACTTTGAATCTACATCCATGAAACAGAATGTACTTATTATAGTCTGTTTAAAACTATTTTAAAAAGTATTGATATTATTTTGATTAACCTTTTTTCTCTCTTCTTTTATTATTTATTCATTTATTTATTGAAGGAATCAGAATTACAACATTTGAGTCAAGGACTCCTTTGCAAAGGCTCCACTTTTTATCTTTGAAGGTTGCCTTGAAGTGACAATTGCCCACCTTTCAGAGAGATGGCTATCTCTGATAGACGGATTAGAGGGGTAATCAGTACAGTCTAATTCTCCCCTTTATCCTTACTGCCTCTTACTGAAATTTACTTTCTCTACTTAAGTATTTACATATATGATCTATACATGCATTGATCCCAGAAAATTCATTGCTTAGGTGATCGCACTGTAAACAAAACTAATGGTTGGAACAGAATTTAACTTCTGTTTGCACCATAACTTGCTGTGAGTAAAGTAATCAGAAAGCAGAATAAGAAGCAAAGAATAGACAGTGATGTGTTTTTTATGATTTTTGTTATTGATTTTATTTAATTTCAAAACTTACAAAAATGTATAAGGAAATTTAATGAAGCAGTTGCTATTTAAGAAACAGCTAAAGGGCTCAGAAAAATAGATGCTGTGATGTCACTGCACTTTATTATTTAAATCACATGTGTGTAAGACAAACCACGCCCCCTGAGGAAAGCTAGTAGCTGAAGTGCTGGGGCAGTGTGAAGAGGTGATATTTAAACTGTTTCCATGTGGAAAATAAATTTATGAAAACTTTAAACATCTAGTTCGCATTTGTCCTTGACACTAAGTGGTGAAGTGTGCGTCAGAACTTTGAAATCTTGGGTGTTTATGGGACAGATACCTGTTTTCTGTGTGTACCACTCCATCTCTAGGCGCAGGTAAAAACCTTTTGGAACTGACTTCCAGACAGCATCTGCTTCCAATTGCTACCTCCACAGGTGACCCAACTGAGGTGGTAGCCCAACTGAGGTGGTAGCCACTGTAAAATATCTTGCTGAGTATGTTGACCAGGATGTCACATTCAACCTCCATGTTGACCATATCTGCACACCGCTACACTGGAAAATTGGGCTATTGAATGGCTATTTTGCTAAGGATTCCCAGCTCGCCATTGCCACAAGTAAATTACTACCAGTCCTACTATATGGTGCTCCAATCCTGCAATCCCTAAGGTGAACAGACTTAGATAGGTTAATTGTTCTCTACAACAGAATTAATTGGTTTGCTGTTTGTGTACTCTCACGGACGCACCACTGTGATGTCCCCTACTTCTTGAACTGGCCCTTATTTGAAGGGAGATTCAACTATCCCCACCTCTGCCTTGCATTCAAGTTTGTTAAAGGTGCTAAACCACTCAGCCTCAGGGATGTTTTGGCTATAAATAAACCCAAGAGGATGCTCCATTCCTCCTCCAGCACCCTGCTTGTTACTCCGAGTGCAAGGTCTAGTGCGGGTTGGAGATCTTTCACCAGCTCAGCCCCCTCCCAATGGAATGCCCTCCTGGCCTCTCTTAGTAACTGTTCCTCCCTAAGTGATTTTAAAAAATGATTTAAATCTGTCCTCCTGGAGTGATGTGTCTGCACCTGTAACCATTGAACAAGGCACACCTGTTCTGTAATTCGGCAGTCCACTTAATTATTGCTGCTCAACTAACTGTCCATGCAGACCTATGCTCTTAAACACTAAGGCATGTTGCACACCCCCAGAAGTATCCTGTTAAATCTTGATGACCCTAAGTTCTTAACTGTTGTCTACTGTCAATAATATCTACTTATTGTATCCTAAAATGTTTTACCACGATGTACTTCTAAATGCATCCTGTACTGCTTTATGCTCTTAACTGTTGTCTGTTGTCAATACTACTTGTTTACTGTATCCTATCATTTTTATCATGATGTTTACCTCTAAATGTATCCTGTACTGATGTATCCTATGTGTAATCAATTCCAGGTCGCCCTGAAAGAGGGACTTTTAGTCTGAGTGGGCTCACCCAGTTACCAAAATTCAATAAATAAATAAATAAATGAGTGGGTGCCACAGGAGTCAGTCCATGGTCCAGTCCTTTTCAATCAGTTCATATGACACAAAGCTCTGCAGCAGAGTGGACAGTGTAGAGGGGATAAGGGAGTTGCAGAGGGACCTGCATATGTTAAAGAGCTGGTCCAAAGTCTGGTAGCTGAAATTCAGTGTCAGAAAGTGAAAGATGAAGCACACAGGGTACAAGAATGCCAGGATGGATTATTGGATGGGAGGAGTTACGCTGGCACTACTTCTAAGGAAAGGGACCTGGGAGTCGTCATAAACAACTTACTCAAACAATCCAGCCAATGGAACAAGGCCTTCAGCAAGGCAAGCAGGATGTTGGTGTGTATTGGGAGGGATTTGGATAGCAGGAGGAAGGAAGTAATGATGCTACTCCTCTAGAGGTCAGTGGTGAGGCCCCATCTGGAATGCTGTGCCCAGTTCTGAAGCCCCCATCTAAGAAAAGACAACAGACAGCATAAAAATGGTACAGTGTAGGGTAACCAAAATGATTCAGGACCAACAGGACAAATCCTATGAGGATTGGCTTAGGAAACTGGACATGTACTCACTAAAGGCCAGAGGGGAGAGGGGCGATATGATAGAGGCTATCAAGTTCCTTAAAGGGACGAAAAGGGCAAATTGAGAGGAACCGTTCAGCAGGAACAGCAAGCCAAAAATACAGCGATGTGAGTGAAACTTGGTGGGATGGGAGGTTCAGGAGGGAAGTGAGAAAGTATTATTTTACAGAGAGAGGGGTTGAACCCTGCAACAGCTGGCTGGCTGAGGTGGTAGGTGTACAAATTATTAATGGTTTCAAGCACGACTAGGACAGAGTTAAGAGTTTAATAGTTATTCAGGGTGGTAGCGGTAAGGCGTAGGGCAAGGAAGGGCAAAAAAAAACATTCAGACTGCAGGTCTTGGGGGTAGGATAGGGTATAACAGGGCTCACTAGATGGACCGATGGTCTTTCTCTGCCAACACTGTCTTTAAGTATCTCTGAATTCCAGTACATTCAGAACCTACTGGCAGCCTAAAGGTTAAGTCTGGAGCTTACGCACAGTCTCGGATTGTTTGATACATTATTTGCTGGGATGGCCCATCATCACAACAGTAGGGCTACAGCTCACAATGCCAGTGACCCAGATTCAGGAATGAACTTGGGTCATCAAGGGACCAGCTGGTGGAGGAGTACTGCACACCCGGGGGAGGATGCTCGCCTTTGAGGAGGGAGGATCACTGACTTCACTTCAGTGCTGCCACCTGGGTGGTAGTGTAGGGTTAGGCAAAGTGGAAGAGAGGACGTCAGTTGGATGCATGGCTGGTGCACCAGCATGCACGCTGATGCACTGCATTCATAATGCACTGATGTTCTGGGACTAAAAAACAAAGCAAACAGCCCCAGCTCCTGTAACGCTAGATCCCGGTATATATTTGGGCTCTGCACCACCACCCGAAATGCAGCCTGACAATCCTATTGACTCTGGGCAAATCCCCCCCCCCCATCTCGTCCCTGCCTGGGTGGGGATACACCCAAGGATCCATGCAGGCCAGTGTTCAGGGAGGTGAACAGGGGATTGGGTGTACCTTTGGTGTGCTTGTGGGAAACGTGCTGGGGACCTGAACAGGGCATAAACAGAAAGTAACAAAAAATTGTTTGCTGTTTTACACTCTACTCTAATCCACTCTTAGGCACCCAAAAACCTCATTAATCCATTCTTAGGCACTCACAGTCTGCATTAATCCATTCTCACGCACCCACACTCTGCATAATCCACTCTCAGCCACCCACAAAACTCACTAATCCATTCTCAGGCACTCACTGTCTGCACTAATCCAGTCTCATGTGCCCAAACTCTCCACTAATCCAATCTCAGGCACCTATAATTATATCTGCATTAATCCATTCTCATGTGCCCACAGTCTACACTAATCCATTCTCTGGCACCCACAGTCTGCACTAATCCATTCTCATGTGCCCACAGTCTACACTAATCCATTCTCTGGCACCCACAGTCTGCACTAATCCATTCTCATGGGCCCACACTGCATGAATTCATTCTCATGCACCCACAGTCCACACTGATCCACTCTCAGTTGCCCACAGTCTGCACTAATCAATTCTCTGGCACCCACAGTCTGCACTAATCCATTCACATGTGACCATAGTCTGCACTAATCCACTCTCAGGCATCCGGTCTGCAATAATCCATTCTCAAGTGCCCACAGTGTACACTATTCTATTCTCAGGCACCCACAGTCTGCACTAATCTATTCTCAGGCACTCACAGTCTACTCTATTCGATTTTCAGGCACCCACAGTATACACTAATCTATTCTCAGGCACCCAAAGTCTGCACTAATCTATTCTCAGGCACCCATAGTCTGCACTAATCTATTCTCAGACACCCACAATCTGCACTAATCTATTCCCAGGCACCCACATTCTGCACTAATCTATTCCCAGGCACCCACATTCTGCACTAATCTATTCTCAGGCACCCACAGTCTGCTCTAACCCATTCTCAGGTGCCCACAGTTTGTATTAATCTGAAGGAGGCAGTATAGCGTAGTGGTTTAAGGCTCTGAGCTGCAAACCTGGAGACCTGGGTTTGAATCCCACAGCCCCCACTTGCATACTGTGTGACCCTGAGCAAGTCACTTAACTTCCTTGTGCTCCCAGATCGCACCTGGAAACAATTTTCAGTTTAGTGTCTCTCCTGGTTAAAAAAAAAATTCTCAAGCATTCACACTCTCCACTAATCTATTCTCAGGCACCCACAGTCTGCACTAATCCATTCTCAGTCACCCACTTTCTGCACTAATCCATTCTCAGGCACCCACAATCTGCACTAATCCATTCTCAGGCACCCACAGTCAGCACTAATCTATTCTCAGGCATCGACAGTCTACACTAATCTATTCTCAGGCATTCACAATTGTGCACTAATCTATTCTCAGGAATTCATAATCTGCACTAATCCATTCTCAGGCACTCACAGTCTGCACTAATCCATTCTCAAACATTTACAATCTGCACTAATCCATTCTCAGTCACCCACAGTCTGCACTAATCCATTCTCAGTCACCCACAGTCTGCACTAATCCATTCTCAGGTACCCACAATCTGCACTAATCTATTCTCAGGCACCCACAATCTGCACTAATCCATTCTCGGGCACCCACAGTCTGCACTAATCTATTCTCAGGCGTCGACAGTCTACACTAATCTATTCTCAGGCATTCACAATTGTGCACTAATCTATTCTCAGGCATTCATAATCGGCACTAATCCAGTCTCAGGCACTCACAGTCTGCACTAATCCATTCTCAGGCACCCACAATCTGCACTAATCTATTCTCAGGCATCCTTAGTCTGTAGTAATCCATTCTCAGGTGTCCACATGCCTAACGTCAGGTTCCCTCAGTTGTAGTTGTGACAGTCAGTATCTTGTGCAAACAACCACTGACAATATTCAGACCACCACTTTGCACTTGCCTACCTTCTTGCATTTTGCCAGTTTATCGTTGGAGTCCGCAACCAAAGCGGCTTGTGGGAATCACACATACACAGGGCACTGTTTCAGTACAATGCCACCTGTGGACTCTTGCATCCAGACAATTACTGCATGTATATTTAATCATTTAAAAACAGTGGCATCAAGCAACAGCAAGCATTACAACTATTTGTGACCGAGAACATCGTGACAGTAGTATCAGGATATCTGCAGTCATGATAGACCATGACGCTTGGTGTTAGTTGCAACTGAGGACATCATGACAGTAGCATATCAGGATATGTTCAGTCATAATGGAACCTGATGCTGTGTGCTACTGTAGTAATCAGTGTTGTGTCTGACTGAAGGTCCAGTGGTCCCCTTCCTTCCCGTGCCCCAACACTTCAGGAGTCCCTGTGATGCTGCCCTGACTATCCACTTCAGTAAACAAGTTTTTGTAAATTTATACTTTATTCTCCCAGCTCCAGGACAGCTCTCATCAGCAGCCTTTGCTCAGCCCAGTAGCCTGGCTTCTCCAGCACTTATATGTCCTTTAATTCTCCTTAGCTTACCCACCATCAGCAACTACAACTGAGGCTATGGTCAGAAGAGCAGCTGGTCCATCTTCACACAGCATTCTCCAAGGTCAAAGAATGGCTAGTCACCTGAGCTCAGGCCCTAGCATGCCCCTTCATCCAGCTGTCCTGCAATGTTCTTAGCTGTTCTTGTTCCTCCTAACCCACAGGGAAGCCATATACAAGGAGCATCAAGCATGTGCGTGCACATTGACATATGTCCCTGTATGACACTTGGCCAACAACTACCCCACCCCCTAAAGTGTTCCCTGCTGGACAGCTACCTGTGGTCACCCCATGGCAGTGTGTTAGTTGGGACCGCAACCCTCCCTTCCCGAGGAAGGAGAGTGACTTGTTGGAAACTCAATGCTTTCTCCCCACCAATCTTCCGACAACTTGTTCTCATTCCCAAGCCTGGGTAGTTGGCATTGTGAGTGGTAGCACAGCCACTGCACCAATGGGACAAGTCTTCAGTAAAACTTTTACAATCGTACGTTGTTTAATTATTTAAATTTATTAGCAAACACCTTTGTTAAAGTCCTCTTGTCATTCCCAGCATTTGCAGTACATTGCATCTTTTTTTTGGTTTAATGAAAATCTCTATAAAAAGGCATCCTGCCAGTGCAGCAGTAACGCTATCACTTGTGACACCGACAACCCGGGATCAGATGCGTACTTGGGGTGTCAGAGGGTCGGCTAGGGGAGGAGGATTGAGTGTCTGTGGGACTGCTCTCCTCCTCCAGGGTTGAGGGGACATGGAACCCGGCATATGTCTGTCCCCTAGCTGAGGCTAGGAGGAGGGCAGTCCAGGGCCACCAGAAGTGGAGGGAGGTGTGGCAGCTATCAATCCACATCATTCAGAAGTGTGTGACATGTGTCATAATGGCACTGCATGTCTGTACCTCCTCAGGGAGAACAGAGGAAACTCCTGGCCGGCAAGATGACACTGGTCACCTGCAGAGCCCTAAGGCCTCACACTCAGCTATACGGGCCCTGCCCAGCTAAACCAGATCCTGTTCGATGGCAGGAGTTGGGGAGGCAAGCCTGGGGGCCAGACACAGGTAGATAAGTCCTGGAGGAGGCCGTGGTGTTGGGGCTGGGGTGACCAGTGGAAGGGGGCTGGACAGAAGGGGATGAAAGAGATTAACAAAATAACAAAAAGAAGATCTCTATAAAAATCTTTCATCAGGAATTGCTAGCTATAATGCACTTATTATGACACCTGAGACCAAGACACAGCTAAATATGGACTTTAAGATGGCGAATATATTATGCCCAGTCACAATAGACAGATCAAATTGTCACATTTCAGAGCAAATAAGAAGAGTTCTTTTTCACGCAGAGGGTGGCAGGGGTGTGGAATAGCTTCCCATGACATGTAGTTGACAGTCCGGTCAAACAAAAAGGTTTAAAAGATATAGAGATTGAATGATACTAGAGGGTAAAAAAACGGAACTTCTACCAGTGAATAGTGAGAGGAAGTTCTGTTGTGCTGCATGGCCTTTCACTGCTCACAGAACCTCAGGAGAACCCTTAGTACAGACAGCTAAAAGCAGATCTTCATGTGGCTGCTGCCTTATCAGCTGGAATATCCATTCTGAGAGGTGGAAGGTACAGCCGGTGCACAACACTGCCGACAACAGACATGATGGGAACAGGAATAGGGAGGTAGGACCTACTGGGCAGCCAGGGGAAGGGATTTAGCAACTGGAATGGTTTTGAGACCACCTGACTACCAGCAAAAAGATAAGCAACTGGAGTAGTGTTGGGACCACTGGACCACCAGAAAAGACTGATGAGGGATAGGAAAATTCAAGGAAATGTTAGCCAAGAAACAAGGAACGGGGCAGGAGGGCATCCATGGCAGTAGTATCAAGTGGCCAGGGCACAGTCCATTGCATGGAACCATGCATCTGGTACCATACTATGGACTGACCCCCTGTGGCTGTTGCAATCCACCATGTTAGTGGTCACACCATCTCTGCGTGACCACTAACATCTTGAATAGTGATTTACACAATGAGACCATTCAGCACTGTTGCAGGTGGCCATCCACCTCCTGCAGACAGTGCCAGGCCTTTGTGTATAGTGGTTTTGATGGGTAGAGGTACATGGACCCTCCTTGCACCCCTCAGAGTCCAACACTAACCACTGCAACTGTGTGTTGGGCCCAGAGTGCTAACTATGACAACCAATTTTGTTTCAAAAATAGAGTACTTGTAAGACCAGTGAGGGACAGTTGGATGTTTTTCCTATAAACCTTTGCTCACAACCATACTTATCTTTCCAGATATATACTCTGTTTGCAGGGATATACACTGTTCAGGCTTAATGACCCCGTCTCCCGGTCCAGCACCCACCTACTCATCATCTACCCCTACGCTTCCCTTCCATGGCAGGGACTGCGGGGGAAGGGCCTTCCTCCCCCCAAGGCAGTGTGCTCTGCGTATCAGGAGCCAGTGATGATAGGCACTAGGACCCAGGAGAATCCTGGGGTCCAGTCTTTCATATAAACAGACATGGGATTTTCTCCCTTTTGGATTTCCTCCCAACTCTCCTTGACATGAGTGCAGCATTCTAGGTGACCTCACATGGACACAGCGTACCTCCCCTGACATGAGTGCGGCATTCTGGGTGGCCTCGCATGCACACATTGCACCTCCTCTGACATGAGCGCAGCATTCTGGGTGGTCTCGCAAGCACACAGTGCACCTCCCCTGACATGAGCGCAACATTCTGGGTGGCCTCACATGTACACAGTGCACCTACCCCAACGTGAGCACAGCATTCCGGGTGGCCTCGCATGCACACAGCACACCTCCCCCGCCATAAGCACAGCATTCTGGGTGGCCTCGCATGCACACAGCACACCTCCCCCGCCATAAGCACAGCATTCTGGGTGGCCTCGCATGCACCAGCACACTCCCGCCATGAGCACAGCATTCCGGGTGGCCTCGCATGCACCCAGCACACCTCCCCCGCCATGAGCACAGCATTCCGGGTGGCCTCGCATGCACCCAGCACACCTCCCCCGCCATAAGCACAGCATTCCGGGTGGCCTCGCATGCACCCAGCACACCTCCCCTGCCATAAGCACAGCATTCTGGGTGGCCTCGCATGCACCCAGCACACCTCCCCCGCCATGAGCACAGCATTCCGGGTGGCCTCGCATGCACACAGCACACCCCCCAAAAGCACAGCATTCCGGGTGGCCTCGCATGCACACAGCACACCTCCCCCGCCATGAGCACAGCATTCCGGGTGGCCTCGCATGCACACAGCACACCTCCCCGCCATAAGCACCAGCATTCGGGTGGCCTCGCATGCACAGCACACCTCCCCTGCCATAAGCACCAGCATTCGGGTGGCCTCGCATGCACACAGCACACCTCCCCCGCCATAAGCACAGCATTCCGGGTGGCCTCGCATGCACACAGCACACCTCCCCCGCCATAAGCACAGCATTCTGGGTGGCCTCGCATGCACACAGCACACCTCCCCCGCCATAAGCACAGCATTCTGGGTGGCCTCGCATGCACACAGCACACCTCCCCCGCCATAAGCACAGCATTCTGGGTGGCCTCGCATGCACACAGCACACCTCCCCCGCCATGAGCACAGCATTCTGGGTGGCCTCGCATGCACACAGCACACCTCCCCCGCCATAAGCACAGCATTCTGGGTGGCCTCGCATGCACACACACCTCCCGCCATGAGCACAGCATTCTGGGTGGCCTCGCATGCACAGCACACCTCCCCGCCATAAGCACAGCATTCTGGGTGGCCTCGCATGCACACAGCACACCTCCCCCGCCATAAGCACAGCATTCTGGGTGGCCTCGCATGCACACAGCACACCTCCCCCGCCATGAGCACAGCATTCTGGGTGGCCTCACATGCACACAGCACACCTCCCCCACCATAAGCACAGCATTCTGGGTGGCCTCGCATGCACACAGCATGTCCTTTCAGCAGGAGCAAGCTGCCTGGCCCAGTCGCAGGGATCACCGTGACGCTGGAGCTCACAGTCGACCCTTCCTGACTGCGGCACACTGCCATGTGACAGCTGCAGCAGCCTGACCTGCCTCCTGACATGGCGGCTCACATTCATTTCCCCCACCTCAGTCCCCACACAGCAGCATGAGGCGTTGCTGCTGCTGAGTCACTGGGATGGCTCTTGGATATTTTTTAAACAAAATAAAACTCTTGTTAATGTGAAATATTAACAAGATCAATATTTGGGATGGATCCAAAAAGCCAAGAAATATTAAAAAAAGAAAGTGAAAGCCAAAAAGATTGCATTCAGGCAATACAAAAAGACACAGGCAGAAGGGGATAGGGAGAAGTACCAGGAGAAACAAAGGGAGGCAGGGAAGTCAGTAAGGGAAGCCAAAGCTCAGACAGAAGAACACATTGCAAAATCAGTGGGTAAAGGGGACAAAACCTTTTACAGGTACATAAGTGAAAAAAGAAGGACAAAGGGAGGGATAGTAAGACTGAAGGGGGAGGATGGGAGCCGCGTGGAGGATGACAACAGTAAAGCTGACATATTGAACAGGTATTTCTGCTCAGTCTTTACTAAGGAAGAGGGGGGTAATGGGTCTGAAGGGTGTACAAGGGGTGAGAATGGTGCAGAAATGGACACAAGTCCCTTTACACGAGAAAGGGTCCTGAAGGAACTGGAAGTAATAAGAGCTGATAAAGCAATGGGGCCAGATGGGGTGCACCCCAGGGTCCTTAAAGAACTAAGAGAGGTGGTGGCTGAACCTCTGGCTATCCTGTTCAGCCAATCACTGGAAACAGAAGTACCCAAAGACTGGAGGACAGCAGATGTAGTCCCCTTATACAAAAGTGGGAACAAAGAGGAAGCAGGGAACTACAGACCAGTCAGCCTCACCTCGGTAGTGGGAAAGATCATGGAAGCACTACTGAAGGAGAGATTGGTGGAACATCTGGTTGTCAATGGACTACAGGACCCAAGGCAGCATGGTTTCTGAGGGAGGTCATGTCAGACCAACCTCATTGAATTTTTGACTGGGTGACTAGGGAGGTGGATCAGGGGCAGTGGACATGGCCTATCTGGACTTCAGCAAGGCCTTTGACACTGTGCCACATAGAAGACTATTACACAAACTGGGGAATATGGGTGTGGGCAGGACAGTAGTGTGGTGGGTAGGTAACTGGCTGGGTGGCAGGACACAGAGGGTGGTGGTAAATGGCTGTCACTCCACAGAGGAAGAGTGACCAGTGTGGTACCACAGGGATCAGTGCTGGGACCGGTCCTATTCAACATCTTCATCAGTGACATTGCACAGGATCTAGAAGGCAGAATTTCACTGTTCGCTGATGACACAAAGCTCTGTAACAGAGTAGACACACCAGAGGGTGTAGACAGAATGAGAAGGGACCTGCAAAACTTGAAGAATGGTCAAGGGTTTGGCAGTTGAAATTCAATGCAAAGAAATGCAAGATAATGCATATGGGGCACAAAACCCTGGCACAATATATCAGTTGGGGGTGAGGATATAGCATGCACCAAGCAGGAAAGGGATCTTGGGTTGTCATCTCTGATGACCTCAAGGTGAGAAACAGTGTGACAAGGCATCAGGTAAAGCAAATAGGATGCTGGGATGTATAGGCAGGGGCATCACCAGCAGGAAAAGGAGGTCATAATTCCGCTATACAAGACACTAGTGAGCCCCACCTGGAGTACAGTGTACAGTTCTGGAGACCATACCTACGTAAGGACATAGACAGGGTAGAGAAGGTTCAGAGGAGGGCAACAAAGATGGTGCATGGGTTGCATCACAAGTCCCTATGAAGACAGGTTGAAGGAACTGAACATGTACTCCCCCTGGAGAGGAGGAGGGAGGGATATGATAGAGACATACAAGTATCTTACAGGGAGGAACAGGGTGCAGGAAAACACTATTTTTAAGCGAAAAGATGTTTCAGGACTAAGGGCATGGGATGAAGTTGGAGGAGGGACGATTCAGAGGAAACATGAGAAAGAATTTCTTCACAGAAGCAGGTGGTGGACAAGTGGAACACCCTGCCAGAGGAAGTGGTGGGGGCTGGAAACAATCACAGGATTTAAGAATGCATGGGATAGACATAAAGGAATTCTAGAGGTCAGGGGTAAGGGGAAATAGACTTCTAGGAAAACAAACTGAACTTACAAGCTCAAATGGGCAGACTAGGTGGGCCATAGGCCCTTATCTGACGACACTGTCTATGTATCTATGTATCTATGTATCTATGTATTTCAATATAAAATTATATGAAACCTTTCTGCGCTTTAAAAGAGTTCCAGCTGCAATGCTGTGGCTGAACCTTTCTGTAGTTTTGTGAAATGACCCCGTTACAAAGAATTAACATAAAGCTAAAAAGGTAAGGATGTGTAAACAAAAGCTGTCAATCTAAAAATAGCTAATATATTCATCAGAGAGTGTTAAGGCCGTTAAAAGAATTGCTGTTGCTAATAGGAGATTGAATTAGATTTTTCATTATGAAAAGTTTCATTGTGGTTTCAAAAAGTCTTGCTAATCCAGGCCCAAATCCTGTTTTGTGCTTGCTGTGCTGCACCCAATAGAAAAGTCAACAGTCTTTTTTGTATCACTGCCACCCCACCTCAACACACACACACACACACACACACACACACACACACACCAGTTCTTCGCTGCTCCTTGTGGCCAGCCAATTCTCACTGCTCCAACTTTCCCTCTGACATACCAACTCACCCATGGGTCTCCGGTTCAGAACCCCCCTTGACCTCTCACAGGTTACCCCCAACCCCACAGCTGTGCCCTATTCAGGCTGGCCTAGAAGGGGAAGCCGAGATCCAGTAAAGGGATCATGGAGGAGGGACCCAGGATGGTAGGTGACTCTAAGATTGGCGGGCAACCAGATAGGGTCACACACTGGGGGCAGGGTGATTTGCCCCCTTGTAAAAAGCTCTCTCACCACCCAGTTGCAAAGCTGAGGCACCTACAGCAAGGATCCTATTGGTAGGGCAAATGCTGACATTGCATGATCAGCAATGATATCACTGCTATTTATGATCCCATCATAGGAGTTCATTTTGAGTGGACAAACCTTCTTACTCCCACCTCCTACCCCCCTGCGTCAGTGCAGAATCATTTCACGGTGCTCCCCATGGACCCCGTGTGCTCAGTATGTGGCAATCAGGACTGAGTATTGATCCCAGGTCTCCCACAGAAGTAGTTCCACCAGGCAGGGCAATCATCTTTTTTGATGACTGAGTCCATTCCATCTACCAGGCACAAATATGGTTAACCATACCTCGAATCATGGAAACCTACATAGCAGTGCAATGAGATGTGTCCACTGTGTGGTCATTCAGCAGCATCCAACATGCCAAAGGAATGGAACTCAGGCTGGTTCAGGAGTTACAAGTGGAGGAGCCATGGGGCTGCATAGTGATGGCGGGATCTGTAAGTTTGTCTGTACTGTGCATTTGATATTGTACTGAAACCTTTAATTAGTCTGTAAACAGCACAACTTTGAAAATAGGATGTTAATTGTTCTAATAGTTTTCTCCTGTCTAAAAAATAAAGATATTCCAAGAATCAGTCTTCAACATTGATTTCTACTTGTGAATCTGTGCTGAAGGTGCTAGGACCCCTCGGGAGCCAAAACTTTTCTGGGGACTGGTGATGCGAGTAGGCCCCATGTGCATGTCGCCACATGTGCCCATGGGTATACAGCGGCACCAGCACCAAACTGTCTTAGTTCTTTTTTTCCCACTGTGCGCATCACTAGAGTTACCGTTCTCCTCATCAGGCCCAGAATTTCATCTTCTACATGATGACAGTGTTCAGTTCTACGTCTTTAGTTTAAATATGCTAAAGTTTGTTATTTGTGTGTCAGTTTAGTTAGTTTAACACACAAAAATTACTGTTTTCTCACAGCTCTACCTTGTGCTAACTGCCAATGACCAAGGCCACTGTTTTTCGTTTTTTACCGGAAAATCTGGTAAAATTCCAAAATTAAGGCTGCCGAAAGACCAGTAAAAATGAAGATTTCATGGAATCTGGCATTTTCTATCAGATCAGTAAATCTATAAAAAAGTGCGTTTTTCTTTTAATTCCTTCCTGTACTATTTTTAGTTTGCTTTATTTAATGCTCTGTATATTAAGCCTTCTTTAATTCTGATTATTAATGCATATATTAAAAGAATGATAGCAGAATCCCGGTAAAGTCTGGAAATTAGAGTAACAATCACCGGTGAAATTCCGGAATCTTAAGTCTTGAAAACGGAATGTAATTGTTTTAATCACCGTAAATCAGTGGCCTTGCCAATGACCATGGAAAAAGGTAGGGAGCCTGAAAAGACTAGTTGGTGCAGGGCAGGTTCATACATGCTGCCCCAGCTTCTCTATCACCAGGCCTCACCTGGTGGCAGTCGACAGTGGGGTTACTAAGCTTTCCCCCAGGAGAGGAGAGCAGTCTGTCAGACGTGCAATCCTCTCCCCTCCAGCCACCCCCCTAGCAGCCCGAGTCCGTTCCCGAACTCAGGTTGCTGGTGTGGCGGTAGGTAAGGCACTCAATGCCTCAGCCTCCTTTCCACTGGGCCGGCTAAGCAGCACCATTTCTGGTGCCTTGTCCTGACCCCTCAGGTTTGGCTGGGCTGGTGCCATCTTTGGTGCTGCTTGACTTAGGTGCATGGCTGACTCCAATTCCAGACTCTGGGCTAGGGCCACTGTTGGTATTGCTGACATCTGCCCCACTTGTGTTGTCATCTCTGTTCTCTCTGGGGGCAGAAGCAGCCACAGTGCCACTGCCGGTTCCTTCAGGGCCAGTGGGGTCAGCAGTGCTATTGGTGGTGCCACATCCAGTACCAGGTCAAGCTCGTCGGGGCCTACTCTGATGTTGATGCTGCCAACGGTGTTGCATAGGCCTTTGGTGTCAGGACTGTTTCCTTCAGGAATGGTCCCAGAGCCATCCTTGGCACTGCCACTGGCACCATTCCCAAGACCCCATCCGGGGCTGGGCCAAGTCCAGTGTTGTTGGTGTTGCCAAGGCCATGGACAGCACTGTTGGCTTGTTAGCTCTGGAACCCTCTCCTCTTTACTACTCTCTAAGTGAAGAGGGAGTAGAGGGGGATGAGTCAGATCCTGACCTCATCATCTCTGATGGGGAGGAGGATGACTCAATCCACATTCCAGAGAACTCGAAACCAGATCCTGTGGCAGTACTTTAGGAGGATCTCTCCTTCCAGGCTTTGTTCAGAAATACGTATTCTGCATTGACTTTTGAGCCAGCAGCCACAGACCAGACGAGGTGCATCCAGCTGGAGTTTCTAAACATGCCTAATATCCCAGAGCTGGCCCCAGAGACACTCTCAGAGGCAGCTTGGAGGAAGCCTGCTACTGTAGCAGCTGTCCCCAAGCAGGCGGACAAGAAATATGCAGCAGCTAAATCTAAGCCCAAGTATTTTAGTCAGCCAGTAGCAGATACCATTGTTATTCTGGCTGAGAATGACAAAGCCATAGTGCCCAAGGAGGTCAGTGTGTAACCCCCAACAAGGAGTCGCACAATGTGGGCACCATGGGCAAGTGGGTCTATGCCTTAGCTATCCTTGCATGAAGATAGCTAGCTAGCTACCAGGATCACTTCTCTAAGTATCAGTATGCCCTCTGGAGCAAGCTTAAGTCTCTGGCAGAGGCCCTGCCAGACAGAAGCAAAACAAGACATGCTTCTTGCTGTTAAACAAGATATTGAATCTAACAGCCACCAGCTTGAAGCCTCTATGGATGCTGTTGATACAGCAGTTCACTCTGCAGCTGCAGGTATTTGCATCAGGCAGCACTCCTGGCTGCAGGCAGCTGGCTTCAACCAGGACGTTCAACAACAGATCATGAATGTGACCTTTGATTACACTTATCGGTTTGGACAACAGACGGAGCATTCAAGTCTAACAAAACTAGAACAACTCTTAAGACTTCTAGGCCAGCTCCAAATAACCCACAAATGGGTAGAGGATGTGGCTCTTTTCACAATAAGTGGTCCTTTCGTGGTAGGAACAGGTGAGCTCAAAACAATAAATCCCAGCCTCTCCAGCCCCAGAAGAAAACGGTGCCAATGGCACAGGTGCCAGAAGTGCTCAGTGCCACCATCTGAAGCTCCAGCCCCAAGTGCACCTCAACAGCCCAAGGCAGATCACTCTTTCCCATGGGGGGGTCCTGACCCAGTTTTACCATCAGTGGGAATCCACCTTAATGGACAAATGGGTTCTCAGGATCGCCTGACAAGGGTACTCCCTGGAAGTGTTGGAAAGCCTTCCGGACAATCCTCCCAGAAGGTGACTACCCTTGTCAGCTCATACGTCAGAGCTTCTGACACAGGTGATTGCAGGCATTCTGAGAAACAAGGTAGTAGAAATAGTGCCAGAATGGAACACAGGGTTCTACTCCCACTACTTTCTAGTACCAAAGAAATCGGGTGTTATGCGCCCCATTCTAGACCCCAGAAATCTGAACAAATATATGGATCGAGAAAAATTCAAAATGATTTCTCGGGGATCTTTGTTACCTTACCTGAAACATCAGGATTGGCTAGCATCACTGGATATACAGGATGCATACCAGCACATACTGGTGCACCCCAACCACCACAAGTACCTTAGATTCTGTGTGGAGGGGCAACACTACCAGTCAGGTTCCTACCCTTTGGGCTTTCATTGGCACTGTAAGTCTTTACAAAGTGCTTTGCAGTACTTGCAGTGCACCTGAGAAAACTGGGACTCCAAATCTTCCTGTATCTGGACGACTGGTTAATCTCAAGCTTGTCCAGACAGGAGAGAGAGACAGAGCGGCAGTGGCCACTGCCTCTCACTTCCCAGCATCCATGGCAGTCCTGCTGAACAACTCAAAGTCTCATCTGGAGCCCTCCCAGGAACTGCAGTTCATAGGGGCTGTTCTGGACATGACCTGAGTCTGGATCTTCCTCCCCCTCCCACACAGCAGGCAATGACAATCTTGTAGATGGCATGCTACATCATGGAATGCAAGACTGTGTCACCTCACTCCATGCAATGCATGCTGGGCCTAATAGCTTCCTCAATGTCCACAGTGCCTCTGGCAAGGCTGCACATGAGGACAACTCAGTGAATGCTCAGCACCCAGTGGTCATAGGTATAGCACCCTTAAAACTACCCCATTCAGGTGACCAGCCCTTGGTGAAGTCCCCGATGTAGTGGTCAATGGAAGACAACCTCCTCCAGGGCTTCCCCTTCTCCCCACCAGAGCCAGAGGTGACTCTCACAACAGATGCTTCCCTGCTGAGGTGGGGAGCCCACTGTTGGGCTCTCCAGACACAAGGGGCATGATTCTCAAAGGGGGCTTCGTTCGGAGCAAGCTGTGGCAAACAGTAGCTTGCGCCAAAGCCCCATGCACCATGGATCCTACACCAGATTCTGGTACAGGAGGGGTCCTGGCACCTAAGTCCCAATGCTTGCAGCAACCTCTATGTGGCAAACGCATGGTGCATGGGAGGGTTCACAGCAAGCCCCTTGGACCATCGGCTGCACGGTCCATCCGAATAGGGACCAGCCGCGGAGGTGTGCAGAGGGCTGTGCCAGTCCCCTGCTCTGTCTGGGGATGGGGGGACACTACCTGCATGGGTGGGGGGCACGGGGCACCAGTGGGAGGGCTGGTGGCATTTGTCCTGGTACCAGCTGGGACACTGGGATCTGGAGGGGGTCACTACCAACATGCCGAGGGGCACATCGACGATCAGGTGGACGATCCTGCCCTGGATGCCCTATGGGGGCACAACATGGATGGAGGGTCCACTATGTGGCACTTGTGGAGCACGGTGGAGTTGGGGAGGTGGGACACACTGCACTACCCATAGGACAGCTCACCCAGGGGAGCAATGTCTAAGTCCCCTTGCGCCAGCCCTGGCGGGTCTAAGGGGACTTAGAATTTCTCCCACTGGGTGCTGTCTGTGAATAGCAAGCTGCAGCTTGTGTCGACACAGTCCACCTAGCGCCATGTTGCAGGGCGGTGCAGGGCTGGCGCAAGCCCTGTTTGGGGCAAGCAGCCTGCGGTCGACGCAGGCGACCTTTGTGAATTGCTTGGAGGCAGCCCTGGACACAAGGTGCACCTTGCACCATATCTGTTTGGTGCAAGCACCTTGCGTCAGATGCAGGGCTTTGAGAATCAGGCCCAAAGTGTCTGGAACCCATCAGAAACACACCTCCACATCAATATGCTGGAGATGCAAGTAGCTCTGTACAGTCTGAAAGCCCTAGTGGACTTGGTCAGCCGGAAGACAGTTCTCCTGCTGAAAACAAGTCTGTTATGTACTATATCAACAAACAAGGAAGAGTGCACTCTTACCCTCTCTGTAGGGAGGCAATAAAAGTATGAGAATGGTGCCAGGAGCAGGGGATCTAACACCAAGTAATCTATCTGCCAGGAGTCAAGAATGCTCTGGCAGATGAATTAAGTCAAACACAGGCAGATCCTCACAAGTGGTCACTAGCACCAGATGTTGTGAGATCACTGTTCGATGAGTGCTGCACCCCAGATGTGGATATTTTTGTGTCCCACTCAACACCAATTGCATCGATTCTGCTTCAGAAATCCAGGACATGGTGTTTTCTGTCAGGATGCATTCAGACTGCCCTGGTGAAATCTGTTTCTGTATGCATTCCCTCCAATCCCTCTCGTCCAGAGAGTGTTGTTCAAACTGGAGACACACATAGGAATCGCAGGAATAATACGAGTCAGAAGCAGTAGCCATATGGACTAGAACAATATTTTTGGTAATAAAGGTTGTGCCAGTGAGTGTCAATATTTGTCTTAAAATATTCCATTGTAGGACTTTTAACTATATGTTCTAGTAAGGAGTTCCCTATATTAACTATTTGCTGGTTAAACCAACTACCTCTGGTAGTGGTGTTATATAATTCCCCCCTTAGCTACATATCATGTCCCTTTAGGCTTCTGTTTGCTACCTTGATCTCGAGCCCCAGACATTCCCATAAGTCTCAGTTTTTAAAAGCTCTGTACACTAGGCATAAATCACCTCTTAAACGTATATAATTTAAGGAAAAAAGATCAAGATCTTTAAGTCGCTGCTGATAATTTAGATGTGACACTTGAGACACTACGTGTGGCTCTTCTTTGTACCCTGTCTAGAGCATGGATATCCTTGTTTTAATGGGGTGCCCAAAACTGGGCACAGTACTCCAGTTGTGGTCTGAAAAGGAAACCATGCAGAGGCAAGATGACTGATTTATCATGACTTTTTAAATTACCTAGTACGCAATTCAACATTTTATTTCCTCTAGCTACAATGTCCTGTGATTCTGTGATGATCCTAGTGGCCCCTGCTGGCCTCGACATATATAGTTTCCTCTGCTGACTTGATCACTATGACGTCTTCAGTCACAGACATGGATAGTCCTGGCTACAATGGTATGGTGCCTCAGTCACAGGCAAGGCTAGTCCTGGGTGCACTGGCATGGTGCCCTCTGTCACAGGCAAGGCTAGTCCTGGCTACGGTGGTATGGTGCCCTCTGTCACAGGTAAGGCTAGTCCTGGGTGCACTGGCATGGTGCCCTCTGTCATATGCAAGGCTAGTCCTGGCTACAGTGGCATGGTGCCCTCTGTCACAGGCAAGGCTAGTCCTGGGTACACTGGCATGGTGCCCTCTGTCACAAGAAAGGCTAGTCCTGGGTACAGTGGCATGGTGCCCTCTGTCACAGGCAAGGATAATCCTGGCTACAGTGGCATAGTGCCCTCTGTCACAGGCAAGGCTAGTCCTGGGTACACTGGCATGGTGCCCTCTGTCACAGGCAAGGCTAGTCCTGGGTGCACTGGCATGGTGCCCTCTGTCACAGGCAAGGCTAATCCTGGGTACAGTGGCATGGTGCCTTCTATCACATGCAAGGCTAGTCCTGGCTACAGTGGCATAGTGCCTTCTGTCACAGGCAAGGCTAGTCCTCGGTACAGTGGCATGGTGCCCTCTGTCACAGGCAAGGCTAGTCCTGGCTACAGTGACATGGTGCCCTCTGTCACAGGCAAGGCTAATCCTGGGTGCACTGGCATGGTGCCCTCTGTCACAGGCAAGGCTAGTCCTGGCTACGGTGGTATGGTGCCCTCTGTCACAGGCAAGGCTAGTCCTGGGTGCACTGGCATGGTGCCCTCTGTCATATGCAAGGCTAGTCCTGGCTACAGTGGCATGGTGCCCTCTGTCACAGGCAAGGCTAGTCCTGGGTGCACTGGCATGGTGCCCTCTGTCACAGGCAAGGCTAATCCTGGGTACAGTGGCATGGTGCCCTCTGTCACATGCAAGGCTAGTCCTGGCTACAGTGGCATAGTGCCTTCTGTCACAGGCAAGGCTAGTCCTTGGTACAGTGGCATGGTGCCCTCTGTCACAGGCAAGGCTAATCCTGGGTGCACTGGCATGGTGCCCTCTGTCACAGGCAAGGCTAGTCCTGGCTACGGTGGTATGGTGCCCTCTGTCACAGGCAAGGCTAGTCCTGGGTGCACTGGCATGGTGCCCTCTGTCACAGGCAAGGCTAATCCTGGGTACAGTGGCATGGTGCCTTCTATCACAGCAAGGCTAGTCCCTAGCTTAGTGGCATAGTGCCTTCTGTCACAGGCAAGGCTAGTCCTCGTGCAGTGGCATGGTGCCCTCTGTCACAGCAAGGCTAGTACTGGCTACAGTGACATGGTGCCCTCTGTCATAGGCAAGGCTAATCCTGGGTGCACTGGCATGGTGCCCTCTGTCAAAGGCAAGGCTAGTCCTGGGTACAGTGGCATAGTGCCCTCTGTCACATGCAAGGCTAGTCCTGGCTACAGTGGCATAGTGCCCTCTGTCACAGGCAAAGCTAGTCCTGGGTACACTGGCATGGTGCCCTCTGTCACAGGCAAGGCTAGTCCTGGCTACATTGGCATGGTGCCCTCTGTCACAGGCATGGCTAGTCCTGGCTACACAAGCATGGCTAATTCTGGCTACAATGGCATGGTACTTTCAGTGACAAGCATGGCTAGTCTTGGCTACATGAGCACAGTGCCCACCATAACAGGCATGGCTAGACCTGGCTACAATGGCATGGTACCTTCTGCCAGAGGCTTGGCTAGTCCTGGCTACACTGGCATGGTACCCTCTATCACAGGAGAGACTAGTCCTGGCTACACTGGCATGGTGCCCTCAGTCACAGGCATGGCTAGTCCTAGTTACACTAGCATAGTGCCCAGCATTGCAGGCATGGCTAGTCCTGGCTACAGTGGCATGGTGCCCTCAGTCACAGACATGGTTTGTGCTGGCTACAATGGCATGGTACCCTCTGCCAGAGGCTTGGCTAGTCCTGGCTACACTGGCATGGTACCCTCTATCACGGGTGAGACTAGTCCTGGCTACACTGGCATGGTGGCCTCAGTCACAGGCATGGCTAGTCCTAGTTACACCAGCATAGTGCCCAGCATCGCAGGCATGGCTAGTCCTGGCTACAGTGGCATGGTACCGTCTATCACAGGTGAGACTAGTCCTGGCTACAATGGCATGGTACCATCTATCACAGGTGAGACTAGTCCTGGCTACAATGGCATGGTACCGTCTATCACAGGTGAGACTAGTCCTGGCTACAATGGCATGGTACCGTCTATCACAGGTGAGACTAGTCCTGGCTACAATGGCATGGTACTGTCTATCACAGGTGAGACTAGTCCTGGCTACACTGGCATGGTGCCCTCAGTCACCGGCATGGCTAGTCCTAGTTACACTAACATAGTGCCCAGCATCATAGGCATGGCTAGTCCTGGCTACAGTGGCATGGTGTCCTCAGTCACAGACATGGCTATTGATGGCTACACTGGCATGGTACTATCAGTCGCAGGCATGGCTAGTGCTTGGTATACCATCTCAGTGGCCTTTGCCACAGAGATTGCTAGTCCTGGTTACAAGGGTAGTATCTGCATGTCAGGAGTACCTTTTGACTGCAGACTGTTTGTCCAGCTCTTGTTGGCCAAATGGCATTGATTAACCATGATGCCCTTGGCATACAGTCACATTACCAACATAGCCCTCTATGCTGCCGCACCACTCAGGAAGCAGTGACTTCCTGTACAGACATTAGGCACCCTATGACTGCCACATACTAACCAAGATGGCTATTTTTGGAGGGAGGTTGTTGGGAGTGTGTTGAATGGTGCCTGGTCCTTTAAATGACCTACAAGTCGGGCAGGCCTGGGATTATCATGTGTCATGCATCATACTTCCACCCGCAAGTCTCCCAAACCAGGGTCCACGAGACACACTTCTGGTTTAGGAAAACTGTTTAGCAATCATGCAGTTCCAAAGTAAATGATGTTTCCATCGAACCTTGGGTTGGTTTGTTCCTTAACCACCACTAGGTCTTCGTGATTTAGTAGTCTTCAGATCCCATCTCAGAACACACCTCAGTTCCCTAGTCTTCAGCTCCAGGCCTTCCAGTAGCAGACAGGCCAGAGCACAAAATTCTGGAGTGCAAGTCTTGCCCTCTGTTCATTGTTTGAAACACTGCTGTACTTGTCTGGCTGTGGTGTTTTTCTACGATATTTGAATTCTTGCCTTGTATTGGGTTTGTGGTGCATTGTATGACGGCCCATGTATAACATAAAATTGTACTGTATGATTGTTCTAATATAGGTGGTACCGCCTACTGTTATGTGACAGCCTGCTTGTATAATACATTTTTTTTACTCAGAAAGGCACACTGAGCTGTAATAGCTTGTTTCCAGGTGTGTCCTGCGGGGGCATCCAGTGACGATCCTGACTTATTTAAGGGCTCCAATGAAGATCCCGACTTATTCAGGGGCTTCATTTATTGTGTTAATATGGTAAACAAATTTATTTATTTATTTATTGAAAATGTTTCACCAGGAAAGGCACACTGAGCAAAAAGATGCTCATCTCACAGTGCGACCTGGGGGGGAGGGGTTACAGAGGAGGCAAGTATACATACAGAAGTTGAATTAGAAGTAGAGCAATACAGATAATGTACATAGTTGGGTGTGATTACATTAGAACTTGTTACATAAGGAGAACAGTACAGTGCATGAACGACAAGGACAGGGTATACATAACAAGTGCACACATAGAGGGCAATACATGATTACTTAAATGCCAGAGCAGAACTTGAGTGCCAGTAACAGGACATGAGCTGAGCGAGATGCACTAAGTTGACAGTAGGAGGTGGATAGCGAAGATAGGGGGTAGCGGAGGAGAGGTTAGTAAACAGTAGGTGTGTGGGTGGGTGAGTAAAGGTGCTGGGGAGGAGAGGGTTAGTAGCTGTGAGGAAAGCTGAGAGTGTAATTTATGTGGGAGGGAGGGGGAAGGGGAGGGAAATATTAGGAGAGAATAACAGTGAGTAAGAGTGAGAGTGTAAGTACGTAGGGCAGTGTATAAGCCAGACAATTAGGCGATGGCCGAGTCGCTGGTCATCTAAGATCAGATGCAAAAAGCTTGAAAACACCACAGTTGTGAATTTGCCTCCCTCCCCCCCTCCATGATGACATAAAGACCACTTGAGACATAAAGTGGTGCACATTTAAGATGCTCCCTGTTTATTCTTGTGCGGTTGAATGTGTTTTTCCCACACCAGGACTGCATTTTAGTTACTGAACTGACTACTGGGAGTAACAATGGCATGAGATAGGAAAAGGCAGCTGATGTAACATACTGAGATTTAATATACTGAGAGTAAAGCATTTGTCACTATTTTAATTTTTTTTAATGTATTTACTGGATTTTGATAACCAGGTAGGTTCGTTATGAGAAGTTGGTTCTAAACTGAGGAAATTTGGAATGACCTTAAATTGTAGTGCAATGGAAGGAGAGCTAGCTAAGCAACAGGGCTCAGGGAATAGTGGTGCTTGAGACATCAGATTGAAAGGTAGTCACCAGTAGGTTTCAATAGAGGTCAGTGTTGGAACCCCAACTCTTCAATATTTTTATAAAGTGGCAAGAAAAAATCTAGAAATGTCATTAGCTGAGACATGTCACCTGACCATGCATTAAATCTCTATAAGTGCACGGTCGGTCAGGTGCCAAATCTAATTTTGGCTCAGTAGGTAGCACACTCGCCTCTGAAGCCGGGAGATCAGAGGGCTGTGGGTTCAGTTCCCACATCTGGCACTTGGGTTAATATCCCAGTACTGACACTGTAGTGCAGCATGAGAGGGGTGCTGCACTTCTGAGGTGCCGTCTTTCGGATGAGAAGTTAAACCGAGGTCCCATCTGCCTGGATTGGTGGTAGTTCAGGTGGATGTTAAAGATCCCATGGCACTTCTCGAAAAGAGTAGGGGAATTTCCCCGGTGTCCTGGCCAAATTTCCCTCATTCACTAAAAATACCACCAACAGCTTAATCTGGTTCAAGGTCAGTTGGCATTCATCTGTATCCCCCTCCCCCGGGTCATGCCTGAAAATAGGCAAGATTTGTCTAGTGCACTTACCCGGTCAACAAAAGCTAAATAAATAAAATAAAAATAAAAATTTTCCTCCCCAAGAAAAACTACTTGTAGCCATTTTATAAGTGTAATAAGCCTCTCCAGGGAGTGCATCATAGGTTTTTAATGCACTTCCCATGGGCATAAGGGCACTTAGCCTTCAGCCTTGTGTCTTACTACACCCCTGGGGCATGCATTAAAATTATATAATGCACACCTGCCGTGGTTTATTACATACTTATTGATGACCTGCAGCCAGGGGTTTAAGTAAGCAAATTTAATTTGCAGATGACACAAAGCTAATGATAAGGCCAACTCTTCTGTCAGGTCCTCCATGTGGTAACACAGTTTGCGCTATGATGAGGCCTACTCTACTGTTGCAGCCCCCTGTGTGGCTGCTTAGTTTGCGCTAAGATCAGGCTGGCTTTTCTGTCAGGGATATGATGAGGCCAACTCTACTGTCGAGGTCCCTGTGTAGTTACCCAGTTTGTGTTACAATGAGGCTGGCTCTGCTGTTGAGAGCCCTGTGTAGATATACAGTCTGAGCTATGATGAGGTTGACTCTGCTGTTGGGACCTCCATTGGGTTACTCAGCTTGAGCTAAGATGAGGCCTGCTCTACTGTCGTGGCCCCTGTGTAGTTACCCATTGTGCTCCATCATGAAAATGGCTTTTCTGTTGTGGGACCCTGTGGGGTTATTCAGTCTGAGCTAAGATAAACTAGTTTCTGCTGTTGGGGCTCCTGTGGGGTTACTCCGTTTACATTATGATGAGGCCAGTTCTTCTGCCGAGGGCCTCTGTGGGGTTACTTAGTTTACACTATGATGAGACCAGTTCTTTTGTTGAGGGCCCCTGTGAGGTTACTCAGTTTGTGCTACTGTGAGGCCAGTTCTGCTGTTGGGGCCCCTGAAGGGTTACTCAGTTTGCACTATGATGAGACCAGTTCTTCTGTTGAGGGCCCCTGTTTCATTACTCAGTTTACACTATGATGAGGCCGGCTCTGTTGAGGATTACTTTGGGGTTACATAGATTGTGCTACGATGAGGTCTGTTCTGCTGTCAGAGCCCTTTGCGATAACTCAGTTTACATTATGATCTGGCTGGCTCTTTTGTTGCAAGCCTCTATGTCATTACAGTTTGCCCCTGTGGACCCTGTTAGTTGAGTAGTGGTTTTGACTTAACCCAGAAGACATCCTTACTTTGAAAAAAGTAATGAAAAATAGCCCAGGACTTCTATGGAGTGTACACCCCACCCCACCCGCCTCCTGGTAAGACTTCATAATGCATCCAAGTGCAGGGAAGGGGCTGGCAAACAAAGAAGTGAACGGGATCTGCTGACCACCTCCTAGGGGCAAAAGTACAGTCCCTTCCCTTGCAGTAGACACTACAAATAAAATTATGAACATTTTACTGATAGACTCGCACAGAGGTAATGGAGTTTGCTTGGGGTTTATTTTCTGTAAATTAAAAAACTTTCAAATTTCTTTTAACTTCCCTGTGCTTAATTTTTCTGTAGTCTCTCGGTCTAGTCCATCTCTCAGTGCTGTTGGAATCTCTCCATGTGCCTAATAATAGTAGCATTCTTTCCTCTCCCTCTTCTGGACTGTAAAGTACTTAATATTGTTTGAATAAAGGTGCTACATAAAATCAAGTTCCTTTTCTTTCCTTCACGTGGAGGGGAGCTAGGACCCAGAGGAATGCTGAGGCGAGGTGCTGCCGGCTGCTTCTCACCCTCTGCTGCTGCAGTGTCTCGATGCATTAGGTACAGCAGAGCAACCTCCTCAGCTCAGTAGCAGCAGCAGCCTGGACACCTTGATCTGAAAGACAAAAGGTAGAGTCAGCCCTATCGGGATATCACAGTTGTCAGCCATGAATGTCCTTCATCTCCACCTTATTAAAACGGCATTGCAGGAATTGATCCATTCAGCAGACTCATTGCTTAGTTGCTATCGATCAGATGAATGAAAAAGACATAGAAGCTGGTCCATTGTCATCCTCAGGAGTCGGACATACTAGCAGCTGTAACTCCAGCTCTATTCCTTTTAGTTAATCGATGTGAGTATTTTTTTTCTTTTATTTTTATTTTTTCAATAATAAGAACACACAGTACTAGATGAGAAGGTGTGCTCCTTGGAAATTCAGCTGTGACCAGGAGTAAAACAAAAAGGATTGGACCTACAGTCACTGCTCTTCAGTTCCCATGCCATTTAAAAAAAATCATCTTTACCATTACTATGATTTTTCAATATGATGACTAGCCCACCCTGTCGGGTACATTGAGTGGGTGTTGAGCCCTGAGCTTTGAGTACAGCAAGGTGATCCAACTTCTGGGTCATGGGGTGTCCAGTACTTGTGTGGGCCCCATAATGAAGGTACCGGGTTGGAGGGTGGAGTGCAGCAGGGAACAGCATGGATTCATTTTATTAGTTTTGCTGTGTCAACAATAAAGTGAAAGTGTCCTCTCCCAGATGTGACACCCGAGGCCAAAGCGTGCCACCATCAGAAAGGGGCACTGACGAAGCTTTGCTCATGGCAGCACTCTGGCTAACCTGGGTGGGTGACAGAGTGCGTCAGGATCCGAGGCAAAGACCTTCAGAGTTGATTTCCTAGGCCAGCACTACCCTGTTCCTGCTAGCCTGTACTTTCAGCCCAAACTGGAGGAGTTGAGTTTTGTATTAAATTGAAATACTATCCGGCAAAGTAAGGAGCTTGTCTCATGGCTCATTTACACAAGCTGAGTTGAGGATGGTATCAGACATGCTGACCAGAACTGGTTTACAGTTTTCACCATTTTGCAGATGCTAACTTTGTCTTGTGAATGTGTGTGTGTTTTTTTTTTTTTGGGGGGCATTCACATTTAAAACTGAGAAGGAAATGCATCAGAGCGTAGGGGGAGGGCAGACCAAGTCTACCCAGTCATGATCAATTTATTACAGGCTAAAGTGACTACAACCATTTTGGTATAATGTTCCAGACCAGTCAACTCTCTTGTCTCTTGAGTGTCCAGATTTTGGGTGGGGTTTTGCCCTGATTCACAGTTACATGGAATTTTATATGTGCTTCCAGCAACTGGCTGATACCTCACTGCCTGAGATTTTATCAACCAGTGATGTCCTGGTTGAAATGAAATGAATAGAAATGACACCTTGCACCCCCAGCAGTGGAGTCCACCACCCCAAGAAATGGCACCTCCCACACCCACATATTAAGTCCTCCCACCCAAAGAAATGGAACCTCCCACCCCAGAAAGTGGAGCCCCTCCACCCAAAAAAAAATGGAGCCTCCCACCCCAGGAATTGGAGCCTCACGCAGCCAGAAATGGAGCCCCTCACCCCATGAAATGGAGATTCGGATTCCCACCACAAGAAATAGAGCCCCCACTCTTATAAATGGAGCCTCCCACCCCTACAAATTGAGCCTCCCATTACCACAACTGAAACCTCCCACCCCAAGAAATGCAGCTTCCACCCCAAGAAAAAAAAAGCCTCCCACAGCCTTAAATGAGGCTTCAGACTGCTCTAAATGGAGTCTCCCCTCCTACTCCAGTACTAGTCTGTCTCATTTTCTCTTTTAATCCTTAGATTCATGAAGGACTCCACAGGCGGTATTAAGTCTCCATTTGTCTAGCTTGGGATGATGATGGCTACTCCTATTATCAGCAACCCTCTTCTTGTATTCTTTGCCGACAATTCTTTCTCATTTCATTGCCCCTCCCCCTGCTCACTTTGGTACTTCTAGAAGAGTAACCACATATTGTTTGGCCTTCCTTGCCAGCTTCTCAGCACAGGCCCGATGGCACTGAGGGATAGCTGGGCCAATTTCTCTCTGCATTAGAATGTGTAGCATTGGTCTTTAAAATGCAAAGCAAAGAGCTGCAATATGTAGCAAATTTCTTAATATGAAAAAGAACAAAACTAGAGGATATCCTATGTTTAATGATTAAAAAGTTTCTATAAATTTAGTTTTTTACTCATTTCTATATTCAGAAATAACTGCAATGTTATATACAACACTGGTATATTTTCATGGAGTGGGGGGTCAATGCACTCTCTAAATACGCTCGATAATCTGCGCATAATGCAAAGCTCTGGAGTGGTATGTGGGGACATGGGGAGAGAGCAGGTGGGAATGTGGGGACATAAGGAGAGGGCAGATAGAGCCATGGGGACATGGGGAGAGAGCAGGTGGGGCTGTGAGGACATGGGGAGATGGCAGGTGGGAATGTGGGGACATGCAAAGAGGGCAGGTAGGGATGTGGGGTCATGGGGAGGGGGCAAGTGGGGATGTGGAGATATGGGGAGAGGGCAGGTGAGGCTGTGAAGACATGGGGAAAGTGCATTTAGGATGTAGGGACACGGGGAGAGGGCAGGTGGAGCTATGGGGACACGCAAAGAGGGCAGGTGGGGATGTGGGACCTGGGGAGAGGGTAGCTGGGGCCATGGGGACATGCAAAGAGGGCACATTGGGATGTGGGAACATGGGGAGGAGGCAAGTGGGGATGTAGGGACATAGGGAGTGGGGACATGGGGAGAGGACAGCTGGGGCCATGGGGATATGGGGAGAGGGCAGGTGAGGATACGTGCACATGGGGAGAGGGTAGGTTATGGTGTGGGGGCATGTGGAGAGGGCAGGTGGTGCCAGGGGACATGGGAAGATGGCAAGTGGAGAGGCAAAGGAGAGAGGCGAGGTGGGCTGTGGGGACATAGGGAGACAGCAGGGAGGATGTGGGAACATGGCGAGAGGGCAGGTGGTGATGAGGGGACATGGAGAGAGGGCAGGTGGGGAATGGGGGACATGCAGAGAGGGCAAGTGGGGATGAGGGGACATGGGAGAGGGCAGGTGGCAATGTGAGGTCATGGAGAGAGGGTAGGTGGGGATGTGGGGACATGGAGAGAAGGCAGGTGATGATGTGGGGTCATGGGGAGAGGGCATATGATTATGTGGAGTCATGGGGAGAGGGCAGGTGAGGATGTGGGGACATGGGAGAGGGCAGGTGGGGAACTAGAGACATGGGGAGAGGGGAGGTGGGGATGTGGGATCATGGGGAGAGGGCAGGTGGGGAAGTAGAGATATGGGGAGAGGGCAGGTGGGGATGTGGGGATAGGGCAGGTGGGGATGTAAGGATGTAGGGAGAGGGCAGGTGGGGATGTGGGGACATGGGGAGAGGGCAGGTAGTGATGTGAAGACATGCGGAAAGAGAAGGTGGTGATGTGGGGTCATGGAGAGAAGGCAGGTGGGGATGTAGGGTCATGGAGAGAGGGCAGGTGGGGATGTGGGGGCATGGGGAGAGGGCAGGTATGGATGAGAGGCCATGAGGAGAGGGCAAGTGGTGATGTGGGATCATGGAGAGAGGGCAGGTGGGGACATGGAGAGAGTGCAGATGGTGATGTGGGGTCATGGGGAGAGGGCAGGTATTGACAAATGAAATCTGAGGGATATGGACCCTTTTTAATGCAAATATCCTCTGTAATAAAAAAAAATATAACCACAGAAAATGTATCAAATAATAGTTGAACTTTATCTGAATGTCATATTTTAAAATGTTTTTTCTGGAGATCGGAAAATTGGTTTCATTGTTTTACAAACTGGACAGAAGTAAACAGGGAAACTTTTTTTTTTTGTTCCTACTGCTCCTGACATCCAGTCTGTCAGGCTCTCCACAGGCATACCCTAGCTGACCACTGGGCTCACCCTCACTGCTGGACCTTTCTTCCAGGCTTCTGGTACCTCTGCCATCCGGCAGATCAGACTTATCCATTGGGGCCCTTTCCGCTGCCACCAGGAAGGAAGGAAGCTCCTTAACTCTGCCTGAAATGGATGGAGGTGGAAGGGCCAGCCTTTAATGGTGGACTCGTAGCATGGGAGGGGTTGTCAGGGAGGCCGTCACTTAGGATATCAAATGCAACCCTTTTTCTGTGCTTGGGGCCCCATTCACCACCCCTGTGCACGCTACCCCAACAGCATCGTGGAGGCAGGGACGCCTGGAAGCGTGTGGTAACCCCCACAACCAAGAGTGCCCGAACAGAGCCATCACTGGCAGCCCCTATCAAAGCAGAGCAGTTACCCATCCTGGGGTGAGAAGATCACCTGGATGCTCTGAATCCCTTCCTGCCGGTCACTGCTCCTGACGCCCTGGGCTCGGGGCTTGAACCCAGGTCACCAGCATGCCAGAGCAATGCCTATCACTCAGCGCCATGGAGCCTTGCAGAAAACAAGCTTGTTTTTCTAAATATATTTTTATTGAATGTCATGCATAAAAGGATTCACATCCATAACAGTGCCAGTTTTGTGTATTGCAGCTTGAGAACTGCAGGCCTGCTTGGGGCAGCAGCGATGAGGAGTGCTGAATTCTGATATTACTGATCAGCCACTTTTCTAGCACCCATTTAAAAATGTAAATAAGCTAAAATGATACTAATATTGAAAGGGCTCCGATCTGAGGATGTTAGGAGATTAGGAAATAGTAGGAGGAGAGTCCTTTGAAATACAGAACAGGTGGTCACTATAGCAATAGCATGATTGCAGGGGTCTAGTTTCCTAGGGTTGAGGCTGATATTTATTCCACAATTCTTCATACTGCATGGACATAGCAAATGACAGATGAAGAAGACTGCAAAGTCCATCGTGTTCCTCTCCTGCCCGCCAGCCACTGCATTCAGTAGCACGTGAAATGCCCGGCCCACTGGCGCAGTGGTAATGCTACCGCTTGCGGTGCTGATGACCAAGGTTCTGGAATGAGTCTGGCATAATGGAGGGTTGGGCAGAGGGTGAGGAACACTGATCATCCATTGGGCTGCTCTTCTCCTCCGGGGAAGGGGGATGGAGGTGGTCAACACCAGTCTGACACCTGCCGGTGGCTGGGAGTTGCTGTGCCTGACAGCTCAATGCAAGTTAGGATTGGTGGTCTCAGCGGATGTCAGCAAGCACATGAATGGGGAAAACGAGAAAAGTGAAAACCCTCTGTCAGAGCAGCATGGTGCCCTGAGACCACAGCCTCTGCTCCAACCTGAATGGCGCCAGCATAAGACTCAGCCAGGGTTCAGTGGTCGATTTTGGTCTCTCCCCTCAGGAAGCCATGCCATAAGGGGTTAATTACTGGACTCCCAGGCAGCTTAGGGGATGCTGGATGGGGCTGGGGGACCAAGGACTAAGTGGGCAGACGTGGAGTATATCCTCACCTGAGCAGCCAGCAAAAACAGAGTTTAAAAAAATAGCATGTAAAATGTCTGTAGCCCTCATTAAATGGACTGGCCCATTTTATGGACTTTGACACTATTTTATTTTACAATTTATTTGCCTGGGATAGCCCAGCTGAGATATAACATTTTGTTTACAGCGGGGTCCTGCTTCTTCTCATTTCCACAGCTGGGTGGAGTGGAGCAATGAGAGGTTAAGTGACTCACACAGGGTCACACAGTGAGTATTTCACTCTAGCAGAGGAGAACTATGGAGAGGAAAACTGCCAGTGGCAGAAACCTTTGGGAACCAGAGACCACTTGATGCATCTTTGCCTCCTAGGCATGCCTGTTCAGCTATGAGCTATGCCCCACGTGGCCCTTCCTTCACCACTAAATTGAATGCTATACCCAGCAATGTTATTCTTCACAAAGAACTGATCCAACTGGACTTTAAAAGATGCAACACTCCCTGTTTGCACTGCTTCATTTGGAAACTTGTCTCATAGGCTTACCACTCTCTGGGTGAAAAAATCTTCCTCACATTACCTGTAATTTTATCCCTATTGGCTGCTGTTAAAGAATTGAGGTTTAATTCTAGTGCCCTGAACAAGTAAAAATAATTTCTCCTGATCCACCTTACTCAATCCCTGTCAAAGTTTAAAAACTAAAATCATGCTGAATGGTAGCGCAGTGGTACCGCTACCGCTTGCTGCGCCAGCATCCTGTGTTTGGAAGCAGATAGTTGCCAGGGGTCTGCAGGGGGTCATAGGATCAAGCATTCAAGGGATTGCTTTCCTCTGACAGAGTGGGCGGGTCACACCTCCCACGGTGCACCTGAAACCTAGTGGAGGCCAGGTGTCATGGCAGCCCAGAGGCCCAGAAAGTCATGGGACAGCTATAGGCACACTGCGTCATGCCTGCCCATTGGCACAGCAGAAGTGTTATTACTTGCAATGCTGGTGACTCAGGTTCAGTAGCGAGCTCGAGTCATTGTAGGCCAACAGGGAGGAGCAGGATCGAGCATCCCAGAAGATGCTCTCCTCCCCTTGGGGATTGCAGCCTGTTCCGGTGCTAGATTAGAGTAA
This sequence comes from Neoceratodus forsteri, assembly GCA_016271365.2. Lineage (NCBI taxonomy): Eukaryota > Metazoa > Chordata > Ceratodontiformes > Ceratodontidae > Neoceratodus > Neoceratodus forsteri. The sequence continues at coordinate 88,654,574 of JADMNL010000029.1, forward strand.
CCCCAGGTGGCAGTACATCCTGAAGTGGCTCAGCAGATGAGGAGACACTGGTGAATGACGAGTACCCCACTCACGTGTGTGCTTGCATAAATCCCCAGGCTGGCATCTCAGGGACAGGGCAAAAATGTAGGACAGAAAAAGTGGTGGGCCCAGGGCACAATGATGGACTGACCCTTCGCAGGTCCCACACCAGTGACGTGGCAGCTTCCCCCAAGAACCAGATCTTTGTAAGTGGCAGTTAGGGCCCCTGTTGCACCCTGCCACGGCGGAGGGGGGAGCAAGCCATGGAGGAAGACAGGTGGAAGATAAGCCCCTACAGTCTCACCATGAGGGGTAAGTCCCTGGGATGGTGGGTAACTGTCTGGGGTGCCGTCCAGATGGGGACCAGGGAAGCAGCAGGGGAAAACTAAGCCCTATGAAAAAAAAATCATTCTTCTCTAAGCGTTCTTTTTCTCAGGTAAAATATATCTAACCAGTCTAGACATTCCTTATATCTGAACCTCTCTGTCACCTTAATCGTATTAGTTGCTCTCTGCTGTGCCCTTTCAATTCCTGCTACACCCTTTTTGTACCACTGAAACCCGAACTGCACACAGTACTCACAAGTATAGCCCTACATTGAGATAGGCAGGAGCAGGGACATAGATCTTGTCTACCTGGACTTCAGCAAGGCCTTTGACACTGTGGAGCATAAGAAAAGCAAATTCCTTACTGTAATAATGATGTTTCTTCTAGAAGCTGTATTTGTGAGTCATACAAATAGCAGCATCTCATCCCTGAGGTGTTGCCCCAGAGACAGAACTTTCGAATTTTAAAGTTCAAACTCCACAGAGTGGTCATGCCCCTCTGACATTCTTTTTTTTTAATTCTGTTCCTCCCCATGACTCTCTGGCTAGGACCTCTGTCCACTACTTGCCAGTGCTTCGTCCCGTACATCGAGACCCCCTTACCTGGGCTCCTGGGACTCCTTGGGCCACTCGTATCTCATCACTGCTTTGCTCCTTCAGCTTGTCTACCTGAGGAAGGACCTGTCATTCAGTCCCTCTGCAGCTCCTCCCCCAAATCTGGCCACCCATGTTGGAGGTATAGCACCAGAGCATACCAGGAGACAGGAGAGGGAAGTCCGATAGTGAACATGGGGGGGGGGAGGCTGGACTTAATTTGCCCAGTCAGTGCCACATTTTCCCATTTGTTTCCCCTCCACTAGGACACATCCATGAAGTGACATCCAGGGCACTCACCCACACATGTGTGGCTCATGCTGGTGCTGGCCATGTCCCAGCCCTCTTTGCATCAGCTGATCCTGCTGCCCTGCCACCCAGCCTTCGCTGTGTAATAGTCAAATGGCAGATGAAGCCAGCCACCCCGCTGAAGGAGGAGAGCAGTCCATCAGATGCTCCATCCTACTTTCCCCTGGCAAGCCTCCAATGACTCAAGCTTGCTCCTGCACTTGGTTCACCAGCATCATGAGCAGGAGCATTACCACTGTGCCGAAGGGCCACCACCCCCCAACATCAAAACATAGATGCTGTAGGCAGAAAAGGACCTCTTGGCCCACCCAGTCTTCCCTAAATTCCCTACCTACTACGCTACCGTAGACCCTACTCAATCTCCAGCCTTACTTCTCCCAGCCCTGTTACTAATGTCTCCTTGTGTCTATCCCATGCATGCTTGAATCTTGCTACCATTTTAGTACCCACCGTCTCTGTTGGGAGACTGTTCCAGATGTCCACCACCTTTTTCATGAAGAAATACTTCCTCACATTCCCTCTGAGCCTCCCTCCAGCCTCATAGCATGACCCCTTGTTCTTGAGCAACTTTTTCTGTGTAAGATGCCACCCTTCTGTACCCTATTAATACCTTTGAAATATATGAATGTTTCTATCATGTCTTCCCTTTCCCTCCTTTCCTCTAGCGAATACATATTTAATTCCTTGAATCTTTCCTTGTAGGGCTTCTGTTGCATGCCATGTACCATTTTGGTTGCTCTCCTCTGTACTGCCTCCATCCACTCTATGTATTTCCAGAGATGGGGCCTCCAGTACTGGGCACAGTACTCCAGGTGGGGCCTCACCGTAGATCTATATAGGGGCAACACTACCTCCCTTTTTCTGCTGATGATACCCCTTCCTATGCACCCCAGAATTCTACTAGCCTTTTCCACTGCCTTATCTCACTGTTTTGCTACTTTCAGGTCATCAGTTATGATAACCCCAGGTTCCTTTCTTGTTTTGTGGTTGTCAGCTCCCCCCTCCCCACTCCCCTATTTGGTATGTTGCCCTGGAGTTTTTTTTTGCCCTATGTGCATAATTTTGCACTTTTTGGCATTGAAGACCAGCTGCCAAACCTTTGACCAGACTTTCAGCTTTTTCAGATTGACTCTCATCCCCCAACAGTGTGTTCACTCTGTGGCAGATTTTTGTGTCATCTGTGAACAAGCATACTTTCCTTTCTAGCCCCAATGTGATGTCACTATTGAAGACATTGAAGAGGACTGGTCTCAGTACTGACCCCTGTGGCACCCTGCTGACCACCATGCATTCTTCCGAGTATACCCCATTTACCACCACCTTCTGGCTGCTGTTACTTAGCCAGTTACATATCCAGTTTTCTACCTTTTGACCCACTCCCAGGCTGCCCAGATTGTTAACCAGCCTTCTGCGAGGAACGGTGTCATTGCCTAAGGGTGTCAAAGGCCTTACTGAAATCCAGGTAGGCCACATCCACTCTCCCTCCCTGATCCACCTCTCTGGTCACCCAGTCAAAGAACTCAATCAGGTTTGCTTGGCACAATCTCCCCCCACCCATGAACCTATGCTGCCTCGGATCCAGTAATCCACTGGTCACCAGGTATTTCCCAGTCCTTTCTTTTAGTAGTGTTTCCACAACTTTGCCCACCACCGAAGTCAGGCTCACAGGTCTGTAGTTTCTTACTTTCTCCCTATTCCCACTTTTGTGAAGTGAGGCTGCATCCACTCTCCTCTAGTCTCCTGGGACTTCCCCTGTAGCCAGTGAGAGGTTGATCAGGGCTATCAGAGGTGCAGTCAGCTTCTCTTGAAGCTCCCTCAGTATCCTGGGGTGAACCCCATCAGGCCCCATTACCTTATCCATGTTCAGTGGCACTAATTCCCTGAGGACCCTCTCCTCTGTAAAAGGGCTAGTGTCCACCTCCCTTCCTGCCCCTTTGCCCTATCTGTGGCCCATCACCTGCCCCATCCTTCATAAATACTGAATGAAAGTACTTGCTGAATAGTCAGCTTTCTTCTGGTCATCTTCCACCGAATCCCCTCCATTCCCTTCTAATCATACCGTGGCCATGTTGCTCTTCCTCTTTTCGCTTATATACCATACCTGAAGAATGCTTTATCCCCTTTTTTACTGACTTGGCACTGTTCTCCTCTGTTTGTGCCTTTGCTCTCCTAACTGCTTTCCCCACCTTCCTTTGTTTCTCTTGATAACCCTCCCTATCCTCTTCCTTCTGTGTTAACTTGTACCTTCTGAATGCTAGCCTTTTTGCCTTTACTTTCTCTGCTACGTCCTTGGAGAACCACAGCAGTCTCTTTTTTTCTCTTGCTGTTTGTAACCTGCCTGACACAGAGGGTTGTTGCCTTTTCAATGGCCTTTCTTATTTTCACCCACAGTTCCTCTACCCCGCCCATTTTTCCAATCCATTCTAGGGCTTTGATGAGGTACTCTCTAATTTTCTTGAAACTGGCCCTCCTGAAGTCCAGGACTCTCGTCTTAGTGTGGTTTGTTTCTGGTCAAGTTCTTATATTGAACCAGACCATACGATGATCACTGGTCACCAGGTGGCTCCCAACTGTTAAGTCAGTGACACTGTCACCATTGACATTACCAGGTCCAGTATTGCCCCCCCATGAGTGGGTCCCTTAACCAGTTGCCTGAGGAATGCTCCCTGCATGGTGTCTAGGATTTCACTGCTTTTAGCTGCTTCTGCAGCTGGGAGGCTCCAATCCACATCTGGTAGATTGAAGTCCCCTACTAGCAATACCGCCCCCTTGTTAGCAATCCCATAAATTTTGTCCATCATATCCGTATCCACCCCGGTACTGGAGGTCTGTAGATCACCCCTGACATTGTAACACCACACTTATGGCTAAACAGCAGAAAAGAACAGTGACCATTCAACTAACATATGCTATGTATTAAAGCAGCAGCACAATGGAATTGGGCAAAAAAAATACACTACCTTAACTACAAAAGATTCTAGGCATCTTCTAGTTTGATTTGGTGGTATAGTTTTCTAATTCCACCAAAATGTAAGTAGTTATATATGTTTCAATTTCGTTTTTTCTCAGGAAAAAAAGATGGATGCCGTATTTTGTATAGAAATAGCACTACAGACTTGAAAAGGGTTAGGATCCAGAAAATGAAACAATGCTCATGGTGCACAGCATAGGAGGTATCGAGACAAGTGCATTTGACAGGTGTGCTAATGTCTGCATGAATTGCAGCTAAAGCTAGCTTTTTGGGGGAAAAATGTTAATTCCACTGCTGCTTTAAGAAATGTAAATGCAATAGGAAATGACAAATCACAATACGACAAATTATAAAACCTGCAAGGTTTAAAACTGTAAAATGCTCAGGCAAGAAATTTGAAAAAAAAAAAACATACAGTATGACTTGACCTGAGGTACCCTTTTTCATTTAAAAAATGTATTTTTGGTGGCTGGCAGTATAGCCTAGAGGTTAGAGTAATGAGCTGTGAATGAGCTGGGTACATCCAGTAAACCTGGGTTTGAGTCCCACAACCTTCACATGCATACCGTGGGACTCTGAGCAAGTCACTTACCCTCCTCAGTGCTCCTGGGTCACCCCTGAAAACAGGCACTTGTGCCTAGTGGACCATACCCAGTTACCAAAGAATAATAAATAAATAAATAATACATTTAGGTTCTAGAAGGGGAGGTAGGGAGGGCTTGCCATCCCACACTTCATAAGCAAGGTCCCCAGCCTGATCAGAGAGTTTAGTTTGTAGCATACTCTCAGCAATGTTTTACTTCTGTTACCCTCAGTAAACTCCATCCAGAATGACTCACTTTCCACTTCCCTCCTCTTAGTATCCTCCCTCACGTGAACCTCTTATTCCATTTTATTATATAAAATGCTGCCCCTCCCCTTCATCTCATTTCTGTCCTTCAAAATCTGTCGTATCTCTCCAGGTTTCTGTCTTATTGGTTGCAGTCATTCCCCAAAGTCTGAGCAATATTGATGATGTTAAACCCATCTACCCTGGCAAAGGGTATCAAATGCATACATTTTATTGTTGAGACTCCTCACATTCTACAGTTGTGCAGAATGCCGAATTCTGCTGACAAGATTCATGTGGAATGGCAGCTCTGCTTCCGAAATGCTTTTCAGAATTTCTTTTTTAATTCTGCAAAATTCCAAATAGCACTTCCATGTAAACCAAGAAATAATATTCTTCAGATTATGTAATGTGAAAATTAAACCTTGGGTTACATAATGTGAAAATTAAACTGTGGATTACGTAATGTGAAATTAAAATACTGATTACATAATGTGAAAATTAAACTGCAGATTACGTAATGTGAAAATTAAACTACTGATTACATAATGTGAACAATAAACCATGGATTATGTAATGTGAAAATTAAACCACAAATTACAAAATATGAAAATTAAACCATGGATTACATAATGTGAAAACTAAACCACAGATTACATAATGTGAAAATTTAACCATGAATTACATAATGTGAAAATTAAACCGTGGATTACACAATGTAAAAATTGAACCACGGACTACATAATGTGAAAATTAAACTGTGGAATACATAACGTGAAAATTAACTATGGATTATATAATGTGAAAATTAACCATGGATTATGTAATGTGAAAATTAAACCGCAGATTACATAATATGAAGATTAAACCATGGATTATGTAATGTGAAAATTAAAACTACGGATTACATAATATGAAAATTAAACCATGAATTATGTAATGTGAAAATTAATTACAGGAATTACATAATGTGAAAATTAAACCATGGCTTAGATAATGTGAAAACTGAACCACGGATTACATAAATTCAAGTTCAAGTGCAAGTTTATTTCGTCAGAAAAACTCCACTGAGCATGCTCATTTACAAGGAGGCCCTGCAAGGGGCAATGCATAACATACAGAGACAAAAATACAAGGTTTGATAAGTAATACAAAGTAAAAGGAAGATACAGGAGTGGATACATATTACAGGATGATATGGGAGTACAAAAACAATACTTTATATAAGACATAACATGGGCATGCACTTATGCCGGGTTAGGCTATAGAAAAAAGGATTTAGGTCAGCCCAGTGGCACTGAGGGTTGAGGCGCTGGATGCCACACCTCACGCCACACTGGCAACCTGGGTTCAAGAATGAGCTCGAGCTGCTGGGGGTCGGCAGGGGCCAGAGATGATCGAGCATTCAGAGGACTGCTCTCCTCTCTCAGGGGGAAGAAGACCTGTCGTCCCACTCGTTGACTACCCTCTGGTGGTGGCTGGAGGGCAGTATGGGTTGGGAGACATATACCAACATCACCATGTTGGTAGGGGTGGGGGGATGGGAGAAAAGCAGAAAAGCGGAGATTGGCAGGTTCTGTGATGGCTCCTGTGTTCACGGGGGTTGAACCTGGCATCTGTATTGGGTCTCGGGGGGGGAGGGAAGGCTAGCACCCTCCTCCCTGGCCCCGCCATGGTGGGCAATCCATGGGAGATTCTCTGGGCTCAGGCGATAAAGGGACACAGGAAATACCAGAGAGTATCTCTGTTAGGAAGGGACCACAGTCACCTGCCAGGGCTCCCAGGTGGGAAAAACAGAATATGGGAAAAAAAAAAAGAAAAAAGGATTTTAGATCATTTGGAGGAGGGGGTTTAAGCGCTGGCTATTGTGTAGGTTGGAGCCATGGGTGGGGAGGGCTTATTGGTTGGCGTGGCAGTGGCAATTATCTTTGAGGCAGTTGCTAAGTAAGGATTTGAAAATATTAAGAGAGATGAAACTTGCAAGTTTTAAGGAAGTTTGCAATTTGTGAAAATTAAACCATGGATTACATAATGAGTTAAAAAAAATCTCCAGAATTAGGGTGAAACTTCCAAAATTCCACAGAATTCCATCTGAAGTGGCATTTGAAAATTCCACACAGCAGTTTATTTTCAGTGTTATTGACCTTTATTTGGATTTGCTAAGTGATTTTCTTTATTTTATTTTACAATCTTTGGCCAGGAAAGACACACTGAGCCAAGGCTTGTTTCCAGGTGCATCATGGGAACACAGGGAAGTTAAGTGACTTGTTCATGGTAACACAGTATGCAGGTGGCGGCTATGAGATTCAAACCCAGTTCTCCAAGTTTGCAGCTCAGTGCTCTTAAGCACTATGCTATACTGCCCTCTTGTACTGGGATACTGCTTGCTATGTTTCTTGATTTTCCCATTTTATTTCTTTTTTCTGATCCTGTGGGCATAGGGACTTTCTCTCATCTGCCCCAATCACCCTTTGCACAGTTTACTATGCTCCTATTCCTACACACGAGGATGTCCTTGTCTGTCCCTACCTTGATCAGGTGAAGCCCATCCCTCCTGTCCCTTCCTTGATCAGGTGAAGCCCATCCCTCCTATATAAATTCCTCCTAGTACAAAAGGCTCTCCAGTGGCCTAGGATCCAAAACCATACCCTTAGCCACGCACTAGTCTAATGACTCTTTGCTTTGCATGTGGTATGGGTAGTATCTTGGTGACTACTACCCAAAAGGTTCTGTTTCTGAGCTTTTTCGCAACTCCCTACATTTTGACTGGAGGATCTGATCAATGGAAGATCTTGCACATTTTACCAGTGTTTAAGAAAGGAAATAGTAAGAACATTGGTCTTATCAGTATAAATAAATAAAACAAACTACGGGGCCATAGCGATACTGCCAGTATTCAATAAAATACCTGTGAAATTAGTAGCCTGTCAGTTGCCTGAGTACCTTAATACCTATAGCCTTCTGTCTCCTGCACAACAAGGTTTCTGGACAGATCCCAGTACCACCACTGCTCCCGTCACTCACCACCAACATTGCCTCTGCTATGGAGAAGGGTGAGCTTATGGGTGCAGCTTCTACTGACCTCACCAAAGCCTTTGATTTGATTGACCATTCCCTACTCTCTGTAAAACTTATAGCACTGAATGTTTCTTCCACTGTCATATCATGGTTTAAAAGTTATCTGGTCAATAGGTTCCAACATGTTAAATTAAGCAACTCTCTGTCTCACTCAGCTCCTACTAGGGAGGACATCATGGGAAGGAGGGAGGACCGGGGGGGGGAGGGGTTGAGGAACAGTGGACCCAGCTAAGAGGAGCCATAGTGGAAGTAACAAACCTTTGCACTAAGCAAATAAACAAAGGCAAGAGAAAAAGAAAACCACTATGGTTCTCAAAGGATATAGCAGGGAAGGTAAGAGTGAAAAAGTTGGCTTTCAGGAAGTACAAGGAAACACAGAAGGAGGAAGACAGGGTAGTGTATCTGGATAAGCAGAGGGAGGAAGGGAAGGCAGTCAGGAGCACAAAGGCACAAATGGAGGAAAAAATAGCCCAGGCAGTAAAGAAAGGGGACAAGACTTTTACAGGTACATTAGTGAAAGGAGAAAGACAAGGGGTTGGATTGTAAGGCTTAAGGGGGGGGAAGAAGGGGAGTGTGCAAAAGGGGACTTGGAAAAAGCAACAGTCCTGCACAATAGTTTTGCTCAGTACTCACAGTAGAGAGGGAAGGTGAGGGGCCACAATTAAATGACAGGAGCAATAAGGGGAAGGAGGTGGACACCAGTCCATTTACGGAGGAGAAAGTTCTAAAGGAACTTGCAAAACTGAAAGTGGATGAGGCAATAGGACCAGATGGAATGCATCCTAGAATATTAAAGGATCTTAGGTAGGTGCTGGCAGCATCACTGGCAGCACTGTTCAATGAATCGCAGGAAACAGGAGTGGTTCCAGAGGACTGGAGAGGAGCGCATGTAGCCACTCTACACAAAAGTGGGAACAGGGAGAGGCTGGAAACTATAGACCAGTCAGCCTGACCTCGGTTGGTGGGGAAAATAATGGAATCACTGCTAAAAGAAAGGATTGTGGAACATCTTGAATCCAGTGGAGCACAGGATACAAGGCGGCATGGATTCACAGCAGGAAGGTCATGTCAAACAAATCTGATAGATTTCTTTGACTAGGTGACCAGGGAAGTGGATCAGGGAGGAGCGGTGGATGTGGCCTACTTGGACTTCAGCAAGGCCTTTGACACCGTTCCACATAAGAGGCTTGTAAATCAGCTAGGCAGCCTGGGAATCAGTCCCAAGGTGGTAAACTGGATTAGAAATTGGTTGAGGGATAGAACACAGAGGGTGGTGGTAAATGGAGCTCAATCCAAAGAAAGGAGGGTGACCAGTGGGGTGCCACAGGGATCAGTTCTGGGGCCAGTCCTATTTAATGTCTTCATAAGTGACATTGCAAAGGGGCTGGAAGGAAAGTTATGCCTCTTTGCAGATGACACTAAGATCTGCAACAGGGTAGACACTCTGGGAGGGGTAGAAAAAAATTAGAAGGGACCTAGGTAAACTAGAGGAATGGTCACGAGTGTGGCAGCTAAGATTCAAAGCAAAGAAGAGCAAAATCATGCATTTGGGGCACAGGAACCCAGGGGAGGCTTACATGATGGGGGAGAGATACTGACGGCCACCAAACAGGAAAGGGATCTGAGGGTAATCATATCAGATGACCTAAAGGTGGCCAAACAATGTGCCAAAGCTGTGGGGAGAGCCACTAGGGTACTGGGGTGCAAAGGGAGAGGTATCACCAACATAAGAAAGGAGGTGGTGATGTCACTGTACAAATCATTGGTGAGACCCCATCTGGAGTACTGTGTCCAGTTCTGGAGGTTGCATCTCTGTAAGGACATAGAGTAGAGACAGTTCGGAGAAGGGCAACAAAAATGGTGCAGTGTCTGCACCAAAAGTCATATGAGGAGAGACTGGAGGACCTCAATATATACACCCTGGGGGGGGGGATATGACTGAGACCTTCAAATATCTCAAGGGCATAAATAAGGTAAAGGAGGGTAGCATCTTTCAGAAAAAGAGATGTTTTAGAACAAGGGACATGACATGAGGCTGGAAGGGGGTACACTAAGGGGTAATGTGAGGAAATATTTCTTCACGGAAAGGGTGGTGGATGCATGGAACAGCCTCCCAGTGGAAGTGGTGGGGGCTAACTTGGTAGGGGAATTAAAAAATGCATGGAATAGGCATAGGGGAACCCTAGCAGTAGGAAAGAGAATAAAGCCAGCGATCAAGTAGGGTCTGTGGTTTTTACAGCAGGTAGGGAAAATGGGCAGACTGGGTGGGCCTAGCGGTCCTTATCTGCTATCAATTTCTATGTTTCTACTTCAGTTACTGTCCCTCAAGGATCCACACTGGGCCCCCTCCTTTTCTCTCTTTATATTAACTCAGTCCATGCCAGTCTCTTACACAGCCCTCCCAGCTTGTACGCTGATGACCTAGTCCTTTCTACAAGCTTTAACAATGTCTCTGCTCTACATCATCAGCTGTCCTCTGAGCTACAGTCAGTTCAAGGATGGCTCTGGTCTAACAGGCTCCTGATGAATATTACAAAGACCCAGGCCATGCTGTTTGGCTTGGCTCCGAGAGTATAGCAGTGCCTTTCCCCTTTGATGGTGACATGTGAGAATGGATCCAGTCTCACCTCTGTTTCCTCCTTCAACTACCTGGGGGTCACACTCGACATGTCACTGAACTTTTCAGCACATATAGTGGCTGTTTGTACAGCAGTCAATATCAGACTGGGGTTCTCCTACAAGATCAGTAATAACCTCACTTCTAAAGACCGAACTGCCATCACCTGTGGCATTATGCTCCCTAAACTTACTTATGGGATGTCTGTTTATTACTTGGCCACTAAAACTGTCCTACAGAAATGGGACGTGGTCCATAACTGTATCTGTAGATTCACCCTGGCTATGAACAGATATACTGCCCACTGTACCCTCTACTCCAAACTTGGTTGATTTCAACCATTGACTCTGTGTAAACTCAAAACGGGAAGTGTTGTTCATAATATTGTGCCTAAACAGACCCCGCCACCCCTAACCTCACTCATTATACCTGACAATATATTCTATACCCTGAGGTCTAAGGTCCCTGGTTCATTGGCCATCCTCAAAACTAGAACTAAGGGGAATTGTCCTTCTGCTCCACCCTGCACTCTGGAACGCCATCCTAGCTGTAGTCCATCTGTATCCATCTAGCCATGCCTTCAGGAGTGGAAATTGCTCCTTCCTACTCAAGGCCTCGACATGTACATATCTGTAGGTTACATAGGATCAGTAGTAATTTCCCTGGATTATTACACTTCGGTGTATTGCTGATTTTCAGCTCTATATGTGTGAAACCTATCCCTGTGCTTGTTACCTGCACTTTATTGTTGCACCTTGCCCTGTACCTTGGCATCATGTTTACCACATGTCATATTTCATTTTGTTTTTATTTAGTCTGTGTCAGTCTTTACTGTTGTGATCGCCCAGCTCGTGCCAGAAAATAGACAAATGTTTTGTATAGTGCACCTACCTGGTAAATAAAAAATCAATCAATCAATAAATCTATCAGTTAATACAACAGAGTCCCCAACCGCCAGTCTGCGTTCAGTGCTCAATCCTTCAACCACTCCGGACGGCCTGCAGGACTGTCTCAGTGAATGACCTGCCCCTCCCTGCCATAGCTACCCCCAGTACCTCCACAACATCACTGTCTAGTAGACAGTATCTGTTCTTACTACAAAATCTATCTCCGTCTAAAGTAATCCCACCCCCAAGCTTTTGGCAGTGAGACTTCTACAGTCCCTTAAAGTCCCAAACTTTGTCCCTGAGTGTGGCACTCAACATGAAGTTGTCAAAGGTGCATTCCTTCTGGCCATTATAGCTAGGTTTACCACCTGTCCTTTTTATGTTTGCTTGCACGCATGTACAAGAAACATTATGCGGCAGCTTAGGAGAGAAGCTGGTTGTGGAGATGCGGCAGTGTGGCAGCCAATGCCAGCACTGTATTTGTGGGCTTGGCGGTGTGCACCCAATGCAGGCCCAGTGACCTGATAACACTGGTTCTGCAGAAGTGCCACCAACTTGAAATGATTTGGCCACTGCAATGAGGGTCCGCCTCGTCATTGCAGTGTCAGCAATTCTGCTGCAATGAGGGAGCGACCCGTCATTGCAGGGTGGTATCTCGCCTGGTGTAACAGTACCAGGAGCATCGTGGTTCTATGCGGCCACCTCGGAGCTGACTGGGGATGCCCAATCCCCCTGTCGGCATGCCCCCGACCCCCTTCATTTGCTGACGGGGAGCCCAGTCCATGTTAATGTCCCCACCCCCAAGTTTCTGTTGTGTGCTGAGGGGGTGCCCAATCCCCCACAGCATCATGCACCCCTCCAACAGTCTTTCTTTGCTGAGGGGGGGCTCAATCCTCATTGGCTTCAGTCCCCCCTTCCAGTTCAATTTGCCAATGGGAGCCCACCCATTGGCATAATGTTCTCACACCCTCGATTTCTGCTGTGTGCTGAGGGGGTGCCCAATCCCCCTCGTCATCATGCGCCCCCTCCCATTTCTGTGCCAACGAGGGGCCCAATCCCCATTGGCTTCGGTCCCCCTATCCACAAATGCAGGTGGTACACTGGGAGCCCACCCCAGTGTACCGAAAAACACCTGCAAAAGAAAAGAAATTACCTGCTTTGTCTTTTTTTTTTTTACCTGTAAAACAAGAAAACGTTGCCTCGCAGTCTCTTCTGCCCCATCCCCCAACTCACACCCATCCTCTGCGCACCCTGCCTCCCCACACACCCCCCTTCACCCCATACTTACCTCCGGAGCCCAGCGCGACAATCTTTGGTGGACTGGGATCGCGTCTGCACTCTTCAAAGCTGACCTCGAACTGAAGAAATGCTGGTAAGCTGTATATTAGCATAAATAGGGTTTTTTCAACTTTGGTGCATATCTCGGGCATTTTTGGGAATTTTGGCACCACATTTTCAACATGGGGTTATTGGGACCTCTCCTCATGAATTCAGTCACTGTCATAGAGTTATTCTGTCCTGAAAGGCGATTTCACGGTCACTGCGCAGAATCACCTTTCAGGACCAATTAACAAAATGACAGTGCCACTGTTCATGAGGTGGGCTCTCAAAAAGTCTATGTTGCAAATTTGGTGAAAAAAATCCCAAAAATTACTGTTTTACGATCGTGCATTGCACAGTTTCCACACATGCTCGTAACTTTGTGAATTTGTAATATTTTCACTCCAGATTTTCAACATTGGCATTTTTCCACACCTTCTTATGAACAGTACAGCTGTCATTTTACACATCCTGGCCAAAATATGTTTTCGCATTTCTGGCGCAGAATAGCACAGTCGCTGTGGGAAATCGGTTTTAGGAATAGATTAAGAAAATGACAGTGACACTGTTCATGAGCAGAGGTTCTAAAATGCCTACGTTGAAAATTTGGTGATAAAAATCCATGAAATTACTGTGTTACAAGCATGCATTTCACAGTTTCCACGCACCCTTGTAGCTTCACAAATTTGCAATATTTTCATGCCAGATTTTCAATGCTGGCATTTTTACACACCTCCTTATGAACAGTACAGCTGTCATTTTTCACGTCCTGGCCGAAATGTGTTTTCGCACTTCCATTGCAGAATAGCGCGGTTGCAATAGGAAATCAGTGTTTGGGACAGATTAACAACAATCGAGTGAGAGAGGGGGAGTGAGCGAGCTCAACGGAGCTCTGTTGGAACTGCTGTGGATTTCTTTGTGGGCAGAAAAAGGTGCCAACGCAGGCAGGAACCCAGTACAAAAGGGCAGTCTGCAGCGCCATGAGAAACAGAATGAGTGAGTAAGAGAGGGGGAGTGAGCGAACTCAATGGAGCTCTGTCGGGACTGCTGTGGATTTCTTTGTGAGCAGAAAAAGGTGATAATGCAGGCAGGAGCCCAGTACAAAAGGGCAGCTAGCAGCGCCGGAAGAAACAGAACGAGCGAGTGAGAGGGGGAGTGAGCGAGCTCAATGGAGCTCTTTTAGGACTACTGCAGATTTCTTTGTGGGCAGAAAAAGGCACCAATGCAGGCAGGAGCCCAGTACAGAAGGGCAGTCTGCAGCGCCATGAGAAACAGAATGAGCGAGTGAGAGAGGGGGAATGAGTGAACTCAGCGGAGCACTATCGGGACTGCTGCAGATTTCTTTGTGGACAGAAAAAGGCGCTAATGCAGGCAGGAGCCCAGTACAAAAGGGCAGCCTGCAGTGCCAGGAGAAACAGAATGAGTGAGTGAGAGAGGGGGAGTGAGCGAGCTCAATGGAGCTCTTTCAGGGCTGCTGCAGATTTCTTTGTGGGCAGAAAAAGGCGCCAATGCAGGCAGAAGCCCAGTACAAAAGGGAAGCCTGCAGCACCGGGAGAAAGAGAACAAGCGAGTAAGAGTGAGTGCACTCAACAGAGCTCTGTTGTGACATTACAGTTGCCCACCCACCTGCCCAGGGTCCTGTGTGGTCCCATATTACAGCATGGTCTCTGGGGTGGAGACAAAGCAATGATTGGATACTTTTAGGATTGCTGTAATAATACAGATTTAGTTCTGTTTATTTCTCTAACTGAGCTAAGTACTGAGCTATACTGTTAGGATTGCTGTAATAATACATATTTATTTGTTCTGTTTATTTCTCTAACTGAGTTGAGTAATACTTGGAGTGTAATACGATTTCTAACTGAGCTAAGTAAAACTATGAGGGCTGAGAACAAAAAGTATGGTAGCTGAGGGGTGAAAAATGGACAAGGAGGCTTTAGGATTGCTACAGTAACACAGTATCTAACGGATGAGATTTGAGACTGAATGAACCTGGTCAGCAAGGAGGCAGTAGGGGGACTAGTGTGGGGGGGGCAGGAATTTGAGTTAATAGGGCCCTAGCAGTTGTGGTAGGGTACAGAAACTGGGAGTAAGAGCCCGTAACATAAGATGGGGGCCAAAATGGGGCAGGTGCCTCATGGCAATAGGGTGGGCATCTTTGGAAGGGTGGTGGGGTGTACAGGGTGTGGATCCGCCATGATCTTGGACTGGGCTTGGAGGATGGGAGGGTGTATGCTCTGTAGATGATTGGCTAGTTTGAGGGAGGAACTGTGGAGGTTAGAGAGGAGTCTAAGTGGCAGGGCAGATGAGTATGGTAGGCATCCTGGCTGGAGGGGGGAATAGGGGATGGCAAGGGGAAACAGGGGAAGAACATCTAGGGACTGAAAATGACCCCAGTATCAGAGACACTAGCAGAAAATAGAGGAGAAAAGAGGGGGTGCCTGAGGTGAGGGAAGGGACCTCCTGATGGGGGAGGAAGAGACCATGAGGAGTACCAGGGGAGAGAGCAGATGGCTGCGGGTAGGAGGGACCAGGGATGGGACCAGCGGGGGCCTGGAGGGAACAAGTGGGGGGACCAATAGGAGAAGAGATGAAGGAGGGTTATCGACTAGGAATAGATTCGAGCCTCTGCTATGGGGAGAGAGGGAGCAGGAACATACTGAGGGGAGGACAAAGCGGAGCATGAGAGGGATGCAGAGGTAGGGAAGAGATAGCAAGGACGAAAGGGTAGAGGGGGGCTAGTAAGGAAGGAGGGGACTGGAGGAGAGAAGGCTATGGGAAGGGAGGGATGGGAGGAGCATCACTATTGGGGTAGAAGGGAATGGGGGCTCTAAATCGACAACAGCGGGGATAGGAGAGGGGTTGGAAATCAGCAGGGGAGGAGGGGAGGTCAACATGGGAAGCCCAGTAGGAAGTAGTCAGGCTGGGAAGGGGTTCAAGGGGGATGGGAGGAATAAGGCAGAGAAAAGGGGTGAGGCAGAAGTAGGGGGTGCACATACAGAAGTCACAGCAGTTGCAGCTGGCAGGGGTAAGAGGGAGGGAAGAACGAATACTGGGGTGGAGAAAGGGGCATTAGAAGGGAAAGGGGGTAAGGGATGGTGGAGTACTTGTCCTAGGGGATTCTATACTGAAAGGGGTGAGATGGGGCAGAAGGGGGAAAGGCACAGCTGTATTTGGGTTGAAGCTATCTCTGGGTTGACTGCAGGAGGGGCAGGCACTGCTCAAATGTGCAGCGAGGTGAAGGAAGAAACCTCATTTACTGTTGCATGTGAGTACAAATGACTTGGCAGGGAGACTGTGGAAGTAGTGAGGAGGAGGTTCTAGGAGTTGGGCAGGCAGTGTGAGAGAGTAGAGGAGTCTCTGGCATTCTCGGAAGTACTCCTGGTACCATCTGCAAGCATGGGAGGAAGGGGAGGATTGAGGACTTCAACGAGTGGCTGAGGGAATTTTGCCACACCAAAATTTATGGGTTAGTGACTAACTGGGGTAGGGTCTGGGGGAATAGTGACTTGTACATGGGGGACAGGCTACACTTGAGCAGGGACAGGATGGGAGTATTAAAGGTGGGATTAGAGGGGTATATCTCTACTAAGGTGGATTTAAACTAGTGTGGGGGGGTGGCCAAAAGACAGAGCTTGGTAGAAAATTCCGGACAGGGGAGCCTAATGAGCTCACCCTCCTAAATATAGGTAATGGCAGCGGCGTAGCAACCCTGGGAAGGGGCGGGCAGAGTGGTCTGTGTGTAATACAGAAGGCACCTCCACCCGATAAGAATAACAAGGAGAAAGGGTGTGGACTACCAGGAGGAGGGACACAGGCCAAGGAGAAGAGTGAGGGGAAGGAGGGGTACAGGTGGAAGGTGTTCTCTCTCAATGCAAGAAGCCTGGGGACAAACTGCAGAACTTCAGGCGCTCCTTTCAGAGGGGAAGGTGGACACTGCTGCAGTGACAGAGACTTGGGCAACAGAGTACCATGACTGGGACTCGGCAATCCTGGGATACAGGATATACAGCAAGGACCGGGGGGTTGGAATGAGGGGTTGCACTCAATGTGAGGGAGGGGATCAAATGCATAACGGGCGAGGGAGAAGAGGAGAGGAGAGGACAGAGGTGCTTTGGGTGCAACTCCTGGACTCCAAGGGCAGAAAGCTGAGGCTGGGAGTGGGGTACAGACAGCCAGCCCAATCCGGGGACCTGGATGGGGAGTTGGCAGAGCTGATAAGGAGGGTCTGTAGAAGGGGGAGTGTGGTTATAGTGGGGGATTTTAACCTACTAGGGGTTGACTGGAGCACCTCAGCCACTAGCAGTACCAAGGAGCAGATGCTCATTGATGCACTCCAGGATGGCCTTTTGATGCAATTGGTAAGTGGGCCTACAAGGCCTGGTAGCACTCTGAATTTAGTACTGGCAAATGGGGAGACGGAGATGGAGGTAAGGGTGGTGAACCCACTAGCAGGTAGCGACCACAAACAGTGTGGCTCATTCTCACACTGGGCAGGGAGACAGGAGGCACAGGCATTACGGTCGTGGACTTTAGTAGGGTGGACTTTGGGAGGATGGGAGCAATACTGTGAGGGAGACTTCAGGATATAAGGCCACGGATAGATGCAGAACAAAAGTGGGGAGTCATAAAGACTGGGCTAAAAGAGGCCACAGTAGCCTGCACCAGAGCCAGGAGTAAGAAGAGCAGAGCCAAGAAACCATGGTGGCTGAACAAGGAAGTGCTGCAAGGGGTGAGGGCACAGAGGGCTGCATACTGGAAGTACAGGAGAACAGGGAAGAGAGAGGATAAGGAGGCATACAGGAGTTGGTCAAGGGAGGTGGCTAGGAGGGTGAAAAAAGCTAAAGCCTCCAGGGAATTAAGGTTAGCACAGGGTATAAAGAGAGGGGAAAAGGACTCTTTAAGGTATGTCAGGGATAAGAGGAAGTGCAAGGAACATATTGTGAGGATAAAGCGGGGAGGAGATTGGGTGGAAAAGGGGGAGGAGCAAGCAGAAATTCTAAATGAGTTCTTCTGCTCCGTTTTCACTAAGGAGAGGGATGGTCCACTACCAGCATGGGCTGAGGGGGGTAAAGGGGAGGAGGTGATGGACAAAGTGATCACAGGGACTAGGGTGCTAGAGGGGCTGAGGGCAGTAAGGGTGGACAATGCACAAGGTCCTGATGGCATTCACCCCAGGGTGCTGAGGGAGATGGCGGAGCTGTTGGCTGAGCCACTGGCAGATCTGTTCAACACATCCCTGGAAACGGGGTGTGTGCCCCAGGACTGGAGGGTGGCCCATGTGGTGCCCATACACAAGAGTGGGCCTAGGGAGGAGCCAGGAAATTATTGGACGGTCAGTCTCACGTCCATAGTGGGTAAGCTTATGGAGGTGATACTGAAGCAGAGGCTGGTGGCATTCCCAGAGAGTAATGGCCTCCAAGATGGGTGGCAACACGGGTTCATCTCAGGGAGGTCTTGTCAAACCAGCCTAATATTATGACTGGGTGACAAGGGAGTTGGACAGGGGCCATGCGGTCCATGTCCTGTACTTGGACTTCAGTAAGGTGTTTGATACAGTGCCTCATGGGAGACTGGGGGGAAGGTGACAGCAGTGGGGGTGGGAAAAAAGCTGACTAAATGGATAGAGACCTGGTTACAGGAGAGGGTGTAGAGGGTGGTGGTGGTGGTGGGGGAGCTCTCGGCACCTAGAGCAGTGACAAGCAGGGTGCTACAGGGGTCAGTGCTGGGCCTGGTGCTGTTTGGGCTCTTTATCTCCGATATAGCACACGGAGTGGGGAGCAGGGTTAGTCTGTTTGCAGATTATACCAAATTGGGGGTAGTGGTGGACAAAGAGGACGGATGGGAAAAACTGCAGGTGGACCTAACCAAACTAGTGACATGGTCGGTGGAGTGGCAGCTAGGATTCAATGCAAACAAGTGTAAGGTGATGCATTTTGGGCCTAAGAACCAGAAGAGGGACTATTGGTCGGGGGGGGGTTGAGGCTGGGGATCACAGAGGAGGAGAAAGTCCTAGGGGTGTTGGTAACTGGGAACATGAACAACTCAGCCCAGTGTAGGAAAGCAGCAGTGAAGGCAAACATGATGCTGGGGTTCATCACAAAGGGGTTCTCATCCAGACACAGGGATGTAATCCTATCTCTCTACAGATCATTAGTCAGACCACGCCTTGAGTACTGTGTGCAGTACTGGAGGCCATACCAGAGGAGAGATATAAAGTTACTGGAGGGAGTGCAAAGGAGGGCAACAAAAATGTTAAAGGAGATGGAAGGAAAGGAATATAAAGTTAGGCTGAACAAGCTGAACATGTACACATTGGAGGAGAGGAGGGATGGGGGAATATGATTCAAGCATTTAAATACCTGAGGGTTGTAAATAAACCTAGCACCGAGGGGATGTTTAAACTCAGGAGTGGAAGAGAGACGAGGGGGCACGGACTAAGGTTGGAAGGGGGATGTTTCAAGAAGGAAATGATGAGGCACCACTTCACTGAGAGGGTGGTGTCTAGTTGGAATGCGCTGCCAGAGGCAGTGGTAACATGTAGGACAGTCAATAGCTTTAAGAAGGACTGGGATAACGCAAGAGGAAGAGTCAGGGGGGCAGGGGCTGGGACAAGCAGGGGAAGGAACTGGGGGGGGGAGAAGGCTGGGGCAGCTGCAATCTAGGGTGCTAGCTGCACACTTGGGCAGATTTAGATAGACTGATTGGTCTGTTCTGCTGGCAGATTCGTATGTTCGTATGTATGTTCATATGTAAAATCACAGTGACTCTGCTCGTGAGCAAAGGTCCTAAAATGCCTATGTTGAAAATTTGGTGACAAACGTCCATAAAATAACTGTGTTACAAGCGGGCGTTGTGCAGTTTCCATGCACCCTCATAACTTCACAAATATGTAGTACTTTCACTCCAGATTTCCAACACTGGCATTTTTTCAGACCTCCTTATGAACAGTACAGCTGTCATTTTTTACATCCTGCCCGAAATATGCGTTTACACATCTGGCGCACGATAGCATAGTTGCTGTGGGAAATCTTTGTTCAGGACAGAATAAGAAAATCATACTGACAGCATTCATGAGCAGAGGTCACAAAATGCCAATGTTGAAAATTTGGTGAAATAATTCCACTAAATGACTGTGTTACGTGCATGTGTTGCGCAGTTTCCGTGTACGCTCGGACGTTCTAGCATTTTTAATATTTTCACTACCGATTTTCAACATTGCCATCTCTTCACACCTCCCTATGAATGGTGCAGCTGTCATTCTTCACATCCTGCCTGATCTGTGATTTTGTACATCTGGCACACAATGGCACGGTTGCTGTGGGAACTCAAAGTTCGGGACACATTGACAAACTCACAGTGCCACTGTTCATGAGAAGAGGTCCCAAATGCTTTCATGAGGTGGGGGGTCACAAAAAGGCCATGTTGGAAACTTTTAGTGCAAATACCAACAAACACATGGGGCATTAGGGTTTCTAACCATAACGTCCCACCCTGTACAGACTGACAGGCATCAGGGGTGTGCCTTTGGATTGCCGACTGTAATGCTCATGCCATTCCACCCCCAGCCCCCCACCCTGCAGCCAGGGACAGGCATCGAGGTATGCCTTGGACTCTTCCACCCCAGAGTTCACCCCATTCTCCTATGTCGCACCCATTTCAGCATATATCCTTATGGAGTGGAGTGACTGTAAAGCCGAAAACCCTAA
The DNA here is from genome assembly GCA_016271365.2 of Neoceratodus forsteri. Classification (NCBI taxonomy): domain Eukaryota; kingdom Metazoa; phylum Chordata; order Ceratodontiformes; family Ceratodontidae; genus Neoceratodus; species Neoceratodus forsteri. The sequence goes on from JADMNL010000029.1 coordinate 88,675,235, forward strand.
GGCACACCTCAACACTTGTCGGTGTCTGCAGGATAGGGTGAGGTGAAATGGCATGAATGTTATGGGCGACAGCCCACTCGCATACCCCAATACCTGTCCATCTCTGCAGGCTGGAGGTGGGGTTGGCGTGAAGTTCAATACTTCACTGCCATTCCTACACTGCATCTGTCTAACTCCTGCATTTCCAATGCTAATACCAGCAAGCAAACATTTGGCATTGACAAATGCTTTTTTTTACCCTAATAATCTAGTTTTCAGAGTTCATATCTGGTAATCTGGTTTTGCTCATAAGAAGTCAGTTTTTTTTTAGACATTTTGTGTGCCCACATACTCTTAAAACAGACTTCTGTCAAATCATGAATTGTTTTAGCTGCATGTCCAGGTTACAAACAAGTTTTCTTGTCATATAGACCTTTGTCTGTAAAACCAGTCAACCTGGGAAGTGTAAAGTATAGTCATTAAAGAGTACCAGTTTGGGCGTTTTCCTAAAACCCTCCACTGCTAGCATACCTGCACCCGAATTAAACTGCATCTATCTTAAACTGTTCCATCTGTTGCTTTGTGAAGGGGAAGGGATCGTAAATGGGAGCTGGCCATGTGATCCCTTCCCCTTCCCGCTCCCTATGAAGTTCAGCTCCACTATTGTTCCATCCCCATGCTCCAATATCTTATGACATTGGAGTTTGTAGAGCACAGGGGCATGTTCCAGATAGAAACTGGGATTCTTTTAACAACATTTTTTTATGTTGTAGAGGGTCACTGGGAGCATATCATTGCCACTTACCAACTAAGAAGAGCCTTCTTACTTGATCGGTGGCACTGGTATCTTATTTAATTTATTTGTTTATTTAAGAGTTTTACCAGGAAGGCATACTGAGCGGGGTACCGCTCGATTCCAGACGCGTCCTGGGGAAGGGGACATGGAGCATACAAATAATAGTCACAGTAAAATGTACAAGATATGCTGATACAGATATATACAACAGTTGGTAGTCAAAAATTATACAGGAGTGACAAATTATACAGGAGTGGATATGACCCCAGTGATGCTCTACAACATAAAGAAAAATTGCAGAAGATTCCCCCATTGCTATCAGTGGAGCACAGCCCTGCACTCTACAAACTCAGATGTCCTATAAGCGTTGGAGTGCGCAGGTGGCATGGGGGGAGGGTTGGATTTCATATGGACCAGGAAGGAGTAAGGATCAGGCAGCCAGCTCTCGTTTATGATCCCTTCCCCTTCACAAAATAACAGATGGAAAATTTTAAAACAGATGACGTTTAACTCAAGTGCAGGTAAGCTACCAGCGGGGAGCTTCAGAAAACTGCACTGAAATGAGCACAAGTGGTGCTCTTTAAGACCGTTAGCAGTTACTTATTTTTATTTATTGAATTTTGATAACCGGGTAGGCCCACTGGGCCCCGGAGGTCCCTTTTTCAGGGGCGACCCGGGAGTTACAGTTAATACATGCTAAAACAGTACATTCAGAATACAGATATTATCACAGGCAAACAGTCAACATGGACATATGACAGTAATAAAAAAAAAAAAAAAAAAATCTTTTCCACTCTCCATAAAGCTGGGCAAAAAGTCCGACCCTGCCTTTTGTAAAAGATTCGGTTATCTTCCACTTTCATTTGCTGGTGAGCTTTTCCATCATTACCAGAATTTAATCAGTTTTAAATGTGTTAAATGTGTTTTGCTTTTTCTCCAGAGAAAAGTTTGTCTACTTCTTTTTGTTTAGAAATACTACTGCGGCCTGAACATGAACAAGACCAAAAATAAACATATATACTGCACATCATAGGAAGCAAACAATGTGTTTCCATTACATATCCATTGTATGTTATTTCCAGTATTTCCCATGTCCCTGCTCTCCCAAGCTGCATCTGTAAACAAGGTTTCCATAATCTCTGCACATAGGCGCAGGAACCTATAGGTGCAGTGTCCCCCCCCCCCCGTGTTTGCCCATGAACATTCAAAGTGCCCCTTTAATGCATGCACGGTCAAGAGGGAAGCATTCTTTGCCTCCTGTGTCATTTTTTGTGTGCGGCCCAGGTTACAATTGAAATGGAAGAGCTCCCAGCAGCTCAGCATCTAGAAGTACTTAAAGACCACCCCCAATTAACACTTAGTACCTTTCCCACCAGCCAAGTACCCATCCTCTATGAAAAGAGTTGCAGGAATAAGGAATGTGGCTCCCTTTCATATCTGTTTTCTTCCATTCTCTGCAAGATTGCATGACCAGCAGAGTCCGAGTTCTGCTCGGCTGCTAAGGTTATTTTCAGTGGTACAGGATTCGACTGAAGCATCATCTTCAAAAGTGAGTCAGCTAACTCAGAACAATTGTGTTTTTTTGGAGGGAAGTAGAAAGCACCTGTCTCCTGACCAGGGTACTAAATACGCTAAGACAATTCTTCTAAGTAAATTGCATTGTTTTTATTTTTAACTCCTGACTTGATTGTGAAGGCAGATATCTACAGAAATACTTAACCTAGTAACATAACATTTCTATTGTTTTAAATCTGCTATTCCCAGCTTTAAAACAGTATAAAGATTAAGTTCACAGAACAATACTGCCTCAGAAATCGCTCCTTGAAGTCACATTGGGAGCTGAAAAAAGATGCAATTTATTCAGGATATGCTTAGTATTAGGAGTCAGATAAGTGACACTGAGGCCTCAGTCAGGCTAACAAGGGACAAACTTCAGACTAAATAAATATGATAGTCTTGTACGCTATTCTTTTATTTAAAGAGCTAGTGGAGCCAAAACAGGCAGACAGGAAAAGAATACAAATTTTAAGTGTAGTCAGTTGTAACTTTTTATTTCTGAAGTATTTTTCTTTTTGCTCATCAGAAAGTATTCTATGTAATAATATTGTGCTGGATGTGTGGAACAGCTCTTAGCCTGGCAGCTGACATATCTCACTCTATTGCCCCACACTACATCATCAACATTATGATCTCACTGACTGTGACATCACAGGTGAATGACCTGCCAGTCGCTCACTTGCTGTTCCTAAGTAGCAGTGATGTCACAGTCAGTGAGGTCACAATACTGGTGATGTAGTGTGGGGCAGTAGAGCAAGACATGTCAGCTGCCAGGCTCAGAGCTGTTCCACACATTACACCTACTAACAGCAAGTAAACTATCTTCTAATTAAACATGGGGAAAAGAAAAAGTACCTCAGATACAAAAGGTAACGGAAAGTTGATTTTAAAATCTAATATTAGTTTTAGGCAGCACAGAAGCTCTTTAAAGAAAGGGCCCAAACTAGAAGATGTTTTGTTAACTTATTTTATTTCAGCAAACTATGTAGGCAGGAATAAACACAGAAATTAAGAGTTTCGGCCTCAGCAAGTTGCAAGACCATGATTTAGCACTTTGGCAGGCAGCTCAAAACAATTCCATAACTGTACCAGCCCCATCCATGGTGCCTGATATGCACCCTCATATGGGCATGTAGGGCTTGCACATACCATGGAGACCCCCCTGCGCCCATGTGGGTGTCTCTGCAGCTGGCAGAAATCAGTGCTCTGCTCCCTCCATACTCAATCCAGTACAGGCATGCAAAGCAACTCACTGGCCTAATTGGGAGGGGCAGGAAGGGTGAAGAACCCACACCACACAGAATCCTGAAAGATGCCAAGACACCCATTCTGCAGCTCCTGGGGTGTGTAGTCTCTGCCACTCGGAAGTGTGCCATAGTAGCTATGTACCCCAGGCAATTAGTGTTGGATTCGTCAGCCCGGCAGGCAATCAGCTCCCCCTTGCCCCACAACTCTATACTGGGATCCAGGGAGCACTGGGTTATAGAGAGGGCTTTGGTAGCACAGTGCTGATTCGTGAGATGACAAATACAACTCATAGCACCCATTTATTGTCAAAAGCTTCTTCATGCGTCTCATAATGCATGTCAGTTTCTCCAAGTGATGTATTTTATTCAATATGCAACCCCATTTCTTCTGTTCAGAAGGAATCTCTGACCACCTACTAGTCATAGCATTTCTTTGCTGCAATTACCGGAATCAAACATTGATGTTTCTTTGTATTTCTGTCAGTTAATCTTGACAGCCACCTGGCAAATCATTATCTGGCAAAATGCTGATTTCTTTTTTATTTTCAAATTAGTAAAACTTGTTAAAAATATTCTGGTACTACAATGATTAAATGTTTATTTCTATTCATTAAAATCTCCTGTATGTCCTCCTCTTACTCAGCACTCCCAATATTTTCTCAGCTTGCTGCTGTACATCCAGACTTGAATGTCAGGGCATTTTCTGCACAGTAGAATCGCTTGAGCATTTCCCAGAGTATATTTTATCATACTCTTTCTATAGCTAAAATTTAAAACAAAAAAAAGTTAACTTTTCAAGCAACCGCTCCCAGACTCTCCAGTTTTGGGATGATGAGTATTAGATCAAATCTGTTTCCACCGCTAATCGGGGGAATTTATCGTATTCTTTGTGCCTCGTCTGTTGGATATCTATCCCTTTCAATTTGCATAACTCTGACTGTCTTGCAGAGTCTGGAGATTTGATGCCTTGTTTGTAGATTATCCTTGTGTCATTTCCATAATTAAGCTTACAAAATGATTTACAGGGCTGTATTCCTGTCCATTGTTTATGTACTGACAAATAGCCTGTTATCTGCACATTCAAATGTATAATTGGAAATGCAGCTTTTATGTATCTTTCATGAAAAACATGCAAAACTGCAAGTCATTTCAGGAGTCTCTGGACATGTGGATTCAATATGCACAAACGGGCAAGCTCATCGCCAGGTCACTGCGACTGCTGGTGTTGACTTGCAGTGACTGCAAAGCTTGACGACTTGTTTCCATTAGAATTCGTGGGACCAAAGGCTTCTTTGAAATGGCTTTAAAATGTGCCTTTATGAGTAAATGTGATACAGTTAGTGTTGCTCAGATGGATCTGGTCCAATCCGGATCCACAGGTATCTGACCCTTTGCGGCAGGATAGTGGACCTGCCAGATAGTTCCACTATCTGCCTGTGGATCCGGCCGTCAGATCCCTGGTCAGATCCAGCATTATCCGACATCCGGATCTGGTGCTGGATCCAGGGATCTGACACTGGATCCCTGGATCTGGCACTGAGAGCCGATGCCAGATCCCTGGATCCAGCGCCGGATAATGTGGGATCTGACCCATGATTCGGCCAGATCCCGGGATGGATCCAACTCTAATAGTGCCGCCATCTGACGGATCACTGGCAGCTCCATGGTGGCACTATCTGAGCAACACTAGGTACAGTATTTCTCTTGTGTTTTGTATTACAAAATGTGAGAATACAGTATTTCTATAGAGAAAAAAACTGCCTTTTCAAAATTACAAAATGTGTGAATACAGTATTTCTATAGAGAAAAAACTGTCTTGCAAAAACTGCCTTTTTTTCCTGTGCCCTTTTTCAACTTCATTCCCCACCCCCACCACACGCTTTTACACAGAAACATAGAAGTTGTTGACAGATAAGGAGCATTGGCCAACCTAGTATGCTCTAATTTCTCTACCTATAGTGCCACCAGAGACCCTGCTTGGAGTCCGGCGTACACCCCCCCCCTTGCTGCTAAGATTCCCTTGTGTCTATCCCATGCATTTTTAAATTCTGTGACTTTCCCCTGTGATCCAACCCCTGTGTCTCTATATGTTTACCTATTAAAACAAATTTCAATAAATACATAAATAGAATCTATTAAATCTGCATCAGAGGAGGAGAAGGACCTGGGAGTGATGATCACTAATGACCTGAAGCACTCCACACAGTGTAAGAAAGCAGCAGCAAATAAGATGCTGGGATTATAGCTAGGGGGATCAGTAGTAGGAGAGAGAAGGTTATACTACCCTTGAATAGGTCACTGGTGAGGCCACATCTAGAGTATGGAGTTCAGCACTGGTGCCCACACCTCAAAAGGGACACTAACCTGCTGGGGAAGGTCCAGAGGAGGGCTACAAAGATGATAGTCGGTCAACAGGGTAAGGCACATGAGGAAAGGTTGAGGGCACTGAACATGTACTCCCTGGAGGAAAGGAGAGAGAGAGAGGGGACATGATTGGGACCTTCAGGTACTTCAAAGGGATAAATAAGGTAGGTAAGGAGGGTCTCTTTAAGCTGAGTGACAACCATAACATGAGGGGGCACAGTCTTCAGCTGGAGGGGGGAGGTTTAGGAGGGAGGTAAGGATTCCTCACAGAGAGGGTGGTGGACACTTGAAATGCACTGCCAGAAGAGGTGGTCTCGTTGAAGAAAGTGGGCAGCTTCAAGAGAGGCTGTGATAGGCATAGGGGGAAGGTAAGGATCATGGGTAGGGAGGATGGGAGGAGTCAGGAGGGGAGGCAGAGACAGTAGCTCAAGCTGTGGAGTCTCCAACATAAGCAGACTAGATAGACCAAATGGCCTTCTTCTGCTGGCTTCTTCGTATGTTTGTATGTAATAGAAAGCACTCAGAAAAGCAAATTTAACAGGTCCAGTATGTTAAAATTTTTGTTGTACTGCTGCGTCAAAGAGCACCAATTGTGTTCATTTTCAAATATTTCTTCAAGCCCCCCCACCCCCCAGCAGCAGCTTACCTCTAAAGGATTTTAAAAGTCCACTTTTTTGAATGTTTTAAGGCCTCTGATTCAAAGGGGATGTAATCGTAATTCCTCGGTCAGAGGAGCTGGCTGTCTGATCCCGTCCCTTTCTGGTCCCTGTTTTTTAGCAGTTGCTGCCCTCCGCCTCATTTTGTGATGTACTAGTTTATGGACATGCACAGAGGGGGTGCTGTATTGATAGTAATGGGAGATGTTTAAATTGCTATTTTTTATATTTTAGAGCGCCACAGGAGTCAAATCAAAGCCACAGCACAGCTAACAAGGCTTTGATTTGACACCTGTGGCCCTCTAAAATATAAAAAAATAGGATTTAAAAAAACATCTCCTATTACTATCAATACAGATCTCCCCCTCACTCTCCAAACTAGTTCATCATAAAACGTGAGAGTGCCAGGGTGGCACCTGCTAAAAACAGGGACCAGGAAGGGGAAGTCCCAATCATCCCAAGGGGGTGAAGGCTTCTGGCCGACCTGTCATGCCCCTCTTGTTCTTCCCTTCCGATCTCCAAATTCCCAATCCAACTTTGGCTTAATCCCATCTCTCATGCCTATTTGCCCTGCCTGCCCCTTGCAGGGTTTTCTGCATCCCAAAGGGGTGAAGGGCCTTTGGCTGACCTACCTCCCTCCTACCTCTACTCTAACTAACAGAGCTCCACTCATACCCTAGTAACTGTACAGACTACATAATCTGGTTGGATTTATCACTTTCCCTGCCAAAGTTCCCATTCTTGAAAATGTATACTAAGCACTTGTGTGTTTTATTCCTTAGCTTCTCTGTAAACCAATGCATATGTGTAACACAAGTTTTGTGTTAACTGTATATCTGGATATGTATACCTTGCTTTGTACCTGTTTATGTGATTTTGTGCTCTGTAAAATTATTGTATATGTTTTCTCCTATGTATCCCCCTTCCCCTAGGACACATCTGGAAGTGAGCTATTACAGCTCTGTATGTCCTTCCTGGTGAAACTTTTTCAAACAAATAAATTAAATAAATAAATTAAGTTACTGGGTGGCCAGCTCTTCTGACCGAGGAATTACAATCCCTTCACCTTAGAAATAGAAGCTGTAAAAACTTCATAAAAGTGGACTTTTGAAGTCCGTCAGAGGTAAGCTACTGCTGGGAGGCTTGAAGAAAGCATCAAGACAGGTGCTGTTTAAGTACTGTTGTTTCCTGCCCCAGTAAATCTTTGCTGACATAACAAGTGGCTCTGGAGGAAGAGAAACACACTGTCAGTCATGAAAAGGGGTGGGACTAGGGGTGGAGTTTAAGGTGTGGTTTAGCGTCCAGATTTTGCTTCATCCAAACATGGCAACCCTAACCATAGCCAAGAAGGCAATCATTTTGCAGTTCCACAATGCATGAGACGTTCCCTGCTTATATCATCTCCTTCCCTTTCATTTCCTACTTCACTTGTTTGGTGTAGTCACATCCTTCTTGTTGCCTAGTTCCCCTGAGTTGCTTACCTACCCACTTAACATCTTAGCCCCTTCACATCATTGGGCAATCCTCAGGATCAGCTTAAAGATCCCTGTCCTAATTACCAAGCCCCTGGCTCACTCATCAGTGCAGTAATCCTAGGCCCTCAGTCAGTCAAGTACTTCGTTAATACCTAATCACAGCTCATTCAGGGCCATAGCAGCCTTTACTAATGCAACCTGCATTTAGATTTAGATTTAGACACTACAGACATGATTACACTTCAACTCAATGCAACTTGGTGCAGAGTTGCTGATCTGATGTTAAGCAGTCATGTATAGACAGATCCCGAGCATCGCCGAGCTTCTCTGTTGCAGGCATTTGTGATCACCATGGTGGTAAGAAGCAGAAAGGCTGCAGGTGTTACAACACCTAATATAGAGTGGATGCTTCCCACCAGTGGCAACACTGCAACCTGCACCGCTCCCGCAAGCCTCTGCTGATCTCCCGGAAATACATGCTGACAATGTTAGCAGCACAATGCATTGTTGCATGTGCCTTCAATGTCAATGTGGGACGGCAGTGTTTGTCCTGGCACATCTCTCCCTTGTATTGTAATGGCACGCATCACAATCGGTAATGAAACATACCTAGCATGCTGTAATCCAAAGACGTACCTGACCTCACCTGTGCTTGCTTATTCTGCCCTTCAACTACAAAGTCCTTTGGTCTACTGTCTTTTTTTTACATTTATTTCTTCATGTAACATGTTGGTAACTAGGAAAGGTACACTGAGCCAAGGGTAATTTCCAGGTGCTTCCCGGGGGTGCTGGGAATGGGAGTACAGGCATAAAGGCGGTACAAACATCCAACATGCAGAAATACAAATTAGAAAACACAAAGTGCAAAATATATAGGCAGTCCAAGTGAGCAGATTAAGTAAGAAGCCCCACATGAAATAATAACAGTATGGAAGTGACATCGGATACAAAGAGCAGAGCACAAATTTAATATATGGATACACTTACCCTTGCGTGTAAGGGTGCAGAAATTAAGTGTTGCACTGATTTTTATATCCCTGATCAACTGCCATCTGATAGGGATATACCCTGTATAAGGCCTTTTCTCCCCACAGTCTCCCCCACCCCAAGGCATGGGCAATATCATATCAGCATCATGCGACCCATCGCACTGCGGGGGAAATTGAAACAGATCCCTGACCCTCCTGCAGGTGTTGCTGTAGTGCCGGCACCAGCCCTTCTCAGGACCGTACTGCCACATGGCAACCCACAGCTAATCCCTGACATGGCTCCTTGATTCTGCTGCCAGGCTCACGTCACCTGAACAGCAGCGTAACGCACTGCCGCTGACCCGCAGGGGATCCTGAGGCTCCCAGATCTACAGGGATGGAGCCATTAAAAGGAAAATTATTTCATAGATCTGCATTGGTTATACAGGAAAACAGAGAAATTTACAGTAGCTTCCATAAGAAACAATGTAATCTACAAGAAAACAGGAAAATTGCTGTGGAGTTACAGGGAAAATGACAAAATCAGCATGGGAGCACTGTCAGTCTACAGTCTTTTATTACAGCCTGCCGTATCAGTTGCAGTCAGTATCTACACTTTGGCTTAATTACACCTAGTGCCAGATTTAGGCACCTGAGATTCCTGCATCCTGTAAGGGGGTGGGCTACACTTAAGGGGCCCTGACAAAATAAGTGGCTAGCACAATTTTTGAAGTTGCCTTTATCAACACGATTTCCCTGTTGCTGTTAAAATCGCATATACAGGGCACCATTTTTTTATTTTTTATTTTATTATTTTATTAAAGTCTACGAATTACAACCCTTTGAGTCAGGGACTCATTTACAAAGGCTCCACATCATACAAGGAAACAAAGTCAAATACAATGAGATAATGGGAACACATACAGAGAGAAAAGATACAGAGACATATCTCATAACAAACACTTAGAGCAACACCATAGGGGTTTTCAGCAGTCACATTTGGAGCTGGACATGACATAGTCTCGTAACTCAGTTTTAAAAGGTCCCAGCCTTCGTGTTGATAGGGTAGGACTAGGGATTTGGTTCATCCAGAGTGGAGCCCTGTAACAGAAGGACCTTTCACCAGCGTTGGTTTTAACAAAGGGGATGTGAAAGGCAGTAGTGTCAGACAGTCTGGTGGACCGTTTGGGTAGAGTAGGTTGGAGAAGCGAGAGACAGCCCAGGAGGAGGGGAGTAGCCCCATTGGATTTTTGGGGGGGATTTTTCATCAGGCTAGGCAGATACTTTTTCTGTGACACCAAGATATGCCAGAGCTACACAGCAAGGGGCAGGCAAACAAAGGAGAGGCATGAACAAAAAATCCAGCTCCAGCCACAGGGATACAGCCCACATGTTTATTAACATGCTGGAGTGCAGAACAAAGTGTGAATTACAACAGATAATGTGCAAAAAGAATCATAGCACTTATTACATCAGGGCAGGGCACGTAACATAACAAACAGAAGTAAAAAAAATGACTCTACCAGCTTCACCTCAAGCTTCTTCAGGAGTCCTGATCATTATCTAGTGTAATTCACACTTTATTCTGCACGTCAGCATGTTAATAAACGTATGTGTGCTGTATTCCTGTGGCTGGTGATGACTTTTTTTATTGTGCTTGTAGTTTGCTTTGGCAGAGGCACAGTGGTTTGTGGAACTGTGTTTCTGGTCCTCCAAACAAAAAAGGGTAGAGGACTCAAGACGACAGGGTGGGCAGGTGCCCCCAAGGGCAAACCTCACCGGGGGACCCTCCACAAATCATTACATCATGGTTCTTCCACTCTGATTATGAAGGTCATCAGGGGAGAGAGAGATGGTAATCCACTTTCTTGAACACAGCAGGATAAAGGCCAGGGGAACGTAGGTGTGCAGGGTCCCTTGCAGTCCAACAGGCCATGAAATGCTCTTATCAGCAAGGTATTGGGCTTACTTGTAGGTGCAAGCTGTCCAATGATATCTGTGTCTAATGCTGCCCTATGTCAAATCAAGGTAGCAGCTGTTTGTTATTAAACACGGCTTCCACAACCATTACATCTCATTCTGTTTCAAGGTTTCATAAAATCCCTGCAGAATTTATTTTATATAAGGCAGTTAAATATGGATATTTCTGGATTGCGGACACCTACAGGCAGGCCCAATACTTGCTTTTAATTTTGGAAGAGCTTTTTGTGGGCGTTCAGACTTTGAGGTGCTCTGATCCTCTATGTTCCCCTTTTAGATGGAGGTTTAGAACACAGGAACAAAAGTCTCCTTCAGCTGTGAATGAATTCCACACCATAACATTTTGTAAAACTTATAAAATGATTAATATCTGCTTTGAATTTCTTTGTAGGTGTTTCCCTTGGAAAATGACAAAAATGATTGGACTAGCAGGCACTGAAAGAGACACCAACTGAACATGTCTGGAACAAGAACAGATTATGACTTTTCTATACCCTCGCAGCAGTGGACCAACCCCATAGCAAACACAATTATGGCAAGTGGCACAAGGCGCCAGCGGAAGAACGTGGCATGCCACGGAGCCCAGCGGACCATCCCACCTCAGTAGCTGGGCCTGGAAGGCACACCCATTAACACTTGACGTGACCATACTGTGTTTCTACTCAAAAACCTCTGCGGACAAGACGCCCTGTGTCCCAAAGAAGGATGGGTAATGGATCTGTGAGAGGAAGTACATTGGGTTTATATTTTTATATCCATGGAGCCATCAGCTTCGACCCAGTGGACATGGAATTCCTCCGGACAGGACAAATTGTTCCACCACACCCATCAGAGCATCACACCTCCCAATTCCACCCTGGAAACTCTGAAAAGGGATGTGCTGTCAGAATCCATTGGACTCTTCTTCATGCTGTTGATCGACCTAATGACTGTCATTGGCAACATTGCAGTGATGACTGTAATTATCAAGACCCCAGCACTGCGGAAACTTGTCTTTGTTTTCCACTTGTGTCTGGTTGACCTTCTAGCTGCCTTGATCCTGATGCCCTTGGGCATGTTGTCCACCTCAGCCCTCTTTGACAACAGTCTTTTTAGTGAAGCAATGTGCCGCTTGTATCTCTTCTTAAGTGTGTGTTTTATAAGTGTGTCCATATTGTCCATTTCTGCCATCAATGTAGAAAGGTACTATTATATAGTCCATCCTATGCGGTATGAAGTGAAGATGACCATGAAGCTGGTCGTTTCAGTTTTAGTCTGTATTTGGATTAAGGCTCTCATAATGTCCATCATTCCAATTTTTGGGTGGAGTTCCCAAGATCAAAATGACCTCAATTCAGTTGTTAACAGCAGCACAGAATGTTCTCTGCAGTGGAATGGAAGCTCATATAGAAAGGTCTTCATAGTTTTCTTTAGTATTTTTTACTTCCTGTTTCCCGTCCTAATAATATCAGTGGTCTACTGCAACATGTTCAAAGTGGCCAGGGTCGCAGCGATGCACCATGGACCCCTCCCAACCTGGATGGACACTCCAAGGCAACGTTCAGAATCCCTCAGTAGCCGATCCACAATGGTCACAAGCTCTGGAGCCCCCCGTGCAACACCACAGAGGATGTTTGGTGGTGGAAAAGCAGCCGTCATTCTTATAGCTGTAGGAGGCCAGTTTCTCTTTTGTTGGTTGCCATATTTCTTCTATCACCTTTATTCAGCTCTGAGTTCACAGCCAGCCATTGGAGGGCAAGTGGAGAAAGTGGTCACCTGGATTGGATACTTTTGCTTTACTTCAAACCCATTCTTTTATGGGTGCCTCAACCGGCAGATCAGAGGAGAGCTCAACAAACATCTCAGCTGCTTCTTCAAACAGAGTCCAGAAGAGGACCTGAGGCTGCCCAGTCGTGAAGGCTCAATTGAGGAGAACTTTATGCAGTTTCTCCAGGGCACAGGCTGCAACCCAGAGATTAGAAATGCACAGGCCAACTCCAGTCCCAAACGAGACCAGCCATCAATAGATTTTAGAATACCCGGACAAATCGCCGAAGAAACCTCTGATTTCCTGGATCAACATATGAACAGTGATATAACTGTCTCTGGTAATTATATAAGAACTGTGCATTCTCCAAAACCTGATGTGTGACAATCATTGCACTTGACAATCAAACTGCCTCTTGTGTGAAACAATGCAGAACGGTCATGTGAGGAGCACTGAAGGACAGCTCGCGCTTCAGAGCCCCGAGTATGACCAGTACATAGGAAACCTCATTCCCTAGCGGAAAGATCAGCTGCCACACATCCCCATTTGACATGTTCGTCATTCAAAGTGGCTCTTTCTCATATTGTGCCCACTTGTCAGTTGATTAGTACTCCATGGGTTTTCATTGCATTTAATTTCCTTCTTTATTGAAATTGTGTGTTTGTGTGTGTCTGGACCTGGTTTTAACTCACCACACTGGTGCCGTAAAACCCAAGTGGGCAATCAGTAAGCCTTTTGCAAATGTGGTTGTCAATTATATTTTGTAATTCCAATCTTAAAGGTATCGGCAGATTTGTTTTTCCCCATAAACCGCAACTGATTACCCATCTGCCTTTTATTATTTTTGCTCCAAACGACCAAGTTAAGATTTAGCACCTCCTTAGCATAACCTGACAAAAAGGAATGGCCAGGGTTGTTTCAGAAAGGGTATTTATTCTTTTTTTATATTCTGCAATGGAAAAACGTTCTGCACCCCATCCTGGGATAGACAGGGCCTTGAGTTCAGAACAATATGCAGCAGAACCAGTCAGCATTCAGTATGAGGAAAATAAAAGACAGATGGGGCAATTCATGACAGGTCTACAGATGCAACAGCTAGACAGGGAATGAGCAAGAATCTTTTCTTTGAGATCAGTCTAGGCTGACATTTTTTTGAGACCATTTAAGAGGAAGGCTTGGGTTGGGTGGCAGAGTGCAGTGGGTCAAATGCTCTTTCATCTTCGAAGACCTGTGTTTAAATTGGACTTGCCTGACTCACACGTCTAATGATTTTATAAAATGGGTCACTAAAATAAAGAGCTATGACTGGCCAAGTTCCATCTCATGACAGCGCAGTGATATTGCACGATGCACTGTTACAGGTTTTACTTTTTTCTTACATGTTTTATTTTTTAAGGATCCAGTTCACAAGTGTAACAACACATTCCAGAGTGTGCACTAGGCTATAATTGCTGCGTGTCCTGTGTGTCGTAAGTCACTACACACCTGGGGTGTGCAGCGATAATATATATATTTTTTTAACTCTATGTTTTGCCCCTGGGCCACTGGTTAGGATCTCATTCTACCACGGCCAGTGCTTGCTACCCTTCCCTTGAGGCACCATGTATCCCGTTTCCTGGGACTCCACAGACCACCCACGACACACCCCTGTGTTGCCCCATGGTGGGGTTCACCTTCTGCTCCTCAATGTTTCTTCTTACTCCGTCCAGCTGCCTATGGCAGAGGGGAAGGCTGGGAGTATCCCCAAGAGCCAGTGGTGGATGCCTGAAGGGGATGTGAGGAGCAGGCAGGGCTCTATCCTCCCAGCCAGCACCATTTTCCACCAGTTTAACTTGTCCCTGGTAGAACGGACGTGCAGAGACATCCAGGCAATGTCATGCAAGCTCCCACACCTGATTCACCAATGTCCACTGCTCCACTAATCCCCACATTGCAGTGGTCATTGGCTCACAAACCTCAAACCAACACTAAGGGTCAGACAATCACCAGGCACCTCATTCTGCCCTCCCCAAGGAAGAGAGCTGTACACCAGATGCTCAGTCCTCTTCCCCCTGGCCAACCTTTCAGGCTCATTCCTGAACCAAGGACATCTGCACAGCAAGCAGTAACACTGCTGCTGTGCCAGCGGGCTGGCCTATGTGGTAATATAGCTTAATGCCCACCTGGTCATATGTTCATCAATCTCTGTCCACTGCCTTTCCCCCTTTTGTCAGTGACTCATTAAATATGTCTACCACCATTTCTCAGTCCTGCACAGGGCCCACAACCAATACCTCCCCATGCTCACTGTCAGTTCCTCCCCCTTTCCTCATTCCTCTGACCAAAAAAGTAGGGGGATATGTATCGAAAGAACATGCCACTCTTATGTTATCCATGGCAAATGCCTGACAATTCCAACACAGGCTTCACAGTTTGCAAGAGTTATGGATTTGATATGAAAGATATTTTTCTGGGACACCGTTTGACTGCAACCTTAAATTTTGATGCTCCTATTACCAGTGTAATGGGTGAGACGATGTCAGGATACAATTTATTTTTTTCTCCAGGCTAGCCCAGCATAGATCCACTGTCTTGTTTTCGATGAGGTCCACTTTCGACAGAAAATGAGGCACTGGGACGTCATGTGACTTGCGCAAAGTCATATAATGAGTCAGTGACTATAGAGGTGTTTGACCCTGTGTTCTGTTGTTTGACGGTTCAGGGCACTAAATACTATACCATTTCTCTTCCTAGAGCTGGTCTTAGCATACTACAAACAGTGCAGTCACAGAGGGTCCCCAGACCTGAGCCCACCCCCAAGCTTTGGATATCTACTTGATATCACTTATGCCTGGTTTTCCATATCTCTTGTCCAGGTTTCTGTTGGGTTTATTGATAAGTCTTTGTATCTCTTAATTATGTTCTAATTCAACATGCATGCAATAACTAGTATGAAATCTTTATTAATCTGAATACGGAGACACAAGGTAAGGCAACATCCAGGACAGGGTATTTCGTGGGACTGTTGTGTCCCCCACTATGGGGCCCCAGTAAGAAAGTTTGTACTGGGCCCTCCCCCCCAGATTGCTAATGCTGACACTGGCCCTCCCTTTGGTCAGTAATTTGGCACTGAGGTGATTTCAATTGTACAATCAGGGGCAGCAGAGGAATATGGCCATTCCCCCAAAACTCCGACATTTCAAATCTGTATCTCATTTTTAGTTTTTTTTCCTTTTAAAAGTCACTCATTTCCTGAAACATAATGACTGTTACTTGTGGCAGATGGCTCACCTGGATACCTGATTTAGAATGTATTTTGTTCAAACTCCAGCTCAGTCATTTGACTGTAATTTGACTGCTCGTAAAATTTGAAAATTCCGTTGTGTACAATTTATGTGAACTGAGCACAGTTTTGCAAACAACTTCACACTTTCACAAATACTTTTGTTCTTTTTTCAACTCCGTAATTTCACATTCTTAAGATGCACAATTTTGAATAGTCTTTTTATGTGAAAATGTGTACTTTCATATATTCTGTGCATAAATGTTCCAAACTGAACAGGTTTTACAAGATGGACAGAATGCATGATCAATGAATCTGCATAATTTTAGGTCAATTTCTTATTTCCATAGAGGTGTTTATCCTACTTAGCTGAACTCTGAACTGCCCCCACCTGACCCACACCCCAGCCCCTGCATTAGCCTTCTCCAGGACGTACGCTGCCTCCATCTTGGTTTACCCTCTTCAGGGATCTTCCACTGCACCTTTCAGGTTCGGTATTGTAGGGCGAAACAGGAGCCATGGTCGGCAGTGTGTGGCTGGCAGGGTGCAGGGCCTTCATTCTGCTGCGGTTGGCCATGTTTCTTCCAGGGTTTTCCTCCCAAGTCTGCCCCCCCCCGAAGTACACATGTGACATGGGGGACACCTCAAACACATGCAGTGCTGTCCCAATGGGACATTAAGCTTTCCAGCCTACTAGTAAGAGCTGCTACAGTACCAGAATGTGCCACCAATCTTCCCCTGGCTGGAATATGCTGCCAATGGTAGTGTGTTCCCTAGGCTGGCTGCTCAGTTGCCAGCTCCAGAGTTCACATCTGAATCCAGGTCACCAGCACGGAAACACAACACACTTCCTCTGGCCATCTGCTGGCTCCATTTTTTGTGCAATTTCAGCAATTTTTGTTTCCATGTAGCTTTTTCCTGCTGGTTGGCCCCAGCGGGTTCGTCAGTCCTGTCCCCACCCCTCCACTCAGTGCCAACCTTGACCACAACCAGGACCCTTAGACTCCCACAGATTTCCCCCCCCATGGCAGGGCCAGCTGTGGGACAGCCACCCCCCCACCTGGAGACACACATCCAGTATTGGGTCCCAGTTGGGATGCAGTGTGGGGCAGAGGGCCAATGAGGAGGATGTCATAGAGTCTGAGCTGACCACTTTTCCTTTTTCTCCCCATTCCCACTAGCTGCCACCATGCCACAGTAATGCATGTGCGTGGAGGTGCGCATGCATCACAGAACTGGGGCTGCCCCCTCCCTTGACCTGAGTCTGCCACTTGTGCACTGGCGCTACCATCAGGCTTCCACCTGGTGGCAGCCAAGAGCCGAGATGACCCACCATCCCAGTCCGGCAGAGGGGAGCTGCCAAGCCCCCCCCCCACCGACCATGGCGACCCAAGCTTGTTCTTAAACTTGGGTCACCGGCATGGTGAGAGGCTCAGTGCTCGGTGCCTTAGCCCTTTGCGCCACTGAGCCAGCCATTTGGCAATTTTATTTGATTGTGTAATTAAAAAATTTAGTACAGCCCAAATTTTGTTTTTATGTCTCACATTGTTTACAGCGGTACTGTTAGCAAGGCATTCATTAATTCACTAATAGAGTTTGGCACACCTTGTAAGTCACAGCCCAAAAGAGCTAAATGTTAAGTTTTAACCTTTTTTTCCTTTTATTACTTACCCCAAATTAATGAGAAGCTTTTGGTTTACAAAACTTCTCACTGATATAGGGGTCCGTTTGGCTGCCATGTCAAGGTAACTCACAATAAGCAAAGTTAAACTCCATCCAATAAACCTGGTTACGATAAGCTGAAGTTAGGATCCTTTCTCTTTTCTTGCCAAACTGCTCTCAGAGTTTAATTTTTGTCTTGGATTTACTGAGTTAAGCTCACAAGGAGCATACAGCTGCCAATTAGGGGACATGTTAGAAAGGGCCACAGCTCTCCCTTAGCAGTGAAACAATTTAGAATATAACATCTCATACCCAGACTCACTCAGTTTATTTCAATGGGATGTTATTTTAATTCTTACATTGTTTTACATGGGTGCTGCTAGTAAGGCACCCTTTAGTAGCCTGTTTAACACAGGAAATCCAGATAGAAGCAGGTAACTCAGCCTATCATGTCCATCTCTTGACTCTCTATCTAGATACCTGGAAATTTCTAGGTGAGTCCCCCCAGGTTGGCCCCTCCCACCCTGCAAACACTTAACGTCTTTTCATATATCATCTATTCTCTAATTAAAACTTAGATTCTTTTGATGTCTGCAAATTAAAACAAAATGCACTCACTGAGCCAGGGTACTGATGGAAGTGGTACACTGATACAACAGTTGACCCAGGGCTCCCAGTATCCAGTCACTAGGTGGGCTCCCTGCATCGCAGTCTGACCCTGCCTGTGTCAGAGACCTAGTCCATGGGGAGTTGCTGCAGTTCCCAATTCTGCTGGCCACCACGCCACAGAATCGGTGGGTGTTGTGCAGTAAGAAAAGACTGGGCCTGTAGGCAAGTGCGGGTGGAGGGGGCATTTAGCACCTCATTTTATGCTGCTGCAAACCATATGGAATGTATGTTGGACTGATGCCAAACAGGATAGCAGGAATGTCGGAAACACAAAGGGATACAATGGCTTCCTGCAGGAACTGGAAAAAGAATCAGGAGCCAACCCCCAAAATCACACAGAGTATATGCACCCCCACTCCTAGTTTTGTGTTTGTCAAAAGTCACTTACCTCAGTGTGATATAATATCAGCAACTGAGAAGCGCCTGTACAAATGACATTCTTTCTCCTCTTTAATGTTGAGTTGATTTCCTTTTTCCCTCTGTTTTTACAGATTGTATGGAAAAGAACAATAAAATTGTCTTTAGTAAAAACTTCCTCTCAGGCCTCGTTGTCTTTTGGGTTTCTCTCGACTATGTTATGATCATGCTCCCCAGTTTAGCCCCTACTGACCCCTTCTCTCTTCCAAATGTTTTCTGGTGTAAAATCTGAAGGAGGTATAATGGCCTCTGTTCATCCATCTGCAAACCAAACCAAACCCCTAGATCACAGATGTACCAATGAATCTTATAGTATGTCACAAGGGGAATTTCACAACCTTTTATCTGCAGACGTGGAACCCATAGAAATGGAAAGAATGGTCCCAGTATAAGGATAGGCTGGAAGCCCTAAATATAGAAATATAGAAATAATGATGGCAGAAAACTGCATAGTTGCCCATCCAGTCCGCCCATCCTACCTATGTATCTACCCTATGTAGGCCTTACGGGACCCTCCTCCCCTTACCTCTCCCCTCAGCCCTCCAGCTGCAGCCATATGTCTGTCTCAGTCTTCTGTTTTGGCACTCACAAGTGTGTCTCGCTGACTATTCTATTTTTCCAGCACTGTTGCAGTGAAAAAATACTTCCCAACATCCCTTTTGAAAGTACTACTTCTCCGGGTTGTGTCCCCCCCCCCCGTATACATGTATTCTTACTTAAAGTAAATAAGTCTTTGGTAGACACCCTATTAATCCCTTGCAGATATTTATATGATGCTTCAGTCATGCCTCCTAACTTTCCATTCTAACCTCCAAATATAGATTTGAATGGCAAAGCCCTATTTGTAAGAAATAGGACAAAGTCACTGGGAGCGTGGCTGGATATTGCTGGGGGGAGGCACAGGATTGAGGGGTGGGGAAGTGGAACACAACCCACAAGTACAGCAGGTCAGTGGGTTAAGGTAGTATAATAAGGGTAAACCTGATGGATCTTGAGTCTCCTTCTTCCGACAACCTCTATGTTTCTAAAAGGGCAGCCTTCCAACAGGGATACAGCCCCTCCGTGGGTTGGTAATTCCCTCTGCAAACTGCTAAGGGCAGTTTGCTCATATCCAAGGAGCTGACGCTTTCAGGGAAAAAGCCACTTATTCACCCACAGCCCCTGCTGTTCTAAGCCGTGGGCCAGCTGCTGCCTGTGGGCTGACTGATCCTGCCCCAAAGCCAACTCTGCCACACAAGCTGAACCTCGGACCCGACCCGCCTGCTGCTGAACTCTCCCCAAAAGTCGAGATGCCACTCTCAGTATCCAGGTACAACTACGCTCGCTTGTGCTCTCGGAGCATTCTAATCCTGCTGGCTCTTCACACCGGCTCCCCACCCACCACCCTCCCTATCTGGACTATTTTATTTATAGTCTGTTATAGCCATATGATAAACACCCCTCTTTCTAATTCGCTTATAATGCAATTTAACCACTAGGGGTGTTCTTGCTCGATTATACCTCCTGATAGTGTTCCAAGGCTATATCATAGTCTTGTGTATTTCCATCTCTCCCTTGGTCCTGCAAGAGTCAGCACCTTCAGTTCCTGCATCAGATTTCTCATTTACTTAAGGTCATACCAACGAAACAAAATCCCTAAACCATTCCTGGCTCTTGGACTTCTATGTAATTTCCTACTTTGAGTGAAATTATGATGGCCAGACAAAGTCTCTCTCTCTCTCTCTCTCTCTCTCCTCTCAGCTTGTCACTATTTTTTTGTGTAAAATCCCCCTGTTTCAAGCACAGAGCACCATCAACAAACCCAACTGTACTTTTATGACTTCACCTACTTAAATATGCTAGTCCTGTCACATAAGCACCATGATCTCACCCCTGACAGCACTTTCAAATTTCTTTATCTATTTGACTGTTGTGTCACTTGCTAAGTGGTGGCATCACCATGTCTATCTGTACCTCCCTCGTGTGCCGAGTAAGCTATGGTATCTAGCGCTGCTGGCCCTCATTCTGTCTGGGAACATTGAGTCAAACCTGGGTCCCAAATCAAGCCAAACCTCAACAAATGGTGCTGGTTACAACTCTAAGGGGCTGCGTATTGTGCACCTCAGCACAAGAAGTCTACTCCACAATCATGCTGAACTAGAAGCCTGGGTGTCTACCTACGAGCTGGATGTTCTCTGTATATCGGAAACCTGGTTAAAGCACACGATCCCTGATACATGCTGCCTACTACCCAACTATAACCTTATCAGGCATGATAGGCCACCACCAAAACATGCTGGGGGTGTTGCAATTTACTATAAATGTAACCTCAGGCTATCCGTAGTACCAGACCCCAGCACCTCCTCATGTGAATCACTACATGCAGTCCTCAACCTAGGGAACAAAAAGCTGCACATCATCTGTGCTTATAATCCCCCCAAAAGTGGGCAATCTGGACTGAGAGAGCTACTAGACCACTCGTCCACTACTACTGGACAGAACAAACTGCTTATTCTTGGAGACATAAATCTAAACTGGCTTAGCAAATAGTATGATGATCTACTATCCTGAGTGCAGAGCTATAACATGCAGCAGGTAATAACAGACCCTACAAGAGTATCTAAGAGTGCGCATTCCAGTACCCTTATTGGTTGGAGTTTAACTACTTGCCTAGACAGGATTGTTGCTGCGGGTACCTTCCCTGACACGATAAGTGACCATTCCTCTGTCTTTTGTATATGGAGTCACTCCACAGTCACAGTGACTCCTCCACATTTCATCTCCTTCAGGAACTACACAAATCTGAACCAGGCCCATTTCCTCCCTGATGTGTCTGCTATTGACTGGTCCACGGCGTACCTGTCCCAAAACACAGGAGATGCCCTTGACTAGTTTCTTAACAGATTTTTAACTCTTCGAGACAAGCATACTTCGTTTTTCACTCACCATGTACGAGGCAAGTAAACTAAATGGCTACACAATGACTTCCTCGCCTCTCTTAAAGCCAGGGACAAGGCCTGGAAAAAGTTCAAAAGCACTGGCCTTCCCTCCGACTATAACTCCCATAGGGAACAGCGTACGAAGTACAAAAGATTAATCAGGCATGCAAAAAGCTCGTATTGTAAGGGCCTATTGGTGGATGTGGACGGTGACCCCAGGAAATTCTGGTCCCACATAAAAAACTCCTTGGGATCGAAACAACCCCACAACACTGATGATATGATATTGAGTGGGGTCCACTGTAATGATCCCACCACCATTGCAAATTCCTTTAATAATAATTTTTCTGACCTGTCCAGATATACTACTGCCTCCCCCAATGTGTACACAACTTCTGCCTCCTCTATCTCTAATGGCACTCAAACTGGTCCACCCTTCTGTTTTAAAGCTATCACTAAAATGGATGTTCTCAAACTCCTTAACACTATATCTGATCATACCACCATCATCTTTGACTGTATCGAGCCTAAGCTCCTGAAGCTGGCTGCCACTTTCATTGCGGGGCCACTATCGAAAATATTTGCCATGTCCCTGATATATGGAAAACAACCAGAGTTACTCCTGTGTTTAAAAAAGGGGACAAGAAGGACATAACCAACTATAGGCCAATAGCCATACTTCCGGTATTGAACAAAATCCTTGAGAAACTCGTATCGGTGCAAGTGATGGAGTACCTCTCCAAGTACTATCTCCAGTCCCCTAAACAACATGGATTCTAAAAGGGCCATAGTACCCAAACTTCTCTGCTACAACTAACCAATGATGTGCTTCATGCAATGGACAAAGGTCTCCTTACTGGTGTGATATTTATCAAACTCATGAAGGCATTCGATCTTGTTGATCACCCTCTGCTGCTGGCAAACCTTCTATCCATGGGTTTCTCAGAACAATCTACAGATTGGTTTAACAGTTATCTATCCAAGAGGACACAAGTTGTAAAGTTCAACTTGGCAACATCTGAACAAACAGTCATTGATGTTGGAGTGCCATAAGAATAGATTCTGGGTCCTCTTCTCATCTCGATCTTCATTAATAATATAACTCAGAATGCCTCCCCCTGTTCATCCTTACTCTATGCTGACGACTTGGTACTCTATACCAGCTCCAATGATGTGCTTAGTCTTAACCATGATCTAGCTATGACTTTCCTCAGTGTTCAGTCCTGGATTACCAGTCAAAGACTTGTTCTCAATGTCAGCAAAATGCAGTCCATGCTCTTCAGCACTGCTGCCAGGCTAAAAAACTGTTGAAACCTCTTTAAAATAAACTGTGCTGGTGGTACCCCACTGGAGGTAGTGAGCTCTTTCAAATACTTGGGGGTCATCCTTGATGAATCACTTAATTTTGATTGCCATATTACCACCACATGTAAGGCAGTAAATGCTAAACTAGGGATAGCCTACAAAACGAGCCACGGTCTTACCCCCTCAGCTAGACTGGCTAGAGCCAGTGGTATCCTACTTCCATCGCTAACTTATGGGTCTGTTGTATACAACAACGCATCCAAAGCTTCCCTACATAAATGGGATATGACTTATAATAATATATGCCGCTTTGCCTCTTCCTCCCCTAGGTTAAAACATCACTGCCTGCTATATGCTGAACTTCACTGGCCCTCAGCAGTGGCCCACCATCTCATCTTTTTTGGGTCGCTACTTGACAGTATATTAAGATCTAACATGCCAAGTTGCCTTGTCTCCCTGCTTACCCCTCAGTCCAGCTCCTATAGCCTCAGATCTGTGGACTTGTCCCATCTTCACATTCCCAGATGCAAAACATCCAAATGCACTTCAGGCTTCGCCTATGTGGCTCCCAGTTATTGGAACTCCCTGCCCCTTGATGTGCGCTTGGTGCCTAGTTATGCTGTATTTATAAAGAGGCATTCCTCTCACCTTGTTGAGCGCACCTGATGCTTCTGCTTCAATCCTCCCTAGATCTGTCATTCACACTCTGTGCTGTGCCATGGTCTCACCTGCTAATTGACTCCTTGCATTCATACGTTCTCGCACCTCTTTCTTCTCCCCCTGGTTTTCTTACTGTCGTTCACTTCCTCACTCTACATGCTATCTCCTGCTAACCTGCCAACCTGGTTCCCTACTTCCCTTTCTCTCAATACCTCTTGTTACTCATGACTATCACATCTGAGTCACTCTATGTAGTCAATACAGTCTACAGCACTTACTGAATATCCATATACCAACTGTTCTGTGGTATTGCTAAGACAATTATATCCTTTTGTTAAACTGGTACCACTGTATAGCTAATATGTTGAAATTGTGACAGCTGTCCTGCCCCTCCATTTGTTGTATTGTATTGTTATCCTTCGATTGTTGTAACCTCCTGGGTTGTGTCTGAAAATAGTCACTCTTGTGTCTAGTGCACCCACCCAGTTATCAAAAACTAAATAAATACATAAATTCAACCAGGAAGAAGTTGCCTCAAAAGCACCCACTGACAGAGTTAAGTTACGGAAGCACTGCAAAGTCAAAAGTAAAGAGGCTTGGCTCGATGTCAAAGACACCAATTTCACTGTTAGGAAACAATAAAACACATTTTAGTGTAACTGATAAAATAGTAGCACCCCCCCCCCCCAAAGTGGGCAACATTCCACATTGTTCTGACATTTTTCAAATCTTAAAAAAATGTAGTCGACCACTTGCGGGGGGTGCTACTATTTTATCAGTTACAATCAAATGTTTTATCATTTTCTAACAGTGGAATTGATGTCTTTCACATTGAATCAAGCCTCTTTATGTCTGACCTTCCAACACAGATGCAATCTAGAGAGAAAACAGGCTCGCATATATGGTAAGTCACAGGTAACTGGACCATTTCTCACTGGAGATAGACTCGAGGGACACTGCAGTATCAGTTACAGGTAACAGGGCCATCTCTCTCACTGGAGAGACACTCCACAGATAAGGGACAATACAGTATCAGTCGCAGGTAACAGGGCCATCTCTCACTGAAGAGAGACTCCACAGATAAGGGACACTGCAGTATCAGTTACAGGTGACAGAGCCATCTCTCACTGAAGAGAGGTTTCACAGATAAGGGACACTGCAGCATCAATCACAGGTAACAGGGCCATCTCTCACTGGACAGAGAGACTCCACAGAAAAGGGACATTTCAGCAGGAGTCACAGATAACAGGGCCATATCTCACTGGAGAGAGACTACACAGATAAGGGACCCTGCAGCATCAGTCACAGGTAACAGGGTCATCTCTCACTAGAGAGAGAATCCACAGATAAGGGACACCACAGCACCAGTCACATGTAACAGGGCCATCTCACAGATAAGGGACTCTGCAGTATCAGTCACAGGTAACAGGGCCATCTCTCACTGGAGGGAGACTCCACAGATAAGGGACACTGCAGCATCAGTCACAGGTAACAGGGCCATCTCTCAATGGAGAGAGACTCCACAGATAAGGGACACTGCAGCATCAGTCACGGGTGACAACACCATCTCTCACTGAAGAGAGACCCCCCAGATAAGGGACACTGCAGCATCAGTCACAGGTAACAGGGTCATCTCTCACTGGAGAGAGAGACTCCACAGATAAGGAACACTGCAGCATCAGTCATAGGTAACAGGGCCATCTCTCACTGGAGAGAGACTCCACAGATAAGGGACACTGCAGAATCAATCACAGGTAACAGGGCCATCTCTTACTGGAGATAGACTCCAAAGATAAGGGACACTGTAGTATCAGTCGCAGGTAACAGGCCAATCTCTCACTGGAGAGAGAGACTTCAGATAAGGGACACTGCAATATCGGTCGCAGGTAACAGGGCCATCTCTCACTGGAGAGAGAGAGAGAGAGAGACTCGACAGATAAGGGACACTTCAGCATCAGTCATAGGTAACAGGGCCATCTCTCACTGGAGAGAGAGAC
Source organism: Neoceratodus forsteri (assembly GCA_016271365.2). Lineage (NCBI taxonomy): Eukaryota > Metazoa > Chordata > Ceratodontiformes > Ceratodontidae > Neoceratodus > Neoceratodus forsteri. The sequence continues at coordinate 88,700,894 of JADMNL010000029.1, forward strand.
TCCACAGATAAGGAACACTGCAGCATCAGTGACAGGGCCATCTCTCACTGGAGAGAGACTTCACAGATAAGGGACACTGCAGCATCAGTCGCAGGTAAGAGGGCCATCTCTCACTGGAGAGAGAGTCTCCACAGATACAGGACACTGCAGCATCAGTCACAGGTAAGAGAACAACCTCACCCTCTGGAGACTGAATCTATAGATAATGGACTCTGGAGAATGAGGTTGGCCTGCCAACAGAGCGGAAGTGCTACCACTTGCTGCACCGATGACCCAGGTTTGGGAGCAGACGCAGGGATGTGAGAGAGCAGAATGGTGGGGGCGGGGTGGGGGCAGGAGAAGACTGAGTGTCCATTGGACTGCTCACCTTCTTATAGGAAGGAAGGGAAGGGAAGGGGAAACTGTTTAACCAGGAAAGGTACACTAAGCTGGAGCTTGTTTCCAGGTGCGATCTGGGAGCACAAGAAAATTAAGTGACTTGCTCAGGGTCAAACAGTACAAATGTGGGGGCTGTTGGGATTCAAACCCAGGCCTCCAGGTTTGCATCTCAGTGCCCTTAACCACTATGCTATACTGCCTCCTCAGGGAGGGAGGGGAGCTGGCGCCTGGTATATACTGACTGCTAGCAATGGCTGAGGGGATGTGAGCCAGGGACCAGTACTGAGGCCGGATTGGCGGATGCAGCAGATGTTTGCATGTTGGGGGTGGAAGTGTGCCTAGCTGTACACTGAGGTCATTGCACGCACACCTTTGTCAAGGGGATACCATGGGGGAACCACATGCAGAAAAAAACCTTTAAACGAAGAGCATCATGAAGTCCGGGATCCTTGCAGGGACCCAGTAGACAAATGTGGAGTATGTCGGGAATATCCTGTAGCCGTCATGAGGAGAATAAACAGAGGCAATAGAAAAGGGACTCTGAAGCCTGAGTCACAGGTAACAGAACAATCTATAGATAGGGGGCCAAGAGGAACTGGCTGGCACACACAATGAGATGCAGCACTCAGCAAACATACAGACAGCAAAGGACAAAAAGGGCAGAGAAGTGTGAAAAATAAAGAGAGTACTAGAGTATATTACTGCAAAAAGGATTTATTCATGAAACAGGAAAAGGCAGTATTGAACAACGGTGCTTCAAACCTCAGCAGGGGACCCCCATGGTAAAGAACCTGCAGAGATTCAAAATGCCAGGGTTCAGTGCTGCCTTTTCCTGTTTCACATATAAACCCTTTTTGCAGCAGTTTATTCTTGAACTCTGTTTTGTGCACTCCACTGCTTTTTTGTTGCTTACTATAGAGAAGGGGCACTGGAGTACAAGTCACAAGTAACAAACAATCGTGCCCAATTAGACTGAATCTACAGATAACGGGCACTGGAGTACGGTCACAAGCAACAAACAATCTCGCTCAATTAGACTGAATCCATAGATAAGGGGCACTGGAGTACAAGTCACAAGTAACAAACAATCTCGCTCAACTAGACTGAATCTATAGATAAGAGGCACTGGAGTATGAGTCACAACAATCTCGCTCAACTAGACTGAATCTATAGATAAGAGGCACTGGAGTATGAGTCACAAGTAACAAACAGTCTCGCTCAATTAGACTGAATCTATAGATAAGGGGCACTGGAGTACGAGTCACAAGTAACACACAATCTCACTCAATTAGACTGAATCTATAGATAAGGGGCACTGGAGTACGAGTCACAAGTAGCAAACAATCTCACTCAATTAGAATGAATCTATAGATAAGGGGCACTGGAGTACGAGTCACAAGTAACACACAATCTCACTCAATTAGACTGAATCTATAGATAAGGGGCACTGGAGTACGAGTCACAAGTAACAAACAGTCTTGCCCAATTAGACTGAATCTATAGATAAGGGGCACTGGAGTACAAGTCACAAGTAACAAACAATCTCACTCAATTAGTCTGAATATAGTAAAACTAGATAACTAGATTAAATCTGGTAAAACGCTTAAATAAATAAATAAGATCTCGCTCAATTAGACTGAATCTATAGATAAGGGGCACTGGAGTACAAGTCACAAGTAACAAACAATCTCGCTCAATTAGACTGAATCTACAGATAAAAGGCACTGGAGTACGGTCACAAGTAACAAACAATCTCACTCAATTAGACTGAATCTATAGATAAGGGGCACTGGAGTACGAGTCACAAGTAACAAACAATCGTGCCCAATTAGACTGAATCTATAGATAAGGGGCACTGGAGTACGAGTCACAAGTAACAAACAATCGTGCCCAATTAGACTGAATCTTATAGATAAGGGGCACTGGAGTACGAGTCACAACAATCTCGCTCAACTAGACTGAATCTATAGATAAGAGGCACTGGAGTATGAGTCACAAGTAACAAACAGTCTCGCTCAATTAGACTGAATCTATAGATAAGGGGCACTGGAGTACGAGTCACAAGTAACAAACAATCGTGCCCAATTAGACTGAATCTATAGATAAGAGGCACTGGAGTACAAGTCACAAGTAACAAACAATCTCGCTCAATTAGACTGAATCTACAGATAAAGGGCACTGGAGTACGGTCACAAGTAACAAACAATCTCACTCAATTAGACTGAATCTATAGATAAGGGGCACTGGAGTACGAGTCACGCGTAGCAAACAATCTCACTCAGTTAGACTGAATCTATAGATAAGGGGCACTGGAGTACGAGTCACAAGTAAGAAACAATCGCGCCCAATTAGACTGAATCTATAGATAAGGGCCACTGGAGTACGAGTCACGAGTAACAAACAATCTTGCTCAATTAGACTGACTCTATAGATAAGGGGCACTGGAGTACAAGTCACAAGTAACAAACAATCTCGCTCAATTAGACTGACTCTACAGATAACGGGCACTGGAGTACAGTCACAAGCAACAAACAATCTTGCTCAATTAGACTGAATCTATAGATAAGGGGCACTGGAGTACAAGTCACAAGTAACAAACAATCTCGCTCAATTAGACTGAATCTATAGATAAGAGGCACTGGAGTATGAGTCACAAGTAACACACAATCTCACTCAATTAGACTGAATCTATAGATAAGGGGCACTGGAGTACGAGTCACAAGTAACACACAATCTCACTCAATTAGACTGAATCTATAGATAAGGGGCACTGGAGTACAAGTCACAAGCGAAAAACAATCTCGCTCAATTAGACTGAATCTATAGATAAGGGGCACTGGAGTATGAGTCACAAGTAACACACAATCTCACTCAATTAGACTGAATCTATAGATAAGGGACACTGGAGTACGAGTCACAAGTAACAAACAGTCTTGCCCAATTAGACTGAATCTATAGATAAGGGGCTCTGGAGTACAAGTCACAAGTAACAAACAATCTCACTCAATTAGTCTGAATATAGTAAAACTAGATAACTAGATTAAATCTGGTAAAACGCTTAAATAAATAAATAAGATCTCGCTCAATTAGACTGAATCTATAGATAAGGGGTACTGGAGTACGAGTCACAAGTAACAAACAATCGTGCCCAATTAGACTGAATCTATAGATAAGGGGCACTGGAGTACGGTCACAAGTAACAAACAATCTCACTCAATTAGACTGAATCTATAGATAAGGGGCACTGGAGTACGAGTCACAGTAGCAAACAATCTCACTCAATTAGACTGAATCTATAGATAAGGGGCACTGGAGTACGAGTCACAAGTAACAAACAATCGTGCCCAATTAGACTGAATCTATAGATAAGGGGCACTGAAGTACGAGTCACGAGTAACAAACAATCTTGCTCAGTTAGACTGACTCTATAGATAAGGGGCATTGGAGTACAAGTCACAAGTAACAAACAATCTCACTCAATTAGACTGAATCTACAGATAAAGGGCACTGGAGTACAAGTCACAAGTAACAAACAATCTCGCTCAATTAGACTAAATCTATAGATAAGGGGCACTGGAGTACGAGTCACGCGTAGCAAACAATCTCGCTCAATTAGACTGAATCTATAGATAAGGGGCACTGGAGTATGAGTCACAAGTAACACACAATCTCACTCAGTTAGACTGAATCTATAGTTAAGGGGCACTGGAGTACGAGTCACAAGTAAGAAACAATCGCCCCCAATTAGACTGAATCTATAGATAAGGGGCACTGGAGTATGAGTCACGAGTAACAAACAATCTTGCTCAATTAGACTGACTCTATAGATAAGGGCACTGGAGTACAAGTCACAAGTAACAAACAATCTCGCTCAATTAGACTGAATCTATAGATAAGGGGCACTGGAGTACGGTCACAAGTAACACACAATCTCACTCAATTAGACTGAATCTATAGATAAAGGACACTGGAGTACGAGTCACAAGTAAACAATCTCACTCAATTAGTCTGAATATAGTAAAACTAGATAACTAGATTAAATCTGGTAAAACGCTTAAATAAATAAATAAGATCTCACTCAGTTAGACTGAATCTATAGATAAGGGGTACTGGAGTACGAGTCAAGTCTTTATCATATCATATCAAGTCTTTATTTATCATATCAAGTCTTTATTTAACCAGGCGTTCATTGTTGAGCAGAAGCTCATTTGCAAGATGGACCTGGGTGAGTCACCAGTGACAAACAATGTAGCTCAATTAGATTGAAACTATAGATAATGGGCACTGGAGTACAAGTCATAAGTAACAAACAATCTCGCTCAGTTAGACTGAATCTATAAATAAGGGGCACTGGAGTACGAGTCACAAGTAACAAACAATCTCACTCAGTTAGACTGAATCTATAGATAAGGGGCACTGGAGTACAAGTCACAAGCGAAAAACAATCTCGCTCAATTAGACTGAATCTATAGATAAGGGGCACTGGAGTATGAGTCACAAGTAACAAACAATCTTGCACAATTAGACAATCTATACATAAAGGGCACTGGAGTACAAGTCAGAAGTAACAAACAATCTCGCGCAATTAGACTGAATCTATAGATAAGGGGCACTGGAGTACAAGTCACAAGTAACAAACAATCTCACTCAATTAGACTGAATCTATAGATAAGGGACACTAAAGTACAAGTCACAAGTAACACACAATCTCACTCAATTAGACTGAATCTATAGATTAGGGGCACTGGAGTATGAGTCACAAGTAACAAACAGTTTCACTCAATTAAACTGAATCTATAGAAAAGGGGCACTAAAGTACAAGTCACAAGTAACAAACAATTTCGCCCTCAGGAGACTGAATCTATAGATAAGGGATACTGGAGTATGAGTCACAGGTAACAGGACCATTCCACAGCCTGACTTCACAGATAAGGCACAGTAGAGTAGAAATCACAGCCAGGACTGTAACTCCATGACCCGAGCTGGGGAACGGCCCATAGTGTCCCCTCCTCACCGAACACTGCAGTGTCTTTTCTGACAGGCTTCTTATTAAAGCAGATGGAGGCTGGAGGTACTTTGCTGTTGAAAACAGATGCAGTACAGATCATTTTACTTATAAAAAGCTCAGTGACAAATGAGCTGAAAATGCTCTCTCTGTAAATTGCACTTGATCGTGACACCATAATAGCTTTGTCAACAGAATGCATTCTTCCAACGTATCTCAGATAATTTTGTCAACAGAAATGCTTCTCCACCCGCACAGAGAACCCCTCCTGTGATATGATATGATATTAGTCGAGGCTGATATTCTGTTGACAAAATACTGTCAAATCATCTGCTGTTCAAAGTGGGAACAAGGAAACAGCAGCTCCATGGATGAGGGTGGGGATTTGTCTGATGGGAGCTGACAACGCTGATAATACAAGAAGGGTCTCCTTCATCTAGGTCCCCTGTTCAAAGTGCACACCTGGTGTCAGGTGCTTGAAGTGGGGAAGAACAGGGAAGGAGTTTGTGGGGAATGCAGCATCTGTGTTTCGGCCCATACCATTAAGAGAGGATACAGTCAAGTGCAAACAAAAGCACCGTTGCCACCAGCAGTGATCAGTTAAGCAGGGTTCACATCCAAATTGTATATTACATTCTTTATTACAGGGGCACCTAGTTCCCTGCAACACTTCAGTACTGAGTTCTGTGGCAGGGCTGCTGGACTTGCACGAGAGCATTTGCTCATTCCTGCAGTATTAAAGGAGAACTGCACTGAACCAGTCAGTTATTTTTCCCATTAGCAGTTGTTTTTCACATACTGGTTCCAGCTCTGTCAATTCCGTCATTGTTCCATCTATACAGGACTATTAGTAACTACAATGGGTGTTTCTGATTTACATTCTGGTGAAAAGCACCATTTTAGAGCTATATTATGTAGTTTATATCCTTCTCAACCACAGAGTTCTATAGTCATAGGTGTATTGTGACAGCAATGTAACAATTAAACAAGGACAGAAATGACATCATACAATTCGTTAAAAAAAAAAATGTTACTATACTTCCTCTTCGGTCCTGTTGCACTGCCCAGTCCCGCCACCTGCTATCTCTAGGACTTACCTCCACCCCACAGGTCCCCCAAGGATTACCCCCATGGGAAGGGTTGCTGGGGATTGGGTCCTTACTCCCCTCAGACAGAGTTGCAGTCTCAGTTGTAGAAGCGGAAAACCCGGTAGGCAGTGAGGGACCTGCAGCGGGACACAGATGGCATCCTGCTCAGTCAGGAGGTCATTCCGCTTTTCTGCCCCTTCCCACAAATGTCAGAAAGGTGTGGCCAACGCAGACCATCATGCTGCCAATGTCCCCCCCCATCCTTGGTTTGAACTGGCACCACCACCTGGGGTCACCCAGGTGGAGGAGCCAAGCATCCATGGGACACTCAGCAATGCTCTTTAGCCAACTCTTCGATGATCCAGATTCGTTCCCAAGTCCAGGTTACCTGTATCAGAAGCGATAGTATTACCGCTGTGCCGGCGGGTCAGCCCTACATCATAGAGTTCTAAAGTGCCTCTTACCACCAGTCTGTAAACCAGAAACACTCAGTGAGTTTACTAAATGGCCAGTAAAGATGAAACACTAGCAGAACTGGAACTCATATTTAAAAAAAAGAACTTCTACTGGGAAAAAATTCAGCAACGTTCTTTAATTATCTATTTCTGTGGCAGAATACAGTCCTGCTATTGACTAAAATATGAAGTGATGTCATTAATGACACTGAATGGTGAGCATAGAGGAGGGATTTCAGATAAACATGGAAGGGAAAGGAGGCAGGCACTATGGAAAACGACAGTTTAGAATGAGAAATCTTTAAGACCAGTGACTTCTGTGGCACTGCATATATTCTGCATTGGGATGCAAGTTCTGCAGGAAATTCCATGGATGTAAAATTGCAGAATTCCAGGGGCTTTGTTTATTACTAAGGATATCTGCAAAAAAACAGGCGTCAGGATCCACAGTCACAGGGGACTGTGTCATAACTGCTGCACCAACAGTTTTGCAGCAGAGTCCTTTGCCAGTGACCCCCAAACCCATCGACAGAGGGGGCCGCAACTGTTTTCTATGTGGTCAAAAACTGGTACGCTGACCATGTGGGGAAATATTAGGGTCAACATGCAAATGGACCACAGGGCCATCCACAAAACAGAGTGACCCGTGCGAGGCGCACCCATAACTTTAGCAATAGAACTATTATAGGCCATTCTAAGGAGTGTAGCTAAAGTACTGGGTGGAGCAATGATGCCAGTGGAAGATGGAGATCATCAAGGGGCTGCACCAATGGACTGATGATGTTGTACCACAGGGTTAGAGAGGGAAGTTCCATTGGACTCCAGGGATGAATATCAGGTTGGGAAGGGGGGCCACTGGACAATCAGGATAGACCATGGAGGGGTGGAAGGTATACCACTCACCTCCCAGCATTCAAACTCCCCATTGGCTCGGTACATGCCAGGGAGACAAATGTGGTGGTAGTACCACTGTCTTTGCCATCAGTGGATGGCACAGTGCCATATGACTGGTGGTGTGCCACCTACAGAGGGCTGTGGGTGTTCTTGATCAGGTGTTCACGCACGCATATGCTGTTCATGTAAACTGACATCTGTCTTGCCTAACCTGCATCGCAACTTTGTCACCGGGTGGACGCCTCCTTCCCGGCATCTATATATGGCCTCTATAGATGGCTGCTAAGTGAGTGATCACAACATGGTACCAGTTTGCACCCCATTTCATGGTACCACACCTATTGACTGTGGATTGGGTTCAGGATCTGTGCCCTGTAGAGTTCAATAGCTTTTCATACTTACCCCACCACTAAATCTGAGGTCATAGGCCTTAGCTTGGGATGTCACAACTCATTGTTTTAGAAATGACTGTGATGTAACAAACAGGATTCAGACTTCTGCTTGGGAATAAAGCACCAGGAACCAATCACTCCTAAGGGGAAAAATATCCTGTTTTCATGCAAATGCCCATGAAAACAAAGTAATGGCTGGCCTGAAATGTACATGTTCTGGGAATGTTGTACAGTTTGAGTCCTGCTGACCCCAATGCGATTTTGTTTGCTGGAGGCCAAACAGGCCAGAGTGTTGAAATAAATCAGCATTCCCATCAAGATGTTTTGTAAAAATAATTATACAATTAGGATCGCCATACAGTAGTGGCCCTTTATTAGTACAGTAGCAGTCCGTTGTTAGTATGGTAGTGGCCTTATATTAGTACAGTAGTAGCCCATTGTTTGTATAGTAGTGGCACATTACTACTAGCATAAGGACTGTGTAGGCCACCCTGATGGCCCAGCACAGCATGTTGTGCTGCTCTGCAGATGACCTGGGTTCAGGAGCAAACTTGAGCTGGTGCATCGGAAGGCAGCCCAAGCAGGGACAGCTACCATGTGGTAGTGCGCCTAGGTTGGAGAGGGTCAACAGCAAGCTCCAGCACCACAGCAACTCCTACAGCTGGGCCAAGGCACTTCCATCTGCTGCAGGGACATGCTGTGCACATGCAGAGCCACCCAGAAGTCTACACTCCCGTAGGAGGAGCTGTGAGGGACCTTAAAGGGGAGGACAAATCCATTTCCATTTAAATGGCAGTCTGGTCAAGTACCAGTACTGGATCCTTATCCACACAGTTAGCTGCCTGGGGCCTTCCCGGCCCTCTGCCATGGAGGGAAAGACATGGGGGTAACCAGTGTGTTGCTGGGGCCCTAGGGAGACAGGGAATGCAGGCCTGAAAGGGTATATCCCTGGGAACAAGCTATATCCCTGGAAAAAAGAGATGAGCATAGTTGGGAGAAAAAGCTGTATGGAAAGAATAAGAACCGGTTAACAAAGCCAAGGACATTAATGCCCCACTAGTTCTTATTCTAATACAAAGAACTAATACAGAGGTTGCTATTGTTATTATAAACCTTTGACTGGGTTTTTTAATTAAAATTATACTAACAAGGCATTATTTTAATTTTAAAACAGTTGTAGAGCTGTGTACATGGAATGGGTCCCAACATTCTGGTTACAATAGCAATTCGTTACCTGTAGGATGTGGACTGTCAGGGAACCAGTCAGAATGCTGGATTCCATGCTTAGTGTTCCATGAGGTGTATAATTAGCTACTATTCCACATCTATAGACAAAATGTCATCGAGCAGACAACTGTAAGACGTGGCTGTAGACCCGGGTGGCTGATGCCCTGTTGTGCCTCTGTGGAATTCTCATTGCCAGTGCCCCAGTAAAGCTCAATATTCCAGCAACCTAAAAGGGGATGGGTGAGATGCAGGTACAAGATTAGGGGTTCTAAATGGAAAGGGCAATTACCACCCATCATAAAATATTCTGAGCAAAATTCATGCCTTTATGTGCTGTGCAATGTAAAATGTAGAAATACAAAAAACATGAAAACCATGCAACAAGGTCTCAAAAGCCAGGCTTGGGTGACAGTGTGCTGCTGCTGCATCAGAGACAGGAACTGGCATCGGTTCCACTGAATGCTACATGAGGAACCAATTGCATTGCAGATGTGAGCCACTTAGCCCCAAGATAGCAACAGCACTGGACAACCAGCATTCGAGAACCCCCCTGTAGCATTTCAGCACACCCCTCCAGCATTCAAGCACCTCCCAGCATTCAAGCACCTCCTAGCATTTGAGTATCTCTCAGCATTTCAGCACCCCCCAGCATTCAAGCACCCCCTTAGCATTTGAGCACACTTCTCCAGCATTCAGTCACCTCCCAGCATTCAAATTCCCCAGCAATCAAGCACCCTCCATCATTCAAGCACCCATCCAGCATTCAAGCACCTTCCAGCATTTGAGCATCCCCCAGCATTTGAGCACCCCCTCCAGAGTTCAAGTCTCTCCCCCCAGCATTTGAGTACCATGGTGAGGTCAGTGAAGGCAGATGTTCAGTTGTTCATCTTCCAGGTCAGAGGAAAGGGGGCAGCGATGGTGACCCTGATTGTCAGGCTGGGGTGGAGCAAAAAAGAGGAAAAAGCCCTGCACCACTGCTACTGGCCAAATGGCTACCAACATTAATTTACTGTTTATTTTTTCAAATATTTTACCAGGAAAGACATACTGAGGTGGTAACAGCTTGCTTCCAGATGTGTCCTGGGGAAAAAGAGAGCAGGAAGTTATACTGCAACGAACAATATTTCAATACAGTTGTAGAGAACATTACTAGCATATAATAAAATTAGCAAGGTATGAGTAAAAAACCAGTAACAATGCAAAGTAAAATTAGGTGCATTAAACATTAAAAATACAGGAAAAGTACAAGAGGCAATGTCAGAATTAAGACAGCAAAGAAAAAATCAAATAAAGTGCACAGTACAGGGGGTGTCAACTAGAAACCAAGACACAATGGAAGGTGTTAGAAGTGGTTACAAGAGTAAACTGTGAAGTCACAGAGAAGGGATTCTATGGATGAAGGTGAGAAGGCAGAGTGGATGACAAGGGGGAGGTTAGAGAATCAAAAGGTGAATGCAGCTTGACCTGCAGAAGACTGAGTGTGGAGGGAGAGAGAGTGAGTGTCAGTTTCTAAGAGAGTAAGTGGATGAGGAAGGGAAAGTGAGGAGGGTACTAAGGTAAGTGACTGAAGAGCCAAACCAGATTTTAGAGATAAAGGAGACCCAGTGGGAGAGGCATCTGGCTACAAGAAAGGGGAATAAATGAGAGGAGTAAAGGTAGCCATGGTGAATACAGGTACAAGTGCGAAGCAGCAGAATGTGTGAAAGATGGGTTTCAGTCTGGTGAGGGTGGACTTGGGTGCAGCACTATTCACAACATCACCATAGTCAAAGATCAGGAGGACCATTTTAAGGATAAAGTCTCTAAGGGCGGGAAGCTGGATGCAAGCTTTGTTTCTACACAGTGCACCAAGTTTAGGATGAAGTTTTTTTTTATTTTATCTGCCCCCCCCCCCAAAACTAGCCCCATCCCCTGGTCTCCTCAGCCCCATCACCCCGACATCCGCTGGGACTTGTTCAAGATTAGTGGGCAATGGAATTTGAATGTTCATAAATGTGCACACTGTGCTTCTGACTCCCAGAGGAGCTTGAAATATTTACTGTACTGATTGTTCAGGAGCCCTTCTGTGTCAATTCAATGCAAATTTCAGTATTCTTTTTTTAAATTCTTTTTTATTGTTAACTGGTCCCGCTACGTTTCGCCAAGATAATAGAGCTTGTTCAAGGAGTAGTTATTTCTGTTAAGAAAGATTTTTTAGCTAATGTTTCAGTGTACATTTTTGAATGTTTTTTAACATATTTCTGTTCCTTTAAATTGATCATACATTGTGCTAGGTTCCATATTCCCGTTTGTGTTCTTACTTACTTTAATTTAATTATGAAATACTTGTCTATTTCTTCCAGACTTGTCTTTACAATCAATTCTCCACCTGTGGGTTGTGCAATAAACTTTTGTTTTACTTTTCCCACTGGTTTGTTATTTCACATCTCCTTATGGTTGTTTAAGCCATAGTTACACAATTTTCATTACTTCTGCTGGGACTTACCTGTCCAGCTCTTCCCCCAGGGCTTGCCCCCTGCTGGGGGTCAGTGGGGCCCCTTCAAACCCCACCGGGAACAGGATCCAGTTCACACAGACATGCCCAGATAGTCAGGTGTGGGGCTTGCAGGAGACCAGCGTCATCCTACCAATCAGCATTTTCTGATTTCTCTCACCTGGTGCAGAGGAAGTGGTGTGCAATGACGCCAGTGGCAGCACTGCGCACCATCCTGTACACAGCACGCCAGGCGTCTGCCCCACCTCTGCTCCTCCCCTTGTGTGTAGTCTTGTGTGCCAATCCCCATCTGCTCTAGGGGCCATGCTAATACTGGACATCTGTCCCACCCTTCCCCGGAGGAGAGCAGTCCCTGGGACACTCGATCTTCCTCTCCCCCGGCTGATCCTCTGACTCCCAAGCTCACTTCTGAACTCAGGTCACTGGCATCGTGAGCAGTAGCATTACAGCGGGCTGACTTAAGACTGAGTTTCTGATAAATGGCACCGGCAGGTTGGAGAAGTTGAGATGACAATCCATTCAAAACCCAAGATATCTGAAGAGACCTTTTCAGCTGCGACACCATTGAGGTTTTATAGGAGGGCACAGGGGGTGATCTAGCTAGTAGCTGCCTGGTGCCAAAGGAAATAGAAACAGGCTTCTTGCATGCATTGAGGGACAGATGATTAGCATGAAACCAGAGCTGGATGTTAGTAAAATCAGCTGGTATAGCAGTTACTTGTCAAACAGGTCTCAAATTGTGAAATTTAAGTCTTCTCTGTCCGACAGAGCCATTACCAATATTGGTGTTCCCCAGGGTTCCATCCTGGGACCCCTACTCTTCTCCCTTTTCATTAATAATATCACTGACGTGCTTCACTCATGCTCTGCCTTACTTTATGCAGATGATCTAGTCCTCTATTCCAGCTCCAAAATGTCTCCTGTATAAATGCTTCACTCTCATCCAATTTCAACAACATTCAAAACTGGCTGGCAGCTCATAAACTTGTCCTGAATGCAAAGAAAACTCAAGCCATGCTATTTGGCTCTGCCCCCAAACTCAGGACCTGTCAGATTTCCCTGATGATATGTGACTCAGGCGTCTCATTAATTGAATGTGTATCCTCCTTTAAGTACCTTTGAGTCCTCCTGGATCAATCCTTGGATTTCAATCTGCACATTCAATCTGTCTGTAAGGCAGTAAACATGAAGTTGGGAATCGCCTACAAAACAAGCTATTTGCTAATCCCCTCTGCTAAGCTGGCCATTGCCAGGATTATCCTCCTTCCTGCCCTCATATATGGGGTATACTGTTACCGCAGCAACTCCAGCACAGCGAAGACCACCACAGGGACAGAATCAGGCCAAAATCTGCCTGTCGCTGTGGTGGTCTGTGTGATAATCAGGACTGCCTCGCTGGGTGTACCCCAGTTCCAACTCCGACTCGGAGTTATAATCCCTAGAGACCCGGGAATTGTAGAAGGTGAGAGCCCCACAAAGGGGGGTTCAGGGGGCACAGACCCCCAATTGTGTTCACCGACATCCCCGTGGCTACAATGCCAACACTAGCGCTGTCGAAGCACTTTAGGTAAACCCACATATGGTGCTCCAATCTTTGTTTTGGCCACTAAAACTTCCCTGTACAAGTGGGATGTTATCTATAATCACGTCTGCAGGTATGCCTCTTCATATCCTAGACTAAAGCACCACTGCCAACTCTACAGTGAATTGGGGTGGCTCTCCCCCTCTGCCTGGCAACTATTCTCCCTTGGCTTGCTTATTGACTCAGTAATCAGAAACAAAACTCTGTCTTCTCTTGCCATGATGCTTGTAGCCCAATCCCCCTCCTATGGACTGCACTCGACTGATCAGTCTCTACTCTACGTGCCAAGGTGCCAGACATCTAAGGTCTCCAGTGTCTTCCACCTTGCTGCCCCCAAGTTCTGAAACTCCCTTCCCCTGGCTCTTCATCAGACCACATCCCAACTTGGTTTTAAAAGAAAGCTTCGATCACATCTATCTCTAGTTGACTCCTGCACTTGTTTTGAACCCACCTAATTCCTCTCTGCATCCTCCTCTCACATTTACCCTCTTTCTATACACCCCCCTTTTCCTCCACTTGTGAAACCTATCTTATCTGCCCTCAAGGGCATTTTTCATTTATAACCCTCCTATCTTCACCTATAACACCCTGTTGGATAGTTCCTTCCTAATTATGTTTCTTTTCTCCCTCTTTTTTTCCTGTTTTAGCTATAACTACAATCTGCATCACTTTCTATTGTCCGCTGCCTTACCTATATTTATTGTTGCACTATGTTGTGTTTCCCATTATATCTGTTACCTTGTTAACTGCTGTTTACTCCAGTGTGAGTGCACAATGTCCTATCTAGTTGTATGCTATGTTTACCGTTTTGTATTTAATTTTACTGTTCAGCAATACTTGTAACTACTGTACTGTACATGATGTTTCTGCACTGATGTAATGTACTTGTCTTATCTCTCTTTTTGTACTCTCCCGCGTCGTGCCTGAAAATAGTCATTGTCTGGCTAGTGTACTCACCCGGTTAACAAAAACGAAATAAATAAAAATAAATAAAATCCATCTGGGGTTAGAAGCCATGTCAGGAGCAAATGAGTCAGAAGCAAAATTCAGTGTCATCTGTGTACATATGGATATTCAAGGATACGCAGTCATTAGGGAAGTCATTCTGAAAAATGGAAAACAGGATGGGGCCAAGGACAGAGTCTTGGGGAACCCATGCACAGATGATGAGTGAGAGGGAGAGTGCTTCTCCTATATGGACAGCTTGTGATCTACCCTCTAGGTAGGAATGGAACCAACTTATCGAGTGGTCAGATAGTTCTACCCTGTTAAGCTTGTCCAGCAGGAGGGAATGGGCAGCAGTGTCAAAGGCTTGGCCAGATCAACAAAGATGGCTGAGGTTAGCAGGCCCTTGTCCATCCCATTAAGAATAGAATCAGTGAGCCGGAGGAGTGAGGTGGCGGTGGAGTACAACCTTGAAAACTAGACTAGAATGGAATGAAAATGAGGAGGAGTAAAGAAAGGAGAAAAGTTGATTGAGAACAAGGGGTTCTTGGAGCTTGAACAAGATAGGAAGAAGAGAGATAGGACAGTAGTTCCCTGAGGTGAAGGGGTCACCACCTTTAGGGAGAGGGATGATAACTGCTTACTTCTATACACCAGGAGTGATACCCATGGAGAAGGGGAGGTTAGGAATAGAGGAGACAGAGACAGCAATACTAGGGGCTGACAAATGAAGAAGTTTAGGGTCAAGGCCATCAGGGCTGTGCCCCTTGTGGGGGTTAAGGGCTAGTAGTGCCTTTAGGGAGGCAGAAGGCATAGAAGGTGAGAAAGAGTTAAAAGGAGGATGAGAGGGGGAAAGATGGAGCAGGGGGGTTTGGGGGGAAGAAGGAAAGAAGGAAACCAGCACAAGAGGTGAAGAAGATATTGAAAGACATCTGACTTCAGCAAGATCAGTAATAGTTGAGTTCCCAGATTTAAGGACAGGAGGAGGTGGTTTAGCAAGAGGAGAAAATAGGGAATGGATAACTTTCCAGAACGTGGATGACTAAAACTGTTCTGGAGCTTGTAACCAAAATATTCAGCCTTGGCAAGCCTGGTAGCTTTAGTGCAGGCAATGAGTAGAGAGAGATATCTAGCAAGGTCACATGGTAAGTTAGAAAGCCCTGCTGTCATGCTTATCATACTTCATGTCCATGTCATGATTAACCATGTTTTGGACACAGTAGTTGCCTTTCAATAGCATTGTTCAAAAACTATGAAATGACTAGGGTCAGAGTTTTACTATCAAACATGTCCATAACATAGTTAAAAGCACTGAACATGTTTAAACATGGCACTGAAAACATGGTTAAACAAGTTACAAACATGGTCATTCAAAAATTGTTCTATAATGCAGTTACATAAGGAAATTAGTAACTACGAAATGGTTCAACAGTTATTTATTAATGTAATTTTTCAGACCATTGAAACTACAGCTATCTTCCCTTTAAAGGTTTTATTTCATCTGGAACTACACAATATACTGATCTTTCCCCAGTATGTTTTCTGAATGGTCTGCACACACCATGGTCATAAGAGCGGGGGATAGCAACCATATTTGCATAATTTATTTGCATATCAGAATGCAGAATTTGACACTTTAACTCATATAAATAAGCTAAATCTAACATTTTTGCAAGTTATAACCAAAAAATAAGGTTTACGCAAAGCAATTAATTGAGCATGAAAAAATATGTATTACTAAGAGAACACACACCACATCTTGAAAGAGTTTCATTTTATGGTGGTATAAATAGCGATGTGGCCATTCTCTCAGGTGCAAATGAAAAGAGACTTCATTAGAAAGAGAAACAAGCGTAGCAATGGGTAATCAAACAACAGCTACTTCAAAAGTATGTGTGGATAGTATGCGTTCATTACAGAATGCTAAGGTTGTCGAACAAAAAAGAAATAACCTGAGTTGTGTGCAAATGTGTTTTATTATGCATTATAATTCACTACTGATGATCATGGTTATTTAAAACTTTGAGGTCTTGTTTTGACTATTGTTGATAATGGTTGACCATAGCTCAGCCATGCTACCCTCATTGGGGAAAGTCACTGTTGATTTTAAAACCCATTGTTATATGAACCTGTTATGACCATGGTAAGAACATTGTTATACTAACATATTATTCATGGCCAAAACATGTTAAGGCATTACCATGTCCAGACCATGGTTACCAGTTAACCCATGTTTAACCATGTTTTGGCAGAGGTGAAATATACCACATACATTTAAAACATGATCAAACACGTTCAAAAACAATGTAAAAACAGGGATGACCATGTTTAATTTACATCTTTAAAATGAGTTTGAAATGTGTTTGACCATGTTTCAAATATGCTACACTCTGCAAGGGAACTTATGGAGGCATCAGGCTAGGTCCCCAGCCTTGAGACAGGCAAGTAACTCAGCTGTGACCCAGGGGAGGTAAAAGCCCTTTATTCTGGTTTTCGTAAAAGGGTGCATGAGAATCCTAGAAAACCAAGAATTCTGGGGGGGAAATTTTTGAGGGCAGAGTTTACGTTAGAGGCTGCTGGAATGAAAGACCAATTTGTGCAGGACAGGTCAGCACAAAGAGCAGACAGATCAAGCGATCTTTAGGAATGAATTTAGATAATTTTGGGGGACACTTTTGGACGTTGGATTTTATGCATGCAGTATATGGTGGTTGTTGAGAGTGTCAGGTACACTGCCAGCTTCCACAATGTGGGAAGAGTGGGAAGAAAGGACTCGGTCAGGGAGAGCGTGTTTATAGGTTTTCAGGTTAAGGCCAGTGGGTTCAGAAATAAGCTGAGTTAGCTCAAGAGATTTCATGGTTTGGCAGGGTGCTATGTGATAAAGGCGACTGCAGGATGGTGACCCGAAGAAGGGCGACAATCCCCAAGAGCGACTGAAAAACATAAAATGATTTAATGGGGCTTTGCCCCGTGCCCCCTCATGGGAGGCTTCCGCCCCCACACACCCCCTTACTTAGGATTCCTACTCTGGGGGCACAACCTCGGAGAAGGAGGGGAAATCCCAGGTCTCCCAAATTGTCGGCACCATTGTGCAGTCGCCCTTGCGACCAGTCGCCCACATACAGTCACCCACATCACAGGTTACCATTTGGGAGAGTTTTTAGAGGATGGGGAAAGCCAATGAAATGAAAATGAAAGTCACTCAGCAGCAGTAACTCACCTGTAGAAGCCCGAGAGGAAACAGAGGAAAGGAGGTGGGTAACGATGTCAGGGTTGCAGCCAGGGCAGCAGCACAGCCCAGCAGTAAGGACAGGCACTGAGAAGGGGGATGAAGAGTTTCAGGAGGAGCAGCTCATGTGAGGAGGGGGATGATGCACACAGAGCAGTCTCAAACTAGAGGCAAGAGGAGATAGGCATGGCTACGCCTCAGTCCAATATTCCAGGATGTTCCCTGGCCACCAAGTGTCCCGAGAGGGTAAATGAAGCATCATTCATTCTGGCAATAAAGGATCAAATATCCAGTTGCCAGTTCTGGCATTCTTATAGCTATAATTAGGAGTGTGCACACAGAAGACTCTTATTTATGTCTTTATATCTTTATTTATTTATTTCTGCAATCACAGTGTGCTAAATTTCCGAACTCAACTCAAAGTATTGACATGCTTCACTATATGGATGGTCACATTTTTCCATAGGGAAAGCAGGACATTTAAATCCCACAAAATACCATAGATGTGACATCTGCAACTGATAGCACCATCGTTCCAATGTCAATTGATTGTATTACAGGATGGAAAAATGTTTGGAGAATTCCATATATTACATAGAGAATAAAGGAGAGGAAACTGAAATTCAGGACTGTAATTTCATCAAGGGATTCTGGAGAATTCATAAACTTTGAGGGCACAGCTCAAGTTATTTGTGATGCCACCAAAATACCAAAATGGAATGCAGGCCTTGCCGCTGATGGTTTCTGATATATGTTAAAGAGCTAGTGGAGCCAAAACAGGCAGACTGGGAAATAATACAAATTTTAAGTAGTAGTCAGTTGTAACTTTTTATTTCTGAAGTATTTTTCTTTTTCCTTTTGCTTATCAGAAAGTCTTCTATGTGATATTATTGTGCTGAATGTGTGGAACAGCTCTTAGCCTGGCAGCTGACATATCTAACTCTACTGCCCCCCCATTACATCATCAGCATTGTGATCTCACTCACAGTCACATCACAGGTGAGTGACCTGGCAGTCACTCACTTGCTGTTCCTAAGTTGCAGTGATGTCACAGTCAGTGAGGTCACCATGCTGATGATGTAGTGTGGGGCAGTAGAGCAAGATATGTCAGCTGCCAGGCTCAGAGCTGTTCCACATATCACACCTACTAACATCAGGTAAACAATCTTCTAATTAAACAAAGGGAAAAGAAAAAGTACCTCAAATATAAAAAGTAATGGCTGGCTGCTTTTAAAATCTAATATTAGTTTTGGGCAGTACGCTGGCTCTTTAATACTACAGTGGAGACCACTGTCATGGTTGTAGGAGTGGTCTCAAGTACATTCTTAAAGTTTTGATCCCCAGGGTAAATCCCCTCAAATCAAGAATACAGCACCTTGTTTACAAAAGGGCCTCGGGGTAAAATAACTGCAGCGAGGGTACACCCACAGTCCACTGAGCATGGCATGGGGTCATAACGTCGCAAGACATTCTTCCGCAATATACCACGCTGTCAGCACAGCGTGATATATTGCCAGTGGCACATCTCTGTGTTTTGTCAGGGGCTCTGCGCCCCCCGAACCTCCCAACTAAAATAATCAACTCCGGGGAGGGGGGCGGGGTTGTACACAAAGTGTGAATAAAAGAAAAATTCCATGCATCCGGGACCGGGATTTGATACCCAGTCTGTAGATGCACCACCTCCATTGTTGCCTGTGGCTTATCCTGTTAAGCCATGGCAGCTGCTCAGCAAACCCTTCTCCCAACAGAGAACTTATTCTCTGCTAGGGAACAGTGACAGGGTATATAACCTCACACAGACTATTTAGCAGTTTTGCACCCTTTCGCTATTCCCACCCATGCTGTCTGCATTGTGTGGTTTTAGCATACACCGACTTGCATATGGTGAACTGACCCGGTAGGGATAAACATTTGGCTAGTCAAAAGACCATGTTGGTAGCCAGTAGCCACTCACTCTTGGACTGGTTATGTACTTTTATTACCTCTGTAAATGGGAAATATTGTAGTAAAAACCAGCCACTGATTGTGAGTGCTTTTACTTGCTTTTCTCACTGCTACTGGTAAATGATATAGCTTTCTTCCTTTAGCTTGCCTGCCAAACACAGCAGCTGTGGAGTCAGTGAAAGAGGTGAGAATGACCACACAATGAGAAAACTGCACAGGCAGACAACACTGTTGCTGCAGCATAAAGGAAAAGAAAGTGCATTTAACAAAAGTGGGTGTTAATAATCTGGTGTAGTACTAGCAGAAAGTGCCAGGCAGGGTCAAAGAAAAGGGTGTGGGATAATAAACAGAGCAGGTGAAAAGAAAAAGAGCCCCATAGACAGACAGTGATAATATACTTTTCTATTATCTCAATTATATTGAAGTGGAAACATTCTGAAATGAGGATTAAGAAAGCATCTTTACTTAAACGCCCATGTTTCTAAAAAAAAATAGGCTAGAAATGAATTTAACCAGTTGTGCCAACAAGGAAGCCAGGTGGCTAGTCATTGTAGTTTTGTCATTCACTGCCTCCGATGTGTTATTATGACAAGGGAAACACCTTGAACATTACCCCAAAGGCTGATGTACACCCAAACGAATAAGCCAACCTGTACTAGTAGGATTGTTTCTCAGTGGGCACCTGGGAACTGGCACTTGAACATACTGTGTTTAGTTCCTCCATGTCACTGATGCAGTTTGTAAGGGGTTAACTCCTCACCCCCCCAATCCACTGAGGTTCTATAAGAAAGAAGCAGGATTGTGTGCTCTCTGACTCAGCTTTGAAGTTTCTTCATCAAGACGGACTCCTGTGTGCACAGAGAGTGATTTCAAAGTGTGACATTCAGACTGTGTGCTTCAGAAGAGCCATGTTGAACTACTCCTCACTTTTTATACATGTTGGTAGTGTGACCCGCCCCTCCCGCTTTTTTCCCTTTCTTCTCCTTCCCCCCTTCCTGGCTGCATCCCCCAAGCACAGAGCAAATAAACCGTACCCCTTCCTTCATGAACTGAGAGCACTCAGAAGCAATCAGAGTCATTCATGACCCCCTTGCCCTACACGTAGTGAATTCCAGCTTGTCCAGTTGCAACTGAGTCTTGGTATAATTATCATGATGACATGCTGCTGTGGTGATGGAAGAGACTTGGGGTTCATCTTGGCCAAACCTTCTGCTGAACGGCAGTGACTGTACACAGTAACATAGTGTTGTGATGGCAGAAGGGATTTAGGGACCATATTAGTCATCCCTCCTGCCGCACAGCAGTGGCTATAATTTCTTTGAATTTGGATATACATCCAAGCTTAGGAGTTAGAATTATTAGGGGATCCAGCTGTGTGGCAGAGTAGCATCTTCTACCCACTTATGCCAAAAGTTGAAGGATATTAGGGTGCTTTTGAAATGTGCTTCCTCATAGGAGCGGTCACCAGCTTGTCTCTTTGCTACTGAACGTAACTTTTAAAGTGCTCTGGAGGGAAGGAGGAATGTTGGCTGTTACAGGGGGATAGGGTGAGGGTAGCTTGGTGAATTATGGGGGCTTGGTGCTTGGACAGTGTGGGGGGTAGGTGGTTACTTGTTTGGTGTGGGAAAGTGTACAGGATTGTTTACAACATGGCGGCAGAGAAAACGCACATAGTACATCACGTATTACTTTGCTGGAGACAGTGGGGGTGCTACCAGGTGGATAGGTGGGAAATGCATTTAAAGGACCTGGGGGGGTGGAGTGGGGGAAATGTTTGCATAGTGGAGGGGGCACTTTAAAACATGTTTTTAAGTAATGTACACTTTGGGTAGTTTTTTGCCAGGTAAGTGCTACTGTGCCTTGCAAAATGACACACAGTACTAACCCTACGCCAGCATTTTCACCAGTGATGTCCCACTATGTGTAGTTTCACTGAGTGATGGTGGGCACTTCACCAGGCAAAAGTATGTGAAATCCACCGCCCCCCGCCCCCAGGAAAGTGCAGTCGGAGAACTTGAACAAAGTACTTCAGGAAGAGTCAATTCCCGACTTCACTCACCTCTAGTTTTAGGTACGATATATCAAGGGTTAGCCAGAAATTTCCGTTTTGTACACAGTCTCCAACAGTTGCAACCCCCCCCCAATTAAAAAATGTACACATCCTTTCCAAATGGCACCCCCTTCCAAACAAGTCAGATTGTTGTCAGACGATTCCTCTAATCTCTAAAGAGGTGATACATGTATCTGTCTCCTAAACAACAGTGGCCTACACTAACCCAAATACTACAGATTAGAATGAATATGTTAACAGAGTGGCTTATGGTTTGTGACAGGTGTAACCCCTACCCAGGTATGCCGTTTCCATCTTGACAGCAATACCAGGTGGGCTGGGTTTGGGGAGGAATATGTCACTCGGCACATTGGCTAGGTTTGGCTACTCTGCAACAGGGGCACATAAGCAATTCCAGACACAGGAAGCAATAACTATAATTTCCAATATCAGAAGTGGGATTCTAAAGTGTGGCTTTTATTCACATCCAACAGAATAAACAAAGCATAGATGGACCCCCACGGGGCTACACTGCTGGTAATGCAGATTTATGGAGATCAGAACACCTCCTATTCCTTTAACCCTCAGGCTCTGAAACACACTGGGCACACAGCCCGAACTTGTACGCTGCTCTGGGTTTTCCCTGGCTCGGCTCCCTTGCCAGCCCTATGGACACTTTCCATATAGCATGGAAACATTTACTGGTGGCTCCTTAAACCACCTATGAGCACTTCTGTCCATAAGGGAATCTTCCTCATCAATCCCACGTCTGGGTACTTTTCTCAGGCACTGGCCAAGTACCTGACAAAAAGCAACAGGTGTCCCAAAGTAAACCCATAGAGGTGAATTTGGTTACTACTGATGGGGGGTCTCCCACCTCTTGCTCCCATAATTCATACCCGGCCATTTCTCTGGACTGTAACACCTCATCCTTTAAAACACTTTGCTGTGTAGATTCTTTTTAAATGTATTCATATTCAATCTACTGTCTTTACATCCCATTTGTGCTGAACTTTAACATACTTAAATAAGTGGCTGTGTCCATTACTCTAGATCCCCCACAGAGTTAAGCAGTCCAATCCCCACATCTTCCAAACTGTACTTGGCTGTCTTTTCCTGACCCCACAGTAACAGTCACTTTAGTTTCATTTTGTTTCAAGTGAAAACACATGGCCCTTTAGCAGAGCAAACTCACCCCTTGGTTGCAGGTGCCCCACAGGCGTTTTCTCCTCAAAGGAAATCTCGTCCAGAACTTCAGGTGCCTCAGCACGAACTTAAATCAGGCAGCCTCTTTTCTCCCTAGCCGGACCAGGGGGGTTGCCCCTGGAAGCAGACTGATTCCTTCCCCCCATCCCCACAGGGATGGGGGCCCTGAACTACTGAAAGCGGTCTCTACCTCTTCAATGTGTCCTTCTTGTGTTCCTCTTCAGGTGAGAACACACACCTATACCAAAAAATAGCTCTTTGACAGAGCATAGAGCTCTGAGGGCCTGCCTACAGCAGAGCACTTCTACTACAGACTGCCACAGACTCTACTGAACTCACTTCAGATTTCTCTAACGTTCTACTCTAACCTCCAACTGCAACATTCCAGTGTGGCTTATGCAGCTGTGACTGTTCTAAATGATGTCATCCCTCAGTCTCAGCTGAGACTGAGAACAGAGTGAAACAGTGTGAAATCCATTTAACTGGAGTTTCACAAGCTGCCTTCCCTGCCTACCACTAGGTCTTACTGGGATTCTAGTAACCCCGGATAACAGGGGGGTTACACAGGCACTCAACAAAACTGTACACAAATGTGTACAGTGAGTATGCCTATCTACACCCTTGCGATATATCCCAGTGATACTAACTCAAATTTCATGTGCCTCATGTACTCATTCAGTAGCCTAAGGTCTACAATCAGGCACATGCTGCAAGCCTTTTTGGGAGTGAGGAAGTACCTAGAGTAGAAGCATGTGCCATGATCTGAATCTGATGCTTTAGTGCCCTATTTTGAAGGAGTCCTGCCATCAGACCTTTCAGCTGACGTAGCTTACCTGTGGTAATGTCTAGAGGTGCTTTATCAGTTCCAGGTAGTAATCGTCTCGAATAACCTTCAAGACCCACATGTCCAACAATAGCATGTGCTACAGGCTGAGTGTAGCTAACTGGTTTTTCCCAGGGTATTTTTTATCCAGCAACTGGGGACTGCTGGAATGGAAGCTGGTTTTCTCCAAGCCGGCTCAGTGATAGTTTCCAGAGTGGGTTGGATAGGTGACCCAGGGATGTAAGAAGGGAAATGATTGTAAGGTTACAGATAAATAAGAGCAACGGTTACATACAGATTTAAATAATGCCGTGGAAGGCAACACTAACATGCTGGGTATACCTGGAATCCATAGATTGAGGTCTAGAGAACAATTTAAACATAACAAAAAGATCAGGCTATAGGTATGGTAAGGTACAGGAGCAGAAATTTTCCCACGATAAATATTTCCAAAGTTCACTGTTGAACAGCTGATGGGTTAGGGCACCATGAATTCTGAGCGGAAGTGAGTTCCAAAGCTTAGGTGCAAAGCAGGAAAAAGCAAGTTCTTCCATTTTTGTGCAGCGTTTCGAGATTAACAATACAGCTTGATCTAAGGACATAGGGGGCAGCACAGGATGATTTTATAAGGAATGTGACTAAGAGGGATGGGAGTGTGACAGTGCAGAACTTTATTAATAAGACATTCAAGATTACAGGTGCACAGTGCACTGCAACCCCAATAGCACCGTGGCATTGCAACACATTGCCATGCAGGTGACCCAAGTTTGACAGCGAGCTCAGGTCGCCCCATCAGGATGCAGGCCTGGCACATCAGCTGATGCCTGGCAATGCATTGCGGTCAGGAGGCAAGGAAGTGGGCACCGGTGCCACAGATACCCCTGTGGTAGGCCACGGGAGTTGGCTCCCTACACAGGACGTCGCTGTGTACAGCTGAGACTGTCAAGAGGCTATGTCCATGGCTGGGGTGGGTGGGAGGAGCTGGGGAAGAGAATGGGGTTAACATCCCATGGGCATCTGTTTCATGGCCTGGGCTCTGAGGATTCTCTGGGTCCTAGTGCCAGTCCACACTGGATCATAGTCCACATTGTGGACTGCCTCGGAAGGGGGAGAGGTAGGCCCTTTCCCTGGGTACCCTACCTTGAGGGGCAGACCTGTGTGAGATGCTGGGCCGAACTGGGTCCTAAGGAGGACTAGGGGTTAACAGGCCTGATGGGCATACCTCTACAGGAAGAGGACTAGAGCTGGGAGAAAAGGCTATATAGAAAAGAAGTGTGCAATGCAGCAAGGGAGAGCAAGTCTAGTCCTACGTGATGTATTAGAGAGATGGTGTCTAGAGCAAAGCAGCAAATGTTATTGTGCGTTACATCCCACCTTTTCATACTGGATTTGGATGTATCAAAGTAGGCTAAGGTACCGTAGTTTAATTTGGGCGATACGATACATGTGCACTCACTACACAAGCTTGAAGGGGGGGAGGTCAAATTACATCTGATTCTGTATGCAAGGCCCAGCTAGAAATGAACAGGTTTACTCATCATACTGTAGTTATATGAAGTGTGGAATCAAGTGTGGGGTCAGAGGTAAAGCCTAGATATCTGAAAGGGCCTATCAACTCAAGCAGAGAGCCATTTAGCTTTTTTTAGCTTTTGTTTACCGGGTAAGTACACTAGACAAGTATTATACCTATTTTGAGGAACCATCAAGGCAAGAGACGCACCTAAACAACATAGCCTGAGTTTTACTAGTACTGTATTTAAAACCAGTTTATTTTTTATAAGCCAGGTTTGAAGTGAATTGAAATCCTGATTTATCCTTCCATTGTGGTCACTAATACAATCTGAATTGTACATGAGGACAAGACCATCTGTATACAGAAGGGAGGTGCAGTGGGAAATGGTAGCGGGCAGAATGTTACTATAAAGTGAGAATAACAAGGGACCGGTATGGACCCCTGCGGGCCACCCACTATGGCACAAGCAACATCTGAAGATGCCTGTCCATGTTTTACAGATTACCTTCTATGGGTGAGAAAATGAAATCAGCTCAATACAGTGGGGAGACTACCAATTCCAGTAGATGGTCCAGAAGGTTAAAGGCTCTAGTCAAATCAATGAATATGGTCCCCCCCATTGGCATGCCTTTTTCCATGGCCAAGAAAATGTCATTAGTGAGTTTTAATATAGCCATATAGCTGAGATAAAAATTGAGGTAGAGCAATATTCTACTATTCACTATACTAATGTTATGCCCCTGCCTATACCCATGTTGAGCTAGAGAAAAAACATACTTTTTTAGGAAATCAGTTAGCTGGGCAAATGCCACTTTCTCCAAAATTTTGTTTAACACCAGCAGAATGGCAATCAGCCATTTCTTAAGCAGTGACTGAAAAGAGAGGTCCTGTTGAGGAGCCCTAACTATCTGAGCTGGTGGAAACCCCTTTGGGTTTGGGAACTCTTCAAAATCCTCAGTGTCATGATCAGTGATTGTACTCCTGCTTCATCCTCCGACAAGGAAGATGGCACCAGTGGATCCGAAGGGAACGCCCCACCCGGTGCTGAGATTGGCTCTGACACCAGTAGCAGCATCCCAGGGGAAGCTGCACTGGCATTAGAGAAAGCCCAGAAACTAAAGAAGGTGTCTGCACCAACAATGGAGCAAATGCCAGCAACGGAGCCAGCACCGACAATGACTCGAACCCTGATAATGGCACCCACACTGGGCCGGCACCAAAGGTGGCATCAACTCTGAAGAAGTACTTGGCACCAGCGACAGAACTGCAGGCAGAGCCAAAAGGATTCAGATCATCCAGCATTCCATAAGAACTGTCCATCAACCAAACTTCTCATCCAAAGCATTTCCGGAAGGCAGAGGGGATGCCGGAGATGCTGGTCCTAAGGGCATAACAAAATCTGGTGTGATACTGCCCCCATTGAAGGTGATGAGGAAGGGGAAACCAAGGCACCCCAAGGAGATGGCTGCCTAAGAACAGAGTTTGTGTGAACCTGACCTGAATCTGTTTCGTTGCTTCTCTTTACAGTTTTAGTGCGAGGATGAGGTAGAGGTCAAATGGTCCCTAGAACCCAATATTGAGTTTTAATAGGGCCAGGACCATTTTCTTTTTGCAGCAACGAGAGAACTGTCTATCCCCTCACCTACAGGACTTCCTGGTACCAGAAAACACTCACCCAGAGAGGAGTGGTGGTCAGACACAACCCCATAGACTGAACAACTTGCCCTTTCTAGCTTCCTACCTGCCATAACATTTTTTAAATGTTCTCAAATGAGGCAGGGCTGTAAGAAAACATGACAGTACAAACTACTTAACTGATTAAAAAAAACAAATATTAACACTTTTAAAGGAAACTAGGCAAACGAGACAAAAATGTTATTTGTATGCAGACTGGTGTTCTGATCCCAAATGAAGAAAATACTGTGCTTCAGTGATTTGAAGTTTGAAGTTTATTTTATATTTTATCAGAATACAGCCACAAGACAAAGCCCGTTTTCAGGGCCGACCAATATGTGACAACAAACATACAACAAAAATATTAAAATAACAATAAAACGATACAACACCAAGTAATATACAGTGCAATCAGAACAGTATACAAAGACATAGACATTTAAAAGGATGCCTGTCGATAAGGGCAACCTTGAAGCTGTGATATGTTGCCATGTTCTGCAGTTTTTCTGGCAGATGGTTTGAAGATAGAACTGAGGCAGTTGGGGCCGGTGCCACTGTATAGATCGTATAGATGATGGGTGTGCAGACGACATTGTGTGTTGGTGCTAGGCACCAGTGCCACTGGCCCCAAAGTTCTGGTTCCTGTGGAATCCAGTAGCATCCAGCTCAAATACCAAAGAGTGGGACTCTATAGAGAAGACTGATTCTTGAAAGATGTAGGATACTTGCCACAGAACCTGAGTATTTGTAACCAGATAAAATTATAAATAAAAAACACTTTATTTTTTAAATTATGAACCACAGGAGCATCATGTGATACTCTCAACCAATCACAGGGCTTTTTTCAGTTGCATGTGTGGTACTTTTATTGGTGTAAGAATACCTCATGCGCTGAGCACTGCAACAGGCTTCTGGATCATCGCCGGTCACAGCACAGAAAGGGACCGCAAAAAAGATACCTTTAAAAAAATTGTGTCATGATCTATAATAAGTTTAGTGGCACTACTAGGAGGCGCTTATGGACATAAGAGTGTCGTCACTTGTGTCCTTATGGCACCAGAACTGCTCACCTTTGGTTCACAGTTCTCTTGCCCTAAGAACACGTGAGGCGACACTCTTACATCCATAACAGGCCTTCCTACCACCCCCATAAACTTATAAATTATACTTGGTGAGTAAGTGGCTCGCTTCGTAAAGTTCTCAGCATAGGATGTACTCTAAAATCAACATCTATGGCAACATCTGATTTAACTGTAGCAGATCACTGGGTTTATTTAAAAAAACTTAATACAGACATTTGTGACAGGATAGCCCATCAGCACAGCGGTAGAGCTACTACTCGTGTGCTGGAGACCTGGATTCAGGAATGAGACTCGTTTGTCGTGAGCCAGCTAGGGGTGAAGGATCAAGCATCTCAGAAGATGCTCTCCCTCTCTGAGGAGGACAAATGTGTGCAGTCACCACAACAGTGTGCCCTGGCTCGCCACAGGTGAAGCTGCAGGTAGGCACGCTATAAGAGGGAGGGTAGACGTTAGCTGACAGCATGCGACAGCATGCCCTGACATGTGGGCTTGCTAATGGCAGCTCGGAGCTGGTGTCTCTTGAGTGGGATAGACAAATAGTGCATATTGACAGGCTCCATACATCCAAGCCCCCACCCTGCCGCCACCTGTCACCTGACAAGTAACCACTGTTGAGGGTACATTACCCACCACACACAGGGGTGGGGAGGGCAAACCAAGGCTCCATGGAAGGCTGGCAGTGTCCAGGGTGTAGGTTCCAAGAAGGGTACCTTTGGACTCAAGAAGGAGTTGGTCACCAGGGATAGAAGGAGAGGTCAAAAACTACTGATTGTTAAAAAAAAAAAAAAGAAAGAAAATAGTGACAGAAAGAGTAGGCACCGGGAGCAGCATCCCCTTTTGTGCTAAAAGTGCGACTCAAACCTCTGAAAGAACTTTGTCTTTCAGTGCCCATTTGCTTCTGTTGTTTATTCCCTGACTGAGTTCCCCATCCTCTGCCTGTGACATCAGGATCATTTCCATGGCAACAGACTACGCAGTCACAAGCAGAGGATTATGATTTCAAGTTATATGAAGCAGGATCAAAGTCCTGTCAACAGATACTTCAATACCAAAGAACTTGGAGAAGAACAGCAGAAAATAGACACACTACCAGCTGAGTTTTTTCCCCCCAAGATTTGGCCAGTAAAAACACACTAAGCCAGAGTTTGTTTCCAGATGCAACCTGGAAGCACAGCGAAGTTAAGTGACTTGCTCATGGTCACACAGTATGCTAGTGGTGGCTATGGGATTCAAACACAGTTCTCCAGATATGCAGCTCAGAACTCTCCACCACTACACTATACTGCCTCCCTAGAGTTGCATTTTAATGTCTTACAAAGTTTTCCAGAGGCACCAGCTGCTCTTTAAAGATTGTGGCTATATCACATTATTGCACAGGATGCATTTGACCTTTTCGATTTTATTCACCAGCCTGTTTTCAGTTTATTTTTGTGGTTAATAAGTTTTATTGATTTGACTTATTAAGACGATACAAACATTAAAACAGTCGGATACATTGCAAAGATCTTACAGACTGTTACATATGTCTGTAGAAGCAGAGAACGGAACATACTGGCCAAATAGTAACAAACTGAATATACTAGCCAGGTAAGCAGTAGGATAATACTCTGTGCCTGGATGTACAACACCTATCCAGCTGGAGATTAACTTTGAAAGTATTAGCAGTTGGTGCCTTGCATTACAGCTAACTCATACAAACATATCTTACCTGGCCCCACCCTGCTAGTTTCTGCAGTATTTGACAAAGCATCAGAAATTATGAGAGGTCCAGGGCCATTGCCTTTACTTTACGCCTACAAAATACAAGAGATGAGATCGCTATTATACCGTGTCATCCGTAGAGCAGGGTCCCATATAACTCAGTAACAATCTCTCCAGCACTTGCCCCTAAATGCACCATGAGAGGAGACTATTATAGTAGCATGGTTGTGCCTATTCAGCCAATTCCCTCCCTAGGTTTCAAAAACAGAAGGAAGGGAGTCCAGAGGGAAGTATATTAAAGAGGGTATTGGTCACAGTATGTGATATTCTGGCCCAGTTGGCAATTTGAGCCATGGAGGTAAGTACCTCCCACAGGGAGAGGATTATCTGGGACTGCCATTTACACAGTAGGAGTCTTTTAACCTGCATACTGAATGTCAGAAGTAGTTTCAACTCGGAGAGACGAAGGTGAGGGGCCGGGGTCTGATGCACAGGCTTCCTAAGTATTTTGGACCCCATCTCACAGGTAGCCTGCCATAGGGGCCGGATCAGCCTGCAAGACCAAAGTATATGGAACAGGTCACCTGGGAGTTCCTGACACCTTCAACACAGGTCAGACTGAGACAGTTTTGCCTTGGCAAGGAGTACAGGAGTCCTGTACCAGGAGCGAATGATCTTGTTCTGTATTAATTGACTACTGGTGTCAGGATGTGCCCCATGAGCTAGTTTTAGGCAAGACTTCCACTCCAGGTTCATAATAGGGGCATGCAGTGCTTTCTCCCATTTATGCATGGATTCCTCTGCTTGAGATGGGATGGTGCTTCGAATGGCCGCATATACCCGGCTTGACTGTCCTCTTTCTAGGGCCAGACATGACTCTACCTGAGAGATTTGTTGCTCTTGGTGCTGCTTATGCCTATATGTAAGGATGGCGCTTCTTATTTGGAGGAATCACCAGAAGTCTTTGGAAGAGATCCCATAAGAGCTCTGCAGGCCCTCAAAGGAATTAAGGGTATCTGTACCAGGAATGAGCATATCTCGAAGCAATGAGATACCACCATGTTCCCATGAGGGCCATGCAATTGGTTGTTTATTGATGGTAATCTCATTATTGTCCCATAGTGGGGTAAGTCTTAGGAGAGATGGGGAGGCGCCCAACTTCTTATGCACCTTGGCCCAATATTCCAGAGAGGGACCTATAGTAGGATGAAAGCGAGTGCACTTAAGAGGATGGTTAAATAACAATAGTACCAAGTGAGTACGCTGACAGACCTCTCTCTCCATATCCAGCCATTGGGGAGCGTTGTGTTCAGAGAAAAGGAACCATTTTAACGTCTGAGCCAGCTGAAACGCCCATTTATACCCCTCTAACCACGGAAGGCCCCAGCCCCCTTCCGACCAATGAGCTCTGAGCTTATTTCAACTGTATCTAGGTTTGTTTCCCTCCCACAAAAAGGATCCCAGCAGGGAGTCTAACTTAGTAAACCAATAACAAAGTATTTTCAAAGGAATGTGGGAGAGAATATACATAATTTTTGGTGCTGTGACCATTTTAATTGCGGATATTTTACCTACAAGCGACAGTCGAAGAGATTTCCATCTGTCCAGTTCTGTACTAATGGACGAAAAGTGGTTTCATATTCAGGTCTCAGATTTTATGCAGATTAGAGAGATAGTAATGCCCAAGTAGGTAATCCCCTCCGGGGCCCATCGGAGCCCATGCTGAGTAACCATTTGAGAGGCACACTTAGAGTTTAAAGGTAGGACCTCCATCTTGGCCTGGTTAATCTTGAGCC
This sequence comes from Neoceratodus forsteri, assembly GCA_016271365.2. NCBI lineage: Eukaryota > Metazoa > Chordata > Ceratodontiformes > Ceratodontidae > Neoceratodus > Neoceratodus forsteri. The sequence goes on from JADMNL010000029.1 coordinate 88,732,372, forward strand.
CTGAAAATGTAGAGAAATCTGACAAGGTGGACAGTAGGTGGGGTAAGGAGGGAGGTGATGATATTGGCTATAGGGAGCAACAGGTAATCTGCATAGATAAGAGTAGGGTATGCCCTTGTTCCCACCTGGACCCCGGAAATTAGAGGATTTTGCCTAATAGCAGCTGCCAGGGGTTCTACTGCCAATACAAAAAGTAGTGGGGAAAGTGGGCAGCCCTGACGGGTACCCCTACCCAGTATGACTGGGGGAGACAGCATCGTATTGGTGAGTATCCGTACAGCTGGGAATGAATATATTGCCCCAATCCAGGTCCGAAACCCCACCCCCAAGCCCATAGTGCAAAGTCCTTGTTGGACATAGTCCCACTCCAGGGATTCAAAGGCCTTTTTGAAATCTATTGCAATGGCAGCAGCGGGGGAAGATAATGTTTGGGCCTTATGGATTAAATTTACCAACGATCTAATATGGTCCACGCTAAAGTGGCCCTTAACAAAGCCTACTTGGGATGGGTGGATTAAACTGGGAAGGAGAGGATTAAGTCTATTAGCTAGTATCTTAGCTAGCACCTTGCTATCAGCATTCAATAATGAAATAGGGTGGTAGCGGGACGCTTTAAGAGGGTCTTTAGCTTTTTTTGGTAGGATAGTAATAGTCGTCTCCTTAAGGGATGAAGGGAGAGACCCTGTTTGTAATGACTCAGTAAATAATTGTTGCAATACCGGAGAGATTATGGGATGTGACAGCTGCCACACTTCAATAGGGAAACTGTCTCCTCCTTGGGCCTTTCCCTTTTTAAGGGAGAGGATGGTGTCTGCCACCTCCTGGGTTGAGATTGGGGCATCTAGGACATTAGCCTGGGCTTCCGAGATTTTGGGGAGATGTAGGGACTCCAGAAATGGGTGGAACCCCTGGGGGTCTGGGGCTCTGGAGGATTTATATAACGAGGAGTAAAAATCCATCATTATTTGATTAACACCTTGCGCCGAGGTCTGGGTCCTACTCCCTGCATCCTGTAAAGCCGCTATATGCCTTTCAGCTTGCTGCTTTTTGAGACGGTATGCCAGCAGCTTACCCCCCTTTTCTCCCCCTTCTCAATATTTATGCTTGAGTCTAATGATCGAAATCTCTGCCTTTCTAGAGACCAACTCTGCTCACTTGCACCTTCAGAGAGTGACCTGTGACCTGCCTCTGACCTAAGGAAGGGACAAAGGGCCTTAAAGCAAGCTCCACTTCGGGGTTGTCATTCAGCCCCTCAAATGTTGTTCCCTCTCTTTGGCACCGGCTCAGCATACCCTATTATAGCCGCTCTTAGAGTAGCTTTGAATGCCTCCCATATGGTACCGCAGAGGTATCTGCTATAAGGTTATGCCGAAAAAATTCCGTTGCTTCCTTTTAAAGCCAAGGGGGAAAGTCTGGGTCACGAAGTAGCAATGGGTCCAGCCTCCATGCTGGAGACTTAGGGAGAGGGGGGCCCCATGTGAAGGCAAGATGCACAGGGGCATGATCCAAGATAACTAAGGGATGAATAAGGGTATTAACAGTGTTACTAGTAGTAGTAGGAGAGGTGAGCTAGATGTCTGTTCTACTAAGAGAACTATGTACTGGAGAATGAAAGGTGTAGTCCTGCTGGGAGGGGTGAAATATTCTCCAGATGTCCGTAAGGGCCAAATCTTGTTGTAATTGAGCCACTGCCATTACAGCCCTGGAGTGGGGCTCAGTATTGGAAGGGGATCTATTCAGGAAAGGGTCCAGAGTAAGATTAAAATCACTCCCTAACAAAATGGGGGTGTCTTCCAGAGCTATGGATCCCAGCACCTGGGCCAACTTGTGAAAGAAGGAAGGCGAGTCCTCATTGAAGTGTACATGTTACCTAGGATCAGACGACCCTCCCCCAGTATCCTTGAGTACCACCACCCATCTACCCTCAGGGTCTCTCACTTGTCTCTGCAATTTCCATTGTAGCTGCTTGTGAAGCAGAATCACCACCCCTCTCTTTCTAGAGGAGGCCGAGGCATGAATGACCTAACCTACCCACTCCCTTTTCAGTCTCTCAGGATCCCCCCCCCCCAGTAAGTTTGGTCTCCTGCAGGAAGGCGACCCTCGCTCCCAGTCTCTTAAGGTGGCCCAAAACTTGCTTCCTCTTGTTTGGGGTGTTAAGCCCTCTGACATTCCATGTCATACAAGTGATATCACCTGTTAGTAATAGGGAGCAAATATTTAATTAAGAGATATATCAAGAACAGCCAGCAGATAGGGGGCGAGGGCAGCCCAACCAGAAGAGGCAAATTTCTATAGAGCTCCACCAGATATGGAGAGAGTGTGGGTAAAGCCCATATACTCTGCCCCTACCAGATGACCTTATACTAGCAAATAACGAAACATCTGTGTGTCTCTTGTGAAACAAGCATACATAAACACATTAACAAACTACATACATTGTGCACAGTGTACCATGCAATTTGGGGATATAGAGGCATCTCTTCGGCTGCAGAGCCCTGCTGTAGGCCAGCCCCTATTCCCAGGGTGTTATCAAGTGGTATCCATCCTTCCTTAGCACTACGGTGAGTGCCGGGGAGGTTCCCCCCTGAGAGAATCGAGCAACCCAATAAGAAGGTTGGACCACGTGGCTCATTGCAACCCCAGAGGGTTGAGAGAGCTGCTCCAGCGGTGTAGCTCAGAAGCTGGGGTAGTTAAAGTGGGACTACACAACGCTTCTAATGAGGTGGGAGTTTGCAAGAAAGAAAGTGGGGGGGGACTGCCCACTATTTTGGCAAGCCTAGGGTTATTGCTGATGGGTGCCAACGTGTTCTCACAACAAAAATCTTGGTGAGGTCAGGCTCGTCACACCTATGAAGAGTGTACTGTAAGCTACCCAATGCGGGGGCTGGGAGATCTCCCCTTGATAGAAAATAATAATAAAAATAAAAAAACATACCAGAGGGGCACAGGCCTGTGCCATTCACCATTTAGGGCCTCATGTAAAACACATCCTGGCTACCCATTCAGCACAACAGTTTACACATGCTGTCAAATACTTTCATATTACATGACACAGCTTCCCAGCGGACCTCACCCCCGCCCCCCACACAAGTAAGCGAGGTAGAACCCGCAAAAATTTCTGCTGCTTAATCAGATGGTACAAAAAAGGCCTTCTTTGCCATCTAGACGTGTCTGGACCTTTGATCAGGACATCCACTGAGAGCTTGTTAGTAGGCTTCATTGAATCCCTCCCGGTATAGGAGTGAGGCATCTTCTCTGCCATATGGCAGTGAAAGTTGGGGGTCAAGGTTGGGGTGAAAAGGGGCTTGAAAGTTCCCTTGCATGGGTAACATGGAGAAAGGGTAGCAGATGGGTCAGCCAAGGAGATTGTCCACTGACGATCAATTTAGACACCCCAAACTTGATGGTCAGATGGATTGAAAACTGGCTAGCTGGATGCACCCAGAGAGTAGTGGTCTGTGGGGAGCTCTCGAACCCTAGAGAGGTTGGTAGTGGGGTACCACAGGGCTCGGTCCTGGGTCCGATCCTGTTTAATGCATACATATCGGACATCAGGGAGGGTATAGGGTGTGAAATGAGTCTCTTCGCGGATGACTCCAAGATGGGAGCAGTAGTTGAGGGAGAAGAGGGGAGGTTGGCCCTGCAAGGGGACCTGGACACCCTGGAAAGCTGGGCTCACACATGGAAATTAAATTTCAATATCACCAAGTGCAAGGTGTTGCATCTTGGTCAGGAAACCCTAAACACAGGCACACCCTGGGAGGGGAGGCGCTGGAGGCCTCAATAGGGGAAAAACACCTAGGGGTCATGGTGGATGCATGTATGAATAACTCTGAGCAGTGCAGGAGAGCGGCTAGCAAGGCAAACAGGATGTTGGGATGCATCGTAAGGGGGATCACCTCTAGGAGTAAGGAAGTGATTCTGCCGCTGTACAATGGACTGGTTAGAGCACACCTTGAGTACTGTGTACAGTACTGGAGACCACACTTGAAGAGGACATACAGCTCCTGGAGAGGGTACAGAGGAGGGCAACAAAGATGATACGAGGGCTAGGGATTTGACGTATGAGGACAGACTTGAGGAGCTCTGCCTGTTTTCATTGGAGGAGAGGAGGCGGGGAACATGATTGAGGTCTTCAAGTACCTCAAGGGAATAAATAGGTAAATATGGAGGGATCTTTAGACTAAAGCAGGAGGTATCACCAGAGGCATGGTTTGAAGTTGGAAGGTGGAAGGGTGAGGGGGAAGAGGAGGAGGTTTTTCACTGAGAGGGTGGTGGACCCTTGGAATGCACTGCCTGGTGAGCTGGTTCAGAGATCCACAGTGGAGGGCTTCAAGAGAGGGTGGGACAGACACAGAAAGTGGATGTATCAGATGATGGCCTGTCCCAGGGGGGTGGGGATGGATGATAGGGGTTTCTGGAGCACAAGGGATGGGAGGGTCTCGGCACCCAACTAAGGATCTAAGGTTCGAGCAGACTCGATAGACCGTAAGGCCTAATCTGCTGGCAAATAGTATGTTAGTATGTAAACTCACCCCATACCTACAACTCCCCGGGGGATTAAAAGAACAGGAATAGAAAGAAAATAGAAGGATGACTACTTATCTGACCACGCCAGTGGGTTTTCTCTGATCAATTGCCCTGGAGATGTAGAGCACTCAGGACGGTCCACACTGAAGATGAGATCTCTGCTGGTAGTGGAGACCTCCCTCATAGCCTTTGATGGACGCTGCCCTCCGCTATCTGTAGCTCCGTTCTGCAGCTGGTGAGGAGTTGCTGATGGGGACAGGTTGCTGGGCTGCAACATAGCAGTAGGTCTGCCTTCCACAGTCAAATCCACAATGCCTGGGTGTTGATCTGGAGAGCTGGGGCGTAAAGCTTTATATCTATTAGCGGTGTGGTAGGCCTGTAATGGATCTGGAGCAACAGTGTCCATACTTGTGGCCTCCTCTGTGTCGTCTTGCCCTCTCTCCGAAGGATGCTCCCGGCGGACGTATTTTTTTGAGGATTGCCTCTTTCGGTATGCTTTTGGGGGAGTTCCCAGTGTTGCTCCCTGAGGTCTTGCCAAACTGCAGGCCTGCTCACTGATGGAAAGGTAGCGCAATCCAACCCGCCGGTAGCAGTTTTTGCCGAAGGGGCTCCCGGGGTAATGGTGGTGATTTACTTGTGGCCAGTTGCGCCGTAGAAAATCCATGAGTGCATCAGGAGATTCAAAACTGTTCGGGACCCCATTATGCATAACCTGCATCGTGGCTGGGTAACGCAAGGAGAAGGACAGTCCAATACTGTGCATTTCATGCCTTGCCTCAGAGTATGCATGACATTTGTCCGACAGATCCTTAGAGAAGTCCTGAAAGATGTGGATCCTATTCGATCTCCACGCTACATGCTGTAACTCATGAGCTCTAGTTAGGACCTTCTCTTTGTCCCTAAAATCAATAAATCGGGCTATGATAGGTCGTGGTCTGTCTTGGGCCCGAGACATGGGGGCTAACGTACGGTGTGCGTGTTCCACCTGGAGTGGTATCAATGGGTCCAACTATACCATTTCAGCGATGGCTAATTGCAGAAATCCCTCAGTATCTTTGCCTTCTACATGCTCAGGGAAGCCCAGGAAGCGAAGATTATTATGGTGACCTTGATTCCTGAGGTCATCCATCTTACTGCGCAGCATCTGTATGGTCCATTGTTGATCTCTTAATTCTGCCCTTAAGTCCTGAACATGCCCCTCCATCACCGAGACCCGCTGTTCGGTATGCAGCATCCTGGCTTCTAAATTTTGAACCACTTGGGTGTTTCAATTAGTTGCTACAGTGACTTGTACCATCTGGGCCATAAGTTGGCCGAACATCGCCTCAATTGACGGTTGCTCCCAGGTTTGTGGCAAGCGGCCTTCAGCCATATTTTCAGGCCTACCTCGTCCAGGAGGCTCTTCAGTAAATAGCAATTTCCACACAGCAAATGAAGGCTTTTTGTATCAATGAAGCTAAATTAGTGTAGCTTGAGTATTACCCCACAAGTTACAGTAGAGTGAGGATATAATACCAGCTGGTAGAAAAAGGATTTTAAAGGATATTTCCCTCTGGGTTGTGGAGCTGATCTTTAAGCTGCCATCCTATTTAGCGCCCCTAGTGCTGTTTTCAATTTATAATAATAGGAAAGGAAAAAATGAAAATTATTTAGTTTTATATTGTACATTACCTACACATGGTATTCCCAACACATATTGTGCAGTGGTGCAGTATAGGGGAATGGGGTGAGAGTTAGGACCGACGGCCCCAACGCACACCCTGATGCCTGTTGGTGGGGGGTGCAAGGGGTGGGAACCCTAACATCGAATTTCCTTGCTTTTGTCACTGTGGAACACCCCTAACTGATGCAGTAAACAGTTTTTTGCCATGAATATATATATATACACACACCCTGTATCCTTAATATGCACACTGCATACTTTATATATTTATTGCATTCCTTATACACACACTCCATCCTTTATATAAACACTGTATTCCCTATGCATACCCTGTAACCCTTAGATACACACACTGTATCCATTATATATAGGAAGGGAAGGAATGGAATGTTATTTAACCAGGAGTGGCACACTAAGTCAAAGCTTGTTTCTAGATGCGACCTGGGAGCACAAGGAAGTTGAGTGACTTGCTCAGGATCACATAGTATGCACCTAGGCGGCTGTGGGATTCAAACCCAGGTCTCCAGATCTGCAGCTCAGAACCTTAACCCACTGTGCTATGCTGCCTTCTATACTATATTCCTTATATACACACTCTATTCCCTATATATACCCTGTACCCCTCATATACACATTGCATCCCTTACATATACTGCATTCCTTATATACACACTCTATATAAAGACTGTAACTCCTATATATACACTGTACCCATTGTATACACCCAGTATCCCTTATATATACTGTATTCCTTATATACACACTGTAACCTTTATATGAACACTGTATCCCTATATATACACCCTGTACCTCTTATATAAACACTTTATCCCATATAAACACCCTGTACCTCTTATATACACACTGCATCCCATATATATAATAACTTCTTTGCAAAAAACATCATTAATGCATCAGTTAGGGTTCCAGCAACAAAAGTTAGGAAATGTGGTGTTAGGGTTTCCAACCCCTAACCCCCACCCTGCACGCAGCAACAAGCATGGGGGTACGCCTTGGGGTTATCAAGCCTAACACTCACTACGTTCCATGAGTAAATAAGCTGACATGGGTATAGTATAGGAGAATGGGGTGACCGCTAGGCTTGACAACCCCAAGGTACATCCCCCGTGCAGGGTGGGGTGCTAGGGTTGGAAACCCTAACAGCACATTTCCCAGCTTTTGTCGCTGGAACCTTAACTGATGCATTAACAAAGCTTTTTGCTATGAATTTCCTTACTTTTTAAGATAGTATAATTATAGCCTTATTTGCTTGTTGGAGCTACCAAATTTACTAACCAAACTTCTTGCATTAAGTGAGAAAATTGTAAGATTAGTTTTCTCTTTAAGTATTTTTTTCTTATTCATAACTTCTCTTGATGTGCTTTCCCTGCCCCCATTGCCCCCAGCAACTAGTTTAAATCATTTGCGAAAAAACTATTTAATTTTTTGCCCAGTTTATTTGCCCCTAGTGCACTTAAGTGAAAACCATCTATTGCAAACAGGTGCTTGCTATTACAAAATAAGTCACAGTGCTTTATCAGGTGCAAGTTATTTTTGTATGTTCAGTCATCCAACCAAGCACAGATTTTCATAATTTCTTTCTGTGTTTTATATGATGCCCTTGGAACTGGGAGAATTTTAGAAATAACTGGTATACAATCCATCTTGGACAGTTCTTCCCCTAATCTTTTTTTTTTTTTTACTTATAATTTTCCCTTTTGTATTAATGTCTGGATTGATGTCTCTGCCCTCTGTCTGTATTTATAACCCATTCATCCCCGGGTCGCACCTGGAAACAAACCTCGGCTCAGTGTGTCTTTCCCAGATACCAACTTTTAAATAAATAAATAAATGGTCTGATGCAGTCGTTTTTAACATTCATCTCCAACTTTTTCCCTATGTCATTTGTGCCGACATGAATTATAACTCTTAGTTTACTTCCATTTTTTTCAATATACCCCTTAAACTCTGCCTGACATAATTTATTTTAGCCCCTGATAAGACATGTTACCATGTTTGTTTTTTTGTTATTTTTACAGACCCTTCTGTGAATCTCTCAATAAAGTCACCTATCACCAGATTCAGTGATCTTGATTCATGCTGTGTTGCAGTGTGGTCCCTGTACTCCTCCCTATCAACAATTAGTGTGTCAAATCTATTTGATACTTCACTATTTAACTCATTCCTATGCATGTCTGCTTTTTCTTCCCCTCTTTGTCCCTTTGTTACATCTTACTGTTGTTCATTCACTGTCATTATCTGTTCCCCCATCCTCTTCTCTTCCTCTTCTTTTACCATTGTTTGTTTCCATATTAGGTTGCCATATACTTAAATTTGTTGTTGTTTGGGTGATATCCAAACCTGTTATCATATCGTCAACAAATGTTTCAAGATGCCTAATCTCTTTCAATCGTTTCAATTCTTCTGTTATTGTTTTACGTTCGGTTTCCAATATCCTTATATGATAGCAGTTGTCACACACAAAATTGAAATCCTGAGTGTCACCCTCATTTTCCACAAGTTCGATAAGCATACATTGTACACACTGAATCCCCGTTCTTCCATCTCGGAAGCTGATATACATTCTGTAGAGATAGTCTCACCTTATTTAAGTTAAAATTGTTCCCAGCCCCTCTGGCCACCTCTGACCAACACACTTCCTAACACTCCAGGGTTTGGAACTATATCTAGGGGCTGGAACTAATGATTACACTCTACCTTAAAATTAAGTACAAAAACAATAAAATGTAAATTTTCTTACCCTAGTACAGCTAGAACCTAAAGGAAAATCTGTTGTTCACCATCATCCTTTATTAAAACATATTTAGCAATATAAATCTGGTGATAGTTTTTGGGGTCTGGGAGAATGAAGAGTCACGTAGCTGAGTTCAAGTTCTGCCTGGGCCTATATGCTGGGGATTCACACTATCACCCAGGGGTGCCCCAGTGCTGCTCTTCTGGGGTTCCCCTGGTGTTCAATCTAGTCCAGGGGGGTAGGTAAGGTCCCATGAGGCAGTGTTTACTGCAGAGGGTCACTTAGTCTTTAAGCTTGTTTGGTACAGTCCCTATGCAAATCAGCTCATCAGAGATGGGAGGGGGCAAGATCCCCACGGAGCCCCAATCTGTCCAAAATATGGATGTAGGACTGTATCAGGGGATCACCATCAGAATTATACTAGAAGTTCATTAGCAACTGAGCTGCCCAGGGGGAGGGAGGATGTTTCAGTTCCCTACTGCTTAAGGGGGCCATATTTTCAATCTATGTTGTGACCTCCATGATGTGTTCCTGCAGGGTTTTACCCCTGCATCCTGGGATACAGGAACTAGTCCCAGGCAAGCTGGTTTGTTGTCCATAGGCCTGCTCATTGAGGCCTCCCCACCAGCTCTGCCTTCCACTCCAGAAAGGACCCAGTCCCCCACCCCACTCCCACTCTCATAACACCCCCCCCACTGCATGTGGCCCAGTGAGCATCACATGAACCTAAAATGCATGTCAAAGCAGTCTGTAAATGCAGAACAGAAAAATTAGGGCCAGTTCCTGCCTTACTGTCTTTTTGTTTAGCAAAAGGTATTGCATGCTTCCACTGGTTTTGCTCCCCTTGAAATGCTGTATGGGTGACAGCTAAGATGGCCACTAGATGTAATAAAGAAAAAGTGGGAAGGCAACCTCTCCTAGAAAGAGTCCATTATACCTTATATATGTTCACTGAGAAAGAAATGTTATTTATTTACTTGAATTTGGATAACCGGTTGGGCCCACTGAGACAGCATGTCCCTTTTTCGGGGCAATCCAGAGTTAATTACATTCAGTGTAATGACAGTAGGAAATATGGCACACTGCACTCACAGCATGTAGATACATAGTGGACAAAACTGCACATACGTCCATTGTAGGAGAGGAAAGCCCAACATCACTGGTTAATAACTGGTTAACAGATTGATCTCTGCTTAGAGCCTCGGATACATGACTGCAGGCTCTGTGAAGTCTCTTCCAGCAAGCCGGCGCCACCACCTCTGGACCGCCTATAACAGCCAGCTCCGGATGTGGTCACGGGGGGGGGGAGGATGGCCCCCTCCTGCCCCACCATGGGAGGTAATCCATGTGGGAACTAGGGCACAGGGGTACCTAGAAGGAGGTGACTATAGACTGGAGAGGGGACAGATTACTGCCTGTAGAGCCAAGGAGGATAAAAATTAACATGGGGGGAAAAAAAAAGAACAGACGTGGTTAAGGAAATACAAAATATGAAAGATCTGAGAATCTCTGAAGAACTGAGAAGTGTTTGGTCATCACCAGTGGTGACTTGTAAATAACAAAAAAGGGGGTGTACAATTCTGTCTTGATTTTAGGAAACTTAATGAACTGTCAGTATTCGGCAGCCCAGAATAGATGATTTGGTGGACAGGTTTAGAGGTGCCAAGTACATCAGCACCTTTGTTCTCATCAAGGGTTACCAGCAAATACCCCTAGCAAAATAATCCAAAGTAAAGCTACTTTTTAAACACTCACTGGATTCCACCAGTTCACCACCATGCCATTTGGGTTATATAGCGAACCATTTCCATTCCTGTGGTGCAGTATGTGGATTTAATTTTGCCTCCTCACACAGGTTACTGTGCAGCACATTTAGATGATGTCAGTATGTACAGTACTAACTGTAAAAGTCCCTGTCACACTTAAGAGCAGTCATCCAGTCCATTAAAAAAAACAAGTCTGGCAATCAGTTCTATCAAATGCGTATTGGATTTTCAATCACAAGAGTGTGGTGTGCACATTTATGCGGGACTTACAAACAGAAGAGAGAAACAAATAAGTGCCTCAGCTGGGAACTCAGGCAGCCCAAAATACCGTTCCGTTTGCACTACTAGCTGTCCCACCAAGGCAACTAGAAACGGGGCCGTCCAGGAGCACTTTACTCTTTCTCTAATGCACAACCTGGTGCCGCACAGACAATATTATTTGTGCAGCACAAAGTTGTGCATTGGAAAAAGAGTAAGGGGTTCCTGGACTGACCCAGTTTCCAATTGCCTTGGTGGCACAGCTGGTACTGTAACCGGGAACAGTATTCCAGGCAGCCTGGGTTCAAGTCCCAGCACTTACTTCTTTCTCTCTTCTGTTTGCAAATGCACATTGGGCAAGCAAGAAACAAGATATTTGGGTTACGTTCTGGGAAATGCAGAGGGGAAGCTCAAGGTACCAAAAACAGAGGCTGTGACCAACAATCCAGTCCAGAAGACAAAGAAGCATATCAGATCTTTCCTAGAGCTTGCCAGATATTACCAGAGATTTGTTCCCCAGTTTGCTCTATTATCTACCCCCCCTTACTGAGTTTACAAAAACATGTTACCCAAATATTGTAAAGTGGTTCTCAGAATGTGAAGAAGCCGCCATTTTCAGCCCCAGCTCTAAAAAATACAGATACCGAAAAGCAATTTATGTTACAGACAGATGCATCTGAAGCTGGCATAGGTGCACTGAGTCAAAATATAGATGGGGAATAACATCCCACACTATATAGTGCTAAGAAAACCATGACAGAAAGAAGTGTTCCTCAATTAGAAAGGCATGCTTAGCTGCCAAATGGACAAAGGAGAATGAAGTTTTATCTGTCAGGTGCTGAATTTGTACTGATGACAGACCACAACCCTCTTTGTTGGATCAAACAAATGTGGGATAAAAACCTGAGAATCACTAGATGGTGCCTGGTATTGCAGTCATTTAAATTCAAGGTTGTCCACAGAGCAGGAACAACGCAGGTAAACATATGTTTTCTGTCAAAATATGGTTCAGGGGTTGAAAATTTGGAAAGCTGTTTATAAATTGTCTCAGAAGAGGCCAGAAGGGGAAGGATCCAGATTCATTTCAGTGCAGTAACTGCTCATTGCTGTTTTTGTTTTAAACCAAGATTTGTTGGGCTTTTAGTGGTACTGTTATTGCTTTGCTGTCTTTACTTAGAATTGTTTTTGGGCTGTTGAAAATTTAAAACCTAATTTGGTGTGCTTGTAGTGGTGTTGTTTTTCTTTGCTGTCTTTACTTGCTACAAATTTTGTATTGTCTTGTCTTGTCCGTCTTGCCCTGTAGTTTGGGGGAGGAGTGCTAAATGTGATAACTGGAGGTGGAGCTAAGTCAGATGTGAGATAGCAAGTTGATATTTGGTTTCTCAGAAGAGGCCAGAAGGGGAAGGATCCAGATGCATTTCAGTGCAGTGCAATAACTACTCATTGCTGTTTTTGTTTTAAATCTAGATTTGTGGGCTTTTAGTGGTACTGTTATTTCTTTGCTGTCTTTACTTAATATTGTTTTTGGACTGTTGAAAATGTAAAACCTAGTTTGGTGTACTTGTAGTGGTGTTGTTTTCCTTTGCTGTCTTTACTTGCTGCAAATTTTTGCCCACCCTGCCTCCCCTGCTCTTGATTATATGCCCTGTTAAATCTGATTGACAGGAGCCAAGCACAGAGAATAGCAGGGGTTGTGGAGCAGGAGGGGTACAAGGGGGAGGAAGCCCGCCCTCAGCACAAGTGTTTTGACTAATTTTTTATGTTTGCTTGCATGCATGCGCAAGAAACATTATGCAGCAGCTTAAGAGAGAAGCGGGTTGTGGACGTGCGGCACTGTGGCAGCCAACAGAGGCATTGCATTTGGGGGCTTGGCACTGGTGGACCAATGGAGGCACAGTGTGCTGATGACACTGGCTTTCAAAAGTGCCACCAAGTTGTAACGTTTTCACCACAGCAATCAGGGGCCGCCTTGTCATTGCAGCATCAGGCATTCCGCTGCAATGAGGGAGCAACCTGTCATTGCAGGGCGGTACCTTGCCTAGTGTAATATTGTTTGTGAATGTGGTGGCACACCACCACCATGTTACAAACAATATTACACAAGCCCGGTGCAGAGGGGGTGTCAATCCCCTTGGCATCATGTGCCTCCCAAAACAGTCTTTGTTTGCCAACGGGGCCTAATCCCCGTCGGCTTCAGTCCCCCTTCCCAGTTTAATTTGCAGATGGGGAGCCCCTCCCATCAGTATAATATTCCCCAAAAATGTGTTTTTTTGCCGAGGGGTGCCCAATCCCCCATCGGCTACAGCCCCCCCAAAAAAACACATGGGTGGCACACTGAGAGTCCACCCCAGCATGCCAAATGTCCCTGTTAAAAAAAAAAAAGTCCCGCAATGTTTTTTGTTTTTTTTAACCTGTAAAACAGAACACTGTCCCTCGTTGAGTCCTGTGGCCCCTCCCCCAACCCGCACCCATTCTCTATGCACCCTGCCTCCCCACACTCCCCTCACCCCATATTTACCTCCAAAGCCCAGCGTGATGATCTTCGGTGGACCGGGAACACGTCTGCACTCTTCAAAGCCGACCGCGAAGTGAAGAAATGCCGGTAAGCTGTATAATGGCATAAATAGGGTTTTTTCAGCTTTGGTGCACAGCTCAGGCATTTTTGGGAATTGTGGCACCAGATTTTCAACATGGGGTTATTGGGACCCCTCCTCATGAATTCATCCACTGTCATGGCATTATTCGGTCCTGAAAGGTGATTTCGCAGTCACTGCATGGAATCACCTTTCGGGATCAGTAAACAAAACGACAGTGCCAGTGTTCCACGGTGGGCTCTCAAAAGTCTATGTTGCAAATTTGGTGGAAAAATCAAAAATGACTGTTTTAATAGCCGCAGCATTAAGAAGTTACATGCGATGCTCAGAACTCTCGTGAATTTGCAACATTTTCACTCTAGATTTTCAACATTGCCATTTTTCTGCACCTCCTTATGAACAGTACAGTTATCATTTTTCACATCCTGGCCAAAATGTGTTTTCACACTTCCAGCGCAGAATAGCGCAGTCGCTGTGGGAAATCAGTGTTCAGGACACATTAAGAAAATCAAAGTGCCACTGTTCATAAGCAGAGGTCCTAAAATGCCTATGTTGAAAATGTTGTGATGAAAGTCCATAAAATTAGTGTGTTACGAGCATGCATTGCACAGTTTCCACGCACGCTCGTAACTTCACAAATCTGTAATATTTTCACTCCAGATTTTCAACATTGCCGTTTTTTCCACGCCTCCTTATGAACAGTACAGCTATCATTTTTCACATCCTGGCCAAAATGTGTTTTTGCACTTCAGGCACAGAATAGCGTGGTCGCTGTGGGAAATCAGTGTTTGGAACACATTAAGGAAATCACAGTGACACTGTTCATGAGCAGAGGTCCGAAAATACCTATGTTGAAAATTTGGTGATGAAAGTCCATAAAATGGCTGTGTTACGCGCATGCGTTGCGCAGTTTCCGCATATACTTGGAAGTGCGAGCATTTTTAATATTCCCACTACACAGATTTTCAACATTGCCATCTCTTCACACCTCCCTATGGATGGTACAGCTGTCATTCTTCACATCCTGCCTGATCTGTGTTTTCGTACATGTGGCACAGTCACTGTTGTAACTCAAAGTTCGGGACACATTGACAAAATCACACTGCCACTCTTCACGTGAAGCGGTCCCAAATGCTTTCATGAGGTGGGGTCACAAAAAAGGCCATGTTGAAAATTTGTAGTGCAAATACCAACAAACGCCTAGGGCATTAGGGTTTCTAACCATAACTTCCCACCCTGTACAGACTGACAGGTATTGGGGTGTGCCTTTGGATTGTCGACTGTACTGCTCATGCCATCCCACCCACGCCCCCCAGCCACTGACAGGCATCAAGGTGTACCTTGGACTCTTTGGCCCCAGAGTTCACCCCCATTCTCCTATGCTGCACACATTTCAGAATATGTTCTTATGGAATGGGGTGACTGTGAAGCCAAACACCCCAAGGAACACCTCAACAAGTGTCGGTTTCTGCAGAATAGAGTGAGGTGACATAGCATGAATGTCATGGGCTACAACCCAAACACTTACCCCAATGCCTGTCCATCTCTACAGGATGGAGGTGGGGTTGGCGTGAAGTTCAATACTTCACTGCCATTCCTATTCTGCAACTGTCTAACTCCTGCATTTACAATGCTAATGTAACCCCTAGGTGGTGCTATCCCAAGGGCTACTACCCCTGCCTGCTTAGCTACTAACAGGTTGAGGGGCCTAGGTCCAATGGCAGGTGCCTCCATCCAGAGGTCAGGGTTTGCAGTAGCTAAACTAACTTGGTCACAGCCCTCTGGGACACTGTAACCCACCTTTCTTCCCACTAGTGGCCCACACAATGCATCAGAAATATCTTCACAATATGCACTTACCCCCAGGACTGGCTCTGTCAACTAGACTCTGGGGACCCCCTGTAAAACAAGATGATACAGTGCAAAAGCCACAGTACAATACTTTAACATAAACGAATACCACAGTCAGTGTAACTTTGCTGAAACAAACAGATCTGATTTATTTAAGGAGCTGTAACAAGGACAGGGGGAAATCAGGTTAATTAGGTTAGACACATTAAGAATCACAGTACTGTGCACATATTCAGAGTCCCAAATTGTCACTTTCACTGGGTACCCAGGATGAGGGGGAGCTAGCCAGGATCGGTGCAGCTGGTCGGGATCCTGTGATGGAAAAAACACTTGCACAATACCCAAATTGTAATCCGGAGCCGGTTGGCTCAGTTCGTGAAGAAATGAAAAAACAACAATTAGATGACACACTTGCAATTCGATAAACAGACGGCAGGAAGCTACCCTGCTTTGTACTCACAAACTCAAAGCTGGGAACTGGATGGAAGGCAGATTGTCCTGGATTGCCAGGAGGAGCAGACCATGTGGACAAGGTCCTTGTGACTGGACCCCACGGCAGTTCAGAGCAAATGGATGTAGTCTGGATTAAGCTGGGGTTTACTTCGGCTTCAGGCACTCAATTCACTGTACAGGGGATTTGAAACGCGATTCCTCACAAGCACTACACACATTTATATGTAGAAGGAAAGTACTATACCAGGCAGGCTACTTCTCTATCCCGATCGCAATTACTGCACAATACCCGGAAGAACACACAGCAGATTCAGTTCCTGACAGACCGGTAGCGATTCAGCAATTTCTCCAGTCTTCTACAGGGTGAGCCTGGTTTCCTCACTTCTGGTGCTTCTTTCTCCTTACAACTCTGATTCAGTCCACACTGGCACTCTACAAACAGTTGTAGGCCGAACTGGGCCCCCCACGAGCTTCCACCGCGAAAACTCAACAGTGCAGGACCCGGAACTCCTTCCCTCTTCACAGTCACAACTCATCTGATCTTTCCAGTAGATAGAGCCGGGCATTTCCTTTGAGTTCCTCCCAGTTCAGTTGGCTGGTTTGGCAGTCACTCACAGTAAACTCCCCCTGTTGGTGGAAAAAAGGCACCGAAGTCCAAACTACAATTCCCAGAAGCATTGGCCATACAGTACTTAGGTGGCTGGCTCCACAATGAGAGTCCAAGTTCTGATTTGCCAGCAGCAGACTCCATTTCAAAGGTCCCCCCACACTGATTGGTCCAGTTCAGCAGTTCAAAACTAGAATGGGGGACTAGGCAAACACAGTTCTGACTGCAAAGAAAAGCAGGTTAGACAAACTGTATTTTCATTATTACTCTAAATGATGTCTGGCAAACAGTTACATCTTTGAAAAGTGCTCACTCTGCCCACTTAGTGACGGCAGAAATGGAGCAATTTGGCAGCAGCTCAAGTGGGACTCAAGCAGGGAAACACACAGACCCCCGTCCAAATTAATTATGTCTGCAGGTAGACAGCTCTTAAAGAGACAGTACCAGAGGCTCTAAAAGCACTCACAGATAAATGGCTTAGATGCCGAACACCATACAGGCTTGGAGCATTCAAGCAAGCTCCTGGAAGACTTTTGGGAACCCCCATTTGCAGGGGGTTACACCAATACCAGCAAGCAAACATTCTGCATGGACAAATGTTTGTTTTGTTTTGTTTTTCTTCTTTAAAAAAAAAAGTATCCGAGGATCGGTGGCAGGATTTTCAGGACAGTAAATTAATAAAGAGGGAACTACAAGGAGAGCTTCAGTAACAGACACGTACTGGAATAGCAGTATAAGTCATTTGACACAGTCCCACACAAAACATTAATAAACCTTTAATATCACCTTTCATCGTCTACTACGACCAGGAGGCATAGCCAAACTCAAATAATATCTAATTAACTGGGACTGGTCCCCTATTTCCCAAGCCCAGCACATAGATGATGCATTGCACTACTTCACCACCACCTTTAAACACCGCCTGTGATACTTTTGCACCGACCATCACAGTGACCACTAAGAAACGTAGTGCCCCCTGGATCGCCCCAGAACTCCTACAACAGTTCAAAATGTGTGACAGCCTCTGGCATCGTGCCACTGCCTCTGGTTTGCTAAGCAATAGGCAGGCTTATAATGCTGCCCGCAATAAGTGTGCCTGGGCAATCCACAAGGCCAAGGTGGAGCACTATAGAACCACCTAGCCACCTCCTGGAGTAGCACAAGAAAGTTCTGGGATGACATCAAGGAGCTTAATGGTAAATCCAGCTCTCCCCTCACAACTTAGTGTTAATGGTACTACCACCACAAACACACCTGACATAGCTAACTGCCTCAACTCCACCTTCTCAGATCTCAGCTCAGTCCTCCCTAGCAACCTTTTTGATCCAATTCAGCCTACCCCACTGCCAGTGCTCCTCCACCCCCCTTCAAACTCAGAGTCATTATCCCCACAGAAGTGAAAGCCTACCTGTCCAAAGCCCTCCAGAGCTCCAATTACTAGAAAGATGCCTTCAATATGCGTATCCTATACCTCGCGCTAGACTCAGTTATCTCCCCACTCACAGACCTTCTAAATCTGTCCCTGCTCCTGGGCCAGTTCCCAAACTCATTGAAAATGGCAGTGATAACACCAATACTGAAATGTGGTGACAGCTACCTCCAAAACAACTACTGGCCCATCTCGATTCTCCCCCCACTCTCTAAAGCCCTTGAAAAGATCATGGCCAATCAGCTCACTGACTACCTCATCACACACAACCTCTTATGTAGGGAGCAGCATGGTTTCAGAGCTGGTCAAGCACCATGACCACCCTCGTTGTAATTCGCTTAACTCCCTGCACTCGACGCTTGACAAGGGGCACCTCGCAGGGTCCATGTTTATAGACCTCTCAAAGGTCTTCGACACGCTTTCTCATCCCCTTCTTCTTAACACATTACAACAAATTGGGGTCTCTCATTGTCCACTCTCATGGTTCTCCAGCTATCTTTCCTCTAGAACCCAATGTGTTAAAATTAATAATACCATATCTACTATGCTGCCCGTGTGCTCAAGAGTTCCCCAGGGATCTATCCTGGGTCCCCTACTATTCAGCATCTACCTCAGTGCCCTGCCTAAATCCTGCCCCGGCAACCTTCTCCTCTACGTGGACAATGCTGCTCTTTATGCTGCACATCCTGATTCTCTCTCTTTCCAGCGTACCTTACAAAACTCCTTCTCTCAGACTGAACACTGGTTTGCTGAACACAGATTGGTGGTCAACATTAATAAACTAAGACGATGCTCTATGCCCACCGCCAAAACAGATCAAAGGATTTCCCCCTGGAAATACTCTCTGCCTCTCTCATGCCACTGGAACAGGTCTAAAAGTATAAGTATCTAGGTATTACATTTGAATCTTCCCTCTCATTCCACGAGCATATAAAAATCCTCACCTCCGCCACCAACACCTGCATTGGTCTCTTTTACAGACATGAAGACTGCCTGCCAGCTGAAGCACTTCGCCTAGCCATTACCTTCTCAGTCTTATCACTGGTGGACTATGGCCTCACAATCCATGCTGCTGCCGACCCTACAGCACTTCATTAAATACAAGTAGTCATCAATAAGGCCTGCCGGCTCCTCTCTGGTGCCGACAGAAATACACATATCTGCACCCTATACACACTCACCAATATCGTCTCCCTTGAGGAAAGACTATTATACCAGACCTGTCTTGTCACCAAAAAAATCCACCTGGATTTAACTCCAATAGGTGTCTTGGCTTCTCTTCAGGTACCCACCATCTCAGCGTCCACACGGGCTGCCCCAAAAACTATCTGGAAGGTGCCTAGGGTCAGGACCACCCTGGCCCAGCTATCCTTCCCCCTTAGAGCTCCATCCTGGTATAATGCCCTCCCACTGGCTGTCACAGCAATCACCAATCTACGTCCTTTTAAAGCTGCCTTAAAGGCCCATATCCCCTCCTTACGTCAATGCCAGTGTAACCGGTAACCTGTGGATCCTGCACCACACTGCTTGGCCCTGCACCCGCCCTTGGCCAGGCAGTGGAGAGCCCTCACTATTTCTAGCCTACAGGCTCCTCACCTCCCTTGGTTACCATATAGTTGCACTGGACTATGAATGCATTGTATTATGTATAAGACAAGGCCTCCCTGAGGCAGTTTACTACCAACTCATATCATGCATTGCTTTAGCTACCAATTGTGTAGGTCTTAACCGCTCATTATATAAATATGTAGATAGCTCTGCCCTGTTTTAGCTACCAAATGTATAGGCATTAACCCGTGCTCATTGTATTTATACTCTGTATGACTGCTCACCCATATTTATTCTATGTATGTACTGTATGAATGTCTATGTTTTATTCTGACATGGAGCCTCTGGAAATGAGTCTATGACTCAAAGGGTTGTAATTCCAATTTCCTAAATAAATAAACAAACAGATTAGCCAGTCTGGGAGTGGGTCCTAGGGTGGTAGCCTGGGTAAAGAATTGGCTGGACAACAGGACACAGAGGGTAATAGTAAATGGAGTCCACTCTGAAGAAAGGGGGGTTACTAGTGGGGTTCCCGCAGGGTTCAGTACTGGGTCCAGTCCTTTTTAATGTTTTTATAAGTGACATTGCAGAGGGACTGGAAGGAAAAGTATGCCTCTTTGGAGATGACACAAAGATCTGCAACAGGGTTGAAACACAAGGGGGGTGAAAAGGATGAGAAGGGACCTGGCAAGGCTGGAGGTATGGTCAAAAGTATGGCAGCTTAGATTCAATGCAAAGAAGTACAAAGTAATGCACCCAGGAAACAAAAACCCAGGGGAAGAATACACAAGGGGGGGGTATTAACAACAACAACAAAAATGGAAAGGGACCGGGGGTAGTCATAGCAGATGACCTAAAGGTAAGCAATGTGAGAAGGCAGTAGGGAGGAAGTCCAAGAGGGTAGCATCTTTCAGAAAACGAGATGTACAAAAACAAGGGGACACAATCTGAAGATAGAGGGGGGACTGCGCAGGGGCAATGTGAGGTGAGGAAGTATTTTTTCACAGAGAGGGTGGTGGACAAATGCAATGCCCTTCCTGAGGAGATTGTGAGGTTAAAACAGTGGGGGAATTCAAGAATGCATGAGAAAGACATAAGGCAATTCTGGTGGGGGGTAGGAAGAAGTAGGCTGTTGGTTAACTAGGGTCTGCAGCTTATCCAATAGGTAGGGAAATGGGCAGACTAGGTGGGCCAAGGGGTCCTCATCTCCCATCAAAGTCTATGTTTCTATGTTTCTGTAAGTGCAGTATAATATGGGGAGTGGTGCAATGCAGTGGATGCAGGGCAGCTGTATTCAGGCAGACCTTCTGAATGCTGAGGTCCTGCCCTATCTGTAGGCATCTCTCTGGACTGCGGGATGAGGTAGCCAGACTCAGAGAGGAAGTAAACTGGGTCAGCAGTACCTTCGCCCCTATCCAGAGACCACCCAGTCCAACGCTGCTGCCTCAAAGGATGCCAAGAAGGAGGAGCACTTGGATGATGGTGGGCTCAGGGAGGGTTAGAGCGGTCAGGCAGAGGCACATCCCAAATCCTATTCTACTCCAGAATTCATATGCCGCACTGGCAAACAGTGACAACCAAACAGAGTTACCCAAAGAAGTGGCATGGAAGGATGTGGAGGTCAACCAAGGAGGTGACTTCAATGAGGAGAGCAGTGAACCCCAGAGGAGGAGGAAGCGAATCCTGGTAGGGGACTCTATTGTAAGAGGGATCCAGCTAGGAACACAGGAGGGGGAGGACAGGGAGGTGAGGTGCCTACCAGCTGCCACGGCATGGAAGGATGGGAGGAAGATCCTAGGGATCACCAGGAAGGCAAGACAGGAGGGTGAGCTGGATGTCATTATCCACCTAGGTACTAACAACCTGGCAAACAGGGAGCCTAAGGAAGTTCAGGAAGAGTTTAGGAAAATGGGGAGGAGTCTCAAGCAAGTAGCTACTTCTGTCACCTTCTTGGAGGTATTACCTGTGAGAGGCATGGGAAAGCGTAGGGGCGCACACACCAGGAACTTTAACTCATGGTTGAAGAAATGGTGCTGTGAGGAAGGGTTTGGATTCATTGGTGACTTGTGATGGGACCCACCTGGAGGGATGGGGGCTTGTTCAAGCCTGATGGCCTATATCCGTCCTGGAGGGGAATCCAAGCACTCAATGATAAGTTTAAATGCTACATGGACAAGCATTTAAACTAGCCAAGGGTGGTGGCAGGCCAGCAAGGAGGGTACCTCATTGCCCACCCCCACAGCTAGCAGTGGAGCCAGTGAACAGGAGGAGTGGATATCTCTACAAAGCAGTGTGCAAAAGATGGAGATAAGCACCCAAGGGATGGATAGGCAGAAAGGGGGCAACATTCAACAGAAGGGCAGACAGCAGGGAGAACCATGGATAAAGAACAACCAGGGAGGGGGCTGGAGTAGAACAACTAAACAGTCCAGGGAGTTCCCATCATGGAAAGCCATGTGTGCCAATGCCAGGAGCCTTAGCAACAAGATGGAGGATCTGGAGGCTGCCATGGTGCAGTGGGACCTGGACATTGTGGCCATCACAGAGACCTGGTGTAATGATAATCATGACTGGGAGATGGCCATACCTGGCTACAAAATATTCAGAAGAGACAGGACAGGCAGGAAGGGAGGAGGAGTGGCACTTTATGTGAAGGATGGCATAAAGGCCACAGAGATCCAGGAGGAACAAAATGGGGGAGAGATACTGTGGGTTAAGCTGGAAAGGAAAATGGGTCAGCCACCCGCACAGGGGTGGTCTACAGACCACCAGCCCAGGAGGAAGAAACAGATAGGGAGCTGATGCTAGCCATCCAAAGGATGGCAAACAATGGGAAGGTGGTGCTGGTTGAAGACTTCAATATTCCAGACGTGGACTGCAACCTCCCAGCAGCAGCATCAACCAGGAACAGATTTATCCTGGACTTCTTTCAAGGTGCCTTCCTCAAGCAGCTGGTCATGGAACCAACTCAGCAGAAGGCAATACTGGATCTCGTGCTAACAAACGGGGACAGTGTGATGGGGATAACAGTTGAGGAGCACCTGGGGAACAGTGACCACTGGTCACTGTAGTTTGAAATCACAGAAGGAGTAGAACCAAACTGCACAAAAAAAGTATCCTGGATTTTAGGGGGCCAGACTTTGGAAAAATGGGGACATGCTTGAAAGAGGCAATAATGAGAATGGGGAGGGAATCAGTGGTTGCAGAACAGTGGGCAATATTTAAAACAGGGATTACAAGAGCAACAGAATTATGCATTAAGCAGGTTAGCAAGGGGAAAAGGAAGAGGAGGCCATTATGGTTTTCCAAGGAGGTAGCGGAGAAAGTGAAAGCCAAAAAGATTGCATTCTGGCAATACAAAAAGACACAGGCAGATGGGGATAGGGAGAAGTACCAGAAGAAGCAAAGGGAGGTCAGTAAGGGAAGCCAAAGCTCAGACAGAAGAGCACATCGCAAAATCGGTGGATAGAGGGGGCAAACCCTTTTACAGGTACAAAAGTGAAAAAAGAAGGGTAATGGGAGGGATAGTGAGACTGAAGGGGGAGGATGGAGGCCACGTGGAAGATGACAATAGTAAAGCTGACATACTGAACAGATATTTCTGCTCAGTCTTGACTGAGGAAGAGGAGGGTAATGGGCCTGAAGGGTGTACAAGGGCTGGGAATGGCACAGAAATGGACACAAGTCCCTTTACACAGGAAAGAGTCCTAAAGGAACTGGAAGGAATAAGAGTCGATAAAGCAAATGGGGCCAGATGGGGTGCACCCCAAGGTCCTAAAGGAACTAAAAGAGGTGGTGGCTGAACCTCTAGCAATCCTGTTTAGCTGATCACTGGAAACAGGGGAGGTACCCAAAGACTGGAGGACAGCAGATGTAGTCCCCTTATACAAAAACGGGAACAAAGAGGAAGGGGGGAACTACAGACCAGTCAGCCTGACCTCGGTAGTGGGGAAGATCATGGAAGCGCTACTGAAGGAAAGAGTCATGGACCACCTGGTTGCCAATGGAATACAGGACCCAAGGCAGCATGGTTTCACCGGGGGGGGGGGGAGATCATGCCAGACCAACTTCATTGAATTTTTCAACTGGGTGACAAGGGAGGTGGATCAGGGGAGGACAGTGGGCTTGGCCTATCTGGACTTCAGCAAGGCCTTTGACACACTGCTACATAGAAGGCCATTAAACAAACTGTGGAATATGGGAGTAGGCAGGACAGTAGTGCGGTGGGTAGGCAATTGGCTAGTCGGCAGGACACAGAGGGTGGTGGTACATGGCTGTCACTCCACAGAGGGAAGAGAGACCAGTGGGGTACCACAGGGATCAGTGCTTGGACCGGTCCTGTTCAACGTCTTCATCAGTAACATTGCACAGGACCTAGAAGGCAGAATTTCCCTGTTTGCTGATGACACGAAGCTCTGTAACAGAGTAGACATGCCAGAGGGTGTAGACAGAATGAGGAGGGACCTGCAGAAGCTTGAAGAATGGTCAAGGGTTTGGCAGTTGAAGTTCAGTGCAAAGAAGTGCAAGATAATGCACATGGGGCACAAAAACCCTGGAACAACATATCAGTTGGGGGGTGAGGATATAGCATACACCAAGCAGGAAAGGGACCCTGAGGTTATCATCTCCGATGACCTCAAGGTAGGGAAACAGTGCGACAAGGCAGCAGATAAAGCAAATAGGATGCTGGGATGCATAGGCAGGGGCATCACCAGCAGGAAAAGGGAGGTCATAATTCCACTATACAAGACACTAGTGAGGCCCCACCTGGAGTACAGTGTATAGTTCTGAAGACCTTACCTACGTAAGGACATAGGGTAGAGAAGGTTCAGAGGACAGCAACAAAATGGTACAGGGATTGCATCACAAGTCCTATGAGGACAGACTGAAGGACTTGAATATGTACTCCCTGAAGGAGAGGAGGGAGAGAGGGGATATGATAGAGACATACAAGCATCTTACAGGGAGGAACAGAGTGCAGGAATACACTATTTTCCAGTGAAAAAGATGTTCCAGGACTAGAGGGCATGGGATGAAGTTGGAGGAAGTGCGATTCAGAGGAAACGTGAGAAAGAATTTCTTCAAAGAAAGGGTGGTGGACAAATGGAACACCCTGCCAGAGGAAGTGGTGGGGAATGAATCAATCACAGGATTTAAGAATGCATGGGATAGACATAAGGGAATACTGGAGATCAGAGGTAAGGGGCAACAGACTTCTAGAAAAACATAAAGTGAACTTACAAGGTTAAATGGGCAGACTGGGTGGGCCATAGGCCCGTATCTGCTGACAGTGTCTATGTATCTCTGTATGCCTAACAGATGTTTTGCTGCAAAGGTGTTACAGAAAATGGAGTAATCCTTATTCCAGTAATAATATATTTTGTAAAAAGTTGATAGGTGAGACAAAGGAGGTTAAGGAAACCTGTTTACATAGGAAAAGAGGTAAAACAGGGGTCCTCTTAAAGAGGGGTGCCTGTGATAAGGTATGGACCCTGTTCCACTTTTACAGGGAAAAAAACTGTTCTGTTCCATTCTGTCTTATCTATTACCTGTCCTTTCTATATTTTCAAAACTTGGTTGCACAACCATATTCCCATGGGACCTAGGAGCTGGCCTCTACGGGAGTCCATTGACCCTCCTTTTGTTCTTGCTCCTTATGCTCTCTTTTGTTTTATTCTTTTGTTTTTCATTCAGGGTATTTCTAACAGGATCTGTAGTCGGACACTTAGGAGTTGTTAAAATGAATACTGGGGGATGCTAGAGGGCCAGATCCTAGATAGGATGTGTTAACACAGAGCTCTGTAAGAGGCTAGAAGAAAATTCGTAAACATTACCTAAAAACTTTATTTATCTGAACTCAAAGATTAGAAATTGGATTCCTGACATCGAGAGGTGCAGATTGATGCCAAATACTCACCATTGGGATGACCAAAGGGAGTGCCAGGAGAAGGACAGAGACAACTGCAAATGTCTGTAGAGACCTCAGGTGGCTCCAGAGCCAGAAAGTCTGAGGCAACAGGTACTGAGCCCCCTTGGCAATCCATTCTCAATGCAGTTCAGGCAACAGAAGCTAAGACTGAGAAAACCCTGCGGCATCTTGAACTACAAGACACTAACTGTAAACACTTCTGCTACGGTGGACAGTAGAGCGATTTCAACTCTAGCTGTTGTCACCAAACTGACTATGGAGAATACACAGCTGCACCATAGGATGGAGGCCCTTAAAAATGAAACCACAGTCCCCAACATACACAGTCGGACTTCCCCAAGGGGTCGAGGGGGACAGTTTGTTTAAGTATATTGTGGACGGGCTGAAATCGATGATGCCATTATTGCAGGAGTTGGAGGACTTGATCTTTTTCTATGGCCTACAGAATTAATTGGAGAGCATCACAACAAAATACAACTGTGTCCAGAACTGTTCTATTAAAAACTCTCAATGTTGCCACAAAAAACTGTGTGTTGGCAACAGCTCAGACTGCCTACCCACTTACCATCGAGGGGTCTGATATCAAACATTTCCCTGATGTGTCCAACATCAGAAACAGGCAAAAACAGTTTGATGCAGTTCGCAGCCAAGTGAGAATGCTAGACATTGTGTATTCACTCTTACTCCCTGCCAAAGTGCAAATCATTAATACGGAGGCAAACAGTTCCAGTTTTACAATGTGAAGGATGTAGGAAGGGGGACAGAGAAGACTGCAACAGAATTCAGTGTCAGACTGGGGACAGCTGAAGGGAGTCAGGAGCTGGAGATGTCGGATGAAGGAGAATGAGGGAACTATCTTACAGTGCTGGACTCTATTTAAGACCTGCCATATAAACTGCTCTGTTTTTTCCTTTATGGGAGCTGCTGTTTGGGATGCTTTTCCTTAACTAATTTTATAGTTACGTTTACATGTGGTCTTTGGGGGAGGGCAAGATGGTGTTGGCCACATGGTGACAGTCCAGGACAGAGGGCAAGGTGCTAATCCTGACACGGCATCATGTCATGCTCATTCATTGCAGAGATTATTTTTCCTGGAGCTATACCAGTACTGCTTTAAACTTATGAACACAGAGACTTTATAAAACTTTGAAAGCAGGTAAAGTGCCCCAGTAGTTTGAGCGCAGTTGAATATAAAATGCTTTGTATGTGTGTATGGAATTTCTGAATGTTTGTAAGGGTGGTCATTTTGCTACCCTGTCAAGTTCACTTGATCTTGTGCTTCGTTCTCAGCGTGTGTTTTGGCAACACCATGCATACCTAAGGTTTACTGGTTTAATAGCAACCTAATGGTTGTGGAAAAAAACTACCTTGGCAGCATCCCTTTATCACCAATATTGTTGGTCTCACTGGCTTTACTTTTAAACTTTCTTAATTTGTTAAACTTCTGAATTCCCCACTCCTCAGTGTAACAAACAATGGGCTACGATTATTGAGTCAATACATTTCCTGGAAATTGTTAATTAAGCAATAAGGCATGACGGGGGGGCATTATGGTGGGATAACGGCCCACCTTAGGTGGGTTGAAGCACGAGGCGAGGCCGAGTGCTTCCACCACCCAGAAGGCCATTATCCCACCAACCCCCGAGGTGCCTTGCTGCAATTATGAAATGGCTCCTTTAAAGTTAAATGATATTTTGTTTTTAAATCATTTTATACGTCTAGATTTTTTTGGGAAAAAGACTAAATAATTTAAAATAAAAATGTTAAAAGAAAACAAATAGTCTGAAGTGGACACTGAGTTGCTGCTTTGCCAGTAGGTGACGCCAGTATTGCATATGTGTGGCTCAAGGAAGGGCAAAGTGAGAGCAGGTAGCAGATTCAAAAGCTAGTGTAGCATCAGGGCACAGGAGGCCACGTTCGCCAGCTGTCAATCACATTGGGGTGCTACTATACTGTCAGGTGTTGTGGGCAGAGTGGGTCGCTGAAAGAAAAGTTCATACATAGAGTCTGCAGTTGGATTGGGTGGAGGGTGGGTAACGCAGATCTATTGATAATGTCAGCCTGCCCGTTTTATTTTTTTTTTTTAAATATCGACTGCGCAAGCGGCAGAGTGAGCGGGCAATGGCAGAGCAACAGCAGAGTGGGAGCTGGCAGAAAACTGAATTTTAGCCGCATTCTGCGGCTAGGGTAAATTAAAGTGTTTTTTCTTTGTTGGTTTGTTTCATAGCAGTTTTTTAGAGAAGAAGACCACACAATGTGCCCCCTGCATAATCGGAGGCTAACCAGGAATGCTGCAGGTACCACTGTGTTAGGTATGGGCATTTTGCAGTGGATATGTATGTATGTTGGTGCCGAGTCCAGATTGCGTGGGGCTACATTCAGCTGGGCTGTTGTGCTGGGATAACAGCCCTGCTGAAAGTACCTCTTGGCCAGTCAGGATTTGCCATTCTTACTAGCCATTTCATAATGCCCTTTTATGCTCTGTAGCTGTTTTTTTTTCACTGCTCTGTTGAAAAATAATAAAATATAAGTTACAAAAATATGTGAACTTCGCCTCAGGCTGTGCAAAGGAGCCATTTTTTCTAAAAACTAGGAGTTTGTTGAAAGAATGAATGAACTCTGAAGGCAGAAAGGGTTAATGGTTACCAGCCTGAGCTAGAGATGTGCTTTTTTCTGCCTATTTATTTCTCAGGAAGGAGAGCTAACACTGTGAAGTAGTGTGCTGTGAACAAAATATTACAGGAAGTGATGAAAAGCCATTGATCACATAGGGCCAGTGGCCGCATACAATGTATAGGGCCTATGGGCAGACTAGTTGGGCCTAGCGGTCCCTTATCTGCCGACAATTTCGATGTTTCTATGTTTCAGGGAGCTCAAATCAGAAAAATAATTCTCTGTACCTTCTCCCTTCCCCACCCTTACTCCTCAGCCGGGCAGTCTACCTTCTCCTACAATCTCCCTCCCTCTGCAACCCAACTCTCTCCCTCACTCCCAGCCCTTAGATACCTACTAAGGTACCTCCCCACTTCCTCCTGCCACTGCCAACTCCCACTTGACAATCCTTCCCCTCCCTCCTGCAAATGCCCTCCCCCCAAAATTATTAGGATGTGCCAGTGGATGGATTCTGAACTCCTAAAGCACCGTAAATTTCTCCTACAGAGCAGAGGCAGTATAGCGTAGTGGTTAAGGGCACTGGGCTGCAAACCTGGAGACTTGGGTTTGAATCCCTTCAGCCCCCATATGCATACTGTGTGACCCTGAGCAAGTCACTTAACTTCCTTGTGCTCCCAGGTTGCACCTGGAAACAATCCCCAGTTCAGTTTGCCTTTCCTGGTTAAACAATTTCCCCATCCCTTCCTACAGGCACTGTGCACTTTATTGAATTACTGTTCTTACACACTTGACTACAAGTCAGTGCTATGTGCCATGGCATTGTTTACCTGCTTGTTCATCATTCAGCTTTTGCACTTGTAAGTTGCCATGGTAACTGCATTCTGCGGGCTGTTGTAATTTTGATCTTTCTGTACTCCACTTTCCCTCTCCCCCAAGTCGCACCTGGAAATGAGCCTTGGCTCAGTGTACCTTTCCTGGTTACCAATTTTTAAATAAATAAATAATCAAAAGAAGGCTGCAGACAAAAGGGGGCTCTCTACACACTCTGATCTCTCTGAGAATAAGGAGCAGACTGGTTGAGAAGGTGAGTACAAAAAAGACCTAACCTAGTCAAACAGGTTAGCCAGAAGCTACAAGGTATTACTTTCTAGTGATTAAAAGGGGGGGGTCCACAATTTTGATTCAAGCAAGACATTTTAGAGCAGATATGGAGTTCAAAAAACTTTGCTGAACTTTTTTTATTATTTGTTTTATTCCCTGGTAACCAGGTAAGACCCACTAGGCACAAGTGTCTGTTTTCAGGAGCAACCTGGGAGTACTGGGGAGGTCAAGTGACTTGCTTACAGTCACATAGTATTCAAGTGGAGGTTACGGAAATCAAACCCACGTCTGCTGGATTTACCAAGCTCATTCACAAGTTGTTGCTCTAACCCTTAGGCTATACTGCCAGTCAGCTACTTTTCATTGATATAAAGCATCTGCCAAATCAGTTAGCCATTCAGATGCCATCTGACATTCTCTATTTTTATTTGTATTTTCATGTTGTTAATAAAATGCTATTTGTGCCTTGTACCTTTTTCCATGGTCTCTGTACTTTCTGGCTCACTCCTCTACCATAACACTCACATGCAGACACAGACACATCATTCTATACATGGATACACAGATGCGTACACATAGACATACAGGTAGTCTCTCTATAAAGATATACATACAAACACTCACAGACATATCGCTCTACATGTTTATCCACACACACATATACATAAATATACAAGTAGTCTCTCTATAAAGATATACATACACATACGCACAGACACATCGCTCTACACATACACCCACATACGCATAGAGGTAGTCTCTCTACAAACATATGCACAGCACGCGAAGACACATCGCTCTACACGTATACCCACATACACATACAGGTAGTCTCACTACAAACATGCACAGCACCCACAGACACATTGCTCTACATGTGCCGCCACACATATGTGCACGTAAACTTACAAGTTGTCTCTCATCACATATAGACAGGCATACAGACACATCGCTCTACATGTGCACCCAAACAGATACACATAGCCATGCAAGTAGCCCCTCTACACATACATAAACACACACAAGCACACACACCTGCAGGTGCATCTCTCTGCATGCACACACACACGCACTCACACAATCCCTGCTTATCCATTCATGTAATCACACACACATACTCACATCTCTGCCTATACATTCATGCAAACACACACACCTCTGCTTATACATCAAATTCGAATATGTATACACATACACACACACAGCTCTGCTTATACTGTACATTCACGCAATCATACACAAATGCACAGGTACAGCTCACTCGATGGACACACATACACACACATCTCTGCTTATAGATTTATTCAATCACACACACACACACACACACACACACACACCTCTGCTTATACCTTGATGTGATCAAAACACACACACAAACATCTCTGCTTATACATTCTTTCAATCACACAAACACACATGCACATCTCTGCTTATACATTCATTCAGTTGCATACACACACACCTCTGATTATACATTCAAGAATTACACACTAATACACAAATACAGCATACTATGCAGACATGCGCGTACACACACACACACATCTCCACTTATACATTCATGCAATCACACACACACGCATACATACATCTCTGCTTCTACATTCATTTAATCACACCACAAACACACACACACACATACACACACACACACACGTACACACATCTCTGCTTATACATTTATGCAAACACACTCACATCTCTGCGTATGCATTCGACGCATGGCGCACACACACACACACACACACACATCTCTGCTTATGCAATCAAACACAAATACACAGGTGCAACTCACTTGATGGATACACACACACATCTCTGCTTATAGATTTATTCACACACACACACACACCCCTCTACTTATATACTCATGCAATCACACAGACACACACATCTCTGATTAAGCAGTTATGCAATTACATACTAATACACATGTACAGCTCACTATGCACACATGAGCACACACACACATCTCTGCTTATACATTTGTGCAATCACACACTCACCTCTGCTTCTGTATTAATTCAATCACACACATGAATGCACACATGCACATATATCTGCTTATACATTAATTCTATTACACACGTACACATCTGTCTGCTTATACAGACATGCAACCACACACAAATACGCAGGTACAGCGCACTTGATGGACACACACATCTCTGATTATACATTTATTCACACACACACACACACACACACACACACACACACACACACACACATCATGGATAGCTATAGGAATGCAGACTTTAAGGTCCAGCATCAATGGGTTTGGTCACTTTGAAGCAGAACACAGTAGGCTGCACTTTGCTCGGTTTGTGGTGCGGCAGAGCTTTTGATGTGGCTGATGGGTTTTCATATTATTCTTACCTGAAACATCCCTCCTCCTCCTTCTTCTCTCCCTCTCAGGCCCCCCCTTCCCGTTTCCCTGGGAGATGTGTCGAGTTGACATTTTCTTCACTCTGACAATAATCTCTCCTTGGCCTCATGCTTCCCCTGGCTTCTCCACAAATAGCATCGCTACAAAGTGGGAACTGTCAGAACAAGGAGAGCGAAAGGCCCAAAATAAGCACTTGCTTTGATTTTACGTGAAAGGTCACTCCAGAATGCACACTTCCAGTCTGAAAATAAACTGCTTATTTTCTCTCGGTTGGTTTTGTTGAACTGCTGCAGGCAGGAGGTACACATCCCCCCCAACACACACACATTAGATTGCAGGTAAAATACCTCAGTAGTAGGTCATTGAGAAACAGCTACCCACATGATTATGCATTATTTACTGCATTTCGGTGGATGATCCCAATGCAGTCAGGGAACATGTGTATCATCATCATCAATAAAAACAATGCAGTGTTACCTAGTGGATAAACCTGAGGGAGCTATTTACAGAAAGAGGACTTCTCCTATAACACTCAGTGGAAAAAATATGAAACAATTTTTTTTTTCCAATTGTTCCTTTTGTAAAACTGTTTTATACTGCGCTGCGCCTTAAGCCTCCCCAGGACGAAGCAGAAAACAGGTCACCAGACTGAGTCTTCCTTCCTGGGTAAGCAACCAACTTGCAAACTAACTAGTGAATGAAAAGTCAAAGGGGAGAGAGAAGCAGAAATCCTCATATAAATCTGTAAAAACAGAGAGGGGACGGAGTTTCGGTTGACTTCTGCCCTGCCCTACTGGACCATTGGTTCTGCCCATCTGGAAGCTAAAGTTTCCCCTCCCCCTCCCCCCACAGTAATGCATACTTCTTCATTTAGTTTGTATTTTTGCCCAACTGTGGCTGCCTACCTCCTTCTGTTGTTCACCTTGCCTGGGCCTGCCCTTCGGGTTCACTGACTGCTGCCCCAAGCTCTGAGGGCACCCCCCCATGGTGAGATCCTGGGGCACGGAGGACTCTGCCAGTTCCTGTTCTCAGGCTTGACATTACTTTGTCAGCAGGGATGGGAGGAGCTGGGAGGTGTACCATGGACAAGTGACATAGAACGCCTAGTTTAGAGGCACCATGTGTAACTGGCATGGGGAGTTTTTCCCTTCTACCTCCCTCCCTCCCTCCCTCCTGTTAATAAACCAATGCGTCATGCCAGCCAAGAGCAGGACATTGCCCTGACCACTTATGATGTCCAGTGGCACCTGAACTCTTCCACAGAAGGCACTAGTGCGGCAGGAAGGGTGTTACTTTCCCCCCACAGTCTGAAAACCCTACCTCATCAGCACTCCCTAGAGTCCTCTGGGGTGGTGGAACCTTGACACAAAACCAGGTAACTGTATGGCAGCATGCTACCTACCCTTATTTCTTACCTTTCATTGTCCTCCCCCCAACCCCATCTCTGGTCTATTTATTTTATTTTTTATTTGAAAATTGGTGACTGAGAAAGGCACACTGAACTGAGGCTCATTTCCAGGTGCAACCTGGGGGAAGGGGGCAGGGGATACAAAATGCACAGCACAGACACAATTCACAGTTACAGTAAAGCGTAATCAGAATAATATGATGAGGACAGGTACAAGTGCAGCATGAATACACCAGGCAAAAAACAATTACGCACCTCAGTCACACCTACACCAGGGTAGGACAGCAACTGCAGGTGAAATGTCAGGGAGAGGGGGAAAAAAGGAGCAGGCTGGAAAAGGCAGGCGTTTCAGCTGATACCTGAGGAGGCCAGGGGAGGCAGCGAGGTGGAGGGATGTGGGGAGCTTGTTCCAAATGTGGAAAGATGATAGGAAAAGGCTCATTGCCCAGCAGAGAAACAGGGATGAGGAATAGCAAAGGTGCAAGGCTCTCTGGAGCAGAAAGAGCTGGAAGCAGAGGGGATGAGGGAGAGGAGTGATGAAAGGTAAGAGGGGAGGGACCCAAAAGGGTATTTG
Organism: Neoceratodus forsteri; assembly: GCA_016271365.2. NCBI lineage: Eukaryota > Metazoa > Chordata > Ceratodontiformes > Ceratodontidae > Neoceratodus > Neoceratodus forsteri. The sequence goes on from JADMNL010000029.1 coordinate 88,765,843, forward strand.
GATATGAAGAAGGCACAGTGGATCTGGTGGCGTGAGGGTAGGGAGAGAATAGATAAACAGAAGTAAAGTGAGCAATGATGAGTACAATGGGGGGAGTTGGTTACAAAGTGGCAAAAGGAGTTGCAGAGGGTGTCCAGTCTGGCCAGGGAGGTGCAGGGGAGGGGAGGCAGTGCCACACACCACATCTGGATGGTCAAAGACCAGGAGCATATATTGGTAACAAGCTGTCAGCGAACCTGCAGAGACAAACAATCTTTATTATGGTACAAGGCACCAAGTTTAGGGTGGAGCTTGACATGGATGGCATCAATGTGTGCAGAGAAGTCAAGCTTGCTGTCGAGCCACACACTAAGGTACTTGAAAGATTGAACCACTTCAAGAGGGGAGCCATCTAAGGTGCAGAAAATAGGTAGAGTAGGAAGGCTGGCCATTTTCTGGCTGGTGCCAAAGAGCAAGGACACAGTTTTTTTTTTCTTTGTGTTGACCAACAGTTGTTGGATTAGAACCAGTGCAGGACACTGTAGATGTTTTTTTTTGGACTCCTCCCGCACCTGGCCAGTCTCTCTTTCAGGCCTCCACATGAACTGCCCTACCACGGCTTCTCCCAACCCCTACTGACCCACATTGCAGCCAGCCTCAAGTAACCCCAGTGTATCCCTTCACCAGGCAGGTCTCTTACCTCTGTAGAAGAACGGTCTGGCGGCCAACCAACAATACTGGGTGCTGCTGGGATAGCATATTGAGGTCCGGGAGCCCGGTGGTGAGGGTTCTGGAGGGCCATCACCTGATCGGCCCGGCACCATTTTTCCGCTTTGCTCCCTGAGACTAACGTGCCACTGACGTCAGGCATATGCCGACGTCCGTCACTCTCTAGTGTATTGGGGCTGACATCCTGCTGTGCTCCCAGCCTCAGCCGAGGAGTCAGCAGGCGCCGAGCAGCATCCACTCTCCCCCGAGAAGGCGAGCTGTCGCCAGATGCTCATTTCCTTCTCCCCTGGCCATCCCTCCAACAGCCCGAGTCCATTCCCAAACCTGGGTCGCTGGCGTCGGAGATGGAAATCCAACCACTGCGCCGGTGGGCTGGCTCAGCTGTAGATGTTTTAATGGAGCCGAATTTCCCCACTGCAGCCAAGGGACCGGAGGTGTAGATGACTATATCGTCTGCATACTTGTGAATATGCAAGTTGACAAAGGCAGGGGGAGGTTGTTAAGATAAATGGAGAAGAGTATGGGACTCAAGATGGAGCCCTGTAGAATGCCAACCCAGATGAGAAGTGAGGATCACAGGGCACCACTAACCTGTACTGACTATAGATGGCCCATGAGGTAAGTGCGAAACCAGTTGACAGTGGGAGCTGAGAGGCCAGCAGAACTCAGCTTGTCCAGGAGGAATGGGTGGTGGGACACTGAATCAAAGACTTTGGCCAGATCCATGAAGATAGCAGCCATGATCTGCACCTGATCCATCCCTGAGAAGATAGAATCAGTTACACGCAGCAAAGAGATGATGATGGAGTAATGCTTCTGGAAGCCAGACTGGAATGGGGAGAGGAAATCGGTGGAGGATAGGAAATTGGAGAGTCTGGTATAGACACGTTTCTCTTGCTGCTTACCAAAAGAGGGAACGAGAGAGATTGGTTGGAAGTTACTAGGGAAGGAATGGTCCCACCCTTTCATGAAACAGAAGAACTCAAGCCCCAGACTCAAGCCGACTTCCAAGACCGAGGAACAGCACTGAGGGAGAAGAAGAGGTTGAGTAGGTGAGTCAGAGGAGATGCTATGGCAGGAGTAGAGATGTTTTTATCACTTGTGTAAAAGTGGTACAGCATGCAATACCCTAGAGTTTGCACAATGCATAACTTCCACTGGGTAACAGACACACCAGGGTTAATCCAAAGGTAGCTATGTGATCAGCAGGCACCTGTCCCATTCTCCAGGGTGAAGGAAAAGCCACCTGGACTGGTTTCACGCCTAGTATAGCCACAGTAATGATATGGGAGGGAACGGACACTTCTGGAGGGACTGGGTAGTATGTTGGGGTTGTGGGGCAATTGTGGTAAGGAGGATGCCCTGGGAGCACAGTTGCTACCTTAGCTGTTGGAAGCTCTATGTCCTTATTGTTGAGCTGTAGGCTGCAAAAAATGTTAAAAGCCAGGGCTGACTGAGCAGTAAGGTCCCTGTATAAGTCACTCCCTCCCCCAAGAACACCTCAGCCCAACAAGGGAGGAAGAATGAAGGGGGGGTAGCCAGGGGAGAGGGAGGACAGACAAAAGTGGAGAAAAAGCGCAGCTACCACGAACTGATGTTTGCCAGTGGAAATATAACTTGAGCTTGAGCCCTGCATTCTAGGGGTGGTGTACCTGAGTGGAGGCATCTACACAAGTAGGTGAGCTAGGTCCACAGGGGAGCCATGGGGGGCAGAAAGGGAAAGGTGATAGAGGTGGCGGAACTGATCGGAAAGGAGGGAAGGAGGCATGATGTGATGGTGCACGTAGGTACAAAGGGCCTGGCCAGGGTGAGTGTGGAAAAGGTACAAGAGAGGTTATGAACTCTAGGTATGATAGGGTATAGGCCAAAAGAACACCTGGAAAGCAGTGTATACGAACACCAGAAGCCTGGGGAGCACAGTATGTGATCTGCAGGTATTGATGGCAGAAGCAATGAGGTTTATCAAGCTCAACCCTGGTTAATACACAGAGATGTTACCACATTTTGCAGGGCTGCTCCTGGTGTGTGACCAAAATCAGAATCAAACAGTTACAGTACCAGCTCCATTCCCCCCCACCCCAAAGCTGCTTAAAAGCCTGCAATTCATTTATGTTAATTCAATTTTCCTTGTTGTTGGTGGTCAGGCTAATTGTGATTCAGCCGAATGATAAGACCAGGAACCCTTTTAAACTGTTAAAATGCTGGAATGAAGATAAAATAAGAAAAGTGAATTAACGTAAATGAATTGCAGGCTTTCAAGCAGCTTTGGTGGGGGAGCACTGGTACTATAACTGGTGGCAGAGGCCCAGTTAGACCTGGTAGCCATGATGGAAACCTGGGCAATACAGCACTGTGACTGGAATCTAGCAATCCCGGGCTACACCTTTCACAGGTAGGACAGAACAGGGCAGGGCAGAAGGTGGGGATGGGGAAGTCTTGTACATCAGAAAAGGCATTGACGCTACTAAGGAAACAGACCTGAAAGGGAGCGCCACCATACAGACATTGTGGGTACAGTTGGCTGTAGGAAAAAGGAAAAGTTCATCAGGAATGGGGTGGTTGAGAGGCTGCTTAATTAGAAGACAGTTGGGGACAGGGTGCTGGGGGACGAGGTCAGGAGGGAAGAACACTCGGGAACAGTGGCACTGCTTAGGGACTGCAACATGCCAGAAGTTATCTACAGTGTCCCATCAGCACTAAGTGCCAGGATCTAGGGACTATTGGAGGCATTTTTTTTTTTTTATTCTTTTTTTGGTAACCAGGTAAGGCCCACTAGGCACAAGTGCCTATTTTCAGGGGCGACCTGGGAGCACTGGGGTGGTTAAGTGACTTGCACAGAGTCACACAGTATGCAAGAAGAGGTTCTGGGAATCAAATCCAGGTCTGCTGACTACACCAAGCTCATGCACAGCTCATTACTCTAAGCTCTAGGCTATACTGTCAGCCCCAGAGGAGAAAAGCATCCTCTGGATGGTTTCCTGATGCAAAGCACTGGAGACCAACAAGAGAAGAAGGGAAGGAAACCTAGAAACATAGACAATGTCGGCAGAAAAAGATCATCGGTCCATCCTCCAAATAACCATATCCTACCCTGTGACTTTTGTCTGGATAGGAAATGAGATATAATACGGGAAGGGTTAGTAGAGGTCACGAACCTCTGCATTAGGAAGGTGGGTGAGAACAGAAAGCAGAGAAAGCCTCTTTGGTATAAGGCAGAAGGTGAGGCAGTACTGGCCCCATCGGCACAGCAGTAGCGCTACCACTCCTGACACGGCCAACCCAGGCTCAATAGTGAGCCTGAGTCATTGAGGGCCGGGTGGGGGGAGAAGGATCGAGCATCCCAGAGGACAGTCTTCTCCTCTGGGGTCCATGGACAGCAAGCTCCACTGCAACACCACCATCTAGGGGATCACAGGTGGTGGTGTGAGCTTAGTGACTAAAGGACGGGAGCACTCTCCCTGCGGAAGATGTCAGCATGTTCTGCCATGGGTGGCAATGCGAGTTTAGTGACTAAGGGGTGGGAGCACGCGCCCTGCAGAAGATGTCAGCATGTGCTGCCATGGGTGGCGATGCGAGTTTAGTGACTAAGGGGTGGGAGCACGCTCCCCGCGGAAGACGTCAGCATGTGCTGTCATGGGTGGCGATGCTGTAGTTTAGTGACTAAGGGGTGGAGCACGCCCCGCGAAAGATGTCAGCATGCGCTGCCGTGGGTGGCGATGTGAGTTTAGTGACTAAAGGACGAGAGCATGCTCCCTGCGGAAGACGTCAGCATGTGCTGCCATGGGTGGCGATGCGAGTTTAGTGACTAAGGGGTGGGAGCATGTTCCCTGCGGAAGACGTCAGCATGCGTTGCCATGGGCAGCAATGTGACTAGGAGCAGCAGTTCCAGGTGGGAGACATCAGCACCTCCAACAAAGTGCGGACATCAAGCCATCATCTTCACAGAGAGTCCATGAGTCAGAGAACACAGAACATGGAAAAACACTGCCAGAGACTGAATGAAGCTCCATGGCTACTCGCAGACCCCACACCACCTACTGGGCACAGGACCCACTGCACAGAGAAAAGCCATCCAGAGGGGGCTTGGGGAACCTCTGATGGCCCCAGCACAGGGGAAAAGCTGTGGAGGAAAAGATGGGTCCTCAGGATAAGTCCCAGAGATGGCGGGTGATGGAGCTGGGGGAGCCCAAGGGTAGAATGGGGCCAGGCAAGAGGGAGCAAAAAATGAAGTTATTTATCTGTTAGACGAGTTTTTTTTTTTAAGGAAGTTTATTGCAGAAGGTAAGAAGTTAGTAAATATAGGGGTTGGATGTGGGGTTCTAGGACAGTAAGAACAGAGGCAATTGTACTGTAAGGGTTTTACTGAAATATAAAATAATTTCCTTTTTTTTTTAATTTTATTTTTCCCCTCCCCGGCTCTCCAAGCCCTGCATCTTCAGGAGATGCCTATGGTGTCTGCCCCTGCTTCCTACACCTACCTGGAGCCCTGCCAGTACGCCCATATAGCCATGGCTCTACCCCCCCAGGCGGGGATGAGGTGGGAGCTTGTACACTTCGAACTTCTTGTCTTCATCGGGTCCGGTGATTGGGACAGGAAGGTGGGAGCTGTTGAGTCTGCACCAGGTGCTCCATCTACCCAGCGCCTGGAGAGCCATTTTCCACTTTTTTCTTGTGTGGGTGTGCCAACATCCGACATGCCCTTCCCCCATGTAGCATGGCTGGGTGCTTGCTATACCCCAGGCCTCAGCCTGGGGCCAGTCAAGTGCTGAGCCCTAACCCCCTTCCTCCCCAGAGAAGGTGAGCAGTCCCCAGGATGCTCAGACCCACCCCCCCTGGCCGGCGCTCGACTCCCGGGCTCGTTCCCGAACCTGGGTTGACGGCATCGCGAGAGGAAGCGCTACCGCTGCGCCAGCAGGCTGGCTATAATTTCCTTTTAGTGTAATTAATAACAGTTTATGTAGCTTGTGGTGAATTATTTTGTTAGAAATTTAAACTCTGTAGTTCCTCCATCCTAATTCTACATTTGCCAAATTTCCTCACCAGTATTGCACTCCCCCCAAAATAAGCACTGCAAATGCCTATAAAAGCTTCACAGTGACTGTTATAAGCAATGTTTCTGTCCATTATAACCAGAGGGAAAAAATGCATTGGATTTGATATACTTGGTTTGGGAAATCTGTTTTTGTCCGCTATAACCGATTGTCTATTATAACAGTGTCCATTATAAGTGGAGTGCACTGTATAAAGCAAAGCAACTTTACTTATAAAATAGCACTATTCACACAAGGACCATAGTGCTAGCACAATAAAACAGCAGCTAAAATCTATAAATAATTATTAAATGTCAGCATCCAATTTACACATCAGAAAAAACAAGATTAAACAAATATGTTTTCAGAGCACATTTGAAGCTCTCCACTGTCAAACACTGTCTTATCCACCGAGGTAAAGAATTCCACAGGATGGGGGCCGTGAATTCAAACAAAGGAAACAGGATTTTGAAAGATTAGAGTTGCAGTCTAGGATATGGCAGCTAAAGCTCAATGCGAACAAATGCAAAGTCTTGCACACTGGAGCCAAGAACCCAAGAACAAAATGCGGGATTTCAGGAGTAAGGGTGAAGTAGATGAGGGAGAAGCAGGATCTGGGGATTATCATAACTGAGAACCTATTCAATGCAATAAGGCAAGGTCAGCAGAATGTTGGAATGCATCAGCATGGAAAACAAAAGTAGGAATGAGCAGGTATACAGGTGTATAGTGGTGATACTACCCCTGTACATGGGAAAGGAGGTGATACTGCCCCTATACAGATGTAATGGGATTATACTGCCACTGCAATGGTGTAAGGAGATACTGCCCCTGTACAGGTGTATGGAGGTGACACTGTCCCGGTACAGGTGTAATGAGTTGATACCACCCTTGTACAGGTGTAAGGCAGTGATACTGCCCCGTACAAGTACATGGAGGTGTTACTGCCTTTCTATAGGTGTACAGAGGTCATACTGCTCTTGTACAGATGTAATGGGGCGATACTGCCATTGCACAGGTGTAAGGAGGAGATACTGCCCCTGTACAGGTATACGGAGGTGACACTGCCCCGGTACAGGTGTAATGAGGTGATACTGCCCCTGTACAGGTGTAATTTATTTATTTATTTTTATTTATTTATTTGTTTGTTTACCGGGTAGGTGCACTGGTCTGAGAACCATTTGCAGGCATGATCCAGACCGTGGAGGATGGCAACAGGAATACAGCCTGACTATGTATCCCTGTTAAAGCAGCACAACCTGGTGCAGGCGATCACTCTCCCCACCAGACTTAATCCACGCTCGGCCACCCAGACTCTACTGGACTGGATCCTCACAAACAGGGAGGACCGAGCATTACACGTTGGCACCATGGCTGGCTCTATAAGCGATCACTCACTGACCTGTCTCCTAAGGTCTTCCAAACTAAAGTGCCCCCCACCCAAATACCTATCTCTCAGAAATTTCAGCTGCCCAGTCTCCACAAATCTCCTCGAGGAGGCCCAGTCCTTGGACTGGTCCATGCTTTTTTCCCTTTCCAATGCAGCCACAGCAGTTTCCACATTTACCCGGACTCCACTAACACTCCAGGACCGCTTTTTCCCTGTCACCACCAGACAGGTCAGAGGCAGGTGCTCGTGCTGGGTCTCTAAAGACCTCCTAACCCCTATGAAGGTCAGAGACCATGCCTGGTCCACTTTAAAAGCAACCCCCTTTCCTGCCCTCTGGGATGCTTACAGGCGCATGAGGAACAAATGTAAAACAGGCCAAATTTTTGAAACAGACCCACTTCCACAATCTGGAAAAGGCCAACCTTGGAGACCCTAGAAAATTCTGGGACTCAATCGGCTCTCTCCTTAAGCCCCGCCCCAGCTACATTGCACCACATCTCAACTCCCAGGATGGGCTGCTGACCGACCCTCATGATGTGGCCAGTGTCTTCAACTGTAAGTTCACCAACTTATCCATGTACCTAAATAAGCTACCAAGTGCCCAACCTCAAAGCTCAGCCCTAATGCCTGATACACTGCCATCCTCCTCCAGCTCTGCCGCTCACCCGCAAATACCCCCATTCTATTTTAAAGCCCTCTCCACACATGACACAGGACACAGTGAAGCTACTCAAAAGTCTACCTAACCACAGCTCCTCCAGATCTGATGGGCTATCTCCAGTCTTCCTTAACTCATTACCTCCAATAGCTCCATGTGAAGTCTGAACTATCCATTGTTTACCTGAGACAAAATGGCCACCCAGGTAATAATGAGTTAAGCTGATCTCTCCAGTGATTGCCAGGCCACTCACCTTCATCTTTAACCTTGCCCTTTCCACCTCCTCCATGCCCGACCCATGGAAGATAGCTAAGGTTATCTACATTCTTAAATCTGATGACCTCAAATCCTCTGACAATTACCGTCCGATATCCATCCTCCCTCATCTCAGTAAACTACTCGAGAGAGCAGTCCACAATCAGCTCACTGAGTACATAGGCAAATACACCCTCCTATGCCACCAACAGCACAGCTTTTGCAAGAATCATTCCACTGCTACTGCCCTCGACCTTCTGACCGACCACATCCTCTCTAACATGGATAATGGTAAAGCCATTCGTCGACCTCTCAAAGGCTTTTGACATGGTTAACCATGCTCTCCTTACCTCCAAACTTAGCCTCCTTGGTTGTTCTCAGAAAGTCACAAGCTGGTTCACTAACTACCTTACCGATTGCTCACAATTCGTGTGTATTGGTCAAACCTGCTCCCCCACCCTGCCTGTCTCTGTGGGGGTCCCTCAAGGCTCAATCCTAGGTCCCCTCCTTTTCTCCTTATTCGTTAATGTGCTTCGCTTCGACTGCCATGCTCTCCTGTATGCCAATGACCTTGTCCTCTTCCACAGTGACAAATCCATGGCCACAATCTCCTTAGTTCTCTCGCACAACTATGCTGCAGCCCACTGCTGGTTCTCAAAAAACTCCTCTTAGTAAATGCCAAAAAAATGAAATCCATGCTGTTCGGATCTATGTCCTTTCTGGTCAAAACTAAAAGCCATGCCCTCTTACGCATTCTCACCCCAGACAGCCCAGCCCTGGAGGATGTCAACACCTACAGATACTTAGGAGTACTGCTCGACACCTCCCTCACTTTCAATGAACATGCAAATTCCCTTGTCAGAAGTTTCCATCAAAAGTTAGGTGCCGCCTATAGATTCAGGCAATACCTTACTCCTGAAGCCAGACTAGCCATTGTCCAGGGTGATCTTCTCCCTATTCTTGACTACTGCTCCCCTATTTATACCAGGACCTCAGCTACTGCCATGGCTAAACTCTCTGCTGCCTACAACAGCGCCTGTCGCTTTGCTTTATTGGCCCCGTTCTCCACCCACCACTGTACCCTCTATAATACCCTTGGATGGCTACTGCTACAAGGTCGCTTTGACCTAGCCCTCTGCTGCATGGAAGACAATGTCATCTGCACAGCTCCAGAATCCCCAACTGCCCTTCTGAAAACCAGAATGCTCTTCCGCAAACTCCACTCTAATGGTACTCCCCCTCTAGCTGTTCCTAGGGTATCCACCATCATGGGTAGCAGAGCTTGGTCTGCAGCTGCCCCTTTGCAGTGGAACAAACTACCGGCTGAACTCCATTCCATTGACACACTCCAGTTTCAAGTCCCGCCTTAAAGTCTGGTTCCTGGCAAACTCATCCTGCCGCTGCTCCCTGGGGTGTGACACCAACCCACACTAGTCAACTCCCCAGCCCAGGGGTTACCCACCTATCCACACTAGTCAACTCCCCTGCCTACAACTGTCATATTGTATTTTTCACAGTAATATTTGACTTCCTTGCCTGTACATAATGTATATATATTTATTTTTTTACTGAGTATTCTGTGTATTACTTGCTCACTGGACGATGCAGTCACACATTGTACACTGTGCCTACGATTTGTTTGTTTTGTACCAAATCTCCTCATGTCCAATTTTGAAACCATGTATTCACTGCTCTCAAATGGACCTATGCATCAAACCTGTATATTGTGCTTACTATTGTTGCTTGTATCAAATCTGTTTCATGTGTATTACTGTTATATTGTACTCCAATGTCACCCTGCGCCATGTGTTATGGCCTGGGTCGTGCCTGAAAATGGTCCCTGGGATCAGTGCACTCACCCGGTTATCAAAATCATAAATAAAAAAAACAAATAAATAAAAAAGTGCAAGTACAAAGGAGATAGGTAATGAGGGGATACTGCCCCTGTACAGGTGTAAGGTGGTGATACTGGCCCTGTCAGGTGTAAGGAGGTAATACTGCCCCAATACAGGTGTATGGAGGTGATACTGCCCCTGTATAGGTGTAAGGCAGTGATACATCTCCTGTACAGGTGTATGAAGGTGACAGTGCCCCTGTTTAGGTGTAAGGAGGTGATAGAGCCCCTGTACAGGTGTACAGAGGTGATACTGCCCCTGTACAGGTGTAAGGCAGTGATACAGCCCCTGTACAGGTGTAGGGAGGTAATACTGCCCCAGTACAGGTGTAAGGAGGTAATTTTGCCCCAGTACAGCTATAATGAGATGGTACTGCTACTGTACAGATGTAAAGCAGTGTTCATATTAAGGCTGGAGATCTGGGGGTGCACTGCACCCTCTCCAAACATTTTCAGGGGCGCAAAATAAATTATACGGGTTCATTCTACCATTTGTACAACATTTTTGTCGGGGTACATATACTTCAAGCAGAAGTATGGTACAGTGTACCCCCTTCACACAAAAAATGTACTTGAATTTCATAATTTGTACTTGAATCAAGTACAGATGGGGGTAAATGGGAACACTGGTGTAAAGAAGTAATACTGCCCTGTACAGGTGTAAGCAGGTCATACTGGCCCAGAACAGATGTAATGAGGTGATACTACCCCTGTAGAGGTGTATGGAGGTGATGCTGCCCTGATACAGGCGTAAAGATGTGATACTGCCCCTGTACAGGTGAACAGAGGCTATACTGCCCTTGTGCATGTGTAAGGAGGTGACACTGCCCCTCTATAGGTGTAATGAGACAATACTGCCCCTGTGCAGGTGTAAGGAGGTGATATTTCCCCATAGAGGTGTATGGAGGTAATACGTCCCCTGTACAGGTGTAAGGAGGTGATACTGTCCCTGTATAGGTGTACAGAGGTGAATGTACCCCTCTACAGGTGTAAGGAAGTAATACTGCTCCTGTACAAGTCTACAGAAGTGATACTGCCCAGAGGTGATACTGTGCCTGTACAGGTGTAATGAGGTTGTACTGCCCTTGTACAGGTGTGGGGATGTGATACTGCCCCAGTATAGGTGTAATGAGCTGATACTGACTCTGTATAGGTGTAAGGAGGTGATATTGTCCCTGTATAGGTTTACAGAAGTGATAGTACCCCTGTACAGGTGTACGGAGGTCATACTGCCCCTGTACAGGTGTACAGACACGATACTGCCCCAGCACAAGTGTAATGAGGTAATACTGCCCCTGTACAGGTGTAGGAATGTGGTACTGCCCCATACAGGTGTAATGAGCTGATGCTGCCCCTGTACAGGTGTAAGGAAGGTGATACTACCCCATGCAGGTGTAATGAGGTGATTCTGCCCTGTACAGGTATAGGGAGGTGATACTGTCCCTGTACGGGTGTAAGGAGGTGATACTGCCCCTGTACAGGTGTAAGGAGGTGATACTGACCCTGTATAGGTGTAAGGAGGTGATATTACCCCATACAGGTATAATGATGTGATACTGCTCTTGTACAGGTGTACGGAGGTGATACTGCCCCTGTACAGTTATAAGGAGGCGATACTGCCCCTGTGCAGGTGTAAGGAGGAGATATTGCCCCTGTACAGATGCAAGGATGTGATACTGCTCCTGTACAGGTGTACGGAAGTGATACTGCCCCTGTGCAGGTGTAAGGATGTGAAAACTGCTCCTGTACAGGTGTATGAAACTGATACTGTCCCTGTACAGGTGTAAGGAAGTGATACCACCCCTGTGCAGGTATAATTAAATGATACTGCTGCTGTACAGGTGTAAGGAGGTGATACAGCCCCAGTACAGGTGTAAGGAGGTGACACCACCCCTGTGCAGGTGTAAGGAGGTGATATTTCCCCTGTGCAGGTGTAATGAATTGATAATACTACTACATAGCTGTAAGGAGGTGATTCTGTCACTGTATAGATGTATGGAGGTATTATTGCCCCTGTATAGGTGTATGGAGGTAATACTGTTCTGTACAGATGTAAGGAGATGATACTGCCCTTGTACAGGTGTGCAGAGGTGATACTGCCCCTGTACAGGAGTAAGGAAGTGATACTACCCCTGTACAGGTGTAAGGAGGTGACAGCACCCCTGTGAAGGTGTAAGAAGGTGATATTTCCCCTGTGCAGATGAAATGAAGTGATAATGATGCTGCATAGTTGTAAGGAGGTGATACTGCCCCTGTACAGGTATAAGGAGGCGATACTGCCCCGTGCAGGTGTAAGGGGGTGATACTGCCTCTGTACAGATGTAAGGATGTGATACTGCTCCTGTACAGGTGTACAGAGGTGATACTGCCCCTGTGCAGGTGTAATGAGGTGATACCACCCCTGTACTGGTGTAAGGATGTGACAACTGGTCCTGTACAGGTGTACGGAACTGATACTGTTCCTGTACAGGAGTAAGGAGGTGACACTGCCCCTTGTGCAGGTGTAAGCAGGTGATACTGCCCCTGTATTGGTGTAAGGATGTGATACTGCTCCTGTACAAGTATACGGAGGTGATATTGTCCCTGTACAGGTGTAAGGAGGTGATACTGCCCCTGCACAAGTGTAAGGAGGTGATACTGTTCCTGTATAGCTGTAATGAGATTATACTGCCCCTGTACAGGTGTAAGGAGGTGATACTGCCTGTATACAGATGTAAGAAAGTGATACAGCCTCTGTACAGCTGTACGGAGGTGATTCTGCCACTGTATAGGTGTATAGAGGTGATACCGCCCCTGTGAAAGTGTATTGAAGTGATACTGCCGCTGTAGAGGTGTAAGAAGGTGATACTGCCCCTGTACAGGTGTAGGGAGGTGATACTGCCCCTGTACAGGTATAAGGAGGTGATACTGCTCCTGTGCAGGTGTAATGAAGTGATAATACTGCTATACAACTGTAAGGAGGTGACACTGCCCCTGTACAGGTGTACAGAGGTGATACTGCCCCTGTACAGGAGTAAGGAAGTGATACAGCCCCTGTACAGCTGTAAGGGGGTGATGCTGCCTTTGTATAGGTGTATGGAATTAATATTGCCCCTGTATAGGTGTATGGACGTAATACTGTTCTGTACAGTTGTAAGGAGGTGATACTGCCCTTGTCCAGGTGTACAGAGGTGATTCTGCCCCTGCATAGAAGTAAGGAAGTGATACTGCCCCTGTACAGGTGTAAGGAGGTGACACCACTCCTGTGCAGGTGTAAGGAGGTAATATTGCCCCTGTGCAGGTGTAATGAAGTGATAATGCTGCTGTACATCTGTAAGGTGGTGATACTGCCCCTGTAAAGGTAAACAGACATGATACTGCCCCAGTACAGGAGTAAGAAAGTGATACAGCCCCTGTATAGCTGTACGGAGGTGATACTGTCCCTGTACAGGTGTACAGAGGCTATACTGCCCCTGTGCACGTGAAAGGAGATAACGCTTCCTCTCTATAGCTGTAATGAGGTGATACTGCCCCTGTGCAGGTGTAAGGAGGTGATACTGTCCCTGTATATGCGTACAGAGGTGATTGTAGCCCTGTACAGGTGTAAGGAAGTAATACTGCCCCTGTACAAGTCTACAGAAGTGATATTGCCCAGATGTGATACTGTGCCTGTACAGGTGTAATGAGGTGGTACTGCCCCTCTACAATTGTGGGGATGTGATACTGCCCCAGTACAGGTGTAATGAGCTGATACTGACTCTGTATAGGTGTAAGGAGGTGATACTGTCCCTGTATAGGTGTACAGAGGTGACAGTACTCTTGTACAGGTGTAAGGAGGTAATACTGCCCCTGTACAAGTCTACAGAGGTGATACTGCCCCTATACAGGTGTAAGGAGGTGATACTACCCCTATACAGGTGTAAGGAGGTGATACTGTTGCTGTGCAGGTGTAATGAGGTGATACCGCCCCTGTACAGGTGCAGGGAAGTGATAACTGTCCCTGTACAGGTGTAAGGAGGTGATACTGACACTGTTCCTGTACAGGTGCAAGGAGGTTTCACTGCCCCTGTACAAGTGTAAGGAGGTAATACTGCCCATGTGCAGATGTAAGGATGTGATACTGCTCTTGTACAGCAGTATGGAGGTGATACTGCACCTGTGCAGGTATAAGGAGGGGATAACTGCTCCTGTACCGGTGTATGGAACTGATACTGTTCCTGTACGGGTGTAATGAGGTGATACCACTCCTGTACAGGTGCAGGGAGGTGATAACTGTCCCTGTACAGGTGTAAGGAGGTGATACTGCCCCTGTACAGGTGTAAGGAGGTGATACTGACCCTGTACAGGTGTACAGAGGTGACACTGTTCTTGTACAGGTGCAAGGAGGTTACACTGCCCCTGTGCAGGTGTAAGGAGGTGATTCTGCCCCTGTACAGGTATAAGGATGTGATACTGCTCTTGTACAAGTGTACGGAGGTGATACTGCCCCTGCGCAGGTGTAAGGAGGTGATACTGCCCCTCTGCAGATGTAAGGATGTGATACTGCTTCTGTACAGCAGTACAGAGGTGATACTGCCCCTGTACAGGTGTATGGAGGTGATACTGTCCCTGTACAGGTGTAATGAGGCGCTACCACCACTGTGCACGTGTAAGAAGGTGATACTGCCCCTGTGCAGGTGTAAGGAGGTGATACTGCCCCTGTACTGGTGTAAGGATATTATACTGCTCCTGTATGGAGGTGATACTGTCCCTGTACAGGTGTAAGGAGGTGCTACCACCCCTGTACAGGTGTAAGGAGGTGATACTGCCCCTGTGCAGGTGTAAAGAGATAATACTGCTCCTGTTCAGGTGTAAGGAGGTGAAACTGTTCCTGTATAGCTGTAATGAGATGATACTGGCCCTGTACAGGTCTATGAAAGTGATACTGCCCCTGTAAAGGTGTACGGAAGTGATACTGCTCCTGTACAGGTATAAGGAAGTGATACAGCCCCTCTACAGCTGTACAGAGGTGATTCTGCCACTGTATAGGTGTATGGAGGTGATACCACCCCAGTGCAGGTATAACAAAGTGATACTGCCGCTGTACAGGTGCAAGAAGGTAATACTGCCCCTGTACAGGTGTAAGGAGGCGATGCTGCCCCGTACAGGTGTAAGAAGGTGATATTGCCCCTGTGCAGGTGTAATGAAGTGATAATACCGCTATACAGCTGAAAGGTGTACAGAGACGATACTACCCCTGTACAGGAGAAAGGAAAGGAAAGGATACAGCCCCTGTACAGCTGTAAGGAGGTGATGCTACCCCTGTACAGGTGTACAGAGGTGACACTGCCCCTGTACAGGAGTAAGGAAGTGATACAGCCCCTGTACAGCTGTAAGGACATGATTCTGTCACTGTATAGGTGTATGGAGGCAATATTGCCCATGTACAGGTGTATGGAGGTAATACTGTTCTGTACAGACGTAAGGAGGTGATACTGCCCTTGTACAGGTGTACAGAGGTGCTACTGCCCCAGTACAGGAGTAAGGAAGTGATACTGCCCCTGTACAGGTGTAAGGATGGGACACCACCCCTGTGCAGGTGTAAGGAGATGATATTTGCTCCCTGTGCAGGTGTAATGAAGTGATAATGCTGCTGTACAGCTGTAAAGAGGTGATACATAGAAACATAGTAACATAGAATTTGACGGCAGATAAGAACCACTTGGCCCACCCAGTCTGCTCATTTCCCCTATCTAATGGATAAGCTGCAGATCCTAGTTAACCAGCAGCCTACTTCTTCCTATCTCCAACCCCTAGAATTGCCTTATGACTGTCCCATGCACTCTTGAAATCCACCAGTTTTTGACTCCACAACCTCCTCAGGAAGGCTGTTCCATGCATCCACAACCCTCTTCATAAAGAAATACTTCCTCACATTACCTCTGAGCCGTCCCCCCTCAATCTTCAAATTGTGCCCCCTTGTTCTTGCACACCTCTTTTTCTGAAAGATGCTACCCTCTTGGACTTTGTTGATTCCCTTGAGTGGGGTTGCTGTCTGTGTGTGCCATGCTTTGGATGAGATGTTAAACTGAGATCACTTCTACCCATCTCAGGAACTGTCCTGGTGAGGGTCCAGTTGGAAGTAAAAGAACCCAAGGCACTTTTTGCAAGATAGGAAAATTTTCTTGATACCTTGGCCAACATTTCCCTTCCCATAAAACTGGTTCATGCAGTTGTAGAAGACTGTGTGTTGGTGCTGATGTGTGAAATGTCTGCCACTAAATATTCAGTCACTTCTCTAGCATTGCTTGTAAAGCACTTTGAGATACAGTGTGTATACAAATGTTATATAAATGCTGATTTTTTTTCTTCTTAAATGTGGGGAAGTCTGCACATACCTGACCCACATTATAGCTGTCCTGTGGATAAACAGAGGGCTTCAGTCTCCAGTGCTATCAGTCCCTAGCTTAAGTAAGCAATAAGCCACAAGGGGTTTTGCATTAAAGGATTAATGATACACATCTCGGGGGCATAATAAGGCACAAGGCCAATGGCGGAGTGTCCTTATGCCAGTGGGAAGTGCAGCATTAATTATTTAATGCACACCTCGGAGTGGCTTATTGCGCTTATAAAATGGCTCATTATAGGTAATGAGATTTCCAACCTTGTAATGAGATTCGGTTTCTGACCTTGCATCATTAGTATTTTATTGCATGGTCATGTGATGGCTGTCATCCAGTAAGGTCTCTGGATTTATCCTTGCCTTGTTATAATGAGAACTCACAAATGGGGAATCCTACATTGTAGCTACCTAACACTGTACCTAGCACTGTGGATAAACAGAGAGCTTTAGATTCCAGTGCTGTCGATCCTTCACCTCTACCACCATTCATGGTGAGGGGAAGATTGTACTCTACCTGATGTACACTGTACCTGTTTCTGTAAATAAAAAGAAGGCTTTAGACTCTAGTGCTGTCAGATTTTGGTACACAGAAAACGCTTTGAGTCCATAATGTATAGTTAAATGCAGTCAAAGTTGGCTAGCGAATTGGAAGGTCAAAAATATACAATAAAGGAAGCAGAAGAGGCAACATCATTTTACACCTGCCTACAGTTATTGAAGCTAGACAGATGGTGAGGAGAGAAACCATCCTGTCACACTGGCCTGGGGCCCTGGAGTCTGCCAGCTGTGAGGGAGAGGGACGTCCAGACACACCAGCCTGAGGTTATTTAAGCCTGTACCATCCCATATCAGTAACCACATCCCTGATCCCCCCATCTGCGGGCCCCCTGATCCCAATAAACACAAACAGAATCCCTAGGCCCAGCTTCCAATCTGCTAACACCCTCCACACCCCAGTAAACTCATTACAAATCCCCCCACCAATCTGCCAACAACCTTCCCACCCAAGTAAATGCCCACCACATTTTAACTGCATGTGTTCTACTCTTCAGGCTACGTTACATGTCTAGTAATGATGCCATCCATGCTATACTGTTGCCTTTTCTCGCATCCATGCATGTTTGAAAATCTACAGAGGGGGGAGCGAGAGCAGACAGATGCCACAGAGGCATGTCGGTAGGGGATCAGGACACAATATTTACAAGTTATCGGTTAGCATTCCTGTCCCACATCAGAATCCTTTGGTGAAATGAGGAATTACCTGTGGAAATGCTTGGCTTAGGTCATGTACAGAAGACTGCCAACCAAATTCATTAGAAAGTTAGAAGTATCTAAAACAAAAAGGAGTAACCAGCAGCTATTAAAAGCAATGTCTTAGTGATGACATGGCCACCCCTTACATATTGACTAGAGAAAGGTAGCCAGGCATTCACAGAAACTGAGATATTTTCCACCACTTTAATATAAAATCAGAGCAATCAAAATTGAGAAGACATTGAGTAATACAATTCTGAGGGCAGCTATTATGTACGGACTGGTGGAGCGGTCCATAAGCAGAAAGCTGCCTCGCTCAGACCTCTTGAATTTTCCGACTGGACGTGGTCTTGCAGCAGCTGATGTTTGAGTGGTGCTCATATCTGTCAAGGCATTCAGTGCTCTATCCTCAGACCAGCTTTGGCCAAGCAGAATCACCTTCTTCTTATTGGCAGTAGGGTCCCAGTTCTGAATCCCCACCCAGATGAGACTGTCACCCATCAGTGTCTGTAGCCTGACCTGTTTTCCCGTCTCACTGCTGTGCTTACACCCTAGACTGCTAGAGGGAGCCTGTCCAGAGCATTTGGGGAACAGAGACAAAGGATTTCTGGTGCCCCCTTGGACCACATACAGCATGTCATTTTGGTGTTCAGTACCGAGTATACCATTAGCAATGGCACCACCATGCCTTCCAGTACCATGGCAGATTCTAGTGTGAAAACAGCCTGCTACTGCGACCAGTACCCCATACAAAATCTCTTCTTTGCTGTTTTGAGCGTTGTCCCCTCCCGTTACACAGCAGGACTTACTTGGTCTGATGAAGCTGACATTTTTATTCAAGCATGCAAGCCTGATACAGCCACCTGGAGTCAAGATGTGGGGTTTTCTCATCTTCTCAGTACCGCTGGTCCTCTTCACTTTCGCTAAGGATTCAGGCTGCAATATTAGGTCGGGATACATGCAAAGGGGCTCTAGCTGCTTATCGGAACCAGTCCCAGAGGAGCCACCACTGACATGTATCTTGTTCACAAATGGAGAGAGACCGACTTGGCAAGGCTGGACCCCTGGCTGCCTTTGGGTCTCTAATACACCCTCCTCCATGTCACCTTCCACCTGCATCAGTGCCAGTGTTGGAATAATCAAAATCACATTCAGAAATAGGGTTTGTGCCTTCATAGACCCCGAGTTGTTTCACTCCTAATCCTTAGGGTGGTCCGCATGGCAACATCTGCAAAGTTTCTTTGGGATTATATATCTTAGCAAGGCAACAATACTGAAGGACCCCTTGGAATGCTGCATAATGATATCACAGTGGGTGTGATGACATCACCACACAGCAGTGTGATGTCTTAAAAGAGTCTGTTACTGTATAAGAGGGAGCTGACGTCTAGCCTAAGGTCTGAGAGACTCTGGTAAACTTTTCCGGCCATGCTCTCCATTGTTTTATGTTCCAGAACTAATAGCTCCAATTTTGTTTTTGGGGGGAGCAAAGGACAGCAGTTTAAACCCAATTCTTGTTTAAGGAAGCCTTAGATGTCTTAGTTATAAGACCTAGAACCATTATGACAGATAGAATAGTATATGGGTGACCATACATAACAAGGCTGTGTTTCCATCGAAGACATGTGATGACATCATAAAGACCTCAAGAGCGACTGAGCTCGGCTCGAGATGGAAACACAGCCTTAGTTGTGTATGGTCACCCATGCACTGTTTCATATATAGTGTATGGCTTCTCCTGAACATAAACGTATTTTTTTACAAGGCTTCATAGGTTGTGTCCATGCTCCCGTTCGCTCTCCTACACCAGTCTGTGACCACATTGCTGCCAGCCTGCTGACAATCCGCCACTTCTGCTCCCAACCCTCTGTGTAAATATAACATCTGAGGCCACACTGCTTATTTAAAAAAGAAAAAGAAAACTGATCAATTAGTACAGTTCGGTAACATGGAGTCTAATATGGTTGTCCATGTCCAAACTGCGGAGGTGCACCGCTCACTAAGAGGCGTCGCCATTGTGCCCCGACTTTTTTGTTCAAAGCATGTTTTCATCCAATCAGGTGGCATGCCAAAGCTGAAAAGTTGTGGTATCGATGTGACATCAGAATGATACCACAGCAACTTTTCATGACCTTTGATCTATACCACAAGAAGAATATTGAGTGTATGGAAATCCATAGACAATTAGGGCTAATGAAACACTGTACAAAACAGTGTCCTGAAAGATGTGTTATTGTCATTTGATGTTTTTGTTCTGAGATTTGGAGTCCGGAGTTTTTTTAAACAGTTTTCTTTTTTTCGCCCCCAAGAATTTATGAACGATAAACAGAGTCGGTTACCTCGCTCAACTTTCGGTGCTTGAGATCTCAGACTGAGTCATCCTTGGACACCAAGTAAAGCGAGTGTGAGCTAGTTCCCATGGAAACAGCACTCCACATCAAAAAGCACACCATGTGTTTGGGCACAGTCGCCCCCATCAAGTAAGCAAGTGAGCATGGAGAGCTAATTACCTTCTAATCCAAGAGCGGGAGAACTTTATACATAAATATACATGGACTGGAGGTTTTAGTGCGCTGCTTTCAGAGCTGGGATTTCTCCAAGCTGGCACCGTACCATTTCTTCAAGCAGCTCTTTAAACTGCAAATAATTTGAAGCTAACAGTTTTATGATGCCACATGTCAAGGCTTTAAAAGTCAACAAGCTGCCTTGGCGTGTGGAAGGGGCTTCTTAGGCAGAATGCTGACAGGCAGAAATGGATAAAGAGAAAGAGAGAACTAGAGATAGACAGCTCAAAGAAAGAGTGAGATGAGGAGGTGGTAGTTTTGCAGTAAGAATTCTAGGATACAGAGGGCAGAATATTCAAACAATTTGTGGTTTCAGCATGGGAAGCCCAAAAATTGCCATATTGCAAGGCAAGGTTAGCGTGACACTCACCTTTAGGCGCATGAGTACTAAAGCATGTGAGTTACCTCAAATCACATTAATGCGTCTTGCATACTGTCAGCCAGGTATATTCAAAGGTTTGTGCAAGAGAATTGCTAATTTATAATTCACCCACGAATTGCAGCAAATTCCTGCCCACGTGCTATGTATAGCATTTGTGCAGTGCTCATTACATAACTCACCGCAGTTGTGGCACATTTTACTATAACTGATGCAGTTTGCACTTTGCAGTGAATTTTTACTGCAAAGTGGATTGATTTGCATAGTAAAGTTTGCTGCAACTGCATAGTGCAACAATTTGCGTAGTAATATTCATGCAATTGCATACTTTTTTTTTTTTCATAGTCTGTTTCTGCTCCTCTCCCCTGTAGACACTCATTTGGACCGACCCCGTGACCTGGTTCCTCCGGGACTCACCTTCCGCCATCACCTTGCCACAGGAGTGTGGCATGTGCCTGGACAGCCAGTGCGGAGCCTGCAGGGGGTCAGTCATCATCTAGTCTACAGGGGTGCTCTTCCTCCATTTTTCTCCCCTTACACCCCAAGGACCCCGCGACAAGGTCACGCATGCATGTGGAGGCGTGCATGTGCGCCGGATCTGGTACTGACCTCAATTCACCAACCTGGCCTAGTGCCAGGCTCCCCATTTGCTTGACACCACCACCGAGCCTCCATTTGGTGGCAGTCAAGGTCCGGGAAGGCCTAGCTCCCCAATCTGGGAAAGGAGAGGAGATGCCTGATGGCCACTTCATCCACTCAGGCCCACCCCCACCCCTGCTGGCCCCAGCAACTCGAGTTCGTTCGAACATGGGTCACCAGTGTGGAAGGGTGAGGCGCAGTTTCCCCTGCCCTCTGTGCCTGAGCCTGGCCTACAATTGCATGAAATTGTACTACGTTGTATCGGTACTATGCTCTGCGCTACATGAATGGCGAAGTTTTATAACTTCACACGGAGTTAGGTTTGTGGAGGTGCTAACTTGTTGTTAGTGTCGTGAGAGTCAACGCCTGCACAAGCGTAGTCTTAACTAGGAATATGATGGTGACCCCTGCCAGCACCAGAGCCAGGACATAACTAAACATACATGGCAGAAGCCCACCATCCCCATCCCCTATATTGTTATCGTTTGTATAATACTGTCTTTCATTTAGTTATGTGAAATGACATGAGCTAGCAGCTGATTTGAAGTATTCTTTGAATAACTGTGGCTTCCCACTGATTTACATAGCAGTATGAAGTATCAGTGATGTGTGCAGGTGATGTCACAGTCCTGTCATTGTAAGGATTTTGTTGTCCATACGAGAGGCGGACAGAGGTCAGTAAATAATTTAATGGGACAACTCTTAAGATTAAAGTAGTCATTTATAGTGCCCTATAGTGTTACCTGCAATACTCTGGTAGTCCACTGTCCACTCCCCATGCCCAGTATTGGTTTCCTTTCAATTACCTTGGTTGCCTTGTGGACTCCCCCCCCCACCACCACCATCATACGAAAAAAACCTTTGGCCCATAGATGGCAGCTGGCACCTACCTACCATTCACTGCCACTGCCAGCATCTGTCTGCTGCACAAAGTCACTGTGATACAAACTAAGCCCCATTCTGTACATGCCACACACGTGTGCTGCCTTATACTTTGGTGCAGTACCCCTTTGTTCAGACCATACCTTTAACACTGTATGTTGGACTGATACCAAAATTTAGGGGAATCTTAGATACTACTCCCACAGGAATAAATAAGTGGGTCCCTTGAACACTACCCAAAATATGGTTTCTGGGGGTACCTGGTCACCCCACACAAATCCATATTTGAGTGAGTATTCAAGGAACCCATCTTTGTGTTCATGGGGGTAGGGCAGTTTTTAACAAGCAGGTGTCATATGCATGAAGCAGCATCTAAGCAGCCAGAGAAACCAAAAGGAGATAATTCATGAAGAGACTGCACAAAAGGGACCACAGGATTGAACTCTTGGGGCCCATAATCCTATGGAGGAGTACTGTGAAGGAGCATTATTAATCCTAGTACACTGCATCCTGCCTGAGAGATAATTAATTAGCCGTTTTACGATATTTTGGGGCAAATAAAACTCCTGTAATGCAGCTATAAGTTGCTCATGATTAAAGAAACACTGTTAACCTTTCTTGTATCATAGTATTTCTAGTTAAAAAAACCCACATTTTATGATTGCTTATCTTCTCTAAAATTCACTGATGTTGCTGGTTGTTTCATCTGCCTCCTTGCTTAGTAAAACTGGAATGCATGCAAATGGTGTTAATTATACCCAAACTTGTTTTGTTTTGAATCCTTGACATACTCTTATTGCACACTTCCTGAACATGACGCCCCATACCCCAAACGGTGCAGTCACCCCAGATGTGACAGTGTCCTCTCCTCCCACTGCATGAAAAGTGGCTAGACTGTCTTGGGGATGTTCCCAAGTCTAGGAAAGATGCAGTGGGAGTTGATCAAGAAATGAAAATGATATCACCCCTTGTGCAAGGCTGGCTATAGCTAGGAGAATCCTGCTGCCATTGCTTGCCTACGGGGCTGTCATCTACAGTAACGCATCCAAGGCTTCCCTACATAAATGGGATACAACCTATAATAATATATGTTGATATGCTTCTGCATCCCCTAGGTTAAAACATCACTGCCTACTATATACAGATCTAAACTGGCCCTCCCCGATGGTCCACCGGCACCTTTCTCTTGGGGCTCTAATGGACAGTATATTAAGATCTAACATGCCTAGTTCCCTTGCCTCCATGCTTGCCCCTCAGTCCACCTCCTACAGCCTCCCATCTGCAGATCTTCCCTTACTCCACATTCCCAGATATAAAACATCCAAAGGTACTTCAGGATTTTCCTATGTTGCACCCAGTTATTGGAACTCCCCGCCCCTTGATGTATGCCTGGTCCCTAGTCATGCTATATTTAAAAAGAGGCATCACTGCCTCCTTGCTGAGCGGACCCAGTGCACCTATTTCAATCCACCTTAGATCTTGTCTTTGTGTGCTGTACTGTTCCATGGCTTCCTGAATTAAGTTTTTCCCTGCTTCCACCTGTTTCCCACTATCTTCTCTCCTTGGTCTTCTTCCCAGTCGTTCCTCTCTCTCTCCCCATGCTATGCCCTGCTGACTGTTTTCACCTACTATTCTGCCTCTTTGCTTCCTCTCATCTAAGAATATCCTGACGCTTGTGATTGTAGAACTTAGTTAATACTCTAATTGTAGTCATTGACACTTACTGCACTTATGTAATGTCAAATATCCAACTGTTTCTTTGTTATTGTAATGCCTAATACGTTATCTGGTTGAATTTTTCTCCTCTATTTCCAAAAAGTTGTATTTTTGACATTGTCCTGCCTTTCTATTGTTGTACTGTTGTCCTTTTACTGTGTTGTAACCTCCTGGGTTGTGTCTGAAAATAGTCACATTTGTGTCTAGAGCACTCACCCAGTTATCAAAAACTAACTAACTAAATAAATAAATAAACAAACAAACAAATGTGTTTTTGTGTGGTAACACCAGTATGGTGGGCATGGTAGTCTGTTTTTCAAATTTTAATAGAAAAATGGAATCGGAATCAAACAAGCAACCAGCTATATCAGCAATCTCTACAGAATGCAAGCAGTCATAGCATGTGCCGTTTAAACTTGGGAAAACTTGAGGACTAAGGGAGGGCTCACAAAATCCCTTTAACAAGATCAAAGGCCTTGGCAAAGTCCACAAACCCTGCTGCCACAAACTGCTCAACATCAAGAACAGGCTGGGCACACTGGGTGACCATCATCAAGGCCGTGGCAGTGTTATGCTGGGATTTGAAACCATGCGGTTCTGGGGTAAATAACGCCGTACTTCCTAAATGAAGCATCGGCTGATCTCGCACAATCATTTCTGAGACTTTCACTAACAGAGTGAAAGAGAAATGGGACAATAATTGGAAACTAATGAAGAAACACTTGACTTTTAGGATAGGATATGCTGTTCCAAACTTCCAGACTGACACAATATTACCAAAACATAATGAGAATTTAAGGGGTACAGGCAGCATTTGTTTGGCAATCTGTATCAACCTTCTGCCAACTCCGTCTGGGCTAACTATTGGTTTCAGGGAAATATGATCAAAGTATTTCTCAACCTCCTGGACTATCAGGTACTTAAATTGAATTTAGGACTAGAAAAGTTATTATTATCAGTAAAGGCTGTCTTGGAAAAAAGTTCAATGTTTGAAGCTGCTGTAGCAAATCTTTCAGCATTACCAAAATAGTCATTAAAACAATTAGTTCCAGGTGGTTTGAAAATATGTTTGCTCTGAGCAAATGACAGTGGGAGTGGAGGCTGGTGCTCCAAGACAGGGACACTGGAAGAGGAGACTGGTGCTCTGAGCCTGAGATACTGTGAGTGGAGGCTGGAACTCTGAGCCAGGACAGTGGGAGTGGAGACTGGTGCTCCACGACAGGGACACTGGAAGAGGAGGCTGGTGCTCTGAGCCAGAGATACTGTGAGTGGAGGCTGGAACTCCGAGCCAGGACAGTGGGAGTGGAGGCTGGTGCTCCTGGCCAGGGACACTGGAAGAGGAGGCTGGTGCTCTGAGCCAGAGATACTGTGAGTGGAGGCTGGAGCTCTGAGCCAGGACAGTGGGAGTGGAGGCTGGTGCTCTGAGCCAGAGATACTGTGAGTGGAGACTGTAACTCCAAGCCAGGACACTGGGAGTGGAGGCTGGAACTCCGAGCCAGGACAGTGGGAGTGGAGGCTGGTGCTCTGAGCCAGAGATACTGTGAGTGGAGGCTGGAACTCCGAGCCAGAACAGTGGGAGTGGAGGCTGGTGCTCCAAGACAGGGACACTGGAAGAGGAGGCTGGTGCTCTGAGCCAGAGATACTGTGAGTGGAGGCTGGAATTCTGAGCCAGGACAGTGGGAGTGGAGGCTGGTGCTCTGAGCCAGAGATACTGTGAGTGGAGACTGGAACTCCAAGCCAGGACACTGGGAGTGGAGGCTGGTGCTCTGAGCCAGAGATACTGTGAGTGGAGACTGGAACTCCGAGCCAGAACAGTGGGAGTGGAGGCTGGTGCTCCAAGACAGGGACACTGGAAGAGGAGGCTGGTGCTCTGAGCCAGAGATACTGTGAGTGGAGGCTGGAACTCCGAGCCAGGACAGTGGGAGTGGAGGCTGGTGCTCTGAGCCAGAGATACTGTGAGTGGAGGCTGGAACTCTGAGCCAGGACAGTGGGAGTGGAGGCTGGTGCTCTGAGCCAGAGATACTGTGAGTGGAGACTGGAACTCCGAGCCAGGACAGTGGGAGTGGAGGCTGGTGCTCCTGGCCAGGAACACTGGAAGAGGAAGCTGGTGCTCTTAGCCAGAGATACTGTGAGTGGAGGCTGGAACTCTCAGCCAGGACACTGGGAGTGGAGGCTGGAACTCCGAGCCAGGACAGTGGGAGTGGAGGCTGGTGCTCCAAGACAGGGACACTGGAAGAGGAGACTGGTGCTCTGAGGCAGAGATACTGTGAGTGGAGGCTGGAACTCTCAGCCAGGACACTGGGAGTGGAGGCTGGAACTCCGAGCCAGGACAGTGGGAGTGGAGGCTGGTGCTCCAAGACAGGGACAATGGAAGAGGAGGCTGGTGCTCTGAGCCAGAGATACTGTGAGTGGAGGCTGGATCTCTGAGCCAGGACAG
This sequence comes from Neoceratodus forsteri, assembly GCA_016271365.2. Taxonomy (NCBI): domain Eukaryota; kingdom Metazoa; phylum Chordata; order Ceratodontiformes; family Ceratodontidae; genus Neoceratodus; species Neoceratodus forsteri. The sequence goes on from JADMNL010000029.1 coordinate 88,792,010, forward strand.
TGGGAGTAGAGGCTGGTGCTCCAAGACTGGGACACTGGGAGCAGAGGTTGGTGCTCTGAGCCAGGAACACTGGGAGCAGAGGCAAGCGCTTTGAGCCAGGGAGCTGGGGAGTGGAGGATGGTGCTCTGAGCCAGGGACACTGAGAGCGGAGGCTGACACGCCAAGCCAAGGACATTTGGAGCAGAGGCTGGTGCTCTGAGCCAGGGATACTGCGAGCGGAGGCTGGCACTTTGAGCCAGGGACATTTGGGGAAGAGGCTGGTGCTCCAAACCTGGGACATTTGGTGACAGAGGATGGTGCTCTGAGACAGAGACATTGGGAACAGAGGGTAGCGCTTCAAGCTAGGGACCCTGGGAGTGGAGGCCGGCACTCTGAGCCAGGAAGATGGGAAGCGGAGGCTGGTGCTCTGATCCAGGGACACTAGGAGTACAGGATGCTGCTCTAACCCAGAGACATCGGGAGCAGAAGTTGAGACTCCAAGCCAACCTGGGACATTGGGATCAGAGGCTACTGCCCTGAGACAGGCATACTGTGAGAAGAGGCTGGCACTTTGAGCCAAATCAAAATTCAAGCACTCAAAGGCAAACATGCACAAAACCACTCCACATCCAGGAAATAAGGTGCAAATGCAAGTTTACTGGCTAAAGTGCATCGCTCAAGCTGCAGCCAAAACCCTATCCCATTTAAGAAGAGAAAGTGAATGGATTTTTAGGCTACAGAGTGTTAAACCTATTGGTTTAAATGAACAGTGGGATTTAAAGCCATTTCTTACTAACAGATGAACTCTAGAAATTATTATGATGTTTCACGTATCTATGCCTCTCTGTTTCTTTACAGGAGGATGTTTCTGCCTGTTGCTGACTCACCTTTCACTGCTTTGAATGTGGATCCCCTTGCAATTTTTGGATGATTTAGCCATACATTTCTGAATGGGTGGTCACATGACAAAATACTCTAGGATCTCTCTCCCTCATCCTTGCTTTTTAAGGACTTTGATGGTTGGCTGCTGGATCGTTCTGCACATTTTTGAAATGAATTGTTACATGATAGGCAATGTAATAAGTTTTTGATTCTGCGCTAAGCGTAATGATGTTTGTATGTCTTTTGTAATATTGCATCGTTTGTTATATGAATTCACCTTTGCATTTTTTATGATGCCATCACCTTCTGGGGCTATTTAAATAATGCTGTTACTGTTCCTGCCAGTCCCTGATGAAGGCTGTGTGAAGCCAAAGTGCCGGGGTTTTGGCTGCAGCTCGAGCAATGCACTTTAGCTAATAAACTTGCATTTGCACCTTATTTCCTGGATGTGGAGTGCTTTTTTTTTTTTTGCATATTTGCCTGTACATGCTGGAATTTTGGACTCTGTACTCATCTGGGGCTTGCCGCCCTCTTCACAGCAACAACCTAGCATTGTGCGATTCACGGGCAACTACCTCGGGGAGCACATTTGGGGATAAGGCTGGTGCTCCAAGCCTGGAATATTTGGTTACAGAGGCTGGTGCTCTGAGCCAGAGACATTGGGAGTGGAGGTTGGCGCTTTGAGCCACAGACATTGGGAACAGAGGTTGGTGCTCTGAGTCAAGGACATTGGGAGTGGAGGTTGGCACTTTGAGCCACAGACATTGGGAGCATAAGCTGGTGCTCTGAGCCAGGGACATTGGGAGCAGAGGCTGGTGCTCTGAGCCAGGGACATTGGGAGCAGAGGCTGGTGCTCCAAGCCAGGGATATTGGGAGCAGAGGCTGGTGCTCTGAGCCAGGGACATTGGGCGCAGAGGCTGGTGCTCTGAGCCAGGGACATTGGGAGCAGAGGCTGGTGCTCTGAGCCAGGGATATTGGGAGCAGAGGCTCTCACTGTGAGCCAGGGACATTGGAAGTGGAGGCCTGCACTCCAAGCCAGGGACACTGGGAGTGGATGATGGCACTTCGAGCCAGGGACACTGGGAGTGAAGACTTCCACTCCAAACCAGGGACACTGGAAACTGAGGCTGGTGTTCCAATCCAGGGACATAGGGAGTGGAGGGTAGCATTCTGAGCCTGGGACATTGGCAGCAGAGGCTGGTGCTCTGAGCCAGGGACAGCAGGAGCGGAGGCTGGGGCTCTGAGCCAGGGACATTGGGAGCAGATGCTGGCACACTGTGCCAGGGACACTGGGAGCAGAGGCTGGCAGGGAAGGTTCAGCGTGTCCCTTGGATGCTATCCTCGGAAGGGGAAGTGCAATACTCGATGCTTCTCTCCTTTGTCTGCTCCTGGGTGGTGGCTGGTGGAGGTGCCAAAGATGGTGTGGATGACCATGCACCATCAGGCCCCCCCCCAGCCAGCTGCAGCATGCGCAAATCAGCAGGAGAAGAAAAGGGGGGAGGTGCCACAGTGGTACGCTGGATGATTGCCGCCTGGTCCCCTATACCAACAGCCCCTCCCAACCCACCACAGAAGGGTCTCTCCAGCCAGCATCCCTGCAACATCACTTCCTCCTCCAGGCCAAGGAAGGTCCCTGGCATGCTGGCAACATGGAGGATATCAGGAGCAGGAAGCACTCTGTCAAGACTGGAGGAGACCCATCTCCCACAGGGACAAGCCAACAACATGGAAGACGTCAGGAGAAGGAAGCACTCTGCCAAGGCTGAAGGAAGCCCCACAGGAACAAGCCAGCAACATGGAGGATGTAAAAAGCAGGAGGTGCTCTGTCAAGGCCAGAGGAACCCCCACAGAGGCAAGCCAACAACATGGAGGAAATCATGAGCAGGAAGCACTTTGCCAGGGCTGGAAGAGGCCTCCCCGCAGGGATAAGCCAGCACATGGAGGACATCAGAAGCAGGATGCACTCTGCCAAGGATGGAGGAAGCCCACCACAGGGACAAGCCAGCAACATGGAAGAAATCAGGAACAGGAAGCACCTTGCTAAAGCCAAAAGAGTTCCCTGCTGGGACACATTGTTCCATAGGATGCAGACGCTGGAGGTCTGGAAGAACCCCTTCGTGGCAGTGAGAGATAAGTCTGGTTGGCAGAGGGAGGTGATGGATGCCAGATAACGTGGGGTTCCAGTGGGCATGAGAGGAGGAGGAGAAGCGTAATAAACCATGAGGGCACAGCAGAACTACTGCATAATATAAGGTCAATCACTATGTGAGTTTGTCACAGACAAATGAATTTGTTTTCCTGTTAGTAGAATGTTATGTAAATCAAGCCACCAGTGTTTAACTCAGAATGTGGAGGAAGAGTAATAAAATGTGTTTTGTAGGAAACAAAAGCCCTCAAGCGGTAACAGATAAGGGCTATTTAGGTAATTCAGTTGTCAGGACAATCAGGTAAGTCCAAACTAACACAGGACCACATTAGTTATAGTGTAGAAGAAAACAAGCAGCATTCTGGGAAAATGTAGTAATCTAGCCAATAACAAAGTCATTCATTGCAAAATTTAGTTAGTTGAAAATTGGTAATTGGAAGAGGCACAGAGTCAAGGCTCGTTTCCAGGTGCGACCCCAAGAGGGGAAACGTGGGAGAACAGCAGCACAATACAGAATAACTAATCATATAAAGAGAAAGAGGAAGGTGGTGTTGCTTCTGTAAAGATCGCTGGTAAGACCCCACCTAGAACACTGTATACAGTTCTGGAGACCACATCTCCGGAAGGACATAGACAGAGTGGAGGCAGTCCAGAGGAGGGCAACTATTTACAAAATGGGTAAGAAAAATCAGTAAAAAAGCTGCGTCCTGATTGGATGATACACACCACATGACCGTGCATTATCCCACAACGACTGCACGCCTACACTTCTTTCTATTTTCCACCCCCTACAAAACAATTCTGACCATTTTATAAGAGAAGCCACTACAGGGTGTGCAGTCTTGCTGATATATGTATGCCTTGGGTGGTTGAATGTACTCAGCCTGCAGCCTTGTACCTCACAACACATCAATGTGTGCGTATATCAGAGCACGAAAGCATGCCTGTAGTGGATTATGAGTTGATTATTTACAATTATGATTATCTATTACATTATATTAAATATATTTGTGTAGTATTTCCCATTCTCTCTCTGTATACATATGATACGTATTTATTGATAAGCAACTGCAGTATACAAGAATATATATTTATCAAGGGGGCTAATTAGGACTATAAACTTTGAACCCAAAGGACGAGTAGCATTATTGTCCTTTTTAGCCCCAGACGAGGATATGAAGTCTTGGATGTTACAGTTGGCAATCATTTTTTTTTTTATAATACATTGAGGTTTTTTTTTTTTTTAATGTTAGATCGCAGCTGCAGTAATTCCCAATTCTTCCAGGTTGTTTCTGCACAAGTGCACGCCCACAACAGCATGCCATCATCAGTGTGGGAGTGCACCCTTAATGTCAGGTGCATTTATAACTTCACGCACTTTAGTGCTCCATGTAATAAAGGAGGCAGGGTGGTGGTGGTCTTCCCTTTGGAGCGTGGCAATCGAGCGGCGGGTTGGCAGTTTTGTGAGCACGTGGCATCGGCGGTTTGTTCTGAATGGCATTTGTGTGTTAGCAGCCTGTAGAAGATGGTGTCTACTCGGGAGCATGGAGGGACTGGTTGTGGTATCCTGTGAGAAATGGCATATGGTGAGAGCTATGGAGCAGTGAGGGACAGAACATTTCTATTTGATGAGAGACTGGGGCAATTTCTTGGTTTGTGGGAGCCTTCAGGGACTTTTTTGTTTGTTTCAGGGTTTTTTTTTTCCAGGGGTTTGTTGTAATTTCATTTTGAGCTTTTTGTGGCTGGGTTCGTTTGTACCATTTTATGCATAGGTTTTTTTTTCCAGATGGGGGGTATCTTTTTAGGTGTTTTAATGAATATGGAAATATTCAATTGCTTGGTGAGTTGTTTTGGTGGATGTAATGTTTGTCTATGGAAGTCCCCCCACCCCCCTAACAATATACAGGTTTCCCTCCAGAGCTACGTGGCTTTAATTGAGAGGTATGTAGCATTAGTTGTTTTGAGTGCAGCTTTACTTGTTGAGGTATACCGAGAAAAATAAACCACAAAAGGAGTAAGCACAAGGAACGTGGTGCTGCAATGCCAAAATAGAAACAAACAACTGCAAAAGGCAGAGCACTCACAACCAAACATAACAAGGGCACTGCTCTTAGATAAAAAATATTTATTTACATAAAAAACACATAGCGGAGGACTAGCCTGATGCATTTCGGATGCCCTTACATCCTTTCTCAAAGGCTAAAGAATCATTCTAAAGTGACTGTTAAATACATGCATTTAAAAAAAACATCATCATGACATCCCCCCCACGCCCGCCTGGTATACCCTATTTTTGTACTTCATGATTGCACATGTGAATTTGTCAATGACTAGTACTGCTAAATGCAGTTGTACATTATGGTCGAATGGTCAGACTGCAGCCTGGGCTGTGGGCGAAGCCTGGGCGCCAGCCTTAACAGCTGCGCGGGGCGTTGACTGGGCGATATTCAGCGGAGCTGTGCCATGGCACAGCATCGTTGAATGTCGCACTCTGGCCACTCCACAGAGGCACTGTGCCAGTGCAAGTGGCCAGAGTGGAGCAGAAGCTACTGCCGCACAAAGTTCCATTGCTATCTTGTAACAACCGGATATTCAAAGTGCACATGCAAATGGAGCCATAATGTATTCAGGGTGCAAATGGGGCCATCTGCATGTCATTATATTGTTGCATGCAGGTGCTTAATCCTGGCGACTTGTGCTGGCGCCCTGCCTGGCAGCTGTCTGTCAGGGACCGACGCCCCCTGCACAGCACGGCAATGTGCCCCACAGCCCGATCGCGAGCTTCAGTAAACATAACTCACATCCTATATCCCTGGTGGTCCAGTGGACCGCTGTCAGCCCGATCGCGGGCATTAGTAAAAATAAAACAACGTCCAATATCCCTGGTGGTCCAGTGGACCGCTCGCAGCCCAGTCGTGGGCATTTGTATTGAAAAATGTAAGTCCAATATCCCTGGTGGTCCAGTGGTACCCCCCTCCCCACCTGCCCACTGAGTCCTACCGCCCTGCTCCCCCACCAGTCAGCAGCGGGCGGCAGCACTCCACCCGCCTGCCGCCTGCCAACTGACACCGTAGGTAGGGCTGTACGCCCATTGGTCCACAGCGTGAGCCAATGGGCGTGCAGCCTTTTCTTCAGTTTACTGCCCTGGGACATCTGCGAGTGAATTCATTCATGTCTGTATTGACCCACATGTGTGCTGTGTCAGAGCCCATCCCTCATCTGCTGGTCCCACTGGTGCTGCCACCCAGTCTCCGTTAGGTGACAGGCAAGCCACAGGACTCAGTGTTCCCCCTCCTTGAGGGAGGAGAGCCGCCCTGGGCTGCTCAATCCTCCCTCTCCCGGCTGGCCCTCCCGAGTGACCCTGGTCCCTTCCCGATCCCAGATCGCTGGTGTGGCTGGAGGTAAGGTGCCAGGGTCTCAGCCCTCCACACCATTGGGCCAACTTCTCACTGGCCTTTTTAATATTTGTACAAACAGTACCTTCCTGATCTTTGTAAATGTAACAGTTTCACCTGAGTTGAAATATAATGGTTCATTATTTTATTACTATCTGTACTTCTGCATTGTTCATGTAACGTCCACGTCACCCATGTAAAAGGACTTCCTCCCTCTGGGTTATCTATGTCTAACTAAATTAACATCTCGGTGTCCTGTGATCATCCAGATTCCTAAATGGCAGCAGGCACCCCCCCCAAACCTAAACACTGTGTTTATTATTCAATGCATCATTATAAGGACATAAGAAAAGCGCCAGCAGATGGGGACCGTGCGATCCATGTAGTCTGCCCTAGAAACTACCCCCCTTCCTATAGCCCATATTATACATATTATAGTATACACACATTTTTTATGTTCTTGAAGAGAGGAATCCCCAGTGCTAGTAGGCAGCATTTCTAGCCTGAACATATGCCATGATGTAACCCACTTAGATGTGGAGGGGCTTCCAGCTGCCTTTGTTATCCAGCTGCAAGTACTGAATTACTCTGGTGAGTGTGCTGTACTTCAGCTCATCCAGCCAAGCATGCTGCCTTCATTTTGGAACTTGCTGGCAGCCCTCAGTTTGTCCTTTATGCCTGAAGGTGGCGCTAAATACTTAGACTTGGCATCAAAGCTCCACAAGAGTGTTTTTAGTCTTATTTCAACTTCTCTTGCTGCGAACGTGAAGCAGAAATGGGTCTGCTGCATATATGAGGGGTGTGTGTGTGTGTAGGGGACTGCCTGGCCATGTTCCTATAACCATTACACAACCACATGTGTATTTGCAGTAAGGTGCTATCCCATGCTAACCGACCAGGTGGAGCTGACAGGTCATTTGACAGTGCAGCCCTCTGCACAGACATGCTCACTTCAGAGAGATGCCATTGCAGACATGGACACAAATAATTTAAATATTTGGGGGGAGGTGTCAGGATCCATCATTAGGACACAGAGCTGTCAGTCAGGAGATCGCAGGCCGGATTCTCACCACAGTCACTGACTCACAGTGTGATGGGACCTTACACAAGTCATAAGACTTGTTACAGTGCTCACTCAACCTAGGCAGAAGCAGGACCCCACTGAAAACGAGATGCTGCATTTCAGTTGGCCAATCCTGGGTAAATAATTGCAAATATAATTAAAATTGTAGTACTGGCCACTCACTGTAAGCTGAACACACCCCAATCTTATTGAAACAGACTCCTCCCATCACAGAACATCAAAACAGCTGGAAACAGAGAACGTGCGTCATGGTGACTATTTGCATCATTCCTGTTTTTGGGAAACCATACAGTTTATCTTCATCTCTGCTGCCCATATGTTGGGGTGGAGCAGTCACACTTCCTGGAAGGATTTAGGGAACACCCCCTGCTCTCAAATGTTATGGAATCTTTGGTGTCTAACAGCATAACACACATTATATACACTGCCCATCACACAGCATGAGTAGCAGTAAATTGCTTTCTTTGTATATGGGATTAACTATTAGGACCAAAGGCCCTATTTACAAAGATGTCCTGTTGCCAAAACATCAGATACAGTACAAACAATTCATAATAAAATACACAAAGTAAAACAGAGTTAAATTTAACAAATAACAGTTAAACAAGCAAACAATAAGCAAATCAACTAATTACAGTAAATATTACATGACGGGATCTCATTTTGAAAGACAGTTCTTGTCCTAAAATCAGATTACCGAGACACGTGGCTGCCAGAGGATACCAAAGATCCAAAGAAATCACAAGTATAACAAACTGTCTCGGAAATTCAATCCCTGAAGAGCATTAGTTTGTCTGAAGATCAAATTGCCGGAGCCAACTGGTTCCATATTTTACAATCACAAGAGTGCGGTGTGCATATTTATGGAACTCACAAAAACAGAGGAAAGAAAGAAATAAGTTCCTTAGCTGGGACTTGAACCCAGGCCACCCAAAATACTGTTCCGGTTGCGCTATCAGCTGTGCCACCCAGCCAACTGGAAACTGGGATGTCCCAGGTTACCTTTCTCTAATGCACAACCTGGTGCTGCACAGATAATTATATTTACAATCACAAGAGTGCAGTGTGCATATTTATGGAACTCATACAATCAGAGGCGAGAAAGAAAGAAGTTCCAAGTTTTAGATGCCCAATAGTTAGCAGAGAATATACCAAATCTTGTACAAGTTTTTAGTACCAAATATCCCCTATTACCAATGAGTCTGAAAGCTAAGTACCACCTAATTCCAGTAAACAAAGTTTAGCTACGACTATCATAGTAAATGGGTGCAGAAAACTGGTGAGAGTTCATTAACTTCTGAACTGTTCCTGAGATGGACATATTTGGATGTGAGCAGAAAAAGCTTGAATTTGCTGTAACACAGACATACTGAAACCCATCTGTCTCATATTGTCCATGGGTGGGGGATCAGCTCTTGAAAATGGGCATTCAAAACCTGTCCCTACTGTTTCCTACAGAGCGTGCCTCAGTGCTGTTCAAACTCTGATATCACAAAACAACAGCGCACAGTGGGGTGGAGCGCTCATATCAGGAAAGATAAGGGATCGTGCAGCCGCTGCACCATGCAGAATTACAATCTCTTCCCCTATCAACAGGCTGCAACAGAAAAATAATCCTTTACAGAAGGCACTCCCACAGAGGTGAACTGGCAACAAAGGATTTTGGTTGGGGATATCAAATAGAGCACAACAGATGATCTTTAAAAACATTACAGTATTAAGCCGCCCAGTGGCACAGCTGCAGCGCTACTGCCCACCATGCCAGCAACCCGGGTTTGGGAGCGATCTCAGGTTGTTCAGGGCGGGTGGGGGGTAGAAAGAATCAGCATACGATGGACTTTTCTCCTCTCCCAGGACGGAAGGGTTGCCAGCTCTGCTGCTTGATGGCCACCAGGTGGAGGACTGGTGATAGGATTGTTAGGGAGCAACACAAAGGAAGTGAGCTGTGGGAATTCTGCTGCATGTGCGTTCCTCTACACGCACATGTCCACATGTGTGCCCCAGCAATGGGGAGGAAAAACATTGGGATGGGCTTTATGAAGCCTTGCCCATGCAATCACAGCCTGCTCTGCCATCCAGAAAAGGGCACTCTGGATGTGTGTGCTCTGGGTTGGGGGGGGAGGACAGCCCTCCTCTCCCTGGCCTTGTTGTAGGGTGGGGGGAATCCTTGGGGAACTAGCCCCTGGCTGGCAGAGGTTGGGGATAGCTGCGGCTCATGGAGACAGGGCTGATAGCAGCCCGTTCCTCATGGAAGGATAAAAATCTTTGTGCTTTGTGGGGAAAAAAAAATTACAGTATTTTTGTTATTCAGAATTCATTTCACCCCTGAGAAAGGGATAGTCCTGTCTCAGTGGGCCTACTCGGTCATCAACATTCAAATAAATAAATACTTCAGCCCATTCTCCAGCCCCACCCCAACCCGACTTCATAATTCTTTTTTTTTTTTTTTTTAATGGGGACATTTTCACCCTCCTTCCGATTGCCGGTGAGACTCGGTGGCAGTGTACCGACCATCGGCTCCATCCTCCTTGCGGGGATCACAAGGCATGGTAGGGGGTGTGGGTTTTTCATGGTTACAGAGGTAGATAAGAGAAGCCTTAACCCCCTCCCCCAGAGGGCGCCAGCACAAAGGACCAATGTCCAGGTAGGAAACCGTGCAGAGACATGGTTTCCACCAAGTGCCTAACAATGCCCTCCCCTCCCGACACAGTCCGCTGGTTGGATTGGTGCCCAATCCTCCCCTGGAGAGGAGAGCTGTCTAATGGCGGCTCAATACAGCTCCTCCCTCCCCCCTGCTGACCCCCAATGACCTGGGCTCATTCTCGAACCCAGGTCGCCGGTGCAGCACGAGGTGTGGTGTCCAGCACCTCAACCCTCAACGCCACTGGGCCTGACTTCATAATTCACAATTTGTGACATCATAATCTGTTGCTGAGGAAATGGCTGTAATCTCACAATGACTTTCACATGGTTCACCCATGCCGGTGCGCAAACAAAGAGTGCTCAGTAAATGAGAGTGCAAGCAAAAGGGCGACGTGACAGGAGAGTGGCATGGAATTGGTCACCCCCCAAGCCAGACTACACGGGCCTGCATGATTTTCTGAGTGCTATTATGGTTGCCACTCAGCTTAAAGAAACTCTCCTTATCAACCTTATTTATCCCTTTCAAGTACTTGAATGTCCCAATCATGTCTCCTCTCTATCTCCTGTCTTCCAGGGAGTACATGTTCAGTGCCCTCAACCTCTCCTCGTATGCCTTGCTTGTCCTGCTGACTGGCTATCATCTTTGTAGCCCTCCTCTGTACCTTCTCCAGCAGGTTAATGTCCTTTTTGAGGTGTGGGCGCCAGTACTGAACTCCATACTCTAGATGCGGCCTTACCAGTGACCTGTACAAGGGCAGTATAACCTCCTCTCTCCTACTACTGATCCATATATATATGTATATATAGTTTAATTACTTATGAAGAATGGTAGGACTCTCTGTACAGGACATGGTTGCCAGGGAGCTAAGTGCTCTAGGGCATTCTGGAAGAAATGCTGTCTTAGTTTCCTGGTACAATCTATAGATTCAAAACATGAATCAAAAGATGGCTAAAGTTTGTCAGAAATACAAAATGCTAAGGTTGAATTAGGGCAGGCTAAGACTTGCCAGATTTTGTTTCAGATACATGACTCAGTCTCTTACGTAGGCCAAGCAAGCATGGTTGTCACCCCCTCCCCCCATCAGATTAGGTACTGGAGGTTCTCTGTGAACCGTCTTTCACAATCATAATCCAAAAAATAAAATTATAATACAATACAACTTCCAGATCTGAGGAACAGGGATGCTTAGGGAGCAAATTCTAGACGTGAGAACAGGGAAGCTTAAGGAACAAATTCCAGACATGAGGAACAGGGATGCTTCAGGAACAAATTCCATATATGAGGAACAGGGATGCATCAGGAACAAATTCCAGACATGAGGAACAGGGATGCACCAAGTACAAATTCCAGACATGAGGAACAGGGATGTACCAAGTACAAATTCCAGACATGAGGGATGGGGATGCTTCAGGAACAAATTCCAAACATCAGGAACAGGAATGCTTAAGGAATACATTCCAGACATGAGGAAGTGGGATGCTTTAGGAACAACTTCCATATATGAGGAAGAGGGATGCATCAGGAACAAATTTCAGACATGAAGAACAGGGATGCACCAGGAACAAATTCCAGACATGAGGGACAGGGATACTTAAGAAACAGAAAATATTGGCAGGCAGGCCTGTCGGTGCTGCGGTAGTGCTAACACTCATGACACTGGTGACCGGGGTTTGGTAGCAAGCCCTGGGTCATTGGGGGCCAGCCGGGGGGAGGAGGATAGAGCAACCTGTGTTCTTGATTCACCATTCCTTCTGAATATTTCCACACAATTCTACACTGCTCATTTCTTTAGGAACTTGAAGGTCTCTATCATGTCACCCCTCTCCCTTCTGCTGTCCGGTGAGTATATGAAAAGAGCAGTAAGGGAAATGGGAAGCTGGGAGAGGAGGGGGTCAAAGTACACACTCATCAAACAAAGGTTTTGATGGGCAGGATGATACTGGGGGGAGAATATTGTTTTTGAGGAAAAGGAAATGACTGGGCTGAAAAAAGGAGGAAACTTCAGGAGGGAAGGATAAAGCAGGGAACAGCCCAAGCAGTATTCACAAAGGAAGAGGAGGGGGAGTTACCTAAACCAAACAAGAGAAACACTCTGAAGACAGGGGTCGATACCAGTCTATTTACAGAAGAAAGGGTTCTGAAAGAACTAATAAAATTGAAGGTGGACAAAGCAATGGGGCCTGATGGGATTCACCCAAGAATTCTAAAAGAACTAAGGGTAGAACTAGTGACACCGCCGACTACTCTCTTTAACAAATCATGGGAGGATGGGGTGGTACCCGAGGACTGGAGGAGGCAGATGTGATTCCTCTTCACAAAAGTGGGAGCAGGACAGAGGCAGGAAACTACAGACCAGTTAGTTTGACCTCAGTAGTAGGAAAATGATGGAATCACTTCTGAAGGAAAGAATTGTTGAGTACCTAGAGGCCAGTGGGGCGCTGGGACCCAGGCAGCATGGATTCAGGTGGGAAGGTCGTGTCAGCAGATCTAATAGATTTCTTGACTGGGTGACAAAGTAGTAGACCAGGAGGGCTGTAGACATGGCCTACCTAGATTTTAGCAAGGCATTTGATACAGTCCCACAAAAGATTAATTCACAAGATAGCCAGCCTTGGGTGGGTCCCCAGGTGGTAGCCTGGATAAAAATTAGCTAGACAACAGGACATGAGGGTAGTAGTAAATGGGTACATAGTGAAGAAACGAGGGTTACTAGTGGGGTACATGAGGTTCAGTACTAGGACCGGTCCTTTTTAATGTCTTTATAAGTGACATTGCAGAGGAACTGGAAGGAAAAGTATGTCTCTTTGCAGATGACACAAAGATCTGCAACAGGGTTGATACACAAGATGGAGTGGAAAGGATGAGAAGGGACTTGGCAAGGTTGGAGGAATGGTCAAATGTATGGAGCTCAGATTCAATGCAAAGAAGTGCAGGTAATGCACATGGGAAACAAAAACCAGGAAGCATACACAATGGGGGTGAGATACTGACAACAGTAAAATGGAAAGGGACCTGGAGGTAATTATATCAGATGACCTAAAGGTGGGCAAGCAATGTGAGAAGGCAGTAAGGAAGGCTGGGGATACTGGGATGCATAGGAAGAGGCATCAATAGTAGAAAACAGGAAGTTGTTATCCCTCTGTACAGACAGTTGGTGAGACCCCATCTGGAGTACTGTGTGCAGTTCTGGAGACCCCATCTCCGCAAAGACATAGACGAGTGGAGGCTGTCCAGAGGAGGGCAACCAAAATGGTGCAGGGTCTGCACCAGAAGACATAGGAAGAAAGACTAAAGGAGCTTAATATGTATACCCTTGAGGAAAGAAGGGCGAGAGGGGACATAGTGAGGAAACTTTCAAGTGACCTCAAGGAATTAACAAAGTCCAAGAGGGTAGCATCTTCTAGAAAAGAGATGTGCAAGAACAAGGGGGCACAATTTGAAGATAGAAGGGGACAGATCAGAGGTAATGTGAGGAAGTATTTTTTCACTGAGAGGGTTGTGGATGCATGGAACAGCCTCCCTGAGAAGGTCGTGGAGTCAAGAACAGTGGGGGACTTCAAGAATGCATGGGACAGGCATAAGGCAGTCCTAGTGGGGGGTAGGAGGAAGTAAGCTGTTGGTTAACTAAGATCTGCAGCTTATCTGTTAGGTAGGAAAATGGGCAGACTAGGTGGGCCAAGCGGTCCTTATCTGCCATCAAATTCTATGTTTTTCTATGTTTCTAAGCAACAGCACAGCATGTGATGGACAGAGGGAAGCTGAGGAAAAAGACAAGGTAAGCAGAGACAGGAGACGAGGACAGGCAGGGTACAGGGCAGGGGACAAAAGGGTTCTAGTAGTAGGGGATTCAATCATAAGAGGAATCAAATGAGAAGGCAATGGTAATAAGAATACTGAAATTTGGCTGGACTGCTTGCAAGGTATGACGGCGCATGAGGCTAAGCACATTATACCAGCATACATGAGGCAGCAGGGGGAAAAGCTCACTTGGTTCTACACCTTGGCAGAAATGACCTTGATGGAAATAGCCTGGAGGAAGTGCAGGCTAGATTTAAAGAACTAGCTAGGGTCTGTGTGAATAATTTTCAAAACATTGCCTTCTCAGAGGTGCTCCCAGTTCCGAAGGTAAGCACCATTAGGAAGCAGACAATTAAGGTCAATGAATGGCTGGCTCTTTGGTGCAGGCAGATGGGGTTTGGACTGGTGGGAAACTGGGGTGAGATATGGGAGGACAAGGGATTGTACACCCTTAATGGGCATCACCTGAGTAAAGAGGGTACATTGATTCTCAAACACAGACAGGAGAATTTTTCATAAAATCATATAATTTAAACTAAAAGGGGGGCTAAAACTAATTAGTCAGACCAAGAAACAAGACACAGGAGGCTTACAGCCTCCCCTCCAAATGGTGACAGGAACAGCAAGCAGAATTCAAGGGCAGGTGAGACTAGAAGACTAATAGAGGTAGGGAACGGCAGAGGGATTGCCTGGAGAGTGGTATCCCTAAATGCTACGAGCTTAGGAAATAAGATACCTGAACTCCAAGCAATGATGGTTGAAGAGAGAGTAGACATAGCAGCCATAACGAAAACTTGGGCTAACCAGTACCAGGATTGGGAACTTACAATTCCTGGGTACAAATTGTATAGAAGAGATAGGGAAGAAGGCAGTGGGGGGGGGTGGAGGTGGGGGCTTTCTACATTAGGGAAGAAATAGTGTGTAACCGGGAAGAAAATGGGGTAGAATGAGCAGAAACCTTATGGGTCAGCATCCAGAATGAGAAGGGGAGGAAGACGAGATTGGGAGTGGTATACCGGCCTCCATCTCGGTCGGAGGAAGTTGATAGAGAACTAGTGACAAACGTCACTGAGCACTGCCTAAGGGAAATACGGTGGTGGAAAGAGACTTCAACCTACCAGAGGTAGATTGGAGCACAATAACCTCCACTAGTTCTACGGAGCAGGCCATTCTGGATGGGTTCCAGGATGCATTCCTCATGCAGAAAGTACATGAACCAACCAGGGAAGGGAACATCCTGGACTTGATATTATCTGATGAACAGCAGGTGCAGGATGTTAGAGTTGAGGACCCCTTGGCAGGGAGTGACCACAGCACAGGATGGTTCTCCCTAAAGATGGGTAGGGTAGGCCCACATAATAAAACTAGGGTGGCAGATTTCAGGAGGGATGACTTTGGAAAGATGGCAATCATAGTGAGAAAGCATGCAACAACCATAAGGCCGGAGATGGATACTAATCAAAAGTGGGACATTGTGAAGAAGGGTCTGATTGAGTCAATGAACCTGTGCACAAGGAGTACTAGGAAGAATAAGAGGACCAGGAAGCCTAGTTGGTGGACAAGGGGGGTCCAGGAGAGTGTGAGGGAGAAAAGGGCAGCCTTCAGGAAATTTAAGAGAACAGGAAAGGAGGAGGATAGGGAGGAACACACAAAGAGATCAAGGGAGGTGACCAGAGTTGTGCGGGGAGCCAAGGCCTCAAAAGAGAGAAAACTAGCACAGAGGATTAAGAAAGGAGAGAAAGATTTCTTTAGATATAGCAGGGAAAAAGGAATACCACTGAACAGATAGCCAAAATTAAAAAGGAGGATGGATGGGCTGAACAGGGGGCAGAACAAGCAGATGTACTTAATGAGTACTTCTGCTCAGTCTTCATGAGAGAAGGGGATGGACCCATCCCAACCAGGAAGAGAGAGGGGGGGGGAAGAGGGTGAGAGGGGAAATGTTAACAGACTGTGATATCCCAGTGGAAAGGGTACTGGCTAGCCTTAACTCCTTACGGACAGATAAAGCACCTGGGCTGGACGGGATACATCCGCGCGTGCTTAAAGAGTTGGCAGATGTGCTGGCGGCACCCCTGCAGGTGTGTTTAATACCTCCCTGCACACGAGTTGTGTGCTGTTGGACTGAAGGACAGCACATGTGGTGCCCATCCATAAGAGTGGTCCAAGGGACAACTCAGGGAACTATAGGCCAGTCAGCCTCATATCCTTAATGTCTAAACTAATGGAGTCTATCATGAAGGAAAGACTGGTGACATTCATGCAGCAGAATGGTCTGCAAGATGAACATCAGCATGGGTTCATCAAAGGGAGGTCATGCCAGACAAATCTGGTGGACTTCTTCGATTGGGTCACTAGGGCATTGGATAAGGGGAAAGCAGTTGACGTCTTATACTTGGACTTCAGCAAAGCTTTTAATTTGGTGCTGCATGGCAGGCTAGGGGGTAAACTGAGGACCCTGGGTGCAGGAGAAAAATTGGGTAGATGGGTAGAAATCTGGCCGAGTAACAGGCAGCAGAGGGTGGGGAGAGGGGCTCTCAAAGCCCTGAGCAGTCATCATTGGGGTCCCACAAGGATCTATTCTGGGGCCTGTGCTCTTTAACTTTTTTAATTTATTTATTGAACTGTTTCACCAGGAAGGCACACTGAGCAACAGGTTGAAAGTCTCCCAGTGCGACCTGAGGGGAAGGGGTACAATAGGGATGAGACATTTTACATTCAAGTTACAAAGATCAACATTGCATACAATTAATTAAGGCAGTTGTTATAAACAGCATTGTGTACATATTTAATTTGTAAGAACAATTAATAAGTGAAATGGTAATAAGTGAACAAGTGCTATCGTGAAATAAAGGATGAAGGAGAGAGAGGATGAGATGACAGATAGTGCAGAGTCATGTCCCAGACAGACCCCTTAAGGAATGCGTGGAACTCTGCAAGGGGACAGGGGACTGGAGTAGGGATTAGAGAGGAGAGAGAGAGGGAGTAAGTGCGATTAACACCTAGGAGGGGAAATAAGGCCTGACCCAAAAAGAGAACCCTTCAGGATGCGATGAACCCTGCAAGGGGGCAGGGAAGTTCAGGCAATTGTAAACCCTCCTGCGGTTAGGCATTGTAGTTATAGAGGGATAGTGAGAGGGAGCAAATGAGAAATAACACCTGGGAGGGGATGAGGCCTGATCCAAGGAACCCTCCAGGATGCTGGGGACCCTGCAAGGGGACCTGGAAGGCCAAGGTTAGGTAGATGAGGGAAGAAAAGGTGGCAAGCCTAGGCACTATAGGACCCCTTCAGGATGCTGAGAACCCTGCAAGGGGAGTGTGAAGACTAGGGAAAAGGGGAGAGAGAGTAGGGGAAGGGAGAAAAGTATGAGAACTAGCACCTAGGAGGGGCTAGGGTCAGTAGCAGCAGTAGAGACGATAGAGGCACTGGGTAAAATTCAGAGAGGGACAAACTGTGAGGCAAGGCGAGAGGTTAAGGCGGGTCATAACAGGAACAGTTAAGTGCAAGATAGTTGGACAGGGCAGTGTTGATGGAATAGAGGGAGGAGGGTGTTGGATTTGGGGAGGTAGAGAGTTCCATATTTTAGGGAAACAGTGAGTACCCAGACTGGCCGGAGAGGGTGGAGCGGCAGGGGACAGTTAGTGTGTGAGTGTCAGTAGATCTGAGGGAGTGGGAAGGAGGAGGGGGTGTTATAAATGAGGGGGAAGAGGTAGGAAGGGAGTTCACCCAGCCAGTGTTTAGTGGTGAATTTAGCGCAGTGTGAGAGGCGTCTATTTGTAAGGGAGGAGAAGGAAAGGGCTCGATAGAGGTCACAGTGGTGGGTGTGAGAGGGAGCATCAATGGCAAAGTGGCAAAAGGAGTTGAAGAGAGTGTCTAATCTGGTCAGGAAGGACTTAGGAGCAGCACCATAGACTATGTCGCAGTAGTCAAAAATTGGGAGGATCATCTTCTGGACAAGCTTACGACTAGCTGCAGGAGGGATGCAACTGCAATTCTTGAACAAGGCACCAAGATTGGGGTGCAATTTTTTCTGGATGGCGTCAATGTATCCTGAGAAGCTGAAGTGCTGGTCTAACCAAACCCCAAGGTATCTGAAGGACCAGGTGTCCTCAAGTAAAGTCCCGTCAAAAGTGCGGAAAGTGGGCAGGGAGGGAAGCACAGAGAGTCTGCCTTGTGCCAAAGGTCATGGAGACTGCCTTCTCGGTGTTGAGGAATAATTGATGGTTTACAAACCAGAGCTAGACCTTGTTGAAGTCATGCTGCAAGCTGGATGTAACCTCAGCTGGGCATGAGCCAGATGCATACAGGACAGTATCATCAGCGTACATGTGTATGGCGGAGGAGGGGGAGCAGACAGATGGCAGGTCATTAAGGAAGATGGGGAATAGAAGGGGACCAAGCATGGAGCCCTGAGGGATGCCAGTGCAGATCGGGAGGGGTAGCGAGATGGCATCTATGATCTTAAATGATTGGGTTTTACCAGTAAGATAGGCCTTAAACCAATTAGTGCCAGAAAGGGTTAGACCAGCAGATGAGAGGGAACCAAGGAGAAGGGAGTGGGAAACGGTGTCAAAAGCCCTGGCAAGGTCGACAAATATGGCTGAGGTGATTTGGCCATTGTCCATCCCAGAGAGGATGGAGTCAGTGAGCTGAAATAGGGAGGTGGTGGAGAGTGTTTTTTTTTTCCTGAAACCAGACTGGAATGGGGTAAAGAAGGAGGTATCAGATAGAAAGGAGGTGAGTTGAGAGAGGACTAGATGTTCTTGTAGTTTGGTTAGGGTAGGGAGTACCGAGATGGGGCGATAGTTGCCAGGGGATGAGGGGTCTCTACCTTTAGGTAGGGTGAGGACAATTGCGTGCTTCCATGTGATAGGGACATCGGAGGTTGAGGAGGAGAGATTTAAGATTAAGGAGAGGGGGTAGGCAGTGGCCAGGGCTGAGAGAGAGAGAGAGAGAGAGGAGATTAGGGTCAAGGTTATCTGGGGTAGATCCTTTTGAGGGGTTGATGGCGAGGAGGGCATTTACAGTATCGGTGGGGGAAACTGAAGAGAATGCGAAGGAGGAGTGTGGGGAAATAGGAAGTGGAGCATTTTTGGGGGGAGGAGGATAGAGGGGAAGCTGTGACATTTGAGGGAGGAGGCGTAATTAGGGAGGGACTTCAGCAGTTCGGTTACACAGGAGGTATAACAGGAGTTAAATTCTGCAGCTACGGCATGGGAGTCAGCTACAAGATTGCCATTTACCTTTAGCACTGGGGAAGGAGGGCAGGACTGAGGGGTAAAAACAGCATGAACCACCTTCCAAAGCTTGGAAGGGGAATTTATGTTAGAGAGGAAAGCATTTTTTAAGTAATCTGACTTGGTTAGCCTTGTTGCCCTGGTACAGGCGTTTCGGAGTTTACAGTAGTCTGTGAGGTCGCTAGGAAGTTGGGTGGATTTGTGTCACTTCCAGGCACGATCTCTGGCCCTAAGACAGGCTAAAAGTTCTGAAGTAATCTACGGTAGGTGGTTACCCCTAACCCTGGTTTGTTTGAGAGGGGCGAAGGCATTCCAATTTGCAAGGAATATGTCTTTGAAGTAGGCTAGAGCCTTATCAACTGAGAGTGAGGAGACTAAGGGAGGCCAGTCAGAGAGATAGGTTGTGCAGGAGAGGCTCAAGGTCTAGGGATTTGAAGGAGCGAAGTTGCAAGGTTTTATGCGAAGATTTTGGTCTGTGGATTTTCCTGACAACGAATATTGAGTTGTGGTCACTGAGAGCATCTCGGAGGATGCCAAAGCTAATTACTCTGTGGGGGTAAGTGATAAGAGCCCAATCGATCAGGAAGTGATTTTGTGTCTTATGATTAGGGTGGGTGGGTTTCGAGATCAATTGAGAGAGGTTCAGGGCTCCAAGATCATTATATATTCTGGGTGTCTTGGGAGACAGCCAGTTTAAGTTAAGGCTGCCTAAGATGTATAGTTCACCAGAGCGAGAAAGGGCTGCGATGGAGGTTATGAGGTCATGAGCAATAGAGGCCTGGACATTTGATTGGCAGTAAATGCCAGCTATAATGATGGGGTTGGTGAAGGACAGAGTTAAATGAATAGCCCATGCATTGTGGGATGCTGGGTTAGTGGATGAATAAATAATTAAATATTGGAGGGAGACAAGAATGTACATGGCGATGCCACCACCTCTATTTGCTCGGTCTTTCCTTAGGAGTGAGCAACCAAGAATGGACACCGAGAGATCTGGGATAGTGTTCTTTAGCCAAGTTTCCATGATGATTAGTACGTCAGGTTTTACAGTGGCCACCATGGGTTGTAGAAGGTGGATTTTTGCAACAAACTACATATATTTAGATGAAGGGTCTTGAAACCCTTCGGGAGGACAGTGGGAGCAATAGAAGAGGCAGTGGTACATAATGGAACATTCAGGGCATGAGATGCAGACAGACCAGGGTTGGGGTGGATATCTCCGCAGAAGAGCAAGAGTAGAGCTAAGATAAGGAAGTGAAGCTTGGGGCATTTAGAGTTAGATGTCAAGGAACCAGTGAAACTGGTAGGGTAGTGTGCATGAGAGTAGGGGAGCAGGAGATGAAAAGCAGCAAAGAAGGGTGAGACAGTTAGTAATGAAGAATGAGGGATAGAGGGAGAATATGACCATAGTTCAAAGGGTGGGGAGGGAGTGATAGCGAGGATGTAAGTAGGGGATTGGAGATAGGAGGGTGTAGAAGGCGAGTTATTCTGCATTTGCGAGTAGAGACCAATTAGAAGGGTTAGGGAAAGTACTAGGAGTAGAGAAGGGGGGAGAGGGGAGAGAAGAAGTTTCGTGCTGCAGGGCATGATATGTGTAACAACAGGCTTTCTATATAAAAGCAGCAATTCTGCAAGTAGGGGTATGAAAAAAAAAAAGATGGGAGGAGCAAGACGAGGGGTTCTAGGCCTAATTGTCTTTAATTAACAAATGCTTAAAGAGAGCAAAGGAGAGATATTTATATTAACAACAAGCAGGGGTCGCTTTAGATAAAGATTGTGTCCCTTTAGTGGCAGTACAGTATAACCTGTTAATGGGGGGAATGTTACAGCTGAAAGCAGAGCTACATAGAAGGAGAGAAGTCAGTCCAATCAGTCAGCAGAGACAAGGTTTTACTGTCTAATTACGGGACGTCTTCTGCCAGAGCGCACCAATCAATTGTGTAGCTTAGGATCCGAGCACCCAGCTAAAGCAGTTACTTGGACAGAGTTCGAGGCAGGTGGACAGAGATGGTGACTGTGGCCAGCCGGTAGGAACACCAGAGCCAGAGCCATAGCAGCGATGCCCGCTCAGGGCAGTCCTGGACAGAGTTCGGGGCAGGCAGGCAGAGATGGTGACAGTGGCCGACTGGTAGGAACACCAGAGCCACAGCTGTAGCAGCAATGCCTGCTCAGGGCAGTCCTGGACAGAATTTGGAGTAAGTGGGCAAAGATTGTGATTGTGGCTGGCCAGTAGGAATGCCAGAGCCACAGCCGTAGCACCGATGCCCGCTCAGGGCAATCCTGGACAGAGTTCGGGGCAGGTGGGCAGAGATGGTGACTGTGGCTGGCTGGTAGGAACTCCAGAGCCATAGCCGTAGCAGCAATGCCCACTCAGGGCAGTCCTGGACAGAGTTTGGGGCAGGCGGGCAGAGATGGTGACTGTGGCCAGCCAGTAGGAACACCAGAGCCATAGCCGTAGCAGCGATGCCCACTCAGGGTAGTCCTGGACAGAGTACGGGGCAGGCGGGTAGAGATGGTGACTGTGGCTGGCTGGTAGGAATGCCAGAGCCACAGCCGTAGCAGTGATGCCTGCTCAGGGCAGTCCTGGAACTTCTACACTGTGGACATAACAGAAGGTGTTGAGAGTAAAACGAGCCTGTTCGCAGATGACACCAAAATTAGTGCAACAGTAGATGAAGGGGAGGGTTCTCCAAAGGGAATTGGATACACTGAGAGAGTGGTCAAGGACTTGGCAATTGAGATTCAATGTCAAGAAGTGCAAGGTCGAACCCTAGGTACAGCTACCATATGGGTGGGAAAAGGCTGAAGGTCTCTGAAGAAGAAAAGAATCTGGGGGTGATAGTAACAGGGAGGTTGAACCACTCAGAGCAGTGCAGAAGGGTGGCAGCCAAGGCCAACAAGATGTTGGGGTGTATAGCCAGAGGGATCACCTCCAGAGGCGAGGAAGTTATCCTACCATTGTACAGATCACTGGTTAGGCCACACTTGGGAGTACTGCATGCAGTTCTGGCACCCCTACTTAAGGAAAGACATCAAACTCCTGGAGAGGGCCCAGAGAAGGGTGACAAAAATGATAAAAGGGTTGGGAGGGATGCCCTATGAGGAAAGGCTGGGGGAGCTCAACATGTACTTCCTGGAGGACAGAAGGGACAGGGAAGACATGATAGAGACCTTTAAATACTTAGTAGATTATATCAGAGTAATTTTGCTTAGGTGTAGGCTGATATCCTCTGTTACTACAAATCCCAGAATCCCCTGTGGCTGACATCAGAGTATTAGGCAGCAGTGGGAGACTCAATAGACTGCAGTGCGTGTTAAGGAGTTTATATTAGCTCTGATCTTTTGTTTGCTGGTCCCACTGTTCTCCCTGTGCTACATACAGTCACAGAGGACTATACTTAGCCCCTGGAGTAAAGCAGGCCTGGAAAACATCTAAGTAGAGATTATAAAAGCTCTAACATGCTCTGCAAGCTGTTAAATCTCCCATGGCTGCCTACTGCGCTGATGTCAGCTGCAGGGCAGTCTGGGATTTGTAGTAACTGAAGACGTCTGCCTAGATGTAAACAAAATTAGTCTGCTATACTACAGTAAACAGTAAGTAAACCAAAATGTTTTTGCACACAACATGCACATTGGGACCAGCCCCACACTTGAGTGTGGGTCTTCTTTGTGCTGACTGTTCCCCTTTAAGACAGCTGGCCTTGTAGGTGCACCTGGTCTCCACATCGAAGTACATACTTTCATGGTTTGGTCTAACCCCCTTACAGCATGGCTTTATGAAAGACAGATCATGCCAAATTAACCTTATTACATTTTTCAAGGAGGGTGACCAGGGAGGTGGGCAAGGAAAGGGCTGTAGATGTCTCCCTACTTCATAAACAGGGACCACCAGGTACGTTGTACAAACATGTACTAATTTATAGGGCTTTCCCACCCCACTACTAACCAGGGTATTCTGTGATTCTCTTGAAGAGCAAAATTTTGTCCAGAAAGGTTTTTAGTGTCTTTTTACCACTGACTCCACTGGTAGGTCATTCCATATGTTCACCACCCTCTGGGAAAGAACATCATTCTAATCTTACCCTTGAATTTACCACCGGAGAGCTTCAGGCGTACCTTTGAATTGTGAACTTTGAATAACATTTTGAAATGTGGAATTTCAGATGGATGTGCAGCTTCTGAATGAGTCAAGGATGTGCAGCTGGAGAATATGGCAGGAAATTGCAATTTTGGAATAAATGAAATTTTGGAATGTGGCAGAATTGTGCAGCTTCAAAATTTTGCTGGGATGCATAATCTCAGAAAGTGGTGGTGTGTACGGTTTTGGAATGTGACATGGATGCACAATTTGTGAATGTGGCATGGATGCCCAGTTTTAGAAACATAGAATTTGATGGCAGATAAGGACCGCTTGGCCCACCTAGTCTGCCCATTTCCCTACCTAACGGATAAGCTGCAGGTCCTAGTTAACCAGCAGCCTACTTCCTACTACCCCCCACTAGAATTGCCTTATGTCTGTCCCATGCATTCTTGAATTCCCCCACTGTTTTTGACTCCACGACCTCCTCAGGAAGGCTGTTCCATGCATCTACAACCCTCTCTGTGAAGAAATACTTCCTCACATTACCTCTGAGCCATCCCCCCTCTATCTTCAAATTATGCCCCTTGTTCTGCACATCTCTTTTTGAAAGATGCTACCCTCTTGGACTTTGTTGATTCCCTTGAGGTATTTGAAAGTTTCTATCATGTGCCCCTCTCCCTCCTTTCCTCGAGGCTATACATCTTAAGCTCCTTTAGTCTTTCTTCATATGTCTTCTGGTGTAGACCCTGCACTATTTTAGTTGCCCTCCTCTGGACAGCCTCCACCCTGTCTATGTCTTTGCGAAGATGGGGTCTCCAGAACTGTACACAGTACTCCAGATGTGGTCTTACCATCTGTCTGTACAGAGGGACAACAACTTCCTGTTTTCTACTGGTGATGCCTCTCCCTATGCATCCCAGTATCCCCCCAGCCCTCCTTACTGCCTTCTCACATTGCTGGCCCACCTTTAGGTCGTCTGATATGATTACCCCCAGGTCCCTTTCCATTTTTGTTGTTGTCAGTATTGCACCCTCCATCGTGTACTCTTGCCCTGGGTTTTTGTTTCCCAGGTGCATTACTTTGCACTTCTTTGCATTGAATCTAAGCTGCCATACATTTGACCATTCCTCCAACCTTGACCAGTCCCTTTTCATCCTTTCCACCCCACCTTGCGTATCAACCCTGTTGCAGATCTTCATCTGCAAAGAGACATACCTTTCCCTCCAGTCCCTCCGCAATGTCACTTATAAAGACATTAAAAAGGACCAGCCCCAGTATTGAACCCTGCGGTACTCCACTAGTAACCCTCCTTTCTTCACTGTGGACTCCATTTACTATTACCCACTGTGTCCTGTTGTCCAGCCAGTGTTTTACACAGGCTACCACCCTGGGACCCACTCCCTGGCTAATTTGTTTATTAATCTTTTGTGTGGGACTGTGTCAAATGTCTTGCTAAACTCTAGGTAGGCCATGTCCACAGCCCCTCCCTGGTCTACTACTTTGGTCACCCAGTCAAAGAAATCAATTAGATTTGTTTGACATGATCTTCCTGCTGTGAATCCATGCTGCCTTGAGTCCTGTGCTCCACTGGCCTCTAGGTACTCAACAATTCTTTCCTTCAGAAGTGATTCCATCATTTTCCCTACCACTGAGGTCAAACTGACAGGTCTGTAGTTTCCTGCCTCTGCCCTGCTCCCACTTGTGTGAAGGGGAATCACATCTGTGCTGCTCCAGTCCTCAGGTACCACCCCATACTCCCACAGAAACACAGAAAGTGACGGCAGAAGGGGACCGCAGGATCCATCTAGTCTGCCCATGACCCTACCTGGTGCAATTCCCCCTCCCCATCTTTGTCTTTCTGTATGCTACCTTTATGTCTATTCCATGCATTCCTGAATGCACTTACCGTTTTGGCCCCCACTACTTCCTTGTGTAGGCTATTCCATGGGTCCACCACCCTCTCTGTAAAGAAGAACTTCCTTGTATTACCCCAGGGCTCCAGGTAAGGTGAGTAGACCTATTTTAATCACCTCATTTTAGGAAATACTCTTTTTTTTTTTTAATGAGTATCAGTACTCACCCAGCATTTGTAAATGCTGCACACTACATGGAATAGTGCTTCATAACATAACTGGTTATTCAAAAGGAACAGTTCCCCCCCCCCCGATATACAGCACCTGTACGCATCCCAATTTTGTTTTACTCACTGTATTTTAACACTGGTGAGTAAACTACTCCCATTTGCCAACATTATCTGGAGCTTTGATTACTCCTGAACCCCCTCTCCCTTCAGCCTCATGTCATGCCCTCGTTCTCCCGCTCTTTCAACTAGAAAAGCTCCTGAATGCTAACCTCATTTATACCCCTTATATATTTAAAAGTCTCAATCACGTCACCCTTCTCCCTCCTCTGTTCCAGGGAGTACATGTTGAGTTTCCCCCAGCCTGTCCTGGTATGCCATATGGTGCAATCCCTGAATCATTTTCATGGCCCTCCTATGCACTGTCTCAATTCTATGTCCCTTTTGAGGTGTGGTCTCCAGTGCTGTACGCAGTACTCCAAGCGGGAGGACACCAGCACCCTGTAGAGTGGTAACACCACCTCCCTCCTGAGACTCGTGATTCCCCTCCTGATGCAGCCCTGCATGCCACTTGCATTTAGTGCCACCTTTTCACACTGTTTACCCACATTCAAGTCTTCTGATATAATGACCCCCAGGTCCCTCTCCTGGCTGGTGGAGACTAGCTTCTCTCCTCCCAGGTAGTAATCCCTCTTTGGGATTGTTTCTGCCTAAGTGTATCACTTAGCACTTTCTGGCATTGAATTTCAGCTGCCATGTTTCCGTCCACTCCTCCAGTTTCTTCAAGTCTGAAGTCATACTCCTCACACCCTCGGGGGAGTCCACTCTTTTGCAAATCTTGGTGTTGTCAGAAAATATACACCTTACCTTCCAGACCATCTGCAATGTCTGCTATGAACACACTGAGGAATAGGGGAGCCAGTACCGAACCCTGTAGTACCCCACTGGTCACCTCCCTCTCAGTTGAAATTGTCCCATTTACCTGAACCCTCTGTGTTCTTCCTCTCAGCCAGCTACTCACCCACTCAACCACCTCCCTGCCCACCCCCATGTGGTCCAGTTTTCTTTCCAGTCTTCGACTCTTCCACACAGAAGGATTTGCTAAAGTCCAGATAGACTACAACTGTCACTCCCTGATCTACTATCCTTGCAACCCAGTCGAAGAAGTTGACCAGGTTAGTTTGGCAAGACCTACCTGCCGTGAACACATGCTGTTTTGGATCTTGCTGCCCACTGAATTCCAGATATGTTATGATTCTCTGAGCAGTGTCTCCATCAACTTCCCTACCACTGATATGAGACTTACTGGACAGTAACTGCCAGTCTCCTTCCTGCTTTGTGGAGCGGGACCACTGTTGCCTTTTTCAAGTCCTCTGGTATGGTCCCATTCTCTAGTGATTTGGTGAATAGTTCTGCTAGGGGTGCTGCTAGTACACTCCTCAGCTCCCTGAGAACTCTAGGATGAATCCCATCTGGTCCCATGGCCTTGTCCACCTTTAGTTTATTTAAAACTTCCAAAACTTGAGCCTCTGTGAAGAGACTTGTGTCAACACCCGGTCTCTGGGGGTTGCTGCTATGCAGGCTTGGCCCATCCCCCGTGTTCTCTTTGGTGAACACAGAACAGAAGTACTGGTTTAAGACTTCTGCTTTCTCGCAATCATTTTCTACCAGTTTCCCTCCAGTATCTGCTAGTCTAACTATCCCTCTCTCCCTTAGTTTTCCTCTTTTCCTTTATGTACCTAAAGAAGGCTTTATCTCTGTCCTTTAACCCCTGCACAATCCTCAGTTCAGTCAGGGGTTTAGCCTTCCTTATTACCTTAATAGCTTCCCTCTGTGCTACCTTATAGGTTTCCATATCCTCATCTTTCACTGGCACCCTAAACTTTGTGTACACCTTTTGCTCTCTTACTATTGCAGCCACCTCCCTGGAGAACCAGAAGGGTTTCCTTTTCTTATTTGCCTTGCTCACCCTTCTGACGTACTGTTCAGTTACCTCTGTGATAGTTCCTTTGAGATACTCCCACCTTTCGTCTACTCTTTTCTCTTCCCTGTATCCAAGACTCTCTGCCAGGCTATCTCTCATCTTCCGAAAGTCTGCTTTTCTGAAATCTAAAACCCTGATCTTGGAATGAGTAATGTCTTCACTAGTGTTTACTTTAAATCCCACCAGGCGGTGGTCGTTATTTCCTAAGTGGCACCCCGCCTCTACCTCCTTTATCCTGTCGCTGTTAGTTAAAGGCAAGTCCAGGACAGCTTCACCTCTGGTAGGAGTTTCCACAAGCTGCCTCAGCCCTGCACCTTGCAGGGCCATTACAAAGTCCCTTCCTCTTGATGAAGATGCTGTACAAGATTTCCAGTTTATGGCTGGCAAGTTAAAATCCCCTACTATCGTCTCGCCAGGTCTGTCATTGTGTGGAATGTCTCCATTTCCTTGTCCCCAATATTCCCTTGTGACAGGGGCCTGTAGAGGACTCCTATCCTAATAGCTGCCCCCTGATCTCGTCTTGGCTGATACCCATGATGCTTCTGACTCATCCGGGATCCCCTGAATCTCTGTAGCCTTGATTTCCTACCCATCCTGTCCCTTCTGTACAGGTGGTAGACCACGACAGCTAGATCCTAACCATGGTTCTCTGTGAACTAGGTTTCAGTCACGGCCACTAAATAGAGTTCAGCTTCTGCCATGAGGTCAGGGATTTTGTTTGCCAGGCTTCTGGCATTTATTGCCATTGCCCTCCATGTTCTACCCCCACTCTTAGCACAGGTGGATTTCCTTTCGTTTTGCCACGCCTCTTTAGTACCCTTAATGGATCTCCTTTGGTCTGCACCTGTGGTTTCGGACAAAAGATTTATGGGGCTCTTTCGGTCTGCACCTGTGGTTTTGGACAAAACATTTTGTTGAAGAGCTTTGCCGCAGGTATTGACAAGAGTTGTCCCTAATCTGTATGGTATTATCGTGCTATGGAGTAGTTACGTTATAATTTGATAGCTTGCATGTCACTTCTGCTACTGAACATATGGACCAAATGTGATATCTTACCAACTGAGCATTGCTTCCAAAAGGAGAGAGGTCCAAAAAGATCCATATATGTGTAACCCCCCTGCAAATGGGGGTTCCCAAAAGACTTCCAGGAGCTTGCTTGAATGCTCCAAGCCTGAATGGTGTTTGGCATTTAAGCCATTTATCAGTGAGTGTTTTTAGAGCCTCTGGTACTGTCTCTTTAAGAGCTGTCTGCTTGCAGACATAATTAGTTTGTATGGGGGACTGTGTGTTTCTTTGATTGAGTACCACTCAAGCTGCTGCCAATTCACTTCATTTTGCAGTCACTAGGAGTGCAAAGGAACCTATCTGAAAGATGTAACTGTTTGCCAGAAATTATTTAGAGTAATAATGAAATTACAGTTTGTCTAACCTGCTTTTGCAGTCAGAACTGTGTCTGCTAGTTCCCATTCTAGTTTTGAACTGCTGAACTGGACCAATCAGTGTGGGGTAAGCTAGCTCTAAAATGGTGCCTTGACGAATCAGAACTTGGACTCATAATCTGAGCCAGCCACAAGAGGATTGTATGGGCAGTGACTCTGGGAGATGTAGTTTAGACTTCAGTGCCTTTTGGACCAACAGCAGCAGTCTATTGTGAGTGACAGCCAATCCAGTCAAGAACTGGGAGGAACTCAAAGGAAGTGCCGGTTTTGTCGGTTGGAGTTTCAGTTGAGCTTTGGCAGTGAAGAAGGAAGGAGCCCTGTGCTTTTCAGTGTGCAGTTTAGTCAAAAACGTGTGTAAGGCCCAGAGTTCTGGTCTGCAGCTTGTTAGGACTGAATCCGTCCTGTGAAAAGAATCAAAGGATCTCTGAAGAGTAGAAACCAGGCTCACCCTGAGAAGACTGGAAGAATTGCTGAAAATTGCACTCGGTCTGTCAGGAACTGAATCTGCTGTGTGTCTCCCGGGTATTGTGCAGTAATTGCGATCGGGATACAGATGCAGCCTGCCTGGTATAGTGCTTTCTTTTATATGGATGTGTGAAGAGGTTTGTGTACCTCAAGTGAGCCCTGCTGACATTGAAGGACCCTATCTTATTTGGAGGTCGTGAGTACTAATTCAGGGTTGCTCCTGTTGAATTGCCACATTAAATCAAATGGAATTACTGTACTGCTGACTGTTTAATTCTCCTTTTCTCTGTGTGAAGGGCCCCTACCAGCTGCCATGGTTTGGACTAGCCACTGGGGCTTGGGTACCCAGGGACAGTAACTGATAGGGATAGGCCTGTGCACAGAGCCATAGGTAGATTATTAGAGTGATAAGCTAATTAACCTGATTTCCCCCTGTCCTTGTTATATCCCCCTAAATAAATCAGAGCTGCTTGTTTCAGCAAAGTTATACTGCCTGAGGTATTTGTCTATGTTAAAGTACTGTACTGTGATTGTTGCACTGTATCTCATTTCACAGGAGGTCCCAGTGCCGGAACCAGTCCTGGGGGTAAGTGTATACTGTGAAGGTAATTCTGATATATTGTGTGGGCCACTAGTGGGAAGAAAGGGGGGTTGCAGTGTCCCAGAGGGCTGTGACCAAGTTAGTTTAACTATTGCAAACCCTGACCTCTGGGTGGAGGCACCCGCCATTGGATCCAGGCCTCTCAACCTGTTAGTGGCAAATCAGGCAGGGGTAGTAGCCCCTGGGATAGCGCCATCTAGGGGTTACATATGGATACCAGAATCTGTGAAAATGAAATTAAAACACCTACTGGTTTAGAGACCGTTGTGCTGGATGAACATACTGGTAGCTGAGTCAGCCAGGAAGAGACTTCAGGTGCCCTGCCAGATGAACTACTGACAAGTACTCAAGACTGACGTCCACCCAAAGTAGAAGCAAGTACACGTCTGTTAGGATCATCCCACTGCTTATGCTGCCATGCCTTATTATGTATGCAATGGTCACTGCATTGATGACAGACTTTTGTTAAACAATGTTTTTCAAATGTCTCAAGCTAGTAAGACAGTTCTGTTACTAGTACTTCCCTTAGTTCTTTTAGAATTCTGGGGTGAATCCCATCAAGCCCCATTGCTTTATCCTCCTTCAGTTTTAAGAGTTCTTTCAGAACCCTATCTTTTGTGAAAGGACTAATATCAACCCCCAGCCAGAGTGCTTCTGTTGACTGGATTAGATCTCTCCCCCGCTGCTTTTCCATTGTGAATACTGAGCCGTTTTAAAATGTGGTGGGGATGCCCCCTTTTCAGAAAGTGCCGGGGACACAATTTCAGAAAGTGGTGGAGAGGAACTCTTTTGGAATGTGTCGAGGACATGCAATTTCAGAATGTCATGAGGACACGCAGTTTTGGAAAGTGGCAGAGATGCACAATTTCAGAAAGTGGTAGGTACACCCAATTTTGGAATTTTCTGTATTCATTGTTCACCAGGTAAGCTCACTGTAACTACAGTTCCTTTCACAGAAGCGATCCAGATAACAATGTAACAATGTTACCGCAGTGTGTTACAAAGCTGAATAATGTGTACACAATTCTCATATACAGCAGGTATACAAAAATGTGCATGGTACATGGTAGATTACAGTATGGGCATAGGAGGTGCAGCTGAGTATGTAGGGAGAGTGAAGACTAGAGCATCTCCAAGTAGAGAATCTTGGTACATACTGTTTTGTCTATCAGTTTTTTAATTTAATGTTGCTGACAGTGAGGGCTAGGCTGTATGTTTGTTTTCTTTTTAAAAGGTTGTGAAATCAGGGTTACAAAAAGGCTTGTAACTTTGAAGCAAAAAAAAAAATAATAATTAAATAATAATTCTAGATACCAGTTTTGGCATAATGCTCATTTGGGATCTGCTGTTCTTAAATTTCAAATGTATTGCTGTTAGAAGAGTTGGGTGGAGTCCTGATAAAACATGAAGAAAACAAAATATGTTAAAAAGGGCAGTATATATATATATATATATATATATATATATATATAATATACATCATATCTTGCAGTAAAAACATTTATCACCACACGAGTGTTAGGACTATCATAACTTTGCCACTTGTAGGGATCAAATGTAGCAACCCGTTACATACTTCTCTGGGCTATCTAATGAGTATGTTGACACAGATGTAAAGACAAAAATCATAGCTCCACTCAGAATCCAAGAAAACACTTGGGGCGCATTCCTCAGGCACCCAAGATATGTGCAAATTCTGTGTATCTGAGGTGCTTGCCAAATACAAACAGCAGTTAACAGCTTAAAGAGATTTTCCAGTGTAACATTGCCAGGCATTAACGCTAGTCTAGTTTTCATTCAGTAAATACTTTTCACACTAGGCCCACAATACAGCAGCTTGGTAAGCCGTTATTTCCCTTTTGTCAGAAGTGTCACAAATTTTGGTCATTTGTCTCCGATTTGCAAGACAGAAAGTACTATACATTTCAATCTCTTTCCTCAGGAAGAAACAGGGACACAGCTTAAGAAACTCAGAGGGACAAAGACCCAAAATCAGGGACACGTTTTAAGAATTGGTAATATTCCCTCAGAAAGTTGACTGAATGAGGGGATTAGTGTAAGATGCATTATCTGAAGAAGAACACGTCTGTAACTTTAATGTTTGACATTATTCTGTGCTTACAATCCCCACTGTTCTGTCACAAAAACACACATTTTACGAGGAACGGAGGAAAATTTTGAGGTAAAATCAGGAACGTCCCTGAATATCAGGGGCAGTTGAGAAGTATGGGAAGTACGACAGGGGCCTTTGAAGCAGTGAAAACAGGAGTATAGCCAGACATGTTGGGTTTGTACTCACGCTCAGACTGCTGCCCATCCAAATGTAGAGGTTATATACTTCCCTTACACTAAAAATGTGAAATGTAAACAATCACTATACTGCCACAACCAAGTATTACCCTTCGTTAGTACTTATAATTGTAAATTAAAGCATTATGGAAAGGTCCCTTGACTTAGGGCAAGTTACAAAAATGCACATGTAACCCCTCACCCCTGCCTTTTTGCCAAAACGACAGGTGGCATGCTGTTGAAGCTGACAGCAGTACCTGGTGGGGAACTGGGTTCGGGGAGGATGAGGTTACTCGGCACAAGGGGACCTAGGTTTGGCTACTCTGCACAGGGGCACCCAAGTAATCCGAACACAGGAAGCAATAACTGTAATGTCCAGAACCAGGAATGGATTCTTCAGTGTGGCTTTTATTCACATACTAGCTGAACAAAACAAAGCATAGACGGACCCCCATGGGGCTACATTTCCTGGTAATGCAGATTAGAGACTACAACGCGGTCCACTGGAAGAATGAAACAATTATACTGTTTTCAGGCTCTGGACCCACCAGGCACACAGCCCGGACTTGCACGCGCTTTGGGTACACAGCTCGACTGGCCCGGCTCCCCTGCTGGCTACTTGATCCACGGTCCATTGGAAGAATGAACCAATTATCCTGTCATGGCTCCCCACACCACTTAGAGTCTGCGACTCCTAGAGAGATTTCTTCCTTACTTGTTATGACTCCCCATCTCACAAAGAGAATTCTTCTTCACACTTGTTGTGGCTCCCCACACCACTTAGAGTCTGTGACTCCTAGAGAGATTTTCCCTTTTGCAACCCCACGTCTGGGTACTTCCCCCATAGCTGGCCAAGTGCATGAGGAAAAGTAGCAACCACAGCAGAAATCCGTAGAGGTGGACCTGGTTACTAAAGATGGGGGGTTTGCCCACCTCCAGCTCCTACAGCCCATACCCGGCCATTTCCCTGGGAAAATTGAACTTCTGAATGTAGATTAAAGGGTAGATGATCTGGGTGCATCTCCTCTACATATTACTTGAATCACACATCACTCTAGCATTTGACACTACTCCACTTGTTTGGCCTAGTCCTATAGGCTTCCCAAATTGTAGCTCAATTCCTAGATTTCCACACATGTACCAGGGTGAAGAAAACATTTTTTGCCCTCTCATGTTAGAGCAGACACTCACCCTTTCGTTGCAGGTGCCCCACAGGCTAATCACAAATCTTCCAACTTTCAAACAAAGGCTGAACTGAACAGGCAACTTTTCTTCCTCTTGGCAGAATTAAGGGGATTGCCCCAGGAATCTGCACGGGATCTTACATCCCCGGAGGGAGGGGCACTGAGACCCGAACAGCGGTCTCTACCACTTGAGCACACCTTCACTTACTGAAGACAAACTGGACACTGACTCCTAACCTTTGAAAACTCCCAACGTTCTATCTAACTCCCTCTGCTGCAGATTCCAATGTGGCTCATGCAGCTGTGAAAGTTCTATTGGTGATGTCATCCCTCAGTCTCAGCTGAGACTGAGAACAGAGTGAGACAGTGTGAAACCCATTTGACTGGAGTTTCACAAGCTGCCTTCCCCTGCCTACCACTAGGTCTTACTGGGATTCTAGTAACCCTGGGTAACAGGGGGTTACACACACAAATGTGGACAGTGCTTGACTGTGACATACACATCTGAGTAAACTCATTAAATGTTGGATTCTTGATGACTCCATTGATCCCTACTCCAGTCCTTCCTCTTTTATTTATTTAGTTTTTGTTAACCGGGTAGGTGCACTAGCCATAAAATGACTATTTTCAGGCATGACCCGGGAGAGTACAACAAAAAGAGTACAGTTGAACAACAGCAAAATGGGTACAATAATACAAATAGAGGAACAGTACAGCAGTGCTACAAAAATACAATGGGTAGAAACAACAAAAAAAATAATGGCAAGCATTATACAGATAATGGCAGTAAGATATATAATAAGTGCAGAAACCACAGACCCGACCTGTGGAGTGAAAGGGTTAATAAGATAGTAAGGTTATATAGAGAGAAATGTGAGGAATGTTCAAACATAACAAGAAAGACTGACAGAAGGAAGGTCAGGGGTGGTAATTGGCAAAACAACAGTGGATGATCAGCAACAAGGTTGGAGAAGGAAGAGAGCTAGTAGTCAAGAAGTTATTTACAAACAGAGGGAAAAATATGGGGAGGGGAAGAGGAGGTAGTCTTGGAGCTGGATTACAGCAGGGGTGACATTACTGCTAAGTTTCAGGAGCTGTCAAGTTGGGTCAAAGCATGTACAAGCATCAGCTAAGGATAGATAAAGACGATATTCAATTAAAAACGATATTTTAATTATAATTAACCAGGTACGTTGGATTGAAAGAATAAATAAAGATAACAAATTTTAAATAAACAAGTAGAAAATAACTTGTTTTTAATTCTGTGCCCCAAACCTCAGCACGGCCGCATTTCCGGTTCCGGTGGGTATCAGGGGGCGGGGCTAGTTCCTTTCTCATTTACATACAATTCAAGCGGACATTTCTCCTCTAGGTTTCAAAAAAGTGTTCGAGACGTGCACGCGCGTGAGAGTAAGCCAGACGAAGGAAAGTCGAACGAGCCCAACTTTTCTCTCACTGTCTTGGCGAGTGACGCCCGGCCGAGCTCGGAGAGGCGACGGCGGGTTTCAGCCCGTTATGGTATTTGGGATCTGTTTTATCTAACGGGCTGCTGCCTTTGTGAGGGGAAGTGCCGAGCAAAGGAGGCGGTGGCCGGCCAACGCCTGCTCCGCTTTTTTTTTTAATTTCCGCTTTGAGTTGCTGAGCCTGCTTTGCTGCTGCCACTTGTTTGAAGTCCTGATTAATTCTCGCTCCTTGCCGCTGTGGTCGGTCGGTGTCACCGCTGGTGGTAGGGCCGGGGTCTTTCTGGCAGTGGGGGTCCGGGTCGGGACTCTCTCTTTTTGCTCGCTCAGTCTCTGTCGGTTGCCGGGATGGGCTGCACGTTGAGCGCCGAGGACAAGGCGGCGGTGGAGCGCAGTAAGATGATCGACCGCAATCTGCGGGAGGATGGCGAGAAGGCGGACCGGGAGGTGAAGCTGCTGCTGCTCGGTGAGTGGACGAATTGGGGTGAGGGGCGTAGAGGTAGATGGGGAGGGTGTCCAGATGGCCCAGGAGGGAGGGAGTATCCACGGGGCTTAGGAGAAACGGGCGAGTCCGGGGGCCCTGAGGGTACGGAGGGCCCCCTTAAAGGAGGGGCGTGCCCAGGAGGGAGGCACGAGTCCAGGTATACTGAATTGGGGAGTCCAGGAGAGAAGGGAATTGCTGGGGTCCAGAGGGCCCATGAGGGGGTTGGGTGTCCAGGGGGCTGAGGAGAAACTGGTGAGTCCAGGGGCCCTGAAGGGACGGAGGCCCCCATGAAGATTGGGTGGGATCCAGAGGTCCCAGGAGAGAAGGGGGTGTCAAGGGGGCCCAAGAGGTAGGAGGCATCAGAGGGGGTCCTTGGAGGAATGGGGTGTCTAAAAAGGGAGTGAGAGGCTGGTGGATAAGTGGGATAAGCTGCCAGAAGTTGTTCAGGCCAAGTCAGTCAGCAGCTCCTGACAGGGATGGGACAGGCAGGTGGGTTTAGTTAGAAAAAGGCGTGACAGTAAATCCAAAAAAAAAGAGGGTTTATCTCTACATCAGGGTAGAATAGTTGGGTAGGGTAAGGTGGGCAGACTGGATGGGCCAAGAGCCTTTTTTGCCGCCCGTGTTTGTGTCCAGCAGGCACCAGGGGAGACTATAAAGGAAGAGGCTTGTGGTGGTGTTGGAGGTTGGGTGGGGGGGTGTCAAGAAGGGAGGGCGGTGGCATCGACAGGGGCCATGGAGGGATGGGGTTAGTGCTGGAGGCCATGCAGAGATGGGGCTAGTGGGGGGGCACATAAGTGGGAGGACTAAAGACCCCTTGGCTGTTAAACATAGTGTTATGCAACCTTGGCCCCCTTTTGACAGGTTGAAACTGTTCAGGCCACCGTGGTCCTATTTTCAAAGTTGTCCTGTGGTACCTTGGATGATGAGCATTAACGCTACGCAACCTATGAGGCAGTTCTATGAGACAGATAATAGTTGTACGAACATAGGGACAGGGTAGAGGCAGTACAGAGGAGGGTGACTAAAATGAGACTGTGAGGTCTCAATAGGTACACTCTCGGGGAGAGAGGGGACATGATATAGACCTACAAGTATCTCACGGGTGTGAACAGGGTACAGTTGGGGAACCTATTTCAAATGCAGTTTGCTCATCTAGCTAACAAGTGTATAAAATTAAATGAAGGGATTTAAGAGGGATGATGTGAGGAAATACTGCTTCACTGAAAGAGTGGTGGATGCCTGGAACAGCCTGCCATGAGGCTATAGGGCTTAAACTGTGTGTGTTTTGGGGGGTCAGACATGCATGGGATGGACCTAGGGAATATTGACGAATAAAAAAGGTGGGAGGAAGGTCTCTGAAGACCACTTGGGGTTTGCTTGGACAGAATAGGTGGGGGGGGGGGACTGGGCAGATGGGTGGGCCAAGCTGTCCTTTTCTGTTGACAAATACCGTGTTTCTGTGTAGACAGGGAAATGGGGAGACTGGATGGACATTTTGGTTTGTCTGCTGACGCAGTCTGTTTCTAATGTTTCCTTTTAGGCGTATAGAAGTTCGGGTGCATGAGTGTGCAGTTTTGGGATAGGGAAAAAATTTGAGGAAGGTGTCAAAAGGTCTAGCGATTTTTATTTTGAAAGGATTGAGAAACTAGGCTTTGATATTGTGTTTTTGGTGGTGGTGGGAGGGCAGGTTTTCCTGAAATCTGTACTCCGTATTCCTTTTTCATTTTTGTTTATTGAGTAAGCCCACTGTGGAAAAACCCACATATGTGAAAATCCGGGCTGTGTACTGAACAGAAGTTATTTTACTGGTAGCATGTCTGCAAAAGAATGCATTCAAGTAACAAAAAAAAAAAGTTCTTCAGACTTAGAATGTGGTTGTACTTGTAACAGTGTGCTTATCTCTTACGCCCACATCACTCTCCAAGCCTTTTTCTTATAAAAAATATATATGTGTGTGTGTATGTATATGTATGTGTGTGTGTGTGTGTGTGTGTATGTATGTATATATGTATATATATGTATGTGTGTGTATATATATATATATATATATATATCTATATATATCTATATATCTATATATCTATATATCTATATATATATATATATATACACACACACACAAAACTGTATACCGGCAGATTAAATTAATTTTTGGTACCAAGGGGTTCAGTTTACCTATTTTTAGCCTGAGAACTGTGCTGAGAATAAAATGACATTGTGCTGTTTCTCACATAATTGGGATGGTTTTGAAAACTCTGGGCAGAGATTGCAGGGGTCGAAATTGGCACCGGTCCACTAGCCAAATGCTAGTAGATTTTGCATTGGGCTAGTAAGAGTTTTATTTAACTAGTCCTGTGGGCTTGTACTGGAGAAGGCATACTTCAGTATGTACACCAGCTGGGCCAGTGGAAACGTCTGTGGGGCCAGTGGATTTTCCCAGTCACTAGCCCTGCTGGCTAGTGGTTGTAGAACTTAATTTCGACCCCTGGGTTGCAGTGACATAAACACAATTTAGTGTCAGTCTTCAGCATAATTGCTTTTAAAGAATATTTTGTTAAGGCAGTAAAAACAACTCACAGTAAATGTTAAATTTCTGTTGATCATAATGTGGATAAGTTAGTATGCGTAGGTGGAATGGTCTCCGAGGCATGTCATCCTACACAGGTGTGGGCAGCCAGAACTGCACTGCTTTGCTTTAGGGTCCTTTTGCCTAAACACAAGTGAAATGTAACAAGTGAGATGACACTCACATCCTGAGGCATCTCAAACTGTATGCATCAAACAGGAAGTGAAGGGGCGGAGCCAGCAGTCCATCCTGCATTAGAAGGCAAGGGGGCGGTGCCAGCAGCCCAGGCCACATTAAAGGAAATGGGAGGCAGAGCAGCACTCTTTAATTCACATTTAATGCTGCTGATCTAGGAGAGCATGAGGCAGTGGCCACCTACTCACTTGAGACATCCAGGCATGTGATACCTCTAGTTGTAGAGTCCAGAATCAAAACTTGCCTCTAGCCGCCCTTGTTGGCTCACTAAGCCCACCCCACAGGCAGCGCAAAGTTATTGATCAGAAAGTTCCACAAACAAGGACGCACTCCGAACTCTAAGGTTGTGTAGTTAGAGATGGGCTGGCTAGCCTCTAACATGATTACACAAAGCAAAAATAGCTGTACTCGGCTCTGGAGTCCAAAATGTATGGCTAGCTGAAAGGCGCAATTGATACTGTACCAAAAAGTGACTCCTTTTATTAATATATTCCAGTCACAATCCTAATGTGTATGTTCCCTGCAAACTCAGCATAGTGCAAAGTTTCATGAGACCCTGGCTCAAATGCCCCGGGGCGCCTGCTGAGCCTTTGTCAGGGAGCCTGTCATTGATCAAGAGCTTGAGGCACAGAACCATCTGATGCAGAGATTTTACTCATGTTAAAATTGGTGACCATGAAAGGTGAACTGAGCTGCGGCTGCTTTCTGGGTGCATTACTGGGGAGGAGTACAGTATGGAGAGCAAAAACTGCAGGGAGTGCAAAACTAAAATTATTTTACATACAGAACAAATGCGCAATAAACCGTACGAGAGATTATTCGAGAGCAATTTTTTTTTTCTCCAGTGAGTGAAGACGTTTGCAAATGGTGCACAAATAAAGGCAGGACAGGAGACGCATGGAATAACTGACTTGCAAAGCACTTTATTCAGAGATGATCTTGGTGCATGTGGGGGTAAAAAGGTTAAGGAGGGAGAGGGTGAGTGAGGGACGAGGCTGCAAAATGTTGTCTGCAGTGGTATTAAAAAAGGAATGGATCACAGCACGTGGATGAGTGGGTGGCAAACCACAGTGGAATCCAGTGCACTGGAGCCAGACCCACGGACAGAGCATCTCTGCTGATCAGTGGATACAGAGAAGATCAGTTCCCTGGAGACAGTCTCACTGACTTGAGCATCTCTGCTAATCTGTGGGTACAGAGGAGGGGACTCTAAATAAGGCAATGTGCAGGTAGCCATATAGGGCCTTCCCCCACCATCCTTTGGCATAGGACCTTTTCCTCCTGTCCTCTGGCATAGACCAAAGGAGTGTGCTGTAGGGGGGAGAATTCCCTGAGGCTTGGGGATATGTGATGAGACTTCCCAAGCAAGAGTATATTGGAACCTGATGATCTATGGATGTGCACCAGCTAAATGTCAGTTTTTGCCAGCTGCTGTGAGTCCATAAGTTTTAATGGGATAGTCTAGGGTCTGCTGCTGATACGATAGCATTATAGCTGGGAGCAAGGCGAAGATGGAGGTGACACAGGCCCAGTCTCAAAACACAGATGCTGCTGCAAAATGAAACACAGATCAACTGTAGACCCCTCATGGACTATACATACTACAGTATTGCGAACGGGGAGTGCAAAAGTGAAAAAGGTAGCCTCTGGAGTAACATTTAAGATGCTCTAAATGATCCTGATGCTGTCTTTTCTTTCCTTTTTTTTTTTTTACAATGGGACAAGCTGTAATAAAATACCATCTTCACTACTGCATGTTGCTCACCTGCAGAGCTGTGCATAGTTGGCATTGTGTTCTTTGCAACCACTGTCATCTGCTACTGCCATGGCCTGGCAGAGCTCCTCAGATGGGGGCAGGGGTGGCCAGGGAGACGAAGTGCCGTACACTGGGCCTCTAATCTGAAGCTCATATGGGCCATAGATTGGATCAGTCACTTACAACACACTGGCAGGGGACAGTAGGAACGGCAGTCTGTGAAGGCTGCTGTATCTCCTTAGGGCACAGTATGCTGGCCCTGTGCCCCCAGCCCTCTGTAGCAAGGATGAGGGCTGGGCACATCCCATTCATATTTTGGAGGGACCATTACTGACTATTTACACAGCTGTAGGGGGATGGATATGAAGTTACAGCGTTCCCTGAGCTGCTGATTGCCACACCTAAG
This sequence comes from Neoceratodus forsteri, assembly GCA_016271365.2. Taxonomy (NCBI): domain Eukaryota; kingdom Metazoa; phylum Chordata; order Ceratodontiformes; family Ceratodontidae; genus Neoceratodus; species Neoceratodus forsteri. Next base: position 88,832,166 of record JADMNL010000029.1, read on the forward strand.
TGATCCTTAGCATGCTGTAGACAGCAGCTGAGTCCCTGCCATGCCCCAACTTGGCCATTTGTGGAGCTCTTCAGAAGGGGGGAATGGTGACCATTGCAGGCCTTCCCTGAGCCCACTTGGTCCTGGGATGAACAGTGATGAATAGACTTTGTGACTGGGATAGAACAAATGCTGTATTACATCAGAGCAAGTAGGCCTGTGCTGTCAGGAATAATTGCGATATTATGTCTGCCTTATCCTGCTGTTCACGATCCCTTTTTTTTTTTAAACAGCTAGATTCTTAGGGAGCCTTGACTCCCATGTAATACTAGTGTTGGCCTTGTCACTGACTTTCAAGGCTGTTGCTGTGAGCCTTTTGGAAATTAGTTTTGGGCTAAACATGGGTTCCAGTTGAGCTTTGCTGTTTGGTGTTAAGCAATGAAAAAAAAATATTTCCATGGTTTTTGTGCTACAACCCTGGAAGGGGGAGGGGGGAACAGCTATTTGAATATCGGTGTTTTCATCTGCTTATCCTTTAAGCAGAAAGCCCACACGTAGGCTGATATAGATTTAAACCTGAACCAAGCACTGTTTCCAGTCCTCGTGACCCCACACTGTAAACTGCCTGATCTTGACATTCTCTTAATCAGTAGTATCATGAGTTAAAACAGAGTTAATGCCATTTAAAGGGACACGGTCAACCTTTTTTGCATCATATTATTTCTAGCTAAAAACGCACATTTTACGATGCTTACCTTCTCTAAAATTCATTAACGATGCCGGTTGTTTTATCTGCCTCCTTGCTTATTAGAACTGAAATGCATGGGAATGTATAGATCTTCTTCGAGGCAGTCTCTTGCAGCAGGTCATAACACATGGGATTACAGCCGCAGACGTCATTTCCTCTGGATGAGTTCTCAACAGTCGACCCCAGGACCCCCCCTCCCCCGCACTACCACATGTTGTCTACCTGGTAGGTATAAAAGGGGGCGGTCCCAGCTACTCCTCAGTTCTCTCCAACTGTGACCTGCATGCAACAAGTTCTCCTTTGGAGCTCTGCTTGCCTGTCATCAATGAAGAGTTCTGCCGACCAAAATTTACTACAAGAAGTTCATATACTAATGTCTTCGGATCACTTATTCTGAAAGTGTTCCTGTGGTCACAGAATCGCTGAGGAAAACCTCCACGAAGTGTCTGTTCATTGCCTTGTTCCTGAACACGACTCCAGGGAGTGTCTTGCAGCAGATTCAACAAGGCAATAAAACGTCTAAGGCTTGAGCAGCTCCATGAGTTCCTCCTGGAGCAGTAGCAACACTCCACAACCAGAGAATCTTCGACTTCCTCCTCATGGTCTCACCACTCTACAGGGTGACCCCTCCACATCGATGGCACTGGGTCCTGGTAAGAAACATGCATCAAAGACTAAGCATTTTTCTACTGCTCCCTTGTTGTCGAAGAAGGCTTCACACAAAGTGAGTGTGGAGAAGGCTGCCTCTCTTACATCGTCCTCTACACCGTCGACAGTTGTGGGCTCCTCTCTTCCTTCATCAATGGTGGGTTCTGAGGTCATACTGCAGCTACCGCAGCTGCCTCCCCTTCAGTGCTGTCTAGCCATAGTCCATCGACGATGTCTTCAGGCCTGTTGACGATACTATCGTCTTCGACATTGGCTTATAGCCCGTCGACGATTGCTTGCACCTTGTCAGTGTTCCTGGCATCGACGGAAGGAGCGTCAGACCCATCGACTACCGGCCTTGTTTCACTGGGCTTAATGCTGGCACCCTCATCGACGCTCCTGGGGTCATGCAGACACCCCTCATCGACTCCATGTTGGTTCCACTGCCTACCTCTATTCCTTCCGTGGTCCCAGTTCACTCTGTCCAGTCTGCCCCGGCTACTTCCACTGGACAGATGGCCATGATTGATGTCCAGGCTCTAGTGAATACTATCCTGGACCTGACTCTGACCCTGCACCCCCCCAGAGAGGGGTCGACTCTGGTGTCTGCTCCCTCTCTGCCTCCGGCCCAGCGGACTGCCAACTCCTTCCCTGTCTCCCCAAGTGTGTACACTCAGGATGTAGACATGGAGGACCCTTTCCTGCAGGACTGGGATCTGGCTAACCTGGAGGACCAGGACAGCATGGACCATGAGGATTCCCCTCAGTTCTCTTCCCCCCTCCTCTGTAGGGGAACCTACCCCTGAGCTCCCTGGTTCTGCGCCAGATGACCCAACATTTTCGGACATTATGATCCACCTCCAGAAAACATTTGGAGTCCAGGGCACTGAGCAAGATGCTTCTAGAAAGAAATTGGCTCAGTACTTAGGTGTGCCGGAATGCCCCACTCTAGCCATCCCTACTTTGGTGGATGCCTTTGAAGAGGCCATCTTGACTGCATGGAAGCAACCTTTCAGGATTCCCTCCAATTCTCATAAGACTGATAGGGGTGATCCACCTGAGCCTGATAAATCTTATTTCATGTCTCCACCTCAGGCGGACTCGGTGGTGATCAATGTCACACAGGATGGGTCCTCTAGGCCTCAGCACATGGGTGCTCAGCCCCCAGATGAGTCCAAGAAATTGGATGTTATGGGAAGAAATGGTTTTTATCTGCCACCTTGTCTCTACGTATACTTAATTGATTCAGGGCTTGGGGGGGGGGGCCTATGAGGAAAGGCTGGAAGAGCTTGGGCTGTACTCACTGGAGGAGAGGAGAGGAGACTGGGGACATGCGAGGGTCTTCAAATATGTAAAAGGAATAAACAAGGGGAGCCAAAGAGATGTTCAGACTAAAGAAGGGGGGACAAACTAAGGGGCATGAGGGAAGCTAAAGGGGGAAATTATAGGGGGAACGCAGGAGACATTATTTCACTGTGAGGGTGGTGGTGCCATGGAATGCACTGCCCGGGAGTCTGGTGGAGGAGGGCACAGTGGAGGGATTCAAGAAGGGTGGGACAGGTACAAGGGAAAACTGAAGCCTAATACGACCCTCTCTGGGGCTGGGGGGGTGGAAATGCCAGCACCCATTAGGAGGCTGGCTACCAAGCAGACATGACAGACCATCAGACACCACCTGAAATATCGGGAGGAAATCCTAAAAGCCTCCCAGGCTACAGTCCGGTTCCTCCCGGTGGGTTCTGTCCAGAAGGAGCCGACGGTCAAAATGTCTACTGCGGTAGCTGTATGCTGCCACCTGCCAAGGGCCACTTATGATGCCTTTGACACTACGGCTCATACGGCCTCTGCAGGAGTGTGTCTCAGAAGACACGCCTGACTCAGGGTGTCAGGATTTTGACGGGACGTACAGCAATTTATCCTAAATGCTTCTTTTAAAGGGGTTCAGCTGTTCGGTCCACAGACACAAAACATATTAAGACTTGCAAGACTCGGGTCGTACCCTTCAATTGGTACGGACCCTGTAGCGTCCTAATGCCAAAATAGCCTTCACGGGCTCCCCGAGGGGCTGCCCCTACAGGAAATGACGCCTGCAGCTGTAATCCCATGTGTTACAACCTGCTGCAAGAGGTACTCTCGCAGATCTACTGTTATGGTAAGTTTTTGCACGACCGTACTTTATACCCAGCCTTGTTTTGCTCCAAATCATTGAACCAAGCTTACTGCATATTTCCTGAGCATTAGAAACTCCCTCAAACAGTGAAACCACTCATGATACAATAATCTGCTCTACTCCCGCTGCATAATGGGTATATAGATAGATAGTGTTGGGGTGTTCCTGAGTCCAGAAAAGATGCAGTGGTAGTTGGCTAAAAAAAAAAAAAATGTAAACAAACCTGTTTGGTGTGGTAACACCAGTATGGTGGGCACTCAGTCTTTCACTTTTTAAAGGGAAAATGAAATCTGAATCAAACAACCAGCTACATCAATAGTCTCTATAAAATGTGAACAATCGTAAAATGTGCTTTTTCAACTACGGACATTTTGAGGACTAATGGGGTTGACATTGTCCCTTTGAGCTATTTTATTCCTAAATGGTTCGTTATTTTAGTCTCTGGGGGCTAGGGTCTTGACAGCCCTACCCCTGGGTGGAAATCAGGGTGGAATGGAGAACAAGAGATAGGTTACGGAGAAGGCAGGTGATGGGACTGAATGGGGGAAGGGGGAGACAGGAATGATCAGAGCCAGTCTGATAGGAGGAAAAACACACTGAATTAAAAGCATCTTTGGCAGTAATTCCATTATTACCTGTTTGGGACCTAGGCACCAGAATGCTCATTGTTTATAACAACAAAAAAAGTTATTTGAATATATTTTAGCACCTTTGCAATACTGTACCAACAGGTACATTTCAAATATGTTTTACTTTTACCTGCATCTGTTTTACATTCATGTGTAAAGTACCTTGTTTTTCTGGTCTGTTGTGACATGGCTTATTAACTGCATGCATCTTGGCAGTGGGTACTCGCAGTGTAATAGTACCTTTTGGTGTTAGACCCTACCCTATTCTCCCGTTCCATAAGGTCCATAAGACGTGGAGAGATTGAAGAGGATGACTCGCTTTGGAGACTGGAGGCATTGCAGAGTAAGGTGGCTAGTCTACCAAACTCAGAGGCAAAAGAAACTGCACTCGTTAGTCCGCAAATATGGTACAGGTAAAGTTAAATTGGAAAAGATTTATTTAAGGCACCATGTGGAAGATGGCCGGGCAAGAATCTTCAGCCGAGGGTTTTTGTCTGGCCGTCTTCCACATGGTGGTCCCCCGCCAAACTGGTGCCTTACCCCACCTGCACTTGCATAGTCATATCTTGCAATTTTCTGATGTGTAGAAGATAAAGGGGAAGGGATCCTATTAATGGCTCGGCAGAGCTGGCTGCCAGATCCTTTCCACTCCTGGTATCACTAGCAGAAAGCTCTGTCCCCATGCGCTGTTTTGTTAGTTATTTGTAGAGTGCAGGGACACGCTACATTGAAATGAATGGCATTTATTTCAGTGTACTGTATGTTTGTAGTAGAGCGCAGGGGCACACTACATTGAAATGAATGGCATTCATTTCAATGTAGCGTGCCCCTGCACTTTCATAAACAACGATGTCACAGAACATCTGAGCATGGGGGCGGAGCGTTTGGCTAGTAGTACCAGGAGATGCAATGGATCTGGCGTCTGGCTCTGCCGAGCCAAGAATTAAGATCCCTTCCATTTCATCTTCAGAAAATTGCATGATGTGGACTACGTAAGTCCAGGTGGCGTAAGGGGACTCCACCATGCCCCGCCGCAGAACGGATCTGGTTCTGGTTGACGTACCCAGCTGGTTGGGTGCAGGCCTGCGAGCGCTCGTCATCATTCTGCTGCTGGCTGTTGCCCCCAGGAGATGTGATGTGCAGTGACATTGTGGTGCATGCCACATGCTCCTGCGCAACATGTGCAGATGTCTTCCATGCCTCCTGACCACCTTGGCTTGAGCTGCCTTCCCCCAGCATTTGCCTGTAGCCAGGCAAGGTTCGGGCTCTGCCCCTGGCCCTTAACCCCCGAGCAGTTCTATGGACGCTTGATTTCTCTCCTCCCCCAGCTGACCCTCTGGCAGCCCTGATTGACTTCCGCGCTAGTGTAGATGTGTCTGTTTCCAGGCAAAGTGACTGAAAAAGCAAGTCTGTCGCATGGTGTAGATGACCACCTTGGCTAGTGTAGATTGTCTGCTTCCAGGCAAAGTGACTGGAGCGTCAAGCCTGGTCCGGATGATGACTACCTGTGTTAGTGTAGGGTTGATCACAACCAGAGCAGCTCCCTAGCGCCACTGTGTAGCCTTGCTGCAGCTGCTCACAGATGCTGAAAGAGCTGCTGTAGTCTGGTGATTAAGGACAAAGAGGGTCTGATGACCTAAATCCATTGCCTGTGCAGCTGCCTGTCTTCGTGGGGGTCTGAAGAAAACTGGTAACAGTCCACAGAAGGGTGAGCCTGTGCACTGTCAGAAGTCTACTTTCTTACTCTCCAGAAGTTGGAGAGAAGATCCCAGTGGTACTGCAGCCCTGGGCCGGCAGTTGGGGAAAGAGAATATAGGTATTTAGGAAAAGTGCATGTTATGGTGAAAATTGTGATCTGTACATTTTTTTTTCTGTTTCAGATTGCCCCTTATTTGCTGTCTTGTGTGAAATGCTTTTCCCTATTTTGAGTTTGTTTAGCTGTTTTAACATTTTTAATAAAAAGAGTGCTTTTAATATGACTATTTCCTGGGTTTTCTCAGCTGTTTAGTACGTCTAAGGCTAGGGAGACGTGTTTGAGTCACAAGAAAAGTGATTTTAACGAAATCGAGAGGAGTGCTTTGTTTAGCACTTTTTCTTAATTTGAAATGATAAAACACATTCAAAATGGGAGAAAAAAGGGTATCTTAACAAGGAGCGAAATTCATATGCCTTAGGTGCCCCAGGGCAGGCACTTTTGGTTGAGGAAACCTACAGTAACTTAATGCCTGCCCACTGGGGCACCTAAGGCAAATAATGCCAGCTGACTTGTCCCCCCTTCCCCAAATCACTAGTGCTGTGGCTGACTTTTCCTTCCACCCTGGGTCCTGTGCTTTTACTCTCTGTTCACCCTCCCTGCAGGACGTGACAAGCAGCGGCAGTGCACTCCCGCGTGGCTGTTCACATAATCTGGAGTCACCAAACTGAATTGGCTGCTGGCAGTGTGAGATCTACCCAGTGCTGTTGGATGAGCAGTGGGCAGCCCACCAGAACACTTTCTGGGAGAGTTGATCACATTTTGTAAGGGACAGCAGTGTTGAGCACATTTTGAGTAGAAAAGTTTAAATCAATAGTCCTTTTTAAGGAATAGGGGCAGCAGACCAGCAGCAAACAAATACATTTGTTTTAAAAGCCCTTTTATGACACTCAGTTTCCATAATTGTGTTTATTGATGAATTAAAGCATACAGAAAGCTTTGGCCTAGTAGGACTCGCATGACTGCCAGCCATGTAATGCCTGTCACCAGTGCTATCCATCACATCATCGCTGTGAACCTTTTTAACTTTGGCATGTAAAAACATTCGGTGGCATGTATTTTTAAAATTTACATGCCCCATTGGACAGGTAATTTTGTTCACAAATTTCTTACCTTTCTGTCATGCAAGACTGGAGATAATGGGCAATCCAAAATAGAATTAAAAAAGTAATAGTTCAGAAGTTTCTCTGCTAAAATATGGCGGTGGCATATGCAGTGGGTACCTTACTATGATGGGATGATTTCTTATGCATTGGACACTTGTGGACACTTTCCTCTCAATATGAGAGTCCTAGGCAACCAGTGTTACCCTTACTAATGCAAAAAAAGGAAAGAGAAGGTGGTTACTAGAATGACTGGTGCTCAGACAAAAAACATCGTGTACAAGCAAAGAGGAAGTCTGCCAACTCAAAAGGACCACATCCACTATGATTTCAAATGAAAAATATTATCTCTCTCTGTCTCCCCTAAGCTGGTGTCTGGGCTTCATTATGCCTGGACTCCACCTCCTGATGACATCACTAGGCAGGACTTAACATTGTGCAGCAGGGGGTAATAAGGAGCCCTCCACATCCGGTCGTTGCCAGTTTACTTCCTGCCTTCTCTGAAGCAGGCAGCGTGCAGCAGAAGCCCTGCCACGAGTGGCAGGGCTGAAGAGACCGTAAGTTTTTTCTCAACACTATTTTTGGGGATTGGTGATTCCGGTTGTTGTTTTCAGTGGTGGGATCCAGTCTCAGCCTTGCAAGCTGCACAGACTGGTCCCACCTCGCAGCAGCACCTTGCAGCCCTTTTTACCGCGCATCAGGCCCCGCTTTCAAGTGCTGCACCTAGCGACTGCATTTCAGCTAGTGACTCTCATTGCCGCAAGCCCAGGGATCGCCAAGAGGGAATTGGAGCTTGATTTCTCTGCCGAGCGCGGTCTGCGGAAAGCTTAGACTGCTCGTCTCGGCTTCCCAGCAGAGCCTCCAGTGCGGGAAGCCAGGAGACATCTCAGCACGCCAGTCTGCTCCTCGCCTCATTGCATCTCGTTGGAAAGGTGAGAGGAGCTTTTACTATACAGCGACGGCGCAGGACAAGGTTCTACAAATCCCCCCGGCCCCGGCGTAAGACTAGGAGGCTTAGAGCTAAAGGGCAGTTCTCTCTGCCAGGATTCTGTTGGTGGCAAGGAAGCAGTGCTTAACCAGTGCTAAGGGGTTAGCACTTTCTGACTTTTGGGGGGGGGGGAGAGATAGCATATGGTCTACAGAAGTGAGGGGCACTAACAGTGGCCTCAGGAAAATTAAGTAGGAGAAAAAAATGTCAGCGCCGTAAGTCCCCACTCTTAATCACTTTTGTGGCACTCTCTGCCTTACATGTGAAAAGTCAACGGCCACTAGTGGGGAGGGCTCGGTGGAGGCAACCTGTCTCTCATCACAGGCAAATACCCAAGAGAAGACTGACCAGACGGTTACTTCCAGGTCGGAGCAAGCACAGTCAAATGTTCCAGAGAGATCTGAATGACTGGCTGCCTCCAGGGGATCGGCAACGTCCAGAGATGCCCCCACCTTAGACCCCAAACTGATAGGCTGAATAGGGCCTTTGCTATGGACCCTTCTTCCTTTGATTGGCAGCCTTCAGGATCACTGGACAGGAGACCTCACAAAAGGGCTAAAAGGAAAAGGACCCCCTCCCCATCTGACGAGGGGGAGGCTATCCTATCATCGCTTCCACAAGAAAAAGAAATCCAGAGAAGGGGGCAGATCATCAGACGAGGACGGTCACCATTCCTCTCGCAGGAGGAAGAAAGGGTCTCGTGCCCGAAGTGGAACTACGGGCATGCAGAAGGGCAAACGCCACAGGGGTTTTCCCTGGAATCCTCAGTCACCAGTTCCTCCACCGAGGAGGGGGAGATAGTGGACTCATCAGACTCCGATGACTCCCCATCCAGAAATTTTGACCTGGAGGACCTAGACTTTTTCATCAAAAAAGTAATTTCTGAGATTCACCTCGACTCTTCTCCTCCTGTCACCTCTCAACCAAAACAGACATTTTGCTTGGCATCTGCTTCCAGACCGGCGACAGCCTTCCCTATACCTCCCGCCATTGAGGATCTGCTCAAAGAATGGCAAGGTCCAGAACGCGCTTATCCGGTTCCCTGACTAATCTCCAAACTTCTGAAGTTTGACAAGAAACGGTGCGAAAAGTGGTTAGACTGCCCCAGAATCGACCTCTTAATTTCTAACCTCACCAAGAAAACGGTCATACCAGCTGAAGGAGGGGCGTCACTAAGGGACCCAGTAGACAGAAAGGTGGACTTCTCCCTCAAAAAAGCCTTTTAAGCCTCGGCAGCTTCCTTCAAGGCGGCCACAGCGAAACTATGCTCCACCAGAGCCGCCCTATCCTGGGCATCGGATTTAGCCTTTCAATTCGTGGAAGACCCAGAAAAGAACTCCCTCATTATCCATCAACTGCAATTAATGGGGTTGGCCTTGGCTTATGCAGCGGATGTGTCAGAGGAGGCAGTCAGGTGTGTTGCGCAGACCATGTTTTATCAAACCTCGGCTCGCCGCAACCTATGGCTTCGGCGTAGCAAGCAGTTGCATCCTCAAAGAGCCATTTGGTGAACGCACCCTACGAAGGCAACCTCCTGTTCGGATCGGCACTGAAGGAGGCGGTGAAGGAATCCGGGGAAACAGCGAAGGTGCATATGCCCCAGTCCAGGGTCGGGCCAAAGCGTGGTCCTCGGGTCCAAGGTGCAATTTTCGTGACAGAGGCTACAACAAGGGGCAGAACTCCAGCTTTTCAGGGAAAAGAACATGGTTCTCCCGGAACCAGCGGAATTTCAGAGGAAGCGGTTCCGGAGGAGGTGGAGGCTCCAGAGACACTGGGAATAACACCATAAAAATCGCAATGAGGCCATGCGGGCTCATCCTGGAGTAGGAGGCAGGCTTTCAGAGTTTTTCGAGGAATGGGCCCGGACCACGTCAGACAGATGGGTACTAGACATTATCAGCAAAAGTTTACCTGATAAAGTAAGAGTCCAAGCCCTCATTGCTTCATGTGGTGCTCTCTCCATCTCAAACAACTCGTTCAAAAGACAAGCGTCATGGCAGGCTGTCACGGACCTTCTGCTAGAAGGGACTATCGAACGGGCCCCCCCAAAGAGATCAATCTGGGGGGGTATACTCCCTATTTTTCCTCATACCCAAACATACAGGAGGTGACAGACCTGTCTTAGACCTCAAATTCCTAAATCTTTTTGTGCGCAGCAGACCATTCAAGATGGAAACTCATCAATTGTCAAGGAAGTGCTGCAAGGAGATTTTCTGGCATCCATAGACTTGCAGGATGCCTACCTCCATATTCCTATTCACAACCTGCACAGGCAGTATCTGAGATTCAAGGTAGGGAACCATCACTTCCAATTCAAAACTCTTCCTTTCCGCCTTTCATCAGCCCCAAGAACCTTCTCTAAGGTGCTAATAGCAATGGTAGCTCTTCTTCGGAACAAAGGGATCCAGCTGTTGCCTTATCTGAACGATATCCTCATCAAAGCTCTGCAGCTAAACCAAGCGGTGCAGGCAGTGACGGACATGGTCCAGTGTCTCACGGCACATGGTTTTGTCATTATCTGGAAGAAGTTCCCTAATCCCAAGCCAGACCTTGAACCACTTGGGAGCAGTTTTCAGCACGCGGGACAACAAGGTGTTTCTCCCAGAGTCGAAATTCAGGGACCTGATGGAGCTCATCAACAAATTCCAAAGCTCCGCTCATCTGCCGGCACAGTTCTGTATGCAGCTGATCGGGACATTGGCGTGACTGGCAGACTCAGTCCCATGGGCTCTAGCGCACATGTGTCCAATTCAAGGTCATCTGCTCAAGCTGTGGTCCCAGTCCAGGAACAGTCAGCACCAGCTCATCCCACTTCCTCAGCAGATAAAAACCCCTCTCACATGGTGGTCTTGGAGGGGAAATGTGATGAGGGGCTGAAAGCTAGGCCATCTGCTCCAAACAAGAATCTAATGGATGCAAGTCTCGGGGTTGGAGTCACCTGGACGGATGTCGGCCCAGGGCAAGTGGTCCCTGACGGAATCAAGGCACAGCATAAACATCCTAGAGATGAGGGCAGTTCGGCTAGCCCTGATACACTTCCGTCAACGTGCACAACCAGGATGTGTTGATTCTGACAGACAATCGAACAGCTATGGCCTGCATCAACCCATCAGGGTGGCACCAAAAAAGTTCAAGAATGCTTCGGGAGTCTCTCTTCCTTTTCCAGTGGGCAGCAAAACATCTGGCGACTATAAGGGCCCTGTACATACCGGGAAAGGAAAATGTCACAGCAGACCGGTTAAGCCGACAAGACATCCTCCCGGGAGAATGGGAGCTGAAGGGGTCTGCATTCCAACTACTAGCAGAAGTGGGGCAAACCACAGGTAGATCTGTTTGCATGTTGACAAAACGCCAAGACGCAGCAGTTCTGCTCCCTGGCAAGAGACAATCTAGCACTTGCTCAGGGCGCCTTCTCCCTAAACTGGGGTTGCCTTGGCCTCCTGTATGCTTTTCCCCCAATTCCGCTGTTATCCAGGGTCCTACACAGGGTGGCCAGGGACAGGGAGTAGATGATTCTAGTCTGCCCCAGGTGGCCTCGGCCGCCTTGGTTTCCACTACTCATTCAGCTGTCAGAGGCATCACCCTTTATTTTCCAGCTCAGCTCAGACCTCCTTCATCAGGGTCTGGTGCTGCACCACAATCTGAGCAATCTGTCCCTCTTGGCTTGGAGATTGAGCAGGAAACTTTCAAAGAGGCTACAGCGCTCCAGTCATTGAAATGATGGTAAACTCCAGGTGCCCATCCTTCTCTAAAGTATATTATAGAATCTGGAGAAAATTCTTGTTCTGGTTCCAATCTAAAGCTATACAGGATCATCCAGTATCCCTCCCAGTCCTTTTGCAGTTTCTTCAGGAGGGTTTTGACAAAGGCCTACAGCCAGCCACCTTACGCGTTCAAGTTTCTGCATTAGGGGCACTCTTGTTGGCAGACTTGGGAGACACTCTGTAGTCTCACCCTCGTGTCAGGAGGTTTCTAAGAGCAGCAACATTAAACGCCTCAATTGCTTCCAACGTCCTCCTTGGAGCCTTAATCTGGTTCTCAAGGCCCTAACGAAAGCACCTTCCGAGCCTCTGAAAGAGGCTTCTGTCATGCATCTCACAATGAAGGTGGTCTTCCTGGTAGCTATTACATCAGCCAGGAGAATCGGCGAACTGGGGGCGCCATCAACCAAAGAGTCCTACACTCTTTTTCATCAGGACTCTGTGGTACTCCGGACTGATCCAGGGTTTTTACCGAAGGTTATGTATCCCTTCCACTGAAACCAGGAGCTAGTCCGTCCTTCCTTCTGTCCTCACCCGAAAAACGAAAAGGAAAAAGAATTTCATACTCTAGATCCGAGGAGAGTACTCAAATTATATATAAAGAGGACAGACGCTATTCGCGAAACATCAAGCTTGTTCATTTTAACTGCAGGCCAAAATGTGGGTAAAAAGGCTTCAAAAGACTATAGTTCGATGGATTAGATCAGTAATCACTATGGCGTGTGATCAGGCGGGAGTAGTCCTGCCTGGTCCAGTGAGAGCTCATTCCACCAAGGCTATGGCCACTTCATGGGCGAACTTCAGAGAAGCATCCCCAGCAGACTTATGCAGAGCAGCCACTTGGTCATCCATTCACACATTTGCAAAGTTCTACAAACTGGATGTGATGTCCTCAGCTGACGCTTCCTTTGGCCGCTGAGTGCTCCAGGCGGTGGTGGACCCATAAGAGCAGTGGACATTTTTCCCACCCGGCACCCTAGGGATGCAATGCTTTTGGATATCCCATGCGTAATGAAGCCCGGAGACCAGCTTAGGAGAGAGAAATCGAAATTTGGGTACCTGTAAATTTTCTTTCTCCAACGGCTGGTCTCCGGGCTTCGGATTCCCTCCCAGAATGTATATAGTTGGCTGGCCTTAGGGCCACTTAGACCATAACTGTTTGTGTTTTTGGCCCCTAGGCCAATTATGCCGTAAATGTTGTGTTTTTTGTTTCCAAGTTCTTGTAGTACTGCCTCAGGGGGACTGCGTGAAGAATGACTGGCAACGACAGATGTGAGGGCCCTTATTCTCCCCGCTGCACAACATTGAGTCCTGCCTAGTGATGTCATCAGGAGTGGAGCCCAGGTGTGTGAAGCCGGAGACCAGCCGTCAGAGAAGAAAATTTGAAGGTACTGAAATTTGATTTATTATAAATTCATCATATCACAATAGCAAAAATATTACACAGTGCAACCATACATAATAAAAAAACACCCAAAACGTGAAACGGTGTTTTTTTTATTGCGTCTGGTTGCACTGTGGTGATATTTTTGCGTCTATTATGATACAATGAATTTATAATAAATTCAGAATATTTCTCCTTTTAAATCATGGTAGATGTGGTCCTTTTGAGTTGCCAGACTTCCTCTTTGCTTACCCTTACTAATGTAAGTATTTCTGAAACACTTAATATTTTGCTGTGCTGTTCTGCAGTACAGTTTGTAAGGTTTTTCCTACAGAAACTTAAGATTTAAAAAAAAAAAAAATGTGCTGTTACATCAACATGGATCGGGCAGGAAGGACCCTGGTTTAAAACCACATTCAGTAGGTGAGCATCTCTAATAGTGACGTATGGTGTCAGACTTGTATTGTAGCCCATCCCCGTGATTTGAGCTCTTGACCTCTGGCCCAGAGAAGTGTATTTGACAAATGGTGCCCCCCACACACACACTCCAATGTGCAGAAAACACTGCCTCACTTTCTGTCCCATGTTGAGTTCCTGTATTTTCTGAAGAAAAAATGAAAAAAGCCAGTAAAGTTGTAAAAAGGACTGATGGTTCCATTTTCGGGGTTTTGTTGCCATCGTCAGTTGCTTGAGCTTTTTGTGGTTTATGATGTCAGCAGATCTCAGTGGAATGACACCTTGTAATTAATTTGTGTATCTATAATTTTGGATGTAAACCACATCAAAGGCTCGTTAAAACTGATTATAGAGTGCATTAGCAAGGGAATGCAATTGTAACTTGCAGTGCTTCCCTTCTTGCCCAATTAACATTTTACGTTGGAAAGGGATCGTATTGCTGTGACTCACTTGAGTTTGGAAATATGTGATACTGCTATAATGGCATTGATTGCAGTGTGCGAGTGCTAATTTAGTACTGCTGTATATGTGGAGGCAAGGGGTAGATCACGTCACAGTTAAATTTGGCAGATTGTTTGTGTTTCCAGCTACTCCAGGAATCATTTGTTCATAAGTGTAGGTTTGAATACAGTGATATTGGGGCTGATATGTGTGTGTGTGTGTGTGTGTGTGTGTTTTTTTTTTTTTCCTTCTCTAAAATGCTGCTTGTCTCCTTCAGCACTCCAATCGGCCCCATCTGGATCAGTCTTCCCAGTCCCAACTTCATCCAACTTCTCTGGGATTTAACTTTTCTGGTGGTCCTGCCACAAGACTCGATCGGAGGTGCCTAATTATCTGTGCGGGGTCTGCAAGAGACCGGGCCATCACATTGCTACCATCGGAGGGTTTCTCCTCGTATTTTCTCCCCTATTGGGCCCACACACATGCAATGATGCATGTGTGTACTCCGCCTCCGGCGTCCAGCATAGGGTCCCTTGCAGTGTGGTCCCACGGTGCTGCCACCTAGATTCCTCTAGGTGGCAGGCAAGCAGCCGTATATGCAGTCTCTGCCCTCCCTGATGGAGGAGAATGTGTCCTACAGATGCTTAATCCTCTCTCCCTGGCAAGTCCCCAAGTTACTCAGGTCCGTTCTCAAACCTGGGTTGCCACCGTAGCGGGAGATAAGGTGCCCAGTGCCTCAGCCCTCCACACCACTGGCCTGGCTTTGAGATATACAGTTTTTACATACTAACATACTAAAAAGCCAGCAGAATATGCCTAATGGTCTGTCGTGTCTGTTCAGTAGCCAGCCAGCTAGTGGGTGCTCGCTTTCCTGTCCCCGAGAGGGTCTTATTTGGCTTTAGTTTCCCTTTGTACTTGTCCCACCCCTTCTTGAAGCCCTCCACTGTGCCCTCCTCCACCAGCCTTCCAGGCAGCACATTCCACGGCTCCACCACCCTCTCAGAGAAATAATGCCTCCTACGTTCCCCCTATAATTCTCCCCCCCCCCAGCTTCCACTCATGCCCCCTAGTTGTCCCCCCACCCCTTCTTTAGCCTAAACAGCTCCTTGGTTCAGCTCTGTTATTCCTTTTACATACTTGAAGACTCCTATCATGTCTCCCCTGTCCCTCCTCTCCTCCAGTGTGTACATCCCAAGCTCTTCCAGTCTCTCCTCATAGGGCCTCCCCTCCATTCCCTGAATCATCCTGGTTGCTCTCCTCTGGATTCTGTCCAACTGCGCTATGTACTTCTTCAGATGAGGTCTCCATAACTGTACACAATACTCTAGTTGCGGCCTGACCAAGGCATTATATAGAGGGAGGATTATCTCCCTCCTCTTGGACGTAATTCCCCTGGCTATGCAGCCCAGTATCCTGTTTGCTTTGGCTGCGGTTCTTCTACAGTTATCAGTTTTATTCATTTTGACGACTACCACCACCCCTAAATCCCACTCACCCAATGTGGCTTGCAGTGTATTCTCCCAGTTGTAAATATGGCCGGTTCGACCCCCAAATGAACCTTACGTTTCCTGGCATTAAATTTCAATCGCCACCTCCTTGACCACCCCTCCAGGGTATCCGGATCCCCCTGGACTGTCTCTCGCTTCTTCCCAGTCCACCAGTGCTTCCAGTTTGGAATCGTCTGCAAAGAGACTTCGTCTACTCCTAACCCCCTCCCTATATCCAAGACATAGGCATTGAACAGGAGTGGCCCCAATACTGAATCTGTAGGGACCACACTGATTACTGTCCTGGGGAGGAGACTATCCCACGACCATTACCCTCTGTATTTGCCCCGAAAGCCGATTTTTTCAACCCACTTGAGCTCCTGTCCTCCTACCCCCATCTCCCCCAGCTTTGCTGTCAGCCTATTATGGGGTACTGAATCAAGCGCCTTGCTAAAATCCAGGTATAGGATGTCCACTGGCCTATGACTGTCCAAGACCCCCGTCACCCAGTCGTAAAACTCTACGAGGTTGGACTGACACGATCTCCTCGGAACAAAGCCATACAGTTTATCATCCCGGTGCCCTAACCTTTCCAACTGCCTCCCAAGCCTCTCCTTGATAAAGCCCTCCATTACCAGGCCTGTAATTCCCCATCTCCTCCCTAGACCCCCCTCTATGGATAGGCACTATATAAGCCACCCTCCAGTCTTGGGGCACCCATCCTGTCTGCAGAGAGGTGTTAGAGTGCAGCCAGTGGAGCTGCCAGTTCCTTCACAACCCTCGGGTGTAGCCCATTCGGCCCCGGCGCCTTATCAGTTTTTAGCTTCCGAAGGGCCTCCTCCCTCACCCTATCCACTGTGATTCTCTTCACCCCCCCCATGCAACCTCCCCAACCCTTCTGGGTCTGGCCCTGCCTGTACCCTAGCCTCTCTCCATCCTCTGGTCTCAGGCTGACCTCTTGCTTTTGATGGCTGCTCTTCCCTCCCATCAATCTGTAGGGATCCCCTGTCCCCATCTGCAAAGACTGAGGCAAAGCACTTGTTTAGCACCTCTGCCTGACCCCCCCCCCATCCTGAGCCCATTCCCCACAATTTTAATCCTGTTGATCTGTGTCCTCTCTTCTCTTCTCTCTTGTGTATCTATAGAATCCCCCGATATCCCTAGCCAAGTTTTACTCCATCCCTGCCTTGACTCCCCTCACCACTCTGGTGACCCTCCTGGCCAATATTTTACACTCTCCTTGCTTGTCTTCCCATGAGCGTTTAAAATGTGCATAGGCAGCCTTTTTAATCCCTCACCGCCTCCTGCACCTCCCTGGTCCACCAACATGGCTTGCTGGTTCTACCATGCTTTTGCCTTAATTTTGTACAGGACCTAGTAGCCACTTGCACCCCTTTTTTAATGTTCTCCCACAAGCTTCCAGCATCCATGTCTGGCCTAATCTTGTCCAACCTCTCCCATAGAATCCTACCCATACCCACGAAGTCCGCTCCCCTGAAGTCTACCACTACTGTATTATTGCGTCCCCCGATACAGAAGAAACCAGACCATGGCATGGTCACCACCTGCCTCCAGGCCCCTTATCTGGTCACTGTCTGCTAGGACAATGTCCAATATCCGCCCCCTCTAGTAGGTTCTCCCACCTGTTGGACCAGGAAGGCATTCTGAAAGACGTCCATCAGTCGCTGTTCCCTGGTTACAGAGGATGTCATGGTGTCCCAGTCCACCCATGGCATATTAAGGTCACCCATGACCACCACCCTGCCCTTACCAAGCTCACAGTGACTGTTGATGTTCTCAACCAGTTTATCCTCCAGAGCCTCCTCTATTGAGGGGGGCCTGTATACCACCCCTATTTTCAGTTTTTTCCCCTCCCTGATTTGCAGGGTTAGCCATATCACCTCCACACTCCCTCCAGCCTCCTCCACTAACCACTGTCATTTCTGAGTATTGGCGCCACCCCTCCCCCTCTTACCACTCCCCTATCTTTCCTGAATATCTTGTAACCCTCCAAATTTAGATCCCAACCATTTCTCTGGGTGGCCCATGTCTCTGTAATTGCGCTACATCTGCTATTATCTCAGCCAGCATAGCCTGGAGCGCGGGGATTTTGTTGCTCATGCTCCTGGCATTGATCAGGACTGTCCTCCACACCAACCTGTCCCCCCTCTCTAGTCCCCCCAGCCCTGCGCAGTCCCTTTTTTATGCTCAGTTTTCCTTGGATTTGCAACACAGTCCCCCGCACTCTTCCCGTGCCCAATACCTGAACCCTCAAACAGCCCCCGGGCCTTTCTTTTCTTTTATTTGACCCTCCCCCCTTTACAAGTTTAAACCCCACCTCTCGCCTAAAAATCCAGCAAGTTTTAGTTTCAAGATCTCCCTCCCTTCCAGGATGAGATGTAACCTATCCCTGGCATATAGCCCTTTATCCTCCCAAGTATCCCCCCAGTCACCCACCAGTCCATACCCCTCTGTCTTGCACCAATCCCTGAGCCACTGCTTCACCCTTCTAAGTTTTAGCTTGTTCTCCCCGGTTGCCCTTGGTACCGGCAGATTCTCGGAGAAGGAAATTTTGCTAACTATAAAGTGACAAACCCTTGCCAATTCACGGAATCTAGCCTGTATTTCTAGCTCACTGTTCCCTTCCAAGTCATTTGTCCCCAGATGTATTAGGAAGTCTGGGGATCTCCCGCATTCCAGTGTTACTGAGTGTAGGTGGAATTTGGCCTTGTGTATAGATAGTCCTGTTATACATTTAGCCTTGACAGGGCTGATTTTATTCTCCCCTGCCCCCTCCCAATGGATACCCCTGGTCATGGAGTACCCCAGCAGTATCGACTTCACCCCACCCCCCACTTTGTTAGCACATTTTGTTCCTTCCAGACTCCTCCTTCTGTCATCAAACCCCTGGTTGCTCCTGCCGTTCCCGTCAGCCTGGGGGTCTTTGTTAGCCCTTTGTCTTGGGAATTTCAATACCGTGGCTAGCGACAGTCTGTGTTAGCACTGTCGCAAACCACTGCAAATAAATTTTTTTTTAAATTATATTTATATTTTTCTCCCAGCTGGTCAGCTCCGGCGGGCTCTTAGTCCTGTCCCTACCACCCCTGGCTGGCATCCACCCATCCGACATGACCGCCCCTGAGAATTCCCCCATGGTGGGTCCGGGAAGTGCTGGCCTTATCCATCGGGAGACTCTCATCTAGAATTGGGGGTGGTAGTCAGCTGGTGATGTGGGAGCACGGGCAGGCAGAGCTTCACACAGCTGGAACCCTCCCTGTTCCGTTTTGTCCCTGTTCCTCATACTGAGGTGTACACTTGTGGACTCGGAGGCATGTTCAAGCCATGTAGTCCCACTGCCCTCCTCGACCCACACCATCACTTGACCTCTACCAGGTGGCAGTCTTTTGGGGGAACATGCAGGTTCTCCCCCGGGAATGGAGAGCAGCTGTTGGGTTCTCAGTCCTTTTCCCCCCTGGCTGACCCCCAGCAACACATGCCCATGACCGAACACTGGTTACTGGCGTGGCAGGAGGTAAGGCGCTGGTAGTGCTTCAGCCTTCCTTGCCACTGGGCTGGCCTGCTAATGACCTTCTGAAGATGGAACAAAATCTGTGCAGTACATTAGCAGTGCTGGAGGGGTTAATACATGAGTCGGATCAGATCCACTGCATAAAAATAAATCCCAGTTTCCGTAGCATGGTAGCTAACCATTGTCAAAGATGTATCATTTTTCCTTCCTTTGGGTATTTTTAGAGCAGTTGTATCGCTGTAGATCCACTGGCAAGTTGAATCGGGGTCGTTTCTGGGCAACATGCGACTTCTGGTCACAAACTGCACTTTGTCTAAGATCCTGTTGGGGAGCTTAGAGATACTAAACTTGCATGAATATGCTTTCTGTCATTTCCAGTTTTGTGTTACTATGTTAATCAGTAAGTGCTTCTGACCATTCAGAACGCTTCTTTCTTCTGCGCCTCTTATTTTGCAGAGTGATTCACACACTGTTCTTTTGGTCGTGGGCCACTCAGTGGCTCAGCAAATAGTATCGCGGTCTTGCACTGGAGACCCAGGTTTGGTAGCGGACTCGAACTGGGGTGGCGCTGCTGTGCAACAGCCAGTCAGGAGGGATGGTGCTGTGGTTTCACTGCCCTGCGGTCGGCCTGAGAGCTTGCCTCTACGGGGTGTTATGATGTGCATGCAAAAGCCTGACGGCACCAGTCAGCATGAGGGAGTATCTAGGGGTTGAGAGAACCACAAACACTCCATGCCTCCCCTCAGGTATGCTCACTGTGCGGAACCAAGACCAGTACCATCTATATGATGACCACTGGTACTCTTGGGCCCACACCACGTGGATCCCCACTGGTTCCAGCAGTGGTGGTGGGGGTCGATGTGCCTGGGACACCAGAAGCAATACAGGGAGGGATTCTGGTGAGCAAAAAGCTATATAGCCAAAAAACTGGTTGGTCCTGTTGACGTATAATGTAAAGTTCCTTCAGTGCAATTTTTGCATTTGTAGGAATGGTTTCATTTACATTCAATGAAATTTTTTTTTTTTTCCTGTTGAAGCTCCCATCTTCTCTGGCCTGCCCCTTTCTGCTGGGTCACCAGCCCTGTCCCACACTGCTTTTGGGTAGTTATCCCCATCTTCCAGTACGCCCATGGTGGTGGTGTTGGAGTTCCCCAAGCCCCTTCTAAAGTCTTGATTGGTGAAGGAATGTGCCCAGTAAGGGGTCCTGAACCTGTCTGGAGCTTCCTGTCATCATGCTGCCTCGACCAGGTTGTTTTTCTGGTGTTCTACTATCCTGTTCCCAGGGATGCATGGTGGTGCGATCAGATTAAATGCCTGTATTTTACCCCAGAGTGATAGAAACACTTTTCCCCATTTTAAGTCTAGGTCCATTTTTTCTATGATCGAGTTAAAAATGTTTGAGATAATCTGGGAGATGTTTGGTGTTAAGATGATGCCCAAAAATGTAATACCCCGGGTAGCAAGTTTGATTTTATGATTGAGAAAGGCCGATGTGTCTATTTCTTTTGATGATGGGAGAGCCTCTGATTTGTCAAAATTTATTTTGAACCCTGAGATAGTTGAGGGATCTTTTAATAATTGTTAGGATATGAGGTATTGATGACTGAGCGTTTGTTATGGAAAGCATGACATCGTCTGCATAGGCCAAGATCCTTTCATTTTTGCCTATTCTTGCGCCTGAGACATTAGTAGAAGCACGAAATTTAATTAGGGGTTCTAGGGCCAATAGAAATAATAATGGAGAAAGGGGGCAACCTCATCTAGTACCCCTATAAATTGGGAATGAAGCTAAAGAGGAGCTGTTAACTTTTATTACTCTCTTTCTCTCTCTCTCTCCTAAGCTGGTCTCCAGGCTTCCTTACTCCTGGGCTGTACCTCCTGATGCTGATCCACATGAGTAGAGAGCTTGAACAGACTGACAGACGAATTCCCCGATTTTTGAATAAATAATTCTGTTCTATTCTGACAAATGCGTTGTTGGCATCTAGTGATAAAAGAGTTGGTTGTAGGGGGTTGATTTTAGCCACATGGATGATGTGAATAATGTTTCTGAACAAATCAGAGCTGAGGCGCCCAGCTACAAAGCCAACCTGATCAGGGTGTATTATTTTTTGTATTACTGAGTTCAGCCAATGGCCATGATCTTGGCTAGTAATTTACAGTTTATATTTATGAGAGAATTCGGCAGATAATTCTCACATATAGTGGGATCCTTGTCCTTTTTTGGTAATGGCACAATTGAGGCTTCACACATCAGTGGGGGTAAAGATCTAGTGTCTATCGCATTACCAAATACTTTATGCAGAATCGGACTTAGTAGTGAGTTGGTGGTCTTACAGAATTCTCCAGTTAGGCCTTCAGGACCGGGAGCCTCAGCAGAAGGAAGGGGAAGAATGGCCTTTCTTACCTCCCCTTTGGTGATGGGTTTGTTTAGGTTATTTTTGTCTTGGTCAGAAATTGATGGCAAATTAATATTCTGCAAAAATTGTTCTAAGTCACCTTGATTTGAATAGTCTTCAGATTTATATAAAGAAGAATAGAACGTTTTGAATTTTTCAACAATCAGATTAGTCTTGTATACCATCCTTGTTTGTTTTTTTATGGAGGCAGTTTTGTTGGTTTCTGACAATTTCCTGAGCTTATGGGCCAGCAACGTGCCCTCTGCTTCCCCAGCCTGCTTGAATGTGAAGAGTGTATATTTTGCTTTGTGATTATATATAATATTGATTTCATAATTTGTGTTGCTATATCTATATAGACTGATTTTTGGCTCCAGTGACTTTAAATAACTGCGCTTTAGTTTTTAATTTTTTCCTAGATTTAGTTCAGATTCTCCAAGTCTCTCTATGTGATGCAAAGGAAATTATACTACCTCTTATATAGGCTTTAAAGGAATCCAATAAAATCGGTATAGAAACTTCCCGTTATCATTTATTTGAAAAAAAGTTTAATTTCATCTGTTAACCAGCCTGGAAATTCACTGTAGTTAAGGAGGCTGCTATTGAATTTCTAGCTCTTTTCAGGGGAAAAATATAGTATAAGGTGATACCCATGGAAACGGGTGCATGGTCCGATATTACTGTATTACCTGTATGGCTTATGGCGAGGCCTGTCATCAGAGATTTGTCTAGAAAAATATAGTTCAGTCTACTTGAGGACCAGTGTCTGTTTGATTTTAAATATGTAGTCTCTACCCTTCAGGTTCTTGACTCTCCAGACGTCCACCTGACCAAATGCCTTGCAGAAAGATCCCAAGGCCTTGGAAGAGCTGGAGTGGTCTATTGGATTTGCATATGTACCATCTGTGAACACGTCAGCAACTGTGTTCATATCCCCTTCCAAAATCAAATCCCCCTAGGCAGGTTTACTGATGCTCTCTGCCAGATCAGCAAAGAATACCATATGGTTACTATTGGGAGCATAAATATTCACCAGAGACACTTTCCCATTTTCAATCCTAGCATTCACTATGACATATCTGCCTTCGATGTCTGGAAATGTGGAGTCGAACACAATATTTACATTTTTATGAAACAGGATACATACTCCTTTACTCTTGGAATTAAATGAGCTGCCATAAAGTGTCCCAACCCAAGATTTTTAAGTTTAGCAGTTTCTTCATCTGTAAGATGTTTTCTGTGTGTGTGTTTAAAAAAAAAAAAAAAAAAAAAAAGGGGGGCAAGCTATGTCTACTTTCATGGACTTGAGATAAGATAGGATTTTGGTCCTCTTTATTGGATTATTACACCCTTGGATATTCCACAATACTATTTTTATACTATGTTTAACTGTGCACATTATTGTAAACAAGTGATGGAGTACTTTTCAACCTAAAATCAAAATTGTAAGCTGGGAACCACTAATAACCTGTACCTGTTAGACCAGAAAACTTATGACACTAGACACAGTATAATTAGAAATGCTGCTGTAATGCTTTGACAGTAAACCGTTTAAATGTAAGTAATCTAAATTGAAGTAGAATTATAAAGCTTGAACTGCACTAGATGAAATGTAGCAATGTGTGACAAAGATCACTGTAGTTGTGGGTATTTGTTCCACTTGACTGCGTGACCCATTTGCTCCCAGTGGCCATTTTGGGTCGGATCTAGCAATGGCTAGTTCCGACGTCATATGGTGTCTGTGGGAACAAATGTGTTCCTTCCTTATGCAGTACCCACTGCATGAGTAAAAAAACAACCGGGATGCAAAGAAGATTTGTTAGTTCTCCATAGACGCACAGCGCAGTACTAATAGGGAGATGAAGTAACTGCGAGCATAGTCTTGAGTTATTTGAGTGTTTGCGTGGCCTAAATGGGCCAGATGATAAGTTACATGGGACATAGTTCTGTAGGTGGTTCAGTTTAGCAACCCTCATTCTGATCGTCTGCAGCTTATGTTTTACCCCTGTTTTTCTCCTGCTGTACCCACTACCCTGATATCTATACAGCCTCTGTAGGGCTAGCCTAATGCAGTGTGTGCATGCACCACCCCTCAGCAGCCTCTATAGCCCACTCCAAGGGCTTGCCGGCAGATTCTGACATCACCCTTAACCAGATTGGCTTGCGCTGTTCTTGTCCATGCTCCCCACAGTTGTGTTGCAGTTCTTACACCCTAAGAATGTATACAGGTCGATTAGGAACAAGACTGCTATTATATCTGATCTTGTTGCAACATATGACGTGGCATGTATCACCGAGTCCTGGCTGGATGAGAATGTAGGCCCTATTTTGGCATCTGCTGCTCCAGTTGGGTTCTCAATGATGCACCGCCCGAGGTTGGATCATAGGGGCAGGGGGTGTGGCCATCTTTTTTTAAAACTGAGCTGGGTCTTGTGGATGTGCCAGTGGGTTACACTCGATCTTTTGAGTGTATCCTGGAAGCAGGTGTAGGGTTCAGGATTCTCCTCATCTACCGTCCACCCAGGGATGGTGGAGAATTCCTGAAGGAGTTTGCAGACTTCATTATCGACGTGGCATTGGAGTCACCCAGATGGTTGATTCTGGGTGACTTCAGTGCCTGGATCGATGAACTCTCGCAGTTTGGGAAAACCTCCTCCAACTTATGACTATGTTGGACCTTACACAGGTGGTTACCTCTGCTACCCATATGGGGGTCACTCATTAGATCTTGTGTTTCACCCAGGGATGGAGATCACGGGATTGGGGGTGGAACCAAACGGTTGGTCAGACCAGCACACCATAAGAGTCAGCTTCGGGGCACCCCAGATTAGGCCTGCCGCTACGGAGATGGTACACTACTGCCCTTTGAGAGGGATTACCCCAGAGGGCCTATCGGTGGTGCTGGACCTATCGGGCTTATCAAGTGAGTGCATGAGTCAAGGGGATCTTGTACCTGTCTATAATAAGGTGGTGGGTGGTACCCTGGACTTAATTGCTCCTGTTCGTGTTTGCCCAAGAACCCCTTGATTTGATGGGTTCTTGAAGGAGCTGAAAAGAGTGGGGCAAAGGCTAGAGGGGGCTTAGCGGAAATCCAGTCTTGATGTTGACATGCTTAGGTTGATGGACCATTATGAGGTCCATCAATCAGCAATCGCCTGTAAGAAGGCAGAGTTCCTGTCCAGGGAGATCGCTGCTGCGTGGAACAGACCAGCTCAACTCTTCCGGGCTGTCGACAGACTGTGCAATCCAGTCTGTCTGCAGTCTGGAAGAGATTTTTCACAAAGTGTGGTGAACTTGCTCAGTTGTTCACAGATAAGATTGCCAGCATTAGATCGGGTATCGGCCCAGCTCTCTCTTTAAGGGATTGCGGAGATCGGCGTGAGGTGGCGAGCGCTCGTGTTGCCTGGTTTGACTTTAGCAGGCCGGAGTTCATGGACATTGTGAGGATTGTCCAGACTGTACAACCAACTAGTTGTAGTTTGGATCCGGGCCCTGCACCGCTATTAGTAGGTTATGTAGATGTTATCTGCCTGATCCTTGCTGAAATTGTCTGGAAGTCCTTGGAGCAGGGGGTCTTTCCTGATCCTTCTTAAGGAGGCAGTCGTTCGACCGCTCCTTAAAAATCCTCCCTGGACCCAGACTGCTTAGCTAACTATAGACCTGTGTCTAACCTGACCTTTGTGGATAAGGTTATTGAAAAAGTGGTAGCTCTGCAGCTGGATATCCATCTCTCAAATCACAATGTCTGTGATGTTCTCCAGTCTGGGTTTAGGAAAAGACATAGCACTGAGACTGCCCTGGTCCGGGTTTTAAATGATCTCCTAATTGTGAGAGATTGAAAGGCTCTCACTATTCTAGTCCTTCTTGATCTCTCTGTGGCATTTGATACTGTGAACCATGGTGTGCTTTTGGAGTGCCTGCGGCTTCTTTGTGGGCTGTCTGGAACAGTTTTACATTGGTTTAGATCTTTCCTTACAGGCAGGACACAGAGGGTTGTCATTGGAATTTGTTTTTCCGACACCTTCTCCCTGTCTTGTGGGGTACCGCAGGGCTCCATTTTGGCGCTCATGTTGTTTGCAGTTTATATGCTGCCATTAGGAGAGATCATTAGGCGATAAGAGTTTGGGTTTTCACTGCTATGCAGATGATACCCAACTGTATCTGTCCATTATTCCCAGACAGGATGATGCGATCTCCGTGCTAAACAGCTGTCTAGCAGAGATCAGAGATTGGATGAGCACTAGCTGGCTGAGGTTAAACCTGGATAAGACTGAGGTGTTTGTGGACCCTGGTTGCCTTGAGGCGGGTAATAGGGCTGGGCTTCCGTCTGGCTTGTGGCTTGATGGTGTCCAGCTCTTGACCTCAGACTGGGTGCGTAACCTGGGCATTATTTTTGATGACTGTTTGACCCTGAAATCTCAGGTGTCTGCCATTGTCAAATCTTCCTTTTATCATCTTCGGAATATCGCTTGGGTGAAACACCTGGTTCCTCAGGCTGACCTTCCCATATTGGTCCACGCCTTTGTCACCTCCCACCTTGATTACTGCAGTGCCCTTTACCTAGGGCTGCCGGGTGTTGATATCCGCCGCTTGCAGCTAGTGCAGAACGCGGCAGTCAGGCTTCTGACTGGTACGTCTAGGTCTAGTCATAGTACACCTGTGCTGTGCAGACTGCACTGGCTGCAGGTTCAGTGGCGGATCACCTTTAAGGTCGGGTTGCTGACCTATAAAGCCCTACATGAACAGGGACCCCAGTACTTGCAAGATCTTTTTACTCCCTACTGCCCCTTCCGCTCGCTCTGGTCTGCCGAGGGATTGCTAGAGATTTCCTGCGGTTTGGTTAAAGACATCTGGGGCACTTGCGTTTTCTTATGCTGCCCCTTCCCTGTGTAATTCTCTACCTCGTCGGATAAGAGAATACCTCACTGTCTCAAGTTTTAAATCTGAGTTCAAAACTTATCTGTTTTTTTAAAGCTTATTCTGAATGATTTTTAATATTACTGTTTATTCTTAATGACTTTAAATATGACTGTTTAATTTGATTTAACTGTTTTTAATGTTTGTCAGCGCTTTGGCTTTGAAAAGCGCTTTAAAAAAATTAAGTTTTACTTTACCTACGAGACCACAACAACTGTAAGAGGGCTGTTGGAGACTCATAATAATTCCCCCCCCCCCAGTCAGTGGGATGGACGAGCAGGTGTGTTTTTGTTACTTTACCTGTAACCCAACCCATCACCTACTGGTTCCTCTGTCCTGCTGTCTGATCCAGCTTCCAGTCCAGGATCTCTGCAACTCAGCCATTCTTATGTCTGACCAGACCCTGCTAGCACCATGTCCACCTGCACCTCCAGCTGACTCGCTAGGCTGGGTCTCCCATATTACGTGGCAGAGTCTGTGGACATGAGAAGATGCCATGTTCTGTTGGTGAAACGTGGCAGGGGGAGGAGACGGCTGCAAGCTCACACCCTGTTGTGGGCCGCCCTCCACAGCAGATGAATGTGTCCAGTGACAGAGATTTTTCCCAGATTGTCCTGCCACTTGCACCTGCGGAATAGGGGCCCAGTACTGCAATTTTTTTGTTAATGATCTAGTATACTTTATTAAGATTATATCCAAAGAACATCAAAAACAAAAAAAAATAAGCTCAATGCAAGCACCAACATGGTAGAGCACCGCATATGAGTATTCCATGTAACAAGTAAAAGAACAAAAAGAAACAAAATGATAGAAGAAACAGCGAAAATAACATAAACCCTTTAATCCCCGTTTCCCCCCCCATGCTCAGTCGTATAGACCATGCCCCTGTCCCTCCCTCTACGATAAACTGCTTAAAAAAACAAGAGGGTATTTTTTTATCATTATTATTATTAGACCGAAAATTTCAAGTATAAAACAGCTCCCAGCGTAAACAAAAAGAATCATGTTTGAGCAAGTGAAGCACACATCTTTTCCATGTGCAAGACTTGCATAACTGTGGCATGCTATTCCAGCAACGTTGGGGAAGTAGAATCTTTCCAGTGCTGTAAAATCACTGCAGGGGTCGAAATTGGCACCGGCCCACTAGCCTAAATGTTGGTAGATTTTTATATCTGGCTAGTAAGACTAGCTCTGTGGGCTTGTACTGGAGAAAGTAACATTTCAATAAGTACACTAACTGGGCCAGTGGAAACATGTGTGGCTAGTGGATTTTCCTAGTCACTAGCCCTGCTTGCTAGTGGCTGCAAAACGTAACTTCGACCCCTGCACTGTTTTGACTGCCATAGTAATTGACCCAAAATCTGTATCGCCCAAAAAAGTTTTCCTTCATGGGCATGTATTGGACAGTATTCTCACCTCTTGATACTAATTGGGGTATTTTTTTTTTTTTTTTGGAATCCATGTGTAAGTAATTCCCATTGACAGCGTGGAGTGATACAGAGAGAAAAAATTCTGTCAGATTTGCTGTAATCTCTTCTGTTGGCTCTAGCATTGTCAGTGGGGACACACAACACACACACACACACACACACACACACACACACACACAGCTTGATAAGTTATTTGTATTTCAGTGAAGGGTACACTGATTCCGTATTCTGATTTTATTCATTGGCTTATAATGAACAGGAGCTTGACTAATCATTTCTTAGTGCCCTGTAGAATCTCACAGTTTCTTATTTCAGTTGGAGCAGTTTGAATTACTGTTTACTAAATGATGCTTTTTTCTGATAGACATTTGACTACAGACTGAAATCTAAATGATTGAGTGTTGGGGGTGTTGACAGGTTTGGGCTGTCTGTGATGAGGCATTGGAACACAAACACCACCAGTATTCCATGCTGTTAGACAGCTCTTAAAGCTTTAGCTGCACCATAATTGGAAAAACACAGACAAAATCACTTATGCTGACTGGTATGGTGTTACGTTAAGCTCATTATACTTGGAGAAAATATCAGCAAGTTTGTGTAACAAAATTGGCTTATTCCATAAAAGGTGGTGGGGCACTGCATAAGTCAATGCAAGTATATTTAGAATTGATGCTATGATTATGTAGTGTTGAATCCCTGTCTTGTCTCTCTATACAGTATGTTTTGTTTTTTCCTTTTTTCTGTATAACAACTCAATAAAAAAAAAAACTTTAGCTGTACCAGTGAGCCCCTGATTGGTTGCATATTATCCAGTAATTCCCATTGAGAACATTGGAGCGATCAGGAAAAGAAATTGTAGTAAGTGTGATAGAATTTTTTTTCATTTTGACCACCACTCCTCTTTGGGTGGCTGTTCTGGTACTGGATGGTCTCTGGACCAGGAGGATAGACGGTCCTCCAGTAGTCAAAGTAAAGATGGTCCAGCCCCACTCACTCCCAGCATAGTGTGGGAACTGCTTGACCCCTCTCTCTCTCGTACAAAAAAGGAACGTAGCACAAATTATCTGCTAGATTTCTTTGACTGGGTGACCAAAGTAGTAGATCAGGGAGGGGCTGTGGACATGGCCTACCTAGACTTTAGCAAGGCATTTGACACAGTCCCACACAAAAGATTAATATATAAGTTAGCCAGCCTGGGAGTGGGTCCCAAGATGACAGCCTGGGTAAAGAATTGGCTGGAGAATAGGACACAGAGTAATAGTAAATGGAGTCCACTCAGAAGAAAGGAGGGTTACTAGCGGGGTACGCAGGAGTTCAATGTAGGACCGGTCCTCTTCAATGTCTTTATAAGCGACATTGCAGAAGGACTGGAAGGAAAAGTATGTCTCTTTGCAGATGCCACTAAGATCTGCAACAGAGTTGATGCACAGGGTGGGGTGGAAAGGATGAGAAGGGACTTGGCAAGGTTAGAGGAATGGTCAAATGTATGGCAGCTTAGATTCAATGCTAAGAAGTGCAAGGTAATGCACCTGGGAAACAAAAACCCAGGGGAAGAGTACACAATGGGGGGTGAGATACTAACAACAACAAAAATGGAAAGGGACCTGGGGGTAGTCATATCAGATGACCTAAAGGTGGGCAAGCAATGTGAGAAGGCAGCAAGGAGGGCTGGGGGATACTGGGATGCATAGGAGAGGCATCACCAGTAGAAAACAGAAGTTATTATCCTCTGTACAGACAGCTGGTGAGACCCCATCTGAGTACTGTGTGCAGTTCTGGAGACCCAATCTCCATAAAGACATAGACAGGATGGAAGCTGTCCAGAGGAGGGCAACTAAAATGGTGCAGGGTCTGCACGGAGGACATATGAGAGAGACTTAGGAGCTTAATATGTATAGCCTCGAGAAAAGGAGGAGAGGGGACATGATAGAAACTTTCAAGTACCTCAAGGAATCAACAAAGTCCAAGAGGGTAGCATCTTTCAAAAAGAGGTGTGCAAGAACAAGAGGCACAATTTGAAGAAGATAGAGGCGCTCAGAGGTAATTTAAGAAGTATTTTTCACAGAGGTTGTGGATGCATGGAATGGCCTTCGGAGAGTTGTGGAGTCAAAATCAGTGGTGGAATTCAAGCATGCATGGGATAGTCATAAAGCAATTCTGGGGGGTGGGGGTAGAAAGAAGTAGGCTGCTGGTTAACTAGGATCTGCAGCTTATCCAGTAGGTAGGGAAATGGGCAGACTGGGTGGGCCAAGCGGTCCTTATCTGCCGTCAAATTCTATGTTTCTATGTAAATTAGGGGTGTTCAAATCAAAACTTTTAGGACTTGCCCAGCCATGACTGTGGCTGAATTTTCACTTGCCCCTATTCATTATTATGATGTGTGTGGTTGTGTTTTTTTTTTTTTTTTTTTTCTTGCCCTTCAAGAAATGTACTTGCCCCGGACAGGGGGCAATAGGTTTACACCCTGCATAAATCCAGGTAGCAGCGTGAGGGATTTTCAGCTTTGGGAGATTTAATGTGGAAACATTGTTTACATAGAAACATAGACTTTGACGGCAGATAAGGACCGCTAGGCCCATCTAGTCTGCCCATTTCCCTACCTACAGGATAGGCCGCAGATCCTAGTTAACCAACAGCCTTTTTCTTCCTACCTCACAAGAATTGCCTTATGTCTGTCCCATGCATTCTTGAATTCTCCCACAGTTTTGACCCCACAACCTCCTCAGGAAGGCTGTTCCATGCATCCACTACCTCTCTGTGAAATAATACTTCCTCACATTGCCCTGAACCGCCCTCCTATCTTTAAATTGTGTCCCATTGTTCTTGCAAGTCTCTTTTTCTGAAAAATGCTACCTCTTGGACTTTGTTGATTCCACTGAGGTACTTAAAGTTTCTATCATGTCCCCCCTCTCCCTTCTTTCCTCAAGGGTATACATATTAAGCTCCTTTAGCCTCTCCTCATATGGCTTCTCTTGCAGACCCTGCACCATTTTAGTTGCCCTCCTCTGGACTGCCTCTATCCTGTCTATGTCCTTGCGGAGATGGGGTCTCTAGAACTGGACACAGTACTCCAGATGGGGTCTCACCAACTGTCTGTACAGAGGGATAACAACTTCCTGTTTTCTGCTGCTGATGCCTCTCCCTATACATCCCAGTATACACCAGCCCTCCCTACTGCCTTCCTTTTGTAACCTTAAGGTCATCTGATATGATTACCCCAGGTCCCTTTCCTTTTTGTTGTTGTTACTACCTCCCCACCCATTGTGTATTCTTCCCTGGGTTCTTGTTTCCCAGGTGCATTATTTGCACTTCTTGCATTGAATCCTAGCTGCCATACTTCTGACCATTCCTCCAACCTTGCCAAGTCCCTTTTCATCCTTTCCACGCCTCCTTGTGTATCAACCCTGTTGCAGATTTTTGTGTCATCTGCAAAAAGGCATACTTTTCCTTCCAGTCCCTCTGCAGTGTCACTGATGAAGACATTAAAAAGGACTGGACCCAATACTGAACCCTGCGGTACCCCACTAGTAACCCCCCTTTCTTCAGAATGGACTCCATTTACAATTACCTTCTGTGTCTTGTTGTCCAGCCAATGTTTTACCCAGGCTACCACCCTGGGTCCCACTCCCAGGCTGGTTAATTTGACTATTAATCTTTTGTGTGGGACTGTGTCAAATGCCTTGCTAAAGTCTAGGTATGCCATGTCCACAGCCCCTCCCTGGTCTACTACTTTTCTTGAGCTTTTAAAGTGCAGTTCATGTGTTGTTCCTACTGTAACATACTAAAAAGCTAGCAGAATAGGCCAAATTGTCTGTCTTGTCTGCTCAAAAGCCAGCAACCTAATGGCTGCTCACCTTACCACCACCCCCCCAGCTCCCAATAGGATCTTCTTTAGTTTCAGTTTCCCTTTGTACCTGTCCCACCACTTCTTGAATCCCTCCACTGTGTCCTCCTTGACCAGCCTCCCAGGCAATGCATTCCACGGCTCCACCACCCTCTCGGTGAAAAAATGCTTCCTTCGCTCCCCCTGTAG
The DNA here is from genome assembly GCA_016271365.2 of Neoceratodus forsteri. Taxonomy (NCBI): domain Eukaryota; kingdom Metazoa; phylum Chordata; order Ceratodontiformes; family Ceratodontidae; genus Neoceratodus; species Neoceratodus forsteri. Next base: position 88,864,021 of record JADMNL010000029.1, read on the forward strand.
TCTCCCCCCGTTTCCACTCATGGCCCCTGGTTTTTCCCTCCTCCTCTAGCTTAAAGAGCTCCATGGTGCCACTCCTGTTTATTCCTTTTACATACTTGAAAACCTGTGGATGTATTATTCTTGGACTTCAGCAAGGCATTTGACTCTGTCCCCCACAATGGTCTGGTGGAGAAACTGATGGGGTTGGAAGTAGTCCCTTTCATGGTCAGATGGATTGAAAACTGGCTAGCTGGATGCACCCAGAGAGTAGTGGTCTGTGTGGAGCTCTCGAACCCTAGAGAGGTTGGTAATGGGGTACTGCAGGGCTCGGTCCTGGGTCCGATCCTGTTTAATGGATACATATCTGACATCAGGGAGGGTATAGGGTGTGAAATGAGTCTCTTCGCTGATGACTCCAAGATGGGAGAAGAGGGGAGGTTGGCCCTGCAAGGGGACCTGGACACCCTGGAAAGCTGGGCTCACACATGGAAATTAAAATTTCAATATCACCAAGTGCAAGGTGTTACATCTTGGGCGGGGAAACCCTAAACACAGGTACACCCTGGGAGGGGGGGCGCTGGAGGCTTCAATAGGGGAAAAAGACCTATGGGTCATGGTGGATGCATGTATGAATAACTCTGAGCAGTGCAGGAGAGCGGCTAGCAAGGCAAACAGGATGTTGGGATGCATCGTGAGGGGGATCACCTCTAGGAGCAAGGAAGTGATTCTGCCGCTGTACAATGGACTGGTTAGACCACACCTTGAGTACTGTGTACAATACTGGAGACCACACTTGAAGAGGGACATACAGCTCCTGGAGAGGGTACAGAGGAGGGCAACTAAGATGATACGAGGACTAGGGATTTGACGTATGAGGACAGACTTGAGGAGCTCTACCTGTTTTCATTGGAGGAGAGAGGAGAGATAGGGGGACATGATTGAGGTCTTCAAGTACCTCAAGGGAATAAATAGGGTAAACATGGAGGATCTTTAGACTAAAGCAGGAGGTATCATCAGAGGGCATGGTTTGAAGTTGGAAGGTGGAAGGGTGAGGGGGGGAGAGGAGGAGGTTTTTCACTGAGAGGGTGGTGGACCCTTGGAATGCACTGCCTGGCGAGCTGGTTCAGAGATCCACAGTGGAGGGCTTCAAGAGAGGGTGGGACAGACACAGAAAGTGGATGTATCAGATGATGGCCTATCCCAGGGGGGTGGGGATGGATGATAGGGGTTTCTGGAACACAAGGCGGGGGGAGGGCCTCGGCACCCAACTAGGGATCTGAGGTTCGAGCAGACTCGATAGACCGTAAGCCCTAATCTGCTGGCAAATAGTATGTTAGTATATCTCCCTGTCCCTCCTCTCCTCCAGTGAGTAAAGCCCAAGCTCATCCAGTCTCTCCTCATAAGGCTTCCGCTCCATGCCCTGAATCACCCTAGTTGCTCTCCTCTGGACCCTCTCCAGCAGCGCCATGTCCCTCTTCAGATGAGATCTCCAGAACTGTACACAGTACTCGAGCTGCGGCCTGACCAAGGCATTATACAGTGGGAGGATCACCTCCCTCCTCCTGGACATAATTCCCCTGGCTGTGCAGCCCAGTATCCTGTTTGCTTTGGCTGCAGTTCTTCTACAATTTTCAGTTATTCATTTGACGTCTGTCACCATCTCTAAATCCCTTTCTCCCAATGTGGCTTGCAGTGTGACCCCCGGCTGTATTCATGACTCCTTTTTTTTTTTTTTTTTACCTCTAAATGTAGTACCTTACATTCTCAGCATTAAATTTCAGTCCTCACTTCCTTGACCACCCCTCCAGGGTATCCAGATCCCCGGACCGCCTCCTCGCTTCTTCACAATCCACCAGTGCTCCCAGTTTTAAATAATCCGCAAAGAGAGACAACCTATTCCTAACCCCCCAAATATCCGAGACATAGACATTGAACAAGAGTGGCCCCAATACCAAACCCCGAGGTACCCACTGATTACCTTCCTGGGAGAGGAGAGTATCCCACCCACCATTACCCTCTGTAAACACCCTGAGAGTTGATTTTCAACCCAGTTGAGCTTCTGTCCTCCCATCCCCCATCTCCTCCATCTTTTTTTATCAGCACATAATGTGGTACCAAATCAAACGCCTTGCTAAAATCTAGGTATAGGATGTCCACCGGCCTATGTCTGTCCAAGGCCCCAGTCATAAAACTCTACCAGATTGGACTGACATGATCTGCCCGGAACAAAGCCATACTGTTTATCATCCTGGTGCCCTAACCATTCTAGCTGCCTCCCAGTCCTCTCCTTGATGGAGCCCTCCATTACCCTGCCTACCACAGATGTTAGGCTAACAGGCCTATAATTCCCCATCTCTTCTCTAGACCCCCCTTTATGAATAGGCACTACATAAGCCACCCTCCAGTCTTGGGACACCCATCCTGTCTGCAAAGAGGTATTAGAGTGCAGCCAGTGGAGCTGCCAGCTCCTCTGCCAATTTCCTCACAACCCTCGGGTGTAGCCCATCCAGCCCCGGCACCTTATCAGTCTTTAGCTTCCGAAGGGCCTCCCTCACCCTATCCACTGTGATTTCTTCCCCCCATTCCACCCCCTCACTCAACCTCCCCACCCCTTCTGGGTCTGTTCCTATCTGTACCCTAGCCTCATTCCGTCCACTGGTCTGACTGACTTCTCACCTTAGCTGAATGCTCTTCCTCCCATCAGCCTGTAGGGATCACCAGTCTCCATTTGCAAAGATTGAGGCAAAGTACTCATTTAGCACCTCTGCCTGTTCCCCTGCTTCCTGAGTCCATCCTCCCATAATTTGAATCCTATTAGAAACATAGACTTTGATGGCAGATAAGGACTGCTTGGCCCATCTAGTCTGCCCATTTCCCTACCTAGAGGATAAGCTGCAGATTCTATTTAACAAACAGCCTATTTCTTCCTACCCCCCCCCCACAAAAATTGCCTTATGTCTGTCCCATGCATTCTTGAATTCTCCACAGTTTTAGACCCCACAACCTCCTCAGGAAGGCTGCTCCATCGTCCCACCCTCTCTGAGGAAAAATACTTCCTCACATTGCCCCTAGCCGTCCCCCTCTATCTTCAGATTGTGTCCCTTGTTCTTGCACATCTGTTTCTGAAAGACCTACCCTCTTGGACTTTGTTGACTCCACTGAGGTGCTTAAGCGTTTCTATCATGTCCCCTCTCCCTCCTTTCCTCAAGGGTATACATATTAAGCTCGTTTAGCTCTCCTCGTATGGCTTCTCTTGCAGACCCTGCACCATTTTAGTTGCCCTCCTCTGAACTGCCTCCATCCTGTCTTATGTCCTTGAGATGGGGCCTCCAGAACTGGACGCAGTAATTCAGATGGGTCTCACCAACTGTCTGTACAGGGGATAACAACTTCCTGTTTTCTGCTGGTGGTGCCTCTCCTATACATCCCAGTATCCCCAGCCCTCCCCAACGCCTTCTCACATTGCTTGCCAACCTTAAGGTCATCTGATATGATTACTCCCAGGTCCCTTTCCATTTTTGTTGTTACTACCGCCCCCCCCCACCTCATTGTGTAATCTTCCCCTGGGTTTTTGTTTCCCAGGTGCATTACTTTGCACTTCTTTGCATTGAATCCTAGCTGCCATACTTCTGACCATTCCTCCAGCCTTGCCAAGTCCCTTCTCATCCTTTCCACGACTCCTTGTGTATCAACCCTGTTCCCCTGAGTCCATCTTCCCATAATTTTAATCCTATTGATCTGCATGCTCTCTTTTCGTTTCTCTTTATCTATGAATCCTCTCTCCCCGTAGTACCATGGTTGACATATAGACCAATACATAACCTCAGTGTTACCATGGGAGCATCAGCATACACATCGGAGCTTTTAAAAGCTTGTGGAGCGATTTCCGTATATTGAATCTCCTGTGGCTGATCCCTGTTCGTGGTTGTTGCCACCGGGGATTCTGAGAGGTTACCCATGTAGCAGCAGATTTAAGGATTGAATGTCATAGTATCAGATTTTGACAGTATAACTGTGACATGTAATATCGCGGTTATTGTGAATACTGCAGTAATAGTAGAGTATCATTTTACTGATGTGAGATGCGCTATTTGATATGTTTACGATGTTTTATGTTGTAAGGGTGCCCTGAGGCTTTGGGGAAGGGCACCTTTAAATAAATAAAATCTATTACTACTAGTCATTTTTGTATAAAAAAAAAAAAGTCTAACACTTGTGCCGCAGAAAGTTGGCGCACAAGGGGGCAATTCCTAAAAGCACCCTCAGACATGATCTGAAAGGCCTAAAAAATGTGGTATACTCGAACCATGGTTATCATGATATTGGAAAATGGCCACCGTATAAATACTGTGACTTCCAATACCGTGGTATATCGTGATACCATGACAGCCCTACTTAAGATGTTGGGTGGGTGGGTGGGATCAGCCAGATGAAGATTTAAACCACAAAAGTGTAGATCAGGCTGCCCCACACAGTAGTTATGGGGCAGCGACATGGGCATTCGACTTTAAGCAGGAGCCTGTTGGTTGAAACTAGGTCTATAGATGATGAAGATCCGATCACATCGGTTTATTTTGTCAACTCCACTAGACTTGGATTTTGTTTGACTGTTCAAACTGACAATACTAGATGGGTTTGTGTGGAACATTACTTGATATTAAGGCTGTTATTTCTACTGCTGTTCCTCTTCATACATACACTGTAGCTGTCAGAAATGAGATGCTTAATCTAGAGAGTTTTTATCCAAGTGATAAATTTAAAGTAAATAAACCACTGTTAGACTAAACCACTGTCCCACTGCTGGATGGGGTTCTGAGTCGTATAATGAGCCAAGTGTGGTTATCAGTTCCTTTTTAAATGACTGTTTGGCAGTTTAACCACACAGTTCTACTGAGGGGAAGGCTCATTGGCTCTCAGGCCAAAGCGTACACTACCGTGTAGCAGTAGAATGTTAGTGAGTGAATGCAATAATACAGCACAGGATACCTTGGTCTGTAATTGGATTTAAATACTCCAGAGACTGTGGTACAGACTGCGGGTAGAATTACAGAGAACACAAGGTGCGGTTAAGTACGTTTTGATTTCACAGGCTTAGTTTCTAAATTGCTGAAATGAGGCAAAAGGACAGTGTGACATTAACCTTTTTAGCATTTTCTAGGACAGAAACCTTAGTAGTGGGATGGCGAGAGGAGAGACTAGCTGGGCCGACAGATTTTGTGTGTTTTTTTTTTGAACTTGCTGTTTATGGCCCCTTCACCTCCGCAGTGGCTGCCTTCCCTCGGGGACACTCAAGGCACCTTGCCTGCCAGGTCTCCGGGAACCGTCAGACCCCACGAGTCCTCTCCTGCCATCGGTCCCTTGGATTACCCCCCCCCCCCGAGTGGGGTGAGAGGTATACCCCCAAACTTCCCATCCATCATCCCAAGTTGGATGGACTCGTTTGACTCCTCCCGGTACTGGTCTCGTTATGCGGGGCCCATCTCAGGTATCGCTGCAGAGTCTTTTCCTGCTGCAGTCCCGTCCTGCAATCTTATTCGGCACTAGGAGGGGCCAAGGGCGGGCACTCAAACGTCCCCTCGCTCCGGACCCTCTGCTGACTACTGCCCCTTCCGATTGTTCTGCCTCCTCAACTGCATCTCCACCTGTGGTCACCCAGGTGGCGGTATCGCAGCGAGGAGTGCAGTCCATCCTCCCCAGAGAGGGAGAGCAGCCCTCTGGGCGCTGGATCCCTCTCCCCCCGGGTCGCTGGTGTTGCAAGCAGAAGTCCTACCACTGCGCTGGTGGGCTGGCACAACAGACCTTTTTGTGATGTCATTGTCTGTATATCTGTTTATCTATATGTAATAAACAATTTTGGGTGTTATGGTGAAGTATGCTTCCTGGGATTCTGAGATTATATTTTTAGATGCGGCACTACTTCACCAGTGTGCAGAATTGAGAATGACCAAGCTCTTTGGCAGAGAAGAAAGATCATTCGATTCAGAGGGACATTTCATAGAACTTGTTTAGATTTTTCCAGTTACTGTACTAACAGAGCTGTTACTGCCCCTTGTGTCAATCCTTTTTAGGGTTTCTGAATAGCTTCCCCTCTAGCAGACTGACGCTCTCAGCAGGGAGTCCTGTACAGCAAAGGATGAATTAAACAACTTTAATCGCAATATACTGCTCAAAAAATGAGATTTTATATTTGCTGCCTTGAATAGTCATTTCTCATAATTGTAAGTCCATCTTTGTGACTCGTAATCATAGGAATGGCCTAGATTCCTGAAGTAGTTACCCAGCAACAATATGTGGCAGGTTTAAATTGACTGGTGCCTCGCGTTTTTGACCCAAACGATGCAGGGAAGAGCTATAAAATGGAGGAGTAACAGACTGACACAAAACATTTTGTCCTGTGTTTTTATTTTTTATTGATACAAACATTCAGTTTAGAAATACTACAGAGAAATGCTCCTCAGAGAGGTGTATTTTCTAATCAAACATTTTTTGATTAAATCCTTGCCATGTATAGACGCATACTTGCTTCAGTACCAGTGCACGCGCCTGGCCCCAGGGGCATTCTGGCACTCAAATCAACCTAGTGCCCAGATATTTTGTGGAAGGAGGATGCTTTTGTTGCACCTCTAGGAGTTTAGTCACAATAGGGATTATCCCACCCACTCAAAACCAAAGGCATCTAGCGTACACCAAAGATGGCAGTTCCAGTATGTGCCAGAATTTTCTGCCTCCATCCGTGAGAATGCTTGTTTATTTGGTTTTTGGTAATGGGGGAGGTACAGTAGTTAATTACATGCCTATTTTCAGGTATGACCCGGGAGGGTACAGAACAAAATTCCAGCATAGAACAGACAACTTTTGTCTAGTTGGCTTACTTCTCATATTTACAGTCTTTGTTACCCTTACAGAGCTAGTAAAACCAGACATAGCAGACAGGAAGGTGTTACACATTTTAAGAACTAGTCAGATGCAACTTTTTATTTCTGAAGTATTTTTTCTTTTGCTCATTAGAACATTTTCCATACTAACATACTAAAATGCCAGCAGAGGAGGCCTATTGGTCTTTTGTGTCTGCTTAATAGTCTGCACCCATATTGGGTGACGATTTTGCGATCTCTCTCTACCCCCCCCCTCGGGTTTCTCTGTCCCCAGTCCAAGATGTTTCCCTTGTACTGGACTTAGTCAGCTTCACTCTTCCCCTGTATCTGTCCCAGCCCCTCTTAAACCCCTCCACAGTCTCTGCCTGCACCAGTCCCTTGGTCAGTGCATTCCATGGTTCCACCACCCTCTCCGTGAAGTAACTCCTCCTCCTCCTCTCCAGCTCCCAACCATGCCCTCTAGTTGCCCCCCCTTTCCTGTGGAGCACCTCGACTGAGCCTCCCTTATTAATCCCCTTCATGTACTTGAAGACCTCTTGTCATGTCCCCCCTGTCCCTCCTCTCCTCCAGGGTGTACATGTTCAGCTTCTCGAGTCTCTCCCTGTAGGTCCTTTCCCCAGGCCTCAGATCATTTTGGTTGCCTTCCTTTGTACCCTTTCCAGGAGTGCATTGTCCTTTAAGTGTGATCTCCAAAACTGCACACAGTACTCGAGGTGCAGCCTAACCAAGCAGTTATACAGAGGAAGGATCACTTCCGCCTTTCTAGAGGTAATCCCCCTAGCGATGCAACCCAGTATCCTATTGGCTTTTGCCGCTGCCCTCCTACAATTCTCAGAGTTGTTCATTCTGACATCCACCACCACCCCCAGGTCCCTCTCACCCTCTGAGATTTGAAATGTGTCCCCCTCCAGGGTATACCCTTGGCCCAGATTTCTGTCCCCAATGTGCAGAACCCTGCACTTCCCTGCACTGAACCTCAGTTTCCACTTTCAAACAACATGAAGTCTTGCTGTATTCTGTCTATTGCAGTTGGCCCCAGCACACAAACTGCCCCGGAGAGTAGATGGTTAATTTTCTATGCAGAGCATAGGACGTTGCGCTCGAGCTCTGTTCAAACTTCTGTCTGCTGCAGACTTCCGGTGATGTCACGCTCCCAATGGCAGCATAATTCATCGAGCTCTCGCCTTGTCCCGAGAAATACCTCCTTAATTTAAACTTCAGCTTCAGCGAGTTCACTTCCCACTCACGGAGGATCACAGAAATGCCTAAGAGGGGTGAACTATCCAACGCTAAGACAGAGGAGGAGAGAGATGAGGGAGGATTGTCGGAAGGGGACTTAGGCAGCATGGGCTCGCAGGCCTCGGTCTCATCATGCCGCGGCAGGTCCCATACAAAAAAATCTCCCTTTGACCACCATACAGCGGCAAATGTCTCTCTCGTTTTAAGCGAGCTGCGCAACTTTAGGAAAGAGATGAAGTCTACGGCCACGGCATTGCATACAGATGTTACTAAACTGGAAAAGCAGCAGGAGGCCCTTGATCGCAAGGCCACAGCAGTAGATAAATGTGTGGATGGAGTGGAGCACGCCATTCTACAACTACATAAAAATATTCAAGGGCTACAGGCGAGGGCAGAGGATGCCAAAAGCCAAAATAGGCGAAATAATCGCATTTCCGGAGTACCTGAGGGAGCGGAGGGTACAGACATGCTCCAATTTATCAAGCAGCTTCTCCCAGAAGTAATCAGCTCATCAGAGGCCCTCTCGATGGAAATAGAGGGCACATCGCACCCTAGGCCCGAGGCCTGCTGCGGGAGGCCGCCCTAGAACAATCTTAGTCCACTTTCAATGTTTCCAAGAAAAGGAAACAGTTCTAGGAGCGTGGATATGTTCATCCACACTGTCTGGCATTGTCCCTTTCCCCTTTAAATCTTGCCAGAAGTCTTCAAGCTGGCTCCTCCCACCCACCCGGGTGGTAAATACCTCGGCTCCGCCCCATGACGCCAGATCTTCCTTTCCGCTGGAAGATTCAGGTTCCCTCGTGCTTTCTGTAGTGTTGAGGCCCTGGATTCGTTTCAGCGGTTTTCACCACATCTTCGCTCTGAAACTTCGTTAGAGTTCACGACTCTTGATTCGGACATGGATGACAAGTCGTCCCCGGGTTTCGCCGGTGTCCTTGCGGACAGAAAATGTGCTGCCGATCCCCACCTCTTGTCGGTTTACTGCCTCGGTTCTATTCCACGATACCTCGCAGTGCTCCATTTGCGCTTCCTTCCACCCCAACGTCCTGGAAGATCGTCAGGCATGCCTGAAGCTGGGTAGACCGGAGCTCCGCAACCCACCGGTAAAATCCAAGGAGGCCAGGTGGGCGGTTTCTGCGGCTGCGGGATCCGCTGAGCAGCTCGAGCGCATGGCGGCCTTCGAGGAAGAAGCCGCCCAAGCCTCGGCTAGCCAAGGTCTCTTCGTGCCGCTCAATCTGGGCTCTTCCTTTTCAGGTTCCTTTAGGGATTTGTGCCAGTCTCTCCCTACCAAGGGTGAGGCCCCCTCGGGCTCGCACTCATCCCGTTCTAAGAAAAAGGATCCTAAATCATCTTCGAGTCGAAGAAGATGCTCCTGGGATCAGGAGCGGTCCGATGTATCGACTTCGGTCGAAATTGCCTCCTCGGCCGCTGGGTTTTCAGACCTTCCGTCTGTACCGGGCGTAGAAGCAGGAGTCGGCTGATCTGGCGAGATTATTCTCGACCCGATCGAGCCGTTATCACCGACTTCGTGTCGATGATTCTTTGGAAAACGCCGATTCTCTCGCTTCCCGACGGCGAGACCGCCCTGCGGGTATCTCCCGATCGAGGACAAAACCGAACCTCGGTTTTCACTGAGCCAGTCTCTCCCAATCGGCCGAAGCCGACACCGTCGGTCTCGATCAGGAGCAAGTCCTCTTCAGTCGATCGACCCAAAAAGGACACAAGCACTCCGCAAGCGCCGCCACCGTTCCCCTTCCTCCTCGGACGAGGAGAGGCCGACGAAAATTAAGCGTCGGCGCTGCGAGATCTCATGTGGCGCAATTCCTGCTAGCAGGTCAGAGCCGGCTCCCTCGGTGGTCCCGGCTATCTCTTGGCCCCAACCTCTTGACGCCTCAGACACCGATTGCTCCAGTGCGGTCTCTTGGGGGCTCGGTCGTCTTCGCGCAACCGGTTTCAGGTTCCCCACCAATTTTGGTGGAACCTCCACCTAAGCTGCCCCTCGAGGTCCCCTTCAAGGAGGCTCGACAGTCTTTGGGTCTCCCCACAGACTGTCGATTCTGGTCACCCTGATCTCCCTAGGCGTATCGAGGGGGACTTAGGTGGGCAGCCTTTATATCGGGACTCCTCCGATTCCGATAACACTGGCCTTCATTCTCTCGATGAGCTTTCGGCGTCAGGCTTGGAAGAAGGGCCTTCCTCCTTCCAGGGCATCCTCCGGCTCATTTCCGAATCGACGGGGATGGCCCTACAGCCTATCCAGAAAAAGGCAGAATATCCCCTTACGGATATTCTTAAGAGGGGGGATATCCCTACGGAGGCATTTCCAGTCGCCGAAGCCATTATTGGTCCGGCCTTGGAACTCTGGCAGCGTCCAGCCTCCTGCCCAGCTCCATCTGCCATGGCCGCATCAAATGCGCCAGTGCCCACAGGGTCTTTAGTGAGGGTTTACTGAGCACCCCTCTGCGGAAGCCTTGTGACTGCCTCAGTATTCAGGCGGACGGGCAGCTCAGCCGATACTGACCACCCTCAGACAGAGTCAAACTTATGGACCACTCGGCAGAAGGTCTATGCTGCATCATCTTTGGGCCTTTTTGTCAGGCAAGCTCAGCGGTGATTATGGCACACTTCTCTCACGCCCTCTTGGGGTCGCTGGACAAAGTTCTCCCCCACCTCCCAGCTGACATGCAGACCACGGTCAAGCAGGTCAGGGACCAGGGCAGAGCTGTTGCTAAACAACAACTCCAGACTGCTCTGGATGTGGGTGATTCCTGTGCCCGTTCACTAGCTGCAGCGGTATCCACTCGCCGCAGGGCTTGGCTGAGGTTATCCTCCTTTCCCGTGGATACTCAGCACAAGCTAGCTGATGTGCCCTTCCTTGGCACGATCTCTTGAGCCAGGGTGGCAGGTCACCTGCAGCGTGTCGAGCAATCTAATGCCACCTTAGATGCTACATCCGCTGGGGGTTCTTCAAGTAAGAACCAGCAGAAGCGCAGGAAGAAGCCTTTTCGTCATTCTTCTCCTGCGGTCAGACAACCACCCTTCCAAGGGGGTCAACAACAGCAGCAGGCTCAGGCTTGGCGCCCTAGGCCCAAGCAAGGTCCCCAGCAGCCCTGCAAAGGAGGCCGAGGCGCTGGTCCAGGTGCCCCCTCCTCCTCCTCTAAGCCTGCCCAGTGAGGGGCCAGGGGTGTTCTTCCCCGAACCCGTCACTTCAGCTCTGGGTCCTCCCGTGGGGGGCCAGCTCCGCCACCGTTTCCGCCTGGTCGGTATCACCATGGACAGATGGGTCCTAGAAGTGGTGGGCAAGTCTGCCCTTAGAATTCGAGCAGTACCCTCCCAGCCGAGCCCGTGCCCCACAGAGGAGCGGATCTCAGTCGCCCAGTCTGTCCTCCGAGGCGACATTGCAGCTTCTCCTCCTCAAAGAGGTGGTGGCCCAGTGTCGGATCCTCCTTCAGACCCAGGCTTCGTCTCAGGTATTTCCTGGTGCCCAAGCAGACGGGGTTGGCGCCCCATTCTAGATCTGCATGACCTGAATCGGTATCTCGGGTCTCGCACCTTTCGGATGGTAACTCTAAATCAGATCATACCATCCCTGGAAGCGAAACATGTGGTTCTGCACACTGGATCTTCAGGGCGCTTTTCCACGTCCCTATCCGTCCGATCTCATCAGCGGTTCCTCCGCTTCAGGGTCGAAGGGACCCTATCGAGTTCGAACCATGCCGTTTGGCCTGTCATCGGCCCCAAGGTTTTCACCAAATGCATTGCAGTGGTGGCAGCCCATCTTGGCGTCAGGGGTTCGTGTTACCCTACCTGGGACGATTGGCTCCTGGCGGGATCCTCCCTTCAGGAGGTGGAGAGGTCCAGGGACCTGACCCTCCGAACCTGCTCACACTTGGGCCTTCTGATCAACGAGGCCAGATTGGAACTCATACCTTCTCAGGTGATGGGCTTCATCGGGGCAGAGCTCGACTCTCGTCAAGCCAGAGCTCTGCTCCCGGCGGACAGGGCGGAGGTTCTCTCCTCTTTTGCCCAATCATTTCTGGTTGGGCACTCACGCCCTGCCCGGGACTTCCTGCATCTCCTGGGCTACATGGCGGCGTGCACGTCGGTGGTCCGCTGGGCCAGACTGCACATGCGCCCCCTCCAGTGGGAGCTCACCGCCCAGTGGTCTCAGCGTCCGTCTTTTCGACCAGCTGGTCACGGTCACCCAGGGGATGTGGGACGCCCTACAATGGTGGACCGTCCCGAATCATCTGCTGGAAGGGATCCCGTTTGTCTGCCCCGAGCCGACGGTCGTCCTTATGACCGATGCCTCTCTCACGGGCTGGGGAGCCCGCATGGGGGAGTACAGGGCTCACGGGTTCTGGACCCCAGAGGAGTCCCGATGCCACATCAACCTGTTGGAGCTCAGGGCAGTCGGACTGGCTCTGTCAGCTTTCGCTCCTCAGCTCCGGGGTCAAGTGGTTCAAGTCCAGACGGACAATACCACGACCATGTACTACCTCAACAAACAGGGTGGTACGCACTCCCATCTGCTATGCAAGGAGGCGCTCCGGATCTGGACCTTCGTCAGCCGGCTGGAGACGGATCTCCTAGCCATCCCTGTGGCAGGAGTCGCGAACCAACTGGCGGATGCTCTCAGCCGCTTAGGCCAGACATCCCACGAGTGGTCTCTCCATCCAGAGGTAGCCTACTACCTGTTCTCTCGTTGGGGCAAACCGTTGGTGGACCTGTTTGCCTCCAGGGAGAACACCAAGCTGAGGCTGTTCCATGCCCGCCCCCCTCAGCAGGGCTCGCTGCAGGGGGATGCCTTCTCGAGGCCGTGGACCCCAGGCCTCTTTTACGCCTTTCCTCCATTTCCCTTGATCCACAAGGTGTTACTCAAGGTGAGGAAGGACAAGGCGAAGGTGATCCTAGTAGCCCCAGATTGGCCACGCCAGTTCTGGTATCCAGATCTCCTCAGCCTCAGCTGCAGGACCCCGGAGCGGCTCAGTACACGTCCGGACCTGATATCTCTGAACCAGGGGAAGGTCCTTCATCAGGACCTTCAATCCCTGCACCTCACAGCCTGGTTCCTGAGCGGCTAGAGTTCCAGGCTTTGGGTCTTTCTGAGGATGTCTACACCGTGGTGGAGGCATCTTGAAAAGAATCGACCAGGAAATGTTATGCCTTCAAATGGAAGAGATTTTCCATTTGGTGTCAGGGTAAAGGTCTGGACCCCTTATCCTGCTCGGTGGCTAACATTCTAGACTACCTTTGGTCCCTCTCCAAAGGGATCTTGATCATCGACCCTTAGGGTGCACCTAGCAGCCATATCGGCTTACAGACAGGGTCGGGTCAGCCGGCGTTGAACTCAGGAAAGGTGGTGGTGCTTTTCAAAGGCCTGGACCACATATCCCTCCAGTGCGTGAACCTCCACCTCCAGTGGGATCTTTTGCTGGTTTTGCGAAAGCTCATGGGCAAGCCATTCGAACCCATGCACAAGTCTGCACTTCGCGCCTTGTCGTGGAAGGCGGCCTTCTTGGTGGCTATCACATCAGCCAGAGGGCAGGGGAGCTCCAGTCGCTTTCAGTGGACTCCCCTATCTGGTCTTTCACAGGGACAAAGTTGTCCTGCGCCCCCAACCGAAATTCCTTCCGAAGGTGGTGTCAGAGTTTCACCTTAACCAGGTGTTGACCCTGCCAGTATATTACCCTAATTACACCTCGGACGCCGAGTATAGGCTCCATACTCTGGACCTCAGACATGCTCTCACCTATTATAAGGAGAGGACGGCTGAAATCCGGGGAGAGGTTCACCAGCTGTTTGTCACCTACGCTGAAGCCGCTTCTGGCAGACCTGCAGCCAAGCGGACTATTGCGAGATGGATCACATCATGCATAGGTCTGTGCTATGAATTGGCAGGTAAGGAGCCTCCCAAAGGGCTAAGGGCTCATTCTACCCGTCATACTGCTGCTTCCAGGGACATCCATATCCAGGAAATCTGTCTGGCCGCTACCTGGAAGTCAGCAAGCACCTTTTATTACCCATTACCACATTGACCTAGAGTCACGTTGGGATGCTGGTTTTGGGGCCTTGGTTCTCCAATCTCTATTCCCTAAGTAGGGGGTGTGCGCCTTGCCTCCCTCCTCTCGGAGAACTGCTTGGAGTCTGCCAGACAGTGTGGATGAACAACATATCCACGTTCCTAGAAGAACAGGTTACTCACCTGTAACAGTAGTTCTAGGAGTGGTATATGTTGTTCATCCCTACTGCCTACCAAACCTCCCGGCTTTAGGCGCACAACCTGGCTTCCAGCGGGCTAGATCTGGCGTCATGGGGCGGAGCCGAGGTATTTACCACCGGGTGGGTGGGAGGAGCCAGCTGGAAGACTTCCGGCAAGATTTAAAGGGGAAAGGGACAATGCCAGACAGTGTGGATGAACAACATATACCACTCCTAGAACTACTGTTACAGGTGAGTAACCTGTTCTTTTGCAGGTGGCATGGAGGCAGGGGACAGTCACTTATGGCTCGAACAGGCTTTACCTGGAAAACGACTATGCATCTGAAATCATGGCTCGTCGTAAGCAATATATCCCAGTCCTGAGGGCCCTAAAGACAGCAGGGCTACGCTTCAGAACTCCCTACTCCGCAGAGTTGGTCGTACATTTTCCAGAAGGCATCGAGACCTTTGAGAATGCGGACAAAGCTACAACAGAGCTAAAAAAGCATAATATTGTGATCCTCCAGGGGCAGAAGCCACAAAAACCATCGATTGCTTCCAGGCTGGTGCAGCAGGTTTGGACCTCTGGACAGCAGGACTCGCGCTGAAGACAAGGGAGAGAAGCCATCCAGCAGATAACTAACGCCTTGCGCGGCAAAGGACAGCCACTCTCCAATGACATGCACCCCTCCCCTGGGGCCAGCCCTAAAAACACACGATGAAGTCGGCATGGCAGGTCTTATACTGAATCTACCTGAAATCTCTGAAATGATAGAAGAAATAATAAGGGGACTATACTGGTTCGGGAACTCTGGCTGAACTCTTGGGGTCTCTCCTCTTCTCTACCCAATACATCCGCAGGAAGGACTTCAACAAAAGGACATATCCAGTGCTCCTGTTCAGATAAGTCCCAGTCTAAACTAACATTTTCTCTTTTACTTTTTAACATCACTGTTCTTTTAGTAGGAAAATGTCTCCCATACCCTCTTGTTAACCCAAAAGTTGCCTCCTACCCTCCAAGGTTATACCTTCTCTTTAAAACGCCCCTAAGGGAATTTGCATTAACCCTTTCTCTTTCAGGATCCCGGCGGTGGCTGGTGCAGCGATGGCCCCGGATATTAGAGGATCCATATCCCATTTACTATTCTAACCCCCCTCCTATTGGACTGGGACCCTTTCAAATAACACACTTTACTAACAACTAACGGATGGAGGGTTGTGGAGTTGCATTTTGGGGGAAGGGATGAGATGGGAACTTAACTGCTTGTTGTTGTGAATAAGCTAAGCGATGGCTGGGCCCACTGTCTGGATCTCTGACCGCACTAAGGTTAAGGGGATTCTTCCTCTTCCCCCCCCAGCCCCCCTCCTCCTTAAGATCGAGCCATCGGCCCCCCCCCCATCTTCCGTAGTGGCTGGGGTCGCTGGAGGGATGGGGGGGTCCAAGTGTCCTTTTCTGGAGATATTAAGGACCACAGAAGTGCACTCCCATCACACTCTCATACGAACACCACAAGCTTAAGAGGGATGAGTAAGAGCTACGGACGTCCCATACCCCTCCTTTTTTTTTTTTTCCCCTGTCCCATTGACACCTTAAGTGTCTCAAGACACCATGTTTTAGGGGGGATACACAAAGTAGGCAACACGCCTTCTTTGGGTCATACGAAATGACCATTCCTGGTGGAAGTTCACAAGTTTTGTTGTGGATCGGGCTAATCCTGGTAGCCCAGTTGGCCCAAGGATATGCCTGTTACCACCAGAGGTGGGGGGAAACCTATCACTTAAAGTTATCAGTTAGGTATTCGGCATCAGTTATAGCCATTGTTGTAAAGGTTTCTACGTTAAGCCCCAGTTATATAGGTAGCGGCTCCCTGTTTAGGTTCCCCTCAAGTTTCTATCTTGGGTGGCTATGTTTTAGTTTGATAATACAGTCACAGAACTGCACCAGCTTTAGCAGAGGTTACATCAAGTGAAATCACTAGCCAAGCAGATTAACCCTATTTGTATGTTTGTTTTATAAATGGCTGGTAAGCATGTAAAAGTATACTCCCTGAATGTGAATGGACTGGGTAGCCCAATAAAGAGGTCTAGGATTATGTCCTTAATTAAAAAATCGGCAGCTGAAATTGTATGCATGCAGGAAACACACATGACTCCTATGGAGCACAGGAAACTCCAAGGAGGAGGATACTCTTAGGTTTTCTCCTCAGCGTTTGTGGGGGTGGAAAGAGGGTCGCCTATACTTATTTCCGCCACACCCCTTTCCGCAATGTGAAGGTGTGGGCAGACCCGGAAGGCCAACTAATAATAAGGGGTTTCTGCAAGAGCGGGAAGTAACACTGGCTAATATATACCTCCCACCAGCTTCAAACACACCAACAATTCGAGGCCTGCTTGACAAGGTGGTTGAGATGTCTAAAGGGATTCTGATTCTGGCAGGAGACTTCAACATTGCCCCAAGCCCATCCTTAGATACTACTAAGACCCAGGGGGGCAAGCAACCAGCCTCACACAGATTCTTTAAACTATTTATACAGGAGGTGGGTTGGTTGGTGATCCCTACACCCAAGGGAAGGGGATACTCGTACTATTCTGGGGTACATGGAACATACACACGATTAGACCATTGCTACACACAGAAAGAAAACCTGGGGGTACTGGTTAGTGCTACGATGGGTGTTATAGCACATGTAGACCATGCCCTGGTGATTACCACCTGGGATCTAGGCATAGAAAAGCGTAATACCAGATGGAGATTTAACCCTGTCCACTTGAAGAGTGAACAATTCTGGGATTTTCTCAAGGAGAGGATTGAGGAAATCATCCAGGATAACTCTAATCCGGAAACCTCAGCCACTATCCAGTGGGACACCCTGAAGGCAGTCCTTAAAGGCCACCTAATAAAATACACAGCTAAACCGGCCAGAGCCCAGAAAGAGAGACAAACACAGCTTACGCAGACACTGCAGATTTTACAAGCGGCCCATCAACAAGGTGACCACTCGGTGCTTCCACAGCTCAAACAGACCAGAAAGGATGGATGGAAGGAAGATCCTGGGGATCACTGGGAAGGCAAGACGGGAGGGTGAGCTGGATGTCATTATCCACCTAGGTACTAATGACCTGGCAAATGGGGAGCCAAAGGAAGTTCAGGAAGAGTTTAGGAAACTGGGGAGGGGTCTCAAGCAAGTAGCTACTTCTGTCACTTTCTCAGAAGTACTACCTGTGAGAGGCAAGGAGAGCATAGGAGTGCATGCACCAGGAACTTTAACTCATGGTTGAAGAACTGGTGCTGTGAGAAAGGGTTTGGATTCATTGGTGACTGGGGACCCACCTGGAGGGATGGAGTTTGTTCAAGCCTGACGAGCCTGCATCCATCCTGGAGAGAACTCAAGCACTCAATGATAAGTTTAAAATGCCTGATGACAAGCATTTAAACTAGCAAAGGGGGTGGCAGGCCAGCAAGGAGGGTACCTACTCCCCCCCCACAGCTGCAGTGGAACCAGTGAACCAGAGGAGTAGCTATCTCTGCAAAGCAGTGTGCAAAGATGGAGATTAGTGCCCAAGAGGTGGATAAGCAGAAAGGGCAAAATTCAGCAGAAGGGCAGACAGCAAGGAGAACCAGAGATAAATGACAATAAGGAAGGGGCTGAGTAGAACAGTGAAACAGTCTAGGGAGGTCAAATCATGGAAAGCCATGTGTGCAAATGCCAGGAGCCTTAGCAACAAGATGGGAAGATCTGGAGCTGTCATGGTACAGTCAGACCTGGACATTGTGGCCATCACTGAAACCTGGTGTAATGATAACCACGACTGGGGAGATGGCCATACCTGGCTACAACATATTCAGAAGAGACAGAGCAGGCAGGAAGGGAGGAGGCACTGTATGTGAAAAATGACATAAGAGCCACAGAGATCCAGGAGGAACAAAATGGGGGAGAGATACTGTGGGTTAAGCTGGAAGAGGAAAATGGGGACAGCCATCAGCACAGGTGTGGTCTATAGACCACCAACCCAGGAGGAAGAAACAGATGAGGAGCTGATGCTAGCCATCCAAAGGATGGCAGACAAGGATGAGGTAGTACTGGTTGAAGACTTCCAGTATTCCAGGCGTGGACTGGAGCATCCCAGCAGCTGCATCAACTAAGGCAGATTTATCCTGGACTCCCTTCAGGGTGCCTTCCTCAAGCAACTGGTCATGGAACCAACTCGGCAGAAGGCAATACTGGACCTTGTGCTCACAAACAGTAACAGTGGGGGAGCACCTGGGAAACAGTGACCACCAGTCATTGTGGTTTGAAATCACAAAGAGCAGAACCAAACCACACAAAAACACGTATCCTGGATTTTAGAGGGGCAGACTTTGGGAAAATGGGGAGATACTTGAAAGAGGCATTAAGGGGAATGGGACAGGAATCGGGGGTTGAGGAACAGTGGGCAGTATTTAAAATCGGGATTACAAGAACAACAGAATTATCTTTAAAGCAGGTTAGCAAGAGGAAAAGGAAGAGAGACCATTATGGTTTTCCAAAGAGGTAGCAAAGAAAGTGAAAGCCAAAAGATTGCATTCAGGCAATACAAAAGGACAGGCAGAAGGGGATAGGAGGCGTACCAGGAGAAGCAAAGGGAGGCAGGGAGGTCAGTAGGAAGCCAAAGCTCAGACAGAAGAACACGTTGCAAAATCAGTGGGTAGGGAACAAAACCTTTACAGGTACATAAGTGAAAAAAGAAAGACAAAGGGAGGATAGTGAGACTGAAGGGGAGGATGGGGCAGCTGGAGGATGACAACAGTAAAGCTGACATATTGAACAGGTATTTCTGCTCAGTCTTTACTGAGGAAGAGGAGGTAATGGGTCTGGAAGGGAGTACAAGGGGTGAGAATGGTGCAGAAATGGACACAAGTCCCCTTTACGAAAAGGGTCCTGAAGGAACTGGAAGTAATAAGAGTTGATAAAAGCAATGGGGCCAGATGGAGTGCACCCAGGTCCTTAAAGAACTAAGAGGTGGTGGCTGAATCTCTGGCTATCCTGTTTAGCCGATCACTGGAAACAGGGAGTACCCAAAGACTGGAGGACAGCAGATGTAGTCCCATATACAAAAGTGGGAACAAAGAGGAAGCAGGGAACACAGCCAGTCAGCCTCACACTCACCGGTAGTGGGAAGATCATGGAAGCACTACTGAGGAGAGATTGGTGGAACATCTGGTTGTCAGTGGACTACAGGACCCAAGCAGCATGGTTTCACCAGGGGAGGTCACGTCAGACCAGCCTGTTGAATTTTTGACTGGGTGACTAGGGGAGGTGGATCAGGGAGGGCAGTGGACATGCCTATCTGGACTTCAGCAGGCCTTTGACGCTGTGCCACATAGAAGACTATTACACAAACTGGGAATATGGGGTGGGCAGGACAGTAGTGTGGTGGATAGGTAACTGGCTGGGTGGCAGGACACAGAGAGGTGGTGGTAAATGCTGTCATTCCACAGAGGAAGAGTGACCAGGGGGGTACCGCGGGGATCAGTGCTGGGACCGGTCTATTCAACATCTTCATCAGTGACATTGCATCGGGACCTAGAAGGCAGAATTTCACTGTTACGCTGATGACACAAGCTCTGTAACAGAGTATACACACCAGAAGGTGTAGACAGAATGAGAAGCGACCTGCAGAAACTTGAAGAATGGTCAGGGGTTTGGCAGTTGAAATTCAATGCAAAGAAGTGCAAGATAATGCATATGGGGCACAAAAACCCTGGCACAATATATCAGTTGGGGGTGAGGATATAGCATGCACCAGCAGGAAAGGATCTTGGGGTTGTCATCTCTGATGACCTCAAAGTCAGGAAACAGTGTGACAAGGCAGCAGGTAAAAGCAAATAGGATGCTGGGGTGTATAGGCAGGGAATCACCAGCAGGAAAAGGGAGGTCATAATTCTGCTATACAAGACACTAGTGAGGGCCCCACCTGAGTACAGTGTACAGTTCTGGAGACCATACCACGCAAGGACATAGACAGGGTAGAGAAGGTTCAGAGGAGGGCAACAAAGATGGTGCATGGATTGCATCACAAGTCCTCTGAAGACAGGGTGAAGGAACTGAACATGTACTCCCTGGAGGAGAGGAGGGAGAGAGGGGATATGATAGAGACATACAAGTATCTTACAGGGAGGAACAGGGTGCAGGAAAACACTATTTTTAAGAAAAAGATGTTCCAGGACTAGAGGGCATGGGATGAAGTTGGAGGGAGGACGATTCAGAGGAAACATGAGAAAGAATTTCTTCACAGAACGGGTGGTGGACAAGTGGAACACCCTGCCAGAGGAAGTGGTGGGGGCTGAAACAATCACGGGATTTAGAATGCATGGGATAGACATAAAAGGAATTCTGGAGGTCGGGGTAAGGGGCAACAGACTTCTAGGAAAACAAACTGAACTTACAAGCTCAAATGGGCAGACTGGGTGGGCCATAGGCCCTTATCTGCCGACACTGTCTATGTATCTATGTATAACGACCTGGATGCCCTGTGTCTTCAACAGACTGAGATAGCACTGGCGTACTTGTGACAGAGATATGGTGAGATTGGCCCATGGGCCTCTCGCCTATTAGCGTACCGGCTACGCCAACAACGTAAATGATCTACTATAGCGGCAATAAAAGACCCAGTCACAGGAGCCCATCACACCAAACTTGAGAATATATCCCAAATCTTCTGCGAATATTACAGAGCACTCTCTCTACTCCGGACCACAGGTCAGGCCCTAGATCTACTACCGCCTACCTGTCAGCACTGGACTTGCTCAGACTTTCCACTGATCAACAAAGTGGACTACTGACACCTGTCGCCCCAGAGGAGCTGTCACTGGCCCTCTCCAGATCTAAAACGCAGCAAGCCCCGAGCCCCAACGGGTATGGGGTGGAGTTTTATAAAGGTGCGCTACAATCAACAGGCCAGCTGTTGCTCCACGCTCTTAATGAGGTTTTACAAGGAGAGGCACCCCCCACTTGGTCATTCGCAACAATCTCACTTATTCCAAAACCTGACAAAGACCCCTTACATTGTGGTTCATACAGGCCGGTCTCTGTGCTTAATATGGACTACAAATATTTTGTGTCTATCTTGGCCCGACGCTTGGATGCTGTTCTTCTGGCACTGATTAATTAGACCAAACAGGGTTTGTAAGTTCTAGATCCACTACTGACAACACCTGCAGGGCCCTTCATTTAATACACAAAATATAATCCCGTAAAGATCCATCAGTCCTTCTCAGCCTAGACGCTGAGAAGGCCTTCGATCGTGTGTCATGGTCCTTCCTCTTCTCCACGATGGCCAGGATGGGCTTCCCTGCTCTCTTCATAGCTATTATCCGGGCTCTGTACTCCTTCCCCCAGGCATGTGTCAAAATCTCGGGTCACCACTCGGACTATTTCCCCCTTTCCAGAGGAACACGTCAGGGCTGCCCCATGTCCCCTGGGCTAGTTGCAATTTTCATTGAGCCTTTGGCTCAGGCAATAAGACTGTCCCCAGATATTTCCGGAGTGAGGACAGATGAAACTGAGCATCGCATTGCCCTATATGCGGACAGTGTTTTATTATTCCTTACAGACCCCTCGCAGTCCATACCAATAGTCTTCCGCATCTTGGAGGAGTTCGGAGCTCACTCTGGCTATTGGCTAACGCTAGCAAGACGGATGCTCTTGCCTTTCACTACAACCCTCTTGAGACACTTAAAAAGAGATTTCCATTTTGGTGGGACCTTCGTAGAATGAAATACCTAGGCATCTACTTGGCTCGTAGGCCGGAAGATACAATGCGCAATAACTGACCCCTTCTTTGTACAGATGAAGAGGGATCTCGAGAGATGGAGTATTCTTCCTCTGAATTTAATTCAGAGAATTGAAGTGAGGATGGTAATTCTTCCAAGAGCACTCTCTCTTTCAGAATGTCCTGCTCAGTCTGCCAAAAAAAGTATTCCATTCATGGAATAAAGCCATCTCCAGGTTTCTCTGGGCGGGCAGACACCCTAGAATTAAACTTACTACCCTTTATAAAAATCGGGGAGGTCTAGCACTCCCTAACCTTAAGCTCTACTATTGGGCCTCGCACCTCTCCTTTTATAATCCAACGCTTAATGGGGGTGACCCCAGCCCGCTGGAGAGAGATGGAGGAAGGTGTGTTGCCTCAGGCAGCCCTTCAGAGGCTTACTCTGCACATAAATTCTCCTTTGGTGAGCCAGCTGACCCACAACCCATGGATCGTATAGCAAATCCGGGCCTGACACTCTGCCCACAAATCCCTGGAGATCACCCCATACCTGTCCTTTTTCTGCCTGATAGAATTACTGGAGAACTTCATCCCAGCTTTAAATAATCACACATTTCGCAGTTGGAGGCACATGCATCTTACGAATCTCGCACAGCTTATAGTGGGGCCTCACCTCAAAGCGTTTGGGGAGATCCAACAGGAATTTCACCTGCGCCGAACAGATTTTTTCCAGTACCTGCAGTTACGACACTACTATGAATCTCTCTGCGGTAATCCGAACCCCAGGGGAGTAGCCATACCTGGTGAGGCTGCTCCAACAAGTGTTGCAAGCCAAGGCGCTACCGCACGCTATTTCGAATCTCTATAAATCCATGATGGAAACAACTGGTGGAAACACTGGAACAATCAGAACGATGGAGCACAGAATTAAGCTCCCAAATAAACCCGCAGCAATGGAACATTATATGCTCCACAACATCGAGAATCACCAACGCTCATACCTGGCGGCTGTTCTCCTGGCAGCTGCTGGTATGATTTTTTTCCCACTCCAGCAATAACCTCACACTATCGAAAAGCAGGCACAGCAATGTGTTGGCGTCAGTGTGGGGAAACCAGTGCCCATCATACACATGTACTATGGTCCTGCCCTAGGCTGCTAACATTTCTGCAGGAGCTGCAGGCTGAGTTTGAGGAGCTCTACGGGCACAGGTGGACCCTCACCGGGGAATTCTTTCTTACACGTCCTCCCACATGAGTTGAGGAACCCTCAGTACCACTACCTAATGGGGATCTTCCTTCTCGCAGCGAAGAAGGCTATCGCCAAGCGTTGGCTCACCACAGGGATACCCTCAATAGTGGACTGGAGAGATATATAGTTAACCGAATATATAGGTCAGAGAAAATCACATACAACTAGAATGATAACTCTGATCTCTGCTCCACAAAATGGAGAAGATGGATATTACACATCATGACCAAAGACCCTCACTTTGTCCCTTAGCACGCTGTATGGCTCTATAGTTTACCTGGTAGTGTGAACTCAAACCACCTTTCTGACATTGAAGGGTAGAGCGGCTGATAAAAAGGTGTGGGTTCTGTGATCTCTAACTGAGGGAAAGCTTTCAAGAGTTAAAGTTTAAAAGGAATAAAATAACGGGATGTTCGGGGCCACAGGGAGGGCGAGTGTTCTGAGTTGCTGGGAAATGTTTTTTTTTATTTATTTATTTATTTATTTATTTAAGAATCAGTTTACAACCTTTGAGCCAGAGGCTCGTTTCCAAAGGTACTTCGTCACATAAAGACATACATTGCGTTTCGGTTACATAGCGAGATTTGCAAAGAATCAATAGGCATTCACCAGAAGTGCCACAATATATAGTGGTCAGACAAATACAATTGGGTACAGGGTCATGTAATTGATAACAGGTATTACACAAGTCGGTATCAAGTGAGCATTCTGGTAGATAAACATTGAAAACAGCTGGCACTGGCCAGGTTAAACCTAGGCATGGTGTACAGGGAAGTGGTGAGGGATGGTAGGGTGGAAGCTGCCGGGGCATTGTCAAGAAAGAAGGGGAGCTATGTTCAGAGACAGGGCAGTTAGGTGCTGAAGATGTGGTTCAGTCCGGTTTTGAATGTGGAGATGGTGATGGCATTGGTGATGGTGGCAGGAGAGAGTTAAACCAGGTTGGGGCTCTATAGCTACTGAAGGACCTCTGGCCACGGCTGGTTCTCGTTCTGGGGACCTTTAGAGTGGTCTTGTGAGGAAGACTCGTGTTGTAATGGTGGGAGGCTCTGGTGGATGGATGCCGTTACCCCAGGGGAGAGCCGAGTAGGGTTTGGTGAGGAGACAGGTCCAGGTATGATGGAGCCGTTCATCCAAGGTAAGCAGGTTAGCATCGACATATAGCTGACAGGTGTGTGCAGGCCTGGGGGCACTAGTAATTAATCTGCATACTTTATTCAGGGTTAGGTGAATTTTGTTGAGTGCAGTGGTGTCGGCAGCACATTATACTAGTAGACCATAATCTATAAAGGGACAGACAGACGATGTAACAGCTACCGGAGAGCATTTGTGGAAGGCAGGTTTTATGGTGGAATAGGATGCCAAGCCGTATGTTGTGTGCGTGCGGATGTTAGGGTGTCGATGTGGTTGTGAAATGTGAGGGCTGAATCGAAGGTAACCCCAAGGTATTTGTAGGAGCAGACTTGTTCCAGTGGTTGTTGGTGCTTGGAAGGATATAGAGTGGGTGGTTGCTAGCTTTCTGTTTGGGGTGTGAAAAGAGCATAGTTTTGAGTTTTCTTAAGATTGATGGCAATTCGCTCCTTAAGCCAAGCCTCGGCACTGTTGAAAGACTGCTGTAGGGAGTCCTGTAGGAGATGGGATTACGGGGGTGGCAAAAGGGACAGTCATCTGCATACAGCAGTATTTTGCCAGAGCATGCACTGGGCAGGGTGTTCAGACAGCGAGAGAGAAGGGGCCAGGATGGGCCTTGGGGGACCCCAGAGAGAATGGGACGGGTGTCGGAGAGTGTGCTGTTAATCTTGACACACGGGATCAGTGTCAGGATACTAGCACACACCATGCCAGGGGGCCAGCCGAGAGACCAGTGAGGCAGAGTGCATTCAGCAGCAGTGGATGGGAGACAGTGTCGAAAGCCTTTGAGAGGTCAATGAACACTGCACCAGCTAGGAGCTGGTATCAAGGAGGAGTGTAGGAAGTTGGAGAATTCAATAAGGGCAGTGCTGGTACTGTGACCACTTACGGAAGCCATGTTGCTCTGGGCATAAGATGTTATGCAGCAGATAATCAGTGATTTGAATATGCACCACTTTCTCCCAGGGCTTTAGAGGGAGGAGGATGGAGATTGGCCGGTAGTTGTTGGCCGAAGGACCTGTCGCCTCCTTTATGAATAGTGTGATAATGGCTGTTTTCCAAGCTGTGGGGAATTGTCCCAGGCAGAGTGACTGGTTAATTAGGCTAGTGAGAGTGCAAGGACTTCATCTAGCACCAGCCTGAGGATGCTGGGGTCCAGTGAGTCACTGCCAGGATTGTTGCCATTGAGAGCTTTGATTAGGATGGGTCTGGCTTCCCGGGGAAATCTTTCGCAGGAGGAAGCTGGGGTGCTGGAGGACAGGGGAGTTGGCTGGGGGAGGTCAAAGAAATTATAGGGAGGACTGAGCTAAGGTCAGTGAAAGTGGTGTTGAACCAGTTAGCTATGGTGGCAGGCTCGGTGGAGGTTGTGCCATTTCTAGTGAGCTGGGATGGGGCAGGGGAGCAAGCTTTACATTGAGTTGCTAATATTATCCCAGAAGGTCCGGGCTGAGCCCCAGGAGGAGGTAAGGGAGGCCTGTAATGGTCTGCCTTGGCTTTCCTGATGGCCCATGAGCATTTATTTCGGGCTGCATTGTATGCTT
Source organism: Neoceratodus forsteri (assembly GCA_016271365.2). Classification (NCBI taxonomy): domain Eukaryota; kingdom Metazoa; phylum Chordata; order Ceratodontiformes; family Ceratodontidae; genus Neoceratodus; species Neoceratodus forsteri. Next base: position 88,889,985 of record JADMNL010000029.1, read on the forward strand.
GCCTATCAGACAGACGACCTGTTTCAGTGGCAGGTGCCAGAGGTTATCCGTTGCTAAGTAATTGTAGGAGGGCCAGCCTAACCTAGGGTGCGTCTGTTTTTGGACCGGGTTTTGGTTAGGGTGCAAAGAGATCACAGGCCATGTTGAAGGTGTGGGTGAAAAGGTGAGGGCAGTATCAATGTTGGTTGCCTGCTGAATGGGGACCAGTCTATCTGGGTGAGGAGTGCCTTAAGTTTCTTCAGCCCACCAGGGCGGAGGCGCCACGGAGGGTGGTCTGGGCTTTGGGCTTGGGATTGGGGCTACCCAGTGGAATAGGATAGGGAGTGGTCACTCAGGGAGTCCGGGAGGACCTGGATGTTTTGGATTTTATGGAAGTCGAGTTAGTTATAATAACATCCAGCAGGGTGCTGGTACCACTTTAGGGTTAAGTCCTCGTGGGGCTGGGTGGTGACGAGTTAAAGGATCTTGGGCGGCAAATGAGTCTCTGGTGGTGGATGAGGAGGTGCTGAGCCAATTTACATTAAGGTCCCCACTGGGACTTGTTCTGCCTTATGGTGGAGGGTGGCTAGGTAGTCCGTTAAAGATATCAGGGCTGGGTGCTGGTTCTTTGGGGAGCGTAGGCTGTGGTGAGATAGAGAGGGCTCCTAGAGGGGCTGGGGTGAGTCTGAGGAGTGAGGGCCTGGGCCCCATTTATGAGGTGGGGTGGGGAGTGCATGTCCAGGTATTGTGTCCCTGGTGTAGATTGCACAGCCCTCCCCTCGTTTGACTACCAGGTCCTCCCGGTATAAGGTATAGCCTGGGAGGAGACAAATGAGTCAGGAGTTGATTTGGACAGCCAGGTTTCAACCAGGGCTGTGATGTCTGGTTGGTGAGCCATGGCCCAGCACTGTAGGGCGTCAAATTTTCTTCAACAGGCTGCATATGTTCATGGAGGCTACTCGAGACCAGTGGGCTGAGTGGGTGGATGGGAGGGGCAGGGCCTGGGTTCGGGTGTATGTTCCTGTTAGGAGCAGAAGGAGGAGAAGTGCTCTGGTCAGAGGGAGGCAGATGGAGAGTTTCTGGGAGGGATAGAATAGGAATGGGGTTTGGTTGCACAAGGGGTGGGTAGGGTAGCACAGGCAGAGAAGGCCTGAGTGATCAGAAGTGCAAGGGGCTATAGGGGAGGACAGGTGATTCTGGAAGGGGGGTGAGGTGGAGAGCATATGGGATGTGGGAGGAGGGGGAGGGTAGGAGCAGTGGTAAAGGAGGAGGGAGGACAGGAGGGTAGGTAGGAACACTGGAGTAGTGAGGCTGAGGGTTAATAGGGACACTAGGGTATGTGGAAGGCAAAGGGAGGAGGAGGAGGAGGAGGAGAAGAGATAGACTGGCGAGCAGGGGATGCATGTGCATAGTTGGGAAGGCTGGTGGAGCTGAAGTGAGGAAAGAATGGGGGGACTAGGATGAAAGAGGGGAGATAGTAGTGAGAGATCACCTCTGAGTCTAGTTGCTGCTATGGTGTGGTGGTAGTGTATGTGCCTGAAGTGCATAGAGTATAAAAACAAAGTGCATAGAGTACGAGGTTCAAGTCTTGATCAGGGTAATAGGAGAGCGCTAGACTGGTGGCTGTAGCAGCAGGGAGTTGGGTTCAGGTTTGTAGAAGCACTTAGATAACACTTTAGTTGTGTCACAGGGTTAGTGTGTACACTGCTTATTTTTCCTTTCTCCCTATGCAAGGTTGAATGGACTGCATATTCATGAAGTATCATTGACTGCTTGTGTGATCTGTAACCCTGTGATTATAAAAATATATTCAAGAGTTGTGACTGGGAAAAAAAAAAAAAAGTGAAATCAGTTAATAAAAAAAAATGTATTTGGGGGGGCACCTGTCTGCACTTTGAAGCGCAACTGTCAGATTCTTTACTCCACCTAACTGAACGGCCGCTCCAGAGATTTCTCCTTTGCTCATGGTTCGTAAGTTGGTTAAAGTCCTCGGTTTTACTGATTATTTTTTGCAAGTTTCTGTTCAGATCTCTGTCTGTGGTACAGTAAGTACTAGGTAGTGAACTAGACATAGTAAACTTATGGAAATTGTAAAATTGATTTTTCAACCGGTTCGGCTGAACTGGCCGTTTAGTGATTTATATATTCTGTCTTTGTTTTTATACTTAGAGTGTGGTTACCGGTCCTTATCGGTTTTAAAATAAACTGCATTTTCTTGTGTTTTTTTCCAATACTTGTGACACGGTTAGAAACCGATATGGGTGTCTTGCCTGGTTGTTTGCCATAAAAAGAGTAAGTTTGTGGTTAGGATGGCTATGTCTGAGAAACCCAAAAGAAAAACCGGGCCTACTGGGTTTCAACACTGCGGGGTGTGTGTGTGTGTGTGTGTGTGTGTGTGTGTGTGTGTGTGTGTGTGTGGAGGCCTTTGCTAAGGCTGATCCCCACAACACCTGTGTTTATTGTCTGGGGTTTGACCACCTCGATTCAGACTGCCAAATCTGTGTTTTTAAAAAAAAAAAAAAAAAAATTCCTTAAGTCTACCCTGGAAAAAAGATTGAGTAGGCTCCGGGATAAGGCGGCCGTGAAGTCCGCTGACCCAGATGGACAGCCCAATTCGGTTCCAACCGAACCTGAGGGAGTGCCCTCTGACCAGGGCGATACATCTTCGGGCAAGAGGAGAGCCGATCCTGAGGGATCTGTTCCTACAAAAAAAGGAAAGAAAAATCCGCCGGTTCGGTTCCAGAGACCCATTTTCCGACCGCCGAAGAGATTGCCAATGCGATAAGGATTGTAGAATTGCTTCATCCAGTTCAGTCTGATCCGGCGCCTTCTGGCAGGCGCTCGGTTCGGTCGGTTCCTCCGGTTCCAGATTATGCCCCTGAAGATTTCTATGGACCAGATTTGGAAGGGGTTGAAGATTATGATGACGACGATGACGATCTTGTGGGAGGTCTGGTTCAGCCCGTTGAACCGGACATCTCCCCAGACAGGCCTTCTGGTGTTTCCCCTCCTAGGTTTTCTGAGTCCCCTTCCCACTACATGTTTTACAGGAAAGTGGCAGAAACCCTCCAGCTCCCTGTGGAAGAAGCTGTAGAGGAACAAGAGGAACCTGATTATGTGGAGATGGACATCTGAGTCTGAGACTGTCTATTCCCCTTCATAAGTCTTTTGGGAAACAGACACAAAAGATTTTAAAAACTCCAAATTCTGTACCTCCTGTCGACAGAAGGATTAAAAAAAAAAAAAAAAAGTGTGTTTGTCTGAGTTAACTGAACTGAATGGTTTCCTGAACAGTTATCTAGGTGTAAATCTCAGGTGATTGAAATGACTTAATAGCTGTGAGGTTTAAATTACTTGTAGAAAGATCTAGCAAGTAGGGGGAGTGGCTTAGCTAGAAGGAAGCTACATTTAAAGACTGCCTTAGAAAGATTCTGCTAGTAGCTTGGCAGAAGACACCAGGAGAAAGGACTGTTGTGTGACTGGACTTCTCTACTGGGACTATATTGCCCTCCTTCCCGCCACCCTCCCATCCAAAGCTAGTTCTACTTTTATAGGCACAGGATTTGACTGACAACAGGAACTTCCTGTTTGGGAGCAGGAAGTGAGTGATCACAGAGCCACCAAAGACCCACCATCCTAGAAGGGCAAGAGTAGCTCTCTTGCCCCCTCTAGCTGCTGGAGGTCTGCCTCTGAGCAAGTAAGGGGTCTACTGAGAAATATAGGATATTCTTGTCTCAGAACAGGACAATCAGGAGCTTAAAGGGCACACAGGCAGAAAGTAAGGGGAGAGACAGAGAGAGAGAGAGAGAGAGGAAAGAGTAAGGATTGTAAACAGTTAAGGGGCCAGAAATAAGACGTGATTGGAGTGGTGCAGTGTAGTGGCTGTGGAGCAGCAGTCTTCCGGGAGACGTTCTGGAGGATACGGTGTTGTCCCATCAGCAGGCACCTCTCTGGGCTGAGGGAGGAGGTTGCTCATCTCCAGGCTGAGTTGGCCAGGATTTGTGGGACCTCCTCTTCCGTCCAGGGACCACCAGTGCCACTGCCGTTGCCTCAGAGGTTGCCAAGAAAGAGGAGCAGTTGGACCACAGTGGGCTCAGGGAGGGTGAGGGTGGTGGAACAGAGGCGCATCCCTCCAGTTGTACCTCCACATTTCCTATGCCATTCTGGCAAAGTGTGGTTCCTCTATGGAGGCACCCGCAGTGGAGACCAAGGAGGATGCTGGGAACCTCCACAAAGGAGGCCCACAGGAGGGTGGCAGGGGACCCCGCAGGGGAAGGAAACAACTCCTGGTGGGGACTCCATTGTTAGGAAGGTAGAACTGGGGAGGAAGGGAGGAGGTAAGGTGCCTGCATGGCGCCGTGGCTTGAGGGACAGGAGCAATCCTCAGGATTGCCGGGCAACTGCACAGGGGAGGGAGCGATGTCATTGTTCACCTAGGGACAAATGACCTGGCTAAGAAAGGGATTAGAGAAGTGCAGGAAGAGTTTGTGGAATTGGGAGGGGCCTTAGACAAGTAGCACGACGGTAACCTTCTTGGAGTGCTACCCCCATGGCATAGGAGAGGCTAGGGTGTTCTGCACCATGGGATTCAATAAGTGGTTGAAAACTGTGTGGAGCTCAGGGATTTGGCTTCATTTGGGGACTGGGGGTCCACCTGGAGTGATGCAAGCCTATACTGGCATGATGGGCTACATCTGTCCAGGAGGGGAACCAGGTTCCTAGGTGATGGGTTTAAATGCTTCATTGGCAAGCATTTTAACTAGTCAAGGGGGGAGGCACTGGAAAGGAGCAGGGAAATCCTAGCCCCCCCAAAGAAATCACGGTAGTAAGTGCGGCAAACACCAACATAGAGGTGTCGATAGGGAGAAGGACAGGGGTAAATGGAGAAAGTGACTGAGGTAAGAAGGACAGGGATGGGGCAAAAAGGAGTAAGACCATCAGGAAATGGAGGGTAATGAGTACCAATGCCCGTAGTCTGGGCAACAAGCTCCCTGAGCTGGTGGCCTTGATGGAAGAGGGCTGCCTGGATATCGTAGCAGTAACAGAAACATGGTATAACAGAGAAACCATGACTGGATGTTAACATACTCAGGGACATAACCTGCAGGGGAGAAGAGGGGGAGGAGTAGCTATGTAAAGGAAGGATAAAAGCAACTGAACAAAAGAGTAAACAGGAGGAGGAGAGGAGGCACTGTGGGTCACCTTGGAGACTGGAAAGGCACCACAATCCGCACAGGTGTTAGGTACAGACCCCTCATGTCAGGGGAGGAATGGACAAGGATATGATGGAAGGCATTCTTAGAATGGCAGAGAAAGGGAGATACTGTTGATGGGAGACCTGAATATGCTAGATGTTAACTGGAGCACATTTGCTGCAGCCACATCCAAGAGCAGGGCCATTCTTGATGCCCTACAGGTGGCGAGCCTCCAGACAGCTAGTTTGGAACCCACTGGAGGGAGCAATCTTAGACCTCGACTTTAAACGGGTGGCAAGTGAGAGGATCTCGATCTAGAAGTGGCTGCCATCTGGTACAAGTGACCATCAAACAGTGTGGTTCACGTTAAACTCCGCTACAGAGTCAGGCCATACAAGTGAGGGTAATTGGACTTTAGAAGGGCTGACTTGGCAAGATGGGAGAGTGCCTCAGAAAGCACTAGCAAACGGGTTAGAAGGAGGTGTGGAGCAACAATGGGGAATCATCAAAACTGCCATCACGGAGGCAACAAGCCTTGTGTGAAGCAAATAAACAAATCAAAATGAAAGAAAAAGCCACTATGGTTCTGAAAAGAGGTGGCTGTGAAAGTCAGGAAGAAAAAGATAGCATTCCGGAAGTATAAGGAAACACAGAAGGAGCAGGACAGAGAGCTGTACCAGTTAAGGCAGAAGGAAACAGGGAGGCAAGTCAGAATAGCAAAGGCCCAAACTGAGGAAAAGATAGCCAACTCAGTTAAGAAGGGGGATAAAACCTTTTATAGGTACATCAGCGAGCGTAGAAAGACAAAGGGAGGGATAGTGAGGCTGAATAGAAGGAACGGTGGGTGGGCAGAGGGGGACAGTGAAAAAGCAGGATACTGAACGAATATTTCTGCTCAGTATTCACAAAAGAGGAGGGGGAAGTGCCTAATCCAATTAACAGAAGCACTCTTGATAGGGGGGTCGATCCCAGCCCTTTCACAGAAGAAAGGGTTCTGCAGGAACTCCTAAAACTGAAGGTAGACAAAGCAATGGGTCCTGATGGAATTCACCCCAGAATTCTAAAAGAATTAAGGGAGGAACTAGTGAAACCACTGGATACTCTTTTTTTTTTTTTTAAAATAAATCATGGGAGGATGGTGTGGTACCCGAGGATTGGAGGAAGGCGGATGTGATTTCCCTTCGCAAAAGTGGGACCAAGACAGAGGCAGGAAACTACAGACCTGTCAGTCTGACCTCTGTGGTAGGGAAAGTGATGGAGTCACTTCTGAAGGAAAGAATAGTTGAGTACCTAGAGGCCAGTGGGGCACAGGACCCAAGGCAGCATGGGTTCACAGCGGGAATGTCATGTCAGACAAATCTAATAGATTTCTTTGACTGGGTGACCAAAGTAGTAGACCAGGGAGGGGCTGTGGACATGGCCTACCTAGACTTTAGCAAGGCATTTGACACAGTCCCACACAAAAGATTAATAGTCAAATTAACCAGCCTGGGAGTGGGTCCCAGGGTGGTAGCCTGGGTAAAACATTGTCTGGACAACAGGACACAGAAGGTAATTGTAAATGGAGTCCACTCTGAAGAAAGAGGGTCACTAGTGGGGTGCCATCAGGGTTCATTATTGGGTCCAGTCCTTTTAATGTCTTCATCAGTGACATTGCAGAGGGACTGAAGGAAAAATGCCTTTTGCAGATGACACAAAGATCTGCAACAGGGTTGATACACAAGGAGGCGAGAAAGGATGAGAAGGACTTGGAAGGTTGGAGGAATGGTCAGAAGTATGACAGCTAGGATTCAATGCAAAGAAGTGCAAAATAATGCACCTGGGAAACAAGAACCCAGGGGAAGAATACACAATGGGGGGGTAGTAAGAACAACAAAAAAGGAACGGGACCTGGGGTCAATCATATCAGATGACCGTAAGTTAGCAAGCAATGTGAGAAGGCAGTAGGGAGGGCTGGGGGTATACTGAGATGCATAGGCAGAGGCATCAGCAGCAGAAAACAGGAAGTTGTTATCCCTCTGTACAGACAGTTGGTAAGACCCCATCTGGAGTACTGCATCCAGTTCTGGAGACCCCATCTCCGCAAGGACATAGACAGGATAGAGGCAGCCAGAGGAGGGCAACTAAATGGTGCAGGGTCTGCAAGAGAAGCTGTAAAAGGAGGAGACTAAAGGAGCTTATATGTATACCCTTGAGGAAAGAAGGAGAGGGACATAGATAGAAACTTTTAAGTACCTCAGTGGAATCAACAAAGTCCAGAGGGTAGCATCTTTCAGAAAAAGAGATGTGCAAGAACAAGAGACACAATTTAAAAGATAGAGGGCGGTTCCAGGGGCAGTGTGTGGATAGTATTTCAGAGAAGGTAGTGGATGCATGGAACAGCCTTCCTGAGGAGGTTGTGGGGTCTAAAACTGTGGGAGAATTCAAGAATGCATGGGACAGACATAAGGCAATTCTTGTGGGGGGTAGGAAGAAATAGGCTGTTGGTTAACTAGGATCTGTAGCCTATCCTGTAGGTAGGGAAATGGGCAGACTAGATGGGCCAAGCGGTCCTTATCTGCCGTCAAAGTCTATGTTTCTGGTACAGAGTACTTGTATCAACATTGCAGCCATGTTGGAGTTGTGCAGGCTGCAGCCTGTGATAAGGATAATATACCCTTGACTTCCCCCAGATAAAGAGTGTAGGAAGCTGGATGCCATGGCAAAGAAACAGTACATGGCATCCGCCTTAGGACTCAGGCAGACTAATTATATGGCCTATGCAGCCAGGTACCAGAAGTCCAGGTGGGACACTGTACTGGCACTGGCTAAGCAGGCCTCCTCGGAGCTGGAGGGGGTGGCTGCTAATGGGATTGAGCAGGCTGGCTTGCTTCTTCCAGGACTGGATGTCTGTTACCCCAGACAAGTGGATCCTGGAGGTGGTAAGCCAGGGGCTGGTTCTCAGCTTCAAGAAATTTCCAAAGCTGAGGGCCAGATCCTTTCCACCTGCAAGTATCTCCGAAACCATTGCCCTAGAAGCAGAGGTTTCATCTCTACTGGCTCTAAAGGCTGTAGAGAGAGTTCCTACATTGCACTGGGGCAAAGGTCTGTACTCCAGGTACTTCCTTACCCCCAAAAAGACAGGGGAGTGGTGACCCATCCTAGACTTAAGATACCTGAACAAACATCTTTTAAAACCAAAATTCAAAATGGTGACTCTGGGAATAGTCCTTCCCTCTCTAAGGCCAGGAGACTGGCTAGCCTCCCTGGACTTATAGTGTGCCTACTTTCACATTCCCATCAGGTGCTCTCACAGAAAGTACCTCAGGTTCGAATTACCTTCAGGCCATTATCAGTTCAAAGCTATGCCCTTCAGCCTGACATCCGCTCCAAGGGTATTCACAAAATGCCTAGCAGTAGTAGTGGCCTTTTTAAGAAGGAAAAATATTTCCATACCTGGACGACTGGCTCATTGTGGATCAGTCCCCAGACCAAGTCAAGTCAGACTTTCAAATGACTCAGCAAGTCCTCACTTCCCTAAGATTCCTTCTCAATCTTCCCAAGTCAGTTCTCAAGCCTGTACAGCTCCTCACCTTCATAGGGGCAGAGTTGGATACAGTCAAAGAAGAGCTTTTCTTCCCCTGGAAAGGGCAAGGGCTATTGTAGAGCTGGCTTCTTCATTCCACCTTCTGGTCTCTCGGCCAGCAAGGCACTTCCTTCAGCTTCTGGGCCACATGGCAGCTTCTACAGCAGTAGTCCAAGCGGCCAGATTTCAGATGAGGGACATTCAGTTTAACCTGAGGGCCTTTTGGTCTCAGAAGAAAGATTCTCTAACCAAATTAGTTCCAGTGACCCAGACTCTGATCCAGGCTCTCCAGTGGTGGCAGGATCAGGGCAACCTCAGGCAAGGAGTCCCATTTGTCACTCAGTCTCACTATGTGGTCCTAACCACGGATGCTTCTCTATTGGGGTGGGGAGCCCATCTGGGGGCTCACAGCCCAGAGTACTGTGGTCCCTCAGAATCCCTTCTTCATATCAGTCTCTTGGAACTCAGGGTGGTCTTTTGGCCTGCAAGCTTTCTTGTCAGGTGGGAACAAGTTGATTCAGGTCAGGACAGACAACACCACCACCATGTGGTACATCAGCAAGCAGGGAGGCACTTGGTCCACGGCCTTGTGCATGGAAGCCATAAACTTGTGGTCCCTACCCTATTCTCTGCAGACATCTCTGATAGCAGTCCACCTTCCAGGGAAGGACAATGTGCTAGCAGATGCATTGAGCAGGATCTCCCAGGGCCATCACAAATGGTCCCTGGACCCTCTGGTGTTGAAAGTGATTTTTTCAAGGTGGGGCACTCCAGAGATCTCTCTGCAGCCCCAGACAATCACCAACTTCCTCTGTTTTGTTGCAGACCCCCAGTATTGGGCTCAGTGCCTCTGGATGCTCTGATTTTGAACTGGGAATGGACATTTCTATATGCATTCCCTTCCTTTCCTCTACTGTTCAGGGTTCTGGTCAAGGTAAGGTCACAACCTTGCAGAGTGATTCTGATTGCTCCAGACTGGGCCAGGCAGCCTTGGTACCCACTGTTGCTGTCCCTAGCAGTCCATTTTCCCCTGTCTCTTCCCAGGAATTACAGCTTAACTTCCTCTCAGGGGAGGATTTGGTACCCCAGTCATCGGTCGCTCAATCTCAAGGCATGGCTCTTGAAGAGTTAGAGTATCCAGATTTGCATCTGTCCCAAGGGGTTCTGGATATTCTCAAAGCCTCTCGAAAGCCTGCCACCAGAAAAACTTACAAGTCCAAATGGAAAAGATTCAGCATTTCGTGTTCCAAGAAGCACATATCCCCAGACACTGCTGAATTGCCTACAGCTCTGGATTTTATGGTTCATCTTAATGGCCTAGGCCTCAGATCAGCTACTCTTTGTCAGCTGTTTCTGCTTTTCTGTCAGCGGGAAAACCTTCCTCACTGTCATCTCACCCTGTATTCTGTAAATTTTCCAAGGGATTGCTTCATACCAATCCCCCCTTTAGGGATCCTACCCCTGCTTGGGATCTTAATGTTTGCATTGCTCAGCTTATGCAACCCTCTTTTGAGCCTTTGTCTTCAGCAGAGCTTAAGTACTTGATTTGGAAAACTGTGTTCCTGGTAGCTGTTACCTCTGCCAGGCGTACCAGTGAATTGCAAGCTCTGTCAGTGGAACCTGATTTTATCTCATTCCATAGAGATAAGGTGGTCCTTAGAACTAATAGGAGGTTTTTACCTAAAGTGGTTTCAGATTTTCATCTGAACCAATCTGTCTCTCCTGTATTCCACTGATCATTCTTCTTTAGAAGAAAGAAGTTTACACAGTTTGGATGTTTAAAGAGCTCTTAGTTATTACAATTAGTGCATACTAAGGATCACAGGTTTGACTCCTTCAGTTGTTTCTCACTTATGGGAAGTGGTAAGAGCAAACCTGCCACTAAGAGAACTGTTGCCAGGTGGATTGTCTCTCTTGTATTCAATTCCTATTATGAGAAGCTAGGCAGAAACCTTCCTCAGGCCTGAGGGTTCATTCGACTAGAGGCAGCTGCTTCCTGGCTGTGGCCAGGATACCACTTTGCTAGAGATATGTAAAGCAGCCACCTAGAAAACAGTCCATACATTTGCAAGCATTACTCCTGGACATCCAGGCCAGGAGTGATGCTCGGTTTGGAACAGCAGTACTGCAGAGCCTATTCTCAAGGTAGGTTCAATTCCCTCCTCCATGGAGGTACTGCTTGGTAGTCTGCAATAGTCAGAATACAGCAAGAATTCATGATGTTTGAAGAAAAAATTACTCACCTTAGTAATTGTGTTTCTTCTAATGAAGTCCTGCTGACCTCCCTTCCTACCTTCCCTCTCAGAACCTGTTTTTGGGAAGTGGTCTGGCAGATGCAGTGTTGCACCCCAGGGGTGTATTTGGGTACTGCCTCCTTTTGGGGGGGGGGGGGTAATATTAACTTAACAGTCTTAAGTTGTTCACTACCTGGTTTTTGATTTTGGATTTCTTGACTTTAGTCTTTGGGGATCCAAAATATTTGGTTGCATTTGACTAGTAAAATTTTACAATTTCCACATAGTTAGTTAGTATTAGTCAGTAAGAATCTGTCGTGAAGGCGCCAAAAGCAGCAGACAGAGGCTCTGAACCAAGCCTCGAGCTCAGCATTCTATGCTCTGCATTGAAAATTAACCATCTACTCTCCGGGGCAGTTTGAGTACTGGGGCTAACTGCAATATTAAGAATACAGCAAGACTCCGTTAGAAGAAACACAATTACTAAGGTGAGTAATTTTTTCTTCTCTACCACCTATCCAGAGTCTCCAGGTCCTCCTGCAGGGCCACTGTCCCCTCCTTCCCATCCACCACCACACCCAGCTTCAAATCATCCGCAAAGAGACTTATTTCACTCATGATGCCCTTACTTATGTCAGAGACATATGCGTTAAACAGGAGGGGCCCTAGTACCGATCCCTGGGGGACCCCACTAATGACCCTCCTTGGAGAGGAGACTAGCTCCCCAACCGCTGCCCTCTGTGTACGCTCCGAGAGCCAATTTCCTATCCATCTGATCATCTGTGTCCCCACCCCCATTTTCCCCAGCTTAGCCAGCAGACCACCATGGGACACCAAATCCAACGCCTTGCTGAAGTCTAGAAAGAGGACGTCCACTGACCTACCCTGGTCCAGGGCACTTGTCATCCAGTCGTAGAACTCCACAAGGTTGGTCTGACACAGTTTTCCTGGGACGAATCCATGCTGTCTTATCATCCAGGTACCCCATTTTCCCCAGTACCCCCCCTCCAGCCTTCCCTTTGCAATACCCTCCATCACCTTGCCCACCACCAAGGTCAGGCTAACTGGCCTGTAGCGCCCCACCTCCTCTCTTGCTCCTCCTTTGTGGATAGGCACGATATAGGCCACCCTCCAGTCATGTGGTACCCACCCCATCCTCCAGAGAGATGTTAAAAAGCTCTGCCAGGGGGGCCGCCAAGACATCCGCCAGTTCCCTCAGTACTCTAGGATGCATTTCATCCGGCCCTGTTGCTTTCTCCATCCAAAGAGACCTGAGGGCTTCCTTCACACTCTCTGCCAGAATTTCAGCCTCCACGTACCCCCACCCTCTGCTCCCTGTACTGCCATCCCCCCACCTGACAGTGCTGGTCCTTCCCTCTCCCCAGACATGTCAGGGCTCCCTATCTCTAAGGGTCCCACCCTCTCCCCCAGGTTATCCCCACTCTCCCCGACAGACGTAGCTCCCCCCTCCTCCCTAGTAAAAAGTGAGGCAAAGCACCTGTTAGTACCGGCCTGCTCCCCGGTCCTGTACCCATCTCTCCCTGACCTGTTCTAATCCTACCAGATCTGCCCCTCACTTTCCTTTTTCCCCAATGATCTAAATAACTCCTTGCCCCGATTTCCTAGCAAAGATCTGCTCCTTCCTTGCCTTAGCCCTCTCACCACCCTGGTGACCCTCATGGTCATTAACTCATACTTGCTCCGATCTCTTTCACTCCTTGAGCAACCACAAGTTCTTATAAGCCCTTCTCATCCCTCACTATGTCCTGGACCTCCTGGTCCACCAACGAGGTTTCTGTCCTTACCAGATTCGCCTCTCTTGCAGGACCTGGTAGCCTCCTATACCCCCCCTCCTAATGATCCCCACCGGCTGTCAGCATCCATGTCTGGCCTTATCCTATCAAATGACACATGAGGATCCTTCCATCTCCCAAATCCACACCCTGAAGTCAGTTACCACACCGCCTTTGTGTGGGCTACCCCCCGGTCCAGGAAAAACAGACTGTGGCGTGGGTCACAGTCCGCCATGTTCCATCTCCTCCAGGCCTCCAATCTGGTCACTATCCGTCAGGACTGTCCAATGTCCTGCCACCTCTAGTCTGTTCCACCCTGCTGGCTCAGGAACGCACCCTGGAAGGCATCCAGCAGCCTCTGCTCCTTGGCCACTGGGGACGTCATAGTCCCCCATTCCTTCCTGACCTGTTTAGGTCCCCCATCACCACTACCCCTCCCTTGCCCAATCTACAGTGACCCACAACATTTGCCACCAAGCTCTCCTTCCAAGGCCTATGCAAGGTCTGTATACCATCCCTAACTTTACTTTCTTACCTCCCCTGCGTTTGCAGGGTGACCCTGATTGCCTCCACATTCCCCTCTGCCTCCCTCACCCCTCTCATACCGATGCCGTTTTTGACTATCAGTGCTACCCCCCCTTCCCTCACCCCTGTCCTTCCTGAACATAGTGTAGCCCTCCAGGTTTAGGTCCCAGTCATGCCTTTAGGTGGCCCAGGTCTCAGTGACAGCTGCCACATCCACATCCCCCTCCGCTAGCATCGCCTGGAGCCCAGGCATCTTACTTCCTAAGCTCCTGGCATTTATCAGGACCACCCTCCACCCCTTTCTCCTCCTCCCATTTATATGATAGCAGTATGCTGGGTGTGTGGAATAGCATTCTGCCTGGCAGTTGACATATCTAGTTCTATTTCTCGCAGTATGTCATCAGCACTGCTGCCTCTCTTAACATTGACATCATGGGTGACTGGCCCGGCCTAGCATCTGCTGCGTAGCTCTTCCTGAGTAGCTCTGAAGATCCTGCCAGACAAACCTGTCTGAGTACTACGACTGGGTGACGAGGGAACTGGACAAAGGCTATGCGGTGGATGTCTAGTATTTGGATTTTAGCAAGGCCTTTGATTCCGTGCAGGATTTTAAATAGCTGGTATAGCATAGCAAAATGGGGTAATGCCAGCCATTTTCAGAAATGCTTAGCAGTAGACTGCTAATCATTTTTTTGAGTGAATCCACAGACACAGTACACAACATTAATAAAACTATATCATTTTTTACAATTTTGCTAATCTGTGCTAAGTACTATGCATTTTCACAGCTGATTAGCACTTTCAAGTGTCAAACTGCTAATCAGTTTTTTCATCATATTTAAAACCCTGCCCGCTGCATGTGGGGGGACTGGACTATATAGGGTGGGAAAAAGATGGTTAATTGGATCGCCAAGTGGCTGAAGGAAAGGCAGCAAGGGGGGGGCCGCTCATCGCCAAGGGACATAACGAGTGGGGTGCTGCAGGTATCCGTATTGGGACTAGTGTTTGGGATATTCTAGCGGATATCTACCACGGGGTCCGGAGTAAGATCAGTCTCTTCACTGATGACACAAAGATGGGAGCTGTGGTAGATGACATCGAGGGGTGGAGGGGGCTGCAGGAGGACCTGACCAAACTACAGCAGTGGTCAGAGGCTTGGCAGATGGGGTTTAACGCCAAAAGTGCAAGGTACTGCACTTCGGGGCTAATAACCAGGGGAGGAGCTATCAGCTGGGGTACAGACGGAATGCTCAGAGGAGGAAAAGGATCTAGGAGTGTTTATAACGGGGAGTATGAATAACTCTGTGCAATGCAGGAAGGTGGCAGCAAAAGCCAGCAGGATGCTGGTGTGCATAGCGAGGGAAATCTCCTCCAGAAATGGGGGGGTGATCCTGTCGCTATACAGGTCGCTTGTCAGGCCGCACCTGGAATACTGCATGCAGTACTGGTATCCATTCCTGAAGGACATCTGATTGTTGGAGGGTGTACAGCGGAGGGCGACAAGGATGAACCATGGATTGGAAGGATACTCCTACGAGAAGAGGCTGTGCGAGCTGAACATGTATTACCTGGAGGAGAGGAGAGGAGGGATAGGGGGGACATGATCGAAACCTTTAAATACTTAAAGGGGATAAACAAGACTAGCACAGAAGGGATTTTCCAGATTAGAAGGGGGAGGGTCATGAGGTGGCACCAGCTGAGATTAGGGGGTGGGTCACATGGGGCACCAGCTGAGATAAGGGGGCAGAAGATTCAGGAGTGAAGTCAGGAGGCATTATTACACAGAGGGTGGTGGATACAGTGGAATACTTGCCGGAGGAGGTGGTAGCCTGTAGGCAGTTTTAAAAGGGGATGGGACAGAGTGAAGGTGTGGGGTAATAATGAAAGGGGAGGGTGGGTGGGGCAGCTGGAGTTGAGGTGCTAGCTGTACAATCGAGCAGACTCAATAGACCGTGAGGCCTGTTTCTGCTGGTGTTTTTGTATGTACAATACTGGCGATAGGGAAACCGAGCTAGATATGTCAGCTGCCGGGCACTGTTCCACACAGCACACCCACTAACATCAGGTAAAAAATTTGCTAATTAATTAAAGGGGGGAGAAAAAGTGCATTAGCTATAAGACGTAATAGTTGACAGCTTTCGAAAAGTAATGTGAGCTTTAGGCAGTACACCAGCTCTTTAAAGGAAAACGTTACCCTCCGGTTTAGGTTTAGAAGAAAAAGCCGCTTTTTTCTCCTGTGGCAAAGTTGTTTTCATTAAATTTTTAAAAGTCCGCTACATGGAAGTATGGCGCACGCTTAGGCGGCTCCATTTATTGTAAAGGTGTTTTCCTTTAACAGATGGAATGCAGGTACGGGATCGTAAGAGGCCATTGCTAAATGTCTTCATTTGTTTAATATATTTTTACTGAAGTAAAATTTAAAACCAATACAGACTAAGTGGTTAATCAGTCTGCCTGATAGACTGCTGAATCTTCCCAAGAGATTTGCGGTTTGCCCTTGCAGTCCTGTGCAACTGTAACCATTAAACTGTTTTATTCGGTTTCTCTCTGTACATAACCTGTGACTTTTATGCAGTAATCTGTATGGATTTTTTTCAAAACTGTAGTTGTTCTTAAGTGCTTTGAGCCTTAGCCTGACTCGACTGCATTTCCTCTGGAACTGCTTATTGTACTTGTAATGTTTTTTTGTGACTTGTGAATTTGACATGGAACCTTTGTAGAGGAGCACTTGTGCTCAAAGCTAATCACCAAAGTTTTCAATAAAGCTTTTAAAAATCAGTAATAATATCAATACTTACAATTCATTGTTGTAATCAATATAAATAGACGATAAGAAAAATTAAAAGCAACTTCATTCACAGGGTGTGTAGTACTACTGTTAAAGTCAATAATAATCCACAATCTATGACTGATATTTCTTTATTTTGAAGGAAAATATAGCATCGAAATAGAAGATGGGTATGAAGATGGAAAAGCAGATAGGCAGAGAAAGAGACAGTGAAAAATGGAAATGTGCAGAAAGGTTAATTATTCACTGCCAATATATCACAGTAATTAACCTTGCTGAATGTCTTCATAGAGGCATCCTTCCATACCCCAGGACTGCATCTTATTTTGGGACTGGTCTAGAAGCTGTGGGACTTGAAATGGGCTTCAGGATAGTAGACAGCGTGGATTTGTGGTGGGCAGATTTTGCTGGATCAACCTGATAGTGTGATAGTGTTCTTTGACAAGGTAACTGGGGCAGTGGACAAGGAACAAGCAGTGGATTGCTCTACTTCGATTTTAGCAAGGCAGTTTACTCTGCCACATAGAAGGTTGCTAAAGAAGTTAGAGGATCTGGTTAGATGGGAGTGAAGGGGGGGGTAGTTGGGGGGGCAGCAGAAGGTGGTAAAAGGGGTCAAGTCAGGAGTGAGAGAGGTCACAAGAGGGGTGCCTAAGGATTCGGTCCTGGGGCCGGTCCTCTTCAGTATATCAGTGACTTAGGAAAAGGAATACAAGGCAAGGTGTACCAATTTGAAAGTAACACCAAGCACTGTGGCAGGGTAGACAGCGATGATGGGGTCAGTGAGCTGCAGAAGGACTTGAAAGATAAGACGTGGTTAAGAGTTTGACTATTGAAATTCAGTGCCAAAGAGTGCAAGGTGATGCACGCAGGTAGCAAGAACCCCAGGACGGAATATTGGATGGGAGGGGAGGAGTTAAGTTGGACACTAGCACTGAGGAAAGGGACTCTGGAGTCATAAGTCGTAAAACAATCTAGCCATTGTAACAAGGTCTACAGCAAGGCAGCAGCTGTTTTGTGGTGTACCGGGACGGGTTGACAGCAGAAGGAAGGAGCTGATTCCACCTCTCTATAAATCACTGGAGAGGCCGCATCTGGAAGACTGTGCCCAGTTCTGGAGCCCTCACCTACGAAAAGACAAAGACCAGCTAGAAACTGTGTAGTGTGGGTAACCAAAATGATTCAGGGCTAGTGGGGCAGATCCTTCAAGGACTGACTGAAGGCCTTGAATATGTACTTGCTGGAGACTAAGGGGGCGGGGAGGTGCGGTAGAGACGTTCAGGTTCATGAGAGGAATGAACAAGGTAGACTGTGGGGAAATATTTAGCAGGACTGGCAAATCAAGAATACTGAACATGTGTGGAAGCTGGCAAGGGGGAGATTCAGGAGAAATGAGTTTCATTTTATAGACAGTGGCTGAGCCATGGAACAGCCTACTAGCAGAGGTGGTGGGTGCTAGAACCATTCATGGTTTCGAGTACAGGTGGGGCCAAATAAAAGGCTTACGTTACACAGGGGAAAGCAGTAGGGCAGGGGTGGCCAACCTGTAGCTTGGGAGCCACATGTTGCTCTTGAAGCAGTTTGTGGCTCTCAAGGGGTTTGTCAATTGTGTGCCCAAGTACATGTCGGTCTTTTTTTTTTTTTTTATAATTTGAGAAAAGTCAAAGCACAAATGCTGAAAATTGTCCTGAGTGCTCAACAAGTTACTTTTACATACTAACATACTAAAATGCCAGCAGAATAGGCCTAACGGTCTTTCGTGTCTGCTCGTTTGGTCAGTCTCCAACCTGGGTGCTGACCTTGCTGTCCCCCTCGCCTTCTCTGGCTTCTCCCTTCCCAGTTCCGGATATTCTTGCTGCATTGGATTTTGCTTCCAGAACTCTTCCCCTGTACCTGTCCCACCCCCTCTTGAACCCCTCCACTGTCTCTGCCTCCACCAGCCCCCTAGGCAGTGCATTCCATGGCTCCACCACCCTCTCAGTGAAGTAGCACCTTCTCCTTTCTCCCCTGAATCTTCCCCCCCTCCAGCTTCCAGCCATGCCCTCTAGTGGCCCCTTCCTAGTTCCTTCGAAGCACCCCGACTGTTCCTCCCCTATTTACCCTCTTCATGTACCTAAAGACCTCTATCATGTCCCCGCGGTCCATTCTCTCTTCCAATGTGTACATATTTAACTCTTCAAGCTTCTCCTCATAGGTCCTGTCCCCCAAGCCCCAAATAATTTTGGTTGCCCTCCTCTGGACCCTCTCCAGGAGGTTAATGTCCCGCTTTAAGTGTGGCCTCCAAAACTGCACAGTACTCAAGGTGTCGAGCCTCACCAAGCAGTTATACAGAGGGAGTATCACTTCCCTCCTTCTGGAGGTGATCCCCTAGCGATGCATCCCAGCATCCTGTTGGCCTTGGCTGCTGCCCTCCTACAAGTCTCAGAGTTGTTCATCTTGACATCCACCACCACCCCCAGGTCCCTCTCAGCCATCGAGACTTGTAGCATTTCCCCCAGGGTGTACACTTGACCTGGGTTTCTGGCCCCCAGGTGGAGTACCTTGCATTTCCCTGCATTGAACCTCAGCTTCCACTTTCTAGACCATCTTTCCAGAGCCTCCAGGTCCCCCTGTAGGGCCACCCTCCCTCTCCCCATCCACCACCGCCCCAGTTTGAGTCATCTGCAAAGAGACTCATCTCACTCCTGATTCCTGTCCTTATGTCCGATACGTAGGTGTTGAACAGAAGGGGCCCAAGGACTGATCCCTGTGGGACCCCACTAATGACCCTCCTTGGGGATGAGACTATCCCCCCAACTGCGACCCTCTGGGTCCGGTCCTGGAGCCAATTGCCTATTCATCTGGTTCCCCACCCCCATTTCTCCCAGCTTATCCAACAGGCCCACGTGATGAACAGAGTCAAATGCCTTGCTGAAGTCTAGAAAGAGGACATCCACTGGTCTACCCAGGTCCAAGGCACTTGTCACCCAGTCATAGAACTCCATCAGGTTTGTCTGACACGATTTCCCCGGGATGAATCCATGCTGTCTTTCATCCAGGCACCCTGACTTATCCAGGTCTCCCCCCTAGCCTCTCCTTGACAATGCCCTCCATCACCTTGCCCACCACCGAGGTCAGGCTGACAGGCCTGTAGTTCCCTGCCACCTCCCTTGACCCCCCCCCCTTGTGGATAGGCACTATATGCACCACCTTCCAGTCTTGGGGCACCCACCCTGTCCTCAGAGAGATGGTGAAAAGCTCTGCCAGGGGTTTTGCCAGGACATCTGCAAGTTCCTTCAGCACTCTGGGATGTAATTTATCTGGCCCGGTGCTTTCTCTGTCTTAAGGGAGCTGAGGGCTTCCCTCACTCTCTCTGCTGTGATTTCCACTTCTGGTACCCCTTCTCCTGTAGCCCTCCCCCACCTGCCAGTGATGCCTCCCCCTCTCCCCAGACCTGCCGATCGGTAAGGGTCCCCCCGTCCTCAGTATCTCTGTCTCCTCCCATGTATGATGCAGCACCCCCATTTTCCCTGGTGAAAACTGAGGTGAAGTACTCATTTAGTACCTCAGCCTGCTCCCCCGGGTCTTGTGCCCATCTCTCCCCTGATTTAATTCTGCTAATCTGCCCCTTCACCCTTTTACTATGCCTGCAAGCAAATCTAAAGCTCCAGAGCTGCTCTGAATAATTATTTTAAAATTACAACTATTTTTTTAAAATACTGTAACTTAATAAAAATGCGATTGACCATGTACTATGATTGTTATTATTTTAGTTCCTAAATATGGGTATTATAAGGGCCGCACGTTGGGTATATGGTACAGGCCACATGTCATTGTGGCTCACATATTACTCTGAAATTTAAATGTGGCTCACAACCCCGAAAAGGTTGGACACTCCTGCAATAGGGGAAGGTGAAGGCAGTGACCCAGAGTAAACAGGTCCTGGGGTAGGATAGGGTAAAACTGGGCAGACTGTTCGGACCTATGGTCTTTTTCTGGCAACAATTTCTGTTTCTAAGTCTCCATGGTGCCAGTGTGAATGAAGGGATAACCTCAACACATGTGGCTCTCATCCCCCTTATCTGGTGTAGGAGTAGTTGTACTCCACTGTCATGAACCTTGCAAAATTAGCAGCTTGTATTTGTGTCTCCTTTTAAAAACTACATCTGTGTATGCTACTGTACTGCAGTAAACTAAGTACGTACGTCTTTTTGTACCCTGTTGTAGCATGGGACCCACATGAAAATGAGATACTGTATCATGTGGGTCCAACCCAATATCTTTTCATACAAATTTCAGATAAATGACAACCGTGACGGAAACATATAGCTGCTAAAATGGTGATGAATTTTCCCAGCTAACACGAGCTGCTGCATTCAACTGTTTCCATTTTACATTGTTTTTAGGGCTGCATCGGAAATTGTGAGCTATTTAGAGCCTGTCTTAAAGACGGCAGGCTTCCATTCCCATAAATCATTACATTTTGTGGGATAATTTTTTCTCATTTTTAATAATCAAAACCTGGAGTTGCAGTGCTTTTCCTTGTTTCTGCCGGTGCACTGTTTCCTAACAGTCTGTTACAGATGCTTTGAAACAGATTATTTTTCATGTACTGATGTATGCTTTTTTTGCATCAACGTGATGTCATTTGTATGTATTTGAGAACTTTTTCTTCAGTAAAGATTGAGTTTCAGAAAAATAAATGGTCCCCATTTCTGGCAGCCAGGATATTTTGTGGAGACCAGTTTTTTTTGTTGCACGCTCATGAAAGTTGCGGCCTTGGTGAAAAGCATGATATTTGGGTATTTTGCTGTGTTAGTACATTAATATGTACTTTAAAAGTGTTCTATTATAGTAGAGGTGTCTTTCATTGTTTTATACAAGGTTGATATGCATGAAATATTGCCAGACTTTCGAGACTAGAATATTTAGTAAGAAGCCACGATAAGGGGTGTGCATTATGTAAGCATTAATCACCGCCAGCTGAGGGCTCTACCGGTGGATTAGTGCCCGCTTTGGGGGGGGGGAGCGCCCTCCAGCGGGCATTAATCACCGGTAGAGCCCGAAGCAGAAGGTGATTAATGCGCTTGTAACAGAGGCTCTACGCGCGCCGCACAACCTCTGTTACCGGCATCGCATTCGCAGACATCACCTTCTGCCCGGTACATAAAGCTTTCTCTCTGTTACAGCCGGAGCTATATGAACACACGAGGCGGGAGTCAGGTGTGCACAAACAATTTTTTTTATTAGGCTACAGTGGTACAAGCTTACGTGCTGGAGCGCACAGCAATGATTCGGCGGCTCCAACTGCTGTGGAATTTCTCGTCGTCCCTCTCTGTGTGCCTGTAGTGGGGACCTCGGGACTGTCAAAAGTCGACAACAGCTGCATCGGTGAGGTCGTATTACGGCGTCGCTGCTAACAGATTCACGACTGCCGCGCTTTCCTGTGCCACAGAGGAGGCAGCGATCCTCTCGCCAGACTGGCGTGCATCCGGACCGGCCGCTCTGGATGTTACAGTCCACGAACTGCTGTCCACCGGCGTTCCTGGGACGACATCGAGGAGGGACGCTAGACATGTCTGTTCCGGGCACAGCGAGGCGGGCCACGAACACCACGGCAGCAGGCATTGTATCCCGTTTGATTGCCGTTGCTCACACACGCTGATCACCATGCAGTCTCTGCTTCTCGGCGGG
Organism: Neoceratodus forsteri; assembly: GCA_016271365.2. NCBI lineage: Eukaryota > Metazoa > Chordata > Ceratodontiformes > Ceratodontidae > Neoceratodus > Neoceratodus forsteri. The sequence continues at coordinate 88,911,734 of JADMNL010000029.1, forward strand.
CTGGGAAGCGGCGGGGGGGGGGGCCGTCCACTGTAGTCTACTCTGGTGGCTTTGTCACTGGTCCACAGCAGAAGTTTACAGGACCATGCACCACCATGTTGTGGATTTCGAACGCCTGCCAGGCGGGAGCCTTCGTTTCTGTCCATGCACTATGGCGACCAGGTCGATGAGGCTGCGCTGGCTCTTCTGTCGGTGGACTCGCACTGCCAAGGTTTGGTGACGCTCCCTCAGCACCACGACTGTCTCTGCTCCTGCTCTGACTGGATGATCTGCAAGAAGAAGTCGTGTTCCAGGTGCGTGGGGCAGGGTCCATCTGGGGGGTGGGGGCTGGTACAACTGCAGGACGGCTGTTTGATGCAGAGACAGACACTCCGGCTGGTGCTGTGCAGGTGCAGTTTCTGCTCACTCTAGTTCCATCGGTATCACTGTCTGCGGCTGCTCCAGGTGATATTGTGATGGCTGGGCTACACTCTCTCTCTGTTGCTCGTGTTGTTGCCTCTGTCATGTCTCTTGCCCCTGCTACACTGCCCATGTGCTGACTGCTGTCCTGTGCTGGCCTGGTTGACATTGGCTCAGTATGGGATGCAGACCTTATGCTGGTTTCTCCTTGGTTCACACTACTGCTCTCTGCAGCTCTGCCACTTGATAGCACACTGGACCACCTCTTCCGGTCTGCTGTTGATGGTGACCAGTAACTCCGGAGACTTGTCTCACACCGGTGTCCTGTGACTGACATTATCTCCCTTGTGGCTAGGCCAGCATCACTGAGCATTGTTACTGCTGTGCTCCTAATGCTATGGTTTGTATAGCGCTTTGAGAGCTGGGCATCATCAGAAATCTGCACCATGAGAGAGCCAAGGTAGTTCTTGCCCATTGGCTGTGATGTGTACCAGCACGTAGCCCTTGCGACGCCTCTCTGATCTATCTTTCATGGGTGAAGATATAGGGCTGGGGCATTTGGTGGGCAGCGTTGCGTATACTCACGAAAGAGTGCAACAATGCAGTCCCTGCTGCCAGGCGTTCCATACAAGACACCTCTCATAGTCTGGCGAGCTGGATCACCAACCTGCATATGATTCTTTGTCTGTTCATTAAAGGACAGAGACAGAAACTCAATGCCGTCATCATCACTTTGCACACTCAATGAGTCTTGGCGGAGCTCTCTTTGTCCCTCTCTGCCCCTACGCGCCAGTCCGAGCTGCAGCTCAAACCAGAGCCTCCGGACTAACCCATATGGTGTCTCTGGGCTGAAGCACACACAATTTCGAATCTTTGCTAGGTCGGCTGCAGATATGCTGGGGTGGTGCACTGCTCTGTCCTGGCCTGATCTCCGGTACTCCTTGACAACTGCCACAAATACCTTGTTGGCAGAGATAAGCTCTGGATCTGTAATCACGTTCACAGCTCTATAGTTGGGTGGCCCTGTCGGATACCGCTGCACACCTGCACGCAGCCCAACAAAGGAGCTTAGACTATACTGCGTTCTCTGTTCTGTACGAACTGAGGCATAGAAGTCTCGCAGAAGAAGTCCCAGCTCCAATGAGGGGACAGTCCTCAGGTCAACTTCATGGCGTCGTGCTGTCAGCCAGTCTAGAAGGACATTGCAGGCCCAACTAGTATTTTTGTGTGTGTTCACTTCCACGTGCCTACTCTCCAGCGTGTCGACCTCCTTGTCGCTGAGCCTGGCATGCCGCTCACTCACACTGCAGCTGGTCACTGCAGTTGCTCCCTCTCTCACTCTCTGCACACTCAACCTGCTTGTTGATGCTCCTGCACACTGCGCTACTCTCTGTCCTGTGCTACACAGCTGCAGCTCATTGCACGCTCTGTCACTTGCTATATACCTTCTGCGATCCACTGCCTCTGCTGTGCCTGTCACCCTGGCAGAGGTCGTTGCCCCATCTTCAGTTCCAGCTGCTTTATTGGCTCACTACACTGTGCTGTGACGTCACATTTTCAAAACCCCCATCCAGGTGCTCACTGCTGTGTCCCTTCCCTCCCTGTGCTGCAGAGTACACGAGCACTGTTTGGGGTGCCACCATGTACCTCTCTTTCAGGACGTCATCAGCCCATGGACTGCTCTGTGGACACTTCCTGCTCACAGGTGTCACAGCTGCTATCAGAGGGACACCACTTTGTGTCGTCTCCTCCACAGCCTCGTCACTGTCAAAGTGCTCTGCTACCCATCGTCTTATTCCCTGCACTCCACACAGTGCAAACGAGATGCTGCAGCTTTCCATGTCTTCTACTGCTGCGTACTGCTAGCCTGTATTCCGTCCTTCACTGCACTCGATTGCCAGCTTATTGGCACTGCGTAGGTTCCCTATGCCCCTTGCTGATAACGTCCGTTTACAGGGTTGTACGGCTACCTAATGGAAATGCTTGTGTACAGCACTGTTCACAGGCGCGCTTCCGATTTTCTGCCTTCGCTATGTCTCACTGGAAATTGATACCTCAGTGCTGCACCCTCGCACTCCAGGCAGATGTAGGTACTGCCGGAGCGGGCTGCTACTCTCTGCAGCCTCCATGGCCCACAGCTGGTACTGACGGGCGTTAAGCCTGGCTTAATACCCGCTCGGTTTCAGTCAGCTGTCGCCATTGCGCCTATCGCCCCGCTGCTTTACACACCGCCACTCAGAGCCGTGTTACAAAGGATTATAATTACTGGTTCACGTGTTTCCCTTTAGTAAAAGCCAGTTGTAATTTGCCGTTATAACGGCAAACACGTGCTGCTTTCACTATGGGGAAAAACACGAGACACAGCGGCTCCACCTCTCTGGAGCTTTTCTTTCAAACTCTCCGGCGCTGTAAATAAAATGCATTTGTTTTTCTTCATTTTAATAAATTGAGCCATTGGCACAAGGGAGGCTGAAGGTATTTTAAAGTTGTGAAGGACAGCTGGGGTAGTTTCCAGGATTTTCTGTTCCGCCCGACGCTCTCTTCTGTCCGCCGTCATGCACAGCCGCCGCTCGGCTACTGTTGTCTCCTGCTTGCCTCCAGACTTTCACTAAAGGAAAAAAAGAAATAGGGCTATACAGAGTTCTCACCATCGCCGCTTGGTTGCTTCTCACAGGGAACCACCGATGCTGCTACAGGTACTGCTTCTTCCTCTCTTTTCACTGCCTCTCTGCATATTTTATATAATTGCTCAGGCAAAAAAGTGACCCTAGCAATTGTATAACATAAAATATGAGGTGGTGTAAAACTCAAATGTTACACACGCACCCTCTGTGTTGGATACTTAGATAAACCCCTCGAGCTTCGCTCTCGGGGTTTATATATCATCCAACACCTCGGGTGTGTGTAAAACGTTTTTTCACACACTACCCCATATATTCTGTATATAATAACTGGGGAGCGTTTTCTCCTGTAGAGAAGCCTGGTTATAATTCGCTATTATAACCTGTGGGTTGTAATAGCAAACCTGTGCCGGGTTCTCTACTTTTAACATCTTGATGATTTGCTTCTTCACTTCTCTGTACCGGCCACCAGTCCCCAGCTCTGCACAGTTCGAACTTTGCTGCGCACTGAGTCAGTGGCAGTAAGTTATTATTAAAACAATAAGCAGCTGAGCATTGTTTTACGTTATCTGGCTATGAAAAAACCTGGGGGAGAGCAGTTGTTTTCATCAGGAGCCGTGGACTGTACTGAAACCCGACTGGTCCGTGGCTCCGTAGAAATATTTTTATTTTAGATAGTTGCTGTGGCAAGAAAGCGCTCCCCAGCACTTATATAAAATGCTGTGTAGGGGGTGTAAAACTCTGATTTTACACCCCCCCTCAGAGTGGGATACCTTAATTAACCCCTTGAGCTTTGCTCTCGGGATTTGTATGCCATCCCGCCCCTCAAGAGTGTGTAAAATCTCGTTATAACCCCCTACCCAGCCATTATTCTGTATTTAATACAAACCTCAAGCATGTAGTAACGCACAGTGCCAAAGGCAGTGTGTCCCTTCGCCCCTGGGAAGTGCATTAAAATCCTATGATGCACACCCTGGAGGGGCTTTACCAAAGACTAAAATTAAAATAAATAACCTATAAAATGGCTCTACATAGGTTTTTGGGGAGGAAAATGAGATTAAATACGTGATCATGAGTTTGTAGCGAGTTAATGCACAGTCCGGTGACGTCTCTCGGGCAGAATGAATTTTTTTTCTTACCATTTTACAATCACTTTTTATCATAAACCGTTCGTTATAGGATGCTGTCTAATTGGAAATTGGTTTGTTCCGCACCTTTCACATTCACTTGTATACAGTAAGACTACCATGCTATTCCTTTTCGGACTTCTGTACATGTGGTGTTCTGTGACATCTGCATATATTGAGAACACTTATGTTTTTTTTAATTTTTATTTTCAGGGGCTGGCGAATCTGGCAAAAGTACCATTGTGAAACAGATGAAGTAAGTCTCTTATTATGCAGTGTTTATAAGAAATGCTAGTAAATTAGCTACCAAACATTATTTCAATCAATGGTACATCCACTAAAAATATTTTCTTTTTTTATTCCTTTTTGCTTTTCTGCTTCAGAAGTCACTGACGCACTGGTTGAAGTAAGCAGTAGGACACGACGGGGTGTGATGAGTTGACCGCACACCTGAGGGTGTAGTAAGACTGGAATCACCACACTCCCGGGGGTGTGGTGAGGCTGAGGTGACTGCATGCCTAGCGGGGGTAGTGAGGCTGAGGGGACCACATGCCTAGCGGGGGTAGTGAGGCTGAGGGGACCACAAACCCAGCAGCGGTAGTGAGGCTGAGGGGACCACACACCCAGGGAGTAGTAAGGCTGGGGGACCGCCTGCGCCTGGTGGGGGGTAGTGAGGGCAAAGGGGACCGCACACCTAGCGGGGTAGTGAGACTGAGGGGACTGCATGCCCGTGGGGGGGGGGGGAGATAGTGAGGCTGAGGGGACCGCACGTCTCTGGAGGGTAGTGAGGCCTGACACCACGTGCAGAGGGTCTTACAACCCTGGGAAGTGCAGATCTTCTTTGAGCCAGTCTCGCAGCAGGCCATAACACATGGGCTATCAGCCACAGGCATCACATTTTACAAATGACTTCTCAGTAGTCAACCCTGGGACCTCCCCTTCCTGTCACCTGGTGTGCTCTTGCACATAAAGGGGAGGTCCCTGATACTCCTCAGTTATTTTCAACCGTGACAGAGTAAGCATCAAGTTCTAGGAACATGGATATGTTGTTCATCCACACTATCTGGCAGGTTCCTTGCCGCTTTAAATCTTGCCGGAAGGTCTTCAAGCTGGCTCCTCCCACCCACCCGGGTGGTAAAACTCTCTGCTCCGCCCCATGATGCCAGACCTTCCTTACCGCTTGGAAGCTCAGGTTCCCTCCTTAACGCTCTGCATGATAGACTGGATCCTAATTCTTCGGTTCGCCCGAAACTCATTTTAAAATTTTCAAGACTTGGTCAGTGTTTTCCCTACAGCTGCGATGGACAAATCGTCCCGGTTTTGGTGGTGCCCTTGTGGGCAGAAGATGTCCAAGACGGACCCGCACTCCACGTGCGTCTACGGCTCGGCCTAGAACACGACCCGCAGGCCTGCGAGTCATGCTGTCCGTTCTCGGCCAACATCCTGCAGGAAAGCGCTGCCTGGTTAAAGCTAGGGCGACCCGAGAAGCGCTACCTGCCGGTAAAGTCAAAAGAGGCCCGTTGGGCGGTTACCTCGGTGGCTGGCTCAGCTGAGCAGCTTGAACAGATGATCGCCCTCGAGGAGGAGGCGGGCCAGGCTGCATCTTCCTCCTCCTCGGTCGCGGCATTTATCCCGCTCTCTTTGGGTACTTCGTATTCAGCTTCGTTCAAGGAGCTTTGCCAATCCCTTTACGCGAAGGGAGAGTGGCCATCGGGACATTCCTCTTGGTCCAAAAAGAAGGATTCTAAGGGCAAGTCCCATCGTCGGCGTTCGTGGGAGTGGAAGAGGTCCCCTTCCCCGGACAGCCGACTGCCGACTTCCGACTTCGGTCGAGGTTGCGGCCAAGGCCACTGGCTTCATGGCGTCCCTGTCAGGCCAGCCGGCTGAGACTCCCGTCGACACGGTCGAGATTTTTCTCGACCCGTCGGACGGGTTGTCGACTGGTGAAGCAGACACCGCTTCTTCACCGGTTCCCCCGGTGGAGACCGAGGATCTGCCTGTGCCCCTGCAGTCCCCAGTTAAGGCATCCGAGCCGAGGGAAGAGCGGGCGTCCCCTGCTCCTTCCCAGGCCCATCCTCGGAAACACCGAGGATCTCGGTCTCTGACTTCTTCTCGGTCCAGCCGATCCCACAATTGTCGGTCCTCGGACGAGGTAAGCGGCGCCGCCGCTCGTCCCCTAATCTTTCTCCTCTGAAGAGGAAGGCTTGGCGCAAGTGCGTCGGCCAGTGCGAGACCTGATGAGGCAGCAGTTACTTTTGTCCAGGAGCAAGTTGGCCTGACACCTTCCCTGGCCATCAAGTGGCTGTCACCTGAAGCGGCGAAACAACCCCTCGCTGCAGTCGGATGCCCAAACCTGGGCGGTTGTTGCCAAAACCTGCTGCCCACCAATTGTGGTGGAACCTCCGCTTCACAACCAAAATCGGGGCGCCGACCAAGGACTCTCGGTCGGGTCAAGGCCTGCCCCACAGGTTGTCGGTCACCCTCACTCCCGACCGTCCTCTGCAGGTGGAGGGTGGCTCAGGCCCTAGGCAGCTCTTCGCGGACTCTTGGTCTGACAACTCCTCCCTGTTCTCAGGCGGTTGACCTGGAGTCCTCCGAGAGGCCAGTCATTGGGCCAAGCCCTCGTCTTCATGGGTTTGATTCGGCTCATCTCAGAGTCCACCGGGATGCAGCTCGAGCCCGTATCCAAACGGGCCAAGTATCCCCTGGCGGAGATACTGGACCGAGGGGATTCACCCACGGAGGCCTTTCCGGTGGCTGAGGCCATTGTAGGCCCTGCCTTGGAGCTTTGGCAGCGGCCTGCTTCCTGTCCTGCGCCCTCGGCCAGGATGGCCAGAAAGTATGCGGTCCCTACTTGCTCTTTGGCCGGGTTTTCGGAACACCCCTCTGCTGAGGGGTTGGTCACAGACAGCGTTTTCCGGCGTTCTGGGAATGCTAGGGACGTGGACAAGACCCCCGACAAGGAGTTCAAAAAGCTGGACTACGCCGGGCGCAAGGTGTACGCTGCGTCCTCCCTTGGCCTCCACCAGGCCAGCTCGGCTGTGCTGATGGCACACTTCTCCCACGCCCTCATGGGCTCCCTAGATGAGGTGATCCCTCATCTCCCAGCCGACCTACAGACCACTGTCCGGCAGGTTCGGGACCAGGGTAGGGTGGTGGCGAAGCAGCAGTTCCAAACAGCTCTGGACATAGGAGACTCCTGTGCCAGATCGGTTGCGGCCGCGGTGGCCATGTGCCGCAGAGCATGGCTGAGGATATCCACCTTCACGGTGGATACCCAGCACAAATTGGCGGACGTCCCCTTCTTGGGGACCGACCTCTTCAGCCCTGGAGTGGACGGTCACCTCCAGCAGATCGAGTAGTCCAGTGCCACTCTGGACTCAGTCACCTCTGCCCAGAAGGTCAAAGGCTGCCGACAGCAGCAGCACAAGTCCTTTCATCCTTCTGCGCCTGCGGCACGTCCGGCCCAACAGCAACAGCACCAGCACCAGGGCCAGCAGGCTCGTGCTTGGCATCCCAAACCCAAGCCCGCGGCTTCCTCTAGTAGGAAGCAGGGAGGTAAAGGCCCAGGAGGTCCCTCGGCTGTTCCCTCCTCCAAGCCTGCCCAGTGACTGGTTGAGGGGTGTCGCCCCCAGCCTAGTCACTCCCCCTTGTTCTCCCCATGGGAGGACGGCTCCGCCACGTCCTTTCCGCCTGGTCCGCTATCACCACGGACCGCTGGGTGTTGGAGGTGGTAGGAAAGGGCCTGCCTCTGGAGTTCGAGCAGGCCCCACCCTTTCGAGCCGTCGCCCCTCGGGGGGCCATGGGGTCCGCAGCCTCGTTGTCGGTCCGCCGAGCCGATAGTGCCCTGTTCCTTGAAAAAGAGGTGATCAGGAAGGTGGCGGATCCTCCTTCAGACCCGGGGTTTGTGTCCCGGTATATCCTGGTCCCAAAACAGATGGGAGGCTGGCACCCCATTCTCGACCTGCACGACCTGAACAGGTTCCTAAGGTCTCGGACCTTCACGATGGTCACTCTGGCTCAGATAATCCCATCCTTGGAACGAGGCATGTGGTTCTGTTCCCTGGACCTTCAGGACGCGTTCTTTCACATCCCAATCCATCCGTCCCGTCAGAGATTCCTCCGCTTCAGAGCAGAGGGATCCCTTTACAAGTTCCGGGCCATGCCCTTCGGCCTCTCCCTAGCTCCCAGGGTATTCACCAAATGCATGGCAGTGGTGACAGCATTCCTGTGGCGCCGAAGGGTCTGGGTGTACCCCTACCTGGACGACTGGTTGATTGCAGCCCCCTCCAGAACGGAGGTGGAGCAGTCCAGAGATCTGGCCCTCCGGGTTTGCTGTCAGATTGGCCTCCTCATCAACGAGGCCAAGTCGGAACTCGTGCCAAAGCAGGTGATACATTGCATCGGAGCAGAGCTCGACTCTCTTCGAGCCAGAGCACGGCTCCCGGCAGACAGGGCCGAGGTTCTTTCCTCCTTTGCTCAATCATTTCAGGTTGGGCAATCGTGCCCTGCCAGGGACTTCCTGCGCCTCCTGGGTCTCATGGTGGTCTGCACCAGCGTGGTTCGTTGGGCCCGCTGGCACATGCGTCCCCTTCAGTGGGGATTGGCCAGCCAGTGGTCACAATGCTGCGATCCATTGGACCAGCTAGTGACGATGACCATGGGGATGTGGAACGCTCTCCAGTGGTGGAGCGTTCCAGCTCATTTGCAGGAGGGCATCCCGTTTGTCTGCCCCGAGCCGACGGTCTCTCTATCGACCAGTGCCTCTCTGATGGGTTGGGGTGCCCATCTGGGGGAGCACAGAGCGCACGGCCTCTGGTCCCCTCGGGAGTCCTGATGCCCATATCAACCTGCTGGAGCTTGAGGCGGTTAGATCAGCCCTCACCACCTTTGCTCCGTTTCTCACGGTCCAAGTGGTTCAGGTCCAGACGGACAATACCACGACCATGTACTACCCTAAACCGCCAGGGGCGGGGGGCCTTCATGCCTCTGTGCAAGGGAAGCTCTCGGCGTTTGGTCACTGCGTGCGCAGCCTGGGCGGATCTCCTAGCCATCCATGTGGCAGGGCCTCCAACACCCTGGCCGATGCCCTAAGCCGGATAGGGGCTGTGTCCCACAGTGGTCTCTCCTGCGGAGGTAGTACAAGATCTGTTCTCCCACTGGGGCACACCTCAGGTGGACCTGTTTGCCTCCAGGGAGAATGCGAAGCTGAGGCTGTTTCATGCCCGCCCCTCTCAGCAGGGCTCGCTGCAGGGGGATGCCTTCTCGAGGCCGTGAACCCCAGGCCTCTTCTACGCCTTTCCCCCTGATCCATAAGGTGCTTCTCAAGGCGAGGAGGGACAGGGTGCAGGTGATTCTGGTAGCCCCAGACTGGCCCCGCCAATGCTGGTATCCAGATCTCCTCAGCCTCGGCTCCAGGCTCCCGAGGCAGCTTCCAGCTCGCCCGGACCTGTTATCAGTCAGTCAGGGGAAGGTGTTCCATCCGGACCTTCAGTCCCTGCACCTAACGGCCTGGTTCCTGAGCGGCTAGAGTTCCAGGCCTTGGGTCTTTCTGACGAGGTCCTCAATGTAGTTGAGGCGTCCCGTAAGGAGTCGACCAGAAAATGCTATGCCGTCAAATGGAAGAGATTCTCCATTTGGTGTCAGGGCAAGGGCCTGGACCCTTCCTCCTGTTCCTTGGCAAGCATCTTGGACTACCTGTGGTCCCTTTCTCAGCAAGGGCTTAGGTCGACGACCCTAAAGGTGCACCTGGCAGCCATCTTTGCTTACTGGGCACAGGCTGGGAAGCAGTCGGTGGTGCAGGAGAAGGTGGTCTGGCGCTTTTTCAGAGGCCTTGATCACATTTCCCCTCCGGTGCAAGAACCTCCACCTCTGTGGGATCTACTGCTGGTATTGGCAAAGCTCATGGGCAAGCCATTCGAACCAATGCACAGGTGTGACATCTCTCACCTGTCGTGGAAGACCGCCTTCTTGGTGGCTATCACATCAGCCAGAAGGATGGAAGAGCTCCAGGCGCTTTCCATAGAGTCTCCTTACCTGGTCTTCCACAGGGACAAGGTTGTCCTGCGCCCCCAACCGAAATTCTTTCCGAAGGTGGTGTCGGAGTTTCACCTTAACCAGGTGTTGACTCTGCCGGTGTTCTACCCCAGTCACACCTCGGAGGCCGAATATAGGCTCCATACTCTGGACCCTAGAAGGGCACTCGCTTACTATAAGGAGCTCACGGCTGAAGTTCGGGGAGAGGTTCGCCGGCTGTTTGTCACCTACGCTGAAGCCGCACCTGGCAGACCTGCAGCCAAGCGGACGATAAGCAGGTGGGTCACCTCCTGCATAGATCTCTGCTATAGGTTGGCGGGCATGGAGCCTCCCAGAGGGATAAGAGCTCATTCTACCCGCCATACCGCTGCATCTGTAGCTGCTTCCAGGGACGTCCCTATCCAGGATATCTGCAGGGCCGCTACCTGGAAGTTGGCACATACCTTCATAACCCACTACCACATCGACCTTGAGTCACGCCGGGATGCTGGTTTTGGGGCCTCGGTTCTCCAGTCTCTATTCCCTAAGTAGGGGGTGTGCGCCTTGCCTCCCTCCTCCCAGAGAACTGCTAGGAGTCTGCCAGAAAGTGTGGATGAACAACATCCATGTCCTAGAAATACAGGTTACTCGCCTGTAACAGGAGTTCTAGGAATGAACATGTTGTTCATCCACATGACCACCGACCTCCCGGCCGGCGCGCCTGAGCTTCCAGCAGGCCAGATCTGGTCATGGGGTGGAGCTGAGAATTTTACCACCCGGGTGGGTGGAAGGAGCCAGCTTGAAGACCTTCCGGCAAGATTTAAAGCGGCAAGGATACCTGCCAGAAAATGTGGATGCACAACATATACCATTCCTAGAACTCCTGTTACAGGTGAGTAACCTGTATTTTTTGTCTATTCACAAAACATTACAGTTCAGACATTGCTTCCAAGAAGTGTGCTACTTTTGGGTGGGCTGTCCTCAGCGGCCCGTCCTGATCTGATGCAGTTCACTTCCTCCTCCCGTGGGCATTATAACTGCTTGGGATTTTTCCCATGTGTTATGGCCTGCTGCAAGAGACTGGCTTGAAGAAGATAGTACAGTTGTGTAAGAACTTGCTGTAACAGTAGATCTTCGAGAGTATCTCTTGCAGCAGGCCATGCTGCCTGCCCGCCTTCCCTCTTGCTCCTGTTTCAGAAGGGTACCTTGCTCCAGCCTCTCATGGAAGCCTCGAGCTGCTGCCTTTTTGTTCCCCTCCTCTGTTCCTGTCGGAGACCTATGAGTCACTTCTCATACCGATCACTAAGATGGAAAAGAACTGAGGAGTATCAAGGACCTCCCCTTTATATGTGTGCAGGAGCACACCGGGTGATAGGAAGGGGAGGTCCCTGGGTCGACTGCTGAGAAGTCATCCGGAATATGTGATACCTGCAGCTGATATCCCATACGTTATGGCCTGCTGCAAGAGATGCTCTCGAAGATCTACTGTTATGGTAAGCTCTTGCGCAACTGTACTTTATCGCTGGCTAACCCACACCCTGACGTGTCTCATTACATAGAAACATAGAATTTGACGGCAGATAAGGACCGCTTGGCCCACCTAGTCTGCACATATTCCCGATTTACTGTCGCACCATAGACCCTACTTGATATCCGGCTTTACCACCCTTCTTTGCTTCTAAGGTTCCCTTATACCTATTACATGCCTTTAAATTCCATAAAAATTTTTTGCAGCCACCACCTTCTCAGGGAGGCTGTTCTAGGCATCTACCACCCTTTCTATAAAGTGTTTCCTTACATTTCCACTGATTCTACGCCGCCCCCCCGCTACATTTACAAAATGGACTTTATGGTAAAAAAAAAAAAAATTTACAGACTATAGAATAACAGTTGATTTAATGGTTTTTTTATGTGTAGTGTTACTTTTTTAGGGTAGAAATAGTCCCAAAACTTACGAAGGTGAAAATGCACAGATGTGTGCTAATTAGATAGGATAGGTAGGCTGGCATCTGTCTTTTTTTTTTTTTTTTCTCTCTGAGTTAGGCTGAGCTAAAAGTACAGGTGTCTGCCAAATGCCAGTCAGCATTGCCTCTACCCATTTTATAAATATCTGTAAGTATTTATCCAGCTAGCTATCTGATTTTTGTTTGCCGGGTAAGCATACGAGACATTGAATGCCTGTTTTTCAGGTATGACCAGGGAGAGAGGAGGCATAAGATGACTAACAGTACCAGATGCAGTGTAAGTAAAACATGACAGTAAAATCACAGCAGTAACCACTTGTAATATGTCAGGACGCAGTTCAGTAAGGATAACCCTAGCTGTGACAATCGGACAATGGATGTAAAACAGTTAGCCTTACATAAAACTAGTTAATGAGCTAGAGGGAGGTGCACCTGATTGGACCATGGGAATAGAGAGGGGGGGTGTAGACATAGATTGTCGCCTGGGTGGGGGAGTCCCTTTTTAGAGAAGTGAAGATACTGTAGTTATTGTAAAAATCATGGTGTGTCACAGTTTATTGTATCTTTTTCAGGGGTGGAAATTGGCACCAGCCCACTAGCCAAATGCTTGTAAATTTTGTATCAGGCTAGTAAGATTTTCCTTAAACTAGTTGTACTGGAGAATACAACACTCAATAAGTATACCAGCTGGGTCAGTGGAAAAGTCCATGGGGCTAGTGGATTTTCCCAGTCACTAGCCCTGTTGGTCAGTGGCTGCAAAACCTAATTTCACCCGTTTTTTGTACTTATTTATGCCTCCTTCTTGTCACATCAATGTCTGTCTTCCTCTGGAGCTCACCAGTCACCATGTTCTGTCAAGCTGTGGGTTGTCCCTTGGACTGAGACAGGGTAGAGTGGATTTACACACACACACACACACACACAGTCTTCTAAGTGTTGTCCGGAGGCGCGCTGTGGGGGTGAGGCCGGTCAGGAAGCGCGCTGTGGGGGTGAGGCCGGTCAGGAGGCGCGCTGTGGGGGTGAGGCCGGTCAGGAGGCGCGCCGTGGGGGTGAGGCTGCTCACGAGGCGCGCCGTGTGGGGTGAAGCTGGACCTGGATATACCAGGCCCATAGTCCATGGATACTAGGGCCATTTTCTCAAGTTTCTCCCCAACCCCACAGGATCGGACAGCAAGGATGTTAGGAAGAGTGTGCATGTAGTGTGTTGCACCCTGATGTCAGCAGCATCCTTGCCAATCAACAGCATTGCCACATGTGATCACCTAGGTGTAGGTGATTGTATCACTGCAGATAACAGAACCCTCCCTTTAGGATGTTTGGTTCTATACCTGCTGCCAGCCCAGGAAAACTCAGTGCTCATTCCCAGACTGGTTCTGTTGCAAGCAGTAGCCCTACTGCTGCCCCTAGAGGTCAGCTAGCATAGTTTATATCCAGAAACTCAGTTTTTATTTCATTTTATTTATTTATGAGAATTGGAATTACATACTTGTAAGTCACTCATTTTCAGAGACTCCACGTCAGAAAATGATACAAAGACAATATATAATACATGCAGCATAACGAATACTGTTCAATGATAAATATAGAGTAGGTAATACAGGGATAGAGAAATCACAGCTCTGCAAACCAGATAGCATGCAGCTGGGCATTACTTTTTACATGTTAAATTATACGGTTACAGTGCAGGAGGCACGGCATTTTAGGGGACAGGCATTTTGTCAGCTGACATAGGCTGGCAAAGAATTGAGCAAGACATAGTCCATTGTCGGGGAGGGGGGAGGCTAGAGGCAGGTGCAGGTGCATGAGGCAGTGAGGTGGGAACAGAGCAGAAATTTAAACCTGCCAATCCTAGGCTCAAGGTTGATGGAGGACGTTGAGCCAGGTAGGCTCCTGGTATGGGAATGAGCGCTGACCAAGAGAGTTTTTTTGGCACAGGACTTGTAACTTTGTAGTGAGTGCTACGGTGGATCTAGCAGCTGACATAATTGTCAGGAGGTGAGAGAGACGGGGCAGTTAGTCCAGTAATGATATTTTCTAGCCATGAGGCAGGTGTGATATTGGAACCAGCTGTTGAAATCCAGCCAGTTGGATTGGCTGTACAGGGAGCAGATATGGGTGGTCTTGGGACATCATAGGGCAAGGCGGCAAATCTTATTCAGAGCAAACTTGAGGCTGTGTAGGGCAGTGCTGTTGGCAGCACCATAGATCAGAATGCCATAGTCTATAATAGGATGGAGGAGGTGATGGCAAGCTGAAGGGCTTCAGGTGGGAGGCAGTTGTGGTGTCTGTATAGCATGCCAGTGCGGGAATTGATAGTGTTGCAAAGGAGGTGGATGTGCTCATGGAATGTGGGGGCGCAAAGGTTACTTCAGGATACTTGAAAATACACTTGCCCCAGTGGGAGGGAGAGGGAGGTGTGGAGAAGGAAGGAGGAGTGCTTTTGTTTATTCTGGTGATGGGCAGAGAGCATGACCTTAGATTTTTTTTGTGGTTCAGGATGAGCTTGTGCTTGGCGAACCAGGACTCTGCGACAGTGAAAGTGGCCTGGAAAGAGTTTTCAAGGGAGGAAGGGTTAGGGTAAGAGGAGAAGAAAACTGCATCATTGGCATAAAGTAGGATGTTCCCTGGGCAGGCCTTGGGTAGGGAGTTCAAAAAGAGGCTAAATAGGGGCCCGAGAATGGACCCCTGCGTGACACCAGAGTGGACGGGAAGGGGTGAGAAGAGGGTGGAGCAAATTTTTATCCTCTGAGAGCGACGTGACAGGTAATCCACAAACCAGGAGTTAGTTTCTTGGGAGAGGCCAAGGTGAGCAAGGGTTGAGAGTAGAAGGTCATGATTGACAGTGTCAGAGGCCTTTGACAGATCCAGGAAGACGACTCCTGTTAGATGGCCAGCATCTAGGGCAGAGTGGATAGAACTGGAAAATTTCAGGAGGACAGTGGTAGTGCTATGGCCCGGCTGGAAGCCATGTTGTTAGAGTGATAGGAGGTCATATTTGGCTAGGTATTTGGTGAGTTGGTCTGCGGCAGTGTGCTCTAGGACTTTGGGGGGGGGAGTATGTAGATGGGGCGGTAGTTCCTCAGGAGAGTTGATCCCTGGACTTGTGTATGGGGTGATGGTGCCTTTTTCCAGGGGAGAGGAATCTCCTGCCTGAGAGAAGTTGAAGAGGTTGGGGGGGGTGTCAGGACTTGAGGCCAGGTGCAAAAGCTTCAGGTCAATTGAGTGGCTGCTGTTACGAGAACTGTTTTAGAAACTTGAGGTAAGGTTTGATCTCATGAGGTGTGAGGACCTGGAAGCGAAACGGTGGGTGGTCGGGGAGGAGGACAGAGCTCAGGTCCGAGAAGGCGGCGTTGAAGGTGTGTGTGATCGTCTTAGGGTCAGTAGTGATGGAGCCATTTGAGGTGAGTTGCGAGGGGGGTAGAATTACTGTAGAGGGGTTTCATATTATGCCAGAAAGTGTGACCCGAGCCCTAGGTTGTAGTAAGGGCAGCCTTGTCGTGGTCTGCCTTGGCCTTGCGGATGGCCCAGGTACAGCGATTGCATGCAGCCCGGTGTACTTGATCAGTCGGCTTGCCCGAGTCGAGGGCCTTTTTCCAGAGATCGTCTCTCTGCCACATAAGGTTCAGGAGGGAAGAGGAGATCCAAGGGGTATCCAGCCCTTTGACCATCTTTCTGGTGAGCGGGGCCAGTTTGTCGCATGCAGCATTGAGTGTGGTGTGTGAGTGTGTGAGTGTGTGAGTGTGTGAGTGTGTGAGTGTGTGAGTGTGTGAGTGTGTGAGTGTGAGTGTGTGAGTGGTGTGTGGAGGTGTGTGAGTGTGTGTGAGTGTGTGAGTGTGAGTGTGAGTGTGTGAGTGTGAGTGTGTGAGTGTGAGTGTGTGAGTGTGGTGTGAGT
Source organism: Neoceratodus forsteri (assembly GCA_016271365.2). NCBI lineage: Eukaryota > Metazoa > Chordata > Ceratodontiformes > Ceratodontidae > Neoceratodus > Neoceratodus forsteri. The sequence continues at coordinate 88,927,752 of JADMNL010000029.1, forward strand.
GTGTGAGTGTGTGAGTGAGTGTGTGAGGTGAGTGTGGTGTGTGAGTGTGTGAGTGTGTGGTGTGTGTGAGTGTGAGTGTGAGTGTGAGTGTGAGTGTGAGTGTGAGTGTGAGTGTGAGTGTGAGTGTGAGTGTGTGTGTGGTAGTAGAGGACAATGCCAGGGTCCTGGGTGCAATATAGGGGAGACCGGTACCAACTAGCGAGATAGGATTTTATGTGGGTGAGCATGCCTGGGTGGAGTTGCCTAGTGAGTATAATTTTTTTGGGGGTGGGGGGGTTCTTGACCAGGCAGGACCAGGTGCAGAGAACAGGGGAATGGTCATTGAGCATGTTGGGGAGGACAGTGATATCCATTAGCTTGCAGGGGCAATTGGATAGGACCAGGTCCAGGAGGGCGGCAGTACTGGTTGAGTGGTTAAGGCGCGTAGGATTGGTAACCAGCTGGGTTAGATAAAGAGCAGCTAGGGAGTCGAGGTAGTGTGAGGCTGAGGGGGAGAGCCAGTTTATATTCAGGTCACCCAGCAATATGAACTTGGACTTTTGGAGGGGCTGGGAGAGTTATTCAGTGAGGGATTGGAAGGTAGCCACCTGGTTCCGTAAGGCAGTGTAGGCAGCTATGAGAGCTAGGAGGGCTTTGGAGGGCCTAGGGAGACCTGGAGGAAGGGCTTGGGTGCCAGTGGATAGTTGGGGAGAGCCTGTGCCTGGAAGGTGTTGCGAAGATGGAAGTTGCAGCCACCACCCTGATGACTGTGCTAAAATGGTGAAATTGCTGCTGTTGTTCTCCCCTTTCGCTTCTCTTTACATGAAATACACTGTCATTCCAAGTTGTCACTGGGCATTCATTTACTACTGGGGTTACGTGTGTTCACCTACTAAGGACCTACACACTTCAAAGCTGTGACACCATCATAGAGCCTTGGTTCCGACCCATTCTGATGTAGTTGGCTTTGAATCTTCTGGCTTTGTGTGTTGGCCATAAGGACAGGTAGAATAGCTAGGAGCTTTCCTGCTTGAAGACTTTCTTCAAAACGTATTTTGTTCCACTGTGGTAACTATTGGCATAGAATACTGTCTTTTTTTTTTTTTTACAGACAGAATTTCTAAGTTTACAGTGTGTTTATTTGCTTTTCTGGCTCCTACGTTCACCCCAAATTCCTGTAGAAGGCTGTGTTCTGTCATTCTGCCTGAATTCACCAACCATGTAAAATAAATATTAGCGTTCTTGCTTTGTTGTCTGAATTTAGCCTAATGCCTAGGTAAGCCTTTTTAACACATTTTCTCTCTCGGGACAGTTTTCCCTCCCTGCTTTGCGTTATCTGCTTGGGGGTTTTTGCCTCAGCATAGGTGTTCAGGGTGGTTTTGTTTGCTCATCCTAAGAGTTTCTGTATACCTCCAATTGGGGTATTTGGTAATTTTGAGGTTTGTTTTTTGACAGATTTTTCTTCATCCAGTCGTTGCTGCCAGGGTTTGACGCAGTTGTCTGCATTTTCCTACGGTTGCTTTTAATTTTTTGCACGGTTTTGCATTAATTCTGTTGAACTTGTACAAGTGCATAATAAAATGGACACAAATGCAGACAAATTGATGCAGATGTGCAGTAAACTTGACGTGGCTCACAGCTGATGCAAGTGAGGACAGTTCCTGACACAGACCCTCATATTTTTTTCAACTGTTTACTTCCTTGTTGGCCCCTCTCCTCCTGCTGGCGATCCTCGGCACCACTGCCCACATCTAGGACTTACTGAAGCTATTTACCTACTGCGTTGGGTGAGTGAGGGCCTTTGGTAGGTGGTGCGGAGCCTGCAGGTTCGCCAGCATGCTGTCAGTAAGTTATTTTCCACTTGTTTCTCCCTGAATCAGTCACTCTCAATTAGTCTAAGCCGGCAGCATGCAGTGGTGCACACAGACAACATTGAGACATTGCATGCCACTGTGACCGCTGCTGGATTATGATTCTAACCCCTACTGTGCCACCCAGCTCTGCTAGGTGACAGCCAAGCTGCGGTATGCTCTGTCCCCCTTCCTGAAGGAGAGCAATCTCTCTAGATGCTCAAACCTCCTGAACTGAGGTCAACATTGTGACCTAGAGTACCTTAGCCCACCCTGCGACTTGGCCAGCCTAGACCCTCCATTTTGATAGTCTTTCAGGTGTTTCAGAGAGCGGCACAATGACGTTCCACAGGCCTTTTTATTTTTTTTTTTTTATTGATAAGCAATCTAAAGCATGTTGTAAGACCTTGAGACAGTTTTGGTATGTTCTACACTAGCAAGACCATTGCTCATTTCTCTGCCTTAGTCCCCAGAGTTGTGGTGGCCCAGATAAAGGTATATCTAGGTTATTTTTTTTTGTGCTGTTCCTTTATCCTCCTGCTCCATGGCCCTCGATCGGGAGGGAGCCCCAGTCCCATCCCCCAATGTCCACCAACCAACGCCAACTGTTACACCCAGGGCTCCCCCCCCCCGCAGTGGGTGCAACCCAAACTCCACCAAAGGCCGAATCCAGTGTTGGTGCTGTGGCTATTCGGGGGCGGGACCTGCGAGCTCCCTCAGTCATCCAGCTGGGAGCTCTTTTTCCACCAGTTTCACCCCCTCGGGCCAGCGCCAGTAGCACACATGCCATCGGGTGTCTGCCCTGCCTCTGACCCTAAGTCAACAGCATCGGTGTGCCAATCCCCAGCCTCCACTAAGGGCCAGGCATGCACAGACAAGTTCAAGTTTATTGTAGGAAAAACTCCATTGAGCAAGCTCATTCACAAGGAGGTCCTATATGATACATATACTAGAAGATTCACAGAAGGATATAATAAGAGCACACAACAAGATTATAAGTACTAATAAAGTACATGAGTAGCAGTTATACAGGCATTACACTATATATCATAGAGTAGGTCATCATACTCGTATACAAAGTGCGGATACAGTCCATGTGGACCTTGTGTCTAACAATAGGCTACACAGTCATAGGAAAATACGATTTCAATGACAATTACAAATATCTTTTATTTTTCCTGCGATTAAATTTTTGAAGAGACTGACAGACTAATTTTGAAAGTTTCAGTGAAGATTGTAGACTATTCCAGATTATCGGTAGGGCTATGGAAAAGGCACGCTTGCCGAAGGAAGTGCATGTCATGGGGACATCTAGAAAGATGAAATCTGATTTCCTGAGTGCATATGTACTGCTGCAGGTATGGATGATGGAGGTTAGGTAACTTGGGATTTTGTTAAGGAGAAGTTTGAGTCCATGTACTGGCATAAAGAACGCGTTTAGTAGTAAGGGGTGTCCAACCCACAGCTGAGTATAGGTCACAATGATGTGTCCGGTAAGGGGAGTTCGTAATGAAGCGCAGTGCACGGTGATAGAGAATGTCTAGTTTAAATTTTAAGGTTGCAGAAGAGTTATAAATTATGTCCCCAAAGTCTAATAGTGGGAGGAATGTGGCTTGGACAAGCCTAGTTCTGTCCTCGACTGGAAAGAGCGGCTTGTTATGGTAAAAGAAGCCTAGCCTTATTTTTAGTCTTTTTATAAGGTCATCCAGGTGTTCAGAGAATGTAAGCTTGCTATCTAACCAAAACCCCAGGTATTTGAATTTGGGGGTGACTACCAAAGGCTCGCCTAGGGAGGTTACTATGAAGTCGTTCTGTAATGTGTCATGTACGGGGGGGGGGATGATTTCGGGGGGAAGATCATAGCTTTAGTTTTACTAACATACTAAAATGCCAGCAGAATAGGCCTAACGGTCTTTCGTGTCTGCTCGTTTGGTCAGCCCCCACCCTGGGTGCTGACCTTGCTGTCCCCCTTGCCTTCTCTGGCTTCTCCCTTCCCAGTTCCGGATATTCTTGCTGCATTGGATTTTGCTTCCTGAACCCTTCCCCTGTACCTGTCCCACCCCCTCTTGAACCCCTCCACTGTCTCTGCCTCCACCAGCCCCCTAGGTAGTGCATTCCATGGCTCCACCACCCTCTCAGTGAAGTAGCACCTCCTCCTTTCTCCCCTGAATCTTCCCCCCTCCAGCTTCCACCCATGCCCTCTAGTGGCCCCTTCCTCCTTCCTTCGAAGCACCCTGACTGTTCCTCCCCTATTTACCCTCTTCATGTACCTGAAGACCTCTATCATGTCCCCCCGGTCCTTCTCTCTTCCAATGTGTACATATTTAGCTCTTTGAGCCTCTCCTCATAGGTCCTGTCCCCAAGCCCCAAATCATTTTGGTTGCCCTCCTCTGGACCCTCTCCAGGAGGTTAATGTCCCTCTTTAAGTGTGGCCTCCAAACTGCACGCAGTACTCCAGGTGCGGCCTCACCAAGCAGTTATACAGAGAGTATCACTTCCCTCCTTCTGGAGGTGATCCCCTAGTGATGCATCCCAGCATCCTGTTGGCCTTGCTGCTGCCCTCCTACAAGTCTCAGAGTTGTTCATCTTGACATCACCACCACCCCAGGTCCCTCTCAGCCATTGGAGACTTGTAGTATTCCCCCAGGGTGCTACACTTGACCTGGGTTCTGGCCCCAGGTGGAGTACCTTGCATTTCCCTGCATTGAACCTCAGCTTCCACTTTCTAGACCATCTTTCCAGAGCCTTCAGGTCCCCTGCAGGGCCACCCTCCCTCCTCCCCATCCACCACCGCCCCCAGTTGGAGTCATCTGCAAAGAGACTCATCTCACTCCTGATTCCTGTCCTTATGTCAGATACGTGGGCGTGAACAGAAGGGGCCCAAGGACTGATCCTGTGGGACCCCACTAATGATCCTCCTTGGGATGAGACTATCCCACCAACTACGACCCTCTGGGTCCGGTCCTGAGCCAATTGCCTATCCATCTGATCATCTGGTTTCCCACCCCATTTCTCCTAGCTTATCCAACAGGCCCATGTGAGAACAGAGTCAAATGCCTTGCTGAAGTCTAGAAAGAGGACATCCACTGGTCTACCCAGGTCCAAGGCACTTGTCACCCAGTCATAGAACTCCACCAGGTTTGTCTGACACAATTTCCCGGGATGAATCCATGCTGTCTATCATCCAGGCACCCTGACCATCTAGGTCCCCCTAGCCTCTCCTTGACAATGCCCTCCATCACCTTGCCCACCACCGATGTCAGGCTGACAGGCCTGTAGTTCCCTGCCAGCTTCCTTGGCCCCCTTTGTGGATGGGCACTACATGCTACCTTCCAGTCTTGGGGCACCCACCTGTCCTCAGAGGATGGTGAAAACTCTGCCAGGGGTTTTGCCAGGACATCTACAAGTTCTTTCAGCACTCTAGGATGTAATTTATCTGGCCCCGGTGCTTTCTCCGTCTTAAGGGAGCTGAGGGCTTCCCTCACTCTCTCTGCTGTGATTTCCACTTCTGGTACCTCTTCTCCCTGCTTAGCCCTCCCCCCACCTGCCAGTGATGCCCCCTCTCTCCCCAGACCTGCCGATCGGTAAGGGTCCCCCCCATCTCATTATCTCTGTCTCCTCCCATGTATGATGCAGCATCCCCATTTTCCCTGGTGAAAACTGAGGTGAAGTACTCATTTAGTACCTCAGCCTGCTCCCCTGGGTCTTGTGCCCATATCTCCCCTGATTTAATCCTGCTAATCTGCCCCTTCACCCTTCGTCTTTCCCCAGTGTATCTAAAGAACCCCTTTTTCCCTCTCCTAATTTCCCTGGCCAGGTTCTACCTTCCTTGCCTTAGCCGCCCTCACCACTCTAGTGGCCCTTCTAGCCATCCAGCTCGTACTCCCTCGATCCCTTTCACTCCTTGAGCACTTGAATTTCTTATAGGCTGCTTTCTTTCCCTTTCACCTCCTGGACCTCCCTGGTCCACCAACAGGTTTTGGGCCCTACCGCATTTAGTCTTACTCCTGCACAGGTGCTGGTAGCATCCTGCACCCCTCTCCTGATGATTTCCCACCTACTATCAGCGTCCATGTCTGACCCAATCCCATCCAAATGCTCCTTAAGGATCCTTCCCATTTCCTTAAAATCCGCCCCCCTGAAGTCTGTTACTTCCGTCTTTGTGCAGCCTTCTACCCCTCCTAGGTCCAGGCAGAACCAGACCGTGGCATGGTCGGTCCCTTACCTCCAGGCCCGCAATCTGGTCAGTGTCTGCCAGGACCTCATCCAGTACCCGTGCCTCCCTGGTCGGTTCCCTCACCTGCTGAGTTAGGACCGCGTCTTGAAAGACATCCAACAACCTCTGTTCCCTGGTCACAGAGGATGTCATAGTCTCCCAGTCTGTTCCTGGCATGTTTAAGTCCCCTAACACCACCACCTTTCCTCTGCCCAGTCTGCAGTGTCTCCTAACATCTGCCACCAGACTGTCCTCCAGCTCCTCCGCCAGGGCAGGGGGTCTATACACCACTCCTATTTTTACTCTCTTGCCCCCCCTTGTTATCAAGGTGACCCAAATTGCCTCCACGGTTCCCTCCGCCTCCTCTACTCCCCCTATGCCAATGCAGTTTTTGACTATCATTGCTACCCCTCCTCCCCCCCCTGTCCTTCCTGAACATAGTGTAACCCTCTAGGTTCAGGTCCCAGTCATGTCTTGCAGTGGCCCAAGTCAGTGACCGCTGCCACATACCTGCTCCTCAGTTAACATCGCCTGGAGCTCAGGCATTTATTGCCCAAGCTCCTGGCATTTAGCAGGACTACCTTCCACCCTTTCCCTATAGTTCCATTTCCCCTGCTCGTGTTCCCATGGGGATTCTGTTTTCTCCTGGTCTGCACTTTGCCAGTTGGCCTTTTCCTGCAATCCTCCTGGTCCCCAGGGGGGTGGAGACAGAGTTCCTCCTTTATCGGCACCCCCTTGACAGCCTTTTCTCCCACGTTTTCTTAGCGTTTAGTAGGAGTTTAGCATTTACGAGATTGGATTCGAGCTGGATAAAGTCTGCTTGGAGGACGTCTCTGACATGTAATAATGAGGCATCAGAAGTATAGAGGACTGTATCGTCTGCAAAGAAATGCAATTTAGAGTTGGATATGTGGTAGTCGAGGTCATCAATTGTATAGGGAGAACAGGATAGGACCTACGATGGAACCTTGTAGGACTCCCCTAGTAAGTGGTAGGGGGGAGGAGGAGAATAGTCCCATCAGCTCTGAATTTTTTTTTTTTTTTTTTTTTTTTGCATCCTTCCTAAAAGGTAACTGTTGAACCATTGGATGGTAGAAAGTGTGGCACCTATTTTAGCAAGGTTGAATTTGATAAGGTTGTGGTCTACTGTGTCGAAGGCTTTACTAAGGTCTAGGAAGACAGCTCCTGTATACTTCTTGGAGTCCATGGCTGAGATCCAGTCATCTGTTACTTTGGCCAAGGCGGTGACGGTACTGTAGTTGGAGCGGAAACCAGATTGGGTTGGTTTAGGAGCGAATAGGTTTCTAGGTGATGCTTTAATTTGACGTAGATCAGCTTTTCAAAGACTTTAGAGAGGATAGGCAAAATGGAAATGGGTCTGTAGTTATTTAAATCACATGAGTCCCTTGCTTTAAATAGGAGGAGGATATGGGCTGATTTCCAGCATGACAGTACAATAGAAGAAGAGATAGAAAGTTTGAAAATATGTAAGATTGGGGCTGTAAGGTAGGTGAACCCAAGTTTTAGGAAAAAAGGTTCTATTCCGTCGTCCCCGGTGCTTTTTTTTTGGTACCGGGGTTCTTGAGAGAGTCTTCGACATCTTTAAAGTTAATGGGGTGCAGCTGAAAGGGGTGGCTTGTTTTTGGAGAGATATCATTTGTGCTGTCTTGGCTAATAGCACATGATGCATACGGGGACGTGTCAAACGCTAGGCCAGCGGTGGTAAAGTGAGTGTTAAATTCTTCAAGGATATGTAAACTATTATCCACATTTGTATCATTTTTAATGATTTTGGTTGGTAGGGAAGGGGCCATTGGCTGCCCTTCAGTAGACTCGAGGGTCCTCCAGATTTTTTGGGAGTCCCCCTTAGCCTGCTCGAGAGTGGAAACATGGAAGTTGGCTTTGGCAGCACAAATTTGTTTCACGCAGCCATTTCTGGTAGTTCTGAAGGCCTGCCAATCCTCCGAGCTTTTTGTGTATCTAGCCTTGGCCCATAATTTATCACAGGCAGAGAGAGCATTCTTCAATTTGGCAGTGAACCAGGGGTGTGAGATGTTTCGTGTCCTGACCTTAATAAATGGCGCATATTTATTTGCTAGGGTGTTGAGGGTGTCATTTAAGACAGCAGACGCCTCATCGGGGGTTTTGGAGAGATAAAGGTCTTGCCATCTAACTTAGCTACGGTCATAGAGGTAGTCCTGCATGCTAAACTTCTGGAATGAGCGTTTAATTATGATTTTAGGCTGGTGGCGAATTTTGGTTTGCATCCTTGTGCAGACTACAATACCATGATCACTCATATCATTATGAAATACCGCTGAGTGAGAGATTTTATGGGGATGGGAAGATAATATAATATCAAGAATCGAACTCTTATCTACATTTATCATGTTGGGCCTTGTAGGTTCTGTCACTAATTGAGTAAGACCAAGTTCGTCACACAGGGACTTCAGCCTATGCGATTTCTGTGATAGCCAGTCCATATTGAAATCCCCAAGGATTAGTACTTCGGTCTTGGCAGCAGTTGTTAGCAATGTAAGGATAGTGAGGAAGTTGGTTCTGCCACTAGGGGGCCTGTAGCATCTGATGATGGTAATGCATTCCATGGAGGGGAGATGCAATTTTATGGAGACAATTTCATATTCCTTTTGTTTCGAAATACACCGAATGTCACTAACTGTGAACTTGGATTTAGTGTAAATAACTACTTCCCCACCCCTAATCCTCCTGTCAGCCCTTATCAACTTATAGCCCAGAAGGGTAACTTGTTGGTCCAGGTTGGATGTTTTTAGCCAAGATTCTGTAATAATAATAATAATAATAATAATATTGGGCTCAGTATGGAGAGCCCATGCTTGTAGCTGGTCAATTTTCTTAGGCAGGCTCTGGATATTAACCAACATCACATTAAGACCTGAAGCTGTCGCAAATTCAGAGGGTGAGGTGAGCAAGTTGGGTGGGCCTGGGTTTAGTTCCACGTTTCCTGAGCATAGAAGGAGCAGGAATAACACTTTCCTTAGGGAACTCATGATGGATCTAAGAGTTTTTTTATTCCTTTTACCCCATTTTTTTTTTTTTTTAAGAGGACAGAGGGGGCTTCAATCCACTGAAATGCGTGCAAGCAGAGTGAGAATTGATGGTTATAAGAGAGAGAGCACGCTGAGAGAAAGAGGAGAGGGGAGTAAGCGGTATTGGTAGGCAAATAAATGGGTGTAATCTAATGGGGAGGAAACCACAGGGATGGATAAGGTACCCCAGTATGGGGTAGGGTTAATTGAAGCTGTAGGGCTGAAGACCAAGTGGGGCCCATACGCATCTTTCATACGAAGAACAGGTTGTGCGCTGCAAAAGAATGCTACAATAATGAGAGTGCTATATGCCGTGGTGTCAAATGGAGGTGCTATAAAGAGGCAGATGGAGAAAGCACCATAACCTAGTTATGAAGGGGAAGGGCACTGTGAGTGCCCAGCAGGGGTCCAATAAGGAGATTGCAGGGACAGTTGAGGGCAGGACAAGAGTGTATTTAATGGGAGCCTGGGAGGGGGTGGTGGGATGGGAAGAAAATTCAGGGACAGAGCAGAGTCTTTAGGCGGGAAGAAGCCTAGTTCAAAATCCATGTCTCTGGACCAGTCGGGCTGTTCTCTTGGAGGCCTGAGTCTTACTGGTCGGCCAGACCCACTCCTTTGTGCTGGGGAATCTGGCTGAGGCGTAGGGGTCGGCGGCTTCAGATGTGCCATCCAACCGGGGGAGGGATCGAGCTGTGGAAGCGAGGGCTTGCCCCTGTCACGGGGAGCCGCTTTTGTGCTGGGGAATCCGGCTGAGGCGTAGGGGTTGGCGGCTTCAGATGTGCCATCCAACCGGGGGAGAGATTGAGCCGTGGAAGTGAGGGCTTGCCCCTGTCACGGGGAGCCACTGATTGCCCCTCCTCCCCAGAGAAGAGAGACGTCTTTGGGATGCTTGATCCTTCTCTTCCCCTGCAGACTCCAGGTGGCCAGTGCTCATTCCCAAACATGGGTCGCCGGTGTGGCGCAAGGTATGGCCTCTGGTGCCTCAACCCTCAGCACCACCGGGCCGGCAGGTATATCTTGTTTTAAATTAGCAGTGGCATTAGAGAGTTACACAGATCCCCTGTATATATAAATTTTTCTACAAAGTAGATAAAACGGCCAGGACTCAGAAGCGTGTTCCACTTCTTACACCTGATTCGCACCACACCCCTCTCTGGGGGGAAGGGGTTGAGACAGGCATGTCCAGATAAATTGTGACATCCTTGGCAGAACTTGGGTTAAAAGGATCTTTCGTATCTTAATGTTTCCCAGACTGGCCAGGCAAGTGAACACCCCTGAGCCAGACAGTTTGGAATACTCCAAAGGCATCGGTAATCTTAAATGATCACCCCCAGGATCTGTAGGACTCTCAGGATTCTGAAGATGATGAAGAGGAAGGTGAATGGATGGAATAACTTCAGTCTTCCTCAGCCCCTTTTATTTTTGATCCAAAGCATATTTCTCTCCTGAATGAGACCTGTAGGATTCTGCATACCACAGACAGTGCAACGTTACGCTGAACGTTAATCCCATCTCATCCTTCAAAGAGAGCATGCTCTTATGCTTCTCTGATTTTGAATTCTTTACATGGCTAAAGTTTGGGATGATGTAAACCTTCTGTCTACCAATCCCAGCCTGACTGACTTGGGGGGCAGTGCCGAACCATATTCCGTTCAAGGTATCGTGGTCACTGGAGGAGCAAACCTTGAACAAATGTTCTGAAGACCCGAACTGTCTTACTAGCTTGAGACATTTGAAAAACATTTGTTTGTTTAACAGAAGCCTGTAATCAGTGCAGTGACCATTGCATACATAATCAAGCATGGCAGCATAAGCAGTGGGATGATGCTAACAGATGTGTACTTGCTTCTACTTTGGGTGGACGTCAGTCTTGAGTACTTGTCAGCAATTCATCTGACAGGGCACCTGAAGTCTCTTCCTGGCTGACTCAGCTGCCAGTATGTTCATCCAGCACAACAGTTTCTAAACCAGTAGGTGTTTTAATTTCATTTTCACAGATTCTGGTATCCATATATGGATCTTTTTGGCCCTCTCTCCTTCCTGAAGCAGTGCTCAGGTGGTAAGATGCCAGTTTTGGTCCATATGTTCAGTAGCAGAAGTGACATGCAAGCTATCAAATGATAGGGTAACTACTCCATATCACGATAATACCATACAGATTAGGGAAAACTCTTGTCAATACCTGCGGCAAAGCTCTTCAACAAAATGTTTCGTCCAAAACCACAGGTGCAGACCGGAAGAGCCCCATAAATCTTTTGTCCGAAACCACAGGTGCAGACCAAAGGAGATCCATTAAGGGTACTAAAGAGGCATGGCAAAACAAAAGGAAATCCACCTGTGCTAAGAGTGGGGGTAGAACATGGAGGGCAATGGCAATAAATGCCAGAAGCCTGGCGAACAAAATCCCTGACATCATGGCAGAAGCTGAACTCTTATTTAGTGGCCGTGACTGAAACCTGGTTCACAGAGAACCATGGTTAGGATTTGGCTGTCTCGGTCTACCACCTGTACAGAAGGGACAGGATGGGTAGGAAATCAAGGCTACAGAGATTCAGGGGATCCCGGATGAGTCAGAAGCATCATGGGTATCAGCCGAGACGAGATCAGGGGGCAGCTATTAGGATAGGAGTCCTCTACAGGCCCCTGTTGCAAGGGGATATTGGGGACAAGGAAATGGAGACATTCCACACAATGACAGACCTGGCGAGACAATAGTAGGGGATTTTAACTTGCCAGCCATAAACTGGAAATCTTGTACAGCATCTTCATCAAGAGGAAGGGACTTTGTAATGGCCCTGCAAGGGCTGAGGCAGCTTGTGAAACCGAGCTCGAGCTCAACGTTCTATGCTCTGGCATAGTTAACTCTTTCCTGTCCGGAGCAGTTCAAGTGCTGGGGGTAACTGCATAATGTCAGAATACAGCAAGACTCCATTAGAAGAAACACAATTACTAAGGTGAGTAATTTTTTCTTAAGTGACCAAGTCGCCAAGAAGGCTGTAATTGTCAGTCCCTGGTCATTCTAGAGGTTCGGGAACCCTTCTGACTTCCTCAGCAGCGTGATCTTCTGATTCAAGGTCCAGTTCTTTATCCCTGTCCAGCTTGGTTCCTGAGAGACAGACTTCTCAAATAAGGATAATCTAAAATAACGTGCATCCTCTGATGTCATCAAGGAAGTAGTCTGCATCAGTGGCTTATGATCGTTTGACCATCTTCTTCTGGTGTACCAGACAGGGATCAGACTGAGGAAGGAATCTGTGCCTCAGATTTTGTATTTCATTTGTGGGGGGTGGGGTATGTGTTAACAGATAAGGGTCTGGCCTTTAGTACATTGCGAGTGCACGTTTGGCACTAGGAGCATGGCTCTGTTCTTGCCTGGGATGCCACTTAGGTTTGTGCACTGACATTAGCTGGTTCTTTAGAGCTCACGGCAGAACCATATCAGGCTATAGATCCTTGGTTATGCCTTGAGATCCTAATGCAGTCCTTAAAGTACTTTGCAGTCCTCAGTTTGAGCCTCAGGGGCAAGTAAAAGAGATCCTTTCTGTTAAAACGTGTTTTCTAGTTTAATTTTGTGCTGCTAGACGAATAGGAAAATTACAGGCATTCTCAGGCAAGGTTCTGTGCTTTGGTTTTCCACCAGGATAAGGTAGCGTTAGGAACAGTACTCTCTCCTCCTGAAGGTCACTGGGGAGTTTCATGTTAACCGAGAAGTACACCTCTCTTCCTTTTGTCCTGTGACTAAATTGTAAAGAGATGACAGTGACCAAATTGAAGCAGCCAGCTTTGATCAAAGCACATGAGACCAGGACTGTAGCAGTTTCCTGAGCAGAAAGGCAGAGGCCAAGTAGCTGACTAGTGAAAGCCAGGTTCATAGTCTTCCTTGTGCACTCTCATGACGCGTTACAGATTACACAGAGCTCCACTGATGTGGTCCACGGGCGAAAAGGGCTTCAAGAGGTGGTAAAATAAGACATCTCCGTTTCTCTCGTGCCCAGATACATTTGGTGGGTACTGCTTATTAGTTCCCAGCAGCAAATGAATGCCAAGTGACAACCTGGAACGACACAGAAAAGTTGTCAGACATACTGTAATTTATTTTTCTGTTCCAGCATTGTCACTGCCACTCACCTTATAGTGTTTTACCCTACAGAGAACGTTTTAGAACTGTGATTTGGTTTGAGTCCATGTATAACGTCAGAAAGGTTGATGTTGTTTCAGGCACATATTCTTTTAGTACATGTTGGGGAACTGTCTGCCGGCCTGGTGGCACTGCGGGTTGAGGCGCTGGACACCTCCCGCCACGCCAGCGACCTGAGTTCGGGAGTGAGCTTGGGCGCCGGGGTTCAGCAGGGATGGGGCGAGGATTGAGCATCCGCTGGGCTGCTTTCATCCCCCAAGGGGAGGGTTGGGGCATGTCCGGTACATCAGTGGCTCCCGGTGGAGATTGGGGGAGCTGCAGTGTGTCGGCTGCACATCAGTGTGGCTGACGCAGGCAGGGTTGCTGTGCGCCAAGTGTCAGAGTGCACCATGTTGGGGGGGGTAAGAACACCACAACAAGGAAAAGTTCGGCTCCGCGGGGTAGGCAATGGCACCTGACCAGCATGCCCACTGCCGGATCCACCTCGCCTGGCCTTCCGGTTCCTCCACCCGGGCCTCCACCTGCAGCCAGAGTTTAAACTGTAAGAGCACCCAAGAGGAGGGGCGGCCCCACCCCGGAGGGGTTAAGCTGGGGGTGCTGGCTGTAGGGAGAGAGGAGGCTGGGGTCAAGGGGACCTCGTGAGCAGGAACAGGCAGGATACCTGAGAGAGACTCCAGCGGGCTGTGACCGGAATGACAAAGAATTGGGGGGGACTCGCTGCTCCCTGGAGAAATCTGGAAGGACCTTGATAGAATACCAGTTTAATACAGTGCACGATTGTGCTTATTCTGCTAGTACTAATTGTGCAGAGTGATTGGTACTGTTAGAATAAGTGCGATTGTGCTCTGTTAAACTGATATTCTCTCAGTAGACTTGCCAGCACATAGACATCCTCCACAGCGCAGCCAATCAGTCGCATCATCAGAAGTCTGGCCGCGGGGATCTCTGAGACTTGCAGTACTATGTAATGGTGGGCAGCGTGGGGGTCACAGGATCAACCTGTAACAAAGTGAGTGAATAAAAAAAAAAAAAAATTGATTTAAAGAGCTAGTAAAATCTAAAACAGACCGGAAAATGTTACAAATTTTAAGTAGTCACTTTTTGTTTCTGAAGTATTTTTCTTTCCCATTTGCTCATTAGAAAGTGTTCTGTGACAGTATTATGCTGGATGTGTGGAATAGCACTCTGCCTGGCAGCTGACATATTTAGTTCTGTTCTCTCCACTACATCATCAGCACTGTGACCTCACTGACTGTGACATCACGGGTGATTGACCTGCCAGCTACTGAGTGACTTTTCCTGAGTAGCTTTGATGCCTGTGAGGTCACGGTGCTGATGTTGGGGAGACTAGAACTACGCATACGCCACTTGTGAGGTTACCCGAGGTCAAACAGCACTTGTGTAGATAAATCATTTATCTGACAGCTTAACATTGTATATTTCATTTATGTAACAGGGATGCTTTCTGTCAGTGCAGGGACATTTGCTTTTGATTGCTTATCTTTTTTTGCATATGTTTGTCAAAGTGAACAACAAATTGCATTTTCTCCTAGTTTTTGCCAGTTATAAAAAAAAAAAATCTATAAGGTGTCTATAAGTAAACACCACTCATTTGGTAGATAATTTTGTGCTTAACAACTTTCATGCTCACAGAACCATACTATCTTTTTTCATTTTAAAGTTATTCGCATTTGAATATGGGCAGTACTGCTACTGAGGCCAAACATTCTAAATGAGTTCCAGAGTGATTGTGACATAGCTACTATATGGGTAAATTTTATTTATTCAACGGCTGTGAAGCTAAATGGATTTATTCAATGAGTTTTGAGCCCACTCCTGTTACATAAAACTAGATATGTCAGCTGTCAGGCAGAGTGCTATTCCACAGATCACACCTACTAACATCGCTCTTTAATGCCTGATAATCAGGCCTCTGTAACCGCTGAATATGTGCATTGTCTTATTGTCCACCCTGACGTGGAACCTTTGTAATAGAGCTCACGCTTAAATGTCTTTCTGAAATACTAATTTAAACAATTAACATCAGGTGAAACATCTTTTCAAACAACATGAAGTCTTGCTGTATTCTGACATATGTAGTTAGGTCCTGCCTTTCAACTGCCCCGGAGAACAAAGAGTTAAACTTTCCATGGCCAGCATGGAATGTTCACCACTAGCTCGGTTGAAGCCCCTGTCTGCTGTTGTTTAAACTGCAACCGTCAGATTCTTTACTCCACCTCACTGAACAGTCGCTCTGGAGATTTCTCCTTTTCTCGGTTCAAAAAAGTTGGTTGAAGTGTCGTCTTTTTCACTCGGTTTCTATCGAATTGCTGTTACCGCTCATTCGGTTCAAGTCTCTGTCTGTGGTACCGTGAGTACTAGATAGGTTTTCTGTGTAGTTTCTGTGTGGAACTTGTAAATTGTGGATCGGTTCAGCTGAACCGATCAGTTTGAGGTGTAAAAAAAAAAAAAAAGTTCGTGATTTATTTAGAGTGTAGTAACTGGTCCGTATCGGTTCTTAAAAAAAAAAAAAAAAACTGATTTTATTACGTTTTTTTCCAAGACCTGTGACATGGTCAGGAATAGATAGGGGAGTCTTGCCTGGTGGACTGCCGAAAAAAGGGTAAGTTTTGGTTAGGATTGGCCATGTCTGAGAAACCCAAGAAAAACGGGCACACTGGGTTTCAACACTGCAGTGTGTGTGGGGAACTCTTTGCTAAGGCTGATCCCCACACCACCTGTGTTTATCGTCTGGGGTTTGACCACCTCGATTCAGACTGCCAAATTTGTAAGAAGTTTCCCAAATCTACCCTGGAAAAGAGATTGGGTAGACTGAGGGAAAGGGAGGCCGAGAAGTCCGCTGACCTGGATGGCCAGCCCAGTTCGGTTCGACCGAACCAGGAGGAGTGCCCTCTGACCAGGGCGATACTTCTTGAACAAGGACAGCCGATTCTGAGAGTCGGTTCAGAGAAAAGATAAATCGTCGGTTCGACCCAGAATTCATACTCCGACTGCCTTTGAGATAGCCAAGCGATAAGAATAGTACTGATAAACTTGCCGGTTCGGCCCAAACCGGCACCATCTGGCAGGGTTTGGTTTGGTCGGTTCCCCAGTTCGGATTACATCTTGGAAGAACTTTATGAACGGATGAGGAGGAGGAGAGTATGAGGACGATAATGGTGATTATGAAAGTCTGGATGTGCCTATTGACCCGGACATCTCCCCAGACAGACCTTCAGGTGTTTCTCCTCCTAGGCTTTCTGAGTCCCCTTCTCACTATGTTTTACAAAAAAGTGGCTGAAACCCTCCAGCTTCCTATGGAAGAAGCAGTAGAGGATCAGGAAGAGCCTGATTTTGTTGAAATGATGGACATCCCAGAGTCCAGGAGACTGTCTATTCCCCTCCACAAATCCTTTGGGAAACAAACACACAAAATTCTTAAGACTCCTAACTCCATACCTCCTGTGGACAGACGAATGGACAAGAGGTATACTCTTTCAGGCTCAGACATGGAGTTCCTTTCTCAGCAATACAGCCATGTTGGGGTAGTGCAGGCTGCTGCCTGTGATAAGGCAAATATCCCCTTGGCATCACACCCCCCAGATAAGGACTCCAGGAGGGTTGATGCCATGGCAAAGAAACAGTACATGGCAGCATCTTTGGGACTCAGGCAGGCTAACTATATGGCCTACACCGCTAGATACCAGAAGTCCAGGTGGGACATTGTGCTGGCTCTGGCTAAACAGGCCCCTGACCAGCTTGCCAAGGAGCTGGAGCAGGTGGCTGCAGATGGGATTGAGGCATCCAAAGTGCAGTTTCATGCTGCTGTGGACTCCAGTGACGTTTCATCAAGAGTCATGGCTACATCTGTGGCTCTTCGGAGGATGGCTTGGCTCAGATGTACTAGCCTATCACAGGATACCCAGGCTAAGGCCATGGATTCCCTGTTATTGGTAATTCTCTATTTGGGGAGCAGACAGAGAACTACAAGAAAAGATGAGCAGTACAGGACCACTTACAGGGTGCTCAGGCCAAAGAGGCAAGCCACTCCTCAAAGGCAGTAGTCCAGGGGCAGGCCTTTCCAAGGCCTTTTTACCAAGCTCAGGCCTCCTCCTCTTATTCTCAGAGGGGGTTCTTTAGAGGGAGAGGCAGACAGGGGATGAGCAGGCCTGCATCCACCCCTCAGCCTAAAGCCCCTGCCAAGCAGACACCCAGATGGGTCTGCCCAGGCCGATTCTCCCATACCAGTAGGGGGCAGGCTGGCTTACTTTGTCCAGGACTGGAAGTCTCTGACATCAGACAAGTGGGTCCTGGAAGTAGTAAGCCAGGGACTGGTTCTTAGCTTCAAAATTTCCCAAGATGAGAACCAGATCCTTTCCACCTGCAAATCCATCAGAGACCCTTGCCTTAGAGGCAGAGGTTTCTTCCCTCCTAGCTCTCAGAGCTATAGAGAGGGTTCCCACCCTACACAAGGGCAAAGGATTGTACTCCAGGTACTTCCTAACCCCCCAAAAACAGGAGAATGACGGCCCATCCTGGACCTAAGATATCTGAACAAACATTTTTTAAAGCCAAAGTTCAAAATGGTGTCTCTGGGAATTATCCTTCCCTCTCTAAGGCCAGGGGACTGGCTAGCCTTCCTGGACCTCAAAGATGCCTACTTTCACATTCCCATCAGGTGCTCACATAAAGTACCTCAGATTCGAGTTGCCCTCGGGCCACTATCAATTCAGAGCAATGCTCTTTGGCCTAACATCAGCCCTAAAGGGTTTCACAAAGTGCCTGGCAGTAGTGGTTGCTTTCCTAAGGAGAAAAAAGATCTCCACCTTCCCATACTTGGACGACTGGCTCATAGTAGGTCAGTCTCCAGACCAAGTCAAGTCACATTTGCAAATAACTCAGCAAGTGCTCACTTCCTTAGGATTCCTTCTCAACCTTCCAAAGTCAGTTCTCGAGCCAGTATAGCTCCTCACCTTCATAGGGGTGGAGCTGGATACAGTAAGGGCAAGAGCTTTCCTTCCCCTGGACAGGGCAAGGACCCTTATGGAACTGGCCTCTTCATTCACCCTACAGGTGTCTCGACAAGCAAGGCATTTCCTTCAGCTTCTGGGCCACATGACAGCTTCCACAGCTGTGGTCCAGGGAGCAAGATTCCAGGTGAGGGACATTCACTTCCACTTAAAAGCCTTCTGGTCCCAAAGAAAGGATTCCCTTACTAAACTAGTCCCAGTCACTCGAACCCTGATCCAGGCCTTGCAATGGTGGTAGGATCAGGACAGTTTGAGACAAGGAATTCCTTTTGTCACTCAGTCTCATTCAGTGATACTCACCATAAATGCTTCCCTGCTGGGCTGGGGTGCCCATCTGGGGAATCTTACTACCCAAGGGCTGTGGTCACCTCAGGAATCTCTACTTCACATCAATCTCTTGGAACTCAGAGCAGTGTTTCTGGCACTGCAAGCTTTTTCCAAATCTGTACAGAACAGACACCACCACCACCACCACTATGTGGTACATCAAGCAGCAGGGAGGCACTCTGTCTACGGCCTTGTGCACAGAAGCAATGAAGTTTGGGTCCCTGGCCTATTCCCTGCAAACCTCTCTGATAGTAGTTCATCTCCCAGGGAAGGGCAATGTCCTAGCAGATGCTCTCGGCAGAATATCCCAGGGCATCACGAATGGACCCTAGATCCTCTAGTTTTGAAAGTGATTTTCTCGAGATGGGGCACTCCAGAGATGGATCTTTTTGCAGCCCCAGACAATCGCCATCTTCCTCTCTTTTGTTGCAGACCCCCAGTCTTGGGCTCAGTCCCCCTGGATGCTCTGATCCTGAATTGGGAATGGAAATTTCTGTATGCTTTTCCCCCCTTCTCTCTCCTGTTCAAAGTGTTAGTCAAGATTAGGTCACAACCATGCAAAGTGATTCTGATTGCTCCAGACTGGGCCAGACCGCCCTGGTACCCCCTGTTGCTGTCCTTAGCAGCCCACCTTCCCCTGTCTCTTCCCAGGAATTACAACCTGTTGACATCCTCTCAGGGGAGGATTTGGTAACCGAACCTTCAGTCTCTCAATCTCAAGGCATGGCTCTTGAAGAGTTAGAGTTTGCTGATCTGCATCTTTCCCAAGGGGTTCTGGATATCCTTAAGGCTTCTCGAAAGCCTTCCACCAGAAAGACTTACAATTCCAAATGGAAAAGGTTCACTATTTGGTGTTCTAGGAAGAATATTTCTCCAGATTCTGCTAGGTTGCCTACGGTCCTGGACTATATGGTCCATCTCAATGGCCTAGGCCTTAGGCCAGCTACATTTAAAGTGCATTTGGCAGCTGTTTTCTGCTTTCCTGTCAGTAGGCAAGCCTTCTCCTCTGTCAGCCCATCCTGTGTTTTGTAAGTTCTTCAAGGGATTGCTGCACACCAGTCTCCCCCTTTAGGGACCCTGCTCCTGCTTGGGACCTTAATGTTTGCATTGCTCAGCTTATGCAACCCCCCTTTGAGCCTTTGTCCTCTGCAGAGCTTAAGAACTTGACTTGGAAAACTGTGTTTTTTGGTAGCCATTACCTCTGCCAGGCGTATCGGTGAATTGCAAGCCCTGTCAGTGGAACCTGATTTCATCTCTTTCCATAGAGATAAAGTGGTCCTAAGAACTAACAGGAAGTTTTTGCCTAAAGTGGTTTCAGATTTCCACCTCAACCAGTCTCTCCCTGTTTTTCTTCACTGACCATTCCTCCTCTGGAGAGAGGAGGCTGCACAGCTTAGATGTTAAAAGGGCCCTTACCTACTACATAGAGCGCACCAAGGGTCACAGGTTTGAATCCCTCCAGTTGTTCCTCACGTATGGAGAGGTTGGTAAGGGCAAACCTACCACTAAGAGATCTATTGCCAGGTGGATTGTTTCTTGTATACAATTCTGCTATGAAAAACTGGGTAGAACCCCACCCTCAGGCCTTAGGGCTCACTCTACTAGAGGTACAGCTGCTTCCCTGGCTGCTGCCAGGGATATTCCTATCTTAGAAATCTGTCAAGCAGCCACCTGGAAAACAGTCCATACATTCACCAAGCATTACTCTCTGGATATCCAGGCTAGGAGTGATGCTCGGTTTGGCACAGCAGTACTTCAGAGCCTGTTTCCAAAGTAGGTTCTGTCCCTCCTCCATGGAGGTACTGCTTGGTAGTCTACAATAGTCAGAATATAGCAAGACTTCATGTTTGAAGAAAAAATTACTCACCTTAGTAATGTTGTTCCTTCTAATGGAGTCTTGCTGTATTATTTACCCGCCTCCCCTCTCAGAACCTAGTTTTTGGGATGTGGGTGGGCAGGAGCAGTGTTGGCACCCTAGGGGTGTCCCTTTTTCAACCCCCTTTATTTTGGGTGAGTGCTGTGTTTTGGGATGTTTTGTTTTTTGGGTTTCCTGACTTGAGTCTTTGCTTTGAAACCAAAAAACCCTTTTATATAAATATAGTTAAGTTGGCTAGTTTGAGTTTTACAGTTTCCACACAGAACTTCTAGTGAGTATTGCTTGTAAAGATCTGACGGTTGGAGTTTAAACAGCAGACAGGGGCTTCAACCAGGCTTGCGGTGAACATTCCATGCTGGCCATGGAAAGTTTAACTCTTTGTTCTCCGGGGCAGTTGAAAGGGAGGACCTAACTGCATATGTCAGAATACAGCAAGACTCCATTAGAAGAAACAACATTAGTAAGGTGAGTAATTTTTTCTTACCTACCCAAAGGGAAAACAAAACACCCCAGAAATTAAAGGTAATAGTGACTGCTTTCAAAAATATTAATTTTAAGCAGCACACTAGCACTTTAACTTAGCAAATTGCTTAGTGAGCACCTTGAGGTCCCTCAGCATTTTTTTCCAGGGGAGCTGAGTGTTCCTTTTTAATACAGTCAGAGATTCACTGGAGGGAGTTCAGTACTTAACCTGCTGTTGAAGAGGCTGTGTTTGAGGAAGTCCAGGACACTATGAATGGGGGAGAGTTTGGTGCTACCGCACATCTCCACAAGGTATAGCTGTAGTTTTGTCTTTTTAAGGACCATGTAAGTTAACCTTGGTATAATTATGTTGCAGTATGGCTGTGAAAGATTTAGGACGGACTAGTCAAACCCAGCTGCTTCAGAATGGAGAGCAGCCATGGTCCTATGATGTTGTCACAGCTTTGGAGTGTGTTTGATCCAGAGTAGGTGAGCATATGTAACCCAGCAATAAATGACTGCCCAGTGACAACATTGGAACGAAAGGGAAATGAAAGCAAATCTGAAATTTTTTTTCTTGTGTCTTAAACATAAAAACTAGAAATGTTCTTAAATAGAACAACCACTGGTGTCTTCTGACCATTTCCAAAAATAATCTTTTAAGACCGTTTATAATGCTTGAAATTGTATTTTGAAAGCAGTAACTTTTGAACTAATCATAGAAACTTAGTTTTTTTTAATGACAGCTTGGAGTCTGATCAGCATGTATAGATCCTTACAATACAGTTCTCCTGTGTTGCTACATGTCTGTAAAATGTATTATATAATGTTAAAAACAGGATTTTGGAAATTTTGTGAAACCATTTTTTTTTTTTTTTTTTTTTAGATCGATGTATGACAACTGTAGCAATGTTTTATCAATATAGATTGTCAATTATAATATATATTGTCCTGGCAGGGAGGGACAAAAGGGGGCAAATGGAGGAGCAGTGGGCCCATCTGAAAGGTACCATAGTGGAGGCAACAAACCTTTGCATTAAACAAGTAAACAAGGGCAAGAGAAAGCCACTATGGTTCTCGAAGGCAGTGGCTGGGAAGGTGAGGTCAAAAAAGATGGCTTTCAGGAAATTCAAGGAAATGCTGCAGGAGGGGGGACAGGGCAGTGCATCTGGATAAACGGAGGGAGGCAGGGAAAGCAATCAGGAGCACAGAGGCACAAATGGAGGAAAAAAAAAAACACAGGCGGTAACAAAAAAAAAAAACAAGACCTTTTTATAGGTACATTAATAAAGGGAGAAAAACCAGGGGTGTGATAGTAAGGCTTAATGGGGAAGGAGGAGTGTGTGGAAGGGAACCTGGAAAAAGCATCAATACTGAACAAATATTTTGTTCTGTATTCACAGAAGGTGAAGGGACCACAGTTGGGTAACATGAACTAATATGGGAAGGAGATGGACACCAGTCCATTTACAGAAGAGAGTTCTAAAAGAACTCCCAAAACTGAAAGTGAACAAGGCAATGGGATACATTCTGGAATATTAAGGGAACTATGGGAGGTGCTGGTGGCACCACTGGCAGCCCTGTTCAATGAGTCACTCGATATAGGAGTGATTTCAGAGGACTGGAGGAGGGCAGATGTAGTCCCTTTTCACAAAAGTGGCAGTAGGGAGGAGGTGGGAAACTACAGACCAGTGAGTCTCACCTCGATAGTGGGGAAGATTATGGAATCACTGCTTAAAGAAAGGATCGTGGAACACCTTGAATCCAGCGGAGCACAGGATCCGAGACCGCATGGATTCACAGAGGGAAGGTCAGGTCAAACAAATCTAATTAATTTATTTGATTGGGTAACTAAGGTCGTGGATCAGGGGGAGCGATGGATGTGGCCTACCTGGATTTCAGTAAGGCCTTTGATACCGTTCCACGTAGAAAACCTGTTAACAAGCTGGGCAGCCTGGGAGTGGGTCACAAGATGGTAGTGGGTTAGGAACTGGTTGAGTGGTGGAAGACAGAGGGTCGTGGTAAATGGTAATCTGAGGAAAGGACGGTGACCAGTGGGGTGCCACAGGGATCAGTCCTGGGCCCAGTCCTGTTTAATGTCTTCATAAGTGACATTATGGAGGGGCTGGAGGGGAAGGTGTGCCTCTTTACAGATAACACTAAGATCTGCAAGAGGGTGGACACTCCGGGAGTGATGGAAAAAAATGAGGGACCTAAGTAAACTGGAGGAATGGTCCAGAATGTGGCAGCTGAGATTTAATGCGAAAAAGTGCAAAATCATGCATTTGGGGGCCAAAACCCAGGGGAGGATTACATGATGGGGAGGGTGTAGAAACTGATGGTCACCAGACAGGAAAGGGATTTGGGGGTAATCATATCCGATGACCCTAAAGGTGGCCAAACAGTGTGCCAAGCCTGTGGGGGAGAGCCATTGGGATGCTGGGGTGCATTGGGAGAGGTATCACCAGCAGGAGGAAGGAGGTGGTGATGCCACTGTACAGATCATTGGTGAGGCCTCATTTGGAATACAGTGCCCAGTTCTGGAGGCTGCATCTCCATAAGGACATAGACAGGATGGAGGCAGTTCAAAGAAGGGCAGGGCCTGCACAAAAAGTCATATGAGGAGAGACTGGGAGACCTCAGTATCTATTCCCTGGGGGAGAGGGGAGATATGATAGAAACCTGCAAATATTTAAAAATCATGAATAGAACGTGGGGGCATGTTATGAGGTTGGAAGGGGGTAGACCAAGGAGCAGTGTGAGGAAGTTTTTTTCACAGAAAGGGTGGTGGATGCATTGAATTAGACTCCCAGCAGAGGTGGTGGGGGTAAATGTACAGTGGAGGGATTCAAGCATGCATGGGGCAGACATAGGGGGAGCCCTAGCAATAGGAGATAAATCCGGAGATCAAGTAGAGTCTGTGGCTTTTACAGTAGGCAGGGGAAAATGGGCAAACTAGATGGGCCTAGCAGTTCTTATCTGCTGTCAATTTCTGTGTTTCTGTATTAGCTAAGCTGACTCCCAAGCTTTCATTTAAAAAGTTTCTATCCCTAATGGTTCTAAAGTCAGCACATTTTAAAGAAATTATATTTTGAAAAGGTCTAACTTTGGAACTGTTGGGGCTAGAACCTTAACCAAAAAAAGCTCAGTCCATCTGTTATGAATTAGCTTTGTTGATACAGTTTGTGTTGATACTATTCTATATGTATCGATACTGTTTGAACCTGCTTTTTCAGTTGTGACAGCCAGAAACGTGCAAATACCTAGTGTCAGTACTTTTTCATATCTATAGACTGTATTGAATACAATTTTGTTTGAATAGATACATAAATTTAGATGACTGTTTCAAAAAGTTTAATAAGTATTTTTCAGTGTTTCCTGAATTTTTGGTATTACTACACATTTGCAACTTCATTTTCTTTCACCTTATGACCTTAATCGCATTGCAGACATTTCTGTCTCCCACTCAGCAAGGTACCAAATCTCCTCCCACTAAAGCGTCAGAAGATAATAATTTGCCACTGGGAATTGAAAGCCATGTTCTGGTTATAAATGTTTCAATTTATATAGCACAAAGTGCAAGCATTAACTACACCTGTCAAATGATAATTGTGTAATCCTTCTGTGCTTGGTTTTGTAAGGTTTCTCGTAAAAATGAATAGATACAAAAAACTTTAATGGAGACCTTATTAAAGTAATTTATTAGCATTAATTAGAAAATGAGATAAATACCCTTTCTGGCCCAGTCTAGTTGCCACTGGTGCCCTCTCTATTCTGTTTGGAAACCTCTTGCAGGAGAAGAGCTGCTAGAATTTGAATTATTGCACCCTTACTGTACTTTTCTAGTGACTGCAGTGTTAATTATTTTTGACAATCTCTTCTTAAAGAATCATTCATGAAGATGGCTACTCGGAGGAGGAATGTAAGCAGTACAAAGTGGTTGTGTACAGCAACACTATACAGTCCATCATTGCAATCATCCGGGCCATGGGGAGGCTGAAGATCGATTTTGGAGACCCTGCTAGAGCTGTAAGTGCCTGAACATCATTGTCACAGCTGTTCATATTCAGTCTTTCTCTCTAACTCTAGTCTGGAGTTGAGGTTTCAAAATAGTGATAAGCTGCTTGGGAGGCGAGTTCGTTGGCTGTCGTGCTAATTAATTACATTTATTCAAACAGATGAAGTAATCCCTCTTGCCTTGTTTTGAATATGTTGTAAGTGGAAAGGAATAAAATCACCAAGAAGCTGGAGAGCATCAGAGTACACATTGTAGCAGACATCTGGAAGTTGTTTAAAGAGCACCAGTCGTTCTTGTTTAAATCTTGTGTACTAAGCCTCACCTGCACCAGAACAAGTGACACAAGACAATGACCCATTTGATCTTGATCCATAGAAATGACAAAGTCCCTTCACTTAGCCTTTACATTCAGTTACTTCCAATATGGATGAATCAAACTTGCTTTTGGGGGTCACTCTTAACACTGAAGTGTTTGATCCTTGAAGAAAGGAAACCTCCCATACAAATTCTACAGATGGTATATGTCCTTCATAGACACACTGGCACCAATTCCAATATAAGAGCTTCAGAATTTGGACAGTAACACCAATTTTGTGTTTACAAATGTTCACTTTCAGGGACCGCTCAATGCCCCAGTAGTGCTTCTGTGCTGATGATCTTGGTTTGGGAGCTGACCTGAGAAGTTGATGGGGGGCTAGGGCTGCTGGGGTAGTGCTCCTAGCCAGGAGGGAGAGACAACCTGATTTGGGCACTGTAGCAACTCCTGCACTGGGCAGAGGGAGATTGTCTCAGGACATCGCTGCGTACGTCTGAGGTGATGTGCATGGGGCTGTACTTCCTGCGTCAGGAGGCCGGGGGAAACAAAACAAGTGTCTACTGGCTGCTGTCATTTTCTGCACCAGTGCCCTCTAGTCCCTTCACATGTGAATCCCATCCAGAGGGATGGTAGGGTGGAGTGGTGGCTGAGACTGGGGGTGCTGGAACAATAGCCTGAAGCAGCTGGAGGTGGCGCTGCAGGCCAAAATGCTATATTTAAAAAAATAAATAAGTTGACTTCTGAAATCTCGTTGAGATTCAGGACTTAGTTTTCAAGAAAGTCTTGGTGGGCAGAATAATAATGACATGGAGCCACTGTGTGCAGCACGGTTCAAGTAATACGACTGTTCAAGGAGATGCACACACAGGTGGCCTGCTTGTGTGGACTGTGAATAAAGACCACTAGTAGAAACAGGATTGCAGGGACTAACCTAGAATATTTCTGTTGCTGCAAGTCTGACTTTAACGCAGCTGATTTATTTATTTATTTTTTCTACAGGATGATGCGCGGCAGCTCTTTGTGTTAGCTGGAAGTGCAGAGGAGGGAATCATGACTACTGAACTGGCAGGAGTCATTATACGGTTATGGAAGGACAGTGGTGTTCAGGCCTGTTTCAACAGATCCAGAGAGTACCAGCTTAATGACTCCGCGTCCTAGTGAGTACCACACAATGTGTGAATGCAGTCTCATTCAGGTGGCCAAGAACAAATAAGACCTTTATTTTTAAAAGCAGAACTGTAGACTCGCTTGCCTTATTCCTTGGAGCTTCCCACACCCACAGCCCCCTTTGGTGGCACCTTGTCTACATCACTTTGTGGAGAGGCTATATGAAATCTAGCAGTAAGGGAGGAGAAGGAGACATGGGGGTGTTCCCAGGGCTGTACCAGTGGGGAAGACTGGTGCAGAGGTGTCATTTCCCACCACCTCCACTCCTGAAGAAAAAGTCCTGAGTGATGTCTGTTGTGCTCGACATGACTCCCTTGATTGCAATCTGTTTCCATTGCTACCCCCTTCCTGGAGGAGCAGTCTCCGTATGCTGTGATTTATATTTACAAGAGTGCGGTGTGCATATCTATCTAGCTAGCTATATTTGTGCAGTGGGGTGGATATAAATGCACTGTGATAAATCTTACTGTAGCAAATCTATGTAGAAATCGGATTTATACATATAACTGTCAAGATTTATATACATAGTAAGTACGTCATCACCCCAGCCCCCCTTCCCCAAATTCTGTCAGCCAGCTGGTACTACTTGCTTCCAGTTTTGCTTCCCTCTGAGACTTCAGGCAGTGTCTACACACAGAACCATGGCTCCCACACACAAAGTACAGCACACCTCCATTACTACAAATGCTCTCTAAAGCTGCAGTGGACACCCTTCTATGCATGTGCTTCAAACAAACAAAAAAGCTGTAGCTTTGTCATTGAAGCTGAACATGCAGCTGCTTTGCTATACTAACTCCGCTGT